>JANDEH010000003.1:36686340-39207173 GCA_024610705.1 Tetragnatha versicolor
CTGAACTTTAAGCCGTTATATAATAAAAAACCCCTTTCAGATAATATATATTTAGTAATAAGTTATAAGGTTAAGGTATGATAAGATATAAGGTTAGTTGACTTAAGTGGGCCACTGGGGTTAGTGGGTTATCCCCTCAAACTAAAATATGTACAGCACATTTCACACTTACTCGCATTGATCGTGTTATATTTTGTCACACTGATGGGTTTTGCATGTATTTGAGTTTTGTTTAATTTATTTTTAAGATTATATAACTAATATAAAATAGATTTCAAGAATGGTTTGTTTATCAATAAGGACCCACTTACCCCCTCTTAAGTTTTGAATGCTTTCGGTCTAAAAATAAAAAATGGTTTTATGGGAGAAGTGGAACATCCATCTGATTTTTAAAAAAAGACCAGTGAAGAAATATGTAAAGCATTATTTAAGAAATTGAAAATAAATTTTTGGTGATTGATATAGCGTTAAATAAAAACATATAATAAATTCAAATTTAATAATTTCAAAATTTGTTTACTACGCTTCAGAAATGTTCCAAAAAGGGATTCCAATTCCCCCAACCTACCCTACATTCAAAAAAATTCCTTTACACATAGTTTTTTTTCCAATTTTCTCAAAACAGTTTTTTGACTGAGTCCTTTTTTCAAACTGACGATTTATTTAACACTTTCACTGCCATGTGAGTCGCATTTAACTTACACCTTATGTGTCCGTGAGTTAAATAAAACTCCTTTTACACTGAATTTGTTTCCCTTTGGGACCAGACGGACAATTTTCCTTATTGTGGCAGTCAAAGTGTCAATAGTAAACACTAGTGTATGTTTCCACTAGTTTCCATCAACTCATTCAAAACACATCTCTTCCATCCACAGTTCGCCCTCTGGACGTGCGGATCATCAGCCCCCCTCACCACCTATCAGCAGGTCGCAAAGTGAGCCTGGAGTGCGAGTCGACGGGGTCGCGGCCGCGCGCGCTCATGACCTGGTGGAAAGGAGCTCAGCAGGTGCAGAGCGGCAACGAGGTCATCTCGGACAACGGCAACCTCACGCTCAGCACCCTCGCCTTCGTCCCCTCCGCCGAGGACCACGGCAAGAAGTTCACCTGCTCCGCCAGGAACCCTTCCCTGCCTGATAGTCTCATAGACGATACCAGGACCATCTCCGTGCACTGTAAGTACTTTTGTGATACTGAAATTCACTCATATTACTACTCACTACTCTCTCACTCATAATACTACTCACTATACTCCACACCCAACATTTTGGAAAACTAGAAATTTCTGGTTTTGTGGTTCTAAAATCTACTTAAATATGCATAAATATGGTATTTAATAAAAACGTTTTTTTTTTAGAAAAATGATGATCGGGGAAGGAATTATCAATGATCATGCAAGAGCCCCCTATTTGTTAAAAAACTGTATTATCATTGAAAAAATTTCTTCCCCGATCATCATTTTTCTAATTACCATTACACTGGGAGGGAACTCCATTCTTTGGCTAAAATATTAATACTGCGCTTTTTAAAACTCTCCCCACGGTTTAGCAAGCGATCCAATTTTTATCAAATTTATGGTGGTAGTACGGATACTTCTGTACTTCATGCAATAATTTTTTTTTCATTTTAGTATGTTTTGTTTCGTTTAAAGGGCCTTGGCAAAACGTCCTTTTGTAACGCTCTCACACTACATTAGGTCCTAGCTCTTTAACGGTGCGGCTGCGCCCCCCCATTCTTATTCGAAATATAGGTTTCTAGGTCCCCTCTACCTCCCCTCAAAATATTGATGATGAATTCAGAATCACCCTGTCGAGAAGAACGTATTGGAATGTTGAACATAAAATGCTAGATTACCAAAGCAGCCGGCAGAAAAATATTGCATTCCTGGATCCCTTTAGAATAGAAACATAATCCATACATCCTTTGGGTTACTATTTAAAAACAAAGAAAACATTGTCCCAGACTCTCTTGAACAACTCAAGAGTTTATTTTTTATCCCCCTATCCTATAAGCGCATTAGAGACTAATTGGAAAACATAAGCATCAAAATTGTCATAAATGCCCGTTTCAAATTAAAACTTGACGTTACATTATACACGAAACAAACCCATTGTAACCAATAAGAGGTTCAACAATCTCTCAACCCTTAAGCACTTCTAAATAAACACCCACACATCCCAAAATCACCATTCCTATCAACGACAAGCCTTTCCTGTTAATGCAACCATCTCCATTGCCGAGATTAAACCACCACAGTAACGATCCGG
The DNA here is from genome assembly GCA_024610705.1 of Tetragnatha versicolor. Taxonomy (NCBI): domain Eukaryota; kingdom Metazoa; phylum Arthropoda; class Arachnida; order Araneae; family Tetragnathidae; genus Tetragnatha; species Tetragnatha versicolor. The sequence continues at coordinate 36,688,605 of JANDEH010000003.1, forward strand.
ACCGACTACATCCAAAACTCGTAGACTTCTCGTCGCAACTTCGCAACTCATTGTATTCCCTAATACGTTACATATTCATTCTTCTAATGCACGCCACGTTACCGCGAGATCTCGCCATCAACGAGATTTCCCGAGACGCTTCTGTTAGGAAGTCAGGAATCGAATAGGATTCTTGCTACTAGTTTTAGAAAACTTTAATGATCGCATTCTCGACGTGTTCTTCTGAGTATGGTGGCAAGTTGGTGGAAATTTCCTGGCTGAGAAAATGAGGGGTGGCTATGTGGGGTTTGCTTTAATTGGAGGTGTTTGAATTTGCGGGTGCGATTAGATCGAGTTAGTGAGTGATGTTTAGGCGTTGTGGACTGTACAGGAATTTGGCATAAGTCTTAATTGAAAAGATGAAGAATCTTCATAAAAGTTAGTAGAGCTATAACTGTTACGTTTGTTTTCTTTTAGTTTGATTCACCTATATTAAACTCTATTTATAAAATTTATAATTTGTAACAATTCCTTTACGAATCCCTCCAATAATAGATATTATTCGTATTTATTATATTATTAAAAGTAAAAATATTATTTTAGGCAAATATTTCAAATGATTTCGTGTGTATTTACGTAAATAAACTTTATAAATGGTTAAAACACTATTCGCATCCCGAGTTTATGTTTTCAATTTTATTTTACTTAAATCATTGCAAGAGTTTGTAATAGAATGATCCTAGGAAATCCCTTATAGCCAATTTTATGCTCACCCTATATCCTTGACTGGAGTTACTGAAATATTTTATTTTATTAATTAGTTCGTTTAATGGTTTAAATTTACCTAACAACAGAAAAAACAATAATCGAGTCTTAATATATAATTAATTTCTTTTTTAAATTAATAAATATATAAATGAATGGCGTTTATATTTATGCACCTTTACATTAAAGATTTCACCCGTTTTGAAATGTATTCTGTATTGTTAATTAAATGGATCTTCATTTAATAATTCAACACCCCTTTTAACTATTAAAACTTAATTAAAATCAAAGCTATTTATAGCAATAACACCACTTAATCGAAATGAAATAATTCATTAGAAACAATCCTGATTTTTAAAAATATTACTTTACTTAGGTTAAATTAAAACCTGACTAGATAGTTGTTATACGCTTGGCTTAGATTCAACCGGATATTAAGTATTTTATACTAAGCAACAAAAATATTCGCTAAATAGTTTACTTTGCGTCAGTGGATGCTGTTAAGCATACAATTAGTAGATAATGGTGAGTGATATTATCGCTGAATTTTTTGAATAATTGCTCGCATAAACCAAACATCCCAAACAAAAGTTATTTATTACCCATTAGAAAATTGTTACAAATCGAGCTTTAAACAAAAACACCTAAAATCGACAATGCCAACTAAAAGCAACCATCTATTCCCATCATTTACCAAAAGCGTGATACCACGAGCTAATTATTATTATTATTGCTATAGTACTAATCACCAAAACTCAGTGATTATGATTAGGCAACGGTCCTGGCAGTAGTAGGGCTTACTTATCAAGAACCGCATAAATTATATTTCCAGCTAATTGCTGCCAGATTCTCGGTTTTCATACCAAAAAGATAACTCGCCCCAATTTGTGCTCGCTCAAACCCGGTAAATCCTTATTGGGTAACTGCAACTGTACCCGAAAAGAGAATGGGAAGGAGTAACGTTTGATCGCTGCAAACGTGTAATTGGGAGGGGCCTAATCCGAAAATGAACTTAATTAGAATCAAATTACTTCTCTGATGCGGACTTGTGTTTAATGGGAGCGCTGTCACACATAATTGGGGCGCCATTACTGAGTTAGGAATGCTCTAATGGCGATAGGGAAAGCGATAGCGATTAAAAACTACGAGGCCCTATCGATTAAGTGGCAGGGATATTATGTTTCGTTATGGTGGGATTGTATCTTAATGGTGGGCCAATGACAATCCAAATGTAATACCATTGAATGAAGTCTTAATAGGAGAATAAACTTTGTTTACTCAAACAAAAGGTGTTCAGTCGTTTATACTTAAATTTCCAAATGAATTGATATTTTAAAGAATATTTGTCTAAATTGATGCAATTAGGAATCATTATCAGATTTATAAATTGTATTCCCTTCAATTCCATGCTGACTAATCTGTTGCAAGTTATCTTCTTAAACAAGATTACATTTGTAATTGCTATGAATAAGGGGTGTTTCGAAATCCTTCCTAAATGGCTTCCTAGGATGGAAGAAAGCTCTTTTTTAATTCCCCGCTAAGGGGCTGTAAGTCAACTCAATGGACTCTCCATGGTTACTAACCTAGAAGTATATACCTTACTTACATGACCCTATAAGGTGTCGGTGTTTTCGAATAAAAGTTTGACGCTTCAGTATTTTAACAAAATCTGTAACTTTTGCTTAGACCACCCTAAAAAAACCTGAATCATATTATCTAACCTCTAATAAAGTCTTAATTATAAGACTAGCGCACAGTTTGGAGGTGGTAACAAAGTCATTGACCTTTAAAGTTACAGCTATATAACTTTTATACTATTCATTAAATACTCATCTCGTTTAAAAATACGGATCCGTTATCTATACTTCATTTAAAGTGAATACATATAATAACTTTATTTATACCAAACTATTCCATTGATGACGCTAGCAAATTAAGAGTTTCTTATTTACTCCTCAGATGAATGGCGGCAAGACAATCAACACCAAATCCCACATCCTCAACTCTCTTTAATTAAGATTCCCCGCAGTGGCAACATCCCGAGATCCAGTCTCTGATTTCATAAACATTTCCAAATATTCCAGCAGAAGTATGGCAGACCTAATACTCACGGAGGTGTGCATTTCGCATGAATACATGAATTCCAATTTACATTCATGAATATTTGGGCGACCTGAACAGAAAGTGGCTTAATGTATTCGGGATTGTCAAATTTAATGGATTTAACTTTCAGTACGAGGAATTATCGAGGGTCTCCTCGAGAATATTGATGAGCAAAAACATCTTTCGGGTTGACATTCTAATCCGTTGGCTTCTTCATTTAATGATGGATTTTCGGGTGGTTGAGGGCGAGATTAGATTCTGATTGATGGAAGAAGAAAGGGGAGTTGTCAAATATTTTTAGGGGGACTTTTGTAAAATGAAGAGTGGGTAATGAAATGGGGTTTGGGTTCGAGAGTTATCTGGGAGTTCGAGCGTTTTTTTTGTGAGTGTCTGGCTGAGTTCTCTGGTGACGAAGATTTGATGAAGAATTTCACAGAAGTCACCTTTTTTTTATGAAGAAGAAGAAGAGGGTGCTTTTGAAATTGAGTTGGGAGTTTATATTTGAATATATTCTGCGCGTTTCTGACGAGGAGTTGAATGTAGTTCAATGGAATATATTAAATATAATAAGCTTACAGAGTGGCTTTAAAGTGAGAATTAAACGTAATGTAAAATGTATGAGATAATCTTGATAATGCCAAAACATTTACCAATGGAAACATCGTGGTAACAAATTACATTTTACTTTTTAATTGCAAAACATGTTTTACAAAAAAGGATGAAGAATTTAAGAGCAACGCTTTATTTACACATATAAAATTAAGCATATAAATTAATAGCGATTTCGATATCTTTTTTTTGTGTAAATAAAATGTTGCTTTTAAATTCTTCATATATTTCTACTCTTCTAAAGTTAGACGGGTACAGCCCAGAAATATGTATATATTATGCAGACTTGGTATAGTTTTATAAACAGGTATCTTCTGAATTTTCTTTAAAAATGAATTGCAAGAACATAAAAGAATGATGCAAGTTTTGGGGATTAAAAATATATTATGATAATTTTGGTTTGGTTGATTTAGTAGAGACCAATAATATAAAGAATAAAAATATATTTTCCGAAAGAAATAAAACATAAAGCTTTTATTATAGGTACCAATACAAAAATATTAATGCAGACGAAGTGCAAAATTCTAACCCGTCAACTAATATTAACGAAAGTGAAACCACACAAATGTATTAAAAAATTTCCTTATACAAAAAATTGTTTTTTAAGACTGAAGAGTAATCAAACATTTAAAAATTGTTTTAGGTGAACTTGAAGAAACATTAATTTATCTAGAAGTTTATTTCGAAATATTAGCATACACATTATCGCTAGCAGAATTAAAAAATAAAAAAAAAACGGTTTGAGGATTGTATGATTATAATAACATGTCACTATAATAGAAAATTTTTAGATAGTGCACATGCCCCCCATCATGTTTATTATTTATCATAAAATATCTTAGCACTTTTATGTACCTCAAAAAAAAATTTATAAAGCACCATTCCCTATACAACAACAATTTCCTCCACCTCAGCGCTGACCACAAACATAAACTCTCATCCAGAGGCCATTTACCAGTCCCCTGACCATTTCCGCCAACAAAATGGCGAAATTATCCTAAGCGCACCCTCACAAAGCAACATATTCCTCCCAAGAAATTCTTCCTAGGAAATCCTCCGAGATTGATAGATCCTCGGATCCCCTCTAAACACAAACCCATCCCTCCAGAAAAACTCTTGGCGAGATTTTTTTAATCACGCCATCCTCCCATCTCATCCATATTTATTCACCTACGGGCAAACGGAACCGTTGAATAATCAGCGCGTCTTTCTTCGCCAAGCCTTGGCGTCACTGGGTAATGAGTGAGAGAGACTGCCTGCAGAGCCAGAGATCTACGAAGTGGCAGTGATTTATTCAGGTCTTCGGGAAAGATATGTCCGTGGCAGTTTTTTTTCTCGCCACATGTAGCCGTTTGTGTTTTTGCTTGGCCTCGTTTCGGTAAAAGAAGGATGATTTATAGGGTCTTCAAAGGATGATTATTGCGAATGTTTCGGTTCGGGTGGTTTTTGTTGTTTCGTGGTGGTAGGCGTTTATCTTATTAGTTCGTGCAGCGTGAAGAGCAGTTGGAGGAAAGTGGGTGGTTTCTTCAATTTGTTTGTCGTTTTGCGTTGGTTTTTTTGGCGATTATGTTCTTATTTTATCAGAATTACAAGTTTTGTTGTTTCAGGTTTTCTCTCGTTTTTAGAAATGGGATTTATGGGTTGGTGAAACATAAATGACCGATAATTTTGAATTATCTGCGTATGTTAAAAATGCATTCTTTGTACTGTAAAATTAAGTTTTCGGGAAGTTTTTATGCATTATATATTAATAATTTTAAATAGAAAGTAAGCCTTTCAGTTTGTTACTGAAATATTATTTTTTCTTGCTTAAATACGCTATGTATCAAAAGAATATTTATGAATTCAAAAAGATTTTTATCAAAAATTCAACGTAACAATATACTGTTTTTCTCCCAAATAATATGATCATCTTTTCTAAAGTTTTCTTATATGAAAATATCAAAAATACTCAGAAAAATTTTAAGTATTAAAATGATAAAAATTAAGTATGTAAAAAGAAATGAAGAAAACAATCATGAAATTATTTTCGTTTAAATACATTTTAAAATTAAATTAAAATCGAAATATAGTTTAAACTTCAGCATAGAAAAACATTAAATCTCGTACACCTTTGAGAAAATAGTAAATGTTTAAATATTATCAAATTCTGTTATACAGGGTGATTCAGAAATAATCATCAATAATTGGGGGGGGGGGAGGTAGAGGGGCCCTAGGTAAGCATATTTCGAATGGGGATGGTGGGGATGGGCGCAGCCTTACCGTTAAAGAGCTAGGACCTAATCTAGTGCGAGCGCGTTTCATAAGGCCATTTTTAGAAGGCCCGTGTGACGAAACAAAACATAATAAAATGAAAAAATGTATTGCATGAGGTAAGGAAGTATCCCTATTACTTACATTAGGGTGTATCGAAAAAAACTTTTTTTCGATATTGATGACGTAATAGTGCGGAAAAGTTGTCTAAGGTGCCAGAGAGTACCTGTGAATTTTTTCAGAATTTTTGGATAATTTCTTAAGGTGCCACATTGGCCCTGAAGTTCCCCATGTTAATCCAATGGGGCGCGCCGCCAAGAAGGCCAAAAATCGGTTTTTCGCCCTTCATTTCTACCCTAATCACACGACAAATGTCTCGTCTCGAGTTATGGACTTTATATGATCTAGGCTATCCGACAAAACTTGAATAATAGCCTAAATATCTATATTACGTTTTTTTGTATGCTCAAATTTCGTCGAAAATCGCGTATTTCCTCGTTCAAATCAGAGCCCACAATCAACATAATATAGAGATTTAAGTTATTATTCAAGTTTTTTCGGGTAGCATACATCATATAGAGTCCATAACTTGAGACGAGACATTCGTCGTGTGATTAGGGTAGAAATGAGGGGCGAAAAACCGATTTTCGGCCTTTTTGGCGGCGCGCCCCATTGGATTAACATGGGGAACTTCAGGGCCAATGTGGCACCTTAAGAAATTATCAAAAAATTCTGAAAAAAATCACAGGTACTCTCTGGCACCTTAGACAACTTTTCCGCACTATTACGTCATCAAAATCGAAAAAAAAAGTTTTTTCGATACACCCTAACTTACATCTTGAATTCGATAGAATTTGAACCACTTTCTAAACCGTGGAGTGAGTTTCAAAAGTGCAATATTAATCTTTTAGTCAAAGAATGGAGTTCCCTTAATGATATTTAGAAAAATGATGATTGGGAAGGAATTTTCAATGATCGTAGCATTGATCATTGAAAATTTCTTCCCAGATCATCATTTTTCTAAATACCATTAAGGGAACTCCGTTGACTAAGATATTAATATTGCACGCTTTAAAACTCACCCCACGGTTTAGCAAGTGGTCTAATTTCTATTACATTGAGGATTTAAGTAGTGCGGATACTCCTGTATCTCATGCAATAATGTTTTTCATTTTCTTATGTTTTGTTTCGTCCCACGGTCCTTCTAAAAACTGCCTTTTGAAACGCACTCGCACTAAATTAGGTCCTAGCTCTTTAACGGTAAGGCTGCGCCCCGCCATCCCTATTTGAAATATGCTTGTCTAGGGCCCCTCTACCTCCTCCCCCAATTATTGATGATTATTTCTGAATCACCCTGTATGATCCAAGTAATACGTATTTTTAATTACTTTATGGCGATATCATTAAATGGGTTAAAGGGTGTAATCATATGGGTACTCATTAAAAAGGTATGGATATCATTAAAATGCGGTGGTGCAGTGGTTAGCGTGTCTGGCTACGAGCATTACCGACCCAGGTTCGATGCCTCGCGGCTCCTGCTTGGGTAGCTGGTCATGGGTCAACTCAGCCCTTCATCCTTCCGGGGTCGATAAATGAGGACCAAGCTTGCTTGGGGAATCAACTGGGGGTCCAGCGTCGGGCTAGCCACTCGGCCTATAGACACACGCTAGTAATTAGCACCCCAGGCCCAAAGGCTACAGAAACGGAGATGGGCACCGCCTGATGGGCCACTAGGCCCGGGCAGACTTTGATTTGATCATTAAAATGGTATCCATGGTTACCATACCCTTATGGTTAAATTGATATCATTGCAAAAAATAGTTTGAATATTAATAAATTATGAAAAGAAAAACTATTCGTTGTAATAAAATATTCTTCCATTTAAAGTTAATTTTTTAAAAATTATATAGTTTAACTACTAATTTCAAAAACGTAAAATAGAAATTTAATTTATATTCTACAGCCCCAAACGGTTATTTTTTATCTGTTAGTAAATTATCTGTATAGAGAGATTATGCAAACTATTATGTGGTTTAAATCATAAAAACAGTCAAAATTCGTATATATCAGGTAATAAATTTCGATTATTTTACCCATTCCTATTTGTAATAATGTACTTTTCCTAGATGCGAACGCGCATTTGCGCAATCGAAAAAAAAATTAGTCTCTTAATTTCTCCGCATGAAGGGTGCATTGACAACAAAACCAATGTACAGGCGCAAGGAAACTTGTTGAAAAAACAACTTTAAAGTAGTCAGTCACTTTAAATTGCACAGGTTTCACTGCAGAATGAGTACACTAAAGGAAAAACAACATGTACAGAACATGGTCACTTGTTGAGAAAACAATACTAAAGGAATCATTTAGAGGCAGGGGTCTAGCCTCGAATATTATGGAAATTAAAAATTAAGGTTTACCGCATTTGCAATCGGTTACTTTATATTTTGTATTTAATTTTTGTTTAAATTTTTAAAAGCACCTATTTTTTTCACAATTTTTTCCCCTCTTGGGTTTCAAATTTTGTGTGATGTTGAAAGAAATGTTATTTTACTACTCATACTCCTACTGTGTTAGGAACGCATTTTTTAAGTAGTTTGTTACATCAGTGATTAGCTTGTGTGTAGGTGTTGAGAAAGTTTAGTTTTGTCGATATAAAAACTCTCACAGTCGATCACTTTTAATGGTCATTCTCGATTGCTAATCTGATTCGGTAGGGCTCACGCCAATATATAATCGCGGTTCTTAAGAAAATGCGCCCTCAAGTCTCACTATCACTATTTCATTTACAGTTTCTATTATCTTCATCCAGGAATCACACATTTACATAAAGAATCGGATGAGTGAAGATTGAAACAAAAATTAAAGGATCATTGACACTGTTTCACTTTCATTGTTTATTCTGATTGATTCTACGGCTTACTAGATACAATATAGGCTAACCTATATTGTACCTAGTAAGCCGTGGACTAATCAATGGTCACCACTTTTTCAGTTATAGTCGGTTAGACTAGTATTTGCCCTACTCTCTAATGCGTTACCATCCAAAACCGTGCTGATGAGTCTTAACAAGGACGAAACCGGTCCATGGTTGGAGGTGACGCTTGATAGTTGTGAGTTTACACCTATTGTCCGCTTAACCAGCAATAAATGGTGAAATTCTCCGTTCATTTATAGGCTAACCTAGTTTGGAATAATCAAAAACATATAACAACTTTTCCCATTATGGTTACATACTGGGGTCTAAAACATCCTAACCAATAGGATACTTCATTGGCAAATAATGAAAAATAAAGACTTGTTTTCATGACGTAACTGCTGAATGTTAGCGATTGTGAGACTTTCTTGGCAAACTTTGTTACCATGACAACCTAATAAATTAAAATATCTCTTAGTAGATCTCCTGTTCCATTTTCTCGCAAAGGAATTTCTTCAAAGTCATTAGGCCCCACCTTCAACATTGTGGATTGTTTTAGCTATTGCCACTATATTTTTAATAATTTCCGCATAACGACCAACCTGTATAGTATCTAGTTAGCCGTGGTTATTCACTCCTCTGAATCGCTAGCTTTCAAAGAAAAGTTAAAGAGTAAAGAGTGAAACGCTTATTCACTCTTCACTTTTGCTGATTTCTCCTAAATGAATACAAAAGTGATAAGTCATAGAAATGAGCCTTAACCCATTAATTCCCAACTTTTTATTTTTCTTAAATATTTGGTGAAAACATAGTAAATAGCCCCAAAACAACTGGAAAAATAGTGAAAAAAAATTCGAGGTTAAAATTTTAATTTCTACACCAAAATTAAAAAACGTCCCTAAAAAGGGACGTCAGGCACGAATGCCCCCGTGTTTTTTCCCTATAGTTAACGCATGGTAGAAAACTTTTTTAAAGCCTCAAAAATATCTTCTACCTTTTTAAGTGCAGCAAAAGTGATCGGAACCATACTGTAACATAAATATGAACAAAAATTATTAATTATTTATGCAATTAACTGTAAAATTAACCTTAATTAACGTAATTTGAGCATTTTTTATGCTCTAAAACTCGTTTTTTTCCACCCAAATCTATGTTAATTGCAAATTAATTAAGATTTTTAATTAAAAAAGGCATTATTTGTTTATATGTTACCTAATATTAAGTAATAATTACTTTTACACACCTCAAATCCATCAGAATATCTCAATTTGTGAAGTTTAAGTCTTTCAAATGCCCATACTTTTTTCATTTTATTTAATTTTATTGTGCGGAACACAAATTTCTCCCCAAAAATAAAGCATTAGTGGGATGTGCATTATCAAGCCAGATGATATACATTGATCTGCAGTATAGAACACAATGATTAGCGACATCTAATTAGAAAAAAAGCCGAAAATTTATCACAAAAGCGACTTTTTTGGCAATTTTTAAGACAAAAAGTCATTATAACTAATAATTATTAAAGTTTTAATTAAAATATAACCGGAATATATTTGCATAAGTAATAAATATAGTAAAATAATTAATTCCTTTTAATTAATACAAATTAATTAATTCCTTATAATTTAAGACTTTTTATTCAATTAATTTAGTAGAAATCACAGTATTTTCAAAAAAAATAAACCAAAAAATAATAAATTTATTAGCTAATATTAAAGTAATTTCATAAATATCAGTTATTTAATTCATATTATAAGAATCGAACGCGTTTTTATGAAAGAAATAAGGAAACACTAGCATTTCAATATGGGGAAAACCACGGGGGCATTCGTGCCTGACGTCCCTTTTTAGGACGCTTTTCGAGGGTCCAAAATAAGGTCAAGATAAAATATTTTGGAAAAATAAAAAAACAACCCAACTGATTTAATGTATAAACAGTAATATATATCGGCATTGAACATTTTTTAAAATAACAACTAGGATTTTTAAGCTTTTTCTTTAAAAATTTTTTAAAAAGCACTTTTCTTAAAAATTCTATCTTCCAACTTTAAAAAAAGTGAAAATTTTTTTAAATTCTGCTTTCTTCTTGTGTTCTTTATGTTCTATGAAGATCAGAGATACATCAGTGCAAATTTTGGTTCAAAGGAACAATTTTTGTAGAAATCGGAGGATTTTAAAAAAACGTCCCTAAAAAGGGACGTCAGGCAGTAATGGGTTAAGTAAGGCTTTAGTTGTTTTAAAGGCAAATCCCTCAACCAATCTCTCCTCATTCCAGACATCCCCGAGCTGCGTCTAGCCTTAGGAGCGAGCATCCAGCACACGGCCATCAAGGAAGGCAGCGACGTCTACTTCGACTGCAACATCCGCGCGCATCCCTGGGTGCACGACGTGGGCTGGCGCTTCGAGGGGCTCCCCCTGAGCAGCAACCTGTCGGCCGGGGTGATCGTCAGCAACCAATCGCTCGTGTTGCAGAGGGTCAAGAAGGAGCACCGGGGGCGCTATCAGTGCGTCGCCGTCAACACCGAGGGCGAGGGGCGGAGTGAAGAGGTGCGCCTCGATGTGCAGTGTGAGTATACTATGAGCTTTTATGTATCGGTTTTTATTTCACCATTGGTAATTCTCTATGGGTACCATATTTTTCCGCAATGGAAATATAAACGGTACTACTACCGTGAGAAGAAAGCCTGAGTACCCAAACATCAGATATGATGTCTGGAGGCTAAAACACCATCTACTGGCTCTAAATTGCCGCAATACTACGTCACAGAAATGACGTTCCGGGAATCCAGTCTAAAACTCCCGATTTGTTAAAGAAATTTAATTCAGCGCATGCTTATAAACATTTTTTACGTAATGTTTTACCCACAATTCTGCCAACACAGACGTTGTAACGTTGAAGTGCTCTGCTCTGGTCGTATTCACATTGTTGTTTTACACGCATAACGTTGGACAATTTCAGATCTAACTAAGGCTAAGCGCGCACTAGAGACTTTTGTCACGGCGACAGAGGCAAAATTGTTTCCCTGGCTATTGCAATAAGCTAGAGCGTGCGCACAGGCGACGAGACTGTTGGCAGATTGGCAAGAGTCATCTCCATAGAAATGCATTGCTCTCGAGTGAACTAGTGTTTATAGTCGCCGCGACAGAAGTCTCTAGTGCGCGCTTAGCCTAATTATCACACTATCATACTTATTGATGTGAGACCTGCTAAGTTGACATCTATCTCTTTACTTTAATAAAGTTTCAATTGTTAAGTCCTTAATGTGTTTGAAATAAATAAATCATGATACAAAACAAGAAAAAAATTATTATTGATTTACCTGATAAGTTCTGGGTAATAACAACTGATCTTATTAAGAGTGAAGATCACTCATAAAAACCCCGCCAAGACCTGAAGCAATCACCTGTAAATAAAAAGGGTTGGAGAAAATTTCAGTTGTAAAATTTTATGAGATTTAACAGTGAAGTTGAAAAAACTACCTCATATATTCACCATATATTGATATCAATCAAATTTAGAGGCATTTTTCTAAGAGATATTCATGAATATTTCAGAAAAAGCTGGGCACAAGATAGCTCACTTAAAAAACTTAATCTGGACTACACTAGATTACAACCTTTCTTGTCAGTGATGTCACCGATTGACGTAAGGTAGCGTTACACTTTCTAGCCACCTAATTGGTCAGTCCAGCTCACTCGGTCTTTTACGCCAATTAGGTAGCTAGAAAGTGGGGCGTGCTCTTACGTCAACCCGTGACGTCACTGACAGGAAACGTATTAATTTAGTATAGTTTGTTCACAAAAACTCTCCAATCCAACAACCACTTTTTAGGACACGCATTCGTTGAACGGCTTGTTTGTAGCCGTTCTACGACATTCCCCAAAAGACAACTCCCAAACTGATTACTTAAAACATCAATTCCGCCACAAACATTTCACCAACAACAACTCAACCCCCTCTAAAAACCATAATCACCCCCGCAAGCGCAACCTTCCAAACAAACTTACCCCCTGTCCCAGATCTGGGGCACATTAAAAACGCATAGATCACTTCTCCGTCGTCTCGAGACAAGTAGTCATTTCCGCCCCACCGTCTTGTCCGAACATGCTGCAGCCCCCTTCATTTTTGCTGTCCCCCCTCCTTCTGCAAATACATAAATAGATGAGGGTCCTCTCGGGATCGCTTAGGAGAGGGTGCAGTTGAGAGGGGGGCATTTATCATGGAGGTAGTTAAGGGGGCGTCATTATTTTCTATCGGCGAGTGCCGTTGACAATGGGGTGTTTTAAAGATGGCGGACGGTCCGTTTTGGGGTTGTGGTGTTTTGTTTTTGTTTGTGAATTGAGGTAGTGGTCTGGTGTATTTGTAATGATGGGTAGCGAATTGCCTTACTTAAATTTAGGCGAGGATTGAGTAAAAATAATGTTTAATATCGTATGCCGATTATAAAGTTTAAGAACTTTGTGATAAGATTAAGGTATCGAGATGTAGTATAGTCCAACCACCACGAGAAAAACTTTTGACGTCGTGCAATATTGTGGTGGTTTCCATGGAAACGGGTTAAAAAACGGGTTGGGGATGATGGTAATCCATAAACGCTGAAAAAACATTATGCGCCAAACATGTGGGGCTGTGTGGAATATGAAAGGCCTCAGTGTGAAATTGAATTGTCGTAAATTAATTTAAATCGTGACATCAGTACTATTACGTACGTGTCACAATTTTGAGCTTCTCTGTCCTTATAAGTTTGTCATTTCTATGCCTCATATGGACATTTCGCCGCCGTAAAAATCGACACATCCAAATAGTATGAACTTTCAAAAAGCTGCTAAGCCACTGGTTAAAAATTACACAATACTTCATTTGAGTAATCCTGTGGCAATATGTTTTTGTTGAAAGAAAAAAGTTTAGAACTTAATCTATATGTGATGATCAACTTGCACCTCTTAAGACCAAACTGTAACAACAGGAACGATCGGTCTGTTGAATGATCTCGCAGGCTTTTAGCTTGATCTCAAGGCCTTATTACGAGTAAAACGGCACCAATAGATCAATTTTGAAACTTTTCTTTTACACAAGCTAAATACCATCGTCTGATTAAATATCAGCTCATTCTAACGAGTGTTTTTTACAGAATTTGTGCAACTTCAATTCTAAACACTCTGTACATAGAGGAGAGGAGGGTATTATGGAATAGTCGGGTAATATGGAACACCTGAGTTTCTGCTCCCCCTCGTGTTGCTATCACGTGGCAATGCAGACACAGCAAAGCAAAGTGTGTTTTAGGATTTTCTAAAGTTTTTGACGGTAAATGTTCAAACCTTTTAACCTACCAGTAACTATGAGACTTGTAACTATGTAACTATGAGACTACCAGTAACTATGAAAAAAATAAATGCTGATTAATTGGACCATTGGCCCTTCATTGTCATTAGTATAGTATGTGCTTAAAATGATTCGGCGGATTTAGAGTTATTCTGAAATATATATATAGGGTGTTCCATAATACCTTCCTCTCCTCTACATCCTATTTCCAATACTATTAAAAATCCTAAAAAACAATTCCCAACTAACCAACCCCACTTTTCCTGCAGTCGCTCCTGTCTGCAAGAACCCAGCCGTGCAAGTGTTCGGCGTTGCCAAACAGGAGACACTAAACATCACCTGCGAGCTGGACTCCGACCCGACCGACGTGCGCTTCCACTGGACCCTCAACAACACGGTGGAGAGCCTGGAGGTCACCCAGTTCACCTCGGAGGGCACCTCCAGCACCGTCTTCTACACACCGCGCAACATGCTGGGCTACGGGGCCCTCCTCTGCTGGGGCACCAACGCCATCGGACGCCAAAAGGACCCCTGCGTCTACAGGGTGGTGCCAGTGGGTGAGTGAGTTTGTGATGCTATTTTATATAGTGTGGGATGGGTTGATACTATTGTTGTTGTTGTTTAGCTCAGTGATATGTATTGTGCACTGTTTCGCTTTGTTGGTTTGTTTTCTTCTTCGTCGTTTGTTGTTGAGGAGATTTTGAGAGGTTTTTTGGTTGGAGGAAGAGAAGAGGAGGAGGAGTGGATTTGTGTTTGAGGAGGTAAGTTGGATTTTTTTCTCGTTTGGTGTATGTGTGCGAGCTTGGTTTTTACTCTTGCATAGATGCCGAGCTGCCAACTGTTTTGATTTTTCCACGCTGTTTCCAAATTTCAAGTCTTGTTACGAATATATAACCCTTTACCATTTTAATTGTTCCAAATTTTATAGCTTATTTACCGATTTTCTTTTTTTTAATTCAGAACGATTAATATAAATACTGCATTTTTGTTACAAGACTTAAAAATTGGAGCCATTGGCAGCTATGCCTGTGTATCATGGATTTTTTTGTAGATTATTAGTTGCTTAATTTTCGAATAATATTTGACGATGCATATCCGTTTTGACCACCGTGATAATCGTTGTAAGTATTTACAAACTCCTTTAAATTAGTCATTTTAAACTCATTTTGTAGTAAAATGTCTGTTTTACCACATTTTTCACGATAGCTTAAAAATTGTAACCAAAGAGACTGAACCAGCTTTCATCGGTATTCAAAATGGAAATGCTCTCCAATCCCTTTTTTCGAATTCTACGACCAGTTATGATTGACTGATTTTTTGTCTTATTTTAGACAACTATCTCTGAAAAGAACGGAAAAAGTTATCTTTGGGTTGAAGACGTCTACCATATGCATAATCCATAATATTTTTTAAATTAGTTTCCATCGCATTATACGAGGGTTGTTTTTTAATTAACTTCCGTTTTTCCCCTGAAAAAAAAGTAGTAAGAATTTCGAAACAATTTTGGTGCTGGTAGTTAGATACATTCTTCAGGTTCAATTTGCCACCTTACTGAATAAAATCGGACATTTTTTTTATCGATTTTACAAGCGCGCTCCTCGAACTATTTTCCCGCCTACCCATAGAGAATTCGGCTTTTTTTTCTCCCTTCGCTCCGTCCGCGAGCAAGCATTAACATTAAACAATGGGTGGACAGGTGATCGCGTACGGAGCGAAGGGAGAAAAAAAAGCCGAATTCTCTACGGGTGGGCGGGAAAATAGTTCGAGGAGCGCGCTTGTAAAATCGATAAAAAATAGAAAAAATGTCCGATTTTATTCAGTAAGGTGGCAAATTGAACCTGAAAGATGTATCTAACTACCAGCATCAAAATTGTTTCGAAATTCTTACTACTTTTTTTCAAGAGAAAAACGGAAGTTATTTAAAAAACAACCCTCGTATGTTGATATTGACTCCTTACACTTCGTTTTATCATTCTTTTTAACTCCAATATTTTACATATTTATAGAATACAATGATGGAAATGAAATAGCAGCTTAAATAGAAGTAAAGCATATTTTCATTAAAATTTTGAATTGCTCGTGTGTAGTCAATACATATTTTGAAATGAATGCTAAAACTAGCTCATTCTGTTTAAAAATTTCCTATTAAATTAAAACTATGATTTTAATAAAATTTCTTTTCACAGACACGCATTAGAAAACCTGGAAAACGAATTTAAAACTAATTTCTAATATTTATTTATGTATTTCTATACTACAATAACTATTTCATAGTATTTACTTTGTAGAAAATTTGGTTTAATTCCGTTAACGTTCCCGCTAAAAAAATGCCAAGAACTTTAGAACGCCATATATTCAAATATCAACGATTTTTTTATAGTTTTATAGATAAACTGAATAGTTAACTTAACATTTTAATATATGAGTTTGAAATTATTTAGCAATAATTCTACTTTTTGGTTTCCAAAAAACTTGGCATTATTTAGTGGAACCGTTAATGGAATTGAACCGAAAATTTCCATCCCAGCTTTATTAACTTTTGATTTAACAGTTTTATTGATGCAAAAAATGCTAAGAACATAAAATTTTTAAGAGTTATCTCTAAATACAACACAAGTTTTCTTTAAAACACATTTATCATTTAAAAGTTTATCATAGTAACTGCACAGGACCGTGTATTTTTTTTCTGAGAAGAATTTCGAAATTTGACTTATTTGAGAGCATTATCATTTATAGAAAACTTATAAAAACATTTAAGCTTGATGAAGGGACAGCTTTTTAACTAGTCTATTCAAAGATATTATTCATAAAAACATATTTGCTTGGAAATTACTTTTTTGAATTTATAAACCATACTTCAAAATATTCAATATGAAGTTAATTAAATTTTGATAATAAAATAATCTTTGAACGTCTATGCATCAACGCTTACTTTAAATTCATTGCTTCAAATGTGTATGAAAACAGTAAACTTAATCAAGATCAAAAACTCTTTTTACTTTTATTTGGAAGAAATTAATTAATATATCAAAGAAAACGTGTTTGTAAACACATAATTGGAACGTGCTTTGAAGTCATGTATAAACACGTTTTAGAATATTGAATTCTTCGGAGTAATAATCAAAAAGTAAATGCATTAATCATTTACAAAAATAAAATGTAAATTAATTTCCATCGATGGGCATGCTGTATTTTTTGTGATGTTTCCGAAATATTTTTGGGATAAAGCACTAATGAGTTACCATGCATATGATTGGGTGTAAATTTTTATGGAATGAAATCTTACAATGATTTCAAGTAAATGCGTTTCAACTAAACTTTCTATTAACAGAAGTTTTCAGATTTAAAGATTTAATTTCTTCCATATTTTCTTTACGTTAACGGCGGAAAAAAAGGTACGCAGTTTAGTTCGATGGATTACTTATAGTTTCCTTACATTACTTTTTTATTTAGGTTCACTTTATACATTTTTAAGGCCACAAGAAAAGTAATTAATAATATTTTAGTTTTTGGATCAGTTCTCCAAGCAAGTGCTGTTGTTTGGTAAAGATTACTTCCATCAAAATTTCAAGAAATGAATTTGCATTCGATACTATCGAAAGAGTTTTAGGATATAAATTAATGTCCAAAAAAGTTGCTGATGTTAAGTAAGGTAAATGTGGGTATAGTGGACACTGTACCAATAGTGGCCACATAGCTGATTAATTTTAAATAAAACGAGTTAGAGGCATCACACAGCGTCAAAATTCATAGGCATAGTAGATTGTACAATAAGGTAAGCTGGTAAATTATCATCGATACCACAGATCAGCATGGGAAGGATATTTAAATATTTGAAAATAACAACATCGGTCGAGTGACTGAAATTTGTTTTTGCTTATTGAATCGCGTAAGGAAACGGGTATAGAACTGATTTTTTAGTATTTATTACCGTTTGATTGACTTTTAAATTTATATTAAGATAAAGAAGAGTGTATAAAATTAAATAAAATTTATTTTATAATTTTGACTTTACGAGGAGTTATGGGGTGGCCACTTTACCAACACAAAATCTTAGATTTTCCAATAGTGGCCACCGCAATGGCTTCTAATAGAAATTTAAATAGCATTGAATTCGGATATTTTTTTCTTATTAAACCGTTGATTGTGCTTTAAAATTAATTTTGTTTTAATTTGGTTTCATTCTGGCTTCGGGAACCAAGGTCTCCAAAACATTGAATTACATGTTCAACTCCTCTCAAATCAGCCACAGCGTAGGCTTTGGGCCTGAAACTATCAAGTCTTTTGTAAATAAAGCTAATTTGATTGGATATAAAATGCATTTCGTTGGGAAGGAAGATTTAATTAGAAATAAACGACTATACCAAAAAACCCCATCAATTTCATGCATAAACCCCTCACATAGGCAGAAAAAGAGAGGTGTCCACTGTAGATGCAAGAGGTGTCCACCATAGATACAACAGCTACATCTATGTGGCCAATGAGGCCATCTATGTGGCCTACATCTATGTATGCAATTTAGAGTACTTTTTAAAGATTAATTAAAAATACTTTACCCAATTTAATTAAAATTTTTAATGGTGAAATCGAAAGAAGAAGATCCAATTAATCTAAAAATAGGATGATAACGGTTTACAAACAAATAGGTTGGTATTTATTGAGAATTTAAGCAAAAATTTTCTTTATAGTGTCCACTATACCCACATTTACCTTAGTCATTTTTTCACTTCCTTCACAAAAACAAATCGCAAAATTTTGATAAAGGTTTATCTAAAAGCTATGTGTTCTAACTTTATTCTTGAGCCATAAAACTCCAACTAAACTATCTAAAAGCTGTTAGTTTGTGCTATACTTTAAAATTTGTGACATGCACCAGAAAATATTCTACTGTAGCAATACTGAGCAGCTGTAGATGCACTTAAACAACTCTCGCATTCACAGATAATACCAACTCATAGCAATGACTTCCATAAGCCAAGAGCATTGATAAATCCCCGCCCATCCCGACTGCCGGCATAATTCAATGTCCTCCGTAACTGACGACTCGTCCGTTAAGATTACACCCCGGTAGAGCCCATCCATCTCAGCATCCACTCATTCTCCATTCTGACCAGAAGCTAAGAATGTGTTGAGTGTCCGTTGAATGTTCTTCCCCATTGCAGAGGCCTCGTGGCATTATCACGATTAGGTTTATGACTGATTTCGAAAATTAATTAATTAAATTAAATTAATTATGATTTATGAAGTTTATGCTGTAAAAAAAAACATGCACGAGGTTTTGAAACCGGTTGTGTTAATAAAAGCATTAAGAGATACCATTCTAGAAATGTGGGTAAAGTTGTCTCTATGACTCTTTTGAATTTATTTCCTTGTTAAACTATAATATCAACTATTTTTATTACTGTATAATGGTTTAACAAGTATTTCCCAAACTGTCAGTCCCGAGGATCTAAGAAACAATAAAATACCAATTTATAGTTAGATTTTTCAAAAAATGTTTGGGGGAATATCCCTCTAGCCCAATGTTTTTGTTCGTTCGTTCGTAATTGTCCATTTTGCGAACATACTTATGAATTGCTTTTATTTATTTAATTTAGTTTTTGTATTTCCAAGCGTTTGACACAAACCAGCGGTAGTTGCTTCATCGAAAAAAAAAACAAATTTTAAAGAAACTTTAAAACAAACTCTGAAGTTTTTAAACTTTCTTACAAAATATATATTCTCTGAAAATGAAAGAAAACCTTGGAAAATCCAAGATCTGTGTCTTCAAATATTAAGGAATAAGCACTTATCTTTATTTTCAATTTCAGAAACAACAAAACAGAAAATATAAAAAATTACATTGGTTACCAAGGGGAATCAATCCCGTTCAGGTAAACGAGAAAGTAAATACATTGAGTAATACTTGAAATTTAAAAAAATAATATATAACATTAATAAAATAAAAAAAAATACAAATAGGAGAGTACAAAGTACAAAATAACGAATTTTTTAAAAAGAGTAATAGTTTTTACAAAACCAAACATTTTTAACTTATAAATTAACTAATTTGGCTAACAGCTAAGGCAAAAAATTAAATTACAAGGATGGACTTAAACACATTATTTACGATTCAAATATAATTTTGTTTTCAGAGTGCTAAATAATTTAAACAAAACCTATATATCCCCAAATAAGGCTTAAAACACCCTACAAACCAATTCCGGATTACCGTTTAATGAAGAAATTTTTTAAGCTTTATAAACACTCTCATAAAGTATCCAATCTGAAAAAATATTTTCTTTTACCGCCAAGAAATTTTTTTACCACGCTTCCCGTTAGCCACATAGGTTTTCAGCCAGTGCGATCTCTAGCTTATAATAACCCTACCTCCCTCTTCACGTAGCTAGGAGAAGGAGTGCCGTTCCGGCTATGCCGTGCAGATGGGGAATTAGTCAAAGCGAGTTGCGGGCAACAGCGGGAAAAGGCGTTTTGGCAGCTCCTGTGGGCGTGTTTCCGGAGGTGTGAGACCCCCTTTACGGTGATGGACACTGATTTGGCTCTGTGCTATGCGATGAATAATGAATAGTAAAGCACCTTTTGTAGGATGAATTAAAATCTTGCTTTTCAAACGCAGTTTAAGGCTGTAATTTTTAAACTTTTTTAATCCCGTTAATATTTTGTTATTTTTATATTGAATAAATAAATAATATTCCTTAGTACTAGAGAAAAGTTAGATTTTAGATGTATGAACTAGATGTAAACAGGAAAAGAGTCGTTAGTGGAATATTTAGCCTGGTTTACTCCAATGGGAAGGAATCGATAAACAAATTCAAATAATTAGGTAAAAGAGTTACTAACAACTGTAATTCAAGTTCCTCGGAATGTTTGAAGTTTTCTTCTTGCTGTCACATGCTTTTTTCGTGTCCTTTTTAAAAGTCAAACTTTGAAATAAAATGAAATAAACAAATAAAATAAACCATCACAATTAAAACAATATCTGCGCGTGTATATTCCTCTCTTGGATGTAACTATTGAATAAAAAAATAAATAGAAATGCGGAAAATGGCTCATAGTATATTATAGTCTCATGGTTCACAAAACTTACATTTAAGTTATTAACAATTAAGAACGCCTAATGAATGAAAATTTCACTTTCGTTAGGTTTTCATTTAATAAAGGGGATATATTTTAATAAAAAAATTAAAACATCTTCCAGTAATAATGAAATAGTCTGAAAAATCTTCGAATCATTCGAAGATTTAAAACGAAAATATTATTGTAATATTTAGTTTACTCTACTATGGTCAGTTGCACTTGAACATATTAAAAGAAAAAAGCTAAAAATGTACCTAACATGTACATAGTTTATTATGTTATCCATTGCATTTTTAAAACTGGAGTTTATGGTTTGAATAATAATATACATATTTAAAACACATACTTTTTACATATGTACTTAATACATATTTGTATAAACCGTAATTAAACTTAGAAATCATTAAAATTTTATTCATCTAATTATAAAACAATTTTCAAACTTTCAAATGTCTATACCAACTACAAATACTAATTGACTTTAAATTCAATAAAACTTCGTAAGGATGAAATTTTGCTGATTAGCTTTGTTAGCTAATTAGTCCCACTTTGATTAACAAAGCATATTTGGTCTTAAGAAATAAAAATTAATCTAAGATAACAGAGAAAATCTTTCGACACATTTTAAGCATACAAGTATGTACCACTTATTAAAGGCCGTTTATTACAATTATGCAAAAATTATGCGTCTTGACTTTTGTCATGCTGATAAATATATTTTCTTGGAAAATGTTTAAAATTGGAATTTAACGTATGCAGTAATTAATTACTAAAGAATAAGTATTTTGATATTTTGAATATCTATAACTTGGCAGTTCAGTTACCTCTTTGTTAAATCCTGTCATTAATAATATTATTAATTTTATTCTATTTTTTGAATTAAATAATTTGATGACCGAATTCAGATTTTTTTGATATTTTTGATTATTTGAGATACTATTTGAGATATTTTTGGTAATGAGAAGGCTGATGAGCTCGCAAAGGCCTCCCATAATTCTCCTCAGTCATCCAACTGCCTAATCCTTATTGACTCCAATGCTATTGCTGGTCGAAGACTAATCGGTCAACAAAAGAAACTCCATTCCGGAATTGAACTGTGACAGAGCTATATTGACTATTATAACCAGACTTAGGACCAATCATTTAAAGGGGATGAGAATTTCTGTGGACGGACAGCGCAGCGTAGTTACACCAACTTCTGTCCTCATTGCCCAGATGACATCCCACTGTCTTCTCAACACATCTTCAGCTGTCCAGAAATCCAGGCCAAACTTTTTGACATCGACTTTGAAGACCCAGTGGACCTACTCTATACAGATAGGGCTGTCTAGGTTGCAAAAGCTGTCTTCGACAGCTTCGGAGCTATATAATTGCTCATTATCATAGACAAGACATCATCATTAACAAATTCAGAAAATTTTTCACATTTAGTATAGTTTTATAATTTTTTCAAACATTTTGCAAAATACTCAACTACTGAAATATACTTGCATAGAGCTTAATAAGAATATTTTTCTTGGATAATGAAAAGAATTTATATATAGCAAAACATTTTTTTACTTAGGAAGTCACTTAGAGGAAAAAACTTCTGATTGAAAAAACACTGCACATAAATTTATCTTTTTCAAGCATTAAATTTACGATTACCCAATTTTTAGCCAGGCAAGGCCCTAAGAATGTACGCATAAATCTGAAAATTTTAAATTACGACTACCTAATTCTTTTAAAATCCAACATCAAACTCGAAAACCCCGATTCTTTCTTCACCCAGATACTCTCCCCCCCTCCATCCTTTTCCAAACTTTTAAAATATGCTTTCATTAATTTCCAAAGTTAATTTCGGAGAAAAATAATAGCCGAACTTAGTATTGAAATATCGTGCAATTTAAAACGGTAGAACCGCAAAGGTAAAATAATAAAAAAAACCCTTCATTTACAAGTCCTTAAAAATCTCTCTCTAATGTACTTATTAAATTGAATCTGAACAACAAATTTATGATCTTTAATATTCCTTCAGAGTTATTAATGTGAATGTGCTACTATCGTGTTGTGCTGTCATTAATATTTCGCTCTCAAATCTCGTTTCTTGCAGCTGTAGGAAGACGGACCTTTTCAAATAATATCTCCCGAAAGCATTTTAATATTTTCTACGGTGTGTTACTTTTATCCATTACTTGGAAAATGCTTTTTTCCCCGTCTGAATGTAGTAAGAATTTTTTCTTTAAAAAAAGATGGAGGGGTTGGTAAAAGATAGATTCGAGACTATGGGGCTTTGCTTCGAATACTTCGTGTTTAATATCTCATTTGTTTCAAACTTTGGTTTTCTGGAGGCATTAGAATTATATGGGTGATGGAAAAACTATCTTTTGAAAAGTGAAGATTAAATGAGGAGGGAGCGAAGATGGTGAAAGAACGCGCTTTAAACTGCTACTGAACTTATAGGATGAATTTATGGATAGATACTATTCCGATAAAATATGCTGGGTATGATTTAAAGAAAAGAAATAAGGGGGCTACTTTTTGAAGGATTCTTTCTTTGAAACTTCGGATTTTATTTCAAACCCAGCTTTTTATTTTTTGCTGATCTTGGATGGTAGCAATGAATTCGTTGTTGTTGCTTGTCCACGAAGTCTAGCAGGTCTAGATAAAGTCCATTAAGCCATACACTCTTATGAAGTCCAACACTAACTCAGAATCGGACTAGAAAATACGTCATTAGTAAATAGTGTGATAGTGAATTTGTTTGATGGTTAATAACGTTGCAAACTTAATTTTGCAAGTAATAGCACAGTAGCTAAATAAACTTTTTTCATCATGTGCTGTCCAGTAATTAGTGATTGGCTTCGATTCAAAACACACTAAATTGAAAATGGTTAGAAATTTATAATGAGACGGAACTCTCTTAAATGCTCGTGTTGGCAGTGTTCCATACCAGTGTGGAGTCCAAAATCTTTTAAGAGACTGGACTCGATTTCAACATCACTAGCGAATACGTTATAAAAGAAGGTGGAACTTCTGTTACATATTCATATGATCTAACTCATTCCGAATAATTTGAATGTTTATTGCCTAACGGAAGATATATATCTCCCTGTGTGTGTGTGTTCCTTGAGTGTTTTTAATACTTAACCGAGAACAGACAATCCAATACCTATAAATACTAATTGTCATAATAAATTGAATGATTGAATTTCATTAAAATTTAAAGCACACTACTATACACTTGTATTTAAAAGACAGTGTTATTAATTCCTTTGTTGCTAGTCTAATTTTTAGGCTTTGATTCTTTGAACTTATAACAACTTCGAATGGATTTCCTAATTAGTTAATGTTTTTTAGCCCAGAAATTATTTAAATTCATTTGAATAATTAGAATTGTATTTAGAGTTTTCCCAAAATCCGTAAATACTAGGTATTTTCTACTTGTATCAACAAAACTCTAGTTTGTTAGTCCTTCCTCGTTGGCTGGGCCACTGATACAATCATGGACAAGTTAATAGCAATAGCTAAATCCAATAATCATAATTGTAATAATAATAATAGATAAATCTAACAATAATGACCTGCCAGAGACTGGCATCAATTTCATTCCAATAAATATGATAATGGTATTCTTAATCCCCACTCGTGATGACCAAAACTTATAAGCGTGTCCACACCAGACACATTTTTCTTATAATTCAACATAAAACTACACCGATCCCCCAAACTCCCTCTACATAAAGCAACATCCTCCATCACCAAGAGAAGTTCTAACCATCTTATCATTATTCTTCCCTTGATAGATCTTCCCTACTCTCAGCTCATGAATAACTAAACTCCAGTGATAACCCGGCCGAGCTGAAACAGAAGCGATATACACCACCAGCCCGACTCGCGATTCATCAGCAAACTGTCAGCATGCGGTAGAAGAGTCTGTGCTACTCGCGATGTGGATAGGCTTAAATAATAGAGCGATTCGATTCCAATTTGCTATGAGAACGAGAGTCTGTGTTTTTTTGTTGTTTAGCGCATCTGCGTTTCGTTGAATATTGATGCGTTGAGTTTTTTGAGGTCGTATACCAGAATGGGATGTGTATGGGTTGAGTGAGACAAAAAGGTTTTTTCTGCTGGTTTGGGTTGCTGTAAGGGGTTTTATGAGATTGTTTTTGGAAGTTTCACAGTCACTGTTTTGTGGTCTCGGTCGGAAGAAATTGAATGTCGTGTTCATGGAATGGAATGGTTTGACTTTTATTTCCTCGGTTCGGTGCCTCTAAATTATTTATCTTAAATCTAAAGTCAGGAAAATTTGTTGAGTATGAACTGTTGAGCTTGGGACATAGATGTAGAAGGAAAGTCGAAATATGTTTGTGAAGGGATATAGCTTGATTATAAGAGGACAGAAAGGAAGAAATGGTCCTTGTATGATTTTTAGAAAAAATATTTGGATTAACCCAGTAGTAATATCTATCACGTGGTATAAGTCGTATAGATATTTCATTGACAACAAACAGTAATAAAAATAGATGTTCTATGAAACTAGCTTTTAATGAATAATCCCCTTTATTTATATTTGACATACTCGAGTAAATAATTAATAAAATGTTTATTGGCTTGATAAATTTCTAATATCGTTTATATCATTTACTACCAATTCATTGCAACATTACCAAAATGTTTTTTTTATCAAAAATACACATTTTAAGAATGAAAAACGTTGATTTTTACTGTTATTTACAAGCACTATTGAAGTGATCTAATTTGAACTAATAAGACCAATTATCCTAACAATCAAGGTTTATGAAGCAATTCCGTATACAATCATATAAATTAATCATCGGACAAAGAGTATTGACTCCATATGTGGGCAATTGTTCATAGACAAACAGTATGTATTCAGCCAGTCTGGGTTATTGCCAAATATGTATAGCGTGAGATTCTATTAATAAGGCAGAACCCTTGTTATAGAGGTTATATATGGAGGAATCTTAAGATATATCTTTACATTAGGTTGAATTAATAAAGCTAAATAGAAAATCAGTTAGATTTTATTTGTTTTTAATATGAAATCTATATTATATGTAATTGAACTTATTTAGAAACAGAGGACTATAAAAGGAAAAGGAATACGTTGATCAAAAGACCTATACTTTTAACTACGTTTTCTAAATATATAACTTAAAAAAGCATTATTTTTGTTATTGACAATAATATTTTAAAATAAACATAAAAATTTAATAAAATAAAATAAACTTATAAACAATATTCCCATTTCAAACCTCAAATGAAATGGAAATCTGAATTAAAATATAAGGTTCCGTAAGTGTAAAACGAGATTGTTACATAACATTGCATTAAATATCCCAAAGGTGTTTGAGACACCTATAACACTGGTCACTTTTGACCTACCTTTTATACAATATGGTGCTATAAAAATGACTTAAAAATAAAAAACCTAACCACCCAAGGCGTTTCCTATTCCTTAGGCTCCCAATAGATAGTGTATAAAGTTTCAGCCCCCAAGTTAATTTTAAGGGGTACCTATAGGGCCCTAAAGTTGAAAAAAGTCGAAAAATTGGTCTTTTTTTCAGAATTTAAAACAAAATATTTTTGAGTTTTCTAATTTGATAAAACTGGCTAATATATGTTTTTTAAACTTATTCAGACCGCTAAAAATATTTTTACTTTAAAACTGCACCTCTTTAGAGCGATTTTTTAGTTTTAAGGCGAGAATAAGGGTCATTTCGCTCAAAAACGCTTGGTACCAATAATGGTGGTTGAAACGAATAAATTTCAAATTTTTCAGAAGTAGTAAGTCATCAAAAAAGATGTCTTTTGATATAAAACTGAAATTTCATATGATACAGATCAGTGAAAAAAAGCATTTTTTCCAATTTTTTCAAATTTTAGGGCTTGAAAGCTCGAGAGGAGCTTCTACTGTTTTACTAATCTTTATCATGTGAAATTCAGTTTTACATCAAAGGACATCTTTTTTGATGACTTACTTCTGAAAAATTCGAAATTTATTCATTTCAACCACCATTATTGGTACCAAGCGTTTTTGAGGGAAATGACCCTAATTCTCGCATTAAAACTAAAAAATTGCTCTAAAGAGGTGCAGTTTTAAAGTAAAAATATTTTTAGCGGTCTAAATAAGTTCTAAAAAACATATATTAGCCAGTTTTATCAAATTAAAAAACTCAAAAATATTTTTTTAAAAATTCTGAAATAAAGACCAATTTTTCGACTTTTTTTAACTTTAGGGCCCTATAGGCTGAAACTTTATACACTATCTATTGAGACCCTAAGGAATAGGAAAAGCCTTAGGTGGTTAGGTTTTTATTTTTAAGTAATTTTTATAGCACCATATTGTATAAAAGGTAGGTCAAAAGTAAAAAAACTTAATTTTCGAATATCTTAAAAACTAGAGCTGATGAGCAAAAACAGATGCCATATTCGGAGTCAGGAGGTCAAATATATACAAAAACAGCTTTAATATTCCAGCCATCAGAAAAAAAAGTTTTTTTTGTAGACCAGTGTAACTGATTAAATTTTTCTAATTATCAATCCCAAAAGGATATTAGTAAACTCTTATTACACGACTTACAAAAGTTAAATTATTATAGTTGGGTGGCTTATTACAAAAAAACTGCAAAATGTGATACTTTCATGAAACTTTCAGGGATGTTAGACAATCATATAAGAACTAAAAAATCGATGGGAGCCCAAAATTTTAGGGCGTAGTTTGACCGTTATGACGTCATAACAAGATGGCGACAAAGGGCCTATATTGGGTTCTTTTAATGACAGAAAGACATTTTTGGGGTCAAATAATATGTTTTAAGGGTCAAAAAACATGATTCTGATGACAAAACGTGCAATTTGTTTTAAAAAGTAACTAAAATTCAATAAAAACACGAAATAATAATACAGTCTATCGCCAGTTGCGCCAATAAAAATTTGTAAAAAAATTATTTTTTTCGACGGTTTTATATGTTTTTTGGGGTGCTGATTCTAAATATTTAGTTCACTTCTACGTGGAAGGTCGGCTTCATATCAAAAAACGCAAAAATATGCGAAAAAATCGCAAAATTTTTACTCTTTCTTCGGATTTTCGCTTATATTTTAAAAAATATTAGTTTCTCGAAAATTATTTAAATTACAAAGTTGAAGTAGATAAAATTTCCTACAAAATGGATTGTTTAATTTTTGTTTTCCAAAGAATAGTTTTGACGTTATAACGCATTGAAAAACAGATAATTTTAACACAGCATAATTTAAACAGAGGATGTTCGTTTCTCTGTTTTTCAGTGTGTTATAAAGTCAAAACTATTCTTCAGAAAACAAAAATTAAACAGTGCATTTTGTACTCCAACTTTGTAATATAAATAATTTTCGAGAAACTAATATTTTTTAAAATATAAGCGAAAATCCGAAGAAAGAGTAAAAATTTTGCGATTTTTTCACATATTTTTGTGTTTTTTGATATGAAGCCGACCTTCCACGTGGAAGTGAACTAAATATTTAGAATCAGCACCCCAAAAAACATATAAAACCGTCGAAAAAAATAATTTTTTTACAAATTTTTTTTGGCGCAACTGGCGATAGACCGTATTATTATTTCGTGCTTCTATTAAATTTTAGTTACTTTTTAAAACAAATTGCACGTTTTGTCACCAGAATCATGTTTTTTGACCCTTAAAACATAATATTTTACCCCAAAAATGTCTTTCTGTCATTTAAAGAACCGAATATAGGCCCTTGGTCGCCATCTTGTTATGACGTCATAACGGTCAAACCACGCCCCAAAATTTTGGGCTCCCATCGATTTTTTAGTTCTTATATGATTATCTAACATCCTTGAAAGTTTCATGAATGTATCACATTTTGCAGCTTCAGGGCATTTTTATGTAATAAGCCACCCAACTATTATATCCTTATAAGAAAGTTAGTTTTTCAACACATGTTATCATAAATGAATAGTTATAATAATTTTCTGAACATTTTGAGATTTTTTCAGCTGGACTGTGTTTTGTATAATACTGAAAATGAAATACACTGTACAAGAGACACGAAATAAATGAAATCAGTAGAAAAACAACTAAACTAAGCAAATCCAAAATGCCGCTTTGGAAAATACAAATAATAGATTAACTTCCTCGTAAAAAGCAATTTATTTTAGAATTTTTGATTAATCGATTTTCTAGAAATTAATTTCTAATAAATAACATTAAAACTTGTACTCGGAGTCTATATTATCTAAACGAGTTAAATATTAATTTCCTCAGATACGAGTCAATTTCATGAATCATATCCCCTCTGCCGAATCGGAAGACGTTTTAAAAGTATTTCTTAAACAGAAGTAGGAGTTATTATTAATTCCTTTTTCTCTTCCGAAATATTAATCTAAGAAATTACTCTCGAGATTCTCCAAAACGTTTCTAACTCCCTCCTCCTATATATTATCTCTCACGATTTAACGAACTCTCCGCAGACACATAGACAGCTTCTTTGATAAATTACCTTCGGTTAAGATGGATGCTTCTTGTATTTGACTTTCATAAGAGTCAGTCACTCTGTGCCATTGACCACATTTCGATTTTCTTTTAGTCAAGAGAGGAAAAGAAAACTGCTGCACTTAGGGAACTGAATCTCTATATCGCACCTTTTTAGTCTGATTATTTCTAGAGAGGTTCTTCATCAACTAATTTAATCTTTGACTGTCAGAGAAAAGGAGGGTGGGTTGGGTGAGAGTTCTTCAATATTAAGACAGATATACGTTTTTTTCACTCTACATTAATCTCCATTTTTCACTCAAATATGAAAAATAAATATGGAGTTATTTCAGCAGTTTTGCCTTTCCTTAAGACAATCTATAACATGAGTTTACACCACCGGTGTTTATATAAAGTAATGATACTGATTTCCCCTGTTTTATTCCAGGGTAGTTCCATGCGTGACTCACACAGTAGAAATAAGCTAAATTCGAATCTTAAAATCAAAACTGAAGGATTATTATTATAGATGAAATTAGATCTACCTTTGGTTTTCCTTTTGTTGATGGTTAGTTTGTTCATAAAAGCAACTAAATGTCAGATTTTTTTTTTGTTTTAGGCTCAGACTCAGGGAAAGGTAGTGTGAGTCATAGCTTAGATTTTACAAAGCACAGAAAATCTATCGGTGCTATAATTACAACCGGAAGCCCTTCTTGGCGACTTTTTTGGCACTTGGTCTAAAATGCAATTAAATTTTTTATACATCGTTATATTATTTTTTTTGATGTTATAAATAGTTACATGTATATTTAATCATCGTTAAAACGTACAGTTGGAGAAATAAAAAACGACTCAGTTGCGATTTCTGGCGAACCACTTGGGTTAGGAAGACAAATGAGGTATCATTTTTCATTGTTTAAAGTATTCTTAACCCAAAAAAATTTCCGAGTCCTTAGGGGGTCGTCTTCATATTAAACGAAACACTAACTTTTTTTTTTCAATGGGGACCCCCAATTATTATGAGGTTTTCTGAAAGACCATCCCTTAAAACCCTTAAATACCCAGTTTCATCCAGATTGATTCACAATTAAAAAATTTAAAAACAAATAAAAAAAATTAATTTTTTAAATCGTGAAATATTTTTATGGTAATCGATTCAGGTAGTAATCTTATGAAGAAAGGCAAAATTTCAATCGATTTCACTGAATAGTTTTTGATAAAAACGAACGAGAAAGAACATTCACGGTATGCATTCGGCAACGGTATACCGCCCCTTAAGATTAAAGTTCGTTTTTATCAAAAACTATTCGGTGAAATCGATTGAAATTTGGCTTTATTCATAAAATTACTACCTGAATCGATTACCATAAAAATATTTCACGATTTTAAAAATTAATTTTTTTTTTAATTTTAATTGTGAATCAATCAGGATGAAACTGGGTATTTAAGGGTTTATAGGGATGGCCTTTCAGAAAATCTCATAATAATTGGGGGTCCCCATTGAAAAAAAAAGTTAGTGTTTCGTTTAATATGAAGACGACCCCCTAAGGACTCAAAATTTTTTTTGGTTAAAGAATACTTTAAACAATGAGAAATGACACCTCATTTGTCTTCCTAACCCAAGTGGTTCGCCAGAAATCGCAACTGGGTCGTTTTTTATTTCCCCAACTGTACATGTTTTTTAACATTTTTCCATGACGGTAATATGTTTATAGGGATTCAATCTCCCTTTAAATCTAGAAATTCCATCGTAAAAATTAAAACATATTTAACCTTGCCCCTGCTCTTGCCTACTCCAATTTGCATATTGATGTAACTCATGCTTATTATTTTCTCGTAGAAATCTTGTATTACCCATTATTGCCTGAAAATAAATCTTATTACTTCAATGTTACGGTAGTTTATGCTCCCCATAAAATTTATTATGGGTGTAGTTCCTAGAAATGCTTAATCTTTACACCATATAACATATTTACATCATGTATTTTTATTTATAGCTTTTTAAGATAAACCCTATATCCAACTAAAGTTATCCTAAAGAGTATTTTTGAAAACAAAAATATGCAGTGTTCATTAAATATTCTGAATTTTTAATTAGAAAGACCCATTTATTTCGAACCCATTTATCCCAATTAAAACTATATAGGACATTGTTAAAATAATGAGCTAGAACATTTTTCATTAGAACCTTAATGTTTTCTTAAAAAGGAAAGTTTAATGTATGTAAATTGAAAAGAGTAATTTACAAGTTGATTACTTGGGTTTTTCTATTGACTTCCAAAACAGAGGGAATTTTCTTTTAGGAGAAACGTTAAAATTTTAATTGATAGTTTAAAACTCAAGTTAGCTGATTAAATAAGTGCTGCGAGATATATTTTTTGTAGTTAGTAAGAATAAACTATCGTGATAGGAAGAATATTAATTGGATTTTAGTAAAAGTTCTTTAAAACTACATAAACAACATCAGCTATTAATTATGAAATAAATAAGGTTTCTATAATACCTTCATTTATGTATATTTCGTGAAACTCTAAAGTTGACACTCGTTTGAAAGATAAATTCTCAAAAGGTACCCCGATTATATGATATAATAATTACTAGGTATCACGTTCTTTTAAAGCATTTTTAACTTAAAATCAAGTCACTTAGAAGGATAATTACTTGATTTACTTTTTTACCCATAATGTATTCTAATGATGATAAATGTATATAAAAAATGTTCCTCTTTCCTTTCATTTATATAAATTTTAAATTACTTTAAAATACAAGGTTTGATATCAAGCTCAAAGATATGTTCTCAAAATGTTATCCTCTTCACGCCCCAGTTCCACCGTGGTGGACCTTCGCTTACCCCCTCAAAAACAAACTTTTTATTGAAAAATATCAGCTAAAAGCTATAATATGTATTATTTGATGTTTTTACTTCCTATTTCAATCGAGAGATGGCGCTTTAAAACAAAATTTTGCGCACAGCACATATTTCAAAAGAGGATTTCTGAAAAAATGGCGTCCTATCTAAAACTTGGGAATATTAATTAATTTAAACCTAAATTAATTTATTTATGAGACTTAATTTGACTAGTTTTATTACTTAGTATCATTTCAAGCAGAATAAAACAGTCTGTAAGGAAATCTAATAAATTTTGAGTTTTGGAGAGCAAGATATAGAGAGTTCCACCAGGGTGGAACTCGGTTCTTAACGATGGTAAATGTGTAGGAGTAAAAATTAATAAAAAACGGGTAAATAAACTATTTTGAGAATTTAAAAAACTTATTTTATAATTTCAATGATAATTATTATTTTTTTCATTTAAAATTTTGAATTTCATATAGAAATAGCAAATTTTTAAAAAAAAATTTTCAAAATTTTTTTAATTTTTCAAAATTTTTTTTAAAAAATTCTGTAAAACCCAAAATGAACACTATTTTCTACAGTATAAATGTAAATTAACTTTGATTATTGCATAAAAATTTTAAAAACATACACAGAAAGTTTTCTATGCCCCTAAAAATGAATTTTTGAATTTTTAAAAAATTAAATTTTCTAAAAAATTATTTATTTTATAAAGGAAATTAAGTTAAAACCTTCAAAATAACCTACTACGACAAAAAAATTATAAATAATTCATATATTTAAATTATAATTAAAGAAAGTAACAATTTTATACCATAGGAATGGTGTCATGTTTTACTACGTTAAGACCCAAGGTCCACCAGGGTGGACCTTAAATTTTAAGCCCCCTGAAAAACATTTTCTTGAATTGAAGATTTTTATGATCTTTGTGAAGCATTTTAATACTATTTCAAGAAAAAAATTTGAGTTGAAATAATTTTTTATACCTCGGGTCTGAAGAGGATGTACCTAAAAATATTGATGATTATCATTCGCTCATATATGCTTCATGTTTAGATAAATTAATAAATGAAATTTCTACGATTAAACAACAATATCCCTAACTGTCTACATCCATTTAGTAATTTAGTCTCATTGTTTTTTTTGCACAGATATTGTCTGCCTTAAAGAAATTTATGATGTGTGAGTTAATTTATATCCATCTGGTTTACATAATTAATTAATTTTTGGAATATTTAAATTAAAAACTAACACAGGGTGTTTCAAAATTGCTTTGCACGGCTTTTATTCGGAACCAACGCCTTCTTTCTTTTTTGACCCCTGAAAAAGTGCTATTTTCACATGCTAATATCTCCGCGAATATTCACAATATTTTTATCAAGTTTTTTTCAGTGAGTTCTTCATAACGTTGGCAACAATACTCTCACTGATATTTTTGCTATATCTCCTTTAGTTTTTAAATTAATTTTTTAACTTTTTAATTTCTCCGCTAGGGGCGCTGTAAGTCCTCTCAATGAATTCTCCAGGCTCACTTACCAAGGGGTACACCTTACTTCCCTAGGAGGCGTTGGTTCCAAATAAAAGCCGTGCAACGCAATTTTGAAACACCCTGTATACAGGGTGATTCTGAAATGGACCGCCAAACTTTGAGGGGTGATAGTACTCATCAAGACGAATAAGATTTGATGCGGAAAGGGGGGTCGCAGTTACACCGTTAAAGAGCTAGGTCCTAATGTAGTGCGAGCGCGTTTTAAAAGGCCGTTTTTAGAAGGCCCGTGTAACGAAACAAAACATAATAAAATGAAAAACATTATTGCATGAGGTACAGGAGTATCCGTACTACTTAAATCCTCAATGTGATAGAAATTGAACCACTTTCTAAACCGCGGAGTTAGTTTCAAAAGTGCAATATTAATCTTTTAGTCAAAGAATCACATTCCTTTATGGCAGTGGTGCCCAACCTTTTTTTTCACGAGGGCCGATTTGCCGATGAAAACTTATCTCGCGGGCCACATAAAAACACTTTTAAGGACATTTCTAAACATACAGAAAAGTTACCCGTTTTCAATGAGAATTTTGCATCTTTTTGGAGGATACTAGTTCTTGTAAATTCGGCTCCAAATTTGTAACACATCCTTAAAACTGAATTAAGATCATGATCTGTAAGTCGAGATCGAGCACTAGTTTTTGTTCTTTTCAGAGCAGATAATGTTTGTTCCCAAGCACAGTTTGTTCACAGTCTCCTTTACATATAAGACACAATGGTTTATTTTCTCGCTGAATGAAGAAATATTAATTGGTCCACTTTTTTTGAAAGTTTCGGCATTCCGAGTAAATCTTCAACTTTTTACGATCGGACATCTTTTGGAAGTTTGGTTCTAAAAAGATCCTTATAAACTGAATTTAAATGGATAACTGATACTGAAAAAATATTTATCCAATGACAAACTCCCTGTATCTAGAAAATAACCAAAACAGAGAAGTAAAGAAAAAAAATTTTACTGGAAGTTGAAGAATTCCTTTTTTATCATCTTTTTTAGATGGAAGTGCAATAATGTCTCGCACGATTTCGTGGTTTTCTTGGAAAATTGGTTTTTGTTTTAAGATTTAACGAGTCCGCGGGCCACATGGATCAGCCTCGCGGGCCACATTTGGCCCGCGGGCCGTAGGTTGGGCACCACTGCTTTATGGTATTTAGAAAAATGATGATCGGGGAAGGAATTTTCAATGATCGTAACATGGATCATTGAAACTGTTTGATCATTGAAAATTCCTTCCCCGATCATCCTTTTTCTAAATACCATTAATGGAACTCCATTGTTTGACTAAGAGCACGTTTTAAAACTCACCCCACGGTTTAGAAAGTGGTCCAATTTCTATCACATTGAGGATTTAAGTAGTACGGATACTCCTGTACCTCATGCAATAATGTTTTTCATTTTATTATGTTTTGCTTCGTCACACGGGCCTTCTAAAAACGGCCTTTTAAAACGCGCTCGCACTACATTAGGACCTAGCTCTTTAACGGTGTAACTGCGACCCCCCTTTCCGCATCAATTCTTGTTCGTCTTGATGAGTACTATCACCCCTCAAAGTTTGGCGGTCCATTTCAGAATCACCCTGTATAACTTTGTCTAGGGAGGGTGACTAAAAACACAAGTGCTGTGCTTTAAATCTGTATGATGCAATTTATACAAGCTGTAATAAGATACTCTTTTCTCCATTCCCTGTCTTCTTAATTTAATCATCTTTATATTTTTCTTTAAGCTTTGACAGTCGATAAAAAATTGTAACTCAAATCATGAATCTTTGACTACACACAATAAGAGTGATTTTCCACCGGTAACCATATTTTTATCTTGCATTACGTACATATCAAGCATAAAGAAAGAAAATTATTGAGGCTAAAGCATATTTCTAGTTGTTAAAGATCTGGGAAAAGTAACAAAAACGTGTTCCGACAATCAATTATGGTTACAATTATTATGACAATCACACTTGTTTTATAATTCCATTATATTCAGCATGCAAATTTTTGTTGCTTTCAGTATATAGTGTCGTATACTATGTAAACACCTTCTCAATAAGTATTCTTTTGACTCACAATAATGCTAGTTGTCCTCTTGAATCCATAACTCGATACACATTAATTACACAAAGTGTTTCAGGTCATACAATTTTTACAATAATTTCTTGTTGTTTTAATATTTGTTATATGAGGTTCTACTGCACTCCATTTTTCTACAAAGACATTCTATAAACTGACGAATAAGACTCCATTTGTTTAGGATATTCTTTCCATTGGGGAAAAATACTTTTATTTTAATGGATCAACTTTACTCAGGCTATTTCTCTACAGCTAGCCCTTCACTACACTCACTATTCTGTAGTCTACCTCAGGTACCAGTAGTGAGTGCATACTACGGCAGGGGTCTCTAAAGTATGGTTAGCTGTGATGATATAGAAAATAGTAAATTTGAATAGTCCTTGTATAAGCTTATTTAAAATAAACCAAGGTAATCTATTTTAGAAATGGATGAATAATGAATGTAACGCATACTTTGTGTTTATGTTCGTATATTCGTGTGCTATTATGGGTTGTTTTGGCTAAAACCCTAGATCCTCTACCTTAAGTAGCGACATCACGCTCAATCGGCCGCCATTATGGGGAGAACTCACTACTAGTGACGATAAGCAAGACTATATCCAGACTAGTAGTGAGTTCTCCCCATAATGGCGGCCGATTGAGCGTAATGTCGTTACTTAAGGTAGAGTATCCAGGGCTTTAGTTTCGGCCCTTGAGATCTTGATTAGTGGTTTTCAACCTTGGATGCACGGATCTTTCATTTCGACGGATTCATTGACCGTTAGAAATGACTGCCAGGGTTAAATTTTCGCTTATCATTATGAATATTAAACATAAATTAGTACTTATGATATTTAACTCTCAACTGCAGTGTCCAAAACTGTCACGTACCTATGTAGAGGAGTCCCTCAGACCTATTTAATTTAGCGTTCTAAATTAAGCTCTTAAAGTTTGCTGATATGATAAATTAAAGAAAGTTTTCCTAAATGATCAATAATTATGCATCTGAAACTTAGATTGCTCAGTTCCTAATGCAAAATGTGCTTGGAAATGTGTACCAAGTGTGCTTGGGAACTAAACTTTGGGGGTTTCGTGTTAGGCGACTACCTAACCGGGACATTTGCCTAGAACCCCAGGCCTCACGTTCATGAAAATGAATATGGGCATTGCAGGTCTTGGTGCCAATGAATTTAGTTTAATTAATATTAGAGCGCATTGCAAAATACGTCTTTTTCTCATACATCTATTTTTTTGCATAAATTATATTGATTGCTGTTTGATCTGCGAACATTATGAAGGACTAGAACTGGCAGAAATCAGTCCAGTGTTCCGCTAACTTTTGGGTTGGAAACCACTGATCTCGCTAGGCCCTCTTGATACCCCCACTTACTTCAGAGACCCCACACCACGGTGACCTCAACCCCCATTGCAGGTCCCCCGGAGACGATGCGCAACTGCCTTGTAGCCAACCACACCCAAGACTCCCTCCTGGTACAGTGCGAGCCCGGCTACGACGGCGGCCTTCCGCAGACCTTCCACTTGGAAGTCTACATGTCATCAGACGAGCGGCTGAGAGGGAATCTGACGGCGGAAGAGAGTCCGAGTTTCCTGGTTCAGGACCTGCTGACGGGAACGTCCTTCATACTGGTGCTGTATGCGGCCAATGCTAAAGGCCGCAGTGCGTCTGTAGCGTTGGTGGCTAGTACGCTGAGGCCGGCGGAGAGGCACACAGGCAAGCAGGGTTGGTGATTTTCGATGAGGTGTGTCGATACTTGGGAATGGTCACCAGTCGAAAGGTGAAGGAATTATAGTGCGGTATAAAGGTCGACTGAAGCATTGAGATGTTGTGGAGTGCTGTTTAGAGGTGCTGAGTTCCCATGGCTAAACTCATAGAAATTGACGAAATATTTCCAAGCCAAACACGATGGCTCAAAAAACTTACTGTGAAAAAATGAGTTGCGGAATTTCATTAGCCAGATGAGTAAATTAATTCTGAAAATTCTTCGCCTTCCTTATCCCTCTGATCTGGATCAGACCAGATCCATGAGATAGTTATTTTTAAGTTCTCCAGAACCAAATAGGATTTTTATGGAGTTCCTCCTTTTCACCAGTACCATACAGTCCAAAGGGGGTGTTTGGCGGTGGCTTCCCTCAAAATGCTCTTGGTGCAAGCAGGAAAGGTTCCAGCACCAGTGCGCATCCATCAGCCTATATCATTATACTTTAAATCTACATGGGATGGGATTCTCTGCAGATGGAGGATAGAGGTCCCGGAGATGGCCTTGTGAGATTCTCTATTATTCTAATTTTTGTTCTTTTATTAGTCTCCAATTTCTTAGACATTGTATAGCGCTTCGGCTATCGGATAGGACCCAGATCACACCCGTTATGTGACGCTCTGCAGCACAATCAAGGTCTATATC
This sequence comes from Tetragnatha versicolor, assembly GCA_024610705.1. Lineage (NCBI taxonomy): Eukaryota > Metazoa > Arthropoda > Arachnida > Araneae > Tetragnathidae > Tetragnatha > Tetragnatha versicolor. Next base: position 36,726,965 of record JANDEH010000003.1, read on the forward strand.
AATGGCGAACTCTGAAAATCAGGTTATGAGTTTCCAAATCAATTCAGATATCACCACTTGGCGACATGGTTGTGCATTTATTGGTAATATTTTGACTGGCTGATTTAAATTGCTTCTGGAAAAACGCAACCAGTTCATTTAAGAGTTTGGCGTTTTTTCTGCATTTCTAGCCAAGTAGGGATTTTGTGTTAGAAATAATGATTTTTTAAAAAATTTTACAGCTTTTCTACTGTGATTCCGCCTATAATTTTTTCACAGTAATATCTTTAAGTCATCTACTAACCCTTGTAAAATTTTCATATCTGAGTTGAGCCTGGGAACGTTTCCTGGTTAGCCAGAGAAGTAAACGGGGTCTGACCGTGACCGTCAAAGTAGCTTGAGGTAAGGATATCTATAACTCTGCCAACAACTCAATTTTCACCAGGATTTTAAACTTCCCGTCCTTATTAATCGACTTGACAATGGTCTGACAACACGCAACTAAGAAAAGGGAATGGATCCACGGTTGTCAATCTTTCATGTCAATAACATTCTTGTGGTGTCTTCTAGGGTCGCAAGATTTGGGAAATCGAGATTTGGATATTTTCAAACGCATGATGTTATCCGATATACTACTTCCCAAGTATCGATACCATACTGTGTGAACTGGTTTTACCAACCAATATAGTATCGTGTTTGCCTGGTGTGGGCATGATTTGAGGATGTTTACCCTAGAGAGCCTGTTTGCGAAAGAGAGGCGACAACTCAGTATAGCGCGCGCAGATCGGTAAACAGGTTTTCTGTTCGCCACAGGTTTCCCTCTATAAGATTAGCGTGGGGCGGCATGATACAGTTTGGACAGAATTGGATGCGCAGAGACGCTTTTTTAAGCGAGTTGTCGTCTCTCTCTCGTATATAGGCTCTCTAGTTTACCCATGCGTAAGGTTTTCTCCTGTTATCCTTCGAAACTAAATTGAAGGGTTATAGGCGTGATCAAAGACCGGTTTTGGGATAAATCTTTTTTTCTTGTCTGAATGGACAGGTAGGGTCATTGTCTTTACACATGCAACATAATCTATTATCACATTTTACATTGTCAACCAAGTTACCAATTCGATGTAGAAAAACTGAATTGTAGACAGCCTTATATTGTTAATATTTGAAGCGTCGAAATGTTGAAAATATCGCGTCGAATACTGATAATTATAAATTTAGCAAAAATACGATTACAAATAATAAAATTTGATGATAATTTTGTGATTACTTTGAAACATTGGTTAAATATGTTTTATGCTGACATAAATGCTATTTAAATTTGGTTTAACTTTATTCATCTCTGATTTCCTTATAAATTTTCCCACTCATATAATGCATTGATAGTTTATTTTGTTTTGCATAATAGATGGAATTTTCTAGAAAGGCTATAGAAATCCCTTAGAATAGCAATACCTTATTATTTTGTTGTGATTGAATTGCTTTAAGTTCATGGCATGTTTCGAAACTAAAAACAAAATGCTTCCTATAAGTTGATAACTTTAGTTGCATGAAGTTATGTTGAATGCCTTTATGTAAATGTATATATTGATGCTTATACTGTTTTCTGTTACATGAAAAAGTTACATCAAGAAAATGCCACTTTATGTTGAAACTGTATTATGCAATCCATGCTTCTGTAGCTTTATGATTTTTTACTCTTCAAGTGATTTGTTTGATCTAGCAGATACATGTTAGATTGCTTGAAAAAAATTGCATAATAATATCACTGAGCTAAATAATGTCATGCTTTTAGCTTCTTCTTACGCATGCTTAGTGTGTATTTATCTTTCTTTCTGTCTCTCTTTCTCTCTCTCTTTTCCATGCTCTTATGTTTCTTATCTTTCTCCCATACCATTCATTGCATTGCCTTGTAGTAGCTTCTTTGTAGTTACATACTTGCATGCGTTTTGTTGCTATCTTTTGCTCTGCTGTTTCAGTGGCGTATATTTAACTTAATACATCACAGATATATTTTGAATTCTTCATATTAATACCAATTATATAAATTAAAAATTTTTCAAAATATATTTATACCTATATTATGAGAGTTTAAATTGCTACTTAAGTATTTCGATTTTTCATCCTAAACAAAATCGCTAACAATGAACTAGAAATTAAACTAAAATTTGAAAAAAGAATGAAATTATCATTGCTATAGTTAAACAGAATAATTTCCATGAAAGCAAACCTTCTAAAATTAGGATGCTTTTATTCTGAATGAAAAAATATACATATATAAATTCAAGCCTTATATCAGATTTTTAAAATCCGTGTGATATTTTTGTTACTTTAAAAAACAAATACATAATTTTTTAGTTGTTGAGAGATAAAAATAATAAACTGACAGATCAGGGAAAACCTATGTACTAATATAAGAAAGTTTGTTGAAATTTAGGAGAAATATAGCACAATAAAATAAGGGAAAGATCCCGTAAGGTCTGTAGGGGCCATAAGTAGTCTAGACCAAACAACGGAATCTGTCCCAAAAATAACATCCAAATCAATTTCACACCAGGCTATAAATACATAGTTTAAGAATGTGCATGTAATGATAGTTTGATAATAATATTAAATCATAACATTATTTCTTTCATTTTTCAGCTGAAGAGGACGAATCCATTTTAAGCCCAATGATTGGTATTTTAATCGGAATAGTAGCGGCATTTGTTATACTTTCAATTGTTATAGCCATCATTGTGAGACTCCGGACCAGTGGATCAAGAAAAGGTAAATAGTTTGAATCTAAGTTTATAATGTTGTGTGAAGTATTTTGTGTTATGGCATTTAGCCAGGAATATATTTTCTTTCAAAAAATTATAATGGATTTGGAATTCGTGTTGAGGTTTTGAACTTACACGGAAAACCGGAGTAGGGACGATAATCTTGATGTGAAAACTTCATGACGACGTGTTTATATCGTATGGATGATAAGACAAGACAAGAACATTTAATTGTTTTCAATTATTACAACGAACTCAGAACAAAAGCAAAAATGTACATTACAAAAACACATATTATACTATAAAAAAGAGAGAAAAAATTATTAATGTTTTTTTGGGATACTCAGGGGTCAGTGCAGTGACCCATATGAGTAACTAGTAATAGGTAAAATTAAGATAATTTTAAATAATTATAATTATATTAGAGAGATTTAATTAAAAAAAGTACAGTGAACTTCAAGTGAACCACCGCAAGGTGAGCTTCAGTGTGATAAGTTTAGATAAAAAAAAGAGCGTTCGTGAGGAAAAAAATCAAAAGTAGTCTTCAATTTTATCTATTGTCATTACAAAAAAGTTTTATTTGTTTTTTAAATTTAAATGGGGATCTTTCTGATTTTATGTCATCGGGTAAATAATTCAGCTGATAGGTAAACAAAAATTACCCCATTTTCCTCCTAACTGAAATACTTCATACCTGAAGTCGTTGAAGTCACAGTTTGGGAACCGCTGTTAATCCTATGATAAATTTGGGGTGGCTTAAACCAATATGATAAAATGAAAACATCCAATACATTAACAGAACTAGATCAGTGGACCTAAATCTGAATTCCCAAATCCAACACAAGCAGTATGGAATTAGCTTCTTCACTACAGATATAAAATAAACCCAACCCCTATTGGATACAATAGTAGCCTTGCAATCAATAGACATCAGGACACAGTTTGAGCTCTAAAATATCCAATATGCCTCACACCAACCCCAATTCCTCGAAATCTACTCCAGAATCGCTCACCATCACATCTCCACCAGACACCTTCGCGATATCAATAGCAGCGCAATCATTTGTCTACAAGAAGCATCAGTCCAACCAACTAACCGATGCACCAGACAAGCGCCGGTGTCATCTCAAGGTGTTTGCCGCGTCCCTCAGTTCTGGAGAGGGGTCAAATATTTTGGAGGGGCGGGGGCATCATCCCGATATTCGATTATGCAAATGAGAGGTGCGTAACGAAGGGTCTCTCTGTCCCCTGCAGGCGTAGTGGGGCGTCCGTTGTTTGTGGGCGTAGTGGGAGTGTTGTGGGAGTTAAGCCTAAATTGATTAGGGGAGTGATCTGAGGGGCTGAGTGTGGTGGGATGATCATTATAAGTGGTTGGGTGTGAGTTGAATGTAGGGATTATGGGTGGGACAGGTGGTTAAGAGTTTGAATCGTTGTTTCTTTTATGGGGGGATAATTGTGAAAGATTAATGGTTCTAGAACTCAGTGATTATGCTTATCGGCTTATTTGGCAGGTTAAAAACAGTTGTGTCATGGAAAGATAATTTCTCTGACATGCAAAAGTAAAAATCGAAAATGTTTGTCAGCTTTACATTTACATGTGTTAAACAAAATATCGAAAATAATATTTATCAAGGAAATGTGGCAACTCCACAATCACGTATCGAAAATAAACTTCAAAATTTATGGCATAACTCAAGGTACATAAACTAACCAGGTATGCTCATAACTCTCGCTGTGTGACGTCACCCAGGATATAAAATAACGGACCAATCAATGACGGGCATATCAGCCACCATAATACTATAGTAATACAATAAACACCATTGAACAGATCGTAGATACATCAGGATTTACTGGGTCGATATTATTGAAATTCCTTATTTAGTTTGTTTTAAAACTTATGAATACAATAACCCACTTATTTGAAAAATTCCGATAAAATATTTAAAAATATAATTAAGGATACAGACGATTTTAAGAATACTATTTCTGAATCTCAAATAAAAATAAACAAGCTGAGTGGACTGTAGTAGGATCATTATTTAAGGTAAATGCACTAAAATTTTGAATAAATCCATTATTAAATTAAATTAATTAGTTCTTAAATTTTAGCTCATAATTTTCCATATTTTTATGTACTTCATTTATTTCAAGAACTCAATATTTTTTGTCCTTAAAATCTAAACTGCTTCGATACAATGGATATTCAAGTTTGACATTGCAGAACAGCGATATTAACCCATTACTGCCTGACGTCCCTTTTTAGGGACGTTTTTTAAAAATCCTCCTATTTCTACAAAAATTGTTCCTTTGAATCAAAATTTGCACTGATGTATCTCTCATCTTCATAGAACATAAAGAACTCAAGAAGAAAGCAGAATTTAAATTTTTTTTCACTCTTTTTAAAGTTGGAAGATAGAATTTTTCAGAAAAGTGCTTTTTTTTTAATTTTAAAAGCAAAAGCTTAAAAATCCTAGTTGTTATTTAAAAAAAATTTCGATGCTGATATATATTACTGTTTATACATTAAATCAGTTGGGGTGTTTTTTTATTTTTCCAAAATATTTTATTTTGACCTTATTTTGGACCCTCGAAAAGCGTCCCTAAAAAGGGACGTCAGGCACGAATGCCCCCATGGTTTTCCCCATAGTGAAATGCTAGTGTTTCCATATTTTTTTCATCAAAACGCGTTCGATTCTTATGATACGAATTAAATAACTGATATTTATAAAATTACTTTAATTTTAGCTAATAAATTTATTATTTTTGTTTATTTTTTTTGGAAAATACTGTTATTTCTGCTAAATTAATTGAATAAAAAGTCTTAAATTATAAGGAATTAATTAATTTGCATTAATTAAAGGGAATAAATTAATTATTTTACTATATTTATTACTTATGCAAGTATATTCCGATTATATTTTAATTAAAAGCTTAATAATTATTAGTTATAATGACTTTTTGTCATTAAAATTGCCAAAAAAGTCGCTTTTGTGATAAATTTTCGGCTTTTTTCCCAATTAGATGTGGCTAATCATTGTGTTCTATACTGCAGATCAATCTGTATCATCTGGCTTGCTAATACACATCCCACTAAGGCTTGATTTTTGGGGAGAAATTTGTGTTCCGCACAATAAAATTAAATAAAATGGAAAAAGTATGGGCATTTGAAAGACTTAAACTTCACAAATTGAGATATTCTGATGGATTTGAGGTGTATAAAAGTAATTATTACTTAATTTTAGGTAACATGTAAACAAAGAATGCTTTTTTCAATTGAAAATATTAGTTAATTTGCAATTAACATAGATTTGGGAGGAAAAACCGTGTTTTAGAGCATAAAAATGCTCAAATTACTTTAATTAAGGTTAATTTTGCGGTTAATTGGATAAATAATTAATGTTTTTTGTTCCTTTTGATGTTACAGTATCGTTCCGATCACTTTTGCTACACTTAATAAGGTAGAAAATGTTTTTAAGGCTTTAAAAAAGTTTTCTACCATGCGCTTACTATAGAGAAAAACAACGGGGGCATTCGTGCCTGACGTCCCTTTTTAGGGACGTTTTTTAATTTTGGGGTAGAAATTAAAATTTTAACCTGGAATTTTTTTCACTATTTTTCCAGTTGTTTTGGGGCTATTTACTATGTTTTTACCAAATATTTAAGAAAAATAAAAAGTTGGGCATTAATGGGCGATATTAATTTTATCACAACAAGAATATTCTGAAAAGTTTTCATGATTGAATATTTGCTTGATATTTTTTCTTTGTATCATCAGCTGTGTTAATTTCATTTATACAAGTTAGTAATTAAAATCAATAAGCGGAGAGATTAAAGCACATCGTTGTAGAGCTCAAGTTTCATATTTTTGATCGGCTATTATTGAGTTAAAATTATTATTCTAATTCAAAAAACTTGATAACTTATAAACATGTTCGTAATTGTGTCCAGTGTAAACTGTTTTAGAAGTTTCTTTGGCCCTTAATTTAATAAAAATCACCAAAAATAAGCATTTTCCCATGCTGTGATTAGGAAATATATCCTGGGTGACGTCATTTTCAAAAGCCACGCCTTTTTCGCCGGAAGAGCATACCTTGTTAGTTTATTTACCTTGGGCATAACTATTGTTTGGACCTGAACCTAGTGGCTTTAGGCCCATCTGGTAAAGCCAGCCGCTATGGAGATCGTGTATATGTGTTGCTTGTCGTGAGAGCTATTTTTGAGTAGTATTTATTGTATTCAAAAACTTGAGAGAAAGATACTTGTTTGGCTTTTAACTAAAAACTGACTTATTTCAACTTATTTTCTAACGGTCCAAAATTTGACGATAAAATCCTATTCTTTTTATGTAATGGAGTTAAAATTTCTTTAAACTGAACCACCGCAAGAACGAACAACTATGAAGATTAAAGAGAATTAAAAGTCATACTTACCATGGATAAGATGCACAAATCGAAGAGCTTTCATCTTTGGATGCCTAAAATAAAAATATTATGTTATTAATTACTCGAAAAGATAAAAATACCTGAATAAACTAATTATTACATTTTAATGTACAATCGACGAAAGATGTTCTTTTTATCTGAAACACTCTCAGTTCTCCAAAAAAATTCAAGAAATTATGCATATCATGACAATTTATCTTTAAAAGAAGTTTTTAAAAATATATTTCAATGTGTTTGATATAAACGTCGAGAAAACATTTCAAAACAGACCCCCTATCAATATTGTAAAAGATATAATTTTTTATCCAGGCCTACCAAGAAATATATAAATAGACAGTTCATCCGCAAAACCTGCCCAATTTTACCTTTAACAACAACGAAAAAAATCATTTCCCAAACAACACAATTCTACTCCTCCAAGCAAGAAACAACCCCATTTTCTCCTTCGTTACCTAACGCGTATCAAAGTATATCCCCACCCTCCTTTTCAATAGAGGATATTACTCCCAAAGACACTCACTAGGAACAAAAACATTTTATTTTGTTTACCTGATTTCAATCACCTCCTTCCCCCCTTCAAAATCGTTTGGAAAAACAAGTAAAATCGCCCCCAAAAAAGAAGAATGTCCAAACCGGGATTAGACCTCGTTGTCAAACCAGGAGTGCCGGACACAGGAGCAGCAAGGATCTGTCCGTGGACGTGTTACTAAAGGGATTTTATTCCCGGTTTCTTTGAGCTAAGCCTGGTAGTTGTTCTTAGCCTTCAAATGAGATTTTGAAGTGGCCTTTTTCTCTCTCACTTCTTTTGTTTCCTTTATTTTCGTTTGTTAGAGTTATTTCATTGTCGGGTTTTTTTGGAGAGGCCTGAAACTTCATTACTGGGGATGAGGGGTAGAATTTCCAACGGTTCTCGAAGGATGAGGGGTGTTCGCTTTCTTTTCATTGGCCCCTTGTTGCTGGGTTTGAAAAGGGTTGAGTGGTTTTCTTTCTGCTCTGGGATGTTCTGATGAAGACGGTTTGTGAGTTTGGTTTTGTCCATTGATGGGGTTTGTAAAGGATTTAACTGTGTTAAAAAAGTTTGGGTTCAAACTGTCCCTTTAAAAATCTCCCAGCTGTTTTGGGTCCAAAATGACAGAAATATCACCTAACATTGCATACTGATTTCTTAAATTGATAAAAAAAACAATAAAATCTGTGATATTTTTGTTATTTGGCGCTTAAAATAATTGACGGTTTTTAACGCCACACATGTTGGATTGGACACAATTTAGGTAAGGGATTATAGTATGTCGTGTGTTTAGGGTAAATTTTATATCATTAACTAAATCGATATCTATGCTTCACAGCAACGTTTCTTGAACCCAGTACGTCACTACGCGGAAGGAGAAAGTGAGTAAACACAAAGCCTGTTGGGTTGATAGGAAGGAGGAATTTTGATAAGCGAATTGTGATAAAAAGACACTATTTATTCATGGGTTTAACAAAATAATCATACTATTTTAAAATTGACGTTCTGTGTTTCTCTCGAAATTCAGACACCGTTATGGGAACTACTTTGTTTGTGACGTAGTAGGTTCAACTTAAGTTGCTGTCTTGTATAACAGTATTTGAGGTTTTGTTTGTTTTAAGTAATGGGCCATGTTTTTAATTATATCTAACAACAAACTAGGAAGAAGAATGGCTCCTTTGGGGATAAAACTTTTCATTTTATTCAATATTTTTCTTTTCTTTTGAACAAAAAAAAATAAAGATGCGTAAAAATGTATTTCTACCTAATTTATCCATAGCAAATAAGCAAAAAGTAATTCATTTTGAGAAAAACGAATATTTCGATATATTTATCTTCCTAACTTAGATGATATTTCTTAAGTAAAGTTTTTGAAGAATTTGACGTTATAAAAGTTCTTCAATTGCCAATTCACATTTAACCTAAACAAATAGAATTTAACCTTGTTTAATACATTTATCCAAAGTCAATCCCATACAATATTATAACATATCAAACCAACAAATATTATAACATATCAAACCAAACATTTATATAAATTTACTAACTTTATGGATCTGTGATCCTATTAAAGCATGCTAACTTTGAATGAGAAAGATAGTATAAATCTATAGACGAATTTAGTTCAAACTCCGGTGCTCATATTTTATATTCAAATACTGTCAACAAACATACTTGAAAAGTTTAATTTAAATATTCAGCTTTCAAAGACATCGTAAATATTCCAAACTCAGTGAAGTAGAATTCACTTGGTCGTATTCAAACGTATTACTGACAACGCCTTATTTGTCATGGATGATAGCGCATATAAAATTCATGTATATGTATTTGCATTTATGATAGCTGAACTAAAAGGGAACAACACTAATGCGTGGGAAGAGAAAGAGTTGATGCATAATTTATTGGTTTTTCTGTTACCCCATTAACAAATTGATTGGCATGTGTGACACGAAATGTATTTTCTGAAATATTAATGCATCTGTTTCAAGCCACGTAAGTAATACGTGTTATACGGTAATAATAGTTGTTGATGTTTGTTTACAATATTGAGTTTATGTGTGTTTCAAAGTTACTTTTTTAACTTTTATGAAACTTTAAACGCGATCGCTTAACTTAATATAAAGAATAACCTACAAGTGAAATATTTAGTTCCAGGTTTTAATCTATGGTAGAAAATATTAAATTGTGCAGATTAAATCAAGAAAAAGTAATCTATGGTATTCTATATACGGTATGAAATTCTATGGTATTTAATTCGGACCTATACACAAATAAGAAAAGATTTAAGAGTTTTTTTAAATTTTAATAAACACATTTTTAAATACAGGTACTTTTGTAATATGTACAAGAATTAAAACCTACAAATGGAATAAAAAGCAATTATAATCGAGGAAAGGAATTTTTTCGTAAATCAATGGAAAAATCAATCTCAAAAACAATTAAGATATCATTAAAAAACTATATAAAATAAATTTAGGTGGGAAATCTAGAATCACATCTGCTAACCTCTGTTAATGTACTAAGCAAGGAATAAAGAAGTTGCATGTGTAAGATTTTTATAAACATTCAAGTGTTCCGTGTGGTTTTTTGTATGGTAAAATGAAATATATTAAGTTAATTTTTCAAAAAAGTGTATAAGTAATTAAATATATTAATTTAAAAGTCGAGAAATAAACACATTGACTGAAAACGCGAAATGTTTTTTATGTACGGTGACGTAGAATTCCATCGGACCAAATTGCAATCAAAATTGGAGTTCTATGTTCTAGTCACCAGAAGTCTAAAAGGTAAATATTTATTCAAGCTATCAAATCAGACACTTAAGAAAAAAATAATTAAATTAAAAAATAAAAAAGGCATGCAACTTCCTTATTATCCTGAAAGTACAAAAACATCTTAAATCAATTAAATTTGTAACCTTATAAAAAATAGAGGATATATCACTGTTTAGTCACTATATGGCCTCACATCTTTTGACTCTCTCTGGCACTCTGCCCACATTATAAATACAATGTAAGTATACTTCACTACGACGCAAACATTTTTAACATTATATTCACACATTTAATTAAATTTTTAAAACCAACAACACATTGTAAAGATAAATAATAATCAAATAAAAAGCCATGCATATATATCAGCAAAAAACGGGCCTGGCGCCAGAAATGGCGATAAAATGGCGAAATCTGGTAACCCAGTTCTATAGAAGATAAATTGCTTAATTGAATGTCACCAAGACCCAGTGTCTTCGGATTTTCTCTCATATTTTCCGAACCTAACCTTTTACTCTGCAATCGCAATACTCGCTTACCCTTCTACATATCCTCACAAAAGGAATATCATTTCCAATCGAACACACACCCCCTCAACCGGACAATCTCCAATACTACCCCACCTTCCATCAGAGAGCCAGTGACTTTTTATGTCCGGTCGGCCGGACTTCATCTGGCCTCATTAGCGGTCGAATCCGGCCGCCATCTAACTGCTATTTTTATGGGTCCAGCCAAAAGGGAAGCGGCCCGACTCTATTAAGTCGCTTTTGCGGTCGCCCAGGGTTCACGGACATTCGCTGGTGTCCCCTACGTTTCGCCGTAAACCACTTTTCCTTCCCCCCTTACATCCTGCTGCACCTTCCCTGTGGGGAGATTTCGGCCAAACCTCCGAATCGAATACCATAGAATCGATGCCGAAATGCTGAATCGAATGCCTGTGAATCAAACCTACTGAAGAATCGATTCCTAGGAATCCTGGGAAAGTGGGGAAAGTAATTGGCGAAACGAATTGAAGCTCTCCAGGGGGCACGGTGGTTTCTTATCTAAACACAGGTGTTTATAGATGTTGAATTTGTCACGGTGCTACTCTTGTATTTATAAGAATGTACAAGGAATGTATGACGAATTCTTTTTCAGCATGGTGAACTAAACTTCTAGAAAGTGAAGATGGGAAACTTTCTTTACTTTCATTTAAATAAAAAATGCAGTTAATATTTTTAGCTGCGACATAAATTTTAGGCTAATATAAGAAAGTATTAGATTGGAATAAGTTTTTAGCTGAGGAATTCAGTATTTAATATTTGGGGCCAAATCTTGGTAAAATAACGCAAAAAGAAAAATTGAACATTCATTAAAATTCCTTTCTTAATAATTATTTTCTCGGGAATTTAATTAAATTTTTCGGTGAAATTATTTAAGAATTCAATAATTAAAGCCTATTCCATGGACACTATTTTAACAACAATGGTATTCCATTAAACTTTTTATTTAAAAATTAAATCCTGAAAAAAATATATTTTAAACTACACTTACCAGTTTTAAAACTTTTAATTTCTTTGAAACAGATTATAAAATATTAGTATGATTTTTAATCTATGAGTTATATCTAGTTTTTCTGTTAAAAAATTAATATTTTGTGTTATCTTTTCTTTTTAACAATGGGGTGAGCCGGTGAGCGGATATTTTTTTGAGCAGAAATAAAGCTATTTTCAGCACAATGATATCAAAAAGGGGTCAGAGGATCATATAAAATTTTCGAAACATAGCCTATGCTTTTCCTTGGGTATTTATACGTAAGAACGTAAGTATAGATACCTTGAGGCAGTTAGAAAAAATGGATTTGTGTAAAAGACAAACACACACAATCATTGACTTTTATTATATTAGATACCTCACAATAAGGAAGTTGCATGTGTCAGATTTTCAAAAACACAAGTGTTCCGTATGGTTTTTTGTATGGTAAAATGAAATATCTAGTCAATTTTTCAAAAAAAATGTACGGGTAATTAAATATTTTAATTTAAAAGTCGAGAAAAAAACACGTGACTGAAAACGTTTATTGTTTAAAGATATCAACAATCATACCATCAACTCCATTGCTTTCCAACAATGTTTATCGTATGATGACGTCAACGTATGATGATCCCAGACTCTCGGCGTTTTCGCGCGCTTTTAAAAAGTGGATCTTTGTTAGTTTTTTTGGCAATCAAAAAATTTCTCGATCGGCCTCAAATTTTGGGTAGTTGATTATTTTTGCAAGAAGAATCGATTAAAAAAATCATGCAACTTCCTCATTAAACCTTATACAGAACAGAATGTTTTTGTCTAAACGAGTTAAAATAACTTTTTAAAAAAATCTGAGATTGAAGATACTTTTACTGTATTTTTAGTAAAACCTTATAGGTACCGGAATTTTATATTGCAAAGTGTAATTTAAGATTTAAAACTGCAATAAAAGAAAGCAAAATTTTTTTTAAAAATTTTAATAATGTTTAAGCACTCCACATGTACTATCAGTACTCGAAAGAATCCATTTAATTATAGCTCTAGTGGATAGAATTTTCTAAAGATGATTATTTTATTTGTTCTCATTCCTTAATTTTCAATCGAAAGATATTCATGACTAAAAAAATAATCGTACGTATTGGGAACTTATTGAATTGAGGTTTCTACAGAGATTATAACCCTTACCTATATATAAGTAGGATTTATCGATCGTTTTCATTCTTATACAATTGAATACTTTCTTAATGATAACCTTGCTATCACCGTTAAGTAAAAATGCAATAATCGGGGAGAAGATTTAAATATAAATTTAGTATTGGATATCGTACCTAGTGATGATTACCTTGATGTACTTGTATTGTACACGTAGGGTGGGTCAAAAATATTTTTTTCACATTTTCCCAGGGGCACAGCGACAAAAGGGTGCCAAATGGTCTCAAACTAACATGTGTAAAATATTATTCGATTATAATAACTCTTTTTGCCTCCGGATTGGCCTCAAAGTTTCGATTAATATAGTAATTTCATGCAAAAATGGACGAACGAAAATCAAGTTTTTACCTCGATTGCACAAATTCGTCATGACTATAAATGTGCACAATGGTATAAAAATCATCATTAAAGACTATAAAATAATTATAAATGAAACCGAAGTTGAAATACTTGACTTGTAATACAACATATTTTGAAATATCTCAATGGTTAGAACTGGCAATCAAAAATTTCTTGCTGGAATCATAAAAATATGCGAAACCTTTATTGTCGGTTGAGTAGGATGGTAAAAACATTAAATTTTTAATAAAAATGGATATATCAGAAGGTGGATACCATTTTGGGTTATAGGTTTCAACCCCATGGAAAACATTTGGATATTAGTTTAAAAGTTGTGATTTCCTTGAAATTTTTTGGCATATTAGGAATAGTCCATCCCAAGTGTCCCCATATGATTCTATGATTCCTTAATGTCCAAAAATAAATTAAAACCGCATTTTAAGAGTCAAATTTTGAAGTATTTTCTTAAGAAGAACGGTAGATCCCCGTTTTCAGCATAAAGCTCAGTATTATCACTTAAGTTTTTAAATAATCTACATTACTTTTCAAAACTTACTTGTAATTATCCTTAACAGTTAAATTTTCTATAATTTAACTTTTATGAACGCATAAGGGAATGTTAAGAAGCTATTTTGAGTCAATCCTCAAAGAAGTATAATTTCATGGGCCTGGGTTTCAGTCAATTGCTATAGTAAAAAAAATAGGTAAATCATGACTGAGCGAATCTTAACTGATATTGCCTATGAACGAACTATCCATTCGACAATTGTTTCAACATATTTTTGCGATCATATTTGGATCCCAAGACCAGCCAGTGAAATAACTGTCCGCTGAATTTCGAAAGCGCGGCATACATATGAAAAACTGTTTGTATTTTGAAAAATTAAAAATACCGTTTTATACTGACCAAACGTGAGGGAGAATGTATATGAACTATCAATATTTAAAATCTGTACCACTGAAAATCCACTATAAAAAGATATTCATATTCTACAGCTCTTGTTAATATGATAGCATATTATATTGCCACTTAGGCAGTTATTTTTGTATTAATAATGCATGAAGGTGACTAATGTGATTAAAATTGCTTTTTAATACCCTTATTTGTGAACTTTAATAAGTTTTAGACAAAAAAATTTAATTCATAAAATTTTTTTAAAATATTAAAAATTACATATTTTTGTCCTATTTGAGGCCAATCCGGAGGCAAAAAGAGTTATTATAATCGAATAATATTTTACACATGTTAGTTTGAGACCATTTGGCACCCTTTTCTTGCTGTGCCCGATAGAATTTGCAAAATTTTTTTTTCGCCATAGGAAAATGACCCACCCTGTACAGAATTGGCATTGCGAATTTCAATAATATTCGAATTGGAGAAATTGACACTTCTTCAACTTATATCGATCATTTTTAAGTAAAATATAATTCTCAAATCAAAATTTCTAGATTTTTACGTTCCATAACTGGTCATTATACCTTTATCATTAAAGATTAAGAATTTTTAGACAATATCAAATTTTTTACAACCCAGCATTTTGGTTTTCCTGTAAAAATTATCGTTTAGTGTGAAAAAAATCGCTTAATTATCCTTTTCCCAAACAAATAATCTTAATAAGAACAGGCTGATGCAAAATCCTTGAATATTAGTATATCTTATGACAGCTTAAATCAGGAGATTGTTTTCTGTATAAATGAAATGTAGATGGTATTCTGGGAAACTGTTTAATTTGGTTCCAATCTTTAATACTCGAAAGGGCACCGCGTTAAGCTAAATATTTTATACGTACAGTCAATTTATCTTTGTAAAAAATGTAATACTATGTAAATTCGTTTGCATACAAATTAATATCTCTCCTTAAATTTTATCGTTTAAAATAATGAAAATGATTTTGCATGAGGTAATGGGGTATATACTATTAGATCCCTCTGCGGTGAAATCACGGATTTAATGCGAAATTTTAGTTTGTGGTTGCAGTAAAGTGGGAGATTAACACTAACATAAAGCCATTAATTAACTTACCAGTATACTCTTTGCGATTTTTGTTCCCGAATACAATTATTTAAATTTTTTAAACAGCAATATATGTTGAAATTTTTCGTATTATTACACAAATATACCACGGAAGAAGTAATATTAAATAATGTGCCACACATTTCCATTCAATATATTTGCAAACTGGTATGAAAATTTTTAGTATGCTTTTATTACACTATTATTTAGTATTAGGATTTATTATTTAGTACACTGCTGTGCAAAAATTAAGGACGGAACTGTTTTTTCAACTTAACAAATACTAGAATTATTGTTTATCCATGAAAATCATACCAAAAGATGTTTATTGGGTGAGGAAAACAGGGCCCGAGAAAAAATTTTCCCTATCAATATTTTAAGGGGGTAAATGGGCCCTCCATTGATAATGGAGTTCCATTACACATTTAGAGCAGTGACAGAAACTTCTATGTAAGAGGTATTTAAGCAAAAAATTTAAGTTTTTTCCAATGAATATGATTATTCCTGAACTCTATGCAAATTTTTAAACGTTTGTGCTCCCTTTAAATGGTATTTTTTAGGTTTTATTTTAATTTTTAGGTCTAATCATCATTTTTGGCAAGTTTTAGCTTCTGGGTCATTTTTGGTAAGTGGTATCTTACCATTAACCACGTTTTTAGTAGGTCTCGCATATGCCTGATTGCGTTTAGGTCTGGGGACCCGGAAAGTAACTTTATTCTTTCAATATTGTTTCTCATGAAAAACTTTGAGTTAGTCAAATTGTGATTTTCTGCCTATTTTTCACTAATAAAGAGAAATCCTTGACCCAATTCGATCTCTTTAAACTTCATTTTAAAGATAATTGAGATATTTTTACAGATATATCTTTCTTTTCAGCCACGTATAAGTCCATAAACAGTAAAAATACTTTTTTTTTGAACGTTAATAACAGATTTCCTTTCTGTGAAACTATGCAATTCTTTGTGCCGTTTCAGCACCCCTTAAGCACAGAAATTTTCACTGATATCTGCAATTGCGTACCTGTGCTCTCATGTCCCCTTATACATCTTTTAGAGGACCTCTCGGGTCAAATATTTCTCTTTATTAGTTAAAAAGCTGCAGAATATCACAATTGCACTACTTCAAAGTTGTTCAAAAGAAACGATATTGAAAGAATACAGTTACTTTTCAGGTTCCCAGACCCAAACGCAATTAGGCATGTGTGAGACCTACTAAAAACATGGTTAACGCTAAGATACCACTCACCAATAATGACCCAGAAGTTAAAACTTGCCCAAAAAGATGATTTGACCGATATCTCTCAATAAAACCTAAAAAATACCATTTAAAGGGAGCACAAACGTTTAAAAATTTGCATTGAGTTCAGGAATAATCATATTCATTGAAAAAAATTTAAATTTTTTTGGTTAAATACCTCTTACTTAGAAGTTTCTGTCACTGCTCTAAATGTGTAATGGAACTCCATTATCAATGGAGGGCCCATTTACCCCCTTAAAATATTGATAGGGAAAATTTATTTCTCGGGGCCTGTATTCTCACCCAATAACTTATTTTATACCCAACACTTATTTTATATTTTATAGTGATTCAAAATTCAACATCAATATTTGGTGATGAGGTAGAGGGGACCTAGACAAGCATATTTAGAATAGGAATGAGGGGGCGCAGTTATAGAGCTATAGGACCTAATTTAGTGCGAGAGCGTTACAAAAGGCTGTTTTGCTAAAGCCCGTGTAACGAAACAAACATAATGGAATGAAAAAAATTATTGCATGAGGTAAAGCAGTATCCGTTCTAGTTACTCCTTAAATTTGATAGAAATTGAACCACTTGCTAAACCATGGGGTGAGTTTTAAAAGTGCAATATTAATCTTTTAGCCAAAGAATTTAGTTTCCTTAGAGTGTAATAGTATTTAGAAAAATGATGATAGGGGATCGGGGAAGGAATTTCAATGATAATACATTTCTTTGAACAAATAAGGTATCTTGCATGATCATTAAAAATTCCTTCCCCGATCATCTCATTTTTATAAATACCATTACACTAAGGAAACTCCTTTGTGTTGTAAAGGCTAATCCTCCCCTACATTTTAGTGCTTAGTTTCTTTAATTTCAACTCTCCGTTACAAATTGGCAAACAAAAAAAATATGTATCCTAAAAAAACCATGTTTGAAAATACTCAAAATAAAAGAAAAAATATTATTAAAAGTGTTATTTTGATTGAATATAATATACTTAAGATAATTAAAAATAATTAAAACCAAGTTTATTATAAATTATTTCTAAAATTAAAACAGTGATAAGTCAAGGTTTTCAAGATTTCGAATTCAAAAAACAACGCCAATAGCGTTTTTACTGTTGTATTTTGTCGAAAACAACCTACTAAATAAAAATTCTCCATATAATTTTTATAAATAAGAAAAAAAATTGTAACTGGCACTGATATTTAATTCTATTTGCATAATTAGTTGTATATCATAAATACTATTAAATATTTTGCGTTAGTTTTTATTTATTTTGTCATCTAACTCAAAATGAAAAATGTATTTCTTAGGCACCCTATGGGTTTCTTTCACCCCTCAACTCTACGTTTTCTAAGAAACCAACTAATTGGCTCAATACACTATCTATCCAATACAAAAGACAGGATATCAAAGGGCGTCAGACATTGATGTGAAGAGTTACAAGTCATAAAACTGTCACAGGGTCGGTGCACCACAGGGTTTCCAATGGGAAAATGCATTCGATTCTACTCCAGAATCGATTTCTTTGCCCGATCCCGAAGTGTGAGGGAAATATCGGTGATTAAGGGGGAGGGTAGTGGGGACAGGAGGGATTTTTTTTTGACAAGGGGGGAAGGAAAAACGGTTTTCGGCGAAACCGGGGTATCACCCATTCGCTGGAGCGGGATAATTAAATTGATGAGGGGGTTTTCCGGAGGTGGGATGTCTTCTCTTTTGCAGGGTGAAGGTTGAGGGGTGTTTAAGGTTTAAGTTAATGAATGGGGTTTTAAAGTAATTAAGTGCTTTGACATTATGCGCTTGAATTTTAAAAATTAAAATTTTGTCTTTAAAAATGTTTTTTATGTGTTGTTTTCTAAATCCAATTTTGATTAGAAAAATCATGTAGGTGAAAATAAACTAAAGCTGTTTGACTAACAAATCAAACTTGAAATAAAGGTATCGGCTTTGTCTTGGCTTTAACGAAAATATGTTAAAAATCAGAAAGAAAATAAAAATTTGAATGCGTGCTTTTACCCGTCTGCGCACTCCTACTCTCCTTTCCCCTATGCAAATGAATTGCTTAGTTGGAAAGGTTTAATTGGGGAGTTACCTTTTTAAGAAACTTTAACTCTCTTGAAAGTCAATTCTAACATTTTAATGTTACGGGGAAAACATTTAGAATGCTATTTTTATATTCGGTCTTAATCCTGAATTTAAAAGGTGTTTTTTTTAAAGAATTTTTGGTTCTTACGTATTATCCCTTCGACCTTGCCGCTGAATCAGAAAAAGGTAAGCATCCCATTGACTTTTCTATGGCTGTGCACGACAGACACAGAACTGTTGATGGGATAATACGTAAGTACCAAATTTTTTTTCAACAAACATTTAAAATCAAACAATTTATTTATTGTGCTTGGTTGCATCTAGAATCACGTGAAAATTTTCAGAAAATGCAAATTTTAAGTACCTTCCTGCTTCAATTATATTTTAAATTTTATAGCAATTATTAGAAAAATATTGTACTATGATATGACCGTTGCTCCCCAATCTTTAAATAGCAATAGTTTTTAGCATGGATTTACTATTAATTTTTCATAGTATATAAGGATATTTAAGTCGAAAATTAATTTATCATTCGATACAAATATAAACACCACACTTTAAACTAGTAATATTTACGCCACGCCTAATGAAACAATAGCCTACTAAAGAATACTTAAAGTATTATTCTAAGATAATAATACCAATCAAAAGCCAATTAAGTACAAATAAACCGGACCATTCTGCGTCCAAAAATTATCAACCATTCTCACAATAAACGAACTCCTTCACTAATCATAGAAATCTCTTTGACACATCCTCCCGAATTTCTATCAACAAGGGGACGCAAGATCAACAACAACGGTGCATACGGAAAAGACACTCAAAAGATTCCTCAATCGTCAAAGTAGTAACGCTCCAACTCGCCATCGGAATCCGTGCGCTCATTGTGTATTAGGTATAAGCGGATTACGAAAAGAGGTCCCGGTTGAAATTCCCCTGTGCAAACACAGATTAAACAGCGGGCGGATTCCGGGCTTTTCGATATGCGTGCCGTGTGTTGGGATGTGAGGAAGGTCAGAGTGTTTAATAAATGCCGGGGTTGGAAGTTATTGGTCAAAGAAGGAGGGATGAGAGATTCGAAAGCTTCGGGTTTCGAAGTGTTCTGTTTCGGTTCTGTTCTTGGAAAATTTGGGGAGCTGAGGAATTTTTAGGTAGTCGACTGTGAAATTGTTAGTTGTATGTGATTCTTGTTTATTATGATTTTATTACTCATTTTTTTACTTATTATCCACAAAATGGGTAAGACATAAATTTACTCGTTCTATGACAATTTATGAAATACAGGGTAATTATAATGGAATCGTTAGCTTAAAAAAAGGAAAAAGTACATAAAGTAGTGAATTGACCTTTTTTGCTGAAAACATATGATGAGAAGGAAACAATAACCATCCCCTATATGCAGATATAGCCCCTTAAATTTCGTGAAATCCCTTCAGTTAATTTGTCTTTCTTATCTTATTCATTGAGTTATATTATGCTTTGGTGACGGGGAATTTTTATTTAAAATGTATGTGAGGATAGAAAATCGTTTGGGTTCAACCCTCCATTTCAGGTCGTTCCCCTCCCCAGACGGTTTTCTGAGAATATTTCTTACCTACGCATTCTTAGGGATTAACATGGGGTGGGAGCCTTCTGGGCCTCTGATTGGTCTGAACTCGTTTGAAAAAAAATATTTTTTCATAGCGCCGCCTGTAGGATTTGCCCTCCTGTTAATTTTGTAGAGAGAGAATAGCTCTGACTCTCGAACTATCACCATGCCTTAATTTATAATAAAGATATTTTCAATCCACAACCTTAGTTCTTCTTACCTGCCACGACATGTATTTACACCTCATAGGGCAAACTAAATTTTTTTCGTACATAGGTGATCTTTTAAAATAATTATTATACTTTCATAAATAATATTTACTAA
The DNA here is from genome assembly GCA_024610705.1 of Tetragnatha versicolor. Taxonomy (NCBI): domain Eukaryota; kingdom Metazoa; phylum Arthropoda; class Arachnida; order Araneae; family Tetragnathidae; genus Tetragnatha; species Tetragnatha versicolor. Next base: position 36,747,734 of record JANDEH010000003.1, read on the forward strand.
AAAGTTATAAGTCACGTGCGCCTTACTAAAGAAATGAACATCATCAACAAGATTTTCAAACAAATTTAAATACCAAATTTAATTACACTTAATTTGATATACCTATGTTAATAAATAACTGATGAAAGAGAGAAAATAACGCGTTTAAAACAATCAAGAATTCATATTTTTACTTTTGAATCAAACAAACAAAAGCATGAAACAATTACACATCACGATAGAATTCCTAATTAATCAACCAATCCTCCCCCAAAACAAATACTAATTAAAACAATAACACCATTCACAAACGAACTCATTCTTTATTAAAATCATCACAATAACAAGCCTGAACTTGATTTAATCATCCATAATTCATAACAAATCGGAAAAGCATTATAACTACTTCAAACGAAAGTCATCATTTTTAAAGCAGATCAACTCTCACTGCCCCCTTCACATTACATGGGAGACTTATAAACATGGCGAGGCGGGACCTCCTTTAGAGGCTGTTGGAAATTAAGCCTTTTATTGCTTGTCTGCTTACAAAGTTTGGTCGTATCCAATGCATGTCACTGGGATTTAATTTACGGAGCTCATTACATATCTTACAATTATGCGAGTGCACAAGGCTCATCACGGTCTTCCTAGGATTAATTAATCTCCGAGGGGTATTTGGGATCATTTTAAATTAAAGTGGGAGGTCGGGAGGTCCCGTTTTGGAAGATGTTCATTTTGGCGTTTTGCTGTGTGGAAGATGCCTTGGCTTTTAATTTGTAGTTAATTTGATCTGTGTTTTTGTTTGGTTGTGTTAGGAAATAGATCAACTTAAAAAAATTGTAACCCATTTGAAGGACTCTAAACCAACTTCCCTAAAGGTAGCTTTTAATTTCTTAATCTAAACCAATTAATTGATAGCTAATTTAAGCTACTGTAATTAATTTCTATATAATAAGGAAGTTGCATGTGTCAGATTTTCAAAACTATCGTAAAACTTTTCTGCTTTATTTTATTCCAATGTACATACAACTTTTTCATCTGCATCTTTTATAAGTGAGGTCACGCTATTGTTCTAATCCGAAATAACTAACATCCGCAAATATCTGAAAATAACTTAAAAATTAACTTTTTCTTGTACCTAGTTCTGATCTTACTGAAAAACGGGGCCAAACGAGATAAATGGTTCTAAAGCGCATCATTTACAACCTGACACAAACGGGCAACTCTTTTCGCCCGTTAAAAATCGCACCAAACATCAAATCCTTATTCAAGAGGGACAATCTCACAATCGGTTTCAATTACATCCAAACATCCGAACCTAAGCCGACGCATTCGTTCCTTAGGATACTCGATCTCAGTGCAAACTGCTGCACTGAACCGTTCGTATAACGCACAACACCATTAGTTTCTTTCCGTTTCTCAAATAGGATTCGAAGGGGCAGAGAGACCCCGGAATCAAATTACAAAAACGCTCCTTCCGATACATAATTCATCACTTAAAGATGGAGGGGAACGTTCGTGGTTCAGTGGAACAGTCTATTTTGTTTTTCGGGGTTGTTTTGTAAAGAATGTTGGCTGGAGTCCTTGGAAATTTCCATTGGTATGATGATGATGGTTTCTTTCTTTGATTGTTTATCTCTCTGCGAGTGTATAGCTTTGAATATGTTATCCAGTATATCAACATACGTTCTTTGGGATTTCGAGTATCGCTAAGATGCGGGATTTTGAATAGTTGAGGAACAATAAAAACATTTTCAGAGGGAGTTGGGATTTAAGGTGTCTTAGATTTCTAGTACAACGGAATATAAAGATAATACTTTCTATTCTATGAAGGCAAGAGGAACTTGTATAAAATTATAAACTAGGTAAAAGATATAAACAACGTTCAACTTGGGTAAAATTGGCAGATAATTGTTTCGGGGATGGAAGGGTCCCTTAGTCAGGGCTAAAAGATACTAGTACTAGAAATGGAAAAGAGGATCATTTGATCCCCGAAACAATTGTCTGCCAATTTTATCCAAGATGATTTCGGATTAAACGTTGTTTATATCTTCTACCTAGTCCACAGTCTATTTCAGTTTGTATAATTCTTTTTTGAATAAACGTAGGTCTCAAAATTGTTTCAACAAGTGTGCCCATGCCCAACCTCTATACATCCCAATTCTTTAAGCTGAGAACAAAACAAAAAAAATATAATAGTTTTACACAAATGTGAAGTCACATTCGATAAAAACTTAGAGAATTAACGAGTTATGAACTGTACTCTTTTCCTTTAAACGCTTGGGCATGCATATGGAATCAATATGTGAGCAATTGATATTTTTAACACCTTAATCTACAAGAATAAGTAAACTGATATGGGCTCGCATTCCATTCGTTGCGTGTACCTTCCGCGTACACGTGCCGGCAACATACAACCGCATCACTCACTTCCCTCACAGGAGTAAATTCGTACACATACGCATAGAAATAAGTTCTTGAGCAATATACTGAAGGATTTCAATCGAAGAGATGTAAAAAGTAAGTAAAAGAATGACTCCTTTTAAAAACCTGAAATAAAATCATAATATATCTAAATAATAATGAAAAGCGTCATATTTTTTATTCGAAAATGCTTCACGACACCTTTCGAGGTGTCGTGTACGATGCTTCGTTTAGGCGGGAATAAACGAGACCCTTCACGAATTCGTGAGGCTTTCGAAGGGATGGTGTTAGGGACATTTGACGGTTCTTCGTTATGTGACGTCATGGGTACGTTAAGACGGTTCGTGTAGCTAAACGAATGGATCGTGCTAGAGCCCCTGATCTCTTTTTCCATATAATAACCTATATTAAACAGTGTTGGCGTGATGGCAACGACATATTCCTAATTCTCGATTTCCCAGGCTTTTACAGTGTTTCAACAAGTCCGAAAACATTAGGTCCTATCCAATAAAAAGTTATTTTATTACAATGTGGGTGCACAATGCACATGCACATGCATGAGAAATAGAAATTTTGAACTTCTTAGCGAGAAAACGTGTCCAAATAACCATGCTCAAGTTTTCGCATACACCTTTTAATGTACCACCTCTAACATAAATCGGATGGGACATCATACCTTTTTTGTCCCGATTTCTTCGAAAACTTTGGTTAGCAGAGGTATAAATATTCGGGCATTTTTCATGTACTCCACGCAAGTAATTTGATAGTGCAGAGTTTGTGTAGAAACACTTCATTTGAGCATACAATACCATTTCTTTCAAAAACAGATGTCGCCTGTAAAGATTTTAGTATAAAAAATTGAATGGGAAAAATTAAAAGAAAGATAAGAAAAATATGCAGTATAAAGGTAAATAAAATGGAAATGAAAATAAATAAAAAAGAACTAAGAAATACACCAATGCTAAAGATTTCTCCTCAGCTATAACCAGTTTGCCCAAACAGCTAGTGACCTAAATAAAGAATCCCCTTTAATTTCTCAACACTTGAACTATTTATACTCCAAAAAACCAAAACTATTCGCTCCACACAGCGAATCTTCCTCTTCAACTCTAAAGAAGCAGAGCCGCAGAAATCAAATTACAGAAACCGCCGCCGCGATCCATAATGCATTTCTACGATAGAGAAAGAGGCCAGACCACTTACTTACTATTAGTATTATTATTGTTAGTTTCATTTTCCGTTATTATATATTTTTTTATTCCAATTCGTTGTTAAAGACTCCGCTCACGTTTCCTGGAAAATATGGTACAAACCCCTCTAATTTCTGGAAAAAAAGCAATAAATTCTCTTGACTTCCAACAGTACCGGACGTGAACTCACTGCAGATTCAGAGAGCCGGTGGTTGAAGGCAATCATTAAGAGTTGAATTATAAACCTGGTGGATTTAGTGGACGCTGTTGGGACGATGTATGGCATTAGGGAGTGAGGTAGAGTTTGATGTAGATTTGTGGTTGTCGTAGTGGTAAGAGAGTGGAGAAGTTCTAAAGGGATATGGTAAGAGATACTTGTGAAAGGGAGACATAATGTTAAAAGCACAATGTAACGTAGGTAAAAATGGCAGACAATGGGCCATTCCAGCATTTAATTTAATTTTTTTATTCGATTGAGGTACCCTAGAGCGGAATATACGCGCAAAAATTTTTTTAATTACGATGATTATTTATTTTTTTATGTAATTTCAAAGTTTGACTTTAAAAAAAGGCGTTAAAAAGTCAAATTTCAAAATGTGACGTATACTTACATCCTATACATTGATTTTAAACAATGTTTTAATAGTTTTAACAAATCAAAGTCATTGTTGGGTTTCACTTTAAGGTATCCGACTGGGTTGAAAAGGTGAAAATCGATGAAAAAATGGAATTTTGTTTTATTATCTCAATACTATCTATAGAATCTTAGCTTTCAAGATCAGTTTACAGTTTAATTCTACGTTAATTAGAAGTAGAGATATACCTATAACAAAAAAGGCGAAAGCGCCAAAAAAAGCCGGAAGTAGCTCATTTAAATGCCTTTTTCTCAAAATGTTATTTTTCTCCAAATTTTGATTTTTGAAAAGTCATAGCTTGTTTAATACTTTACCAATTTGGCTGAAATTTGCTCTAGTTATGCTTTGTAATGTTGTTGAGAGCCTGTACTATTATTTTTTAAAAATATGCCATACAATATTTTTCAGAGGGGTTCGGTTAAAAAAGGATTTTGGTATTTTAAACAGTAGGATGGGTTGATTTTTCGATAAAGTACGAATTGATGTTAAATTTTTTTAATCTTAAAAACCTTAGTACAGGCCCTCAATTAGTGTATAAATATTATATATTTACAAAAATATATGAAGAATTTTAATTTTTAAAAATTTTACAGCATTTTAAAAAAACACTATTTTTAGTCTTTTTTTTACTAAAAATTGCCTATAAATCTTAAAATTATAACTTATTTTAGTAAAAACTATTATTTAGTGTTGTTTTACCATAAAACCCATAATAGTATTCAAAAAAATATTTAATTTAAGGCTTTTTTTAAAAAAAGTTCTCGAACCCAGTCGGATTTAAAGTCTGGCCGAATCAGTTATGATGTACAGTTGGGAAATAAAAAACGACTCAGTTGCGATTTCTGGCGAACCACTTGGGTTAGGAAAACAAATGAGGTGTCATTTTTCATTTTTTAAAGTATTCTGTAACCAAAAAAATTTTCGAGTCCTTAGGGGGTCGTCCTCATATTAAACGAAACACTAACTTTTTTCCAATGGGGATCCCCAATTATTATGAGATTTTCTGAAAGAGCATCCCTCAAAACCCTTAAATACCCAGTTTCATCCAGATTGATTCACAATTAAAAATTTAAAAAATAAAAAAAAATTTAATTTTTAAAATCGTGAAATATTTTTATGGTAATCGATTCAAGTAGTAATTTTATGAAGAAAGCCAAAATTTCAATCGATTTCACCGAATAGTTTTTGATAAAAACGAACGAGAAAGAACATTCGCGGTATGCATTCGGCAACGGTATACCGCCCCTTAAGATTAAAGTTCGTTTTTATCAAAAACTATTCGGTGAAATCGATTGAAATTTTGGCTTTCTTCATAAAATTACTACCTGAATCGATTACCATAAAAATATTTCACGATTTTAAAAATTAATGTTTTTTTATTTTTAAAAAAAATTTTTAATTGTGAATCAATCTGGATGAAACTGGGTACTTAAGGGTTTTGAGAGATGGCCTTTCAGAAAATCTCATAATAATTGGGGGTCAGAAAATATTCAGAAAATATTTTGATCTCTCTCTGTTGAAAAGAAAAAAAAGAAGCTATGAATAAAAAATTAAAACAGCATTGGAGTGAGAAAAAAGTCAAAAAGCCAATGTATAAATGTAATGATTTATTAGTAGTAGAAATCGTTTATTTTTCTTCTTCCTCACAGCTCTCTCAAGAGAAAAAGGGGTCATCCATAAATTACGTGAGGTGTTTTTTCCAAATTCTGGACCCCCCTCCCCCTTGGTGAGATTTAGTGAGATTTTGCTGGACCCCCCTCCCCCCCACGTGAGATTATTTAAAAATAATTTTTCTCCTTCCTTCTTATATATTCCTTTCTCATACTTAAAAAAGAAAGAAAATCGTATAATTTCTAACCTAAAAAGTTGACGTGAGATTTCAATCGACCCCCCCTCCCCCCTTGGTGAGATTTGGTGAGATTTTTCCAAACCCCTCCCCCCCTTTTTGACCTCACGTAATTTATGGATGGCCCCAAAGATATCATTCTTTTAGTCGGGGCTGCTGAAAAGCAGCTCCCTTTCTCCTAACAGATTCGCATGCTAAATTCTTGATATTTGATTTGATATGATAGAGCTAGGATTTTATACCACGATTGGTATATCTGCGGGGGCTGATCGCCCCGGAAAGAAATCTGTTGGCGAGACGGCATAGCAGATAATTATTAATTGAAAAAGGATTATAAAGGACAAAGATTAAAGGAGGAACTGTATTATTTTTTAAATATTGTAAAGCAAATAAAAATTGGAATTTCGGGAAATTTTGGTTTTGGGTGCTGCAGCCCCGCAGCCCCTATGGACGAGCCGCCACTGTTTATTACACATAGAGAACAAACACAGAAAAGTCAGAAATAATGTAATTCGCCAAGGGAAGGAGCTTCCCGTACAGGCGAAAAAGAAATTATATAGACAAATAACATATTACAAATTACAACAACACAAACACAAAACTGTATAAAAACAATAGCTAAATAATTAAATAATGATGACAGCAAGCTGGTAAACCATTAACAAAATATGCTTCATTAAAGTGAAAAATATGAATCCAGGTTGTCGATATTAATTAATAACTCAAATAAATTTCTTTTGAACACTGAGTATTTAATAATGGAGGTTAGATATAGAAAATATTGTTTAACACGTAGTTAACACGTTATTACCTAAATATAGTAAAATTAATCCTAATTAGGAACACAAAGAATTCCAATTGAAATCAACCAAACTCAATTCATATCCCTGCCCAAAATAACCCGGGAACTCTGCTCAACTCCCACTAAATCGAACTTAACCTGGACATCGTCTCTTCTACAGCCTAATCTACCGAGACAGCAACGCATTCGCTCGATAAGCCGCATAATTCTGACCATTGCCCAACAGAACGGGATTGAATGACAACATTCACCCGGCCTCCTCTACTGCTCTTCGGCTTAATCGCTTTCCGCGTACGCAAGATTGCGTTATCTGTCAAGCCAAATCCGCATTTAAATGGTCCAAACTCGGATGCTGTGGTCACTGCGCTGTAAAACAAACTGGAGTGACAACCTCCGATACTATAACAAGCGAGCGATCTTGCCAGCGCGGAAGGTTAAATTGCCACGATTGCTCAAGCAATCGGGGTAAGCTGGAAGCAAAGTTGGAAGAGGATTTCCCCCCTTTTAATCCACCCATGCCTGTTTTTTAAAATATTATGAGCAAAATTTAGAAAGGTCGTTTCATTATGTGCATACAACTGTGCTAACAGTTGAGGAAAATTAAAAGAAGATAGAAATCCTTTCCGCTGTGTGATGCGGTTTCGGCACGCTAACTAGTCACTCCAGTTTGTTTTTTAGCTCAGTGGCTGTGGTAGGAATTGTCTTTAAAGGACTGAAACGGCAAAACTAGGTTAGACTAGTAGAGAAATGGCTTTGTTTTTTGGTTTGAGTTTGAAATAATTAAGTTTTTCTTATTCTGTTCACTTCGTTGATTTGGCAACAAGAATATTACGAGGGCCTTGAAGATGCAGCCATAGAGGAGAAATAGAAATGGAGTCAGTATTCCTAGTGAGTCAAATCTGAAAAAGAGTACCCGATATTGGCAGGGCCTCTGGCACTGAGTTGGCACGTTATCGATTAATTAGCGATTTCAAAACTACTATTACAGGAGTGTGCTAAAGCTTGGTGGCAAAACGCGAGGCCAAGAATGCAGCACTATACTCGATTGCAACTTAAGTTGAGCCGGACGTCATGGCCACGCGGAAGAAAATCTGAGTAAACAGAAAGCCTGCTGGGTTGCTAGAATCTCTTATTGGCTGTCAAGTTTGAGAGCTAGTTGTACTACTACGCGTTACGCCACTTTAAAAAATAATGATACTGAACATTTTATGCATATCAGGATGAAAATATGCTTAACCCATTACTGCCTGACGTCCCTTTTTAGGGACGTTTTTTAAAAATCCTCCTATTTCTACAAAAATTGTTCCTCTGAATCAAAATTTGCACTGCTGTATCTCTGATCTTCATAGAACATAAAGAACACAAGAAGAAAGCAGAATTTAAATTTTTTTTTTACTTTTTTTAAAGTTGGAAGATAGAATTTTTCAGAAAAGTGCTTTTTTAAAAATTTTAAAAGAAAAAGCTTAAAAATCCTAGTTGTTATTTAAAAAAAATTTCAATGCTGATATATATTACTGTTTATACATTAAATCAGTTGGGGTGTTTTTTATTTTTCCAAAATATTTTATCTTGACCATTTTTCGGAACCTCGAAAAGCGTCCCTAAAAAGGGACGTCATGCACGAATGCCCCCGTGGTTTTCCCCATAGTGAAATGCTAGTGTTTCTTTATTTTTTTCATAAAAACGCGTTCGATTCTTATGATATGAATTAAAAAACTGATATTTATCAAATTACTTTAATTTTAGATAATAAATTTATTATTTTTGTTTATTTTTTTTTTGAAAATACTGTTATTTCTGCTAAATTAATGGAACAAAAAGTCTTAAATTATAAGGAATAATTAATTTATATTAATTAAAGGGAATAAATTAATTATTTTACTATATTTATTACTTATGCAAATATATTCCGGTTATATTTTAATTAAAAGTTTAATAATTATTATTTATAATGACTTTTTGTCATTAAAATTGCCAAAAGAGTCGCTTTTGTGATAAATTTTCGGCTTTTTTCCTAATTCGATGTGGCTAATCATTGTGTTCTATACTGCAGATCAATATGTATCATCTGGCTTGCTAATGCACATCCCACTAAGGCTTGATTTTTGGGGAGAAATTTGTTTTCCTCACAATAAAATTAAATAAAATGAAAAAAGTATGGGCATTTGAAAGACTTAAACTTCGTAAATTGAGATATTCTGATGGATTTGAGGTGTGTAAAAGTAATTATTACTTAATATTAGGTAACATATAAACAATAAATGCCTTTTTCAATTAAAATTATTAATTAATTTGCAATTAACATAGAATTGGGAGGAAAAAACGTGTTTTAGAGCATAAAAAATGCTCAAATTACGTTAATTAAGGTTAATTTTACGGTTAATTGGATAAATAATTAATGTTTTTAGTTCCTTTTGATGTTACAGTATCGTTCCGATCACTTTTGCTGCACTTAATAAGGTAGAAAATGTTTTTGAGGCTTTAAAAAAGTTTTCTACCATGCGCTTACTATAGAGAAAAACAACGGGGGCATTCGTGCCTGACGTCCCTTTTTAGGGACGTTTTTTAATTTTGGTGTAGAAATTAAAATTTTAACCTGGAATTTTTTTCACTATTTTTCCAGTTGTTTTGGGGCTATTTACTATGTTTTTACCAAATATTTAAGAAAAATAAAAAGTTGGGCATTAATGGGTTAATATACGAGGATTTAAGAAACTAATCGTTTTTCAAAATTGAAGCTCTAAATTTCATTAAAAATTCAGACATCTCTCTGGAAACTACTTTCTTTGGTTGCTCTCAGCATATTTCTATAGGCTCAAGTTAAGTTGCAACTGAGTATAGTAGAGAAATTGTGGTTTTTCGTTTGATTTCGAAATAAGTTTTTCTTATTCTGTTCTAAATACCGCACCCAACTCCTAGTATTTAGGAGTATCAATATCATGTTTTCACTTCGTTGATTTGGCAACAAGGGTATTACGAGGGCCTTGAATATGCAGCCATAGAGGAGAAATAGAAGTGGTGTGAGTATTCCTAGTGAGTCAAATCTGAAAAAGAGTACCCGACATTGTGTGGCAGGGCTTTTGCACTGAGTTGGCACGCTATCGATTAATTAGCGATTTCAAAACTACTATTACAGGAATGCGCTAAAGCTTAGCGGCAAAATGCGACGCCAAGAATGCATGACTAGCAACACTACACGGCATAAAAGTTCGACGAGTGGAAAACACCATTTTCAGTAAACCGCCATCACGTTACGGCGGCCATTGCCGGTCTTTCTGAAATTATCTTAGCCACTCTTTTAGGGTTACAATAGCTCACTCAAGCACTCTCCCCTCTATGAATGCAGCATTGCAATGTAAAAGGAAAGAAGAAGAGAGAGAAGTATTAATAAGAGAGAGAAGAGAGGGATAAATTCGTACTTCATACCTATAGTCTGTTCATTTAGAATATTCGCCTGAAACAGGATAAAAAACGCCCAATAACGCTTATCACACAATTTCAGTGACCAATTTTTTACAGTATTTTTAACTATTTCTGTGGCTGCCTTGTCATTGCAGAAGAAAATTTTTTCGATGATAATTACAATAGTAAGAGCTTGTAATACATTACGTCTAAGGCGCCAATTCTAAATGAACAGAACAGAGTATATGAACTCGGGTGTTTCAACCTTAATATTATATATCCTTGGATGAATTTTATCTGTAATAGAGGTCATGAGATAGATTTAGATCACTTTTACCTAAGGAAAGGGAGTAGAGGTTTGTCATGGTAAAAGGAAAATGGAAAAACAGATGGTATTCAAACATTAAACAGCTCTCTCTGTCAAATAATGTCCACCTTAAGCTTTCTCATGACCGTAAACATATTTCACGAGATCTCTCGCCATATGCGTTTTGTTATTTTCTATTTTACAACCCTGACAATAAACCCAACAGATCGTTTCAAATCCCTCAAAACTCTAATCTCTCCAAAACTGCACAACAACCTCCCATACAATCTAAATACAAAACCCGTCTTTTGGAACTCTTTCAAAAAGAAATTCTCACTTCACACCACACTGTCATTCCCTCGTCGAAAACGCCCTTAGTGCCCTACAAAACCACCCCACAATGTCTTACAGCTGCCCCAAAAGCCTACTGTGTGTGTCCCAAAGTCGCACATATAGACTGTCATAAAGAATAAAAACCTTTACGGAGGATAGATAAAGTGCTATTGATATGGGATCTATCTTTTTGTTTAGTGTGGCTTCGGAGCCGTAAAGCAGCGTTGTTTATGACTGCTCAGATGAAGGCTCGTATGCGTAAATCAGGCCGTTTGGGTGATGTGTGTGCGTTAACTGGCAGGAAACGGCAAAATGGGTATAGGCCGCACTGTGCTTACGATCTGAGTTTAGATTGTACAAACGGTCTTTTGAATGGTGTAGTTGGGGTGACTGTAAAGAAGAGGGATTTTTTTTGTCATGCTGGTGGTCGATAATGTGTGACGGATTTCTAAATGGGACTACCTTTTGTGTTTGGAAAGCGTGATGCATTGCCTTTAAATGGACTTTCTGACGATGATTAAGTTCCCACACAAAGTATGAAATACTAGGCGGTTCCAAAGTGGGCGGTTCCCAAAGTGGTGCAGTGATTCCCAAAGTGGGCGGTACCCCCCCCCGAGGGGCGTTGAAGAATTCTAGAGGGGCGGTTATGAGTTGAAAGGAAATTTGGGGCGCTAAGGGTTTTAGTAATAAGGGGGTTTAGTAGCAAAATTTGGTCGAAATTCCGAATTTGAGATTTTGCAATAAAAAAAGATAATTTTCTTAGAATTCATACCAAGTTTCATAATGATACGGAGATTCTAAGTGTGAAAATTTTGAGATTTATGAAGCCTAGATAGTGTTAAGAAGCCTAGTTTTTTTATCTTTAAACTGCTTTTTCTCAAAAGAAGGTTTTTAATGTTTAAAATCAAAAGTCTTTCTTTCTAATCATCCAAACCACTTAAAACTTTGTAGTCATTATCAGTAACACCTGTTTAACATCTTCAGGCATGGATTTTATAATATATTTATTAGATTTTTTTACGGAGCAGTAGAGTGGAAACTTTCAAGTTGAAACTTTTTTCAGAAACTTTTATTGATAATCAAATTTCCATGCCTACAAGTGTTTATATATGTTTGATCTATGTTAAGACAAAAATTCAAATAAAAAGAACATATATTAAGGGAGGAGTATCAATTTAAATTTAGGGTAATTTTGGGCATTGTTTTGAAGTTTTTTTGTAATTTAAAAAAAAAAATTTGAACTTGATTTTTGGGCTAAATATTAGTTAGTATGAAGTATACACATAATTTAACACCTTAAAAGATAACAAAATCCTGTTATTAGAGAAAACAAATTTTTGGTACACTGTAAAAAATAATCCTGCAAAAAAACAGAAAATTTCTGGCAGCAAAAGTTCCCAGAAAAAATCTGTAGGTTGAAAAATCCTGTAAACAGAAAAAAGCTGTAACCTACAGGTAAATGCTGTAAAAAGGAACTTTCTGTCAAGTGGGCTACAGATTTTTCTGTTGCCTCTCAGTAATTTTCTGCTTGTGCGCATGCACTTATTTTAGTAGAGTTTTTTTAATTTTAATTAATTGATATCCGGGAATAGAACCCGCGACCTACCGCATGCTAAGCACGCACGCTACCACTGAACCAAAGAAGATTCAGTATAACGTTGCCAATAGCTGTATTGGTTTTCAATGCAGTAAGTTTCTGTTTAAGTACAGATAAGCTAAAAAACTAGGTAAAAGCTGTTATTTTACATAAAATAAATAGAAGTGCGGTGGGAATGTTACATGACAGAATATCTCTGTAAACATAAAGTCACTGTTATTGAAATTTCTGTTTTTCTACAGTTTTTTTTTACAGTGTACTGAACTCCCTTTTTAACGTTATAATTCAAAAATTATCCTGGGGAGGACCCCCAGACCCCCTTTTAATATATAGATTGAGATATAAATTATTTTTATAACTTTTTTTACATGAATACAGGAAATTTTCAGTACTTTGTACCATATTCCCTTTGGACGTAGACAAAGATATCTCTTCATTTAGAATTGGGTAAAGGATTATTTTTAAATCAAAGCTTTTTAAAATGGTAGTCTTATAAAAGGTATAATTATTACCTAATTATTTCAAATTAAATTTTAAGGTGCATAGGAAACTTAACTTTTGAATATTGTCCATATAACAAGCTTTTTTATTTTATTTGGTTATAAATTAGTTTTATCACAAAATGATCGTATAAAATTCTATAAAATACAAGAAAATTAGGGGCAAAAATTTGTAAGGGGGCAGTGGAACACTTTCCTCTTGAATAGGGGGCGGTGTTCCAAAAAAGTTTGGGAATCTATGTTCTAGAATCTGATACCCAAATAGCATGTAACCATACAATTGACCTTTTTTCATTGTGTTATTGGGTTTCTTTAAACAAGGTTTGCCATAAAAAAACTTTCCGCGAGGCTTATATTAGGGGTTTGCATTACAAGGTTGCAGAAAAAATGTCGAAAAAATTAAGTGTCAAAAATGATTTTTTTCACTGATTTCAAAAAGAGGCAATTCAGTGTTTTTTGCGTTCCCAATTATAGTTTTGGTAAAGAATTCCAACTAAATCATCATCTTCAATGTGTAAAATGTTATGAGATCAATTTTAAACCATTATTCTCAATTATTTTTTTAGCTTGCTTGCTATTTCTAATTAAATATTAGTTTAATATTCATAATGTGGTGTCAATATAATAATAATAAGACATCTACTATTTAATGTCATCAATAAAATGCCAATGATAAAAACATTTGAGCCTTTAAAATAATTAATTGGTGTGTATAGCTTCATCTTTACGGTTTCAAGGTCATTAATAAATTTCCCTTTGATTTCAACTGTAAATTGAGTATTTAATTATGCCAACTTTACAATTAGAAATTGTCATTTTTAAGTTAAAAGCTGTAAAAATGTAATTTGTAATACTTTTCCCGGATATAACTATTAATTTTCTGCAATGATTTATATTGATAGAGCGTGGTAAAAACTTCAAAAAACGATTTTCAAGTATCCAAATAATACCCAAGAAATAACCGCAAACATTATAATTCTGAGCTATTCACTTTGTCAAAACCAAACAGCAATTATAAAGAACAAATGGTTATAGATTTATGTACCGTTCATTACGTTCTTTTTGTCTTTATATGCACTTAAAATGAAATATTGGTCTTGTTCGATAATATTCTCAAGAATATTACCCTTCAATATTTCACAGGAAATAAGTTCGAGACTTCCACGTTTTGGGAATTGAAAATAAATGTACCTTAATACATTTCCATTCCCATTAAATTGCTCAAGAAATTAGGAAAACAAATTTGTTTCTTTCAAAATGTAATAATCACGGTCATTTGCGAATTTTAACCGGAAGCCCTGTGAAATTTGAATGTATCAGAGGAATTCATGTATAAAATAGAAACTGAATTAATAAAAAGATATTATTCGAGGGAATGCAGTTTTTCTAAGCAGATAAGTCTTTTGTAATTTGGTTTACTTTCCCAAAAGACACATCCAAATAAAATTCTCAAAAGAATATTATTTGTTTTCTGTCCTTAGAGAACAATAATTTGTTTTGTTATATTATATTCATAGCAAAAAAAAACATATTTATTGCGAATTCCAGTTAATAAACGTCATACTCCAATTTATTTTCACGACAAAAATGAAAATAAGGGACAAATTTTTAAGGGCGATTTAAAGTCAAAGATTTTATTTCCAGTAATGGGTTAGTAGTTTGACCAGTAACAACTGATTCTAAACTATTTATGGAATATATTACGCTTTGTATTACTATGTGAGTGCAACATCTAGTATTTTTATGCTGTCTAAAATCAGGTAAATTATTACTTCTGGAGGTATTTTCCTGAATTGCTCACTACTTCACTGTAATTGTAAGGATTCTCTGGTGTTTTACAAAGCCCTCTAAACTCAAAGCTTGGTAAACCAAAGGAATATTGCTATGAAATTATCTTCTGAAAAACCTTAATCAACGACATCAAATCAACAATCAAGTTTGCACGTTTATCTATTTCCACCCCTTTCAGATGTCCTTTTTCTACCCAACAAACCTCTTAAACGATTTAAACCCTGCAAACTTTTTATAAAACTTTATCTAAAACCTCTCCAGAAAAAAGAACATTATCCTAAATATAATCCACCCACACAATTCTTCATTCAACCTGTAAGATTCAACAACAACCGGCCCTTCATTAACTGACCCATCAAAACGGGCGAACCCATTATCAGAATCCCATCACCCCCCTTCGCACAGTACATCAAACTAACGGCTTCCCCCTATAACACCAGGTGCGCCGTAAAAACCCTTGCCGGACTCCCGGAGGATCCGGCAATTCGCCTCTGGAGGGGTGTTAGCACGTAGCGCTGGAGCCTGCTGATGTGGCAATAACGCTCGAGAAGTGTGTAATTACTTATTTCCTTGGGTTTTTTTTGGCTTTGTTGGTTGGTTAGTTGTTTTCTGTTGGTTTTGGGGGTGTTTTGTTTGAGGGGTTGGGGGAGGGTGTTTTGGGTGGTTCTAATTTGTTCTAATTAGTCACTGATTCAACTACTTTCTGTGGAGGTTGTAATGAGTTGGGCAGCGCAAATGATATGAAAAGGATGCAAACACTAAACTATTTTAATTTCGTTAGAAATGTTTGAAAAAATGCCGAGAGAATTTCTCAGTTTTTACAAGAATAATTATTAAATAGAACTTAACAATTTTCATCCACTGAAATACATCTAATCATACCGCAAATCACTACAAGGAAAATATCATTTTTAACATTTATTTTTTAAATATCAAACGAGTGAGAATATTATAAAAGTGAGAACATTATAAAAACGAATAAAATATATGACATACATCTATATATACAGGGTGTCCCACGAGAAGTGGCCCAACCCTTTAACTTTTGAACCCCTACAGATATAGTCATGAAAGTGGGGTCTAGGTATAGTAAAGTGACCATGCCCTATCCGATGAGATAACTTTCAACGCCCTCTAGCGGAAAATTTTGGAGTTATAATTTTTATTTTAAAAACTGTGTGAGGTATGTGAAAAAAGTCAGTGACTAAGTTGTAGAGCATCATCGATTTAGTAGGAAAAGACACCTTAAGCAGAAAAATATCTTGAATAAAATCCCTAAAACGCACGCTCAAATAGGTTGAATTTACGTAGATTTTACGTCTTAAAACGCTCCTCATGAGGCGAAAATGAGACATTTTCAATGTAATGAACTAAGAATGCTTTTAGTCATTTACTTAAGTCATAAAAATAAAAATTTCTCATTTTCACCTCGTGAGGGGCGTCTTAAGACGTAAAAACTACGTGAATTCAACCTAATTGAGCTTGCGTTTTAGGGGTTTTATTCAAGATATTTTTCTGCTTAAGGTGTCTTTTCCTACTAAATCGATGATGCTCTACAACTTAGTCAGTGACTTTTTTCACATACCTCACACAGTTTTTAAAATAAAAATTATAACTCCTAAATTTTCCGCTAGAGGGCGTTGAAAGTTATCTCATCGGATAGGGCATGGTCACTTTACTATACCTAGACCCCACTTTCATGACCATATCTGTAGGGGTTCAAAAGTTAAAGGGTTGGGCCACTTCTCGTGGGACACCCTGTATATAAAAATGAATGTCTGTTTGTATGTATGAATGTCTGTTTGTATGTATGTATGTATGTCCTTTATAGTTTTAAACTTTTCGAAATTACATTAACTATATATTAAACTATACCACGTTGATCTACTCGCTCCAAAGAAGGTTTCTGAATAAAAATAATTTAAAATCCAAGCGTTCCAACAACTTTTTTGGTCAATTTTATGCTAAAACCCATATTTCATGCCTAACTTCATGGAAACCCCCCATTGTTGTAAATATCATAAGAGAAGATGTAACTTTAATTGTTGTAGGCATATTCTCGATTGTTACAGTTCAAAATCCATTGCTGTAGCATAAACATAAAAGTGACTCCTCTATTTAACTATTTCCACATTTGGACTGGCGAAGCCCATCTGTAACACACCAGAATTTTTTTAAATGGACTGGCGAAGTCCATCTGCAACACACGAGAATAATTTTCTGGACTGGGGATATTTATAAACAAACTGAAACCAGGGCGAAGCCCGGGTCTAGCGCTTTAGCGCTAGTATAGTTATAAAATTGAATCATTTTCCTCAAACATTGTATTATTCACAATGTAAACATTTTTCTAATTTTACCCCTTTAAAAGTTATCCCTTTCAATCCTAGACCCTAGACCGCCCGAGATTGTTAATAAATCCTATGGAAAATGTGGGACGTCTAGGACTGAAAGGGTATATAATACTAAAATCTACCATCAACATTTCCGCTATACTATCCGTCATCGCTTGCAAAACACCTCGATGCAGATAGATCGAAAAACCCCTCATCGATATCCCCCAACCATTTCCATCCACAAAAACTCCCCTCTCGATTCCAGCAAAACGAAATATCCCACTCCAAGCCATGCAATTTACAACGCACAATAAAAAAGGAGCACGACGAGGCATCGCAAACGCGCGCGCTGCAAATGAGATGCCGCCACGAGATCCATTGTCGGCAGAAGGGGATTCGGGAATTGAGTGAAAAGAGCCCTGACACCAGCAGAAATCGAAAATTTCACGTAAAGCATCTGTATCTCTCGCATTACGGTTCGGAATGCTATTCCGGAACGCACGAAATGGCTCGGTGGTTTATTTTGGGTGTTTCGCTGCTGTTTGGTGGATGTGTAGATGGATAAATATGCGGATCCAAGGGGTCCTATCCCGTTTGGTATGATTACCGGGCCTGCTGGAGAGGTTTTAATAATTCAAAGGCTTTGGCGTGAAAGTGGGGTAAGCCTATTTTGTGTGGGGAGTGTTTTTAGAAAGGTGGAAATCTGTGTAAGTCTCAAGATGAAAAACATGGAGAGGTACTGCTCAGCCAACGATAGTAAAAGGGCCACGTGATTTTTACAGACTTTGCAAAGCCGATAATTTTGTAAACGGTGATAGTTGGGGTCTTGCTTCTATATACAAGCAAATGTATCGTTCTCTTTCGATCAACTGCCCCTCAACTTCCACCTGTCACCCACACCCCTCCGAAATACTAGTTCCAGCTTTCTCAAAATCACGCGACCCTTTTACTATCGTTGGTTTAGAAGTAGATGCATGTTTCTGAGCATTTATTGAATGCATGAATTGAACATTTGATATGAAAAATAAAGAGTCGTTGATAAAAAGTATGAATCGTGTTGGTAAAGATTCCAAACGAGAATGTTTTTGTAATTCAGTTGTTAAAACGAAAGATAAATAAATGTGTGAAAGAAGGGGGGAATACGTAATTTAAAATTGAAAATAAATAACTTTGATACGAATGCAAAACGTCGCAGTTACCGAATGCAAAAATTTGTTTCTGCATTTTCTTACAAAATTATTTTAATAGGAAATTATACTTAATTCTGTTATTCTTATTATTACATATAGCCCTTATTATACTCCTTGTAAATAGAATATGCAGCTCGTCACCATGGCAACGCAATAGAAATGCAATGGGAAAAGACTAGTAGTGAGCAGCCGATTCAAATTACACAGACTATAATTCCATATAATCGTTCGAGAAAAAATAAGTTCTTAATTAAGTTTTTCATGAATAAAATACATCGGAATAGTTTTGCAATTTAACTATGACTAATAGTTTTGCATGACTATGAATTTTAAATTTGTCAACTATTAAAAAAGGGTACACTTTTTTGCAGAAAATATATCTCTATATGTAAGGTTTTGAGATCAGTTTTACATTTTAACCTGTTATAATTCTAAACGAAAATATAAAATTATATCGGTAGATTATTTTTATAGTAATCTTAAAATAATAACCATTCTTACTGAAAAGAGGAACTATACTAATCAATAATGATAAAAAATAAATAGAAAAAATGCACAGAAAGTTGCATATGTTTAAAATAAACGGAATGTATATATGTTACGGTGAATGTCTGAAATTGGAGAATGTCGACATTCACCGGTGATTGTCGACATACACCGGTGGTGATTGTCGACATTCACAGATAAGCGAACATGTGATTGTCGACATTCACCGGTGAATGTCGACAATCACCAAATTTCGGTCTTTCACCGTAACATATTTTGTTTGAAAACCCAACAAATGAAACACAAAACATTAAACACGCAGAAAAGCGTCTTAAAGTTAATTGTAGACAAATGTTTGCTTTCTTTTAAGCTAGAACAATATTTAGAAACTCAGATAACTGGGCATCAATACAAAAACCTGTGTACGAATTCCAATGACCTATGTTCAAAACATACACATTTCTTCCAAACCAACCAACCAACCCTAAAACCACAAGACGTGACTTAGCCCATTCTCGCCCCAATACCACCATCTCCCGGAAAAAGAAATAACCGGCACGATACCGAAATAATCCCCTTCTTTTGCACCTCGCTTCGAATCCCAATGGGTATTTTTACAGCCCCTCTCGAAACCAACAAAATCAGCGAAAAACTAGCGCGCGCTGGATCGATTCGCGGCTTGAAAGCATTGTCAAGGAGGTCGCTGCCATCGCTATGCGAGATCCTGTTACAAAGTGTTTACTCTGTGCTCTGTTCGGGAAACAATGGAGCGAGTAAATAAGTATCTATTGAGGGCAGCGCGTTGTAAATTTGGAGGATAAAATGCTTTTTGGGGAGGAATGGGAAGAAGGGAAGTCTTGGGAGTATTTCGGGGGTAGGAGGGTTCAGAGTTGTTGGTTTTTAGGATCAAGATCTTATTACTTAATGTGTTATTTCGGTAGTAAATTTCAAAACTGATGAACATTTCTGAACTTTTAGTAAAATTGTGTTTGCTTCGTACCCAAAAACAACTGCAAAAGCATACTTGTATTTAACCCATTAATGCCCAACTTTTTATTTTTCTTTAATATTTGGTAAAAACATAGTAAATAGCCCCAAAACAACTGGAAAAATAGTGAAAAAAATTCCAGGTTAAAATTTTAATTTCTACACCAAAATTAAAAAACCTCCCTAAAAAGGGACGTCAGGCACGAATGCCCCCGCGTTTTTTCCCTATAGTAAACGCATAGTAGAAAACTGTTTTAAAGCCTCAAAAACATTTTTTACCTATTTAAGTGCAGCAAAAGTGATCGGAACCATACTGTAACATGAATATGAACAAAAATTATTAATTATTTATCCAATTAACTGTAAAATTAACCTTAATTAACGTAATTTGAGTATTTTTTATGCTCTAAAACTCATTTTTTCCTCCCAAATCTATAATAATTGCAAATTAATTAAGATTTTTAATTGAAAAAGGCATTCTTTGTTTATATGTTACCTAATATTAAGTAATAATTACTTTTACACACCTCAAATCCATCAGAATATCTCAATTTGTGAAGTTTAAGTCTTTCAAATGCCCATACTTTTTTCATTTTATTTAATTTTATTGTGCGGAACACAAATTTCTCCCCAAAAATAAAGCATTAGTGGGATGTGCATTAGCAAGCCAGATGATATAGATTGATCTGCAGTATAGAACACAATGATTAGCGACATCTAATTAGAAAAAAAACCGAAAATTTATCACAAAAGTGACTTTTTTGGCAATTTTAATGACAAAAAGTCATTATAACTAATAATTATTAAAGTTTTAATTAAAATATAACCGGAATATATGTGCATAAGTAATAAATATAGTAAAATAATTAATTTATTCCTTTTAATTTATACAAATTAATTAATTCCTTATAATTTAAGACTTTTTATTCCATTAATTTAGTAGAAATCACAGTATTTTCCAAAAAAATAAACAAAAATCATAAATTTATTAGCTAATATTAAATTAATTTCATAAATATCAGTTATTTAATTCATTTCATAAGAATAGAACGCGTTTTTATGAAAAAAAATAAAGAAACCCTAGCATTTCACTATGGGGAAAACCACGGGGGCATTCGTGCCTGACGTCCCTTTTTAGGGACGCTTTTCGAGGGTCCGAAACAGGGTCAAGATAAAATATTTTGGAAAAATAAAAAAACACCCCAACTGATTTAATGTATAAACAGTAATATATATCGGCGTTGATCATTTTTTAAAATAACAACTAATATTTTTAAGCTTTTTCTTTTGAAATTTTTTAAAAAGCACTTTTCTGAAAAATTCTGTCTTCCATTTTTAAAAAAAGTGAAAAATTTTTAAAATTCTGCTTTCTTCTTGTGTTCTTTATGTCCTATGAAGATCAGAGATACATCAGTGCAAATTTTGGTACAAAGGAACGATTTTTGTAGAAATAGGAGGATTTTAAAAAAACGTCCCTAAAAAGGGACGTCAGGCAGTAATGGGTTAAAGTTCTCATTCCATGAAGAATAAAAAGGGTAATCTTTCTACACAAATTATTAAATGTCAAAAAGTTTTATATTTTTATTCACACATGGCATGTCTGATCTTTAATAAGTACTATATTACATTTCATACAAGTTAAATATTCCTAACACGATTGAAAAATCTCATAGGTAAAAACGTTTTTGTAGATGCAACTAAAAACACTTTTGACCAACTGGTATATAAAATTTAGTATATACCAAAATGTACAAGTGAAAAATTCCTCTATTCTATCACAATTATTAGAATTATTTTCGTTTCACAAAATAATTCATAATACCCACGCTCTAACAATCTTTATACGACATCCATTCATCCAGTAACAACTAAGCAAATTGTAAAGCAATTTCTCCCGAGCACAAAAATCATTCCTCGCTACATAGTTATTAAAAGTATCTCCCAAATAATAAGGGTCTTACTTTACAATATTTCCCAAAAGTTATCGTTAAAAACTGCCATACCTCCTCTTTGCGAGAAACTCTCAGAGAGATAAGAATAAGGATAAAAAAAGACAGGAGCTTATACGTACTCTCGTCGATTAATGACTTTTTTAACAACGCCATATTTTTCGGGGAATCATATTAACACACAATAGGCTGTTTCGGTAATTCTCCTCCTGAGCCGCTTCGGGAAATAATTCAGTTATCTCATTTATTTGAATTGAAATCCCGGTTTTAATTTCACAGAAAATGAGTAATGTATCGATTTCGGCCGTGTCTGATAAGGAGACTGGATCGATCTTTTTGTTGTTTTGTTTGGATTGTTATATTTCCTTCTCAAAACGCGTTTTGTTTATTTTGGACTGATCGGAAAGAGTTGTTTTTCAATTTTTTGATGATATGAATTTATCAGTCATTAAATTAAGCTCGCTTTGTTCGATGTTTCTTTCGTTTCGAAACATAATGCCTCGTAGAAATATTTGGAAATAAGTTATGGAAATAAGTCATGCTTGTAATATGATGTTCTATATTGGGAGCGTTTTTCAAAACTTGTTTACAAATGAGCAGTCTTTGAAAAAGTTTTTTACAACAATTACTTGGTATAAAAGGTTCAGAGGAGAGAATAAGAGATGATGATTGTTTCTTAAGAAATTTCACAACAGAATATGTTATTGAATTTGAACTGTCTGGATTTATGTAGTATTTTGTATTGAGAAAGTCCTCATTAATTAGATATTAAGTAGGTATTAGGTATATTAAAAGTATTTGTAATAGTTTTTGAAATCGTAAAAAAGATGAAAATACAAATTTTAAGGTAATTCTATTATGTATTTTGTGTAATAGTTAAAAAATATTTATGTGGTAAAACCCAATTAATATGACTGGTCAGGTCAAAAAGTCGCTAAAAGATGAGCCCATTTTAAAAATTCAAGGTGATTATATAGATTGTAACCACATACAGTGAATGTTTATATGCAAGTGACCTCGCTAGTTAATGTTATATGAGCTTCAAACTATTGTCAACGTATTTTCAAAACAAGCTCTTCAAACCATTATATGGACTAAAGTGTTACCTATGGTCATATCAAACAATTATTTATATAATTGTTTTTATCTATACCCAAATAACTTAAAATCAGTAAAGGTTCTGGTTTGTTAATAGTCCAATCTATCATAAATATAGGGTTTTTAACTGTTGAAAAAGGTGAAAAAATATAAATTTAGTCCCCCTAAACATTTTATTTTAATTACAGCACTATGTTTCATTCAGTCATAACTCATTTGGTATTAGGAATTGATTATAATTCATCCTATTCATTTCTCATCATATTACAAGTCAGTAAATTATACAATGGAATAAATATCGGTCATTGTTGAATGATGCTCAAAGTTTTCAGTATACGGTTATATGGTCGGGACAGATTCAAATGGATGTCAATATTGATACCTACATACAGAATTGGCATACAAAGTCATACTAAATAGTGTTTTATATCTTAATGCAGATTGAAACTAGCATTTTTTTTTATGTTTCATAGGTTATAAGAAAATTCCGGTCAATGCAGAGACCGGTTAGTGAATTCAGTTACATAAAAAACAGATTTATTTATTGGTAAATATATTTTTTTTCTGACCGGATTTTACCGACCGGTTGGTTTTTGAAATGACCGTAATTTTCTCGACACTTTGCAAATTTATAATCAGTTTGAAAGCTATATATAAATAAAACTGGCCATGTCATTTTTCATATTTTGATCACATAAAGGACTTTGTGTGACAATAATGGTCACATGCCTAATTTTCTAAACCAGACATCTTGAAATTCAAAAAAAAAACCCTTATCATCACTTTAGTAACATCAATAAAGATGGGAAGAAATGTTTAAAGAGAAAACAAATTCAGTCCCTAACGAGTTAATTCATTCCATAACTCTACTAATAACGAGTAATCTCACATTTCCCTCAAGTTAAACCCCAAACAAAGCCGCTATCTCACCATCCAATTTTCTCAAACGCACTACCAACAAAAAAAACCCTACACACGAGCCAAGTGGATATTCAATAAAAAAAGATTCATATTTGGGCCGGCGTGTCCCGATGAAGCGAGATTTGTCATCCGCCATCTCTCCCTCTGCGGGACATTTCTTCTTCTGCCCCTGAGATGGACGGGGCACTTCCGCTTTTGATAGGATGGGAGGATGCATCGATCTCACAGAAAAAGATGCTCGGGAGCAGATTGGAATATTATTGGAGGAGATTCGGCTTTTTTGCGTCTTGGTTGGGGAGGAGAATTGGGGTGTTATTTTTTACCCTGATGGTATGGGAAATGAAATCAATGTTTAGAATATTGTGTACATTTTATTTTTTTGGCCTAACAATAAAAACCATTGTTTCAGTTAAAAAATGTAATTAGGTAATCGATAGTACATATTTATTAGTATAGAATTAGTAGAAAAAAATTATACTCTATTACAAGGAATGTTTGCTATTAACTTTCGTCGTCTCCTTAAAAGATAATTTATGATACCCAAGGTCCTGGTACACTAATGGAATTTCTTAATTTCTAAGTAATTAATGTGCAAGAACACAAAGACATATTTTTTAACTTGCATTTACCAATCCTTTTCTTTATTAGTTTAAGGGTGTGATATGTTAATTGTGTAAGTGTCAATACTTTTTAGGTTTTTGGTTATTAACACTTTATAATTTAACCTAATTGATATTACAAAACTTGATAGTACAAAAATATTTTTATGCTAGACTTTCTTTGGTATTTTCACTGTTTTATTTGACATTTCATATTTAATCTTTTGAACTATTTTCTACTGAATAGATTTCTTTTCTTAGATTAAGATTAAAAGTATAAACATTTTACAATTTTTAATAATTTAAAAAAACGAAAGGTATAGCATGAGATTAATATAATTAATTAAATACGAGTGATTTTAATCAATTTGTAGAAAACCAAATTAACTTGAAAACAAATATTAAAAGCTTTTAAAGTGGGTGACTAACTCTTATTTATTTTTTTAGATCCGGATGATACAAAACAAGAAAAGTAAGTATTACTATACATTCTTAGTAAGTTAATTTTATGTAAGAAGGTATATTTAGGGTGAGTAAAAAATATTGCTAATAATATTCTATTTAAGCTATATAGCATGTTCTTTAGAAAGGTGATTTTGCAATGACATTTATATAAAAACAGTCTTTTCACAATATTTATTTTTCCATCCGTAGGTACTTACATACGGATTTGTTAAAATAATCCACTTTTCAGACTAAAGGGTACGTTTCGAAGTTCAAAAATAGAATATAAGTTTTAAAAAAGCCGTATTAATAATGCGCTCAATTGTTCTCTCTGAAAAACTATAAATGCCCTTTCACTGCAATGATGGGGATAACCTATTTTCAGCTTGTCCCCCTTTTCCTAAGCTCCAATGAAGAGACGAAAATGTCGTTCTTTTATAGAAAGCTGATCTTCTTCCATTTAGAAAAAAAGCTTTGGGAGTTCTTGTGGATTTTTTTCAGTAAATTACAACTAGAAGCATTTTGTTCCAAATAAAGTGTATTTCCTACATAGCGCTCTATGAGGGATGGGGCGCATGTGCTTTGAGGGAACCTCATCACTAAGAGATTATTAATTTTAAAAAACTTTCTTCAAAAATAAGAATTAAATGCATACAATTATTCCGTAAAGAAGGATCAAATATGCCATTCATGAATAAATACTAAGTTTTCTTCTCAGGGGTGTATATAAGGGGGCGGTGGAGGCCTCTCCCGAAATTTGGACTAGATGTACGGAAATAAGTTAAAACGCGGTTTTTATAGGGTCAAAGGCCAAATATTTCATGGGGAGGACCACCACCTTCTTTTTGTACTTGAAACTCTACTATTAACAATATTTTTAATATTAAGTTCATCTACAGGGTGATTCAGAAATAATCATCAATAATTGGGGAGAGGTAGAGGGGCCCTAGTCAAGCATATTTCGAATAGGGATGGTGGGACGCAGCCTTACCGTTAAAGAGCTAGGACGTAATGTAGTGCGAGAGCGTTTCAAAAGGCCGTTTTTAGAAGGCCCCGTGTGACGAAACAAAACATAATAAAATCAAAAAATATATTGCATGAGGTAAAGGAAGTAACCCTTCTACTTAAACCATGAATTCGATAGAATTTGAACCACTTTCTAAACCGTGGAGTGAGTTTCAAAAGTGCAATAGTAATCTTTTGGTCAAATAATAGAGTTCCCTTAATGGTATTTAGGAAAATGATGATCGGGGAAGGAATTTTCAATGATCGTAACATTGATCATTGAATCTGTTTGATAATTGAAAATTCCTTCCCCGATCATCATTTTTCTAAATACCATTAAGGGAACTCCATTGTTTGACAAAGAGATTAATGTTGCACGTTTTAAAACTCACCCCACGGTTTAGCAAATGGTCCAATTTCTATCACAATGAGGATTTAAGTAGTACGGATACTCCTGTATCTCAAGCAATAATGTTTTTCATTTATCATGGTTTTTTTTCGTCACACGGGCCTTCTAAAAATGGCCTCTTTTGAAACGCGCTCGCACTGCATTAGGTCCTAGCTCTTTAAAGATAAGGCTGCTCCCCACCATCCCTATTCGAAATATGCTTGTCTAGGACCCATCTTCCTCCCCCCCCCCAATTATTGATGATTATTTCTGAATCACCCTGTAGAAGGTAATCCTATCAAAATTAAAAAGGTAAAATTGAACCAATTTCCATGCTGTTAGAGTTATATTGGATCTTTCCGGGTTATAATATAGGTTACTTATATAAATTTTGAATACTTGGAATATAGGAAAATCATATAAAAGATACATAAAAAACAATGCAACAAATTCATCTTAACTATGGTTCTACGGTCGTTTCGTCTACTGGGAAATTTCCTTCCCCCCTTTCTTCTTTTTTGTAGGTAGGTTTTTGTTAGGTAGTTTGTTATCAACGGGGGGTAAAAAAATTCCAGTAGGAGAAACGTCCGTGACACCTTAACTTTTGTTACTAACTTTGTAACAATCAATATTCCTAATCAATGAAAGAAATCAAAAATACTCGCATGGCAAAATATTAATATGTTAGTTATAAAAGGGTGTTTTTAAATCTTTTCTAGCAAATTAATTGTTAGATTTTACAGATTTTATCTGCATTAGTTTCAATATTTAACTTTACGAGTGAATCTTGAATATAATTTTCATTTCAGGTGTGAATTACCCATTCAAAACTACAAAGAGGAGTCTATTGATTCCACCATAGAAAGTCCGGATGTAATACCTTCTGACAGCCAAGGTAAAAATCAATTCCTCATTTCAATGCCTACCCTGGCTCCATCTATTGGTTTCTATTTCATCTTACTTGGTTCTTTTTGCGTTGCCTTAGAGAGGTTCTGTGTGTAAAATTTGTCCTAAATGGAAGAAATTTCATCTTATTTTGTTTTAAAGTATAAAGCGTTCAAAATCAAAACAGACCAATATTGTGTATGAGCTGTAACCCTGAAATTATCCTTGTTTTGAAGTATTCCGATTTCGTTGACTATTTGAAAATCAATTTTGGGAAACCTTTCTAATAATGGCAAAAGATACAAAATTTATTTTCAAATGCGCGCTTATTGGTATAAATTTGTATAATATTAGGGTCATTTCAAACTACGTAAATTGGAAATAATACTACAAAAGATGCGGTAGTATGCATATAAACTATCTGTGGGTGTATGTATTATATTTTTCTGTGGAACAAGTAACAATTTTGTATTTTTAAACGAAGATTTTCCGGATAAGCTATTTCATTGATAGTTTTGACTCTCCTAAGAGTTTTTAGAATCAACACATCAATATGTGAGCTCCAGTAATGCCAATATTTTCTTTATCGAAAACAGCATAATAAATCTCCTATTTTCCTCCCTTACGAGTTCTTATACACATGCAAAAATTAAACGCCTGCTTTAAAGATGTTATGAGTAGTATAAAGCAATGGTATTTTATCAGGCTAGTGATATTTTTTTGAAAATAATTTATGTGCTTAGAATAAAAAATAACATGCACATAGTTGAATTATGACACTTTTAAAAGCCATAGGATATAATTGTTTGCAATACGCGCGCAGTTAATCAACACGCGTTTTCAAGAATTACAAACAAAACTAAAGAAAAAGCTATTTTTCATCACATTTCTTTCTTTTCCCTTTTCCTAAACTACCTCTAACGGCAACTTAATGTCCCCCAAACCTCCAAATATATAGCTGTTAAAGTATGTCTGGGGCCCATAAATACCCAGAAAGACAAAGCCATTCATCCTGGGCGAAACTGAAACAGCGAGCTTACGTAAACGACAGTTTAAATGCACACGTGCGAAACAAAATATTTAAACGCTAAGAAATAGTTTCCAAGTATCAGAAAGCTATTAAAGGCGATTTCCTCCGTGAGGCTTCCCTTTTCTTTTATATGTTCCGTTTTTTACTGCCTCGCCACTCACGGGGATATAAAAGAAAGAATAAATGTTCGACCAATAAGAAGAGCGGGAACAGAACACCGATTTGGAATACAAAGTTCCCGAACATCAATATGCAAAACAACCTGACCATAAAACGAACTTAATTCGAGCGGGTATTCTTTCTTCCCCAGGACAAAAGAATAAACGGACTGCAGATCGTTGAAAAAGAACATTCTTTTTTTTTCGAATTCTTTTTATATTTTTTTGCAAACGATTCCTTCATTTTTTAAAGTGCAGTCTGTAATTGAGTACGTTCCTCCGTTTCCGATGTTCTCAGCGTTTTCTACTAGTTCGGAAAAGTTTCCCCTCAACACGCGATATTTGTTTCTCCCGCTAAGCCTAACTATCGGCTGCCTTAGTAGATTAATGAGAAGGCCGCCATTGCAAGTGCGTTTCATCGGACCGAATCGGGTTAATTTCTGAGAGTTGTTAATCTTGAATTCGTACCTTCAAGTCGATGCTCTAATGGATGTGAAGTTTCTGATTACGATATGCTTCCTCGAATACGTGATTAGGAGAGGGGTTACACGTGTTAATTTATTTGATTGGAATCGCTATTCTGGAGAAGGGATTGTGCTCTATTTGGATAGTTAGTAGCATTCATTTAGTGGAAACTAGTCAATAATTTGAGTTGGATTTCTCCCCTTTAGTTGTTCTTTCGAGATATTGTTATCCAGTGTAGATACTCAATTTGAATTAATTACTTGTTGATAAGTTTTCTTCTCGGTATGAATGGAGCTTTTCCGGGAGAAACAATTAATGTGGATATTTGAAAAGTTCATGAACATGATTAAAAATTGTGCTAACCCTATCAATTTTAAGCCTCTCGAGTTAACCGTTGTACCATAGCCATCTAAAACAAGGAGGCCTGGACACTTCACCTCGATGAGTCACTCTCTCCGTCTTAATTCTAGGTGGCGAACCTCCAATAAGCGCGCTCTTCTCGTGTTTTCCCCCGCTCCTCAACCAATCGTTCGAAAGCTTTCGACGGAAAGAATTACTCATCCTTTTAGCTATCCAGGCCTTCTAGCTCTAGATGGCTATGGTTGTACTCTATATAAAATTTGGGGTGGGTAGAACTAAAAGTTAAAAAGTACGAAAATTTATCAAAATAAACACTTCGATTAAGCATACTTAAATTTAGTACTTAGGGGGATTTAGGGAGCATATTCCTCTCTTCTAGCTGCAGAAATCCCATTCAAATCATTTCATTCTTGATAGTTTTTGGTTATACAGGGTGATTCTAAATTACGTGGACAAACTTCGCATGGGGGTAGAGGGGACCTAGACAAGCATATTTCGCATAGGAATGGGGGGCGCATCCTTACCGTTTAAGAGCTAGGACCTAATGTAGTGCGAGCGCGTTTCAAGAGGTCGTTTTTAGGAGGCCCGTGTGACTAAACAAAACATAATAAAATGAAAAACATTATTGCATAAGGTAAGGAAGTATTCCTACTACTTACACCATGAATTCGATACAATTTGAACCACTTTCTAAACCGTGGAGTGAGTTTCAAAAGTGCAATATTAATATTTTAGTCAAAGAATGGACATCACTTAATGGTATTTAGAAAAATGACGTTTGGGGAAGGAATTTTCAATGATCGTAACATTGATCATTGAAACTGTTTGATCATTCAAAATTCCTTCCCCGATCATCATTTTTCTAAATACTCCATTGTTTGACTGAGAGATTAATATTGCACGTTTTAATACTAACCCCACGGTTTAGCAAGTGGTCCAATTTCTATCACATTGAGGATTTAAGTTGTAAGGATACTCCTGTACCTCATGCAATAATGTTTTTCATTTTATTATGTTTTGTTTCGTCACACGGGCCTTCTAAAAACGGCCTCTTGAAACGCGCTCGCACTACATTAGGTCCTAGCTCTTAAACGGTAAGGATGCGCCCCCCCCATTCCTATGCGAAATATGCTTGTCTAGGTCCCCTCTACCCCCTTGCGAAGTTTGTCCACGTAATTTAGAATCACCCTGTATAAACTGGGAAAGATTATTTTCCTATTTTAGTACATTTTGCACGATTTTAAAGCATCCCCTATTCAGCTATATAAATAGTTCTAGAACTAGTTCCTTAATTTTAAACAATATTCGTCATTTAACTGCAATTATACCCAGGATTATATTGTCTGTATTTACATAACAATATTCGCATACATGCAAAACTTTATTCCAAACTTTTCTTTAGAGCTGATGAACAAAATTTTTATAAGAACAATTAAACCTTTAACCCTTTCAGCCCTAGCCGCCCTAAATGTCCCATAATTGTAATCCAATGT
The DNA here is from genome assembly GCA_024610705.1 of Tetragnatha versicolor. Lineage (NCBI taxonomy): Eukaryota > Metazoa > Arthropoda > Arachnida > Araneae > Tetragnathidae > Tetragnatha > Tetragnatha versicolor. The sequence goes on from JANDEH010000003.1 coordinate 36,778,334, forward strand.
AATCTCGGGAGGCTTAGAATTACAAGAGTTGAATTTTCTTTGGCTTTCTAAAATCAAATTCGAATCAGTGAGACAGAAAGAAAAAAATTTTATTAAGTTTAAAGCAAATAGACGAGTTTTAATGTATTAGTTAACATGATAAGAAAAATTTATTGAATTGAAAATTCTGATCTATGGTTTTCTATCGTCATCAATGGGCTTGAATATCATTATTGAAATTCATGTACAATGGAAATGCGATGTTTGAATGAGTAAGACTAGTAGACTCGACGTCCTTCCTTTTATACTCTTGTCACGTCTGTGCACTGAGACATACAGACAACCTAACCTTTTCCGCCCCCGCAGCTCTCTCTTTTAAAACTTATGAGACTTCTATAAATTCTTTTTGTGCAAAAAAAAATCTCTGTAAATCCATGTTATTTAAATGCAGAAGTCGTCTCTCTTCTACATATATCTCGTTCCATCTTTCTACCTTTCACTGTTTGACAATATTGTGACTTTGGAGTTAAGGGGAACCCTAACTTTACTGACTTTTCTATCATATTTATATTCTGTACTTGTCATTAAGTAAATAGATAAAATTGAAGTAAGGTTATTGATAGTAAGGAAATAAAATTAAATAAGTAAACTGTGTAGATAGATGTTCATAAAATTCCTAAACCTTCAAAAAAAGAACTTGAAAAATTATCAAAAAATGTGGCATAAAATTTTACAGTGAAATAGTCAAATGTTATATTCAAAAAAATATATGTAAGCTCAAAAAAGTTTTTTCAAACTTTAAGTTATAGCATGATATACATAAATGTTCCCTAATAAAGTTTTTACATATACTGAATGAGAAGAACGGAGAACGGTGCTTGGGGCCTGACAGACCTACGTACGTTCCCGTGTAACAGAAATGAGCGCGCTTCTTCCCAGGGTTACTTTAAAATTAATGCAGTTATTAACTACTTGGCTACATGTGTCACCTTCATGTGTTCTCGGGAATACAACTTAATAACTTAATTTCTAAGCAAATAAATGACAATCTAATTCAACTAATATTCTAAAAAGCACTAAGTAAAACAGTTATATCCAACAAACTATTCTTTCGATGAAAAATATTTTTACAAACTTTCTCTTTCCAACAATCAGGCTATCTAAAAGCGTTAGCCTCGACACGACACCCCATTTTGAATTTAATGAAAATCCATACTCCTCTCCAGTACCGTATCTGCATTATTAATTGCACCAATAACTCTGCAACGGCTGCATATTTATTAGGGCCATACCCCTCATTGAATTCACAATGGCGGTTTAGAGTTTTAAAAGGAATTCACTTTGGGCTCCCCTTTATAGTATAACGCAATTTGATTTTATTACCTACTGGAAAGAATGCCACTTTAAAATTTAGCTCCAATCGCTCAATCTGATTTCGTCAAAATTTGACACTTTCTAATGTTATCGCTGACGGGTCCTCTTACGGTTATGGATGTGTTAATTCACCGTATATTGGAGACTTGATGATTACGGTTGATCAGCCCATTTGGAGCCAAATTGGCGACCATTGTTGAATCTGAGTTATGGAGTTCCGGTTCTATATAGTGTGGGAAATTATTTAATAAGTGAACTTCACTTCGTCTCATTACTTTGGTTGCGGAACTTTGCATTACTTTGGTAAAGAAAGTAAATCTTATTACGAATAGGGTGATTATATTATTTGAACTCATTACTTTTGGCACTGAGAACTTTTGGAAAATGGGTTTAGAAACATGACTTACTCTCAACAGGGGGATTCAGTGAAATCTTCTGAAGCTTTCTGTAGAGATAAATTTGTTCACATTATAATTTTATGGTATTGCAAAGTAGTCAGGACATATAGATATTAATTTACTATAACCTACTATATATTAATTTCCTAAACTACATTAAATAACAAACCTATATTTGAAAAAGAACTTCATCATGCTTTTCGCATTTACGCATTAGAAAATTCCTCGTGATCCAAATTTAATTAATTAAGAATGGTCTTTTATAACAATAGAAAAATTAGCTTTCTTAAAGAATTTAGTGATCCTCTTTTTGCTTCAAAGCTAGCTGCAAACTCAGATTAAGTAGTAATACTTAACTTATTCTTACTGATTTCATACACCAGAAGCTTAACGAAAACGATATTAAATTAAAACTCTATGACATTTAATTGATTGATACCATTTTACACATAGACATATATATTTATTTTTCTATCAATTCTGACGAAAATTTTTACCGCCTTTATCTGATAAATAGCACAACCACAGAATAGATCTATAGATATCCCAACACTGCTCCTTGTGTACCAATGCACAAAATAGAACTACGCACGGAGATATTTTCACCCCACAAGTACAACGTTACCCTAACGAACCCTTTCTAAAATCCTCTATTTCTTTCCCTGATCCCACCCACCGATCCTTATAGACACCCATTCATATGCTTCCTTAGTATGTAGCGTAGGACTATATATATATATATATATATATATATATATATATATATATATATATATATAACAAGAAATTTCTTACTTGCTATCCCCGGGATAAAATTTTCACTTGAGTTTCTGCATTTCTCCAACCTAACAATATGAAGACCATTGAAAAACGATTCAGAAATTTATCTTTACACAACTACGATTTTTTTTATTCCAAAGAAAAAACAGAGTGAAACATTCAACTTTTGTTTAATGGAAAAAAACTCAAGCTAAGGAAATATTTGTAATTTGAATTCCTTTTGTTTAAAACAAATTTGAGGTTTACAGAATATTATAGTAGCCTAAATTGTTATATTAAAACCAAATACTTATGACAGAACTAACGATTCTATACATCTTTTTAAAAGAAAAATTCATCTCAGAAGAGGAGTATTTCACTTAATTAGGTGAAAAATAAAATTGTGCAAGGGTCTGAAGATGGGGAGAAAAACTCCTCAAGAATGTTTCGGTATAATTTATGTGTTTACTCGTTTTTAAGTAGATGAGAAATGTTGTATGCATTAAATATACATCTTTCGTAAGTTTCACATTAAAAAAGCCCGTTTGAAGAGAGAATAACATGCTCATAATTGGGCTCGAGTATAAAAGACTCGACTTAAGAGCACACAGATCTAATTATACTTCAAAGAATCTTCTTGAAATTCGTGTTTACAGAAAATGGCTTTATTTTAGTAACCGTAGTTGAGTGAACTGTTATAAACAGAATATTAAAAATAGTTCTCGTATGTATTTTAGTTTTTAAAAAATGTCAATTCAATTATTGACAAGGGAGAGGAGTTTATTATTTGAAAAATATTAATGATTTTCAATTTGAAAAATTTAATTATGTGATTTGAATTTGTTTTGGTTGAACTAATATCGCATTTAGGAAAATCCAACGATTGAATTTATTCGTAAAAGACAAGTCAAATAAATTTCACTCTACAAACTACACAATATTTTTCATTGTATTTTGAGGAAATTTTTCCGTATTCCTAGAAAACGGGCCTTTTCAGTGAAAATTCTTCCACAAAATGATTTTAGATTTAATAAAATCACCACATAAAGAACTTATACCAGTATGTGCAAGTTAAAATGGCTCGTAGTCGTTTAATTAAAAAAAAACGGAGCAAATTGCAATGCTTTGTCAGTATACTCCAAACGTACTAATTGTAGATAATTAAAACGGAGTCCATCTTTTATTAAGAGTGTAATATTTTTGCCAGTGACGTCATACCCTCGTCTCGCGGTTTAAGTTATCTTTGAACACCTTCTTTTGAACAAATCATTAATTTCCTTTAACCAATTTTTGTACAATTTTTCACTATAAAATAAAATGATTCAAACATGATTACTATTTCAGAATTTTGGAATTGTTATTTTAGAAAATTTAGAATATCGTACAAATTCTATTTTTGCAGAATTTATTAACTGCAATACGCAACATAAGGTAATACAATCTTAGTAGTGATAGTATTTCCCATGTGCTTATTTGCCAGAATTGGAGATTCTCCCATAGCCGTGTATTCATTGATCGCCATTTTTCATCCCCCAGTACCATCTTAACACCCTCAGAAGAGAAATTTCCTGTTAATCTCCGGTTCCATTCAACTTGTTTTGATTGCACACCCTAACGCTAAATAGAGCGGGATTATCTTTCCCCTTCTCCGTGGCTATAGATTATGAAGGGCGTTTTCCCCCACACGTGTAGCGTAAATTATTTATTTAGAAAAGCCGCAGTGGCAACAACTTAAAACTTTTGCGTTATAATAAACCGTGTGTCTGTACTTATAGTTTTGAAAATTATAATTTCTTGTTTGAAATTTGAAATGGTATAAACTTTAAAGTTTTTATGGCATAAATAAAATTATATTATGACATTAAAGGGAAATATAGCTTCTTGTTATACTGCAAGTTTGGGTTTGGCTATAGATTTTATTTACTCAATAAATTTAATTAGAATACTCACTAATACTGTCTTAGATGATCATATTTACAGTATGAGGATTTGAAAGAACTGTTAAAAGGTAATTATTATATATGCTTGGAAAATATATTGATTTACAGGTATATAGTGATTTAATTTGTTAAAAATATAGCATGTCTTTTTATAACTTTAAAAATTATTTACTGCTTTTATAAAGATTACAAACAGTTGAATATCCTCTTGTTGAAAAATACATTACTTATAAAGTTATAATTTCCTTTAAAATAAATAAAACTTCCCTTCTCTTGATGCTACTTATTCGTTATCAATCAACACATTTCACGTTTTATTCTTCTTTAATTACAGTGTTTATTTTTAAAAAAAGAAGGAACATGGGTCAAGCGATCTTAATTTTTTATACTATCTTATCACGTTAAATTTTCTCATCAAAGCTCAGAGTAAAGATAAACGAATGATTTGAACTAAGGCCTTATAGAAAACAAAAACAGTTTTTCCCAAATTATCCCAAATTTAAAACTAACCCCTTACAGAAAAAAACAGGTTTTACCAAATTAGGCCAAGTTTCACCCGAGAAATTACCAAACCGAAGTAACTTCCAACAGATCACCAAACGCACCTCGAATAAGCAAGTTTTCGGCACCTACTTTATACCAGCCTTTATCCGCGGTAACACTTAAGAGATCCCGACCACGTCTAATGTAATTGAGATGAACAGAACCAATTTGGCAGCAGCCCAACCCAGATACAATGGCTTCGCACCGCGGCTATTCACTGATCATAATGGCGCTAATGTTTGAGTGAGTCCTGTAATTTTTCGGTGAGCTCTTACTGATTCATTAAGCCAATAAGACTAAAGCTGTGTATCAAAGGGGTGTTATAGGTTCCATAGAAAAAAAGTACGAGAGAAGTCAAATTAGAGTGTTTTTTATGTGGAGGGGAGTTAGATTGAAGTGATTTACTGGGCTATTTTGTACTGTTATTTGTGCAATGAAGGATAGCTTAAGCGGTTTTAATGCGAGTTTAATTTAGCTAATTTTCACGAGAAGTGTTTCAAAGTTCTTTATCTAGTAAAACACTAGATAAACCGTGTCTGAAACGAATTTAAATATAACTGTTAAGTACTATAACAGTGCAAGGCACGTAAGTACCAGTAAATTTAATTACTTATTGATACACTGAAGCAATCATAAGCTATGCTATTGTAAATTCAACTAAAAATAATATTTAAGTTTTTACGAGGCTTTTGGTTCGTCTTTAATTTATTTAACTTAATACAGTCAGTAACTTCTATTACAGAGATATTCCATACAATTTAATAAAGATGTTTTTTAAAACTACCCTTTAGTCTTTCCTAGAAAAGCCTGAAAAAATATTTTAACCCATACCAAAATTTTCTCCCGGTTGTTGCCGTTGGAGCCACAGTTTTTAAATTTCAAACAAAGCTGGGGAAACCCAGACGGTAACATCATAAGCATGATTCATACTGTCTAGTTTATCGCATATTATCCCTACACCTCGATAATTCACATAAAGAAAACCTCTATAAAGATCGGCAACTCCTACAAGATAAAACCCATCAATCCAAACTACGATGGCTCCACCACCCCAAATTTATTAAGCTCCTTCAGCGTAAACATCCCCTCGAGTTTACCCAATCCCGTTTCTCCCGGAAAAATCCCCGGAAAAGCACACAGCTCCCGAAACTTCCCTTGGATAAGGACAGGAAAAAAATCTTAGTGTGGATATACCCGGGATCTTAAGGAAATTGCGAATGTGAGAAGAACCTTGGACTGAATAAAATCCAATAGCCAGTGTGTTCTCCCGTGATTGGATACGCGTCAAATTTCTCTTAGAGGGGCCTGTCGTGTGTAGTGTCCATGGGGTGATGAGGGTACAATGACGGGGGAGTGGGGTGTGATGATGGGGAGAAGGTTTGGGGTGGGAAGATTTGGATTGGATGGATATGTTTTGTACGTGGCTGTATTGTTTGGAGGCTGTAGTGATAGGACAATGATGTATTTGAAATTAGCCGTTGGGAATAGAGGGAATGGGGTTAGTCTCTATTCTAGAGATGAAGGTAGAAATGTGTTTCATTTTGCCCGAAAGTGTGATTTTCATATGGGATAGATGACGCCCAGAACCTATGTGATGAAAAAATAATGCTCGCTAAATTTTAAGAAGATTGGGTAATTTTTGAGTTTTTGAAAACCGATGTGGGAAGTCCCTTTGGGTGTTTCATTTTTTTTCAAAGATGTCCGTATCGTATGGCATCGACTATCGACGTCTCTACGAATCAATGTGATAAAGCAATAATAAATACCATATTTCAACTATATTGGGTACAATTTAAGGATTGGACATTTTTTATTACTCTTACAGTCGTGTGCAACCCTTAAATATCTTAATCATCCAAAAATCTTGCAATAATTTGGCCTTTCAACTCAATTTGTGCAATTTTAAATAATAAGTTATTTACTTACGCCAGCTTGCTGGCTTACGGCCGTATTCACAGGTAACTTGACCGGCGGTTAAACGAAAGTCAAGCTTCTGATTGGCAGATGAAGGAAAACTAGTTTTCCCCCTATCAGAGGTTTGACTCCCGGTTAACTGCCGGTCAACTTATCGGTGAATACGGCCGTTAGTGGCCAAGAGTATCTAACTACGAAGCTGGTCATCTGTGTTTCTTTTAGTAAACTTATTTTACACAAGAAAGCGAAATCAAAAGAATGTATAAGCCTCCGCATTTTATTAATAAACGAATCTCGCTGTTTTTAATTAAAATAGTTAAACTTTAAAATACCTTTTTAGAAACCAAATAAAAAAATCTAATAGTATTGATTAAAAACAAAACCCAAACTTCCACCATCTCAAAGAGTAACAAATAAAGTAAAGAAAACAATATTTTTAAGCCCAAACTTAATTCAAAATATCTCATTAAAAATTCTCTCAGTCGCACACGCATTTCTAAACGCTAATTAAACTTTTACCTTTCAAAACAAATTGTATTAATTTCTTTACCTTCTCTGTGTTGAATCCTTCATTTATAAAAATCGATAATTTTGTGTTCCAATGGAAAACGAACTTCACTACTTAATTAAAAGACCTTGAATCAGAACCGTTTGAAGTTAATTAGTCGCTATTGATTTCGAATCGAGATTTGGGTAAGTACGTTCAGGGCCGAACTAATCAAATTGATAATGCCTTGGTAAGATCATGTATCAAATAGAGTTCACATTGATTCCGGTAAACTACTTGTATTGAGGCGGGATTTTAGTACGGCAATAGAAGATACGGTTAAATTAATGTTTACTGACGTTCCAGAAATTTCCATTGCAATTACATTGAACAAGTAATTATTATTTTCAATTATATAACTTTGAATTTGATTAAATGTGTATTTATTAATATAATGAGATAATAAGTATAATGCTATTTTGACTATTCTTATCAAAATCTTTATTTGTTCAATGATGTATTGAGTTGATGACCGAATATGTTATTTTACTCTCTAAACCCACAGTAATATTCGAAGTTTATTTATTAAGTAATACAATATAATAAGTGGATTTATACGAATTATTTCTCAAGTGAAAGTTTCTATCTATTTAACATAACATGACAATTTTCACTTGGTTTGATAATATAATCATTACATATAATGTAATATTTAGTGATTTAATGATATAATGTAATATTGCAATTGATATATTTAATCTCATTATTTCGCATTTTTAACCTATTAACAGGTTTATCATTATCCTTTGTGTAAACAACTTTTCTTTTAACTTTAAAAATGAAATCAGAGAAAGAGACGGATATTGAGTGAAAAATAGTCAGAAAGAAAATGTTGTTGTTGTCGTGTGCCACTTGGAATACCCAAGCTCCATAAGGATTCAAGGCAAGGGGGTGCGGCTGCTTAGAAAATGAGGCCCATAAATGAATGAGTGTAAAGAAGAAACAGTGAAGAGTGAAAATAAGAGATAGTGAAAGGGGGAAAATAATAGAACGAATGAATGAGTGAAAAGAAGAGAGAGTGAATGAGTGAAAAGAAGAGAGAATGAATGAGTGAAAAGAAGAAACAGTGAAGAGTGAAAAGAAGAAACAGTGAAGAGTGAAAAGAAGAGATAGTGAAAGGGGGAAAATAATAGAACGAATGAATGAGTGAAAAGAAGAAAGAGTGAATGAGTGAAAAGAAGAGAGAATGAATGAGTGAAAAGAAGAGATTATAATAGAACGAATAGAATTAGGGAAAATAATAGAACGAATGAATGAGTGAAAAGAAGAGAGAGTGAATGAGTGAAAAGAAGAGAGAATGAATGAGTGAAAAGAAGAGATTATAATAGAACGAATAGAATTAGGGAAAATAATAGAACGAATGAATGAGTGAAAAGAAGAGAGAGTGAATGAGTGAAAAGAAGAGAGAGTGAATGAGTGAAAAGAAGAGAGTGAATGAGTGAAAAAAAGAGAGAATGAATGAGTGAAAAGAAGAGATCGATTAAGAAAAATGAAAAGAAAATGATGAGAGTGAGTGAAATAGTTAGTAAAAAAGAGGGAGTGAGTGAAAATAAGAGAACGATAGAGAGAATAAGACATTTTTATCGGAAACTTTGAAAACAAAGATTGAATTTCAGGATCTCAACTCTGAACTACAAAATATTAGATTGGGATGAATGATTAATCTGAAAATTCTTTTGGAAAATAACGTCTACAAGCGTCTACAAAATCTCAAACTCTTTCCAAGACCTTAGTTAAGTTTTCCCTTGAAGTTTCAACACTAGATTGGACATATCGTGACAACACCCTTCCCTTTCCCAAACAAACTTCTTCAACCCCCATTCACACCAAACCATCATCCCATCTCAATTCAAACAAACATTACCAAGATAGAACGCATCATCACCACCTTCCCAAAAACCCCTTCCCGAGAACACGTGCACCCCTCATCAAAAGTTACCCTCAAAAGAGGGAAAAAATACCCCGAAACCCAGGCAGGTGCACAACACCTGCCAGCTCCCGCCATTAACTCCTTGTCCCTAATGGAGTTATCCATCAAGTTGATTCATCACTTATTCTTTCTTCAGCAAAGGCTCGCGTTGTTTTGTTGGTGGTGGTGGGAATGGGTATGATTTCCATTGCTGGTTTGGCGGGATTAACCAGTGCTGGTCTTAATTGGAAAGGGGTGCCATTGTTTTGGCTGTGGTCCAAGGTTTTTTTTTGTAGGGTGGTAAAAAATAGGGTGTGTAGGTAAATTCAGTTCTCAGGATTGTCCGGATCTTGAGAGAAGTTTGTTTAGAATAGATATGGCCAACTATTATTTGGGTGCAACTATTATTTGGGTTGAAAGGTACTGGAGAGGCAAAAAAGCTTGATGTAAAAATCATGTCAGATTTTCTTTCTTTAGTTACTTGGTTTTGTTGTAAAGAGTTATTAAAGTAAAAAAATCAAATAATGAGCTTTAGAATTATACCGAACAAAGTCCTTTAATCTAAAAGTGGGACTCCGCATGGATTCGTCTCAGTCGGCATTTATCCACGGTTTTAATTACTCAAACCATAGAAAATTTAACTATACCTGAGAAATTACTTTTATTGAAAAAGAAACCAGAAAGGTTTTGGTTTCTATGGCTGGTGAATGAATAAGTGTCAACCAGTTGAAGATAGACTCAGGAATGGTTGCTCAAGTCGTTGCAGGCATTCACAGGTGATGTTATTTGCTAATATCCTCAAAAACCAAACGTGATCGATCAAACAGTTTTAAACTTTGAACGTAGCATAAAAATATACCTACTATATTATGTAAACACTTAGCCAGAATTAAAAAAATCATGTTTATCAGTACAACCCACTGAGCTATAAAACAAACTTCGTTTCTAATTTGTATTTGTTTGTTTCGATTGTTACAAACAGGTGAATATTGGAAAAAAAACGGTTTCAAAAACTAAACCAGAATAAAATTGTTTTAAAATATCTTTCACGGATGCATTTTTTCCAAAAAAAATATGATTTCATTCGTCAAAAATTTTTGTTCAAACTTTCTTAAAATAAAATAAACTACTTTTTAAAATGCAAGCTATATTATTTAATAATGTTTTTCGTTTATAAGCACAGGTAAAAGACGTCATTATTCTAATTTCATAACCAAATAGTTAAAGTTGAATTGTTATGCCGTAAGAGAAATGTAACGATATACAACTATTAACAAATCCAGAATCAAAAGCAATTCTCAAACAACAGATTCTACATTTCCACCCAGCTCCGTAGGCACTGCGCCAAATTTCTCAATTAAAGTTCCTCTACCTTATTGTCAATGCTCCTCGCGTCTATTGGATCCCGATATCCATTGATTAAAAGCCGAATTTACAGCACTCAATTCCTAGCCTTAGGGGAATCACGGCAAATCAAGACAAACAAGGCATACTTAGGGTAGCCTAAGGCGACAAAATGACCGTTCGATATTGGGTTTGATGCTTTTGATAACTTGTTTCAAGATGACTCAAGTTCGTTTGAACTCACTGTAATAGGATTGAGAGTATGATGTTTAGATAGAAAGCTTGCTCTCTAGAAAGCTAGAATGGTATGTGTTTGAGAATCATAAACAGATGAGAGGGTTATTTGACCGAAATAGCGTATATTATAATACTCTGAAGAGTTATTGTTTGTTACGTAGTGAATTAAATCTACTTACAGAAGATCGTTTTCGTGTAGATTCCAACTATAATAATAAGTTTTATGAAAAAACGTAAATGTTTTATGTTTGCCGAACATTTTAAAATAGTATAGTATATTACCATGTAAGGGTTATAAAATTCACTGAAAATAAAGAAATCATTTACTTAAAAATATAAAAGAAATAATGGATATTTTTGGAACATGTGTAGCAAATAAATTGAATTGAATTAACTTTGGAAAATAAAGTAAGTTTTACGTTTATAAAACTGAAAGTTCACCTTAACACCACTTACTGCCACCCTGCCACCTTAGACAACTGTACCGCACAAACGCAAAATCAAATTTTTTTTTCGATACACCCTACATATCACTTTCATTCTGTGCAGATCAAATCTGTCTCAAATAGCAAAACAAAATATATAAACCTCATAATAAGTTTACACCATCTTTCTATATGAGCACAAAATTTACAATGTACTTTTTAACAAGATTTTGATAAACTACTTTTACTTCGACTTTATGTAAAGAAAAAATATTCCTAAGCATAACTACGAATACAAACAATTCAATTTAAATTTTGGTATAACTGTTCCCCTTTTTTTTGTTTGAAAATTTACCATACATATATTTCAGACACTGATATTTTTATAAAAATCCAAAACGATACGTTAATAACGCAACGAATATTTCATTTCAAATAAAATATGTTTACGTCTCTTGTAGTGATACCGTTAAAAATAAACTACCTATCTCGAGCTCAGCATTGTTAACGTCCATTTTGACATCAACACGATGACATAACTCTAAAAACTCTGTCAACAGATACTTGAGATTTGATATTAAATTTCAGTAAAGACCAGGTTGATTTTAGAAAAAAATAAACTGGAGGTTTCAAATGTTTATTAGAATAGATAAAATACGTGAATTCTCCTTTGCTTATTAGATGGGAAGAAATAAATAGAAACATTAGAATTGTGTCATTTTTCCAAGCATTAAATTCCTTTTTAAGATAGCAGATAAAATGTTTTTATTGTTAAACGAATCTTTTTATTTAAAACAAGGAATAGTATGTTGTTATATTTTATTATTTACTATTTTACCTTTATTTATCTCTTCTAGAATATATCGGCAACTTTTTTATGACTATTCTATATTTAAGCTTTTTTTATCTTGATTAACAGCTTAAAAATAACTATATAAAAAAGTAAGCGAAAATCAATAAAAGAACTTGTTTTATCTCATTTAAGTATATCTCTCGTGTTTTGTTGATTTTATTTATCAAATGTGTATTCCCCATTAAATAAAAATGTCAAATACTGAACTCTTTGCAATAAGGAGATGCAGCGTTTTTATTTAGAATATTTAGTTAAATTTTTAATGGTTACTCTTATTTCTGAATATGTGATATAAGGATTGGAATTTACCAATTTCTCAAATTACTTGTTAACTCTCTAAAAAATTGATAGTAAATAATACAATAGTTAAAAGTAATAATAGAAAAGTAATGATGAAAGGGGGATGTATAGTAAATCTCATCAACTTGAACTGTTCTATTTTCAGTGTATGCTCCTGACGCCAAGAGCATCCACTTGGAATGTACGAGAAGGATGAACGAAGAAATGTACAAAATTCTCAAGCAAAAGCAAGACAATTATGATGCGCTCATACCCATAAACGATCAAAACCGGTCAGAGGTAAGAAATGTTTTTTAAAAAAAAATTTAAGCTTGTAGTTTCTTTCTTGACTTTAGTTCTTGAAGTGAATATGAAATAGCTGTAACCCATGTTAATATCTTATGGTATTTTCTGTCGTACTATTATTTACCATTAAAATTTCGGAATTATATTTTTCAATTCTCATGTTAATTGTAGACGGATATTGAGTTGGGCTAGGAGGCTATCCACTCGAGTTGAAAAACAAGCTTAAGTGTACCCAAAGCCTAATAAAGCGAAGATGGACCTCCTGATGACCTAATTGCCGAGGGAATAATTTGACTGATTTTTTTCTAACCAATTGAAAATAACAATTTTTTTTTAAAATATTTTTTTTGCATAAAAAAAATAAGACAGTTTATAGTTTTAACATATTTACTGGAAATTTTTATAATTAGACCAAAAATTTTACTTTGTTGTTAAATTTTTATAAGATTATGATTTTTATTAAATTTAGCCTCTACGCGCATAAAAACCATTGAAATGAAAACTCGCTTGTTTTGTTAGACTACGGAATTCTTTATATGGTGAATTGAACCTGGAATACGATTCATCATAACATAAAAACCCTTTTACTCTGACCAATTTCTTATAGCGCTTTAGAAAAACCACCAACTCGATGATGTCACTTGTCAAACGAATACTTTCCGAAAACGAAAACCAAACGATGGGACCGATTCGCCAAATCTATCTCAATCTTCGCCATTTTTTTTCGGTTGCAACGGAAAAATATCCCAGGCGGAGAATAAATTCCTTTGATGTCACGCGCACATTCGGAATATTTTTTACGCCAGCACCAAATCGCTCTACATACTTACATTTGCAAATCCAACGCGAATTACGTTATTCATATTTATATTACGTCTCGAATCGATAACAGATCGCAGCATCATCGATGAAACGAAACGCGCGCGGGAAGAATTCAGAATCGATGCACGTCATCAACAAACGATTTTCCTTTTTGCGGCGACTCGTAAAAATCACTGCATTCGTCGTAAATGTTTATAGTCCAATAATAAGGTCTATGTGAAGCACATAAATTCCGTTTAGCTATGAAAAGCAATAAAATATTCTAAATGTTTCGAACACGGAGCTTTCGTTTCCCGACGCTTTTTAAACGCCAGCTAACCAAAAGGATATCGGAATTGGCGAAAAAACACCCTATAACGCGATTGTAGATGACAAGCGGATCAAGTAATGATTCATAAAATAAACGTGAAATCAATGCGCGTATGCTAAGGGTATAATGGAACGAAAAGAAATGAGCTGGGTACCATTAATTTTCTGTTTATGGGGTATCGTAGTGACATTTGAAATGATTGTAAAACGTACGTTTTATTGGACCTTACGGTGTATAATATTACTAAGTTCTCATTTGGTTATTATGTCGTTACAACCACGCCAAAAATTCGAATCTGCATTCGTAATAAGGTAAAATCCTAGAAGTGCCCTATTGGAAAAAAATTTCTTTACCGGAAAAATTAAACCGGCTTATTGGACATCGGTTCCGGTATGATATCGGATCTAGTATTCCATATCGGATCTAGTATTCCATAACCCGGTATCATATCGGAACCGATATCCAATAAGCCGGTTTATCGGGTATATCGGAACCAGTATTCCATAACCCGGTATCATATCGGAACTAGTATTCCATAACCCGGTATCATATCGGAACCAGTATCCAATTAGCCGGTTTATACTGGTTCTGGTTTATACTGGACACGGTATGAGGATGGACCCAATATATACTGGACACAGTATCAATTTGATCAGGTATTATACTGGTTCCAGTATTCCTTGGGGCTAGTGTTGTATCAGATCCAGTATTGCACAAGAATGGGTGTTTTATAAACCAGATGAATCACTACTAAATTCAGAATGATCTGGTGGGATACCAGACCAAGTATAAAACCCTGGTATAGTGTGACCCTGGTTTCATTGCAAGAATTTGTGTACATTGTTCGTGCTGGAATGAATATCACACCAGTACAATACAAGAATACAGTTAACAGAATTTTTATGTAATGGAAACAATACAGGATACAATATATGACAACACAGGACAGGGGTCAAAAATATAGGAGAAGCTAAATGAGAGCTATGAACCCTGACAAAATAATCAAATAAAATTTTGATTAAAGAGAGAAACAAAGATTAAAAAGAGAAATGAAAGGGAATGAAAGTTTAATGACGAAGGGAGTCCAAGCGTCCCCAAAACGCCATATGGCTTTTAATAAAATCTTTTAAACAATGTGCAATTGATCTTAGTTTCTCTTTTTAATCAAACTCAAATATTTGTGGTATGTGGCTTATCCATAATACAAATACAATTAAAAGTTAAATTTCAAATTTTGAAATCTTTTTTTCTTGTTTGTTCAAATCCATAATCTTGTGTGAAAGCATTCGTTTAACAGCCACACTGGAGGATAGAGTCATGATCTCCTCATCCTCCTTTCCCTGGCTCTTCAAAAAGAAACGCAATCCATCTAAAAGAAACAAAGCATTAAAAATGAGTCAAATAATCTCCCCAAATTTTTTTTGCACCAACTTATGAGGAAAGCCTAACTAACAGCTGGGTTTCTTGTTAGAAACTAAAAAAAGAGCCAATAGATACTACATGATTTTGTGATGAATCTGCTTGTAAGATAAAATAAAAGATTGAAAAAAATATCATTCTTTAGAAATACCACAAATTTTTAGTTGAGAATGTGCTAATAGCTAGGCTAAGACGGAAACAAGATTTTTTGAAGAAAGAAAAAAGGTATTTTTCCAGTTAAAGAAATAGATCTGAATTCAAAAATTGTAATGGAAAATTTCCAAAAAATCTAGTTTATTTAGTATTTTATAAAGAAAATTGATGATCCGAGCAATTGAGAAAATCATAATTTGCAATTGTTTAGGATTGAATGACCTCACATCGGTTTCGGCCTTACTTTAAAGTAAGGGCCAACAATGGATTTGAATCCTAAACCCTTGTTTAAAACCCTTAAAACCATTGTTTTGAATTAGAGTATGCGACATGCTGATTTTCCACCCATTTTTTAATGGGAAACTTTCAAATTAAATTCAAAAATAATTAAGAATCATAATTTAAAAAAAAAAAGAGAGTATATTCCTCTTTTGGATAGTTCTATTAAGAAAAATAAGGACACTGGATTTGCCCTTTCAAGTTTTTCCAAGTGTACTCAAAAATGTCAATATCAAACTTGACTCACTTTGGACTGCGTCAATTTTTATGGGTGTTAAACCTTCTTTAGCTTCGACACCAAACTTCTTGAACCGCCTACATGGCCTCCCGGTGACACTTCTTCTTTTTAGGGTGTCTGACCCCCACAAAGAAACTGCCAGGTTCCTGGTAAACTTTGAAGTATTCACGTTTTTTCCCCGAGTGATCTTTTCCCATTGGTCATTGGTGACTTCAATTCCTGGTGCCAGCTCCATCTGTAAAATTTAAAAAATAAGATAAATAATGATGATACAAAGAATGTTTCAGCATCAATGCAAAAATTTTTAGAAGAGGAGGTAGGGTACACCTAGAAGACAATGAAGCAAATTGGAAAGGGGGTCTGAAATGTACTCCTAAAGCACTAGAGCATGGATAAAAAAAACACAAAAATCAAAGCAAGATGATCTCTTGCAGGCAAACTTCTGGGGGATAAAGATAAAAAAAAAAACAGTGCAAATTATCATATAATTTGAATTATTTAAAATACCTGTGCAAAAACTTTCATCTAAGTAGGTATGTTAAATATTATATTATTACAATTTTTGTAACTCTGTCATGCTGTGTTTACAATCAAATAATTTCCCCTAAAAATTGCAAGTGCCTCAAACTAAACAGGTTGTGAAGTTTCATAAAATATAAAAATTGTATAAATGCATACCTTCCCATCTTCCCACTTTAATAATTTTTTATGTAAATACAATCCTTGGGTAGGCAGTTGGATTGGGCTATCTGTGAAATAAAAAATTGCATTTGCATGTTAATTACCACACCAAATCACTATTTACAATGCTTTTATACTATGAATAAAATACTATTTCCTGCCATTTTTAAAAATTTGTAATTCTTTTAGAACATAAGAAGGGAGAGCATTACAAGTTGCTTTAACAAGCATTAACTTTTACATTAAATAAATAACACCTTGATATTATAAGGCTAATTCAAAATTCTTTAAAAAAAAACTATGTGAGTTGAATCTTAATTTTCTTTACATTTTCATGACAGCTTTAATCTTTTATAATCAATGTATTTTATTTTTGAATAAATTAGACTATATTGATTACAAAAAAGCATGGTGTGTTTTTACAAGTCATTCTTTTCCGATCAGAATATCTCAATACATACCTTCCTCATCAGTTTTTGACCTGTCCAGCATGATTTCATTGCTCTCTGATAAAATTTCATGATTATGTTGGATAACTTTAAAAGATAAAAAATTTATTTAAGTCAATTATCTTATAAAAAGTTAAAATCGTGTCAAACAGGTTTGCTTGATTTAAATCACTTGACTTAAAAAAAAAATAATTGATTTAAATGAAAAATGATAAACTACCAAAATTGAAATGAAAAATTAGTTGTATGCTTTAAAAATTTGTTGCAAGATTTTTTGCATCATAATTTTTAAACTCTCCTAGATATATGTAACTGGGAAAGATAGGTTAATATTTACAAATTTTACCATTGATGACAAAAATGTCAATGACAAAAGGAGTAAATAGCAGGGTTTGGAATCAATATTTATGATAACTAATCAAGAATTAAAATCTTATAATGTTATCAAAATCGACAGGTCCCGATCATTCCTATTTCATTAAATTTAAAATACATGGTTTAATGTGATCAACTAGAATCATCACTGCGCTAATTATTAACAAAATTTGACTATATCCCCTTTAAAATGACTCCTTTTGAGTTCAAATTTCATTTCCAAGGTAATTTTTTAATTTTCTTCTTTAAGTGACAGATTATTTTTGGAGATGGACATAAAAATAAACTAAATAGAATATTAAAAAAGAAAAGAAAAAAAAAGTATTTCTTTACACACCTCCTGCATTCACTTCAACTGCTTTCATGGGTGCAGTTAGAAAACCTGAAGCCTCTGTAGCAACACTTGTTTGAGGGAGATTTTTTTCCCATAAACAACCTTTAGAAAACAATAACATTTGCAATTATGCTGTACTTAAAAATATAGGCAGTTTTATACATAATATATATATATATATATATTAGGGGTCTTTGCTATATTTAATAATTTATTCCAATTATCTTATTAAAGGTTAAAAACAATGTATCAAATACTATTTTTCAATTTTCCTACTTTAAGTGACAGATTATTTTTGGAGATGGATACAAAAATAAACTAAATAGAATATTAAAAAATAAAAGTAAAAAAAAGTATTTCTTATCACACCTCCTGCATTCACTTCAACTGCTTTCATGGGTGCAGTTAGAAAACTAGAAGCCTCTGCAGCAACACTTGTTTGAGGGAGATTTTTTTCCCATAAACAACCTTTATAAGAAAACAATAGCATTTGTAATTATGCTGTACTTAAAAAATAAGGCAGTTTTATAATCTCTATATAAAAAAAACTAAACTCATTGGCTCAACAGCCCTAGTGGGCCAAGGCCTGATGTCCATCTTTGTTTTCGTGACTGTGGGGCCCTGGGGTGCAATGTGTTAGCATTTGTCCCGGTTAGGTGGTCAGCCTACCACAAGACCCCCAGTGTTTAGTTTCCAAGCACGCTTGCACCTCATTTCATCAACCCACAGAAGGGATGAAAGGCGTAATCTTTATATATAACTGTTAAAGATTGCTAGTGCACATAAATTACTACAAAACAACTGAAAATTTTGAACTAGTAACATTGTTGCCTAATTTGAACTAGAAGTTTTGACTTGTGTCAACAGACTGTTAATCTTTGAGAAATTACATTAACTATTAAATTTCAACTAAGTTATTATTTGAACTTTTTCAAGTTTATTATTAGGTATTTGCTATTTAATTATCAGTCATACAAGCCTTTTCCAGTTTTTAGATTTTATAAAATTATTAAGGAATATTACTTAATGTTTCATAACATACTTTTTACATTTTGATCCTTTGGGAGATTGTTTAGAGTTGTACCAACTATTTCAGGTAGACTACATTCAGGGGTACCTTTAAATAATATTCAGTTTTAACACACAAAAGTTAATAGCATTCAGTTATCAATTGTTATTTTTACATAATTAATAATAAAACAGGTATAAATAGAAATATTTTATTCCAGTCAAAAGAGAAATGTCATTATTGGTTCCTTCATATATTTCAAGTGTTCAAAAATTTTCTTAAGCTTTTTATTTTGCAATTTAAGTTTTTTGAGCAGTAAGTTATGTGCAACAGTTCTTATTATAAATATTTACAATTAAAAAGTCAAAACAACCAACCCATTACATCCATCCAATCTTATTTTCACTGCAAGCATTGAGAAAAATATTACATATTTAACATACCACTTTTATTTAAAAAAGATAACAGCTGGGTTTGAAGTTTTATATTAAGCTCTTGAAGCTTTTCGCACTTTCCCTTGAGCTTTTTGTTTTCTTCCTGCTGTATCTACAAGATAGTTTGTTTTAAACATAAATTTCAACCCATGGAAATTTTATTAAAAAATAATCTTGATACATTAAAACCCTTGCTATTGAAAAGATTCAATTCTATCATTTTGTAAATTTACTCCAAGCTGAAAAAATATCGTTAAATGTACTAGACATTTTAGAGCGTAAGAGAACATATAAAAATTTTCTAATGAGTTATGACCCATATTAGTGGTATATAGAAAGGATTGGGTCAACAAACTTCTAGTCCAGAAAGAAATCAATTAGACAAAAAACTATTCTGGTCCCTATTCTACCATGTATGAATAATAATCCCAGTACATATTTTTTTATGCTACTTTTACCTTTTGCTGATAAATCATGCCACTTATTATTTATTATAAATATCACTTACATATTCATATCTCATCCAACTCTGAAGGAGAATGGATTCTGTTTAATACAGACTAAGGCTAAGCAGACTAGTCTACTTTCTCTAGACTGATCAACTGTACTTAAAATATAATTTCAGATCAGTAAAGGAAAAAAATTTAAATATATACCTTATATTTCTTTAGAATTTTCCTATATTCTCCCCGCACTGAGTTAATTTCTGATTTCAAGACCAGCTCATCATCCGAACTTTCAGTGTGGGGAAATGAAGAAACTCTTTTAGAAGTAGATGCTCTTATATCATCATCTGAATCCCCAACCCGTCTTTTGCAGTTCAATCTTTTATTCAAAATTTCCCTTAACTGCTCCTTTTCACAATATTTTCTTTTTTCTAGAACTTCCTACAATACAAATGTTTTCAGTAAAAACACAATTTCTATACTTACAGAACCTACATTAAATTGTGATATTTAAAAAACTGACCTTGCTTTTCTGGCGTCTTTCTTCTTCATTTTCATTTTTCTCATTTAATTTTGAGGCCAGAAGCTCGTCTAGCTTTTTTGTTGAAGGAAATTTCACTCTTTTTTTTCTTTGTTCAATAAATTCTTGAGTCTCTAAAACATCATAAAAAATTATAGAACAAAGCTGAAATGGTTGTGTTTCATTAGCCAGGTGCAATACATATATCACAAATTTAACTATGTTGGCAATGCATAAGACAAAATGCATTAGACAAAACTGGTACAGAACTCGTACAGAAATTCAAAGTGTATACTATTAAGTACTTTTTAAAGATTTTTGAGAAATTTTAAAGACATCTTTTCCAGTAAGGAACAGTCATTTTTTTCAACAAAAAGACAAGCTAATTTGAATTTCTAACACTACCAGCTTTGTACTAGTTTAACTTGAGCAGAGTAAAACTAATCTAAACACTGAAATAAATTGTGAACCTCAAATCAGAAAGCGGTAACAATAGGATACAGATACTATAAATATGGCACAGACACTTAGTTTCCATTAATAAAAAATGAGGTGATCTAATTAATAAAATAAATTGCACTGTTGCTATATATTTTACATTAATACGACTTTTATAACATTAAGGAATCTTCTCGGTAAAAATGCAAATAAAATTTTAAATAATGTTTTCTACTAAGAAAGTTAAATATTAAACTAAAACTATTCATGGACTTGAGCTTTATTGTCACTTGTAGAAAAAATTTACAAAACCAGTCTCTTATGGATAAGTACATCCATATTAATTAACAATTTATAGTTTTTTTTCCTTGTATTAATTGTTAAAGTTTTCATTTTTTTTTGTTCTTTGCTTCTTTTCTAAATAAATTCTCCTTTGTCAGGCGCTGAAAATCTCCCTTCAGACGCAAATTTGTCACAAAAACTCTCTGCAGTTCTTGAATGCATTTTTCAAACCTCATTTTTAACCATGAGAGTTCACATTCTTCAGATACTTTTCACTTTCAATATTTATTTTTTGCATTAGCAGCCAGACACCTATTGTAGCAATCTTTTTCAATTTACAGCAAAGGATGAAAGGACAGGCAGGCAAACCAATACCCATCTGTCCCTAGAAAAGTCTCAAACATTCTGGGGGTGGCCAAAGTTTCCCCTCTTGCATTAAAGCCAAAAAGAACAGGCATCACATCACCTCAGCAAATTTTATATTGCCTTGGACTAGACTGAGAGAATATATTTATAATTTTCTACATCTAGTGTCAGACTTCATTGATTTCAATGTTTTTTCTGATTTCTCAAACTGGGCAGACCAAACGCAATACGCGATAGCCAAAGCCATCATGCGTTGTAACTTGTAAGGGATTAGAGACATTTGTTTGCTCTCTCCTGCCACTTTGGGTTATGAAAACAAAGAAGGTTGTGCGAGTTGCAATTGTATGAACACATAATTTAAATTTCATATTATTGAAAACTTATTGAAGTTGAAACTTTTTAATGAAACATTAAGACAATTTTATTATTCTTATCAGAAATAAGCACCAGTTAATGATTTGGTTTCTCGAAATAATTCTAAGTACCGTAATAAAAATTAAGCACTTTACACAGGGTCTTATAAACTGAAACAAAAGTAAGCACTTTTTAAGGTATTTATGCTCAGTATTATACATGAGAGTTGAGGAATTTTAGTTCAGAGATAAGCAATTTTTACAGCTTTAAAAAAAGTCCTCTAGCTGCCATGGTTTACCCAAGAGCGCATTAACATTGGTACAGTTCTGTAGTTAAATAAGCAAAATATTTGGGTGGACTCGGCATCTTTTACATAATACGAACGAAAAAAGACTGCTTGGAATATTTCAGCGGACGGTTAAAATATTTAGGGGAACTGCGTCCCCCCAATCTCAGCACTCTATCAACAGATACTGTGTTTGTTAAAAATTGAGTTTATTATTTACTACTACAGTAATAGATTATGAAATTTTACTCACCTGCAACTAAAAGAACCACAGCATAGTAATATCCAGAGCCTTCCCCACTGGGCGAATTCCAAAAAACTTCAAATACGCTTGAAGTATCAGCCTCCGACGGTATCTTTTCATTCTTAAAGTTTTTAATGCTTGAAACTGGAACTACTTCTTTAATTTTATCAACTAAAAATTGTACGAGCGCAAACATATTTAAAAGTTATAGAACGCTATTCTTACAACAATCAAGTCCTAACGAGAATCGAAAGTAGTTTCGTTTTAAATAAATTAAAATCGAGTGTTGCCAACAGGACAAAGCGTTCAATTTCAAAAAATTCCTGAATTGATCTTCAAGACATTTATTAATAATGTTTTGACTTTTCCCTCTTTTCAAGTAATAATCCAAAATAGTTTGTGGATAATAAATTAACTACGTTTAATTTATTATCCACAAAAATATCTCTTTTCAAGAAACCTCATTTATTACTCAGACGGAGGGATTGAGTGGCAGATAGAAGTGAAGTGAAGAACAGCAGGGCGTGGCGGTTCTAGTTCTAGTTTCTGTTTATAAAAGAGCGCTTTTAAGCAAATTTTGACATTCTTAACTTTTTGGACACTGAAAAGGAGCATTTCTGTCAGAGCCAGTTTCCCTGCTGCAGCACAAGACTCTACTCGACAATTTTTTATGCCTTTGCCATGAATCAAGAAGAGAAAATCAGCAAGAAGAGAAAAAAATACTTAGAGCCTTGCGCTTCCGACCCAGAAAAAAAAATCCCTCGGTCTACTGCATGGCTTGATAAGAGTCAACCTTCGACTTCGACAGCAGCTGATTCCCCTGATCAAAGTACCCTGCAAGATATCCCAATCGAAGCAAGAGAGGAGGCTGAATTCGAAAGTGATACGGATAGCTTGTACATTAGGGACCAACAAAGTGCTCACAGTTTTACAGATTTTAATGAATCCGATGACGAGCAACCTGATGCAGACCTGTACTCTCAGTATAGTGAATCTAGTGAAGATAGTAGCAGTTTGTCTGATGATGATGATGATCCTGTGTCCCAGGGTGGTGCCTATGACAATATATTCAAGTCAAAAGGCCTTAAAGAAAATCTGAAGAAACTTGATGTGCCATTATTTGAGAATGCTCAAGCTACAGTTGCAGACACATTACTGATGGCAATGACGTTTGCAATGAAACATAAATTGACGTGGACAGCCGTAGAGGATTTATTAAAGCTCCTAAATTCTATCCTTGGTATTTCTGTGCTACCAAAATCTAAATATAGTTTACAAAAACTTTTTGGTACTTGCGACTCCATGACCTTTCATTTCTATTGTACAGATTGTTGTCACTATCTTGGAAAATATCACGGACAGCTCACCAAAACATTTGACACTTCATTTTCATCTCTCAAGTGCCCCAACCCGAGATGTCAGAAGGTGCATGACTGCAATCATTTAAAAGAGAGCAACTTTTTTGCAACTCTATCCATAAGGAATCAAATAAGTGCCCTATTGGATTTGGATCACATTAAAGAATCTTTGTCATCCTCCCTTAAGAAAATAGATGAAAATCTGATGGAGATAACCGAGAGCCTCTCCGACATAACAGATGGGGATTTATACAAAGAGAAGAGAAGAGAGATGATGAATGAAGGGGACATAAGCTTGATCCTTAATACAGATGGAAGCCCTGTGTTCAAGAGTTCCAGAGTCAGCATGTGGCTCATTCAAGCTCAAATAAATGAGCTACCTCCTGAACTCAGATGGGTCCACGGCATTATAGGAGGACTCTGGTTTGGGAAAGGGCATCCCAATATGAAGCTATTCATGCAAGCTTACGTTGAAGAACTTTCCGAATTGGCATCTGAAGGCATCAAATGGACCCACAGTGGAAAGCAATTCTATTCTCGTGTGTACACGCTTTGCGGTTGCTTCGATTCACCTGCCAGATCAGCAGTGCAGAACATGGTGCAGTTCAATGGGTATTTTGGATGTCCATGGTGCCTTCACCCAGGGGTTTTAGTGGATGGCACCGTCAAATATGTCACCCAAGAGGAGGAGCCTGAATTAAGGACTGAAACGAAGACTTTAAGGCTGATGGAGAAAGCCATTAAAGAAAAGACTAACCAGAAAGGCATTAAAGGACCATCCCCACTGATAAATGCAAAAGGATTGCATTTTATTCGGGGCATTTGCCCCGAGTATATGCATGCAGTTTTGTTGGGTGTGGTGAGGCAGGTTACAGAATTATATTTTACTAGTGTAGGTGAGCCGTATTACATTGGCTCTCCTAGTACTATGAACTGCCTTGACCGCCGTTTATTAAGCATTAAGCCTCCGAAGATTTTCACCAGACTGCCAAGATCTCTTCATGAAAGGAAATATTGGAAGGCTCACGAATGGAAAAGGTGGTTACTTTTCTATTCTGTCCCATGCCTCCGTGGGGTACTCCCTGAGAAGTTTTTGCTGCACCTGTCCTTACTTTCAGATGCGTTGTTCTTACTCCTCCAAGAAAAAGTTCATCTGGAAGATATAAACAGGGCAGAGAAAATGATGATTGAATTTGTCATCAAGACAGAAATCCTCTTCGGGCCTGCAGCAATGACATTTAACATTCATCAATTGCTACATCTTCCATCTAGTGTAAGGGACTTGGGTCCCCTTTGGGCCCATTCTGCTTTTGTTTTTGAAGGGGAAAATGGAAGAATGTTAAATCTTGTTGCTGCAGCAAAGGGAGTCCCTTTGCAGATATTAAACAAATTTGGATTGGAGAAGAAGTTACAACATTTGTTCCATTTTACAGATTCCCCACCTAAAGCTCTTACATTTTACCAAGGCCTGCATTCACACAACCTTCTCAAGAAATGCTATACTGTGGATTCCAACTTACATATGCTTGGTACCGAGAAAGTGCGTACAACATTTTCAGAACCAGAATCCCAAGCATATTTAGCAGCTTTTGGGAAAGTACCTGATGTTGTTTCAGAGTACAGCCGTGTTATTTTGCATTCCTGCCTCTATCATAGTGAAAGCTATACACGTGCTGGAAAAAGCGATAATACGGTGGTGGAAATCTGCTCTGACAACGAAAGAAAGTATGTGAAAATCCTCAAATTTATTTTAGTTAAGGAGAATAGTGGAACTGATTGTTTAATGTTATGCTGCGAACTACTGCCTCTCATCCAAGTTAATAGATTAAATTATTTACCAATGCATATAAGTGAAAGACAAATAGTACCTCATGACCATGCAGTTTTAGTACCTGTTAAAAAAATTAAAGGCATTTGTGCATATCTTAATGTTGAAAATTTTCAATACGTTTGTAATATTCCTAACTATTTTGAGAAAGATTAACCCTTTATTTACCGCATTATGATTCACTGCAATTTTTTTTGTGCAAATAATTTTTTTGTCACTATATTGAAAATTAAGGGATATACATGAATAAAATAATCATCTTTGGAAAATTGACTCGGCTAAAGCCAATTAATTAAATTGATACCTTCGAGTACTGTGTCAGTTTTTTTTATCGCAGTAATAAGTTTTAAAAAATAATACACTTTACTTTTGACGTAAACTACTAATTAGAATCATGTGAATCCGATCAAAATGGCAGCTAAACTCTGAACTTCAGTTAAATCTATTCCCATTCCCGCTAAATTACTCATCATAGAACCTTTGCTGCTTTTTGTCCTGGAAGAGGAAAACTGAAAGAGTGTTCCTGCAAAGTATCGTCAATATATTCATAAGGATTGTTATTCTATGTAATTTTAAAGTTGGTGGTACTTGTAAGTACTGACGGTAAATAAAGGGTGAACTTTCAAGAGTAATTTAATATAATTTTTAATAATTAAAATGTATCAATATACAGGGGTTGAAGCCCTTATTTATATCCTGTATTATTTCAAAAATGTTCTATATTTCTTGTCTTTCTAGTTATTACTTTCTGATTACTACAGAAAATGCCTAATTTTTAAAATTTCCCTGCAAATCAATATTTTTAGTTTCAGTATGTTATATATATTTTTTTCTTGGTGTGATTTAAAAGGTTAGTAAGCTGATGAGTAATGGGAGAGAGGAATCTTCAAATATTGTGCCTGGATTTGTAAAAATTTTGTTTTTACCTGTAATATAAACTAACATCAGCAACATAAACATGCAAAGACTAGTTAAGAAATAGTCTTTCCTTATAAGTCTTATGTTCTTGATGTTAGTTTGTTGCAGGTAAAAACAAAATTTTCTAACAATTACTAATTGGCAACCATCAAAGTTTTATGAAAAATAATACATCTATATTTCAAAATATAGATGTATTATTTTATAAACTCTTAATATGTCTTTTATACAAACTGAACAGGGTATGGTATAATTAAACATTTTGATCTGTGAGTTTTAAATAATTTAGAAATTTTTCTACTTTTTGGTGTCCAAAAGTGCAAGGCAGTATTAAGCAGGAATGTTAACAGAATTTAAGCATATTTTCTTACCTTCCAATATCGCATACTTCTAATTGTAGTCTTCTTCGAATTATGTATAGATATGCTTTTATTGAATGTCAAAATATATTTGTAGAGGGTGTTTCTGAATAGATGGGGGAGGTTGCATACCCCTGAAAAAACTCTGAATCGCATAGGAATTCGGGGATTGCTTCTTCTGAAGGGCTAGAGCACTGACAAAAGTTATAATAATTTATTAAAAATGGTTAATTGCTGAGGGTATGAACAAAATTCCACTGTAAATAGTCATTTAAAACTTATTTGTAAAAACTGAGCAAAATATTTTTTCTAATAGTCTTTAAAATGCGACAATATAATTTTTGTTACTGTTGCATTTTGTAGACGACCCGTTAAGAAAAGTATTTTGCATTTTTTCAAGTAAGTTATAGACTGATAATTGGCACCTGAATATCACTTTTACCCCAACTGTTTACCCTTAGTAAATAATTTATTTTTAAAATCTATGCTAAAACACCCTATATTTTTTAGGTTTCAGTTGTATATACTATAGTAATTTTAAAATGTTTTAGAGTTTTACTAGTGTTAGTTTGTAAAAGTTGGCAAGCATGTTAACTAAATTATGAAACAAGTTATATTTATTTTACTTTTCCTCGATAATTTTGTAATGTGCTTTTTTGTTCATTGTAAATTTAAAACATTAATGAGAGATATGATGAGTAAGACAAGAAAGCTATGTAAGAATATATAGTCTTGAATTCTCCTGCAGTAATATAAGAGTATGTATAAAACAAAAATGTTAATAAATATTTTATTTTTCTCGTATTTTATTGAATTTTTTTTATTCAAGCTTAAAAAATGCCTAATCACAGGAAATATTTTTTAGAAGATCCTTTGAAAACACTTTTGAAAAAGTTATATTGACTAATTTACTGAACAAAATTTTTGTCACAGAAAATGTTGAGTTGCATATAACATTTTTAGAAATTATTGCCTCGAGGCAATCTAAATCAAACCTTTTCGTCTTTTTCCTTCCCAAAAGATTTGGGGACATTTGTATTGTTTATTGTAATATATTAAGCCAGATAAAATTGCTGTAAACACTTTCAGTATGTATTCACATCGGAGTGGTTATTTTCACGACGAATTGGCGCATGCCTTGTAACCAGAATTTTTTTATTAAAGTAAATTGTCTATTTTGGTTGATGCATTTTCAAGATTTATATAATAGAAATTACTTAATAAGGCTTTCACGACCGGAATTTTCAATACAATTTAATAAATTCATTTTCGGATATACTGTGGTCAAACTTTAATTAATTACAGATGTTACATTCCTCTCTGTGGAGAACTTCATCTGTGCGAACGAAAATAAAATTTTCAAAACAATAACGTTATTGTTATACCTTATATCCGAAAATGAATTTATATTGTATTCACTTTCATAGTTTTTAAAATTACTAGTATGCTTCCATTCTGGTTTCACATTTTCCAGTACATTTGAAAACTAGTATGAAACTTTCTAGTATAGTTTAATACAGGTTTCACATTTTCCAGCATACTTGAATACCCGTATGAAAATTTCTAGTATGGTTTGATACTGGTTTCACATTTTCCAGTATACTTGAAAACCTGTATGAAAATTTCTAGTATAGTTTGATACTAGTTTTATATTTTCCAGTATAGTTGAAAACTTGTATGAACATTTCCAGTATGGTTTAATACTGGTTTCAAAATTTCCAGTAAGGTTTGATACTGGTTTCAAAATTTCCAGTAAGGTTTTTATACTGGAATTGAATTTCCAGTATGGCTCATACTGGTTCTAGTATCATTTATACTGGTTCTAGTATGATTTTCATACTGGTTTTGAGAATTTTTTCCAATAGGGTGGCTTCGGGTTGGCACCTCTTGGCGAATTTTTTGTCGCCAACTTCACTTTACTACTTAGGCGCACATTGGCGCCACTACTTCTCTTGGCGACTGAACCCACTGCTAGACTTCTTCCACTTCTCTAGAAAATTCGTGTTTTTGTCGTGTGGTTAACGATGTTGATCAGCATAGTAAGCAAACATCGGCTTAGATAGGAATAATTGTACATTGTAGGGGTAGTTTTAGTTTAGGGACATTGAGTAGAGTCCGTTATGTCGTTACTTAAATTTGAATGTTGGATGCTGAGTTGATGCTAACATAAATTGTTAATATGGCAAAAAGAGAATTTTTTTTCCAAATTTATGCACTGCTAAACTGATTCGCTTCATCGACAAATACGGCTTCAAATGTATTTCGCCGTGTTGTTTGGACAGATAATAAGTTGTAGGTCTGCAGGTTCATAATTCTATAGCTGAAACTGTATCTGTAATTTTAAAAGTTAAGGTTTTAAAATTGAGAATTTTTCAAAATTTCTAAAAGCATACACGGAATCCTCAAAAGAATTTCTAACATTTTGATACCAAAAATGTGTCATTCAAATAATCTATTGAAACAAACCATATCATCAACCGTTGGAATCCGTTGACCAAAAACTTTTCTTTTTAGAATAAGATGAAAAGACAAAACCTACATGTGATCAGGGTTGGCTAGATTGGACCCAATGGGTTTTTTCAAAAAAACCCATGTGAAAAAACCCACATTTTGGACCCATTTTTGGGTTTTTTCAAGAAAAATCAAGATTTTGGCATTTCTTTCAAAATGTAATGTGCTTTTTCAAAGTTTAGGATATTTTTACAATTTTAATGGGTTTTTCAAAATTTAAACTAGGTTTTAAAAATTAAATGGTGTTTTTTCTATTTCAGGGAGTTTTTTTTAAAGTTAAATATAGGTTCTTTCATTATTCAGTGGGTTTTTAGATGGAATTGCTACATGGCGAAGTTCTTTTAAGTATCAAACTATGCCGGTTAGTTGGTTTTCAAAGTGGATTTGGGAAGGGGTTTCGTTTAAAAATAAAAGTTTTTTCAAAATACTTAATGTTTTGCCTTAGATTATAAATTGAAAAACACCTCAAATCTAATATAACAATACCTAATTTTCAAATATTTAAATTTGTGAAAATAGTTATCACAATTTGATAAATTCACATCATAACTACAAAACTTAACTCAAAATCTTTAAATCTAATTTTGAAAAAAATTCTTAACTTTGATACAAATTGACAAGAAATATATGTTTTACATATATACATATATTTCATTCAAAAAAATTATTTAAATAATATTATAAGCAAAATAACACTGATCAGCATCAACACCAACCTGGATTCCAACCATGGAACAACAGGTAATAGAAGCACAGCACTCTGTATCATCTAATCCATCGAGGCTGATGCCAAGAACGTTCAGTTGGTTGGTTGGTGTCGTGTCCATGGGAGAACTAAAGATAACCATGTGTATGCAAAACACAGCTATACTCGAATGCAACTTAAGTTGAGCCTGACGTCATGGCCACACGGAAGAAAATCTGAGTAAACAGAAAGCCTGCCGGGGTGCTAGAAGCTCTTATTGGCTGGCAAGTTTGAGAGCGAGTTGTACTACTACGTGTTACGCCACTTTAAAAAATAATAATACTGAACATTTTATGCATACCGGGATGAAAAGATGCTTAATAGGGGAGAGTGGGGCTATTTCGCACATGGGGCACATTCAGACAGACGGCATTTCCCCTAGTATTAATTTAAAAATATGAAAAAAATACCAGTAGATGAAAGCATGACTACAACCTCCTGCATGAATTTTCAAAGCCCTGAGCCATTTTGTTGTATACGTACTAGAAATTTGCTAGTGTTGGAAGCAGCAAAGTAAATTTTCTTGTCATTTTGTTGGCGTAAAATATCAATCAAAAATAACTCTAAAGTCGACATTCAGCATTTTATTCAGTTGAGGCTCTACTAAAGTAAGTTTCTAGAAAGGTTTTATTTCCCTGCTTTAATTATAAATATCTTGTTGGGACGTGGTAAGCTTGAACTGGTAGATGGGGCACATTTGTACACCAAAAGATGGGGCAGATTCGGACAGTGCGAATATGCCTCATCTTTCCCATTTTTGATTTTGAAAGTGATTTATAAATTTATAAGTGTAGTATATTTAATAACTTGAAGATTAATTGTTTTTTATTGTAATTGTTTCAAAATTTGGTGATAATAATAACATCTTAAAGAAAGCTTCAGTTTTAAGGAATTTAGACCCAGATTTAAACATCGAAGAAATAAATGTCCATGATAATTGTTTAATACCAATTGATTTGGACTTAGGTGATTTTATTCTAGTAGAATTTGCTACTAAAAGAAAATTTCGTTATGTTGGTCAAATAGAAAATTTGGAATTGAATGGTGATTATTAAAAGGGAATGATGAAAAACTTTAAAAGTAATGACGAAACTTTATTTCCCCAGTAAGTAATGATTCAACATTCATACAAAAAGATAATATCGTATTACAATTTCCCCAACCGTCAGTTTCAGGTGTTAATAAGCGAGCTTTTGGTTCACTTTTCTTTTCGAATAAAACCTGACAGTTAAAATATTGGTTAAACTTTATTATAAAAACTAATTATATTATGTGAAGTATGTCAATGTGCAATATACTCTTCATTACTACAGTTGTTTTCCTCATCAAAAACTTAGATGTTCAATATTTTCTGAAGCTGTTTTCTTTTTGTAAAAAAATCTTCAATTTAGAGGAAGCATATATAAAAGTTCCAAATATTTCGTTTAATTATCCTTACTTTAAAGTGCCATAAACTTTTTAGTTCGTAAAAATAATTATTGTACAATTTTTTGCATGTGTACGAATGTGCCCCACACGTGTGCGAAACTGCCCCACCCATGGGGCACATTCGCACGAAATTTCTCGTTTTTTAGATTGATGATATAGGTTGTAAATTCTAGATGAATGCGACCAATTATCGTTCTTAAATATCGGGAAAGGTCTTAGCTTTCATTTGAATCCGAGTTTGTTTCAATATCTCATCTAGATCCAGAGAAATATGCCGAAATGCACTTTTTGTGCGAATGTGCCTCTCTCTCCCCTATACGTGGATTTAAAAAACTAATCATTATTCAAAATTGAAGCTCTAAATTTCACTCAGACATCTCGAGGGGCACTAC
This sequence comes from Tetragnatha versicolor, assembly GCA_024610705.1. Classification (NCBI taxonomy): domain Eukaryota; kingdom Metazoa; phylum Arthropoda; class Arachnida; order Araneae; family Tetragnathidae; genus Tetragnatha; species Tetragnatha versicolor. Next base: position 36,810,119 of record JANDEH010000003.1, read on the forward strand.
TTTCTTTGGTTGCTCTCAGCATATTTCTACAGGCTCAAGTTAAGTTGCAACTGAGTATAGCTATCTCCTTGATGTTATCGGATTATTACGTTCAGTAATATAATTGAAATGTTTAATAAGACGGTCGCCAACATCATTGCCAAAACGTACTGAAAAGAATAACCCAATCTGATTGGTTAGGATTTCTCTCCATCCTTCTGGGATAACGGCTATATGTATACTACCATTGTTATTGTTTCTAATCCACCTTCAAATATCTACGGTTAAGTACGGCTTTTAACCACTCCCTAGACACCTATAAATACATTTCTAACAAAATAGTTAAAAAGCATATCCCAATTATATGGGCAGATCTTTTCTATCAAATCTTTTATTACATTAGAGAAATAATATTCATTGAGTAAGTTACTTTTTATGCCCACTTAGGAGACGAATAACAGTAGTTAGTTTAAGCTTCCTTTAGAAGATGAGTATCTAAATATATCTCCCCACTAAAAATGCAGACAAATGTTTTATAAGATTAGTTATTTTGTTGACTACATTTTGGAAAATCTGTTTACGATGTGACTTGCTTTATATAAATAGAATCTATTTGTAGTTATTTGATTACTATTTACGTGTTTGTCGGACCATAAGATATTCGCCAAGGAAATAAACTTTTATAAGATACGTTTTATCCTTTTTTTAATTGCTTTATCTTGCTGAAGTGCATTTAAAATGCGAATGACATTTGTAATACTAGTTGTACTAAGAAAGAAAAGTAGAACCCAGTATCCTAAAAATGATGTGATTAATAAAAATCTCTCTATTCTAAAAAAAAGTTTTTGGTGAACGGTTTCCAGGGAAAGGCTTTTTAATTACTGATCCGTATAACACATATTTGGTATCAAACTGTCCGGATTCTTTTGAGGATGTGCAAAGTGCCTTTAGAATTTCTAAAAAAATCTCAATTTTAAAATATTTCCATTTTTTAGATTACGGATAAGGTTGCAGTTATAAAGCAAGAAACTATGAATTTCAAAAAAAAATTGAAAACATATTTCACTGGTTTTTAATATTCAAATAAATTAAATAATCATCTTTCTATTTATAACACGAATTTAAGAAATATATTTTGGGTTATTTTTAACAATATTTATATTTCTGTTGTTTAAACGGTTTTAATTATATTTAAAACTTATGTATAAATAAATTAATATTTTAACATTTATCTTTGTCGTTGTGGCAACCTAATCATTACCATATTTACAACAAAACATAAACTTGCTTTCGGAAATTTTGAACTTTTGCATTTATTTTTTACAATTATAATTATTTTTATATTCTTTTTACAAGTATGTTTTTTAAGGTAGTAAAATGTGACACCTTATTTCATAATGCCAAAACGCAAACAACTAGATAACACGGGGGACTGTTTTAGAAATTAAGATAAAAATCGAAAATGTTTGAAGTCTAAACATTCGTGTCATTGCTATGAAACTGACACAACTTCGACGTTTGTTTGTTCTCATGAAGATAAAATTCTAAATTTTCGTGATGTTTACGGAAATTACTACATTTTCACAGCCAATCGATGAAAATAGTTACAAATTTTAAGAACGTTAAATTTATTCCTGAGATGTTTCAGTGCTTCTTAATGGATCGGTGAAAAAAAAATTACCTTGGGGAAATGGTAAAAAAATGTTACATTGCTCTGTTGTTAATTTTCTTGGAATTATAAGGCGACCCGCCAATTAATGTTACCATAAAGGAACTGTTAAATTTCTGCTACTGAATGTATATCCCCCATTTTCGAAAGAATACCCCGGAGAAGTACTAACCCTGTTTTAAGAATGTTTTATAAAGTGAGTAAGTGCAGTGAGCTGGGTTTTGTGAGGAATTGCGAAGCGGTTCAAACGTGTCTGCGTCAGCAGTTAACGGGGGTTGGCGAGCGATAGCGAGCAGGGGGCGGTAGCTCCCTAGTAATTTAAAATAATCAATTTTTATTAACATGTTATTTGTTAAGTGAGTGTGTTATCCAAGCCCAATACTGTTGAACCACGGCTTACTAGATACTACTACTATCTAGTAAGTAGTATCTAGTAAGCCGTTGTTAAACATACTTGAATTTATTTTATAACCAATCTATTTATTATTGTTGAACTTCATAAAAATCGGGAGGGGGGAAAATAGTTCACTTAAATAGGATTTTTACTTTATTACTAGGGCTAGGATTTATATGTAATTACATATTTGTTCAGGAATCTGATATTAAGTGTGCTCTTGAATTCTATACGTTTTAAAAGATTTTGAATTGATTAAGACCATGTTTATTCTACATATTTTCACAAATTTCGGTTTATTTACATATTTTTACATATTCAACCTATAACTACATATTTTTATTACATATTTATTCATTTTTCAAGTTTTTCAAAAATAATCACATGTTTGACCGATTTTCAAAGGAAAGTAATACCCCGTTCGCACTAGCAGAAAAAAGACCCTCTATTTTCATTTCGCACTTAGTTGCCATAGAAACACACTTTAGGAATGACAAAATCGCCCCATATTTTAAGGGTGTTTGAAAATCACCCTTTATTCAACAAAGATGGCGGCGCACAATATTTCCCAGCATGGTCAAATGCTTATTTTGGTGATTTTTCATAAAATAGAGGCCAAAGAAACATTTTAAAACAGTTTACACTGGACACAATTACACACATATTAATAGGTTATTAAGTTCTTTGAATTAGTACAATAATTTAACACAAAAAAGCCCATCAAAAATTGAACCGTGAGCTAAACAATGCTGTACTTCAATATCTCCGCTCATTGCTTTTAACCCTACAGTGCATACTGATGCCATTTGGCAACACGTCATTTTTCCCCATTTCCTACTCGAACTTTCATTTCCAAACGGCAACACCATGCAATAAGTACAATAGATATAACATTTCATTGTATTAGCACTTTAGATCGCCAGTAGATCACAGCAGGGGCACTATTTTGAGACATTTGTTAGTAGCTAGTGAAACGAAAGTCAAGACACAGAAAACGCCAAATAAAAGGACCATATAAATTAAAATAAATATTTTTTTCAGCTTAAACAAAAAATGTTTTGAAAAGATAAGTTGTTTTTTTATATTTTTAGAGCATTTGGTTTTATTTCACTTCACAATTAATTTCACAAGAGACACAAATTAATTTCACAAGGACAAAGTTTTTTGCCAATAAAAAGTAGAAAAAAATTAAATTAAATTTTTTTAGTATTTTTTTACTAGTGTACACCATAATAGAAGTCACATAAATGATTTTCAAGTGAATTTTAAAAATCATGCATTGTAGGGTTAATTACTTAATAGTATAAATGTAATTAAAAACAGCTGCTGATAAAAAGAAATCAAAATATTAAACAAAAATTCAATTAAGAAATCTTTTCAGAACATTCTTGTTATGAATATGATAAAATTTATTTCGTGTTCTGCTATGCCAAACTAATACAGGGTGTCCCACGAGAAGTGGCCCAACCCCTTTAACTTTTCAACCCCTACAGATATAGTCATGAAAGTGGGGTCTAGGTATAGTAAAGTGACCATGCTCTATCCGATGAGATTACTTTCAACGCCCTCAAGCGGATAATTTTGGAGTTAAATTTTTTATTTTAAAAACTATGTGAGGTATGTGAAAAAAGTCAGTGACTAAGTTGTAGAGCAGCATCGATTTAGTAGGAAAAGACACCTGAAGCAGAAAAATATCTTGAATAAAACCCCTTAAACACACGCTCAATTAGGTTGAAATTACGTAGATTTTACTTCTTAAAACGCTCCTCACAAGGCGAAAATGAGAAGTTTTTATTTTTATGACGTAAGTAAATGACTAAAAGTATTATTAATTCATTAAATTGAAAATTTCTCATTTTTGCCTCGTGAGGAGCATTTTAAACCGTAAAATCTACGTAAATTCAAGCTAATTGAGCGTGCGTTTTAGGGGTTTTATTCAAGATATTTTTCTGCTCAAGGTGTCTTTTCCTACTGAATCGATGCTGTTCTACAACTTAGTCACTTACTTTTTTCATATACCTCATATAGTTTTCAAAATAAAAATTATAACTCCTAAAGTTTCCGCTAGAGGGCGTTGAAACTTATCTCATCGGATGGAGCATGGTCACTTTACTATACCTAGACCCCCCTTTCATGACTATATGTTTAGGGGTTAAAAAGTTAAGGGGGTTGGGCCACTTCTCGTGGGACACCCTGTATATCCATTGTATCCAAATATTTTAGATTTTAGGGCAAAAAAGACCCAGTTGGTAAAATAAAAGTACATCAAAATATGGAAAACAATGGACCAAAAACTGATTAAATTTAGTTTAATAAAAAAATTTAGTTTATTTACCTTTATATGATCCAATTTATCCCACTACAATCCAGTCAGCTTGTCTTGTTTTTATTTGAAATTCAGAAATAGTTTTCTTAAATCGTCTGTCAATTAATGATTATTTATGTATTTTTACATTTTTACTTGAATTTTTTAAAAAAAGTTGGTGATTATATTTATTAGTTTTAAGTTAATTAAATATTTCTTAGATTTCCACAATTAATAGATTTCTTAGATTTCCACAATAATTATATAGTTACAAAATAAATAATATCATATTATCCAGAAAATCTATCATCAGGGATCTTGGTATCATCTATAATTCAAACTTTAATTTTAACGCTCATATTCAGGACATCACTTTGAGGGCCAGTAAATGTTTGGGAATGTTGCGAAGATCAACAAGTAATTTTAGTAATATATCAGTGATTTTAAATCTTTTTAATATTTTAGTTCGTCCGATACTAGAGTATGGCGCTGTGATCTGGAACCCTACAGGCATATCCAATAAAAATTTAATTGAAAAAGTTCAAAAAAATTTTCTACGATATTTATCTTTTAAATTCAATTGTACCAATTCTGAAACCCCAATCTTACTTGAACAGCGCAGATCACTTATTATTCTTAAGTTTTTCCATAATATTTTACATAACAATATTGATTGCCCTTTTATATTAAATCAAATAAATATACATGTCCCCCCATACAATACAAGAAATAGCAAAATTTTAAAAGAACCTTTTTATTCCAAATCATATTTAAATAAACAAACAATAATACAATTCATAAAAATACTAAATCACTTACCAGAGCACAGTGACGTATTCTTTGATGGTTTTAAAAAACTTCAATTTGATTATATAAACAATTTGTAATTCAGTTATTTTCCGTATTTTTCTGTTTAATGTTTATTGTAATTTGAACGTGTTTATTGTAATTTGAATGTATGTGTATGTATTCGGTGTTTTCCTCTGTTTTCCTCATGTAAATGGATTTTTGTCTGTATGATGGAAATAAACGTTATTATTATTATTAAGTGCTCAATCACCCTTTGCCAATGCGAATACCGTTTTAAGAAAACGCACTTTACGTTTAAGTGCGATATGTTTTAAGGGTACTTTAGCGGCAGTGCGAACGAGGTATAACCCATAAAATGAAATATGCATTCAATTGCAGATAAAATTAGTGCACCCAATGCTGAATTTAACTTTTAAAAGGTTGTAAGTCGGGATTGTCTGATGAAATGTGTCAGGCGCTCCGAGAAGGGAAGTAGATACATGGTTTTCGTTTTTTTTCTCACGACAAGACAGCATAAAAACATGATCTGTTGGCAAATAGTGAAAACCACCCTTCCCTACTATGTATATGCGTACTATTTAGAGCCCCTTTAAAAAAATACTTAAAATTTTCTTTTTATTATTACATATTTGGCCTTTTTTAATACATATTTTGCTAAAATAAACACATATTATATGTACATATTTTGGATTTTTAATTACATATAAATCACAGCCCTATTTATTACCAATTTTCCCACTTTGCTTATTTAGTCAGGAACTTATGAAAAAGTTCACTATAAATAAATTTCCGTCGTATTCACCAAAGAAAGTCTGTCGTCAATTTGCTATATTTTGTTGAATAAGAACAGATCGAACAGCAAGAGTTAAGTGTAACGTCCGTATTCACCGGTAACTTGACCAGCATGACTGGCAGTTAAAGAAGGAAAATAGTTCTCCGCCTATCAGATGTTTTTAATCCCGGTTAACCGCCGGCGGCCTTACCGGTGAATACAGCCGTAAGATTTTCACAGTATTCACTGATCGGTTGTTAACCAAACTTCTGATTGACAAGTAGTCAAATTTGATAGTCAAACTTCTAATTGACAGTTAAAGAAGGAAATAACAGTTTTTCACCAATCAGAGGTTTGACTGCTGGTTAACCTGGGTTGAATATGGACATTATGAGTCTCACCAAGACGTAACTGTATATTGAACTGTGTTTTTCTTTCTTTCTCAGATCGTGGAGGACCTATCGTACTCGGAGCTGGGCGTGCGAGGCTACCACAAGCGGCCCGTGCCCTTACACATGGAGCCCCCAACAGAGTACGCCGACGTCTACCGGCACGGCGTGCGAACCCAGGTGCTCCCACTTCCGGTCAGTGATGCTCTCGATAAACATGCCCCTGAGTTACCGTTGATAAACAATGTACAGCAAAACACAAGGGTAAGACTCACCTGCATCTTATATGCCCTCCTGCTTTAGATGGGAAGTCTTTAGGATCGTCGGCGGTGAATCTGCAGGAGAATTCGTGTTAGATGTAGATATGAATAATTTACTGATTAGACTTCGATACTATACATGCGCAAGTTAATGTAATGGGATTTCATACAACGCCATAGATTCTGTATGCTTGCAGCGCCCACACTCACCGCTATAAACTTTATTATATTTTATTTTTTAAATACAGCATATAAAGGCCAACTGAAACTACGCAATGAACCTCTTATCCGGCTCCCGAAAATCCGGAATACTCAAAAATCCCGCATGTTGTTCGAAATTAGAAATTTTTTTTAAGTTCCAAATCCACGATCGGAAGGGATTCAGCGTGTTCAAATGTACTCCGAATCGTTCCCGCTCCAAATCGTCCCATTCGGGCTCCCCCCGTCTACCAGTGGGTAAGGGCCGGATGCAGCTACGTTCTGTAACGATTCAAGGAACCGTAGAAACGTTCTAGGGAACCGTTTATCGTCACTTTTTAAAATCCTGCTCCTGACCAGGCGTTCAACAACGATCGGGGCGGTACTTCCGATCGTTCTGTGCGCGCGCACAAAGTGGAGAAGGCGCGGGCCACTCAGGATGGCAGTGGATCACGTGGTTAAGACCAAGTGGGACTATGGGCTGGGGCGAAGATTTCCTATCTTGAAGAGTATTTACTGGTTTGAACGACGCGTCGCCGCAGAACCTAGCTGCATCCGGCCCTAAAGCCACACCAAACCAATGTAAAAAACCAAATCACTAAACACTCAAATACGATTTAATTAACATGAAATATTCTTGAAAAAAATTAAGGATTTAATATTTTCTTGAGCGTTGCTCTAAAAACAGCTGTGCAACAATTATTTATAAAAAAATAAACGCTTAATTACAATTTAAATTTTAAAAAATGCCGTAATCACACTCATAATCACACGATCGTTAAACTTAACAAAATGTATTTCACTTTGGACATGGGTAAAATATCTCTACAATGTATACCATATTTTCATTTTCGTCAATTTTTTTTGTAATATTTTTACCAGCTCTTATGTGTTTGAATTGTTTTGCACATTTTTCAACCTTTATTAAGTAAAGGTTCTTTCTTTTTTTATTTCTCAAATTATATTCATAAAGAATGTCTACGACCCTGAGGATACAAAAAAACCTACTCTTTTTACTTTCAAACCTTGTAAAAGTGTCAATTTTTGAAACATGAAAATGCTTCATCCACTTGAATACATAAGTAAAATATCTATTTAAATTGAGTTCCAAAATGTGGTGTGAATTATAAATGACAAAAAATGTGATACAAATAGGTTACGAGTAAAAACAATATAAAACATGAATAGGTTAGGTATAAAAATAATACAAGATAACAAAAATGCGAACTGCATCACTATTGGCGAAAACCGTATAAATGAAAGCAACTTTCAACTTTTCTTTAGTTTTATAACATACATTTTTGAAGATAACCTATAATTTTTAAGAATTTCCCTTTCCTCAAAAAAGGTCATTAAGTAAATTATAACAGTCATGGAATTCCCGCTGTTATGAAAAGGATTAGTACACACAGTAAAATGTGATTGCTTCATTTTATCCATGAAATAAAAGAAATACTTTTTGAAAGATTTAAAATCGCCATCTCTTTAATAAGGCTTATCTTTATCCACGATTTCTTTTTCCTTTGAATTTTGATAATGATTAGGATTACACAAATAAAAACCATGTTTATAATTTTCGTTGAAAAGTAGTCCTTTTTTTATAAAGGAGATAATGCTCTTTGGAGACCAAAAAAAATTATAAAATGGAATGAACTGGTTTTAAGTTTCTTTGTCCATCATTAATGGCGGTTTTAATATTAGCTCCTTTATGTTTTACAAAGGATGAAAAACAGTAATTGCGTCGGTAAAAAATTAGATTACATAGCATTTTCTTTCGATGGTCGTAAAAAGATTTAATTAATGAGACATTTAAAAAAACGTCCCTTCAAAGACAGCTTATTAAATTCTTTACACGTTCTTTACATGAAATATCACAAAACTTCAAATTTTATGTAAAGTGGATACATTTTAAGACTAAAAAATTATTACTTCTAAAATATGATGTCTTTAACACACACACACCAATGATTTAAATGCGAAATTCAATATTTTTCAAACCGAATATTGCATTTTTTTGCAATATGCTTTTCAACTCTAAAAATGTGCAACTTAGTTTTATCTTAAATATAGTATAATGCTCCTTAGAAAGAAAATACGCTCAATCTATTTTTAGAATCGTTGAAATCACCCAACTCGCTTAAATGATTTTTTGAAAGGATAGCTCAACTTTCAAGCAATATGTAAAAACATATTTTTTTAACAATTGTCGTTAAAAATATTTCTTTGTATGGATTTGCATGAAATTTCATTTAAAATATTTAAAATGAGTTTATAATTTTCCTTCTTAAAGAAGATTCTTTTTCTTTAGGAAAATTGGAAACAGTCCAACTTATGATCGGAGTTTCCATCTGTGTTTCGTTTTCTTTAGTTTTGGTAGGTATTTCGTTCGAAGTAATTCATTTATGTTCCATGTTTTCTTTAGTCTTAGTTTCAAGTTTAAGACTTCCGAAGGAAAAGAGGAAAAAATAATTCTTTAGCAGAGTTTTAAGATCACTGATCAAAATACTAAAAGAATTGCAGAAGAATTAAAGAATTCGGATTTGCAAAAGAAAAGGCAGAACAGTTTAAGGAATAAAAGGATGACATTATTTGTGTTTTTACGTATATTTAGCATACTTTTGCATGAAAAATTTATTTATTGCACCTAGGTAATTTAATTTATTTCCAAACAAGTTAAAATGCACATTTTTAATCTCAGGATTCAAGGATTCAATACGTCATATTCACCCGTAACTTGACCGGCGGTTAACTGGCAGTCAAACCTCTGATTGGTGGAAAAATAGTTTTCCTTCTTTAACTGCCAATCAGAAGCTTGACTGCCGTTTAACCGCCGGTCAAATTTACCGGTGAATACGCCGGTAAGATGCAAACCATGTTCCGTTAAATCATAATAGAGAATTCCGATCTTTAACATCTTTATAAACTTTAAACTGAAAAGGTGAATATTTGACAATTAACTGTTGATATCTCATTATTTGAAAGTTACCTGCTTTTAACCGAAGTTTCGATAAACAGTAAAAATATAGATGTTATGGGAAATTGATTATTAATAATGACCGAAAAAAGGAGGTGGGCAATTTTATAAATTCTATGACATTTATCAATGAGTATTTATCAATTGCCCAAAATACAAAGAAATTATAATAATGCCCGGATTTATCACATTGCCCGTAACATAACTACTTAAACATTACTTTCTATTGTGACAGTTTTTACCTACGAGTATAGTACAGAAGAAAATGAAGGTAATTCAAAATTAATTTAATAAAGTCATTGTTTTTCCGAAAAAAAAAATCTAGAAAGAATGCTTGTTTAGCTGGAACAGTGTGGAAGAATTCGCTTTACTTAAAAAAATGTAACAAATTGCTGTAAAAAGTAACTGACACTTTTTAGTTAACCTAGATTTTAGAATCGAGATCATATCGTTCGTTCATTGAACACTGCGTTATTTTACTATTCCCTCATTACATTTATTTACCAATCATACTTACATCCAGCAGAATAAAATAATTCTGATTTGTTAATACTTTCTGGATGAAATAACTTTACAACTCTCATTTGCATTTTTACATCTAAAATTATTGACATATCGAACTATATCGAACCATAAAATCTTAGATAAACAAATTTTAGCTCTAAGAAATACAATGGAATTGTCAAATTTTACAGTATTGGGTTTAAAATTTATGAAGATATCTTAACAGATACCACTCAAAAGCATCTTCAGGGTTAACATCTGCAATTGCTCGAATCTATACTGTCTGTAATGGAAAATCTGATAGCGTATTGAAAAATTAATCGTTTGCAAAGACCCTCCCCGATAGCAAAATAGATTCGGAGGCCCACCCCATTTTCCCGACCCCTCATTAAACCCCCCATTAGCTCCGGCCTTTATCTTGGACCCTGTTTCAAAAATCAATTAACGAGATTAGCAATTTAAAGCACATTAGGTTGTTTCATTTCAACTTTCTCAAATGGAATTTTTTTTCTCCCTCTCTCTCTTCGTTTAGAATTAAGAACATATGGAAGACATCGTAAAAATCGACTGCTTCGTTCGAAAGTTCCATTAATACAAATTAAAAAGCCCCCTCTGCTCAGAAAATCTAATTACCAAAAATAACAATTAGTACGATTAGGTGATTTAAATTGCTGGGTTATTAATAACGTTACTGGGAAGGGAGTGGGAGCTAAATTTTTGGACTGTGCCTGCAGCATAAGCTTAGGGATTAACTATGGTTGTCTTTTTTTGGAAAGGGTCCTTCTCTTAAATGCTCGTTAAAATGTTCGCGTCGGAAATCCAATTTCGTTCATTTTATTTTTTTCTTAAGGTTCCAAACTGCTGTAGGCATAGCAGTGTTAATGATACACTTTGTATAATACCACTTGTGTGTACGTAATGGTGCGTCACGTTGTCTCTTTTGATTGTCAGTCAATTACACACTTTAAAAATCATTCTCTAAGCAGATTTATTTGAGGGAGATAATGGCCGAAATGGAATAAAAAATATTTTTTAAAAATCATCACGAATAGCCCGTATCAGTATTAGCAAACCATCGAACTTTGACAAGTGAAACTCATTGATTATAGAGAAACAGAGTGTCGGTCTGAACAGCTAGAAATCCAAATACTTTTTGAAATATAATTAATGTACCTGTTTAGTTAGAATTGAAAATGTCTTCCCTATTTCAAGCGAACTTATCTCTTATATCAGTACATAAGATGAGAGAGTTAAATTTGAGGAGATATCAATCTAAGGTATAAGTGATCTTTAATGTGCTAGATTATTGATAAACTTTAGGAAAAACTCAAATGTTATTTTATTGGAAATCAGTTGGCTGAATTTTGGAAAAAAATTTCATTTTTATCTGTTACACTCCAGATTATGAAGTGCAAAACTCCAAAGAAACAAGCTGTTCAATGCGAAAATTCACTAGCATCGAAAATTCACCTAAGTGCATTGCCCATTTTCATCCCTTTCACAAGACGAAGATCATTCCTTCCCCATCCGCACGTGCGAGATCCTAAATTATCACTACTGTTTGCATAAACAAAATTCGCTCTCTACTAAACGTTTTTAAAAAAATACATAAAGCGAAAATGATACTTGCCCCCAAGCTGCGCTGCGTTTCACTGAAATAATGAGTTCTAGGTGATGCCCTAAATGAAATGCGTCCGCGGGGTTATTTATCTTTTATATAAACAAACAAAATAACCGTTTTCTCGGCCTCCTTAAAATAACGTAAAGCGATGGTGGAACGGACTCAGAGATAATGGTACGGTGAAAAAATAAATGGGGATGCTGATTCTGTTTATTTTTCAAATTGGGATTCTTTTATTTTCTCAAATTAAATTTAACAATTTGAGATGGTATGTCAATAAATTTACCTCTGATTCGCGTGTTATATTTATTTGTATGGTTTTTCGTTTGTAATAGCTCAAAGGCATGTAAAATGTTGAGTGTAATTATTTTTAATTATGTTTCGAGGCAAATAAAAAGTTGGAGAAGATCTGTTTTTGTATTATATGTTTTAACTATTCATTAATTTCTAGAAAACATAATACTAGTGTATGGGAATATTTTTATCGTTATTATTATCATTCTTTCTTCGTTATAACTGTACAATTAAAATTGAATAAAACTGGATCTAACTGAATGTTTAAAAAATGTGTGTTGAATGAAGATATTTTCGCCCTTATCATTCATCTTTTTTAACAAATTATAATTAAAAAACTAAACTAAAAGAAAATAGTATCCATTTTATTTTCATTTTTGTACGAGAATTAAGAGTTTTTGTCAAATATTTAATTTTAAGTTTAACAATGTTTTTAAAATGTTTCAAAATAATTTTTAACGATATATAGAAGAAATATAGTGGGATCCAAAAACAAAATTAAATCATGGTATTTTGTTACTTGGTAATACGATGATAAAAATAACCGATTGTTTTATTTGATTTAAAAAATACAAATTAAATTAAGTATAATTTTTTACGGATGCTATTCAAGATGGTCTTAATGAATGTATAAAAGGCGAATTTCACTGTTTTGAAAAGTATGCGATTATTTTTTTCAAATAATCCCCAAACTGATGTATCTCTCTATTCTAAAAAAAGTTTTTGTAAATGGTTTAGGCTTTTTAATTACTGATCCGTATAACATGTTTTTGGTATTAAACTGTTCGGATTCTTTTGAGGATGTGCAATAAGCCTTTAGAATTTCTAAAAAAAATCTCAATTCTAAACTATTTCCATTTTTCTGGATTACGGATAAGGTCGCAGTTAACAGCAAGAAAAACTGTCATACAATTTATTATACCTCCAATCACAATGACCAACCGACGCTATTCATTAATGATGAAAATAATTCCTTTCACGCTTCAAAATATGTACTTTCTAAATAAAATATTTTTAAAAGACTGATAAGAGTTTTCCAGACACTCACAGATATACTATTTAAGTATAGAATTTCACACACAAAAATCAATTGTTTGTATACATTGAGTGTTATGTAGGTTTTATCTCTTATTATTTTCAATAGCTTAAATTGCATTGTTTAAAAAGACTGTTTTAAAACAAAAACTTGAATGATGAAACACTAGACATTTTGACGAGTTACTAGGTACTATATTAAATTTAACAGATTCATTAGTGCACTTTTGAACATTTTGAACGTGCAGACTTGATGGCTATTTTCAAGGAAAACGTGTTAATTAAATTATTGATAATTTAGAACCAATAAATATTCTAACTTTTAAGAGAGTGTGCTTTTGGAAAGTTAGTTGACGTTTCTTCTACTAATTGTTTTAACGAATGTTTTATAAATAAATAACTTTCGTGTGCAGGGTTTTGTGGGGATTGCGAAGCAATCCGAAAGGCCCTGCGTCAGCAGTTAACGGGGGTTGGTGAGCGATAGCGAGCAGGGGGCGGTAGCTCCTTAGTTTTTTTAAATAGAAGAAAAATGTTCTGGATGTAAGCTTTTTTTTATCTGCTATCAAAAGCCGTTCATCTTTTAAATAAGGAAATATAATTAATAGCTTTCTATATATAATTAAATTATTTCGTTGTAACATAAAGATTACCTGTTTACAATATACGACTTACTGGCTTATAATAATTACTGCTTCTATAATGGATAAAAACGGATATATTTCATCGATATATTATAATATATGTGGTGAGGGAAAAGTAATAAATCGTACATTATTAATAACACCTGAAGTGAGGTGGGCATTCATAAAAGAAGTCTTATAAATAAAAGTCTTACAGCCATATTCACAGCCGCGATATCTGAGTTATCTTTGGACCAAAAGGATTAAGGACCACCAATCAGAGTCAGCGAAAAGTTAATTTTTCTTTCTTTAACTGCTGGTTAACCGCCACGATTATGGCTGTGAATATGACTGTTAGGCTGAGCGCGCACTAGAGACTTTTGTCACGGCAACAGAAACAAAATTATCACCCAGGCTATTGCAAGAATCTAGAGCGAGCGCACAGGCGACGAGACTTTTGGGCGATTACCAAGAGTCTCTCCATAGAAATGCATTGCTCTCGAGTGACTAGTGTTTTAAGTTGCCGTGACGGAAGGCTCTAGTGCGCGCTTAGCCTTATTCATATCAATTGTCAGAAAGCCCTATTATAGAGGAAACAAATATAACAGTTTCTTAGACAACAAAAAGTTCATCAATTAACCCACCCCAACCATCTCTTTTTTTTAGAACCCTACAAATAATAAACTTCTATTATTTCTCAAATGCTCGTATACGCTAACAAGTCACTTCCACCAAAATAATCGCAAAGGAAGTCGGTACAACAAAAACCCTTGTTCTACATCAATCTATTAACAGGATCCTTTCAAAGAATCCCTTGCTTTCAGCTTGTCTTCCAACCAACGAACTTAAGTAGTGACGAACTATTCAGCAGTTCTGTCTCCCATTGTTTTAATTGCTGTTCTTCCCTAAAGCTTTTTTTTCTTCAACAATTTACTTGTTTCTATCGGAGGTCTTTTTTATATACCTTTTAGCCCCTTCCTTTGCAAGCTTGAAAACAGCTTGCTTCCCCACTTATTTTGATCCGGATACTTTTGGTAACAAATAGACGGACTGTGCGTTGCTTTTGTAGCGGTTCCTTTTTTTGTTGCTCTTTGTGCTATATTTCCTCTCCTCTGTAGGGACAAGGCGGTGTTCTTTGTAACGGAGATCCTTTTCTATGAATCACAAACAAACGTTTTTTTTCCTGTGTGTCGGTTTTTTGTTGTTGTCTCAGGTTCTTTTTGGGCCTGCTCTGAGTTTTAGTTTGCTTTTCGTTTCGATTTTAGAGAATTATGTTTGCTTGGTTTTTTTTTGGTTTTGTGCTTTTTTATCTTCGGTTTACGACGGTTAATGTAATTGCGATTGAAATTTTGTAACGTATATTATTTCTTCGGGATTTTTTCTGACAAATAAAGACGTTGAAAGTAGCAGAGAAGAGAACGTTAAGAAAGATTAAAACTTAAAAGATACATGATAAAAGGACTGAGTATTTTTTTTATTTTTACCAAAAAATTAGCAGAAGTTCATTAAGTGAATAAAACAAACGGCATTTATACAGGGTGTATCTGAAATGGTGCAACAAACTTTCAGGGATGATAGTAGACACCTAAGATGAGTCAGAATCACATAGGATTTGGGGGTCCCAGACCAAATCCCAGGGAGTTAAAAATGGAGCGACACCCCAAAAAAATCATTGAAAAATTTGCAGAAGAACTACTATTGGTAAACATTTAATTATGGTCTCAAAAATTGTGGTTTAATATGATCCTTAAAAAATTAACTCAAAAGTTTTCGCTTTAAAATTTTTTTACTATGAAAAAAGTTAAAAAACCACAAAAAAATGTGAAAACTCTGCCAAAACCTTATTTTGTATTTCGAAATCCTTTCTTTTGATTTGATAATCTGAAAGATCATAGTTTAAAACCCATAAGTCCAAAGTTTCACGTAAATACAATCAATATTAAACGCTTGAGATCCTGTTAAAATTTGTTTATTGCGTGCGCAAACAGTTTTCCAGAGCTGTTTCCAGAACAGCTGTTTGCGCACGCAAAAAACAAATTTTCTTTTTTACGTTCATCAGGATGCATCGGTCTTTCCCATTGATCGGGGTATATATCGCTGGTTTTAATTCGATCTTACTTCGAGGTTACTTGTCAATTTTAACTGTAGATTATACAACTTCCCAATGCCGGCTTATATAAACCCCTATAGCTCGTTAGGGGTTCATTTCCGATCCCCCATTCCTAGGTAATTCAGAGTTGTCTAGGTGTGCCCTACCCCTCATAAAAGTTTTGAAACAATTATCAGAAACACCATGTATGGTGTTGGAATATAACCGAACTCATTACTCCTATAATGGCCTTACTCACTGCTTCCTAACTACTAGCGGTTAACTAGCTCCCAAAGAAAGAATATCTCCAATCATACTCAGCGAAACACTCCTATTCGGGATTCGACTGCTGCCCTAACAACACAAAAGTTAGTTATGTCGCTATATGGTCACATTTGTCATAAGTATATCAGTGACCGAAATGTGACTCAACTTAGGAGTCACGCAGTGACCAGTATTGAGTGACAACTCTGCACCGTCACAGGGAAGTCATTTTGTGACCTGTCGCTGCTGTACCTTCTCAGAGACATCACAGTGAAGTCAAAAAGTGGTCACAGTTTTGGGTAACAAACTCCGGACATTCGTCAGTCACAGCGGCTTCCCAGTGACTTCACGTTCACACTCATGGCTCCAATATGACCGTCACAAAAGAGTCACAATTCAGTCACCTGGTCGTTAGGGTGGTTAACCGCTGGTAAGGCAGCAGTGAATAAGGCCGTAATAAGTGTCTATAGAACCAAACTGCAGCAACAATGCGCTAACTTCAACAGCTCTCCATTGGAGTTAACTCATTGTTGCCGCAAACACCTCAATAGAATACTTTGATAATATCGTTTTCTAATTCCTATTTTTTTTTTCAGGAATGCATACGGGGAGACCGCATTGTAGCCACCACCCCTTTATGAACTCACTGACTCTCCTCAGAACGTAAAGGTCCAATCTTCAAACAAAAAAAGGTCTCTCTACACGAAAAAATGCTCAAAAAATACTTCTAGCCATTCTGCATGGACTTGGATTATCATCATCAATCTGAACAGAGGAATTCGCTATCCAGAGAGTGTGACTGACCCAGAAATTTTCGTTTGCTGACTTTCTCTCTACCTGGCCTCAGCAGCCGATATATCAGAAGAACCATTCCGTGGCACTAAATAATATTATTCTACATTTGTTATATATCTGGAATACAAATATATATTATCTATATATTGGAAGAAAAAAATTAATGCTAAATAAACCGTTGACAAATTTCAAAGTTATCGGAGAAGGCGAATCGTGTACATAGGCGAGCAAAAGCTCAATTTTTACCGGCGACTTGCGGATGGATTCAACCTTTTTCTACGAGACATCGGCAAGCTTGGAAGAACTGTTTTCTTTTTTTATGAAGAATATCGCCCCGTTTTGGTGGGAGTGAAGTGGAGATACTCTTCTTCCGGTTGAGACTAGTCGAGGAGTTTGTACATTATGGTGATCTGTGATTAAAATTTCCTGATGGGACTATAATATGCTCAGAAGCTGTGCCTCCGACAGCGACATGGGACGGAAGCAAACTGAACTAAAACCACTCTCAAGTATGTATGTGTGTAGTTTTTCTTCAACTATTTCTTCTCTATTATGTTATAATATTCTATTAAGAAATTCATTCGAACAATTATTATATAGGGCGTTTTAGATAAGTGTTTCATAACTTCTAGAAGGGGTAGCGCACGCCTATACTTCAAAGCAACGTTTCCTGAACCCAGTACGTCACTACACGGAAGGAGAAAGTGAGTAAACACAAAGCCTGTTGGGTTGATAGGAGGAATTTCAATACGCGAATTGTGATAAAAAGACACTATTTATACATGGGTTTGACGAAGTAATCATGTTTTAAAATTGACGTTCTTTGTTTCACTCGAAATTCAAACACCGCGATGGGAACTACTTTGTTTATTAGTGAGGTTGTAGGTTCAGCTTTAGTTTCTGTCTAGTATAGACGACTCATAATCACACAGGAATGGGGGTTTGGAAATGCATCCCTAAAGAACTAGGGGTTTTTATAAGTGAGCATAGAGGGTTGTAAGATTCACAGTGGAAAATAACACGTAACCTTTTAAGATCGAATGAAATAATCTTTTCAGTCATTTATTACATAAAATCAATTAAAGAGCAGAAATTTCAGCTTCTTAATTGGTTTTTAAGTAATAAATGCCGGAATTGAACGATTTCGCTGGGTTATCCAATTTTAAAAAGTTGCGTGTCAAATTCCACAGTGAGTTTTACAACTTCCCATGCTCGATTATAAAAACCCCTAGTTCGTCTAGGTGTGATCTACCCTTTCTAGAAGTTATGAAACACTTATCTGAAACATTCTGTATTTTTTTTTGGATTTTTTTAACTCTAAAGTAACTAAATATGAGTCTTCCGAGCTGTTTCGCCGAGGGTCCAGGAGATGTTAAAAGACTGCACGTTTCAACCTCTGCTTCGGAAGTCATCATCAGCTGAATAAAAATGCAAGTATTTTAACATCTCCTGGACCATAGCAAAACATCTCGAGACTTATCTTTAGTTGCAAACGCCAGTTGTATAAGCTTTCATCACGCGCGCGTTTCATTAAAAACTTTGCCTTGAAAAAATTTCAACTTTGGTAGATAGATAGTTTTGTGCATAGCATAAAACACAATATTACCATTCATTTTCCAACCATATTTTAATTACACTATGTTAAAATGAGGGCACTCACCTTTAGTAATAGCTCTGACTATTTACAACACATTAGGTTAACTTCATTATACACAGTGCTTAATAATTATCTAATATGCAACAAAGTTGCAAATCTATTTCTAAGAATTTTAATTTATTTACAGAAAATATACAAGTCACTTAAGAATCGGGGTTTTTAAGTGACCATAAAGTTTAAATTGAAATAACTTAAGGACAGTAATTACGCACCGTGGATAAATTATAAAGCTCACTAAACAAGTTTTATTCACTTCATAACATCGCCTCTCTAAATCGATAAAGTTGCTTCAACATCGATATTTAATACAAAATCAACTCTTCCATCATCCCAAAATTTTTAACTCCACAACACAAAGTTTTCACCAAATTATTAACTCGCGCCATAATTGATTCCCCCTTGTGTTATTTCAAAAATTATTGGTTCTTAGGGGCAAAGCGCAGCGTTCTAGCTTTCGACAACAAACTAAGATACAAAAACCAATTTGCCGCAAGTTTCGCGCTGGGTCTGTTGTTTTGTGTATACTACCAGCTCACACCTTAATTAGATTTCCCGCTTCCAGATTGATTTTCCAACGCTCAGGGAATACCGGTTCAGTCTGCTTGAAATAGAAGGAGCAAAAACATGACTTTTAGGAGTACCAGTAATTTGGAATCTTTTAGTTAGAGCCAGCTGAAATCTTGGAAAAATAGATATACCTACTATTAAGACCATTAGCTTCAGACTAATTAACGAAAGCTTCGATAAACTGTTAATTAAAAAATGCATCCTTAACTATGGTTGTATTCAATTCATTCTCAAGTATAAAAGGGATGAGTTTTCAAATATTATGCAAATTTTTAAAAAAAATTACTGTGATAAGATAAAATGGAATCTACTAATAGAAGTTTGGAACGTTCTTAAATAACTTAACTCCACAATTAAGTTTTATCTGTAATTCATTAAGAAGGTAAACTAATATTAAGAAGGTAAACTAAAATAATCATGTGTAATTCATTTAATAGTCCAGTAACTTTATACATGCGTCATACCGCATGCGTCAAATCCGGTAGTTCTGATTTTTTGCAGACTGTTTATGATGTTGGCCTAATGAATAATCCAAGTTTTAGACCTCGAGCGCCGAACGCAACTTTGTCAAAAATCGAAAAAACCGCGGAAAATCGAGTTTTTTTCAAATTTTGGTAATTATAACCCTAAAGAACTAGTTTTTGAAAAAACTTTCTAATTACAAAGTTAAAGCAAACAAAATTTCCTACAAAATACACTAATCAACTTTGATTTTCTTTCCAGTGCATCTGATAGGAAATTTTACGTACTTTAATTTAGTTGCATAGTATGTTTCATAAAATGAATATTTATTCAAAAATCGATGAAAAACCTAACAAAAGAGCAAAAATTTGAGATTTTTTGCAATTTTTGATGTGAAGATGACTTTGATAATGAAAGCAAACTCGAAATTCGGATTAAGCGATGCAAAAAACATATAAAATCGTTCCTTAAAACACCCTCATAATTTAATATATGAATTTAAAATATTGATCGAAATTCCGCCTAAAACACCCAATATTGCATAAATAAAATTAAAAATTTATTTTTTTAAGCATGCTTAGTCATCAATGAATCCAAAACAAACCATTTGATTGGTAATATACCGGAAATGAAGCGCAGATTGCAGATTAAAAACCGCGTAAGTCCGTTTGGTCTGCGAGGCGCGAGTTTTATTATCGATCTTTGCTTCCCTCCCTCCCCCTTCTAAAAAAATAACAATGTAAAGCACGTTGTTTATAGAAAATTAAATGCTCTTTCACGTGGTATAAAATTTTTGTTTTTAACATGAATAGTTTTCATTTTGTAGAGGGTAGAAGTGCGCGTTTTCCTTTTTTTTGCGGAAAGGCAAAAAAATCGATGTTTTTCAGCGAGCTCTAGCTTCAAAACCACTCTTCAGAAAATCAAAGTTGATTAGTGCATTTTGTAGAAAATTTTATTTTCTTTAACTTTGTAACAAGAAAGTTTTTCAAAAACTAATTCTTTAGGGTTATAATTACCAAAATTTGAAAAAAAACTCGATTTTTCCGCGGTTTTTTCGATTTTTGACAAAGTTGCGTTCGGCGATCGAGGTCTAAAACTTGAATTATTCATTAGGCCAACATCATAAACAAGTCTGCAAAAAATCAGAACTACCGGATTTGACGCATACGACCCCATGCTTTCAGGCGACAAAGTTACTGGACTATAAGTTTAGTTGATATTGTTTCAGTTTGTTCATACATGCAAATAAATGAATCTCATGAAGTTAATAGGATTAGTTGGTAATAATAAGTTTTTACTAATTAAAATAGTTTGAGATAATTTCTTTCCGTAATATTTTTCTCGTTTTAAAAGTTTACTTTAAATATGAAAGATACTGATTCAACTTAACACACGTCTATTAAAAACATCATTCAATGACGGTAGCAATACAATAACTCAGTAATTTTATTTAACCCATTAACGCACAAATTATTTTTTTGTGGGACGAATTGGATAAAAATCATGAATCTGGTGTATTTTGCCTTAAATATGAATATTATAAACAAATTTTGTCAAAACAGTCATTAGTTTCTTTAAAAAATGCTGATCTAAAAATAGATCACTGGGCTTTCGGAGGATATTTTTTGTCACAGAGCTAAGTACTAGTTGAACTTCAAAAAATCCTAAAAATTATGAAATAAATAGAAATATTAGTATTTCTCTTTAAATAAACGCGTATTTATTCATGGATATGTGGGGAAAATAAATAAATAGAATAAAATTATATAATTTACCCATAATTACATACACAAATAGCCTATGTTGAAAGTAATTATAGGGGAAAAGGGGATGTTGAACCTAGAGCTTTTAATTTATATAAGCATATTATAGAAAACATATGACATGACAAAATTTTAACTAATAAGTAAAATAAAATGCATTGGGCTATTTTTTGAAAATTTTGTTGATTGGTTTTACCATAAATCAAATAATACTCATTAAATAAAATGTAACTTGATCTTACATGGCAACATTCAAAATTGCTGCCTGTTAGAGCTTTTCACCTACCCCCCCCCTATTCCAATAAACTACTTACTCTGTCATAATTTTAAGGTTACAAAGGCTAGATGAGGAAAATTTTTAAAACAATTTCAATTCTCAATTTGAGATTTTCATGGATCCTTGATAACCTTTAATTGCCTTATAATTTAACCTGTGAAGTATTTCAAAACTACTTGTATTGACTTGTGTTGTATAAAATAACTTTATATGAATAAACACCAATAATTTTATACCGCTAGTTGAAATTCTGTGCTTTATTGGTAATGAATCATAATAGCCTATCCTCCATTTATTCACCAGAATATATTAAAAAAGTTATTTAGCAATAATATAATATTAAATTTCTTAAGAAAATCAATAGTTGACTTAATCTTGAACCTTACTGAGTATTTTCAGACTCATTTTTATCAGTTTTTAGTGGAAAATCTAAATGATCGTATTGTAAGCAACACAGAAAAAATGGACGCCCGAACGCCCAGTGATCTATTTTTAGATCAGCAGTATTTGGACTTGATTTTTCTCTAAATAAATTAATTTTGACAAAACTTTGCATTATATCCCAATAGCCACATCTATAAAGATAAAATAAAACTGAAAAAGGAATCCTTAAGTGGTATACCTTTACTGTTTTCTTGAAAAACACGAATGAAGATGTAAAAGTTGTAAAATGAAACCCCGAGACCAACTTTAACCCATCCCTATTACAAAATAAATGAAGGAAACGCAAAAAACACAGAGTATTAGGATTGCGGGATGTTTTCTCTTGCCATATGTGCAGTTATGTTACTTCTGGGTGAATTTAAGGTAATTTAAGAGAGCATTTATGACACTATGTTTAGCGATCTAGAAATAGATCACTGGGCGCTAATGGGTTAACATCAATAGGGAACACATCACTTGTGGAAGTTCAAGATTTCGACTGTTGGAAATCAGTGATGGGGATATAAAACGCATTTCTTCAAATTTTTAGATTTTTTTTATCATACGACTTTTAAAATTAATTTTAAACTTCTTTATTTTTTTACAAATACAAATACAAATACAAATTAAGTCGACCAACTACAGGCGTAAGCCCAGCAAGGTTGGTCCAGTCTTTTTAACCCACACTACCGTAATCCCAGTATCTGTCAATTTTCCTCTTGAACTCGTTTACCCCACTTGAATTTACAATTGTTTCAGGCATCGCATTCCATCTATCCACTACCCTATTAAAAAAATAATGCTTCCTACAATCCGTCTTAAATTTTCCTTTATTCAATTTGAATTTGTGACCCCTTGTTCTATTACCCGTATTGAAATCTAGTCCCTCTGTGTCCCCTTGCTTTACCATTTTAAAAAGTTGAATCAAATCCCCTCTAATCCTTCTTTTTTCTAGAGTGAACATATTTAGCTTCTTTAATCTTCCCTCATAACTTAAACTGGATATACCCTTGACCATTTTAGTAGCCCTATGCTGAACCCTTTCAATTAAATTAATATCTTTTTTTAAGTATGGAGACCAAAACTGAACAGCATACTCTAGATGAGGTCTCACCAAGCCTCTGTATAGTGGTAAAATAATATCCTCGGACCTTGAAGAAACAGTTTTTTTAATGTATCCCAATATCCTATTAGCCTTTTTACTAGCAGATGAACATTGATGAACCCATTTAAAGTCTTCATTTACTATCACCCCTAAATCCTTGATCATATTACCTTCTTTAACTTTGTTCCCTTGCAGATAAAATTCTGCCCTACCATTCCCCCGACCTATATGAAGTACCTGACATTTACTTATGTTAAAGGACATACCCCATTTTTCAGCCCATTGTGATATCATATCTAGATCCCTTTGTAAATTTTGTATCTGCTCCTGAGTATCTACCCTCCCCCAAATTTTTAAATCATCAGCAAAGATGCTGATCTTGTTCCTAATGTCCTGACTAATATCGTTAATGAATATTATAAAGAGAATTGGCCCCAATACTGACCCCTGTGGCACCCCACTCATAACCTCTGCCCACTGAGAATAATTACCCTTGACTTGCACTCTCTGTTTCCTACCTATCAACCAATTCCTAATCCACAGTAGTGTTTTACCTCTGATACCCAATTTTTCCAATTTGAGTAGCAATGCCTCGTGTGGAACCTTATCAAATGCCTTTTGAAAATCTATGTAAAATATGTCTACACTATGTTTTTGATCCAACTCCTTTGTTACTTCGTCATAGAACTTTAAAAGATTAGTTTGACAGGATCTACCCTTCCTGAATCCAAACTGATTGTCTGAAAGTAAGCTACCCTCCTCCAAGTATAACATTATATGCTTTTTAAGTATGGTTTCGAAAATCTTACAAATGACTGATGTTAAGCTCACTGGTCTATAATTGCCTGGATCCCATTTTGGTCCCTTCTTATATATTGGAGTTACATTAGCTAATTTCCAATCTATTGGCACCCAACCCGATTCGTATGTTGATTTAAAAATTGTCATAATTATGTCCCCTAATTCCTCTGCGCATTCCACAAGCACTTTTGGATAAACATCATCTGGTCCTGGAGCTTTAGTTGGCTTTATGCTTCTTAAAAGATGTATTATTTCCTCCCTATTAAAACAACAGTCCGAAATTTCCCCCCTTCCATTATATTCTAATGCATAGTCACCCATCAATTTAAAATTCTTATTAACTCTTATTCTTATTCTTATTAATTCTTATTAGTTTTTTTAACGAATACGCTTTCGTACAAGTGTGTCGTACCGATGACAGAAGTGACGTCAAGCGCAAACCCCAAACCCGTCTTCGCATTGTAGTTTTTATTTTGTAAAAAATTAACTGATGATCAGATTTCGAAAAAAAATTTAAGAAATTTTTTTAAAGAAGCTCTATCGAAATAAATTAAATAAATTTGAAAAATCGTTGCATTCCCCATTGCAAAATATATGATTTTATTAAGTAAAATATTAAGTAAGGCAACTCAGACGGACCAATCAATATCAAATGCAGTGTATAGCAATTGTAGTAAGAATACATATCTTCATTAGCGTAAATGTTTCAAGCAATTACTTTTAAACATTCACCTCTCTTTCCCTTCCTTACTTCGCAATAATCGTAACACTTAACGCATGGATAAAAAAAGATAAAAAAATCCTCTGGCCATTACCTCCCCTTTCCCTGAGGATGACGGGCATTCTTCTAGATGACCCTCGCGTTTACACCGCCGGACAATGCACACTGGCCGGCATTCCGGGAATTGCTGGAACCTCTTTCGTCGTCAGCCCTTTTTTTTGTAGATCGCTGCAATCTTCTCGCTCTCAAATATTCATGGCGGACCAATAGCAATAGCGTAACCAATAATTTTAAGGGGAAATGAGGGAATCGTTCAATATTGCGGGTTACTTTTGAGGAGGATATTTTTAAGTGATGGATTTATCCATGGGAGTTGATTGTTATGTAAAATGGATGGGTGAAGGTTGGTCAGCGAGAGCAGATTTTATCGAAGTTCAATAAGTTGAGAAGTATTAAAACTTTAATATATTTTTCAATTAAAAAATTTAATTTTGAGGTTTGGAGATAGGGTAGTTTGGGGTAGGTGTAACCCCTTTTTGGAACACTATATTTCTGAAGCTTATAGTCTACTTTGAATTGGCGCTTGCAAATATTTCCTTCCCCCACCACCGAATCAATAACCATGGCAACTTTCAACGTCAGAGCTGCGAAGAAGGCATACTATTTTTTTCCCACCCTACTTCCGTAAAAGTACTATAAAGCAGCTATGCCTTGGCCTTTACGGAAAGGACCGAATTTTTTTTACTGAAATAATAGAGAACGCATTTCAGTGCAGTAGAACCTTGATTACTGAGGTTTTGCCGTAGTTGTAGGCTAAAAAAGTGTTTTAAGTATTGGGTAGTACTAAAAATTTTTTTATTTGGCAATCGGGATGGTGATTGTTTTTAGATTAAACAGATTTCTATAGGTTATACAGATTACTATTGAATTGAATAATACACCCAGAAAGGCCTTTCAACAAATACTCCTTCAACAATATCGACAACAACTACAAGATCGACTCCTTCAACGAGATCGATCACGGTCAAGGCAACAATTTGGAGAATTTTTAATTTTATTCTTGATTGGTTGACTCTTCTGTAAAACAATCAGAACTCTGCAAGCTATTGCACTGTCATCGCATCATTTGCACAATTTACCCCGCTGAGTTCTGATTGGTTTATGATGTGTCAACCGATCAAACATTACAGCTCCCAACGAGGCGCCACACGGACCTCAAGCATTAATTCCACTTTAAAACAAGCAATCAAAAAACGCTATGCTGTGAAGCCAGCTCTATTCGAGCCAGCCTCAACTGCAGTAGGAAAAATACTATTAACGCACCGGTCACTGAGCCTGCGCGAAGAGCGTAACTATGGTTACGCTTCTACCGGGGGGAAAGCACTATTTCTCAAGCGCCAGTTTAAAGTGAACAGAGTATAGTAGAGAATTTTTTAAATAATTAAATTTAAACTTACTGACTTATTTTATTAAAGACTATATTAATAAACAAAAATTCCATTATTAGTTTCTAAAGTAATGCTTTACATATTTCTAAACTGGTCTTTATTTTTTCAAAAAACAGAAGGATGTTCCTTAGATTAAAAGGAAGCAAAATTTAAGAGGGAGTAGGTGGGTCCTTCTTGATAAACACACCATTCTGAAAATCTACTTTATATTAGCTGTATAATCTTGAAAAAATGAAACAAAACTAAAATATATGCAAAACCAATGAGTGGGACAAAATGTAACATGATCAATGCGAGCAAGCGTGAAATGTTACTTACAGATTTTAATTTGAAGGGATTTGACCCACTTGCTCGAGTGGCCCAACCCAACTAACCCTTAGTAATTTTTAGTATTCTAAAAGTATTTAGAGTTTATTCAGTTCTTTTTAAAGATAACCAGTTTTATGTTGTGTGTGGTGGTAGAAGTGTTTTTATTCATTAGCTTTAACAAGCAATTCAATTTGCGAAATTATAAGAGTCCTATTTTTTTATTGTTTAACGTTTTGATTCTTAATTGGAAATTTTAATATAAAACTTAAGTAAAGCTAGAATCAAGTAAGATAACTAAACCTAGGTGTTTGGATTTTTAATGCATTTTCTCTTGTATTTTGAATTAACTTGATTTTGTTTGAAATGTGACCGTTTATGTTACAAATATATTGATTTTATTAGTTCTTTAGAAATATCTAATCTGAACCTATACTTTTTAATGTTAGATGAAATTTGAGTTTTTAAAATCAAATCGAAAAGTTGAGTAAATTGATTATAACTACAAAAAATGTGTGTCAATTATAGTTAGTGTCCATAGTTCCGAATTTTGGACTATTCATTTTAGCTTTTCATTTAGTTTGTAAATAAATTTATGGAGTAAATATAATGGTTTCTTCAATAATGCGTAAATTTTTAAAGGTACTTAAATCCCTTTAAAACTAAATGGCCCACATATTATTATAACTTTTACTCAATGAAAGAAAATACAAGGTTTTTTTCTGTTAGCAAGTTTAAAAAAACACAGTTGTAAAACTATTTTAGACTCTTGTTAGAGAAATTATTTTACAAGCCTTACTATGTTTATTTCAGGTTGAGAAGCCAATATAACACCACAAGGGGATTCTGAAGTTTGAAGAAAATAAATCATATCCATAGAAAGATGAACTATTGAAATTTCTAGAACTGAGTTCAAGTCAAATTAAACTGTTAACTTTCTATGATTACTTCTATTTTATAAATAATGAAAGAACAAATTAGGCAATTCTAAGTTGCTGGATAAAGTTATTATATACTTTTGTAGAAAAAGATAAAAAAAACTTCAAGAAAGTTCATTAAAGTATGCAAGCGAGACATAATATTTCCTTTTAAATTAATCCCAAGAAACGCGGTTTTAAATTTCTATGTCCTCAAATACAGACAACGGATTTAAATATTTAATCAGAACACGTCTCATGCATTGAGTAATTTAAATTTTTTGAATATAAAATTATGTAAAATAAAAACACTAAGTTTATTTACCCTGTTAAAAATAAATATAAGCAAGTACTTATGATACGTCACAAAACAAGATCCCCAGTGTCAAGGAAATAATATTTTTAAAAATTGATTTGGTAGTAAGGAAATTAAATCCTCTAAAATTTCTAAATAATTCTTCATTAAATGTAACTCGAAAGTTGTTGTTTTTTAATTTTTTATTGATTGAAATTATTGCAAACAGGATTGTGTGTGTGGTTATAAACAAACGAATCTCAAAAATGGTATTTAATCATAGTCATCAAAATTTGTGTTTTTCGCACCCTTTTATAAGATCAAAATAAAATTGCACTTTTTAAAAGTATCAGCTTATTTATTTTCTATCTATTTATCACACATCACATTTTCAAACTATAATAAACCAGTTACATACTGAAAAAGGATAAACTTATTTATTTCAATAATTAAAAACCTGTTATTTTTTAAAAATCGTTAATGCTTTGAATTAAAACGAACCTTTTACGCTAATTCATAATTGAACCCCCATAATTGAAAATTTAACTTGTTTTATTAATTATCCTTATTAATTTATACTGTGATGGTAGTTTATTATCACCGAAAGAAACAATAAATTTGAAACTAATCTTTTATAGGAGTTATTATTTTTTATTTCAATCTACAATACTTCACATCATTTTATTTTACATTTTGAATTTAAATAATATTAATTAACTTAGATACAACGCTTTTTTAATTCATATAGAAAAAGTTCCCCTCCCCCATAATTTTTTGAAACGTATTATGAGTATTTTTATTTACATTAAAAGCATTTCTAGTTTTGTATTTTTATTGTACTGTAATGATTTAAAAATTTTTGCTCACAGCGCTCTTTTAAAGTTTACAAGATTTCGATTATAAGCAAATACATTAATAAATAACATTTAATGACTATAATGAACACTTTATGCATTTCTTTCAAATCTGTTGAGAATAAGGGTCTTCAAAAAACTAAACTAATAATAAGTTAAACCAACTTCTTTCACATTGAGAAAGGTGTATTATGTTATTAGACAAAACCTCATGAATTGTAATAATTTCTTCACAAATATACATTAGAACATAAATTGACAGTTATAAGTTTAAAACAAATAAACATTTACATTTTTGTTACCGATTATATTATATCGAGTGTCTCAAAAGTATTTAAACAAACGACTAGGTGCCGTAGATTGCATGCCACAAAATAAAGATAACATGAAAATAAATTGTTCATTTTAATTCATCCATTTTTATCAAAGCTATTATCCTTTTGCTTTATAAAAAGGGTCATCTTCAAAATGCTATAAAAAATTACGTATGTTTGCATTTTTACAGTAACTTAATTTATTGGGTACGTAACGCCCCCTATAATGTTGTTATAATGCTTTCGAGTCAAAATTCATAATATTTTACAAATATTATGTCAGAATTTACTTTTAAAAAAATCTACTTGAATAGTAACATCTTAACTTGTGCTCTCGCCTGTTACACACAATCCTTTCTTTCCATGTATCACACATTGAACCAATTCTTCATGAATGTCAAGAATCACCCTTTTATGTGACCCAGAACTGGCTGTGATGTTGATTTGAACTGATGTAAGTCTCAACCTGTATATTTCCAATAATTTGGAGTTTGAAAAATATCTGATATTAAAATAAAATATTTATAAGAATCTCGTGTGTCTCTTTTGGATTATCATATTTATTATAGGATATCGTTACCAGACGCCAAATTAAATCTGGTGCTAAAAATACATTTTTTCTAAGTAATGGGCAATACCAGCATTTTTTGAAAACAGAAAAAATGAACTTTTCCAGTAAAGGAAATATATCTAAATTCAAAAATTGGCATGAAAAGTTTCAAATAAATTTAGTTAATTTAATATTATAAAATAAATATCGACACTCACTTTGCCTTTGTTTAGGATTGAATGACGACAGATCTCTTTCGGCCTAAAGCCCTGGATAGCAAAGATTCCAGCAAAGTAACGTAGCTTCATCCAGGGCTTTATTTCGGCCTTACTTTAAAGTGAAAACAAAAAAATCCCTTTCAATTGTTTAATTTAAGCAATTGGAAGCATTTTAAGCATGAAGACTTTTACAGCCGGTTTGATTAATGAAATTCATTTCTTTCGGGCTTGTAGGCCGTGGTCTATAAACAAATAAAAGGTCCAGACGTTTCGTCGGAAGCTGTGTCCGACATCATCAGTACCACTGATGATGTCAAAAAAATGTGTTATGTATAAGTAATACTTTTTTATGAAATAGAATGTATGGTTCTTTAAGGTTTAGTATTTTAAAGGATCTTATTTACAATTTAGCATTTTTTTTTATTTAATAATAAGGGAATTAATTAACACAATCTTTATTGATCAATCTTTTGTATTGATGAAAGCTTTTTAAAGTTTAATCTTAACAACTCTGTTATAAAATTCTCAGAGGAAAAAGCAAAACATCAATCCAACTACCTTTAAAAAATCCAAAAACCTCTTGAAACCAGTAACTTTACATATAAATTTGAAGAATTCCAAGCACTTCTTGCACCTAACAAAATATAAAACATAACGTCTCTCTCAGTTTTAAAAACCCCCACCATGCCTCACTGACACCATCACGAGTCCATAATTCACAAGATGACAACTATGCATACCAGATGCACCTATCTACCTCTGCCTTTCCAAGATGATCCTCTTCTAAGGGGAAAAAATCCCTAAAATCGGAAGCCAAGGGAAAAGAAAGTAGAAATAAAATATTCTCCGATGATACTTGGTGCTGAAAGGATGTTTTATTATGGGACTATAAAACTTTATGGCGCATAGGCATGCTTCAGATGGGTTTGAGATATTGAAGAAAAAATTGGGACGCACACGTGCGACTTATATAACGCATTACACCCTTGTCACATAATGGTGTGAAATAAATCAATATTTCTGAATATTTCTTTGGACCAGGATGGTATTGATCTGAACTGATACTTTGCTTGAATCCTAAAAAGGATTATTTGTTTGTTACCATAGCAGAGGTTTCCGTTACCTAACGCCCTAGATGAAGCGAGCAATACTCTTCAGGCTATTCAGAACTTTAGTGTTACACACCCACTTTTATATAATGCTAGTGTATTTGTAACTAAAAATATAAAATGTTTGATGCTCATGTGTAAAAACAGATTCATATATCAGTGAAGCAATGCTTTTATGGATGATATGAATACCACTTTAAACTCAGTATGGACTATGGAACAGTCGAAAAAGTGGGAACGGATGTCAAATTATAAGTTTTATTTTTAAGAAAGAGAGTAAAACTAAATATAAATAAAAAAGTGTGTATTTTATAAATATTTAGAGAATTTGTATAAAGACACGCATGCTGTTAACTATTATTCATTTATCAACTCGTTTAAGATAAATTTGGTTTACTTTATCTTATAATCTTAAGGAATAAAATCATGAAAAACTTATGTAAGCAATAGAAATATCTTATGGTAGAAAAATAATATGAGCTAACTGGTGCTTTTAGTTAGAATTTTGTTTAATAGATTAAAAGGATAAAGGTAGAATGCTAAACCATATGCTTATGAAAAACACGGGATCCAAACATAAATTTTAACTTTAAAAGCTTCCAATTTGATATAAAGTATTACGTAACCTTTAAACTTAATATGAAATGTGATGTAAAGGTATCGCATGAAGTTGAGTGGCTTGTTCAGGAATGAAATAAAAAGGATTATAATTAAGGAGTAGAGGGTACATGATATGCTTTTAGAGGAATTTGAGTGATGCTAAATATAATATAATGATCACTTTAAAATATAGAAAGTTAGCAATATATAATTCGGTTCACAAAGTTTTAGTTATTAAAACGGAATATTTTAATTAAAATGGAACTAACTGCGGTGGATTATTACGAAATCTTGGACTGTTCACAATCTAGTTAAGAAATATATTATCAAAAATGTTATTTTACAGCTTCCTATAAATTCGCTCATGTAATGCAATTTTAAAAAAGCAAGGTCAGTAATTAATATTCAATAAAAGACAAGCAAAGCAAGAACTAATTTTTTGAGTTTTTATCATGTGCATTTTATTAAAATAAGCACAGCGGCAATTACTGACTGTAAATTAATAAAGCATCAAAAGAACTGACACTAAAACTTCAAACGCATCAAGATGTTTTATCTCAGGCATCATCCCGCTTCTTTTGCAATAATACAATCCTCCAGGGTCATTTTTAGTCAAGGCCCCTTCAAAAGACAGTTCCGACCAGAACAAACAAAAACAAATTATTTCTCCAAAGTCAAATCCCAAAGAGCGAAGTGACACACAAGTACGTATACACAGTTCATTTGGATATTTACTTTTCTAGAATCGCCATTTCTGCATAGCACTTTTCGAAAAGAATTATCAAGGGATTCAGCGCAGAAAAAAATCCTCAGAATTCGTTTTAAAAGTAAGAATGTTTATTGTTTTCTTCTTTCAGATATTAATCGAACGCTGGAGAACAAATTTATCGGTATTTTTTCTTCCTTCCTTTCTTGTGCAATCAAATCGAGTCAACCGTCTCTAAAAGGCAATTTAAGTGACAGCCCCGGCACATAAATGAAATTTATGGAGTCGATATTTAAAAGAAAAATATTTAACCTTCCTACCCTCTTGAAAAAATAGTCACATATTCCCCTCGTGGGGTCTCTGAGGACCCCATGCGTAAAACATGCCTATGACTCTAATAAAGGTTAAAAATTCCTTAAATGGAGAAGAATTGTCATTTTTTATTTCTAGAAAGATGCTGCAGAATAATTTATCCAATTTTTTTGGTATTTTTCTCATTTTTTCCGTCTTATTACGGCTTAATTGGGTTTCTTTTGATACACGTTTTTTATAACATCTGGACCTTCAAACAAGAATTAAATTACAGAAATGAACTACATTGAAGTTGTTTTACTTAAAATATTTATAATCACACTGTTTAAAGCATACTAGTTGATATACCCGGTCTTGCACGGGTAGAATTTAGTAGTTTATTTTAAACGATTTATGAAGCTGCATATATTCTCTATTCTGCATTATCAGCTACCTGTCACCCCAGATTAATTTATTTAGTATTATAAAACATGTAAAGTTAGGATTCTTCTTTTTAAAATTGAAATAATACAAAAAAAATGATCGGTTCAGATTTCTTAGTGAAATCAGTATCTCGCTTGCTTATGTAAGTTTTAACTAGTGATGGGCAGGTATCGATACCAAATACTTAAGTACTCGATACCTATAGGTATCGAGTGTATTCGATACCCACAAAAGTATCGATACTTTATTGACATATTTCATTTTAAATTTTTCAATGAAGTAATCTTTATAATACCTACTGTAGATCAAACGCAGCCTGTTTCCGTTTTCATTTTGCAATGCTCAAACCCAAGTCGTTAATCATCCGCGAGAGAAATTTGACGCGGCTAGGTTTTTCCCCCGCCAAATCCTTCGCCTCTATCCACCTCCAGGCCCGTAGCTACGGGGCTTTTTGATGGATCGCTTTCAGTTTTTTGAATATTAGTCTGATTATGGATAGGCCCTAAAAAAATTGTCCCTTCAGGTTCATTTCCTGACATTGAAAAAAAGTACTCGATACCTAAAAGTACTCGATACCTATAAGTATTCGATACCAAAGTATTCGATACCTATATGTATTCGATACCAAAGTATTCGATACCTAAAATTATCGATTTTGCCCATCACTAGTTTTAACATAAAATTGGTTTTTTTCTTGATAATTCTTCGAAATCACATTCTGGACTTCCGTAAACACTCATAAATATTTGAAAGCATTCTTATTTTTCAAAGAAGACTGAATATAAAAACCTATTTACAATCAACCATGAATTTATATTGTTTTTGTAAAGAATGTGTTCAACAGGAAGTAATGGCGACAGTTGTCTGAGTTTTTTTTGCTGCAACTGTTAGATACTCAAAAGATTTCTATAAATAGCATATTTTTCTTAGAATGTGAATAAAAAGTTTAAGAAATAGCGAGTGATTCAATGTATTTAGCCGCAATCTTCTTTTTGTAAAAAAAATGACAATTTCTACGAAAATATCTTTCTAATATTTCTCCAAACGTTCTAAACAAACATGCAAACCTTTTTTTATCTATAATACAACAAAAAATAACATACTAAACTTTATTTGATACTGTTTTACCGCCATTCATGGCTGGGGTCTCAGAAGACCCCAGAGGGGGAATATGTGACTATTTCTCCCAAGACACTTAAAAATGGAATAATAACTCCAAAATTTTTACCCATTGTAAAACTTTGCGTAATTAAGGAATAGTAGCATCGGAAATTGTCAAAACAAAAATGCATGGGAGATATCAAGCGTCAAAGTGCGTCTGGGGTCGAAAAAGACCCCAAAGGGGTAGGAAGGTTAAGGATGTTGCAAAATATTATTCGAAATAAGTTTTGGTGTGTTTTTAAAATAAACCTGGAAAGATGAAAGAGAAAAATTTAGATCGTGGATATTGATTAAGTATTTGACCTTTTGATAAAATAATATTTAATCAAGAGTTACGTCTTATACACTGGTGTTCAAAATTAAGAGAAATTGCACACTTGTTCGATTTTTTTCAGATCTATGGGAGATATTTTCATGAAATATTTTATGAACATAGGTTTTAATATACCCAATAAATATTTATTCCAAAATGGTAATTCACACGCAAGCGCAGGAGTAACAACCGTCAGAGTAGAAAAATATGAAATAGAATAGACCAAAATAGATGGTTTATAAGATGTATGACACCCTCCCATTATCATGCAAGCCTCCTTGAAAGATTTATAATATGAATAAGGCTGATAATAAAATGTCATGTTCATAAAGCCCACTTTTTCAGAAACACAGTTTTGGGGCTTTGAAGTGTTTTTGGAGGATGAAATTGCCTTAATTATTACCGTATTTTTAATTAAACGTTTTAAAACCCTTTTAACAATTAATTCAATGCGTTTAATAATTTTTTTAGAAATGCTGCCTACAATCATGAGAGTGCTTTGCTAACAAATGAAACAATAAAAAATGGTGTTACTACAGGCCATTGGTTTCCAAATTGTGGGCCAAAACACCCCGAGATACTTTGAAAAGTTGGATGACCAAGATCTTGAGGAGACAGAATATCGAAAATCTGGTTCGGAGACAAAAACGATGAATAACCTTGTATTTAGTGATTTCATGCATATTTGGGAAAAAGTAGGTTTCCCGAAATTTCATTTTAGTAAATATGTAGTAAATGGGAGAATAAATAGCATTCAATATTTATTTTTATTATGGATGGATCTCAACCTGCAATTACCAAACCATTACGATTAAATAAACCGACTCAACCTAACTGAAACAAAGAGAGAAAAAACACACACTCTTTACTTCCAGTCGATTTCTCCAGCAAATTTATTGCACCCAAGAAACACGAAAACCTCCTACAATTCATGCGAACGTTGCTCTCATCCCTACTTACACCATCAGACCACTTCATTACAAACAAATCGATCGCTGCCTGTCGCGAGCTTAATGCCTGGTATACAAGCAGCGATCCAAGCGACTGGAAGAAACTCCCCTACAAATGACTACGTCATAGCACTAAGGACCAATGGCAGGCCAAGATTCTAAGTCGATGAGGAAAACAATTTAAAAATTTTGACCTTTCTCCTCATCACATCCCGGTTGCGTCGCTTAAACCTCTGCATGTAAACCCTCCTCTAAATTCAAGAAACATAACTTAATAATAAACAGATGAATACCACCAGGCTCTGCGATTTCGTAGTAGTTCTTTATGCCCTTCCTCGGGGGTTATTCGAAACGTTCCACGGGCTAATCCTTCTTTGATTTGAATATTTTAATAAGATAATTCTGAATTGTGCTATTCTCTCCTGCTTCGATTCTGGGAAGAGGTTGTTATTGTCACTAGGAGTTTTTGTCTGTAGTTTAATGCAGAAAACTATACCTTGGAAAAGAGCTGTGAATAATTAATGGATTGGAATTTTCCAGAAGCTGGGAATGATTAAAGTATTGAATTATTTGGAAATTTTGGAAATTATTTTTGAAATACTTGTTTTTTATTGTGTTTTATTGGGTAAACTTTCAAAGCCGTAAACAAGGTTCTTATCGGTATAAATTTAAACGAGTAATAAACCGATAATCTAATTATCTTCAGGCGGTTTAAATGCATTTTAAACGAACACAAAAGAAAAACAATTCAATTATGTAGATATTCATTCAGTTCATTTATTAAAATACAACCGGGTGAAGTAAACAAATATTGTGTATTTTGATGGTGGGAATATAAATCAAAATGATTAAAACATTTTTGAAGCTTGAATGTGAAATAATTTCAAAATGGAAAACTAATATTCACCTTTCAAAAAGAATACTTTAAAGGTCACCGGGTGATTTCCACAAAGCAAAATAGTGAACTTTCGTCCTTTGGATCTACGCCTCAAGAGCGTTTAATTATTTACAGACAATAAAATAAATCTTTAATCGAAAAACATCACCAATTCGTTGCTTTGATACAAGAATGAGTCTGAGGAATTAAATATACATGTATAATTCTTTCTTGGATAGATTATTCGAAGAAATATGTTTGTAGAAAAATGTAACATGATGAAATTTGTGTAAGGAATTGTGATTTTACACCACACAAAAAAGACACACACACGTCAAAAACACGCCACAGTATTTGATTTCTTTAGTAAATAGCTTCAAAAACTGATAATTAGTCATTTTAATTTATAATATAATTTTTTATCTGGTATTAAATTATCTCACACACATTACGAGAATAAAACTTAAGCACGCGATTAATAATTTGATAACCTACAAGAAGGGAAAAAGCGGACATCTATTAATTTTTTTAACTGCCCAGTGAATTAAAACTCATAGGGGACAGGTTTTTTAGGTTTTTTTGGGGGGGTTGATTTTGATTGAAATTTACATGCTGAAAAATAAAAAAGCCTTTTAGGTTATAGGAACGCTTAATGAGCGATATCTATGCTTATGATTTGTAAGCATAGGTTGGCGAAGAGCAACGAGTAAGCTTCGTTTACTCAGATCGCGAAGCATTCTATAAAGAAATGCGGAAGCATAGAATTTCCAGAGGTTTATGAGCGATAGCTATCATGAGATAGCTCACATATTATATACAAAAAAACTAGTTTCCATCTTAGTATTTGTTACGGAAGCCGAACAGGGGCTATTCTGCTTTGAGAATTTTAAATGAATTTTCCGAATATCTACTTTTTAACTACCAATAACAAGAGAATGCTTCCATAAAACCCATGTACGATAAAAATAAAAAAAACTTACCTCCACGGGAAAACTCAACACAAGGCAAAAAACCTACACGTCCTATCCACCGTATTATTCAAGCATCCTGAGGGCAGGCCTTATGTTTTTTCCCTGAAGAAGAAAAATTGTCTATTTAAGGAAATATTTTCGGGGAATAAAATGCCATTCATCATGGGGATTCTAAACTTTCATAAAGCCATCTATAATCTCATAGCAGTGCTCTAAAGGATATTCAATGTAGCTCGCCAATGATTGATGAAAACGGAGTTTTGGTTTTAACGTAAACGATGAAAAGCCGGCCAAAGGAAAATTGAGTTTCAGATTTTGTAAATACAGGTTGTGCTAAGCTGATGGGAAGGTAGGTGAATCAATAATAAATCAGGCTTAAAATTGCACGTATATAGAAGCTTGCTTGGGCTACAAACTGTTGCGGCGTACCGCTATTGATTTACTTGGCGTAACTTTGTGATTATAAATAGTTAAGTCAATGGTTCCTACGTAGCCGGCGTTCCGGGAAGTATACGTGTTGACCTTAGGAAAAGCATTCTGATACAATTTTAAACTTAGTGAAAATGTAAATTATGAATAAGTTCTTGAAATATCTACTAGAGTCCAATAAGTATTTTTGAATAAATTAAGAACTAAAAGTGTTAGTCTATAATTGAATATTGAGGCGTATCAAGTTTAACTAGCTTTATATCATTAGTTATTAACCGTATTTCGGATAGTAAGTTATACCATAATGCATTTAACATGAACATTTAGGTGGTTTTTATTCTATAAATATTTTTAAAAAATGCAATATACGTTACGCAAACGATTTTGCGGTACTTTAGGATTAGACAGGCCCACATCTCCTCAATCGGTTTTTATTGGCAACATTTTATAAATTTCATATCAAAATGTTAAAAAGTTAAAAGCAATTAGTAGTTGATAATTTAAGCATTTCTTGGTTTCCATGTTGGAATATTTCCGCATTTTTTACAAAACTTGACGCTTACAACACAGCTATTCCTAAAGTACCGATTTTGCTAATTGGAATTTTAAATTTATTTAACACAGAATATCCATGAAGAGTTTATTTTCTTTAAAGTATATAATAACGTTGTTATTTTAGTTTAACCCGGGAAAGACTGAATTAATTTTATTTCTCAAATTAAATTTTCCTCTTTACTGTATGCTAATGACATGTCTTGAAGTAGACTAAAACCATTTTTTCAAAAAAAAATTTACTAATTTAGTCAGAATAGGGTGGTACCATATGGTACCGCTAGGCTCTTACACTACCATTTTGTGCACCATACATATTCTTATAAATTTGAGATTTCAAAGTCAAAATAATAAATTTATCACACTTTTATCACTTTATTTACCATTTTTAACTGAAACAACAATTAAAATTACAATTTAGGCAATAATGATTGATAAATTAATTATTGAATAGTTGATATTACCCTCATTATAACAATTAGTAGTTATATTTTGCTCTTAAAATCCTATTATCAAATTTATTTCTAGAAATAAATTTTGTACACACTAGTCCAAAGGTGATAAACAAACTTTTTATACCGCGAGGTAAGCTGATATGATACGGAATTGATAGTTTTTCCAATTTTCGCCTCATAATGAATGTTAAAATTAGGAATTTTGTTAAAAAACATAAGTTTTAGGCTTTAAAAATTTCATAAACCATATTTTATATTTTGCGTCTGTAGTTTAGTTGAAGGCTATGAACATTATATTGATGATTTGCATGAAATACTACCCTTGTATAGATGGATATTCTAATCAATCACTTATAATATGAAATTTTTCTTATTAAATTTAGAATTATTGGCCTTAAAAATTAAAATTTCGGGAAATACACTATAAATTCAACAAGTTATTAGCATAAAACTTATTCTATAGGTTTTACCTTAAAATTTAATTGATTTCACAGCATATAAAACGTTTGAAATAAAAAATACACTACTTCGAAATATTGGTACTATTTGGTAGCGTAAAAGCCTAGCGGTACCATACGGTACCGCAAGATTTCTATACCAAAATTTTCTACCTTAAAATTATTCAATCTTTTCCAAATTTGGGCTGTCATTGCATAATACAATTATAAATAATAATTCACCATTATTTAATCCATTCACTAATTTTAGGTATGAATAAATTGCACTTACATTTTCAGACGGGCCATTTTTTCGCCAGTCTTAAAAACACGCTTTTCATTAAGCCATTAAGCAAGAATTTTTATTTAAATAATTAGTTATTAAATTGCTGTTTACTAAAGTTTGGTCCATGTAGTAGTGACATCTACCGTCAGAATGAAAAAATAAAAGTATTTAGGTAGAAAAAAGCCGTTTTTTCGTAGTGATGTTTGCCGGTACCATACGGTCCCGCTAGTCCTTCCCGGGTTAATTTTAAATAAAACGAAAAAAAATGAAGAAGATGATAAAGAACTATTATAAGAAAATTCCTTTCTTTTATAAGATATATGAGATAAAATATTCCAAAGAATAATATAACGAATTATAAGTTTTGTAACAAAGTTAAAATACAAATTATATAAATAAATTTATAAAATACAGTATTCTTCCAGACGAGTGTCTCTGTGAAACAAAAAGATTGAAACTCAAATAGAATACGAAGGAAAATTACTACTCCCTATAGAGATTGAAAGACTGTTCCTTTTTGAGACTGAAAATCGTAAAAATTAGGAATTGAGACTTCATATCTCTAAAGGGAAAACACGTCTGTCGTTAAATTTTACTGCGTTCTCTTGTTGTAAAGATGTTCAGATATCATCTAGGTAGAGAAAAGGGTTAGATATATTTCTGTGTTATATATCCATATGCTGGGCTCCATTTATATAAAGAGATGTGTCATAACGTAATATTGTGGGCGTTAGAGAGTATTCCAAATTATTTTGAAGTTAGAAAACAATTATTCTATATTGAAAATTTTTCAAAAGTAAAAAAGTAGCACTTTAACAACATCCTAAAAATCGGGTTAGCTATTTGAAATTTTGTCACACGTGCAGCATAATTTTACACTTTATTTTTGTTCTGTTGGCCGCATGCATTAGTTAGGAATCAAACCCTCTCAAACTGGCGATTCAATAAGGAAATTGCATGTGTCAGATTTTCAAAAACAAACAAGTGTTCCGTATGGTTTTTTGTATGGTAAAATGAAATATCTAGTCAGTTTTTCAAAAAAAATGTACAGGTAATTAAATATTTTAATTTAAAAGTCGAGAAAAAACACACGTGACTGAAAACGTTTATTGTTTAAAGATCTCAACAATCATACCATCAATGCCATTTCTTTTCAACAATGTTTATCGTAAGATGACGTCAACATACGATGATCCCAAACTCTTAGCGTTTTCGCGTTTTTGTAAATTTTTTTGGCAATCAAAAAATTTCTCGATCGGCCTCAAATTTTGGGCAGTTGCTTATTTTTGCAAGAGGAATCTATTAAAAAAATGAAAAAAATCATGCAACTTCCTCATTACCGACATAGTAATTTAATACTAGTACGTATGTATAAGTTATCTTACTTTTTAAAAAATAGCAATTTACTGATAAGTATATTGTTGTAAAAATATAAAGGATCGAATTTACAACATCATATGAACTACTTTTTTAATTTTTAAGTTACCCCTTAAGTATGCCCTTTGATATTTTAGACGGGCATTCTAAAGATATTTTCAATACTTCATGCATTAAGATATTCCAACTTTGCTCTTTCAGATTTCTCAACTCCTACCCATTTACAACCAAAAAGTTGTAGTCTAACACAGTTTTGTGAAAAGGTTCTTACAACAAAGCTAGGGAATTCAAATGTTAACGCACACTGTGATTCTCTGGACCTTATTCCCATTAGATTTAGCGGGGTTAAAATGTCATTTAGCGTGCACGGGTTAAGTACTTTATAGGCGTGGTTACAGAGGGACTTAATGATAAAAGAGACAACTTGTCAATTCGCAGTTCACGGTAGAAACTTGGCAGAAAATGCTGGAAAAAGTACGTGCAGGTTTAAGCACCATGGTGCCTTAATAACTACTAGCATGAATTATGAATTATAACAGCAAACTTTTAAACCAAATGAACGTTTAACTATTTACATATCTTTTAGTTGTATATAGTTTTGAAATGTTTTGAAAGGATCGTTGATTCATGAGTAGAAACGTGTCTTAAGTAATTAGAGTAGTTGCAACAATATACATTTTATATTGATTAGTAGGCTAAAACTTCTTAAGATTTACGAGTAAAGTTTATTAAATTTGGTATATATGTTAAGGGAAACGTAATAAATCCGGGATTATTAATTATGCCCGCGTATTTCGGGCAAAGTGATAAATACTCATTGATAAATGCCATTAAATTTATCACATTGCTCGCCTGCACTTTGTAATGATGATGAAATTACCATCATTACATTTAAAAACAAAACACTATGGCTCTCTCAAGTTCGGTTAAGCAGTCGGGTAGCAACAAGAACCATAAGCCAGATGCTCTCGAACAGGGTGGTCTCTCTCATTCCGACAAAGAGAATCAAAGAATCATGCCGTCATCCCGAGGGTACTATCGCAACAGAGTTTTAGAAGCCGACCATTGTCCACACAACGTAAAATCCTAATAAAACAGTCCCATTGCAGAACGGGGGGTGCCTGTAGCAAAATCGCCAGGTGCGTCGCGGGAGTTGGTTTCGGCGGAAAGGTTTTTCGGTCACCAGGTGGAAAAAAATTAATGATATAAAATTGGAATAAAGGGTTCGGCTTGAATTTATGGTAGGGGGAAGTTTTGACCACTGATATTCTAGAATGGTGGAGTTTCGGGATTTTGAGCCTGGAGATGTGGGAGTGGACCAGCCGTGATTTGATCAGAGAACTATGGGATAAAAAGGGGGCGTAAAAACATGCAGAGATTGGACGATTAGTTAAGAAAGAGAGGAAGGTTATAAATACTCTGACACAAGGGAATGAAGGAGTTGTTCGTTGTTCGCGAGTTCGAGGTTCGTTCGTCTAAAAGGGTCCTTCAAATGAATTTATTGATGTGTTAACCAAGTTTTCGTAAGAAATGTGAAACAAGGAAGAAACCGGGCGCAGCATGGCCCGTGAATTAGACGCGATGCCTTAATTTTGTGTGTGGAAAAAGTTAACTGTGCCAATGGATGAAGGGAAGGAACAACGACCGGAAGGGGTGAGTGACCATGTTCTGTCGAACGCCTTATTCTTGATATGCCATAATTAATCATTAAGAATTATTATTAAAATTAAGATTGTCAGCCTAGCATATTTACGTATATTATCTGTATTATATTTTATGTGTGTAACTAATATTATTATTGTCCAATTTACTGTAAATAAATGTTTGTTCGTGTTTATATGAGTTTGTTTTACTTAAGGGACTGGTTGAGCACTTGGGATATTGCGGAAACTAAAAATGTGATAAACTAATCTTAAACTATACGATCACCAACTTATCGGTCTTAAAGTTAATTAATGTGTAATGTAAATTAACGGCCACCAGTAACCAAGTAACGTAGTAACGACTAACCTTAACAATTAAAACCAAACATAACACATTTAGAAACGTTACAATTGGTGCCGTGTGTGAAGCTCAACAGTCGCTTATAACTTTAAAAATTTGAAACGAACAGAAATGAATTGGACAATGATGGTAAATGATGAATATTGAAAAAAAATAAGAGTTATTGCTTGAAAATGAATGCCAGTATAAATATATTGTGTTATATGCATACTTAATTATTATGAGTTGTAAAATGTGTTAGATATGGTGTAAAAGCGAGAAAATATAGAAAAAATGGAAATATTTCTCAAGTGGGAAAATTTTGTGTGTTTCTTAAAAATGTTTTGCTTGAGGAATTGTTAGTATATGTGTTGATCGCTTGAAGAAGGGGAGAATAATGTGTAGCTTATAAAAATGAATGATTAGCTAGTTAGTTATGTTGATAATAGGGAAGATAAAAAGTAGAGAGGTTTTGAAAAAAAAAAAGGAGAATTGATGATATTAGGTATTGAAGAATTAATATGGATTATAAAATGATGGTATGGGAAAAAGATATATTGAATTTATTTGTTGTGATTATTACTGAATGGGAACCAGAGAGAATTGCTTATATTTTCATGTATGTAATGGTATAATTAGAGATAGTTATCAAGAGTATAGATAAAGAAATAGTAGGAATCTATTATAATTCTGAGCGGAAAAAAAAGATATAATGACTAATGGACAGGAAGATTCCAGGCAGCCTATGCCGATTAAAATAGCAGGATACG
The DNA here is from genome assembly GCA_024610705.1 of Tetragnatha versicolor. Lineage (NCBI taxonomy): Eukaryota > Metazoa > Arthropoda > Arachnida > Araneae > Tetragnathidae > Tetragnatha > Tetragnatha versicolor. Next base: position 36,853,480 of record JANDEH010000003.1, read on the forward strand.
TGTCTTTAATTGGGATATTTGATGGTGAAACATTCAAAAATGTGAATTTTTTTATAAAAACCTTAGAGAATATTGCACAAATAGGGGGATGGACCGACAGGGAAACAATTGCGGTATTCAAAAGCAAATTAAGGGGCCGGGCCCTCCAATTTTTAATAGATGATTCTGAACTTTTAAATGTGGAAAAATATGATGAATTGAAGAAAAAATTTTTGGCTTTCTTTTCTACAAAAATATCCCTATTACAACGTCAGCAAAATTTTTCTAACTGCCGCCAAAATCCCGGTGAGTCGGTTCGAAGTTTTGCAGCAAGGGTTTCAAATTCAGCTTTTCAATATTTACAACCCGAGCAGAAAGAAAATGCTGCTATTAAAAAAATATTAGACCAAACAAAATTGGCAAAATTTTTAGAAGGGTTAAATGTTACTTTAAAACGCTCAGTGATTTTTCGGAATCCGCCAGATTTTGGTACGGCTGTTGACCAAGCCGAGTGGGATGAAGCAAATAGCTTACTTTTGGAGGAAACTCCCGTAAACTGGGTAAAGTATCAGGAAATTATGGGAAGACAAAATGAGGCTATTTCCAATTTAGCAGAGAAAGTGAATCAACTGAGTTTGGCACGAGATGTGCAATCGGAGAATCAAAATTGGCAAAGACAAGAAATTAATTTTAGGCAACAGCTGCGATTTCGCTCCCCATTACCCCCATGTAGGCACTGCGGACGCAGGAATCATTTAAGTACCCAGTGCTTCTTTTCAAATTGTCCCCAATACCCCCCAAAATATCCCACAACGCTTGAACGATTCTCAGCACAATGGCCACACCCAACGCCGCCAAGGCAAACAGTTTACCGAAGGGCTGCGAGAAACCCACGCTCAAACCCGGGAAGAGATGGAATATATAATGCTCCATATAATGTACCCTATAACGCCTCAAATAACGTCCCCTATAATGCCCCATATAATGTACCCTACAACGCCTCATATAATGTACCCTATAATGTCCCATTAAATGAGGAGAGGGAAAAACCACTGACCCCTGCTACTCCCAACACAAGGTCTGTAAACAATAATCATAAAAAACCGTCAGGGGAAATTCAGGCAAATCTCCCAATAATTGAAATTTTCATTGGCAATAAGAAATTAAGAGGCATGATTGATACTGGGGCTAGTTGTTCGCTAATATCCAATAATGCATATGAATCTGTCCGAGGAAATATAAGATCATCTAAAGTAAACGCGGACGTCCGAATTACATCACTCACAGGAAATTCCATTGAATTCATAACTTGCCAAATGATGCCTGTAAAAATAAACGATAAAATATTTTTCAACAAATTCTTCGTCACGCAGGGTGACTTAAATCCTGAGTATCAAATAATAATTGGTTATGATTTTCTTTCAAAGCATGCATGTTTAATTGATCTGAAAAATAATCTGTTGAAATTACAAAAAGATTCCATCCCTATTGTGAAGTATAGTGCCGCGACTATTAACGTAACACATATAACAAACTATGCTAAATTGTCTAGAAAAATTAACTTGGCCCCAAATACTTCAGAAGTTATAAAACTACTACCTCAACAAAAGTTAAAACCGGGGACAGATGTTCTTGTAACACCCGTAAATTCTCAAATGCTCTTTGAAATACACAATGCTGTAAGTACTATAAATATAGACGGATCTATTCCAATAATGGTCAATAATCTGTCGGATCAAAATTTGCACATAAATAAGAACACTAAATTAGCCCAAGTTGAGGAATATATAAAAGTAGAGGAAAGGGGTGATCGAGATAACAAAAAGCGCGGTGATATAAAGGAATCAGACTTTAATTTGGAAAACGTGCCTCTCCCAGAGAGAAGAAAATTAGTAAAATTACTCTTCGAGTTTTCAGACGTCTTTAGTAAATCCCTGAGTTCAATTGGCAGAACAAATATACAAGCTCCTAGAATCCAATTGACAAATGACTCCCCCATTCAATGCCGCACATATCCTATTCCTTATGCTCTGCGGGATACAGTAAAAACCCAATTGAATGAATTAGAACAGGCAGGAATAATTGAAAAGAGTGATTCAAACTATAGGTTTCCCTTAATAGTGGTTAAGAAAAAAGCTGCGGGAGAGTACAGACTAGTGATTGACTATAGAAAACTAAACGAAGTAACAATATCATCAACGTATAAAATGCCCCTTATCTCGGAAATATTAAATTCATTAAAAGGGAACACATACTTTAGTAGCCTGGATCTGAAAAGTGGATTCTATCAAATGCCCTTAAACGATGAAGATAGGCATTTAACAGCTTTTGCAAGCCCTTTTGGAGCATATCAATTTAAAGTACTGTCCATGGGTCTCAAAAATTCCCCAAATAATTTTCAAAAATTGGTAGATACAGTTTTGCATGGGTTACAGGATGATAATATAACAGCCTTCATAGACGATGTGTTAGTTCCTGCCACGTCTGTAGAGGAATCACTGTCTAAACTTAGAGTTGTGTTTGAACGATTCAGAAAATTTGGATTAACACTTAACCCCAGTAAATGTTCATTCCTACAAAAAGAAATTCAATATCTCGGCCATGTAATTAGTTCAGAAGGACTACGGCCCGCTCCTCATAATCTAAATAGTATAAAAGATTTTCCAACCCCAACTACTAGACGAAAATTACAAAGGTTTATTGGCTTAGCCAACTATTACAAATCATTTACTCCAGCCTTTTCGGAAGTCATCGCTCCCTTAACGGACCTGACAAAAATAAAACAAAAATTTAAATGGACATCAGAGGCTCAACATTCGTTTGAAATTATTAAAAACAAACTGTTGTCCGACGTGATATTGCAACATCCTGATTTCACGAAACAGTTTTATATTAACACTGATGGTAGTAACATTGCAGTTGGAGGAGCTTTACTGCAAAAAGATTCTAATAATATTATGAGACCAATTGCATATTTCTCTAAGAAACTACAACAATTTGAGAAAAAGTGGCCTGCGATTCAATTAGAAGCTTACGCCATTTTAACTACTATTAGGCATTTTAAAACGTACTTGTATGGAAGAAAATTTACAATATTATCAGATTGCAAGGCTCTAAATTATTTAGTAAAGCTAGAAAACCCAGCTGGTAGACTGTCTCGTTGGCTTCTTGAAATTTCAACGTATAATTTTGATTTTGTCCACATCAAGGGCACCTCTAATGTGTTAGCGGATTTCCTGTCTAGAGATGTACATGGGCAAATCAATACAATAAACGTATGTCCACCAGATGTAAATAAAATAAGGGAGGAGCAGGAGAAAGATCCAAAATTAAGTCAAATTATTGATACTATAAAGGGAGAAATAAAAAACAAACGTAACCGTGTAAAGAATGTGGATTCATATTTCTTGCAAAATGACTTATTGATGCATTTGGGAATACCAGATAAGCATGCCGCTAGGACAGAGCTATATGAACAAATTGTAATACCAAAAACCTTAATACCTCAAATCTTGTATAGCACACAAACTGTCCATTACTCCTTTTATAAAAACTATTGCTCAATTAAAGAAAAATATTACTGGGATAATATGTATGCAGATATAAAAGATTTTTCGGATTCTTGCCCCCAATGTATTGAAAGGAAGGGATTTAAATTAACAAAGGCATCGTTACAAAATTTTGAAACTCCTACAAAAGTTTGGGAGATAATTTCATTGGATATAGTAGGACCCTTACCCCTTTCAGAACAAGGCAATAAATATATACTCTCTATGATTGACCACTTTTCCAAATTTACTTTCTTTTATGCAATCCCTGATATGACGGCAAAAACAATATCTGATAAATTACTAGATACAGTGTGTAATTTTGGCTTACCTAAAACCATTTTAACAGATCAGGGAACAAATTTTCAAAGCCAAATTTTTAAATTGTTAGCAGAAAAACTGCAAATAACAAAATTGAGAAGTTCAGCGTACCATCCTGAATGTAATGGTAAAATAGAGAGGGTCCATAGGAGCTTAAAAAATAGTTTATCCTGCCTTGCAGAGAAAGTATCAGATTGGGACTCTTATTTGAGATATTACACATATGTGTACAATAATTCCTATCACGAAACCATAAAAGAAAAACCTAGCTTCGTCATGTTTAACAGGGATTTAAAATTACCCTATGATCTGTTAGAAAGTGAACCGAGAATTCATTACTACCCCTGTGACGATTTTATTGAGCAAAATTTATCCCGCATGAAATATGTTCATAGAAATGTTTATAATAATATTGAGAAGTATGCGGAAAAACAAAAATCTGTCAGGGATAAAATAGCAAAATCTAAATCATTCCAAATTGGGCAAAAAGTGTATATATATACCCCACATGTTACGCAGGCAGCGGGTAAAGCGTTTACGAAGAAATTTTCGGGTCCCTTTAGAGTCATTCAAAAACATTCTGATGTAAATTACTCGGTGGTTGATATCAAAAAGCCTCATGCCAAACCAATAAGAATGCATGTTGACCGTATATATGGGTTTAAAGAAAGACGCCTAGATTTAGAATACAATCCTACTCCCGGGGATGATATTATGGAAAGTCAGGAAAAGGTACAACTTAAGGAAAATAAACCAAATGATAAGAATATAAAACAAAAATCTGTACCATTTAAATATCCCTATGAAGAGGAAAGCGAGGAAGAGGATTATTATTGGCAAACTTTCCCTACATCGAATAATCCCCCTTGCATGCCTACGCGAACAGGAAACAATATGGGTTCGCAATCGGGAAATACGGCCTCAGGATTGGGAAATACAGCCTCTGGATCGAGAATCTCTACAGGAAAAAATGTAGCCTCTCAGAATGGAAACACGCCTTCGCGAACCGCGAATCCCCCAACCCCTTCAGCTAGTACTAGTACATCTAGTGGGCAAAATACAAATGCTAATGTGAATGATGGGGGAAACCAGGGTACACAGGCACAACCCTATGAATTCCGAAGTAGGAAAGACATAAACTATTCGGACACAAAGCGTAGGGTGTACCACGCGAATCCATTACTAAACTGGGCTATTACCCCAACTATTCCCGAAGGTCAAAGGGGAATCATTGATAAAATTGCTGATAGTTTGGCAGGAACCTTTTTACGGCAAGAACTTGAAAGGGAACCATCGGGAAATGTGAACGCTATAATGACAAAAATATACCCAACGCGTGTGATAGTGAATTCAAATTTGAAAGAATACGTATAAGAATCAAAAATGGACACATAGAAAATCCTAGGTATACCATGAGATGAATTGACCGATGATATGCAATGTAAAAGGCCGACGAACTGGATAAAAGGGGCTAGTGTAAGCAATCGTGGAAAGCTGGGGTATTGCACAAAAGGCACTCCTTGGGGTGAAAACGTAAACGCAGGAGACGGAGCAATTAGGAACTATAGTTGAATAAAACGAACGGGGCAGCAGAAAATTGCGGGGTTGTATACAATACAACCTGTGAGGGGTTGCAAGGATAGGAGTGGTACTCCGGGAGGTAGCAGCTTGAAGAATTCGAGAATGGGGAAGAGAGGATGTTTGTGATTCTATTTATGGTTTCTCTTGAGGTGAGGGGATATATTTAATGGTTGAGTGGATGGCGGACATTGGGGGGATACAGAAGCGAGTGAAAGTGAAATTCTGATATAGATTGTAAAAAGAAGTTAAGAAAAAGAGAGAGAAAAGGATGTTATATAGTGTAAAAAGAGGTTAAAAAGAGAGAGAGAAGTTTAAATCCTGAAAGAGATAGTAAATTGTATGCATAGAACACATTTATATGGTATTGGTTTTGGTTGATAACTTAATTGTATATTTCAAGCATAATTTAAAAGTAATATGAAAATTGTGATAACATTATAATTTTCAAATGTAAATTGTAATAATTGATGCTAAACTTTAAAAAATATAGATATAGTAGTTTGAACTAAAATAAATGTGACAGTGGTTGGCGGTAATATCGCGAGTTACTTCCAACTACAAATACAATGTTTAATTCGATACTGATGCTGGCGTTGGTTTTCCGAATTGAACGAATGTACTCTGTCATATTATAAATAATTTTAAAAGTTAAAAAAATTAATGGAACTGCTTAAAAGAAGAATATGATTAATTTAAAAATAATTATATATAATTACTCTGCATAATTTAAATCAATGAATTAATCTTTCAAACCTAAAATTTAGTTATAATTTAAAATGTGTTGTGTTTAAGGTTAATTAGTTCTATTGCATGACAAATTTATACTAAGGAATAATTAAAGTTAAATTAAAATAAGTGGCATATTAAATTGGCGGTAGATGGATTTGATTACTCATGCTCTTTCCAGGTCTTGGCAACACTACTGATGTTCCAATGAAATTAGAAAGAGGCAAACGCAAATGCCCATGCTCACTCCAGAAAAATATGACAAACTTTCTGCAAAACCTAGAACTTATTGCTGCCATTTAGCACGATGGACTTCACTGAAACTCTCCAGTCAGTGAGCCTCCTCCAAACTGGAAACATATGACTTTGTGGTGGTGCTCACTGTAAGGCACTGCTCTCAGCGATTGGCCGGTTCTGCACCGTGTTTGATCCAGTGCATGCAACCCGTTTGAACTTCTCGTACATGGTTGCTGATCCAGCGCATGCAACCCATTCGGACTTTGGGACATGTTTTGATGATTCAGTGCATGCAACCCGTTTGAACTTCTCGTACATGGTTGCTGATCCAGCGCATGCAACCCATTCGGACTTTTGGGACATGTTTCGAGGATCCAGTGCATGCAACCCGTTCCAGTGCATGTTCTCATCAGATTCCAGCAACTCCAGGGAAACGTTGAATCCAGAAGTGCGCCAATCAGTTCCCTACCATCGTAGGGAGTGTGCACGGCTTTGGAAAGCCCCTCGGAAAAACGGGGGAAATTCCATTTACGACGTTCGTCTCGATTCGATGCTCCAGGAAAGTCGTTTCGACCCCATCCCTACCAGCGGGTCCGGACAATGACTATTTCTTCTTTACTCCCCCCCCGAGGATCGAGAGAACTGAGCCACCAGTTTACCTAGGAGCACCTAAAAGTGACCTGATTGTCTTTACAGGTGACTGTTACTTATAACCGATGAATTCAGGACTCTGCTACATCGTCGGTACAGGTATTTACAAGAAATTTTATATGGTCAGATGAACTATAGACTCAGAGTGAAAATTTATAAATCTACAAAAAATGAAAATTTAATGACTTATATAAGAATGGGAGCTCACTATGTATGTACAGGTTTCTATAGATATTATTAGTACAAAGTAGGATAGTATAAAAGTTGAAGTAATGATAATATCATATGAATGAAGTAATGATAATATCCATATGACATATTATGTCAAATGGAAAGGAGAAAAATTGAATGGAACTAAAGTATTAATAAGTAGATATAGTAGTGTAGATGTCACAAGATAGAAAGGAATTGAGTACGTAAAATTGAAAATTAAATCTTGTATAAGTATATGTAGCCATTATGTATCTAGGTTGGTAAAAGTATGTTATGATTGCTGTGCTTAAGTTAGAATGTTCTTGGTGATAATTGGTATTTTATTAATGCATGCTCTAGAGAATAGTATGGTACATATTATGTTGAAAAAAAAATGGAAGGAGTAAATGAAATAATGCTAATGAGAAAAAAAAAATTCCTAAGCATGTATAAGAATATGATAGATATAAGATGATTAAAGTAATGTGGTAATTCAATTACTTAAACAAAACAAGAGAAATGATAAAGCTGAATTCTGTAGTTGAAATTTTGGTGACATTTGACAATTGTGCATGCTGTAAATATTATTATGTTGTGAGTTTATGAGTGTAATTTAATGTGAAAAGATAATTGAAAGGTAGTTAATGGAAAGATACAAATGTAAAAAGTAAATACAATGCATATATAGGAATTAAATATAATATTAATATTAAGGTAAATGGTAATTCAAGTGAAACAAAAAAAAAAGAAAAAGAAACAGGGAGATAAAACTGAAGTGTGTGTGTGTTGTAAATTGAAATTAGAGTATATTTATTCTGTGGATAACTTACTGTGCTGCTCTAAAGAATAGTGAAATAGTGTGTTAAAAAATTGTTGTTTTTAAAAGGGAAAAAGAACCCAGAAAGAATTTAAAATTAAATAAGGTAGGTTAAGTGGTAAGGTATGAAGGATAAGAGAAAAATTTTTAAATAAGGTAGCATTAATTTATGGAAAATTTAAAAGGTATATAATGAAGGAAATGAGAAAATTAAATAGTAAATGCAAAAAAAAAATTAAAACATTTAGAAGTGATTGTAAATATCAATTTAAGGAAAGATAGATTATAAACTAATAACAAAGATGAAAAATAATTGAATGTTGGTAAAAATGAATGTAGAATTATGCATAAGACTGATAGGTTAGTTGAAATGAAAGATAAATTGGAAAATAAATGAAATATAAAATGGTATTGAGAAGCACCCGATAGAATTTAGAGGTCACTCTTTAACCATTTTAGAGATCGATTCAGATAGAGGTGAGTTTTATTGGATGTTATAATTTAAACTTGGAATGATATAATAATATAAGGTAAGCGAAGTGTATAAAGTGATGATTTATATAGTGTTTTAATCAAGCTATTTCTAACAAATTGTTGAGAAAGAATATGATAAAGGTTATAAAATGTTGCACAGAGGTATAGTTATTGAAAAAAAAATAATGCAAGCAAAGAATAATGAAAGTATTAGCTGTAGATGATTGAGAAAGAATTGGTATTGGGAAGCACCCGAGTAGATTTAGTGGTCACTCTTTTACCATTTTAGAAATCATTCAGTTAAAGAATTGATTGGATGTTGTAAGGTGAAGTTAAATTAAAAAATATATAAGTAAATGTATTCTAGTTATAGAGAAAGCTTTAAATCTGTGAATCAATTAATATAAAAATGATGTGCATGTATAAGTGTTATATTGAATTGTATTGATGTTTTGTGTCAAAACGGACGTGAAAAAAGGGTAGTTAATTCAAATAACTAAGAAAGAACATTACTGGTAGTTTATAGAAAAACACTTCGTATAGTAAAATGTGGTCTAAGTTTGATGTGAATATTCTTATTGTGTAATTGTGGTAATATATGTCTGTACTGTATGTTGTATCTTGTTAATTTAACAATCTATGAGAAAAATATGAATGGCGATACTTAGAAATGAATAGGTTTTAGTATAATTTGAAATTAAGGAAAAAGGTTGGCGGAATATGGTGACTCAAACGAAAAAATTTCACTGGCAACAAGGTTATTTTTTTTCTCGTTTTTTTTCTTAAATAGTGGGTATAATGTAATGATGATGAAATTACCATCATTACATTTAAAAACAAAACACTATGGCTCTCTCAAGTTCGGTTAAGCAGTCGGGTAGCAACAAGAACCATAAGCCAGATGCTCTCGAACAGGGTGGTCTCTCTCATTCCGACAAAGAGAATCAAAGAATCATGCCGTCATCCCGAGGGTACTATCGCAACAGAGTTTTAGAAGCCGACCATTGTCCACACAACGTAAAATCCTAATAAAACAGTCCCATTGCAGAACGGGGGGTGCCTGTAGCAAAATCGCCAGGTGCGTCGCGGGAGTTGGTTTCGGCGGAAAGGTTTTTCGGTCACCAGGTGGAAAAAAATTAATGATATAAAATTGGAATAAAGGGTTCGGCTTGAATTTATGGTAGGGGGAAGTTTTGACCACTGATATTCTAGAAAGGTGGAGTTTCGGGATTTTGAGCCTGGAGATGTGGGAGTGGACCAGCCGTGATTTGATCAGAGAACTATGGGATAAAAAGGGGGCGTAAAAACATGCAGAGATTGGACGATTAGTTAAGAAAGAGAGGAAGGTTATAAATACTCTGACACAAGGGAATGAAGGAGTTGTTCGTTGTTCGCGAGTTCGAGGTTCGTTCGTCTAAAAGGGTCCTTCAAATGAATTTATTGATGTGTTAACCAAGTTTTCGTAAGAAATGTGAAACAAGGAAGAAACCGGGCGCAGCATGGCCCGTGAATTAGACGCGATGCCTTAATTTTGTGTGTGGAAAAAGTTAACTGTGCCAATGGATGAAGGGAAGGAACAACGACCGGAAGGGGTGAGTGACCATGTTCTGTCGAACGCCTTATTCTTGATATGCCATAATTAATCATTAAGAATTATTATTAAAATTAAGATTGTCAGCCTAGCATATTTACGTATATTATCTGTATTATATTTTATGTGTGTAACTAATATTATTATTGTCCAATTTACTGTAAATAAATGTTTGTTCGTGTTTATATGAGTTTGTTTTACTTAAGGGACTGGTTGAGCACTTGGGATATTGCGGAAACTAAAAATGTGATAAACTAATCTTAAACTATACGATCACCAACTTATCGGTCTTAAAGTTAATTAATGTGTAATGTAAATTAACGGCCACCAGTAACCAAGTAACGTAGTAACGACTAACCTTAACAATTAAACTAACATTAACACATTTAGCAAAACGTAGCATTTTTAAACGTTACAACTTCATGCATTATTAACAATGCCCGGTTTATCACATTGCCTATAACATACATAAAAAGTTTTTTTATGGTAACAGATATCTAACCCTATATGTGAATTCAAAGCTCAAATATGTTTTGTTATCTACATAAAATGAATTAGAAGATTAAAAATACGTGAAATATTACGGTTTATTCACGAAAAGAAAAAAATCGTTGCACATAACAATAGGAGAAAATGATAGCTCCTAATTTTTATAATTTTATACACTTATCTACACTTTTACAGAAAGGTAAAATCTTTTCCCCGCAATTAAGTTCTCTAAAACTTAGTATTTCATTGAATTATTTATTGGTCAGGAATGCATAAAAACATCCAACCTCATTTTTGATCACCCTAAAAGATTCAAACATTTAAAAAAGGTTTTCAATTAATTTAAATTAAAATTAATCATCGATGACTCATCATTAAATTAAATATATTTAACGTTATTATTTTAAACACAACATACATGCTCAAAAAATTTATTCTTCATGTTAGAAAGTTTAAGTAAATTATAATGAAAGGTAGAGGAAATCGAACTCTACCTTTTATCACATATTTGTTTAATTAATAAGATTATAGTTTACGCATAGATAGTGTCATTTAAATTAAACATGTTTATCAGTATTAGGTCATTTACAATACTTAACCGAATTACAAATTCGAGTCCAAATTAATATTCTTAGAAATGTATGGTTAGAGTTATACGGATTTGCCCACATATGTATGGGCAACTATTATTATAAGTTTAATACTTTCTAAGTCTGTTAGCAAAACATGTTGTGAGAGAGCATCAAATAAGCTAAAGTTATTTATATACGAGGATACGTTAAATACAAAGTAATGCAGTATGAAACATGAGTATCTTAAACGAGAATAACCAACTGAAAAATAAATATACAGTTGATGAATATTTTATTTCAAGTATATTTTTTATAATTGATATTTTTCTTAACTATTAATTCCTTTTGAAATACAGATTCGTTCGTTCAGCTCAAACAAACTGAAAACGTTTTCTCCTAGTAGTTTAATTTTTCATAGTTTAACCCAATGTTTCCCAACCTTTTTGGTCCATGCCCCACCAAATCCTTTCTATATTTTCCATGCTCCCCATGTCTTTCTTTTTTCGAAAATCCTTCTTGGAAGGGTTAACCAGACTATAATAATCTTGTTTTACAACTCTTTAACAATACAATATTTTTCTCACGCACTACAATCGCTATACAACCGAAAGTTTTTGTATTATAAGTATTCACACAATTGTGTTTATTTAGCGCAGCAAAAGTGTTTCATGCATTCGCAGTGTCGAATTTTAACATGAATTAGCTACTAAACAAAACTTAAGTTTTTTGCTTCAAAATTTTTGGTAAATTCTCAAAATTTCGGGAGAAGGAATAAGTTTTTAGAGCATCATGCATGCTTAAAAATAAAACCCATTACATAACTTTAAATTCTTTTCATTATTCCTAAAACTGCACAAACAGAAGAGCTTACAGTGAAACAAAATCAACACCTAAAAAAATCAATCGCAAATAAATAAATAATAAGTTCCGAAACCTACAAAGATCGCCTCACGTTTCCAAAGTAAATCTTATCAAATACCCCTACATGAATTTAAGAGGCATTTCAACGAAACGATGTACTTAGTGATAAGAATGAATAAAAGCTCTACTGGGCTTTAGCAAACCATCAACCTAAAAAAATCAAACGCTCTCCGAGTAATAATGATCGGAAATTCTCAAACTCAGTCACACACACTTTAATTTCGCAGAGACAGTTGCAGTGAATCCGCTAAGGAGATATATTTATTGAGGAGGGAGGAGTGAAGAAGGTGTAGATAAAAGAAAAGAATCCCGAATGGAGGGGATAATGTCTAATAGAATTGTTCCTGGTGGATTCTTCGGATTTTCTGGGTGGAAAAGTCCCAGAAGCTTTGCAGTGTCGTTAGAAAGTTACAACTAAATGCTTGGAGAAAAAATATATAAATCTATCATGCTGGGAATGTAGTGGTCTGGAACGATTTCAACTGGAATGGAATGAATTTTTGGATTTGAAGAGAGAATTTGTCACTGCGTAAGGAGCGATGGTTCTTTTTTTCATTTAGGGGGAATATCTTCATCATTAAGTTCGATGTAACGTGTAGAAATACTCAGATGGTAGATTAAAATACACCGTAAAACGTTTCGGAACAAAATATTTTCAGTTTAAAATACAATCAAAAGAATTTTTAAAAAGAAAAAACTTAAATAAAGATTTTCTCTAGATTCCTAACACAAATAAAATAATTGTAAGTCATTTTAAAAAATAATGAAAATACTAAGTACGAAAAATTCAATTGTAAGCTACTTTATCAAGGGATTTTTATTAAATGAAATATTTTTCAAACCAAAAATAGTGAATAAACTGAGACAAAAATAAGTTTTAAATATAATTATTTCACAAGCAAGTTAAACTTTAAAATAAGTCAAAAAAATTTTTTAATATATAATGAGTTTTCGTTATTTTAATGAACTGATTTTTGAAAGTTAAAGAATCAAAATGTAACGGAATTTAAAAGAAAAATGTTTTACATCGCATGAAAAATTTTTCCAACAAGGATTAAAAAAAAGAATTTCAAATTTAATAAACTACAACATGATTATTTTGAAACCATTTATACTCAATATTAAAAAGTTCAGAATGAAAATAATTAAGATAGTGAGGATTGTTTTTCCTATTGTCATTGAAGAAGTATTTGAAAAATACTAACATTTCAAGAAAATAATTATTTATCTCTAACTGTCATTAAAAAAGTAGTTCTTAGTGGTATTTTTCAAAAGGAAATAATAAATAAAGACCAAAATAAGAAAAAAAATTACTTTACAAAATCTTATTTTACTACCTTATTATATTTTACCTTATGAGCTCTTCTTTAACCATGAGTGGTAGGATGGAGAAATATTTATCTTCTAGGAATCCCTTTAATTGAACTCAAGACGGGAAATTGTGGGCGTAAATTTTAAACAAGCTATTAAATTTTTAATCTAAATATCTCTTCACATTTCTACAATGTACTAAGCAAAACACTGTTTCATTACATTTTATAGAATATAATTTGTCTAAGTCTATCAACTTTTCACATTAATGCTCAATAAACTAAGCGACACTATAATTAAATTTTAAATTTACGATACTATTTATAGTTCTTACCCATCCGAAACTTCATTAGTTAGCTGTAAGAACGTATTGTATTTTGACAATTAACTGTTTTACATTTTAAAATCGAACTATCCTGCTATCACATTAAAATATAGATACTGATTCAGAAATACAACAATAAAATACATAAACACCAGAGAAAATATTTCTAACGTTTAATAACTTTGGTGGTTGAACCTATATTTATAAGATTTATCACAAACGATAGTAAAAGAGCAAATATTATCTCCCTAAAAATCCGATTCTTCCACCTTCAAACCGAAGAACAGAACACAACCCCTGAACACCCAAACCACCTCTCTTCACCACCTTGCAACACCCACCTAATATTCCAGAAACGTAGTTAACATTCTTTTCGAAATGAAAAATATTCTTTCGAATTCCACGACAGCGGAATTTTTAATGTCGGTAATGAGCCGATGCCCTTGGAATATTTAAGGTTCTTTTAAGACACCTCTCCGTAATTTATACCGAGATCATCTGCATCAAGGTAAATATAGACATTTAATTATGCTTCGTGAGTCGAGTTTTTTTTAAATGGTGGGAGAATATTATTATGCTCTGGATCACATGATCCTTTGCTCAGCGCTGAGGCAGCTGAATTCCCGTTGACTTGTTACCTGGGTTAAGTGTTAATATATACTGCGTAAGCAGTCTAGATTTAGGAAATGTTTTATTTTTTCTTGATTCTTCAAAATTTTTCGGTAAGTAAGGTTTTAAAGTGCATAGTGTAAAAATATTAGATATATCTTGCAGTGTTAGATTTAATTAAAGATTTTGATTTGATTATAGATTTCTTCAGTTTTTCTTTGGATTACCTTTCATAAAATGTCGCCTGTTCTAATATTTATTAAAGTATTTTGCAATATAATTTGGAGGAAATTTTTCTATAAATCATTTGGTTTCCCTTTAAATAGCTTATTTTAAACAATTAAAATACATGAAATAAATGACATAAATTAATACTGCGTTAAAATATCTGTTCAAAATTTTATGAAAGAAATTTTAAATTAATTTTTTTATGAAAAACCTTAAATTCCCTCTAAAAAAGAACTTAAAGCATAGAAAAATATTCATTGTCAATATGCGTTTCTATTTAAAAAGCTAAAAACATTTATATTTTCATTAATTTTGTTTTCTTTAAACATCAATTATATTTTGCTGAGACTGAATTTTAGTGATAGTTTATTTTAGAGTTTAATTGCTTGAATCTTCTAGAATATCTAATTCTATTTTAGTTTGTTTAACATAGTATTCCAAAACTCGCTTACTTTCCGTTAATAAATAAAGAATTTAAGCTATTTACTCAGTTTGAAACGATATTTTAATGAATTATCAAAAGTATGCCATTTATTAAAATACATTAATTAAGAAAATTTGTATATTTTTCTTTTTAAATAAGAGTAAAAGAATTAATTTCAAGCGAAAAACAGTTGTATTCCACATAAATGTTCATCATTGTAATTACAATAAAATGTTCTGTTCATTAAATGTTTTTCAAAAACAACATTCGAATTAAATTTTTAGATCAAATATCCAATACTTTATTTCTAAGAATTTACTATGAGCTACTCAAATTTACAGTATAATTTATTTTTCATCGTCATTAGTTTTTCATACACAATGTACCAAAGGAAATTATTAAACAAGTAAAAATTAGAAAATAAGGATTTATTTTTATTGATCTTAATTAAAACATTTTACAGTACATGACAACCCAAACTGGCACAGTGATACTCCCTCTTAAAATAGTGTGTTCATTGATAATGGTGTATGTAAACTTTATCCTGGCTTTTAAAAATAATAAAAAAAGTAGGTACTAAAATAATACATGCATCTCATCTAATTTGACATAAGTTTCACAATCACACAAGTCTTGTAGGTCGAATAAACTTGAAGAAAAATACAAGATGATCTCCTAAGTTTCTAAAAGTCTCAGGCTAAGCGCACACTAGATACTTTCGTCACAGCGACTGAGACACAATTATTACCCTGGATATTACCCTAGAATTATTACCCCACAATTATTACCCTAGAAGCTAGAGCGCGCGCATTAGGCGACGAGACTCTTGGCCGATTGCCAAGAATCTCGCCATAGAGATGCATTGCTCTCGAGTGACAGTTATGTTCTAGTCGCCGTGACGAAAGTCTCTAGTGCGCGCTTATCCTTACATCGGATAGTAGAGTCATAGAGATAATGCGAACTTACCTATATGCAGTGACGATGATGAATCCATTGAGGTCAATCCATTGAGGTCTTTACAGAGCTTCTAAGACAAAGTGAGAAATGTGTTTCATCATCATAATTGGCACGACAGCCCAGGGTGGGCCAGGGCCTTCTGTAGGAGTTTCCTCCAAGACTGCCTATGAGAAATGTGTTTAATGAATTTAAAAAAATAAATGTAATTATAAATTCAATCAAAACAACGTACCCAATTAAACAAAATTTTTTATCCTAAAAAGTTACAACGTTTTCTTAAATAAATTTTTAGCTCTACTCCGTTTAGAGACCCTCATTTTGGAAACAAAATGGCATTCGAATGATTCAAAAATATTGATCTTTAACTATTGAGGATAAATATACTTTAGGTCTAAAGTTCTTTCAATTAACTTTTGAAATCGACAAAATATTTCTAAAAAGACCCACAGTTTTAAAGTAATTAGTAAAAGAACAGAAATTAAAATTACAGAAAAAGTAGAACCTCTTTATAACGGCCCCCCGATATAACAACCTCTAACGTTACTGAACATAATTATAACATCAATACAGTTCTTTTATTAAAAAATGATTTTTAAACTACGAGGGATTGAAACTTTGCACCCCGCAAAACAAAAAAAAACTTACAAATACAAATTAAGTCGACCAACTACAAGCGTAAGCCCAGTAAGGTTGGTCCAGTCTTTTTAACCCAAACTACCGGAATCCCAGTAACTGTCAATTTTCCTCTTGAACTCGTTTATCCCACTTGAATTTACAATTGTTTCAGGCATCGCATTCCATCTATCCACTACCCTATTAAAAAAATAATGCTTTCTACAATCCGTCTTAAATTTGAATTTATTCAATTTGAAATTGTGACCCCTTGTTCTATTACCCGTATTGAAATCTAGTCCCTCTGTGTCCCCTTGCTTTACCATTTTAAAAAGTTGAATCAAATCCCCTCTAATCCTTCTTTTCTCTAGAGTGAACATGTATTTAGCTTCTTTAATCTTCCCTCATAACTTAAACTGGATATACCCTTGACCATTTTAGTAGCCCTATGCTGAACCCTTTCAATTGAATCAATATCTTTTTTTAAGTATGGAGACCAAAATTGAACAGCATACTCTAGATGAGGTCTCACCAAGCCTCTGTATAGTTGCAAAATGATATCCTCGGACGAACTCGGAACTCGGAAACTTATATAAAAATCATCCAGACGCACAAAAGATTCAAGAACACATTGAAGAGGATATTTTAGTTTAATTTATTAGTATCTATAAAAGCACAAATTATAATCATAAAATTCCGTCTGAAAAAGGAGGTGTCTTTAAGTGGGCCATGTCCCAAGGTGTCCCATTCTCCCCTATAGTTGTTTATAAGGGGTCACTCTATGAAGGTTCTACACTACTAACTTTCATAATGCGGTATTAAAATAATTAAATTGCGGTATAGAGCATTTGAGATCACATGACTCGGACCTAGCAACGGCTTTAGCAACCGACGGTTTAACCTACAGCAGTTAACAGTTAAAAGAATATAACTGATCATGGAATGCTTCTATTGGAGCATTTTCAATCACATGACTCGGACATAGCAACCGCCGTAGCAACAGATACCGCCACACCTAGCAACCTCCCTAGCAACAGTTTGACCTACAGCAGTTAGCAGTTAAAAGAATATAACTGATCATGGAATGCTTCTATTGGAGCATTTTCAATCACATGACTCGGACATAGCAACCGCCGTAGCAACAGATACCGCCACACCTAGCAACCTCCCTAGCAACAGTTTGACCTACAGCAGTTAGCAGTTAAAAGAATATAACTGATCATGGAATGCTTCTATTGGAGCATTTTCAATCACATGACTCGGACATAGCAACCGCCGTAGCAACAGATACCGCCACACCTAGCAACCTCCCTAGCAACAGTTTGACCTACAGCAGTTAGCAGTTAAAAGAATATAACTGATCATGGAATGCTTCTATTGGAGCATTTTCAATCACATGACTCGGACATAGCAACCGCCGTAGCAACAGATACCGCCACACCTAGCAACCTCCCTAGCAACAGTTTGACCTACAGCAGTTAGCAGTTAAAAGAATATAACTGATCATGGAATGCTTCTATTGGAGCATTTTCAATCACATGACTCGGACATAGCAACCGCCGTAGCAACAGATACCGCCACACCTAGCAACCTCCCTAGCAACAGTTTGACCTACAGCAGTTAGCAGTTAAAAGAAAATAACTGGACGTGACATCACCTGAAAACAATGTAATGCGGTACTGCTAGGTTTTTAAAAACAATTTATTTTTGAAACTATCTTGTAACTTGATAACAATTTTCTTTAAAACTATTAACTACCTAATTATTAATTTTGAAATTAAACATGTTTTTTTTCATTGCAAGCCAAATTTATATTATTATAGCCACTAATTATTTCAATTAAGTTCTACTTTTAGGTATTAGATTGGTATTGTTAAGCGTTTTGTACAAAAATGAAGTTGGGTAGTGTTTTGAGGGTGAGAAGTTTACTTAATTTTGCTTACAAGTTTGAAGGGGGTTAAAGTATTACCGAAAACATGTTAACCAGGATATCTATCAAAATGAAATTTTTCAAATGCATAATTCCCATGACTTGTAACCAGTTGAATTAACCTACGTATACTAATTGAGTTTTTGACAAGCACAGTTTTTCAATGCATGATTTTAATAAAGTATAGGAAATAAAAACATATTTTATATGCAAAAAATTCGTCATCGCTTGCTGAAAACGAAAGTATACGAAGGAAACTGAAACTCATCGGAAGATCTCTTAGAAAAATTATAATAGCCTTTTTTTATTTTATAATTTAAAATCATTAACTTTTCACGACTTTCATTTAACTTTTCACGACTTCCAATGCCAAAATTTAAAAAGTTCTCCGAATCCTGACTTTTCCAGGTACGTGGAAACCATGTTAACGTTACATTTAAACATTCCCACACACCTTCTGAGATCGAAATTTCTCCACTATTCTCAGAAATTATCTCTCCGGAATCGGAAATTCTCGGAACAACCATTGCCGCATCCGACTTCAAATGTCAAACATGCCATACCCAATTCCCTCCACCCACCTTCTAACCCATACCAAAAGATTTCCCCGAAAGATGACACAAATCACCCCAATCTCACGAACTCTAATTCAAAAAATGCTAATACACTCCACCCCCATATCACCCGAAACGCAATAAACCAGAATGCACAGAAAACGCAATCGCAAATAAACGAACTAAACGGAGAAACTCCGCCAGAAAAAAACTCCAGAATAATAATGACCACGGTAATAACATAGGAAAAAAACCTTGTTTCCTCCGCATTTCCCTGAGCCATATTTCCTCCCCAAGGAAGAAAACGTAAAAGGTTTGGACAGACAGAAGCCATCGCAGTAGTAAGCAGTCCTAAACTCCTCCCCATAATGAGAATCTGATTTACCGATACCGGTGGCTCTGAGGCAAATTGTAACTGAGTCTCTCCGCCTTAAAGAAATGGGTATCCGCCATAACAGGCAGCGCGTATCAATAATTTATGGATTTCGAGTATCCTGTCGGTATTCATCAGGACCTAAGGCTCGCTTCCGCTGAGGATTTCCATTTGGAAATGGACGCTACGAAGGAGAGTGAAGTAAGAGCGGTTGAGGTATTGCGGGGAAAGCATCACTACAGGTGAATTCTAGTCCCTATTAATGTGGTTGTGATCAATTTGAATAGGTCAAAGGAGTTTGCGTTCGTTAAGTTAATAACAGAATAATGGATATCAAATTCAAGAGATAAATCTTCTAAATTCTTTAATCTGTTATGAAATATTTATATACTTATAACATGGCGTACTAGATTCTTACAGGCTAGCCAAGTCTTGAATTATGAAAATCATTTGGCAACTTTTCTCTTTAGGATCGCCACATACCCAACCTCTATCGCCCAACCAATAGGATAACACACTGACAAATAAAGAAAAATTAAGTGGTGTTATCATGACGTAACAGCTGACTTTTGGCGAATGTGTGCCTATCTTGGCAAACTTTGTTACCATGCAAACCTATTACAAACTGGTAACAATAAATACTTTTTTTAGTAGATCTTCTGTTCCCCAAACATTTTCACTCCAAAGACGTATTTTCGAGCTAAAAAGCCCCGCCTTAAACTTTGTGGAATTGATTTACCAAAAGTTAGCTAGTGTCATCTATCACTTTACTGATTTCCGCATCTTGGCTAACCTGTTAAGTTTCTAGTAAGCCTTGGTTATAAAAAGATACTAATAATTAAGTTTCAACAAATTTTCTAACGTATTAAATGACAAACTCGTGAGGGCTAGAATTGAAAGGATAAACTTTTATGATAGATAACTCTAATGAGAAAAATACAAGTTTTTATTCTATTCTAAATCTTTTTTGCAAAATTTATACCTTAAATAATTTGAAAAATTACTAAAACCGCAGCTAAATTTCATTTCAGGTGAACTAAAAAATGTACTAAAGAGTAAAAACACATGTAAGTTAATATCACAGCACATCATCCGGTCCTAAATTATTTAACATTTTTAATGAAGGCGTAAACACCTGTCTTAATCTATAAGTAAACTCGCATCTATACCCGAAGTTACAAAGCTATAAATCTTGCATATTTCGATAATTTAATCAAAATTAATTTGAATAAATACTCGGGATAGGGACACGTATGGAATATTTCATTGTTGTTCCAAACAATATACCTTTTTTATTTTAGTATTTTCAGAATCAAACTTATACCACTGTAGTCTAAATACTTCTTCAAAACATCCCAAAAAAGGAAAAGGAAAAAATCGCCTCATTTACTAGGTTTTGCGGACTAAAAAGAGAGATGGCATCTTCCTTCTTGTCCTCGAGTCAAACTCTAATGATTTTTTCGCCCAATTTCTGTTTCCCTTCGAAAAATGCAAACAGCCTCTGAAGAGCGAAATTAAGAACTCAGACGAAACGGAATGGCAACACGTTTACCGCCTATTTATTGGAGTTTTAAAAAAGTAGAGTGATGAATTATTGAGTGTTCGATTTACATTTTTTCCTCTTCTTTTGTAAGAAAAAATACATTAAATATTAGAGAATAAAATATCCTAAATGTGACTCTAAATTTACTCTAAATACTAATATTAAATTTGAAACTTTGTAGAAATGAGTACGTAAAACTTAATTTACGAGTTGCTTCGTTTGCAAGTAAATTAAAGGTAAAAATATAATATTGTGATATTTTTAGATTTCTAGGAAGTTTATTTTTCTGATGTATTCCAGATTTATTTTTAAGTCATAAGAGTGCTATTAATTTTTATAAGAAATTTTACTATAAATATTAATTACTATTATATTTTTTGTCAGATTTTTTTAGGTTTTACATTTTATATTTAAAATAATCCTTTCAACTTTAACGTTGAAGTATTAATGTTTAAAACTAAAAAAATTTCAATAAATAAACAAATGTGTAAAGTTTTAACTTTTCTATACAATTTTTAAATTGAAACTATTTTTTAAAAAATGATTAAGTACTTAATACAGAACAAGTACAAAAAATTTAATTTGTAAGCCTTCAAACATTTATTTTATTAACCAAAGAAATTTTAATACGTTTTGAAGAGAGATCAATTATTATTTATTTGTTTATTTTTCAGTCAAAACTACCCAATACGTGATTTAAACCACTCGATTTAGAAGATAACCTTTTAAATTGAATAATACATTTTAAAACATTTTTTAAACATGAATTCCATTTCTTAATCATAAAACCCATAGACATTTTTACGATACTATTTAACTGATCTCTCGCATTCAAACCCCAAAAGTAAGAGAAAAAAAAAAGTACTTATATTGCGTGATATTCGCAATTCTAACAAAAAGCATTTCAAAGAACAGTCAAAACTGCCATCAAGTGCAAAATGGGATATTTGTTTTGAAAAAAAAAACATAAATCGACTTAAATTTTCGAGATGATCTCACTCCCTGAGATTCCAAACTGCATAAGCGTGAGGATAACGACAGTGCTTTAAGAATGAAACATGAAACTGATCTTTGCAGGCGATTTCCAAATGTTTTCAGGTGTTGGGAAGAAACTTCTTTCACGGGCTTTATAGTGAAATAGCGATTTAAAGATTTTTACACATTAAGGAATCATAACGCCGGGCTTTTAGGATTTCTGAAATATTGTTAAACATTTGTGTTTTTTAAAACTTAATGTATAGTTCCCCAAACAGATTTCATCTACATTACATAAAAAAGATTTATGAATTCATACATTAAGGTATAAAGCTTTAGACTCATTTATAAATGAAATTGGTAAAAACCTCATGTAACCATTCAAATGAAATGAGACAGTATATGTCAGTTCCTTTTTGAAAACAGAGTTCACAGAAATTGTATTTAATTCTAAATACTTCACCATTAAACAAATAAATTTTCTTAAAATTTACTTTTATGAAACAAGAAACAATAAAATAATTTGTGCTGTAAGTTATTAGATACTTCGATAAGTTACTCATAGATGTAAGTTTAAAGATGACAAAGATGTTAAGTTATGAGATACCTCGTCCAGTTATTAATTCTCAAGTTTTTTTACTCTGTTATTCACAAATTCTTGTTCTCAAATAATCAAACAAAGATATTTCAAACAAAAAATGTTAAAATAAATAAAACTTAAGGTTTAAAATTTTCTTCTCATTAGAAATAGAAGATAACGAGTGATTTGTTTAGTGTAATTTTATTTTCAAACTAGTTCGGCCTTGCACGGGCGGAGTTATGACTTTCTTTTTCAAAATTGTTAATGCATTTTATAATTTACTCAACTGGATGAAATGTATTAAAATCCATTCGGTTGTCAAGCATTATTTTTTAACGATTTCCACATTTACCACATGATCCCCATTTAAAAAAAATATAAAAATATTCTCCGAAAAATTACTAAGAATATGCTCATTTAGATTCCTTATCAATCATATCTTCAGGTTGCTAATTGTAAAGACTTAGCAAGCACAAAGAAGCAATATGGCGAAAGAAAGCATCATATCTTCAGGATTTTAAATAACTTTTTGATAACATTTATTATTATTCGAAGTTCAAACACACTCCTACAATTTAGTAAAACAAAGCTTGGTATTTTGCATTACATTATCTTTGTAAGAATGGGGTGAGCAGATATCTTCTTAAGGAGAAATAAACACAGCCTGTAGAGCCTTCCAACAAAATTTCTCAATCGCCCCCACCCTCACTATCCTTAAAAACTTCCCAAAAAGCCTCCGAAATAAATTCATCTCCTGAGGGCTTCTTTCAACACCAACATGCCAGGGTAAATTCCGCGGTCCGCAAATTTGGAATGCAAACTCCGCCACCTGCCACTTTCCCTCGGTCGAACTTCTCATTACTCCATCGAACGACAGAAATCCGAGACCTCCTCCCCCTGGAGATGACAGCCAGGGGTGGTCCTCTCACATCCCCGACCGTCAGGAACGTAGAGGAATTATGTTGAAGGAGGGCTGTGGTGGGTAACCCTATGTGCCCTTACTGTAAGTGGAGAGGAGTAGAGATCTAAAATAATTGTTCGATTCGATTCCGGAATCGATTTCTGTGGTTCGATTCTTGGATTCGATTATTGAGGTTCCATTCCACCCTGGGGGTAATATTCCGTAATCGAGGTTTCCGCCAACTTACGCCAAATTTTGGCGATGACCATTTTAATGTATGCAACAATGTTTAATGTTGGCGGGATTTCCTCCACGCTTATAAATACGATCTCGCCAAGTTTGGCGAAAACCTCGATTATGGAATCTGTCCCCAACCTGGAATCGATTCCTTAGAGCCAGTATCGAAAAAGTAGAATCGAACTTATCTATTTAAATCCCAAATCAATGATAATTAGTAATTTTTATTAATTTAATTAATAATCAAAGAAAAATTAAATAAATATCAAAATATTTATTAGTTAGTGAACAAGATTGTTAATTATCTGTATTAATTAGAAAATTAAGTACGATTCCTAAGATTAGATTCTTCCTGGAATCGATTCCTTTAAGGGTTCGATTCCTTGGTATCGAATCCAATGGATTCGATTTCGATTCGATTCCTTCAGAAATATTGAGAACACTAGAGGAGAAATCCGTAGAAAGTTTGAAAAATTCAACAGTTGAAAAATCTCTTCCTTCTCCACCTTAACTAAATATTTTCTTTCGACCGTATTTACCGCTAACCTAACCGGCAGTCAAACTCGTGATTGGCAATTGAAGAAGGGGAATTTGTTCCTCAGAGGTTAGACTGCCGGTTATCCGCTGGTCTGATTAGCGGTAAATACGGCCGTTAACACTGAACTAAATATACTGACTGGAATGACGAGTTCCTATACGGAAGCATTAGCGCCGCCGGTCCGCGAATGAATACAGGAAAGGGGAGGAGTTTGAGCGAAGATCCCTCTCAAAGAGGCAAAACAAACTTGTTTCAGTACTGGGAAGTAGTGTTGGCGCGTGTTTTCATGGTCTTATCGGTTCTTTTCTAAATAAGTTAAGTCTATATCGTTGTTTATTTCTAGATATAAGATGGTTAGATCGTGTAGTGCGTACAATTGCACAAATAGATTCGGAAAACTCCGAGAAAAGGGCAAAAAACTGCAAATTGTTAAGATCATATTTAAGAATATTACTTGTAAATCTTGTATGTCCATGTTGCAAAAAGAACCAACACACCAAACAAAACATAGAGAAACCTTTAGAGATCCTAAATTATTTTGTTCTTTCGTTTCTAGAGGTGGACTAATTATGTGTTCAATGACTGTTTTTTTAATTATTTCTGCTTCTGAGAGGGCCTTTAAGCATTTCATGTCAAACGAAAAAATGGACAAAAGCTTTAATAATATTAATTATAAGTTAAAATTAATAATTTCTGAATATGTGTCCAATGAATGTATTAGATTTTATCATCCCGTTGAGCATGAAGTTGGGTGCGAAGACCTTCATGAGTCACAAATGACTAACACTAAACTATATAATTATTGACCGGTATATAAATATCCGAATCAAACATTATGGTAAAAATCCAACTTTGAAAGATATACGCAATAACTGTGCCACAAAAAGACAAAATCTAATATTTCAAAATATATAAACATTTGGATGTTGGATGGAAAACAGTTTCTAATGTGTGGTTCTTATATTTACCCTGGAATATAAGTTAATTTACCTCTAAGAACAAACAAAAGTTGGCTGGGAGCCCTGAAATGTAAATAAATGTTTGGAAAACTACCTTGTTTGATTGGTTTATTAAAATTTAGAAAATGATATTTAAAGATTTTCTTTTTAATTACAGGTAAGTTTAAAAATTATTCATGCTGTGAATTGTAGCGAAAATAAATATACCAGCTTAGTTTTGTGTTAGTACTTAGATTCTTGTTAATTATGCCTTGGCGAATCAGTTAACTGGCTTAAATACTTAAAATGAATTGAAATTTAAAATTTTGCTATATAAAAGATTAAATTTGTGATATCTACGGAGTTTTTTGTTGCTTTAAAATGTTGCAATAAAAAATTATTAAGCAAAATATATTGTTCTTTGAAAATCTTGAGTAATATAAACTGATTCAATTAAGTAGATTTACAAAAATTTGTATTATAATTTAAGGTAATGTATACATACTTGACTTGCTTGTTTATTTTTCTTCAAATTCTTTGAATACAGGTAAATTATATGTATAACAGAAATTTCAAAATAATTCCTGACAAATTATCTGAGCATCCAGGATACATTAAGTACCAGCGGAGAACTAGTATGTTAACAAATGATAATATAAAAATGCTTGCTTGGTTTTTCCTGCACTTCAATCCCTGTTAAATATGCCTAGCTAACTAGATTAAACACTCAAAATTGCTTTTTAATCTAAAGCTGTTTATTGTACAAGTACTTTAAGTATGCAAATACTTCATCTAAATGGAAATGGTACTTCCCACTAGATTTAAACTAAAAAAATCTTCTTTATTCCTTAAATATAATTAAAAAAACAATGTTTCCCTTGTCCGAGCATTGCGAGAAAGGGAAAGTAGTTCCCCTTCTGCCTCTTTGCATTCACACACTCCGGAAAGGGAGTGATGCGGTTTCGGACCGCGCGGTACGCATTCCAGTCTCAGTATATAGTTCAGTGGCCGTTAAGGACGAAACGGGACAGAAAATATAAGCACGTTCTCGATTGTATCTTACAAGTATGATGCAACAGAGGAAGTAAAACTCTTGTGTGGAACGATCTATGTGGTCCTCGTATCCTAGAGGTACAGAAGATAAAAAGAAGCCCCTAGATGGAGCACCTGCCATGATCTAATTATTCACCATAAGACAGAGATGCAGAAGATAAAAAAACAAGAGCCAAAGGCAAAGAGGCTCTGATCTTAAAAGAAGTTTCTTAAAAATTTACTGCCCTGATTTGAATTCTGATCTGCATTTGTTTAATATTTATTTGCGCGTACAGGAAACGTAACAACCTATACTAGATTGCATCGTTTCCTGTAAGTGACGTCACGACTCACGAGTTGACGTAAGAAGACGCCACGATTTCTATCTACCTAGTTGGAAAAAAGATGAGCGAGAGAGTCATCTCTGAATCGCCAATTATACTCTATTTATTTAGAATTGGAGATTGAGAAATAGTGCTTTTACCCCACGCTAGAAGCGTAACTATAGTTACGCTCTTTGAGCAGCCAATAGTAAGCCTTCTTCGTCACTTTGACGAGGATAGTTGCTATGGTTGCCGATCGGTGGTGGGGGAAGGAAATATTTTCAAGCGCCCGCCAGTTCAAAATGAACAGAGTATAGGTAGTTTGAAAGTGTTATTTGTCTACCGTCGGAAGGCGGACGAAAACCGGTTTTCTCTGCCTTCCACAATGCAGAGAAACCGTTTTTTCTCCGCCAAGTGACGGTAGACAAGTATAATATAGCATAGTAGAGCTACTTGGGGACAGTTTTTCAAAGAGCTCCCTATACATAACACGACTACAATCTGGTAGCGTCCTCTTGCTCTTCTTTTACTTCCAAGGACCCTCGCAGTTTATTTATCCGAATGGAAGGTGGCATGTGGGTGACAGAATCGGACGGGACGGAGAACAATGGGGAGAGGGGTCTTGAGTTATGGGGTGGCTTTGTTCGCGGGTTGAGGGGACAGCGGTCGGGATGTCCCCTGGAGAGGTCTGAGATGTTAGGCTTAGCGGGGATCGGTGTAGGAGGTTTTTCTTCGTGGGCTTTGAACTTGTTTTGGTTGTATCTTGTGGCGAATCTTGGTTTATTTTGTATCCAAAGGGGTACGCAAGAAAGACTTGAACAGTCGAGTTAGTCGTGGATTTTAAAGTGTGTAAGAAGTAGTATTATACTTCATTAATAAGATGAGATAAAGTATTATTGAAATATGTATGTAGAAAAATAAGTTCTGTCGGAAGATCTTTCTTCATCAAATACGGAGAAAGTTTTTCTACAATTTAAATAAAAAATAAATAGTAGGGTGAGTTGGGGTAAAGTGGGTATTGGGGTAAAATGGGTCAGTTTTAATTAACTCGATATAAATCAAATTTAAATTGAATTATTTTCGCTCATTTTTTGTAATAATCTTTTATCTGTTGGCAACATTTTCCGACTGCCAAAAATTTAGATTCATGAATTTAAGAACTGAACAAATATTTTATTTGAACGGTAAATGGTGTTGTGGAAAAAACAGGGTTTACCAACTTCCAAAATACCAACTTCCAAATCCTTTACCAACTTCCAAATGCTGTAATAAATTACAGCAGACTTTTGTAATATTTTTCCATAAAAGAAAGTCGGGGAGACATTTCAAGCCAATCAGCTTAGAAAAATACAAAATATTTTATCTTTTATAACAATATTTTGCACTTGGGGGTAAAATGGGTGATAGTTAGGAGGCCTTCTGTATTAATTAAAAACAATGTTTTTAACTTATTTCCTTCAAATATACATTGAACTGTCAAACAAGTTTATTTTTTTCTCCAAATGAAGTATTTTAATTGCTACATTTGAACAAGTACAACTTAAAACAAATTTTTTCAGATAAAAACGGCTTAGCCGATTGCCTTTTTTCTTATTTTAATGTATATTTAGTAATAAATATGTTTTTGACATCTTTTTGCAATGAAACCTATCTGACCCCACGTTAGGGTAAAATATAGGTCATTATTTTGATGCTAAGTTTAACCAATTTGTAACTAAAAATATTTGATAAAATTAGACGAAAATGTTCTGAAGGATTGTAATGTCAAGATCCAATTGAAAAAAATCCTTAAAAAGTAACAGTTTTGATGAAATAAAACTTAGAATGTGAAAGTACCTTAGAAGTGACCCATTTTACCCCAACCCACCCTAACCTAAAGAAGAATCAGGTACGGTTTAAACTTTTTGAAGTTTTGGGGCATTTGCAAGCATTAAAGTTGCATTTTTTTTAACTTAAATTGAATATTAATTTCCCTACATAATACACTTAAAAGCAATTGTTACTTTTTCTTTTGAAACATTACATTGTACAGTAGTTGTACAGCCGGTTTTATATGGTTACAACTCATATTGCCCAACATATTGTGGCAATAATAATCGACAATATCATGTTAAATGAGAACAATAATGTTTATGCAAGCTATTTCATAATTTTCATGTGCCTGGAAAAAAATAGGTTTCAGCATTAAGTCAAGCGTTTATCTGAGTCGTGCATGTTGAATACCAAAGTAATCCTTAGAGTAAGTAAGTAATTTTTTACGTTTTTTTATTTTGAAAATATGTTTTTGTTTCATTTATCAATCAAAATTTACACAAAAGTTAATAAACACTAGGGTGTCTCAAAAAAACTTTTTTTCGAAAAACCTCGCTCCCCAGGGCTTTTCAAATTCCTTTTGGTCCCAAATGATTGTGTGTGAAGTTTCAGCCCCCTAAGTTAACTCTAGGGTTTGCCTGTAGAGCCCCAAAGTTCGAAAAAGTGGAAAAAATTACCAATTTTCAGAATTTTTAAAAATTATATTATAAGATTGATACTGCGATAAAAGCGGTTCAAATGTGTCATTTAGGACTTATTTTGGTGGAATATATTTATTTGTGTGTATTAACTGTACCCTATAGCCCCTATAATTTAAGATTAAGACGTACTACTTAGGGACGTTGCACTCGCCAAAGCTTATAATGCACTACCGGTGGACGAAATGAATTAAATCCGAATTTCTTCGAAGGAAATTCCTCAAATGATGCCATTTGGAGCTAAAATGATATAAATTATAAAAACTAGTGAAATAACAGTTTTGAGCCCTTCCACTGAGCTTTTAATGTAAAAAGTGTTTTTCTTCAAAATTTCTCGTTTCCAGCTGATGAAACCTAAAAGTTATACCAAAAAAGGGGTTCGTTGAACTTTTTTAGATACCAAACATTGGATCCTTTATAGGGGTTTCATTTTTTTGAGTAGAATTAAATTTTAAACAGCACAGATTGGAAATGACATGGATATTTCCTATACCAGACGTGAAAATGGATTTTCTTTTTTCAAAGTTAGGAAAATAGTTTAATACTTTTGAATATTGGTTGAAATGTTAAAGAAAGAAGTTATTAATTAAAATTCCCCCCTAATACGTTAAATGAAAGTAATTTTCCAAACTTAAAAAAAGAAAATAGATTTTCACGTCTGGTATAGGAAATATTCATGTCATTTCCGATCTGTGTGCTTTAAAATTTAATTCTACTTAAAAATGAAAGTCGTGTAAAGATTTCAAAGTTTGGTATCTAAATAGTACAAAAACTCCCTTTTTTAGTGTAATTTTTTGGTTTTATCAGCTGGAAACGAGAAATTTTGAAGAAAAACACTTTTTACATTTAAAAGCTCAGTGGAAGGGCTCAAAACTGTTATTTTACTGGTTTTTATAATTTATAATATCATTTTAGCTCCAAATGGCATCATTTGAGGGAGTTCCTTCAAAGAAATTTGGATTTAATTTATTTCGTAAACCGGTATGCATTATAAGCTTTGGCGACTGCAACGTCCCTAAGTAGTACGTCTTAATCTTAAATTATAGGGGCTATAGGGTACAGTTAATACACATAAATAAATATATTCCACCAAAATAAGTCCCAAATGACACATTTGAACCGCTTTTATCGCAGTATCAATCTTATAATATAATTTTTTAAAATTCTGAAAATTGGTAATTTTTTCCACTTTTTTCAAACTTTAGGGCTCTACAGGCAAACCCTAGAGTTAACTTAGGGGGCTGAAACTTCACACACAATCATTTGGGACCCAAAGAAGGAATGGGAAAAGTTCTGGGGAGCAAGGTTTTTCGAAAAAAAGTTTTTTTTGTGACACCCTAATAAACACGTTTAGTATATATATTCAGGGCTCGATTTCTAAAAAATGAGGTAACGGAACGGTAAAATAATATAAATTGGTCTAAAAACTAAAAAGCGAATACTTTTTAATACAAAAACTTAAGCATTTACCTATTTTTAAATTTAAATTTACAAAATAAACTCAAATGTGTTGTACTGGATTAGGAAGAGTGTTTCAGGGGATACAGAATAGGTCCGAACAATATTCGGGTGAAATTCAGGCAGTTGGGAAATTTTTGACTAAGTTTATAAAGAAAAAACTCTACTTTAATTCCAAGTTTTTATTAAAAAATGTTATTACATTATCATATTTTTCAAATCATACAGTAATTAGGTAAAAATTACGGATGTATAGCGAAAATCTACGGATATCGCTAAAAAACATGGAAGTAGACAATGCTAAAAATCGAGTTTCTCTGGTGAATACCTGAAAGTTCCCTTTTCCTTCGTTTTCTCTGAGAAACAGAGAAAACGACGTTGGGGATTTTCATTGAAAATCGTTTTCTTGTTTAATAACAACGGTATTTTTGTCTTTCGGAGACATTTTTGGGGAAAATTTTGGAGGAAATTGTGTTAAGGGAAGTATTGGGCCCTGGAAAATGTTTTGAACCCCTGGAGTGTTCTAACTTAATTATTGTATTAGAAGATGAACGTTTTATACAATTTTTTTTTGTAAAACACCTTTTTTGTATAGTGGGTTGCATTTTTTTCTCATCAGGATGCTTCTTGTAGGAGGCAGGACGGCTTATCATCAATGAACCATAAGTGTTGTATATTTTGTCAAATTTAAGGAACAGAGAATGCGTAGTTAAAGTCCTGAAATAGTAGAATTTAAGATCCCGCAAGGTTGCAACACATTTTGGCAAATTTGATGTAAAATGACTCTCAATATTTTTCATTTTCAAAAGGACTGAACTTTAACAAAAATACACAGTAGCTATTAAAAATATGCTAATTACATAAATATGCTATTAAAAATATTTAAAAAATTTTAAATCCAATTTTAATATATCTCCAATATAATATAATTACAAAGTGTGGAGTTTTTTAATGTTACACCACTTTTCCTCATAAAACAATAAAAAGATATTCCAATGGTGGCATCTAAATTTTAAATTAAGCTGAAAGTTATCATTGTCACCATCTAAAATAGTCCAAAATTTCATTTGGTCCTCATTGTATTGCATCTCTCGCGATCTCTCCATGATTTTGACGGCTGATGCAGAATGATGACCAGATGCTAGCCAAGAATCCACGTATTTTCCCGGGACAGAATTGCCTTAATTGTAATTTTATTAGACGTTTTAAAAAATGAAATTATTAAAGCTTATGTTCAAAAAATTCGAAGATAATATAGAATATTAATATTTTTCCGAAAAAGAGGTTCCGGAGCGCCGTTCCGGCCCAAATCGAGCCCTGTATATATTTAATATTCGTCTTTAAAATTAAACCTACCATAAATTTATATCTAGATTATACTTATCTTCCTAATTTCACCAAAAATTACCTAATTTACTAAAAGAAAATCCCTTCACTACTTAGCCCTAATGCTTCACAGCTACTTTTTTCTGATTGAATAAACCCGTGAACTTTTAATCCGAAAGCACTCTGCCCTGAGTTAGACGTCTAAGATAATTTGACATGTAACTCGTTAATATTGTCTGGGAAGAAATTAAATTACCCCAATTAAAGTAAGTTTCCATTTTTTTCTCTCCACGACACCTAGCAAAAATTAATTGCAGTATTCAGTTAAAGGTGAACAATTACCTCATTATTTATGACATCATAGCAATCAGATTTTTCTACAGGGGAAAAAATCCACGCTTTGAATATTCCCATATCATTACTAGAGATCAAAGCAGTGTTTTTCTTCTCTAAATCTAAAATAAGACAAAGTGCATCTCATTAAACATTAAGATATTACCTGGGAAGGTTTTGAAAGGAACTAGTGAAAAACAACCAAGGGAGCATATTTTTTTGTATATCCATGTGAATGATAAATTGCGAGCATAATGATTCTGAAAAAGCGTTGTGCTGAGTTACATGTGTTTTTTAATTTGCTTTTCCTAAGGCTGAAGTGAAAATTAGCAAATTGTTTCAGCGGAAAAACTGCATTTTTCACTGTGAGAAAGCACCAAACTGGAACATAATGTCAATTGCAAAAGCTCTGGGTTTTTTCGAGGAAATAAAATTAAATGTTTATCTTGTTTGAAATCTTATTGTATGCTTTCAATCTTCTAAAAAGTTCCATATGTTTGTTTTTAATGAATTCCATTAAAGGAGATAAATTAGAATTGTAAAATTTGAAGAAAAACAAAATAAATTAGATTTTCTCGAATTCCTCTTATTTCTTTCAAAGTGAGTACAGATATTTTATTATTAGCATCATAATTTTTGGGGTAAAAAATATTCGAAGCCGACTTTTTGTACTACCTCTATTTCATATTTAGCTGCAGTTTAAGTATTTCATATACATACATTGAATAACTTAATGAAGGTTTGGAACTGTATGATCCACATATGACATTTAACCTTACAGTTCTTCTCTTTTCAGTATCATTGGAATCCGAAAACAAGGTTTGCCGAAAAACCCGTCTTCCCATTATCAATATTATCCTTTAATTAATATTTTTATACATTTTAGGATTATTTTCTGCATTTTCAACTCTAAAATTCAACGACACCAATAGCCAAACACTGAGAAGAAATCTATGATACCACGTGGGAAATGTGAATATTTGCATTAAAATACAAAATAGATGCGACAAAATCAGTTCTAGGAATATGGCTTTGTGCTTGACAACTCTAGAAGTTTAGAGAAGTTCATTATCAGGGTTTTGAACGGATCACCCTGCACTAAGGCGTTGCAAAAGTGTATGGGCATTAGGGTGGTCCACTTTTCTATGGGAAAAAATAAAGTGTTATGAAATTGCCACGGCAACCCCACAATTTTTAAGACCTACAGAGAAAACTATTCAGGGAAAGTTTGGGCTCTGTACCTTAATTAGAAAGCGATGACCAAGGGGAGTGAAAAAGTCCAAATTCGAAGATTTTTATACAAAGCAACTAAAAAAACCAAAGATCAAACCCCCTCATTTTGTTCGTGATTTTTTATAAGAAACTACTAACGTTATAGATATAGTGTTCCAGATTTTGTTTTTTATCACCGTTATTTTGGTTGTAGTAATTTTCTAATGTCCAAAAAACTTTTGTAAAGTTGTTTTTCCTGCATTTTTTAACAGCTAATAACTCTAGAACTATACAACTTAAAAACCTGAAATTAGTTCCATTTTGTTTGTAAATTTTTCTACTTTTATTTAATTTGCATCATGACCATCATTTTCAAAAAGTTTGTTTTACAATTTAAAAAAAGTGAAAAAAAATTTAATGAAAAATGTTTTTGAAAAATGTTTTGAAAAATATTAAAAGCCTTTTAACTCTTAAAATGAACATTACTACCAAATTTCAAGTTGAAAATAAAATTGAATCATGTATAAAAAATAAAAATATTTGAAATTTATGCAAGTCCCTAAACTATCCCTAAAATTATACAGCAAAAGCGATTCATTCATGGAAAATTTATAAACTCACTTGAGGGTGTCTATATGACTTAAAACGTGCAAAAAATGTGAAATAAAAATTTTTTTTCATAAATTTTTTTTCACTTTTTTTAAATTAAAAAAAAACTTTTTGAAAATAATGAAAATGAGGGTCATGATGCAAATTATATCAAAATCAAAAAATTTACAAACAAAATGGGACTAATTTCATGTTTTTAAGTTGTAGGGGAGAGTGCTGTACCTACGGACGGTTGTACCTTCAGCCACCTCATTTTAAAATTCGGGAAAAAATGTAAATTTGAATTTGTTGTCGATTTTGAATGTAAACAGATGCTATCTAGTTGCTAACGTGAAATCAGGTCTTTAAAATATTATTTAAATTTTCTATAATAAAAGTACTGTTTTTAGGTGCTTAAAGTTTTTTTTAGTGCATCACTACATTAATTCTTTTCTTCCCCTATGATTATGATATGATAAAATGGGATACATGGGGGAATCCCCGAGATTTTGACTTTTTAGTTTTGATATTAGAAATCGTCAGATCTCAATTCTTTTATCTTTTATAGAACTTTGAATGATAAAACATCTGGTGTTGTACCTTCGGACACCATAAGTGTTGTACCTACGGACACGTTCTTGTGGGTGTCTGTAGCTAATAGGCGTTTTAGAATCAGGTTTCATTTAAATGAATACATTTTAATAAATGTTAAATTAATTCTAAATGGTAATCTATTTGTCAGCAATTATTTTCAAGTGAATTTTAGATGAAAAATCAAATATTTTGTGATCTAAACTACTTTTTTAAATTTATGATTCTACTTGGAATTTAATGTAGAATATATTGTAAAATCCTAAGCACCCTATCGCATTAAAGTATGATGATTGAAAAAAACTTAAAATTTCCACTGAAAAAGTTTACCACCGAATTATTATTGTTATTACCACCAAATGCTTGCACAACAAAGTGTCGATCGAATTGGGTTTTTTTTTGATCAGTGAAGTTGTCAGATCAATCAGCATGATTGATGCAACTATTACCTTTAATTCTGATCTGAAAATACCATGTGATTTTTGTGTTTTTGGTAAAAAATCAAGTTTTTATCATTCAACTTCGTTTTAATGACCATTTACGATCTAAAACTATTTTACTTTAAAATATATATTTTCAATTTTAAAAAGGCTTGAAATAGGTTATTAAAAGGTAATGCACCAATAAAAATGTTCATTCTTAGCTTTTTTCAACTAACACTTCCCTTTTTAAGGGTGTCCACAGGTACAACTGGGTCTGTCCATAGGTACAACAGGTTGTTGTACCTTTGGACACAAATTTTTCCAAGTTATTATAAATGATTAAAAATCCAATTTTCAAGATTTTGGCTAATAAAAAATATCTCTCTACTCACAAAGGTTAGGACTATAGATTGGGCACTTTAAATGGTCAAAATGTGATTTTACCTGTCTTAGAAAAATCCAAACGTGATTTTTGTCCAGAGGTACAACACTCTCCCCTAGAGTTATTAACTGGTTCTAATAGAGGTTCTAGAGTTATTAACTGTTTAAAAATGCAGGAAAACAACTTTACAAAAGTTTTTGGACATTAGAGGACGTCCATAAATTACGTGAGGTCAAAAAGGGGGAGGGGGGGTCCAGCAAAATCTCACCTAATCTCACCTGGGGGGAGGGGGGAGTCAATTAAAATCTCACGTCAACTTTTAATTTAGAAAATATACGTTTTTTCTTTAAATTTTTTAGCAAAACTACTGGAAAAATGCGAAAATTAGACAAAAAGTGATTGAAAAAATCTCACGAGAGGGGGAGGGAGGGGTCCAGAATTTGGAAAAAACACCTCACGTTATTTATGGATGACCCCTTAGAAAATTACTACAACCAAAATAAAGGTGATAAAAAACAAAACCTGGAACATTACATCTATAACGTTAGTAGTTTCTTATAAACAAATCATGAACAAAATGAGATGGTTTGGTCTTTGTTTTTTTTAGTTGTTTTGTATAAAAATATTCGAAATTGGATTTTTTCATTCCTCTAGTCATCGACTTCTAATTCAAATACAGAGTTGAAATTTTGGCTGTGAGCTTATATTAGCTGTTCGAAAAAAAGGAGAGGGTGCCCAGAACTCTACCTGAAAAAAAGTTTTTTGGGCCACCCTAATGGGCATGGGTAAAAATTTTTTAGGGAATTTTCTAGGTGCCCCCTCTCATGTTTTTACAATTACTAAAACATTATTACCAGCAAATTTTTGGGTCTCTAGGACAATCTTTGACCCCGTGCCTTTCAAAAGTAGTTTTCCCATGTTATAATGTATAGGAAAATATCTAATTTTGTTTGTTTTTAATTTTATAAGCCTGCATGCTTTCAATATTGAGTTTAAAATCAATGTATCACCTTTGTAATATCATTTTCCCAAGATCCTATTGAAAAACACATTCAACTGCACCTTACTGTGGGAAGTTCCCCTAGGGTTAAAAGCGCACTTTGACCGAGAAAAGAGATCACGGTCACTTACGGGCAAGAGGTGAATAAATGCCATCTGGGAGTTTTATCGAATATTTTGTCCATTTTATTATAGCTGGCATCATCTGATAACCTTGTACATTGGTCCACCTCCCACCCACAAGCGTCCTCTTTTCTCGGCCAGATTGCGCTTTTAACCCTAGGGGAACTTCCCCCAGAAAGGTGCAATTCAATGTTTTTTCAATAGGTTCTGAAAAAATGATATCCCAAAGATGATACATAGGTTTTTAACTGAATATTGAACGCGTTCAGGCTTTAAAACTAAAAACCACAAAAATTGAGATATTTTCGATATTTTTCCTATACTTTAACATGAAAAAACTATTTTTGATGGGCACAAGATTCAAAAATTGTCCAAAAGACCTGAAAATTTGCAGGTAATAATGTTTCAGCATTTGTAACAACATGGGAGGGGGGCACCTAGGAAATTTCCAAAGAAAAAATTGTAACGCCCTAACCCTGCATACTTCCTATCGTATCACTCATACTTAATATATCACTTATCGAAATCAAGTGCTCCCAAATCACTTCAAAACACGAATCATCACAATCAACTGCATTCACTGAACTCACTTTCCTGTTGCTTTATTTAAAACCCAAGCTGCCAAATAACTTTATCCCGTAGCATTTGTCAGAGTAGGCGAGTTTCTATGAATAGTCGAGAGAAATAGAGAATTCCTTTGAACACACACAACAGATACAAGAAAAGGCTCTTACTCTGAAAAGTTTTTATGAAATTGGAGTGGGTCGGATGACGACTGGGGCAGAAAAAGAGCGATTCTCCCGATTGATATTCTGAAAAAAAAGGTTTTCTCTTCGGAGATCCTCGAATATTTTGAAATGAAGTGGGAAGTCATACGTTTTGTGTTATAATGTATGATCAGACATGATTTGACGTGAGGAGGTGAAATCAGGATATTGCATATATATTTGTTTATGGTCTAAAACAGGGTGGGGGTAACTTTTTTAGAAAGAGTGAAACAATAATTTCTGGAGGAAAAATTGTGTATGTCACACCTACCTTTTCCAATCAACACTAAAATTTATAAAACATAATAAAAAAGTGAAAAATACATTCACAGATTAAATAATTTTACACACAAAAAAATCATTGTTCCTTATGAAATTCTGAGAAGTAGAGATAAAAATTATTAAAAAGGGAACTCTCCCAAAAATTAAAGAAACTCTCTCTCTCTCTCAACCAATTTGAAAAAATCACTAGAACCAATAATTTTAGATAAATATCGAAAACCCGGAAAAGTCATGTATACATGCTACCTCAGTGAAAAGAGAAGCGAAAATGATTTGAAATATTTTTTGCCATACTAGGCCTTCTTTTCCCCTTTTACACACTATACTTAACTTAAGCATTTTTTCTCATATCTTATCTATCATAAAATCAATAAATATAAAAATGAATGCTTGTATATATGTCCTTTATATTTTTAAACTTTTCAAACCTACATTTACTATTAAACTTTACAACGTTGATCTACTCGCTCCCGGGAAGGTTTCTAAATAAAAATAATTTAAAATCGGAGCATCCCAACAACTTTTTTGGTCAATTTTATGCTTAAAAACTCATATTTTATGCTCATATTTCAGGGAAAAACCACATTGTTGTAAATATAACAAAATATGTAACATTAATTATTGTAGACGTGATATTAATTGAATCGTCAGTTTGAAGAAGGGAATAAGTCCAAAAATCAAGTTTTGAGAAAATCGAAAAAAAGTAATGGAATTGTCATTGTATGGACATCGATTTCACAACTTCAAGGGGCGATATCTCCCTATAGGGGTTAGTTATTTTCCCCCTCTTTTCACCCATGTGTAGGGCAAAGCTTGGAGATTGTTTTGAGCACAAAAAGTCAATTTGTCATTTTTTGGACTTATTCCCTTCTTCAAACTGACGATTCAATTACTGTAGATTGAAATCGATTGTTGTAGTTTAAAATCAAGTGTTGTAGGATTAACATAAAAAACCTATCTATTTTTTAATTATTTCTCTCTCTGCTGGGCATATTGTCCGGGTAACGGCGGTAACGCCTGGCCTAGCACGCATGCTACACATTTGGATTGGCGAAGCCCATAGGCGAAGCCCCTCTGTAACACACCAGGTGATATTTATTAACCTTTTACCTGCCGATGTTCCCAAATGGGAACATCATCTTAAGGAATTTTTTTACCACTTAATTTTTCATGCAGAAATTAGATATTTGGTAGAAAGCAACTCAAAGGTATGAAATTATTTTACATGCAAAAGTTTTTCACGTGCAATTTAATCCTTTTTGTAGAATTCACATCAAAATTAGAGATTTTTGGCTCTTCCAAAAGTTGCACAAGTTTCAACTCGTGAAAATTTTAAATAAATTTAGTTTTAAATAATTTTGCTGAGTTTAGGTAGCTTAAGTACACACCTTCCCATTTGGCTTGGCAGAATAGCTTCATATTCCAATTTTGGAGAGTAATTACCAATACAACGTATATGTTCCCAAATGGGAACATCGGCGTTTGGGGTATAGTATTTGAGGGGATTTTTGTAACATGCAAAAATTCAAGCTATTTCCTATTTTCTTTAATTTTTTTAACCTTTTTTGTCTCAAAGGGTCTAAACAGGTTAATAATGATGTTTTAAATTCAAAAATATTAAATTTTTATTTTTTCACCTGATTTATGGAGAAATAAATGCCAAATCTTTATAGCAGAATCTTACACTTGTATACACTCCCCGATCGATTAATTTTCAGTAATTATCATTAGGGGTAATTCAAAGAGCATATTTGGAGTGCTTCTGAGGATTTGCGTATATATTTTGTTCAAGTACTTTTTTTACATAAAAATTTTAGGAATAAATTTGAAGAATTTTGAAAATAAGGAAAAGTGTGTACATCTAAAAACATTTTTCTAATGTAAGTTGGATGTTAGAGATATGTGGTTCAGTTCAGAATCTTCCATGAGAAACCCAATTTTAACGAATCAATGGAGATAATTATGGTTTTCACTTTTGAAAGCTAATTAGATTTGAATGCAATTAGTGGATTTTATGCTAAATATCCGTATAGAACCGTAATTAAAACTAATTTTTCTCACAGAAACGTAACTGTTCAGCTTTGAAGCGCATAGGAACATTCTTATGTATTTTTTATACCAAAATATTACCCATAGTGCTAGAAAAATGTACCGAAAAGCTTCGCGTACGTAATAAACATGCACATTTTTTCATATGAAAATCTATAAAATGTTACTCAATCGTCTAAGTATGGATAATAAAAATGAAAAAACCGTCCACAATCGTAAAAATATTCATAATTATTGAGTAGAAACCTATTTCAATCATTTTACTTGAATTAGTTGTAAAATATGGGCCTTTTGAAAATCCCCCTAAAAACTTCACCTCAAACGCCGATGTTCCCAAATGGGAACATCCTCAAAATCATACTTCGGATTTTTTTCTGCCAAAAAATGACTGGAATGGTTTTAGTAATGATGAAACAAGTCATTTAAGCTAAAAATCAGAACCTTTAATTCGAAATTTGAATTGCGGCGTTTAAAAGGTTAAAAAACTGAAACCCGTACTAAGCCCGAATATAGTGTACTCTGCGCTAGTTATTATATTAAATCCGTTAACCCATGGACGAGCTGTGTCTCCGTCGGGATATTTCAATAATCTTGTCTCTTAGTTCAGTTGTTTACTGTAAGTACTGTGAGTTTTGTTGGTATGTTTACTGAACAACATTTATGTTTATTGTGTGTATTACTTTCGTTGTTATAAATTTGAATTTCGTTGTGGAACCCAACTATGAAATGGGTTTGTGTTTAAAATATTCATGATAAACAGATAAGGGTTATTTACCTGCTCTGTACACTTATCGAAACAGCTAATCCCAAACAGGAACAGAATAACCATTATATATTCAACATTTTAAATTGAGACAAATATTTAAAACACGTCAGATTATCTGAAGAGCTGGAATAATTCATAATGTAACCCGCATTTCTCTCAGA
The DNA here is from genome assembly GCA_024610705.1 of Tetragnatha versicolor. Lineage (NCBI taxonomy): Eukaryota > Metazoa > Arthropoda > Arachnida > Araneae > Tetragnathidae > Tetragnatha > Tetragnatha versicolor. Next base: position 36,893,938 of record JANDEH010000003.1, read on the forward strand.
CCAAATTTTCCATGCATAAATGACCAATGTTTGTTTCAACATCGTTCAGAGTGAATCATTCAAATAATGCATGCAAATGAATTCCTCGCATTATTCCAGACATCAGTTCCACAAAGTTACATATGTTCAACAACACTTCAAACAAGCTATGAAACTTGGACCGTGAATGGATTATATCCTTTTAAACACTTTTGACGTTTCCGACGTAAACTGGAGTTTTAAATTTTCTTGGATTTTTAAGTTAGGATCTGTGAAAGAATTTGGCTTAGTAACTAGGAAAGGACAATGTTAGTTTATAGTTGAATCAATAGTTTGAATTGATTAATGTGTTTATACATGAATTAATATTATTTTTAAGTTAATGAAATTTGCAAATTTGTTAATTACAAACTTATAGGTTGGATCCTAGCAGAGTCCACACCCTTGCCAAAGTTGGCGATAATTCCGCCATCTTGGTAACCCTACTTTAATACACTAGATTACGCTTGGCGCCAACTTGTTCTGGTTTGGCGCTTTTTTTCGTTTTTCACCAAGGGTGTGGGCTCTCCTAGGATTTTACCAACTTCTATAATAAATTAGCAACTTCGAAGTTCGTTTTTAACTAATTTTAATCCTTTCAGTCCTAGCTGCCCAAATTTTTCTATTTATGATTAAATTATAATCTCAAGCGGTCCAGATTGAAGAATATGTCTGAACGCCCGAACGATGTCCACGGGACATTCAAGCAGCGGAAATTTTTACCCAATATAAAAAGAAAAACTAAAAAATCCAATCATCATTAGCTGACAAACAACTATTTTGTGTAGTAACTGCATCGTAACCTCCTATTTCAACGGAAATCAGGTGAAAACAGCGGAGTTACGGATATAGAGAGGGAAAAACAACGGATCTGCGCCAAAAAACCTTACTTTCTAGGTTATTACCTGAATGTTGGCTTTTCCTTGCTTTTCGATTAGTATATAAGTATTAACAGTATCTTACATCGAACACTTAAGATACTTCAAAGGCCTATAACGCAGCAGACAATATTAAAAACAATTCCATGTATTATAGGAAACATAAATAAATACTGCCTAGTAAAAGAGAAAAGCACAGTAAGATGAGCAAAACATTCTTATGATATCGAAAAGTCGGACCGAGCCAAATCTAGGTCTAGCATAAGATGCAACAGACAGAATTGCTTCTTAAATGAACAAATTCCCAAACTTCGAAGAAAGGAGTGAATAATCTCATTCTGCAAACAACCCTTCATCGTCGCTCTACAAACCAGAGCACAGGAAAAGAGCTTCAATCGATTCAAAGGTGCGGAGGCTAAATCATCGATGCATGCTTCGGATATACGAGAAACGTAAATTAATAAGTGCTATATTATCCGAAGTGATTTTTGCACTGGGGCATGACAATAAATCTATAAATCACTATGTTTAATGAATTGCACCGTGACTTCTGCATGTTATTTACCGATTAGGAGCGCTCTATAATTGGATAGTTTCTCTCCTGATTTATAGGCGTTGACATTATTATGGCCGATAGGATGTAGGAGACTAGTTTAGCGAAACATTTCATAAATCAGTGTCGGATGAGCGTTCTTTGTTGATTTTCGGGTTATTAACTGTATTGAAAATCTGTGGTGTTGTTCTTGACGGAGTCAACTGGAATTTCACGTTGTGTTAGGAGATCTTTGTTGGTGAGTGGAGTTCGAAGTTGAGTATTGGTAATTAGGTGTAATGGACTAATTAGGGAAAAGTGTAGATTTAAGAAAATAGTTGTTTTAGAACACCTTCTGGGATTTCTTTTAGTGGAATTTAAAATTGTTCACAGGGGGCTTTTCAAATTTGAGAAAAGGCACATTTAATTCAATCTTTACTTTAGTCTAAGGACATTCTGAAATCTTTCAATAAAAAAAGGATTTTGTTGGTTTAAGGTTCAATCAAGAAAAAAGATGCTAATGATAAACTTAAGCCCCAGTGGCCACTAAAATATTAGTAACAAACTCAGAATATATTATATGTATAATAGTAATCTAAATATCAGAAAATTCGAATAAGTATATATATTAGCCTCTTGTATAATTCAATTCTACATACTTTACAAATTATATCACTTGAAGGTGCAATTAATGCTGCAATAGCTTAGAGGTATGGCAAAAAATGCTGCTTCGTGCTGAAAATTGAAGCTAAACTTTTGGTAGCATATTTGCTACCATGGGATCATCTTAAGGACATTTTCTTATTACTAATTATAATAAGGCATACTAAGCATTTCTAAGGAATTACTTCTGTCGTGAAATAATTTAACTGAACTGATTCAGTCATACAAACAGAGTATGCAATACAATTTGTATGATTGATAATTGATTCCATTTTACTTCCAGTCACATTACGTGTTCTTTTTCATTTCCAAGATTAAATTAAACATATCCCCAACACGCCAATTTCTATTCAATCCTCAATCGACCATCATCAAAAAGAGTATTAAAATAGCTTGTAGTAGTAAAAGTAATGTAATAAAAATATTTAAGTAACTGGGGTTGCTGCTAGAATCAAAAACAAAATATAACCCGAAAATTCATCGCCCTCTCAAAAACAAACCCACTCCAAAAGACCACCCCTAACAATCCCACACCCTTAAATCCAAATCCAAACAAACGTCTAAACATCGATCCAAAAGAGAGCCTTCACCGAAAGGATTACGACGATATGGCGACATTTTACATCTGCCCCAAAAGAGAGAAAGTCCCCCTCCTTTCCAACGAGAGAAATTTACGGGGGTTTAAGTCCGGTTCATTCCATTGAATCAATAATAAAATGTGTAGAAGCACTCCAGGAGGCGTAATGCTCTGTCCGGAAGGCAGCTTTATTTCCGGGTGGGAAGGTGTAAATAATGAAAAATAGTTTTTTTTCTTGGTTTTGGAATTAAGCTGGGTTTCATGGGAGAGTGGGGTTTCACGTGATGAAAATTCTTATGGGTGGAGGTGTGGGGAATGTATGAGGTGACTTTAATGGGGCGGTGAAAAGAATGTAGGGTTTTTGTATGTAGTAGGTGGGGAATGATCGACTCAGCCAGAGTTTTTCAGGTTTGTGGGACGAGAAGGAAGTAATAAATATGGGTATACACGTCTATAAAGTGTCAATGATTGAAGGAGAATTTTTGTTGTGATAGTAAGAGAGATGACAGTTACTAAACTCCCACAGATAAGAGGCGTTTCCACTTATTTGATATGTTGCGCGACTTGTTGATGAAATCGATAGTTAGATTACTAAAGGCTTGCTCAGACTGTTAGATCTTTCTTTTGCAGGAATCATTGAAAGTGGAAAGTGTGAATTAACGTTTCACTCAACACTTCTTCAATTTACCATGCAAATTATAGATTTACAAGAGTGGTTACTCGGAGGGACAGTGAAAAAGAAACAGTGTAAATGGGTCTTGAGATACATTTTCAGATGGCTCAATGTGTGTTCTGTCCAATAAATCTTGCAGAATTGCCGTTACGCTACAGATTGCTACAGATCGTCTAAACGTTGCTTTTAGACGAATATATTAAATAATTACATTGAAAATTTCTATCAAAAATACAATTCCGGTTTCAATTCAGAAAAGGAAACATCGTCGTTTAAGACGCTTGTGACTCAATTTTCGTCCACTTTGGGCTATGTATCAATCTATGTTAAACGATTGACACCAAATTGTAATATGTAATTTTCGAAGTAGTAGTTACTTCCAGTTTTGTTATAGCTCTATCCATGGAAATGCTTGTTAAAGGGGAATCAACTTATGGCATGTTACACCTTCAACGACACTATAAAGCGATTTTTAAAAGAAATTCATTATATCAATGCTTACGCAATTTAAAATTAAGCAGCAATTTTGTTCGTTTTCATGAATCTTGTTCTTGTTGGTTCACTAGAGACATTTGCTAACTCTGATGGAGCTGCTTGGTCTTCTTCTTCCAATGTTCGTCTTCTTTGTTATCAATGGTTATTAATGATCAGTTTGTAATTATGAAATTTCTTTAAGGAATGAGATTATGGCTTGAGTTTTCTTCCTTGCATTTATCTTGTTCATTTTCAAGATTTCTGAATCAAAATGATTCATGAATCAAAACAGTAAATCTATTCATACCAAAAATGAACTACATTTAATTGCGTAATACTAAAGTATAAACTTCGTCATGAATATCCAACAGTCATTTATTCACACTAAACAACTATTCGTTTACTCTTTCCATCCGTTAAAACTAAAAACAAATCTCAATCGATAGCAGCCTTATTAAACCCGTCGTTCATAATCCTTTTAAAAATTGATTTTTGTTTTACGAGTATTTTACGGCTCAAAAATAATTGAAAATCTTCCCCCACGGGATCCATTTAATTACTCGCACTCTCTCTTAATTCTCGAAACCCTGGCTTATTTCTTTCGAGAACACGAGCCAACCCCACAACAAACAAAATGCAAAACAAGCAGAACTGTAATTCAAACCCGATGACGACTTTCGGTTCTTTGAGAGAGATCTTCTTTTCCCCAATTAAAATATCGTGTTCTCCCCCATTCCTGATTCGCTTCTTGAAAGACGAAGTAATTACAATTCTCCAAAGAAAAAACTTTTGAAAGGATTGAAATATTTTGAGCTCATTAAACACTTAATCCTTGACAATGATTAATTTCTGATATTTTTACAAGTGGAGTCAATGATGAATTTCGTGTATTATCCCCTCTTTAAAAAGAAATACAGTATGAAATGGACAGAAAACATTACATGATCAAAGGGAACTCTATTTAAGAGTAATCACAAAGTAATTCATTATGTTAGCAAGATTTTTCCTCATAGAAATTTGAAATGAAAATCCTTTGCGTTTATATTGATTCAACACTCTTAACCATCGATTCAAATGGAATCGTATTACAAAAAGTATTAACGAAAGATAACAAAGCTGAAATTTATTCAGGATAGAGTTTAATAACCTTATTTCTAACGCGTATCTATTATGCGAGTATCGCTTAATTTCTAACGTTTTATAAGGGTATATAGCAAATTGTTTTATAGTAATTACAAGAATCGAATATAAAAATTAGTTTTCTATTATGCAACCAAAATTTTTAAAAATATTTTTGTTAATTGCAATTTAAATATCAATGGCATATTTCGTATTAAATTTTTTTTTAATTTGGTTTAGCTTAAGCTTTATGATTTAAAAATTTAATATAATTTGTTTACATTTTGTCTCAGACTTGATAATATGCCAGGGATCTAGCTCCTTATACCCGGTTCAAACATTAAAAGTTAAACTAGTTTAAGTGACAATCTAGCTTAAGTTAAGCATAAATTACATGCTCGACTTAAGCTAGATTGGCACTTAAACTAGTTTAACTTTTTATGTGTGAACCGGGTATAAGCGTGTAATATGTATAGGCTCAATTCAAGCAACTATACTCGGTTGCAACTTTACTTGAACCTGTAGAAATATGCTGAGAGCAACCAAAGAAAGTAGTTCCCCGTGCGGTGTCGGAATTATGAGTGAAATTAAGAGATTCAATTTTAAAAATATGATTAGTTTTTAAATCCATGTATATTAAGCGTCTTTTCATCCCGATTTGCAAAATGTTGAGTATTTTTTTTCAAGTGGCGCGGCGCGTAGAAGTACAATTGTTCGAACAAAACTCGCCAGCCAATAAGAGCGCACAAAGCCCAGCAAGCTTTCTGTTTACTCAAATTTTCTTACGTGCGGCCATGACGTCAGGCTCAACTTAAGTTGCAATCGAGTATAAAAAAGTTTTATGAAATGCCATGTTATCAATAGAAAAGGTAGTAGGTGATTATATAGAAAAACCATCCAAAATGAGAAAACGTTATATATGTTTATGATGCATATTTCTTTCGAAGGTGCAGTTCGAGATTTTTAATGATTTTAAATACAATTTAAAATTTTTTTTCTACGTAGCAAAGTTCAATTTGTTTCATGTGAACACATTTGTGTTGTTTCTCCAGATTCAACCAAGGGGGGTGAAAAATAAATACCCTAAGAAACAAAGGAAAACTATCTAACAAGTGATCCTAATAAAAAATCGTTAAAATTTATCACGTGTATTACCTATCCGAAAGTACTACGCCTACGAAATAAAATAAGCCCTAAACTCTCGGCACAAGAACTATAGACTCCCTCACTTTGACGTTATAATCAGCAATATATTCCTTTCACCGAAATCTCCATATCAGCTCATATCAATCAATGACAACTTGCACGAAACTTTCCTATCACAACGTGAAACATTTCCATCTCCCTTCACCTTCAGCTTCCAATTACAACAAAGCAATGACACGCCTGAGAAGGAAGTGCTCCAAATCACGGACGTTATGAATATTCCTCATCTGGAGAGTGATAACTCTCTGCTCAGAAATTTGTATGCCTCCTTTACGTGGAAGGACTGGTATTGGAAATATTGCCTTCCGAGATTGGAGAGAACTTTCCTTGTGTCATGATGGAGAGTCGGCCCGTGCTTTATTAGAAAGTGTCAGTTTCTCTTCCAGTTCCCCGATATTCTCGAGTTGTAGATGGAGGACTGATTTTTGAAAACAGTGTGTCAATTGTTCTAATTCTTGTATGAACAAATCGTTTATATTTTAGAAAGCTTAAAAAGAGGGATATGCAATCAGAACATGCTTTACGTAATTTTTCTAAGTTTTGATGCAATAACCGTAACTTGAACCCCATTGTTGCCTTTAAGCTTATTGGATTATGTATTTCTAAAGAAAACACATTCGTTATAAGTTTTTTATCTGATTTTAGCATCGAGGGGTTTACCTATTGATCAGTATTAGGGAATCGAACATTTGTATTTTGACTCATATTTGTATTTTAGCAGTATTAGGGAATCGAACATTTGTATTTTAGCTCATATTTGTATTTTAGATCAGTCTTTGTATTTTAGCTCATTTGTATGGCAACATGTTTACTTTGTTAATCTTATAAATAGCAGGTGTATTGTTGTTGTTGGATCGTAATAAAATGGAAGCATAGCCAAACTGCGTGGCGTATTTTTCACCTATTTCATCCATAAATGAAGTGGAAAAAGTGAAGTCGTAGATTAAGGCCTTGATTTTGTTCCGTAGCAAAGACAAAGAGCAAGCCAGAGGAGAAATTTTACATTATTACATCTCTAAGAGGTGTAATAATATAATATACGGATATTTTATGATAACTTCTGTTTTTTACAGCTGGTTATATTTATAAAACTTTACAAAGTTTAATGCTTTAAAGAATAGTAGGAAATCATTTTTTCAAGCAAGGTGAGTAAAATGTTACAACACCCCTCCCTAATGACCTAAGTAAGATAAGTATTTTACCGAATATATCTAGGAATAAATTTGAAACTTAATTTTAAGATTATTAATGCGCGACCTATAGATTGAATAAGTAGAGGAGAGGAGGGTATTATGGAATAGTCGGGTAATATGTAACACCTGAGTTTCTGCTCCCCCTCGTGCTGCTATCATGTGGCAATGCCACGAAAGTCTTAAGAAATCCTCCATGATGCAGTGCGCAAATAGTTAAGCTTCTTGTTGTTGCCTGATCAGTCACCGCAAAGCAAAGTGTGTTTTAGGATTTTCAAAAGTTTTTTACGGTAAATGTTCAAACCTTTTAACCTACCAGTAACAATGAGACTTTGATTTTGTTGTTAAGCATAATGTACACTAAAAGATCAGTAGTTTCTTATACTGCAGTAGTTTTTTAGCTGTCCTTGTTTATCGGTAAGTAAAAGGGTTCATAGAACAAGCTCTTGTGTCGGGTGTTATGGAACATAGGTCCAACTTCCTGCCATCAACTAAAGGACAGGAAAACAAAGATGCTGAAGCATCTTAAATTAAGATCTTTTGTAATGAAAAATTTTCCGAAGATCAACGAGAAGAAATTTGGATCCAGTTGTATTAGCTGTTGTCTATGGGCCTATCTTGACTGTACTGGAGCAGAAAAAGACGATTATGTTTGTGACTGTTGCAATTCGACTCATGAACAAAACTATTTGAACGTAAATTGTTAAATATATTTTTATAGTTAAGATTAACTATGTTCTCTAAGGTTTAATTAGTTTTCAATATCTGTAAATCCAACTGTTCCATGTTACCCGACTGTTCCATATTACCCTTTATTTGTAACTTTTCTTAAAGTACATTTTTTGATTAAAAAAATAAATGCTGATTTATTTGACCATTTTCCCTTCATTGTCATTAGTTATAGTATGTACTTAAAATGATTCGGCGGATATTTATTAAAAACTAATTGAGTTATTCTTAAATATATAAAGGGTGTTCCATAATACCTTCCTCTCCTCTATTTACCAACATCCTTTCTTAATCACCTGACTTTGTAACGAGAAAAAATAATGGAAGAAGAAGACAAAAGAAAAGGCGAAAAAGAATGATGAGAAAAACGCATGAATGATAATAGGGAATGAGGTGTAACCAAGAAATGAAAGTGAAGAGAACCAAAATGGAACTCGGTATCCGCCCCATCCGTGAAAATTTTTGGAATCATCAGTCAAGCCCTTCTCAACAATACTCATCTCGCTTTAAAAGTGAAGAAACCAACTACTTCAATTACGAAAGACGAACTCTCACCATTAGCTTCACAGCAGCAATGCTGCAGAAAAAGCGAATTTATCACCGTGAAAAAACAACCCACCCATTTACTTCCAAATTTCACTCGAAAAAACCCTAAAATTCACCCTATTTACATTTCTTTTCTCCCTCACCGAGTTATATCCCCATATCGAAGTATCACTAAACACTTAAACCCTAGCGTGGGTAATGTCCCGCCAGCGACACGTCCATGAAGAAAAACAGGGCCTCTATCTCTCGACTGTTTTTTTCCTCCCCACGTTTTCTTTAATCTAGATTTTCACGGATCATGGTTTCGTCATTTTTTCTTCCACTCCAAATAGACAAAAAAAAACACCGCCATTTTCTTGTTGTTTCATACGCTTTGGCTGTTTTTATGCGTCTAACGGGACGCCGCCGCCCGTGTGGCTCTGGTGTTTATCAAAAACATCGAGGGGTTTGAGGGTTTATTTTCTTCCAAATTTTCTTTCGAGGGGGGGTGAGTCTTTCCTTTACAAAGCGCGTGCTCTGAATCGACTTTCTCTGTCTGGGGCAGCGAGGCGGAAGTTTCTGGGGCGGTCGTCACCTCACGTCGAAAAAATCGTATTTACAGTGTTGTTTTTGGAAGGAGATGCTGAGAGGGAATAGTAGATGAAAGTGTTGGGAATGTTGTTTTGTATCGATGTTTTTGGGTCGTATTGGTGGACGAATATTTATATTATTTGTACAAATACTACTTGATACTTTTAGAAACTATGAGGAATTCTCTATACAGTAGACGATTAATTTTGGAAAAAATGAATTTCCATTAATAAAACATATTTTCGCTGGAGATGGTCTAAAATTATCATACTGTTTGATACAAGGTAGACAAAAATATGCATTGAATCCACTTGAGACTTTTAGAAAGTATGGAGGATTATCTATAAAACAGCCAATTAATTTGAAAATAAATTCGGAAAAGGAAACCATGTTTTCGCTTGAGATGCTATTAAATTTCCTCTGTTTAATACAAGGTAAAACATTTTTAATGAAGAATCTCGACTATGTATCATGCAACAACACTTCTTGCATGAATCCTTTATCTTTATATTCGGTAATTATGAATATGTCAAATATGTAACTGAATGCTTTTTGTCCGGGACTCTTAGGGTTTAGTAATTTTCATAAGTTCTTAAAACTTCTAAATTTAAAAAATACAATATTTACAGTAGTTGGTGGCTGAGAAAATCGTCACTATTGAGAAAGTGGTATCAAGGATATCAGATTATCGTAAAGATTACAATTTAGTATCAAAATTATTGAATTGGAAAATTATCTCAATGTTCTTCACTGAATAAGGTTTTATAGATGTTAAGTTAAAATAATGAACGTGTTTTATCAAGAAAAACATTATTATAGGAATAATTTGGTGAATTTGAATTTTCAAATAATGTCTTCTAGAATAAAGCTGGCCTTATCTTTAAAAAAATCTGATTGATTTTAAAAAATAAGGAAAGCATTTCAAAATTATGTTCAATTCTATCAACTGTCTCGTTATAAATATGGCCAAATTGTATCGGGCTTGAAATATTAGAAACATTGCCAAAAATTGAAAACTAACTTTAGTAACATCAATGTGACAACTATAAAATTTCGGCGATAATTGAATATCTAAAACAACCTAGTAATAGTTAACGGTACAGTTAACGGAAGTGAACCAAAACTAAAATACAAAAAAAAATAAACCATGGAATAATACGAAAACTTAGTAAACGAAAATACCTCTACTTCTACTTAATCCCACAGGAACTCTTTCACAGAAAACACTTTCACAGGGAAAAAAATCCCCTCAACTTACCTCATTCTCCCTTCGCAAAACAGCCCAGACTACATCCATCCTCAAAACAAATCAAGTCTCGCAAACGAGGTTAACCCTTCTTTCTCCCCAGCAAACGTAATTTAAACGTCACGACTTAAAAATGACTTCGCGACCAGCAAGACTATGACGTCACAGCAACAACTGTCATTAACGTGTCCAGTCCGAAAAAAACACCACCCGTGCGAAAATATTTTCGTTTATCCAAGTAGAAAATCCTTTTAGAAGTTGTTCAAGACCGAGCAAGCGAAGTGCCCTGAGCGCTAAAAGCTCCAGGACGGCGGATATATATATTCTGCCCGTGCCACGGCCATCTTTTTCTTTTAATAATAAAAATAATATGCCTCGGGAAGGTTATAAAGGGCAGTCCCGTTTTCCCGCTGGAGTTGAAAGGGGATGAGAATATTCTGCATATTCTTCGGCATAAAGGATTGGTTAACGGTGGAAAACGCGGCCATAATGGTTGTTGTGTGGACAGCTGGCTTTGATAAAGGTTTTTCTGAACGACTTTATATTATAGCCGGGTCGGGGAAGGAATGGACTTATTTAAATTGAGCATTGCTCTGGTTTTTGTTGAAATCGGCATGGATTAGGGATTCTGGGGAAGGGGTTAAGTTTTAATAAAGATCTTTCAGAGATTCCATGATTTTACAAGTTTCGGTTCTATACTACTTAACACTATCAACCTCAATAACTTATAATTATCCACACTTAAATTCAATCACATTTCTATTTAAGATTCTTATAACATGTTTTTTTCTTTTAGTTAATTTCAAAGAATTTGCAGGGATGTAGATAAATTCTTTTAAATTTTTTGCATAACAATATGAACATTGGAATAATGTAATTAACTCTCAGATATACAAATATAACTGCATCATAATCATATAATAGCGCCTCTAGTTGATATTCAAAGAGAAATACTCGCAATACCTATTAATTTATTTCAAAATATTTAAGTGAATAGGAAATAATTAGTTGAACTTTATGTGAATTTATTTCGTACTTAAAAAAAGAGATTTTTTTTCTAGAAAACGTACACACTCAAACTTATTTTACAATACAAGCAATTTAAAACTTTGTTTTTGCTAAGGTATCGGCTTACGTTCGACAACTTTTTTAATAATGCAATTTTATGGGTTTTCTTTTTTTATTTTTTGTTCCATTTATGTTAGAAACCAACTTTTTAAGCTTTTAACACCACAAAAACATTTTTTATATAAATTAATAAAAAATTAAGCAAATTTTAAGTTAACGACAAACGTTATAATGAAAAATCTAATTCAGTTTTTTCAACCTGCAAATGAATTTAAATTCAATTATCTAGACAGGTCTGGTTTTCCCCGGAATTTTTTTTAATTTTCCGGGTAATTAACGGCACATCCGGTTAACTCCAGATTCTAGAGAATCTCGTAGGATTTTTAAGGTAAGTGAATTTGCTTAGAAGTTATAGACATTTTCTTAAAAAATCATAATTTTACAACGGTTGTTTTTCTATTCTACAAATCAACAGGCCACTATACTCACTTCTAAATAAAATTATCCTATGAGATTCTCTAGAATATACTATAAAAAATATTCACACCTAATTTTACTTCTATACAAGCGATAGGTTTTGAAATATCTTCAATTATTAGATTAAAAAATCCTCCTCCATCGATCGATAAAAAATAAATTTTGGTCAAAATTGACGTTTTCAACTTAGGCGGATAACTTATTTAACTAGTTTACAGATTTATTAATTTAATAGAGTAGTTTATAATTTTTTAAAATTTAATTATTAAAAAAACTTGCAATACATTACCTTTTTCTTCTTAAATAATAGCAATATTATAAATTATCATCAAAAAGTTATTCAGAATCAATAAGAAAATATATAAAACAAAGTACCGTATAAAAATTGGATAATATTCAAAAATCCTGGAGCTGGAGCAAGCGATAAAGTTGCCAATAATGATGCAACCGCTGGTAACCCTTATGTGTTTCGGAAGGTCATGTGTGAGCTGTCACCAAAAAAAATCTGCTTGGCGAGATTTGCACCGGGATTCTAGAAGAGTTCTAAAAATTGAAATTGGAATAACAAATAAACTTTGTCTTCAAAATGGCAATTTAATCTTATAAATTTATTAATACCTTGGTCACAATTTTAAAATAAACACACTGCGTATAAAATAGTCTTACAATTTTTCTGTATAGTTTTGGGGAATTAAAATGTGTTTGTTTTATTTCTTCAATTCATTTGGTTTTATTGAATTGAGGCCCTTCATATAATTTATTCCTATTTATTATTATTTTATCCTATTTATTACTATTTCTTATTATCAATGAATGTGCTTTAGAAAGATTTAACGTGACATTCAACTTGCTATTTCAGTATAGAATATATTATACGTAGAACTATTTTCTTTAATTCTAGAAGTTTCTGATACAGACGATCTAAAAGAGCACTTTCTTAAGAAATTCAATGTTAATAAAAGCGATCCGGTTTCTCTTATTTTCTACTTCTATCACCTATGAAACTATTTTAGGAAATACTTCCGAGTTCTTCTAAGTGCTCTTTCATCTCTTCCTTGATAGAATCTCATCACGATAGGTTATGATCAAATAACTCAGTTCCGAGAAAAGTTTCGAATTCAGACTGCCAATAACTGATACCTAGCATTTCATTCGGAATACCTATCCCAGAGAATTTCATGTATAATATATTTGATCGATAGGAACTTCTTTGTTTATAACGATCTCTAGTGTTTGAAGAAGCAGTCTTAATATATTTTAGAAGACGCTATTATATTTAATTATGGCTTCAGAAAGAAAAAGTCTTGGCCACATATTTTAATTTCAACAATAGGTTAGGGTGTCCTTTTAGTAGAATCTTAATATTAAACATAAATTTTTTAAACTTGTATACTTTTTATAATAAACTGCTCATACAAAAAATTGTATTTTAAAGGACTCTTCTTAAAAACTTGATTCAAAGTTAAATTTAAAACTTTATGTTGTCTTTTGTTCATAGAACATTTTGAGCGAAAGGGTAAAGAAATAAACCCAAGCAAAAATATTCAATTACATTATGTGATTCTTCCTATTTTCAGGAATGCTGAAATTCACCACGAAAAAATTGTATTACATCTGGATTGTATATTTAAAAAAAAACTACCTTCATGAACTTTTTATGTTACTGGGAGAAACTTTCTTCTCTTATGAGACGCTATTTATTTCAGAGTAAATAGTAACTATAAATATTATGGTAGGACCTTTTAAGAACTTCCATTTTAACACTGAATAAACGAATAACTGAATATTAAATAGGAAAAATTGTTAAAATATTTTTTATATTTTTTATCGGAATGCAAATCTTTAAATTAAGTTATGAAAAAAGAACCCACAAATCCACGTATTTTTCTATTTTATCTTAAAAACCTATGAAGTTTAGGCTTTTAAAATAATACTGTAAAAAAATTAATCTTAACTATACTGACTGATCTCAACTACTCAAAAAGCAGAAAAAGGAATCAAAACAACTTATTCGGTTGAAAGAAACATCCATTTTTACGGCAACATACAAACACTCCCACCCGAAAGTTCCAAGAACAACTACCTTCATTTACTTCAAAAAAAAATGTATCTAACCAGCTATACTTCCCCGACTCCTATAACCAGTCGGAAAAACGCAATCTGGTTATTTTATTTCACAGCGGCAAGTTCCGGCCCAAACTGCAATTGGATTTTCGGTACCTCGCGGAAAATAGCATTAACAAAAAGAGCGGGTTGTTCAAGTCCGAAAAAAAATTGAAAAATGTCGGCAATTCCTTCCTCCAGAAAGCATAAGAGCACTTTTGTGTTTTCACTTTACATCAGAAAATATATATATTTATGAATAAGAAAAAGTAGTTTATTTCTGTAGCGCGTGGAATATGATTTACCCACTTCTTGTTTCTTTATTGCTCACCAACCTTGAAATAGAGAGTCTATAAGTTATTTAAATTACCCCAAGGGAGTAGCTTTTCTTGGCTTGAAAAAAAGAACCCCTCGGTCGAAATATCTTTTCAGTCTACCAAGGGGTCCATCGTCTCGTACGCTTTATATCGATATCGAGCGTTTAATCGATGCAACAGCTAGCTTTCAGCGCTATCTTATCTTTTGGTGTTTTTTGTGAGGAGTATTATAAAGTTTTTAAGAGGGCTTCGAAGGCTTTAAAGATAAGAAAGCTAGTTTAATTTGCGAGGTCAAGTTAGTGCTAAGGATAGCGTTTTTAAGGCGCTTTTTCTAATGAAAAACGTGAGAAGGGTCTTGAAATCATGTTTTGTAAATTTATAAAATATCGCTTTAAAAAACTGCATCGTAAAAATAAAATTAAGCTATAAAAAGAGGGAAAATTTTGAAAAAGAAATTAATGCAGTTTAACAAAACCCTAATTAGTTTTTTTCAATGTAGTTCGTATAACCAAACGCAAAAAGGGGTACGGTAGGTGGGGGTAATTGTCCGCAGTTTTTGGTTTTGAATTTTTGTGGCCCACAGTTTGATTATTTTAATAAGTTTCTGGTATGGAATCTAAAGCTTAAAATGTGGCCTATCAATTCATATTTTTTTCAGCCTTTAGCTGCAAATATTGTTAGAAATATTCAACTTTAAAAAGAAAAAAAATTGCGGACATTTGCCCCATTTTTTGGGGTAAGTGTCCGCAGTGCGTGTAATTACCCCAATAGAATAAAATAAGAGAATTATTAGATATTCCAATTCAAAAACATCATAATTGAGGTATATTCACAATAGAAAGACTACACAACAATATTCGACATTATAAAAAATTATATAGCAAAGTTACTCCACAAGTTGCAAAGTTAATCCTTTTACCGGCGTAAAATCGGCCAAATTGTCAGGAAAACTTATCATTTCAAGAAACCTTGCGTTATGGATTTCATTAGGTTTGGAAAGTTTTAGGACTGTCTTTCTTTTCAACAAGAGTTTTTTCTGATGGAGTTTCTGAGAACATTCCGACATTTCCAATTGCGGACAATTACCCCAAAATCAATGCGGACAATTACCCCATATCATGATGACAACAACAAAGTGGTACTGATTTTTGAAAACAAAAGTAAACATGAGTATTGTGATATAATTTCAAAGATAAATAAAGGCTCTTTCGGGAAAAAACAGATGGATTGAATAAATATAACTAATCTAGAAAAATATAACTAGGTGAGAAAAATAATCTAACAAGGACACTAAAAACTGACCTACATCATTTTTTTGGACAACGGACACGCTATTCCTATGAAATTTGGGGGTTGTGAAAGGAACCTACTGTATCGATGCAGTCAATATAATCGAATATTATCATCAAAAAAAAGGCCGTGAGGACCATTACCCCATGCGGACAATTACCCCCACCTACCCTACGGGTATGTTTAAGGTTTTTTACACTTAGTATTAAATTCTAATAGATCTTAGGGACATTCTACATTCGTAAAAAACGTATGAATTCTAAAAAAATATCCATATTAACTTATTTAGTACAGATACCATAATCAAAGTAGTTTACTAAACATAATATTGTAATTTACATTGAATACATTACTCTGATTTCATTAATAACTTTTCGTACGAATAACAATATATCAAACCAACCGATTAAATTATACAGTTTTATTGAATGTTTGAATGAATGGTATTTGAATGTTTTTGAAACCCGACATATTGTGGGTATTTTTGAAGCGATCGATAGCATATTAGAAGTTATTTAAGTTATTTTAACTTATAATTTACGGAATATTAAAATTTTCCTCAACACAATATTTTTCACCTTTTCAGTGGAAATTAAGCTAAACAAATTTTGTCAACACCACCAGCACCGAAAGTTGGAAATTATATTTAAGATCAAAGAAAAATCAAGCGGGGAAAATATGTTCCCGAAATAGCAGGATACGGTTATCAAATCAACGAAATGGAAAAGAGTTACGAGTTACTCAAAAGAAAATGAGAAAGTTGTTCTCTCTATTTTGATGAGATTTTCTCTCTATTTCTAAAATAAATCTCCCCGCTACGACAAATGTACCTACTCCGATTCTGTGATTCAAGAGTTTCAGCTACTTTTACGTATCCCTAGTCAGCTAGTCACATAGTTGGAAAAGTCATACATCATGGAAATTTAACATATTTGAAGCAGATGATGTTTAGAATATGCATTTTGAAACCATATAATTGTATGAAAATACAATTATAGCTTAAAAATCTTACCTTATGATAAGAAAGCATCCTAAAATTTTTTTCTTCTTTTAGTCTGAGAAAATCAATCTTGTCTCCTTTAATATCTGCCCATAAAAAATATTATTAATTACCTAAATTATAACAAAAACGTTATAAGGATAAAAAACAATGTTTTGCTTCATTATAGTATATTAATAGACCGTTACAATACTTAGGTATGCATTTTAAAGACCAAAGCATTATTCATTTTAAATTTTTTCATCACTATTTTAAAATACTGGGAAACCTTAAAGTTATTCTCAAAAATACTGCTAAAAATGTTTTATAACGATGTTTTTCAAAATATAAGAACCTTATTCCAAGAAATAAAGCTTTAGAAACGCAAATATTGTCTCGGATCAAAATCTTACGAACAGGAGATAAATTTTGTTTTGATATTTCGTCTTAACCCATTACTGCCTGACGTCCCTTTTTAGGGACGTTTTTTAAAAATCCTCCTATTTCTACAATAAATGTTCCTTTGAATCAAAATTTGCACTGATGTATCTCTGATCTTCATAGAACAAAAAGAACACAAGAAGAAAGCAGAATTTAAAAAAAATTTCACTTTTTTTAAAGTTGGAAAATAGAATTTTTCAGAAAAGTGCTTTTTTAAAAATTTTAAAAGAAAAATCTTAAAAATCCTAGTTGTTATTTTAACAAATGTTCAATGCCGATATATATTACTGTTTATTAGGCTGGGTTGAAAAAGACAAATTTTCGAAATTCAAAAACATAGGGGTCTCAAAAGTTGCGTCTTGGCTTGCTGATAACTGGAAAAATAATCAAAAAATTCCTAAAAATATCCCTGAAGAGCGCATCGGGACTAAAATTTGAGAAAAATGACAAAAATCACCTTGCATTGGAAAAATTCCACAAAATTGAAAATTACGTTAATAAACTTTAAACTAAGGGCAATTACATCTTTTTAGTAGTCTGAAGGCAAATATAAATATTTGAAAAATCTTACTTCATTTTTGAAATTCGGGCAAAAGGCCTAAAATTAATGAATTTTACTGAAAAATCTAAAATTTGGCACTTACGAAATAAAGGCACTATTGAATGTAAAACTTATCAAATGCACTTTTTATCCATGAAAAACTTCTTTCATACTCATTCTTCAGCCTTTGTTCATTTTACAGTGTGAACAATTAAATAAATTAGTTACATGAACAAACGCATAAAAATATCTCCTGTTAAGCATGCCTCATTACTTTACCATACATTAAATTAAACCATTAATTAGAGGGAGGATTGACCCAAAATCGCATCTTAGCATTCACTTATGTGTTCATAAAAGTTTAAACATAGCAAATTTTACTGTCTAAAATAAACACAAGCAAGTTCTAAAAATTAATGTAGCTAATCTAAAAATTTTGAGGATAATACTGAGCTTTGAGTTGAAAACGCTGATCTACCGCTCTTCTTCAATTCACATTGATACTATGTGCAATCATAGAAATAAATTTGACTTTGATATCTACTTTCCTTCTTGGTGTTGGGATTTTTATTTCCGCTCGTGTATTATCCTCCAGGGGTTGAAATCTTATAACCAGCCTTCTGACCTATCCATTTTTATTAAATTTAATGTTTTTACCATCCTACTCAACCGGGAATAAAGGTTTCGCACATTTTTATAATTCCAGAAAAAAATCTTTGATTGCCATCAGTTCTAATCATAGAGATACTTCTAAATATGTTGTATTACAACTCAAGTATTTCAACTCTGGTTTCCGTTTTAATTATTTTATAGTCTTCAATGAGGATTTTATACCATTTTGCACGTTTTTATTCATGACAGTAGACAGATTCGTCCAATCGAGGTAAAAGCCCAATTTTCGTTTGGGGATAATATTTCACACGTGTTAGTTTGAGACCATTTGACACCTTATTGTCTCTGTACCCCTGGGAAAATGCAAAAAAATATTTTTGACCCACCCTAATGTTCATATAGAAACAAAGTTGTTTTCGCACACGCCCTTGTATTCTAGATTTTGATTTTAAACCCGACTTTAAAGCTAATTCACAAACATCATAAGTTATAAATAAATATATTTTTGACGATTAAATGGGGTTTAATGTATGGTAAAGTAATGAGGCATGCTTAACAGGAGATATTTTTATGCGTTTGTTCATGTAACTAATTTATTTAATTGTTCACACTGTAAAATGAACAAAGGCTGAAGAATGAGTATGAAAGAAGTTTTTCATGGATAAAAACTGCATTTGATAAGTTTTACATTCAATAGTGCCTTTATTTCGTAAGTGCCAAATTTTAGATTTTTCAGTAAAATTCATTAATTTTAGGCCTTTTGCCCGAATTTCAAAAATGAAGTAAGATTTTTCAAATATTTGTATTTGCCTTCAGACTACTAAAAAGATGTAATTTCCTCTAGTTTAAAGTTTATTAACGTAATTTTCAATTTTTTGGAATTTTTCCAATGCAAGGTGATTTTTGTCATTTTTCTCAAACTTTAGTCCCGATGCGCTCTTCAGGGATATTTTTAGAAATTTTTTGATTATTTTTCCAGTTATCAGCAAGCCAAGACGCAACTTTTGAGACCCCTATGTTTTTTAATTTCGAAAATTTGTCTTTTTCGACCCAGCCTACTGTTTATACATTAATTCAGTTGGGGTGTTTTTTTATTTTTCCAAAATAGTTTATCTTGACCTTGTTTTGGACCCACGAAAAGCGTCCCTAAAAAGGGACGTCAGGCATGAATGCCCCCGTTTTTTTCCCCGTAGTGAATTGCTAGTGTATCCTTATTTTATTTTCATAAAAACGTGTTCGATTCTTATGAAATGAATTAAATAACTGATATTTATAAAATTACTTACATTTTAGCTGGTAAATTTATTATCATTATTTTTTTGAAAATACTGTTATTTCTGCTAAATTAATGGAATAAAAAGTATTAAATTATAAGGAATTAATTAATTTGTATTAATTAAAAGGAATAAATTAATTATTTTACTATATTTATTACTTATGCAAATATATTCCGGTTATATTTCAATTAAAAGTTTAATAATTATTTGTTATAATGACTTTTTGTCATTGAAATTGCCAAAAAAGTCGCTTTTGTGATAGATGTTCGGCTTTTTTTCTAATTAGATGTCGCTAATCATTGTGTTCTATACTGCAGATCAATCTATATCATCTGGCTTGCTAATGCACATTGATATATTCTGATGGATTTGAGGTGTGTAAAAGTAATTATTACTTAATATTAGGTAGCATATAAACAAAGAATGACTTTTTTAATTAAAAATCTTAATTAATTTGCAATTAACATAGATTTGGGAGGAAAAAACGTGGTTTAGAGAAAAAAAAATGCTCAAATTACGTTAATTAAGGTTAATTTTACGGTTAATTAGATAAATAATGAATATTTTTTGTTCATATTCATGTTACAGTATGCTTCCGATCAATTTTGCTGTACTTAAAAAGGTAGAAGTTGTTTTTGAGGCTTTAAAACAGTTATCTACCTTGCGTTTACTATAGGGAAAAAACACGGGGGCATTCGTGCCTGAAGTTCCTTTTTAGGGACGTTTTTTAATTTTGGTGTAGAAATTAAAATTTTAACCTGGAATTTTTTTCACTATTTTTCCAGTGGTTTTGTGGACCAAATATTTAAGAAAAATAAAAAGTTGGGAATTAATTAGTTAAAATAGCTGTTTTTCAACGTAAAACGTATAAAGATTTAAAACAGGAAAAAAACTTATATAGGTAATTGTACTAATATACCAACCTGAAGATCCCTCCTTTTAACTTAAAAACAAACAAAAAATGTAGAAAGTGGACTATAAATAGGCTCTATCATGCTAGATTGTTATTTTGCTCAACTAAAAAAGTCTTAAAGCACTACATGGTGTGCTACATCTATTTAAGTCCTAAGGCTTTTAAAAATTTTGCTGCTAAAATGTTTGCTGTCTGTTTATATTAGAGTTCTCTTTGAATACTTTTTGCGCTCCTTAAAATGAATGTTAGGGAAACACTTATTGGGAAATAAGTTCTTGGAGTGCATGATTGTGTATGTGTATGGAACAAATTTCTACCAACTGTAAATGTTCAATCACTTTTAGATTCCAGTTCTTTTGAAATCGGGTATTTCAAACAGTCTAAGTTACTCCATCCACTTAAGAAATTTTATTACCGGTATAAATTTCCCTGAACCACTTCAAAGCATTCATCTGTTCGTAAATATGAAACATCATCAGCAAACACCCCCTCACCATAAGCAACAAACTACAAAAATCAGAACGGAAAACAACAAGCCATTAAGAACAAAACCAAACATTCTTTTATTAATAATAATACCCCATGCTTCCCGATTTCACGTGGCAAACAAAAATCAACTCCATAACAATTTTCCTAAAAGCACTCCATCAGGTTATACGTCCGTATCCTCAGCTCTTCAGAACCCCACTTAGAGAATGTAACATTTGTGAAGGGTCAAACTAAAAAGCTTATTTATGATTCCATCTTTCTCCATTTGATGAGAACAGCAAATTTAATTTATTGCATTTGCTGTGCGTCCCTCCCCAATGCATTTAAAATAAAACGTTCTTTCAGATTTAAGAGGATTTCCTCAGCGGCGAGTAGTAGTTCCTGTGTTCCTATCTACTTTGATATTAGTTGAATACATTAATATAAAAGACACGGCAGCACAGGGGTTTATGGAGTAATCCACTTGAAAGCTCTTTCTATCTAATATTTGATATACACTTGAACTTTCAGAGTTATTCATTGTTGTACTATGAGATAAATTGGCTAGGCTCATTGAAATAAAAAAAATAAAGGATGGGCTTGAACAAAAATGTGAGGGATGTTGTTGGCAAAGGAAAAACAGGTAATAACAAGGTGTTTTGACTTTTATTATTTTAAGTAGGTGATCCTTATTAGATTCTTATATTACTTGAAACCTTCAAAAACATTAATAATAGGTATAAAATCAGTTTAGGTGGATAGGAATTACCATTATAGAATTTTAAAAAATGAGTCAAAAAGTATTATAAATCCTTTCAGTGTAACGATTATTTTAACAACCCAAAATAAAACAATATTGTAACGATTACTTTAATAACCCATACAGATTTTAAGTACATATTTTTAATGAAATAGGTTTCATATTACTAAGCGTTTATTGAAACGTTTGTGAAACTATAAACCCACTTAATTGATTAAAAATTACGCATCTAAGATATGTTCATGAACTTTGTGAAGATAAAAATATTACTCCAACTCTTAAACTAGAGAAAAGGAAGAATGTATACCCCTTCACATACAACAAGAAATCTCAAAATGAGTTATGTTTCAGATTTATGTCCGTAATACGGAATAATAATTCTAATGAAGTAATTTTACTTTTTTTCCATGTTAAAATTAAATCGCCAGTTGGAAGAAGGGAATAAGTCCAAAAACCAAGTTTTGAGAAAATAGAAAAAAACTGTATAATTAATAGAATTTTCATTGTATAATCACCAAATTTTTACTGGAAGTTCACAACCCTATTTAAAAAACAGAGCAACCATCAAAATAAATATAAGTATATTCAAAAATATTTTACAGTCAAAATAAGTTGATGGACTTATTCCCTTCTTCAACCTTAGGAAATTTTTCTGATGAAAAAATCTTAAAAAACCCTTAAATTCACATTTAAATTATATTTCTCCTTAGTTTACACCACAAAAGGGTGAAATAAAAGGAATAAGACAAATAAAATTCAAAATTATAGTGAAACAGATATTAGAGCAGTATCAATGGAGTGAGTGAATATGAATGGAGTTAAACATTCCCTACATAAAAAAAGTTTGAAAAAATTTTAAATTAAAAGAAAATTTCATTTTAACTTCATTTACAGCTCAAAGAATAGGAAAAGAAAGACAAATTAACTTTAACTCCAAATTAACTTGAAAAATACAATGAATGGGCATCGATTTCACAACTTCAATGGGCGATATCTCCCTATAGGGATTAGTTATTTTTCCCCTCTTTTCACTCATGTATAGAGCAAAGATTGTTTTGAGCACAAAAAGTCAATTTGTCATTTTTAGGACTTATTCCCTTCTTCAAACTGACGATTCAATTATTTCATACTGCTGTAGAAAAAAATTAAATTTTTATACCCATGAAGTAGATTTAAATTTTCATTTTCAGATTTCAATTGAAACTGATATTTTTCAACGGTTTATTAATACGAATAGCTAATGAACTATCTGGATTTGAATACTTTTTTGTAAGAGTGTAGGTTATAAAGTAACAGTTTTTAGGGGATATATATATGTACTCAAAGTGATAAATATGAATGCTAAAACTTTGTGGGGTTAAAAGTTGAAACACCCTGTATTGTAATCCATCCGTGGTTGTTTTGGATGTATTGCAATCCTTCTACTTTAATTACATTTATATGTGAAAAAATAGTACAAAGGTGTGATCACGCCAAAAATTAATTTAGAACATAATCATATTTTGAAAAGAAGATTGCCTGAATCAAGCGATCTCCCCATCTCCATGAATATGGATATATCCCTCCACCACATCTCAACACCCTCGAACCGGAAGAAAAGCGCATCTACGCAATTTAACCTCCGAACACCTTAACAACCCAATAACTTTTTCATCGATAATTGCTACCCGCGTCGAGAGTATAATCAGAATAATGCAAATTACAACAAGACCGAAGAAACAACCGCCCTAAACGGTCACAGCAAACTACACAAACCTCGGCAAAAATTCCCTGAGATTTTAAAGAGCGCCGTCATCTCTTAATATTAATGACTCCGAGCGAAAAGAGGATATCTTCATTAACGGAAGCCCCTCAACTCAAACTCTTCTTTCCCCCTCCTCAAATCGTCAGAGTGAACTCTTCTCTTTGAAAAATTTCCTTTCAAGTCCGGGCCATAATTGAAAAGGATGATTCCCACTTGGTGTGTGTGGGGGTATATAGTGCGGATATATCTCAATACAGGGAGGATATTTTTCGATATTCATTAGAGAAATCTGATGGAAAATGTCAAGAGAAGAGGAAGAAGGGGGGGCTTTTCGGATCAGTGGCGGGAAAGAATATTAATAGAATGGAATGTTTTGGATGAATTTATGGATGGTTTTAATTTGATTGGGATGTTTGAGGGGGAAATGGTAAGGTAAAATTTCTGAAGTCGGCTTTTGATAAAGGAAATAATTATCATCGTTGAAAATGTGCACAGCATGAAAATGGTTACTCTTTAGGGTGATTATTTTAGAAACTGTATCACGTTATTTTGTATGTTTGAGTTTAAAGGAGAGCAAGGCTATAGAGGGAAATCTACCAAGGAAGATTTGTTTCATTAGTTTTCACTTGCCCGTGTTTTTAAGAGAGATCGTGAATTAAATAAGTTGAAAAGCATTTGTTTCTCCCCATAATATTCCAAACTAATATTTTCTATACCAAACGGTCACAGCGAATATGAAAATTTGGAATTAGATAAACTGTTAAGGTTGAGAGTTGAAGCGCAATGTTAAAAATAGGATATTAAGTGCTGTACATAGTTTTTAAATTTATCTTGTTGACTCAGCCTAAGCTTTTATCTTTAATATACATTAATTTTCCTACCTAATTAATTTTTATACCCAATCTGACTTAATTGCTTAAATAGGGTATTTAAGGATAAGCCGGGAGAATATCACTCCAATCGGACTATATTGGAAATGTTTTATTATAAAATAAAAATAAACACACAGTGCTTAGTTAAAGCATTTTAATAGTATTTTATTTTTATATTCGATTATTTTTGGAGATTTAGTATAAAACACGACTCTTGCACCTGGCTAATTCTAAAGAACTTTAATATTCATTAACTGATTTTCCACATACAACAATTATTTATAATTTCCCATACAATTAAATCTTATTAATACTAACGTAATCCATTTCCTAGGAATCCAACTTGATATAAAAACAAATCTATAGAACTAATGATAAAAATAATGATCAAGTAGTTAATTATAATAGGCAATGCTTAAGATTATTTAGATACTATAAATAATTCTAGTTATTCGCAGTTGCATTATAAATTAAACAAATTAAAATTATGACACATTTATTAAAAAGTGAGTTAAGTTCTGCGCTAAGAAAAATCGCACTTCAAGAAGATGGGAATTTATGAAGGTATTATTTTGATAGTTCTCAGTTGAAAGGTAGAACTAAATCCAGGTCTAGAAACATGGAGGAAAAAGAACAGATGCTTGTCAAGTGTTTTCTCCCAAACTATTTTATGTATCTTCTTTAGAATTATGGGGATGGTTTCCGATTCCATGTCTCTGGTGTGATTCGATTGTTTTCAGAAATTTTTAAGAAAAGAAATCTCAAGAGCAAAGTGAAATCCAGAAGACATGGAGCAGAAACAATGAAGTTTGATGTAACTTCATTCGTTAAAACATTTTTTTTCTTTCTGTTTATTCCCAACCTAAGAATTTACGATCCAACAGAGGTTGAATGATGTGAACCTTATAAGTTACAATAAATTCTCCTTCTTAAGTTCTTCCTTATAAATCTTTTCCGTGTTCTGAAAGTTAAAAAAACCTGCGTGATAATAGAAATGTATGTGGAAGATGAATAAACTGGGTGTGTCCAAAACCTTATGCATTTTTAAAAGCAAACTTATTGTATTATATACGAACAAAAATTGCAATGGAACATGCAGTCAAAATCGGCATTTTAATGGGTGACAATAGAGATAGTAGGGTCACTTGGGGTAAGTGGGACCCCTTTTGGCCTAGTACATTTTTGGAGCTTTATAGAAAAAATTTGAAAGGGTTTATTTTGTACTTGTTGACTAATTTCGATAAAGAGTCTATCGATAAACAAAAATTTATCAGTAGTTTCTAAAATAAAGCTTTATATTTTTCTTAACTGGTCTTTTTATCAAAAATGAGATGGGTGACCCACTTACCCCAAGAGATGGGGTAAGTGGGTCACCCCCTCTTTATTTATATTTAAGCAAGCAAAACTTAAAAGGAAGTAAGTGGGTCTTACTTGATAAAGTACAGTAAATTTCAATACAAAATATTTTATTGTAACTGCGTCCATGAGTGAGAAATATACTCACATCAAAATCAATATGACAAGGTAAGAATAGAATGAAAAGCAAAAAAAGTATTTTAAAGAATATTTTGAAAGGCCAAAGGGATATGTTTTACTTTAGCATATAAAGTAGTATTTAAAAACATAATAAGGTTGATTAAGATTTATTTTGGCACTTTAATACACATTGTAAGATAAAAAAGAAATCACACGCACTAATGAGAATGAACACTCTTGATGAGATATTTCACTTTACTCACCATAACTTAAATTAAAACACAAATTTGATATAAAATGTCGATCAAACTATTTATAAATTTTAATGAATTTTGAAGTGGTGAGTAAAATGTCTTGCTACTTGCTACTATAAATCGAAATTTTCTGGAAATATTGGGGGGAAATAGCCCCCTTAAAATCCACCCATGTCTTCAGTAGTAGTTTCTATATCATATGGGACCCTCTAGAACCACTTATATCATAATAAAGGGTCCCACTTACCCCACACTGAGGGGTCCCACTTACCCCAACCATGCTAAAACTATGGGGTAAGTGGGACCCCCCTGTTAAACACTTCAAAATTAAAAATTTTGAAAAATTTCAGGTCAAACTCTGCAAAACAGTTCAATAAACATTAAAATGTAATGAAAACATTACCTAGAAATACTTCTTTGAAAAATACGTCTTGAACTCTCCAAAAAATCCATTCTGGGAATCAATTTTAAATTAGTTCCATAATCTTAAAAAAAAAATTAAACAAATCTCAAATATATGCAAAACTCATCGGTGTGACAAGCTGTAACATAATCAATGCGAGTAAGTGTGAAATTTCCTGTACATATTATAGTTTTAGGGGGGTGACCCACTTACCCCAGTGACCCACTTACCCCAAGTAACCCTATCTAAATTTCCGTCACAAAATAAAATATTTCCCATTTGTCAAATCATCAAATGAAATATTATGAAATTAAATAATTTTTTGCAAAGAATTACTTCCTTTTACATCACCATATTACTATGAAGTTGAATTCTCAAAAATAAGTCTGAAATTGTAAGACTGAAATTGTAATAAGTCTGAGTTTAGTAGCTACTGCTTTTGCGTGTTAATATTCTCCACTTTGATAGAGCAAAGTTAGAAGAAATTTTTTTTATCTGTCGTAAAAGAGAATAACTTACAACTGGTTATCCCTACCAAAACGCTAAAAATACTATTTCGAAATACTCTTTTTCTCACATAGAGAAGATGGAAATTATTAATTAAAATTGGGTGGCGAATATTGAAAATTTGAGGACCACTGTCGTAGAGGCACATTTACATATTCCACTAGGTAAGATTTTTAAGAACTAATCAACGCATTCGTAGAACGACTAACAATATCCTATTGGGAACGACACCCATCCGGCAAACCGATCAGATCTCTGCCAAACATCTTACCGAGTAGGTTCCATAAACCCGCATCTTACAAGGAATCGTTCTCAGTCTAAACTCACAAAAACGGACGAAAATTTTTACAGGCATGAAGATGACTCAAAACACTAACTGAGAAAAAAATAGCTCCGTCTTTCCGAATATCGAGAATTTCATTAGAAGAGGAGTAAATTGATTTTTAAAATTGGGTTCTGAGTTGCCAAACATTCAGTTAGCAAGATTTGGCGAACTTTTTTTGATAGTCCGATTTAAACTGCTTCAGAGAAAACGCGGCCATTTTATTTAAGCCATTTGGGGATCACAACATTTTTCTCCTAGTAAGTTTGTATTAGACGTTAAAAATGCTGATTTTAAAGAATTTTTTTACAGATGTCTACTGTAATTCCGCAGCTAATTTTTTTCATTGTTAAGTGTTTTGTGTGAGTCATCTACTATACTCTTTGTAATTAGAATAGCCGGTTCGTCACCATGACAACGCAATAGAAATGCAATGGGAAAGGACTTGAGCCGCCGATTCAAATTACATAGACCCCTGTAAGCCCTGTAAAATGAGCATAGTCCATTTCTGTGAGTTTATCCTGGAAACGTTTCCTTGACTGTTTAAAAACACGAGACAATCTCCCAAACCTCACCACTTCTGCAAATTTCCCCCGTTCTGCCCCGTTTCAATAATGCAACATCCCAAACCCAAAGCACGCGTCGTTACGGGTCGCAATTTCTCACCGCCAGGGGTCGTCCGTCCCTAATGATCAAAGAGACAATGCGTGAGCGGTCAGGCATTCAATTAACTTTAATGCATTCGCCGCAAATTCAGATTGCAGTTGCGGTAATGCGTATTCAATAGCGGCAGCGGGTCAGGTCCTTTCGAGAGAATGTCTTGTCGACCTTCCCCATCTTAATGTAGTACTACACTGTTGTATGCTGCTGCTGTCTGATTGTTGCTAATGGTGAATTCAGTGCGTTGTTATCAGCGTTACTGGTAGTAAAAGAAGGTAATCTGTGCTCTGCGAGTTTTGCGTCGTTTATCATAATTTTCGGGACGTTGTGAGCATTGTAATGCATATTGGAATGAGAATTAACTATAGGAGTAGTTTTTTTGGGGGGTCGGCTGTCGGTTTGAGTAATGATTGTTTCGGAAAAAGTTGTGGTTAGTGATTCTATTTCGGGTTTAAAGAAATACGTTGCTGGAAAAGTAAACGGGGATAGAGGTTTAAAGTAGGTAAACAATAAATTATGCATTTAATGGTTATTGAATTATTGTTACGTGCAGTTTAAAGCGTCCAAATAGTATTCAAATTCATTAAGAACCAAGTCAAATAATAAAGTACACAAAAATAGAAGGTATCGCACAAAGGAACAAAAAAGAAAAGAAATAAAATCGCTTGCAATTTTCCAAAGGAGCCAAAAGCTCTTCTATGGGCTCATAGATTCAGCCAATACTTATTTCACATATGAATCAAAGAGTGATATGAAATTGTCTGAAGTAGATCTATTTTTTTGTTTGTCTTGAAAAAATATTTTCAAATGATTTTCACGAATTTGAGTGGTTAAAAAGGAATTTTTTACAGCTCAATAATTTATTTGCTTTTTTATAAAACTGTCTTGCGAATCAATATTTTTTGTAAAAATTATATTCATAATAAACAAAAGAGTTCTACGATTTAAGTATGATAATAAAATTGAAATTATCTTAGTATAAGCAGTAAAATATTCTTCATGTGTGACAACAAGTTATTTTTGTAATTCGGCAAAACATTTTCTTATTTATAACTATTTTCTAATTGAAAAAACAATGTTTCTGAAAAATTTTAGAAGGTATTTACTTCAGACTTTCAAGGGGGGTAAGTTATTAATTTAGGTCTAGTATTTAAAAATGCTATAACCCAATGATACTCAACGAGGCGGTGGGCTTGTATTGGGCCTAGACCCCCCACCCCTTTATCAAGGCAGTTTTATACAACTTGTTGTCACCTCTGACTACGGATGATCCTTAAGGACTTCGAAAGTGGTCAGCAAAAAAGAAAAGAAGTTGCCTGAAGGACAAAATTCACCAAATTAATAAATTATTACCACTAACATTCTCTACTTTAAGCAGCACATTATTTGTTTCAAGAAGTTCGGAATGAAAAAAAAATAAAAGCACATTTATTCTGCAGTCAGGAAAAATTTTCCACACCTTATGGGGGCGGTAGGTTTTAAAGTTTGAAAAGCACTGCTAGAAGCAATGACCAGAATATACCATATATTAAGAATACACAAGTTAATATATCACTTGGAATTGAAATAAAAATTATGATATAGCCAACATAAATTGAAAACAATTTGTTAGAAATAAAAAACGATATTAATTAATATTTTTTTATATATATCAGTTTTTAAACTAATTTTAAAACAATATAATGTATCCCTTTTATCAATGAGATTTTATTCAACTAAGAACAGAAAATAATGAAAGAGAAGTACTTTTTAGAAGAAATCCCGATAAACATTGATCAACGTTTACACAATTAATTCACAAATCACGCTTAAAAAATCAATTCACTAATATTAGCATTTTTCCCACCTGATTAGACACATACACTTGACTCCAACCACCAACCGTCAAGATCAATAGCCAACACTTCACAAAACACGCCTTAAAGACTATAATTACCAGTGCACACAAGGACAATTTAAGGCGCGCGCTAAACAGCTCAGCAAAACAGTTCCTGAAGAGCTCTTACTTAAAGAAAAACCAGCTCCGCCCACATAAAAAACCTTTTGTTCTTCATATAAGCCTTTAATTATCCCTTAAGAGTGTGTACTTTTCTTTGGACCAGAAAATTAAATCTCAACCCTGGCGTTTAGAAAAATAAATTATTTTTGCTTACTCTTGAGAACCCCGTACATTAGTTCTGACTCTTTTACGTGACGAACATTTTAAACTGCTTTTAAAGAGTGTAAAAAGCCTTCTGTTGTTGAGGCTGGATCTCTTTTAGGAATGGAACCTAATGGATTCGAAGTGTTATTTGATTGACAGGTGAGTAAATTAGTAGGATAAGACTAATGCTCAAGTGGGGTTTTTTGTTGTTTTTATATCTGATTAAATCTTACTTAAGTTGAAGAAAAAAGACAAGGATCTGTTAATGCTTTAAACTAGTTTGTGTTTTGAGAGTGTTCAGATATTATCTTTTGTGAGCTGCAGAGGAAAATATATTTGATGGAAGCTCGTCGAACGATGAGTCATTTTGTTTCACATAAACTACGAGTTCTTAGTTCAGCAGTTTCTTAAAGATAAAGAATTGTGTTACATAAGGAAAAAGTTTTACTTGAAGCAAAATGCTAATAGATGACAAAAATAATAAGCATTATCTTAATGGTTTAATAGAATTTAGTGAAAGTTAAATATATTTGAAAATAAAAAAATAATCTTACACTTACTAAAAATAAAAGTTTATTTTTTAAGAAAACAAATACCTATGAAATTCTTGTTTAAAATTCCAAAAATTTTGCATTAAATACATTCAAATTCACTCACTCACTTATTTTTCATAAAACTCAATGGCTTGAAAAGTATACCTACTAAGTATAAATTCGAATCGTCAAAACTTGCTATCATATCAAATATCCATCCGTATTATGCTTTTAACTTGTATACACAGAGAACATCAATAAAATTAATTACCTTACAATTAACCTTTATTCAATAAAAAGATTATTTTGCACATTGAAACCACCGAAAGGATACTATAAAAATATCAATGTTAAGTTACAATATTATTAACTTAACCCTCTCGCCCCTCTGGGCCTTATATGAGGCTCCTACTTATGAGCTCAATTTTGGTAGAATGTAAACACGCAAATTTATTTTCTTTTCATCAGTGACTTCACTGATTCATGTTGATCACATATGAGACTTCTACATGGTTTCTGAATTCGTTCCCAAATGGCAGCAAGATGATTTATACCTCAATGCTTACATTTTAAGCTGTGATGCTTGTGAAGAGAAAATACTAGCTAGATACTAGCTTCTGTAGAAAATTTTTTATAGGTTGGTAGATATTTTCTTATTTCGTAACCTTCTAATATTATGACCATGTCTATTAATAAGTTCTTAACCAAGTGTTTTCTGATAAAATGAAAAAAATATGGCCCATATGGCCTCATATGAGGCTCATAAAAATAACTAGGAAGGAGTGCACACAAGAAAAAATTTCCAGACAAATTATAGAGGGATTTTGGATGCATTGAGAAGAAGAAAAAAGTTTTTTTTTCACTTTTTTGATGTTCTGGTGCCGAAAGGGTTAACATTGACCGATTATATAGTATCATGCAAGTGTTTCAAATACTTTCTAGACATAGTGCATGTATCACTGAATCGGTTCAATTCTGTTAACGGGATCGCTAAATACCACCAAGCTCTTTTGAACACCAAAAGTTAAAAATATTGTTAAATAATTTCAAACTCGTAGTTACATCAATAAAACCGTACAAATTTGTCGATATTCAAATATATAACGTTCAAAACAGTTTGGCAATAAAATAGGCGGGAGTGCATTTTTCTAATATTAATCGAATATCCGTTTATAACCATGTTTCGAAACACCAGTTCAAAACAGTAATTTTTTCCCTCGATACAAAATCCCTTTTCATTTTATTTTTTCTCTACTTTCCAATTCACTACGTACTTAACCCTCTTATTTACAGTCATTTAACTCCTTTTAGTAAAGGTAACAATAATCTCCGAAAATATGCACAAGCTTAAATTCGATCCGAAAACTACCAATAAATAATAAGTTAGTAAAACTTCAGTAAATTACTTTGAGCTTTTTGTAAAGTACTTCTCCATTTTACATTCGTAGTTTTATAATACGAAAATTGATCATTACTTCTATATTCTGCCCGTCATCAAAATAGCACTTCTTTTATTTAAAAACAGACATATCTATTCATGTTCGTGGGTCCATTCAGACAGTCATAAAATATTTCCGGAGTCTTTATGCCTCTACACTTCTCCCAGACTCTATTCAATTCTAATAACCCAAATTCAAAGCAAAGATATACCCGTAACGACTTGAGGTAAAGCTCCAGAGACAAGAGTTCCTGATAGAAGTATTTTATGCTCTCTTATCCTTGTGTAGACAAATCAAATTTCTACTAAAATGAAAAGGGGAAAGACTACAGTATGGGAACAAACCAAATTTGAGTGGAATCTTTAGACGCTTCTAGGAAAGTAAAATGAATTCTTCCGTTTCGCAATACTAGGGTGAATTTCCCAGACATAAAGTATACGTACATCCTTTTCTGCGCACTGGAATGTACTTCTATTGAAAAATATATGAATTCCTGTCTCTTAAGATATCCTATAATGCTAAGGTGGATATAATATTTATGTAAAGTCTTTATTTGTATAGGATTTGACTTCTTAGATGGATATTTTGTTCCGACTGATTGCATATGCATAGTAAAAAATTATTTCTTCAAATAAAGGAAAGGAAATTAGCTGGAAGCAATGGGGTTGGTTAATTTCTATACTTTGAGTAGCTATCAGTTTTTCTTTTTCTGTAAAAGTAGAGAAACTTTCCATAATTTGAAGAAACTTTAAATTTCTTAGCTTTTTATAGGAGGCAGCTTTTATATCCAGCAAAATAAAAGTAGTTCATAGACACAAATGGCATTCTGATGTTACTGGATTATACTTTAATCCCCTAGCCAACGGATAGTTTATTTTAAATTAACGATCACAAACAATGATGAATTCTTCATACTTGATTTTAAAATTTAAAAATTTTTAGAGGTTATTTATCAAATCTTAATTCATTTGCAAAAGAATTTACAGAAAAACGCGTTTTCTAAGTATATACGAAATATTTAGGGTAAAAAGACGATTTTTACAGTGTAGTTTTTAGATACAAACATTTATACTGCTTAGCCAACAATAGTTCAACTGGTTATGTTCAACAATAGTTCAACTTGTTATGTTCAACAATAGTTTCAACTTGTATGAAATAAATCTCCGTATTCATATTAACCAAGGAGCGGAACCGTTTAATATGCATATGGAGATTTTATTTCATACAAGTTGAGTACTATCGGCCGTGCAACGTCTGTAAAAATCACGTGACCCTTTTACTATCATTGGTTAAACAGTAATTATGATTAATTATAAAGTGCAAAAGAGAAAGAAAGTTCATTTTCATGTGTGAGCAAACTTCGAAATTTTCCAGCCATCATGATTTAAAAGCAAGCGTTTGTTTACAAGCAAAACACCATTTCCTCTTCCATAGTGATAAACAACTTAAATTGAACACCTGATAAAACAAGTACGCTTTTCAATTCAGATTCCGCCATAAAATCATTTCTCCTCCCTTAAGTTCCCAATCAAAAACAGTTACATTCGGTGAGTCAAAATGCAAAAATTGTCGTTATCTCGACACGCATGAAATACCGTTTCGCATAGATGACAATATGCTAAACAAAAGACCCTGCAGAAACGCGTTATAAAAATAACTAGCGCACTCATTCTCCTACCCCCCAACGAAGACAAAACGACCCCTCCGAACTTCATCTATCTAAAACAACTTCATATTCTTCCCAGGCATCTTCAATCGCGAGAAGAAACTTGATGGAATACTTCAGCTCCCCACCCCCTTACACTTGTTACTCTTACACTTCTCAATCACGGAGGTTGTGTTATGAGCGACATGAATAAAAAAAAAGATGGCTCCTCCGAGTCTTCTTGTTTTCACACTATGTATCACTCCTGAAGACGCGATGAAAATAAAAATAATAACAGTAACACAAGGTTGCATATATCTAGGGGATGCGCAACCCTTGGGGGTACCGTGATCTTTCAAAACTTGAGAAGATGTTTTCATTGTTTTCGAAAGATTTTTCTCTCGACGCGCTTAAAGATTCTTTTCAATTCTTGTGAGTGGGAGAAATGATGCGTGTAGCTTTGTAACGTCTCACTTTTCCGTGTTTTGTGATTTTTGTGTTGTTTATCCCGTGTTGTGCTATTAATCATCAACGTTTTATAATGCACTCTGATCTGAGACTATGTTCCGGTTAATGGAGTGATTTTTGTTGTAACTTTTTCGTGTAGTTGGTGTCATTAACACAAGTTAGTTTGTTTTAAATTTCAAGAAATTAATACTAATACGAACTGTGCATATTTACAATAAATGATTATGTAATCGTAATAAAATCTTTCAATGAAGTATAGGTAAGCCTTTTAACTATGAGATTGGTTGGACTTAAAAACAGAAAGGAGAATTTTTTATATAATAAAATGTTATCTGCAAAATCAATTTCTGAATGCTTTTACATATTTTTGTCGTGTGCCTGGCAATGCATTTTTACTAAAGAGTAATTTAATGCAAATTTATAAAAAATGTATTTCTTATTAATATAAGCTATATGGTATTTTGTTATCACATGTAGCATTTAAATTTAAATAGTTTTTAAGATGGATAATTGCAAAAAATCACTTTTAAACAAGGTAAAATGACAAGGTATTATGTATGGCCTTAAAATGTTTAAGTGCTTAAGTCTAACGCTATATATATTGAATGTTTCGAGTTCAAATAGTTGCTTCCAACTGCTTTCACGATAGAAAGATAGTTATTTCATACCAATTTATATTGGTCAGGATATCTTTATAAAATACCTTAAACACAAACATAAAAATCTACCCAGGATCTTGTGCTCCCCAAAAAATTTAATCAACCAACCATATAATAGTGATATATTCTAGAAAATTCCTAAAAAAGGAAAACTCACAAGGAAAAGGAAAACTCAAGACCCCAGGCCTAGAAACAAAAGGTGTGTCAAAACCCCACCCCCACTGTCCGAACCACATTCTCCCACCAATCTCTAGACTTTCCAAAGTCGCGAAGCCTTCTTACACTTTTATATAAGCGAAAAGAATCCATTCTTCATCAGTCATCATTTTCCAGGAATGAATGTATCAGAAGCCCCCGCGGATTTAGAGCAGATTCGAATGCAAATACTTCGCAACTGGCCGCCTTCACCTGCGTCATAAATCCCTGGCCCGCCATTTCTGACAACTCTGACAGTCTTATGCCTCGGCATTAATAAAACGTAAGCGCCCCCAGACTGCTGACTTCATTTTCCATTCGTTTTGCAATGCGAGGGCATCAAAATACAATCTATTATTTCCCCAAATCGGATTGGAAGATGATTGAGAGGTTCGTGGAATAAGCGGTTTATGAAATAGTTTGGATAGTTACGTTGCTACGTGTGGGTTTATATTCTGACTACAATCGATTATAGAATGTAATCCTTTAGAAGTATGTAAACATATTTTTTACTCCTGCAAAAAATATTATGTAGCATAAATAGTGAGACTTATAACTTCACAAAAATGGGCTTTGTGTGCTTTTTCGTGAATATGCTTAGTGAAAATAGCCATTTTGTTCCTTAGAATCTGTAGTTTACGAATCACGATGGTGGACACTTCGGGTGTGCGACTGGGGATGGTGAGAGGCGCAGAAGTTGAAAATCGACGAGTTTCGATTTTGTGTTGTTTGGAGTCAAAATGGTTCCTTTTATTTTTTTAATTTGCTCAAATACTCCATAATACGGGAGAGGCGAGGGAGGACTAACGGGACATAGAGTTTGCCAAGGATTAGTTCACTCCAGTTGAAGGGGTGGATGGATAAAGTGGAACGTAAACATTTGTAAGCCTATTTTCTCTGAGGCGCATGCTTATAGTCGTCAATTAACGTAATGAAAGGTTCCATTCTTATCCTTATTCTCAGGCGAGAAAGAATTGTGGTAGTAGAAATCTGGCAACGCTCACTAGGAGTAGGGAGAAGGTCAGGAAAAAATTACGAAAATCAGCAATATCTCCTGAAAAATAATTTCTTTTCTGCACCAACTGTGGTTGAATGTTTTGTAAATTGACACCAAAAATGGGTAAAATTCATTAAACCGATTTTCGAACGATTCTTCTACTTAAAATAGGGCCTGAAAGGTGTAGAAAAAATAAGGGGAAATTCTCAACTTTTAAGTCTTTTAAAAACTTATTTTTCCTCGTGAAGAAGCACTAATTCCGGGCTAATTTTTCCCTTTATACACTTAAGAATACGAAATACCATTGTAGATACCTGGGACCTGCGGTTAAGGAGGGGGAGAGGGGCAGAAAAAATTATTCCAGTTTTTATACTCTTCGTGGGAGTAAAATTCAAAATTTTCTACTTTTAGTAGAGTCATAAGTGGTGCAAATAAAGGAGACAGGTGCATGACATCTCGAACATCCCGTTAAAAAGAGTTCCACCCATTGCCAAAGTAAAATGGAAGGGTTAAGCGGAACATAAGGAATTATTTGGGATGTTTTGAAAAAAATTGTGTCCATTTTAGTGAAATAATGTAGAAATCTATTTGAACAGGTTCTATGTAATCTGTAGAACTGGAAATGCGACAATAAGTAACTTTCATTCTCAACCGGGGATAATAATTGGGGCAGAAAAAAGTTAAAACTATACTTTACTGAGAAAAAGAGTAATTATCCAGTTTAAAAGGTTTTCAGGACTGAAATTTTTGATTGGGGTCACTCAAGGTTGTCTATCCTGAGAAGTATAAACTCATCTTTGGGGGTTGAATGGATGAAATAGAATACAAATTCGATTTTTTGACAAATGGCGTGAAATTTCTTGAAAGAGAGTGATAATAAACAAATCAATTTCTATCTCCAACTCTCTCGAATGGGTTACCCGTCAATGAAATTTGGGAATCAAGACAAGGGTCCGTGGTCGGCGCAGAAAAATTTTATACATTAAATTTTAGTTTGTATAATTGTGTCTAAATAAGATAAAATATCCCTAAAATAAGAAAATTCATAGCAGACATGAAGGAGACCCATGTTAAAAACTATTTCTCGGAGGGTAAGAGGATAAAATAGAATATTAGGGGGTATTACATTTTACTATTTCACTAAAAAGTGAGAATTTCTCGCAAAAAATGCATTAAAAGGATTCGATTTTCCAATTTTACTTCATGAAATATGATACGTTAGGGTGGTCCTTATTTTTAAAGTTTGGAAATCTATATGCGACGCCCCCCCCCAAATTGTTCCATCATACAAATAAATAATTTTTGCAAAATTTTAGTTCTATCAAAAACTTTTAACCCGTTCCGCAAAAGCCTTAAAGTTTCAAAAAAATACTGATTTTTTTCACTGACGATGCAAAAAAATTCACTTAAATTTCAGAAAATACAACTATTAGCCGATTAGGTACAAAATCTTCGTTAAACGTCGCGACGTTTAGACGTCATGTCACGATGCGTCGTGGTAAATTGACGTCATTTTTTCCACTCAATAAAGCCGTTAAAGCTGAAGCGATTTTTCCTAATTGACGTCATATTGAAAAATCTAAACATACTTTTCACGTCATAAATGACGTTATCTGACTTGGGTAATTTTTGCAGATATAAAAATGTATGTACTCTACTCCTCATTAGTTTTATACGGAAATTAAAAAACAATAAATTTAACACATTTAACAATAAACTGTACACATTTAACCCTACAATGCATGATTTTTTAAAATTCACTTGAAAATCATTTATGTGACTTCTATTATGGTGTACATTAGTAAAAAAATACTAAAAAAATTTAATTTAATTTTTTTCTACTTTTTATTGGCAAAAAACTTTGTCCTTGTGAAATTAATTTGTGTCTCTTGTGAAATTAATTCTGAAGTGAAATAAAACCAAATGCTCTAAAAATATAGAAAAACAACTTATCTTTTCAAAACATTTTTTTTTCAAGCTGAAAAAAATTTTTATTTTAATTTATATGGTCCTTTTATTTTGGCGTTTTCTGTGTCTTGACTTTCGTTTCACTAGTAACTAACAAATGTCTCAAAATAGTACCCCTGCTGTGATCTACTGGCGATCTAAAGTGCTAATACAATGAAATGTTATATCTATTGTACTTATTGCATGGTGTTGCCGTTTGGAAATGAAAGTTCGAGGAGGAAATGGGGGAAAATGTCGTGTTGCCAAATGGCATCAGTATGCACTGTAGGGTTAAGAGAAGAAATGTCTCTAGTATTCATATAATCATTTTTAAAGTCTTTAGTTTAATTAAGAAAGGAGTCACGTAAGTCCATAAAGTTATTCTAAAAATCTAGGTCAAGTTATTTCAATTATTGAATGAAGCAACACATATTTTGAAGAATAAAATAAATTCAAGGAATCTCAAAATTTTTCTATTAGCCTACCCCGTCGCTTCTCCTACCTCATTACGATTCTAGCCGTAAACTTTCAAGTCTAGACCCGACCCGCGCAAAAAAGCGAAGCAGCTGCCTAACTTCCCTATTCAATAAAACTTCAAAACGTCCTTCGACTTTGGGTCGAGAATAACAGACGCGGATCAACTTTCGCCGAAAGATAGGAGGGCAGCTGTCAGTCCCGCAGCGAACAAATAAACAAACGTTCGCAGCATCAAATGAAATAAGACGAAAAAATATCCCTGGAATCTTGAACGGGAAAATTATAAAAAGTTGGTGGTCCGAGGGGAAAATCACGTTCGATTTGGCTACATTGAATTTAACAGTTTGATATCGAACGCAGGAGGATATGTAGAAACAATATGTTAAATAAAGAATGATACTTTGACTCTGTAGAAATTAAGAAAGACATTTTTAAAAAGTTCCGATGGGACTGGCTTACAGCATTCAAATTCACATAAATAAGGACTTTATCTAAAAAAAATGTGAGGGGAGGTAAAAACCTATATTGATAATAAAAGTATCTAATATATTTTAGTGGACTTTTTTAGCTTGATTTTATGTAGTTGTATGAATTAGAGATGGTAAATAAGCATTATTATAAGAAATTTTTCCAAATGAGCTATTAAAATATGTAAACATATTTTCATTTATGAAATTGAAAAAAAAATGTTTCAATAGTAGTGAAATATTAAGTTTAATATTCTTTCATAAGAATTAAATAACCATTAATGGCTATGGAAAACAACAGCTTTGCATATAGTTTCACCCTTTATAGCTTTAACACATCCCCAATCAAGTTTAGGATAAAATTTCTCTTACAATATGAGTCATTTTTCAACACCATCCCAGACACGACATAAGCTTTCTTTAGAACTAAAACCTCGGAGAAAACATAACATTCCATAAACTCGCAAATTCAAAACGACCCAACCAAACGGGGTGTCACCCGACTACCCTCAAAAAACTCCCCCGCACATTTCTCAGCATTCCACCCCCAGCACGAACTTTCCCCCTCCAGGCATTCGAAACCAGTGTCCAGCAGAATCGCAAAACTCAGAACGCAACAGCGTGAACAGCGCCCCCGAAAAAAAAAAGATGACGCTTCGAATATCGCCGTTCACTCTCCACTGGTTATCCTGGACTCTCCCCTGACCCGGAAAGTAGGAAAAAATAGGGTGAGCTCTATACTTGTGTCTTTATTGAAGCGGCAGTATTAACATATCGTTATCAAGCTCCTTCTGTTTAAAGTAATTAAAGGATATTTAAATAAAAGGAGACATTTACATGTTGTAATTTGAAATATTTAGCATATTGAAAAGTATTTTAAGTGTTTACAAATCAACCTCCTTTATGTGGTTCTTTTAAAGCAGTGGTTTTCAACATTTTCATTATGACCACAAGACACTTCACCAAACCAAAAAAAACCTGAAATTTCCACAGACCACATGTCGAAGTGACAATCTAGTGGTTCTCAATCTTTTCATTTAACCTTTTCAATGTTTACCAGTTTTTGACATGGGTAAAGGTAATTGTTAATCCTCTTTACTATAATTTAATGTAGTGTAGTACATACAAATGTTTAATAATGAGGTATTCTCACGTTTTGGGATTAAATTTTATTAAAATAGTAGATAAAAAACCATGAAGAATGACGTTTACATCATGTATTTTCGTAACCTAGTTTCTGAGATATAAATTTTTGAAATTTCGTTTTTTTTTTTGGCGCGAAAACACTTTCGAATCGCAAATCATGCGCTGTGAGGTCACATCCAATAGAAGCCCGTTTTCTGATCACGTGAAAACAGAAAACACAATGGTTTTCATGCGCTGTGAAGTCACATCCAATAGAAGCCCGTTTTATGATAACGTGACTTTTCTGACGTTTTGGCAAAAATAAAATTGAATTTAAATTATTTAAAACACATTTTTGAACTTAAAAATCTGAAATTTGGGAGTTTTAGACCATAATGTATCGAAAAAGTATAAAATCTAGCAAATCCCTCACTCATGCAAATACCTCATTTTCTTAAAAACTTATTCGAACGAATAAAAAATAAAATGAGAGTGATAAATTTTACATATTGTAAAACATTCTTGAGTGTTTGTAAAAGCACCATTTAAGCCATTCATTCAAAGTTTTCAGTTTGAATAATTTAAAATTAAAGCATCTTGGGTTCAAAAAATAAATTTCTCTCACACTTCCTTGTGAGGATCTTCAGGGGCGGATCTAGGAGTGACTTTGAGAGAAAGCACTGGGATTTGTAAAACATCTCTACCAGCAGAAACTGCAATGTTTTTTAAAATATTAAAGGATAATATACTTTTTTGGCCATTAAGCTACACATTTAAAAGCTTTAAAATGAGGTACAGTGAAATCCCGTTACAACGAATACCGATACAACGAAAAATCCCGTTATTACGAAAGTCCAGAAAGTCCCCAACGGGTTTTATTTGAATTAGCGATAGTACAGTTCCAACGAAATTTCCGGTAGAACAAAGAAATTTTACGGTCCCGTGAAGTTCGTTATAACGGGATTTTACTATTTGCATGAGTGAGGGATTTGCTTGATTATACAGGGTGTCCCATAAATAGTGGGCCACACTTCTAGAGGGGATAGTAGACACCTAGACGAGTCAGAATCACATAGGAATCGGGGGTCCCAGACCAAATCCCAAGGAGTTAAAAATGGAGCGACACCCTAAAACAATTATTGAAAAATTCAATTTGTAGAAGAACTACTATGGGTAAAAATTTAATCGTGGTCTCAAATTTTGTGGTTTAATATGATTTTTAAAATTATGCTGAAAGTTTTCCCTTTAAAATTTTTTTCTACGAAAAAAAGTCAAAAAACCACAAAAAAATGTGAAAAATCTGCCAAAACTTTATTTTGTATTTTGAAATCCTTTCTTTTGATTTGATAATCTGAAAGATCATATTTTAAAACCCTTAAGTCCAAAGTTTCACGTTAATACCATCAATATTAAACGCTTGGGATCCTGTTAAAGTTTGTTTTTTGAGTGCGAAAACAGCTCCAGAAAACGAACGTTCAGGGAGAATCTACGAGTTACGGATAGATAATCGCTAACTTTCTTTTCTCTCCCAGTTTGGCGAAACATACCAAGCTCCTACAGATCGCCAAGACAGCTTGGGCGATCTGTTGTTGGCGAAAGTTGGCGAGGAATCTCGTATCGCAAATAATGGCGAGAAATTTCGCAAGCATCAATCCGTAATTCGTAGATTTTCCCTCAACGTTTCTTTTCTGGATCTGTTTTCGCAAGCAAAAATCAAACTTTAATTAGATCTCAAGCGTTTAATATTGATGGTATTTACGTGAAATTTTGGACTTAAGGGTTTTCAACTATGATCTTTTAGATTATCAAATCAAAAGAAAGGATTTCTAAATACGAAATAAAGTTTTGGCAGATTTTTCACATATTTTTGTGGTTTTTGACTTTATTTCGTAGTAAAAAATTTTTTAAATGAAAACTTTTACAATGATTTTAAAGATCATGTTAAACCACAAAATTTGAGACCATGATTAAGTTTTTACCAATAGTAGTTCTTCTACAGATTGAATTTTTCAATAATTTTTTTGGGGTGTCGCTCCATTTTTAACTCCCTGGGATTTGGTCTGGGACCCCCGATTCCTATGTGATTCTGACTCGTCTAGGTGTCTACTATCCCCTCTAGAAGTGTGGCCCACTATTTATGGGACACCCTATACTTTTTTGATACATTATGGTTTAAAACTCCCAAATTCCTGATTTTTTTTAAGTTCAAAAATGTCTTTTAAATATTTTAAGATTCAATTTTATGTTTGACAAAACGTCAGAAAAGTCGTCTTATCAGAAAACGGGCTTCTATTGGATGTGACCTCACATTGCATGATTTGTGGTTTGAGAGTGTTTTCGCGCCCAAACAAAAAACGAAATTTCAAAAATTTATATCTCAGAAACTAGGCTACGAAAATACTTGATGTAAAAGTCATTCATTCTTCATGGTGTTTTATCTACTAGTTTAATTCAATTTAATCTCAAAAAGTGAGAGTACCTCATTGCAATTTTTTTAATAATAATAATAATAATAATAATAATAATAATAATAATAATGATAATGATAATGATAATGATAATGATAATGATAATGATAATGATAATGATAATGATAATGATAATGATAATGATAATGATAATGATAATAATAATAATAATAATAATAATAATAATAATAATAATAATAATAATAATAATAATAATAATAATAATAATAATAATAATAATAATAATAATAATAATAATAATAATAATAATGACAATGACAATGACAATGACAATGATAATGATAATTATTTACTCTGAAACATTTACAAATACATAAACATTAAAAGGAAATAATCAAAAAAGAAAAAAAAACATATTGCTCACTAAGGGGACAAATTGGCCCTTCCAAGTGAAACAAAAAATTTACTATGAAACACTTATATACAAAGAAAAAAAAGAGAAAAAAAATTAGTATATAAATATAAAAAAATACAAAATATAAGTAATTTTTCATTGCAATTTTTTTTTAAGGAAATTCTCTTCAGATGTCATTTAATCCAATAAACTTTCTGGATCCGCTACTGCTGATCTTTTCCCACTTTAGTTAAAGACGAAAATCAGAATTTCTCTACACAAAAATCCTTTCATCTACAGAAATCTCCATATTACACGATCCCTCTTCTCTACACATTACCCACTCTAGGAACACCATCCAACGCCCCCTCTATCCCATCCCATCCTCACTCCCCGACCCCTCAAAGACTGCCAACACATCAAATGCCCCCTTCTTTATTTTCAGTCAGGCTACTCTTTTCAGGGCGATCGGTCGGCAGAAACTGGAATCTCCAACAGAAAGCAAAAGAAAAAAAATTGAGATGCTGGCCAATGCTTACGTCGGAGTTCGGGGAGCGCACAAATCCGATATAGTGTGCGGAGCTTCGTCTTTCCGCGGATCTTCGCTCCTTTTAGGTATATAAAGAAGAAAACGAAGATCCTCTCTGTGCTTCTACAGACGGATGCCGCTTCGGAGAGGAATTTCAGATAAAGAGACACACACACAGACGCAAACTGGGAAGTTTTGAGCGGTGTCGTTTGTTTGCTTGTTTCTATTCGGTGCTTTTGGGGTATTTACTTCCCGTAAGCTTTTACTCTTTCTGGGGAGTTAGATGGAAGTTTTGCATATTGTTGCAAGGAATGTAATACCTTCCAATGAGCGATACTTAAGGGATCACGGGGTTCGTAGTTGTCCTATATTTCTATATTTTTGATTTCCTTAATTTGCATTGTTAATTTTTACTTATAAACGAGAAAAATCTGACCATTTAGAAAATTTTTTGACATGTCCTATATTTGCGCTTTAAACACCCTGGCTCATTCACACTGATTCAACTTTACTTTTTATCCGATTCAATCTTGGGCTATTCCATATGAACAGGGACATGATCAAGAAAAATGAAAAAATAAAATAATAAAATTTTCTAATTATTTTAGGGAATAATTATGCAGTATTGATCTAATTGTGTTGTGCATTGCTTAAATTTTGTGTAAAATTATTTTTATCGGAATGTCAGCATTTAAAGTCAATATTTAGAAATATTTGTTTTAAAGGTTAATTTGTTAATGAAAAATGTATATTTTATTTAGAAAATTAAAAATAAATTAATTAGTTTTTACAACTTTTTTGTTAAATATACTCATAAACTTTATAGTAAAAATGAAATAAAGTGTTTAAATCAATTTAATTATATTTATATTCATGAATAACTGAACGCTTATACACATGTAGCG
This sequence comes from Tetragnatha versicolor, assembly GCA_024610705.1. Classification (NCBI taxonomy): domain Eukaryota; kingdom Metazoa; phylum Arthropoda; class Arachnida; order Araneae; family Tetragnathidae; genus Tetragnatha; species Tetragnatha versicolor. The sequence goes on from JANDEH010000003.1 coordinate 36,938,195, forward strand.
TGAGTTACGAAGTACTGTAGCGTGAGTTACGAACAGCTCTCTATATTTTATTTTATTTCTGATTTTCTAAAGCATTCCCAGTAAAACTGTTTGCTATTTTAGAATAAAGGAAGTATATTCAAACACCTGACAAGCATATAGAATTATTGAAACACTATTTAAGCAGAAAAACAAATTTGAATTTTATACTCACAAATCCATGTCTTTTTCTTGTAGCGTGAGTTACGACTCTATTTTAATTAATATTTAAAAAACTAAAATTCTTAAAAGATTCGCAATACTTATTTTAAATTATTAACATAAATTTCAATATGTGGGATTTTTTTAGAAAGTAAATAATAGTTATTTCTACATTAAAAAATTATTTGAAATTGCAATTTTGAAAAAAATGTAGCGTGAGTTACGGTGGAATTGCCCCACTGTGAATCGCTAGTTTGCATTGATAAGTGAAGGAGTAAAGAGTGAAACGCCAATTCACACTTTTCACTTTGGATGATTCCTCCAAAAGGAGGATCATAATGAATGAGCCTTTAAACTTTTCACTTCGGATGATTCCTCCAAAGTGAATGTAAGAAAAACAAATATGAATGTGAGTCTTCAGCTAACATTTCCTAATGGCATTCACAAAATAATAATCATAATATTTTCGTTCTAGTAAGCTCTTCTTTAGTTTTTTGGTCACCAGTGCTGCAATTTGCTTGCCGATTCCTTACTTCACTTTCCTTCTAGAAAAACTGCTAATATGTCTACTTCTTATGCTGATTTAAGAACAAGAAAAGTTAAAGTCTTTCTACAAAACTAACTCGGTATCGTTTGTTCACCAATCCCTGAAAACGTTACTTATTTCTCTTCAGTTGCGATCAGAGCGAGCTAAGCTCGTTTGTTGCACCACATCAACATCGGAGACCCCCGATTATCCTCATAAATAATGCTCCCAATAGCTAAAAAAAGGTTTATTTTTGTTTTCACGGATAATTTAATCTAAATCTTCTCCCCTAAAACATTCCCCCACAAACACAAAATATTAATTAACATCAACTGCTATACAGACTAAAACGTCTCCATAAAAGTGATACAATAAAACAAAAAAGGAATTATAATGCGTTACATATCTGTCCAATAAATTCAGACTGCACCATTCTTCAAAATGCCAAATCTCTCCCCTCGACCGTGCACAGATCCTAGTCTAGCTCCGATTTAAATACATTACTCTGTCCTAACAGCACCCATCAAACACAATACAAGCAACTCTGACCCTCTCACCATCAAGTACCCCCATAAACCCCAACAACTCCACAGCAAAAATCCCCTCCATCCCCCTCTCCTCAGCAAAAATCTCCCCCCTCCCCCATACAATCCGCGAGTACACCCTTAATACCATCAACGCAACGTCATCCTCGACCGTCCGAATTAAACAATAATCTAATAAATCTTCCATTAAACGCGGAAATTAACTTAATATCTCCAGAAATCTGCGGAATTATTCAAAACTATTCCTTTCCCTCCCCCCCCCCTCCGCAGCGCGGAAGAGGTATTCCTCTCATTTTAAGCCCCTCCATTTGTCTTTGCCGCAGGACAGAGAAGAAGCAGCGCTTTGAATGATTATAATTGCATTCCTATGCGTCGGAAGAACCCCCGATGGTTCGGATTTAATGTATCTGCTTAAAATTAGATTAATAATGCCGGGTTTGTGTCGTAGGAGGACTGGAGTAGTGGTGGTAGAAGTAGTAATCCGCTGGCGTCCGCTTTGGAAAGTGACCGAATGAGGCGGATTCTTGGAGGGATGTGATTGGGTTTGAGAGTAAGTTTGTATTTTTGGTGAAGAGGAGGTCCTAAATTTGAGAGTCAACTTTAAATTTTATCATTTAACCCCTTAACAGTGTCGCCCGAACTGAGCTCGGGCAACTACTACGTGCAGAATCTGTGATGCCCGAACTGAGTTCGGGTTGCAGAAAAATTAACGCTTCCGTTATGGGATGTCCAAACTGAGTTCGTGTCGATGATGATAGTGATTTTTCTTCGTGTAGAGATGGGAGAGATTATGTTTGGATAATCTTCCTCCTACTGTAAATGGAAATGTCTGAAATTCAGACACAAGCGTCTGAAATGGATGGTTCAATTTTCAGACACAAAAATGTGTCTGAAATACCGTTATTTCAGATACTTATGTGTCTGAAATTCCAAATTTTCAGACACTTGAAAGGTCTGAAATTGCCCATGTAAGACACTTCAAGTGTATGAAATACCGATGAGGGAAAAATGAAAATAAATAGCTTGACTGGGGAGGGTAGGATTCGAGGTCAATCGCTTGCTAGGGGAGCGCGCTTGCCACTCAGCCATAGGTACTTGTCCTTTTTCAGGTAGCATTAAATAAACTGGTTGCTACAGATTTAGCACATTGCTTCTTGTAATGCTGTTTTTAAGGAAGTTTAATTGTAGATCTTCTTTTAATTCTTTTTTTCTAGATTTGGATATTTTTTTAGAGCAAGTATTTTAAAGGCCTCTACATGACACTAAAAATCTTTAATAGACCGCGCGATTATTTGAGATTACTTATTATCACAACATCGGGCTGTTTTTACTGGGTTAAACCAATAAAATGAGAATAGCTTAAAAATAAATTTAAAATAATTATAATTTGATTGGTGACTATTGAATGGTCTGACACTCATTATGTTTGGTGTTTCAAAATTAAAAGCATGGTTCTTCATACTTGAAACAAGAGGCTTCATACCAAGATGAAAACATGGATATGCTCAAATTTAAAACTATCATTTCTTACCAAAAAAAATGTTGTACAGAAATGAAAACATTAGGTAATTAATGCAGGGCATTTATGAATCGATCAGCAACGTTTGAAAATTGAAAAAACTTCAACTCGGGCAAAAGTTTCTGAATAAGTGTCTGATTTTATGTGTCTAAATTGCCTTAAAGAAATGTCTTAAATTCAGACATATTGTCACTATTCAGACGCTTGTCTCCGCTCCTCAATACTACATAACCTACATGTCTGAAATTGAGATGTTTGTGGTGTCTCAAATTATATAGGTCAGACACCTATGCGTCTGAATGATCGTTTCAGACACTTAAGTGTTTTAAAAAAAAATTCAGACATGCTTATTTGCAGTGAATTGAATAATATGTGTGTGTAACCCAATACTTTTTTATGTGTAAGTTAAAATAATTAATACACTTGTAATTTCATTTAAATTTTGATTTTTGTTATAAAAACTATTTTCTTACACTAATAATAATATTAAGAACAAAATTAAACAGTCGAAAAATTTCCATTTTTGGTCAATTTTTCTGAAATAAATGTCACTATTAAGGGGTTAAAGAAGGTTTAACACCACCCTACCAGAGTGATCAGAAATTAAAGCGACTAATTTAAAGGGGTGTCGAAAACACTTTCTTATCTTTTAAGTTTGAATTCTGTTTGGGGTTAGTAAATTAAAATGAATTCAAGGTAGCGAGAGTGTTGCCTAATCGTTCTTATCAAAAAATTATTAGCCTCTTTTAAAAAATTCGTAGCACATTTTACGAAAAGTGGATAAATAAAGAAAATGTTCTATATATAAATAGGAGTTCAGCAACACGCCAAAATAAAACCATAAATTGTTTTCTTAACTGAATCACTTACAGCAACTGTTTGAATTCGCACTTACTTTATCGATAAGGTTTTACGAAGTACAAGGGCTTACTTTTTGGATTATGCAGTAAATTACTCAAATGCAACAAATATCTAAATTCGTTGAAATTTTTAATTAATACAGAATAAAATAGTAGTAGATACTACGTAAATAGATACAGATAGTTTTTTAAATTCAAATACCCTTTTAGTACACTTTCCTAACTATTACAGCAGTGTTATAGGTGTAAAACTATTCGAGTGTAATTAATTTGTAAAAAAACATTGCAATCAACATTTTTTCCTTGGAACAATAGGCAAATAGCAAACAAAGAGGACCAATTAAAAGAAAACGATCCTACAGCAAATGATCCAGCTCAAAAACCTCCATCCAAGCTACCATAGAATTCCGTCCAATGGATTCAAGCTGAATTGTTTTCAGCACCTGAGAATGGAGGAGTAATGGCCAACCACAAACTAAGGAGAAAATGAGGCAAGGGTAAACGATAGAAAAGAGAGCTATCCAACAACGAAAGAATGAAACATTGAGATGGCATTCTAGTATGGCACCCAGCACAAAGAGAGTAGGTAGTAGCCAATTGAGGTAAAAAGTAAGTCTAGAAATTAGATTATTTCGCTCGATTGGTTATCAATTGAGGAGAAAGGGAATTAGGTTGATCCATTTATTTAAATGTAGTGGTTTGGGGTGAATTGGGGTTTCATTTGGGTTAAGCAGGGTAAAAATAGGGTTATATAATCATCAAGTTTTTAACAATTTAAATGAATGATAAAAGCAAATCACGAAGTGATGGTTGTAGCAAAAAGTGAGGATGGGTAAAAAAAAGTTCCAACTTATACTATTATTTCACAATGGTCTTGAAAATATTGAATTATTTTTCCTATTTTTACATTTGTGATTCATGTAATGTATTGTGAATAACTTTTCAGCAAACAGTTTTAATCTGTTAAGATTTTAAACACAACCTCACCCTCAAACCAAAATGAAATAGATACGTATACTCTTATCTTCTTGATGAAAAAATACTTGAAAACTTATAGGGGTAGGTGCACGCAGCTAAATCATTATCTCCGTAATGTTAAAAATGGGGATTTTGGGAAAAATGGGATACATTTTAAAAAAATCTACTGAACCAAAGTTCCCAAATTTTTTTCTGAGTATTCCCTGAACTGTATAACAAACTTTAACATGAGTTTTTAGGGTTATTATGTCTGGTTATTTTTTTAAAAATATATTATATGATTGAACTTGGGTTTTTTCTCAAAAAGACTGAAATTTCCTGATGTTTTGTTCTATAACTTCAGTTTAAAGAAATTTTTTGAGAAACATAGCGTAATAAATAATGATACCAAGTACCAAGTTATAAGTTGTTTGTTATAATAGATTTTGAGAAAATGTTCCTTTTATGGTAAAAAATTCAGTTTTGAGAAAAATGGAAATTTTTTGTAAAAATGATTACGTAATAGTAGTGCATTAATTACTAAAAAATAATTAAAAATACTTCTAATCCGTGTATAGTAATAATTTTGGTGTCGTTTGATGCGTAAAATGTAATACTTAACAAAAATGCCAAAAATTGAAAAATTTGTTTTTTGGTCGAAAGTTGTGTACCTACCCCCTTAAACTAAAAAAACTCTTCTTTCTTAAAAACTCTTTTTTAAGTGGGTAATTTAAATTATTTTGACAACATTTTTAGCATCATCAGAGAATAAATTAAAAATAAAAATGAATAAACTAGAGTGTTTTAAAAGAGGCGATTCCCCATAAAAGTATTATTTATTATGAGTTAACGAAAATATGCCATCATTATCCTGTTGATGTACTTTTTATTGGTAAAACAAATAGAAGTATAAAATAAATGTTTAGAACAAATGATAACTGTCACCCCCCTTTAAAAATGGTATCGTATTAAAGAAAGACAAATATATAATAATACATAAGGAATTCACCTAATATAATATTAGCTCTATTCATTCGGAAAATAAAAAAATTATGAATTGAATAAAGTCAAACATTTCTCAACTAAACCGGTATCGATATCAAATAAGCAGAAAAACAGATATTCGAAAAAAGCCTTATAGCAGAGCTTATTGAATTCACCATTTCTGCGTATATTCGTTCGTTGTAATTCTAGTTACAAATAGAATAAAACACGGCTCACTTTTTTAGGTTTATTTCAAAACTAATTTTTCCACCATCACCATTTTTACCCCATCAAAACCAACGCGATATAATATTTAAAACAAAATTAATCAACTAGTACAAACACCGCAAAAAATTTCCCCACCAACAAAAAAGCCTAGTTTTCACATAATACAGTCCAACCTCCTAATTAAGTAATTTGATCGCCCCTCCCAATAAACAAAAACGTGATAATCGCGGTTAATCGGTCATGAAGTTTAAAAAAACCCTGATTTTTCTGCCCTCCACGACCCTTTTTATCTGACAGATTCCATCGCAACTGCAAAGAGAAGGCAAAACAAAGGGTAATGGCTCGTTTAATCTCGTTATTTGTGCTTTCAAGTTCGTTTCTACAGTTTTTCCCCAACCTCGGATATAGAATTTCTTTTCCCTTAAAAAAAAGCCGCTGGTTTACATAGCTGTATCTGTACGACGTTAGGGAAGATAAATTAAAAGATATGTCATGCTCACCGCGGAGGCATTTTTCAAGAGTTATAACTCGAGGGTTTTCGGTTATTCTGTTTGCCGTTGTGAAATTCTTTTTGGGGTTTTGTAAAAATGGCGGTTCTGTGTGTGCTAAAAAGCAGCTGCGTGTGATTGCTAGAGTTGAAGCATATTTGTTATGCTAGTTTTGTATCTGTTTGGAAACACTTGTTATTGTGTTGAGGGTATTACTATTTTCAGGTTTTGTGGGGAGTTTGAAACAAGTGTTAAGCATTGGAAAGTATATAAACTGATTTTTTATCTCGGGAAAATAACTAATGGTTCCAAAACAGATAACTGTGCGAAAGAAATTGAATTACGCTATGTTAAAAGCACAAATTCATGTTTTTTTAACTCATCTTAGTTTTGTAGTTAATTATAGTGTATTGATGAATATCTTTCCATAATTCAGGTATGAGAACTCTATTTTAATATTCTTGCAGTTTGGAACCTCTAACCTACAACTTTCAGTTAGTTGGATTTGGGGTTAGATGGTGACCCTGACATTAACCTTAGATATTGCACTTTATCAAGCAATCAACCAACAACCAACAATTTATCAACCAATTTCAGTGTTACTATCGAACTGAAAACCAACAAACTAAAAACTGGTAAGTGATAGGCCGCAAACTCCATCAATACAAAATTTTGAATGAAACCTTTTCGGTATATTGAAAACTGCATACTTTTTATCGTATTATTTTTTAAAGTAAAATATTTTACAGTGAAAGTTTTATAAGGTTATAAGTAAATAAATGAATAATTTTATTAAGTTTTTTCTTTCTCAGGATCATTTATAGAGAGGTTTAGAAGCATATTATATATAAACTTCCCAAGTACCAACTAAAAATTTAAAATTAGGATTCTCTACGAAAGATTAAGGAAAAGTAAACACATTTTCAAGAGAACAGAAAAATCTATCACCATTAAGCACCCAAAAGTTTTAAAAAAATATTTTCATGCTGGAAAAAACTACTTATAAGACAAATCCTGTCCCCCTTGTTCTGACTAGATGATAAAGATACCTTTTAGCACTTCCTCCCAAACATAACGCTAAACATAAGACTCGACAATAAAACTTTCTAGTAAAGGGGAAAAAAGGAAAAATATCCCTATCCGAAAGCACAAATAGCCCTATTCGAAAACTCGGTAAACAATTGTCAACAACACAAGAAATCATTTCAAAGGAAGAGATATTGAGGGCAGCATTTGCCTAAAATATCATACATCACCCAACGAAAAAAAACGCCATTGCAAACTAAATTCCCCCGCCTTCCCAATATTCCGAAAGATGGAACACCTCATTTCAGACATGACTAAGCAAGCCATTAGCAGGAAGAACCTCCAACCGGTAATTGGTCATTTTCGTTTCAGAACTATTTTCGGCGGGAAGAACTTTTCAAGATAAGCTTTCGACTCTTCTCCCGAGATCAAGGGAGGAAAAAAAGAAGAAGAAAAATGAAGAAAGCGTTTAAACATCGACGGGAACAAGCACAAAGTCTCTCCTAACACCTCAAGAATAAAAATTTCCTTCTCTCCTGAACTTTCTCTTCGTTTCTTCATTTCGGTGAAATGCCGAATAGAATTGCGCGGGAATTTCACGCTAGAGCTGCCCTTTGTTTAAAAGCGGATTTGAATTTAAAGAGCAGGAGGGATCAAAAAGAGAGTGTGTTAAACTGCCGAGGGTAAAAGAGGGACGGAATGAAGAAAAGAACAGAGGAGCCCTCTTCCCTCTGTGTAGAGGTTACACTAACTAGACTTCACTTTGACTGTTACCCCTGACCCTGCGTAATTTTAAGAGAAATAGTTACTTTCTTCAAAAGAAAACGGGCCTGGCGCCAAAAATGGCGATAAAATAGTGGATTCTGGCAACCCAGGTAAATGAAAATTGAATTGCTTACATGCCAATAAACAGCATTGGCATCATCAGATATCGCCAAAAAATGTCACCCAGGCCTGGTTGTTTTGGATTTACCTTATAATCAATCAGACAAATTGATTTAGGAGAAGAAAAATCAACATATCTTCTCTCCCCCCCCAAAAAAAAACATTGAACTCACTCATTTTTCCCAAGTGATTTGCGAACTCCTAGGGTGCGAAAAAGGAGGCTTACAAAAAAAGTATGTGAGCTGCTCATAATGAAAGTGGAAGGTCAAAAAGTATAAAGTGGAGAAAAGCGTAGATTTTGATTTCTTTTAAGATTCTTTACTAGTGTGGTAGTCGCCTAAGTCAAAAGCTCAAATAAGTGGCCTGTAAGCTGCCCAAATATGCCTTCTCCATAAGAAGACTGGGGCCCTTCAATTACTCAAAACTGCTTTCATTGCTTATATTAATAACACTCTAACTGGCTCATGTACTGTTGAAATATGAAAATTGATGCAAAAAATTAAAAAATTTCAAATTTATATGCGTTTATGTTGTTATAAACTATATTTATGCATTGCTAATAAATTAAAAACGAAAATAAACTAATTATACTAACAACTTCAAAATGGGTTCTTTATAAAAGAGTGCGATCGAAAAAAAATAGGAAACCACTGCCTCACATGAAAAAAAAACGGGGGAATACTAAATACCTATAATGCAAAAGAAATTTCCCTCTATTAGTGTACCATGATTTAAACATATGAGTTGGATAGAAGATCTTTGTTTTTGAGAAGAGTCCTTTGGCATATTTTTATTCTATTTTTATTTCATTTTAAGAGGTTCTTTTACAGCAGGGGTTCCCAAACTTTTCTGGCCCGTGGACCCCCTGTCTTAGGGACCGTTCAAATAGTACCTAAAAATCTTATGTTTTTATATAAACTTTTAAACTACGCATACATTTTTTAATTTTTTTTCAAGTGCATCGATAAGCATTTGATTTCACACTTTTACATATTCTTAAAAAACCCTTTTTTTTTCATTTCTGCCTTATGGTTACACGATATTTTAACAATCAAACATTCAAAAAGTTTGAAATAAAAACAAATCTTAACTTTTAATATCTCTACATTTCAAGACACAACAACTTTTATTTTTAATAAGTTCTGATCGCAAGCTTGTTTTAGTTAATGGCTTATAAGTGAGTTATTCATTCACCAAATCATAAAATTTAAGAAATAATTACAATTAATTTATGGCATGTTAACAAACAATATTTAATTAAGTTTAACTATGAAAAGAAATCGAATTGCCAATGATATTGTGGCACAAAATTTTTAATGAAATTATAAAAATCAAACATTTAAAAAGTTTGAAACAAAAACTTTAATATCACTACATTTCAAGGCACAAAAAATTTTGGTCGCAAACTTGTCAAAGTTAATGGCTTATGAATGAGTTATTCATTCACCAAATCATAAAATTTCAGAAACAATTACAATTAATTTATGGCATGTTAACAAACAATATTTAATTAAGAGTTCAACTATGAAAAGAAGTAAAATTATACATTACGGAAATTTAGTTAAAACTTATGAAATTGAATTATGCGAGGATGGTCGGGAGCTCTCCACCGCGATAAGATTGATTCCATCGTCTCCTGCTCTCGTTGTGAGGATTGGGTGATAACCAACTTTTCATATTACTAAAATTTGATTATAAAAAGGACAAAATTTTTGAAACAAGTTGCTGTGGACCCCCACTTTTCATTTTCAAGCCCGTGGACACAATGGAAGTCTCTGTGGACCACTAGGGGTCCATATGGACCACTTTGGGAACCGCTGTTTTACAGCAACAATAAGCTTATATCCAATGTAAAACTGCTGGAGAAATCAAATTTTTGTTGCAAGCCCCTCAATTTCTGATTCCATAACCATAATACTAAAAACCAAATCCTGGTTGGTCAGTTAATTGAAAAAATTAACATTACTAATTACAAACATTTTTTTAGTTAATATTTTTTAAATGCTAAATGTTAATGAGACTTTATTATAAACGAGTTGGAACACAAAAAATCCTAAGTTCCAAAAGAATAGCGGTCACCCCCTCATTACACCACGACCACAGGGAAATGAGTTCTACACGTGCACTCTACACCTCTTCTATCCCTACGTCTCTTCTCTGCGAAAAGAATAAAAAACAAAAGGTGCACGTAAAAGGAGAATGCAGGTGTAAATAATCGTTTGTGTTTCGCAATAAGAAAGGCTTTAAAGGGAGCAGCTGAAATAGTTTGAGGCCTGGAACTTCTGGAATACAATGAAACTAAATTATTTCTCGTGTTTTCTGGAACATATTTGTTCAAAGAATAACAACGCCTTTGGAAGTTTGGAGGGAAGCTCGAAGTGAGGAAAAAAACGTAATAGAATGGACCAGGGCGAACAGCTTTAGGATATGCTTGGAACTTTAACTACGATTTTATCGTCACTTTTGCTCCGTATAGGTTTTTGAAATGGCTTTGGGTTCAGATACCGTATATCTTTGGAGTCGTTGGCAGTTTTCGAAGATGGAAATTGGAACTGTTATAGATGATTCGGCCAGTTATCTGGAGTGATAAATCAGTCAATTTTTCACTTTCAAACAAAGCAATAAAATAGTTGGTTCCTTCATAGGGGAAGAATTTCAGATGGTAAATGTTCTTTTCTTTTAGATGTTAAACCAAAGTTGAAACATCATCACTCTTGTTTTGCGTAAAATTAGAGTGAAATAAACAATTGATTTTTAATATAACTACCTAAAAAATAAATTTGAAGTCAAGCCTTAATTATCCCTGTACATCACCAGTCTTACAGAGTAGGCAAAGATCCTATACACCTTTTTAAAATTTATAAAAACCGGAAAATAAATAAAAAGTGTTCAGTCTTAACATTAAAATGTCACGTTTCTTATTAAAAAGTCTTGTTGATAAATATGTTAAAAGATGGCACCCGCTTAGTTAAGGGGGATCCGATTTCGGTTCCAGAGAAGATCCCTCAGGACCAGATACCGTACCCAGGATGCAGGCTAAATAGGTTCTTTAAATTAGGGAGTTCAATTTCCGACACCTTCCTGAAGCCAGAGAGTGAAGTACAGAAGAGATCATTTTAAATTTTAAAGGTATTTTTTATTCAAAATCGTACACACACTTCCGTTTCATAGGCTAACTCCATCTATTAACATGTAATATAAACTGCTATATTTGTATTGCCTTTAAAAAAAACCGTGATGATGCTAGACTTTTTCTCACTTACTACGTACTCCCACTTACTTAATGCACAATTTTCCCCGTGCGTACATCCTTAATGGAAGTTACATGCAAGTTTAATTAATGTTTACTAAATAATAAATTCTTGGGATAACTATTTCCAACAGTATGAAATGAGAAAAATAATGAATGTTTTTAGAATGAGAATTTTTTCAAAGCACATAATCTTACTCTTGTAAAAAATTGGTTTGTTTTAGTTTAACCAAATTGTTTTAAATCCTAACTAAATTAACTACCCCATGTCTGTAATGTTGAAAAAACAGATGAACTTCATAACAAAATTAGATCTTGTGTGAATTTTAAAAGTAACACAATCAAATAAATAAATTCATCAGAATAAAGATGTGCTAGTACAATACGTTCTTTAAAAAGTGATCAAATATCATATTTGAAACACTTAAACCCTTAATAATTTTAGAAATAACGAATAGCAAAAAGATCCTACCTTCAAGGATTTAGGCAAACCAATTTCCAATATTTTTACGGGTTCCAAAGGGGGGAGGTCATCTTAAACCTCTACGTCCTAAGCAACACCTAACAGTATTTATTTTCCAACACACGAATGTTTCAGTTTAATTATATCAATTGCAGAAAAACCATAAATTTCGTATCACAAAGAATTTTCAGATTGCACCACTATTTATACTTTTTAGTTATCCAAAGGAGTACGTTAAGTTAAAAAAATAGGAACTATATTAAGAACTCATTTTGTAAATATTTTGTTTACCTTTCTTAAATGATATTCAAAGAAACGGAAAATGGAATGTATCCCGCAGTTAATTTTGAAAATTACATAATTTGATAATTAAACTTTTATATTTAGTTAAGTTATCGATTGTATGACAAATATTCAAAATAATTTTTAGGCTTTACAATTTCATTCTTCTGTCCAAAATAATATTTTATGCGGTCTTAAGCTTTTCACTATGAAAAAAATTGGATCCATGCCAAAGAATGCAGACAAGACCGCAATCAAAAAACAATTCCTCAATTTAGATATTTTTGCCGACCATGTTAAGGTGTTGCCAAAAACCACAATCTTTTGATCTGGAACAATGTTTCCGTTTACAAAATACTTTCCCTAAGCGTAGAACTTAAAGAATAGTGTCATTTTTTATATATGATTTGATAAATTTTCATTCGAATTAAAACAAATTTATCAAACTTTTTAGTTGAATTAGTGTTATTTGTTTTCATTCTGATACACACAGAGAATAAAGCTGTTGTTTTTAAATTGTTGAGGAAGCAAGAAACAATTTAAAATAAGACAAAAAGTACTGATGGTATAATGAGTGTTTAATGATAAGAGTGAACCAATATATAATTTTTCTAAATTTTATAAAACTATTAGAATGAGAATTTATTAATTTTTTTAATCAAATATTAGCTTAGAAGCTTTAAGCTCATACTAAATCTGACAAATGGCGTTTATTCATCGATTGAATACTGTTAGGTTTCAAATTTAAAAAAAGGCGTCTGGGGAAAAAATTCCAGTTTGTTTAAAAAATAGGATCGTATAACTTCAGTTTACAGGGTTAAAATTTCTTCTCAAGAAAGAAAAACTTGTAAAGCGCTGAAAAAAACACGTTGACATAATTCTAATTAATTATCGTCTGAATTTAAGCAACTGGCGCTAATTTCTTTCGACTCTTGAGTTAAAATGATCCAACCGTTGTTTTCTGCGGCCTTATTCTGCGTGCATAAAAATTAAGAGAAGTAAAAATTAGATAAAAGTTAAGAGCAGGTAAGAAAAGAGATGGAACTAATTCGTTTTCACAGAGTCACGCTTTTTTGAATGAGCGTTTGATAGTTACTTTTTTTTCCTTCGTAATTTAGTTAGCCTTTTTGCACAGAAAAAATGCCACGTTGAGGAAAAGCGTAATACATGAAACAAATTAGAAGTAACATAATGATGTATTTTAATGTTTAAATCTGGAGTTGAAAATGTACTCAGCTGGAGTGTGTGTATGTTAAAGTGAGTAAATGTTTGAATTTTAAGAAATAAAAAGCATTGTAAGCATGAATGTTCCCCACCATCTTTTACAAGTAAACATCTTTTCTTCGTTTCTTAATATCATTTAAATGTTTACACTTCAAATTGAGATACAAGTGTTTCTATTTTTGTACATTGTTTCACTTAGATGTTAGTTTTAATCCTAAAAAATTACAGCTATCATTTGTGCTTTTTCATGTAATGGTTAGTTAAAATATAGTTAAAAGTTAGAAAGTTGTTTAATTTAGTTAAAACTATCTCATAAATAAGAATTGTTATTATGAATCTTAAGAAAAACTTTCATCAACATAAAAAAACTTTTCAGATAGTTACAAACAATACAAATTCCCAATCTCAAGAGAAAATCCCGATTTTTTTTATTTTCAAATATACATTCAAGATGAGTGTTGAAGAAATAATAATTCCTAAGCGGATACTAGCCTAAAGAGGGTCACCTAAATGTATTTTAAATTCTTCTAGTGTTGGTTTATTCAAATGAAAATTCGCTTTAGGAAATACATCTTAAAAGCCTAAAATCTTTAAATAACCATCAAAACCATAGTCTGAAAAAGGTTACCCAAAAACCATAGCACTAAATCAACTCTAATCAAAAATATTTTTAAAAAGGCTTTTATCCAAACCCTTTTATCTAAGAACTTTTAATGCCCAACAGCAAACTATTAAAACCAAAGTTCTTAGTCCTAATACCCTATAAAATGTTACAAAGTTAAATCTTTCCATTCTAAAAATCTCAAATATTAAACTAGATTCAAATATATTCCTGGGATTTCAGAAATCTTAAAAGAGGTCTCAGCTAGAAAAGGTAGCCGGTTTAATTCTATCTATTCGCCCTCGGTCTAGACACTTTAATTTACACTCATAATCTTTCTCTTAAAACCTAATCTGAATTTTGTCTTTTTTCATTGGAGCATTTCTAATCGCCAAGGCCCAAAGTTTCACCACCGGTTTATCTGTCTCGGGGAAAAATACTGCCCCGAGGACATCTCAACTCAGAAGAAGGTTCTGCAGCCGATAATCGATTGATTCCCAAAACACGTACGGATAATTGCTCCGAGCTCCCTCCCTGTGGTTTATTTCCAATGTGGAGTTGTACATGGAAGACTTGTTATTGGTGAAAAGATCGCGAAGTTGTTTGGGGAAAGTTGGTTTTGACTAATCATCAGTTCTCGTTTTGTGTTAAGCCCAGTGGAAGCTTCTTAATGAGATGACAAATTTTATAACGAATAATTATTTATTCTTTGCGTTTGTTCAAAGTTATTCGTGATTATTCTGGTTTGTTCATAACAGTATCATCTACCTTTAACGCTTGGAATTTATTTTATTTTCTCCTGGATTGTATTTCTGTCTTTCACGTAGATGTAGTTATTACAAAAGGGTTCATTATATTAATCAAAACTGTTACATTTTATATTCCCGATATACTAATTAATTAAAAAATTTACTAGCGTTTCAATCATTTCAATGCCAATGCAATGAGTTTTAAAGCTTACTAGAGTTATTCGTTTATCAGATAAACAAACTGAATGAGGAAGTTGCATGATTTTTTTATTTTTTTTAATCGATTCTTCTTGCAAAAATAAGCAACTACCCGAAATTTGAGGACGATCAAGAAATTTTTTGATTGCTAAAAAAATTAACAAAAATCCCCTTTTTAAAAGCGTGCGAAAACGCCAAGAGTTCGGATGTGACGTCATCTTACAATAGGCATAGTTGAAAAGCAATGGAGTTGATGGTATTATTGTTGACGTCATCCTACAGTCCCTATCATCCTAATAATTTTTTTCACTCACGTGTTTTTTTCTCGACTTTTAAATTAAAATTTTTAATTACCTGTACATTTTTTTGAAAAACTGACTAGATATTTCATTTTACCATACAAAAAACCATACGGAACACTTGTTTGTTTTTGAAAATCTGACACATGCAACTTCCTTATTATCAGAAAAATATTTAGTGAAACAAGAAAAACTTAACACAACTGAAATTATGATTATCGAAAAACTAATAGAATAAATATAATTCTTAAAAGTTTGTTATAAATCTCTGAAATAATAAGTTTCAAAGCTCACATAGCTTAAATAGGGTTGTCATAAGAATTAAATTATTTTTAAAAACCAACGGCATCTTATTCACTGGTAACTTGACCGGCTGTTAACCGGGAGTCAAAGAGTCAAACCTCTGATTTGTTGAAAACTAGTTTTCCTTCTTCAACGGCCAATAACTGAAGCTTGACTGTCGTTTAACCGCCGGTCAAGTTACCGTTGAGTACGGCCGTAAGGCCCCGGCGGACAAAATTTGTTTAAAAACAACAAATTTTTATTTTTAAGTTTCAACGATATTTTATCAAAGTTCAAAAGTCCTATGAATAAAAGTCGTTCAATTGAATGTTTTATTGAGGTGGAATAATGCAAGCGGCATCTAGTTTTTCATACCAAGATAAATTCACCCCACCTTTTGATCATGTAATACAAATACATACCTACAAACTTTTAGAGAATCTAAATAAAAAAACACCCCCGAGATTTTGGGGGGATTCATTGAACCCAAAGAAGCGAAACAAATTTCCACAAGACTCCCCTCCCAAATCAACTAGGAATCGGGTTACTAAGATTTACCGCTCACGCAATCTCCCAAACGTTAGAACCTCTCTTCTCACCAACCCAAATAAAGGCTTAAAACCCGGCATTCAAGCCCAGTTTCCGAATTCGTTAAGGTTTTTCCGGTGTTCAGAAATTCCCCTCTACTCCATATAGCACCAGCAAAAATGAAGCAGCCTCTCCGCGGCAAATAACTCGTGGAGGTTTCTGGAGACGCGATCTGACTCATTAGAGGAAATCTCTCTGAGAACAAACAGGAGGGAGTACTAGTGAACCGGAGTGTTGACAGTAGGATTGGATGGCTTGGATATGCAGATTGATTGGAAGCGAGGAAGGTTCAGAAGGTAGTTTTTCTTCCTTTTGAAGAAATTGGAATGGGAGGATTGTTCTGGGAAATAGGGTGGCTTGTTTAAAGCGGATGTGAGGTGTTTGGGGATTCTGATTTTGTTGTTTGGGGGTGCAGTTTTAGGGGGAAATGGGTTTGATCAACATAATGGTTTCGGAGGGATTATTTTGGTTTAGAATTTTTATTTTTCTTAACTTTAACGGTATTACTCACCACTAACGTGCCCTAAGGTTAACCTAGAATGAAGCGTTTTTTAACTACTCCCATTGGCCAAAAACGAATGGATGAGTTAACTTCCCCCCCCAGTGGCACAACTATTACCAAATATATGTCAGGTTTAAGTAACTGCTTCACGAAGTAAACGAAATTTGACCATACAAGATAAAAATGCATGAATCTTAATGGGTGCTGCTTGGGAAAGGCTAAAAGTATGACAATAGGTCAATCTATTTAAAAAAAATATATTACGGTTGAAGAGTACCACATATAATTGTAAAAGTAATTCTAACGGGCTATAATGAAATTAAATAATTCGAAAAACAAACTCACAAGTCCCTATATAAATCATACACAACTGATTTGGGAAAAATTGCTAAAACATCCGAAGAAATAAATGTTTTTTATTTTAATACGTCCATTATAACATATATTCTTATGGTGGTTTTTAATCATTACCGGTGAAAAGGTTCATTAAAATTCACTTTTGTAATCACTTTGAGTTATCACTTGTTATGATCATTTTGGATGAATCATCCAAAGTAAAAAATGTGAATTGGTATTTCAGTCTTTACTCCTTCACATTGCTCTGCAAACTAATAGCGATTCGCAGGAG
Source organism: Tetragnatha versicolor (assembly GCA_024610705.1). Taxonomy (NCBI): domain Eukaryota; kingdom Metazoa; phylum Arthropoda; class Arachnida; order Araneae; family Tetragnathidae; genus Tetragnatha; species Tetragnatha versicolor. The sequence goes on from JANDEH010000003.1 coordinate 36,955,459, forward strand.
TGAATCACTCTAAGGTGGTGGGCCTTCAGAACCAGTGTCAAGACTACTTAAAACTGTTTCACTTTCAATGTCCATCGTGAGAGTACCGCACCAAGGAATCCAGTAGAGTTAAACGACAGTTTGGAGGCTTATTTAGGTATTTCCTTAGCTTTTACACTGTAAAAAAAACTGTAGAAAAACAGAAATTTCAATAACAGTGACTTTATGTTTACAGAGATATTCTGTCATGTAACATTCCCACCGCACTTCTATTTATTTTATGTAAAATAACAGCTTTTACCTAGTTTTTTAGCTTATCTGTACTTAAACAGAAACTTACTGCATTGAAAACCAATACAGCTATTGGCAACGTTATACTGAATCTTCTTTGGTTCAGTGGATAGCGTGCGTGCTTAGCACGCGGTAGGTCGCGGGTTCTATTCCCGGATATCAATTAATTAAAATTAAAAAAACTCTACTAAAATAAGTGCATGCGCACAAGCAGAAAATTACTGAGAGGCAACAGAAAATCTGAAACAGAAATGACAGAGCATTTACCTGTAGGTTACAGCTTTTTTCTGTTTACAGTATTTTCAACCTACAGATTTTTTCTGGCAACTTTTGCTGCCAGAAATTTTCTGTTTTTTTGCAGGATTATTTTTTACAGTGTAGGTAGGAGCTTTTTAGGTAGCTCCTTTGGGATATTCATGTACTGGATCACTTGTATTTTTTTCTGTTCTGTTCTAGTTTGTTTAATAAAATTTATTATATTATTTCACTTTAAGGGTTTATTTGAGGAATCATCCAAAGTGAAAAGTGTGATATGGCAGTTCACTTTATGCTGATTCACTCCAGTGAATCTATAATTTCCATAGAAACGCGAAAGGGAAGCGTGAATCACCAATGAACACAAAGTGATGTATGAATGATTTTGTGCGATTCCTCCAATGTGAAATTACTCCAATCCAATTGAAAAGGGAAAAATTTGAAAGATCCTTATAACTTAGGTTCACTCGGAAGGGTTCTCGATTATATTGACTTCCTAAATTTATACTGTTGGTAAGACTAATTTACTATAATAGACTCCTCGACATTTCTAACAAAGTTGATTCGAACCTAGATACAATTTTCCAGTTCATCATAAAAGGACCTAAAACTTAATCTTTTAAACGACTGGCCCGATCTGATAAAAATCAATTACAAAGCTATCCAAACCAAACGAAAGTTCTAAAGGTACCCAATCCTTTCTAAAGAACAAAGCTCAGAATAAAATCGTCCCAATTCACAGAGAAAGATCCCCGGATAAGGCGAATGATTAGATTTATCGCCGAAATCCCAACTGCTGCAAGCCCCCCCTTCTGGAGAATATACGGTTAGTTCAAATTCAACTTTGCTACTGTCGGTGCTCATTAGCTATCCTCGGCCTTTGCCCCGGGAAGAGGAATGTAGCTCTATGCGTTTCGGGATCGGTTGTTTATCCATTGCTTTTCCGGGAAGAACGTGGTAGTAATTTGAACATATGCGGGAACTTAATCCCGGTGTTAACTGCGTTACTTTACGTAGAGATTCCGTTAGGGTGAGTGGATGGCTGAATGCAGTGGAGTGAAATCTTTTAGGATGGCTGTAAGTTTACTTGAATGGTTGGATGCGATGTGTATTTAGATTGAGATAATAAAATTGAATTAGATATCTTGTATCGTTTTCGCAAGTTTGATTCAGTTGTACAATAGTATACACCATATAAAAAGGCAAAAATTATATTTCTTCAAAACTTTTCTTACTATCGATAATGAGGGGGTAAAAGGATAATTCTAAATGTGCAAAAGAAATTAATGATATTTTTATTCTACGTTTTTCATTAAAGGATATGCACGCCTATATTCATCTACACTGCCTTCAATACCTGTAGTTCAAAAATATAGCTGATACTCCTTATATAGAATAACTTTGGATCAAGTGAACTAACTCCCAATCACTCCCTACAGCCACCAGCTCCCTCTAGACTAGACAATGGGCAATACCATCATTTTTTGAAAACAGAAAAAAATGCATTTTTCCAGTAAAAGAAACTGATCTAAATCCAAAAATCCACATGATAAGTTTCAAAATAATTTAGCTAATTAAATATAAACGTATTTTAAACGTAATTACAGCCTAGTGTTTCGATGAAAACGGCGTTTCCCACATTCCCAAGAGACACAAGTGACGTGAAGTTTTTAGGAGCTTTCTGTATTAAAATATGTCATAATTACCTTACAAAAAGTTTGTGGGAAAAGACAAGCTTATTTTTCAATCAGGAGAAAATTTTTAGCAAATTAAAATTGAATATTTCGAATTTTAAAAGATGCTGCAATTCTCCATTGGGGGAATTCAAGATTTCGAAATAATTGATGGGGTTATAAAAAGCATGTCTTCAAATTTTTAGATTTTTTTATCTTAGTGTTTTTAATTATTTTTCAAAAATTACGCTCTCTAGAATTGGAGGCGTGGCCTACGTGACGTCACTCATGCTTTCGCCCGAATCCTCAACCAATCAATACTTTTAAAGGATAGGATTTAACCATTGCCGAATGCGCTTTCGTACAAGTGTGTCGCACCGAAGGCAGAAATGACGTCATGCGCCAAACCCTTCATCATCAGTTTTTAATCATAAGATTTCGAAAAAAAATTTTAAAAATATTTCTAAAAAAAAGCACTATCGAAATAATATTAAATTTGAAAAATCGTTGTACCTATTCCCCATTGCTTAATTTTCTTTGTTTCATTTTGAATGATCTCCTTTATCCCTTCTAAGCCTTTGACCTAGTATTTTGTAAATTGCCTCTAAGATTAAAATTAGTTGCTGTAATCCTCTGTCCACCATAGAGTTCACACGCCCATAGCCCTAGAGTGACTTTCAAATGATTTGTTTTTTGCACAGCGTTGGGTTTTTTTACTTTTTACATTTTGCTCCTTACCGAAAACCACCTGCTCAAGCCATGCACTCACCTAGCTATTCTTGATCAGTGGTTTGATGGGTTTAATTTGAGGGGAGTTTTGTTGAAGAAAATAGGCATTGACGGGAAAGATAAATTTTGACGTTTTCCGTTATATATTTAAGTAAAAAGCTATTTGAAACCCACTTGACGGCTCGCATTTGAAATCGCCAAATCTAGGTATTAACATTTAAAAAGCATGGTTTTCTGTTACTTTAAAAATTTTTAGGGTGTATTTAAAAAGGTAAAAAAATATGTTACTTGTAAATTTATGATTCGTTACTATTTGTAAGTAAACTGTTGCTACAATCAAGTCCTATGGGCAAGATTTCCACCAGGCTAATCAAAAAGTACCGATTTTCTTCGATTCGAGTGTAATGTTTAATTCGAATGAAAAGTACTCCAGGGACTTTCGGGCAAAGTTACATGCTGTTCCAGTTGAACTGGTCTGTTTTGCGGTCTACGCTTCTGTAATTCATAGTACTAGCTCCTGTTTGTACAGATTGTGTTCGATTCGCTTACTCAAAGAAATCTCCGAAAAGTCAATTTTTTTTCTCAAAACGACTTAACGCTCCTTAAAGGCCTGGGTACTTAAGAGGGTTCTTAATAAAACGAAGAAAAAAAACTGTAACTCTCGGATTATAAATATCCTTACTATCAATACTAATCACGCCATCCATGTCAATACATCCAACGACACTTTTTTTCTCACTGCAAAAAAGCCCAGATTCCATTCCTTCCGACATATTAAACACGAGGCTTAATTCAAGATATCTCACCGTCGTCGTCGCCCACTGCCATACATTAACCAAACAACCCGTGAAATTACGATTACGGGATCACGTAAGATCATCGATTGCGACTCCAATCGATGATGCAGACGGCCATTTTTCAAAATTCGAACGAACGCGTTCTAAAAACACGTGCAGGTGATTAAAGAATATCTATAACAGCTGAAGAAAAAAATATTTTTTTAGGTGAGAAATATGGAAAGGGGGGAAGAAGAAGATTATGAGCGAAAAAAATGGTAAAAAAAGTTAGACAAAAGAAGCGACCCGTGTTCGCTTGCATGGAAGCTCGACGTCAGGGAATGCCGGGAAGGGCATTAATCATTTTGGCGCTTTAGGCGCGAAACGAAGCATTAAGAATAACGGAAAACTTGGATCGGGTGTCAGAATCTTCGTTTTATGTTCTTTTTTAAGGGGCTTCCAGACACGCAAGGAAGGGAGTTTTTGAATTGTAAAATAACGAAAATCTTGTGGGGGAAAAGTTTATAAACTTTTAAAGGTAGATAAAAATATACCTAATGAAACAGTCCATGTAATTATACGGGGATAGTATATGGTATTTTTCTCTATCCAACGTATGTTAAATGAGTGATCACCTCGGTCTTTATCTAAACTTAGTGAGGGTTAACTAATAAATCAATGTTTCTGTTATTTGTGTAATCCATTTTATCCCGATAGTTTAGAAACTTTTGCAAGAGAGAGCATATTTAAATTTTCATAAAAGATGAAAAGACTATCTTACAGTTTTATTTACTTATGCTAATAAAACAGGGGGAGAGAAAATTAACTCAATTTTATCGGTATTCAATTATTTTCTACTTGACTAGTGAACAAATTTTAGATACCTTAAGATGAATTGGTTATGAGTTTTTTTACAATGTTTGCTGTTTTCTAGCATGATGTCAAGTTCAATTGAGGATTTCATAAAGAAAAAAGTATTATTTCCTTATAAAATGAATAGCGTGCATATTTTTAGAGAAATTAATCTTTTGAATTGTTTTGAATAATATAAAACCCCCTTTTTCAGATCTTATATATATCGGATATGAATAGTTAGAGCAGTAGTGACAACACACCACAATCTATGTCAATAGTAATACACGATATTAGTGATGACGTTTTTTGTTTTATTTGGAATCGTTGATTCGATCCGTGATTGGTTACATACGGATCCGTACAATCACAGACTGAATCTACGATTCCAAACAAAACAAAAAACGTCACACTAATCTCGTCTATACACGACACGTACACGATGACTATTAACTGCAGTGCCATACATAGAAATTATTTTCAGTATGGTCCAAATATTTATCTCCCTCTCCCATCGTCAGGCCCACAGATATATTTTTATTCATAACGAGATGCCTAGGACCACCCATAAGTCCCTTCAAGCCAATTAATGCTTCCTTATTTGGTTAAAAAGTGTCGTCTTTAAGAAACTTTTTTATTCTATAGGGGAGAGTGCTGAACCTAAGGACGGTTGTACCTTAAGCCACTGAGTCTTAAAATTCGGGAAAAAATTGAAATTTGGATTTGTGGTTGAATTTGAATGTAAATAGATTCTATCTAGTTGCTAACGTGAAATCAGCTCTTTAAAATATTATTTAAATATTTTATAATAAATTTTTAGTGTATCACTACATTAATACTTTTCTTCCCCTATAATTATGATATGATAAAAAAAGGGCAATATGGGGTGAATCCCCGAGATTTTGACTAATTAGTTTTGATATTAGAAATCATTAGATCTAAATTCTTTTATTTTTTATATAATTTTGAATACAAAAACACCTGATGTTGTACCTTCGGACAACATAAGTGTTGTACCTACGGACACATTCTGTTGTTGTTGTTGTTGTTGTTTTTAATCTCCCTTTGGTCTGACGGAGTCAGTCCAAATCGATGAAACCGTTGACCCTCGGACACATTCTTGTGGGTGTATGTAGCTAATCGGCGTTTTTAAATCAGGTTTCATTAAAGTGAATACATTTTAATGCATATTAAATTAATTCTAAATGGTTATCTTTTTTTGACGGCGAATATTTTCAATCAATTCAATATTTTGTGATCTTAACTACCTTTTCAAATTTTTCATTTTAGTTTGCATATAATGTAAAATATGGTATAAAATCTAAAGCACCCAATCGAATTTAAGTATGATGATTACAAAAAACTTAAAATTTCCACCGAAAAAGATTTGCGAAAGTTATTACCACCAAATGCTTGCACAGCTAAGCGTTGATCGAATTGTTTTTTGGATCAGTGAAGTGATCAGATCAATCAGCATGATTGATGAAACAATTACTTGAAATTTCGATCTGAAAATCACATGGGATTTAAGTATTTTTGGTAAAAAATCAAGACTTTTATCAATCAACTTCGTTTTATTGATCATTTACGATCTAAAACTACACTACTTTAAAAAATCTATATCCAATTTTAAAATACTTGAAATAGCTTATTAAAAGGTAATACACGAATAAAAATGTTCATTTTAAGCTTTTTTCAACTAAAACTTTTCTTTTTAAGGGTGTCCACAGGTACAACTGGGTCGTTCCATAGGGAGAGCACGTGTGTGACTTATCCCACTTGGTGGACAGCAACATCACACCAAGTCCATGAAGCCGAAATTTTTTAACAATTCAAAAACTGCGCCTGGGCTGTAGTACAACCCGTCCCTGTCTCAGTCAATACACATTAAAATATGCGCAGGAGTAGCCTGTGTTGTTTGGCACTTTGAACAGAGAGGATAAACTTTTTGGCCCGCCACATGACGTTGGACACGGAGGTGACCGGAGCGCAGCCTAGCAATAGTCGTCTGCTCGGATCTACTTTCAGCCACGTGCAATGCCGAGCCAGGGCGGTTCCCAGCATACCAATCATGTAAAGGGGCTCTTCTCCAGGAGGAGTTGGCCTCTACTTTCATTCTTGAGGCAAGTTCTGAGTAAGAGAGACAACCATCGTCAACAAGATCCATGAGGCTGCCCTCCTTAGCAAGTGCATCCGCTACCTCATTGCCATCAACTCCCACATGTGATGGAATCCACTGAAAACATACTGTGTGATGAGCTCTCAGACTGTTTAAAAGCCCTATGATATTAACAGTTGCCCTATCACCGTGCTTCCACCATTCAGCCAGATGCTGAATGGATCTACGGCTATCGCTCAGAATCCATATGTCGGAATCAACTCCATCCTTTACACAGTAAGTCAAAGCCTCCTCAATAGCCATGAGCTCTGCACGAAAAACTGAGCAGTAGTCAGGGTTCCTCTTATAAATCCTAATACCGCTCCCCTGTCTGATGTTAACTCCGCTGCCTGAGACAGCTCCATCACCCCTATTGCCATCAGTATAAATTTGTAAAGCCCCGTCAGGAATATCATGTATGGTTTCCAAAGCAAGCTGTTTAAGATGGTCCGGGTGCTGAAGGCCTTTGTTGGAATAGGAGCACATTTCGGTCCTAAATAAGACCCGATCACGGAGCGGAGTAGCAATCTCACTGCGGCAAGCCAGAGATACACATTCAACATGCTCTTGTAACCAGCCCTCACTTTCAGCACGGCTAAGCGGGCTTTCCCTTTTGAGACGTCGATTATTTTTCCAGTTTCTCACATAAGAAGAGGTTCTGTGCTGATCTCCAAAACTGATAAGCTTTGCATAATATTTTGCCAGGAGAAATCTACTCCTCAATCTCAGGGGTTGAAGGTCAGCTTCATACAGAACTAGCACGTTGTTGTACGTATGGACACAAATTTCATCAAGTTATTAAAATGAATTAAAAATCCAATTTTTAAGATTTTAGCTAATAAAAAATATTACCCTCTTTGCTAAGGTTAGGACTATAGGTTGGGCATTTTAAATGGTAAAAATGTGATTTTACTTGTCTTAGAAAAATTCAAACGTGATTTTTGTCCAAAGGTACAACACTCTCCCCTAGTATGTTTTTTTAATTATGTAAAAAATTTTGTTGATACAGAACTCAAAGTACAAAAGAGAGGTCAGGGGGTCCTTCCCCAAAAATAATTTAGAAATTTAATCCTTTAAAACAGGACCCATTTTTACTCGTTTTTATTCATCTAGTCCGAATTTCAGGGGGCTGGGCTTCACCCCCGTTATATACGCCCCTGATTGACCGACAATAACATTAACAATGCTAACTTTTTTCTCCCTTTCAGTCCCAGCCGCTCCAAATTTTCCCCTACGATTCAATTTCATTTGTTACCTCTTGGTTTGCTTAGGTTTGAAATGGTTAACCTAATAATCCTACTATTTTACACCAATAAAAACTAGCTATCATCTTAAGTAAGAACTTTGGCTTAGTAATTCAAACAGAACTAAAACGTTAACTTTTACTTTACATAATTTCTAACAAATTCTGATAAAAGATTCAGAAAAACCTCCAACAAATGATCTGTTACAAGCAATTTCCCTTGCTAGGGGTGTATCAGGAAAAGTCCCTCACTGTACAATGACCTTATACTGTTGAGAACTAGGTCATGCCATCCTTGTCTGCTAATGTTCTGAAGATGCAATCAATAAATCAATAACCGGGATCAAATGATATCATAAATCATAAAGTTTGTCAAAAGGTTTTGTCGCCGCTTGTATACAGAAATAATACGCCATCCTTTCCCCGTCTTGCTAATGGTTTCATACGGAAAATACTCGGACAAGTTTAAGAGTAAATGGAGTGATAGGGAAGGATGTTTATGTTACGGGCAATGTGATAAATCGGGAATTATTAATAATGCCCGATATGAAGGAGGGCAATGTGATAAATTCAATCACATTTATCAATGAAATTTATCACTTTGCTCGTAAAATTTACACATAAGTTTTCTTTTTAAGCTATGAAAGTATGAAGTACATTTTTGTGATTGTAGGAATTAGATTTTAATGGAATGAGACTTCTTCTTATCAGGTAATTTTTATTGAGTTATATTTTTAAAATATAACTGAAGGGGTAAAGGTAGAGGAAGGTTATGTGACATTTTTGCAAATAGTTATTTACTAAAATGGATAAATAGAGTACGTTATTTTGACCTAAATTTTATCTATTAATAAAAAATGTACAAAACATTTATGGGTCATTCCATGCCAAATCATCCAGCGAAAACCCAATTTGATACCCTAGGTTCTCAGACTTTCATGAAATTTTGTATGCTTAATGTATCAATAAATACTAGAAAAAATATCAATTTATATCCAATTCTGTCAAGTAGTTTCGAAGTTTCGGCCGTTTAAAGTTAAGCCCATCTTGATATTGAGCGGGCGATTCGGGCTCGTGTTATTTTGCGTTTACCGCTACCAAATTTTTATTTATGTAGGTAAAAGCTTCAAATTTCATTTCTTTACAGCCAATAGTCTTCAAAATAAAATGGCTGAGTAAAATTTAAAATTGAAAGACTTTATTGTGGTTAAAAAGTCGTCTAAACACGAAAAAAGTGTGTTTCATTATGTCTTACAAAAACGCATGAAGCACAAATCTCTATGAATATTTTCTTATAAACTATGCATTAATAGAAAGAGGAAGAAATTTGCTTTCAAACAGTGAAAAAAAATCAGTGGGGTTTGGGGTTTAAAGGGTTTTTTTGGATTGTTGAAAATGAGAAAGTGGTTCTGATTAAAAACTACCTTAACTTAAGTGCCAATAAAGAAAAAACTACTTTATATAGACCTTCTATTTTATAGGAATAACAAAAGTACCTTATCAAAACTTCTTCTGTCAAGTTTGATAATGTTTGGTTGAGTAGTTTTTGTTTTATGGTCATTTCTGTAGAAGTCAATCTAATTTGTTAATCTAACAAGGTCCAGCACGCGTCAGCGGGAAATTTGATATCACATGGTATTGCCATCTATTGGGGAAAAAGAAAAATTCGCGGAAAGTAGCTTATCTGTAACAGACTTACGCATGACTAAGTCCCCTTACCTCTTAGTTGCGTGTTTTCAAACTAATTTTTTTTGCAAATACGTGAAATCCCAATCCTTTTTTAAAAAATTATCAAGTTTAGTGATATTTGGACCAATAGTTTTTTCTTTATTGGCACTTAAGTAAAGGAAGTTTTTAATCAGAACCACTTTCTAATTTTCAACGATCCAGAAAGACCCTTTAAACCCCAAACCCCACTGATTTTTTTTCACTGTTTGAAAGCAAATTTCCTCTTCTTTCTATTAATGCATAGTTTATATAAGAAAATATTCATAGAGATTTGTGCCTCATGCGTTTTTGTAAGACGCTATGAAAAACTCTCTTTTCGTGTTTAGACGACTTTTTAACCACGATAAAGTGTTTCAATTTTAAATTATACTCTTCCCTTTTAATTTTTAGACTATTGGCTGTAAATAATTGAAATTTGAAGCTTTTACCTACATAAATAAAAATTTGGTAGCGTTAAACGCAAAATAACTCGAGCTCAAATTGCCCGCTCAAAATCACGATTGGTAAAACTTTAAGGAGCCATAACTCCGAAAGTAATTTATAGAATTGGATAAAATTTTGTATTTTATCTTATCTTTATGCACACATTGAACATACAAAATTTCATAAAATTCTGCGGTAGGTGGGTATACCACCCTGGATGATTTGGCGTGGAATGACCCTTATAGAAATATTTTACTTTTTTACACTTTTTGAAAGAAAAAAATAATTGTTATAGTAACTGTTATAGCTTTATAGTTACAAAAAATGAATCAACGTAAAAGTACTAGCAATAAGAAAAAATGCAAATATCTCGAAACAAGTTGTTACATACCTTCAACCCATCCCTTAAATTATAAAAACAATTACTTGGACTGCCTTTCGAGAAATTTGGTTAATTAGCACTGTTTTGTTATTTACCCTGTTGAAATTCGCTAAGCGTTTTTAAACGCCAAAAATTAATAAAAAAACGTAAAAAATCCAAAATATAACTGTTTTAAATGTGGCATCAATGGCAACAATAGATATCTGTAATTTGGCGTCTAAAATATTTTTACGATTTTTAACAGGAGGGACCGAAAGTAGCAATTACTTTTTTTTTAATTTAAGAATAATAAAAAATCGAGAAAAAATTTATACTTAATAATAGCTTTGTGTTAATTTTTATAGAAATTTTAGTCCTATTGATATTTTTATATATTTTTGTAAGAAAAGTGTAGAATTACTAGTTTTTAAACAAAAATATCTGTGATAAATGGAATCATACTACATCGATACTAATTTACCCACATATTTATTAGATCACATTAAACAGGGGGTAGTTTCCTTAAATAAAACCCACAAAAATCATAAAACAAATATCAGCCTATGTCAACAACCCACATAATCAACACTTTCAGATAATAACTTCCCAAACGTGCCATACCCCTCCCCTCCCCCTGGAAATTCAATCTGATATGCCCCCATCTCAACGTCTCATTCAGGTTTTAACACCCAATGAGAATCACCTCAACAGCCCGAAAATCCTCGGGAGTAACGGGAAAAGAGCTCCCGATAGCACAGATTCTTCCCAAAACTCCTCTTTCTCATTAGAACCAAGTGCTAGAGAAAACAAACAACATATCCCAGAGAAAGCGTCTCTGTGAGCATTTTCGCCGATCCCAACCGTTTCGTCCAACGAAGACTCAGGCGCATGCGTCGAAGTCTGAGGTTGTTCTAGTTGTTACATTTTTCTTGGCGGTTAAATTGGGCTTGTTCTGATTGGCGATAAAATTACTTGGATATATTCCGTGTTTTTTTTTCGTTTACAAGTGTATACATTTTTAGCGGAATTGGGGGATGGGATATTTTAGATCTGAGCCAATTTTTATAAAGCCATAGTACTTATCTTACTTGTTAAAGTAAAATATCATTTAAAAGTTTTAAATAATAATTTAAAAGTTTTAATCTACTTTTGTTCGTAATTGACAGTTTGGTACTACATAATAAATTTTTTGATCTGGTCCACTTATCTAACCTTTGGTATGTAATAAAAAACTATTCTAATGAGACTGTATAAAATATACAGTAATAAAGTCATTTTTACTTGAAAATGTGTGAAATTTATAAATAAGGATATTTTCTAATATTATTGATTCTTCAATAAATATTATGTTATGTAAGCATTTTTACTAATATAATATAATTATGTTTTAATTATGCTTATGTAATATAATGTTTTAAAAGTATGTTAATCCAAAGTTTAAAAGAATTATAACTGAAGGGTTAATTTAACTTTTACAGAAATGAATTCTCTGAATTCAGACTTACTCCCCACTTGTGTGTAAGTTTTATTATGAAACGAAATCAGAGTATATAGACCAAAAATTTAAAAGGGTTAAGTAAATATATACTGGTGTTTCAAAAGTCAGTTTCACTGCTTTTATTTGGAATCAACGCCTTCTATAGGCTCATGGAAATATGGTCTACCCCTATGTAAGTGACGCTAAAAAATCCACTGATGAGAAGACTTACAGTGCCTCTAAAGGCAAAATAAAAAAGTTAAAAAAATAAATTAATTAAAAATGGAGGGGAAAGACCCAAAACCATAATGAGAGTATTTTTGTCATTGGAATTAAAAACGCACAGAAAAAATTCATGAAAATGTCGTGATTATTCGTGGAGATAAATATGTGATATGTAAAAACAACACTTTTCAGTTTTTTAAATGTTTGATTAAATTGTGTCTTTATTTAACTAAAAAACACAAAGGACACTGGAAACTTGAGAAGTTGCTAATTTTTTCATTTTTGAGGCCTGAAAAAGTGCTATTTTCACATGCTAATATATCCAAGTACTATATTCTGGGTAACATTTGAAACCCCCCTTGTCTGCAAAGATAAGCAAACCACAAACCTCCCTCATTATTACGTAAGAACACTGCCCGATCCCCTTTTTTGTATGAACAAATTTTAAAGTAAAATTTATTTTTGGTTGAATTTTCAATTAAAGCAGTAAACGAGAGATTTTCAAAAATGCAGTGTTAGTAAGATCTTATGTAAGCGTCACTGACTTCCCATGTTGTCTGGAAAAATAAGCAAAGAGCAAACCCGTCCCTCCTTAGGTGCTTACATAATATTTGAACGGCCCCTGTAGAAATAATTTTTTATTTAAAAAATCCACATATTTTGTAAATCTAAATAAAAATAAACTGATTGTTGCAAACCAAGGATAAGAAATACAGCCAAATTTGAGCAACATGTAAGAGAAATATATATATGGATGATTAAAAGAAAGGTTGAAAAAAAACTTTTCCTTAAACTTTGCTAAACTGTGAAAAAAATTCTTACGTTAGGTATAATTCATGAAAGTAAAAATTGTAAAACAGAACATTCAGAACTCTTAAGTATTCCTAAACATATTCTCAAAACTCTCCAAAAACGCGAATTATGCCAAAATTTGGCAACCCAATTCAAAACCACGGAGAATTGTGGAAATATCTAAGTCCGAACGCATGCGCCTGAGTCTTCATTGGACGAAACGGTTGGGATCGGCGAAAATGCTCTCTGTGAGAGCGTATGGCAGCTTCTGGTTCTTTCAAACCAGCCTGGCTTACGCCGTAATTGTTCAAGGCTTGTTGACATAGCGAGGTTTTTCTGCGGAAGTTGGTAGGCATGCAGATTTAGATTGCTTTTTGGAGAGATTTGTTTTTTTTGGGGGAAAGTTGGTTGTTGATATGATGGAAATCGGTTTAGAGGGTATAGGAGCTTTTTCTGTGTATTGAATTAGGATTAAAGGTTTTGGGAGAGTGGGAATTTTTGGAGAATGGCAGTCAGAGTAAATATCTTTGGAAGTAATGTGTAAAGCTTTTATTGTGTGATGGATTTTGTTGGTTTTTCTGATGAATGTTAAGAAATTTTTCCGTTTGTGTTTGGTAATTCTGATTATATTTCCGTTGAGTTCCAAGAATTGGATGATGTTTGTAAAATATTCATTTTATCAAAGCTTGTTTTGCATAAAATTTTTTGCAATCTGTGGTTTGATGACTTTAGAGGAAATGGAATAAAGAAGAGAGGTTTTGGGAAATCTTTAGAATGATAACTTTTCAAATTGAGATAAACATATTTTCATTTTTTTTTAAAATAAAGTGCAATATACTTGGAACTTCAGAATAGTGCCTCAAAATAGCTTAGGCGTATTGAGGATCAATAAAAGTGTTAGATATCATTTTGAAAAAAATAGAATGGATAAATGTTTTATTTCCTCAAGTTTTGTAAAGTAATAAACTGAAATATATGAAAGTTTAACTTATTTTGTGTAAATCTATCATTAATAATTTTTTTGAAAAATATAGAGAAGAAGATAAATAAAACTGTAATTCCAGCAAAAGTTGCGTATGCTTGGAAATGTAATTGAAACAAAGGTAACTAACTTCTAGCTGCAAGTAGTAGAGAGGGTAAAAAAACTCACTAGACATTTTCATGACTATATTTATAATACTTTTTTTTAAAAAACGTCAAGTTGAAGTTTACGTAGCAACTCTGGGTCAAATTGTACCTATACTCTGTTCACTTTGAACTGGCGCTTGAGAAATAGTGCTTTCCCCCCGGTAGAAGCGTAACCATAGTTACGCTCTTCGCGTAGGCTCAGTGACCGGTGCGTTAATAGTATTTTTCCGACTGCAGTTGAGGCTGGCTCGAATAGAGCTGGCTTCACAGCATAGCGTTTTTTGATTGCTTGTTTTCAAGTGGAATTAATGCTTGAGGTCTGTGTGGCGCCTCGTTGGGAGCTGTAATGTTTGATCGGTTGACACATCATAAACCAATCAGAACTCAGCGGGATAAATTGAGCAAATGATGCGATGACAGTGCAATAGCTTGCAGAGTTCTGATTGTTTTACAGAAGAGTCGACCAATCATGAATAAAATTAAAAATTCTCCAAATTGTTGCCTTGACCGTGATCGATCTCGTTGAAGGAGTCGATCTTGTAGTTGTTGTCGATATTGTTGAAGGAGTATTTGTTGAAAGGCCTTTCTGGGTGTATTATTCAATTCAATAGTAATCTGTATAATCCATAGAAATCTGTTTAATCTAAAAACAATCACCATTCCGATTGCCAAATAAAAAAATTTTTAGTACTACCCAATACTTAAAACACTTTTTTAGCCTACAACTACGGCAAAACCCCAGTAATCAAGGTTCTACTGCACTGAAATGCGTTCTCTATTATTTCAGTAAAAAAAATTCGGTCCTTTCCGTAAAGGCCAAGGCATAGCTGCTTTATAGTACTTTTACGGAAGTAGGGTGGGAAAAAAATAGTATGCCTTCTTCGTAGCTCTGACGTTGAAAGTTGCCATGGTTACTGATTCGGTGGTGGGGGAAGGAAATATTTGCAAGCGCCAATTCAAAGTGAATAGACTATAGTAAGTACAATTGCGTAGGATTTGGTACCCCTATTATCTACTTCATTTTGACACTATGTTTACCGAGATTCAAATCATACTTGAAAGTATTCTAAAAAACCTGCATTTAATAGCATGAGATTGGGCTTAGAATTATTTTTTAGTCAACCCCCAAAGCAAATGCCTAGTTACAAGCATGTGATACCTTTTTTATTGAGAACTACAAACACCCCTCGGGATGTAAGGGAGACTCTTAGAGCTCCCTTAAGACGTTCCTTTGGGCTCCCCCCTCCCTTAAGAGCGTTCCCTTATGGCTCATTTAGACTTATAATTTTCGGTGAAAAGTGTGAATTGGTAATCTTGTTGTTATTGCTGATCCCTTTGAACTAGCAGGGCTAGATCAAGTCCATTAACAGCCGAAGTCACCGGTAACTTGACCGGTGGTTAACCCAGAGTCAAAACTCTGATTGGTGGAAAACTAGTTTTCCTTCTTCATCTGCCAATCAGAAGCTTGACTTCCGAATAACCGCCGGTCAAGTACCGGCGACTACGCCCGCAAGCCATACACTCTTATGAAGTCCAACACGCACAATGGACAAGAAAATAGGTCATTGCAATTGGGTCCAAGGCACTCCAAGATGTGCGCTGGGGAAGGAGCACTGTGTATACACACTTTAAAAATTCTTCAGAAAAGGTCACAGAATTCACTGATATGGGAATTGAATTGGCGTTTCACTCTTCACTTCACTTTCCTATGCAAACCAGGGATACACAGAAGTGAAGACCCAAGTTTAACAGTGAAATGAGCCTTCCCCCCCGAATCCGCTTACAGACCCATCCAGCATGCTAAAACAAAAGCAAACTCCACAACTCTCTAACTCCACAGAGTTTCAAGAGCTTCAAAATGCATCCCTCAAGTGAAATGACCCGTCCTTCTGATCCATTTCGTTCAAAACGGCGGAAAGAGACATTTAGCCGCCATGGAACGGAGAGATTTATGGCGTAAATTTAACTGCGATCATCGAGTTATCGCCGTCGCCCTCGCAGTTTGCGACGCCCTTCTGCATTCATTAGACAGGGGAACGGAGCGACCGTGAGTGGAGCGACGGTGAATGTGGATTGACGGAGGATGAATGGATTGTTGTGGAGTGATGGATCGGGTTTAGGGAGATTTGTTACGAAGGAGTTAATTTTGTTTGATCGGATGTGGATTTAGGTTTTAGAGTGAGCTGAGAATAAGTTTCATCTAATTGAAGGTTGCACTCGAAGGTTGTCGGGGTGGGTAGATGAAACCACTTTTTTCCAAAATTATTTTACCATTTACATTAGTTGGGATCTTGAGTCAGAAAGTTTAAAATCGATACATATTAAAGGAATCGTCTGTTTGAAAAAGATAAGTCCCAACACCAAGTTTTGAGAAAATAGAAAAGGACTGTATAAGTAATGGAATTTTCATTGTGTTACCACCAAAAAATTTGTACTAAAAATTCACGACACTTTTTAGAGTACAGCATAATCAATATAAGTTTATTCAAAAATATTTTAGAGCTGAGAAAATTTAATGGACAACCTTACGAAATTTCAGCCAACCAAAAAATCTTATTCTACATTTAAACTAAACATCTTCTTAGTTCACAGCACAAAAGTTTAAAATAGATAGACAGAGACACACACATAAAATTAAGGATTTTTATAAAACCGAGTCACTAAGGCACTATCAATAGGGTAAATGATTATCAAAGGAGTTAAATATTCACTGGATAAAAAAAAAGGTGAAAACGCTTTATAATTAAAATTGAATTTGATTTTAGCTTAGTTTACAGCACAAAAGATAAGAAAAGAAAGAAAAATTAACTTAAATTTCAAACATAATATTCTCCGGCTTGTGGACTGACTGCCGACGTGATCATGGAACGTTCTGTGTTTTCGCCTATTAACACGTGTAAATCCTCGCTTATCTACCCTGAAGTTTTTAATGACAATCAAGTTGAGTTCTAATTTTTTTCACGGTATGAATATCAATTTCACAAAATGCAATTATCTCTTATTTTAATTACCTAACAAGTTTTATGCAACAGTTTGATTTATTTCTCGCCACAAGGTACCATACAAGTATAATTAATTTGTGATTACAAAATAATAAAATAGTGAATCCCCACTAATAAGTTTAAACTGGTTCTCATGTAAAGGATGCCAAATGTATTCATCGATCACTCACCTAGATAAAAAAAATCCTTTCCTCTCATATAAATACTTTTATACCATCTCAACATCATACCTATACCAGTTTATTATTTTTTCCTCCTCAACTCAGATTAAGGCTATCATAAAAACGCAGCTAACACGATCATAAATGAGTTCTGATGAAGAATCTGTTAAGGCAATTTACAAAATGCGGTAGAAAGGCTTTGGCAGAGTTTTTCAGGGACGAAATTCAACCCATTAGATGCAAAATACGAGGCAATTTTTCTTGAGCCTAAGCCTTGAAGAACCAGGTAAGAGCATTTTTCTTGGCTCAGGAGAGTTGAGAGGTCTTTTGAGTTTCTTTAAGGGAGAGTATGGTTTAGTGGAGTATAAAAGACGCTATATATGTGCACTTTTGGTTAAAAACTTGTTTGAATGGTTTAAACCGCCAACGCAATTTTACTATGTTTTTTGAGTATTCGTTTAAATTTTCTTTTCGGGTGAATGATAAATAAAAGAGGCAATTTTCCAAAAGCTTAAAATTGTAAACCATATTTAGTCTAAAAAAGTTTACAAAATTGGGTTCTATTATACTTTTCTACAATAAAGAGGATGAGAAAGTATTATTTTCAGAGGATATATATACTATAATATTTATATGGACTGTAATACACAGTGTGTATTTAAAACTAGTTAAAACTTAAAATATCCTACTACTATTATAAATGTTAATGTTTGTCTGTGTGTTTGTTACTCTTTCACGCAAAAACTACTGAATGGATTTTAATGAAATTTTACAATAATGTAGCTTATACATCAGAATAACACATAGGCTATAATTTATAAAGAGAAAATCTGTCCTTCATTGTTTTTCCCATTTTTCCTGCTTTTTTCAGGTCCCCATCCCCACTTATTTTTCCGTGTTTGAAAACCTGTTTTACCAGTCTTGCAAGCCAATTATAGGAAACTTTAGTACCAGTGTTGTAGTTACTAGGCAATTATATTAATTTCTATATCAATAAAAACGTTTGTGGCTGTGTGTATATATGTGTGTTCCGCATCTCCTTTTAAACCACGCCGAAGGCGTGGACATTTCCTCCATTTCAAGATTTTTTCCTTTGAAATAAATATATTTACTGAAAAATATAATTTTTTTTCATGGAAAACGAATTAAAAATAAAACATTGTTTCAAATGAGACAGATCACTAGACTTTTTCATTTACTAGACTTTTTATTGTAGTTTCAAATTTGTTATTTTATAAAGGCACCAAGATATTAAACATTATCAGGAACATCGGGATTGTAAAAAGTGACAAGAACACCGGGATAGGAAATTTACCATAAAGACACCGGGAATACAGGAAAATAAAAATTGCTGGAAACACCGAGATATGAAAATTACCGGGAACGCCGGGATTAGAAAAATTACCGGGACCACCGGGATAGGAAAAATTACCGAGAACACCGGGATATGAAAATTACCGGGAACACCGGGATAGGAAAGAGGCGCCTGGGATACCGGGATGATTTGTAATATTTCTAATTTACAAAATTATAAATGTATTTTAAGAAAACTTTTAAAAAATAAATTTATACACCCACCCGTGCAAAGCCGGGTATCAGCTAGTTTAGTTATAAAAGTGTAAAACTTAGTTTTGTTTTTTTTGTTAACATCAACCATTATCTTTAATGAAACTAGCCCAAAGTAGAAAAGTTTTAATACATTTTATATAACAGTTATAGCAATAAACTTTTATTATAATAAACGCTCTCTTTTTCGAAAAAAAACATGTTCTGAAATAAGCTTCACAGTTTCGAATCAATTTATGTTAACAACATTACGAGATTTCAGAAAACGGAAAAAAAATTATCTGATAAAGTATCTCGAAAAAACAGCCGAAACTCTAGAGCACTCTACCAAAAAGAGGAAGATAAAAAACCGTTATCGAGAAATGAATTAATGAGCATTGGAATTCTTTTCCACCACCTTTTAATTTTGGTTTACTTCTCTCATGAATTTCTAGTAAATATGGAACGAAAGTAACGTGAAAACTATTTTACACGGCAAAATAGAAAGTCAAAAGAAATTAATGCCATATGCTTATGTCTAGAAGGTAATTAATTAGAAAACTGTCACTGTAACTTTCACTGAAAGCTTTACAGTCACTTACTTTTTCATCGTTGAAATTTCACCCTCAGTACATAAGTAATTAATTCTGGTTATTTTTATACCCAAACAATTTCTTCTTCGTCGAGTTTTTTTTTAATTTCATCACCAATTACTGATGCAGATCTTTACAATCAATACAAGGGTAAAGTATCTTGTGAACCTTCTTTTTTGTTTGCTTGAGAAGCAGATTTCGAAGTATCTTTCTTGCCAATTATGTTTTAGCACATCAATGAATTGGAGTTGCTTTAATTTTTTTACTGGTGTTATCTTCGGGATACAGAATTGATGAAGTCTTATTATTTGAAATATATTTTTAGAAGTGCTTTGAGCGTAATTTGACTTAATTGAACTGGGTTGCTTTTGTGAAATTAGATACCACTCCCCATAACCATTTTAGATAAATTATGTTCACTCTATTGAAAGTGCGATATTTTTTCTATATCCAATACCTAATTAGCTATTTGTAATAAAAAGGTTTACTTTATTAATCTACAGATGTAGACTTTACGCATTAACAATTTAATTTAATACTGTGTAGGGTAGACTAGGGATACTTGATCCCTAGCCAAAAAATGCACCAAAATAAAATGTCAGATCTTTGAAATCTGGCAACAATTTTTAAGTTATACTTGTACACAAAAACTGGCAACACTACGGGCCATATTCAGATCTTCGCCGATGGCGAAAAAGTTGAGCGAAATAGTTGTGGCGATTTCGAAATTTCTATTTCGCCGTGAACTTTTTCACCGTATTCAGATCTTCTTCCGAAAGACGCGGAAATCTCGGAGATTCAGCTCATTGGTTAGTTGAGTTGGTGACGTGGAAACGCTTAGAGACCAATAAAATCAATCTATAAAAGGCGGGAAAACGTCACTGATGCATTCACATGCTCCCAAAAGTGTAAACAAACTCAATCTGCTCTGCAAGTCGCTTGTGTTGTTTGATTGAACTAGAAACCAAGCTGAAGCTTTTAGCTGAGCGCACCTATTAAAGAGTTGATAAAAACAATAAAAGAAAAATAAAATATTTGATCTTTTTTATTTCTACAAGCTTTGCACCTTTATAAGGAGCATAACCAAGTTATTCTTGTAACTCATAACAGTAATGCTTCATTTCCCAAATTTAATTCCAAGTATGTTTTGGGAATTCATTCTTGTATGATTTTGAAAGAAGGTTATAAAAATGAGAGAAAGTAGCAGGGGTAGAAAGCAAAAATTCAATAGAAAAAAAGTAAGTTATTTTATAAAGTATGACTACATGGAAATATCTTTTCATCAAAGGAATTATTCATTAAATTCAATATAGTACAAGATGTTAGGAAGTAGGATTCATAATTCTGGCTGAAAGAGTTAGTATATTACTCACCTTATTGGTGCAGTAAACTAATCCTTAATTATCATTTCCCAATTTCAGCTGCACTTTTAAAATCTATAAAACTGAAACTTTGCAAGCTCATAAAACAAAATAAATAAGTACTTACACTATTTTCATTTCTACACAATATTTGAAAGTTCTCTTTTTTATTCTTACAATAGATTCAATAAAAGTTTAGGAATTTTGTAATAAATATTCTTCAACTTATTCTATTATAAACTGCATACTTAATTTGTTGGAGAATTTTCCGATCAATGGAGCAAAAATTGTTTTTTTACAGTTAAATGTGTGAAGTATTGCAGGTACTCTGTATTAAATTGAAATTAATTAGTACAACATGTAAGAAAGAGTGAGGCAGATTTTACAAACAAATTTTTGTTACTCCAGTTAGAAAAAAGTGTAACTTGTAATAATTTTAAAGTATATTACATGAACTAAATCTTAAAAATATAAAAACTCCTCTAATCACAAAAAGGTTATTTATTATCAACAAAAAAAGTAAGCACTACACCCCCCAATTTGTTCAAATATTTATACAACTCTTTCTCAATAATGATTCGATTTGATTAATTATGGATTGTCACTGTTCACAGGAGGAAAATTTTTTTTAAATTATCAAATACAATAACTGTACCTCAAAACAATTTAAATGAATAATTTATTAATTTCCATTACTATTTATCAAATAGTTATTTTTTAAAAGATAACTTTCTATTTATATAGAAGTTTCATCCTTTTAAACTTTTATAATTTGCCCTTTTCAATACTTCTTTCTGGATTCACAGAGAACAGCATTTTAGTTGAACTGAAAAAAAATTATATAAGCATGTAAACATAAAATGAAAATATTAATTACTTACAATAAAAATTTATTTAACAACATAATTGATTATGATTTAATTATAGTATTTTGAAATGTTTATATTCGCATTCAATGATTTTTATCTTGGTGTAATCTTCTTAATTTAATTAATACTATCCTAAAATAATAAAAAAACCTTTTTGCGAAAAGATAGAAAGCGATAGAATAATAATTCTTTAAATATGTGATATTCAAATTAAAAAAATGCTATAAGCCTGTACATAAAAAAACAATCAATAATTACAAGTAATAACTAATGTATTCTCTGCAAAAATAATATCTTTCATGAATTTAAAACACAAACTATTTCTTATATTACTATAGGGGGCTACCGCCCCCTGCTCGCTATCGCTCGCCAACCCCCGTTAACTGCATGCGCAGAAATTTTCGCAATCCTCACAAAACCCAGCTCACTGCACTTACTCACTTTATAAAACATTCTTAAAGCAGGGGTAGTACTTCTTTGGGGTATTCTTTCAAAAATGACGGATATTTATTCAGTGGCGGAATTTTAACAGTTCTTTTTCTAGACTTTTAACATTTTCGATTTTTATCTTTATTTCTAAAATATTCACCCGTGTTATCTAGTTTTTTTGCGTTTTGGCATTATGAAATGAAAAGTTACATTTTACTACCTTAAAAAACATACCTGCAAAAAGATATAAAAAATAATAATTATTGTAAAAAATAAATGCAAAAGTTCAAAATTTCCAAAAGCGAGTTTATATTTTATTGTACTAGGGGGCTCTGCCCCCTGCTCGCTATCGCTCACCAACCCCCGGAACTGCTTCGCAGTTTGTTGAAGATCGCTTCGCGATCTTAGCGAGCAGAGCTCGCTTGTTTCAACTCAAGTATCCATCAGTAAAACCTGGAACTTGTCTGCTTAGTTAATGATCATTTAAAATCGAAATGTTTTATCTCTCTAACTTATCAATAACTTAATGCGGACCATCACTACGAAAATATCAAAATAAAACTCTTAATAAAATATTCCTTTTTAGCTTACCAATAATTTCATCGAAATGTTTTTAAAAAATATACAGCAAGTCTACTAATTATCATCAACCATCTTAGAGAAAAAATGCCATTAAAAACGTTTTAATTTATAAAATGCTCGTGTGTATCTAGTGAATCATTGGGAATAAGGAATCAGACTCATAAAAATCAGCGGCTGTTTCTCTAGTGAACGACCAGAAAGAGAAGAAAAAATTGAAACTTTGTATCTTAATAATTCTAAAACTAATTCGAATTTTTTAAAAAACGAAACGCCAATCTTTTTATAAAAAATAATTGCATGCGTGTTTAAAATATCATAGTTCTACTGTAATTAGTTTTTCTTTTATAACGAAAAAACTGAAAAAGGGTGAAAAATTTCGAAACTTTAGAATTTAATTACTCCAAAAATAATTCGAAATTCGAAAAAAGGGCGACGAGGTGCGCAACTTCATACCTAAGAGTATGTGTCTGCAAAAAATCATGCTTCTGCTGTAAATAGATTTGGCTGGGGGCGAACTCGCAGCAGAAAAAAATAATTTTCGACTTTGACAATAAGTAACTCCAGAACTAATTACACTGTTCTACACTGAAAAAATTTCCTTGATGAAAATAGTCATTTCTTATAGATTTTGGGTCGCTGAATACGAAAATCACCATCAAAATTCTCAATTGACTCAGGATTTTCGGGGAACAGCCCCTCCCCCCTTTCACGTTTTTTAACGACTTTATAACTTTGAACTCGATTTTCAGGGTCAAAAAGCATTGCTTTAATCTTCAAATTGCCCCCCAGGGGACAAGAAATGTTCAAATTAATAAAATAGGATAAATTTATAACAAATGGATAGGTTTAAGGGTTAGTTAACCCCTTAAGAATGCAAAAAATTAGCTAAAAATTATAGAGGTTTTTATACGCTATTTTTTCCTCTTATTTTTTACGCAATTCCCGTTTGAAGGGTCCTAACCCTTCCCCAAGGACCCAAATTTGATGGCAATATGCAGCAATGATTTTTGCTAAAAGCGGTTGAGGTGAGAGCGCCCCCAGAGCACCCACGGAAGGGTTCAATGCCGCACTTAGAGTTTAACTGTGCTGTACAAAAAAAATTTGAAGCCACTTACTGAATTTCAGCTGATTCTTGTGTAAAATGATCTGCTGAATTCAAATATGACACCCATTTTCCTCCATCACCCTCAGTTTTTAAGGGGATGCCCCCTAATTGTTATCCACAGCCGTGCATCTATTAACATCTTGAAACAAGGAATCCTCACTCCCGAAAACCGGTCAGTTTTTAAAGAACTGAAGAGTTTCTACTTAGGATACACCCAAAATATAAGAAAAACATCATTTGTAATCTTTTCAAAATCATCGATATTAATTCCTGAACTCGCGAGCGCCTTCACGATTCTGGAAGTCTTCCGAACTCTTCCGCGGGGACTTCTGGGAGGCTAACACCTCAACCGCTTTTAGTAAAAATTATTGCTGCATATTGTCATCAAATTTGGGTCCTTGGGGAAGGGTTAGGACCCTTCAAACGGGATTTGCGTAAAAAATAAGAGGAAAAAATAGCGTATAGAAACCTCTATAATTTTTAGCTATTTTTTTGTATTTTTAGGGGGGTAATTACCCCTTAACCCTATCCATTTGTTATAAATTTATCATATTTTATTAATTTGAACATTTCTTGTTAACTGGGGAGCAATTTGAAGACTAAAATAATGCTTTTTGACCCTGAAAATCGAGTTTAAAGTTATAAGGTCGTTGAAAAACGTAAAAAGGGGGAGGGGCTGTTCCCCGAAAATCCTGAGTCAATTGAGAATTTTAATGGTGATTTTCGTATTCAGCGACCCAAAATCTATAAGAATTGACTATTTTCATCAAGGAAAAAATTTTGAAGGTCAAATTTGTAGAACAGTGTTATCTAATTAATTAGGTTTTGGAACCAAAATGACCCTCATACATTTGTCTACCAATGGTCAAAATTTCATAATATTCCTTCAAATAGTTTCTGCGTAGTGATAGTTCAAAGTGTTCAAAAATAACATTTTCTGAAACAGCGGCGGCGGCGGCAGCGGCAGCGGCGACTGTTACTTTTTTTTAATATAGAGAGAAATCAAAATATAGTAATGATTAGGTTGTCACGTTGCCACTACTACAAATATAAGTATAAAAATATCAATTTATTACTTAAAAATAAGATATAAATTAATTATACATTATTTTTAAATACACTAGCGGAAATAAAAATCCCAACACCAAGAAGGAAAGGAGATATCAAAGTCAAATTTATTTCTATGATTGCACATAGTATCAATGGGAATTGATTAAAAAATCAGCCTTCCTGGATGTTAGGGGGCCGAGAAAACCAGGGATGAGTGCTGTCTCCATAGGTGTCCATTACCACTGTCACACGTGATGGTATGGAGTGACAGGGGCTCTAAATGACTTTTGAGGGATTGGAGGACCATGCTGCCTCCTCAGGTAGTCCAAATTCATATGGTGCACCAGCGGACGTTGCATACCGGGCAAGGTGGTCTCTCCTCATTAACCGGACTTGTTTTGTGGGTGTTGGTTCTAGAGAACGGGAAAGACTGGGTAAAAATGCAACCTAGGGGGTTAAGAAGAAAGCTTGGACATTGCATACAACATGTGGTTGTGCATGTTTCTCTTGAAATTCGGCCCCAGGACAGGTCTGAAGGTAAGGGCGGACAACAGGCTAAAAAACCTCAATGATGCAGCTCTGGTTGGAAAAAGTGCTGTAGAATCATACTCAGGGAGTTGCAGAAAGGGAATCCAATGCATCCCCACTCCGTTACCCTGCATCACCACTCCGTGGAACGATTAGAAAATCATCAGCTGAGTGCGCTCTCTCCATTGTGTCTTCAAACTCATACCCAACCGTCGTGGTGCTTCAAACCGAAGCAGGATTCTCTCATAACCACAATATCATGAAATTGGGATTTTCATTTCCTTACTTCGTGCACTATTGGAAACAGAAAGGCCCATTTTCAGTTCCTTGTTTGTAGACAAAGATGTAAGAAGCTATGCAGACCAAACAGACAATCCGCAGTACTGCAAACGACATCCATCCCACTGCCGCTTGTCCTCAGTATGATCTACCGGTACTTTGGCCAACCAGAGCTGCTTCATTGAGGTTTTTTAGCCGGTTGTCCGTCCTTACCTTCAGACCTGTCCTGGGGACAAATTTCAAGAGAAAAATGCACAAACACATGTTTTATGCAATGTCCAAGCTTTCTTCTTAACCCCCTATGTTGCATTTTTACCCTGGCCTATCCGTCCGTAAGAACCAACGCTCACAAAACATGTCCGGAGAAAGAGGAGAAATCACCTAGCCCGGTATGCAACGTCCGCTGGTGCACCATATGAATTTGGACTACCCGAGGAGGCAACATGGTCCTCCAATCCCTCAAAAGTCATTTAGAGCCCCTGTCACTCAATACCATGGCGTGTGACGGCGGCAATGGACACCTATGGAGACAACACTCCTCCCTGTTTTTCTCGGCCCCCTAATATCCAGGAAGGCTGATTTTTTAAGCGATTCACATTAATACTATGTGCAATCATAGAAATAAATTTGACTTTGATATCTCCTTTCCTTCTTGGTGTTGGGATTTTTATTTCCGCTAGTGTATAATTAAAACCGTTTGAACAACAAAAATATAAATATTGTTAAAAAATAACCCAAAATATATTTTTAAATTCGTGTTTTAAATAGAAATATGATTATTTAATCTATTTGAATAATAAAAAACCAGTGAAATATGTTTTCAATTGTTTTAAAATTCATAGTTTCTTGCTTTGTAACTGCGACCTTATCCGAAATCTAAAAAAATGGAAATATTTTAGAATTGAGAATTTTTTTGAAAAATCGAAGGGCCTATATACTCGGAAATCCGGAAAGAATCCGGACATTTTGATACCTTATACGTGTCATTCGGTTCAGTAATTAAAAAGCCTTTCTCTGGAAACTGTTCACCAAAAACTTTTTTTTAGAATAGAGAGATTACAACTGAAATAAACAATAAAATATATCTATTTTAAAGCTTTCATTTATAACTTTCTCTGAATAAAAAAAGTACTGAACACATCCACCTTCTTAATTCAAATCTTGAATTGGACCTCCTCTAGTCTATTCAGAATTCTTAATCTTAAAATATAACAGTTCAAAAAGAAATTTGCCACGTCGATTCGTTTAACATTTTTTTGAATTTTATAAATTATTCAATTTTATACTAAATGAACATTTTTATCATATTAAGATTAGTAATTTTTGAAGCGATTTTTCTAATATTTGATACCAAAACAAACTTAGCGATATTTTAACGAAACATTGAATACACAAACATTTACGAATTCTGAAAGATTCCATAATGAGAAAATTAAATAAAAATATAATTTAATACCTCAATACATTTTTCTTTGCAATCGGGCGTATTCTGAAGCAGGGCAAGGAGTGTTGGTTCTACATGGTCTACTCTTATTCCGGCTGTTACATTTTTCTTCTGTGCTCTCTCATACTTGTTATTAAGTTATCAATTATTTTTATATACTAGGGGACTACCGCCCCCTGCTCTCTATCGCTCGCCAACCCCCGTTAACTGCTGACGCAGTAACTTTTGGACCGCTTCACAATTCCATACAAAACCCAGCTCACTGCACTTACTCACTTTATAAAACATTCTTAACACACGGGTAGTACTTCTCCATGGTATTCTTTCAAAAATGGCGAATATTTATTCAGTGGTGGAATTTTATCATTTTCTTTATGGTAACATGAATTGGCGGATCGCTTTATAATTCCAAGAAAGATTCATATATAGTTCCCGCTAAATATGAACCTTCCCTTAATGTTTCAGTGCTTTCCTTAATGTATCTGTGAAAAACACATTAGGGAAATGGGTAAAAAAATGTTTACATTGCTCTGTTGTTAATTTTCTTGGGGTTGAATTCCGTTATAGTTCCCGCTAAATATCACTAATCTCTTTTGGACACTATAAAGTATAAATATTGCTAAATTGTTTCAAATTCATAGATTAAATAAGTGTTTAATTAGATCTATAACTATTCAGTTTATCATTAAAAATTGGTTTACATTTGAATATTGAGCGTTCGAAAGAGATTGGCGATATTTAGCGGGAACTATAACGGAATTGAACCCCAAGAAAATTAACAACAAAGCAATGTAAACATTCTTTTACCCATTTCCCTAAGGTAATGTTTTTTCACAGATACATTAAGGGAAGCATTGAAATATCTCAGGAATAAATTTAACTTTCTTAAAATTTGTAATGATTGACTGTTAAAAATGTAGTAATTATCTTAAACATCGCAAAAATTTAGAATTTTATCTTCATGAGAAACAAACTTCGAAGTTGTGTCATTTTCATAGCAACGACACCGAATGTCAAGACTTCCAACATTTTCATCCTTATTTCTAAAACATTCACCCGTGTTATTTAGTTGTTTGCGTTTTGTCATTATGAAATAAAGAGTTACATTTTACTACCTTAAAAAACATACTTGCAAAAGGATATAAAAAATAAAGGCAAAATTCAAAATTTCCCAAAGCGAGTGTATATTTTATTGTAAATATAGTAATGATTAGGTTGCCACAACTACAAAGATAAATATAAAAATATTAATTTGTTATTTAAAAAATAAAAAATAAATTAATTATATATATAAGTTTAAAATATAATGAAAACCGTTTGAACAACAATTAAACCCTTTGAACAACAAAAATATAAATATTGTTAAAAATAACACAAAATATCTTTTTTAAATTCGTGTTATAAATAGAAAGATGGTTATTAAATCTATTTGAATATTAAAAAACCAGTGGAATATGTTTTCAATTGTTTTAAAATTCATAGTTTCTTGCTTTGTAACTGCGACCTTATCCGAAATCTAAAAAAATGGAAATATTTTAAAATTGAGATTTTTTTTAGAAATTCTAAAGGCACTTTGCACATCCTCAAAAGAATCCGGACAGTTTGATACCAAATATGTGTTATACGGATCAGTAATTAAAAAGCCTTTCTCTGGAAACCGTTCACCAAAAACTTTTTTTTAGAATAGAGAGATTAATCCATACTAACATCCTACTAATCAAAGCATGCAAAGCTCATAAAAGATGGACGCCAAATTTTTGTTACGAAATACAACCGAATGAAGAATGTAAACAAACTGTTTCCAAGGTTTCAGAGCGGTTTCAGCCAATGAGAGAAGAGAAAATAGGTAATTTCGCCGTCGGCGATTTCGAAAAAGTGAGTCGAGAAAAAGTTAAACTTTCAAAAGTCAAAATACCGTTTCAACTATTTCGCCCGACTTTTTCGCCGTCGGCGAAGATCTGAATATGGCCCTACATCTTTTTCAGTCATTTTACTTCAGCGCAAGAAGTGATTGCTTGAATCATGCATGGAAAACTTTTTTCTAGGTAAATATGTTATTTTGTGTATTGTCTGTAATATGCAACTTAAAAACTTAAACTAAGTGTAATTTCAAAGTATAGGCTGTCTTTAACAATTGAGTAATTTCATTAGTGAGCATCCTTTGATTATTTACTATTAAAAATGTATGTTTTTTATGAATCGCATATCAGGGATACTTGATCCCGTTCTTTCAAGGGATACATGATCCCAGGATCAAGTATCCCCTTCGAGGTATACATGAGGGTCCTTCTTACATCTTACATGATGAGGTTGAACAAGCTGAAGTAGATGATCCTTCTTTAAATAAAAATGATTTTGTTTTAGTTAGATTTGCCACAAAAAGGAGGGTTTCCCATTATGTTGGTCAAGTAGAACGTAAAGTTGGATTTTCAGAATTCGAAATCAACTTCTTAAAAAGAAAAGTTACCTCACTCAAATAATTTATTTTTCCTGAAATAAAGGACAAAAGTGTTGTAGAGGAAAATGATTGTGTTAAGTTGCCTCCTCCATTTAGGATGAGTGGAACTTTAAGAACTGCATCAACTCTAATGCTTTTGTTTGACTTTTCTGATTTTGAAAACATTTGCTAAGATTTCTTTTTTTTCCAAGTAATGCTTTTACCTGCATACACCTCCACTTTCATTTTCAACAAATACAATTATTGTTACAAGAAGTAAATAAGATTTATAATTTTTATTGCAAAGTATTTGCATTATTCGTTGTAGTTTTAGCTCCATTATAATAAAACTACTTACTATTTGTGTACAATTTTCATGTTTGTATTGTTACTAATACCTAAGAAAATGAATTAAAATAATGGTTCTTTTTAAAAATAATATTTAGTAAACGAAATATATAGGTAAATTGCTTGTATGATGAATAATAACGTAATTTCTGAGTGGGATCAAGTTTCCCCCACGAAGGGATCATGTATCCCTAGGTGTTGGGATACTTGATTCCTTTACAAAAAAAGTAAAAACTAATTTTTCTAAAAGTATCTGTTCACTTTCTAGTAATTTTTTTGTCTTTTGGGTAGAGGATAGTGTTACCAATTTTCATGCCAAAAATTTCTGAAAAGTGATGATTTGCAGCTAAGAAAACAATTAAAAACCAAAGTGGGGATCAAGTATCCCTAGTCTCCCCTAAGTTCTAAACCAGGGGTTCCCAAACTTTTTTGGCCCGTGGACCCCCTAACGACATTTTTCGTACCCCGTGGACCCCCTGTCTTAGAGACCGTTCAAAAAGTAGCTAAAAATCTTTGTTTATGATTTTTATATTTCTAAGCCACGCATAAATTTTGTAATTTTTTTCAAGTGTTTTTTCGTGCGTTAATAATCATTTAATTTCACACTTTTACATATTTTTAAAAAAATGTGTAGTGCTTTTTAAACTTCGCCATATCATATGGTTACTTGATATTTTAAAGGATATTATAGCAATCAAACATTTTAAAAGTTTGAAATAAAAACAAATCTTAACTTTTAATATCACTACATTTCCAAGACATAAAAACTTTTATTATTTTAAGAATACGTTTTGGTTGCAAGCTTTTCAAAGTTAATGGCTTATGAGTGAGTTGTTCATTCACCAAATCATAAAATTTCAGAAATAATTAAAATTAATATATGGAATCAGTGGCGAATCCAGTAGGGGGGGCTGTGGGGCTACAGCCCCCCCCAGGAATAAGACATTCAAGTTTTGGTAATAGCAATAAAGACAAAAAAGAAATTTCAACACGTTGCGGACATTCGGTTTGTTACTCCAAGGGTCTCAAAATGAATCGGAACCCTACTTGTAAGGGTAAAAATTCCAAAACTTTTCTGGGGGAAGACCCCCAACCCCCCTCGAAATTTGGAATCTAATAAGTACGGCTTTTCCTTGAAAATTTAGGGATTTTCAAGGAGTGATCCTTTTAGATGTAACCTAAAGTGTCTCAACATGAGATAAAATGCCACTTTTAGGGGCAAAATTCAAAAAATTTTCTGGAATAGGAACCCCTAAACCCCCTAGAAATTTTCCAATTCAATAAACTTTTTTTCCTTGAAAATTCTGCCGCTTACAATGAGTAGTGCTCTTTGGGTAGAACTTAAAAGGCTTCAAAATGAGCTAAAACACTATTTTAAAGGGCAAATTTTCAAAAATTTTCTGGGGGTGGGCCCCCAGACCCCCCTTTTGCTTAGAGTTGACATTTTTACACAATTTTAAAACTTAGTGCACCAAAATTAAAACCTTACGAAGTCATCTCACCTAAAACTTAGCAGGTATTCCTAAGATTAGACCGCAGAAAAGATGTTGAGTAACCCCCCTAAACAAAAATCTGGCTACGGCACTGCAAACCCTCTTCCCCCTTTCAGTTAATTACATTAATATTTGACTCAGCCCATAATAGCAATTAAGTTATTTGTGGAACTCAGCCCCCCCCAGACAAAAATCCTGGATTCGCCACTGTATGGAATGTTAACAAACAAAACAATATGTAATTAAGTTCAACTATGAATAGAAATCAAATTGCCATTGATATGGTTAAACAACATTTTTAATGAAATTGTAAAAATAAAACATTTTAAAAGTTTGAAACTAAAAACAATACTAAACTTTTAATAACATTACATTTCAAGGCACAAAAACTTTTAGCTTTACCAATAAAAGTGTTGGTCGCAAACTTGTCAAAGTTAATGGCTTATGAGTGAGTTATTCTTTCACCAAATTATAAAATTTCAGAAATAATGAAAATTAATACATGGCATGTTAACAAACAAAAGAAATTAAACTGTACAGTACAAAAATTTAGTTTTTTTATAAAATTGAAAAAAATACTTTTTGCAATAAAAAAGATATGTGTTGATTTTTATGCATACATTAAGAAATATGTGCATCTACATGATATTGAACAGAATTTATAAATTTTGAAAATAACTTCATGAGTTTTCCATAGAAGAAAAAAATACTGATAGGATTTTAAAAATTAGGTACCTGCTGGGTTCAAATCTTGAAAACACCCCCTTTATTATTGACGTTTAACAAGTTACACATGAGAAAATGACCATTAATGGCTAAGGCTAAATGAAACAGCAGTCAAATGATAGTGTTAGTTTTAAAGTTTTAATTATTTATTAATATAACATTTAATTTTTAACAAAAATTCCTTCTCCCCTGCTCGCGTTGCGAGGACTCAGCGATAACCAACTTTTCATATTACAAAATTTGATTATAAAAGACAAAATTTTTGAAACATCAAAATTTTTCATTTTAATGCGAAAATTGAAATTTTTCTCGTGGACCTCTGAAGTTGCTGTGGACCCCCTAGAAGTCGCTGTGGACCCCCAAGTTTCATTTTCATGCCTGTGGACCCCCTGGAATTCGCTGTGGACCCCTGGGGGTCCATATGGACCACTTTGGGAACCGCTGTTCTAAACAGACAAAATGTGTAATAACCCAATACACCACCCTAATTAAATATATTTCATAGAAATATGTAAGTGTATGATACTTTTGTACGTTTAACTTTCTCTCTAAATTTGTATGTTTAATGCATGAATGCAATATTTAATTACCATTTATTTATCTTAAGATTTCAAGATTTTAAAAAATTTTGTTATGAAGTAAAACTGGAAATATCTTAATTCTTTCGCAGTAAGGAGTTAAAGGCATCCACTATCATTGAAAATATTAAGTTTATTTTTAAGCTATTAGAAAAATATTTTAAACATAGGCACCGACAAAAACATTTTACCACACATTTCTCATAAAAATAGTTTGGAGAAATCGCATTGCATTGACAAAATTGATTCTAGAGT
Source organism: Tetragnatha versicolor (assembly GCA_024610705.1). NCBI lineage: Eukaryota > Metazoa > Arthropoda > Arachnida > Araneae > Tetragnathidae > Tetragnatha > Tetragnatha versicolor. Next base: position 36,988,334 of record JANDEH010000003.1, read on the forward strand.
TTTATCATAATTCTATATAGCAGTACATCCAAGTTCATTTTAAAATATTCTTACTCTTTTCTTTATTTGTATCTATCTCCATAAATAAAATGTAAATTCCAAATAAAAAAAAATTTCACAAATTTTAGATGGAAAACCATGAAAGTAATTGATTATGTTAAAACAAAGAGAAAATCAATTATAAAATTTTGAAAACTTCACGTACATTTAGGTACTTTGAACAATTTTCAAATAAACTTTTAAACCTCCGTCGGTCGCAATATTAAACTGACGTGTTCGGTCGCAATGTGCCAAAACGCACAATCGAAAGAATCGCAATTTTCTACCTTTTAATTTCAATGATCGAGTCTTAAAAACGATAAAATATGTTCATTATTATTCAGACATAAAAATTTTTTTATTTGTTTTAATAATTAAGAAGAAAAATTAAAAATAGCATAAAATTAAACTTGCATTATAGTTATAAATAATTCAATATTTTAGTCAAAAAATATACTTAATGATGTGAAACCTGAGGGATAATTAATACTAAATTATTGTTTTTGAACTCATGTCCAGATAACAACCATTCACAAACAAAAATTTTACAGGTAATACTTGCAGGTCCTAGACTGGGCATATTGACCGCTGACAGTCCCTGTAGCTATTGTAAAATAACTCCAAAATACATTATTTTAGCTATAATTTGTGAATTTACAGGTAGTAAACGTAGATTTGCATATTGCACAACATTTATTTTGGTGAGGTAAGTGTATAAGGTACGATTTTGTAGGTGTATGTTCAACCGCAATAAATCAAAAATAATTAGAAAAATTACATACATATTTAGGAAAATTTAATAACATAGACGTGTAAACACTCATAAAAGAAAGAAATAAGCATCAGGGATTCAAAAAATTAATATTACGTACCCTAAGGAACTGAAACACGATCGGTCGCATTGAGTCAAATAGTGAAATTATGGTGAAAACCAAACTAAACAAAGCGCGAGAATTTAATGAGTTGGTTGGCGCCATACATCCGGTAAAGATAGGAGACTACCAGGAATTTCAGATTTCTAACCCCAAAAATAACGAAAAGGCGAACGAAAATGTATGAGGTGAGCGAAAAAGTGCAGTTGCGACCGACGGAGGGTTAACAACATTTCTTTTTAAACGGGGTAGACGTAAATTGAGGGCTTCGGTGCAAGAACCGGGTATCTCCACTTTCGACTTAAACTCACTTTCGGAAAATATTTGGCGACGTCTTCAACTGTGGTGTTGGTTTAGGGTTTCTGTATAATGATTGGCGTAAGTACGAGATTAGAAACTGTTCAATTACTAGCCAAGAGTTATAGTAACCCTTGTACTCGTAAAATGAACCATCTGTGTTTTTGAAATTGAATTTTCCCGTTAGTCCACGGTTTGATTCACAGACAAATCAGTCCAGTCAATGGGCGGAGCTTATTAAATGACCTCATAGAGTGAAGTCCGAACCAAAACCTTTCTGTGAACTCTTCCATTTAAAAATAGGAATTAATTTCTTATAAAGTTTATTATCTTTATTTTTGTCTACTAACATTTTCGAAACCTTCCATCTTTGTACAAAAATGGAACTTTTTTTAATTTTAATTTTGTATAACGTTTTTTCCCTTTATCCTGCTGTGTGTCATTGCCTTCTATATTTTTATCACATTCCTCCATTTTACAACGAAATAAAATTGCTTCCAAATTAATCAGCTTTTAAGCGCTAGTTTCTATCCTAGTTAAGTATCCTCTTATTCAATAATAATTCAAGTAAATATTATAAAATAGAAGGAATTTAAAACGCATAACAGGTCTACTATCCCAAAGTTGTAAAAACGTAAAAGGGTTTCCCAGTAATTCAATGAAGATTAGATACTCGGTGCAACAGTTATAAAAGAACACCATCTTATTGATAACCCTAAATCATCAACCTAAAACCCCCATCCCCTTATTAAAGTTGTTCAAATTCAGTTGTTTCTACAAAAACTGAAAGTTAATGTGGCTTTAGTTCTAAGTGAGTCTCGACGATAACTAATATGCGCGCAAGATTTTTGTCGATCCCTAGTAGGCTAGTAGCACAGCTCATACCAAATATGTCAAGTTTACGTAATTGCTACTAGATGTAAACGAAATTTGGCTATACTTGACGAAAATTGGACGAATCTTGAACGTTTGTTCTGCTTGAGTAAACCTTTCACTGGGATGAATCTGTGAAATTTAGTAATCAGCTAGCTAGAATTGGCGATTAATCAGAGTTACGCCAAATTATTGTTAGCCATAAAAAAAAGACAAGCAAGAAAGTAGTAAATTTAAGGTTGCATTAATTGGCAGTGCATTGCTGAATTTTCGAATCTAACTTATAATAAACTTGATTTCAATGTGGAGATACCCGGTTCTTGCCCCGAAGCCCTCAATTCATTTAAAATTATAATGATCAGTTTATGTTAGTCTTAAAGCGTGTAAACTCAAAGAACCTTAAATTTAAACCTTATCAGAAACCTTCTTAATATGCGTAACATTGTGTACCAAAGTAACACAACCCCAGAAATTTCTCTTTCAGCAACAAAGATATAAACGGTTACAGTTACCAACCAACCACGATACTTAGTCTTTTACTCAACAAATTGCACAAATACACAGCATGAATAGCGGCCATAAAAAGACATCAATATCAACTGGTCCACAAAGAAAACGGCCTACTGTCCCTTGGAAAAGTGCTCATCTTTAGAAAATGGCGGAAATCCTTCATCTCAGCTTCCCATTCTAATGCCTCAAAACAACATGGAGTGTGGAGCAGATGTTAACGACTGGTAATGACATCTGTCAAGTCAACAATGGGAAAGCTACGTGAAATCGAAGGATTTCGTTCGACCTCTCTTGCTTTAATAATTCAGTCCGGTTTCTTGAGCTTTAGAAGATAGACAGTATGTGCTTTAGCGAGTGGTAACTTACTTGTATATACTTGGATGATACTTATACTTGGATGATACCATGTGCATGGTTAGTTTATGAATATGTTTTATGAAATAATATTTAGTGTTAAATGTGTAACTCAATTGTGTAGGATACCTATAGTTCAGGAACAGGAATGTTATGGTATAATTGATCAAAATTACACTGAACAATCTGAAATTATAAATTCAAAGAAAGGAAATTGTTTCAAACACATAGAAAAATAACATTTGTGTTTAATATTTTTAAAACGATTAAATAAAAGAAATGTTAGATTCGCTATTCTTTCAATTCAACACCAAACGTCGTGATATTACGCATATAATAACATGCAACACATAAATTTATTAAACATGTTTAATCCCTCTCTTATACATTTGACTTATGTGAAAACATCTAATACGAAGCTTGAAAAGTAAACTTGCAAGTATGAATCTTTAAAACATGTAGACACTAGCAAAATATCTCGAGAATCCACTGTTACGATTAAAAATATTTTTTACTTGGTTAAGGGTGCTTATAACATAATTTAAAATATGCTTTAGTTTTATTATATTTAAGATCCATCGAAAAACCCGTAAATTTATTAAGAAAGAAACTAATACCACATTTTAAAACTGGTAATTACCATCACAAATACATAATCGAATAACCCTTGATTACAAATCCCTGTTCACCAGAATGCATGCCATATATGTAACCGCCTACACTCCGATTATTGTAAGGTTAAATACTCCATGAGACCATAGCACTAGTAATCAACTGATGTACCTTGAGACTGCTCTTACCACATGTGCACTCTGAATACAGTTATGAATGTGCTCGTATTCTAGAATCCAGTAGCTAGGGATTCCGATAAGCTCTGTGTCTCATCATGAATTGAAATCCGCAACATGCCGCTATGGTTTGTTACCTACCAAATCTGTACCTCTATACTACGGGAACCTCTCAACATTATGGTTATCTAGATATTATTGTAATAATATGTTGTAATAGGGAATCCTTAGTTGGTATAGAGGCTCAGGAAAACAATTGTATGCAAGTTTTTGATTAGAACACGATGTCTTGACTTACTTAACCCTTTAAGACCTACCCAACATAAAAATACCTATTGGATTTATAGTCCAAGAAAGTTAAGGGTTGAGGTGGAACAAATTGTAAAAGAAAGTTTGATGGGTGATTCTTATAGGAAATTTTCCGTAGAAAACGATGGTGAAACGTATACCAAAATTAACCTCGTCCTTTAGCCAATATGGCGGATTTTCCAAAATGGCGGACAATCGTTTTTAACTTATAACTTCCTAAAAAATGTTAATAAAATTATAAATTTTGCAGTAAATGATTAGAATTTAGTAGCAAAAACAATGGGACACTGTTTTTTTCTCTTACGATTTGTCATTTATCCAATATGGCGGATTTTCCAAAATGGCGTCCACTAATGTTCATAATAAAAAAAATTATGATGATAAATTCGTAATTTTTTCAGGATATGGTAAGAATTAAGTCATAATAATATTCATATCAATTTCCTTTCCTCAATGTATCAAATATGGCGGATTTTTCAAAATGGCGGACAATCGTGTTTTACTAATATGCTAAAATTCGTTAATAAAATAAAACTTTTGCTGTAAATTATTAGAATTTAGTAGCAAAAATAATGTGGAACTGTTTTTTGTCTCTTACGATAAGTCATTTATCCAATATGGCGGATTTTCCAAAATGGCGTCCACCTAATGTTTGAAATAAATAAATTATGAAAATTAAATCGTAATTTTTACAGGATATGGTAAACATTAAGTCATAATAATATTCATATCAGTTTCCTCCCCCTCAATGTATCAAATATGGCGGATTTTCCAAAATGGTGGCCACATATTAAGAGCCTTTTTATTTTTAACGTTTTTACATATAAATCAATTTTATTTTGGCATAACATAAGTATTTATTTATTAAATTACCTATAAAATAGTATATTAACCAAGAGTTTGCGATACATAGAAATAATTTCCAAAAAGACGGCCCCATATTTCAATCTTAGTGGTAAATGGTAATTTTTGAATTTCTACCTACCTTTAACATTATTTACCAGTAAATTTTAGTAAAATATAAGTATTCTGCTTATATTTTACCAAATAACATTTAATATTTCTAATTATTAAGAAAAAAAATTAAAAATTAAAAAGGCTCTAAATAAGTGGCCGCCATTTTGGAAAAATCCGCCATATTTGATACATTGAGGGGGAGGAAACTGATATGAATATTATTATGACTTAATGTTTACCATATCCTGTAAAAATTACGATTTAATTATCATAATTTATTTATTTCAAACATTAGGTGGACGCCATTTTGGAAAATCCGCCATATTGGATAAATGACTTATCGTAAGAGACAAAAAACAGTTCCACATTATTTTTGCTACTAAATTCTAATAATTTACAGCAAAAGTTTTATTTTATTAACGAATTTTAGCATATTAGTAAAACACGATTATCCGCCATTTTGAAAAATCCGCCATATTTGATACATTGAGGAAAGGAAATTGATATGAATATTATTATGCCTTAATTCTTACCATATCCTGAAAAAATTACGAATTTATCATCATAATTTTTTTTATTATAAACATTAGTGGACGCCATTTTGGAAAATCCGCCATATTGGATAAATGACAAATCGTAAGAGAAAAAAACAGTGACCCATTGTTTTTGCTACTAAATTCTAATCATTTACTGCAAAATTTATAATTTTATTAAAATTTTTTAGGAAGTTATAAGTTAAAAACGATTGTCCGCCATTTTGGAAAATCCGCCATATTGGCTAAAGGACGAGGTTAACTTTGGTATACGTTTCACCATCGTTTTCTACGGAAAATTTCCTATAAAAATCACCCATCAAACTTTCTTTTACAATTTGTTCCACCTCAACCCCTTTTTTGAGCTAACTTTCTTGGACTATTAATGGTATTCTCGGGCGACTTAAGATTGAAAGGGTTAAAATATTGATGGTAACAAGTTGTTGTTTCTAATCCCTACGCTGTCTAGCGGCAGCTATAGACATGATCCATGAGTCCATACACTCTTAAAAAATCCAGGGCAAGCAAAGGTTCCGTCGCAAAAGTCTCCTTAGGTATGCGAAGACAAGCGAGAATGTGCTCTGGGGAAAATTATTTTTAATGTCAGCAAAAATTTTTAATTTCTAAAATCAATGACAGTTTAACAAAAACATTGCTAAACATTCTCTCGCCATTCCTTGCTTAACCCGGGAGGACGCGCTTTACTTTCTGTTACACGGGAACGCGCGCGGGGTCTCTCAGACCCCACAAACCGTATTCCGTTCTAAACGTTCAGTGCATGCAAAATTTTTATCACGGATAGTTTAAATATATAATTTAATTGTTTAATGTGCATTATTAGTTGACTGCTTCTTATTAATATATAATATAAGACTAGGAAAACAGGAAATGCAATGGAATGTGAGCGGAGCTAACGAATTTCTTTGGCTAAACTGAACCGATGTTTATTTTCTAAAATCCTTTATTTTCTAATTTCTTTTTTTGCAAGAAAAATTATGGATTATAGTTACCTCTTTCTTACTTTTGGAAACCTCTTTGGCTGTTTAACTCGCACCAATCCTCACAGTTTTGGAAGCATTTTCCTTAAAAACAACAACCTAACTCGGAAAATAACATACCTACTTTATTTAAACTTCATGAGGTGATAGGTGGAAACCTTTTAGGCAGCTACACGGAGTTTCATATATTTTCATTAAAAATTAGAGTTTTTATGAAGGTTTATTTAAGCGTTGGGGTCTCGCAGACCCCGCGCGCGTCCTCGCGGGTTAAGATTTACATTCCGTAGAATATAATTCTGTAAGAATATAAATCATATATCCGTTTCATAACGGTCTACAAAGACTACAAAACTGGGTCAAATCATTTTTCAAAATCAGAAAAAAATGAAATAATCTGCATTTTATGTTGCACAATTTAAAAACTGAAAACAATTTCTAATCGAAAAAGTAACGAGATTTTATAACATGTTTTTCAAAACTGACAATAAGAACAAAATTTAATTATAATTGTTTATAGCCAGGAGCAATAAACTACAATTTTATAACTTATTTACAATTTTTCAATACTGTCTTGTTGGCTGAAAAAGTTAAAATGAAACGCACAATAAAGGGCATTTATTGCAATAAAACAACTCTATTTTCATGTTTTCATCTCATAAAACGACTTTTGACGTTTTTTGAGAACGCAAATCTTTAAAACACTTCTAATAACACTATTTAACAAAGTAACACGGTGTTTCTTTAAACTTTGCCTTAGTGATAAATCACCGGATAATAATGCTTTTGTTCGAGCATGCATGCATTTTGATCATTAGTTAATGCACTCAAAGATATGCGCTTAGTTAAAGAAACAGTTACAACTCCTTTCACTTATTACACTTGCTATGATTTATTGCTGTGAATAAGGAAAAAGGAGAAACTACAATCACTCCCTACGTAATGAATTATTTCATGTCCATATGAGAGTTATTTTTCTTACTTGGCAATAAAACAAGTTATAAGATGAATGGAAGACAGGCCATGTTATAAGTTAGCGTTATATGCAAGTATAAGAACCGGAAGGCAAATGATATCCATTTTTCTTTACGTCTGGTTCAGAGCAATACTATAGTCTCTTAATCTTAAAGACGATGAATTATTACACGGTAGTCTAGCATCGAAACAACTAGTAAAAGTTGAGCGTAAATAATGTAAAGAAGGATTACAAGCAAACTAAAATATTTTCCCTTATACAGGGTGTTCGGAAACCCCGTGGACAAACTTTGAGGGGTGGTAGAGGGGACCTAGACAAGCATATTTCGAATAGGAATGGGGGTCGCAGATGCACCGTTAAAGAGCTAGAACCCCTAATGTAGTGCGAGGGCGTTACAAAAGGCGGATTTCCTTAGTGTAATTTTATCTTAGTGTAATTGTATTTTTTATACCAACTTCCATAAAAATACCATTAGACCAAGGGAAAAAATATTGCAAGTTTTATAACTCACCCCACGGGTTAACAAGTGGTCCAATTTTGTTCAAATTTATGGTGAAAGTAGTATGGATACTGCTGTACCCCATGCAATAATTTTTTTTAATTCTATTATGTTTTGTTTCGTAAAACGGGCCTTTGGAAAACCGCCTTTTGTAACTCTCTCACACTACATTAGGGGTTCTAGCTCTTTAACGGTGCATCTGCAACCCCCCATTCCTGTTCAAAATATGCTTGTCTTGGTCCCCTCTACCACCCCTCAAAGTTTGTCCACGATGTTTCCGAACACTCTGTATATCTAAATGAGGGAAAATGTAAGTGTTGAGTTAGTTCCTTTCCTCACCTGATAATATAGAAAGTACTATATTGAAATTGCATCCTAATAATTTCCTATGCTTATGGTCCTGAGAAGAGTCTTTGAAGTAATAGGTATACTTTGGGCTTGATTTTAACTGTAAATCCTCGAACGGAGTACCGTTACCTCTCTCTAGGGGCCTGAGCATGATCATATCGTTTATAGTCCTATTCGACAAAAGTCGAAAAGGAGTAACCGAAAACACCTTCTTGTCATTCCACAATCTTCGTTTGCTTTTCGAAAGGCCGTAGCACGAAGTTCAGTTCGACATGAGATCTAACTTTCTCCTTCGAGAATGTATCGAGAAGCGTTTGGCCAATCAAAAAAGAGTGGTCCTTTCGAACAGGGTAGCTGGGTCGCCATATTGCCTTCTTAGCAAAAATAAATAACCTGACAATTATGGACCGTTTCAATAATTACAATATATTTCCTGAACCTAATAACACTTTTAGCAATAAAAAAACCCTTTTAAACAACAAATATTCTCTGTTTAAAAAATCAAAATGACTTTAAATTTTCTGGCAGTAATGTGCTGCCATCTGTAATCGGAAGGCTAAATGAATTGGTTTGAATGACTTTTGGTTATTGAAACTCCCTGACGGTTTTTACTCTATTAATATAATCTCTAAATCGTGTAAAAATACCTTTTTACAATGAAAGAAAAATTATCACATCCTAATAAGCACCTAATGACGTATATTTTTATGAATAGAATATTCATCCAATTTCAAACTAATAGAGCCGATTTGCAGTGCATTGAGCATGCCCTGACCTACGCATAGAAAACTTAGTTCCTTCGCAAAAAAAAGATATTGCTTCATCCAAAGGTTGAAAATTAATTCTTAAGACCACTTCTTGATGTACAAGGAATATTAATCTGAAAATTAATGTTATTGTTTCCTGAAAAGGCATTGCAAATTTTTTCGACACTGTTCGAAATCGCTACCGAGTGCTCCGGAGGTTTCGGAATGAAAGTTTCGGCTTGTAGGCAAAAAACGAAGTCGTTGTCGGGTTTCGAGAATGAGTCGAAAGCTTCGTGCTGTGACATTTTGCTGAAGTCTCGTAATGTGACGTCATGAGTGCGAGAAGACGGGTTTCGACTGGAAGACGATGTGATCATGCTCAGGCCCTAGGTATTGGAATATCTTCTAGAATTAACATTCTACTGCTGAACCAACGATGGTAAAAGGGTCACGTGATTTTGACAACGCTGGAACTAGTATTTCGGAGGGGAGACAGGTGGAAGTTGAGGGGCAGTTGATGGAAAGAGGAAGATACATTTGCTTGTATATAGAAGCAAGACCCCAACTATCACCGGTTACCCAACTATCGGCCGTGCAAAGCCTGTAAAAATCACGTGACCCTTTTACTATCGTTGGCTGAGCAGTATGTACCAACTCCACCTATCCCCATTGATTGTTCTCGGAACCAGTATCTTAAGAAATCTAACTCTGAGTATATGCTCTGAGCTCCATACAAGCTATATAAACAAATTCATTAAAAATGTTTGTGTAGGTGGGAATCTTTAAAATGATCTTTCATAAAAAATGTTATTTCCCTTACCTTTCTCTTATATTTCTTAATAATCAATCTGGGTCAGTAGGAGATATTGTTCAAATTACATCAGATCTCATCATGGTATGTACAATCTACATCCCTGTTCAAAAACTAAGGATACCCAAGTGGTCGCCTGACGTCTAAAACAGGTCATAATTACCTTTCTCTTATATTTCTTAATAATCAATCTGGGTCAGTAGGAGATATTGTTCAAATTACATCAGATCTCATCATGGTATGTACAATCTACATCCCTGTTCAAAAACTAAGGATACCCAAGTGGTCGCCTGACGTCTAAAACAGGTCATAATTTTTCAAAGGACGTCATTTGGGAAAAAAGACAAAATGACGTCAATTTTAAGGCAATTTGCGACTAAAAAATGACGTAACAAATGACGCCATGCGACTACTTTGGGTAGTTTATTTGGATTGGTGTAATCAAGTTTTTAATACGAATCAATTCATAATTTAATCATCTTTTCAGTATACTGAAATCTAAGAAAAGAAAAGTCAAAACCTGAGAAAAATGGCAAAAAGAAAGGGAGATAACACTTTTAAAAACACCTCCCTTTCTAATTGACCTACCACCTTTCCGTTTTTGATTTGCCTCACCATCTGCTACCGGAGACAATAACTCACCTTTCATATTCGCATTGAGCTAACAAAACCATCTGCAACAACGAAGATCCCATCGCCATCTGGTGCCAGATCCCAGCACCAAATAGCATCCCCTGATTTACATTTCCGGGGAGAGAACCTGCCTCGACAGATGAAAAATTCGTCTGCTGCTGCTCTCTTTTAAAATCCGTAGAATGTTTTACTGCTGCCATAAAACCGTTAAGAAGAATTCGGTAAATTGTTCCGGGGACAATAAAGCTGGAACCTTATAAATTACTAAGTACGCTGCCTTAGAAGTGGGTTCCTCTATTTTACTGTCTTTGGGGGGAGGATTTCAGAATTATGATTTTAGCACGATCCTTTCTGTAGATATTCTCGACTGTCCTTCAGTTTAATAGGGTCGAAGTCGACCTGTGTTTACCCCGATACTGCCAGATCCAGGTATGTAAATTCGTGTAAAGCGCCGGTTCGAGGGTTTGTTTACTAGTGATTCCTCCAATACGCACTGTGCTAACACGAGTTTTATCATATTTTTATGCCCAGGCATAAAAGCGCATGATGCTCGTTTATAATCTTCCGTCATTTTTAATGCTTTCTTTATTCTTTCCTTGTTGGTGCTGGGCGAATAAAAGGCATAAATCACTTCTAGTTTCGACCATGCGAAAAAGCGCCGAATAAATTTCTTTTCTCTGAATCCTGGAGAACCATCTTTTTCTTATTGATGGTGTAGAATGCAAGGGAATTCTGCATACATAATGCATAATTACTGCGTTTGTAATGCAAATAGTAGCTGGATGTAATGCTTCTTCCGCCGAATGTTTTTATGGACAGAGTGGATTCGGAAAATGGTAATTTTATACACTTTTGGCCCTGCAGGAAAAATGTTTTTCCGAGTTATTTGAGGGCGATTATACGCATAACAATAAGTAATTCCTTTAGTATAGAATGTATCTTTTTCTTCGGGCAAGAAATAACCGAAAATGGGTAAGTATAATGTAGGGGAATCTGCTCGGAGATTGTTTTATTTCTTAAAATAAACAAACACATTTACAGTGAAATCCCGTTTCAACGAATACCGATACAATGAAAATTTCCGTTATTACGAAAGACCCAAACCGTTTTTATTTGAATAATCGAAATACAGTAAAATCCCGTTATAACGAATTTCACGGGGCTGTAAAATTTCTTCGTTGTAACGGAAATTTCGTTATAAATGGTATTTCGATTATTGAAATAAAAACGGTCGGGAACTTTCGTAATAACTGAATTTTTCGTTGTATCAGTATTCGTTGTAACGGGATTTCGCAGTACCATTACAACGAAATTTCCGTTACAATGAAGAAATTTTACAGTCACGTGAAATTCGTTATAACGGGATTTTACTGTCAGATTTCGGCGCTTTTTTTCAGATTTTCAGCGCGTTAATAATGAACGCATCGATAAACCCTTTCGAATAAAAGCGTTTAATATCAGTAATTTATATTAACTGTTTGTAAATTAAGTACTAAATAAGACAAATATTCTTTCATCATTGCAAAAAATCCGGTAATCTTTAAAAATCCCATTTTCTGCTGTAAAAAATATTTCTTTTAACAGGAATGAAAATCCCGTTAAGCCTATTTATCGATTTCTAAGTTTTGGAATCTTACTCAAGTACGTCTTTTTTTTAATAAAGAACATTGAACCAGATTAATTATCACTATATTTCTTAATGTGCTTTTACTCAACGTGGTTATGTTTCAACAATGTTAGTTTTGAGAAATATTTTTTCTGTACACATAAAATTCAATTTTCCTCATGAGAGTGTCTTATACTTTTGACTATCCAAAATTTTATTTACACTATTTTAAACACGTTTTGCTGTTATCAACCTAGAATTCCTCAATGCTTATCTGCCATGAGTATGAAAACACGGAAAAGATATTAATTTGTAAGATTACAGTAAGATTATTACGGATTACAGGAAGTGGAATTTCGCAGAGAAACTCAGATTGTAAAGAATATCAACCTTCATAGTTTAGCTTTGCTGCAACACATATTCACTGACGGTAAAAAAAAGGTTTTAAAGGTTACAAGTTACATTGGCAGTAATGGAAATCTCCCATAGAAACTTTGTCGGAGAACTGACACATGTAGGCTCCACTGCAACAATTATGTTATAGCAGAAAAGAAGGTTTTACAGGCTACATGTTGCATTGCAGTGATGCAAATTCTACTAATTAATCAATCGTGTAAAACCACTGAGATATACGAATATACGTATTAGGGTGGGCCGAAAAAAACTTTTTATTTTATTTTAAAACGCTATACAACGGAAAAATTGCCTCTTGGGTATAGAAGTAAAATGAAAAAAAATTTTATATCGGTTAAAAATTGCAATAGCGCATTACACCTAAAGTTTGAAAAAATAGGCTATTTTCATTACTTTTCAAAAAAATCAAATTAAATCAAATAACTTTATAAAAAGTATCTAAAGGCATATAATAGTATAAAAATGTGGAGAAAACATATTTAATTGAAAAAAGGTGGTATTTTACAATTGATTGGTAGCATAATAACATCTAAAAATACACGTTTTTACCAGAAATCCACATATTCCGTATGAAACAAAAAAATTATGAAAAACCATTTTTCATAACTATACAACCTTTCTAGCTATCACTCAGTAACCCCCTTAGCAGTTAAAACATGTTTTACAGTTCGCTTCGCGATCGGAGCTCGCTCGTTGCACAACAAACCGCATTACTATCTCTCACCGAAATAAAAACTTATTTTATATTTTGAAAAGCTATACCACGGAAAACTTGCTTCCTGAGTAGAGAAGTAAAATGCAACACACACACAAAAATTTTTAAAATCGGTTAAAAATTGCCTTAGTACATTGGTCCTAAAATTTGAAAAAATATGTTATTTTCATAACTCTTAAAAATAAAATTAAATCAAATAACTTCTATAAAAGGTATCTAAAGGTATAAATTAGAAGAAAAATATTAAGAAAAATATATTTAATGGAAAGAAAGATGGTATTTTACAATATAAGGTTGCACTATAAGGTTACACTTGGCATTTGGCCTTTTTTTTTCTTCAAAAATCGCATTTTTCGATTGAATTAAAAAGTTATTATTCCTGATGGTGCATAGTATGATTTGTAATAAAATGTAGTCCTTCACTGCTTATTAACTTCTTTTGGTATTTTGAAAGTAGACTTGATTGAAAAATTTGGCATTGAAGATCTTGAAAGATTAATAGTTCTTATAAACCCATCTTCTGGCCGGAATGGGACGATTCGGACCGGCCGTTTGGGCGCGGCCGATTTGGGGTGGCCGTTTGGGCGCTGGCCGTTTCGGCGCGGGCCGTTTGGGCGCCTGGCATTCATACCGTTGACTAATCGTGATGCCCTCTGTGTTACTAATTTTACACAACGTTCGACTGTTTGTGTGTGACATGGGAATCTGTCAATGTTCCAGTCATTATCATAGACTATATCTCTTGATCGGTAAATCTTCGTAGTATAGGTGTATAGGTGGGGAGAAAGAGAAGCAGTATTCCAGCTAATCTATAAATAGTGTACGTATGTTCTATATATGGTCAATATGGTCTGTAGCTTGGAAATTAGGTTTGGGGGCATGGAAACTCCTAACTGTCTTTCTTTTAGAAGCTGAGTTTCTAGCCTTAATTGTTCTTCTAAACCAAACTCCCTCATATATGATCCCTTTTATCTATGATCATGCCCAAAAGCAAGTTTTCAGAATGAGCAAAAAAAGGCATTTTGTTGAATCATTGGATCAATGATTTCTAATAACTTTTCTGGCAAAAATCTAGATGTTTCTATCACTTTAAACGTGTCCAGGTCAAATTTAGAACCATTCACTTTTCTAAATAAAGAATCATACAGACAAATTAATTTGATTTAATTTGATTTTAATATAAAAGATACTAAAATCTTCTGTTCATCTGTTGGATTATCAGTACTTAAAATACAGTTAATGTTATAGCGGAATGGGACGATTCGGCGCGGCCGTTTGGGCGCTGGCCGTTTGGGCGCGGGCCGTTTGGGCGCCGGCCCGTTTCGGCGCGAGACAAAATTTTTTTTCTTCGAATTTTTAGAAGGATTATGAAAGAGTTCTATTTACTTTCATTTTATTTCTGGCGCCGAAACGGCCAGCGCCGAATCGGCCCGCGCCCAAACGGCCGCGCCGAAACGGCCCCGCGCCCAAACGGCCAGCGCCGAAACGGCCGCGCCGAATAGTAGTAGACCGATGTTATAGTGCTGATAAATAATCCAACAGAGGAACATAAGATTCTTTCAAACTACCAAAAGAAGTAAATAACCAGTAAAGGACTACATTTTGTTTCAAATCAAACTATGCACCATCAGGAAAAATAAATTTTTAATTCAATCGAAAAATGCGATTTTTGAAGAAAAAAAAAGGCCAAATGCCAAGTGTAACCTTATAGTGCAACCTTATATTGTAAAATACCATCTTTCTTTCCATTAAATATATTTTTCTTCTAATTTATGCCTTTAGATACCTTTTATAGAAGTTATTTGATTTAATTTTTTTTTAAGAGTTATGAAAATAGCATATTTTTTCAAATTTTAGGACCAATGTACTAAGGCAATTTTTAACCGATTTTAAAAATTTTTGTGTTACATTTTACTTCTCTAATCAAGAGACAAATTTTCCGTGGTATAGCGTTTCAAAATATAAAATAAGTTTTTATTTCGGCGAGAGATAGTGATGCGGTTTGTTGTGCAACGAGCGAGCTCCGATCGCGAAGCAAACTGTAAAAAATGTTTTAACTGTTCAGGGGGTTACTGAATGATAGATAGAAAGGTAGTATAGTTATGAAAAATTGTTTTTCATAATTTTTTTTGTTTCATACGGAATATGTGGATTTCTGGAAAAACGTGTATTTTTAGATGTTATTATACTACCAATTAATTGTAAAATACCACCTTTTTTCAATTAAATATGTTTTCTTCACATTTTTATTCTATTATATGCCTTTAGATACTTTTTATAAAAGTTATTTGATTTAATTTGATTTTTTTGAAAAGTAATGAAAATAGCCTACTTTTTCAAACTTTAGGTGCAATGCGCTATTGCAATTTTTAACCGATTTTAAAAATTTTTGTTGCATTTTACTTCTCTACTCCAGAGGCAAGTTTTCCGTGGTATATCGTTTCAAAAAGAATAAAAAGTTTTTTCGGACCACCCTAATACGTATATCCTATAACAACTAATGATATTCGGTACTTTTCCGTTAGCCGGGCGCAAGTGAAAAATCGCCAAATGTAGAATTCCTACAAATTTCTTGTTTTGTCATTCACTTTGCTTGGCGACTTGGCTTGTGCTTGGTTCTCAATTGGCGACATTTGCGCCCGGCTAATGGAAAAGTACCTAATATACTTAAAATGTTAATATTAAAAATCATGTTTTAAATATGCATAAAAATGGGATTCCTACATTAAAGAAATTTTTTTTAAAATTGCAAACGTATTGCTGTGTCTTTCTAAGTACCTTAGTTTATAGTTGAGCCTATATAGACCTTACTATTTCTTCTTTCTTCTATTCAAAACACCTAAAACCATTCCATCCCAAACATTTCTTCCTAAAGTTCGCATCTCCAAATTCATCCAAGAAAAAAAAGAACAAAAAGGAACACCCCCAGACACGAATACATCGGGGAGATCCAGTCACGGTTGATAAAACCCACCCAGAAAAATGTCTTTGGAAGGAATCCTTCACAGCGTACCTTCGATAAAGATTCAGGGCCTCGAGTCAAGTGCCTTGGGTATAATGAAACAATTCCGAAGAAGATTGGATTCAGCACAGTACATGTTTGGATTGGGGCCTAGAAGGGTGCTCTTCTAGGCGTGCCAAAGCCCCTGTGAACGAATGGAAGTCTTACACATTGTGAGAAATTCCTAGTTTCGGGATGGGGTATTTATTCTAAGTGTTGCTTTTAAGGTTTAATTTTGTTTTGGGGAGTATTTTGCAATGCTATTTTTCCTTCGTTTGCTTAAAATGGGATTGATAGTTTCCAAAATTGAGATCAATTCATATGGTTATCTTAAATAAGTGCATATTTATCATTTCACTAAATCAGCTCTGTATAACATACGGGCCGATAAGTCTGTCTTGGTTGATATTGAAAAGCAAAGTGAAGAAATTTAGTTAAAAAGTGCATGAATTGGAAAATATTTGAGGATTTTCAAAATATTTCACCATTTTAGAAACGACCTTTTAAACTCTATAAATTTAAAAAATAAATTTTTTTGGAAATTAGACTGTACACACTTGCAGTAAGTTTTAAACATACACATAATATAGAATTCTATTCTTCTGTTAAATTCACTAAAAACAATAGTGAATTCAAATGGAATTTTTGTCCCGAAGCAAGTTATGAACGTAAATTTTGGCTGAATTCTCTTTAAAGATTTCCAGCAGTGAACTAGAGCAATTATGCACCTAAAACTAATAGTTGTAGTATTAAAAAGGCTCATGGTTATGAAATTATAAAATTTTCAAAAATTTTACGATTAATTTTGAAAAAAAAACACCGGATATTATCTTGATCATTGATCATCCATCGTATTGAAATAAATTGAATTTCGTAACCAATCCGTAAACTCTTTGAAAGATCAAGCTTATAGTAATTTCAATTTAAATTAACCAAACTTATTTTTCTTATAAGAAAAACAATAAGAATAATTAAAATATAATGAAAGTTATTTGCACAGAAGCAGAAATACAGTTAAAATGTGAATTTCCACTCTAATAATTTCTTTAGAAATGAAAAAGTCCTACATATTTCCTTTCATTCACGATAAATAATACTATCACCTTACCTAACTCAAAAGATTACAGTATTTTTCCAGCGAGTTGAAAATAATATTAAACTATTACTAATTGAAAAGAAATGAATAAATGGTTAATAAAGATTCCCTATCAATTCAAGGAATTAAATAACGACATTTCTTTCATCAAAAGGCATAAAAAAGTTCGAAAGCTCTCAAGGAAGTATCCTATAACGACTATTTAAAAAGTCTTATACTCCCCATGAAAAGTTGGTAGAAAATAATGCATCCATCCGCGGATCCCTTCATTTATAAAATCCTTCACTTTTCTTTTTAAAGCAGTTGGTTTCTCCGGATATCTTCGCGGTGTTTAAAAAGCAGCAGCTAAGCGTGAATTAAGTCTCTGAAGAAAGACACTTTGTTTCATGACCAGTCGTCTATGTTGGAATCCCTACAGAGTGCTTTGGGATGCTGTGAGCGTTATGCTCTAATTTCTTGAAGGATGATTCGCACTGAGCAGGGTGAATGTCTGAGAATTTTGGCGTGGAAAGAAGTAAAATATTTTTTCAAGATGGAAATGCGTTAATTGGAGTTAGGTATTAAGTATTAATTAGACTGTTAAAAGAACTAATTCTGATTTTAATGCATTCAGATTCGTTTTGTTTTACCACCTGAAACTAAACCTGCTAAAAACTAGAGACGATTAGAAGAAGAAAATACAATAGTACGCAATTTAATTTGCTAATAAATATGCATTTAAAGGCTATCTCTAAAAACCAACTGTGCTATACTCTGTTCATTTTGAACTGGAGCTTGAAAATATTTCCTTCCCCCACTACCGATCGGTAACCATAGCAACTATCCTCGTCAAAGTGACGAAGAAGGCTTACTATTGGCTGCTCGAAGAGCGTAACTATGGTTACGCTTCTAGCGTTGTTCCCAGCGCGTTCTCTGAAAATTTGAGTGAAATTAATAACTTCAATTTAGAAATATGATTAGTTTGTTAAACCCATGTACATTTTGCTCTTTTTATCACGGTTTGCGTACCGAAACTCCCCCCAGAAACCCAACATGGTTTCTGTTTACTCAGTTTTTCCTTCCGTGTAGTGACGTCATAAGGTCAAGATACATTGCAATCAAGTATAGCCTTCAAATAGTATCTTAAAGGGAAATGTACCTAATATTAGAACATATTTTTATGCCTAATGAATTAGGGCAGTGTAAAATTTTTAAACTAAGTGTACGAAATTTATTCTGAAAACCAACGCTTTGTTAAAGACAAAAATCTCGGGAGTAAGAAATACCTTTAAAATAACATAATAAATTTAAAAAAATTAAGAATACCCAAACAAATGTCGTCCTTATATGAAAGAAACTTAGATTAGTTAAAACTACAAACAAAATCATTGAAACAAAATTTTAGCTGGATAAACACCCTTTTAAAATCATTAAATGAATTTTGAAAAAGTAATTGATATGAAGAGTACAATATTAAATTTTATTTTGTTATAATATTAATTATTAAATTTAACTCTAATAAAACATATAACTGAAGTTGGATATAATTACAACGTAACTTCCGGAAAATAAGGATTAAAATTTTGATCATAAATGAAGAATGATTCCTAATCACAAACAAAACACTTACATGCAATTTTAAAAATACCTTACAGCTAAACATTATTCTAAAAACACTGTACTTAGGCTGAAAACCAGCTCGTTTTTCATGTTTTTTTAATATTTTCAAAATTGTAAATTATCAGTACTTCAAAAATGTTGATTTGAATCAATTCACAGATAACATACAGATCATTGAAAATTATAGATATATTGTAAGAAACGAATATTTTCACACAATTCTTATTTTCATTCAAAAATCATACGTTTATATCGTATAAAAAAGTATACAAAAAACTGGGAATTAGGTGCTAAAGCTTAACTTTTTTCACTTTTTTACTCTCGAAATATTCGATTGATAATTTTATCAGTTTTTCCAACCATGAACTTTCAAAAACCTTGTATAAATTTCAATACTCGCTAATAAATTTCCCTTAATTTCCTAAAATGCCTCAGGCAAAATTATTTCCAGTATATTTCATGCCTTTAAAAATAATTGTAAAATAATAATGCAAATAACTATAAATGAATCCGACACTTCTTTACATAATAAATAGTGCAACGAAACTTAATTTTATGGATGTGAAATTTTAAGCGCGACTGATTCAAATTTATAACTATATTTTTAGTTTTCGTTAACATTTTTCAGACGCCGAGAATCAGAAGAAAATCCTTCTCAATTTCATAACTTAATTGCGATGAAAAAATTTGATTGGAAAGTTTTCTCACAAGTTCTTTAAATTGGATATGTATTAAATTAAATTATTCCAGAATTGTATAAAAATGGATATGAAGACACTAGTGAATTTCTTCCAGAAATGGAGTTTTATTGAATTTGATTGGTTACTACATACTTCATGTTTTTCCCATAAGATTAATGGTAACTTATACAACGTAAAATTTTCTCCAAACCTCGATTCTTTAATTGTATTTCTCAGCAAGAAAGTGTCAAAAGTCACCAAAAGTGTCACATTTTTACAATCAAATAACTATAATTAAAATAATAGAAATTTCAAAACTTAAGGTGCTATTACATATCTTTGTAACAACTATAAACCCTTTTATACGAAAGTTAAGTCAATATTCTTTTACTACATGTCACAAAAACCGTTTGAATGTATCGAGTAGTCTTACATTATGCTGCGAATTTTTGGGATTGTTTGTAATTTCGAGAAAACTTCTACATTCAAATATGGCAAACCTTATAATAAAATCCCCCAACACTGCAAGACACCTGGTTTACCGATAGCCGCTATACACAGTTATTTAAGTCCCGTTAGATTTTATAACCAACTTCAGGGTAAATTTAACTGACTCCATCCCTTTACAATACCACTAATACACAATTCATTGGGGATTATTTAAACCACGCACGAAAATACTACTCAAAACTTCAAATGGGCAGGAGGGAAACACTTACACTTTTTTTATCATTACTATGAAACCCAGGGGGACCATATCCTTAAAATATATCTCTACCTCAATAAAGAGGGATGGGAGCCAAAGCATGTGACCTTCTAACGTTCCTACACGACCTTCAAATAACACATCCCTTCCACCAGCTATAATGCAATTTTAAACTCCAATGTACTCTCATTTCTCCGGCACTTGTCTTTAACTCTTCAAAGTGTAACAAGCAAGGCTAAGAAAAAAACCTTCCGCTTGATCTTTTATTCAGCCTGGGGGCAAGTCGCCCGTCTGAAGATAATCTTTCTCCAATCAGCTGAAGCATATTTTAAACAAACTCCTCGAATTTCCTGAATAATTAATTTGTATTTTGGAGCACCTCGAGTCGGGCTTAGCTGTCCCGGCTCCTGTTGCTGCTGTTGGGAGAAGAAAGCAATTTTCGGCTGTTGCCCACTTTTCCGAGGAATTAGCGATTTGCTTTTGGCAGCAGCAACGAGCCAAATTAAGAATGATCCTGTGTTGTGTGCTTTTTAATCGAAGTGAGACGACTAGTTAGCTGGAAGTTTTTGAAAAATAAATGAGTTCGTCTCTCGACACGTGTTTGCTTAATTTTCTGGGTTAGTGCTGTCTTTAGAGGATCTTGTAATATTTACGGTGTTCTGTCAAAGAGGACGCTTGAAGTTCTCAAGAATGCTGTACTTATTATGAAATGTTTTGCATAATTTAAATTGAGTATTTTCCAATGACAAAGCACCGTCAAGTTACAGGATAAATTAAAAAGGACGCTTTACTCTTTGATTTGGAAAAACCGCTTTGATTCCTATTCATAAAGGGTTTAAAAAGACTACACTGTAAAAAATAATCCTGCAAAAAAACAGAAAATTTCTGGCAGCAAAAGTTGCCAGAAAATTTCTGTAGGCCGAAAAATCCTGTAAACAGAAAAAAGCTGTTACCTACAGGTAAATGCTGTAAAAAGAAACTTTCCGTCAAGTGAGCTACAGATTTTTCTGTTGCCTCTCAGTAATTTTCTGCTTGTGCGCATGCACTTATTTTAGTAGAGTTTTTATTATAATTATAATTAATTAATATCCGGGGATAGAACCCACGACCTACCGCATGCTAAGCACGCACGCTACCACTGAACCAAAGAAGATTCAGTGTAGTGTTGCCAATAGCTGTATTTCTTTTCGATGCAGTAAGTTTCTGTTTAAGTACAGATAAGCTAAAAAACTAGATAAAAGCTGTTTTTTTACATAAAATAAATAGAAGTGCGGTGGGAATGTTACATGACAGAATATCTCTGTAAACATAAAGTCACTGTTATTGAAATTTCTGTTTTTCTACAGTTTTTTTTTACAGTGTAGATAAAATTAATCATTGCTTTTATAAAATAATAAATATGATAGTTACTTGCTATTGTCTGGTAAAAAAATTTCCTCACAAGCTATGATCTGCTTAGGGATCCCGTACTCTTTAGATTGAACGTTGAACTCGCGTTCTCAAAATATCATCATGTGTATAATGTTACTTTGAACTCACTATAATATTTGCTTTAAAACGAATGCATTCATAGTTTTTAGAGTTACTACAGGTTTCAGCTATCAGAGTAATCATAGTTTTAACTTTCATTTATATGGTAATTAGCTATAAGACCACGTCAGAAGTAGACCCACCAGTGGAAGTAGACTTCGTAGGAAGGGGCAAAATTAATAAATATTTTTTTCAAAAACTATGTTTTTTTCTTATCCAAGATATTTTGTTTACATAAAATACAGTTATTTAAATATTTTTTAGTTTTTCTTCATTTTCCTATACTGCAACATTTTCAGATAGTATGATTTCGGGGTAATGCACTCTAATAACTAACCCTCACATCGAAAAATTCTTCTTTATCCAACATGAACAAATATTTAACCGAATTTTTTTCACTCACAACAACATTATTTACTTACACACTCGAAAAAAATATCCAAAACTTATGATTCGTTTCCCTCAAAAATCCACAATAAAAACATCACAACTTTAGCTCGATCTTGAAAACACTCAAACCGAAGGTGTCTGTAAATAATTGCTACGACGACGACGATCTTCCAAAGCATTGCATCACATTACGATCACTCTCCAACACTCCCATCCCAAGAGAGTATTCCAGAAAGAAATTATGGAAAATACCAAACAACTCCGGATGACTTTATATAAACATTAATGCCTCTCCAACATTTTTTTCTACCGTCTCGAAGATCCGTTCCCTTGTGTCAACTCTGCATCAGTTTCACCCTCGGGGAAAACACTTGGGGGGTGAGAGGGGAGGGAGTCCGATGCGAATTCTGTTTGGCTTCGAGATATCCGTATTTGTCGAGAGACGTTGGAAAGAGTCTCTAGCTTTTTCGTCGAGTTTTCGATTCGGTGGCGTTTCTTTCTGGGGCTGATGCGGATATTTTAATAATGTAGTGTGGGACGCCCTTTTGGAAAGTTTGAGTTAATATTTTGAATTATGTGTCTAGGGTGGTGGAGATGAGGAATTGAGTTACGAGCAGTTAAATTGGTCAGATATTTCCATGCTAAGTATGAGAGGTCGTTTGATGATTAGATAAAAGAGGGATTTTTTAGGTGGGGTGAACTTTATTAACATCTTTGCAAATTATATTTACTATTTCGGTTTACCTTCATTTGATATTTTGATAGAAATATGAAACATTTGAAACAAGTATTTCAAACTGTACTTTTTAATAAAAATTTTATGGTAATCTTTCATTTAATGGTCATCATTTCATCATCAAAAATATGTTGTGGGTGTGCGTCCTTCTGAATGTAAGAAAGCCTACAAAAAACGTTTTTACTAATTCACAATAGATATATTACGAAATTCCCACAAATATTATAGTTTTAAGAAAAGAAAAAAATTATAAACCTTAGCATAATAGTTTAAGACAAAAATGTAGATTATTTCATTCTAAAAAAAGCTGATGAATAAACAAATACTGCAAAATGAAACCAGATCACAAAGTATGATGAAACCGGCATAACTACTAAAACCTTTTGTTGTCACCAGTGTTCTTTATGAAAGCTCAAACAGGTTGGGGACCAGTCACTGAGTTCAATTCCCGGCCTCGCTCTGGGTGTATTTTCCCTCTCTGTGTCAGTAAAAGTTCTATTTATGTCTGTCTTCTTGACGAAGGTTTATAAGCGGATACTTGAGATCAAGCACACAAACCGGAAAATTTATGTCACCAAATCCAATCCAATCAAACAGGTTCATAATAGGCGCCATCAACTCTAAATCACTCGATACTTTATCATTTTACATTGATGTTTGCAGAAAATAATAGTTTCGAGCCATAAATGTTGACAGCTAAGAAAGAAGACATGCACAAAGAATATCAAAAGACTAATATTTTGAGGAGAAAATATTTATACAAGCATACATTTTCGTAAAATATCCTAAGTTTCAAGTCTTATACATAAAACTTTCTAAAATATTGATCTAGTTATATTTTGTTCGATTACTTATTTTAGGACTCGATAGCTAATAAAGTAGTAGTTGAAACTGATACAAAATGGTTATTACAATAACAAAGACCGAGAATCCGGAGTATAGGGTTTGAAAGTTTGTTAAAGTCTACAAGTACAAACTAACCACGCTTTGTGAGTTTTTAAAAAGAATATTAAACTCGCATTCTTTTCAGCATAAAATGAAACACACGCAGAAGCTTCGAAATAATAGACGTTTTCTTGTTTTAAAAATGATGTCTATAAAGTTTTTGGACTGTACCTATAGTTTTTCAAAACAGAAAACTATTGATTTTTTGTGACAGCTAGATCTACAAATATCTTTTCATGAACAGCTCGAATATTCTATAAATGTAAATATTCTATTCAATATCCGATGTCTAGATTAATAGATTTGGTTTGTTTGTAATTTTAAGGGATTACAATATCAGAAGACTAATTTTTCTTTATTTTCTCTACCTATACCATGTTTAAGATTAAATTGAAATTTCGTTTGTGTGTAATTAGTTAGTGGTGAGAAAAATATGTATTATATTGAAAAATGTCTTATTCCATACATTTAGATATTTTTTTTTCCCTTGGAAGGGTCAGGGCCCCGTAGTGAACAATTTGATATCATTATTATTATTATTATTATTATTATTATTATTATTATTATTATTATTATTATTATTATTATTATTATTATTATTATTATTATTATTATTATTATTATTATTATTACTATTACTATTACTATTACTATTACTATTACTATTACTATTACTATTACTATTACTATTATTATTATTATTATTATTATTATTATTATTATTATTGTTATTGTTATTGTTATTGTTATTGTTATTGTTATTGTTATTGTTATTGTTATTATTATTATTATTAATATTGGTGTTTTTGTTGTTGTGTTATTAATATTATTTTTATTTTTACCACTATTTAAAGGGTTTGGCCATCTTGAGAAAAATTTCGCATTAAATAAAGGACCTTCCCTGTAAATTTGGATAAAGAGTAAATTTGAATTATCTAATTCTATATATTCACATACTTGAAAACAGTAAAATAACCCCAAAATATAGGTGGAGCTGTACAGCGCCTTTACTGTTACTCTGACTTTTACTAAATAAAGCCTTTTTTACTGTGAAGCGTGAGAGAATAAAACTAAAGTTGATAAACGCGACTCTGATCCTTTGAATTCCCACGAGTCAGTCATTTATTTTCAAAAACAAATTAAACAAAAACCACTTCTTCTATTCACCTCTGGAAATACACTCCATTCTCTAATGTCGCAAAATCTGCACAACCACCAACCCCACATCTCTCAACATTCCGAAACCTTTTAACCTTTCTGAAACATTCCATACCGAAAGAGAAAGAAGACATATCCGAGAGAGACGCGACTGCAATATTCCCCGACGCATAAACGCAAACGATATTTCACTAGAACGAACCTTAACGCCTCGCCTACGAAACAACTCCAGAAGAAGAAGAATATCATCCCTAACAACCCCTACTTCCCGATCACCCACTCACGGATGCAAAACTGTTCGAAAAACGTCCCCTCACGTTCGCTTCGCACCCCCAAGGCACCCAGCAGCTGTCAAAAAACCCCTCAACTCGACACTTTTCTCTCTCGCGAGAATGAGACCCAGAGGGGGTCCGTGTCCACCCCCCGAAAGGAGCGAAATTTAAGGAGACAACGAGAGGAGGACCCCCCTCTGGCTCATATTCTTATTTTTTTCTCTCTGACGATAACAAAGAACAGTTTATTTACACTTTCTTCATTGTTATTTGTTCTTATCTACGGCTCGCTTTCTTTTCAGCAACAGTTTTATTCCGGGTTTTATTCGAGCAGTTTTCTAAGGGAGGAAGAGACAGGAGGAAGCCATAACTGGAAGGTAAGAACGGTCGGAGAATAATAGCAAGACACTCGTATATTCATATCAGGGAAGTCGGGGTTTGGGGGTAAAGAGGTTTAAGTCAGTGTGTGTTTGTAGCCTGTTTTGCTCTTTGGGTTTATTTGTCTCACTTTCCTGATTTCATAAGAATAAACTAGTAGATAAAAGCTAATATATGACGAGTCAACAGGATATGACAGTGAGTCAAGAAAGTATTCGTTAAAGATTCTTCAAGTGCACACGAAAGAAAGTATTCGTGTGGGTGCACTTGAGTGGCGCTTTTTTTACGGAATCTACATATCTTGCAAGTCATTATGGACCTCAAGAAAAAACTGCATTCACGTGCTGTTAAATTAGGGTTTGGAACGAAAATTACTTTTCAGTTATTTAAGTCCATGGCAATGATTACCAATCGTTTCCTATCTATGGGTGTACAAATACTTTTTTGGTCTTTAAAATTGCTTCATTTTTTTAATATTTTTTTCTAACTGTTCTGATAATTTTTTGTTCTTTTTTTAGTACATTATAAAGAAGATAACATACTGTGTTAGGTTAATTTTTGTTTGGGTTTTGGATTTAGCCGTAATAGGTTTACTAGTGCATATTTCTTGGGTGTACGAATACTTTCTTGACTCACTGCATGTAGTCGGTCCCGTCCTGAGTGATTCTTTATATCTAGATTTGATTGTGCAAAGCAAACCATAACAAAGGGGGAAAATATCCATGATATTTCTGAATTTAAACACAATTAAAAACTTAAAATAATAGAGTAGACATTTAAGTAAATAAAGTTATAGCCAAACTTTTTTAAAAACCGGGACTCTAACTTGGGTGGCAACTAAAGTCTGTAATATTGAAATCCTCTACTTACAAAAAATATCATTTAAGGATAGACTAAAAACTTTAAATTTCCTTAAAGAGTACAGGTTCAAAGTTTTAGAACTCCCAGTTATATATAAAACACTTCTTCATAACACTCAATCCATTGACAATAACTCTCCCCAAATCATTACAATAGGAGAAAATATTATACCTACGACAATACGCTATTCAGTGAACTCTTTAGGAATACAATTAGGGATGCTATTACGCAGATGTCAAGACAACTGAACTACTAGGAACTACGAGAGGCAAAAAAAAGAGGACAAAGATACCAATACGCCAATTACCCCCAGTACATGGGAGTGGCTTGTTTCCATGTTATCTATCCCATAAGCAATATCCCCCATCCCCAATGATTACATAACATGGAACATGTTCCTGCTTCTACTTGGTAAGACGCCCCATGTTGTTTGGAAACTGCAGTCTTCTTGTGTAAGTCTTCACATTCATGCATTGAAATACGAAGCCACACTAGAAGTACGAGTTTTGATTCCGAGATCTTTTCAAATTTTATTTCAGTAAAAATTACGGGATGTTTTGACCAGTCTTAAGGTGGGTGTTTAAAACTGGTATGTATATAGATTCAAATATCTAATATTAGCTCTATTTATAAAAAAAGTATTAGAAACACGATACTCTTCGGGTAATAAAATAAGAAGTTTTAAACACAGTATGATTCACTCTACTAGTCTAGTTTATTTTTTTGGTGTTTATGACCAGAAAATATTCAAAACCTTTTAAATATAAGAATTGTGAGAGTTATTGACTTAGATGGTACTTATTTGACCAAATTAACATATTAGGTAAAACACTGTATAATAATAGTTGTATTTTAGAACATTATAAATGTAGTACAATAAGTTAAAAATTAATAGGTTTATTCCATTAAATATAGTCAAGGTGTTTCGTACGTAAAAAATAAGAAAATACTGCCAAAAATTTCAAACAAACAGATAAAAATTTACAATATTTATATCAATGACAACCATAAAAATTTGGTAATATCTGAATATTTGGCGTCTATAGCAGAGTGTCTGTATTTCATGGAAGATTTAATGGTATTGCACCAAAACTTATATAGCAGTCTAGAAGTATTCAATCATACCTTAGCGTTATTATTATCTCGTTGAAGCAGAAATACTGCTTTTATTTAGTCACCAAACACTAGAGACTACTCTAACGATTATTAAAATAAAACCAATTTTATTCAATTGAACAATTTTTTTCAAATGTTTTAGCCCCTTCGAAAACTTGGGGGGACAGATTAAGAACATGCTCACTTTCAATATTCGAGATCCTACAGAAATCCCTCCGTTTAACACACCCCATGAACAAAATAAAATCCCAAAAAATTCCCTCACCCCAGTAGGCTGCCCATCTATCTCATGGGCTCACCCCGGAGGCTTTTTCGCTGATGCCTAATCTATTCAACTCACCGTCAGCTTGAATTATGGCCTCAAAACCGGATCTATGATCCCGAGAAAACATTTTAAGACGCATCACCCCCAACTCACTATAAAATTAAGTCACCCTCTGCTATTTATTGCTAGCGTGTTTACTTGGTGGAATGAGATGTTTTAGCAGCTAATCCCTATACCTAATAAATCACGTAAGTTATTACAGTCTTGTAAGAGAAGATTTTCTTGGGGAGGGGCTTATACGAGCGGCGAATCATTTTGTTGCGAAATAATGATGTGAAAGTGTTGGAATAGTGAGGGATTCGTTGCGAAATTTATAAAGTGGTTTTCTGATTTTTGAGAGTTGATGAAAATTTTATGGGCAAAGTGTAGTAATACAGTAAGATGAAAGTTGCAGCATTGAAAATATTTTATCACTTTCCTCATTAAGCATGATATGATAAAGTTTGAAGAAAGGAGTTTATTTAGTGAAATGTACACAATTTAGTGTACTCTTAAATAGTGTAATACTTTTATTCCCTCTTATGTGGTAAACAACGGAATTTTTATTACATCCCGTTAGTTTTAATGATTATTTAGAAAATTTATGGTGAATTGCATCTTTATTTATCTTAAAATCTGTTTCAAATTCGACAAAAAACTGATATAAATTTTTTTAATGTTTTTTACTTATTAAGTGTCTTTTTTCGATAAGTTGTTAGCTTTAATTGCTAAATTCCCATTTAACCTTTTACAGGCCAATGTTCCCAATTGGGAACATCATGTTTGAAAATTTATAAAAAAATAACTAATGTCGGTATGCAATTGAAAATTTTATTTAAAAAAGTTGAAAGATGACTTGATTTTTAACAACTAAAATGAAGTTTCTATCTTCATTGTAAAAATTTACAAAAATTCTTAAAATTGGCCATTTTTACGCTGTTTGATAGAGGCACACAAAAAAATTCATAAAAAATTGAAAAATCGTCCAAGGTTCCCAAAATTTGGAAGGAATATTGAAAAGTAGTTGCCTTGAAAATATATCATGAGTATTAACACTAATTATCAAAAACTCACCTGTTGTAACTTGCTAAACTTGCGTGTTCCCAATTGGGAACATTGGCCTGTCGCCGCTATACGCGGGAGACCGAGTTTGTAGTATGGTGATATGGCATTATATTATAGAACTCAATAGAACGGGGGCATTTCTGTTCTTTAAAGAATAAAAAGGTTATATAATTGCTTAAAGGGGAGTCCCCTTTCAGAAAGAAAGTAGCTGGTTTTGTTTTTGCTTTTAGTTGAATATTTTTCCCTGTTTGAATGTACGATTTTGTTCAGAGAAATGATGAATGCGTATATAAACCTTGAATAAGTCAGCTTCCAAAGTTAATAACTTATCGCAGATGATTTATTCTTGTAAAAAAAGAAAAGATTCACACGTCTAGTATTCTATTATTTCTTATACATAAGAAATAAATTTCGAAAATATTGGATCCGAAATGCTTTTTATGTCAGCAAATAAGAGTGTACAATGTTTCAGATTTTTTTAAGTAATGGCAGTAAAATTTTCTTATAAATTTATAAATAGTACATTCAAAGACAATAATTTCAATTATCATTAAAATTTTTAATCATTATTTTTGTACTAATTATTAAGATCCATTTTAAATCCTATCTATAAATGTACGATAACTTCAATATTTTACTTGTATGTATTAAAATAGCTTGGTTTTTGATAGCTTAGGAAAATTAAAATTAATTTATCCCTCGTATTTAGGATGTTTTAGATATCTCCAATTCTTTATTGTATTTTTAAGGCTAGTGTATAAAATTTACAAACATAATGATATAAAGTTTTGGTATTTTGCTTATGTGTAACGTGAAATTGTCATTAAATTGCTTTCAAATTTCTGAAATTTCTATAAAATTACAGCTTAAACCAAAAGATAAACTACAATTAAGATTGATTTTGTTAGTTATACAACGAAATTTGGGTTTTATTTGATTTATTTATCATTTTAGTCTATGCTTGCTTCCCCGGTCGAAGTATAGTCGGAAGTGGCCAATGTTCCCAATTGGGAACATGGTGAAAATCACACTTAGAAATTTTTTACCGCCTTCATATTAATAATTTCTCTTAATTGAAGCATTAGAAGGTAAATTATGCAAAAAAATTAATTAAATTATATTTGGATCTGAATTCGGCCTGTAAAAGGTTAATACCGGATTTTAAATTGCTTAGTTGATTCTACTATCCTAAAAACCGAAGAAGTTTTAGTCATAATTTTCATGGAATTTCAGAAGAATCAAATAAAGATTATACTTTAAAATATTAAGATGCTTATTCTATATCTTTATCTTACAAGGTGGCAGAAAACAGAAAATTCTCTTTTAAATTCATCGCAACTAAAAATTAATCCTTTGGATTTTGGATTTTTTATATTTGTATAGGACTGATGGAAAGAAATTTCCTTTGTCGAAAAAGCTATAAGATAATTATTTCAAAATATTTACAGAATAACATTTTCTGAATAAAATATAAATTATAACTTATTTAAATAAAATATACATGTTTATTCATTTCTTTCCGCACTTCTAAATATTTTTCACT
This sequence comes from Tetragnatha versicolor, assembly GCA_024610705.1. Lineage (NCBI taxonomy): Eukaryota > Metazoa > Arthropoda > Arachnida > Araneae > Tetragnathidae > Tetragnatha > Tetragnatha versicolor. Next base: position 37,018,989 of record JANDEH010000003.1, read on the forward strand.
TATATCACCATCATTCTCCTTCAAATCATCACATACCATGCAATAAAACGACATCGAATTCTACTGCCAACCAAATTCTGTTTCAAGGTAATGAGACAAATTTCTCACAACAGTATTTTTTTCATAAGATGATGTTAAAATCACATTATTAAGTCTTTAACATCATTATTTTTCTTTATAACCTTTTTTAAAAATAGCTTTGGAACGGGGTGTTTTACCATTAAATTAAGCAGCCCTAATTTTCCTATATTTATTTACAGATAAGAGAACTAATTTCTCTTAATTCGAGACTTCTTTCTTGAACCATCGATCGGGAGACTAGATTTCCTCCAGAAAAAACTTTATTCACAAACAAATTTCACAATGATTATAAGATTAGGATAATATTTTTATCCAATATTATATAACAAATTATTTATTATCTTTCCCTCCATTCCCAAAAATTAAAACCTTAAACTTCACATAACATTGCAATTTTCTTGTGTGACTTGTCTTACCTTAACACAGTTTTAAAATGTTAACTTTTATCGTTAACTACCGTTATCCCTTATTTTCTCAGATTAATCTCATAGATGAAAGATCTAATTCCTTAGGGTTTCTTGAAAAATTAGTTCGTAATAGCTTTTTAGGAACAATCTAACAAGGAAACATTCTTAGGGTGAACTCACAGAAATGCACGAAAATTTTGCAGGCATAAGAAGATGACTCAAAACACTTACTGTGAAAAAATTAGCTGCTGAATTTCAATAGGAGAGGAGTTATTTAAATTTGCAATTTGGGTTCTGAGTTGCCAAACACATTCATTTAGCACCACTTGGCGACTTTCCAATCGGATGGAATGAGAAATTTGATTCGAAGTGTCTAAATCCACGAAAGTTGGCCCGTGCTAAAGTATTAGCGAAATTTGTTAGAGTTGAGTTGTTACTTTCGTGGATTTAGACAGCGCCATAAAATATATAGTTTCCAATGCATTTTTAAAAAATATGCGGCAAACAGATCACTCCTAAAAATTAAATGCTAAATAGATGTTGGATTCTTTTTAATTTGCATATAATTTTGTATTGCTTCATGCGTTATTTATTTTAATTTTCCTTCTTTAATTAATTTTTATTCCTGTTTTGCATTTGATGAACTTTTTTTTATTCGCTCATTTATAAGTGGCAACAGAGAAAACGCGGCCAGTTCATTTTACCATTTGGCGTTCTCTCTGCGTTTCTCGCCTTGTAGGGTTACATTTGGCGTTAAATATGACAATTTTCAATAATTTTTTACAGCTTTTCTACTGTAATTCAGCAGCTAATTTTTTTACAGAAGGTGTTTTAAGTCATATACTAACCCCTGTAAAATTTTCGTCCAATTCTGTGAGTTCATCCTGAGAATGTTTCCTTGTAAGATGCCTTTTATTCGTATACAGACTTGGCATCCTTCATAAATAACAAAAAAGTATCCAGTCCGAGAAAAATTTCCGGACTTTTCTCCCACTTGTCCCCAAAAAGTAAAATCTAAATCCTCGCAAAATATCACGTTTTTCTTATGTGATTATACTACATTACATTGCTACATTTCTTGCCAGTGACGTCACAGGTTGAAGGGATGAGACTCCACACTTTTTAGCTAGATAACTGGCGAAAAAGACAGAGCCATCTCTGACTTGACAATTAGGCAGCTAGAAAGTGGGAAGTCTTCTTCCTTCAATTCATGATGTCACTGACAAGAAACGTTGTAATCTATAGTCATACAGCCAGGAGAAAACTCTGAAAAGAAGTAAGTATTAAGCCAAATTATAGCCACTCAAATTTTGCCCAAAACGTTTTTTCAGCGTTTAGGAATTACCATCACCAATGAAATTGAGTGGAAAAATCCGTTTTCAAAAATCCAACAGACAAATCGTAACGAGAACTAATTGCTTAGCTTTTCTTGAAAACATAGTTAATTGTTAGCTTCTTTTTTGGAACAATATAAGTCGCATTTATCTATTTGCATTCAAAATTCGCACAAATAAAAATATATTATTATTATCCTTTCTAAAAAAATGATAAAAACGTATTCAACCCCAGCAAAACATAGGACTTTTCTCACTAGTCCCCAAAACTGAAATTCCAGGGTTTGTCTCAACAGCAACCCCGATAAAAGTGAGGGAATGGCAGCATCAAAGCGATACAAAAGCATTTTATTCGCTCCTAAAGAAGCCAACATAATTAAGTCGCCTTCCATTATTCTATCTTCCGTCTCACACGACCCTCTATCGCCTTTCCAGATCTCTGTCCCCTTCCCCCGAAGTAAACGAAAGATGCATTTTTCACAACCTACGAAAAGGTGCTTAATTTCTTAATAAGAGAGCTAGCCTTTTTTACTAGAAGATAGTGGGGAATAGGCAAATAAAATTCATGGTGCATAAGCTGCTTTTTCCCCTTCGTATATTTTTGGTTTTATAAGGTTGTTTTTCTCTGCGTTGGATGTTTGTGTTGCATGCCCATCTTAGTTAATTAAGTTTTGTGAGGATTATATTGTTGTTTCGACTAAGGGTTTTTATGGTATGAATTATGTACTAAGATGGGGTAGTAGTGTAAGAGTATTATAGCAAAACCCATGCATAGGACAGTGTTTCATATATCCTATTCTTGTTACAGTAAAAATGACTAATCCTTCTTTCTCCATGTTTATCTCCAGTTCAAGTAAAATAAGGTTTTTACTAGGGATTATTTTGACTCTTAAAAGAAATGCAACAAATTAATATGGAATTTTAGTGTTCAGGGGGTAAAAATCAAAGCTTATTGCTCCGAGTTTATTTTTAAAAGGTAAAATTATTGTAATTAGGGGGAATTGTTACAGTATAAAATCTAGAGCTCTAACCACTTTTTGAAAATTTTCCTAGGTATGTGTGAAAAGGATAACTAAGATGAGAGAAATGGTGTTCTTTACTTAAGGACTACTTATATTTCAGATAAAGGAAAACAAGACTATTTTTGGTATAATCTCTAGCTATACACTGTTTAGTCGGCGGCTTGGAAGCAAAAATTTTATGAGGATTTATAATAGATAACTCTGAATATAATTTGAGAAAAAATTGACTGAGTAAATACTAAATACTTTGACTTTAAGCAGTATTTCAAGTTTAAGTTCTAAAATTCTTTTTAAATAAGATAGCACTTTTAAACTCTTTTCCTAAACGCATGTTTTTAAAAATATTTCGTTAAATGAAGTTTTAAAAAGATAACATGATGTAACACAAAAAATAGAAATTAAAATAAAATCTAAATATGGTTTTTTACTATTGGCATAAAAATATATTGAGTAAAAGCTGGAGTTTACCATTTTCAGTCCAATCATTCATACTTTTTTTACTTAAAGTATGAGTGTTTCGAGTTTAATGTTAAAACACCTTTCAGAAGCTCTGAGGTAAAGATATGTCAATGTAAATCCAATTCAAAATATTAACTAAACAAAAACACCTCCCGAATGAAATATGTATCGGAAAACCGATGTTAAAATGGCCCAAAATGAAGACAGGCGAGCTCGCAACATACTAAACGAACGGCGTCGAAAACCTCCTCTCTTAATACCTGGTCCAGTATCGAACATTCAGCCCCCTTGAAATATAGTTCCAACCTCAGTCCCATATCAGCGCAAATCAGAAACTCAATATCAAAAAGTAAATATGGATCCACACAGCTCTCGGGCCATATAATAGAAAACTGTCAGTCGAGAAAAGCTTTAACTTTAGTGGTATTGGGTTCTGTGGCCAAGAAGTGAAATTTTATCGAAAAGGAATCAATATCATGACCCATTTTATGGTTATACTAAAGACCTTGAAGGGGGGTATTTTTTTATTCGATTCGAGAAATGATTAGAAGTTCGGATGATATAACGGAAGGAGGTTTTTTATTATTTCGTTCCCGTGTTTTCTGTGGTGGAGAGTAGAAAAAGGTGGTTTATGGGTTCGAGAGTAGTTTGTTATGAGAGGGGGTGGCTTTGTGAAAGAGGACGTTTATTTTGAATGGGGGTTGTAAAGATTGTGGGGTTATAAAATCTTAGGGTAATTGGGTTGTGGAGTGAAGGAATAGAAATGAAATACTGTTTTTTAATATGTGCAAGAGAGATATATAAGGAAAATGGAGGGAGTATAAACAAAAAAAAAACAGGGATGATTTTGAAACTTTCCCTTATAGGACAGTTTCCATTTTATTAGAAATTCCAAACTAGGCTATGCTGATAATATTGAAACTTGATCAATACAGATTCATTCCTAAGTATAAGGCAGGTCTGAATCTAAATTTTGTTCATAATACAGGATGTGAAAGAATAAAATGTGAGCAAAATAGACTGAACCTTTACTGGAGGATGATTAAGTCACCAACTGAACCAATTAACAACCACAAAAAATATTTTTGTAGAAAAATAACACCGGGAAATTTTTTTGATGATTTTCCTCTAAAACATCTTCATCAATTTTCCCCTAACAGATTGCGTTTCAATGAAAAAAACTTATAATTCATAATTAACTCGTTAATTAAACAAATCTTATAAAATATAGTTAACTCGTTAGTTAAACAAATCTTATAAAATATAGTTAACTCGTTAATTAAACAAATCTTATAATATAGTTAACTCGTTAATTAGTCTCAAGAGTGATAAAATAATGTTTTTATCGGATGAATGTTCAGCTTTTTATGACTAGTTTCTTAGAATGCATTTTAAAGCTTTCTCAGCTATTTAATAAAGAATTGTGTATAACATAATTTTAAAATGTAAATACACATTTCTAGAGAAAGTAGTTGCAGTAAAACACATCAATCCAAAAAAAATCAACACACAATTATTACTCTCAATATATTTCTCGAACTAAACGACCGGATAAAAAGATACTTCCATCTAGAGAAAAGAGTCCTTTACTCGCATGACCCTACATGCGAGAGTCATTTTCCAAGGAACATTCAGAAGCATTTTAAGACCCCTCTCAGACGAAAAGAAGGGAAATGGAAGAATCCCTTGTTTTCGAATATCCCGCGGATAAAAGAACCGAGAAAGCTTCTTTCCTTTTCATTTAAATGCTGATCAGGGCTGTAATTTGGTGAGTATTCCCTTTCCTTTACGTTTTGTTCGAACTTGTTTCGATTCGAATCTTTGTGCGGAAGAAGGTTTGGTTAGGAGAAGGGATCTTTAAAGGGGAGGGGGTCGTTCGTATACGGACGAAGTGGTGACGGTCGGGAGTGTTTTTTGGATTGGGGGAAATTTGTGGGATGGATATTCCTTCTTTTCTCCGAATGTTAAAAAGGGTGCAATGAAGTTGAGAGGGGGGAGTAATGTGAGGAAGCTCTGAAGTGCGAAAAGAATGTGGTGTGTATTTTGCCCTTGTTCATGTTCATTCAAATCAGTCGTTCCTAACTCGAACAGTTCAACGAAACACTTTTAGCCCTAATTTGGATAATTTTCGAACACTTCTTCACTCTCAAAACTGAGTAGAAACTACTCAAACTGGCTCCGAATCAAATTTACTTAAATTTGAAAACATGAATATACTGGCGAAAAAAAGTTTATCGGGCACAGCAAGAAAAAGGTGCCAAATGGTCTCTAACTAACATGTGTGAAATATTATTCCATTATATTAACTCTTTTTGCCTCCAGATTGGCCTCAAAGGAACAAAAATATGTAATTTTTCATATTTTTAAAAATTTTTATAAATTAATTTTTTTGTCGAGTTATTTAAAACTCACAAATAAGGGTATTTAAAAGCAATTTTAATCATATTAGTCACATTTACGCATTTTTAATACACAAAAGAACTTCCAAAGTGACAATATAATGTATTACCATATTAACAAAACAGGCGTAGAATCGGAGAATCTTTTTTGCCAACAAACAGTGAATTGTCAGTGGTGGATTTTAAGTATTGGTAGATCAGATACATTCTCCCTCAATTATGGCCAGTATAAAACGATATTTTCAAATTTCAAAAGTGGAAATAGTTGTATTTTTCATAATATCGCGCTTTCAAAATTCAGCGGACAGTTATTTCATTGGCTGGTCTTGGGAACCAAATGTGATCAGTTAATCACATAAAATATGTTGAAACAAGTGTCTAATGGATAGTTTGTTTATAGGCAATAGCAATCTCATGATGGTATTAGCCTCAGTAATGATTTACCTAATTTTTTCTATAGCAATAGATTAAAACCCAGACCAATAAATTATACTTCTTTAGAAGGAGGATTGACTCAAAATAGCTTCTTAGCATTCACTTATGCGTTCATAAAAGTTTAAATAGAGCAAATTTAATCGTCTAAAATAAACACAAGCAAGTTCTTTAAATTAATGTAGCTAATTTAAAAATTTTGAGGATAATACTGAGCTTTGAGCTGAAAACGCTGATCTACCGCTCTTCTTAAGAAAATATTTCAAAATTTGACTCTTAAAATATGTTTTTAATTTATTTTTTTAACATTAAGGACTACTCCCATGGGGACACTTGGGATGGAATATCTCTAATATGCCACTGAAATTTCAAAGAAAACATCAACCTTTAAATATTATCCATATATCCTCCGGGGGATGAAATCTTATAGTCCACAAAAGGTACCCACCTTCTGACAAATCCATTTTTATTAAATTCAATGTTTTTACCATCCTACTCAACCAATAAAGGTTTCGCACATTTGTATGATTCCAGAAAGAAATCTTTGATTACCAGTTCTAATATGTTGATACTTCAAAGTATGTTGTATTACAACTCAATTATTGCAACTCGGTTTCCTTTTTAATTACTTTAGTCTTCAATGAGGATTTTTATACCATTTTGCACGTTTACATTTATAACACATTCGTCCAATCGAGGTAAAGGCCCGATTTTCGTTTGTCCATTTGTACATGAAATTACTATATTAATCGAAGCTTTGACGTCAATCCGGAGGCAAAAAGAGTTATCGTAATTAAATAATATTTCACACATGTTAGTTTGAGACCGTTTGGCACCTTTGTGTCGCTGTGCCCCTGGGAAAATTGAAAAAAATATATTTTTGACCATGGACGTATATAAGGGGGGGGGGGGGTTTAGGGGGTCCGAACCCCCCCCCCTTGGCCTGAACATCAATTTTTTTTCAGTCGAATGCCTATATTTTCAAATCTTGCGCACAGGCGCCAGAGCTCTTCATAGTGATTAAAGACTCATGATTCATATTCATGATTTTCACTTCATTAATGATTCATAGAGATAAATCTCTCTTTTCCATAGACATAGAATATATTCTTTCGTGGGTGGATTTAAGAGCTAGCGAAAGACTTCTACCACATGGCCACCCTTTCATCTTATGTGTCTTTTTGTATTGCGCAGTCTTGTTCTCTAAAACACTATGAAACGTACTACTCAAGAATCTCTGTTGGTTTTTTTTTTCTAAAAACGAAAGAGAATTACCTCGCGAACTTCTACAAAATGAAGAAGAAGCCGAAGCGGGTCCATCCACAAAAAATGATAAAAGTAAGTCCTTCTTATGAAAAATTATATTTGAACCAGAAATGAGAAAAAATGGTTATTTATATTTTGTTACTTTTCCTTTCCATAATATGATCGGTTGTACATCCACTTACACCACAAATTCACAGAAATTCAATTTTAAGTAAAGTAAATACAGCCTGGTAGTCCATGCTCCACCTGGGGGGGAATTTTATTTGAAACTTTCAAATTGCCCACCTAGAAAATCATATTGCCCCCCGGTGGGCGTGCGCCCCACGTTAGGAAACACTGCTTTCGATGTTATTTTCTCTGAACTTTTGTTCGGTTAAAGTTTCCGCACCATTAAATCATCAACTTATCTCTAATTCAAATGAAAATGGTTCTTCTTGAAAATTACAGCGCATGTTAAAAATTGTGTATAAGTACTGAAATGAGCAAAAATGTTCGTTTTTAGTGATGACATTTTTATTTTACAAGTGTTTTTAGCAAAATTAAATTGCAAATTAATGGGAAGATTTCACACAGATGAATATTTTTACTCCTAATATACTGGCACTTATTAGACAAGTTGCGTTTCAATTAAATGGATAGTGATTATGTTGAATTAAAATTTAATATAATCACTGGAAATCGGTTGCCGAAAAACCTGCCACTGCTCTAGAAGCTGTTGATCAGTGCGATGAATTGTTTTTCCCTTTAACCAAAAAGCTTCTTATAATATTAGCTACACTCCCTGTGTCTACTGTGACCCCTGAACGAAGTTTCTCTTCTCTGAAGAGGTTAAAAACCTACATTAGAAATAAAATGGGAGATGACAGATTTACTGGACATGCTCTGATGAGTGTTCATCGGGACTTGGCCGTGCAATTGGATTCAGAAGAAATTATAAATAAGTTAGCATCTAGGCGTAAAAGGCTAAATTTAGTGCTTTAAAGTAATTATTTTATTTATACTGTTTTAGCTTTGTTTTCTTTATCATACATAAATATTTTACAAACCTTTATTATGTTTTATTGAAGGTTAGCAGCTTTGCTTGAGTGTCAAATGGATTTTAACATAAGTTTATGTATGTGTTTGCTTTTTTTTTTTTGCAAAATAAATTCTGGACCCCCCCTTGTAAAAGCTATAGCTACGTCCGTGTTTTTGACCCACCCTAATACTCATTTCTGAAAATGTGCATACTCAAAAATGAAACATCATGAGCTTATTCTTAAGTGAATGCATGGCATTCTCATGAATCAAGCTCAAGATGTTTCCTTTTTGAGTGTGTGCACACACACATATTTTCAGAAATGAGTATATTCAATTCATGTTTTCAAATTTGAGTAAATTTGATTAGGAGCCAGTTTGAGTAATTTTTACTCAATTTTGAGACTGTTGTTTTAAGAGTGTTAACTTAGGATTCTTTCCTTTCCTCGAAATCAAATTTGATCGCGCCCATCCACCGAAAAAAATATTAAATAAAATTTTCTGATGAATAACTTTTCTTCTGAACCTTGTAAAACTTGTCGGCTTAAACATAACATCAGAAAGTATTTTTAACCAAGATACTTTCTGATACTTACAAGAGTAAGTATCAGATTATTTTCACAAATTCAGAGGCTATTATCCTCAGCATGGCTATATTCTCCCGATATTGTTCAATGCTTGATTTCAAAATAACGATTTATTGGCAACTGTACTATACTCGAATGCAACTTAATCGTTGAGCCTGACGTCATGGCCGCGCGGAAGAAAATCTGAGTAAACATAAAGCCTGCTGGGTTGCTAGAATCTCTTATTGGCTGTCAAGTTTGAGAGCTAGTTGTACTACTACGCGTTACGCTACTTTAAAAAATAATAATACTGAACATTTTATGCATATCGGGATGAAAATATGCTTAATATACAAGGATTTAAAAAACTAATCGTTTTTCAAAATTGAAGCTCTAAATTTCATTAAAAATTCAGACACCTCTCTGGAAACTACTTTCTTTGGTTGCTCTCAGCATATTTCTACAGGCTCAAGTTAAGTTGAAACTGAGTATAGCTGTAGCCAATCTCCCGCACACCAATTCCAATGCTCACCAAAGACTTAGATGAATAGATCAACAATAATTTAATTCACCTTTTCAGGCTGTAATTATAATACGTATGATATATACACATTCAAAATTTGCACGGACTGGTCAGGGATTTGTATATCTCTTCCAGTCAGAGTTTTCCCATTACCATTCTTTAAAAAAATTTAAAAATAAGATAGTTGTTCTTTCTGTTACCTTGAAAGATGGCTGTCAAACAATTCTTGGTAAAATCGATAATATCTTTTACCTTAAACTGTCATACTACGTCAAACGCTTAAGTTTTTTTAATGGAAATTTTTTATCTAAAAAAGTTTTACTCCTTTCAAAATCACGCTCGAAGTCTTTTATTCAAGTGTGTAAAAATCAATCGACTTCGATTTCTGTCTGCCACTGACGGCTTATAATCGAACTCTTCTAACCACTCTTTTTTCAAGAGAATGATGTTATGGTTTCTCTTTGTTTAAAAGTTTTACATCAAAAATTTATATTATATTTCCTCTACTCTCTTAAATTAGTCCAGTCTAAAAAGACCGCGAGAAGCTTATCTGGAATTTTTTATTTTATAAATCACACCGATGTATTTTTTAAAGTATTAAACCGATAATTCTCAAGTAACTATTGATAAGGACGAAATAGTTTGACACAAAAAAAGAACAAACTGCATGAAGGATGCAAAAAAAGTTTTTTTTAATATAGTTATAGATCTTATAGTAAATGAAAAATAGCTTTTATATTCTTTTGAAAGCTGTTATTCACTAATTTACATAATCTAAACCTTTTTGATTTTATGAAAAAAATCTTTATTCGAAAATCTATTAGAATTTTTCATGTACTCGTATCTGCAACTTCCTTTTAAACTCATTAAATTAATTTTCAAATTCACATAATTTATGACATTGAAAATTACGTTTTCAAAGTAGACATTCAACGTAAGAATGACGACAACTTACGCATTTTATGACGAAAAATTTACGTCATAAATCATATCATCCGACTACTTGGGAAATGTTTCTGTGGAAAATAATTTTTCAGGACTGCTCTTACGAGACAATTATTTCTCGGGTGTTATGAGAAACTATAACTCTAAACATGCTTACAGATGAAATACGAATCAAAATTAAAGCGCAACTCAAGTTTTCTGGTTATTATACTTAACACCATTTCATTCTAACAAGCCCATATCTTCCCTCCAAACCCCAGGGCGACGGCTTAACCCCCCATCACAACACCCGATAAACCGTAACACCCATCAATATATCCATAATCACAATGTAAATCCCCCGTTCAACTATAGCTACAGAAAAGAGCCGCCAATACCCTCCACAGCAGACCTTCAATTAAAACTCGGGGCGTATTTACATTTAATTAAAGTGAGGGATAAACGCTTCCATTTTAGTGCGAGTTGAGGAGTTTTAATTCGTGTTCTTTTAATTGCTTGCGGCTGACTCAAAGTGTCGCTTGGGGAGCCATAGGCGCAGCTTTAAATGAGTCGTGGACAAGGTTGATTGGATGTGTGGAATTTTTGAGAAAGTTTCCTCTGAGGGGATCTGGCAGCAAAGCACGGGAAATGGTCCAAATCGTCGAAATTATAGAAGAGAAATAGAAGTGAAGTGAGCATTATTAATATTGAATCGACTCCGAAAAAGAGTAACAGTTATTAGCAGGGCTTTTGGCGATGAGTTGGCACGTTATCGCCTGCTTAGTGATTTAAACAATATTACAGGCATGTGTTAAAGCTTGGCGACAAAACGCGACGCCAAGAATGCACGCATTAGCGACACTGCGCGGCATGAAAGTTTGGCAGCGAAAACAATCTCCAGTTAGATTGCCGTCACGGGTTTGAGGTCATCACTTGACTGTTGTTCTTCTGGAAATTATCTTAGGCCAGGGTCAGCCTGGAATCATGGACGGGCTTATCTGGTCAAGCACATCTTATCGGCTGTAGTTATCTACCCCACTCAATTAGTGGACAAAGGGGTCCCCCAAAAGGGGGACTCTCTCGCTCTCCGCAGGGGTCTCCCTTTAGGGGGACCCCTTTGTCCACTAATTGAGTGGGGTAGATAACTACAGCCGATAAGATGCGCTGGACCAGATAAGCCCGTCCATGATTCCAGGCTGACGTTACCCTTAGTCATTATTTAGGGTTACTATTGCTTACTCAACCACTATATCTTCTCTATGGTCAAAATCTATTGAGATACTGGTTAAGTTGAGATGATGTAATAATGAGCCTAATTGGAGGTGTGAATTATATTTTGTGAAATAGGAAGTTTTTAAATTGGTACTCAGGATAAACATATTTAAATGCATGTTAAGAAGTTGATAGTCAACATTGAAATGACGTCGGACATGATGATTTTCAATTAACTTTCATGATCTCCACCAGTTGAGTTCTTTGACCTTATTGGCTTTATTCTTTTAAATTTAATGTGAAATAGTTTGTACTGATAAGGTGAACCAGGCTAAAAAAACTCTCGTAAATGTACTTATTTCATTGATCCCGACTGTTATCCCGACCTTTGGATAAAGTGAAGTCAAATAGTAATCAAATTACCTATTAAACTTGAAGGAAGTTTATACGATTATATAATTATCATATATTGAAATCGAGTTTCTGGAAATTTTAAAAGAAGAAAATCATGAATTAAATACTTTTAGATGAGACATTGATCCTTTTGATCTTGACCGCCCCCAATTTTCTATTAGATTAAGGGGTCCAGGTTTGAATAATTAAAATACAGAACCAATTTTATACCAATATTTTAAAAGTTCCTTTTAATAATTTCTCGAACTTCTGTTTGTTCCATGGAAATGTCCCCGAGAAAATGCAAAATGGTGGTTTTTCACCAAGCACTTCACCACCTAACACCAGGGAGGAGAGAGTAATCAGGAGGCGAAATAATATACCACTGAGCGAATGAAGTACTGGCGACACCGTTCGGCCAGTTCTGCGCATCATAGCTATGGCATCTCGTACCCGTGATGCACTGCGCGAGGTGTGCGAGGAGAAATGGAGTTCGCGCGCGAGGAAATGCGAAGAAGGAACGTCATTCGCTCCGTGGCAAAGTGACGTATATTTCGTCACCTCTCTCCTCCCACTGGTCGCGGAATTCGAAGCCTTCCATGGAACGCTCGCGCAAGGCATTCTGGGATTGGGATGCCCTCAAAGGAAAGCCGCTCATGACCGCCGGCTTCAAATGTGCGCTACTGCGCATGCATATTTCGCCTCCTCTTTACTCTTTCCTCCCTGCCTAACTCAGCCTAGACTCGATTTTCCATTACATATTCCTCTGTCTTCAACGAAAAAATATTTAACCACAAAAGCTCTCAATACAAAAAGATCCCTTAACCAGGAGTTGAATTCTCATATTCCAAACCATAAACGCCTACTCTCTACATTTTAAAGCTCTCCCCACTGCATGGCAAGCTTCAGATCGAACAGTTATTCTCCTACAATGTTGTATAAAATGATATTCCTTCTCCAGTAATACCTCTTTTTTCTCAGTCTGGTGAGGAGCAGATAGGAAAAGAAACTGAAGATATTCCATTACTGAGAGAACTTTTTTGTATATCGAAGGAGACAGGACTTTGGTGTGGGAAATCAAAGGCCAGAAATTCGAGGATGTTTCCGCAAAATATTTGCATTTGAAGAGTATAAAAAATTTAAGAGAATGCTAGCTAAGAGATCACAGGCCTTGTTTGAAAAAGTATGAATAAATATTTTTTTTCTACAAAATGGAACACCGTTTCTGTGGTTGTGTTGTTTGAGAGGAAATATAATTCAAAATCGGAGAAAGTGTGTTAAGTTTAGATGCAATAGAAGTATAACTAGCGATTTCTCTGATGTATTGGGAGTTTCTTTTTATCAAAGATTCGTGAAAAAGAGATGTTTGAAATTTCAACGAATTTAACACATGAAAAATAATAATAATTTTCATCGTTTGAATGTTTGTTTTCTAAAATGAAAGAAATAGTATATGCATAAAATTACCTATATTAAAATTGATAAACCTAAAGTAACAAGTAGCAACTATTCCATCTTATAATTTCTCGTATAATTACATAAATTTTTATATTTTAATTAATTAAATATGTATTCATAGAAAATTACTCACAGCATTCTGTTAAAAGTTTTAAAAATGGCTCATAACATGACAATTGGAGTTCCCATTCTCAGCTGGGGAGCTGAGAAAGCATACTTAAAATATAAAGTGGGGTGGCCCTAGATACAAGGATATCCCCTAATTTATAACCTTTTTACTTGTTATATTTTTAACAAGAAATAACAAGCAAAATAAGTATCATTAGCAAGTTAAGATAAAAATTTAATTTCAATAAAAAACCTTAATGATCCATGGAAGTTTTTTTTTTCTAGACATTCTGAGACTTGTTAGTAATTTGAATAAAATTATTGACGAAAATATTATTTTATAATTGAGCAACAAACACCGTAATTTTATATATCGTTTAAAAACAGATCAAAATAACCAGTATATTTGCTATTCAAATATAAACGTGGACAAAATGACAATATAAAGAATTCTCACCTTAAGCCTTCATTGTTTAATTAATTCTAACATTATTGACAAGTATAATTAAAATATAGCATGTAAAGAAGTTATACCTATAGATAAACTAGACCCATATTTATTTTTTTGAATGTTTACCTACTTTAATAAAATAAGTTGCACTTTTAAATTAAAGGGCATACTATAACTAAAGAAATTTGCAAACATTCCTAGCAAAATAAATATAAAAATAAAGATAGCTTGGATAGATTTACCAAAATGAGCGTAAAAATAAGTACAGCATAATCTCTCACATTCTAACATGCCCTTTTTCAATTTGAAAAATAGTTATGATAATCATTTTCTCAGTTTCCTTTCACTCTAGCTCGACTTCTTAGACTTGTCTGAACATGTCAAATTCACTTCCAAGCTGAAAAGAAGGAGAACCTTCCCGTAGTTCTGCAGAAAAGAAAGAGATTTTAATATTTTCACTTTTTCTGAGAAAAAAAACTTATTTTTTCTTATCATTTGAAAGCACATTTCTGAAAAATGTCACAGCTCGAAAGAATTTATACTTTCTGCTTTGGCAAATTTCTGCCCTTGGAGAGAGAGAGAAGTATAACATTATTATTTATATTTTCTTTCGACTGGAATTCCTGGAGAAACTTCTCGACGAACAAAAAGAGAGATTCGAAAATATCCTCCTCCTTTTGGGTCAAAGTCTTCGAACGGGAAGTTCCGTATGACGTTTCTAAAACGCTTCACAACGTGCGAAGATTGCGATGTTGTTGATTTTAATTCCGCTCTTTTTTCTCTTTTCTAAAGGCGAGGCAGCTAGTGTTAGCTGTGTTTTCTTAGTGTGATAAATATGGAAGAAATTTGTTCTCCCCATTCGGTGTTAATGTAGAGCTGCGTGCTTAGACGCTTTGCTCCGAAGTGAATGTAGTGCTTTAGAAGAAATTGAGATAGATAATGCTTTTTGAAAGTGCTTCAAAGAACTTCAGTTGACAGAAAATGTTATTTTTAAGAAATGTTTCAAATTCATTTCCTTTTGGTTGTTTACAATCAAATGTACCTAATATTTTGTTACTATGAATAATGCGAAAACGCTTTTCTTGGGTATATTTCACAAAAAAATATACACTGTAATATAACGATCCTATAAAATATAAGGTTTTAAACTGGCAACTGTTTTGCTTATACAAAACTGTGCAAATCGTAAATAGACGAGATTAGTGATGACGTTTTTTGTTTTGTTTGGAAACGTTGATTCGACCCGTGATTGGTTACATACGGATCCGTACTGTCCGTACAGTTCACGGAACCAATCACAGACTGAATTTACGTTTCCAAACAAAACAAAAAACGTCACACTAATCTCGTCTATTGCAAAGTAAATCAGTAACCACAATGGCATTTAACTATTTACATCTATGTTTCTCAGTTTATTATGCAAAAAAACCGTTGTGGTTACAATTACTTTGTATTTTTATACGGTTCTACACAACTAACTCTTTCCTTTTGTTTTAAGTTAAAGTTAAGTGTGGCAACACAGCTTTGTGACGCAATCACGCTAACTTCACGTTCAAATACTACTGCGTTCGAAGCAGCAGTAGCTTCAGCGACGTTCCTCCTGCTCTTGCTAATCGGGCTGGCCCCGTTTGGTTACCTTTTTGATATTTACATTGTTGCGTTAGGGTTAATTTTAAAACCTAGTTTTTCCTTTGTCTCCCGCCCTACCCAGGACCACCACATTAAGTTTCGTTGACAAGTTACTAATAAAGTTACTGATGAAATGACTAGATACAATGATGTTTAATAAATTCGAAAACACTTGTGGTGGCTGAGGTGAGGCATCTACCCCACAAGCCACACACACTAAACTCGTAAAAGACTTTCTTCTTGTGGCAGCAGCATTCTCTCTCGCTGGCTATAAAAGGCAGCTTGCAGATCAACTCTGGCTCTTCTTTACTGCGTTTTTTATATTTTTAGATATTTAACCTTTTGATAAATATGTTATTTTAACGTAACTTCGTTTTTACTGGCCAATCTGAAGTAGGACACCAAAGTGGTGACCCGTCGTTCACGCATCATTTCGATTTGATTGCTGCCTGTTGTGATCGCTCAAGATGCCCCCGACTGTAGATGATGACAAACCTGTGACAGAATCGATCTCTCGTGTGGCTGTGAAACCACCACCTTTCTGGAAAAATAACCCCTCCTTATGGTTCATTCAGTTAGAAGCCCAGTTCTCATTGGCCGAAATAGTTAGGGATGAGACAAAATACAATTACGTAGTTTCAACAGTGGATTCCGACGTTTTGGACTCCGTTAGCGACATCATTCTGAGGCCTCCTGACCAAAACAGGTATGACGTTTTAAAAAAAAGATTGATATCTGTGCACTCTGAGAGCGAATCGTCGAGGATGAGACGTCTTTTGCATGGCCTGGAACTTGGCGATCAACGTCCGTCCCAACTTCTTTTTCAAATGCGTTCCTTGTCCAACGGCTGTATTGACGAGACACTGTTGAAAACTTTGGGGCTCGGTCGCCTCCCCAGCAACACTCAAGCTATTTTGCTTTCTGTGGCCGAGAGTCTTGATGGATTGGCTTCCAGAGCAGATCAGACAGCCGAGTTGGCCGTGGACGCTACTCATGTACAGGCTGTTGACGCCTCCAGCGGTCCAGCCCCAGTTGCCAGCGATCCAGCTCCAGTTTCCAGTGATCCCAGAATTGACAGGCTGGAGCACCAGATATCTCAGTTAGGCGCAATGATCGGCAAATTGAATTCCACCATGGATCAACGCCATACTCGAGATACGACCAGAGACTGGCACCCTCGAGGCCGCAGACGTTCACCATCACAGCCACGCAGATATAGAGACCCCATCGAGGGAATGTGCTTCTACCATACCAACTTTAGAATAATGGCAAGGAAATGTAACCCTCCATGTTCTTTCGGAGTCTCCTCGGAAAACTAAAGGGGCAATCGCTAACTGGCCATACGGATGATTGCCACGTGGATCGCATCATGGTGGCCGATTTTATTTCAAAGAAGTCTTACCTCATAGATACCGGAGCGGACATTTCTGTTGTCCCTAAATCTTTCGCACCTTACGCCAAGGCACAGGACCTAACCCTGTTTGCGGCCAATAGCTCAAAGATTAAAACCTATGGCACAAAGCGGATCGTTTTGAACTTGGGTTTACGACGTCATTTCAGCTGGTCATTTGTAATAGCGGACGTTCGTCAACCCATAATTGGAGTGGATTTCTTGAGGTTTTACAATTTGCTTGTTGATGCTAAACATCGCAGGGTTATCGATGCTAACACTAAGTTATATTCCGGCGGACAACTTCCCAAAATTAGCTCTTCCGCTACTAATTTATCAATATTGGTTGGCGACTCTAAATTTGATAGCCTTTTGAAAGAATATCCAGAATTAATTAACCCCTCCTAACCTGTAAAAACTGATCATAATAATCAAGTTTATCACCATATTGAAACTAAAGGTCCACCTGTTTTTTCAAAACCCCGTCGTTTGGCTCCTGTTCTTCAAGCGGTCCGCAAGGAGTTTGAATATCTTATGGCCCAGGGGATCATTCGGCCGTCAAAAAGTCCTTGGGCAAGCCCCTTACATGTTGTTAGAAAGGCTAACGGAGAATATCGACCGTGTGGAGACTACCGTAAGCTTAATTCGATCACGGTGCCCGATCGTTATCCGGTTCCCCACATTCAGGACTGCACCCAGAGCTTGTACAAAAAAACAATTTTTTCAACTCTCGACTTGACCAGAGCATATCATCAAATTCCTGTCTTTCCACCCGACATCCCCAAGACAGCCGTAACGACCCCATTTGGCCTTTTCGAGTACACGGCCATGCCCTTTGGACTGCGGAACGCAGGGCAATCGTTTCAAAGACACATGCACCAGGTACTGTCTGGCCTTGATTTTTGTACTCCCTATTTTGATGACTTGCTCATAGCATCTTCCTCTGAGGCCGAGCACTTCGATCATTTGAATCAAGTTTTTTCTCGTTTGAGGGACTATGATCTCAAATTGAATCCTGATAAATGCGTTTTGGGAAAAACTTCCATAAAATTTTTAGGCTGTCTCATAATAGCAGAAGGCGTAAAACCACTTCCCCACAAAGATGAGGCGATAACAGAATTTCCTAAGCCTGACACTATATCTCAGCTCAGACGTTTTTTGGCTATGTTAAACTTCTATAGACGGTTCCTCCCCCACGCTGCTGAAATCCAAATTCCTTTAAATAAGTTATTGACTAATTGTAAAAAAAATGATAATCGCCCTGTCTCTTGGAATGGCGAAGCGGAGCTTTCATTTTCCCAATGTAAATCTGCTTTAGTGGATGCAGCAACTCTCGCCTACCCCGATCCTGATATGCAACTGAGCTTACTCGTAGATGCCTCTAGCACTGCAATCGGGGCAGCTCTGAATGGTGCTACTTCAAACGGCCCAAGACCGATAGCATTCTTTTCTCGTAAATTAAGTTCTGCTGAAATTAAGTATAGCACTTATGACAGGGAACTCCTGGCCATATACCTCGGTATTAAGCACTTTCAGCATCAGTTGGAGGGACGTGACTTTATAATTTATACGGATCATCGCCCGTTAACTTACGCTTTTTCCAAAAATTCAGAATCATGTTCTCCTAGACAACTAAGGCACTTAGATTACATTTCCCAATTTAGCACAGATATTAGACACATCTCTGGCACTGGTAACAGCTTAGCCGATGCGTTGTCCCGAATCCATCAGATCGACAGTTCAATAGATTTTCATGAATTGGCTATCGCGCAGAGGGAAGATAACGAGCTCCAGACACTTTTGACCAGGTGTTCACTAAACTTTCAGACGTTAACTTTTGATGACAACGTTGAGGTGATCTGTGACACAACTGGTAAGAAAACCCGACCTTACGTACCTTTACAGCTCAGGAAGCGTGTTTTTTGTCCCTCCATAACCTGTCCCATCCGGGTATTAGAGCCTCGAGGAGACTGGTGTTGGATAGATACGTTTGGCCCTCGGCATCCAAGGACATCGTGGAATGGACTCGGTCTTGCTTGCAGTGTCAGCGGGCTAAAGTTAACCGTCACACTCTCAGTCCCATCAAACCTTTCCCTCTATCTACGGCCAGATTTGACCACGTTCATCTAGACTTGGTTGGCCCCTTACCACCCTCTAATGGCTTTCGTTACTTACTTACTTGCATAGATCGATTCACCCGTTGGCCTGAGGCCATTCCTATATCCGACATTACAGCTGAGACTGTGGCCAGCACGTTCGTGTCACAATGGATTTCTCGTTTTGGGGTACCGTCTGTTGTCACAACTGATCAGGGAAGACAATTCCAGTCAAGACTCTTCTCAGCGTTGACAAAACTACTGGGTGTCAAGCATATAAGGACAACACCGTATCACCCTGTCAGCAACGGGATTGTGGAAAGATTCCACCGCTCTTTAAAGCAGAGTCTCAAATGCCATAATAATACCAGGTGGTCTGATGCCTTGCCTTTGGTCTTGTTGGGCCTGCGCTCTTCCTTTAAAGAGGATCTTCAATGCACTACAGCGGAATTGGTTTATGGAATGACGCTGCGACTGCCAGCGGATATCCTCCCACCATCTGCAATCGAGCAGGACCCATCAGAATTTGTCCAACATCTAAAGTCTACCATGCAGTCACTAATTCCAACACCGGCTTCAGCTCACTGTCAACCGGGATCTTTCATTCACCCAGATTTGGCCGACTGCACTCACGTCTTCGTCCGCTACGATGGAGTGAAGAGGCCTCTACAGCCACCTTACGATGGCCCCTTTCGGGTGCTGGACCGTACTTCAAAGCACTTCACTGTTCAAATCCGCAACAAAGCATCAACAATTAGCATTGATCATCTAAAACCATATTTTTTCACGCCAGATGACAGGAATATTCCAACTACGCCTGGTATCCTGAGGAAATCAACAGATTCATATGCTACAAGTTCGGCACCGTCCGCTCGACCACTACCCCATGGTGCAGAGAGTGATGGGGCCACGGATGATGGGGAACCTTCACCAATGGTCACGCGATCAGGTAGAAGGGTTCGATTTGCCCTAAGGTAACCTCAGTGTCTCTGACACTTGGGGGGGAGCACTGTGGTGGCTGAGGTGAGGCATCTACCCCACAAGCCACACACACTAAACTCGTAAAAGACTTTCTTCTTGTGGCAGCAGCATTCTCTCTCGCTGGCTATAAAAGGCAGCTTGCAGATCAACTCTGGCTCTTCTTTACTGCGTTTTTTATATTTTTAGATGTTTAACCTTTTAATAAATATGTTATTTTAACGTAACTTCGTTTTTACTGGCCAATCTGAAGTAGGACACCAAAAACTGATATTTTCAATCCAATCGAAGCTATATTGATTCTTTTGCTAAGCTTTAGCCAATCTCAATATTTTTGCATGCATAGTTTTTATGATTGAATGACATTTTAAAATGCCGTTTTCTTAGTAAAGATGCTTAAGACTGAAATAATGGTTAGATAGTATGATATCATTCAATGTATGTGTAATTTCATTCCCTAGAGGATCTCTAAAAAATTAGAATTTACCATAAAAAACAACTATAGCCATCTTGTATTCCCAAGATTTCCACCAAAAGGCATTACCATTCAAAGAAACATAAAGGAAATTAGATTCTTCCTGTTATCGCTTTCAAAAGTAGTTTCAAAACAACCTAGCTTTACAAATCCCCATTACTTCACATAGAATGATTTAAAACTTCTTCCTAGCTCCATTTGATTAATAAACAACAAATAATTTCATCCTCAATCCTCTGTGATTCTTCCAAAACTTTCCCCTTCACAGAATAAAAATCCCTCCCAATTTTTCTCGGATTATGAAGTTTAAAACAGCATTTAATTACTTTAAGCGGAATGGCATCAAGGGGCTTAGCCTCTCCATAATAATTAATTGCTGAAGAACTCACCAGAACGGATTACGTTTCAATGAAACGGATACAAACGCCTCTCTGCAGATTAAGCCCGGTTTTATTCGGAGTTTGTTCGCGGAAAATTTACTTCAACACTATAAAGTCTCCCCCGATTCGATTTGATGTATGAATGAATTGTCGGAGCAACAAAACGCGTATCAGGGGCCGTCAGTAACAAAGTTGCTCCGGGTCGTCTTAGCTTAATGAGAAAGAATTGCGAATCCCCGCTTTTGCGAGATTAAGTGTTTTGCGAGGTTCTGGCTCATTGCTATTGAATTTGCGATTCCGCCTGAGTTGCGGCGGACTTTTCATTACGTGATAGTCACTCATCGGGGAACGGAAAGTTTTGATTTGTTATTATTATTATTTTCGGGGAGAAATAAACGTATTCCCCCTTGTCTTGTATGGGGGGGAATAACTTTTGGTCGACGGCTCGTGTTGAGGAAGGCTGCTTTGTTTTCTTAGACCCGTTGTTGGAGTATAATGGAGAAGCTTTCGGAAAGGAAACTATTAATGAAATGATGGTGTATTAGAGACATCCGGAGTTTGCAAACAAAGTAAAGTAAATGCGTCTTTAAGGATCAGGAGAAGATACGTTTATTGAATGAAGAAAACTCGTGAATTGTCTAGTAGAATCAAAAGACATTTTAGCTCTTTAACTATTGGATTTATTAGTTGATAGTCATAAGAAGGGTGGGGGGAAATTTTTATTTTTTGAAAGGAAAAAGTAACAAACCAATATAACTTTCAATTGTTTATATTTATGTTTTTCAATTCTGTGTGTGTTAGATATTATCTTTAAAATCATAAATTAAATATACTTTCATACTTCATTCAATGCAGTTCAGTACAATGCTGTTAAAGATTTCTTTTAACTGTTAACATATGAAGAACGTATTAACAGTGCGAGATAATTATTTGAGCGTCATTTAGGAGGGATTGCCCCCGTTTTTTGAAAATTCGGTATCTTCTACAAGGAGCATCGGGTGTAATCCAAAAACTCTGAAATGGAGTTAAAACAGTACACTTTTAAGGGGTCAAATTCCAAACCCCCTCTAAAAGTTATAACTGCTCTATAGTGTTTTACCTTTAAAAATTCGTCTTCTTACAAGAAGCGGTTTCCCTTTGGGGTTTCCTTTGTTCCTCAAAGAGTTTGCAAAGGAGATAAAACACCAGTTTAAAAGAATAATTTTCAAACATTTTTATGGGTTAGGCCTCTGGCCCCTTTCAAACTTTAACATTCATTTATAACTTTTACCCCATTCTGTGGTTCATACTTACTATTGACGTTAATTATTACTAAGGACGTTATTGAGTCAACCCCCTAAAAAAAAGTAAGGTTACGGCATGACCCAGCCCCTCTTAAAAAATCCTTTCCACCCAACCGAAAACTGATTTGACTACCCTGATACGTAATTATAATTCATCAACCTATCGAAAGTTATTTTAACGTCCCTGCCGCTTAAAATGGCGGAAATACCTGCTTAAAAATGGCTTTACCTGCTTAAAAATGGCGGAAAAAAACTATTAATAACTGTGTAAATAAAGAAATTTAAGGTAAATAAACAACCTCAATCCCATTTAAAATATTCAAATGGTAGAAAAACTAGCCTTCTTCGTATTGTTAGATTACACACTCTCCCTTTTGAACACTCAACTTACCGAGCAGATCCCACACCGTTTAAACCAAAACCAATCAATTCTAAAACCCCCGTCGTCACAGCAGTAGCAACCAGTTGCAGCGAAGGAGCCCCCTCCACACATTGTTAATTAAACCATTACACCAGAATCCCCGCACTGCAACAAAGCCTCGGCCACACACACACCAGGTGTACACTGCGCATTAAATTAATTGCTTCCCCTCGTATTTATCACCAGACGGGATTAATTAATCTCTCCCACTGTTTGGAGTTTTATAGCAGCATACGTGATAAATCGAGAAGACCCGACTGTCTCCTTCCTTCTGAATGGGGTTGGATGGATACGGAACAACGTTATATCTGTTGGATGTGAGTTGAAGGATTTTTTGTTGTTGTTGTCTTGCGTAGTTAAGATAATTATTATAGTAGTTAGGTCCGAGGGGTGCTTTGTTGAGATAAGATAATATGGGGGGTTGAGTGTACGCTTTTGTTGTCGTAGCTCTTCCATGTATAAATTCGGATATAAAGTACTATACAGTCAAACCTGTTTTTGTGCGAGGAATAGGGACCGTACAAAAAAAATCGCACAAAAAAATTCGTTCCAAATTTCGCGAGTAGCTATAAAAAATACATTTCACAGCACATTTAAGGGGCACACCTAGTGTGAAATTTTCAAAAAATCGATTTTTTTATTTTTTATATTTCGATAGGTTATACCTTTAAAAATAACATACTAAAATTTTAAATCGATATCTTAAATAGTTTTTGAGTTACAGCCATTTAAAAGAGTAGCCGCTCGGCAGTGAACACGATCATTTTATCTTTAAACGCGTTTTTCTCGAAACAGCATTTTTCGAATTTGCTTGCGTGATTACTCGGAAACAAATGATCCGATCGCTATCAAATTTTTTTTGCATCTTCTCTATATAGTTCTCCATACGATGACCCTCCAGTTTTTTTTATCTGATCAAAAATCGAATTTTGGCAGGCCAAAAACGACCAAAATTTTGGGTAAAATTTATTTTTTTTTCAACATGCCGCCATTTTGTCAATTTTCGATTTTTTTGTTCGCCCGAGGGTCATCGTACAGACAATATGTTTTAGTTTCACGAGAATTTTTTTTAGGTTTTATCAACGGAGAAGACTGCAATCACGCAAGCAGTGGAGGACCTTTTTTTTTGGTGCAGCCGGAGATCGCGTGTCATTTCAAAAATATTTAATATTTTATTTCAAAAATTTTACTGTGTATTTTCAAAACATGTATAAATATACCCTCAAAATTTTAAAACGATTGATTCACTAGTTTTCTTTTTTTTAATTCCCAAAAATTGCCTTTTTTAGGCTGTCACACTAGGTGTGCCCCTTAAAAAATCCTTTTTTATGCGGTGAATAAGGACCGCATAAAAAAAGGTTCACGTAGGACCGTAGAGAAAATCCCTCAGCTTGTTTCATGAGACCCATGTATGTCTCGGTAGTCAGGTATACAAGATTTTTGTTCTAATTTGAAATTTTCATACACCGCCCAAAAAAATCGAAGTGAAAAATCGCACATAAAAGGTTTGTACAAAAACAGTGTTTGAGTGAACTTCGTTATCTCGATCTTTGATAACTTGAAAAACTTAATATCTCGGAAAAAATGGTGTTTTCCCATTGAAATAAAGTATCAATTAATAGTATGCTTGGACCCAAGCAGCACAAATATTGATATTTGTCCAATTTTTGTCATGCACAGCCAAATTTGTTTACTTCTATAGTTGCATTTACGTAAACTTCACATATTTGGCATTAGCTGTGCTACTAGGGAAGTATAACCTTGTCATCTGCGAAACTCGATGTCTCAAATTTATGTTCGAGTCCCTTCGCTTTCGACAGATGGATATACTGTACGTTACAAAATGTACTCTATGCTGTACTATGCAAAAAATACTATGTTTATAGCATACGTGACAACTCGAGAAGATGCAACTGTTTCCTTTTCTGGGATTGAAAGGACACGGAACAACGGTGGTGGGAGGTTTGGAAGATGCGGGTTGAAAGGTTTTGGTTGTTGCTGCTGTCTTGCGTGGTTAAGATAATTATAGTTAGTTTGGAAGGAGTTGAGATAAGGTTATTGTCGAGATGGGGGTTTGTGAGTGTACGCTTTTGTTATCCTAACTCTTTCATGTGTGAATTCGGAAATAATGTAAACTATAAAATTGCTCTGCAATGCTTATTTTACGTGTAATAAGAATGCAAATAAATATTTGAAATACATTTATGTAGTATTTTCTTTAGGGGACAACGTTCTCTGTTTGTGTCAGATATTTTTAATTGTGATGTGTTCACAGAACATTGAAAGGTTCCAGAGAATTAACAAGATAATTTGAAATGAATACATTAAGTTTTATACATGAGTTCGGGTTGTTACCCCTTGGCAACTAACATTTTTTTCATTCTTCGGTTGTTTTCTGTTCTGTTTGGTAATGATAACAGTAAAAGCTAAATTTAAAAAGCTTAAAAAACATTCAGGGGACTAAGTTTATATATTTCACAAGTATCAAGTGTCTTATAACGTTTTCTTCTTGTTCTTAAAGACAGACAGTACATGATCTAAATCTTTTTGAGTTTTATTGGGGGTTGTAGTAACAAAAATTAATATAATATTTTGATAAAACTGGTTCTAGGAAGTAAGCTTGATGGATTTCTCTTATATTTAAAGAAAATGCTAGTTTAACTGAAAAAGAAAAGAATAATTATAAATTAATTAAGAAATATTATTATTTCTTTAATCCTTTCTTATCCCAACTTTTATGAAACTGGGGTCCCGAAGAAAGTTTAAGGGATTTCCAAAGAAACAACTAAAAAAATCTTAGACAATATTTTTTTTTCAAAATTGTGGCTTAAGTTTATTCTACCGTCTTTAGTTTTTTAATCAACAATTTTTAACTGTCTAATTTCGCCTCTAAAAAGCTATAAACAGTTTCAATGAACTTAAAATTTCCATTTACCTCGGGATCCACCTTGCTTCCAAGGTTTCTTATAAAAGCCTAAAAACACACTCTTCAAAATACCCTGTACAAAGACATTATTATGAAACTTAAGATATGATCACATTGAATAATAAAATTTGATAGGATCTAAACATGGGTCTGCAGAAGAATGATATTTCTTAGATGGGGTAAAGAATATGCAATTTAAATATTGTTCTTAAAGGAGAAATAAGGATACATTCTTTACCGTGCCTTTTATGTACATAATTAACTTCAAAGTTTATACAATGTTTCATTGAACGTATGTTTTTCTGTAGGGGATATTATAAAAATACATCATTACTACAGTAGATATTCACTATTATAAAAATGTTAAATTAAAAAATAAAATATTTTCTACAAACCGTCCCAGACTGTTTATTTAGTAAACTCCATTATCATTAGAAAAATTTTTAAAGCTTTTCTCACGCTTTCATACTCTGAAAAATTTATTTAGTAGTATTTTACGTTAATTACTTATTTTTTGAAGTTGTGTATTGGTTTTTAATTATGTACCTAAGCTTTTTTATAAAAATTATTAAATGGACTGTTTCAATATACTCCCCAAGGAAATCATCTAGTCATTAATTTTTATTATCTGAAAGTTTAAATGTTATAACTATAAAATGAATGAAATATATATTACGTGTACAAACCTTTTGAAGTTTGGAAAGAGAAAAACTTTGATTAGTTATAGCCTTTACAGTAACTAATGATTCTTCACAGTAATTTTTTTTCTGAAACTAGTTGAAAGTTGTGAATCAATAGTGCTTAGAAGTTTGAGAAGTAGTTCAACCGAAAGTTATCTGTAACATTATATGTGATAATATAAATTTTCAATCTTCTGGTTGGGATAATATTTTTGCTTTTAAAAATTTACACAGAACTAAATAACATACCTACTTATTGGAAGAAGTGGAACTTAATTAGAGACAAAAAATTATGCTTCACGTCTAGCTTTCACCTGAGGCATTTAAAGCAACCCATACCTTACTTTTAATCCTGTTCAGAATGAACTAAAGTTTATTCATACAATTTACTTCATTTGATACTTTCTCTTATGTGAAGTAAAGATTAAAGAGAAACTTTACAACAAAACTAAGTCTGTGTTTCCCTGAAGTTAGTTTAAATACCCTAAACCATTTAATTTATAACTTTCTTTGCTTTATTTGTTTAACCTTTAGTGTAGCAACTCTTAATTTAACAAAACATTTCAAATTAAATATATACTAAACCTTTGTTTCTGACATTGGCTTCAAATAAACAGGTTAATAATTCAAAAGTTTAGTTAAGAAATAAAATTCCAGTTTTAATTATCATACTTTTAGTAATTTGTAAAACTACAAAAATGTACTCTCTACAATAATGTACTCTTTAAAAGGTCGTGTGTGTTTAAAATATCACTAAGTTTTTATTTTCTTTATGGTAACTTTTGTCTACACTTTGTCGTTTTATGAATGTGTTTTCGTGTTCAGGTTCCTAGGTGATTTTGAATTACCTTTTAATTTTCTACTCTTATGTTCGAGTTGCATATGACTTTTGAATCAGTATATTACATTACTGCAGGTTCTTATGGTGCAATCAAAATAAAATGATAAATTAAACAAATCAAGACAGGAACCACGGGACAAACTTTGGAAAATTTTGGGATCAACCATTGAGGTTTTTTGGTTAGATAAGTCTAATGCTGTATCACAGTGATAGGATAGTTGATGGAGTAATTGATGGAGTATAGACATTTGCTTAATCTTACTTGTACTCTCGTGTTATAGGGTTTTTACTTGTATGACTAAGAAGCTAAAACCGCATTTTCTTTTAAGTCAATTTTTGACACTGGAAGTCTTGGTAGGTGTTTTTTTTTAAGAAAATATTTCTCCCATAGTTTTTAACAGATGAAATCGCCTGTATCTTTTTGTTCACAAGAATTTGATTTTACAGTCCGGTGGCTTATTTTATGGGCATGTTTTTTCTAATTTCGTAAGCGGTCATTTAAGTCGAATTTTATAAACATTGAAACAGGTTTAGGAGTAACATTTATTTTAAATAGATAAGCTTCGGTCAAAAGAGTTTTCATGGGTTTCAAAATAATATCTAGTTTTCAAATATGGTCCTAGATTTTACCCTTTGACGCTAGCCCATCCCAATGGCGGGTATTGTATCACAGTGAATGGACTATAATCTCTGACGTGAAGTACTAATAAACATGTCCATTGCAAAACCCCAATCAACGCACATTCGCACGACAGTTTACTCGGTATGCACTAATGAATGCGCAACCAAATTCATTCACTTGTCCCTTTTTCGGCAGGGACGATAATGCAGGACAGAATTTATCACCGGGGCAACCATTAATCCCAGCGACGCTTCGTAATTGTCGCGGAATGCCCGCCAAGATTTGTCATTCTTCGCCAATCGAATTACCCGGGCAAAAGAACAATGGATAATTGCCAGGAACGCGAAAGGGGATTGGCCTGATGGTAGGCGCGCTCTGATTGGGCGAATTTTGTAACTAGTCTCGTCAGGTGATTGAATGTGGGTACCTGGTGGTGGTGTAGGGGTTTCTTTTTTGCTACTTTGGAAGGAGATGTAAAAAAGATGGATGCTTTGGTGGGTTTGTTTCATTTGTTTTGTGTCAAGTGTCCCGAAAGGGTTGAATGCGAAGATGGATGGAGGTATCTTTGTGGTCTGTCGGTATTGGGAAAGTGTTTCTGAGAGTTGGGGTACACCGTTTAAATGAAGAGATGGCAAGGAGATACAACAGGAAAATGAGGGCTTAAATGTTTCTAAACTCAAGAATCGGTAAGGACTTTCTATATGGAAAAGAAAATTTAGAACATCAACATTTTTTAAAGGGAAAGAGTACAGAGGTTGGTTAGATCTTCAAACTCTAGAGAAGCAAAGTCCCTTGTTTCCCCAAGTTAACTTGATCCTCATTTCATCGACCGCGGTGGGATGAAAGGCTGAGTCTGCCTTGCCCGCCAACTTGGGAACATACATCAAAATTTCTTGTAGTTTAATTAAACACCCAGAAACAAGTCTCGTATCAAGAAAATATGAAAAAATCATAAGGTCCAATCCATTTTAACGTGATGGATCATTTAAAAATCATGTCTCACAATTCTCATTCTATGTCACAAGTTGACCAACTTATCTAAACGCAGTTACCCCCCGTGCAATGTATTATTTATGAAACTAAAATCGAACCATAATTCAACATATTTTTGAAACCTTAACTTATTATTTTGATATTTTAGGATTAGTAACACTTTTTACTATTAAATTAAAAGTAGTAGCACAAGAATGCCTATCTTAGCATTTTTACACCAATAAAAAAACTATTTTACCCTGCGATGTCCCCCTTTGTCGCATTGAGTCAAACATACTAGACCCCTTCCTCTTCTCTAAACGAGTCGCGTAATTTTTGAGTTTCCACACAGTTAGATCTAGTTATTTCTAAAGTAAAAGAGAAAAGAGTGTGTGTTTTAAAATCTTTACGCATAAATAAAGGTCTAAGAGTTTTAACATAATATAAATAACATTGAAAAAGTTTCCTTGTCGCATTGTTAACTTTTTTATACAATCATAGTCACAAAAAGAATAAGTTTACTTATGAAAACCTTTCTTGATTGAACCATTTATTTAAAAAAAGAAATTCCTGACTGAAATAAAAGTGTTTTGTTTTTAAATCAAACCTGACATGAAAGAATGAACGAAAATCCTACTCCCAGAGATCAAAAACAGCGTTTCAAAATTGATATTGAATGAGATTTTAATAAAATCCTTCAAAGTATATTTCTTCTTTAACAAACAGTTAGGAAAAGAAATAAACTCCTTTTAATATAAACTATTACTAAAACTTTAAAGCAAACTTCTTTAGGTTTTTACTTTAAGAACCGTGTTACTAACAAACTAAACTTTTCGTTCCCAAACAAAGCGTGTTTCATTCTTTTTTCCTTCTTTTTAAATTTTTTGAAATTAATTTTAAAGTTAAGTTAAGTTTAAAGTTAATTTTTAAGTTTTGAAATTAATAAAAGTTAAACTGAAGATAAGACTTCTTTTCATTTTTGCTAAAAATATTAGTTTGTCCATGTGAAAACTTTGATTACTTATAGGTTTAATAATGTTATTAGAGAGTGTATCTGAATGCATTTTATAAACCAGATATTATTTCTTTTAAACAGATTTTTCGTGCAATTTTTAAACCAGTGGTATCTCAAAGTTAAAAGTACTACCGGTGATGCTCCAAAATTTTCTAGCCTGTTTTGAAATTGTGTAAGAGATGCAAACTAAAAAAATTTGCATTTGACGTTTTCACGCCTTTTTTTAAGTTAAACACTGAAATTAAATTTAAAAAATAAATAATTATCGTAATTAAAAAAATTTGCTAGTATGTTCCTCTCTTGGGTACCTCTATCGACTAAACGAATATAAAAACACTGGAATTGCCCATTGTACCCAGTGGGGGGGACTGTAGCATTCATACACGATTCCTCACTGTTCTAAATACGGTATACTCCCGATATGACGAAGTCGAAGGGACAGATAAAAAATTTCCAGATAAAAAGTTTTCGGCATAACATATTAAACTTGAGGAATACTTAATGTTTAAGGAGTAAATATTTTTAAAAAAAATAGAGGTTTTTCGACATCCTTCTTATCGAGAGTATACTGTACGTGTGCATTCCTATTTCCTTTCAATAACCACCATCCCACTTACCCCATATCAATGCCAAAGTACACAAAAACATCAACAAAATGGCCAATCACACTCAATCATGTATTACAACCAAATCACTTACACCAACGGCAATAGCAGTAAGTGTGTGTGCCAGCAATGCTTCCCCTCAGGAGCAGTAAGCCTCCATTCTTCCGTGGCAAAATAAACATGTCCCAGCTTGTTATTTATCTTCGCCAACTAGCCCTTTCTGATTTGCAGTCCACCAAACCGGCCTGAAGACAGCGAGGAAACAATATGGCCTCCATTAGGTTGATTGCGGGGGAGGGCTTGTTAATTAGGGATTCTTGGGGAACCTAGTGGTTCAGTGTTTTATAAACTATGTAGCTGTGAGTCACAGTTACTTAGTGCACAGGGATAGATAGGTTGATAAAGCTTAAAATTTTATGATTAGTATTTTTAATGCAACTTTAGGATTCGATTTTCACCGAGTAATTTTATTCTCGTTTCGCCCAGCATCCTAAACCCTTTAATATTGAACTTTCTAACATTTAAATGTCATACACTTTTTAACCAATATTTTATTTCCTGAACCATGATTTAGTTTATTCTAAGTAATCACACGTTGACTTTCTTAAGGCTCATTCATATTTATCACTTTATTGGGTTCATTTTGGAGGAATCGTCCAAAGTGAAAAGTTTGAGATAATTTGTGAGTTTCACTCTTTATTCCTTCACTTTTCTGTGCAAACTAGCGATTCACTGGAGTTATTCCCTGAATGAGCCTTCGAGCCCATGATTTTGTTTGGTATGAGTTAGAGAGCCTGTATACGAGAGAGGCGACAACTCAGTATAGCGCGGGCAGATCGGCTGTTTGCCACAGGCGGTTCCATCCGGTTCCCTCCACAGGATTTGCATGGGACGCGAGACAAGCGGAACGATACAGTTTGGACAGAATTTTGGACAGAACTGGATGCGCAGAGACGCTTTTAGGCGAGTTGTCGCCTCTCTCTCGTATACAGGCTCTCTAGTATGAGTAAATAGTACAACATTTTTTTAACTCATAGGTTAAAAATTCACTCCGATATGTTGTTTTTATAAGATGTTACTCTACGTAAAATACTTGCTAGTGGCTAGATGTTAATTGAACTGTCTGATTCGCACGAGGAAGACCGAGGTTTTTTACATAGTTTTAGCTGAGGTTGTCTTTTTAATCTATAGAGTAGTAGTTAGTTTTGAGAAAATGTTTCGTAATATGTCCCAAGTTTGTTAATAAAATGAAGATACTCGTAAACTTCCCAAAGTTGCTTGGTTGTC
This sequence comes from Tetragnatha versicolor, assembly GCA_024610705.1. NCBI lineage: Eukaryota > Metazoa > Arthropoda > Arachnida > Araneae > Tetragnathidae > Tetragnatha > Tetragnatha versicolor. The sequence goes on from JANDEH010000003.1 coordinate 37,050,641, forward strand.
ATAGTTATATTTTTAAGTTCCATTTTATTTAGAAAATTATTAGGGAACACCTTCCATTTAAAGAATATTTATGATGTATCCAAATGCGTTTAGAAAAATAAATGTTTAATTGATAAAAAAACTATTAGATGGTTTATTATGGAAAAGGTTTATACTTATCTCAAAATATCCAAATGAATTAAAAAATTTCTTCTGTATTTACATTATTTTTAAATGTTTCATATCAATTTTTAAACAGTTTTCTTGACTACCATTTTACTTATTTCTTAAACTAATATTTAATAACTTCCAAGTTTGAGAAGTATTGCAAATAAACTCTCTCGAAACTTTAATACTATTTTTTCCTTAGTTTGTTTTAAAAATCAATCAAATCCATCAAGGTTACTTGCTTACATTACTTTAACTTTTTTAGTTCCTTGAACAACGCAATTTTTCCTTTCTTAGGATGTTTTTAATTCGTAGAATACACATTTATCGTGTTTTAATCGAAAATGAAGTAGCCAAAATTATTCAAAACTCTCTTACAGAATAACATACTGTCATGTAATGAATATATTAATTATTCATGAAGGGGTTTACTTCAGTTACTTCTTTGAAGGGGAAAAACAATTTTATTGTAAAAATTAACTTTATGAGAAAACTTGAAAACATGCTTTTTATTTTCTTTTGCCTGTATTAATTTTATATTTATTATTAAGTCTGTTGTGAAATTTATGTCCTGGACATGTAACGAATCTTTTAAGGATCATTATGTTGATGTATTAGTATTATTCATCCTTTTTTGTTTTAAAAATACTCCCATAATACTGTTTTCTACTTCTAATGGGTAAATAAAGTTTTATAAAAATAAAGGGAATATTAAATCAAATAAATAAAGTAAAGCGTCAGTTTAATAAAGGGAATAAGTCCAAAAATGGCAAATTGAATTTCTGTATTATAAACAGGATCTTAAATTTCCAGGAAAAATGTGGTGGCTATACAAAAAATGCCATTACTTATACAATTTTTTCGATTTTCTCTAAACTTGGTTTTTGGACATATTCCCTTTTTTAAACTAAAGATTCAATTTAAAACGTTTGAATAGTATAAAATGTTCTAGCAATGATAATGCTGAATAAACCCTTTACCTAAGAAAAGCAAATTAAATATGTTTTATAGGCAACTTATATTTTTTATTTGCCATAAGCAGAAAACCTATAACTACAAGTTGTAGAACAAGACCTCCTAATAGACTTAGTTTTTATCATCAATTTAAATTACTACCAATTTAAGTGTTATCGTCCCAACCAAAACATACTATATTTTTAAAATGGCGAATAAATAATTCATTCCTTTTGGTGTTCCATTCGTTTTGTAAAATTAAATAACTAACCGGTTTTTCGAATTTTTATTTTTCTTTTTTAATTAACGAAAATTTGTTTTTTTATTATTATTCTTTTTAAATCTGAGCTTGTTGTATCACATGTGATAAAAGAGAATAGAGGAGGCACAGTTGGAAAAAAATAAAAAAAAAATTTCTCAAAATTATGGAACTTTTTCTTAACTAAATTTTTAAACAATATGATCTATTTTAAGGTTAACAATTAACCTGGGAAACCTTTCTTTCACGAAAATTCAGTTTACATTGTTTCTTTCATTGTTGCGTTTCAACCAACTGTTTAAAAAAGAAATTTCTTCTCACAAAGCTATTAATTATTTTGCGAAGTTAGTGCGATATTTTACTGCTCTCGTAAAGTGCTATATACAGACGATTAATTTGCGTAATTTTTGCGATCGAAATATTTTTAGGCAATTTCCTCAAAAAACCTACATTTAGTCATTCCTCAATATATTCTCTCTGCATCTTCTTAAAAAAATTAAAGATGCTTGGCTGGATTCGCAAGAAAATGTAAGTATGTTTGGTAAAATTCCATTATTTTTATATCCCGTAGTTAAATATTTTTTTAATCTCAACTACATTTTACACACAGGAAAGTAAACTCAAAATTTATTCAATTTAAAATTTAATTTAAAAAAAATAAAAAATTTTAACTGAACTTTGAAGAAAAAATATTATAAATATTTGTTCAGAAAACTAGTGAGTTAATTTTCCAAATAGAGGAGTACATTGGAAATACAAAATACTTTTATTAAAAGAACTTTTTATGTAGTTTAATTACTAATTTCTGAGTTTACGCCAATCATTTTTTCAAAAATTCATCTTAGACAGTCAATAAAACCTGAGTGGTCCATGCCCCATCAGGGAGCAGTTTTGTTGAAAATTTTCAAATTGCCCTGCTATAAAATCAAAATTGTTCCCCTGTGGGTTCGTGCGCCAAACGTTGAGAAACAATGTACTAGATAGTTCCGTCAGAAAAAAAAGGCTAGTTTATATTAATTTCAAATATAATTGCCCGAAATTTAGTTATCTTTTTATTCTTTAGGTAAAAATACCAAAAATATGTGACTGGATATTGTATTTAAACTATTTCTTCTGCATAAGACAATTTATTTTAAATTCTATAATAAAAGAAAGACAAAAATATAGAATGTTTTGGTTTAAAGCTTAAAGACTATTTAGGACTATTTACACTATTTATTGTGTTAGGATTGATGTTGGTTTTGAATAACAAAAACACATATTTTCAGAGCGAAAATCCAGGAGAAGAGGAAACTCAAGAAGGAGGCCAAGAAGCTTAAAAAGCTGGCCAAGAAACAAAAGGGTCAAATCCCTATTGAGGAGCAAGACAACAATGTCACATTGAACCCGGATGAACCAGTAGATACAGCTCCTCAACTGGGTGATATGGATAACTTAACCACTGATGAAGCAGGCCCTATAGACATGGTTGTGAAAATTCATGCTCATATGGCAGAGGACGACCACATGGATCCAGAAGTGATAGTCCATGAGGATGTCTCCACTGATACACCAATGGAAGACCACGCTGACATGAATGTGGCAGACTACGACAGCACAGCAGAGGATGAGAAAACAGATCCAGAAGAGGCAGTCCTCAACGATAAGGAAGTAACCGTCTCCACTGATGCACAAAAACATGATGACCAAGCTGACATGGAAGTAACGAACCCAAATGATACAGTAGAAGACGACTATGCAGATCCAGAGCTCCCAAACCATACCGAAATAGAAGCTGAACTCAGCACTAATGACTTGGAACAAATGTGCGCTGATCCACAAGTCATAGCCCTCGCTGGTTGGATAATAGAATCTCTTCGCCATAGATGGTACAGTGATGATACTGTGTTCTTCTACTGGAAAGATCCATCAGAAACAAAACCCAACGATCCACTAACAGAACAGACCACTGACACTAAAGCAGCCGTACACACCAATACTGACTTGGAGGGAGTTCAAGACCATCGTGAAACTGGAGAGGCATCTGGATCTTCGATTGAAAAATGGATCCCAGTGTGTATGGAAAGCCATCAAAAGGTTCGTGTGAATCGCTGTGGATCCGAACCAGATTTAACAGATGTCTCCAACAACGACCCTATACAATATGTGAGGAACCACGAGCGATTCAAGAGACGTCGTTGGGACTTGGCTCCCAGACCTTCGTTTCTCTCATCTCTAAAGAAGACCACGGAGAGGAAATGATGTTAAAAAGGTCAACTTTGAAGATCATCTACCGATTGTGACAAGTATCCCACCCCGATTGTGACTAAATCCCAACTGTGACAAAATCCCTACAACCTGTCGACCATGAAAAAACCCTAATTATGACAACACGACAACAAAAGAAGGATTAATTTTGAGTTACAACATTTTCTGTCCAGAGGAACGCAAAGTTTCCTACTTCTGACTTCTTGAGTCTAGTGAACTCTTCTTGAACATTCTCATAGGGACTATCAGTTCCTTTAATGTCAAGTTATTGTGTTGAACTATACACAAAGAGCAAAGACTCATTGGAGTCCCATGAACTCTACCCGAACATTTTGTAAGTGTCGATTTGTAGAGTCATGCGCTGTCTGCAGTACTGACAAATTTGAGTCGAAATGAACTCCAATACTTGAACGTTTTCCAAAGGATTTTTCAATTCCTAAAATGTCAAGTGGTAGTGTAGTACTGTATGATGGAATGAAGTGCTTTTTTATTCATGATGTGTTTATTTTCTCTTTCATGTGTCTTTTTTATTATACTAATTGGTACTTTAGGATGAGCCGTGCACAAGCGCAATGTTTACTGATAAATCACTAAAAATCAAACATAAAATTTTTATTCATAACAATCAAAATAAAATAGTGATGGTTCGATTCCAAGGCATTCGATATCAGAGAGAGATAGTTTTATTCTAATCAATTAGACAAATTTCGAGATTTCAAATGACTGAAAGTTTAATATGTTTTGAAGACAATTTTAAGATTCTGCTCAATCTGAAAAATTTTTGCATAACCGTCTTCAAAATTTATGAAGATATATCTTCTCTTTAAAACATCTGAAAATCGTCTGCAAAAATTCTAAACACAATTTAAAGGTAATGCTATGTCTTCAAATGTCTGTTAGCTGTCTTCAAAAACTTAGGTGATAATTTAAAGACAAAGCAAAATCTGCAAAGTATCTTAAAATTTTTGTAGAAAGTGGCCTTTTCTGAAGAAAATCTCCAGATTATTTTTAGTGGGAAATAATAAATCTGTTCTAAAATTAATGCAAAATAAATTGCACATTTCTTTAAAATGTACTTTATATCTTCCTGGAAAATGACGTAAATTAAAAACAATAGCGAAAAGAATTCCCCCCTCGTCACACAGAGTTTAATGGAATATATGCGATAAAGCAGATGCACAAAACTGGATAAACACTCCCCAAACGTTTTAGCAAACAACTACGGGAAAGAAAAAACGTTTAATTCTGTTTGTTTTAGACAGAAGAAAAACAGTTTTCAAATAGATGCTCCACAAACTTCCTCCTCCGCAATAACGTATAAGCAAAATAATAAATAAGAAAAATACTTTTATATTCTATTGTACCATCCTGAAGTTAATTCGATTGCCAAAATTTCCTCCCGCTTTTTTTTTTCTTATTGAACTCGATCGATTGCGTTTTGTAAGACGTTCTTTTTTGTTTCTTCAAAGTTCCAACTTTGTTCGCTTTGTGTGTTATATCAATGCATGGCAGAACAAAGTGCTTTGGGGATACACAGAGAAATAAAATCGTATTAGATGCCTGAAAATATAAAAAGCAACCTATTAGTATGCGATATACATTAAAGGGGCTTTACGGGAAATGCTTCAAGATAATCGCTTTGCTTCTGTCGTAAAAATATGATTTTTCTTGAACGGTTGAACTCTTTGCATTTATCTAAACTAAACAAAATGGTATCTTGAGTAAGTGAAGGAAATTTTAACCAGCATGTTTTATAAAGGCCATGAATGAGTTTCAATCTGTTTTGGATATTGGGTATTCTTTTTCAATAAAATAAATACTCAAAAAACATTAATGTCAAAATTATGTTAATTTATTTTCCAATATATCTCAATCAATTTTAAAAATAATCAAATAAATAACGGGATAACAAATATATGTTCGTTGAACATTTATCACCCAAAGAGGTACAAATTTTTAAAAACAAAGGGTACAAAATTTTGCAATGAATTAGGTTTGATAAATGTATAAGTTGTAAGTCACACTAGTATTAAACTAAAAACAAAAAAAAGTGTATTAATTAATTGAAAGAAAGAAATTGTAAATACTGTTTTTAACATTCTTCACTTTTTCAAATGAAGTAATATATTATTATATTTTTTATGTTTTATTATGTCCAACTTACAGGCATAGTGTATAGCAGATACCAAACACATAAATTGAGTTCGTGCAGTGTTTGTTCAACAAGTTAGAATTCCTTGATAGGGAATTCAACAACAATTCTTTGGGGGGTCTTCTTTAAAAATCGTAAAATATGTTCCAGATATAATAAAATCTATTTTATCAAGTAGGAAAGTTTAAATTTAATAAACATGTATAAAATCTGCAACTCAATGTTTATATTTTTCATCTATTTTAACATGTTGGAATACTTCTAAAAAGGCAATTTACGAAAATCGGAACTATAATTTTAAAACTTAAACACTTTTCTATGGAAAACTTTTCTGAAGTTTCTTATGAATTTGGTCAAAAATATATTTATTTGAAGAAAATATAACGAACCCATGATTGATAAACCAGTAGACTTTCTTCCATGGGTATTTTTCAGACCAAGATTGTTTTTACTTCACTCCATAATAATTTTCCTTTAGTATTTGAGAGAAGAAATTCTGAGCAGATAAATTGAATCTTTCTTCCCGAAACCATATTTTAAATCCAACTCAATATGGAAAACAATGCATTCCATCATCATCTATCATTTGAGGGAGTGAAATTATAAATGTATCTGCATTTATCGATTGAGCTTTTGAAAATAAGTACTGTGTATTTTAAAAATTTCCCCACAAGAAACTTAATTGTGATTTGGACTTGAATCTGGATTCAACTTACATGGTACAAAAGTTTCTGTAGTCTTAGTTGAGTCGTTCTTCATCTCTGCCGTGTTTGGTTAAAATTCTCATGTAAAGAGTCATCATCAAATGATTTTGTTCTACTAAAGAGAACAGAGATGAGCATTGGCTTGACGGGGACTAAAGATTCTTGTAAATATCAGTGGTCTTTTCCAGTAAGCCTTAAAGTACTATCCAATAAATTATGTACAATTTTATGTTAATTTATGTATCACTTATAATTTCTTGCTCTCTTTAGAAATTACGCGTTTCTATTCGTTGGCATTCCAGTACTCGAAAGGTCGGCTTTGACACCCATTGTCATCTGGTAAATTGGGTCTAACAGGTGAATGAAACTACAAATTTAAATACAGTGTAAAATCTTTAGTTACTCAGTAATTTTTAACTAAGAAGAGTCTCATTTTTAAGTGCATTGACTTCTTTGCGTTACACAATTTAAGAGAGTAAATTACTCCAAAAAAAGAGATGTCCCTCAAGTGGCAGAATACCTTACAGTCTATTGTGTACACATGCAAATACTTTTCACTTTTGTTTAAAGGTATTCAAAGAAGCTAATTTGGAAAAACTACACTTAAAATGCTCTACACAAAAGAAAACCCATTATAAACCCATTTAAGGAAATTGATTTCTTCAAATTAACAAAACTTAACATATAATTAACACACATGTGTTGTTAGGTTACAATTTTAACACTCACTACATTTGTATCTTATTGTGTTATTAATTGATTGAAAAGTGTCAGAAATGTGGTTATAAAAATAGTGTTTAAAATTTGAGTGTTCTAAAATTTTTGAAGGAAACACTATAAAAACACGTTTTCTGTCTATAAATTTTAAATACACTTTTACAACTCTATAATTTTCTCCACACAATCAAAACGCTTTTGGTTAAAAGTGTTCTTTATTATGTTTATTTAGCGTTTTTTTTTCACGCATTTAGAGTGTATGAAGGTTACGTTTAGTTATTTATCATAATTGTCATTGTAAGAATAGATAGAAATAGTTAAGAACTGTTTAAGGAGTAAGTTGGATTTTATTTTTGGTTTATTACCGGAATTAAAGCACAAAGGCTGTTATGCTTATAATATTCTCCCTCTTATAGTTTTCTAAAAATTATTTTACCTTACACGTATAATCTTAACTATTCACGATAAATGCAAATATCTTACTCTCCCAACCTCTTTTAGTCCCCCCCTCCTCTAGAACTTAAATCAATATTTAACTATAAGATTTTTTGAAGTTATGTATGAAATGGTTCTAAAAGTATTCTATCGACGATATCTCCTGAGACCTTTGAAGCTATTGCAAAGATAATACTAAAAGAAAATTTGACTACCACATTATTACTATAGATAAATTAATTAAGAAAAATTAATCACTAATTCAGATTCGATTATAACGTTAAGATAAAAAGTGTTTTGGACGGTAACACTAAAGAGTTTAATATAATCGTTATAATCTTCTTAAGAGAGACAATTACTTTTTATTTGTTTAAGCATTTAGGGAAAATATATTTTTAAACCCTTATTTCAATTATTAATCAGCCCCATTTCTATGATATTTAATGAAATAATAAATAGGTATATTACTGAAAGGAGAACACCGTTTTTATAGCTTATCATCTTCAAATTTTCCAAAAAGAGTTCCTCTCAGTTTCTTAGTTCTATTGGTTAGAAGAAAAATCCGCTAAGACCAAATCAGAGTTATACTTCACAGCAACGTCACTACATGGAAGGAGAAAGTGAGTAAACACAAACCCTGTTGGGTTGATAGAAGGAAACTCGATACGCGAATTGTGAAAAAAAGACTATTTATACATGGGTTTAACGATATAATCATATTTTTAAATTGACGGTCTTTGTTTCACTCGAAATTCAGACACCGCGATGGGAACTACTTAGTTTGTTAGTGACGTAGTAGGTTCAACTTAAGTTGCTGTCTAGTATAGGGGAAATGGAAAACACTTAATTTTGAAAGATTAACGTCGCTTGGGACTAAAACAAGTGTTGTATTACGCAAATACTACAGGTTTTACTGGCTATGTATCCACGATGTGGCTACCTAATTCATTGCTTGTGAATTCTTGTAACAGGTTTTGTATCACGCCTGAGTGTCACTGGTAGATACTGATGAAGTCAAGATTCCCTTCCTCACGCGAAATTTATCTCTTTATACTGTTAAGGAGTTCCACACAAAAATCTCTTCCGTTCTTAAATAATTGCCTAGTTTCTCTTTGTTAAAAAGTAATGATTGAACCAGGTGCCTGTGTAAAGTTTCATATTTTTGTGGGTTTTTTTTAAACTTGTTATGAAACAACCCTTTCACAAGAATTTATAAACAACTGACTAAACATCTGAAATAATGAAGTTTGAACAAATATTGTTTCACTTGGAACCTTTTAAATCTTGAGAAGAAGTACTCATTTGCTGCATACCAAACTTTATACTTGTTAGTAATGGTAGTATATAAACATACCATATTTTAAAAATGTGTAAATAAAGATCTGCCATTTTTTTTATTATTTTAACTGTCCCTACGGTAGGCTTAAATACTCTAACAGCCGTATTCACTGCCACTTGACGAGTGTTTAACCAGCAATTATAGAGAGAAAATAAGCTTTTCGCTGACTGATTGGTGGAATCCTTTTTTAACCAATGGTTCACCGCTGGTCAGGTAACAGTTAATAAGGCTGTTAAAAATATAATAAACACGCGAATTCACAAAAGAGAACATAAAAACACATCATTAAATAAAAAGCACTTCATTTCCATCATACAGTACTGCACTATTACTTGACATTTAAGGAGCTGAAAATCCTCTGAAAAACTTTCAAGCATTGGAGTTCATTTCTGACTCAAATCAGTCAGTACTGCAGACAGGATATGACTCTACAAACTGACACTTAAAGGAACTAAAAGTTCCTGCAGAAAATGTTCAGGTAGAGTTCATGGGACTCCAATGAGCCTTTACTCTTAATTATGTATAGTTCAACACAATAAATGTTCAAGAGTTTAGAAGACTCAAATGAGTCAGAAGTACTTTTTAAAGCAATAGTACTTGACATTTAGTAAACTTTGCGTCCCTGTGGATAATGTTCAAGCATATGGGAAAGTTCATCCGACTCTTATAAGCCGTAACTCTTTGTGACCTTGTCACTGCTTGGCATGTCAGAAACAGCAATTTACTATGGGTTATGTTCAAGTACAGGACACACGTCAATTGGTGTTAACTCAAAACGAGTATTTTGACGTAATAGAGAGACACATTCGGGAGTCAATTTCAAGATGACACAAATCGGGAGACAAAATTGGGAGTCACATTAAGGATGTTGTCATATTCGTGGTGATGTCATATTCACAATTGGAAGACGAACTGTAAAGCCGACCTTTTTAACATCATTTCTTCTCGGTGACCTTCTTCAGAGTTGATAGAAAGGAAGGCCTGGCAGCCAAGTCCCAACGACGTCGCTTGAAGCGTTCGTGGTTCCTCACATACTGTATAGGGTCGTCGTTGGAGACGTCCGTCAACTCAGGTTCGGATCCGCAGCGATTCACACGAACCTTTTGGTCGCTTTCCATACACACGGGGATCCATTTCTCGGTTGAAGTTGCAGAGGGCTCTCCAGATTCTTGATGGTCTTTAAATCTCCTGATCTTTCAAGTAGAAGAAAACATAATCTGTGTCTCCATCGCTGTACCATCTATGTCGAAGTGATTCTATTATCCAACTAGCGAAGGCTTTAACTTGTGGATCAGCGCAGATTTGTTCCATGTTGTAATTGTTGAATTCTGCTTCTATTTCGGTTGAATTTGGAGTTTCTGGATCATTCTGTTTGTCTTCTCCAGGGTCATTGGGGTTTTTCGTTTCAATTACTGCTTGGTGAGGGATTTCAGTATCGGTGATGGAGATGGTCACTTCCTTATCAATGGAGGATTCCTCTTCAACATCATTGTGGACGGCTACATCTATATCATCATGAAGTGGTGCTTCTGGATCCGTGTGGTCCGATTTTCCTGGGTTGTTGATGCCAGCGTCATCTTCCACTTGTGCATCGGCGTGGTCGTTCTCTTTCATATGAGCATGGACTTCCACAACCATGCCTGTACGGTCTGCTGCATCAGTGACCAAGTCATCCTTGTCGTCCAGTTGAGGAGCTTTATCTACTGGTTCATCGTGGTTCAAAGTGGTAGAGTTGTCTTGCTCCTCAATGGGGATTTGACTCTTTTGTTTCTTGGCCAGTTTTTTAAGTTTTTTGGCCTCCTTCTTAAGTTTCCTCTTCTCCTGGATTTTCGCTCTGAAAAAAAGGTATTATTTTATTATTTATCAGAAACCAACATCCCTCCTAACAAAATTATGTTTAAATCAAAATATTCTGTACTTTTTTTCCTTTTTTTGTCTTAAACAGAAGATAAGTTTAAATATAATATTATCCAGTTCGCTATTTTTATATTTTATTAACTCCAAGAATTAAAAGATATTTCAATTGGAGTAATTATAAAATTATACTAATAGCATTTTTGACCGAAGTACCTAGTGTAATGATTTTCACACAAACAAAATCATTTTTTAAGTAAGTTAAAATTTCATAAAGATTTTACTTCATCTATAAGCTAAGAACTTTTTATGTTTTTTATTTAAGGTGGTTGCCTACATAAAAATGCCCTTTCGGACCAAAAATTCCCAAAACACATCTTTAGCTTTCCAAATCAATTTAAATTTTGTCTTTATCTTTCCTAGAACCAAAGTTACAGAAATTTTACTTAAAACTAAAAAGGCATTTTATTAAGGAAAAGATAAAGAAATTCGCATTTTTGATATTTTCCTTCTCCGCAAAACTACATAACTCAAAATATTATAAGTGAATTTCTATAAAACTTGGGTACAATAGAAATAATATGATTTAGGAGTCCTACTATTTTTTGGCTGTGGGTGTAATATTTTTTATTTTATGAATAGTATAACTTCAAACTTTACTGAACTTTGGAGTGGTTTTTTAGTTTTTCAATTTTAGTGCTATAACTTTTCATATTAAAATATATCATACATAAAAATAGTAGGCCTCCTAAAATATGTGTTTACGAGGATAATAAAGTTTACAAAACAAAAATATCTTCATATAAATTTGAGTTATGATGTTTTGCAGAAAGGCTGTTTATTGAGAATTGTATGCATAAATTTTTCAATAATATGAAAATTTAAATTAATATTTAATTATTTTTTGTATTATTCATAGTTTTTAGATACATTTAATTGTATAAATCACAAATTAGGTCAACATTTTAATTATTAAAAAAAGCATCCATAGTTTGGCAACCACCTTAATTTTAAATTGAAGAAAGGAATCCGTTTTTATATTCTTTTTCAGTGTATAAAATGTAGTTCTAAGGTACGTTTTATAGTCTGTTCACTTTAAACTGGCGCTTGAAAATATTTCCTTCCCCCACCACCGATCGGTAACCATAGCAACTATCTTCGTCACTTTGACGAAGAAGGCTTACTATTGGCTGCTCGAAGATAGTAACTATGGTTACGCTTCTAGTGTGGGGGAAAGCAATATTTCTCAAGCGCCAATTCTAAATGAATAGAGTATAACATAATAGAAGACAGAATCTTGGGAAAAAAATACTTACATTTTCTTTCGAATCCAGCCTAACATCTTCAAATTTGAAGAAGATGTAGGGAATATATTTGAGGAAGGACCAAAATTGTCTTTTTTTATAAATTGAAGAAAAATATTTGATTAATACAAAAATTACGTAAATTTATCGTTGGTTATAGCACTTTACGAGAGCATAAAAATATCGCAACTACGCAAAATAATTATTAGCTTGGGTGAAGAAATTTAATTTTTGAAAACAGTTTGTTGAAACTCAACAATAAAAGAAACAATGATCTGAATTATCGTTAAAAGAAGGCCATCCCTCAAGTTAATTGTTATCCCTAAAATATTGTTGATCCTATTGTTTAAAAATGTAGTAATAAAAAAGTGTTATGAATTGAGTATTAGAAACTGTTTTGTATTCCTTTATTTTTATAGACAAATATCGGAACTTATATTTATTCAATAAAGTATACGTTCACCCAGCAAATTCGCACTTATATACTTTTATATTGAATCCTAACATTTTTTTATTGTAATTTACAAAAAAATAACGGGGTTAGAAAAAAAATAAAGCTATTTGAAAACCTAACAAATATTTGTGTGTACGGCCATGACTTAACATGAGATTATTGCATTGCTGAAAATCATATTTTGTACCTAATCCTAGTTTGGCATCACCTGCTTAAAAATTTTTCTTCTTGAGGTCCATGATGTCATCCCCACCCAAGCCTCCAGCCACCATAGTAAGAATCGAATTTGAAACCATCAAATTTTTTTCCTCAAAAAATAAAAAAATGTGTCACCCCCTTTTTTCTCATAGGAGGAAGAAAGCCAAAAATTTTAAAATTGCCATCAGATCAGATTTTCTTCCTCTAACTAAAAAAAACACAAAACTACATAATAACACCGAAAAACTTGCAAATTTGCAAACTTTTGAGGCCTGAAAAAGTGATACTGAAAATGCTACAAACATCTCCGTGAATATTCATGAATTCTCAGGATATGTTTTCTAGTTAGTTTTTATAACATTGCACTCTTAAAACGATTGTATCAAAAAGTACTCAAAAAGGATCCGATCCAATAAGTACTCAAATTTGAATACATGAATATACTCATTCTGAAATGTGCATACTCAAAAATGAAACATCGTGAGCTCAATTTTGAGTTCAAGCTCAAGATGTTTCATTTTTGAGTATGCACATTTTCAGAAATGAGTATAGGGGAGAGTGTTGTACCTATGGACAAAAATCACGTTTGGATTTTTCCAAGACAGGTAAAATCCTATTTTTAACATTTAAAGTGCCTAACCTATAGTCCTAACCTTTGTGAGTAGGAGGATATTTTTTATTAGCTAAAATCTTCAAAATTGGATTTTTAATTCATTTTAATAACTTGACGAAATTTGTGTCCATAGGTACAACAACGTGCTCTCCCTATGGACAGACCCAGTTGTACCTGTGGACACCCTTAAAAAAGAAATTTTTAGTTGAAAAAAGCTTTAAAGGAACATTTTTACTGGTGTATTACCTTTTAATAAACTATTTCAAGCATTTTTAAAATTGGGAATAGATTTTTTAAAGTAATGTCGTTTTAGATCGTAAATGATCATTAAAACGAAGATGATTGATAAAAGTCTTGATCTTTTACCAAAATACATAAATCACATAGGATTTTCAGATCGAAGTTTGAGGTAATGGTTTCATCAATCATGCTGATAGATCTGATCACTTCACTGATCCATAAAAACAATTCGATCGACACTTAGTTGTGCAAGCATTTGGTCGTAAGAACTTTCGCAAATCTTCTTCTGTGGAAATTTTAAGTTTTCTGTAATCATCATACTTAAATGCGATAGGGTGCTTAAGATTTTATACCATATTTTACATTAAATGCAAAATAAAATCAAAAATTTTAAAAGGTAGTTTAGATCACAAAATATTTGATTTTTCATCTAAAAATCCCTTGAAAATAATCACCGACAAATAGATAACCATTTAGAATTAATTTAATATGCATTAAAATGCATTCACTTTAATGAAACCTGATTCAAAAACGCCGATTAGCTACAGACACCCACAAGAACGTGTCCGTAGGTACAACACGTATGGTGTCCGAAGGTACAACACCAGGTGTTTCTGCATTTAAAGTTCTATAAAAAATAAAAGAATTGAGATCTGGCAATTTCTAATATCAAAAATAAAAAGTCAAAATCTCGAGGATTCGCCCCTTATATCTCATTTTATCGTATTATAATTAAAGGGGAAGAAAAATATTAATGTAGTGATGCACTAAAAAAAACTTTGAGCACCTAAAAACAGCAAATTTATTATCCTACTACTATTATAATTGTGAATGTTTGTCTGGATGTTTGTTACTCTTTCACACAAAAACTACTGAATGGATTTTAATGAAATTCTACCATAATGTAGCTGATACATCAGAATAGGACATGGGCTATAATTTATAAAGAGAAAATCAGTCCTTCATTCTTTTTTTCCCGTTTTTCCTGCTTTTTTTTCACTTATTTTTCCGTTTTTGAAAACCTGTTTTACCAGTCATACAACGAGTTAAAAATAAAACATTGTTTCAAATGAGACAGATCACTAGACTTTTTCATTTACTAGATCTTTTAGTTTAGTTTTAAACACTGGTTTTAAATTTGTTAATTTGTTCACTAGACTTACTAATTTACCAGACTTTTTACTATGGTTACAAATTGGTTATTTTATAAAGGCACCAAGATATTAAACATTATCAGGAACATCGGGATTGTAAAAAGTGACAAGAACACCGGGATTGGAAAATTAGCGAGAACATCGGGATGGAAAAATTACCGGGTTATAAAAATTACCGAGAACACTGGGATAGGAAATTTACCATAAAGACACCCAGAATACCGGAATATAAAAATTACCGTAAACACTGAGATAGGAAAATTACCGGGAACGCCGGGATTAGAAAAATTACCGTGACCACCGGGATAAGATAACCCGGAACACACTGGGATAGGAAAGAGGCGCCTGGGATACCGGGATGATTTGTAATATTGCTAATTTACAAAATTATAAATGTATTTTAAGAAATATTTTAAAAAATTAATTTATTCACCCCACCCGTGCAAGGCCGGGTATAACAGCTAGTATTAAATATAAATATTATTTTAAAGACCTGATTTCACGTTAGCAACTATATAGCATCTGTTTACATTCAAATTCAACCACAAATTCATATTTCCATTTTTTCCCGAATTTTAAAATGCGGTGGCTGAAGGTACAACCGTCCTTAGGTACAGCACTCTCCCCTATTCATGTATTCAAATTTGAGTACTTATTGGATCGGAGCCTTTTTGAGTACTTTTTGATACAATCGTTTTAACAGTGTGGTAACATTACACTCATTGAGGTTTTTTCTTCAGTCCCTTAAATGTTTAATTAATTTTCTAATCATATTCATTTCTCCACTTGGGGCACTGTAAGTCATCTGAATGGATTTTTCATGGTCTCGTACCTAGGGGTAGAGAAATTACTAGGCTATACTCTATTCATTTAGAACTGGCGCTTGAGAAATAGTGCTTTCCCCCACGCTAGAAGCGTAACCATAGTTACGCTCTTCGAGCAGCCAATAGTAAGCCTTCTTCGTCACTTTGACGAGGATAGTTGCTATGGTTACCGATCGATGGTGGGGGAAGGAAATATTTTCAAGTGCCAGTTCAAAATGAACAGAGTATACCTAGCTCGTCGCCTTTGGGCGACATTCAGGGGGACTTACCTAGGGGTAGACCTTACTTCCTTGGAGACGTTGGCTCTAAATAAAAGCCGTGAAAGGTACTTTTAAAACACCCTGTATATTCCGTATATCACAACAGGAAGAAAAGAATAAACATCACATCATAATAAGGTCTTTTTGGATCAGATTCTCAAAACCCGTTTATTTTCACATTCCATTCCATTTACAACAAAGGGAAAAAGACTCAAAGAGCATTCTAAAATAAGAAAATAAAACATATAACACCAACCTTCCACCAAAAAACACATCATAAATTCCACTCAAAACACCTCAAGACCAAACCTCACCACCCCTGGAAAAACCCCATCTCTATTCTTCACCAGAAAGAGAGAAAAAGGCAATATGACAATATGAACAAAAACGGCACAAAAGAGGTCGGAACAAGCCCATTCCTCTGATTAATACATGGACTCGCGCCCACTGGGACCGTAACCCCTGAACCGAGGCGGGAAGACGACGGCAGAGAGCATATTAACAACGGACATGCCACCTGGCTGCCTGGAATGGAATGCGGCCTTTTTATTGCTGGCATTATTTTCTGGGGGGCTTTTGATAAGGAGTTTGGTCAGGGAAGGGAAATAATACCTGCAGTAAAGTTGTGGAGTGGTGTTTACGTGGAAATGCTTGGGGATGTGGGTTTTTTACGTTGTGTTTGGGTGTTGTGGTCAGAAGATGAAACTAGTAGTTCACTAGTGTGGATAGTTACTATATGTGGTCCTTAATAAAATGGCTGTTGATGATTTTATTACATTAATGCGCAATGAAGCAAATGTGATCACACAAAATAAAGAAGTCAATGTGCATGGCATGCAGTAGAAAGCAATTAAGAGGAGATATCATAGTTGCATGTTTTCAAGTTTTCCCCATTTGTGTTTTATTTTAAGCAAGTACACCAGCAAAGTTGTACGCTCAAACCTGTTTTTGTGCGACTTTTTATTTTGCGACTATTTTTGTGCGGTCTTTTTTACTGCGATTTTTATATACCGCACAAAAAATAGCAGGAAAAAATAACGCATAAATAAAAAATTGCACTAAAAAGGACCCCACAAAAACATGTTTGAGTGCAATAGAATCTTAGAGAGATGAATGCCCCTAGGCGTCATTTTAAAGAGATCAATTGAGATTAAAAAGCAATACTGTTCTGGAAACTGGTCATATGTTCCTCAATGAAGACAAAATTTGTTGTCCTTTCATGATAAATATTAGTATATAGATATATACAAATATACTTTGTACATACAATACTTTGCACGTATAAAAAGTAGTTAGTTATGAATACTTTGTTATTCTCCATTACACACTCTTTTCAACTGAAATTTCACAAAACTGCAAGTTTTAATAATTTCAATAAAATTAGCCTAAAAATAATGTCGCATTAAAATCTTAAAAATAGAGATATAAATATAAAGATAATATAACCCCTAGATATTCACATCATACTATGCTCTTACGACTTCATAGGGAGAAATTTCAGCAGTGTTAAAAACGTAAAACTCCTTGACATGAATATTTTAAATAAACGTCATTAATTATTAAATTTAATAAATAACTAATCTTCAAGTTATTTCGATACCTATCCGTGTGCTCAGACATTTAATCCTGTTTGCAACCTATTTGAAACTACTTATTCACACAAAGGACTGGATCAATAAGATTAAGTTGCTTATACAACCTCGGAATACCGTAAAAACATCTCCAGCCTCTGTATCTACTCAATGGGAACTTCAAGACGAAGCAGGTGTTTCCTGGTAGTTATTTTTAGCTTTCGTTGATAAACCATAGATTATTGATTTTGCTCAGTGGAGTCGACCTATTCTCTTAGATAAAGCTTACTTAGATCTGTTGTGAAGAGAAGATGATGATAGTGGAAAGATGACCTTTCAAAATAGAAGCTTTTATTTTATTGGCATATGGAAATGAATTTAAAAGGTTTCACAATTAGATTTTTCTTCTTCCATATATTTGAACATGTAATAAAAAACTTAATAAGTGTTTTTCCATTCCTTATTGGCAAATAAGATTTCAGTTTGTGGATTAAAGTTGTTCAAGCTACTTTTGTACTCATTTTTATGATAAGGTACAATAGAAAATAATGTCGTACAGAAGTTTTTAAATTTTAAATATTATTTTTTAAATATCATTGAAAAAAATATAAATATACTCCTTCTGTAAATTTATGTAATTTAAACAGTAGTAAATTATAGAAACTGTGTATAAATGTATAAAGGTAAGAAACATCTTTTGATGTTCTCAAAGTTATTCAATTATTTAATGATATATTCTTATGATTGATATTGCCGTATAACTAATAATGTATTTGGATAATGTCATCCTCGGCACCGACGCGACGGTTCTGTAGATACCTACATTTTAAAATATTAAAAATTTCTTTTAAAACCTATAAAAATGAATTCTATACCTAATTTATTCACTTATCATTTACTCAATATTTTTAAAGAAATTTATAAATAACTTGAAATTAGGGCAGTATCCAAGGGGGGTTAGAGGTTCACCCCCCCCCCCGAACATCAATTTTTTACTGATCCCCCCTTGAAAATCCTACAACTTACAAGGATCAATCCTCTTCAGGGGAAACAAAAATGGTCTCAAAATGAGTTAAAACACTTATTTTGATGGTCAAATTTTCTAAAGTGGATCCCCAAACCTCCATATTTACTTGAAGCTCGCATTGTAAAATTTTGACATTATGTGCAACACAATTCACAAGTATACTTTCACAATTCATAAGTATACACAATTCACACGTACCTTAGAA
This sequence comes from Tetragnatha versicolor, assembly GCA_024610705.1. NCBI lineage: Eukaryota > Metazoa > Arthropoda > Arachnida > Araneae > Tetragnathidae > Tetragnatha > Tetragnatha versicolor. The sequence continues at coordinate 37,069,299 of JANDEH010000003.1, forward strand.
ATGATGTTGAGTCAATAGCCCCGAAAAAAAGTACGGTTACGGCTCTGCTAGAAATGTTAGGCCGTATAGTATCCTCACTAGTCCATGATCACATTCATTAATTTTAATCACAATTGAGGTGTTAGCTCATTGTTACTGCAAACACCTCAATGGGCAATTCCCACATTTTTTTTATTTTTTTATTAGATAGAGGTACCCTAGAGAGGAATATACGTGCAAATTTTTTTTCATTACAATGGTAATTTATTTTTTAACTTAATTTCAAAGAAAAAAGGGGCGAGAAAACGTCAAATTTCTACATCCTATTCATATTCATCCTATTCCGTACTTACATCCTATTCATTGATTTTAAACAATGCTTTAATAATAATTAATAATAATAATAATTTTTAAAATTTTTAAAAATTTCACAAATTCATCAGACAATCCGTATAGGTGAATCCATCACATACACACAAGAACAGTCACACTAACATCCATGCCAAACGGGGATTCGAACCCCAGACGTACGGCTTCGCTTTCAGGTGCTCTAACCACTAGGCCAGTACGTCGGCATTTATTCCTTTATTTATTCCATTTTCCGGAATGGATGGCCATGTTTGTTGGAAATTATTTCCAGACGTTTCACTCTCTTCTTCGGAGAGCATCATCAATGGCGAAAAGATGAACTACTAAATTCCACTTCCAATCGAAAAATTTCACCACTGATGATGCTCTCCGAAGAAGAGAGTGAAAAGTCTAGAAATAAATTCCAACAAACACGGTCATCCCTCCCGTAAAATGGAATAAATAGCTGTTCTTCAGGTCGTGGAAGTTTTCATCAATTTATAATGCTTTAAAATGAGGAAGTTGCATGATTTTTTTTTATTTTTTTAATCGATTCTTGCAAAAATAAGCAACTACCCAAAATTTGAGGCCGATCGAGAAATTTTTTGATTGCCAAAAAAATTAACAAATATTCACTTTTTAAAGGCGCGCGAAAACGCCAAGAGTTTGGGATCATCGTATGTTGACGTCATCATACGATATACATTGTTGGAAAGCAATGGAGTTGATGGCATGATTGTTGACACCTTTAATCAATAACATAGTCAACAATAATATAGTCACGTGTTTTTATCTCGACTTTTAAATTAAAATATTTAATTACCTGTACATTTTTTGAAAAATTTACTAGATATTTCATTTTACCATACAAAAAAACCCACGGAACACTTAGTTTGTTTTTGAAAATCTGACACATGCAACTTCCTTATTTGAAGATGGAGTCTTCCGGGCTTGTAGGCCGTAGTCTAGAAGTAGAAAATCCAAACGTTTCGACCCCTTCTACGGATTATTTTATCCACTGATGATTGTATCCATCATCAGTGGATAAAAGTTAAAAATTTTTATGATTAAAACGTCGATGTTGACGCGTGGAAGTAAACTCGTACTGATGGTAAAGATGGTGATGCCAACCGATGTGCAAGGACTACGGCCTACAAGCCCGGAAGACTCCATCTTCAAATATAACTCCGGCCGTAGAAGCCTTCGTAACTTCCTTATTGTTTAAACAATTCAAAGTCATAGTTGGGTTCAAATTTCTAAGTCTAAATTTTTTTGAAACTTTTCATGACAATTTTTGGATTTAGATCTAAGTATTTCCGTACTGGAAAAATTAATTTTTTTGGTTTTCAAAAAATGCTAGTATTTCCCATTGTAGTATTTTATTATGAAAGAGTATTTTCAGAAGCTGGTATGTGGTAGAAACCTTCGAGTTACAAAAAAGAAACTTTATAGGAACTTCTACAAAATACTACTTACCATTGGCTGATCAAATAGGTATAATAAAAATCCCTGAGAAAATATCTAACTCTAAAAGTTACGAAATTCTCCCCAAACTTTCCCCAAAAAGTTCGAGAGAAATGAAGAAGAAAAATAGAACTTCCCCAGAATTATTTCAGTGTAAAATGTTTAACCCAAATATTTGTATCCCGACTTCAAATATTTTCGATGAACGTGGTGGGGCAAATACCCAGTTTACTTTTCCAGATTCCAAAACTAGAGATAAAAACAATCACAAAAAACACTCCCCCACATTCGATACTGTAAGCAAAACAATCTTCTAAATAAATTTGTCAGAACAGCCATTTCGGTAGGAAGGTGAACTCAAAAAAAAGTATACAATTCCCGCGATTTCTTCGAGCGAAATCAGTAAACAAACAAACAAAATCCATTCGAAGGAGTTTTAAATGCAAAGACTAGTATAAATCGAAGATGTTTCCTTCACAATTACTACGACAGAAGAAAAAAGAATGCAGAACTCTTTTGCCCCTGACTCCTATCGGGCTAGTCTGATAATGCCTTATTGGCTTTTTCAAAACGAATTCCAATACTTAGCAGCAATTGCTTACGTTCTGTTTAAAGTCCTTTCTATGGATGTACTTTTATCTGAGAGGAAACTTTGGCATTTGGATGCCTTCTATCGATATTAATTCCAAATTGTATTCTTTTTTGTGTGGTGGGAATACTAAGTTTTTTCACTCTGCTTTTGGAGATTTTTGAATGAATTTGGATAAATCGAGCTATTTATTTCCAATTTTTGTTGTTGAAAAGAACATATTTTCTCGTTTCTCAAACTAAATCTCTCAATTTAACGAAATGTCTTCATTCATAACATCAATGAAGTTAAAGTTAAAGTTGGGATTTCCTTTCTGAAAGATTCTAGAGGATTTACTTACACTCAAAAACATAAATATTTTTGCCTTCTATATCCATACAGGGAATTTAACCACATACAATATATTTTAGTGATAAATTGTCTTCTCCTCTAAAAATTCTTAAATTTTACTTTCTGGCTATTCAAATATCTATTATATCCCAAACTATATTCCTTTAATAACTGTTTTTTGATAAACGACTTAATTTAGTAGAAAAGGATATTATGTCTAAATAAAGTATAATGCTAATAACTAGGATTTTGAAATCAGGAGCATGCAGGAAGAGAACCAAACGTAGAGTCATTCTTTAATCAAAATTAACACAAATTTCAACTTAGAAAGATATTCTATTCTTTTAAATTTAAAATATTCTTCTAACTTTTCAAGTTATTGTAAAACACAGACTAGCATTTTAATTAAATTAAATATCATTCGTCAGAAGATATCACTAGATGTGGTCTGAGAAGTACACTGATTTTGCACAATAAATTTGAAAAATTTGATTCTTTTATCTGGGTATTGTTTGGTGTTTTTTTCCCTTGGATCCTACCTTTTATGTAGTAGGTACTTATTCACTAAAACCTGTTTCTAGTAGCATCTAAGCTCGCTATAAGGGTTCGAGTGAATTTGAAATGAGACGTTTTTTTCTTAGAATTTCACAAAAAACAATGAATTGAAAACCCTAAAGGTATCGACAAATTATTTAACAATTAATTTTGTAAAATAAGAAAACTTAAACAAAGACATACGAAGTATTTAAAAACTTATCGTTCTGTCCTGCAATTTTTTTTATAAAACTTCATTTACTTCACTAATTCAAAAAAACTGTTACAAAGTTTAAAAAAGTATCCCAAGATTTCACATCCCTGATCCCGCATTCTTCCCCTTCTCATCTAAGACATCCGATTTCAACCAAGTCTTCAACCCGCCGACACGATTCAAAAAAATTTAAAAAAAACTATCCTTCCATACATTTCTCTCTCATTTGATCCCCTGCATCATACCCGTCTCCATTGATTTATGGCGGAGTAAAATTATTCCATCCGTTCTTGATCCCTGGTCAGACTGATTCAGCAAACATCAATAATGGTAACTGCAAAAGAAGAAGAGGGAAGAGAGAAAAAGGCACCGCTGCTGAATAATCGAGAGTGAGGAAATTGACTGTTCTTTCCTGGTGGTTGTTTTTCTATCCAGTAGGGGTTATGTGGGGGCTATTTTGGTGAAAAACCATATTGGGAACCCTTTTCGACAACTGCATGCTGCGAAAGCATTGACGGCAGTGAATAAAAGGTTTTCTGAGGTCCTAAAATTTCTGAAATTTTACACTTTGTATTCATGGTTTTATGTGGTATATACCACAGAGAAAAATCCTAACAGAGGGTCCAAAACGATATTTTCAAATGGACCATATCCGTGCCACGCCCAATTAATCGCGTGATGGGGAAAAACAAACTCACTATCAAATCATATCTCACTATCATCATACCTCACTACAAGCTATCTCTGTGGTAACCAATTGCAAGCTCAGTAGGTCACATGATGGGTAAAATGTGACGTCAGACGAATAAAGTCCATTCGGGACGGGTTGAAGGGCGCCACGATGAACTATAAATGATTGACAGAGAGATATGCAGTGCATTTTGGTGACCAAACCTGTGATTGGCTGTAAGGTGTTCATTCAACATGTCACTCAATCTGCTATTTTCGAAAGAGAAGGAAAAAAGTTTTTCTCGGCCAATCAGGCTTTTTTTCTCCGCCTCTCATGACGTAGATGGGATCCCAGCGCCAACCCATCCAACTTTTCGTTTCCATTAGCGCATATGGCCATGGACTCTCTGTTCTGGTGCTCTGTGGTATAACACCACATAGTACTAGAACAGAGTCCATGGCCATTGGCGATGATGGAAATCGAAAAAGCACACGGTATGACTTATGGTAAAAGGGGACCTGTAGGATCGCATCAAACTTTTGCCGCCTTGTCAGGTTCCGAGAGGGAGATAGGGGACATTCATTAATTACGTAAGGGTCCCGAGGGGGAGACGGGGCTGGAAAAATCTCTACATACCCTTACTTGGGGGTGGGGGGGTCAAACCAATTCTTACGTAAGATTTTCCAACTTAATATTCCAATTATTCTAATCAAATTACTATTGAATTATCGAAAACCCCCAAAAAATCTTAAAAATGCTGACGATCTCGGTATATTATCGAAGCTTTAATTAAAAAAATGAAGGTATATCAGATGTATCTTTTTTATTGGAGTTAACACAAATTAAACGAAATGGAATCTTACGTAAGAATAGGGGAGGAGGGGTTTGAAAAATCTTACGTACCCTTACATGGGGGTAGGGGGGGTCAAAAATTGCCAAAATCATCCTTACGTAATTAATGAATGGCCCCATATATATAATTTCAACCCTCTATAATACCCCTTCGAAAGTGACAGATTGAATGAATATGTCACAGTCAATCACAGGTGTGATCTCCAAATTGTATTGCTAACCCTTCTGTCCATCATATACATTTGCAGTGCTGTCCTCTATCATATGATGGCATTTGAAAATACCGTTTTCTTTTAACAGCCGAACAGAGAGTCCAAAAAGATATTTTGAAATCCCATCTTATGGTAGAGGGCAGCACTGCAGATGTCAATCATAGCTGTGATTGGATGTGTCACTATTGTCTCGCCTGAACCGCGACCCTTTACGAGTAGCTTCAATGCGCATGCTCCGGGACTTCACCCGCTCAAACTCTTCTCTTGGGTAGTGAGTCCCGGAGCATGCGCATTGAAGCTACTCGTAAAGGGACGTGGTTCAGGCGAGACAGTAGTGGATGTGTCGGGTTCATTTAATCTGTCCTTTCGGAGGTCTATTGGAGATTATAGAGTTGTCCATCATCCGGTGGCAACCCTTAGCAATCAGTCTGTTTGTCCTGCAGGATCAGAGCTTCGTGACGTCATCGTGGACAACCTTATTGTGTTTGTTGTGCAAACACGTCATAAATTCAATAAAGGGTGACTTGATGACAAAATCAACCAATCACAATGAGTTTCTAGTGGAGCTTCTTAGCTGAAGAAGTTTTTAATCGGAATTTCAACAGAGTTGTCCATCATCCGGTGGCAACGCTTTGTAATCAGTCTGTTTGTCCCGCAGGATCAAAGTTTCGTGACGTCATCGTGGACAACCTTATTGAGATTATTTTTCTCTGCCTCTCGTGACGTGAAGAAAGAGGCGTGAGTTGCATGAGTTGGAGTAGGGGATGTGCTTGTGCGATTCTAGAAAGTTTCCACGTTGCATAAAATAGTCTGGTAATAGAGCATTTTCGATCACATGACTCGGACCTAGCAACGGCCTTAGAAACAGGCGGTTTGACTTACAGCAGTTAACAGTTAAGAGAAAATAACTAATCATGGAATGCTTCTATTGGAGCATTTGTAATCACATGACACGGACCCGTAGCAACAGATACCGCCACACCTAGCAACCGCCCTAGCAATAGACGATTTGACCTACAGCAGTTAGCAGTTAAAAAGAAAAAAACTGGTTATAACGTCACCTGAAAACACTCTATAGTTGTTAGTTTTAAGTTAAGCAAATTTTTGCGTTTCCCGAGATAGTATATTTTTACAATACATCCTGTATCTGATAAGTTTTTTGTAAAAATTTCAGAAAGGCTCTACTAAGGACGTTTTTCTTTTTCTTCATTAATTTTGATTACTACCAATCTACCTATTTTAACACTACCAATCTTTATTTCTAATAATTTTTTAATCAAAATTGGATGATGGTTTTGGCATGGTTTAAACTTAAATGTAAACGAAAGGCTAAGAAACATGATGAGGTGTCTCATGTCTCATGCAATCAAAGCCTAGTTCTTACTAAACCTTTGCCACACTGGGCTGATGATATACATAACCACAATCTGCGCAAAAGTACCTAGGAAATACGAAAACAAATGTTACAAGTCAACCATACTAACATCCAGCCCTGAACTTCATCAAAAAAGGAACACATTTAGCTCCTGACACGCAGCGTAAATTTACTCCAACCAGCCACCCGAAAAACTAACCAGCATGCGATTCCGAGGCAAAAAAACAATTCCTCAGAAGAAACGGAGGCAAAAATAACAGCACAACTGCCGGAACAGATTTTCCACACGAGCGGCCTTTATTTATGAACACATGCGAACGAGGTTCCCGCTAAGCCTAATTCGAATTTGTCTCTGACCCGGAGTCATACATTAATGCTGGATAAATAGGCAGGCCTAATGCCTACCGTGTATCTTTATCAGAGGCTTAAGCCATCGTTCATTCCTACGTTAGCTAAGCGATCGTTTATTTATTGGTGGGTTCATGTGTAAAGGCGTCGAGTTTGGCAAGAGTTATGAAGTAGCAGTGTTTTATCTTTTGCGTTATTTTTATCAGGATATTCATTAAATTGGTAATATTTTCGTGAAATCTACAAAATAATCAGAATAAACGAGGCATAAAGGTTTTTCACAATTTTGATTGGTACTTACGTACTACGCCTTCGACCTATGCCGCTGAATCCTAGAACATCGCCAAAGTCACCAAAAGATGGCTTTAAAGCCAATATTAATTAACGGGAAAGTCCTAAGTCAAGAAAAAGCGAAAGTTATTGCCAGATTCAATTTCGAAAAAACAAGGCAACCAAATAAAAAAGTTTTTTTGTTTTATTTAATGAAATAACTCATAACATGCTGAAGATGACGATCTTTTTGTTTCAATTTTAAAGGACTTAAAATAGTTTTAATTTTGATTATAGCAGCATTATTGTTTCTTATATAATTAAGTTTAATTTTGAATTTATTTGCTTGATAAAAAAATTATATTCTGATGTTGGCAACGCCTAGTCTAGTGTTCTCTTTGAGGACGTTTTCATATTCAGGGGCACGGTCGACGGCGTAATACTTAAGTACCTTTTCGTTTTGTCCCTAATATAAACGAGTTCAATATGTGGCGCCACAAAGTCCAAAACCACTTCCCCTTGTTATATTCAAACCAGAAATACGATTACCTTACAATGTTATGGAATATACCAGATGTTCTTAAAGTGTTTGTGGTCAAAGGTACATGTTGTTCCAGTTGAACTCGTCAATAGGAAAAGAACGGTTGTTCCAATCTCAAATTGATTAATTAATAAATTATTTGACCAAACAAAATGTATTCAACATTATTTGTTGTTGTTGTTATCGTGTGCCACTTGGAATACCCAAGCTCATCAAGGATTCAAGGCAAAGGGGGTGCGGCTCCTGAGAAAGTGAGGCCCATAAATGGCAGGAGTCCGACTTCTGCCTCATGCGATATGATAGATGCTGCCACTATCTATCACCACCTCCACAATTTTGTCATGTATCTGAAGGGGAGGGAAATAGTCTCCAGACACCTGGACCCGTGGTAAACTGCGCCATGACGGACCAAAGGACTTTCGGACCCACAGATTTAACAAGAACGTACTCCGCATATACTCGGTGGGTCTTAAGTGGTGTCGGGAATCGAACTCGGGACCCTCCGATCCCGAAGCCGATGCCTTAACCTCTATAGGCTTTCCACGGCCTATTCAGCATTATTTACTCCCTCATTAGAATAACAGGATTACAGATGTAAAATTAATAAAAACAGTACATCTGTGAGACATTCAATTCAAAATCCTGGAAAACTTATTAGAGTAACGAACTTTTCATCCAGAATCCTAAATTACGAAATACTCCAAATTCCAAAACATTTACATATTTTTAAAAATTTTCTTGTTCTCCACAAAGCTTACGACACACCCGTTAAACCGACGTGACCAGAACAAAGTTTTAACTGCAGCCGTATGTGAACTCGACTCAATGGTAGCAACGGCGACAAAAAATAAAAATCATTTTAGAATAACGTAGCTAATTTAATCGCGTTTAGAACCAATGCCCTGCACTTATTTTTTAACTGGACCTAATATTGCTCTTACTTGTTTAGCTAAAGATTGTCGAAATTAGGTGTAAAACCCGGAATTCCGGGATTTACGCAGTTAAAAACACCGGAATAGCATCCCTCGGTTAGGATTCCCCCCAGACAGGATCAAGAGGATCCGATTATACTTGTATTTCCTACAAGCCTCGACCTGCCTGTAAAAGTGTTTCTCCTTGAGGTTAGTTCAGTAGCAGGAAAGTTCATCGCAGGAGGAAACTGCGGCGGGGTGGTACGGTAGGGTGGTATCACATTACTTTCCACCAACTTTTGTAGTCTGTTGTAGAATTACATTTGGCATTTTAGATCTATGCTTCGCCATATGCATTACATGTCTCAAAATGGGATAGCCTACCTTAGAGGTAGCAAGATGTGTCTAGGGAGGTCGCAACAATTCAAATCAAAATACTTAAATTACAAATAATTCGAAATAATTTAATAAAACTATTGTGAATGTTAAAAAAATCACTGCTTTTATCAAATTTTATTAAATGACATATAACTTCACTCAAAGTTATTCGTAATTAAGTTTCTTAATAATGATAGGTTACACTTAGTTGTTATGATTGAAAACTATATATAGTATTAGTATATAGTATATTATCCCCTGTAGGAACTGCATGCATGTCCAACTCACTCCGGAACACATACTCGAGTGCCCAGCCCTTACCCCACATGTATTACAACTGGGCATGATACCACTGGCTTCAGAGCTTCGTGGGGCCCTCTACAGCCCATATGCATTAGAGCTTGCAGCTGCTGTTTTGAGGGTTCACGAGACAATTTAACTGTCCATGGACACGATAAAAAAAAGTATAATATAGTATAGTATTTTGTATTTTTTTTTCACATTATATTACTGAGAGGGTCGGTGAAATATTCAACATTAAAAGGGGGTCGTAGTATCTAAAAGGTAGAGAACCCCTGGCCCTATGGCTGCCATAGCTTTCAATACTCCCGGTTTACTCGGGAGTTATACGTGTTTTCAGTCATCTTCCGTTTTTACGGTCGGACACAAGTTTCTCCCGGTTTTTCAAATTTTTCAGATAATTTCTCTTATTTTTGGGAAATTTTTCCAAATATTTTGATCAATTTATCTTCAGGAAAATCTGCATTTTCTTTAAATACTGACCCAAAGTGTGCAAATATTGTAGAATTGTATAAAATCAAAGAAAATAAGTGAAAATGTTGAATATTATTTTTTTATTGTAAAAACTAATATTTTCTCCATCTTAGTTCATAAAAAACCGATTTTTTATGAAATATCAATGCGTGCATGTATTTTAAAAATCTTTCAGTTCCTATCGGAAATTTCCCGGTTTTGAACGAACTTGGTTGGCAGCTAGCTTCCAAAGAGTCCAGGCGACGTTGAACAGAGGACTCGAAGACACTTATAAGAACCATTAAATTGAGCGCTCCTGGCAGCAAAATAAGGACAAAAATTAAAAGAGGAAGTGCATATCCTATGTAAGCAAATAAACGTAAACCCTTAATCGATACTCTTGCTACATTTTACATAGTGCCGTCTTGAGAGTGCAAAAATATTTTCATTTTCTTTCCTTTTTTGTTAGTAAGTCTCTAATGCGACAAACTAATTTTCTTCTTCTGGAATAAATGAAGGTGAAGTTTAGAAATTCAATTAGTATCGATTTTCGACGCTGTAAACCAGATAAACCAGACAGTCAACTAAGCAAACTTACTTTTTGCAGACGAGGCGTCGGGACAAGACCCTCTATATAAAGGCCTCCCAACTCGGCCGTGCAACGTCATAACTTTTACTCATCTTTGACGTCACTCCATAGACTTAACATGGCAATTTTCACCCACGTCTGACGTCATCACCCGGAGTTGGATGGCCATGTATATAGAGGGTCTTGGTCGGGATCAGGAGAGAGAAAGCAAACGATTCTGAGTCGTTACTTATGAACCGTTAAAATTGATTTGAAGTTCTGATTTTTTTAACTTTCAAAATGTTTCCTTTTCTTCCTTGGAGAAATTCAGAAAAGCACAAACACAATTTTAGAGGACTCTCTTTTCGTGTTACATTTTTTACATTGTTTCACCGTAGATTTTAATGCTGTTGAGCTTCATTTACAGTGAACTGGTTTGTCTAAAATCTTAACAGTTTTTTTTACTAATTTGAAGATACTATCTTGAGATTATTTATTTATATCCAAATTTATTTTTAATTTAACTATCCATGAAATTAGAGTTATGATGCGAAAATCATTGAAACGTTTGAAATTATCAAGTTTGCTGTCTTTCTCTACTTCCTCTTTTCATCTGTTTTAGAATTAGGAAGTATTATTCAGTGATTTGTCAGTGTGTCGTATATGAACTTCGTCTATAGGAATTTTTAAACTGATTAATCGGTAACAGTAACCAATGTTGGAGGGTATGCAATAAATAGTAATGTAATAGGTATGCTTCTGAAAAACCGTAAAATCTTAGCATATGTGGAGAGAAAAATAAAATTGAGTCTGTTCTTCATGCTGCCATCTATGCTGAATAGAATAAAACGATTTTGCAGTAAAACTTAAATATTTAAATGTATGGGATTTTACTATTCTCAAGTGAATATTTTCCTGAAACCTGATATATTATTCTTATTTAAGTCTCGATTTTATAAATAGGTTTGAAAAACATTTCTACTAATGTAATAATAATGATAAATCAATAGCATTAAATAAATTACGCAAATGATAATGTACAGTGAATAATTAGTATTACCAACTTGCAATCTTTTCAATGAAACGTCCAGAAGACTGAATCATAAACTATGTACTAATATAGAGGTAATGAAGGAAAAAAAATTCTGGCAGACAAATCGAAACATCATGAGAAATATTTGAAAAGAAACAATAAAAACTGCAATGTAAAAGCATAATCCACATTTTAATAAAATTTAAGTAAGTATTATATAATGATAAAACTTTTTACAATACAGATGATTGACTTGGATATACATTAATATTGTAGAATAAATTTTTAAAAGAACACCAAAATTCATACCTCCTTCATAGTTTTTACCAAAATCCACACCTCATATAATGACATTTAGTACAAGTTTTTTTCAACAATCACAAAAGAATAATAACAATGGTTAACAAGAGGTTAGGTACACAAAATTTTTCAAATTTTTTCTGAAAGTTAGTGTTTCTCTTAAAAGTTTACTATAAATATTCATACAAAATGCAACAATATATTTTTTACATATTTACAAAGTGAGTATTTGCAATTAATTTTACTAACTCAGTTCCAGAACATCAGAAGAACAAACTTGGTCAATATATTAGAAATCTATACACAGTAAACCTTCCATCTTTAGCATAACAAATATTTTGCATTTTTTCTAATTTTAAAGATTTAACAGAGTTTTTTTTTAAAGACAAGAGCGAAAGAAACATTAAGTAACTATTTACATTAACTGTATCTTAAATATTTATTTGTTGTTTCACACATATAATGTACTTTTAAGAGTATATTCTATGTGACTAATAATGTTAAAAAAAGTTGAGATAATTTCAAAAATGAAATTTGTTCTTAATTTATATGTTTATTAAAAAGAAATCACGTTCACAAATTTAAAAAATTAATTCAATTAGCTGTTAACTAAATTCAACAATTAACAAATGTTATTATTGACCTAAACAAATTAACTCCCTCAAATGTTCTAAATCTAAATCATAAAAATAAACATATAAGGATTTGCTGATACTTCAACACCTGAATAGAATCATGAAACTTGTATTATATTGCATTATACCCTCTATTTAACCTAAGTAACTATATCTTGGAGTTTAGGGGAAAAGTATAATAAATTTTATGCATCAATATTTGAAATATGAAATTATCCATACATAGTTTTTGAGTAAAATGGCAGGTTTACTGCATACTTTATATTGGGGCTCGACCGATGCATCGGTTTGGCCGATGCATCGGCGCCGATTGTTTGAAAAAATAGCCATCGGCCAAGACATCGGCGGCCGATGCTAACTTGAGAAAAAATCGGCCCATCGGCCAAAAAAAACATCTAAGAGCCGATGTTTGGCCGATGTTTTTCACTGAAAACAGAATAACATCAAGCGATAGACAAAAAAGTGGGATTCTGCTCCATCTTCCTCCAAATTTAGTTTTGAACTTGCACCTGCATGGGTGTCATTTAGGGAGAAATCAGCAGAAACACTACTTAAACAGGCAAATTTCTAAAAAAACTTGTGGGGGAGAACCGGAGAACCCATAAACCCCTCTGTAAAAATTTCGGCATAATACAGTGTTTTCCCGTGAAAATTCTGTCGCTTACAAGAAGCTTTACCCTTTGGGTTTCCCCTGAAGAGTTTTAAAAGGAAATAAAACTCCAATAAAGGGGAATCTTTAACAATGAATAAAACAATCTTTAACAATAAAAGGGTAATCTTTAAAAATGTTTTTGGGGAGGACCTCCGCCTCCTTGAAACTATTACGTTTACCTGAGGAAATTTTGTGGTTTGTATGGAACTGTTCTTTTAAGATATAACCCAAAGGGTCTCAAAATAAGCTGAAACTACTTAAGAAGGTAAATTTTAAAAAATTTTATGAGGGTACAATCCAGACCCCCCTTTTTTTACCTGGAGCTCATGTTGTAAAAGAACTCAAGTTAGGCCAGAAGCGATCCTATTGATTTCCACAATTTTAGTCCATAACAATGAATGAACCGGACATTTTTTATCAACCTTTTTAAATAATGCCAGCTCTTCAGGGGCCAGAGGGGATGATGAGGGTTCCCCCCCCAAATCCAGAAAGTTTTCTTTTTTGACTATAGAAATGAACAAAATTTATCCCATACCTCTCAAAATTCCAATCTCCCAAGGCACCAAAACAGTATCGAAGATAAGATTAGTAGTTTAAAACCTTCCCCCGAATTTTGACAACAATTTTATAATATTTTTTCCTTTTAAAATTCTGAGAATTTTTCTGAGAGCGCATTTCCGGTCCCAATTTTAATTTGGGGTAACACTGTAATTTTATATATATTCTCTCTTTAGTTGGTAATTTATTTCTGTTTTTTTATATTCTATAAGGAGAACAGCTCCTTGTAAACCAATGAATTTTCGAGGGTAACAAATAGACATCATAATTGAAGGGCTTGGTGGATGAAGGGGCTATGTTACATACAAGGCCTGTCCCAAAAGTAATGAGACTGAATTCCAGTCAGAATTACGGAATTCAGTCTCGTTACTTTCGGGACAGGCCTTGTAACATAGCCCCTTCATCCACCAAGCCCTTCAATTGTGAGGGGAGCTAGATGTTTTGAGCTAGAATTTATAAATTTCCTATTTTTTAGCTAGTGTTTTGTCTTATTTTAAAACACTTCTGGAGGTCCTCCAAAGCAAACCAATACTTTGTAATTGGCAGAATTTTCAAGAAAAGAACAATGTAAAACAGGCGTCAAAATTTTTTTGGGGGTTCATCCCTCAAAAGAAGTGTTGTGACTCATTTTGAGACCCTTTGACCCCCTATACGAAGAGGATTGCTCCTTGCAAGTAAAAAGGTTTTCAAGGAAAAAAATTGCCCAAATATTTTTATACAAAAAATATTTCATTTCTGGATCTGCGATAGGTTTTAAGGCTTTTCTAAAAAAATAATGCCAAAGGGTTTGCATTATTTACCATCGGCCTTAAGCATCGGCCATCGGCATCGGCAATCGGCCAAATAATTACCATCGGCCATCGGCCTGCCGATGGAAATTTTCAAACAATCGGCATCGGCCCATCGGCCAAAAAATTGCCATCGGTCGAGCCCTACTTTATATTGAATCAGAACTGTTGTTGTGAAAATGCATTGCAGTTTTTTTATACTGCACATTATAGAAAAATTTGTTCAATTCCGTTAGAGTTCCCGCTAAATATCGCCTCTCTTTTGGACACAAAAAAGTAAAAATATTGCGAAATAATTTTAAATTCATGTATTAATATGTTTAATTAGATGTATAACTGTTCAGTTTATCATTAAAAATTTAAAAAAAATTGTTTATATTTGAAAATTAAGCGTTCAAAAGAGATAGGTGATATTTAGCGGGAACTCTAACGGAATTGAACCGAAAAATTTTATAATTACTTTTAAAAATGTCAATAAAAGTTTCAGTTAGTTGCTTCGGGCAAGATATTCGCAGCGATAATTCGGGTATTCTGTAACAAACAGAACCAGAAGTTAAGTGAAATATAATTAGAAAATTTAAATATATTTCTTGCCAAATAAGAATATTAAAAAATGTTTTATTTGTAACATAACTAAAAAATAGGTTTCAAATATAACATTCCTTTACCCCTGTTTCTTTCATTTTAGACATATTGTATGTTTAGTATGATCATATTAAACGTACTATATTCAACTATCATAAACAGTGCTTTGTATCATCATTTATTAATTAAACGTTGGTTTAAGGTGCATTCTGATTAAATAGCTAATAGCTGCATAAAAGCAACTTACATTTTAGATTTAGAACAAAGTTTTAAAAGCAAATATGGTTGAAAAAGCTTAAAATTTTGTTAAGTTTAAAATAAATACTAATGGGAGTAATGAACTTCCTACCCACTACATAGGAGAATTATATAGTATAAACAAAATACCTTCAAAATTTAATTTTAAAAATTTTATATTTTATTCTCCTCATCATCTACACTAGCGGAAATAAAAATCCCAACACCAGGAAGGAAAGGAGATATCAAAGTCAAATTTATTTCTATGATTGCACATAGTATCAATGTGAATTGATTAAAAAATCAGCCTTCCTGGATGTTAGGGGGCCGAGAAAACCAGGGAGGAGTGTTGTCTCCATAAGAGTCCATTACCGCCGTCACACGTCATGGTATTGAGTGAAATGACTTTTGAGGGATTGGAGGACCATGTTGCCTCCTCAGGTAGTCCAAATTCATATGGTGCACCAGCGGACGTTGCATACCGGGTTAGGTGATTTCTCTTCATTCACCGGACTTGTTTTGTGGGTGTTGGTTCTAGAGAACGGGAAAGACGAGGTAAAAATGCAGCCTAGGGGGTTAAGAAGAAAGCTTGGACATTGCATACAACATGTGGTTGTGCATGTTTCTCTTGAAATTTTTCCCCAGGACAGGTCTGAAAGTAAGGACGGTCTACCGGCTGCAAAACCTCAATGACGCAGCTCTGGTCGGAAAAGATACTGGTGAATCATACTCAGGAGTTGCAGAAATGGAATCCAATGCATCCCCACTCCGTTACCCTGCATCATCACTCCGTGGAACGATTAGAAAATCATCAGCTGAGTGCGCTCTCTCCATTGTGTCTTACCCAACTCATACCCAATCGTCGTGGTGCTCCAAACCGCAGCAGGATTCTCTCATAGACACAATGTCATGAATTTGGGATTTTCATTTCTTTATTTCGTGCACTATTGGAAACAGAAAGGCCCATTTTCAGCCCCTTGTTAATAAACAAAGATGTAATAAGCTATGCGGACCAAACGGACAATCCGCAGTACTGCAAACGACATCCATCCCACTGCCGCTTGTCCTCAGTATGATCTACCAGTACTTTGGCCGACCAGAGCTGCTTCATTGAGGTTTTTTAGCCGGTTGTCCGTCCTTACCTTCAGACGTGTTCTGGGGACAAATTTCAAGAGAAAAATGCACAGACACATGTTTTATGCAATGTCCAAGCCTTCTTCTTAACCCCCTATGTTGCACTTTTACCCTGGTCTATCCGTTCGTAAGAACCAACGCTCACAAAACAAGTCCGGTCAATGAGGAGAAATCACCTTGCCCGGTATGCAACGTCCGCTGGTGCACCATATGAATTTGGACTACCTGAGGAGGCAACATGGTCCTCCAACCCCTCAAAAGTCATTCAGAGCCCCTGTCACTCAATACCATGACGTGTGACGGCGGCAATGGACACCTATGGAGACAACACTCCTCCCTGTTTTTCTCGGCACCCTAACATCCAGGAAGGCTAATTTTTTAAGCAATTCACATTGATACTATGTGCAATCATAGAAATAAATTTGGCTTAGATATCTCCTTTCCTTCTTGGTGTTGGGATTTTTATTTCCGCTAGTGTATTTAGTCAAACTTATCTTGACTTCTGCATAGTGTAACTTTCTTTTTGAGACAGGGTCTCCAAATCATGCCCAGAACTGTCCTTGCGTGTCCAAAGCATTTTTAGAACCCACATAGGAATAATTCTAATAACCCAAATAGGAATAATTTCAAAAGTCCGTTTCACCGCTTTTATTTGGAACCAACGTGTCCAAGGTTCATATAGAAGTAAAGCCAAGACTATCCATGGAAGTAGGAAAATAGGGAACTGCCGTGAAAAGGATTGCCAGGCGCCAATGATCGCAACCTGTGGGGGAGCCACGTGCGCGGCATTCCCGACTCACGGAAATAAAACCGCTGATAAAGTGAATATGCGGTATAGAAAATGCGGTTTGGTAAAATTTTAAGCAAAAGTGGTTTATTTTTCCTTTCATGCCCATTCCAGCTTTTAGTGAGCAACCAAATTTCTCTCTCTACCCATAGTTTTATCAAGTGGCACCGTCAGAGGTCCCGATCTTTGGCACCTGGGAAATCCATTAGCCAGATAGACTACGGCAATTCCCTATCTTCCTACTTCCATGGGACTACCCCAACTTAAGTAACCCTGGAGAATGCATTGAGATGACTATAAAAAAATAACAGCATCCCTAACGGCAAACAAGGTTTAAAAATTAATAAGGATACAGAGCTAAAAACCTCAATAAGAGTATTGTTGTCAACGTTATGAAAAACTCGTTGAAAAAAATTCTTGAAAATGTCATGAATATTCGCGGAGTTATTAGCATGTGAAAATAGTACTTTTTCAGGGCACTGTATATTTGGACGGCTTTTTTCAACTAAACTCTACTCTAATTTCCACGGCTAGGCTACAGCTCGGCGTTTCATTGGTTCAATCACTAAGCGCCGAGACTGCTACGTAATCACGAGACCTACAGCGCATGCGCCACTGGCCGTTTTGGCCGTCCAAATATACACTTCGCTTTTTTTTTCAGCCCTCAAAAAAAAGTTCGCAAATTTGCAAGTTTTTCAGTGTTATGTAGTTTTGTGTTTTTTAATTAAAAGACAAAAAAACTTTATCCAAAAATCTAGCACAATTTTTCTTTTTTGAGGCATGAAAAGGGAAAATTTTCACATTTGAATATGGCACTGTATATTTGCACGGCTATTTTTCAACTAAACTCTACTATAACTTCCACGGCTAGGCGTACCATTGGTTCCATCACTAAGCGCCGAGACTGCTACGTCATCACGAGACCTACAGCGCATGCGCCACTGGCTGTTTTGGCCGTCCAAATATACACTTCGTTTGAATATATCTCTGCGAATATTCACGATATTTTCATGATTTTTTTTCAGTTTTTCATAAAGTTGGCAGCGATACTACAATAGAGGTTTTTGCTCTATCTCCATTAGTTTTTTTAATTAAATAATTTAACTTTTATATTTCTCCGCTAGGGTCGCTTACCTAGGTGGAAACCTCACTCCCATGGCCCTAAGACACGTTGGTTCCAAATAAAAGCCGTGAAACGGACTTTTAAAACACCCTGTAGATTATTATTTTTCTAACTAAGATTAATATTAATATTTTAGGTCACATACTTTTAAAGTAAAAGTTTGCATTAAATAAAAAATTATTTAATCTGTGATGTCTCTTTAACTGCAGTTAATAAAAGCATATATCATTGCCAAGAATATGATGGAGTTTTTACATTGTAATCCTGGTACTGGATTATTTTTTTTAAATATTTCTTAGAATGAATGTCTTCATTATACTCATGTTCATACCTTATACAAAATTATAATTTACCAACTTAACACGAATGCTGAGATTTTAAATTTAATTTAACTTTTAAATTAAAGATTAAGCTTAATTTGCGACTTAAAAGCTCTTAAAAACAGGGCTATGTAAAAATAGCATAAAAAGTATACCTTGCCAACTTTAATGCCTTTCTTCCCATTTCCAGAAGCATCCCATATTTCAACTTTTACCACATCAGCTGTTTTATAGTTCCACTAAATAAAATTAAAGAAACAAGTTATTAGTGTGATAACACACTTTGTTTCATATAATTTATATTTAGCAGTAAATATACCAGCTACAAAAAAAAAGTTGCATAAAATTAGCTTTAAATCTTTCGTAATGAAAACTTAACAGTTTTTGCACCATTATCAAAAGCAATAATTCCATTCCTCCTAATTTTATTTCTTGATTTAAGAGTTTGTGGAGTGAGTGTATATTAATGTATATGTTACGGGCAAAGTGACAGGGTTCGTACACACTTTGAGGAAAAAAATTCAAGGATTTTCAAGGACTTTTCCAGGCTACCAGATGAAAAATTCAAGGCTGACCGATATATGGTTTGCAACCATTTTTTAAGGAGTACTTATCTTCATTTCGTACAATTTTATCTTTTCAAGAGTTTAATAATAGCAAATTTTATGCAAGTTCCCAGTTACAAAAAAGGGTTTGAAAGATATAGGTTATAAAAATATTTTCAAGTAATTTTTAAGTACATGAACTTGTTATGAGATTTAATGTCAAAAATAAAAAACCTACCATATATGTTTAATAAAACTTTGAATAATTATCAATAGCCATTCTAATGCATTGAAAAAAATGTGGAAATTGCAGATAATGAAAAATTAAAACTATCTGACGAAAAAATTTTTAATCCAAGAAGTTGAATTTCAACCCCCCGAAAATTATTTTTATGCAAGATTTTGTTAAGATGACTTTTTTTTTTAAATTTTAATAATGCTTAAATAATATAATTTGCGTTACAATTTTCATATACTCTATTATCTACACACCTTGTAATTCTTTGATATTAAAACTCAAAAGTTCAAACTATAAATTTCTCTATTTGCCTTCTTTCAAAAACAAGAAATTCCTTTCATAAACCTTTTAATTTCCATCTAAATATTGGTAACTTATAAAAGTTACTATAATAAATTAACACTTTCTCCAAAAACAAGCATTTAAAGCCAATCATTTTTATGCAAAGTAAGAAAAATGTGATCGCGAACCGATCGTCAAGTTGTTTTTCCTGCCCTAGTCCCCGCCGTCAAAATGCCAACTTTACAGGCAAATGTCTGGAAACGTATGAAAATTCGAGGTTTTTCATTGAAATACCGGACCGTCATAGGATTTTTGGACTTTAACCATAAGTTGATACCCTGAAATCTTGTCAGCCTTTTAGAAATTAAAATTCAAGGATTTTCCAGGACTTAAGTACAAAAATTTGGTTTTTCCAGGACTTTCTAGGCCTTGAAAATTAAATTTGAAATTCCAGGACTTTCAAGGTTTTCAAGGCCCCGTACGAACCCTGAAGTGATTAATTGGGCATTATTAATAATGCCCGGGTAATGTGATAAATTCAACGAAAGTTATAAATGAAATATATCACTTTGCCCGCTTCCACTCTGGGCATTATTAATAATGCCCAATTCATCACTTTGACTGTAACATATGTAATGTTCAGGAGTATTTGATATTGAAAAGTTCATAGCACAGGAATGTTTTAAACATTTTTGGTTACCCTTTTAAGTGGACAAAATGGAAATATTTTTACACAAAAACTATCCAGTAGCCTTGCAAATAGTTTCAATAGTGATTTAGAAGCATATCAGGGGTTTGCCTGCCTTGATAATAGGTTTGCATAGCAAAAAAAATCTTGATGAAAATACTCCCTATGCATTTTATTTAACAGAATGTGTGTCAAGAAAAGAAAGATGTTTAACATTAAACGTTTCTATTTCTTGAAACATCAGCACAAACCTTGTACACAAGTTTCATGTGAATGAGAATTATCACCTAATTAAAATTTTTTTATCCTATAAAACTGTCTCCTCAAAAAACTTTGGTTGTGTCCTACAATGTCTTCTTCATAAGTACCTAATTTGTGGGTAGATAAAAACACTGTTTGATTTTATATACTATAATTTATCAATAACTTCAATTTTTACCAATGAAATCTCTTGTCCATCTTTATTCTCATCCTTGTAACACAATTCTTCATCACACTCCCTTATTAACTTCAATGGAACCATCTTTTTACAGATTACTAGAACCCTTGAATATTATCAATGGAATTTGCAGTTTAAAAAACAGGATTTTATGAAATTTGATTGATTCACAAATTTTATATTTTTAAAACTCCTAATTGAAAAACTATTTTTAGGATTTGGGCAGTACAAAGTCTTCAAGTATAGTCTTCAAAGTATCAAATATAGCCTTCAAAATATACAGGGAAGATCCCTTATAAAAAGTAACCTTTCATTTGAAGTTAACCTTGACAGTTACGGAATGCAGATGTTTTTGCTCATAAAATTAATACTGTTAGAATTTTCAATGATGTTAGAATACGTTTCTCACAATTTTAGAACTATAAAATTGGGCATTTACAGGGTCTTTTGGAAAGCAATTTTAACTCTTAGTCCAATTTATTTTAAAAGAAAAATTTAGAATACTGCAAAATAAAAAAGAAGCCTAAAGTGCAAATGTTTGGTGCATAATATTCTGATGTGGATCATGCTCCATAAAAATCCAAAGAACCAACTTAAGTGCAAATGGAGAAATGTTGCTCTTTTGAGATACAATGCCATTAAAAGCTTCCTGTACTACTTTTGAAAATAAATAAGGCAATGGTTGATTTTTAAAAAAAGGCCTTTTTAGGGCTTCTGCAAAAATATATATATGACCCCTTTAGGGGACCTTAAAAAAGTAAACTTAAGGTTTTAATAGGCGCCATGGGAACCTTGTAGAGATAATTCAACTTTTATTTGGTCTATTCTTTGAATTAATAACAACCAATATTAGGGAATTCAGGATAAATGGACCAATCTTGCTTAAAAATTTTACATACCATTAAGATGAGTGTTTAAAAAATTCCATCATTTTTCTACTGGAGGCTTGATACCCAATGACTTCTTGCAGCATTTAAATAAATCAAGTCTTACTAAATTTGTGCTGCATAACAGATAAGGAGTTAACTGTGTATTTCATAACAAGATTGTTCAAAATCTATCCATTTAAGAGTTATAAAAGCAGTGTTCAAAATTGGTGGTAGACTGCTAGTCCATGACTACAGTAAAACATCTTGGATCACTATGGTTAACAAATCACTGTCCACCGGAAGTGTAGCAATAAACTATCCCACTTTCCAGTTCTAGTCTCTTTTTTCTCTTGCTGCCGCATTATAATTGTGATGAATATTAATATTTAATCAAGAAAAGAACTTAATAAATGAAATTTTATAATTTGTGTATTTAGTGTATTGCTTATTAAGTGAAATAGTTACTTAACTAAAAAAATTTAAACCTGTCCTAATTTGGCAGACCAGCCATTTTGGTTTAGGACTAGTAATACTTTTTGAAAGTTGGCATCTTCTTCATTGAAAATAATCATTTACTCCTACAAATACCAATAACAGAAAAGGTTGGAAAGGAAAAATAACAGAAAGTTGCACCATTCCGCTAGAACTTCAACAGAAGAAACTAAAAATTCCCCTTTCTCTTCCCTTCCAAATTTTAACTAGTGAATCAGAGAAATAATAAAGCTCAATTTAAATAAGTCACTAATTAATATATTAAGAAAGGTTGAAATTTAATAGGTTGTGAATTCCTTTTACCAAGACCTAAGCTGAACACTGTGTGTGCGTGATCATTCCTAATTTTTTTTATCTTTACTAAAAATTTATACAAAAGATAATTCAAGCATCAGGTTTACTCCTTTGTTTTTTAATCTGACATTTACCCCAACTTCCCAATGAAATTTAACAGATTAACTATTAATAATGTAGAAACTGGGAAAAGGTCTGAAAATATGGAGGTAATGCTAACACCAAGAATTTCAAGTTGGCTCCCAACATATAGTAAAGGGGATTGTGATAAAATTATATTACAGTTTCATAGATTTTTCACTTCAATAGGACAATCAAAATACCTCTTATCAGTTATTGTAAAAACATTAAAATTACAGTCGAGTCCGCTTAATGTGATCACGGTTAATGTTATCGAAATCAACAGGTCCCGATCATTCCTATTTAATTTAATGTAAAATACATCGTTTATTGTGATCAACTATGGATCAACAGGCCGCTTAATGTTATCGAAATTTGTCCATATCCCCTAAAAAACGCCCGCTTTCACGTTTCGTTTTGAAGGTCAATTTATTTTTTCTGAAACTCAGTATAAGTTCACAGTTGCACTGTTATGTTTCTTTGCTTTGATTGTAAAAAAAATAAATTATCTATGCTCTCCTACCTCAAACATTGAAAGAAAACGGTTTAAGGTGGGGAGGAGGGCGAATCCATGCTTGTCATTGGATATCACCATCGCCGACTAACAGATGTTTCTGATAAAGAGATTTTTGATTCTTTTTCCTGTTTAGTAGAATTTAGATGAATTTCAGTGATTATGTATTTATATATGTTTTTCTATGTAAAATTTTGAAAAATACCGATGATATCTTGACTGGAAGTCGAAAGAAACAAATTTATGAATGGAGGTGTAGTGCCAACATAACTGAAAATACAGTGTAAGCGATTTTTTTTATTTTTATTAATTTGACATTTACTTACTCTTGGACTCTTACATTTTACTCTTTATAAGAAATCGCTTATTGTTATCAATCGGATAATGTTATCAGTTTAATATCGGACAAATGCAATCACATTAAGCGGATTCGACTGTATTTGTAAACTAGAGACATTTTTAGATCATTATTTTTTTCTTCAAAAACTATACAAGGTGTATGCATCTACATTATCGTCGCTTAAGGCGCAAAATGACATAACTGACATTTTGGCCATTTTGAGTTATGCATCAATCTTTATGCAAATCTCAGCCCCGGATCACCTGGCACCAACGATTTTGCGAAAAAATTACTCAAATCGCTGCAATCATCAATTTTGTCATTTTAGAATAACTGCATTCGTAAGGCAAAATGACATAATTGCACGCATTTCATTGATATTGTTAGGGACGCCGCCACAGAGAAGTGTTTCATCTCAATCCCCGATCAAAAAGGCCTAAAATGAAGGTTTAAAACTATAATAATATTATTTTCTTTAATTAATAGCCAAACTGTTTTTTTCATCTCCTGCAAAATAGGGAAAATGCAGTTATGTCATTTTGCGCCTTAAGCGACGTTATGCTAGTCTCCTGAACAGCATCAAATTTATAACACAGAGAAAAATCCTAACAGATGGTTCAAAGCGATATTTTCAAAAGTTGGATGGATGTGAGGGCGCCACGTGGAACTAAATGATTGACAGAGATATCAAACCTGTGATTGGCCGCTATTTTCGAAGGAGAAGAGTTCTTCTCGCCCAATCATGCTTTTTTCCCTGCCTCTCGTGACGTAGATGTGATCCCCGCATCCATCAAACTTTTCGATTTCCATTAGTGCCTATGGCTACGGACTCTGTTCTAGTACTCTAAGATTTAAACCAACTGAAAATCATTGTAAACAAATAAAAAGACTTAAAGCCAGCTAGTTGGAAATAAGCTACGACATTATAATTTTTAATTATATAAGCTTAAAGTGTTTCCATAGTTTAAATAATTGGCTTACTCTCAGTTTTCTTTTTAAAAAAACAAGCTCTAAGAAACCAGAAATTTTATGGAAAAATATTTTAATGAAATGATATGAATACAGAAGCACAATTATCCATAAAAGCACGCATGCTCATAAAAACAAACAGTTCATACACTGAATAGAATGAATGAAAAACAAAATTAAATTATCCGACACTAAAAAAATTAAATTATCTTCTTAAATATAAGAATACTAAAGAACACTAAATATTCTTTTAAAATTTTATAACAAATCAGTCCTAAAAAGACAAACATAATATAAAGGTCACTGCACAGTCTGTCCCTGCAACTAGTATTTACATAGAAAAACATTACTCATAAACAAAAAAAAGCATACGAAATTCATTCATTCTTACATACTTTTTGTTTTACTCTGGTTGATGTGTAGAGCATAGAAGTAATTGCAAGAAGAGAGAGAAGGCCACCCTGTGGCCAATGGTGGCAAAAAGAAATACGATATATGAAGTCCCTTGGACAGGAGGATTTCAGAGGTTGAAAATCATTTGTGTTCTACCAGAAAAGTTATTGAAAAAAAAAGATGCGAACAATTTTCTGGTATGAGAGAAACTATAAAAAATCATTTAATGAAAAAACCCCTCATCGAAGTTAGTTTTTTCATTGCAATGATTAAACAGAGTGGTATTGATATTAACGACTACACAGTAGTAATTTATAATTGTTTTGTAGGAAATTAGTATTTTAAAATTGCTTTACATTTTGAACTATCTTTATTTGATTTGAGCCATTTCTTATCGACATGGAGGCAAGAAAATATCAACCTATAATCTGTTCCACCCTAAGTTGGCAGTGTTGGGAAAGGCTGTACCAATCCACCTAAACAAAAACAGTAGTAGCTTGTATTGTAATTTAAAATTAAAAATATGCAGACATATTTGTAAAAATGTAACATACATTATATAGGGATGAGATTGAGAAAAAGCAAAAAGTCTGAAAACTGCAAGAATCGATAAAAAGATCGTAAACCAAACCAAATAAAATTATTTAGCTGCCTCAGATATGAAAATTTACCATAGGAAAGATGGTTATAAACCAAGAACATTAAGAAAAATGAATAATATTTAGTTTTTAGTTGAAAATTCCAGTTTATAAGCTGATTTTTTCCATTGAAAGTCTGAAAATCCTACAAAAGTCTGAAAAATCTCATCCCTGATTATAGTTAATTGTGATTTTTATCATATAACTCAATTTAATCATGTTAAAAGTATTCAACCAAAGTGAATTAATATAGTCCATAGAGTATAGCCGGGTAGAACGGGCAACCCATTCCGGCTGATTGGCTGGAAACCGGTTTTCTGGCTGTAATTCGGTCACCGTAGTCTTCTTTAGTGCCAACTTAGGGTGAAACAGACTATAGATGGCAATTTTGCCACTAAACCTGAACTCTGATTCTGCCTGAAAGCAGGGTAGTGAGAAGGGTTGGAGAAAATGCTTTTTTATTAAAAAAAAATAAATAAAAAACAATTTCTCTTGTTTAAAATGTTTTTCACCAAAATAATTCTTTACCCTGATTAATTTTCAATTAGACTAATTTCAACTTAATATAAAGTTGTTAGAAAGAAAAATTATAACACATGTACAGTATCAATTAATTTTAAAAATTTTCATAGGCATTCATAAATAAATGAAATACCATTCCATTTCAGATTACTACTAGTCAATCATTGCTGTAGTATGGGCAAACTATAAGACCAATAATTTTCTTTTATCTATCCAGTTCAACCAAAATTGTTAAGCTGTTTTGAACACTAGAGATACAGGGTAAGCTGATATATATGTTACGGCAAAGTGATTAATTGGGCAATATTAATAATGCCCACAGAGGCGGGCAAAGTGATAAATTTCAATGATAAATGCCATTGAATTTATCACATTGCCCTCTTCCACTTTCGGGCATTATTAATAATGCCCGATTTATCACATTGCCTGTACCATATATATAGCAATATTATGATACATATACGCCTACTTCAAAATTAACATTTCACAAGAGAAGACATAGAAAATTAATTTTTGGGTTCTTAGTTGACATGATAATTAAATTATGAAAACTTTTAACCTGGTATAATTATTAATTTATACCTATAATATTGTCATATCTAGTCGGAAAATCATAATTTATCAATTCTAGTAAAATGATAGTTACAATCATCAATTATGAAATTGAAAGATAAATTAAGCAAACAGCTGATATTTCTTAAATTATTAGTATGTAGGTGACCATATTAATATATTTTATACAAGATAAATATTATAGATAAAAAAATAAAGTAAAAATTAATACATACATATGTACTATGCATAAATTATCATTTCACCAATATTTTTGCACAAATACTAGCGAAAATGGTCCAGATGATTATGATTTAACTAAAAATGCTGCTATGTAGTAACATTTTTGTTTAGACTAAAATCCACTTCAAAAAATTGGGTTGTTTAATTGCAAAAGTGTGATATGTATGAAAAATAAGATCTTTTGATATTTAAATATCACTATCTTTTTCTAGCCCTGATATGTATTCAAAAGTTTAAGGGCTTAGAGCAAACTCCAACAGAATTACATTAGATTTCTTGTTGATGTTATCTTTAATGCAAACCTGTTTCATTCAACTCGCTTGAGGCTGCAAACGCTGATGGTTTTATATGAGATAAACAATGGAATTGTACGTACTAAAAATAAACCAGCTTTAAACAATGTAGTGTTTTAAACTTGGGTAACACAACTATTTCAGGCAAAGTGTTTTAAACATAACCCAGTCAGTGATATAAACACACTCATAACATTAGAGAGCAGATATTCAGAGCCCTTTCTCTCTTCGTTAATTACTTCTATGGTCCAGAGATATACAGGTGTTAATGCTTCCGTACCAATGTCATTATAAATACTTGATGGTGGTGAACCTCGATGAAAATCACAGCAGAGTTCGATTTATTTGTGTTTCATTTGTATGAAGCGAAGGGAATTGAAATGACTTACATCGAGTCCCGAGAGGTCAGACATTCCATTGTTGCCCCCTAAGCCTTCGGAGTCTGTGTTAGTCTGAGAGTCTGTGGAGAGCTTATGCATGGCCATTTCTTCCCTTGCCGATCCAGAATGAAACCTACCGCCTTCGCCTCTTATTCTATTCATTGCGTGGCGGTGCCGGGATTCATGTAGGTATTTCTGAAAGATCATTATATTATCAGTACATCAAGATGAAACTTCCAACATTGAAAATAGTTTTTAAATTGACTTGCTCATTTTTATATTTATTTCTATCACTTACTTATTTGTTGCCCATGAAATGAATATACTCTTACAAAAACCATACTACATAAAAATATTTCATATTCATAAGAAGTGAAAAGAAAAGAAAGAGCAGCAAATAAGCAAATCATAAACTACACTATCCTATCTAAAATCCATATTAATTTAGTTATGTTTAATACAGGAAAACTATTTTAAAGACACTTTCTTTGGCTTGCTGCTCTGTATTCCCTTATTAAACCAATACCACATAATAAGGCTTGATATTCATTCTTTACCAATTGATTTTAAAATCGTTTAAAATAAATAAATGTTTTGTAAGGATCGAAGCTTTAATTATAGAATTAAGAAGAAATTTGATACATTATCTTCAAAAAGTAATTCGAGTATTGTTTCTTTAGTTTTTCTAGCAGCAATCTGTAATTCCTGAATTTAGGGCCAAAATGTAGAATGATTCCACAAAATCCATAAAGGTAGGCAGCTTTGCAAATATTAAAAAATTAGAATTTTTACAGAAATTTAGGAATTGAAATGTGATACTGATTTGTTTACTTACTCATATATTCAACCATTATTTGTTGAAGACAAATATTTTGATGTTAATAAAATACTACTTTAATAATAACACAATCTTGGTTGTATTAATCCTTATCTTCTTCATTATGCTATATTTACCTCAGAGGAAAATTTTTTGACTTTTTAAAACATGTATATTGCAACTTCCAGGTGTATTTGTATACAGCCAAAGGTTGCCAGTTTCATCCTCCCATTATTGTTTATTTTATTATTTATTCTAGAAGCTTCTAGAATGTTCTAGTATCCTTCTATTTCAACATATACGTCATTGTCATGTGAGATATTTTATGAGATTTAAAGGAAGGAATTCTGTATTTCGGGCTAGTTCCTGGCTGATGCTAAATAAATATGTTTTGTCTAGCTATTGCATTATTACCGAAGAGTTTAACATAAAATTAAGTTAGTTTAAAAATACTTATCGGAGAGAAATTAAAGAAAACCATGCAATTAGAACTTACTCGGCGCTCTTTTGGTATTCTTCCTTCGGCCTCCATCTTAGCGCGAGCTTGTCTACGCTTCAAGATCCGATGATACTGTTTAGCATTGACATACAAAGGCTCTTCCTCCAACAACTCAGCTCCAGGTAACGGTATTCTCTGAACACTTTGGAGATTGCTGTTTCCAGGTACCACTTGCTGAAAATGAAGAAGTTAACGATCAAGAATAGTTTTTTAGTTAACTTGCAATGTGATTGCTTACCCTCAAATAATGAGCAATACTTTGAGGAAAGGTCTAAAATTTTTACATATTCTTAAAGTAATATAAAAGTGGTAAATATAATAAGGCATATTTAAAAGTTAATGAAATGATTTAAAAAGGAATTTGATACTAAAGTCAAAGTATTGGGTTGTCCCATAAGTTCTGTTACTTTTTACAAAGTTTTGTCTTTGAAAATTTTTTATGAAAAACTGGTAATAGGTGGAGATTTCAAACAAAAGGGATTTTGATATATGTATATTTATGAACATAATGTGTGATTTTGGTAGTTCTCGGGATATTATTTCTTTTCAAAATGGCGGTTTGAAAAAAAGACCAAAAACGACGATTTTCGCGTAATTTTTTTCTTTTGTTTAAAAAACTAGGAAGAACGCATAATTTATGGCTAAAAAAAGTTTTACTGTATATTTGAAATGTTTAGATTACGATGTCATAGTTTCAAGATGATTCGATAAGTTTAAGGTTGGAAATTTTGGCTTTAAACTTCCATATATTGGTAATTTCACGTGTTTTTTAATGCACGCCTATTGTTTTTCTAAGCAGCTGGTATGAAGTAATTAAAGGCAGGTGTTTTTGAACCATAATGCTTGTTAATGCATTGAATTGATGCCATTAATGCATTGAAAGTATCTTTTCATAATATCATTCCATTGATTTATTTCTAATTGCCAAGGAGTTGTTTTTATTGTAATTTTTTCGTATGAAGCAAAGAAAATTGCTTTGTTCGCTGAGCGTAAGTTCAGCAAGTGTACCTGTGATAAGCTGAAACGTTGCGCGCTTGCATTGTGCAATGTGCGCACTATTTTCTGAACTTAAGTTCAGATATAATTTAATGTACTGCATATTTTGAATATTTGGGTCTTTCCTAAGCTTTTTTATTGATTTTGATGCTTTTTTTCGTAAAAATTTCTTTGAAATGACTAGCATTATTGAGGTAAGTTTTTTGCAATAGATGTTATGTTTGGGACCGAAATTTCCTAAGTTAAACTTATCGAATTATCTTGAAACTATGACATCTTAAACTAAACATTTCAAACATATAGTAAAACTTTTTTTAGCCCTGAATTATGCGTTCTTTCTAGTTTTAGTTACAAAAGAAAAAAATTACGCGAAAATCGTCGTTTGTGTTATTTTTTTCAAATCACCATTTTGAAAAGAAATAATATCACGAGAACTACCAAAATCCCACATTATGTTCATAAATATACATATATTAAAATCCCTTTTGTTTGAAATCTCAACCTATTACCAGTTTTTCATAAAAAATTTCAAACACGAAACTTTGTAAAAAGGAACAGAACTTATGGGACAACCCAATATATGGTACTACAAACAGCTGATTGATAAAAAAGAAAGTAGTAATTTTTAACACATTGGTTTATCAAACAATTTAATTTGCTTATACAGCAAATGGATTAAATACACTGTAATTCAGTTTAAAAGCACATGGTTATTAAAATATTTTATGGGTGGAATGCCTTTTTATAGGACGTCTGAATTTAAAATTTACTGCTTATAATGCATCATACATTAAAAAGGTAGATTTAATCCACTATTAAAAGCATTTTCAGGTTAAAATCTTGTATGCTTTATTAGTTTTTTTATAGTTCAGAATTAGTAAAAAAATACTCAAAATAAAAAGGGGGTAACAGTGTCTGAAAGGTTGAGAAACCCTTCTGTAAGAGGGGGCTGTCAAAAACTATCTGTAAGAGCATATGACAGATAATTTGTAAGAATGTAACAAGATATTTTAAAATTCATTGCAACTATGTATAAGACAATTTGGTCAGTCAAGTAAATTGACTCGAAGATGCTACAATATGTGCTTCTATAGTCCTAGAATCAAACAAATAGTTTTTAAAAGTCAATGCGGAACTCAACCCCTGTCAATCTTACCATCACAATATTTCCTTGAGGAACATTTGAAGGAATTGTGATTGTCTGAGGTGAGGGACTAGCAGCTGTTGTTGTAGTCTGTACAACTTGAGCAGCCTGATTAGCAACAGAAACTGAAGGTATCTGAATTAAACCTGTAATTATAAACAATAATTTAAAAGCCTATATATTTGAGGGGAAAGACGCTTTATTTAGCTACTCTTTAGCGTACCTCCTTGAGTAGGGATAAAATTAGATCCATCCATCGGTACTGGTTGATAAACAAGCGTTTGTCCATCAGACGTTTGGATTATTTGACCTTGACCGGGTTGCTGTATTATAATCTGAAAATAAGATTAAAGTTCTTAAATAAAATAATTATATTCATGCAATGATTGTATTAATTTTAAGAAACAAGAAAGCTAGGTATGCATTTGCATTAAAAATTGCTAAGGTTAAAAATGACAAAACTCATCATAATTTACAATTAAAATTTCATGTATTATAATTTTTAAATTGATGAGTAATTAATCATAAACCAGTAATTAATTCAGATAATTCAGTCTTCATGAAGATATTTTGCATTATGGGTCATATAGTTTTGAGCACTGTGAAGTCTCTAGATTAAATACTGTAACTACTAGTAAAAAAAATCATGCAGTTAAAACTTCATATATCACAGCACAAAAAAAGCCTCAAATCCTTACTTGTTGAGGTTGACCTTGCTGGCCAGTCAGTTGGCTAATGGGAATAACTTGAATCTAAAAATAAAATAATTTCAAATGAATATGGGGAACAATCTTTGTGTACTTTGAAATGTTTGTTTTTACCATCCGTGAATAAATATTTCAAGATTTTAGTATAATTTGTTTTAAGTAAAAATTTTACTGTGCTGCAATACAGAACACTACACAGGAAAAACTGACAGGAAGATTTTACAATGCTGAATTTGGTTTCTACACTTTAATTTATCTTCTTTAGTAATAAACCCTTAACAGTGTCACCCGAACTGAGCTCGGGCAAATACTACATGCAGAATTTGTGATGCCTGAACTGAGTTCAGGTTGAAGAAAAATTAATGTTTCTGTTTTGTGAAGCCCAAACTGAGTTTGTTTCGATGGTGATAGTGATTTTTCTTCGTTTAGAGATTGGGAGACATTATGTTTGAATAATCTTTCTCCTAATTCAATAAGATGTGTGTAATCCAATACTTTTTTATGTGTATGTTAAAATAATTAATACACTTGTAATTTTATTTAAATTTTGATTTTTGTTATAAAAACTATTTTCTAACACTAATAATAATAAAAAGAACGAAATTAAGCAAAAAAATTTCCATTTTCGGTCCATTTTTCTAAAATAAATGTCACTGTTAACCCTACAATGCATGATTTTTTAAATTCACTTGAAAATCATTTGACTTCAACTATTATGGTGTAAATTAGTAAAAAATTAAAATACTAAAAAATTTTAATTTAATTTTTTTCTACTTTTAATTGACAAAAAACTTTGTCCTTGTGAAATTAATTTGTGTCCCTTGTGAAATTAATTTTGAAGTGAAATAAAACCAAATGCTCTAAGTCTAAAAATATAAAAAACTTATCTTTTCAAAACAATTTTGTTTCAAGCTGAAAATTTTTTTTATTTTAATTTATAAGGTCCTTTTATTTTGGCGTTTTCTGTCTCTTGACTTTCGTCTCACTAGCTACTAACAAATGTCTCAAAATAGTACCCCTGATGCAATCTACTGGCAGTCTAAAGTGCTAATACAATGAAATGGTATATTTATTGTACTTATTGCATGGTGTTGCCGTTTGGAAATGGAAGATCGAGTAGGAAATGGGGAAAAATGTTGTGTTGCCAAATGGCAACAGTATGCACTGTAGGGTTAAGGGGTTAAAATTGAAAATTGAATGAATTTCAAAGATATAATTAGATTGATTGCTCACTTGTTGCATTTGTTGTCCAGGTTGGCTTTGAATTTGGATAGCATGTCCTTGTGGCAGTCCTTGCACCATTATAGGTTGTCCTCCTTGAGAAACTTGAAGCACCTAAACACCATTTCATTGGATTAAAAAATTTAAGAACAAAAGTAGAGAATACAACAAGAGACCATTCATAAAATGATAGGGGTCTCCTTATGGGGTAATTGTTTTATAGCACAGAAATCATCTTCTAAGTATGGCAAAGTATTTGGACATAAAGTTGAGAGTGAAAGTACGAAATTTCTACTAAGTATACATACTCTTACAATGAGTATCATGCAGGGGTGTAGTCAAGGGGGGTCCCCCTAATGGCCCGACTCATAATTTTTGAACCCTATTTTAGGAGTCAAATATTCCAGTCGCTACTCAAAAGAGGGTGTCTATGTCCCTTAAAAGTGCCTAAAAAACACTTTTTTGCATGTTAAAATCTGAAATTTTGAGGTCCCCCATAACACCATATTCATACATGTGATTACTTCGTAAATAAATTGGCGGAGAATATTTTTTTTAAATATTCGATCGCACTTAAATTTTCCTTTATTTTCAATAGAGGGGAACCATTGGCTCCTACTTCCCTTCCCAATATCTGATGATTCAACATGCTAGTCATATTTTATAAATCTTAACTAGTTTTCATATTACTTCGATATTTTTAATATTTTTTTCAATTTACTTAAAAGGTCAGAGATAAGTAAAAAACTATTGGAAAATATAAAAGTGGAATTCCAGTTTTTTGCAAATCGCATCGTCAGATTTTAATTTTTCTAAGCAAATTGGCGGATTTCCGCCAATTGGCGGAAGAATCACATGCATGCATATTAATTTAAGGGTTGGCATGGGAAAATTACAATACATGAAAACAGGCACGAAAGTTGTAAATGTGTATCTGATCTAAACAGACTTCTGTCCAAAATAAAATACAGAATTTTAAGGAGAGAAAAGCCTTTGGGTAAAGCATTTAGCTTATTGCAGGGCATGAAATTTCAGCTCTAAAGGCACTAGCCAGACTAAAACTTTTTCTCGCCACTACTTTTAATACATATTTTTTTAATTTAAAAATGGTTGGTTATAGATGACGTAGTCAGAGATAGATTGCGAGTGGAATAACGAACGCAGTGCATGATTCATCCAAAATGACGTAAGAATGCGCTCCTGTGTTGAGGTGTATTGTAACCTTCTGAACGCGCCAAGGCATACCCATGAAATAGGATTTTACCAAATTTTTAAAACTTTCTGGGGGAGGACCCCCAAACCCCCCTCTAAAAACCATGGGACATGAACAAGAACTTACAGGGGAGGTCGGAACTCAGAGGAGTATATAAACGATTTACAAAGAGGGGACAAAGGGAACAAACGAGTTAAAACCCTGTTTTTTAGGGTGCAATTTCCAAAAATTTTGGAGGGGAGCACCCCCAGACCTCCCTTGGTACTTGGAACTTATTTTATAATGAGTTTGCTTAAAATGCAAAATTCCTACCAAATAATAAATTCATGAAAATCTATGTTCAAAATTAGGATTAAGTGTACAAAAACAAGCTGAAAACCTGCTTTATAGACTAGAATTTCCGAACATTTTCTGGGGAAGGTCCCCCAATCTTCCATTTACTAGGTAATTTGAACACGATTTTCTCTTTAATATATAATGTTTGCTGAGAAGATTCAATTTGATTTTTTAAATTATTAGTCCCCAAAAACCAAACCCTGGACCTGCCACTACAGATATTAAAGACAGGAATTTCTTTATGCTAAGTATTGTAGCGGACCTAACCTCTGCAGCCTGTTTAAACTCCTTTTGAATGATTTGAAGCGTTTTTAATTGTGGTTTTTATGATCCTCACACTTAAGGACACGCTGATGCCATTAAGTCAGTTTTGAGGAACAAATAACAAGAGCAATTAGTGTCCCAACTCCCGTAATCTTTCTACAACCCCGAAATTTGGCTGTAGCTTTAACCCGGGAGCAGACGCACCTATGAAACGAACGCGGGAACTCGCGGGTGGGTATGTGATACCCAGGGATGGATTCTCGCGTTTTAGCACTCAACCTGCTTGGTTTTACAAATAATATTACTTTAAATAAGACACAAACAATAAACTATCATTTGTGTATCTTAAATGAATATAATTTACTCACATTTATTCGTGCAATCCTTACATAATTGGAGTTCTGTGTTCCATATACAAATATATTTCTGGAACCTTTCACATTAGCGTTTTATTTTCAAGTCCCTTTTGCTAAAGTAATCCCTACATCTTTTGTATCCCGTTTTTCTACAATTTTGGCATTGTTTCCTTTTTCTAAGGTAGTTTCTGATGATGTATCAAAAGCATTTTTTGATGGTTTCTTAGTAGGCGCTCGATAATCACTTGTATTTTCAGGAATTTTATTTATAATATTTTTCAACGCCACTCTGACGTTGGTTCTAAACTTCCCTTTTATCCATTTTGTTCCACTTTTACCGAGGTAATATTCTCTATTTTCCGGAGAATCGAGACTTTATGAACTTTCTTCATCAATTTCATCACATTCTTCAGCCAGTTCAATTGTTTACTCATCACAATGAACATCATAAACTCCAATATCCTCTTAGTATTCACTAAAAATCAAAATCATCGGTAGAAACTGTCTCAAGCAAAGAAAAAAGCCGCCATATCGACCAATCGAACGGAATCCACAGCCAAAACTGACACCTCTACCGGCACGCGCGCGGGTATCTCATACCCAAAAGCCTCATTTCCCGGAAACCGCGTATTCCTGAATTCTTATCTAACCTTGAAACTTAAAGAATGTGGCCTTGAACTCAGCTACACGAGACCCCACACATTTTGAAAAAAAGGGGGAACGCTATGAGATTAAGAATGCGCGCCTGGGTATGACATACCCAGTGCGAGTGCTCCCGGGTTAATAACTCTCCCGAAATTGAACGAATAGACTTGCCTCTAAAGTGACTACTTGCTTCATCACTTCTTTCACCAAGTTTATTTATTTTCGAAATATCATCACAATTTCACGCAATTTTTTTACAATCTGCTCAATCGCCACAAAATACCTTGGTCTCAACTTATTATGTGTAAGCAGAATCCCCTGTATATGACTACTAGTTAAGTTAACCAGCAAAATACCTGTTGCTGAGGAGACAGTTGTGCAACCTGGGCTCCAGACACTTGCACTGCTGATTGCAAACCTTGCATGACGGCAACTTGTTCTGTATTTCCGTTGCCACCAGAAACAGCCACTTGAGTTCCGGCCTGAGATACAACTGCCCCTCCACTAGTAGCAACTTGGAACTGCTCCATCCGCTTTGTCTGAAAAAATATTACTTAAAATCTCATAAAACAAAAAAGAACTAGGTACAGCTTTAGAATAAGTCCGCTTTTTGAATGGTCGCCAAATTGGCGGTATTTCATGGCCAACAGGCCGTGAAATTGTAGGTAAACATGGCGGCCGGGTTTTAAATACTGCAGAAGGCACCAAAGTTGGCAAAAGCATACCTGGGTAAATGAAGCAAATCCGGCCTGCAAGCTGAATTTGGCAATTTTTTTTGTCCCCAAGTGGAAAACCGATGGCAACCGAGAATAAGGAAGTTGCATGGTAGATTTTCAAAAACAAACAAGTGTTCCATATGGTTTTTTGTATGGTAAAATGAAATATCTAGTCAGTTTTTCAAAAAAATGTACAGGTAATTAAATATTTTAATTTAAAAGTCGAGAAAAAAACACGTGACTGAAAACGTTTATTGTTTAAACTATAAGATGACGTCAACAATAATACCAACAACTCCATTGCTTTACAACAATGTTTAGTATAAGATGACGTCACATCCAAACTCTTGGCGTTTTCGCGCGCTTTTAAAAAGGGGATTTTTGTTAATTCCTTTGGCAATCAAAAAATTTCTTGATCGGCCTCAAATTTTGGGTAGTTGCTTATTTTTGCAAGAAGAATCGATTAAAAAAATTTAAAAAATCATGTAACTTCCTCATTGAATTGTTATCGCCAAATTTGGCACTGAAAATCTGTGCGCCGGATTCGCTTCATTAACCCGGACTTATTCTAAAGCTGTTCCAAGAACTACCTTTATATATATATATATTTGTATTTTTTTAATTTTCACACTCCTCATGCTACTCACAGAAAGTTCTTTCCAGCTTTTAAAATAAATTGCTCTTACAATCAAAATATTTATATTTTACCTGTAAATTGATATATTTAAATCATAAAAAAGGATCAATAGATTAGATTTTGAAAGTGCAATAGGACCTAAGATCACTTACATTACTTTTATACAAAAGCTGTTTGATTGTAGAATCATAATATGCTATTGATTGCATAACAAACTGGCTAAATACCCAACTAAAATGGAACAAGTTTTTTTAATAAGAATAGCATGAAAATTTTCTCAATGTACATATTGTTTAATAAACAAGCTGTTTGTTATGATTCAATTTACAAAAAAAATTTATTAATAGCACAACAATCTGGCAAAGACTATCCAAGTAATAAGGTTCAAGTATCTTATTTTAATATATATAGCATCATAATTTTCTAATAATAGTCATAAAAAACATAAACATAACAAACCGTAGTTCATTCAATTATCAACATAAATTGGGGCATTGATTAGGAGATGTTGCACAACTTAGACAAACAAAATATTCAAGAAACTATTTTTAATTTAATTTAAAAAGTAAAATTACTTTGAAATTGAAATGGCTTTAAGCTACAAAAACTTGATTTCATCATAGAAATTGTGACAAAAATTAACCTTTGAAAATTGTTCCTTGACCTAGATTATTCTTGTACTTCAGGAAATACAACTTAAGAGCATAAGATATTTGCCCTCCTTAATTTATTCTAAAAAGATAATTCATTTCAATGTAAATTATTGTAAATCTTTAATTAAATTTCTCCGAAGGTTGTGACAGTAAGCCATAAAGCTTTCTAAAGGAAGATGAGGTCTAGATCGCCATTTTCCTTCCCCGATAACAAGGCCTAGATGATTTGACATTAAAATTTTTAAATTTAATAAGTTGTCATACATTCCCCACCTTATTTATAAGTCAAATTAAGCGCTTGGCCGATAACTTATGAGCAAACGAAATGAAAGACAGTTTGAGGACTTACATTGGGTAAAAGAGAGGTGGTCCTTTCTTGATTGGCTATGGAAATTCAGTTCCAATGGACAACGAATCACCGGGCAAACCACCAACTAGCTGAGTCTTTATTGGTGCCGATGCCGTCCGTTCAGGGATCAGGATGAGAGCTATCTAAACATTATTTAACTCCCTGAAACTAATTAATATCAACTTCAAACTTAAACAAACAAACAACGAAGCTGCTCAAAATATTTTAGCACAATTCTCTACCGCTACGAAATTCTTTTCTAGAGTACGCGATTTCGTGGATTATGGTGAAATAAGATAAAGCTCAGCCATAAACAAGATTTATATTAGTGAAAAATATGTAGTATAAAATAGCGTTATGCAGGTTCAGGGATTTGCCGCTAGGAAGAGAAATGTTTTGTTGCCAGTTATTAAGTCAAAAATTAAAAGGAATATTTCTTTTTGTTTCTATTTTTTAAAAATACTTAATTAGCACAAATAATTTCGTAACTTATCCAATCTATGCAATAAATAATTTAAGTTCGTTATAAAGATGAAGAAAAATAATTAACCCGCGATTAACCCGCATTATTAAAGTGGGCCTAATATTGTATCTAACTGCAACCACGTTGAGAATTCTAATTATATGTAAACAAAAACAAACATTGAATTTGGGCTATAATTTCTGGGGTATCGTAAGTTTTTAAATTAGACCCCTTCTGGATTTCGTTGAAGTTGTGATCGTATTAATGATTACTACATTTCGAGGAACAATCTACCGTCCAATATCAAGACAATTAACTGCTGTGTTAAATCTATACTCCTTACGAACTTCTTTTTCATCTAAGATGCCGAAACCTGGATATTATGCCGTGAAAATCGGCAGAATTCCTGGAATTTATAATACATGGAGTGAATGTGAAGCTCAAGTGAAAGGTTTTCCCAGTGCATCGTATAAGAAGTTTCCGACCTTAAATCAGGCTTCGGACTTTATTGGAATTCCATCTCACTCAAAGCCTTCCATTCCCCGTTCTACTCTTCCGGCTCCTTCCCGTGAAAAAAGATCTACATCTCGTTCCACCATTATGATACCTGCCCTTCCAAAGGGCCCAGAGTATTCTTATACTGCTATAGCCCCTATCCCTGAAGTAACGATTGATGATGAATTTTGGTGTGAAGATTTCGACCCTAGTGATTCAAATGATATAGAAATTCTCTTCGCTTCGGATAAATCTGAAAATCAACTTATTTACCCTCCCACTGCTCCTAAGCAGACTTTCTATGCAGTTCATCGTGGTGCTAGACCTGGGGTTTATAGAACCTGGACTGAGTGTGAAGCTCAGATAAAAAACACCAATAACGCTTCCTATAGAAAATTTGATAATGAAAAAGAAGCTCTGGAATACGTAAAAACTGGGGGTATCACGAAGGCAACCAAACGAGAATTAGAGCAAGATCCATCTGTAAACAACCGAGTTCGAAAAAAGCTTAAAACTTCTCCTAATTCAGACACCGAATATATCCTAGAAGATCTTAATCGTCAGGTTATTGTATATACTGATGGGGCTAGCTCAGAAAATGGTAAGAAAAGGGCTAAAGCTGGCATAGGTGTTTATTGGGGTCCTAATCATCCTTTAAATGCCAGCAAGAGGCTGGCTGGGCGCCAAACTAACAACCGCGCTGAGATACATGCTGCTGTGTATGCTCTTAATCAAGCCAAACAGATAGGTGCCAAGAAGGTAAAACTTTATACTGATAGTCAATTTCTGATACACTCTATCACAGATTGGATCAAGAAGTGGAAGGCCAATGGTTGGAAACTAGTCACTGGGAAAGATGTAGTGAATAAAGATGATTTTCTTGAACTAGAAGCTGTTAGTGAAGGTTTGGAGGTGGAATATGTCTATGTACGGGCCCATGCCAATAACCCTGGCAACGAGGAAGCTGATAGACTGGCTGTTGCTGGTGCTAAGCTGATCTTGGAACCAAAAAACTGTTCAACCTTTCCTAATCCAGCTAGTTTATCCAACGTTCAAGATCGGCTGAAACCTTTCATTATTACCAATGCATCAAATTCTAATGATGACGTGGTGCCTTTGATCATACCGGAATCGCAAATTCAGAAACACGTGTATTATGCAGTGCACAAGGGAAACAAGCCCGGTGTGTACACAACTTGGACTGAGTGTGAAGAGCAAGTAAAAGATTGGATAAAGCCCAAGTTCAGGAAGTTTACCAACATAGAAGAAGCTCGGGAGTTTGTCAAAACAGGGAAAGTGGTCAAGAAGTTTGAAATCCCTGACCACAAGCCAGACGAATTCTTGACTGTATACACAGATGGTGCTAGCTCTAATAATGGGCAAGAAGGTGCTAAAGCTGGTATTGGAGTTTATTGGGGCCCTGGGAACGAGCTCAACACCAGTATGCGGTTACCTGGCCGACAGACAAACAACAGAGCTGAAATTTATGCAGCTGTTCACGCTCTCAATCAAGCGAAACAGTTGGGAATAAAAAATATAAGGTTGTACACCGATAGCAAGTTTGTGATAAATGGAATTACTTCTTGGATTGAAAAGTGGAAGAAGAATGATTGGAAATCAGCAAATAGGAAACCAGTTGTGAACAAGGAAGACTTCATGGCATTGGATTCTGCTCGTACAGGTTTAAATGTTGATTGGTGCTATGTGAAAGGTCATGACAACAACCCTGGTAATGTAGAGGCTGATAAGCTTGCTGTTGCTGGTTGCTCTAAAGAACTTACTGACACTTTTATTATAGCTGGATAGTATTGGTTTCCAGGCCCGTGCTGGGCCGCCGGGACGCCGGGACGTATCCCGGTGCGCCCTCCAGCTTAGAAATTTTTGACGCCCCCGAAACTGACTAGTTTTACGACGAGGCTTATCGTCGAATTTCAGAGGCGCCCATTAAAAAATTAAAAAGGTAACCAACTTAAAGAAAACTGCAAAAGGCGTCCCCATAGAGCGAGTCTGATGGACCCACCCATGCATATTTAAAAATTTCAGAGGCGCCCATTAAAAAGATTAAAAAGTTAACCAACTTAAAGAAAACTGCAAAAGGCGCCCCCATAGAGCGAGTCTGATGGACCCGCCCATGCATATTTAAAAAATTTCAGAGGCGCCCATTAAAAAGTTAAAAAGGTAACCAACTAAAAGAAAACTGTAAAAGGCGCCCCAATAGAGCGAATCTGATGGAGCCGCCCATGTATATTTAAAATTTTCAGACGCAGGCCCGTGCTGGTCAGGGTCCTTTGCTCAGAGGCGCCCTTTTGAAGAGACTGTTCTACATTTGTTAATACTAGTGTTCTTCAGAGTTTTTTCTGGGATATTTTAATTTTTCCATGAAATTGTAACTTAACCAATAGTGATTTTGCAATTCAGTTTTAGTTCATCAGGTCTAAAGTGTGAGATCACCTGCGAGTTTTAAGGGCGCCCCCCTAATTTTACGTTAATATGACACTTCGCTCTGAATTTTTAGAGTGCCCTTAGTTAAAGGTGGTGAATTTTCAGGGAGCCAAAACAATACCTTGAAAGTGTGTGGGCGGAGTCGCTACTTTTTTTACATCCTAAAAATAAAAAGTTTCTCTTATTTTTAGACTTGTTTTACTAAACACAAATCACAAAATTATAAGACCTCTGTAGGGATTTTTTATTGGGCCCTCAGATCAACACGTTGAAAATGCTAGGGCGGGGCGTTTATATTTTAGGGCGCTCTTATTTAAACAGGTTGTTTTCTTCTCTGTGTGCCCTTAGTAAAAAACGCAGTACCGTGTTAAGTCCGAATGGTGTTTTTTGCACCAATACAACCTTGATGACTATGATTTTAGGGCGCCCTTCTTTATACACAAGCTACCACGAAATTTTAAAAAGCTCCATTTTAATTTTAAGGACCGACCATGTATCACGCCATGGGCACTGTGGTGATTTTCCATGGCGCCCTTTGTTTAACACCTTGATTTTTGTGAGGACGGGGTGGTACTTTTCTTCATACACGCACCAAAAAATTGCTAGGGGACAGCATTGATTTTTCATTAAGTCTTTAGTGGTCGAAATGCATTGAAATCGCTAGGGTGGGGCGTTTAATTTTTAGGATGCTTTTATTTCAACAGGTAATTCCTTGACACTGGGCACTTTAGTCACCTTTGGTAAAAAATTTTATATCTTTGAAAGAACTAAAAAATCCAGATCCTCTATTATTTTTGCATTAAAGAGGTATTTAATGTTATTTCCATACATTACAATAGTCTCAATTAAAATCTAATATAAAAAATATTAAATAAAAAACAATCAAAATACCTCAACTCGCAGTATTGCTTTTAATTTTTTTCTATTGAGAAAAGTAATTTGAAAAACGTCACAAATAAAGTCTGAACTGAAAATCAAGGGCGTATATAAAGTGGATAAAGGGGGCCCTGGCCCTACCCGAAATTCGAACTACAGTTGTAACTAAAACGTGTAAAAACCCTGTTTTTTAGGTCAAAATTTCAAAATTTTTCTGGGGGAGAACCCCCAGACCCCCCTTTTGTATTTAGGGCTTCTGTTATTCACACATCTTACACTTAATTTATCAAGATTAAAATATGCATTGATTATTACATTATTATAAGTTTTTATTATTACACAGTATGGAATATATTTAAGATTTGTAATTTTCATTTTTGATATTTTCATTGTTATAAGTTATACTCTGTTCATTTTGAACTGGCGCTTGAAAATATTTCCTTCCCCCACTACCGATCGGTAACCAAAACCATAGCAACTATCCCCGTCAAAGTGACGAAGAAGACTTACTATTGGCTGCTCGAAAAGCGTAACTATGGTTACGCTTCTAGCGTGGGGCCAATTCTAAATGTATAATGTAATGAGTATACATAATTACATTATCTCTCTTCTAGCAAAAATATACTTTTGCGCCTTCTGCATAATATCTGCATTTTTTAGGCGATATTTGGGCTCCTCCCGAAATAAATATCTATAGACGCCACAGCAGAAAATTTTGTTTTTAGGTTTACTAATAAATATTACAGCGGCGGCGCCCTTCCACCCTTTGTCCACCGCCCTCTGAAGGTACCCAGCACGGGCCTG
The DNA here is from genome assembly GCA_024610705.1 of Tetragnatha versicolor. Classification (NCBI taxonomy): domain Eukaryota; kingdom Metazoa; phylum Arthropoda; class Arachnida; order Araneae; family Tetragnathidae; genus Tetragnatha; species Tetragnatha versicolor. The sequence goes on from JANDEH010000003.1 coordinate 37,112,231, forward strand.
TTGGTTTCATCAGTAGATTCTGTGATATCTAATGAGCATGGTTGTTTATTTTCTAAAAAAAAGTGAGAAAATTAAATTGCCTAGAGTAAAATAAATGTATCTTAGGCTTTAAGTAGTATTTCTCTGAGTATATGCTACCTAAAAATATAATTATGACTAATGATCAAACTATGATTATTCTAACATATTTTAAATTTGATAGTATGTATTTAAAAAACTTTACAAGTTTGGTCAAGGCTAGACTGGATCGTTAACTGTGTTATATCAGGCTTTTTCATTACGCGAAAAGCGATGTTACGGAGGAGGAAACCATACCAGCGCCATCTACCTGTCATTCATGTCATCTTTTCTGACGAGAAAATAATCATTATTTGGTTGATTTCATATAATTCAAAAATATTCATTAGAAATTTTTCATTCAGTTTGGGTAGAAATTTTTTTTGAACTAAAAATATTAAAGTATTATCCTGAAGTCAAATTGTGTTATCAGGGTTCCCACGGTCCTTGAAAGTCCTTGAATTTTTTAAGACTAAATTTAGGTACTTGAAAGTCCTTGAAAAACGTTCTAGGTCCTGGAAAAATGACTTGGGTCCTTGAATTTTCACTCAGCCACTAATCGATCTTAATTTTTTCAGATCTTTCTTGTTTTTTTTCTAGAAACTTTCTTTAAAACTACTCTTATGAACATAACTTGCTGCCAGTTTTACAAACTGAAAGTAAAGAGCGACTTCTCTTCTCGTTCCGATTGTATGCGGGAAAAATGACTTGTCTTGAAATACGACTAATTTTTAAATATCTGCGAAAAAGGTCCTTGAAAATTTTTTTCGAGGTCCTTGAAAAGTCCTTGATTTTCAATGTTTTCAAAGAGTGGGAACCATGGTTATAAAGCAACAAATATTAGCAATCACCTGAAGATATCCTGAATATGAAATTAAATTTAATTCAAAAACTGATAAAAGTATTCTAAAAACTTACAGAATATTTCACACTTAAAATTTCACACACTTTGTCTGAAATTAATAACTTTTAGTTGGATAATCGAAATAAATTGTAAACATTGATGGCTGTATTCTACTCAAACGTCGTAACTCATTACCATGTGATTTACCCTGTTTTTTGGACTTTTTCGTATTCTACTCCTCCATAAAACCATGTTTCTTGTGGTTAATTGTAATCCGGTAAGTTTGGGTGGTAAGTCGAATTACCGAGTTCTCGGGCTAGTATCGACAAAGTTTACAATGTCTTTTCATGAAATAATTACATTATTTTCAGATTAATTGCTCATGTATGTCAAAAAGCGCTCTTAGAAATTAATATTCAACATCTAGATGAAACAACATCTTTACTTTGTGAAGGAACTATGTTTTCTGTGCGTAGGTGCAAACAGGCAATTGCAAACAGGCAATTCGCTGCCATCTTAAATCTATTACTACGATGATGGATTAATATTTTATTCATTAAAATATTCGTCATTGGGTACTTGTTATGATGGAATATTTTTCTTTCATTGTAAAAAAGTGTTTTTACAAGATTAAAGGTTATATCAATGTACTTAAAATAGTCTGCTGGAGTTACAATAACCTAAGCGATTTCATTTAGCTTTCTGATTATAGATGGCAGCACAACTGCTGATTGAAGTAAATGATATTTTCATTTTTAACCAAGATTGTAGGTAGTTAAATCAGTTTTTTGTATTGTTTGAAGAGTGTTTAGGTTCATGAAATATATTTTAATTATTGAAACTACCTTATAATAGTCAGATTAGTTATTTCTGTTAGGACGGACAAAATGGTGACCGAGTTTGAGTTTTGGAAAGCCAAGTTAACCTGAGTAAGTTCATCACTCTCTTAAACACGGTCTCATGGGGTTTGATTTACCACGCGATTAACTCAATTGAGTAGAATACAGGTGTGAGTGTCATGTAGGTTTTTGTCTATCCTATTATTTTATAAGGCTTCATTCATATAAATTATTTTATTTTTTCTGCCTAATATAAAATATTTTAAAGTTCATTAATTTACTCACCTATGTTCAGATTGAAGTTTGTGACATTTTAATTGATATATTACATATAATTTTAAATATCTGCATCTTTTTTATTGACTACAAAATAAGTAATAACTAGTGATAACCACAAAGTACTCATTAATGTGTGCTATATGCCGGCCAAAGAGCCGGGACAAAAAGCACAACAACCAATTTTGAGGAAACCAAACCAGCGCTCTCAAGCGTTAAGAACTGGAAACTTCAGTAACGTCAGCTTTTTTTATCTTTTGGGTAAATGAACAAGCCTTATAACTTACGGTTACGATCAAGTTTAGCCTTGGTTTGGTGAAGGATTTATTTTTGCAAAGCATTTGTCACAAATCTATACTTGTTTGTACAAGGATACTAGGGTACAAATAAACTGGTTTGAAGTTGTTTTCCACAGATTTTTATTTATTTATGCTTATATAGTTTACCTTAGTATTGATTTAAAGCTTAGAAATTTTTGTAGCTTGTTGTAACACAAGAAGTTATAAACTTTCAAAAAAATGTTTGTCTCAGCTGAGGAGACGTAAAATTAGACGTGGACTGTATTGAAAATTAAAAGAATACAACTTGGTATATTTAAGGTTCATTTATTGAAATGTCGCGAAGAGAACGGGAGCCTGCTTCCGACGCGGTGCGATGCGGGATGAACAAGTATCGAAGAGAGCGAACTAGCCCGTTGAGGGGGGTAGCGAGGGAGAGCAGACCCCCTACAACAACGTCCCACTGGGCAAGCGCGCAGCGCCATCCAGCGGGAGTAATGGTAGGCAAAATTGTACATACCCCCGGCCTTGAAGGACCGGAGGGAATTCAAAAAAATCAATAATGATGGTTATACTAAGAAAGTACTATAAACTAATTCATCATACATTAGACCTTAATTTGGTTAAGAATTAGCACTTAGGTGGTTAGACACACCTTAATTAACGGAAAAAAAGTTAATCTTAAGTAAATCTAAATCAGAGGTAACACAAATATGCACAGCACTAAAAAAGTTGTCTTGAATAAGTAGGTGATGATGGAAGAAGGTAAACAACACATAAGCAAATATCATTAGCATAAAAAACACTATGAAATCTGAGACAATTAAGCTTCAGTCGGTATGATGCATAGTTTGCTAATGGGTCGTTGAAATTCGTTATGGCCTGAAGAAACAGTCACGACCCTTACCTTTCCATCGCTACCTGGGTGGACCTGTGTAATACGACCCACCTTCCACTGGGTAGGAGGCAGCAATTCATTTTTAATAATAACGAGATCCCCTACTTTTAAGTTAGGAGAGGGTCTCAACCACTTCGAGCGTTTTTGCAAGGTGGCGAGATACTCGAGTGTCCATCTTTTCCAAAAGTGTTGTACAGTCTTTTGTACAAGCTGCCAACGGGTAAGGCGGGGGGTGGCTACGTCGGTAACATCCACCTCAGGCAAGCCAATGAGGGGAGCTCCGATTAAAAAGTGGCCAGGTGTTAAGACCTGGGGATCATTCGGGTCGCTTGATAACACACAGAGGGGGCGGGAGTTGAGGCAAGCCTCAACTTGAGTAAGGAGTGTTGAGAACTCCTCATAGGTGTAGATGGCAACACCCATTACCCGCCTGAGGTGGAACTTGAGGGATTTCACACTGGCTTCCCACAATCCACCAAAGTGAGGAGCGGAGGGAGGGTTGAATCTCCATTCAATACCCTCATCGGCAGAGAAACGAGCGACATCAGACCCCTGTTCAACATTGGATATCGAGCGGTAGAGATCCTTGAGCTCTCTGCTGGCTCCCTTAAAGTTGGTTCCACAATCACTGGTAATCTGAGCTGGCTTCCCCCGTCTAGCGATGAATCGCTTGAGAGCAGCGATGAAAGCGGTAGATGTTAAATCACTCACCAGCTCCAGATGTACCGCCTTGGTGGTAAAACACACGAAAACCGCCACGTAGCACTTAAACGATTTAGTACCCCTGCCAGCCCGCGGCTTGTAAAGATATGGACCTGCATAGTCGGTGCCAGTACTCGTGAAGGGACGACTGGGCTGCACCCGGGCAGGGGGTAAATCCCCCATTAACTGGGAGCACAACTTAGCGCGAGTTTTCACACAAGTCACACACTGATGAATGATCTGTCGAACGGCGCTCCTTCCAGCAATTACCCAAAACTGAGTCCTAAGGACGCTCAGTAGAAGGGTTTGAGCCGCATGGAGGTAAGTCAAATGATAATGCCGTATGATGATTTCAGTCACATGACTTCGATGAGGCAGCAAGATGGGATGCTTCTGCGAAGAAGAGATGTAGGAGTTTCTCAATCGGCCTCCCACGCGGATCACACCGGCTTCGTCGAGGAAGGGTGCCAGAGGAAGGATCTTGCTGTGGGCACCCAAAGGACTACCATTGGCAAGGCAGGCCAGGTCTTGAGGGAAGTGCACGCGCTGCACACTCCTGATGATGGCGGTGGTGGCGGCAGTCAACTCTGCAGAAGACAGGACTCCAAGACGCTTACTTCGGGGATGGGAGCAATTGTGCCGGAATCTAAGACACAATGCAATCACTCGGCGTAACGTAGTCCAAGAGGAGAATCGGCCAAGAGTCTCCGCTGCGCCTGTGTCAGCAATCGGTGCCAGCAATGCGTAAGTGGTCCGCTGCTCCTTCATGGCATCATCGTCGATGACAGGCTGCATGTAGTCGGGATCAAGGTCAGGCTCATGGTTATGCAACCACTCAGGCCCAAACCACAAGGAATCGTTCTGGATGAACTCGGAAGGGAGCATTCCTCGAGTAGCACAGTCGGCTGGGTTTTGGGTACCCTTGACGTGCCTCCACTTCACCTGGGGAATGGTTCCCTGGATTTTAGCCACTCGGTTGGCCACGAATGGAACCCAGCGGTAGGGCTCAGATGATATCCAGGATAGGACGACTGTGGAGTCACTCCAAGCGATGATGTTACGCACTGGAGTCTCGAAGTACTTCAACACCACCTGCAACAAGTCAGCACACAGCACAGCGGCACAAAGTTCCAATCTCGGTAAGGACTGGACCTTGAGTGGCGCAACTCTGGTTTTGGCAGTTAATAAGTTGACCCTTACTTTAGAATTAACAGAGGTAGACCAAACATAGATAGCTGCACTGTAAGCCTTTTCGGAGGCGTCGCAAAATGCATGAATATCACAAAGGGTAAATTGGGGAATCGAAGCTAACCTAGGGATCCTTAACTGCTGAAGTAGAGACAATTCATTGCGAAAGGTTGACCATTTTTTCTCTAAAGACTCACTGACGGGATCATCCCAGGACAAATTAGTTTTCCACAGTTCTTGGATTAGAATTTTGATGAGAACTGTACAGGGAGACAGCCAGCCCAAGGGGTCAAATATCCTAGCCAAATCAGATAAGATGGTTCTTTTTGTGAACGGAAGGGGTTCCAACGCGACCGTGAAGTGGAAATAATCCCCACTAGGATTCCACTTGATTCCCAAAATTTTGACAGATTCATTATCAAGATCAATGGACCCTAACCCATCTCTTAAGTTTGAGGGAACACACTCTAACACTGATGGGTCATTAGATGACCACTTACGTAATGTAAACCCTCCTTTACTCATCATGGCAATTAGTTCTGTCACCAATTTTTTACACTCATCTGCCGAACTTGCCCCAGTCAGTAAGTCATCAACGTAAAAATCATTTAACGCTACTGGAGAAGCTAGTGGGAAGTTGGTTTCCTCATCTAAAGCAAGTTGATGGATAGCGCGGGTAGCCAAAAAAGGGGCAGATGCCGTACCATACGTGACGGTGGTCAATTTATATTCCTGAATGGGGTCATTCGAATCCCTTCTCCATAGAATCCTCTGTAAATCCCTGTCCTCGGGATGAATGCCAATTTGGCGGAACATTTTCTCAATGTCTGCGGTCACAACAACAGGAAAATTACGAAACCGTAACAAGATAGGAAAGAGTTCCTGTTGTATCCTCGGACCAGTCATTAATAAATCGTTCAGGGAGTAACCCGACGAGGTTTTTGCCGATGCGTTAAAAACAACTCTGAGTTTCGTTGTAGTGCTTGAGCTTTTCATTACCCCGTGGTGTGGGATGTAATTAACTACAGCCGAGGTTGCGGTCGAGGGATCTACAAGTTCCATGTGTCCCTGTCGGAGGTACTCATCCATGAAGGATTTGTACAATTCTCTAGTATCAATGCTTTTTGCTAACCTTCGCTCAAGACTAAGAAACCTTTTAACGGCTATATCCCGGGATTCTCCCAATTTTGAAGGAGACTCCTTTAAAGGCAGTCTCACAACATAGCGACCACTATTGTCTCTATAGTGGGTAGTTTTGAAGTGAGCCTCACATTTCTGATCGATTTGAGACATGTTAATGCTGTTAGGAACGGAATCAAGTGCCCAGAACTGCTTAACGATTTCATCCGTCCCTAGTTCAATGTTGTGGCAGTGCACTGTTGCGGGGGGTTCTAACTCAATTGACGCGGTTCCCGAAACTATCCAACCCAACTGGGTCGCGACCGCAAAGGGTAGTCCGTCCCCTCTCTTAATAACTTCCCCTTTTAGTAATGACAGAAAAACGTTGACCCCCAACAGTATGTCTATTTTCCCAGGAACTCTAAAGGAGGGATCAGCTAGCACCATGTCCCCAAACACGTCAGCCAAGGACGAAGGAAGGGCGACGCTTGGTACTGGAGAAGTTATTTTCTTCAGTATGTGACCCTTTGTTTGAAACCTCTCCGCCGAAGGGAAATGGGGGGAGAAAACCAGTTCTACTTCACCCCGGGTCTCGCTCTGAGCGGACCCCAAGCAGGACACACTAATTGCCTTCCGGGAACAGGGCAATCCTAGTCGCGCATAACATTCCTCAGTGATAAAACTTGCCTGAGATCCTGAGTCTAGGAGGGCCCTACAACTCACCCAACCCCCTCCTACATCCTTTACCTTCACGATGGCTGTGCACAAAAGAACGTGATTTTGAGAAGCCGTTATCTCGGCACATATAGCAGTCGCGCGTTCAGGAATCGTTATCTGAGCGTCACTTCCGGTATTGCGGGGAGAAAAACTGTTTGCCAAGGGGGAAAGGGGTTGGGAAGAAACCTGGAAACCCTGTTGCGATAGGGACTCGTTCCTTTCCAAGTGCAGTAATGTGTGGTGGGACTTTCTGCATTTCTTGCATTTTCGGGTACTTTGGCACTCCCTTATCATATGCGTTTGGGACAGGCAATTAAAGCATAATTTTTCCCGTTTTGCGAGTTCAACTCTATCCCTTGTATCTAATTTTAAGAAATGGGGACAAGCATAGAGGTTATGCTTATCCTCACATAGAAAGCAGTTGGCTTTCGCCACAATAAGAGATGTAACTTTAGGATTTCTCCTAATGTCTTTTGGGGCAGGTTCGTTTCCCAACGACCTAGCATGATCGGTCAGAAAGGAAACGAACCCTTTTATGTCTCCCAACTCCTCTTTCTTGAGCGTCCGCTCCCACCAACTTTTAGTGTTCTTTGGTAATTTTTCCAATATGATATGTAACATTAAAATCTCTGAGAAACCTGTTACTTTTTGTTCCAAATTCCCCAGCGATCTTGTCCATTCGTTAATGGAGTCTACTAACTTCAGCAGGGACCCCGAGGTCTCGGTTACGGGAGGGATGTTAAGGATTTTGTTAATGATCGTTTGGATTATTTCCCTTTTGTTGGAGAAACGCTCCTTCAAAAGGGTGCGGGCAATCTCGTAATTGTCATCTGATATTGTTATCGATTGTATTACTCTTAAAGCATCCCCTGTACATGCTGATTTTAGGTATTGTAGCTTTTGAGCTGGGCTTAAGTTGGGATTGTCGTCCACGCTTGCTTTAAACAGGTCGTGGAACGACATCCATTCCTCTATCTTTCCCGAAAAGGTCGGTACTGAAAGCTTTGGCAGTCTGACGCTGCTCCCCTCGTGCCCTTTACTCGAAATGGATTTACTATCCTTGACACTATCCTCTATTAACCCTTTTACTTCGGAATGCACTTCATCCAATTTCTCATCCACATCGACGAACTCCTCCATGAGCCCATCAAAAGTATCATCCGATGAGCTCAAGAAGAGGTCGTCGAAAATTGCCTTCCAATCTACTTTTAAGGTATTTATTTTTGCCTCTATTATATTTAATTCATGGGTGCTAATTTCTATCGAATCATCTTTACAAAATCGATTAATGAGCCTCGTTACTTGAGCTTTGAGGACTCGCTTTTTTACTGTGAGTTCGTCCATGAATAGAGAGGACAAAAAACTAAGGGAAAGTGGGAAATATCAACTAAATACAATAAAGGGTCAACAACCAAACCAGAATGCAACACACTCACCTTTGCTGTTGCTGGAGCGACGAGTTCGGAGATGCTGCTGCGATGCGGTGGTTAGGCCTGCCTACCCAAGTAGCACAGATGGTTGCAAAATTATGGCAAAACTGTCACACGGTGGTAAAATCGTTGCATGTTGCAAGCTGCTACAAAATAAAACGTATTTTTTAACAATCATTTGTAACAATCCCTCTTTGTTGCAAGCTTCTACCAAATAAAACGTATTTTTCTACAATCATTTGCAATAGTATCTCTTTTTCTAAAACACGAGGGGTCCTGCATTGGAGAGGAGGGGGCTTCAGAAATGGGGGGAGGACGAAGGTTGTTTCAAGGGGATACCTCCAGCCATTGGCGTCGGCGGCTCCTGAATATTGGGGGGGACGCCTCAGGATTCGGGATCTTCCCCAAATGTTTTTACAAACTACTGGTTAACTACCCCAAAATAATCATTTTCCTTTTTTGCCCTCCTTTAAGAATTTTAAGATGGTTTTGAATCAACTGATTAACTTTTGTTAAAATTTTTAATAAACCCTTTTTAACTTTGCACTATAAAGGTGGGTCTGGGGGTCCTCCCCCAGAAAAATTTCAGAAATTTGACCTTTAAAATACAGGTTTAAACTCATTTTAAGTGTTATAAGATTACAGTTTCAAAAGTAAATTTTTTACGCTTTAACCGCGCTGTAGCTGGATTTTTTTAGGGGTCTCATTAAATTATTATTTTTTTTTAGCTAGAAACAGAATTTTTTGTTGTGATAATGTTTTCCCAATCTTTCACTTGCTTCAACCTACTCTAAATGAAATCGTGTTCTAAAAATGAGGTGTCCGTCTCCTTCTTGTATACGCCTCTTAAATTAGGTGCCTTTGGTATATTGGCACAATCCTTTATGATTCAAAGTCAGAGAAACACACTTTCAGTAAATTTTTGGTCGCCCTGAAAAGTTAAAAACATAGTTTTTTTAAACAATGTTCCCAATTATTGGGGGGACACGTCCCCCCGGCGACGACGCCCGTGCCTCCAGCACAGAAATTCTGTCGCTTGACCTCTCCCATGACCCCCGGGAGAGCCATTCGGTTCGGGGTTCCCAGATTATCCCCTCATGCGCTTTTTTTGGCAAGCGTGGAGGGTGAGATCTTCATGGTCTATGCGTGTTTCGCAGATAGTGGACGTTTTTTCTTTCGTTTAACTTTAAAGTATCGTTTCCTTTTGTATTAAATGACAAAATAAATACAAATTAATGAAAAATATTTAATAATACACTAACCATGATATACACTAGTAGTTATCTTATGTAAATAACATAATAATAATGTTGTTTGTTATAACAAATGGGTTTCAGTAACTCTCGAATTTTTTCAGTATTTTGTTAAAACATATTGATACCAAAAAAACAACCATTTTCCATGAAAAGATAGATCTTCACCGGATTTACTCGATAAAAATAGCTGGTATACGCTCCAACTTTCTGACAAAGTTCCACCAAACGAGAAAAATATTGACTAAAACCCTAGATTTTTTACTACTTTTTGTGGCAAGGAGGTATTTTTCAATAATTTTCAATTGGTTAGGTTGAAATTTTGTAACAGTTAATTTCATGAAGCATTAAAAAAAGAGTGGGTGTTCCAGAGTCGAATAAAAATTGCATACCAAATTTCAAAACAAACACGAAGTTTTAATCATCACATTTTTTGGCGATTATTAAAGGCTAAATTTAACTTATGTGTTTGTGCGAGTATGCGAGACCAGGATTTGGAAATTATTTTACCTATCCCCAACTTTTCAATCAATGTTTAGTTATGGGGCTGTTGAGTTTCATGCAAAATCTCCCGTTTCTCTGTGACTTTTCCTCTTAACTGATATATCCCGTATTTTTTTTGAAAAACAAAGTCACATTAAACATAGAATTACACTCTAAATATAGGAGAAATTTGGAGCATAGTCAGCAAGTAAAAAAAGGATGGCCAAGACTCGATCAGGATTGATTTTAATAATCTTGATTCAAAATACAAAATTGATTTTTTATTTTAGCTCGTCCACTAAAATGATCTTAAAATTGACTATTAAAATTGACTAAAAACTATTGAATTAAATTTGTCTTAGATTTTTTGTGAATATCTGTAGCTCCATATTTAGAAAATGTCATAAAATGAATTTAAACCCTGTTTTTAGGGTCGAATTTCCGAAATTGTTCTGGGGGAGGACCCCCAGAACCCCCTTTTCGTATTTAGAACTCCACTAATTACATTTATCTTCAAATTAGGTTCATAAAAGGACGCGCGAATCTTACTAAAAAATATTAAAAAAGAACTTTAAACTTGCAAAGATACGTGAAAAGGGTTTTGAGGAAATTTCCGAGTTTCTTCTCCTATGCAAAAATTTAACTTGGGGCCTGATAGTGATTTAATTTTCTGGAAAGACATTTGGGCCCCTCTCGAAATAAATTTCTACATACGCCACTATGATCCTAGATGTGTTGAAAAACAATTTTCTGTTGTTACTATTTAAAACTTATTTTCAACGATTCACTTGTGCATATTTTAAATTTTAAAATATTTTAAATCTTTTTGCAAATAACAATAATTTTGTGATTTAATATTAAGGTTATTTACCTAATTGTGTTCTTTTAAAACTTAATTGTGAACCCCAATTTGAGCTACCCACACAATCCATCCGCTCATGGTGTTGATTCTTTTTTATTTGAACCAGATTTGCCAGATTGCTGGTCAAATTTGCCAAGAAAATTTGCGACATCGTAAATCTACCGTTTAAGGACTTTAAACCAGTGGTTCCCAAACTATTTTGGTCGTGGAACCCCCAAATTTATTACCGATGATCACGGAACCCTGAATATTTTTTATCAGCGACTTTTCTAAACTTAATATCTGATATTAAATGAAACTAGGTGTGAATCCAACACAAAGGGGGGCACTTTTCCAGATAATCACCTTTACCTTTTGTCAAAAAGTTGGAGATTTTCCAAAAAAGTATCACGCAAGATCCCTTGGGGTACTGTGAGGGGATTCTGGGGGCTCCTCTCCCAGAAAAATTTTGAGATTCGACTGGTAAAAGTAGGATTATAACTGATTTTGAGAACCGTTTTGGGTCCAAGGGCACTGTCCATTCTTATTTTGTAATGAAATAAAGTTTGTCACATGGAACCCCTAACCCCAGAATTCAGCGGAACCCACTTTGAGAACCACTGCTTTAAACGCATTATATTCCAACTCTTTAACAACGGCTCTCGGAAAACGAAAACACATTTCTTCGACCAACAGCTAGGACCGTCGGCCGGTGGCGTGGCGATTTCCTTCCCCTCAGAACGGGGTGGTGGGAACCTCCTTATCTCCCCTCCAAGGAGAGGCTTGTTCTCGGAATCTCGGCTCCCTGGCTCTTTTGAAAGCTGTTGTCGCGGGAGTTCCAGGGAGTGCGACATGCAAGAACAGCTTTTGCATAAATTGCTTTGACGAATAATGGGATGTTATTAATTTTTATCCAAAATTTCTGGATTGGGTAATATAAAAAATTGTGTGGTTTAGCCTCTTAGATAGACTCCGTAAACCGTTAAAAATCCTCCAAGAAATGCATTTTCTCATTGTGCTTTCAACAGTTTACTTTTCTAAAAGCATAATATTCGATTAAGATGGTGGATTAATTATAAGTCTTCTACATTCATCCGAGAATATTGTCCTATTAGACGAGATTGGTGTATAAGACAAAATAATCTTTCAAAAATTATTGCCTTAGATGCCCATGTACAAATACGAATCTGTTCGTAATTATTGAATAGAGACGATTGCAAGTCTGTTCAATTTTAGTTTTTAAAATACCTCGAATTTGAAAACAGATCAGTTCTTTGATTTGATATAAGATAAATTTTAACGTTTATCCTTTACAAAAACGCTTTATAAGTTTTTTCCCTTTGTCATAAAAAAATATCAAACTTTCCTGAATCTGTATGAAAGCTATTTCATTTCTCATGTCTTTTGTATTTTCCTAATAGTTCTGTGAGTTAGGGTTTTCTGCATTGAAAGATGTATAAGAGATCAAAAACATAGATATTTTTAAAAGATGTAACGCAAGCTTGTTTGGTGACTTATAACAACAGCGATTTTATTTAACGTTTTACAAATAGAAACACAATCTTCCTCATGAATTGATTTTCGAGAATAAATATTTTTATGTTGTAAAACTTTTTTCATACTCAGGTGTACTGCAAATATATCCAGATAATTTATGTGTGTTGTGAACTAAATAAAGTTGAGAAACAGAGAAACACTTAGGGAACATCCATAAATTACGTGAGGTGTTTTTTCCAAAATCTGGACTCCCCCCTCCCCCCTTGGTGAGATTTTGCTGGACCCCCCTCCCCCACGTGAGATTTACCTTCAACCTTTAAAAATAATTTTCTATATATCACCTCTTTCTTTTATATCACCTCTTTTTTTAGAAATCGAGTCCTGGCTATATCTATATGAAATAATGTATTTATAACATATTCAATGCTAGGGATGATGGGTAGAATTGTTGTCAAACTATCCTTAAAGCGGTGTCTTGATATTCTTAAAATACGATCACTAGGAGTCTTTCAACGGGAGTAGTATCAAAATGTCAATTTTTGTTCACCTTATAGCTTTTCTTTGGAAAGGCAATAAAAAACATGATTCAAAACAGCTAGGTCATACTTTTCTCTCATTTATGTAGTCCTCTAACAGTTTTTGATGCCATTATTTGGTTTCACTGCGTTGCTTGACAGTTATTTAGGTTTTACAGTAAAGCACCGTTTATACTTCTTTCAAGGGACCGACGTAAAACGGCGCATAAATGAAAAGACGTATAATTGAAAACAATTTTGATTATTTGAATGAATTGGGACTTAGCGAAAACGACGTATAAATGTAAAAGACGTATAAATGAGAGACGTATAAACGGTGCTTTACTGTATTACGTTAGGGTAACTTTGGCCCACAATTTGGGGTTACTTTGACCCAATGGTATCTGCTGAAATAAGCGAAATACTCATTGAGTTCAAAGAAACAGAAGATTAGAACGGCTGAAAAATTAATTATAAACCCGAAATAAATTCAAATCATTAGGTAGCAAGCCTAAACTATAGTATTATGGTTGTGGAGATAAGATCATTATTGTGAAATCGACGGTGTTCGAAGAAATATCAGTTTTGTTTCAAAAGTGGATTTTTCTCCACAATTTAAGCAACCAATCTATCAAAATATGGACCTATACCTAAGATGTCAAAATACTGTGAAGTGTTCATTCCTGTCTTTCCTTTAAAAATTTATTATAACTCTAAAATGAAATCAGTTTTTTGTATGAAAACATGTTTTATTGCTTTATTTTCTTATATTTAACTTAAAATAAACTTGGAATGGATTGTTATAGTCATCATTGATAGGTAACTTAGAAACACATCTAAATAGTTTAGCGTTATCTAATAGTAACTCAACGCCTGAATTTTGGGGTTTTTGAGGTCTGGGCCAATGTTACCCCAATTCAGGGTAACTTAGGGCCAAATATTCATTAAAAATATTTAAAATTTAAAATCACACTTAAAAGTGGTTTACATTGAAGTTGGCCAAAGTAATCCCATTTTAAGATATGAAGGGATTATAGTGGTGTGTAAGCTGGTTGCGTGTGTGGGTTTTTTCAATTAAACCCTGAAAAAACCCATATAAAGCTGGTTTTTTTCGGAAAAAGTGTGGGTTTTTTCAAAAATCAATGATTTCTCCTACATAGTAAGTGGTTTTTGTTTCAAATTTTAGTGAGTTCTTTTTGTGTTGAATGTGTTCTGTCAAAATAATGTCAGTTTTTCCGTAGGTTTCATAACTTTCTTTGTACTATACCTATGGTTATAGAATTTTAATATTGTGCGTCTTTATTAGCTGATTAAAACGGTGTATTGGTATTGCATTAAGGTTTGCTGTTCTTATTACGGATTCTATGATAGTCCGTAGCTTTACCGAAAAACGTCGATAATTCTTAAATAAAGTACAATATTTTTTAATAATGGTTTAAAAAGTGATTGTTTCTTAAAATATACGTCTGTATGCATATCACATCCGATTTTCATGAATATAACTTTCATATTTAGTATAAGTTATTAGAGTTTGAAAAAAGGTCCTCCGTATCGTTAAAAAACACAAGTCCGCATTTCGCTTATAAATCGATAATAATTATTTTAAAAAATTTTTTGATTTTACTTATGAGTAAAGGACCTTTATGGCAAAGTTTTTCCAGAATTACGAGTTGCCACGGTGATTAGGACGTATTTCAGGATTTTTTAAGGCAGAAAGAAGTCTACTTGTCCATAATGCCAATTACTCCATTTTTTCGATTGATTTCGAGCTCAAAGTTTGTTTACATTTTGTTCGAATTACAAGTGTTATACATCGTTGTAAAGGTAATTAAAAATACTTTAAGAAAATAAAAATTTCTAAGGGGTGTTATTTATATTGCAGGTCGTATTTTAGATCAAAGTTTGAAAGCGTAGTAGTAGTATCCTTTTTTCTCAGTCATTGCTAGTATGTTGTTCGGGACATCGAGTTTATTACAATTATGTGTCGCACTAAGAGATCGGGTACATATTTCATGATTTGTATCAAGTTAAAGACGTTTCCGTAATACTTGAATAAAAGCATTTTTGCTTGAGATAGGTGGCATGAAATTTTAATATGTTTTACCAGGCGTCAAGCGGTTTAAAACGGTGTATTGTATTGTGGGCCTCATGCAGTAAGAGCTCTACAGTAGTCCGAAGTTTCTCCGTAATATTCAAATGACACTACCAGGGTGTTTCAAAATTGCGTTGCACGGCTTTTATTCGGAACCAGCCCCTCCTAGGGTCATGGAAGTAAGGTCTACCCCTAGGTAAGTGACCCTGGAGAATCCATTGTGAGGACTTACAGCGCCCCTAGCAGCGAAATTAAAAAGTTAAAAAAATAATTTAAAAACTAAAGGAGATAGAGCAAAAACCTCAGTAAGAGTATTGTTGCCAACGTCAAGAAGAACTCATAGAAAAAAAATTATCAAAATATCTTGAATATTCGCGGAGATATTAGCATGTGAAAATAGCACTTTTTCAGGGGTCAAAAAGTAAAAAGTTCGCATATTTGCAAATTTTTTCGATTTTTTGATTAAATTTTGTGTTTTTTCAACTAAAAAAACACAAAACTACACAATTTCACTGAAAAATTTGCAAATATGCGAACTTTTTACTTTTTGACCCCTGAAAAAGTGCTATTTTCACATGCGAATATTCAAGATATTTTGATCAAATTTTTTTCAATGAGTTCTTCTTGACGTTGGCAACAATATTCTCATTGAGGTTTTTGATCTATCTCCTTTAGTTTTTAAATTAATTTTTTTTAACTTTTTAATTTCGCCGTTAGGGGCGCTGTAAGTCCTCACACTAGATTCTCCAGGGTCACTTACCTAGGGGTAGACCTTACTTCCATGACCCTAGGAGGGGCTGGTTCCGAATAAAAGCCGTGCAACGCAATTTTGAAACACCCTGCATATTAAAATTAATAAATCGATCAATTGTCAGTGTCAGCGGAATCTTGTAGTATACTTAAAGATGTGCATTTTATTTAATTTTATTTCAAATCGCGCTATAATTATGGAAGTTATTAGAGTTTGAAAAAAAAGTCTACCGCGCTAAAAAAAATTAAACCTAGTAAAAATTTGGAAAAAAAAAACATTAACATTTTAAAAATATCCTAAACTTTGAAAAAACCTGCATTAAATTTTGAAAGAATTCTATTTATCTTTGAAAAAGATACTGAAATTTAAAAAATCCTCCTTAATTTTTTAATAAAGTTTAAACATTGAACTTAAAACGTTCTAAGTTTTGAAAAAAACCATTCAACAATGAAAAAAACCTTAATTATTGAAACCTGGTTGAAGTTTTGAAAAAACCCACTCAACTGCAGTTCTTGGTATGTTATTTCGCTAAATGTTTTTCTTCAATATTAAAACTGCCAAAATCTTGGATTTTTCTTGAAAAACTCAAAAATTGGTCCAACAAAATGTGTTTTTTTTTCACATGGGTTTTTTGAAAAAACCCATTGGGTCCAATCCAGCCAACCCTGTGTGTAGGGATTTATTTCTTCAAAGATTCACTGAAATGGATCGGAAAAGTTTGGGCAGCCGGACTAGACTAACTTGGATGAAAATTAAGTTTTATGGATGTATTTTCTGATAGGTCGTAAAGAACTGTCTTCTATATGTAACCATTGAAATAACAATATACTTGCAATTTTTACTCCGATTGTTCTGATGTTTATGATGCCCTATGTCTGCCTATTAGCCCTATGTCTAAAATAACACAATGCCCAAAACAATAATTTTCAATAACAGAAGTTGTTATTTTTTTATTTCGGTTAATTAAGTTTTTAAGTCCCAACATGGAAGTTTGTAAAAGTTATAGACACAAATCTTTATCGTCTGCGATCCACCGAAATTTTGATGTATTTTCGAAGCTATTTTTCGGTGACAAGTTTGGCTCTTTTTTACTTCGAGTGGGGGATGGATGCATGGCAACCCTACCCTACCGTGGGAGAGAGACGAGAACTCGAGCGCATTCCTAGAGTGGTAGTACGATGTGAGCAGGCGAAAATGCGAAGACAGCTCGGGGTGCAGTGTCTCTCTCGTCTCTTCACCGGACGCCGCGATAGCTGAAAGCAGACGGTCTTGTGATTCTGGCCCTCTCTCTCTGGATTGTCTCTTTGATCTCTTATGTTTTAACTGAAAAAATTTATGTACAACAGTTTCCATATAATTTCTTATGCTCTTTATTCTCAGATTGGAAGACCCGTATGGATTCTTTAAAAAGACATGAAAAATTCTGATGAGACAGACACTAACTTTACAGACACTAACGACACTGATGAGAGAGTATCCTTCAATCTCAAACTAACTGTTTAACTCTTTATAAGGATTCATCAAGTTGCCACACAAATCACATTCGCCCATATACAAGTACTCCAAGTATTCTACCGACCGTGTGAATAAGGATCTTCAAAATGATCAGTGTTTTAAAGGGAGAATCCTGGATTCTCATTTAAGAATTCTCCATTTAAAACACTAATCATTTTGAAGATCCTTATTTACAGGGTAATATACTTGGAGTGCCTGTACATGGATGAATATGATTTGTGTGTGGCAACTTTATGAATCCTTATGAAAAGCTAAATACTTAGTTTTTAATTTCTTAATATAGTTTTAGATTGAAGGGTAATTTAGTTCATCAGTTTCTGTAAAGGATAGTTTCTTTCATCAGAATTTTTCATGTCTTCTTATGTTTCTTTTCTTAATTTTATTTTCAGAAAATTTTTAAGCATTCCATGTGAATAGATGGCACTAGCTCGAAGAAAAATTGAAGATGAAAATAATTAAAACTATAGTTATGGTAATGTAAATTTTATTAGAAATAATAAAAACTACTGAGTACTTCTCGCAATATAACGCGGGAGGGAAAAGTGAAAAAAGAAAGAAAGAAAAAAAACACTCTCCCCGAAAATGAAAAAAACAAAAATAAAAATATCCCTCCCCTCAAATAAAAAACAAACAAAAAAGTATACCCTCTCCACGAAACCGGAGACGATGAGCGTGGCAAAGTACTACCATTATTTGTGGGAAATGCTACGGAAATATTTGATAAGCGTGGCAAAGTTCTACCATTATTTGTGGGCAATGCCACGGAAATTTTTGATAAGCGTGGCAAAGCACTACCACTATTTGTAAGGAAAAAGTGTAGAATTTAAAGTATCGCAAAACTATCGCGGTTTGTGACAGGTGAACGTTATTTTAGACCAATAAGTAGTGAAGTTTTGCAACTATCTTTGTTACGTGTTTTGGCAGTTAAAAGTGCCAAATGCCACCATCTGTGCTACTTGGGATAGGCCTAATAATCACGAGGGTCCGTAACGAAGAACGAAGCCTAACAAGTAACACGAGGGTCCGCCGAAATACTCCGGCTCACTAGGACCAAAAAATGTCTCAGCTGAGGAGACGTAATATTAGACGTGGACTGTATTGAAAATTAAAAGAATACAACTTGGTATATTTAAGGTTCATTTATTGAAATGTCGCGAAGAGAACGGGAGCCTGCTTCCGACGCGGTGCGATGCGGGATGAACAAGTATCGAAGAGAGCGAACTAGCCCGTTGAGGGGGGTAGCGAGGGAGAGCAGACCCCCTACAACAACGTCCCACTGGGCAAGCGCGCAGCGCCATCCAGCGGGAGTAATGGTAGGCAAAATTGTACAATGTTTATTATAGGTATGTTCAGAGGCAGGTAGATATCTTAAAACATTTGCTTTCTTGAACAAAAAGTTTATAAGTTTTCAAAAGTCTAGTGACAAATTTTTAGATCTTCAACTATGACTTTCATATTGGTTTTGTTTGTGATGTAGCATGACTTGCTCATTTTTAGTTCTTATTTAGAAAGTATCACTAAAATTGGCAGTGTTGAATTTTATAGAGTCAACAAAAATTAATCTTTACCTTCAAAAAATAGCTTAAAGCGTTATTTAATTATTTTAATACTATATGTAGGTACTAATATCTGCAAGATTGACTATCTAAAAAGCTGTAGATCAAGCACTACATTATTAAACTGTTAGTTGTTTACTTAGCTTAAATTTTATTTTATTTCACAATAATTGCTTGGCAAATCGGTTCTTGTTCTATTTAACTAAAAAAGCAAAACAATGTCAGGAACAAACACCTAGAAAAACAATTTGGTAGTTCATTTTTAGTGTTATGAAAGTGATAAATCCTGTCACATTTAAGTGTAGTCGCTAAAAGAATACATAACCCTGCCCCAAATTTTAAATTTTACAGTTACAAAAAATGTCTTAACTTGCTACAAATTTTAAGTGACTTAAGTATTTTGTTGCAAGTACTATCATCATCACAATTCTCTCTCACGCCAAGCTGGCGTATAAGGCCTTAAGTCTAGATCTCCATCGCCTGCGGTCCAAAGCAGCCTCCCTAGCCAAGCCCCAGCTAGACCATCCAAAGGCATTTCGTTCGCTCTCCACCATTCTTCGCCAGGTCAATTTGGGTCTTCCTCGCTTCCTACGTCCCCCGGGTGTCCAAGTGAGTCGCTATATCGATATCAAGTACTATAGCTGCTACAAAATACTTGAAATATGGAAACATCCCTGCTTTCTCAAATTTAGTCTGTTTTATGCGTTGAAATTACAATTTTTATTAGTATATATCAGTGGCGGATCCAGGGTTTGGGGGGGGGCTAAGAATTTTCATAATCCAATTGAATCTTCTTGTTAATGGTAATACGGAAAAGATTGTGAATTATCCTACTCAAACTACTAAAAGGAGGGTCTGGTGGTCCTCCCCCAGAAATTTTTTTGGAAATTTAAGTCAAAAACCCCACTTTCCAACTCGTTTTGGTACGCCTCATCCGAATTTCGGATATAGCGTTTTAACAAACTTAGTAAAATATTAGACGTTTTGGGGGGGCTTCAGCCCGAAAGCCCCCCCGTAGATCCGCCACTGGTATACATTGCTAGCAAATGTAAGCTTTCCAGTTTCCATGTTATCACCAAATATTTAAAAAAAAGCGTCTTAAAGCTTTAGTTTGACCGAACCAGGAAAATCAAAAAAATTGTCCTGGAAAACTCGGGGAATTCTTAGCTTAAAATTAAGTGGACACCCTGAATTAATTTGGGTCTTTTTTTTTAAATATTTGTGTATTTATATTATAATGCATATGAAAAATATTTTAAATTAATAATTTAGGAATACTGTGGGTTTCAGATAACATCCAATTTATCTTTATTTTCTTTAAAAAGTAATTTATCTTGAGCTTTGATAGAGGATTCTGATTACTTTATCTTAACTTTTTCAGTCCTAAGCCTCTGATATTTCTATTGAGTTCTATGGAGGATTTAGGGCAGTGGACTAAAAGGGTTCAACTTCATGTCAATAAAAAACTGAGTAACTTAAGAAACAAAATGTTTAACATGGGCGTTGTAGCATGAAACCACAAACCTAACGTAAGGGTGTTATTTGGGACATTTTGCCATACTTGTGACATTTTGTAGAGTTGATGACATGCAATTCTGCCTTAATTTTTTTGCTTCAAATTGTTTATGCTCCTACAATTATCACAGAAGAATATTTTTATGCTTACATTTATTCAACCTTAAGAGACAAAAATTAAATAAGTTGCTAACTCTACTTAATGTCTGTGTGAAATCAGCCATACTTAGTTCATAAATGCATTTATAAAACTTGTAGATCTAAAGAGCTGTTTCATTTACAAAATTACTATTATAAATTAGCAAATTTTATTATTATACTAAATGTGCAAAAAGTTGCTTTCTATTTGTGAATGGTCTAAAAATGTCTGGTTAAAATTTTCAAAATTCAAACAAAATTATAGTTTTTCTACTCTGGAGTACTCACATATCTGGGAAAAAATAGGTTTATAATATGTCTGACAAACACAAATAATTTGATCAATACATGCTTTTATTTTCAAATTCTGTACAGATTTTTGTAAAAACAGAAATTTCAACTTATAAAATTAGTTTCATAGTTCAAAATACATTTGATAAAAACATTTTTATAAAAACATTATAAAATTCAAATTATCTGCTATTTCACTTTAACTCTATTTGGAAACTAGGGTTCTGAAGCAACCCACTGCTAATGAAAAGAACCATTTCTGAACGAAATTGAAAAACATAAAAATAAATAATGATTAATACTGTAAAAGTTTTAACCCTTGAAATAAAATTTACTTTACAACTTTATACAGATTATTTTTTTAAGATCACAATTGTTGAAAACACATGGATGCTTGGAAATTAAATAAATGCATCACTTTAAGACATCAAATTTGAATTATATACACTTGTGAAGACCACATGAACAGGGTTTGAGGAAGGCCAAACCAAAAATCATACAGTTCAAAAGTATAATCTGAAATTAATCATGTGGCCTTTACACCTCTGATGAACTTGCTGAATATTTTAGTGGTGAGGTTGGTATACTTTTTTATCTCATTTACTATAATCTAAACAGTAGTAGATTAAAGTGTTTTAAACAGCAAGTAATTGTTATTTGTATTTTAATTATTTTGGATTTTTATACCCAGAAAGCATGAACAGAAATATCATCATTTTAACCCAGAATACACAACAATAAATGTTTAGCTGTACATATTTACACTGATGCATGTTGATATTGAACAAAAGGTGAAAATGTAAAGACATTGAAATGTTTATTTTATAAAAAAAAACAAAAAATTTTACCGTATTGTTTTCTTTAATTTAATATAAATAACAAGAGTATACCACTTTTTTCTCTAAGTTGTAATTATTTTTACTCTTATGTTCTTGTGTATTCAATAAATAAAATTGTCCTCTAATGGAGGCCTTTATGGATGCCTTTTAATGAAATACAAATTTATTTAAAAACAGTTTTATTTACACATGAATATACTCTGCAATACTGTATTAAACACAGACTCTTCTTCATTCTATACATTTCTTCCTGATAATTTTTAAAACCATAACAAATAATAGCTAATCCAAATATAACAATAAAGTTATCCATCTGTTCCATATTATGAGTATTTGCTTTGGAACACTTACAGTCAAACCTATTTCTCTGAATCAATATTTCACATTTATTATATTTTTCAGAACCTGTAATTGCTATATAAATTATTTTTACTTTCAATGTATCCAAACTTGTCTCAGATTTTATGTTTATCATAATAATGTTTTCTCTTTCATCAATATAATATTTATTTAAGTAAAAGATACTACTATTGGGTTGTCCCATAAGTTCTGTTACTTTTTACGAAGTTTCGTGTTTGAAAATTTTTTATGAAAAACTGGTATTAGGTGGAGATTTCAAACAAAAGGGATTTTGATCTATGTATATTTATGAACATAATGTGTGGTTTTGGTAGTTCTCGTGATATTATTTCTTTTCAAAATGGCGGTTTGAAAAAAAGACCGCAAACGACGATTTTCGCGTAATTTTTTTCTTTTGTTTAAAAAACTAGGAAGAACGAATGATTCATGGCTAAAAAAATTTTTACTGTATGTTTGAAATGTTTAGATTGAGATGTCATAGTTTCAAGATAATTCGATAAGTTTAACTTAGGAAATTTTGGTCTCAAACATAACATCAATTGCAAAAAACTTTCATCAGTAATGTTAGTCATTTCAAAGAAATTCTCACAAAAAATCATCAAAAACAATAAAAAAGCTTACAGATAGACCCCAGTATTCAAAATATGCAGTATATTAAATTATCTCTGTAATTAAGTTTAGAAAGTAGTGCGCACAATTCAAGCGCGCAACATTTTAGCTTATCCGAATTACACTCGCTGAACTTATACGCTATGCGAACAAAGCAATTATTTGCTTCATACAAAAACACTACAATAAAAACAACTCGTTGGAATTTAGAAATAAATCTATTGAACTATAATATGAAAAGATGCTTTCAATGTTTAAACTGTGTAAAAAAGCATTATGGTTCAAAAAACATCTGCCTCTTATTTGCTTCATACCAGCTGCTTAGAAAAACAATGGACGTGCTTTAAAAAACACGTGAAATTAGCAATATATGAAGTTTTGAAGCCAGAATTTCCTACCTTAATCTTATTGAATCATCTTGAAATTAAGACACCTTAATCGAAACATCTCAAATATACAGTAAAACTTTTTTTAGCCATGAATTATGCGTTCTTCCTAGTTTTTTAAACAAAAGAAAAAAATTACGCAAAAATCGTCGTTTGCGGTCTTTTTTTCAAACTGCCATTTTGAAAAGAAATAATATCACGAGAACTACCAAAGTCGCACGTTATGTTCATAAATATACATAGATCAAAATCCCCTTTGTTTGAAATCCCCACCTATTACCAGTTTTCCATAAAAAAATTTCAAACACGAAATTTCGTAAAAAGTAACAGAACTTATGGGACAACCCAATATATAAACTCTTGATACTTTACTCTAATCATATTTCTAGTGAACAAAAAATTATGAAATATACCTTGAAAAATTCATAGCTGAAGGGGTCATAAAAAGTGTGAATTACTCAAACTTATAATTGAAGAAAGAAAAATCACCTAATAGGAAAATACGGTCTACTACTATTCGGCGCGGCCGTTTGGGCGCTGGCCGTTTCGGCGCCAGAAATAAAATGAAAGTAAATAGAACTCTTTCATAATCCTTCTAAAAATTCGAAGAAAAAATTTTTTGTCTCGCGCCGAAACGGGCCGGCGCCCAAACGGCCGCGCCAAATCGTCCCATTCCGAGGAAAATAATGGGGCCAATAGGAATTATCTAATTATTTTTAATAGCAATACATCTAATTTTTAAGAATTAAGCTATAGTTTATTAAAACATTGTTTGAAAAGAATTACTACTCTAAAATATTTCATATAGTTTCTACAGGGTGTCCCGAAAAAGACTGACTTATTTTAAAAATCAATAACTAATAACTCGAAAACTAAAAAAGATAAAAATACACTGTTTGTTGCATCCTACACCTAATCCTCCCAGAAGTAAGATGTAACAAACCTGATATTTTTATTTATTTTTTTTTAGATTTCGAGTAATTAGTTATTGATTTTTAAAATGTGTCAGTCTTTTTTGGGACACCATGTATGTTTTTTATCCATGTATGTTACCATTTAAAGAATAAACAATTAATTTGCATTTATTTAGTTTTACATCATAATTTTGTTTCAGAAATCAAAAAAGTTCAGATAGAGGTTTTTCTGCAACAAATTTCAAAATAATTTGTTTCATCATCAACAGATAACATTTCCATTTGAGACCTTGTGGATGTCTGGGTCTTCCTTACTGAATGACTTTTCCGGGATTATCTCTTTATGGTTCATTCCCTCACAGTTGTCTCCCTTAGTGATGTTCCCTGCACAGTCTTCAGATCCCTCTGGTGGGCTGTACAGCAACCAAGCAAAGAAAAAGAAGACGCAAGACAAGGACTTGAGAACACAGGCGAGAATGAGAACATTGGTGCTCATGAGTTGGTTATCATAGAAGAGGCAAGCGCCTTGCTTGTTGCAAGTGTCCTGCCACAGCTGGCAGCTTACATCAATGAGGGATCCAAATAAGATGGGAGCTGGAATGGTTCCTATGCAGAGGAAATTTTCGTTATGTTTTTTTGCATACTCATCAAAATCATATTGTTTAACCCTTGATTGCTGTCTCACAGACTCCTCATCAACTTTGATGGGTCTTTTTAACCCCTTAAAATCAATAGTAATCCCTGTCCTAATCAGTGCCTTCCTAATTTTTGTTGGTTTTAAGCACTCAGTTGAGATTAAGCATAAAATAGGATTATAGAAAGCATGCAGCCTACCTCAGGGTTATGTGTAAAGTAGATCTTAGTGATCATGAAGTGAAGCTGTTGGATGATTGACGAAATAAGTCTAAATTAAATAATTAAATACTACGATCGATTACTATTGAAAAGCATTTAGTAATCATATTTAAAGAAGAGAGACAATACACAGATCCCTGAGATAGGTTGCATGCTTTATACAATTCTATTATGCTTAATCAATATTATGTGCTTAAAACTGACCATGTTAACCAAAGTTATATTTCAAGGACTGCTGTTCTGATACAAATATTCTTATTATACAAATATTCTCATAGATTCCTTTGAAGTGAATGAAATGTTTGGATATCAATCTTTTAACTCTTGACCACGGCTTTATAGCCCGGAAAATATTTTATTCCCATGATTCCGACCGTGAAATTCTTTGCTCTTACAATAGTAGTGGAATTAATAGTTAAATTTAGGTGTTAATTTGAGAAAAATTTTACCTAGTAGTCTGACTGCAATCCATTGAACTCCAAGAGCAAACGATTTTTGACTTTCAGCAACACATCTAAAATCAATCAGTTATCAGAATTCTTGCATACAAGTGGGGCTATGAATTTTCACTGATATATAAATACTAATCTAGCTACACTTATTTACCTTAAAGTTCCTGAGAGAGATGGCATGCTGACCAGAAATGTAAATAACATGGACAGGAATATAAGAAGTAGAAACACAGGCATGTAGTTGCAGTAGTTCATACATTTCTCTCTTGAAGCTTGAATGATAACCCGTTCATCTTGAATTGTAACATTGCGGCCTTCATGACTTATACAAGCACAGTCTCCATAAACCTGGGAAACAGACATGGACAATATATATTTAATCTAGGTATTTTTTTAAATAGCAGAACTCTTGAACTGCACTGCTCTAATAGAAAAGTAAGGGGGGAAAAGTTTTATCTTTTTATGTAACCGAAACCTTAGCCCTTTTCTAGAGGGGGAAAATAACAGGTCACAAAAATGATGAGGAGGAGTGTACACTCAGACCTGTTTTTATGCGGTCCTTCTTCTCTTTTAAGATTTTTTATTTGTGCTGTCTTTTTTCCTGATATTTTTTAGTGTGATATATAAAAATTGGAGTAAAAAAGACTGCATAAAAATAGCAGCACAAATAAAAAATCGCACAAAATCAGGTTCAAGTGTAATCTAGCAACTTACTTATGGATAATTCATTGTAGTCTAGTAGAACTTAAATATAAACGAATTGTGTCATAGTTAAAATCTACAACATTAGAAAGAGTTTATATCTTATTTGTGTTTATTATTTTTTGAATTCTCTTTTAAGTACTATGAAAGAGTTTCTCAGATTAATTTGTTTCTTAACTGATTACGGAAATTATCTCAAATCAAAAGTGTTAACTTCTGTTTTCAGTTTTTACTTTTATTTTTACTAAGAACTTATTCAATTCCAAAGGAGTTAACAAATATACGAAGCATTTCACCCAAATTACTAATTGCGTTATACCTATCATGGTGATTATAAAATCTTGAAGAAAATAATATTTTGCACACGACATGGCTATTATTTTACATTAAGATCTGTGTAGCTATGTCAGTTAATATTTTTATAAAATCATTGAACCATTTGCATACATTATAAGACTCTTATCTTTTAATTTTCTGTTGTACGAGGGTTGTTTTTTAATTAACTTCCGTTTTTCTGCTGAAAAGAAAGTATTAGAACTTCAAAATAATTTTGGTACAGGTAGTTAGATACATCTTTCAGGTTCAATTTGCCACTTTACTGAATAAAATCGGACATTTTTTCTATTTTTTATCGATTTTACAAGCGCGCTCCTCGAACTATTTTCCCGCCAACCCATAGAGAATTTCGCGTTTTTTCTCCGCTCGCTCCGTCCGCGACCAGACATTAACATAGGGCAGGTGATCGCGGACGGAGCGAGGGGAGAAAAAAAGCCGAAATTCTCTATGGGTTGGCGGGAAAATAGTTCGAGGAGCGCGCTTGTAAAATCGATAAAAAAATAGAAAAACTGTCCGATTTTATTCAGTAAAGTGGCAAATTGAACCTGAAAGATGTATCTAACTACCTGTACCAAAATTATTTTTAAATTCCTAATACTTTCTTTTCAGCAGAAAAACGGAAGTTAATTAAAAAACAACCCTCGTATTTTTGCCAATGAGATGGTATAACTCACCTTGGTCCCTCCCAACTGATATGTGCTTTTACAACCAGCAAAACAAGGGGAATAATACACAATGTTATCTGTACCACAGATTGGATCATACTGGCGAGGAGAACAGTTGCATGCAGCATTGCATGTGCCTTGAAACTTGGGTACACCGGATGGATCTGAGCTGTAACAAAATGGGTTTTTAACCACTTTAAAAAATGTCTCATTTTTAGGGACAATTTGAAGAAATGTCCATGATTTTTTAAGAGAAAAATTTAATTATTAAAAACCCATTGATCAACCATATTGCAATATAGTAACTTATTTTTTATCAATGTAGCAGGTGTTCAAGTTAATTTCATGCCAGTTTAGTGAAAAATTCACATTGCATCGATTCAATTACCTGTTTGGTAAGAACTGGTTTAATCCAGCGAATTTTGCATTTGGACAGTGAAGGATGAAAATAAATACGAGGCCAACACAGATGAATGAGAAAATGATGCACATCTTTATGATTCCAGCACATCGCAAGTTCAGTTTCTTTACCAGGTAGCCTCCAAAGAATGTACCACCTCCTGCCCCAGGAATAGTCACCAAACCTAGAAGAATCGATTGGTGTGTGGTATTAGAGGAAGAAATAAGTAGAACCACTTGATCTTTTTATAAAGGCCCCCTTCATTTTAATGACCGGTTGTTAAAGTACCGATTATTTAAGAATAGGAATAATGCAATTTTTTAATTCATTACAGCAATCCAAAACACAACCCCAAATTTTAGTCAGAATTCGTAAAAATCAGTTTATTAAGATTATAGAAGAGAGGAGAAGAGGGATATTGGGAGAATTTCTGATAGCCAAATTACTCCAAGTGATTGAGTTCGGAATTTTCGCATTTATTGCTTTACATTTTGCACTTGTTGAGAATGTGTTATTTGAGGTAGAAAATCCATATTTTATTTCTTTGTACTCTTAACATGACAATAAGAAAAGGACTTACCAACAAGTAGTGCAGCTGAACTAGCTGCTATGCTAAACTGAGATTCAATGACTTTTGGTAGAAATGTTGCTAAGCCTGAGACAAGCATACCTGCAAAATATTCCCAAGTTATTCAATTTATTTTTCCTTTTCATATAAGAATTCATTCAAGATGTACTTTTCACTAAATTTTCATCTATAACTAAATGAAAAAAAACTTAAATAGTTGGGGAAATTTAAACTATGTTAGACTTTAAGAAGGAGTCGGTGAGCATGAAATATTCTTAATAAAAAATTTTTTTTTGTTACATAAATGTTAAATTTGTAAAACTTATTTGACTTTACCATCAAGGGTGTTTTTTTCACCTTCATATTCTAATAAAAACAGCTGCGTTATAATATTAAGTATATTGATATCATACGACAAAAGAGAAGACCCTTAGAGAAACTAATTAAGCTTTAAGAGTAAAAATGGAATTTAAATTTCGTCAGCTTACAGGAGGAAGGCCATAAGTCACTTTTGGCTCAACTGCTCTGTATGAGGTTACGCCAAAATTTGGCGGTATTCAATCATTTTCTTATGCTCCATGCAATTTTACCGACACACTGATTCAGCTTGGGGAGATTTTGGACTATTGCTCATTCGTTGGCGTCATTCTACCGCTTTCGGAAGATTCTCCAAAAGTGACAAAGTTCCATTCTCCTATAAGCCGATGATTTTTTTTATTTTTTAAGCGTGTGTTCGAAATTTAAAATCTTTCAAAGATGAATAGGAAATCATGAAGGACAATCAATATCTTTTATGATTGAAATAAAGAAGACAGTTTACCCTCGGTAGCCCCTGCGAGGCTGAGAAATACAAAGGTGGGATTTGTAAGAAGAAATCGAAAGGATGAAGGCAGATCTTTCAGCCTGGTTCCAAAACCACTGTCAGCAGCTTCACTGTTCTGTAGTTTGGAGTGCATCTCTGTCTTCTTTTCTGCCTTAATCCTCAGTGCGCCTGCAGAGAAGACAAGTTACATGAGCTTGACAATTCATGAGATATTTGGGACAGTTGAGCTCCTTTTACCAGGGGCATATATAGTCGTAATGGATAAAAAGTCATTAGTTGATTTTTCACAGTGTTAATAATTTGATTTATAATTGATTCTAATATAAACTGCATTCATTTAACTGTTTTAAGTTAGCTTTTTGTGTTTCACATTGATGCCACGGACCAAAACGCTCTAGTTGTTTGACATGTGTGAAACCTCTATAAGAAATATATAAAGATACTGTCAACTGTCTTCAGGGGTTCATCTGGAATGAAAATGGGTCCGTTTTAGGACCCCTCACAAAAAACCAATTCCCAAAAAGGGACCCTTCACAAAATTATAATCTTTAAAAAGGGACCCTTCACAAAATTCTTAAAATCAAAGGTGATTTAAAAATTGTTTTTAAATGAGTTTCCATCATTTTGGAATGGAATTACCCAAATTTTGGACCCATTTCAAAAGTTAAGAATGATGTGGTTGTACACAAGCCCTTCATTTTCACAAAATTCCTTTGATTTTTCTCAAAATTCCATTTAACTTTTCACAAAATTTTTAAAACAGAACCCTAACAGAAAAACCTGGATGAACCCCTGATCTTTTTTCTTTTATAACGAAAAAAATATACCAACCGGGTAAAGTTTTAGGGAATGCAGTCAATGGAACAGCAACCAGTGCTCCCAAAATGGCAGTGAAAATAAATCCAATCCACCACGCACCGACCCACACGCTACTCGAAGACGTTAACCCCAGTCTAAAACATATAAAAAGGCAATCAAATCAAGGATTATATAACGGTTTGAATATTGTAGAAAAAAGGTATTATCTCAGTACTCACTCTGTAGGATCTACTCCAATGTCCACATAGAATTTAAGAAATTGTCCTCCGATGACGTATCCTACAGCAGGGCCTATCACGGCCATGGTGTAGTAGATACCTGAAATACAAAAGGAAATAATTAGATGTTTACTGAAGGTAATTTAACATTTTTCCCAATACAGTTTGGTTAAATAAGGGAAAAGCTTTTACTATAAATGCTCCGTTTTAAGAATCTCCGGTTTACATCAAGACCGTTGCCCTTAAATCATGGGCACATTTAGATGGAACCTGGGGGCATTGCTCTCTTCATGGGGATAAGGAGATAGGAATGTCCTCAGGGTCCATGATTACCCTCATATTTGATTGAGAGATGTGATAAGAAGTTATAAGAGAAAATAATGGGAAAAGAGCAGAAGAAAAACAAAGAAAAATTTTAAACAATTTGTTTCATTCTTTTAAATGTTTCTTGCTGTTAATAAAACAAATCATAAAAGCATTATCATAATAAAAATTTATTATAAGGATCAAATAGACGTATTTTCAATACTTCGTTTGAATGTATGGTACCTTTTGAAAATATTGTTTTATGGAACTTC
This sequence comes from Tetragnatha versicolor, assembly GCA_024610705.1. Lineage (NCBI taxonomy): Eukaryota > Metazoa > Arthropoda > Arachnida > Araneae > Tetragnathidae > Tetragnatha > Tetragnatha versicolor. The sequence goes on from JANDEH010000003.1 coordinate 37,142,550, forward strand.
TAATTAAATTAGTGATGAAGAAAATTGATTATTTTATATACTAAAAACCTAAAATGTTTTTATTTGATTATCAAAATATCCTATAACTAAATTTATCAATTTCACTATCCAGTCCAAGGACCCTAATTTTGATTCAGAACAAGTATTTTATTCCCTTGGTGCATATTTACAACATTTTTCCTGCATAATTTCATTGCAGTAAGGAATCTAATTCATAATTTTAAGCACTTTTTAAATAACAATTCCCTCGATCTTTAGAGCAGTTCGATCGTTAAAAAGGACTGGAATTTTTTTAGAAGGGTGGGTATGGGGTTGTGTTTATCGATTCATCTCATAGATGGCGCTAGTTTAGATTCCTACGAAATGTGCTGATCACAGATTTTGATGTTCTCCATGTGACACGTGAGAAGATCGGGGTTGCGGCTGGCACCAAATTTTAAAAATTCTCATTTTTCACAAAAAGAAAACTATTCCCGAAAGAGTTATTTAAGTAAATAAGAGAAAGAAAAATTTGGTATGGATTGACTGATGGATATTTAATTCATATGAAAATTTGATTTAAAGATGCCTAAAAAAATACCTGACTATTAGGTCATCCCGAAAGTTTTGTCGCTCTTGGGAGCATCTGTATGTAAGATATTTTTGACACTTTTCCATTATGTGATACCAATATAAACTGTAACTTTATCTACCGTCAACTTGGCATCTTGGCTTGATTTTGGGGACTGATCGACAACTGGGCTTTTCTTAAATCTATGATAACATGTTACTTCATTTCTTTTCTGCTCAAAATTTTGCATTTTTCCTAAAGTTAAGAGTTTTAGATTAAAATTAACTGGCTATTTCGCTAAAACAATTAAAGTTTTAAGTATTTTTAACAAGTGTGGAAAATTTAACTTAGATTTAAATTTTTTCTGAGGCATTTGGAGAGTATGATCACAATCATCCATATTAAATTGCTGGATTGCTACTCCCAACCCTCTATTAGGAAAGATCCGGATGATCATTTACAGGAATCTAGATCGCTGGAAATTCTACCGCCGCTCTACAAAAGAAGTATGAAATGAGTTTTAATTTATTACAATCTTAATATGACTTAAAATTAAAGTTAAATTACTTTGAATTTTAATTTTGAAAGTTTTCAATTAATGGCAACTTGAAGTAAACAAAATCTTTTTAATCGTAGAAACTAGGAAAGCTGGAAAAGTGAGCCAACAAAAAAACAGCCAAAATTCGCCAAATTGGCTTTAGATAGAAGTAGAAGTACTTTACTGGTTTACCGTAATGGAAAAGTACCAAAAAATACATTGTATACAGATGCTCCCAAGAGCGACAAAACTTTCGGAATGACCTAATAGTCAAATTTATTTTGATTAACAGCTTTTATTTGCTGTTAATGTGAAAAAACTCCCTCCATTAGAGACAAAGTTACCCATTTGGAATGTTTCTAACTTTTATCTTTTACTTTTCAACACCCCTAAACAGGATCGTCATTTCAGTTTTTGGTTGGGAGGGGGGAAGGATTTTTGTTAAGGGGCATTTTTAAGGTACCCCTAAAGAGTACGTTTGTGCGTAAAATTTTAGATCACTAAAAAGTAGTATTTGTGTTGTACTACACACCTAATGTTAAAATCCAAGCTAAACCAAGCTCCAAGTAAAACTGGGGAGGGGTCTTCCCCAGAAAAAGTTTGAAAATTTGCCTCTAACAGTAGTGTTTCAGCTTTTTTTGAAACCCTCGAAGAGAAATTTCCTTGTAAACTACAGAATTTTCAAGGGAAAAAGTAATAAATGAGCTTCAAAGTTTCGAACGAGCTATGGGTCCTCCCCCAGAAATATTTTTTTGAAAATTGACCCAATAAACTAGAGTTTCATCTCCATTTCGAACTCTTTAGGGAAACTTTTCGATGTGTTTAAGGGTTCTCCGGCAGCAAAGTTTTTACAAATTTGACCTTCAAAAATAGCGCTTTAATTATTTTTAAGACTTTTTAGGTTACACCCGATGCTCCTTGAGGAAGTTACAGAATTTTCAAGGGACTTGTAGCTTTTTTTTCACATAAGAGTGGAAACCTTGAGAGGGGGACAATTGCACCCACCTGCCCTCCCCTAAATGACGCCAAAAGTTTGTTGCACCATTTTAGATACACCCTGTATACCGAGAATCTAATATGGAACCCATCAAATATCCTTGCCAATCCCAAATTTTGAGTTTTCTGACTCTTGTTCAGAGACCACTCTTGTTCAGAGGAGCTCATAAGTAACACTCCCGTTTGCAAACGCTACCACAAACCGTCACATCGGCAGCTGACACACTTAACGGAGGAGAGCGACCGCCGGGAGTTCAAGAACAAAGCACCATCATCTAATTTTAGTCCCGATCCGACGACAGCAGTCTCCTCTCTGGCACACGGACCGTCTTCTATTTCCAGAGATAGAAGGCGATCACAATGGGATGTACTGTTTGTTGTACAACTCTAAGTGATCCGTGACAAAGGTAAAATTAGATGGTGTTTAATCTTGGTTTGATTTGATTAGAAAGAATGCCCCTCTTTGAAATAAGAGATGTGGGTTTTAATGTCGATTTACAGATATTTAACCCTCCGTCGGTCGCAATATTAAACTGACGTGTTTGGTCGCAATGTGCCAAAACGCACAATCGAAAGAATCGCAATTTTCTACCTTTTAATTTCAATGATAGAGTCTTAAAAACGATAAAATATATTCATAGTATTATTCAGACATAAAAAAATTGATATTTGTTTAAATAATTAAGAACAAAAATTAAAAACAGCATAAATTAAACTTGCATCATAGTTATAAATAACTCAATATTTTAGTCAAAAAATATACTTAATGATGTGAAACCTGAGGGATAATTAACACTAAATTATTGTTTTTGAACTCATGTCCAGATAACAACCATTCACAAACAAAAATTTTACAGGTAATACTTGCAGGTCCTAGACTGGGCATATTGACCGCTGACAGTCCCTGTAGCTATTGTAAAATAACTTAAAATACATTATTTTAGCTATAAACTGTGAATTTACAGGTAGTAAACGTAGATTTGCATATTGCACAACCTTGTTTTTGGTGGTAAGTGTATAAGGTACGATTTTGTAGGTGTATTTTCAACCGCAATAAATCAAAAATAATTAGAAAAATTACGTACATATTTAGGAAAATTTAGTAATATTGATGAAATGAGTTCACTAAATGAGAATTCACTAATAAGTTTTTAAATGAGTTAGAAAATCACTAAAAAATTGCTGGTTTGATATTTTTTCTGGAAAAAAATAGCGGAAAATTTTCCAGAAAAACAGTGGAAAATTTTCCGATCCATCTTACTAGTCGAGACATTTTGTGGCACTCGTGCAGGTTAGCCATCCCTGTTTCAAGTAAAGAAATATGAAATATCAAAGGAAATTAAATCTAATAGAAATATTAAATATAAAAGCTTCGCGTGGTATCTAATCCCCATGATGTTGACATGAATCATCTTGGTGAATTAGCTCATTAAATTTTCTTTCAGACTAAATTACCAAGAAAATCGATGAAATTTACCATATAGCAATAGCTAACAGGCTACTAAAAGAAGGAGACAATTCCGAGGTAATTGGGATTTTAATTATACTTTGTCTGATTCAGGGAGCATAATAATCCTACTATAAAATGGAACGAAAAAATTAAGCACGAGATTGTTTAAGAGAAACTGAATGAAGGGCAACTAAAAAGGTTTTCTGAAAATGTAAAGTTGGCGCAGAAAAAAAGTAATTATATTCATAGGAGAAAAAATAGGCTTTTAAGCATGGGTGGATCTAGGGAGAAGACTGGAACAATTATCGAGGGATCTCTCTACTTAACTTATAAAGTCCTTACTAAAGTCTTAGCAAACAGTCTTGAACCATTGATTGAGAGAGAAATTGGAGATTATCAATGCGGTTTTAGGCAGAATAGATCAACTATAGACCAGATATTCAGCATAAGAAATATCCTGGAAAAGTTCAATGAAATTAATGTTAATGTCTATCAGCTTTATGTTGACTTTAAACAAGCCTATGATTCGATAAATAGAGAATTGATGTTAAAAACTTAACACGAGTTTAATATTCCCCATAAATTAATAAGGTAGATTAAAATGACAACTACATCAACAAAAGCAAAGGTAAAGATACAAACAAATTTTCCAGGGAATTTGAAATTGTAACTGGATTGTGAGATAGGGCGATGTTCTATCGACCTTGTTGTTTAATGTTTGCCTTGAAAAAGTGATGCGTAACGCAATATCAAGTAGAGGTGTAAATATTTTTAATAGAACAAAGCAGGTTCTAGCTTTTGCCGACGATGTTGTATTGATGGCAAGAAGTGAAGATGCACTTGTCGACCTCTTTAAAGAAATGCCCAGAGAGGCAAGTCTCTGGTTTTGGAAGTAAATGTTAAAAAGACAAAATACATCATAATGGATTGTAGGGGAACTGATAAGAGCACAGATCTAAAGATAAATGAAGAGGAAATTTGAATGAGTTACAGAATTCAAGTACTTGGGTACAATTGTCTCTGAAAACAATATTATGCCAGAAGTTGAACAAAGATTAAATGCTGGAAATCGCAGCTTTTTTTAAGAAAATATTAACATCTAAAATAGTAACAAGAAAAACAAAGCTTCAGGTTTATAAAACTATAATCACAGACCAGCAATTACCTATGGAGCAGAGACCTGGGCTCTAACTCAAAAACAAGAAAAGGTGCTAGAGAGAAAAATTCTAAGAGCAGTTTTTGAACCTTTGAAGGAGGGTGACCTTTGGAGGAAGATATTTAATTGTGAAATTGAAAGATTATTTAAAGAGAAAGACGTAATTGATTATACAAAGAAAAAAAGAATACAATGGTTGGGACACCTCGAGAGAATGGAGGAAGATAGGGCCACTAGAAAGATCTTCAAGGGCCAGGGACAACGAAAAAGAGGAAGGCCTTTCAAAAGATGGTTGGATGAGGTGGAAAAGGACCTTAAGATTCTAAAAGTCCGTAATTGGAAGCAAAAAGCAAGGGACAGAAGGCTTTGGAGGAAAATTGTTGGAGAGGCCATAGTCCAACATGGGCTGTAATGCCAAGGAGTTAGTTGGGATCTAGGGAGTGAATAATTCAATAAAAGAATTTTTTCAGCAGTCGTTTTACATATTATTTGCCGTTCTGGAAACAAAATAATTTCTTTGGAGGGACTGTGAAATGTGAGGTCAGAACCAAAGCCCTCTAAGTCTATAAGAGAGACCATATCTTTCAGACCAACCAGAGAACCTTTCAGGACCTTTAAATCAAGAATTCTAGATAAACAACAAATACGTATATCCAGTTTTAATGGAAATAAAAAAAACAAAGATTTATTTTCGTATGCATATTCCCAATCTACGACGCGTGTTGACGTGATCACCATAGAAACGACCGAGGTTTGCTTACTTTATCCCCTTAATTTACCCAGTTTTTACCTGATCCAACTGAATAATGAAGTAGGATATCTAGGACAAATCAGATTAAAGAGAAAACCTTAGTGCGTCACTGTTTTTATACTGATAAACATTAATAAGTCTCATTTTAATATTCCGAAAAATCATTCATAAAAAGTAGAGTGTTAAAGTTTTACTAAAAATTAGGTCTTAACTTTTAAAGTTATTAATAACCAGGAGATAGAAGTTTTTACTAATTTTAAGTAAAAGTCAAACTCTCTTTTGCTCACATCCTCTTCATTTCATTCTTAACTCTCTCTCTAGGAACTCAAATTTGCAGCTATTGGATTCACAACTCACCGTTTTTCTTTTCATCAGTGACTTCACTGATTCATGTAGATCACATATGAGACTTCTAAATGGTTTCTGAATTCGTTCCTAAATTGCAGCAAGATGATTTATACCTCAATGTGTACATTTTAAGCTGTGATGTTTCTGAAGAGAAAATACTAGCTAGATACTAGCTTCTGTAGAAAATTTTTTATAGGTTGGTAGATGTTTTCTTATTTCGTAACCTTCTAATATTATGACCATGTCTTTTAATAAGCTCTAAAATAAGTATTTTCTGTTAAAATGAAAAAATATGGCCTCATATGGCTCATAAAAATAACTAGGAAGGAGTGCACACAAGAAAAAAAAATTTCCAGACAAATTATAGGGGCATTTTTGGATGTATTGAAAAGAAGAAAAAAAGTTTTTTTCACTTTTTTGATGTTCTGGTGCCAGAGGGTTAATAAATCAGTCTTTTCAGAAACGACTACCATACTAAAAAGTAAATGCAGGTTCTGAGGGCAACTAATCTGGAAGCAAAAAGCTTAACCACCAAAATTCTATCAAAACAACAGAATATATAGTCAGGCGTTATATACAATCGCTCCATGTAAGACGGGATAAAAACGGGAACTAAAACATAAAACTCAAGTGATGATGGGTTTTTTTCTAGTGTAAGGTTGAAAAAGGTGCGGGATAGGTAAACGTGTCTATCAGGGCGTGAGATTTTGACAGTCTTCCAACTGGAAAAGAGCCTGGAAATCAGAGCAGATCTAGAGTATCCCTTATCTGTAAACAGAGTGGGTGAAGGAACGGCTCATAGCTCAGGGAGTAACGAGCTCAGTCAGTAAGACTTTTGTTGAAAGTTAAAAAGTTAGTCAACTGGGAGATTTTAAGCCTTGTCATAATGATGATCTCTGTGGTCAAAATAATTTATCCCAGGTGATAAGGCCTCGGCATTTCATTCGTGCTATTATTTGAGTATTCCTTTCAAAACGATATTATATTTAAGTATTATTTTGGTGACATTCAATATTAAAGAAGAGCTTCGACTGAGGATTAACTTAAAAAGCATAAGATGACGTTTCACTGGCTATGAATGGACTCTAACAAAACAACCAGTGTTGCCCTAAACTGGGCATCTGATGGCAGTCGACGACCTGCCTCAGGTGCTATAGAAGGTCCATGCCTCTGAGCATGAAGATAAGTTATTCTGATGACTGATTATATATTTATAAGCATAGTTTTGCAAGTTCGTAGTTCAAAAATTCAATACGCTGCGCAATGAACAACTCCCGTATATATTTTAAATAAAAATATTAAGTGATAATGTAATGCTTTAATACAATTATCAATATTTTACTCTTAATCTATCAATATACTTTTAATTTGGAGAGGCGACTTGGGCCCTAACTTGTCAAGATCGGGACCTGTCTTTCTCCATGCGTTTATTTTTTCATCATATTTTATTTTTAATGGTAAAAGATTAAAGACGTTTTCAATTCCATCAGGTACACCATAGTCTACCAAAAAAAGCTTTCCCAGGGTCTTCCTTGTACTAAATCCACCCTTGGCTGCGTTCAGTCTCAATTCATTCTCACTGTTCATTGATGGTTACATCACATTGACACCTTTTCAATACAAAACAACACCCCCACATATACGGCCCCTCTAGCAATCTCTTCCTATCGTGTTCCATTAGCCCCCATAATGAGACCCGCGTCCCCAATTGGGAGAGGCGCCAATGCAGATAAACGAGGGCCTCCTCGCGAAAAAAGAACGATGTCACAAGAGATGACGTTGCACATCGCTGACGGGAGGCAGAGACCCCGAGGTTGCTTGCTAAACGGTCTTCAAGCATTCCCCGCAGATACCACCTCCGATATCTTAACATCAGTGAGTTATTCGAAAGGGGCGAGCTGATTTTTCAGGTTTTTTGAAGTGGTCTGTTGATGGCTTGCACGTGTGGAGGGAAGATACGGTTTTTGCGAAGTGGTTTGAACTTGTTTAGATTCTAGTTTTTGAGGAATTTTGAACTGGTTTTAATCTATAGATGGGCACTTTCTGGGATTCTTGAAAAAGGTGTTGTGGGGTAAATAGTGGTGTATCTTTACTTCGAGAATGGAATTTCGATAGCAGCGGTTTCTTAAGTGGAATCCAATTTCATAACACGTAAAAAATAAATGGACATATGCATGGACGAATTTAAGAGGGGTCATGGGGAAGAAATTCCTTCACCCTAGTTTTTCTGAATATATTTGGATTTTAACGATTTTTTTAAGATGTTTTCAATGCAATCGAGAAAAGCATGCCCTCCCCAAAGTCATAACCTCCCCACTAAGCACCTAGGGTACTCTTAAATAAATCATATTATGATCGCAGAAGTTAAATAGGAGCAAACTTTGGACGGGATTCCAAGAAACAAATTTTTCACAAATTTACTTAAACCTTACAAGTTAATCGTTTGAAAATGTATAACCATGATTTAATATTTATGAAACAGAATAAAATTTAGTTAGAAACCTTACACCTAAAGCGCAAAAAACGCCTTGAAACTAATATTCCAAGTTAGTTTTGCTAATCAAATATTCTTTGAGCATAAAAAATAATCTAAAATTTATAACCGGTATATTAAGCTCTAATACCCCCATTTGTTCTCCTGCATAAAGAATTCTCAACACACTAAACTAATTATTATTTCCTAAAACAACTCGAATCCAAAGTAACCAGTACTCACCGAGGTAGACAGAAGACATCTTGGTGGGCACATTCTCGTCCAAATAGGTGCATCCCAGCGTATAAAAAGGTGCCGCCCCGGCGCCATGCAGCAACTGCCCCAGAAAGAACACATACTTGAACCGCGACAGATGCGACACCGCGTCCCCGCTACAATCCAGCGTACTGTTCACCCCAGAACACAAATCTTCCTGCTCTTGACTGAAGGAGTACTGTCCGGACATATAATGTGGCAGCGAAAACACGAACGATCCCAATGCCAGCACCAGGACTCCAGCTCCAATAAAGACCGGCTTGCTCCGGGACCCCCCTAGATACGACACTGGGACAAGACACAGGAACGAGGCGATGTCGTACCCCCCAGCGATGAGTCCCGACTCAGTACTTCTCAGCTGGTATCGCTTCTCAATGGTGGTGATGACGACATTGATGAACCCGTTGACGATGAGCCCTTGCAGGAACCCTGCCCAGCAAAGCCAGAACAGGATCCAACGGGCGGACCTGAACTTCTGCAGTCTGGAGGGTTGGAGACGACCCCAGCCGCACGGTGACCCTAAGTCATCGTCGTCTTCCTCTTCTTCTTCGTCCAGTTTGCTGTCTTCGACAGCTTTGGAGAAGTCCTCGAGGTTGTAGGTCTGGGCCACCAGGGGTTCGTGGCTGCGAGACTCGTGCATGTCGTAGGCGTCGTTGATGGAGGAGGAGGTGTGCAGGGTGCGGTGGTGGTTGTTTTCCGTCTTCATGGTGGTGGTGAGTATGTCGGAGGTGGCTGGAGGAGGTCCTGTTGGTTAGGATGGGGACGGTGCAGTGGGCGGCATCTGAAAGTGGAAGAAAAGGAATTAGTTCAGAGCAACAGGATTTACAACAAGACATTGCCCCAACCTAAATTATATGTTTAACTGGTGTTGTTTGTAATGCCATTTGGGAAATACAAGCTCCATCCGCAAATGGTTCAGTAATTATGGCAAAGGGAGAGACCCATAACTAGCAGGAGTGCAACTTAAGCCACGAAATGATTGATCTTGCCACCATCTATTGCCCCCTCCACAATTTTTCCATGTCTCTGAAGGGGAAGGAAATAGTTCCAGACGATCTGGACTCATGGTAAAATGCACCATGACAGACTTATACAGGGTAGGTATCGTGGTATCGGGATTCAAACCCGTGATCATCCCATCCCGAATCTGATTACTCCGATGGCCACTAGGCTCCTCTTAGCCTGTTTTAATTGGTATGACATTAATGCCAAAGCCATCGGTTAGTGTCCACCTGAAACAAGGATGGGGCAATCTGTGGACAACAGATTCTATTAGCAATTTTTCTTTAGTTCTTTTGGAAAATAAAGTTTTTTTCCAAAAGATATTCCAATGGTAGGAGCTTCCTACCATTGCTCCTCAGTGGGGATTCAGTAACTTTAAAACTTAATCTAGCATCTTCCCTATTGGGTTAATTTTTGACGCGAGCGCAGTGTTGCAGATTTCAAAAAAAGTAACAGCCTGAAACTAGAGTCTAGTCTCTTTTGGCATCAGGAACTCCCTCCTAAATCTTTATGTTCTACGAAGGGACATCCTCTCTAAATATTTCTATGGGCCTAAAATTTAGAATAAAACGACATTCTTAAAAATTTATTTAATATTACATTTTAGAAGAAAAGTATTTTTTAAAACCTTATTCCCTAAACTTTTATCCAAAGTGAATTTTTGGGTATTACATCACATGAGTATTCAGTTTCATTGGGGGGGAATCGCCACTTATAAAGATACTTTTATCTAGAAAGTTAGGACATAGACATTGGAACGAGGTTAAGAAGTTAATTTATATTTTTTGTATAGTAATATATTTGAGTTTTAAAAGGTTATGATCTAACGCTTCATGCAAGACTAAAATTTATTGCTTAATGTTTAATCATATTACTTTTAATAACACTAGAAAGTTTCACAGAAATTAATGTAACTGAAAACAATAAAACGAGTTTACGCAATCTAACATTTTGAACCAGACCAACTCCTAACAATTCCTCTCAAACTGAAGAGGAAATGTCACAAATTATACCTGAAAAATTTTTCCAAAAGGGAAAACTACGAGACTCCAAAAAAAGCCTCATTTTCCAAATCTAGTTAGCCTTGCCTCTTGTATCCAATGACAGCGGCAACACGCTAGAAACACAATACGAGCATTTATATTCATCATCATCATCATCATCAGATTGTTGAATGAAAAGGCGGGAAGCAAACGACAGCGGAAAACCAAATTACTCGACGCGTGGTGGCATCATGAGAGGCAGACAACGGAAGTCATTAAAAAATTACGCTCAACGATTTTGCGACAGCGGCTCCATTGACAAAGAGCGTTGAATAGTGGGTAAAGGGTTGCTTATACACTTCCTTAGACTGTCTCACAGCTGTGGTAAGAGTGTTTCTGGAGAAATCTTAAAATGAAAAAAACGGCGGAATTATGCAAGCTACCTAGAAAAGATACTTGAATTTACCCCCCCTTTCTTTTCTTGTTTATAGAAGAATTCATTTCGTGCGTCCTTTATTGTTAGAAATACGAGGCATAAAAATGTAGGTAGTTTAGTAATTTCAACATAATACATATTTAATATATTTGTCATTAAGAGTGAAAGCAAACGGAAAGTTCATGGAAGGACCTGAATAAATTTTGAAAAATTGTTTTTAAAAAAATAAAAAGGTAACGTTGTGAATTGAGTAGGTTTGTGAAAAATTTAAAATACCATTTAAACAAATAAAAAACGTTAATAAACCGTTCTACACTATTATTCTTAACTTTAGAGTATGACTAAAAAAGACTATAGCTTTTCACTCTGGAAGTTCAAAAAATTATCCAATTTTGACCAAAACAAACAATCAAAACATGTAAACCTATACCCCCTTCATAAACTTACCTTAATTTTTTCCCACAATCGATGGTTAAATTAATAAATATTTTAAAAAATTAGTTTTAAGGTGTAATAATTGGAAACTAATGACTGATCTAGCTCTTGTGTTCCATAAAAATTTATTATTATTACACCTTGGTTGGTTCGTTTAAGTTTATTCAAATTAATAATAGGTGAATATAGATCCAATTTTCAACCAATAATTTCAATCCAGAACAAAATATTTAAAACTCCAAATACTCAAATCAGCCCTAATAATTTTAAATCCCTTAATTTACTTCCATTTCACATGATGCATACTTCCGTATCATACTTTATATTTTTCGCCATAGTTATTTGTGTGATTTTAGAGAAAGACCTTATAATTCTAGATCAATTCAAACTTATCAGATTCCTAAATTTTCCAAGGGTATCTATATTAAACATTTCTTTTACCTTGCACCCAAATTATTAACAGTTTGCCTCTAAACTTAATTAGCATCAATAACTTATCTTCTTTTAAACGAAATTTATTTAATTTCTTAATAAATATCGACGATCTGGATCTATATTCTCACCTCATTTGAAGCAAATCATTTCAATTTTGTCCAGCTTTTTGCCAATTATTAATTTATTAAATTTTTTTGGTTTTTCCTTCTTTTCTAGTCTAATTCATATAAAATTTTATTTTTAGGTAGCCTGAACGGGATTTCTAAATTTATCCCCTTGGCTACTAATATGTACTTAATTTCTGTATTTGTGTTCTTTCCATGTGAATAAAGATTATTATTATTATTATTATTATTATTATTATTATTATTATTATTATTATTATTATTATTATTATTATTATTATTATTATTATTATTATTATTATTATTATTATTAATTACGTTATTTTTATGATAAATTATGTATACGTATATAGATTTTCGTAACATGAAGGAAAAAGTTCGAACAGAATTTATTTATTTCACAAATTTATTTTTTAACACCTTAACTTTCATAGAGTTGATACACTGAAATTCCATAAAGGAATATCCGAGAGTCCAAGTTGGTTGAAGTCATTAGTATTTCTTTGAACGAAACGAAAAAGATAAAATCATGAAAGAAAATCTAAAAACGAAGTTTTTTTCCCTGTCTCTGTTTCAACTCAAGGCAGAAATATTGTGATAAGAATACAGAGTTACACACTTAATTAAGTGACTTTCAACTAACCACTAAAGAACTTTGCGAATCCGAATGGCAATATTAAGGATAATAAGAGAGAAACGCTGAGAATATCAAATCAAATTTAATAACCTAAGAAATCCTTTTCCTGACAAAAACTAGTTAAAAAATATTCCCAAAAAAGTTTCAGTCAGGTGCATCATTTCAGTTTTTGGTTGGGGGTAAGGATTTTTTTAAATGGATCTGAATCACGCTGTAACTAGACTTTTTTGGGGGATTGCCTCAACTTCATTTTTAAAGTATCCCCTAACGAGCACACTTATAGGATAAGTGTTAGAACACTGAAAAGTAGTATTTGAATGATATTACATATAATGTCAAAATTTGACAATGTGAACTCCAAGAAAAGAGGGGGGTCTGGGGTTCACCCCCAGGAAAATTTTGAAAATTTGTATTATTAAGTAGTGTTTTAGCTGATTTTGAGACCATTTGGGCTGCATCCAAAGAGAACAGTTTCTTGTAAACCACAGAATTTTCTAGGGAAAAGAGTTGTAAATAAACGCCTAAGTTTCAAGGGGGCCTCCCCAAAAAATATTTTTAAAAAATTCCCCTTTAAACTAGTGTTTTATCTCTTTTTCAAACTCTTTGGGGAGCTCCTAAAGGGAAAAGCTTCTTGTAAGTGAGAAAATTCTAAAGGGAAAAACTGTGTATAACAGAAGTAAAATTTTAGAGGGGGCTGGGGGTCCTCCCCAAAAACTTTTTTGAAATTACCACTTTAAACTCGTTTTTGTCTCTTTTTCAACTCTTTGGGGAGCACTAAAAACGAAAAGCTTCTTGTAAGCGGCAGAATTTTCAAGGGGGAAAAACACTGTTTAACAGAGGTCAAAATTATAGAGGGGTCTGGGGGTATGTCCTAGAAAAATTTTTGAAATTTCCCCTTTAAACTAGTGCTTTATCCCTTTCAAACTCTTTGGGGAGCTCGTAAAGGGAAAAGCTTCTTGTAAATGGCAAAATTCTAAGGAGGAAAAATCTGTGTAACCACCGATGTAAAAATTTTAGAGGGGAGCTGGGGATCCTCTCCCAGATTATATTTTGAAATTTAACGCTCAAAAGTGGTGTTTTTTAACTCCTTTTGATACTTTTTGAGTTGCATCCAAAGCTCCTAGTGCGAGTTACAGAATTGTCAAGGGACTTGCAGCTATTTTTCACAAAACAATGGAAATCTTGGGGGGGGTGCCCCCCCCCTAAATGACGCCCATGGTTTCAATCCTATGTTTTGAGATGCAAAAGGTTGTTATAGCTTCAAATTTTTTTTTAAATATTGATTGTGTATTGAGAAAAAAGGAGTGTTACAAAGACTTAATATCTGTTCATACATTTTTCCATTTCAAATAAGTTATTTTGTAACATTGACAGCGACAGCTGAATAATATGCTTTCAATAAAAGTTAGAAAATAGACATCATTATGTTAATAGTTTTTCTTATTTTCAAAACTCCTTTTAACTTCAACAAAGTAGAAATGTAAATCAATTAGGATATTATATTGTAATTTATCTACTTATCTTAAGATATCTAATTAATATATTTCTCAAAATTGCGTAATTTTCCTATTTTATAATTTAATGTCCGAAAGAACCAAAAAAATCATATTTGCTTTATTAAATGAGGAAATTGAAATAACTTCGATCAAATTTTTAACAGTAGATATAGTTATTGATATTAAATTCACAAGAAAATTTTAAAATTATAAAATATTTGAGTAAGAAGTACGATGCCGGGATATAAGAACCATAACCGTAACTTGATGATTCTAAAACAGTAGAAGATGATATTGAGCAAAACGTAAACAAATAATCTCAACCTTGGAAGAAATCAGCACAAATTTATTCTCACCATACTCAGCTCGTAATTTCCGAAACTTCAAAAAAACCAGTCTTCGCTCACACAATCACCATTATTCCATTAAGAAGATAACAGAAACTCGTCTTCTTATCACTCTCCCCGAGAGAAACTAACACATTTCTGACAAGAAACTCTCCACGTTCGGCTACTCAATAATAAACTGAGATCCACGCACGGGTAGGAATTCCGTCGGCATTTGGACCACGTGCGCGGGATTTCGTTCCGTGGCCAATGGGAGGCCGTAGTCCGATCCCATCGGATGCTCTGGAGCAGTGCGCGAGGACAGCAAATTGGAAAGAGGGATGCAGGGGGCTTGGACACACCCTCCGTTTTCTTGGGGCGGCCAGGGCTGAGAAATGTTGCTTGGAATGTGAGGAGATCAGCAGTTTGAGAATGTTTCGTTTGGTCATAGCATGGCTGAAATATGAGGGGCGAACTGCAAACACGGGAATTTCAGTTTGAGGGCTAAAATTTATTTTACACGCTCTTTATCTTAAAGACACTAAATTATTTATAAAATATTCCCAAAAGGGCATGTAATCTTACAGTTAACCATCACTTCTCATTATCATTATCATTGAATTTTCCAAAACAAGGAGTACATAAAAAACCTTCCCGCAATACTTTATTAATGTTTGTGTATGGCAAGGTTGACAAACAAATTATAGAAAAACCTTCGAAAAACCCATCACCTCAGTTTCTAACCTATATCAAGGTTTTTTTGTTAAGTTACAGGTAACCTTATTAGCGCAGATTGTTTTACCTTGTAACAAGGATACAGGTTGTTAATGCCAACTTTACAAAAACCTTAAATGGGCTTCGCCGGCCGTAAGGTTACAACATGGCTTATAAAATCTTACATTGCTATCTGGGTTAGTTTTGAATTACTTATTTTCGTTTATTTTAGTTCTAAAAATAACAGGATATCGTGTGTATAAGTGTTGAACACACAATGTCTCCGGATTTTTTTTTACAGAAAAAGATGTTTCTACATTTAAAACGAACTCTTTAACTCTTATACCTTTAATTTTAAATATATGACTTAATGACTAAACACTTTTGACTTAGAGAGGAGCTTGCCCCCTGAATGATATATAGAGGGTTCAGAATAGAAGTGAACCAAGTCCACTTTAGCTACTTTTGAGCTACAGAAGTTTAAAGTTAAAGCTTATCATAACAAAATTACCTGTTAACGCAACAGAACTTGCTGCTGCCTAGCGGATATTATCAGAACTAGGACTTGGTTCATTGTTGCACTTAATTTTTACATAGTTGTTGCATATTATAACGTTGCTAACTCAAAAATGACAAAAAGTGGACTTGGTCTACTTTTATGCTGAGCCCTCCATATTAAAGTTAAGATTCAAAGCATTCACCGTTCTTTTTATTTTTTAGCTTACAAAAATATCTGTAAATGTAACACGATTTAATTAAACATTTTGTCAGGGAGCATTCTAAAAAAGCAGTCATTCACATAAAAATATAAAAATAAATAAAGTTTAAAGGTAAAACCCTTAATATCTCAAAAAATTGGCTTTATAGAAATAATATGTATCTGTAATTTAAAATTGCTCGTAAATTTTGAGAAGAGTACTGTTAAATTATCCTTAAAAATCCTCCTTAAAAATTATCCTTAAATTTAAAATTTTAGGTCCCGAATAATTCCATTATACCTTCCTTAATAATTACCATTATTAAGGAAGGTTTAACTTAAAGGAAAAGATCAACTTTAAGTAAGTTAATAAAATTTGAGAAGGTATGGGAAATAAAAAAAAGGGTATTAAGTTTATTTAAAAAATATTTGGTAATTAATATACCCATTCATGTGTTTCGATAACTTATAACGTGATACAACGCCCCAAACCATACATTTATAGGGAAATTTTTTTGAAGAACATTTATCCTCTAACAGGAAAGAAAACAAGCTATCTCAAGCACTAATGAAAATGAAAATTAATATCTTCCGAAGCAGCTAGAAACACGACACCGACAAATCATCTCCTCTTTGCTAACGGCGAAAACAAAATAGATTTAAAAAAAATAATTAAAATATTCAACTGACAGCTGGCGCATTTAATATTTCTTAACAGGAGCCAACCCTTGTTAGAAAAGGGGGGAAGAAACAAGAACATATGTTTAAAAAAAGCGTTCTTCTCTTGTGATGGAGCCAGCTTGTTTGAGCTTGGAGATAAATCCACAGCGTCTTCCCTTCGCTCCAGATGGAGATAGTTTAGTTTGGGGAGGAGATATCATAAATGTTTATGTGTCTTTCAGGGGGCTTGCAGTTGTCGTAATATAGGGAGAGAAGATGGAATTTATTAACTCGTTCGGGGGATTTAGGATTTGGTTCAATTACGTGTTCCGAATTTAGAATAAACGAGGGGTAATGTTGTTTTGTTTTCACTGAGGGGATGAGAAAGAGGGAGGACAGATGAGAGCGACTTGGAATGATGGACAGAGAAGGGAGAACGGCAGATGGGTGTGTACAGGGTAGTATTTCAGCTTCTCCGAATGACAGTGTTGTAAATCCGCCAAAAATAGTTTTGAGTTATTGAAGGTTTTCTTTGACAGAACCTGTGTAGTTCTCATGGGGAAAGTATTTTCAAAGTGGATCTCACATACCAATTATTGAACTCTGGGCTTAGCCAACTTACTATCGAACAAAGTAAAGATTGTAAAAAGAAACTTAAATCCAAAATATATTTCATAACTTAACGGCCATATTCACCACTAACTTGACAACTTGACCTAAGGTTAACCTGGAATCAAGCATTATCGACAACTCTGATTGGCTGAAAACTTGTTTTCTTTCTTCAACTACCCAATCAGAGCATTAATTCCAAGTCAATCTTAGGTTCACAGACAGTCAGCCGCGCAGTCATTCTAAATTTGTCATTTCGTCAACTAAACGGAGAAAAGCACTACACTGCAAAAAAAAACGGAAAATTTAACAGCAAAAACTGCTGTTAGTATTTTACGCAATTGCTGTAATCTCAAAAAACTGCCTTTTTAGCTGTAAATTCGATGCGCCACATGCTATAGTTTACTGGCAACTGCCGTGCTAGTGACCAGATACACACTGCAAAAAAAAACGAAAAATTTAACAGCAAAAACTGCTGTTAATATTTTACGCATTTTCTGTAATCTTAAAAAAAAACTGCCTTTTTAGCTGTAAATTTGAAGCGCCACCTGTATTAGTTTAAATAAAATTACATAGCAATTTTCCTGGTAGTTTTCCTTGTAATATCTGTAATTCTTTAATTGGTCATCAAAATAAATATTAAAAGAAAATGAAATTCTTGTTTATTGAATGCTTTTAAATGTGACATTACCTTTACAGGATAATAGTACTATAATCTGTTTAACATTAACCTATGTCTAAAGTTATTTATTTGGTAAGAATTTTGTATCATCACTAAAATTAAATGAAATTAAAATGAATTGAATTCAAATTCCTCAATAATACCAATCTTAAGACCTAAATCATTCAGCACCTCCATAGCAACATTTGGAGTAATTTTCACGTTATGGAACAAAAAGCAGGAGATATAACAGGTAGGTTTTTTTTAAGGAAATGTCAAACTAGCAATGAAAATGTTGCTTAATACATATAAACAAAATAGATATAAAATAACAGCCCAAATTATGTATAGTTCCGCATAAATTCCAGTAACGTTCCTGCTTTTTATGAGTTTTTACAGCAGTTTAACACTTTCCTGGAAAATTCTGGTTTTCATTTCTGAAATTGTTTTCACCACTAAGAGAGTCAAATTATTTAGATGAGGTGTAAGAACCGACTGATGATTCTAAAACTTGGAAGTATAACCTTCGTAGATCGGTACCTCCCGTGGTTCATAATATGCCACATTTTGAATACTTGTAGAAACATGAAAGAACAAGACATATCTGAGATGCACACATAGCTTTCTAATTTTTCTGCGGAATAATTACAGTATCGCTGTAATGTTAACACAAAAATCTGTGAAATTACAAAATTGCTGTAAAAATACAGAATTGCTGTTAAATTTACAAAATTGCTGTTAAAATCAAAAATTACAAAATTGCTGTAAAATCACTGCAAAAATGGCTGGCACCCATATTGCCAGCATTTTTTGCTGTAAATTTACTGTGAAATTTTTTGCAGTGTAAGTCACTTCTTGTTCAAATACTCTGCACGAAGTTGTAATATTTTCTGACGGTACTCACAAAACATAAAATAAAGGTTGATTTTTTTAGGAAGTAATCTGTAATTACACAAAAATGAACTTAAAAATAGGACGCTAAATTTGTTATTTATTACTTGAATTTCGTGCATAAACGCATTCTAAAAACTTTATAATGCATAGTATTTTCCGACTATATTCACAGACCATCGAATAAAGGATGATTTTTTTTAATAAAGTAAACTGTAATCATGAAAAGGAACTTAAATAAGACGCTAAATTTGATATCAATTCAATGAGAAGCTGTGCAAGTTAAATTTGACTATTTTGTCTCATAAATAAAAAAGTGTTGTTGTTGCTTATCCCCCTTGGGCTAGATCAACTAGACAAAGTCAAAAGACCATGTCGCAATACTAGATGAAAGACCCCATCCCCCTCATTCAACAGCTGCCTCAGGGAGGCAGCAATACAGTCTAAGATACACTGTAAAAAAACTGTAGAAAAACATAAAGTTTCAATAACAATGACTTCATGTTTACAGAGATGTTCTGTCTTGTAACATTCCCACCGCACTTCTACTTATTTTATGTAAAAAACAGCTTTTTTCTAGTTTTTTAGCTTATCTGACCTTAAACAGAAACTTTCTGCAGCGAAAACCAATACAGCTATTGGTAACTTCTTACTGAATCCTCGTTGGAGCAGTGGTAGCGTGCGTGCTTACAATGCGGTAGGTCGTTGGTTCTATCCCCGCTTATTAATTAATTAAAATAAAAAAAAAACAGCTAAAATAAGTCCACACCCATGCGCGCGAGCAGAAAATTACTGTGAGGCAATAGAAAAATCTGTAGCTCACTTGACAGAAAGTTTCTTTTTACAGCATTTACCTGTAGGTTACAACTTCTTTCTGTTTACATGATTTTTCTGCTTACAAAACTTTTCTGGCAACTTTTGTGCTGCCAGAATTTTCTGTTTTTTTGCAGGATTATTTTTTACAGTGTATGAGGGGAGAAGAGAGGCGATGGCTGATCAGCGGCTGACATAGAAATAGTTAAGTGATAATAGCATATTACAAACCGAAATATGTTTTAACATAATTTTTTTTCTCGACTAAACAAATTTTGCATACAAAGGAAGTATTCAAAATTCATGAGGTCTACACTTCTACCTAACTCTCCCCTCATTCCAAAAATAGAACGCCTTTAATTTCTCTCTTAATTCCCCTTTGTCATGCCACTTCAGCAAAGCAGAGCCCCGATAACCATCGAAAGGAGAAAAAAAACTCCAATCAAACATAACCCACTTTTCCAAAGAGTTTACTTTTGGCACTGTCTCCAAATAAAAAAAAACTTACGCACACACGGTTACTCTACTCTCATCATGCGTTTTTCCCGTTTTCTGCACTCGCCCATCAGAAGAGCTACGTCACGCCGTGATGTCATACAGCACAACACCCGTACTCCGCCAACAAAGAAGAGGAAAGGTGAGAGTCGGCGCCGTGGTTCCGACATGCACGAATAACATATCGAAGTCGACACCCACTTTGAATTGATGGAAAAGGAAACCACCTGGCACGTAATTACGGATGTCCAAGAAAAAAATCTCTGTTCCTACACACATCAATAAATATAGGTGTGGAGGGCAACTTTTCTTGCGTTTCATGGTGAGTTAAAAAAGTCTTAGGTGGAGTTTACTACTATGTATTCTATCCCTTAATTGTTTTTTACGACGAAGGAGATTTTGGGTTTGAACTGTCAAACGCCCTTTAAATTGCTTTGGTTGTAACGAATGTATCAATTTCTTCTTCCAGGGTGGTCTTGATTTGACTTCTAAAGAACCCCAAGAATCTGGAAACGACCTTCCAAATACTAGAATCAAAATAGTCTCTCTAACTTTTTTTTGCCAATGACGGATACTCGTGGATAATATCTTGGTATCCATGTCCAGCCTATAGCAGTATTACTAATTTTGCTTTATCCAGAGAGCAACTGTGGATGAAACCACGAAAGTGGGTACTTTTGCCTGAACCTCACACATTCGCATGCACCACATCTTTTTCCACGGGGAGAGGCTCAATCATTCATCTTCACAGCGAGAGTAACTAACACCCCTGCCTGATCAGGGATACAACCCCCTGGCGCCCACCTTTGTAGTCAGATACCCTAACCACTAGGACAGCATGCTGATGTTCCGTATTCTACAATAAGAGTCATTTCAATTCATTCTTTAATAACCTACTACGTAATTAGAACAGCAACACATGACCGATTGTAGTGCCTGCAGCAACAATGAGCTAACTACAACAGCTTTTCATTAGAGTTAGCGTTCCTCACTTAAATGACAAAATCCCTAAGATTGATTCAAACCAGCCTAATAATGCTTAAGAGAATACACAGAAAATTTGGAAAGCATCAAAAAGCACTAAACGATATGAAACGGATACAAAAAGCACGGAGGGATATATTTATTACGAGGTCTTCGGGAGAAACTATAACTACTTTTCAGGTCACAAAGATCACGCAGGTAATGGTTTCCAATGAATTCCTAACATAACAAGGTGGGGGAACGGTGTGAAGAGGAGAACTACGAATGAAATAATTATAGTTGTCAGTATCACGATCTCGGATCTGCAGACCACGATTTGGATGAAAATTTAGATAAGTGCAGTACAATTGATTTTTCTTGCAAGTAAAAGGTGCCAATATTTATGATAATAACCCAAAGAAAAACAATAAAGAATAACATTAAAACACGTTATTTAAAAAATCTTTACGATTAAAAATATGTGAATAGTAAAGATTGATCTCTACTACTTATCTATTGATCTCTACTATGAAAATATAAACTCGCGTGCAAGCTTAATACATTTATTAACAACTTATTCTGAAAGCTTTCCACAACGAATTCTTGACATGGTTACTCTTAACTAAAATCAGTAAAAACTTTAACTAACTTAAACTATCTTAAATTACATATATTACGGTGAAATCTAACTACGCTACGCATCCAAATGAGCTGTTATATCTCTAAAATTTCACATTGCAAATATGAAAATAGAAAATAGCAATGCACTTGTTTAGGCAAATTGTAGTCACCAGGATTGCGGTAATTTCATAAACACTTTCAGCACATTTTCCTCTACCTATACCAATCTTTATTCCTAGTCATCAAACTGAACCCAAACTACCAGTATTACCACCTCTAAAATCCCATATTACAAATTTATGAAAACGACAATGTATTGGTTAGGGAAAATTCAGTTACATTTACGATAATTTTACCAAGCCAACTTTCTACCAAGTTCCCATTCACCATACATCCATTCACAACAGTGACAATTTTAACATCCATCGGCTTCACCAAATACCCCATTTCGTGCCAAGCAAGCCATTCCAAAAGACACATCGTCCCCCCTGAAACGCTAATTGACGTTTCTAACGACGCACAAAACGGTCATTCAAATGGTGTGGTGGGGGGCGTATACGTCGGCAAGCAGTCGACGGCAATACCGTGCAGCGCCGTTCCTGGGCAACGCCGAAGTCAATACCCTCTGGGTCATGAAACGCACGATTCTGGAATCATGTTGCCGATATCGAATTAATGAGGTTGGGAAAAATGCTTCATGGAGGTGTTGAGGTTTGTAACGTGGGGTTTTATTGCTTGGTTGGGATTTTAGTTGGGGAGCATTGAGATCTATGACACAACTTTATGAATTTTAGAAATTAATGACACTTTCATAAAATAAAACTAAGTTAGAGAGAAGCTTATCAAAATAATATTTGTACAGGGATTTTTGAAATTAGTATCGAAATATTAAGAAAATTTTAAAATTATTCTTTTTGAATGATTGCAGTAAATAATAATAAAGATGATGATAATAAGAAAATTATAAGTTAAGTGAAGTTTTAAAGAGTTTAAAGGGTAAAGACAATAGCTAAGTTTTACAAATAAAGCCATTGAACAGAATAAATAAATTTATTTCTTTGATGTTTTTTACACATAAAAATATGTTTAATGCGGTGAACTATGACTTTGTTATGACTTTCTGAAAACGTATTTGTGAATGCAAAGTGGGAATTTTTATCACAATTAATTTTTTGGATTTTATTTTACTTAACTTATAAAGTAACACCTAATGTTCTACAAGTTTCTATTTGCTAATAAATAATTTATTTTACTTGAATAAAATACAGCAAACTTGGTATGTTATAATATGGAGCAAAAACTATCTGAACATTCGTCGCTTAAGGGGACGCGGTACCTCTGTTTCGACAAAATTACGAAAAATATTTTTTTAATCCAAACTAATCTATTTGCATTTGTCTATCATCCTACAAATTTTCAAAACTTTTCGTTGAAAAATATCCGAGCTGTAGTTAATTTTATGTGTGAAACTATTAAGGTTTCTATGGGTTATGAAAACTTCAAAGTCCTTTTACTCAGAACCACTTTTTCATTGTTTAAAATGCTAAGGCTTTTTATCTATTGGACCAAATATCTTGAATTTTTTTCTGACTATTGTTGAAAGTGTGTATAACGAAAATTTGCATGGGTTTTTGGATGATAAATATTAAGAAGCAAAATAAAAATGTGTCAGAAAATATTACAAAAAAATTTATTTAATTCATTTCTCAATTTGCTGTTCACAAAACAAAATATAAGTTTTTGAAATGACTCGTCCCAATCAAGTTCTTACACAATAATCCTGTTCAACTCGATCTTGTTTCAAAACAACTTAATTCCCTAAAAAGGTAAAGTTCATCATCATAAAGATAAAGTTGGAAAAAGCAAAATCCTTATAAGACCACCCAATCTCGTTACCCTTGTCAAACTTGTTTGGTTGAACACAATTATCTAACGCGTATGGAGAAGAAACGAAAATGCTGGAAACCATGCAAGTGCCCCGCATCGGTTACCGAAACCTTGTCTGTACATCTACTTCCTTGCGGTGATACTCTTGTTGCGGTGAAGCCAACCTGAGTGTGAGGTTTGTGGAGCAAAAAAGCGATAAGCTTATGTTTACGGTATTATTCCCGGTGGATTTTATTGGTGTTTCCAATCAATGGCTGGAGTAACCTTTCGCTCTTGAGTGATATTATACTTAGGCTCAGTGTTTGTTAACAACTTTATGGTAAAACTACTTCTATTTCTGTTGTTCTCAGTTTATAAATGAAAATGATACAAACTAAATTGGGAGAACTTTAAAAATACTCTTTTACTGATCACTAGAGCAAAGAAGTTGTGTTAATTAAATGCGGCAAATTATGATATA
Organism: Tetragnatha versicolor; assembly: GCA_024610705.1. Lineage (NCBI taxonomy): Eukaryota > Metazoa > Arthropoda > Arachnida > Araneae > Tetragnathidae > Tetragnatha > Tetragnatha versicolor. The sequence continues at coordinate 37,166,434 of JANDEH010000003.1, forward strand.
GATTTACTACATTTAATAAATTTTCTACATTAAAGTTGCAAAATGACAACAAAAATGATAGATTTTTTTACCATACCAACGAGGAATAAATGAAAAAATTATCTATATTTTTATACCAAAATTAACTTATCGCTTGTGTAATCATAACTTGGAATTTCTTTCTAAAAGAGGCACGCTTTTACAAATACAAATCAAGTCGACCAACTACAGGCGTAAGCCCAGCAAGGTTGGTCCAGTCTTAATTTTCCTCTTGAATTCGTTTACCCTACTTGAATTTACTATTGTTTCAGGCAATGCATTCCATCTATCCACAACCCTATTAAAAAAATAATGCTTCTAATATAAAAATAATTCTTCACAATAAGTTTTTGCAAGAAAACGAACCAGAAGAAGCATGTGGGAAAATCTGATTAACACATTACAGAAAGATAATAATTAAGATTTATCCATTAAATACAAGGCAAAAAAAGTACATTTTGCAAGGCGTGAGTTAAAAAAATGATGTGTTTAGCAATTTTATAACTATTTTAGTTGAAAAAGAACTATATTAAAAACACGAAAAATTAATTAAATTAGTTTCTATTGTAGCATATTTTGTTATGAATTCCATATCTTCATTCTTCATTATTTCTTACACACTGAACGCAATATCTTTTCCATCGAGAGTTTACACAATATTTAGAATTTTTTAAATCTTACTATCTTTCTAATCAACTTCAAGGGTTCAAATATTCAGTAGGAATATCCACATTCGATACGTATTATGAAGTTTATAATTATATTTTTTAACCCTAAGATTATATAGTTATATAATCTTAGGTAGATTATAGATTTTTTAGGTAGATTTTTCTGTAGCATATTTTCGTCGGTATAGTATTGAATTCAATATAAATTTTAGTAAATACTTTTATTTCTTATTGGTGAAAATGGTGTCGTGTTGTGAGCGGACATCTAAAAATTGTTCACTTAGCGGACATTGATAAAAAAAATCTTGATCGAATCGGTAAGTTATTCTATTTGTATTGATATGCTCTTTTTGTGTGATTTGCGTGTTTTGTGTAACATTAAAGAGTACCGAGTCCCCTTTTTTCTGAATGGTGACTGTTACTGATTACACTCAAAACGGGTTTGGTTGTAGTTAGTGCAGGGGGGGTTTGGGGCCCCAACTACCATTAACTTTTTACAGTTCTTCTGATGTTGAAATTAAAATTTAGTTTCTGTTTGAGTGCTTATTTTATTGAGTTTTCCTGTAAAAGAGCATTGAAATAGCTAATATTAATACAAATACCATACAAATCACTAATTTGATCTCGATTTTGTATCAATGTCCGCTCGGAACACGATTTTTAGATGTTCGCTCACAACGCGCAACCGTGAAAATAAACGTCACAATCTTTCTATTTAGAATCAACTTCATGACTCAAAAAATATTTGGTATTAATAGTCAATTTTAACTGTACCTTTAACATATTAATGTGAAATATTATTTTACAGCTAAATTTTTAGGTTCAATTCTGTTAACTGTCCAGTTAAATATCGCCAAAATGACAGAAATTAGAAAATAGCCAAAAATTCCAAACTAACGGGTAAAAATGTACACTTATATCAATAACAACCATAAATTTTGGCAATATACTTGGCGTTCATAACAACTTTGTGATATTTCAAGAGACAGTTAACGTAATTGAAACAAAACATTTTCTAACACTATACATGTAAAGCTCTGCCCTTCTTCCCTCAACTTTTCTCAACACCCATCACAAGACATCGTCCAACTCCTTCTCAAAGCCACAAAGATGAAAAAAAAAAACTTTTCTTTATCTTCTTGTTAAAAAATCACCGCAACAGGATTGGCTGTGGGGTTCTCAGGTAGGGGTTGCCCTGGGGTCAAGGCCGGAGAGAGCTCCTCACGAGGGAGTGGGAAGAAAGAGGTGAGAAAATATGCAGAGAAGGAATCCGGTTCTAAAGGTAATCGTATCTGTCACGCCGTCTGGGGTTGCTGCATACGGACGGGTGGAGCAAAATACACAATTGGAGGCAGAAAGCTCAGCTAAGATGGAGTTAGTAGCATTGAAATGCATTTTAGATAAAAAAAATAATAATAAAGTTGTATTATATTGTGTATGTGAAAAGTAGTTGTCTTTTGTGTAATTTATGTACTTGTATGCTGGAAAAGAATTTATATAAAAGAATTGCGATTTATTTTAAGTATAAGGATATAGAGATGTTAAATATCTGACGATAATGACTATTCTAATTATAGACCAATCTCCGTCTTACCATTGCTTTCAAAGGTATTTGAACAAATTATCAAGGATCGATTGCTTTCGTACTTGAATCATATACATTTTTTTTCAAATAATCAGTATGGATTTCTGCCCAACTCAAACACTGAAAAAGCTTTGCTAGAGTTTACCAAATTTATCTATAATAGTGCTAACAATGATAAAAAAACTGTTGGTCTTTATTTAGACATTTCCAAGGCTTTCGATTCAGTACAACATAATATTTTACTAGAAAAATTATTTTTGATTGGCATTAGAGGTCCCTTTCACAGTTTCATAAAGTCATATTTATCAAACCGCTATCAGATTGTTAAAGTACATAATACCCTTAGCGGATGTCTCCCAATAAAATGTGGTGTCTTCCAGGGATCTACTTTAGGTCCCCTTTTGTTTTTAATCTTCATTAACGATCTGTGCAACCTTAAACTATATGGTAAATTGATAAGTTCTCCGACGACACAGTTTTACTTTACTCGGAAAATTCTACGGAAGACCTTAATTTTGTGATAAATGATGACCTTATGAAAATTCGCGACTGGTTTTTCCATAATGATTTAAATTTAAATGTTGATAAAACTAAATATATGGTATTTTCCCTTACTCAAAACCAAGCACATAATCTCTCTGTAAAATACCATGAAAAATACTGCAATACTCATAACAATTGCACCTGTAAACCCTTAGATAACGTATCTTCAATAAAATACCTCGGACTTCACATAGACTCAAATTTGAAATGGAAATCCCATACAAAATATATATCAGACAAACTAAGGTATGTACTGTGTAACTTTTATTACCTAAAACAAAAGATAAATAATAAATTACTAATTAATTTATATTATTCTTGGGTTCATTCACAACTTAATTACGGTTTAGTTGTGTGGGGAGGGGATTACATGATCAACTTAAAAAGAATTGAGAGGCTGCAAAAGAGATTCCTGAGGTTTTTAAATAATGAAGCGCACTTACACACAAATAATATTAACTATTTCAATTCCTTAAATATCCTTCCAATTGGCCATCTTTTTTATTTTAAAATTTGCCTCCATCTCTATCTTAACCCCAACATTTGTCAAAAACGCAATGTCGTAAACCTACGAAGACCTAACATATTATACTTTATTCCTAAACCTAATAAGTCCATATTCTGTAAAAATTTTTGTTACATAGCCCCTAAGTGTTTTAATAAGTTACCTATACATATTCAAAATAGCCCTTCAAAACATTTATTCAAAAAACAATTAAAGGAATATCTATTTACTATTGAGGATATTGATGATTTCTTTTGTTCTGTTTAATGTATGATTTTTTTAAGCACTTTAACTCATCATTATGGCAAAAATATAATTTATTGGCGCCCTGTTTGCCACTATATCCACCTCATGTATGTATTTCCTGTGTTTTTTTTCTCTTCTCCTAGTTTTTACTTTAAATTTTTGTTACTTATAATTACGGTCACCTACATGGACCATGAGATCCCAGGTGACTATGTGTACTTGTAAATTTTCTTGTTCTTTTGTCTGTATTTCAATAAATTTATAAGTTTAAAAAAAATGAATAAAGTGTGTTTATATGTTTATTGAATGTCATAAAATTACAGGGATGAGGTAATGCGATGTTTCATTTTTATGTAAGACTTTTCAAAATTATGGTATTTTAAGTTTAAGTGGTTGCAATATTGGATTTCAATGAAAAAGGTATTGGATATAGAAGAGTAATGTTAAAAACAGAGTAAATGAATGGTTAAAAATCTACATTAGTTGAGTACGAAAACAAGTATAAATAATCAAACTGAACAGTGATGACTTTTAAAGCTCAAATATGCTTTTAAATGATTTTTACGAAGTTTCGTTTTTGAAAAGAATAAAAAAATATCATCTTAACAAAAAGAACAGATATCTTGTTTTAAAAAGTAATTGATTGATTACTCGCATATTTGTTGGTCAGAAACAATTACTAAATTTATATTTCCTTCGTTGTTTTTTTCTTACAAAAGTCAAATTGGTTAATGATGCAGATTTATAGTACATAGCTACTTTTCCCAAATTGAAAAGGATGAAACTTTTGCTGAATTTAGTAACAAAAGTAACTATACTATAAGAAAGTAAAATTTCAGTTTTTTTAGATGTGGGTTCTCATTTTATATCCCCGAGGTCTACACATAATCTCAGTCACACAGCACTCCCAGTTGGGAGCCCCCAACCACTACCTTCGAGATAGGATAAGGCCCAAGCACGGGGCTGTTTCGTCACTGCTATGAGACCGAGGAATGGATTCTCATTGGATAGCTCTAACTACACTAAACCACTATTATTCTGAATTTCAATGCTTATTGGCTCGATCGGTCTCTTACTAATGACTCATACACTTCGTGCTCAGGCTTTGTTTTTTCTCGAAGGTAGCGCCCCAACTCGATGACAGTTATCTGAGCAGGAATGCTCCTAAGAGGCCCGATAAGAATAAGAAGCGTTGCATTGTCTTAAGAATTATTCACAGATAGAGCTGTTTCCATTGGTCTAAACTTGTTTCTAAATTCTATTATTCCATTTTATTTATATTTTTTGTTTCATGGTTTAGTCTTAAATCGAGTTGGATTTGACTGATAAATGTATTTAATGGTGAATTAATATCTAAACTTTAAAATGTTTCAAAACATTCTTCAGAATTTCTAAATGCGTAAGAATAATTTTATAACACTGTACAAAATAGAAAATTACCAAATAGATTTAGAAGAAACAGTGCTGTCAAAAAAAGATATTTAAAGACATAAAATATTTTGTGAAAAAATTTTAGTAAGGTGTTTTTCAAACATTTTATAGGATAGTCATTCATTGGATAAACATACAAAGTCATTTATCAGATAAACATAAAGTCAATTATTGGATAAAACATCTAGAAATATTTCTTATTTTTATAATTAAAAACAGACAAAGCTTAAACTCAAAATCTTAATTACAAGAAAAATAGTTATATGCGTCACATCGTATAAAATAAAACTCCACCTGAATAAATGAATAACAGTATCGGATTTAACTCCTAACCACAATACAATACCAATTTAAAAAGGCCAAAAGCGAATCTGAAACCAATCTAAAGCAGGAAATCAATTCGAGAACCATTCTGCTTCCCAAGAAACGAAAAAAAATATAATACATAATTCAAATGGGAATCCGAACTATCTCAAATCGTGAGACCACTGACGCAAGAAGTACGTATCGGATATCAAAGGAGGATACCAGAATAGCATCTTTCGATGGATTAAGAGTGTTTTGTATCAATTAGTGGTTCATGATTCCTATCATCATGTCGGCCACCGATCAGTTTCAGGCCGCGTGTATCACGTCAAAGAGATATCGTGGTCGTTTACGAATTGTGAATGGGCAGTTGGAGAGGAGAGTTGGTCACTAGGTATGACCCGTTAACTTTGAAGACTATAAGAATAAAAGTTTTACAAATATGGTATTTATTTTAACACAGGCTAACTTACGTATGTTAAAATAGTTGATGGTTACAATGGAGAAGCGCAATGTATGTTTGAAGTTGGAATAATATAGAAATCAGATGCTATTTTTATACAGAAATGTAATAAATATTTTTTTCTTTTTTCCCCTTAAATATAAGACAAAATTTGCGGGTGTGAATAAAATTTTCTTTTGTTAACCAATAAAATTTTATAATGTAAAAATAGGTTTACAGAAAATTGGAAAAAATAGAAGTACATAAAGTATTGGTGTTTGTTTCACACAGAAAATTATCGTTTCATGAAATAACGTTCAAACTAAAATATGTTATTGTATTTATTCCAGGTTCTTCATCTGCATGATTTTATAGTTTTATAGAACACATTATTGAAATAGATTACAAACCATTATGAGGTTTAGTATTCGGTTTTATAACTTTTGTTTGACACTAAAATTAAAGAAAGAAATGCTAATCGTGTAAATTGTTACCAATTAAAATATGATGGGTATCCTCTCAAATAGACTAATTCAAAGTATGTGCAGTAAAATTAGTAGTTCCAACCTCGAAATGAAAATTTTTTTCTTTAAAAATGTGTTTTCTGGATAAAAAGAAATGGAACTAGATATTTCTTAATGAAGATGTCCTCTTTCTTGACAAACCCAATTTACCCATTAAGATATATTCCCCCTATTTTACAGCCAAAAAGACATATTTGACAGTAATTAGAATTGTAAAAAACCATGCCCAAACCATGCGTCCCATCATACCTCATAAATCTCTCTATCAGACCAAGATGATTAAAAACATTGTTATCGTAGCAAATCTAATCATCCCAGTTGCTGATGAAAAATGCGCAGATTTTAGTCTCAACATCATTTATACGGCAACACGACGGCACCACAAAAGAAGGAGTGACGGCATTTTGATCTGATTTAAAGGAATGATAAATAATTAATAATGTGGAGGCAAGTTTGTTGTACCCACGTGAAGAAATCAGTAATAATCAGGAAAATTCTGCTTTTTAAAGATCGCTCTCTGTGGTGTATTTTCTTTCGTAAAATTAATTTAAGTAAGCTGACACTTACTATTAGTTTTGTGATTTCACTCTAGGAATTATTGAATGAAAATGATGCCTATTAATAATGTGTTAGATCAAAAATATTAAATACTGTTCTGTATTGCAAATTTAATTTATAGAAAACATTAAAGAAAACAAGGTAAGAGTGATCTTTTAAAGCCTTTCTTACTACTTTAAATTTGTTTAGGGTAATTAGTTAATTTATAACTCTTACTCTAGGCAGAAACAGACACAAGTTATAAGACGTTTTTTTTCATTGAGGCATTAAGAAATTTATTGAATTATAAGGAGATGAACCCGCTCTTTCTTTATACAAAAAGGTACGACGATTTAAACTCAAAATTATATGAAATAATACTTCGAGTTAAAATTTTAAAAAGTGATTTAAGTTTAAATGAATTGGTTTTTCAAGTTAAATAAAAAAAGTTAAACACGATAATTAGTAAATTGAAATTTGAATAAATTTACAATATAGTTTGAAAAAGATGTAAAAAAATCTTTCGGATTACGAAAACTCCATTTGAAACTTTATTCAATACGATTCAAACGCTTTTCAGTTAGATATTTCTTTTCCTTATAATAGCTCAATTCCCTCAATAACTAGAAACAATAGCTTACGTTAGATAATATCCTTGAAGGAAACTAGGAAAAGAACAAAACACCTGTCTGTAGTAGAGAAAAGCTTTTGGAAAAGCTGCTAAACACGAAAACACGGAACTATAATAATCGAAAGAACCTTCTTTAGAACAGGTGTTAGCTGACGGTCAGGATGAAAGGAAACGTAGATGGGGAGGTACACGTGGAACGTTAAACTTACTAAATAAAAAATATATAAGGAAAAATTTCATGGGGTTACCATATATGTCCCCCTTTTAAGTTTACCACACGTATTGGTTATATAAGGCCACGATTGGTAAAACAATTCAAGTCGTCATTTTGGTATTGGAGAGGAAAGAATAAAAATTTAACTCAGGTATCAAATTTGTCATTTATATATTTTTTAAATGTTGACCTTCAAAAAGAGAGTAACCTTTATTAGATATAAAAAAAATTCCAAACATATCTTGAACCAAATTACAGCTAAAAACATTTTTTGTAAAACAAATTTTTAAAGATATCACGAAATTGGTAACAAAAAGAGTAAGGGAAAGAATATAATACACGCATGATGAGATGCGCCCGTAAGAGTAAATTTAATAAATATACTCCCCAAGAACAATTTCTTACGCGTAAATTTTAATGGAACCCACATACATTTTCTGGGGATAGAAATGCAAAACTTAGTGTTTTATAGTTTAAATGAATTTTTGTAACTACTAATTTTTATAACTTCTTATTTTTTTCATAAGTAAATCTCTTAACAAAATCAAAGAACACAATATAACTTGAAAGAAATATTTACCAGAAATTTGTTATTAATGAACAAATTTTAAAAGGTAATTCCACAATAGATTCACTTTTATTCATCAAGAAATGATTGAAAAAGGGAAACATCAGAGATGTTTCAAAAATAGTATATATCTACAGCAAAAAAATGAAATAAAAACTTTTAAAGTAAATTTTGCATGATTTTTCAAAAGAGATTATAAGTGAAGAAGATATCCTTTTAATTCCCAAAGGTTCAAGATTGTGAACCTCGAAAGGTATGCAGTAATCAATCTTTTAAAAGTATTTTCTTGAAGAAAATATGTTTTCTTACCTCAGAAAGGAAGAGGCACAAACAACTCAAGAAAGAAATTTCCAAGAAACACGTGTTCCCTCTCAAACAATCACTTTCAAGTTCTCATCGTACGTTCACACCAACCAACCAAAATGAGATTTTTTATTCTCCGCGGGCCTCAAAATCGTCCCTTCACACTTTCTCGCGCGGAGCGTTCGAAATTCGCGGCCGCGACGCGAAGCAACAGTTTCGGGAAAGTGATGGGCCGGCGGTTCGGCCTTTCCGACACCGTGGATGTCAGTGGAGACGGAGAGGGGTTGGCTCATTTGGCGACTGATCGCTGGATTTAGCTAGAGATCTATTTTGCCAAGGGGGCTTAATGATTTTTTTATTTGACGTGGGTATCGGCTTGAAAGAAAGTGAAACATTTCTGAAGGGAAAGTCCACAAATATATGGGAACGTCATTCTTTGTTATTTTTAGGTGGGGTAGTTTCACGAGAAAGTGTGTAGGTTTTTATTTTAAGCTTTTCTTACGTGGAAGTAAAGAAAATTGACACTATACTATACCCACATTTACCCTAATTTCATTTTTATTAAAAATTTGTTACGTGGGAGTAGAAAAAAAGAATGTCTATGGTAGAAGAACTCTTAAAGTGGAAATTAATTGAAAATATATTTTGTATATATTGATTTTTAGAGCAAATTTTCTGAAAAGAAATCAAACATTTGTCACCAAACATTTCATTTGCAAATTAAATTAAAATTTTAATAATGATTTAAAGGCACCATTTTAAATTTCAAATTTGTTAGACATCCTTCTGTTCAATAAAAATGTAACCATTCCCCTTTTTAACATAATTTCTCTATTAAAATTCACAGTGTTTTTGTTACGTTCTTAAAAAATCCCAAGGTTTTAAAAAGCTATCCAACATTATATTCTACACTTCTACTTCTCTTCATAGTAAACACAAGTTTTTACAATATATGTGTAATGTAACTATAAATAAATATAAAAGTGTAAAATTAAATAAAACATACAAGATCAAATCATTTGACATGATTTGGTATTTCTATCATAACTGGCCTTAATAAATGTCTTTTAGTTTTTACGACATCAAGACAGTTTTTCCGTATTTAAACAAATGAATCTCGCCTTCCCGTTAAATCAAATAGCCGGGATTCACTTCTTCAGATTTGACACGATAGAAAAATTATTTTACGGTCAAATCCGGCTGTATAGCGTTTGTTTGTTTAGTACTCATTCAGGTAACGGCTATTTACACAGATCAGACTTCTTTCGTATCGCTCTTCATAAATCTTTGCTGTCCTACTTTTACTACCCAACCATCAAAGCGGGAAAAATTCTATCCAGAATCATTGGTTTTATGGATTTCTTTCACTTAATATTGTAAATTCATGTGCTTCTGGGTATTTTGAATATAATATTTGAAATGATTTTGGAGGGATACCTTTAGATCTTAAGATAAGAGGAATCTTGGACTCCGATAGTAATTTAACATTTTACATGTTTTTTTTAATTGCAGACTTTTCATAATCTTTCCTAATAATTTTATCAGTTTAATTATGTTGAAGTGTCTCTAAGATAGGGAAAACTAATTCTATTTTCATATACGGAAGATAAACTTAGGATGCTAAGTACTAAGAGGATAAAACCTATTTTTAATATTTTTAGCATGCATTTTCTAAATTAACTTTACAAAAATCCATATAAATTATTAAATATATAAATATATATAATAATTTATATGGATTTTATATATAATATATAAATTTTTTGACGATAACCAGTATTACCCTTTTTCTTGTATAAGTGAGGTAGTGGTAGATATACAATCCCCCCACTTTTTTTTTTGCTTCTAGAAAAAAATTAGTAAGTTATAAATATATAAAGCACGAACACGAACGACAGCTCCTATGTTTCATACTTTCATGTAACGTCTTCCTGACGAGAAACACTTTTATTTTGATTATGTTTTTTACTTCATTTTGTTCACACGATAAACTTTTTTCAAAAGAATTTTTTGAATAAGAATCATTTTTAAACTATATATTAAGATTGTACAAAATTTCACTGGAAGAAAGTCTTGATCATCCATCTTAAAGAATCTTAAAAAAGGTCTTGATTTACAACCTTAAACCTTAACTTGTCACTGGAGAGATTTATATAAGTTAGTAAAATTATTGTCATAATCAATTCCTACAATTTAATTGTTATTTAAATTAATAACATATAATTTTAATAACAATCAAATTCCAGTGTTTTTCCACAAACATTTTACACCATATAACTCCATAACCATAAATTCAACGCGGGCTATGTTTATTCGGATTTGCTAAGCAAATAAAGACGGCTGATACCGCAGAGTGTTTATTTTCATTTCTTCTCGAAAGAACTTGTAATATCAAAGCATATAAACCATTAGAGATAAGACTCAATAGCTAGACTAGCTACTGTTCAATGCCTTCAGGAAGCATTTTTATACCTTAGTATGAGATATCATTATCATTAGATCATCAAATATGAAAACTGATGAATAAGAATACCAGCAACTAAAAAAACTAGTTTTCCTATTTTAACTGCCAATCAGAAGTTTGACTGCCGGTTAACCGCCAGTCAGGTTAGCTGTGAATACGGCCGTAAGTTGGATTAGATTAAAGTACTTAAGTTCTTTCCTTTGACTTAATTCACGAATGAAGAATTTTGTGATGCATAAATAAGTTAAAGAAGATTGAATGTGGTGAAACAAAATGTCTAAATAATATCTGCTCTTTCTTAATCCAAATTTGATTTTCGCAACATCATTTTAATTGAAAAGTAGGAAAAGTATATTTCAATCTATTTCCCCAAATTATTTGCCATATGAAATCATTCCTGGATATATCTATGTGGGTTAGGGATACAATACTATTATGCATTGAAGATTTATACATTGAAAATATTTTTTTAATTACTGACAAATAAAATCAATTAACCGATCAATTCAATTACTAACACCATCATATGGAGGGTTCAGAATAGAAATGGACCAAGTCCACTTTTGCTACTTTTGAGCTACAGACGTTTAAAGTTAAAGCTCATAGGAAATTACATGTTAACGCACCAGAACTTGCTGCTGCCAAGCGGATATTATCAGAACTAGGACTTGGTTCATTATTGCACTGAAATTTTACATAGTTGGTGCATGTTATAGCGTTGCTAACTCAAAAATGACAAAAAGTGGACTTGGTGCATTTTAATTCTGAGCCCTCCATATCTCTTGCGGTCTTAGGCGCCCCACATTTTCTATAGGATTCAATCTCGGGCGAATTAGGTTTGAAAGGTTTAAAGAACCAGAAATAGTTTTTCTTTGCTTTAAAGTATTTTACTAAATACCAATCGCAAAAGTTATATTTATGTCTTTTACCAACAGTTAAATGCAAAATTACATTTGAACTAAAACACGAGAAAAGTATAAGTATAAACAATTTCTCTCACATTCTATCTGCGCTTTCAACTACTTATACAAAATATAAGTCTTTCCCCGACACCCCACATGGCAGCGAATAACACTTTTACGCCTTCTACAACAATGGACGAGCTACAACAAAAGTAATTTCCAGCGCTATAAACGATAAATCCTGTCATCTCGAACCATCCTGTAAAAAACTCATCACCCGGCGACACGACCTTGGCGAGGGAAGACGAAGATGACTCGAATCAAAGGAAGACTTGACTCTTTTTCTGTCCTCTTTCCCCGTAGATGTAGAAGGAAATAGAAAGCGCATCAACTGTGGAGTTTTCTTTCCAGTTCTTTAACCATAAAATGCCTGCTTACCCCTTACTATTTCGTTTATCATAAAAACTTTCTTTAGTGTTTTTATTTGGCAATATTGAAATTATATAAAACGTTGTAGGCAATGTAGGGGGATCAGATACTCATACACTGTAAAAAATATCTGTTTTTTCTTAAAAACAGATTTTTCCTGTACTACATCTAGTTGGCTTTTGTCCCCAGAGATGGCGCTGCAAAACCTGAAGCAAAAAGCTTTGATTTTTTACAAATATCTTCCCTAATTAATCAAGAATTTGGTTTTAGAACATTACAGAGAGGTTCTAAATATGTCTGTAACCGCTTTTATGTTAGCGGTCAATTTCAGTTTGGGTTTGGATTTTAGAATTAGAATTGGAGATAGAATTGGCTTAAAACAAAAGTAAGTTTTACCTAACTTCATCCTTTCTTGTATCTCCATCCTAGACTGAGAGAAATGACAGTTTCAAATTCGAGTAAATCGATGTTCTCATTTTGGTATGAAACGTATTGTCTCAAATATGACCACTCAATGCTTTCAATTTTGAAACACCAGACATACTCAGTTTCAAACAATTTTATAGTCACCACTCAAATTATGCTTATTTTTAGTTTCTCTCTATTCTAAAAAAAAGTTTTTGTAAATGGTTTCCAGAGAAAGGCTTTTTAATTACTGATCCGTATAACATGTTTTTGGTATCAAACTGTTCGGATTCTTTTGAGGATGTGCAAAGTGGGCTAATATTCCGTATTCGAGGTTTTCGCCAAACTTGGCGAGATCGGATCTCAAGCGTGGCGGAAATCGCGCCAAGCTCCAAATCGATCAAATCAAAGAAAAAATATCCGCCATTTTTAAAATGGCGGATCTGGGCTTTTCTTGGCTACGATAGTCTGCATTTTCACACATCCCAACGGTTTGGTCTTGACGAGCATAGTGCGCATGCGTGTGGACTTATTTTAGCTGGTTTTTTTAGAAATTTTAATAAAACAATGAACCGGGGACAGAACCCGCGACCTACCGCATGCTGAGCACGCGCTCTACCACTGCACCAGCGGGGATTCATTAATGTTAGAAATTATCTAAAGAAGATCCATTTTTTCTCCCCGAGCATGCGCAATAAGCTCGTCCACCGGTTTCATAATAATCTGAATAATAAACTGAACAGTTAACATCTAATTAAATATATTAACCATGAATTTAAAATTATTTAGCAATATTTATACTTTTTGGTGTTCAAAAGAGATAGGCGATATTTAGCGGGGACTCTAACGGAATTGAACAACATAAAATATAAAATAAAATTTGATACAAAACAAATCACAAAAGAAAATGACTAAAAAAACAAATAAAAATATTTTTATTAAATAGTCTTGAGTTTAAAAGTTCCATATTCAAATTTGCTAAAGAGAAGTAAGCATTTTCAACTTTTTCCATTTAAGTATTTTTTTATCCTTATTTAATGCTTGATATTTTCAATTATAAAATTAGACTTTAGTCAAAAATTTTAAATTTCGAGTATCTTAAAGTAGAAAATATGTTAAATTTAAAATGTCTACATATTTAAGAAAAAACTTACCACTTACTTTAAAACGATCACTTCATGAATTTAAAATCATTGCAAAATGCGGAGGCTATTATGATGTTGCCAATTAACCAAAACGTAATTAATCACAAATTAAAAAACTTTATTTTAAAAAATTATTATTTTTTTTCATTAATTTATTATTATTATTAATATTAAAGTTTATTAATTCGTTATTATTATTATTATTATTATTATTATTATTATTATTATTATTATTATTATTATTATTATTATTATTATTATTATTATTATTATTATTATTATTATTATTATTATTATTATTATTATTATTATTATTATTATTATTATTATTATTATTATTATTATTATTATTATTATTATTATTATTATTATTATTATTATTATTATTAACCTTTAACTTTTTCCAATATTTTAATATTCAAATATTTTGAAGTGAAAAAAAGCCGCCACTAGTATTATTTCAATATTTTCAAGTCATAAAAAAGCGATCACTATTTCACCTATTATAAATACTAAGGTTGCCGTAATATAGGAATAGTCCTGCTGGTAGATGTTTGGAGCTTGGCGCACTTTTCGCCAAGCTTGAAATCCGATCTCGCCAAGTTTGTCGAAAACCTCGATTATGGAATATTACCCGCAAAGTGCCTTTAGAATTTCTAAAAAAATTCTCAATTCTAAGATATTTCCATTTTTCTGGATTACGGATAAGGTTGCAGTTAACAGCAAGAAACTGTCGTACAATTTATTATACCTTCAATCACAATGACCAACCGACGCTACTCATTAACGATGAAAATAATTCCTTTCACGCTTTGAAAATGCGCTTCAAAATATGTACTTTCTAAATAAAATATTTTTAAAAGACTGATAAGAGTTTTCCAGAAACTCACAGATCTACTATTCAAGTATAGAATTTCACACACCAAAATTAATTGTTTGTAAACATTGAGTGCAATGTAGATTTTGTCTCTTATCATTTTTAATAGCTTAAATAGTATTGTTTAAAAAGTCTGTTTTAAAACTAAAACTTGAATGATAAAACACTAGATATTTTGACGAGTTACTAGGTACTATATTAAATTTAACAGATTCATTGCTGAACGTTTTTGTAAATATTGAATAACAATAGCACGAGCAGACTTGATGGATATTTTCAAGGAAAACGTGTTGATTAAATTATTGATAATTTAACCAATAAATATTCTAACTTTTAAGAGAGTGTGCTTCAAGAAAGTTGGTTGAAGTTTTTTCTACTAATTGTTATAACGAATGTTTTATAAATAAATAATTTTAGTGAGCAGGGTTTTGTGGGGATTGCGAAGCGATCCGAAAGGCCCTGCGTCAGCAGTTAACGGGGGTTGGCGAGCGATAGCGAGCAGGGGGCGGTAGCTCCCTAGTATATATAAAAATTGAATTATTGGAGTATATCAAAGCGAGTCTGATTTGGTGTAATAACATGTAACACATCGTTGTGACGTCATACTCAACTTACTAGTCTAGTTCCCGCGTCATCAAAAAAATGAAACACAATGCACCCCCTATGTTATTAAAAAAAGTAAGAAAATTTAGTTAAAATAACAGAAATGCTCTTTAAAAAAACAGATGAAACCTGTATAATAAACAGGTGTTCTATAAAAATCAACAGATGAAACCTGTATAATAAACAGGGGGTCTGTAAAAATTAACAGAAGAAACCTGTATAATAAACAGAAACAAACTGGCACAAAAATTGACAGTTTTTTTCTGTAAAATCGATTACCTTTTTTTTACAGTGTAGTAGACGAAACGTTTTAATGCAGATACACGTGAAGGTGTAGTATTCAAATAATTTCTATTAAAAATTTAAAAGTAATCCTTTAATGAAACATTAATTTTTTTCAGTAAATTGAGTGTTTGCTTGTAGAAGACACGGCTATTAATAAAGAAATATTTACTATATAAATACAGGGGTAATTTAAAATTAAACCATAGATAGTATCTTTTTTACCAAGTATTATAACAAAAGTCATTCAAGTACAAAATAAGTGCAATACAAAATAAGTGCGAAATCAAATTCTCAAAATTTACCCACTTAAATTTATAAATTATTCACTTAAACCGAAATCACGATTTTCTTCCTCTCTCATAAATATTACGAAATTCATAAATTCATTTAACACAAACGAGAGTGGTTCATTTGTTACCATTGAAATTACACAATTTAAAAATATATCAATTTTTCAATAATTCTTTTAGGGTTGACCTGGGTAATTACCGGACAATAATTAATAACATCCTAACATCTCAAAAACTATTAAAGCTAGAGTTATAATTTGTAATAAGCACATTGGACAACAATTATATTCAATTTTTATTTCTTTGTGACAGGCTTATATTTGGATTATAATTACTAATTTGAATTAATTAGTGTCCGGGAATTACCCCGGAGACAAGGTAAAAAAAGAAATACCAAACCACCACACCTAACTAAGAATGTATACCTTGAAGCTATTACGTTTCATTACTAATTTCTCTTTCGGAAAATAGTACAATTTCCACGTAGCATCCACACTCGCAGGGTGACCGTCCTATCCTCACTCTACGCTCATCTCACCGTCATCCCTATGACGATCAAGTGATCCATTGTATCTCTGCGTTTTCGGATCGAACCGAGATAAAACCAACACTCTCTCTCGCTGATTCATTTTCCACACCAAAGGCTTAGGGCGCTCTTTTTTTTCTCCTTTTATTTGAAGGGTTGCAGACTAATTGAGTTTGGTGTCACTTTACGAAGTGTCATTTTTGATAATTATTTGCTCCTCTGGAAGAAGAAAGGAAGGATTTTAAGTGGACGTTTGTCGCGTTATGTTCTTTTAATTTGGAGGCGTTTTGTGTTATAAATAGATTAGCAGCGCGTGGGAATAGTTAACTGTGCTTATCGTGTGACATCTGCTTGAAAAAAGTGGGTAATTGCTTTTAATAGAGATATTATTTGTCTTGGTTATAAAAATGTGTTCAATTTTTTTTAGTTGGTGTTATGTGAAGAGTTGTTTTTCTATCATAACAGCGGTTTTGTTTATCTTCTTTAAATAATGGTTAACTCCAAACTGATAATTCGTTAGCTAAGAGGTATTAATTTATTTTGCGAAGATGAGTTGAAACTTTAAAATATTTCTTGAGATTAAAATAAAATAGATAAATGGGGTGGCCTTTAAGTAAAAGTATAAGTACTTGCTATTTATCCCTTTATTATTTATAATAGACAGCCTACATTAATCATGTAGGTATGTGGAGTAATAAAAAATCCGACAGGTTTATTCTATTTCTTTTGGTGTGGGGTTGATGGAGTTTTCTTTATAATATTCTATGGTCACAACGGAAAATTTCTGATTTTCAGAGGAATATGTGCCCAAAAGCTGCCTCCCTTGGCTACTCGCCCTATTCAGTTCATTGTAGGATTTCATAAAGAAATCACAATTCTGAAATTAAAGATTAAATTTATGAAATAACAGAAAAATATTTAGAATAATCTCCTTCTAAAAATAAAAATAAAATTTTAGCCAGAATAAAGTATGAAATACTTTTCATTTCAATCAATGAATTGGGAAACATTTTTAATTTAAGGACGATATAATTTAAGTGTTTGAATAATAATGTAAAATTCAAATTTTAAAGAAAGTGGTTTTAAATTAAATATATGAAAAAGTTATAATGCATATTATTGATTGAATAAAAGATGGTTGTGGATATTTAAAAAAAATTAGTTTTCAGTTATTAAAAGCCTAATTAGGCAGGAAAACTTCAATTTGACACAAATATTATTTAACAAACCAATGCCAATGTTTTTACTAAAAATTTTTAAACAAAATTAAATTTTAGTATTCAGAACCACACTGTCAACCCACTCAAAGAACCTTACGCAATGTAAAATAAATAACTGTGAGCTGCTGGTGGAACTAAAGCTCGGTCACCAAGGAATAGAAAAATATCACCGCCTCTTATAGGCTATTATGTAACCTGACGTCACCAATTTGCGTTTTGTCTTGTGTTACGCGCCTTCTCATTTCCGCAATTGAGTTGCGTTTCAGAGAAGACCGCAAAACCAAGTGGTGGAACACAGACTCTAAAACCGCACTTAAATTAAACATAAACGAAGCGTTGCGGTCATTCAATTTTACACTCAACTTTATCATTAGAATTAATGGTACTGACACACACTCGTTTAAAATATCAAATTGGTGGTTCATATTGGTTAATATTTGTAGACTTTTTTACTTTATTATTGTAATTTTCAACTCTTTATAAGTTCGGTCCTTTTCGTTTGGGTAAGCCCACCTGCATTCCACTGCAGAACATGCAAAGAATCCTGCTTACACATCATCAAATATCTAGAGACACAGAAAATCGAAAGAAAAGACAGACGAGCAAAAGAAAATCAGATCTCTGGCTGCAAAATTGTTAGTCATTTAGCACCACCCAGGGAGCACGTGTAGCTTTAGGACGCTTGCTACGGACGCGAGTAACGTTGCCCCCCTTCTGGATGCTCGTCCTTCTCTTGCCGAACAGGCTGTAATTTTCTCTGATTCCCAAGCTGCAATTCTTGCCATTGCCAACTGCTCTCAGGCTCCTAGATCTTTGGCTGTAGATCAATGTAGAACTTTGATGCGAGGGATACGTGAAAAGCACATAATGATTGTCTTACAATGGATCCCATCCCATTGCGGTATCCCTGGCAACGAAAAGGCGGATTCGCTGGCCAAGAGGGGTTGTCTTGTCCACCAAGCTCCATGTAGTCTCATTAGCTACAAGTCCGCGGCTACAATGATAGACCAAGCACTCAGAACAACGCATACAACACTTCTAAAAGAGCGTACAAGAGAAAAATCGTGGCGACGTACTATCCTAAATCTCTCTGACTATCCAAGAAGCAGTGCTATAGCTGCCTTCCGTTTAACAACTAGACATGACTGTCTATATGCCCATCTATGCCAACTTCGGATCGTGGATAGCCCTTCCTGCCCCCTCTGCCGCAGTGGTGCGCTGATGGATGCTGACCATCTCCCCGTCTGTTCTGCCCTTACGCAGAACTGTATTTACTCCCGATATTGGGAAGCCAGAGACCTTTTGAACAATTTATCATCTTAATTTTCCCTCCAGTTCTGTGTTTTCTTTGTACTTATTTTGTGTTTAACGTTCCTTCTTTTACAGGATGTATCCATGTATTTTATTGTTCTTTCTGTTTTGATCTCTGTATGGCGTAAGGATAATGTCCGTACCGCCAGCTGCATTGGAAATAAAAAAAAATTCAACTCAAAGTATAGGGAATCAATAACAGGTTATGTTATGAAATTTTTAAACATCAACAGCCTAAAATAAACTGTTTTGATAAAAATTATTATTTGTTATTTTTTCTACCATGCTTGAGGAAAAATTTTTTCAAATGAGATTTTTTTTAAATCCGTTTAATTTCCTCTGTAGAAATTAAACCCTTTTTAATTTAAAACTACTATGTAACAGTGGCGGATCCAGGGGGCACTGTAGAAAGTGCCCCCCTTGGAGACCCAAAGAGGTTCTCAAAATGAGTAAAAACACAACTCTTACAGGTCTAATTTCAAAATTTTTTCTGGGGGAGGGCTCCCATACCCCCCATTAGTATCATAATTGGGGTATTCAGTGTTTATTTTTAGGAAATCCCCAAAATTTTGACATCTTGGGTCAAAAAGTAAAGGTAATAGTGTTGAAAAGTGCCCCCCTTAGACTCAAAACGTCTCAAAAAATGAGTTAAATCCCTACATTTACACGTCAAATTTAAATTTTTTTCTGGGGGAGGACCCCCATATCCCCAATATTACCACAAGGGGATCTTGTCTGAAAAAGTGCCCCCCCCTTGGAGCCGTGCTGGATCCGCGCCTGCTATGTAACAAATAGATCAAACAAATGTATTCTATTCCAATAGTAGGTGTTTTTGTAATTTAATTATTACGATTGGAATGAAATTTGAAGAGTTTCAATGAATGTGGATTTAGGGGTATGAAAGTCAACCTAAAAGTTTGAAAAATTTTATGCTTACTATATATATTTAAAAAAATATTGGACTGGAAGAAATGACAAAAGTAAAAATAAGTTAGGTAAACCTATTCACCTCTATATACGGGGTGAATCAAAACAGAACACCCATAAAATTAGTAAAAAGGGGGGATTAAAAATGTTTTTAAACATATTAATTCTGCTCCAAATTAAAAGAAGAGAACACCAATTATTCCAGTAAAAAAATTAGTTTTTTTTTACTTATTTTTAAGTTGAAATCTGAAAACTGTTCCGATTTACTCCGTTTTACGTTACTCTTATACTAAAAGCATCGAACACTAAAAGTGAAACTTTTTCGAGTTGTGTTCACTAGGGTGGAGCGAAACAAGCCAAAAAAGACCAACTTTGGAAATTGAAAACGCCTGAGGTGGGAATAGGTGCCATTTACGATAAAACTTAAAAATTCAAAACGTGAGTTAGATCAATTAATATCTTCAGGTTCCACATTCACGTTCAAGTTTCGAAGTTTCATCAAATTTTATGTAAAAATGGTTATAAATGATTCCCACACAATTTTAGCTCCATTTTCAAACCATAGTTGTTAAAGTTTATATTCTTAGGGTGTCAAAGAACATTTTAAGACCTCTCATGGACCAGAAATGGCGGGAATTTTCAATTTTTCAAGCCCGATATAAGGGCGCATGCCATTAAAATAGGCTAGCGACCGAAAAACAAATTTTGGAATAACGATGCCAAATAGAGCTCAAAAGTTGCGTTTTACCCTCCATATTCATGGAAAAATAATAAAAAATTTCGTAAAAAATAATTTAGGTGTGTTTTGGTTCTAGAATGTAAAAAATGGATCTTTTGCATAGCGTATGATGGGAAAAGTCTTAATAAATCAAATTCAAGTTTTAAATGTCATAGAAACTTATAGTTGCCTTAATTTGGTGTCTTCATTGTCAATAATACTTTTGAGGTCTGTATTAAATTTCTTAATATCAAGTTAACATCCTTAAATTGCAAACTTGGATGAAAAAGCTTTAAAACCCCTAAATTTATAAACTTTAAGTTCAAATATTTTATTTAAATTATTATTTTGTTTACATAAAATGCTTTCAAAACACTAAAATTGATATTTTTATAGAAAACAGACAAAAAAAACCATTATTATTGCACTATGGGCATTTTATTCTAAACTTTAACCTGAACTACACTTTTTATAACGTCTTCAAGTTTAAAGGGACGAACTATCAAATAAAAGGTTATTATTTGTGTTAAATATAATTAAGGAAAATTTAGGGTATATTATAAGTAATTTTAATGCTCTTACCTGAAAAAGTAAATATAAATAAGTATATAAATTTTTCTCTCATTTAGCGATTCTAAGCTGTATGCTTTAACTGCTTAGCTCAAATCACCAGCGCAATACCCTTGTAAATTCTTTTTTTTACTATGAAGCCACCAAATAAAGAAAACTATGTTTCTATTACATTTAAAACTTGAATTTGATGGATTAAGACTTTTCTCATTATAAGCTATGTAAAGTATCCATTTTTTCACATTCTAGGGCCAAAACACACCTAAATTATTTTTTACGAATTTTTTATTATTTTTCCACGAATAAGGAGGGTAAAATGCAACTTTTGAGCTCTATTTGGCACCGATATTCCAAAATTTGTTTTTCGGTCGCTAGCCTATTTTAATGGCATGCGCCTTTATTTCAGGCTTGAAAAATTGGAAATTCCTGCCATTTCAGGTCCAAGAGAGGTCTTAAAATGTTCTTTGACACCCTAAGAATATAAACTTTAACAACTATGGTTTGAAAATGGAGCTAAAATTGTGTGGGAATCATTTATAACCATTTTTACATAAAATTTGATGAAACTTCGAAACTTGAACGTGAATGTGGAACCTGAAGATATTAATATTAATTGATCTAACTCACGTTTTGAATTTTTAAGTTTTATCGTAAATGGCACCTATTCCCACCTCAGGCGTTTTCAATTTCCAAAAAAAAGTTTTTCGCTCCACCCTAGTGTTCACCCTAAAATAAAAGCCACATTTCTCCTTGCAGGATCATTGCTCCTCCATGTGGTGTTGTGTTAGTCTTAGGAAGAATAAGAAAAAACAAGCTAAGCAAGCACACGCGACTCTGAGAAACGAGCAGAGGAAATGGGGATTAAAAGCGTCTATTTATAATGCTTTCTCTTATTCCGACTCTTCAAAAGCACTTTTTAAACGCAAAAAACACTAGTTTAACTTAGCAGACGACGTTTTCTCGTAGCAATGAACTTTTGGAGTGGCTGTAGATTTTGTTTTGTTTGGGACGTTTTCTAGAGGAGATATTAAACCAGAAGATTATTGCTCACAATGATAAAATTTTTTAAATACTTATCGAAGGTAACGTTTTGTGACTGAGTCTGAAATGGTAACCAACGAGTACTTTCAATTCCTTTAGCCCAGGGGTTCTAAACCAGTTTGTCGCGACTTCTTTGCGGGTCGCAGAATGTGTCTTAGGGGGTCACGAGATATGGATAAACCAAATTTAAATAAAAAAGAAAATTCAATGATAAACTATTATTACTGGGAAAAATCATTGTATTCATTACCTATTATATTTAAAGTTACTTGTAATGATGTTTATTAATGATTAGGTGACTGGTTGGAGTGAAAAAATTACATCAATTGCAGATTTTTTTAAAATTTTCTTAAGATTATAATTCAGAGGGGGGTCGGCAAAATATTCAACTGTAAAAGGGGTTGCAATGGTCTAAAGGTTGAGAACCCTTGCTTTAAATACATAATTTAATTAAAGTATTTCATTTTAATAGTCTATATTATAGCTTTCTTTCTTCTAAAAATGTTTTTGTGCCATAACATATTTTGGTTGAATCTCTATTCATAAGTTTATGTGTAACGAAATTCATTAATCTTGTGTTTAAATCAGTTAATTTTAGTTACTTAATTTTAAAGATGAGTTAATAAAACATCATAAAAATAAAAAATAGTTTAAATCAGGGTTAATAACAAAACATTCCTCGATGCAACTCTTTCCTTGGACTGAAATCCATATATATTTAAACATCTTTAAAAATCTCCCAGCTTCATTTTCACAACATCCCGAGTTTCTCCATGTAACCCAACGCATCCTTTATCCTCCGTTTCTCCGCAATCTGATCCTCAACTTCGGTTTGAAAATAAATTTAAAAGCTTCTCTCCCCCCCCTTCGCAGTTCACGCGCAGAAGAACCTCGAGAGAGAGAGAGAAGATTTGTTTATAAGAGATGTGCTAAGATGGCATTTCCGTTTCTTATTTCCCACAGGAGAGATGGTTTATTTTGGATATGGTTTTGAGTCAACATATTATGCAGTTCCCGGTAGTAGGCAGACTGTGTGTGTTATCGCTCGGTGGTGTAATGCTTATGAGTGTTGTGGGATGCGGTGTAGGTTTTTCTTGTGAGAGGTTTGGGATGTTTTTAATTTGGGGATTTTTCCCATGGGGAAGCGAGCTAGCTGGCTATCTCAGGTTTGAATTGCCTCCTGAAGATCCTTTAATAGTCATATTCATAGCCACTGAGCCGTATTCAAGGGGGGAGGTTAAGCGGTTCGACCCCCCCAAGAGCGCCCCCCCCCAAAAAAAATGAGACAGAAACCTGCTTTTAAAGGTAAAAATTCCAAAATATTTTTCTGAGAAAGGGTCCCCAATCCTCTTTAAATTTTTAAATCTATTCAGTATGTTGTGAGTAAATGAGTTAAAACACCACTTTTAAGGGCAAAATTCAAAAAAGTTTCGGGAACAGGAACCTTGAAACCCCCTCAAAATTCTGCCATTTATTACACAATATGCTTTTTTCTTTGAAAATTCTTCCGCTTATACAATGATCGGTGTTTTAAGTTTATTTTCAAATAGAACTCTGCGTAGTTTGTAAAATTATATAGTTATTAGAATGTGGTTTTGTTTAAAACATTCTGTCATCCAAAACCACATTCCAGCCATATTAACTCTACACTACACCCCTATATCTAACCCCCATAACTAATTTAGACACTGGCGATCCTCTTGGCGACGGATGCGATAGTAACCCTGCAGAACACAGACACACCTGGCTATTTACTTCCGTCTTACCTTCCGCTCAATCTGAGCTCAAGAACAATGTAATCACCATCAGACTTCTTTCTCCCTCCATCTGCCGCTATTGACAAATACTCCAACGTGGTAAGTTTCTGTGGAGCAAGGAAAGAACAAATATTGAGTCAAAGTCAAGGTTTGTTGACTCGCCATTGGAGAAACTTGCAGAGATTATATCCGAAACACTTATTTTCTCGGCTTTATTGAAGATACAATATTTGCTTTCTCCTTATGGGGAGCAACTACGGATTGTAAAAAGATGTAGCTTCTGCTACAAGCATTGTGCGAGTGGGATATTTAGTTTCTATTAACTCATTTGACTTGTTTCCAAATGAATACCTAAATTTAATTGGGGAAGTCAATTACGTAGAACATTATTTAGATATTTTAAATGAATAATTATTATCAAAAATTACCACAAACAAATTGATATTTAATTAATTCAGCAAACAATGTGTGGCGAACGGCAGTGCGCCGGCAGTGTTTTAAATTGTTATTTATACATTATTTTTAAGAGTATGATATAGAAAGGAATTTCTGAAAGGTTCTGTGATTTGATAGGTATCGTTCTTGATGTTTGGATCAGAATATGCCCCACATTTTCTGTACAGAGGCCGTTCTTATATTACGTTTAAGTAGGCACCTAAGGGGAAGGGGGCTTGCTCTTTGCTTGTTTTTCTTGATAAGGGGTTACGTAAGATGTTACAAACACCTCCTTTTCGAAAATCCCTTGTTTGTTGCAAAAATAATTTCAAAATTCAACCAAAAATTAATTTCACGAAAAATTTGAACTAGGAAAATAAATCAAGCATTTTGACATTTCGGGGGGTTGTCAGGCAGTTTTCTTACGTAATTGGGCTTGCAGTTTGCTTATTTTTGCTGAAAATGGGGTAGGGGGTCAAAAATGACCAAAGACATACTTGAGTAAAAAAGAAACAATAAAAATCATACACCTCGTTATTATTGAACTCTTCCGACTGACAGGCAAAATGCAAAACGTTCTCTGTACAAAATTCCTACTAAATAGAACTCTTTGGAAAAGCGAGAAGTATGTGTTTTCCTTTTAACTTTAATTAGTGAGTTTATCACTCAAGGAAATAAATGTTTGAAATATCAAAATATTCAATCAAAATTAATAATTTTATTATAATAAAAGATGTAATAAAAACTGACTGTTGTTGTACTTCTGAACCAAACCTTAGAAAAAAGTGAAAAGTGTTTTTCATCTTATCTTTTGTCCCTATACACAAATATCCCATACAAGCCCCCATAGATAGAAAAAGCTATTTTATGAACTAGAAGAAACCTTCAGTTTCTTTAAATAAACTTTATCCAAAGCATCCACAGACCCCTCACTAAATAACAAAGATATAACCCACAGACTCCATTTGTTAATTGCCACGGCTCACTGGAACGAATGCTTCAGGGTCACTGGGAAGATACGAACAAGTTGATGGTAAAACTAAAAAAACTCATGAAAAAGAGACACAGTGTCGGAAAATTAGAATGATATACTATGAAGAAAAACATGTGCTCTCAACACCAAAGATACCAGCGTCTCCATTGAAAAAGCTGCCGTCTCGTAACTCCATCGTCTGCGGGACAGTCCCGTTGCCATTACTGATAGTCTTTGTATAATTGCGGGAACTAGAAGATCTTTTCTGGGAAGTTGGCAAATAGAGGAAATATATTAACACATTAGGAGCAATAACTGCGAACCGCAGAAATTATGCATGTGCCACCGGCAAGCTTGTTTCGCAGAGATTATTGGAAGAAATAATTGTTGAGGAAGTAACCCTTGTTGGAATTTATTTGTGGTAATGTGATACATGTTTACATGTCCCAGTGAAAGTGTCACTGGGGTTGTTGGTAAATAAATCAGGGATTTTTTTATATCATTAGAAAACATCAAAAGATGTAGGGTAATTGGTACGATAGATTCAGTGCAATGCAATTTCTTTCTTCAAAAGATTCTCTGACAAAGAAGACAAGAAGTTAAGAAACGAGAAGAAGAATTAACTAGACTCAAGAAAAAATAACAGGATTCAGGTAATTAAATAAATTTAAATATTAAATGATAGGGTGAATATTTTTCAAACTAATTTTGTATAGTTATCAGTTAAGTTTATAAAGGGATAAAGATGAGATAAAGTGTTTTAAAGGATAAAGATGAGATAAAGTGAAAAGAAGGAAAATTCAAAAACATTAAAGCATTTATGTAATCAGGAATATCATATGCAGAATTTTCAGAAAACTTACTATCACCCAAAACTAAGATGAGTGGATTTACACTACTGTAAATCTGAGCTCAATCGAAAGTAGCCAACTTATTCGATTTCCATGACCAATTGAAAAAGTCCATTCAGTTATCACTACAATTATCATGGAGTAAGGAATCCCAAATTGCATCCTTCATAAAAAAGCAAAACTTTTTACCATCACAATCAAGCCCTTATCTTTAGCAAGTAGGCTCAACAAAAGTACACATAGATCCACTGATACTTCAAAACACTAAAACATACAGAAACACCCCAACTATTAAAACATCTCATCTCCTCTGAGATTAAGGCATTCAATCTAACTATCTAACTCCACAATCCAACATCACGAAACACAAATGATCCAATTTGATGGCTACTCCCAAATTTTCACCCAAGACGCCTCCCACTTAGCTTGATCATCATCATCCATCGCTAAAACCCCGCATCATAATTTATCCAAAGCTTTTCAAGAAGCCAGAGAGTGACCGCAGTGTGGCATTCCCCCTATTAGCTTTTATGAGTGCTGTCTCTATCCAATTTCTGGAGGGTGAGATTCCCTGGGAAGGGTCCATAGATCAGTTTGATTGCTCGCAGAGGCTGCCACTTATGGAAATTGGGGAGATCCACTCCCTGTTCGCTCTTGCGGTAAATAAGGAGTCCGGTTGACAGCCACTTGTCAAGACGTATCTTCATTTGGGGCCCTTCAACCGGGGGTTTTTGTGATTGGGGAAAGATATATCTCTGGATGTGATAGTTGCATTCGGTCTGTAGTTAATCATTCCCAGATGTCATGTCCTTAACCTTAAGGTGAGACTAAACCTTTAGGTGCAAAACACACTGCGCGTCTTATAGTCGCTACTGCAATCAATCTCCATAAAAAAGCATGGAGAAAGCCTAGTCCCCTATCTTGATAGGAATGAAGATTCCTGTCAAGATAGGGGGAGTCTCAGGCTGAACTCCATGCTTTTTCCCCTCTTTGATTAATTGCAGTAGCGTCTTATGGTCGCTAGGTCTGAGTTGGACCTTACAGCCCTCAGTTCTGTAGTCCTCTATAGTCTGTGTAAATAAAATAGGCGGCTCGCTACTAGTCATTTCCCATTGCATTTCTATTGCGTTCCCATGGTGACGAACCTCCTATTTTAATTACACAGACTATAGTGAAGAGAAAATACTCCTCATGTCACTTGCTGTTCATTACGAACGATAGAAACAACCCCCTTCTCGAACGAAGGTCAGGAATAGGGATGTTACGTATTAGTTAAAGTGTGGAACCGGTTCCACAGTTCCAGTTCCAAGGTGGGATTAGGTTCCCTTAACAGTTCCAGTTCCAAACGGTTCCAACTTTAAAACCGTTCATATAAAAAACGCAAGGGTCCCAAAGACAAAAAGGAGCAATAAAGTCAAAAAATTCAAAAATCGACCAGTGGTCAAATGAGGTTGAGGAAAGGTCAGGGACGCCTAAAACAACCACGAGACAAAAAGAAAAGGTCAGAAACGTTACATATAGCGAGAAAAAATGGATTGACCACTGGTCAAGAGATCTTGACCAGTGGTCAACACCAATATGTTACCCGTCTCAAGGCGTTTGGTTTGATACCCCACATGACCTACTTCAGTGCCAAAGTAAAGAAGTTACAAAAAGTTGACCGGACTGACCAATGGTCAACCATAACCAAAGACACATGTTATATCAATAAGGATTACAAAAGATAAATTGGCAACTCCAACATTTAGTTTAAAGTGAATTTTAGTCATCTTGACCAGTGGTCAAGCTACAGGAAACTTAAAATGAATTTCCAGATTTAATTCTCATTCTCACAGACAGACAGTTATACCCTTCCCAACGAAGCCCAAACAGAAACAAACGCTTATACGTTCCAGTTCCAGGTTTATTAGTATTATTATCTTACCAGTTCCAAAGAGTTCCCAAGTTCTAAACCTAGTTATAAGTTCCAAAATAGCTCCAAAGTTCTTACCAGTTATAAGTTCCAAAAGAAGTTCTAATCAAGTTCCGGTTCCATTCCAGTTACGCGAATTCCTCCCAGCATAACTAATCCACTCGAAACAAGTTCCACGAGAACGTATTAGTTTCCGTAAAGAGTTCTGTCACTGGAACTTATTTCTCTCAGAACCGTTAGCGATCGCTAACAGTTCCAGGCCGACCCGGCCCATTCTGACAGCAAATCCATAGGAATTTCGGGCGGCAGTAATGAAAGCTCATAATCCGTGGAACTCAGGGTGTTCACGAAGCCGGCCCCGTTCCAACGGAAAATCCATAACAATTTCGGGCGGCAGGGATAAAAGCTATCAACTGCTTTGGAGCTTTCTGGTTGGTCCAGGCGGCTGTCAGTCATTCGTTTTTTCTTCAGCTGCTTCTCGCCCATATTCTCGCCGAAGGCGGCAGATGTCTTTCTTTTTTATTTACTTTCCCTCGTTGCGTTTTTTCAGTGAGATAAGAGCATATTTGTTTTGAAAAGGGATTGATTAATTACACTGTTCTACACTGAAAAAATTTCCTTGATGAAAATAGTCATTTCTTATAGATTTTGGGTCGCTGAATACGAAAATCACCATTAAAATTCTCAATTGACTCAGGATTTTCGGGGAACAGCCCCTCCCCCTTTTCACGTTTTTTAACGACTTTATAACTTTGAACTCGATTTTCAGGGTCAAAAAGCATTGCTTTAATCTTCAAATTGCCCCCCAGGGGACAAGAAATGTTCAAATTAATAAAATATGATAAATTTATAACAAATGGATAGGTTTAAGGGGTAGTTAACCCCCTAAGAATGCAAAAAATTAGCTAAAAATTATAGAGGTTTTTATACGCTATTATTTCCTCCTATTTTTTACGCAATTCCCGCTTGAAGGGTCCTAACCCTTCCCCAAGGACCCAAATTTGATGGCAATATGCAGCAATGATTTTTGCTAAAAGCGGTTGAGGTGAGAGCGCCCCCAAAGCACCCACGGAAGGGTTCAATGCCGCACTTAGAGTTTAACTGTGCTGTACAAAAAAAAATTTGAAGCCACTTACTGAATTTCAGCTGATTCTTGTGTAAAATGATCTGCTGAATTCAAATATGACACCCATTTTCCTCCATCACCCTCAGTTTTTAAGGGGATGCCCCCTAATTGTTATCCACAGCCGTGCATCTGTTAACATCTTGAAACATGGAATCCTCACTCCCGAAAACCGGTCAGTTTTTAAAGAACTGAAGAGTTTCTACTTAGGATACACCCAAAATATAAGAAAAACATCATTTGTAATCTTTTCAAAATCATCGAAATTAATTCCTGAACTCGCGAGCGCCTTCGCGGTTCTGGAAGTCTTCCGAACTCTTCCGCGGGGACTTCTGGGAGGCTAACACCTCAACCGCTTTTAGTAAAAACTATTGCTGCATATTGTCATCAAATTTGGGTCCTTGGGGAAGGGTTCGGACCCTTCAAACGGGATTTGCGTAAAAAATAAGAGGAAAAAATAGCGTATAGAAACCTCTATAATTTTTAGCTATTTTTTTGTATTTTTAGGGGGGTAATCACCCCTTAACCCTATCCATTTGTTATAAATTTATCATATTTTATTAATTTGAACATTTCTTGTTAACTGGGGAGCAATTTGAAGACTAAAATAATGCTTTTTGACCCTGAAAATCGAGTTTAAAGTTATAAGGTCGTCGAAAAACGTAAAAAGGGGGAGGGGCTGTTCCCCGAAAATCCTGAGTCAATTGAGAATTTTAATGGTGATTTTCGTATTCAGCGACCCAAAATCTATAAGAATTGACTATTTTCATCAAGGAAAAAATTTTGAAGGTCAAATTTGTAGAACAGTGTTATAGATTCAGTTTTGGGCAGATGTGCTCTATGGTGCGAATAGATTGTTGCGTTTTTGCCTCGCTGCGTTTTTTTGCTATAGAATATATCTGCGGTAGCGGTTTGCGGGCATTGCTTATCTTTTCGTTTGGAAATCGCCTCTTTATTTGAGGCGTTCTCGTTCAATGTTGGATAGGATTGCAGAGAAATTTGGATTTGTTTTTTATCGGTTCCAGGGTGGAACCGTTAAGCGGTTCTTCGTGGAACCGGTTCTGACGGTTCCATGCTGGGATTAGGTTCCATGGAACTGTTCCAGTGGAACCGTAACATCCCTAGTCAGGAAGGTACCCCATTGTTATCTTATCTCCCTCTACTCTCTGAAGCAGGGCTGCTCTGGCCGTTGTAAAAGTCTAGCACCAGCCTTATAGGGTGAGGCTTAATTTTTGTTGTTGTTGTTTCTTATTCCACTTGGTCTAGTACAATCTAGACCAAGTCCAGTAGACCGTTCGCCCAGAGAAAGTCTCGAACCAGCGCAGGGTCTTTAAAAAGATCACTCTTCTCCAAACCCAAACAGGAGAGCAGATGGTCCGGAGAAGCTTGGTGGGAATTACACCTGAGGCACACAGGGAACACCTTTTGTCCCTGAACGTATGTAAGTGTACGAGTATGTCCAGAAATGAGCCTGGTGATGGTGGTCTGCAATTTCCTATTGCCCTTCAGCTCCAGGGAAGCCCCAGGATGATTTTGTTCGTACCAGTCATGAGTAGGTGGAATCCTCCATGTCTTGTTGTTATCGGCTCTGACCTTCGAGAATATTTCACTATACGTAAGTAGACCACCATTTTCAGCTGTTTCAGCAGAGCCCTCCTTAGCCAATTCATCGGCCAAGTCATTGAAGTGGAGGTCTACATGGGAGGGTATCCACTGTAGATGAATGTCATTATGTGAAGAGTAAATCTTCAGTTTGTTTACAATGTCCATGCCGAGCCTGTCGTTAATGCTTCTCCATTTGCTTAAGTATTGAATGGAGCTCCTGCTGTCTGAGTAAATCCAGATGTCGCAAGTGCTGTTAATCGAAATCATAAATTTTAGGGCCTCGTCAATGGCTATCAATTCAGATCTAAAGACAGAACAAAGGTTTGGGTTTCGCCTGCTCAGTTTTGTAACGCCGTCGGGAGTTACAATTACCACTCCACTGCCTGTGTTACCATTGTCGTGTTTACTTCCATCAGTGAATATCCGAACTGCCCCTAGTGGGGAACCATGAATTGCTTCCAAAGCCAATTGTTTCAGATGTGCTGGATGCATATCTTTCTTACTACTAAGGATAGTAGTTCTTCATGAAAGAAAACACTAGAAAGATCCTCCAGTGGACTAAGGTGGGGCCCCAAAAGGCAGGATTCAACCTCAGGAAACAAGAGATTTTGTTTGGCTGCCCTGCTAAAGGGGCTGTCACTTTTAAGTCTTTGATTGTTTTTCCAACCTTTTAAATATGAAGCAGTTCGATGTTGGTCTCCAAAGCTATATAGTTTACTAAAATATCTTGATATGTTGGAAGTCCATCTCAAACTCAATGGTTGGAGATTAGCCTCATAAAGAACAATCTCATTAGGGCAGCTATTACGTAACCCTGTAATGATTCGTGCAGCACTTAGTTGAATCCTTTCGAGTTTCTTTAAATTGGTATCAGATGCTGTTCGCAAGATCTGATACCCATATTCCAATATAGGCCTAATGAGGGATGTATAAGTCGTTCTGAGGGTAGACGCATCCGCCCCCCAGTCCCTACCGGAAATGTATTTTAAGATGTTTAGTCTCTTTCTTGCCTTTTTCACTAGATGGTCTATGTGTTTGTTGCTGGTTAGTCCTGGGTCAAGTGTAAATCCCAAATATTTCGGGTGTTTTTCATATACAAGCGGGTGGCCGTCAAGCAGGATCCTAGGTTGATAGTTGTAAAGGCGTTTATTAGTTGTAAAGAAACTTGCAACAGATTTCAATGGATTAAAGACAAGTTTGTGATTCTTAGCAAATTTCAGAATTCTCTCCAACGAGGTATTTATCTCATTTTCTATCAATTCTATATCTCTATCAGAACGCCAGATCATAATGTCATCCGCAAATATACCAATTTCACAACCCCGAGAAACCTCTTCCTCAATCCCAGCAATAAAAAGAGCAAAGAGGAGCGGACTCAGTACAGAGCCCTGTGGTACGCCTTGACTTAGCTGAAAACTCCTGGAAAGTGAGTTCTTAAATCTCACTCTAAATTTCCTTCTACTCAGAAAGTCAGAAATCCATGGTAGAGCTCTACCAGATACAGCAAATTTTTCAAAGAGTTTACTAACAAGTTTGTTGCACCAGACCGTATCAAATGCCTTACACAGATCCAAAAGAGCAGCGATGATGTAGTTTGTTGGTTTTTTATTCTGTGCATCTCTAACATACTGTTACGTATTAGTTAAAGTGTGGAACCGGTTCCACAGTTCCAGTTCCAAGGTGGGATTAGGTTCCCTTAACAGTTCCAGTTCCAAACGGTTCCAACTTTAAAACCGTTCATATAAAAAACGCAAGGGTCCCAAAGACAAAAAGGAGCAATAAAGTCAAAAAATTCAAAAATTGACCAGTGGTCAAATGGGGTTGATGAAAGGTCAGGGACGCCTAAAACAACCACGAGACGAAAAGAAAAGGTCAGAAACGTTACATATAGCGAGAAAAAATGGATTGACCACTGGTCAAGAGATCTTGACCAGTGGTCAACACCAATATGTTACCCGTCTCAAGGCGTTTGGTTTGATACCCCACATGACCTACTTCAGTGCCAAAGTAAAGAAGTTACAAAAAGTTGACCGGACTGACCAATGGTCAACCATAACCAAAGACACATGTTATAACGATAGGGATTACAAAATATCAATTAGCAACTCCTAAATTTATTTTATAATGAATTTTAGTCATCTTGGACAGTGGTCAAATGAGGTTGACCAAAGGCCAGGACCCCCAAAACAATCAAGAAACAAAAAGAGAAAGTCAGAAAAGTTACATATAGTGAGAAAAAGTTGAATGACCACTGGTCAAGAGATATTGACCAGTGGTCAACACCAAAATGTTACCCGCCTCAAGGCGTTTGGTTTGAGCCCCCATATGACCTACTTCAGTGCCAAAGCACAGAAGTTGCAAAATGAGGATCGGACTGACCAATGGTCAGTTGGAACCAAAGACACACGTTATATCAATAAGGATTACAAAAGATAAATTGGCAACTCCAACATTTAGTTTAAAGTGAATTTTAGTCATCTTGACCAGTGGTCAAGCTACAGGAAACTTAAAATGAATTTCCAGATTTAATTCTCATTCTCACAGACAGACAGTTATACCCTTCCCAACGAAGCCCAAACAGAAACAAACGCTTATACGTTCCAGTTCCAGGTTTATTAGTATTATTATCTTACCAGTTCCAAAGAGTTCCCAAGTTCTAAACCTAGTTATAAGTTCCAAAATAGCTCCCAAGTTCTTACCAGTTAAAAGTTCCAAAAGAAGTTCTAATCAAGTTCCGGTTCCATTCCAGTTACGCGAATTCCTCCCAGCATAACTAATCCACTCGAAACAAGTTCCACGAGAACGTATTAGTTTCCGTAAAGAGTTCTGTCACTGGAACTTATTTCTCTCAGAACCGTTAGCGATCTCTAACAGTTCCAGGCCGACCCGGCCCATTCCGACAGCAAATCCATAGGAATTTCGGGCGGCAGTAATGAAAGCTCATAATCCGTGGAACTCAGGGTGTTCACGAAGCCGGCCCGGTTCCAACGGAAAATCCATAACAATTTCGGGCGGCAGGGATAAAAGCTATCAACTGCTTTGGAGCTTTCTGGTTGGTCCAGGCGGCTGTCAGTCATTCGTTTTTTCTTCAGCTGCTTCTCGCCCATATTCTCGCCGAAGGCCGAAGGAGGCAGATGTCTTTTTTTTTATTTACTTTCCCTCGTTGCGTTTTTTCAGTGAGATAAGAGCATATTTGTTTTGAAAAGGGATTGATTAATTATAGATTCAGTTTTGGGCAGATGTGCTCTATGGTGCGAATAGATTGTTGCGTTTTTGCCTTGCTGCGTTTTTTTGCTATAGAATATATCTGCGGTAGCGGTTTGCGGGCATTGCTTATCTTTTCGTTTGGAAATCGCCTCTTTATTTGAGGCGTTCTCGTTCAATGTTGGATAGGATTGCAGAGAAATTTGGATTTGTTATTGATTTTTATCGGTTCCAGGGTGGAACCGTTAAGCGGTTCTTCGTGGAACCGGTTCTGACGGTTCCATGCTGGGATTAGGTTCCATGGAACTGTTCCAGTGGAACCGTAACATCCCTACATACTGGCAAAAATAAAGAATTTGGTCAATTGTTCCATGTCCCTTTCGAAAACCATATTGTTCCCTGGGGAACAGGTTCTTCTCTGTAAGATAATTTAGTCTGTTCAAGATTATCCTCTCCATAATTTTACACGGGATGCATGTGAGTGAGATGGGTCTGTAATTCTCTGGAGAATCAGCTCCTTTACCCGGTTTGAGAATAGGCACGACAATAGCTTTTTTCCAATCTTTAGGAAGTCTGCCTCTGAACCATGACTGATTGAATAGATCTAAAAGACGCTCTCTGGCCGCGTTGCTAAGATTGACAATCATCAGGCCAAAGATACCATCTGGGCCGGGAGAGGTCGAGGGGTCGAAGTCTGCTAGGGCACCGTTTAACTCTGAAATAAGGAGTTTTTCTTTGAAGATGGGACCCCCTGGCATAGCGTTTCGACAACGATGAATCAGTTTTCTGGTCTTCCGGGCAGTGGCCCTGTCCTCCCTGCAGAACTTTATCTGGCTAGTCTTTTGGAATTGTGCACCAAGCAAGTCAGCAGCATCACTATCTCCCAAAGGGACAGAGGTCTCTGTATTTGTAATCGAGTTGGTTGCATCTGAAAGAGGACGATCGCTACAGAAATATCTTGCAAGGTTCCACAACTTAGTATTTGGAGTCCGAGCGTCTAATTTTGAACAAAGTTCAGTCCATTTTTCTTGTTTGATAAGATTGTATGTTCTTTTGATCTCAGCATTTAATTTGTTGATTTCGGATCGAACCGAGGAACCAGTGAGTCTCGATATTTCCTCTTGAAGTTTATTTTTTCTATCAATTAGAGGCTGAATGAGCTGAGAATGATGGATGAAATCAGGTTTGAATTTTTTCAAGTTACCTCTTGGAATAGACTTTTTAGCTGCGTCAATCATTGTTCCTTTGAGAAAAAGCCAGTTTTCCTCAAGGTTGTCGCAGAAGGGTACTTGATTTAATTTTTTATCAATTACCACTCTGTATTTATCCCAGTTAGCCCTTTTGAAATTCCAAAAATTCTCTTTAGATCTATGCACCTTGAGCTGAACATCAACTTCTATCAGAATCGGGAGGTGATCACTTCCCACTCCCTGGAGAACACTCCATTTGCAACGTGGGTAGATATCTGGACTGGTGACAGTAACGTCAAGGGCTTCTTTGGTATCATAACTAAAGGATGAATGAGTAGGAGTTCCATCATTGAGAAACAAAAGGGCTTTATCATCAACAATATTCAGAAGATCCAATCCACGTTGATTAATTTCCGAACAGCCCCATAGGGTATGCTTAGCATTCAGATCTCCAAGAATGATAGTCGGTTCATCAGTAATGCAGCTAATATCGTTGGCCAAATGCTCTTGGTTCGGAGGGTGGTACAAGTTAAGGATGTTAAGTGGTCTATTCCCCCAGTTAAGCGTTATGCCCTGAATTTCTAAGTCTGGGTTGTTAGATTGACAGTGAATGTTTTTGTAATTAATGTCTCTGATGAGGAAGGCCAAGCCTCCTCCACCTCCACCTGAACGGTCAGTCCTATAAACATCAAATCCGCTCATTTTTAACATAGAGTGAGGCTTCAGTTTAGTCTCTTGTAGTGCAATAATCTGAACCCCATGTTCATCCGCTAGATCTCTAATTTGATCAAGCTTAACCTGCATTGCCCTTGAGCATAACCCATTTATGTTACACTGAATGATCCTGAGTTTTCTCTTCTTTAATGGAGACTGTAACTGATTTCTCGAACGAAGCCCTCTACCTAAACTCCGGACGCGTCTCAGATTATCCTGCGCGACAGACGATGCAGTATTCAAAACTGTGGGCGAACGATTCATGGTAAAAGGAGAAAGATGCAGCTTCTGTTGGTACTAGACCTTGGACGCCCGAGGGAAGAAGTCTGACTTTGTCCTTTGCCTAAATGCATGGGCACAAGAAGCCGCTCCTACATGGAGAACAGACGCTTCGGGTTTGGATGTTTGGAGTTTTCCTTCTCCTTGGTATCTCTCTTAGTCTGGCTCCTACCCAACGAAGACCTGTCCGGCATGGGAGACCCTACCAGTAGCTAAGCTACCGCCGGCATAGCTCTCTGGGTTGCTGGAGCGCGCAAGCCCACCCACCACGAACAAGGTGGAGATACCAGCGGGGGGGTACAGTTTTTTACCAGTTTTTTACAATTTTTACAGCCCTCAGTTTTATGGCCTCGATCTCTTTGTGTGGTTTGGAGGTTTACCCTTTTTCCTCGCACGTCCTTCATAGTAGGGGTTTTCTTTTGTTCGTTAAAACTCTAGCACCAGCCACAGTCAACCTTCTCATTTCATAGTCATTGGGTTTCTCAAAACAAGGTTTGCCGAAAAACCTTTATTAGGGTTTGCGTGGCAAGGTTGTATGAAAAAAATGATAGAAAAACCTATTTCATCTCGATTGCTAACCTTATATTAAGATTTTTCCGTAAGAAACATTATTAAGGTTTTTGCCGGTATTTATAGCAACGATATGTGGGAGGAACCTAAACTATTTCAACTTGTCTTCTTTTCACAACCACAATTAAGTATGGAAAAACCTCGCCTTATCACAAAAATTATGCCTAGCCTGTTTATTACGAAACAGCATCTGTTCTAACACAGAGAAAGAAAGGGGAAACAGCATTATTTTCAACACCAAAATTCAACCCAGAAAAGCAAAAAACTCAAATATCATTTCCACAAACCATTAAACAATCAATCATACAAACTCCCAAACCGCTTTCCAATTTCCCACCACCACCCCTTAGAAATACGGCCCGAATTCGAAACTCGAGTATCCTATTCCAATTGCCACTACCGCTCTCACATTGCTCCTACACCCCCGCCTCGACAACCCCTCAATAAACTGCCTCGTTCTAGGGGGAGAGAGAGCCCAGAAAACTCGATTTCGAACAGCTAAAAAAACCTCCTGTCCTCTCGAATATCGTTTGAATATAAATGGCGGGGTTTATCTCCTCGGTTTTCGGCGGGACCGGAATCACTGCGGATGAATACATAATGATTTTGCCCCTCGTTCTGCTACGGGGTTTTGTGGTGTAAGTGGATGGTTTTGTTTCTTGATACCCATAACTTGGATTGATTTTTAAGATCAATGGAAATTCAAGGGTGTGAGTTTTTGAGCCGTATCTAAGGTGAATTTTTAAATACTTAATGTGTGTTAAGAGCATTAAGTTTTATACATACTCTTTGTGAGTTTCAATAACTTAAAAATAGATTCGAGAGGAAGTTTCTTTTTTCCCATTCTAAAGGACTTTCTTTTTTTTCCAACTAAAGATCGCTAAGGAACCTATTGCCTATTTTAGAGAAATAGAAGCACTTCATTAACTCTCTAAAACAGAAGGTAGATAGGCAGTGAAAAATAGCTCTACGATTTTCTTTTTACACATCTTATGACATTAAAGGGTAAAAGTAGAGAGGAGTAAGGAAACATATCTAAATTAACACTATGTAGAAGAGGTGAAAGCGTCACTTAAGGAAATTAAAATTCATAGAAACAAATAAAAGGGAATCAACAGGCATCAAGGCTAAAAATTCTAGACATAAAGCATAATGAAAAGCAAATATAGAGGCTCAAGAGAAAATTGATGCTGAAGAGCATTGGAATCCTAAGAAACAAAGATATGCTCAAGAGTAAAGGTATGCTTAAGAGTAGAGAAAAAAGCTCATAATCAAAGAACGATTAAAAAGTAAAAAGAGGTTGAAAAAAGGAAATGGATGCAAAGAAGCAAAGAGAGGTTTAAAAGCAAAGATCCAAAAGACGAGGAGATGCCAAAGATATGTAATATTGTAATTGAGTTTAACGATTGGTATTTATAGATTATCGTAAAATACAAAGCAAAAATTTATGCCTAATTACATAAAGGAATTTTATACAGATTCAAAAAACCCATGGTCAAAGGAAAAACGATATTAAATCCTCTTACATATGCCCCCTGCCATTTTATACTTCGGTTTTACGGTATTGTTTACTCCCAGTTCCTTATCCCAAAACAAATCGTTGCTCTTTGAGGAGACATAAAGGATAAGTCCACCACTCAAGCTATCTTCCCTGATGGTAGTAAAATAAATTTACTACCCTTTCCCTACCACAACATCCAAAAGCTATATGCACACAATCCAGTTTTATGGGATCTTCCAGCTTTCATCTAATCCTTCCAATGGACCATTCATTAGGGTTATACGGACCCGGATGATCAACCAGGGAGAACATTATTCTCGTCCCAAAGTAGACTGTCTCTCTTAAATATGGGGGAATATTTTTCTCTTGGTGTCTCTGGGTAGAGGGAGAATCTAGCCAAAAGACTTTGCTGACGCTGTGTGACGTTGGGCAATTAAATCGTCAGTTTGAAGAAGGGAATAAGTCCAAAAAATGAGAAATTGACTTTTTGTGCTCAAAACGATCTCCAAGCTTTGCTCTACACATGGGGGAAAAGAGGGGGAAATAACTAATCCCTATAGGAAGATATTGCCCCTTGAAGTTGTGAAATCGATGTCCATTCATTGTATTTTTTAGTTAATTTAGAATTAAAGTTAATTTGTCTTTCTTTTCATATTCTTTGTGCTGTAAACTAAGTGAAAATAAATTTTTCTCTTAATATTTAAATGTTTTTCAAACTTTTTTTATGCAGGGAATGCTTGATTCCATTCATATTCACTCTATCCATTGTTACTGCTTTAATAACACAGTTTCATTATAATTTTGAATTATATTTGTCTTATTCTTTTCATTTCGCGCTTTTGTGGTGTAAACTTAGGAGAAATATAATTTAAATGTGAATTTAAGTGTTTTTTAAAGATTTTTTTAATCAGAAAAATTTCATAAGGTGGAAGAAGGGAATAAGTCCATCGACTTATTTGACTGTAAAATATGTTTGAATATAATTATATTTATTTTTATTATTGCTCTGTTTTCTAAATAAGGTTCTGAACTTCCAGTAAAAATTTGGTGGTTATACAATTAAAATTCCATTACTTATACAGTTTTTTTTTCGATTTTCTCAAAACCTGGTTTTTGGACTTATTCCCTTCTTTCAACTGACGATTCAATTATTATCACACTTATGATGTGTGTGAGATGAAGTGTCTTTTTTAGTTCCGTCACATTTTGGAGGTAATTATGATGATGTCTTCTGTTTTGTTCGTGTTTCTAGCGATATAAATCTTTTCAGAAATAGTGTGAGAAGGTCTTCCACAGTCTTGGCATTAGATGAATTTAGTATTTCTTTCGTCAGAAGATTTCGGTAATTTCACAGTTTTTTCATCATACATAGCGTGAAAAGAAAGATTTGATTCAAATTAATAATCTTTAAGGGTTTTTTTTGCTTACTGCGGACATCTGATGGGGGGATTTCATCAATTTTAATTCGTTCGATTTTGCCACAGATACTCAATGCTCATTTAACGCTTCACGTCAAAAAACGTCGTTCATGGCATATTTTTCTCTTTTAGTAGAATTTTAAAGCTGTATGCTATTAATAGTTAATTCAGGTCTTTTTTTTGGTTGATCCTTCAAAATTAATACAATATATTTTATATGGATTCAATCCTTATGCATATTGAGTATAGAAATACGATTTCGGTAGCAAAATGTCGATTGAGTCTAATTCCTAAATCCTCGTCTTTCTTACGTTTAATTTTATATACACTTTCACTTTTACCAATCGTATGCAAATTGCATCGGTTAAGTTTAGAGCGTGATGTTAATTAGTTCTCAATCTAATAAATAAATACTCACATTTCTAATTTAAACCTTTTCCCAATTATATAAGTAAGTCTATATTCACATTTGAATCTTTGGAGGGAACACTTCACTTCATTTTCAATATTAATTGCTGATAGATTTTTGCATGGGTGTGGGTTAAGTGAATGCATAATGGGTATCATTTACAGGCATTGAAAATGTTGTTTAATTTTGGAAGAAATCTCAAATAACTTGGAGAAAGGTTTAAATCCCAATCTCATGATTGTTTTTTTCCTTCCAGTTTTTTTCGTCCAGTTAAACCATGTCCTGGCGCTTTGAGTCTTAACCTTGAGCGATTGGACCCAAATAAACCAACAAGTTCATTCATCAAAATAAGAAAAAATTATTTGTTTTAATAGAAATAACTTTTTTTGAACCACTGTATAAATTTCCAACAAATTCTTTAGTGTGCTCTGTGTTCAAGAAACTCGATCTACACTAGTGATGGGCAAAATCGATAATTTTAGGTATCGAATACTTTGGTATCGAATACTTATAGGTATCGAATACTTTGGTATCGAATACTTATAGGTATCGAGTAATTTTAGGTATCGAGTACTTTTTTTCAATGTCGGGAAATGAACCTGAAGGGACAATGAGGAAGTTGCATGATTTTTTTTTATTTTTTTAATCGATTCCTCTTGCAAAAATAAGCAACTACCCAAAATTTGAGGCCGATCGAGAAATTTTTTGATTGTCAAAAAAATTAACAAAAATCCCCTTTTTAAAAGCGCGCGAAAACGCCAAGATTTTGGATGTGACGTCATCTTATACTAAACATTGTTGTAAAGCAATGGAGTTGATGGTATTATTGTTGACGTCATCTTATAGTTTAAACAATAAACGTTTTCAGTCACGTGTTTTTTTCTCGACTTTTAAATTAAAATATTTAATTACCTGTACATTTTTTCGAAAAACTGACTAGATATTTCATTTTACCATACAAAAAACCATACGGAACACTTGTTTGTTTTTGAAAATCTGACACA
The DNA here is from genome assembly GCA_024610705.1 of Tetragnatha versicolor. NCBI lineage: Eukaryota > Metazoa > Arthropoda > Arachnida > Araneae > Tetragnathidae > Tetragnatha > Tetragnatha versicolor. The sequence continues at coordinate 37,207,613 of JANDEH010000003.1, forward strand.
TGCAACTTCCTTATTTTTTTAGGGCCTATCCATAATCAGACTAATATTCAAAAAACTGAAAGCGATCCATCAAAAAGCCCCGTAGCTACGGGCCTGGAGGTGGATAGAGGCGAAGGATTTGGCGGGGGAAAAACCTAGCCGGGTCAAATTTCTCTCGCGGATGATAACGACTTGGGTTTGAGCGTTGCAAAATGAAAACGGAAACAGGCTGCGTTTGATCTACAGTAGGTATTATAAAGATTACTTCATTGAAAAATTTAAAACGAAATATGTCAATAAAGTATCGATACTTTTGTGGGTATCGAATACACTCGATACCTATAGGTATCGAGTACTTAAGTATTTGGTATCGATACCTGCCCATCACTAATCTACACATATACTTCCAACGAATCACATTTCCCCAGCACCACGGAATAAGAAATAAGGGAGAGAAAATATTCTACCCCACATTTCCTTTTCCCCTTCTATATGAAATAGCATCCAAGTGACCCGCAGAAATCCAATGCCTTTCCAAGTATATTAATCCAATCCCGACACATCCAACGGGGCTTAGCGCAACAACATCCAATGCGAGAAACAATAGGAAGGCGGCGTCAGAACGGCTGGTTCTCTTCTGCGGAACGGATACGAGTATTTTATTTTTATAGGCTATTTCATCCTTGGGGGAGCACGGCATATGAAGCAATTTGCAATCTCTGTTGATCCCGGGCCTCCTCCCCGGTCCTTTTTTGCGGTCGGGATGCGGCCGCCAGGGTTGCTTTTGCTTGGCGAAACTTTTGGGTGTCACTCACTCGGTTTGTGGTTTTCTTGGGGGGGTAGTGGGGAATACGTTGCATGTTTATTTAAAAACTTTGAGAAATGACATGTCGTATCTAGACAAGCTCGAAGAAATCAGAATGGAGCAAGAAATCTTCGTGGTATGAGAGTCTGGGTTTTCTCTAATATCACACGGTAGAGAATAAGTGTGAGGAGCTTTCTAATATTAAATTGTAAAAAGAATGTATGGTCAAATAAAATTAATAGGAAGTCATGAAAGTAAACCACTTTACAAGTGTGACTTAATTTTGATATTTTCTCTAATTGCTCATACTTACAAATGTTTATTAAACAACCTGATATCAGAAAAAGTTAATTTTATGAGTTGAAAAGTAGGTAATTGTATCAATTGATAGACAACTTCAGATTTACCTAATTAAGCATTAATTCAGATTTACCTAATAAATTTAAGCTAAAAGTCTATTTATTAGAGAAGAAAATTAGATGATCCAATCCAGGTAGATGAGCTATGGGTGCTGCAACCTTTTAAAGGTTTAACCCCTATTCCAGTTTTAATGAAAATATTTTTATCAGTTTAATTTGATTTTATATTTTTTTCACGAAAAAGTAGTGATAAAATTGGTTTTGTGACAATTGAATAACACACAACTCTATTATTTTCTTAAAAGTTAAAAATCCGATACAACACAAACATTTTTGAAACCTTAGGCCTCCCCCCCACACAAAAATCCTACATTCACTTTTGGTCGTTATAAGCTATTAACTGATTGATATATTATTGCATCTTTTTTTCAAGTTGACGTGCAATCTATCCCTAAATCATTGGACCGTTATCATAGGCTTGGACTCCTGTTTGGAAAAACTGTTTGATACCAAACCACTGGTCGGCAAACTAAAATACTGTAACTTTTTCCATATCCTATTCACGAAGGATGTAAATACCAGATGAATAAAATTTATACTTATTTTAACCAATATTTGAAGTAGAAGTCATCTTCTCAGAAGTAGAAAGCAACAAAATATTTGATATTAATATAACACTGCCGTCAAATAAATACGATGAATTCGTCGAAACCACCACATTTACAGAGAAATAATGTGAATGAATATAATTCTTGTTAAAATCAATCTCTCATGCAGAAAACATCTTTCAATATGTAATATGTATCTCTTACGAAACAGTCTTGCTTCATTTCTTCATGGAAACTTATATGTTGGGTGCAGAGTTTTCACAAGACACCTCTTTCGAAACTTTTCGGTACCTCACCTCCCCCCTGATTGAAATCCTATAATTACCTTTGATTGTTATAAGCTATTGTTTGGTTGAAACCTTTTTGCTTCTTTTCATATTTTTTCGCACTCTCGTGAAATTTATCCAAGATTCATAGCAAACTCTTTGATACAAATGTAAACCTTGTCGTCAAATAAAATACCACCACATTCATAAAGAAAATAAAATAAATTAATGTGATTATTGTTATAATTAAACATACAAGATCATCTAATAATATTTTCGCCTCTTGCGAAACACGGTCTTGCTTCATTGCTTTTCATCGAGACTACTTCAGTCTGCTATGTACATGGTGTTGGACGAAAACATCTCCTCTTTCGCAGTCGGGTGGGTCTCCTGAAAGAGAACGGGGACAAATCGAAGCCTTTCGAGATGTTGTTTGGGGGGACGTCGCTTTGAGGTGCGTTGACGAAGCGCGAAATGGGAATGTCACAGGGTAAACACGGAGGCGACGAAAGTCGGTGTGGCGATGAAAGCGTTGGATGTCTTCGAGTAAAATGTTTAGAGAAGGTTTTGGTTTGTGTGGAAAGTCTGAGGATGTTTTCAAAGTGTTGCTGAAAAGAGAGTGAATGCATAGATGCGTGGAATTGTGAAAGTGTTTTCTGTTGGTGATGGCAGTCTGGAGTCTGGGAAGACTTCTTTCGTTTGAAATACGTAGTTGTACGAAGATTTGATACTAATTTTCATTTTAATAAGGATTCGATGGTTAAAAATATCAGTTAACATTTCATGAGAAAATACAGTGTGCTTCAATTATTTTTTTAAATAGAGTGGTATAAGTACGAGTAAAAGTTTTCCCCTAAAAACATTAGCATTTTGATATTTACTGCGTTATATTTTTATACACCCTAATGACTTTCAGCAATTTGTTCAGAAATTTTCTCCTTAAAAGAAAGTTTGAATTTGAATTTTCTTCTTAACAATATAGTTAATTTTACTTTACTAATACATGTTAAGATATCTTTTAAATTGTAAATGATTTTTTAAAATTTTTAATATTAAAAATAAAATAAAATTTTAAAGATATTTTAAAAGACATAAATTTAAAGATTGTTTCATATTTTGGAGAAGTGTGATACAGAGTTCCATAGAATTAAGATGCTTTTCAATATTAGTTGTAGTTTTTTCCCTTTCGACAAACATTCATCACAAACTATTTCTAAACATACCTGTATCTTGCTGGTGAGTGAAAAAATTTAAGCTAATTCTTATTTTGTTCTTATACAACAGTTTCGGTCCCCTTCAAAATGTAAATCTTAATCATTAAATTAATCTTAATCTCTTACATCATGTTTTTTTTAAAAACCATAAATGTAAAAAAGTATTTTCCTATCAACCTTTAAATACACAGCGAAATAAAGCCAAACGAGCAATAACCGACACTATTCTGGGACCCCATTCCCCCGCCAGGAGATATCCCTAGGATTTAGTCACGGATCTCTTTCAGCGTGTGGTTTGTCACATCGAGGAGACCTTCGGGGGCTTACAATCAAATCCCTTATGCGGGAATTACACGAATCCGGCACCGAAAAAAAAACGGGACCTCCCGGAAATAAATCCCAGAGTAAATTTAAGAATTTCCCTACGCCCCCAGGGGAGGGATTGAGGGGATTAAGTAAGGGGCCCCGTGTGCCCCTTGTTTTCGGCGCTAAAGAGCCTTTAATGAAGATTGAAGAAGCGTTACTTTCTTTCCTTTCACGCTGATGCGCGTTATCTCGCCAAGTCGCCCTATCTTGGCTGCATTTGCATAATTTTCTCGTTTTCTATGGATTTGCTTCGCCCTGGTTGATCTTATTGCTGGGAATGAGTTAATTTTGGAGCTTTGTGCAGTAGAAATTGAGAGAAAGGAGTATGGGGAGCTGCTTTTTCTTTCTTCTATGTTTGATGGATAGCTTTGGAGGACGTGTTTGTTTATGAATGGATGTTATTACGTTGGAAAGAGTGTTTTTTTGGGGGGGGTGGAGTGTTTTGTAAAAAATGAAGAAAGAAAGGAGGGGGAAGATAAAAGTTTCTCTTAAATCCTTTGAAACATTTGCTTTGATGTGATAAATTTTTAATGGCGAGGAGATGAACACACAAATTATTAATAAAAATCTTCACAGACACATGAAAATGCATATTACTTAAACAATAATAAAATAAGTAAAAAAAAGATTTTTTAAAAAACGCTTTTATTGAAGTGTTCTAAAAGGTAAAAAATAATTTTTTCGGTTTGACAAATAATTTATTGGGAAGTAGAAAATAACTTTTTGGTAAGTAAAAAAACTGATTTTCTAATCACTAAAAATAAAAGCGTGGGCGCTAGTAATTTTTAATATTTTTTAAATTTAATTTTTTTTACAGGACAGTGACACTAACATCCTTGCCAAACGGGGATTCGAACCCCAGACGTACGGCTTTGCATCAGTCAGATGCTCTAACGACCAGGCCATTACGTCGGCATTTATGTATAATTTTATATAAATAAAAATACCTAACAGAGAATTTAAAGTGAATCCATCCCACTCAAAACTCATGAATGAGAAATTTGTAAATCTAACGTCATAGAACATAGAATAAAGAAGTTAGAATATATAGTGAATTAAGAATGACTAGCGCCCACGCTTTTATTTTTAGTGATTAGAAAATCAGTTTTTTTTACTTACCAAAAAGTTATTTTCTACTTCCCAATAAATTATTTGTCAAACCGAAAAAATTATTTTTGACCTTTTAGAACACTTCAATAAAAGCGTTTTTTAAAAAATCTTTTTTTTACTTATTTTATTTTCTACTTTTTAGTCATGGTACTTTTTAACAAAAACTCACAAGAAAAAATGTATTTATTTCAACCATATTTAATGTTATGTTAGGATGGAATTTTAGTTTCATGTATAACAAAAAATTTTCACATATCTGACAAAGTAGAACAATCCTCTGACGACTCAGCAGGACAATCAACTCCAAAGTTAATTTTAAAATCTATTTAATTTTGCTGGGTACGTTATAATAACAGAGCTGAGCAAGAAAAATACCTCGCACAAAGAATATATTCCTCGCATCCGCTCAATCACCGATGAAATCCATCGATATCAAAAAGATTCACAATAAAAAGAAAGCATTCAATAAAATAAAAAAACAATCGTAAGAAACTCAGAATTAGTGTGTGTATCAAGGAGCAAACAGTACCATCCAGTCTTTTCAGTAGTCAATAAATTATAAAAGAACATATTTTTCTTCTCGGCGATTTTCGGCGATATTTTCGGCGATTTCTCGCTCTCCTGGCGATTTCTTTCTCGCGGTTATTATCTTAAATCGCTAATTATCTTAATTGTTAATTGGAAGGTAAAAAATCACGTTTTGAAGATTAAATATTGTAGTTATATACTTAGTATATTATCTTACAGGTTTTGGGAGCCATTGGCTTCACGGAATGTCTCAAATATGAATTAAAAGGATAACTAAAAACACTCGTTAATTACCTAAATTACGGAGGTTTTGACTAGTTGATGATTGAATATTGCATTGTCATCGAGTTTCCACCACGGTGCAAAGTTTCAGAACTTTATATCGTTTGGAAGTGCCTGAAATATTATGTACAAGCATCCAGAAAGAAAAAAGTGATTATTCGTCTATAATTATCGTAATTACTGGGCAATTCTCGTTTTGACTTTTGAATATGATGAAGTTATGCCTTATAAACAATTGTGCACGGTTTAGGGAGAATAGCTCCTTGGGAAAGGTATCAAATTCTGGTTTTTCTGTTAATTAAAAATACTCGTTAATTAACTTAATCCTTTGGTTGTTTGACTAGATAATGGTTGGATATTGGAGTGTCATGAGGGTTCCACCTATGTGTAAAGTTTTGGGGCCCTGACATATCGGGAAGTTCCCGAAAATCGAGTTTTAAAATTCCACGCGTAAAACGCCGCCAAAAGCAAGTAGAATAAAAGCGTTTAAAAATATTAAAAAGGAGAGTTCTTCACCAGTAACCTCTGGTTAGAGGAATGTGTGAGAAAACTCCAGCTCTCAAGCGTCGCCTCCAACCGTGGACCGGTTTCGCCCTTGTTAGGGCTCATCAGCACGGTATAGGAAGGTAACGCAAGAGAGCGGAGGGAGAAACGGAAGTCCTCCACCATCTGCCGGAATGAACTGCGCATTCCATAGAACAGATTTAATTCTCGAAAGGCAAGGTATGAAAAGAAGAGTTCCGCTTTTTCCGTTATAGTCGGCTAGACTAAAAGCTCTCCCTCCGCTCTCTTGCGTTACCTTCCTATACCGTGCTGATGAGCCCTAACAAGGGTGAAACCGGTCCACGGTTGGAGGCGACGCTTGAGAGCTGGAGTTTTCTCACAATAAAAATATTAATACAGTTAAGATAAAAATACAAAGACTTAAAAATCTAGGATCTAATGGAGTTGATCTAGCGGCCGCTAGATCTTAAAGGATTGGAAACAACAACATACTTTAAGTAAATTTGAGGAAGAATCTGTGGATGGATAAGAGTATGATTTATAGTTTAGTTTAGAAGTTTCTTAAACAACTGTATTGAAACAAATCCAAATCGATACTAATGTGTTTCTTAACCTTTTTAATCCTCAGCTGCCCTATTGAAACCAATGGGAAATTTTGTGTGGCTAGGTTTGAAAGGGTCCCACAAAAAATGCAATTTATTTCAAACAAACAGTTTTACATTCTATAATTTAGAATAGTTCTTGTTTACCATATTATGAATTACTTATAACTCAAATAGGAATTTGAGTAATTCAATACAAAAAAACAAGAATAAACCAACCTTGCTGGGCTTACGCCTGCAGTTGGTCGACTTAATTTGTATTTTGTAAACTAACTTGACTTGTAATTTTGACTTGTAATAGGCTGCCCATATGGGTCTCTGACTCCTGGGTAACTCATACATCAAATTTTTTGTATTTATTGTCATTAATCTCTTGTTTTTTATGTGTCTAATTTTGTATGAATTGTTGTTTATTCAAAATAAAATCTCACTCGTGCTTTAAAAATTTGTATTTGTAAAATTTTTTTATCATTTTTGTAGACTTTTAAAGGTTTTTTTTTTCAAATCATTGTTAAAGGATGAGAAAACCATTTTTATGGTTACCACCACCTTAACCCTCTCGGCACCAGAACATCAAAAAAGTGAACAAACTTTTTTTCTTCTTCTCAATGCATCCAAAATGCCCCTATAATTTGTCTGGAAAAATATTTTTCTTGTGTGCACGCCTTCCTAGTTATTTTTATGAGCCTCATATTAGGCCATATGGGCCATATCTTTTTCATTTTAACAGAATATACTTGGTTTAGAACTTATTAAAAGACATGTTCATAATATTAGAAGGTTAAGAAATAAGAAAATATCTACCAACCTATAAAAATGTTCTACAGAAGCTATTATCTAGCTAGTATTTTCTCTTCACAAGCATCAAAGCTTAAAATGTAAACATTGAGGTATAAATCATCTTGCTGCCATTTAGGAACGAATTAAGAAACCATGTAAAAGTCTCTTATGTGATCTACATGAAACAGTGAAGTCACTGATGAAAAGAAAATAAATTTTTGTGTTTACATCATACAAAAATTGAGCTCATATGAGGCCAAGGGTGGCGAGAGGGTTGATCAAACAGAAGCAGCACCTCATATGATTTTTTAAGTTCTGGTAGTTCATAATTTACTTTTTCTGTTGTACATTTTTTACATGTAGTGCAATAGATTCGGTGATGAACACTTTGTTCCTATAGTTTCCCTTTAGTTTTAGAAATGGTTACTAAATGAACCTTATATCTATCTATAAGGTATTCAATAATTTTTGTATAGTCTTTCGAAAATATACTCCTTTTTTATGAGATTATCTTATTTGGAGCGTTTATAAATTTCCTGTTTTGGACTCTTCGATAAAATCTAAAGAAAGACATGCTTATCTTAGAACTGGCCCACCAAATGTTACTACCACCTCATTTTTGTCAACATAAAAAATAAATTTGACGTTAATCTAATGAATTTGAAAATAAGCTTTCATATACATTGTCATTAGACAAAAAACGCACTTAAGCTCCATGCTAAAAGCTAACAAATCTCATTTTATAACCCATACTCTCAACCCTTTCCTCCCCTCGGTTCAGTTCCCTTCAAAAGATACTCAACAAAATATCCCCCACATCAGAATTTTTCTTCCACCTGTACGCCTCCGCCAAGTGCACTCGCACCGAAGATGGAACTACTTCCATCCGCCGGTTAATAGACACTTACTCAACGCTTTGATAGGAGAAGGGAGTGCAAGGGCTCGGCTAACAAGGTTGCGCATATTCAATTATGGGACCGATATTGGACATTTAGCAGAGACGCTTCAACCCCCTGATTGGATTTGTCAAGGGTGGAGTGACAATAGGAATCCTTTCGAATGTCATTAGGGAGGACGAGGGGTGGAGGGTTTTGACAGGAATAAAGTGAGTTAGGGATGTGACGCTCCCTGAGAGAGGTTTTGGAGATGGCTGGAGGATTTTTTTTCAGGGGTGGAGATGTGTAACCTTTTCACCCATGTTCGATTTGTGTTTGTTGGCCTTTTAAAATGTTCCGATTCACTCACCGTCGCCTGATAGGGGGAGTAGAGAGCCTGTATATGAGAGAGAGACGACAACTCGCTTAAAAGCTTCTCTGCGCATCCTTGCGCGCAGTTAAAACTGTCCAAATCTCCAATTCTGTCCAAACTGTATCATGCCGCTTATCTCGCTCCCATGCTAATCCTATGAAGGAAACCTGCGGTGAACAGAAAACACTGTTGACCAATCAGCGCGCTATACCGGGTTGTCGCCTCTCTCGTATACAGGCTCTCTAAGTGGGAGAACCCCCACCCAAGTGTGCGAAATGCAATGTCATACTTGTATACACCATCAAACACATCATATGGGAATTCCCTCTTTTAACTCACCTAGAAAGTATGTTTTCAAAAAAAATTACGTTGCCTGAAATTTTACACCTTCATTACGATTTTAAACTCATCCTCAAATTCATTCAACTTATTGATTTTTTATGAATCATATTTAAACTTTTACTCTTATTCTATTTTAAAAATGACTTTTTATTGTATTTTTAAGGAGAGATGTATAGAGTGCATCCGACAAAAGCCTTTACCCAGCAAAAGAAATCAACAAAATTTCTTCGAAAAAGTGAAGGGAATTTGGACACTTTGTCTGCAGTTTTCTCTGGGAAGTCTGCAGCTTTCTCTGGGAAATCTGCAGTTTTCTTTGGAAACTATGTAGTTTTTATAAGACCGCTGAATGACCGCCTTTAGAATGTATTCAATACTGCTGTAAAAATAACTGCAGACTTACGTGCTGAAATCCTATTGCTACAAAATAACTACAGACTTCTTTGAGAAAACTGCACTTTTGACGCTTTTTTGAAGGAATTTTGGACATGTTTTTTTGCTGGGTAGCCTTCTAAATTGGTTTTAATTTGTCTTGTCTAGCGCATAATGTTCTGATATGGATCATGCGCCATAAAACACCAACCAACCAAACTTTTAAAATGATGGCTGCATGTTGAAGGCGCAAGTTAAGCCGAGACTTAATCCGAATATTCGGCGAGTTCATATATCTGTAGTATCCCTTTGTTAAATTTGAATTTACAATAGAAATCGCAATACATCGATGGTATTTTTTATTGGGTAAGGAGGGTTTAAACCGTTTGTAATTTCTTATTTAAAAAATTTTAAAATTTTTAAATTTTCTTAATTAAATTTATTACATTTTAATTATTTTTAACACTTAAAATTTTTTTATTTGGTTTTAAACTACATTTTACAAGATAATAAATATGTTGATTGGAGAGAATAGAATATATTGATGGGGTAAAGAAATCTATAAAAATAAATTGTATGTAAAACATAGTATTAATTTGCTCAAACGAACGAGTAAGGGAAATTTTCATGCATATTAGTATACCTCAAATTAATAAAAAGTATTAATTCATAGCTGGTTTGCTTGCCTTTTGTGTGACCAATAGATTTTCTCCTAACTCTACATCCCATACAGTACAGCCGTATTCACCGGAGAAGGAAAACCCGTTTTAAGCCAGAGTTGGCGAATAATTTTGATTCCAGATTATTATTGCCTTAATTAAAGGTTTAAGATTAAAAAAAACTCCAGACTTTAAAAAGGGAGGATAAAGTTGAATTCATCTCAGGTTAAGGTCAGGTTAGTGGTAAACATAGCCGTTAATGTTAAATGTTATCAAGAAGGCACTATTTGAAATAAATAACTTATTTAGATGGTACAATTCATTAAATGAAAACTTTCCTATCAAATTATTTTTCATGAATATAAAACGAAAATTATTTTTTTAAATTGTCCCTTTCACTTCATTTATGCTCTTCACAAAATAAATTATAATAAACTCTATTGCGCCCCTTAAATGGTGGACCTCACTTACTTTTCACGATGATTTATTTCATTCGGCACAGCTGTGGACCACAGAAGGCAATATTTTTCCTAACAGAGGAAATCGAAACAATCTTTCCAAAAAGAGAAATCCTTTTATTAAGGAAAAGAAAATCAAATAATGCCTTTAAAGCCCCCCACGCAACAACAAAAACCGGAAAGCGAAAAAAGAACCGAATCCGTTCGATCCACTCCCGAAATCGAAAACGGGGAACAGGATCAGGTGTTACGCAGAGCCATTTTATGTTTTAAGTCAACTCCAGAGATCCCATTTTGACTTTTTATTAGAAACAGGATCAAGTGGAGTTCTTTTTCTCGTGTTTTGAGATGCAAGGAGCTTTCTAGGAGTGTGCCCTGTGCCACCTGATACCGTTCCAAGTTTTTTTCTTTTTCAAAATGAGCGAATTTGTATTCTATTGAAGTAACGAGATTCTGTTGAGTAATTTGAGTATTATTTAAAAGGACTTATCAGTAAGCTGTCTTATTGGTAGCGAGATAAAAAAAGAGTTTATCATGAATTTGCATGATTCTGGGAGATTGAATATTTTGAGAGTGTAATTTGATAGAATCATTCGCTTTAAATTTAAATAAATTTCAATTAATTCTAGAAGATTTGCCTTATTCACAAAGGTTAAAGATTAAAAAAACTCCAGATTTTAAAAAGGGAGGATAAAGTTGAATTCATTTCCTTTTAAGTTAAATGCTGTAAATTTAAACCAATCAAAATAAGAAAATTTAAAATTCTTCTTCTTCAGCAGCACTACAGCCTGGTGCAAGGCCAAGGCTTTCTCCATCTGCATCCTCCAGGCGGCACGACTTTTTGCCAGGTTTCTCCACCTATTAACTCCCAAGATCTCCAAATCTCTTTCCACACAGTCCATCAACCACCTTGTTGCTGGTTTACCTCTTCTCCTTGTACCCTCAATCTTTGAAAAAGTTAGTTTTTTAACAGGGTCCAAATCTGCACGTCGAAAAACGTGCCCCAGCCATCTAATTCTGTTGGATTTAATAACTCTCAAGATGTTAGGTTGTCTGTATTTAGTTAAAATTACAATTTATTATTTTGCGCATGCCACTACTTTTCTTTTAGCATGATAATCCAGGGGGGCAACCTTTTTGGTAAAAGTGTCACTATTTGAGTTGAAATACTTTTGTGTGCCAATACTAATTTTCCGATTGACCAAATGTATAACACATTTCTTCCATTCAAGTTTCATGATTATGTGAATATCTCCACAAATTTCTTTTAATATTTGCAAAAGCAAAAGTTGTCGGAAACAAAAAAAAATCTTTCAATTTCCACAAGTTGGGTTAACTCATATACTCTTTCTTCTGGTTTGCATGTAGCAAAAGAACAAAAAAGTTAGGAAGATAGCAACAACATGCACCATTAGGGTGGTCCTAATTTTTCAAACTCGGAATTTCTTCGGTCGCAACCCTCAACTTTTTTCCTTAAGGTATGAAATGAAAGTGTACCAAATATTTTTTAAATATTTTAATATTAACACGTGCCGCAAAGCGATTGAAGTTATACTACGGTAAAAGCGCAAGACTCCGTCACCACTCGGGAAGAAAAGCCGGCTCCGGCGCATTTTCTACCGCATGGCAGAAGACGCTGGCGGGCGTTCTTAAAAACAAGACTTTCAAAGGCAGTATCTTCATGTATTTTGAGATAAACTTGAAAACCTCCTACACTATGGTTATTGCATATATTTTAGGGTGTAATTCATTATTATAAGTAAATTCCAATGGAGGATTTAAGGTAAAGTGGACGAGGGTTGGGTCCAACGAGGGTTTCCCAAAGAGGGTTGGGACAAAAAACAAAACTTAAATGTCCTGTTCAAAGCAATGAAAATTAGATTTTAAATGTAACTCATCATAATTAAAAGCCTTATATAGAAATTTACTCTGAATTTTATAAGCTTAAGTTCAAATAATACATTTTAATTTTTTGAAATCAGTGTTAATTTATGAATTTGTGTTAAAAAAGGCCTTTGAAGCTAGTGTTACTGTATCCCTTGGACCTTATGTACTTTTATTTAAATTTTTTCAAAAACACAATCGGAAGAGACAAAGAAGAAATTCTTAAGTTTGAACTTTGAGTGCTCTTGAACACTGACCGAGGTATGGCTATAAAGATTTCTACAGTTAACTGTAGCACTTTTAGAAAATCGGGAAGCAAAAACGATTAAATTTAGACAACGTTGGTGCTTTCCGTCCTGCCATAGGTGGATGACTAAAGCAATTTATTGCTTAAAATAATTATTTTTAGAAATGAGGTTAATTTGGATAATCGAGAACTACAAGGATTAAAATGTACGAGTATATTCATTGAATCTGGTTTGATGTGTAAATGGCTCACAAAGCCACATTTAAATATTTGAAATTCATGAGGGCCTGTTTTTCTACAGAGAAATTAATGAAAATATGTCTATAGCAGTATTGAAAATGATTATTCATGGAGGGTTTCTTGATAGAGGAGACAGTTGCCTTAGCCTTTTTCGATGCGATTGTCGCCACACATTTTCCCCACACAACAATGAGCTGCAAAGAGTTTAAAGAGAAAGAATCCACCCATGTATCAGAGTGGTCCCAAATTAGTTATGAAAAACTGGCAGAACTCTGAGATAAATCTAGTCGATTTTGTGGCAAAATGAACCGAAAACTTTTTTCGAAGGTTTTTAAGTTATTTTCAGACTTTATTTTTAGAAATACTTTAACGTCAAACTTGTGATGATATTATCAGGAAGGATTTAAAGTCGTCAGTAATAGTCTGTTGTAAATGATTCTGCAGAAAGGGGAATCAAGCTCATTGAGGAGTAAAACTATATTTTAACGCATAATGAGGAGCAAATACAACACCTTTAAAAATAGGTCAAAGGCTATAAAGTCAAATATTCTTCATGTTTAAGCATTTTCTGTTAAAAAAGTATTGAAATAAATCGAATAATATATTTTAAATGAATTTTATGAGTTTTCAAAGTTTTGAGAATTGTGATGTTTTATCAGATTTTCATCCCTTTTGCGGCACGCGTTAATATTTACCGATTCAAATAAAATTTTTACCAGTTACTTACTACCCCATAAGTAAAAAAATTAGGGGGTGCGACTTCAAAAATTCCGAAAATTTTTTTTTACCATTATACTTAGGACCACCCTAATGCACCATATACTTTTTCCTCTCAAACCCCCATTCCTCTTCTTCAAACAGTTCTTCCCCCTCCATCACATTCAATCCAGAAAAACCATAGAAATTCACTTTAAAACCCCCTTTTACTTAACACTTTCTTCACCATCCCCTCCCTTTTCAATATTTTCTAAAGGAGGAAGTCGCTTTGAAAAGTGAACAAGACAGAAAAAAATAATAACTTAATTTACGCTCAGCTCCCACCCATTAAAATCCCATCCCAAGAGTTAAACGGATTATTACACACTCTATAACAGGAAGGAAAGATGGACTTGTTTCTTACTCAATTCGTTGCTTAACATCGCATTAAATGATGTTATCGGGAGGTACAGTTTAGGGGTATAGGAGCACGAAGCTGAATGATGGGTTGTCATGAATGTGCAGAACTTCAACAAGGGCTGGGTAGGTAATTACAGGCCCTGTAAATCGATTCTATAATCATATTTTTGATTTTAGTTATATTTTCTGGTCTTGCAGCAAGTTAGTAATATGCTTTTAAGACGCGTATATTTACTCCTGTCAAAACTCTAAATAGAAATTTTCGGATTTAATTGAAAGGGAGTAAATACATCGTATAATGGATGAATCTCAAGGGCCTATTAACTTGCAAAGTTCTTTAATGTTTTAGGCACATCAGGGTTAACACACAACGGATATACGAAAAATCCGGTCAATGCAAAAATCGGTTAGAAAAAACCGTTCTATGAAAAACAAATGTATTACATGTGTAAAGCTACGATTTTTTTTGCTTTTGACCAGTTTTTGCATTGACCGGAATTATCACGACACTCACACAACTTGGGGTTTATCATATTCATTTAAACTAGAGTTTGTTATTATTTTTCGAATAATTTTAAGTATTGCGCTTTCTTTCTTATAAAACGATAAAACTATATTTTAATATTTACACCTTAAATAATGTTTACTGTTTTTTTTTATTTTCTCCTTCTCATAAATGAAGATTTCTGGGGAAGAATGGTTTTTGTCCATTTCAACACATCTTAAGTATAAGGTTGACGGTAACCATGTTTGACTACAGCTTAAACTTTAGACCCGGCAAACTGGGCTAAAGGGAAAAAATTGAAACTTTGAATCTTAATAATTCTAAAACTAATTCGATTTTTTAAAAAACGAAACGACAATCTTTTTGTAAAAAATAATTGTATATGTGTGTAAAATATTGTACTTCTACCATGATTAGTTTTTCTTTTATAACGAAAAAAATTTTCCGATTATTTCATTGGCTGCTGCGAAACAAACACGAGTTAGCGAGTTTGGCGTCGGGCCAAAAGTTTAAGCTGTGGTCAAACATGGCGACCGACAACCTATACTAAAGATGAGCTCAAATGGACAAAAACCATTCTTCCCCATAGGTCTTTAAATGATATAAATTTGTAGTGAGTTACACCGAATGTAACAGGATCAAACAAAATGTAGGTATTCAGCGCCCTTTTTTGAAGTTCTAATCAAGATTAACTAGTAGTATTCAATTTTTTTCGTTCCAGATAAAACATGAGGATAAATCCCCATGCAGAATTTAAAGCTTGAAATTTCAGTTTCAACTTGCATCAGTAAAGTTAATAGGTGGCAATAAATATTTTTTATGCTTCATCAAATGGGTAAGCAAATCATTTTCAAATAATTCGATTAGTTTCAGCACTACCGTGACCGACCCGCCCTATCCTGATCCTGTTATCTTATCCATCGCGTTTGATGAGTTTTGAAGAACAAGTAATAATGCTGCTCAAAGCTAATGAAAGTGATGACGTATTTTTTTCACTGGTGGGTCTAGTTTGCTTAAGACCTGTAGACACGAGTTTGATTAGCTGATAAGATTGTGATTGATGTTAGTGAAAAAAAGAAACCAAAAACAGCTTTTAAATCCTAATGGTGGGTAGTGTTTTTTGTGACAAGTTAAAAAAGAATGGAAAGCGAATGAAGCAGAGTATGATTATAATATAATTAATAGTACTACTGCTTTAAATCTGTATTGAATGTATTCTAATACTCATTCTGAGTACCACTAAGTTCATTGAACTTAATTAAGAGTAAACTTAAGTTTACTGTTATGTCGCATGTGTTGTTCCTATGAAGAAAGCATTTTTGGACGGATTTTATGTATGACAATGACAATTATTAAAATTTTTACTACCAACTACCATGAAACATACCTAAATAGAATTACAATATTCAAGAGTCATAAAACTACCACAGTAGGGTAAACTTTTACTTTTTAATAACACTTGAAAAATAAACATGTGGAAATATTGACGAGTCCTAAGGGCATATCGAAATAAAATCCCTTCAAAGTCTATAGTCTTAAATTATTTTTTCCAAAAGGAAACTAGCTTAAATACCCTTATTACAATCTAAAACTCATTAAAATTCTTTTCCGTTCTTTCTATTCTCCTTGTAGTAAATCTATGATTCAAAAATCTCTTAAAAACCTATACTTTCAACAAAGAGTTTGAAAAATATTTCAAAGAGTCGGAATACAAATTGCTATCTACTAAGTTTAAATTATAACTACTTACACAAGTATGTGATTTTTAGTTAGATGTTTTTATATTGTCAAGCAAATTTAAAAACTTAAATATTTAAAAAATATTATTATTCCCCCAAAAAATTATTCTGAGAAAACACTCTATGCGTAAATTTTCATTAACAACTTCCCACTCAATTGATATAAAATTCTTCAGTAAAAGGAAATTCATGTTGGTCCATCAAGAACCTAAAAGAATAAAGAAAAAAATACCATCAAGTCTTGGAAAACAAAAACAAAATTTAATACCACTCAGATCCAACCACTAAAAGATCTGAGACTCCGAGGGAGGGGGATCTGACCACATCAGCACCCCGCAGTGAGGAATTCCTAAAGAGGTCTTTACCTCCCCTCTGCTACTCCATAAAAAAAGAATATTTTCAATTAAAGGGGCTTGAGTGGTGACACCCAGAATGGGCAGGAACAAATGAATGGATCTCGTTAGGTGGTTGGATGGATGTATCGCTGTGAAATTCCTCCATTCTTCTTGGGGTGACCCTTGAGATGGAGGAGTAATTGGTTATCTCCAGTGGTTACCAATTACTCCTCGAGGAAGGAGACCACTGAGAGGAGAATTGATGATATTTCCCAAATAATTCCTTAACACTATTATTTTCTTAAAGATGATATAGATAGGTGTAATAATAATTATTCACTGTTATTAAACAATTAAGTATTTTAATAAAAGTAAATTTACAAAACTCAAAACGGGAGGCTAAAAGTAACTTTTTAATCGCATGTGTAAATTTTTATCGCGTTCACCGCGTAAAATTTTACGTTCTTCTTTAGCCCTTAATGAAGGGGCAAAACCCATGTATATGTTACGGGCAATGTGATAAATCGTGCATTATTAATAATGCCCAAAGTGGAGGAGGGCAATGTGATGGCATTCAATGGCATTTATCAATGAAATTTATTACTTTGCCCGCTTTCATCTCTGGGCATTATTAATAATGCCAAATTAATCACTTTGCCCGGAACATATACAGTAAAATTTTGAAATATTCTAAAGATATGAACATGTATTTGTATTTAATCCGTTTGTAACTTGTTTGTGGTATTAAACATAGGGAAGATTATTATATGCTTTATTAAATAAGGCGGATTTTACTAATGTCCTGTTTTCTAACACAAGACAGTGCTAATAAATAAAAAGTTGATAGAATAGAAAAATATTATGATCCATCTATTGAAAATATGATAAAGTAATTTGGGAATTCTATTATTTTGCTAATTTTATTAAATCTAACATAAGCAGTATTAACTCATTTCTTTAAGAATGATAGCCTTTATGCGTATATTGCCTATTATGAATATTAATATTATTCCAAACAAGTAAATTAAACAACGCCCTCATAAAATTTGCAAATTTCCAACCATCAAAACGAGTCATAAGCAGATAAAAAATTAAGCACGTATTTAAACGGACATTAAGAATAACTTGCTCCACTGCAAACATTTTCCCAAACCCATCAAGCCAAACAATAAAATAAAACGGCCACGAAATATGCGAGGACTAAACGGCCCACGTGAGCCCTCGTTCCACTGACAAAATTAGCACCGTAAGTACCATCCCGTACCTTTATTAGCAAAACGTGGCTATATCGCTGGCTCATTGAAGTTTAATGCCCCAACTCCCAACAGTCCTTTACAGCCATTTCATCCTGGCTAATCGCTACTTCATTGAAATAAATGTCCCTATTCAAAACCCTGACGCGACAAAACGTGGTTTTCCGACCAAATTATAAAACATGGAAACTCTTCATCATCCATCTCTCCATGTGTTTCCCAATTAGATATCTGATGGAGTGTTAGGAGGAACAGTGAACTAAGTTCATTTGGGTTGGATGAAATTTGTTTTCTGTAACTACTAGACAAGTTAAAATTGCGCTTTCATGCAAGTTTTGATGATTTTAATATGTGAAATACTCTCTCTTAACAAGGTAATTTCTGAGCGAATTATATTTGTTTTAATTTTTGAGTTTTTTTTTCTAAACTGTGGCAAAAGAAAATTTCTATGCGTGTCTGAAGTTGTTAGGTTGTATCATAGTTTTTTCATCACAACAGTAAAA
Organism: Tetragnatha versicolor; assembly: GCA_024610705.1. Classification (NCBI taxonomy): domain Eukaryota; kingdom Metazoa; phylum Arthropoda; class Arachnida; order Araneae; family Tetragnathidae; genus Tetragnatha; species Tetragnatha versicolor. Next base: position 37,225,914 of record JANDEH010000003.1, read on the forward strand.
ATTTCATTAAAGGTTACCAACATATATGTGACTTGGGAAAGGGAGAAATTCCATGAAACCTTGTAGACAAACTTTAACTCTTTCAGTTCTATAGCCACCCTAAATTTCAAAGGATTCAGTGGTAATTCCGGGTGGTCTAGGATTAAAAAAGACCTTTAAAGTTTACTGTGAAAAACGTACACTTTTTAGGGTAGCAATTTATTTAAACATAGAATAATATTTGGACTAAAAAATTAGCCTCTATTTTATTAAAGATCAAATATTGAGCATTTACGTATGTGCCAGAATGTTACGGTCTTGCAAACGATGAGTGTTTTTTAAGACTTTATTAATTAATTTTTTTCTCTTTATAAAATTTCAACAAAAAAAATCTTCTACTGGATTGCAAATCGTACTGAGGCTACGAAAAACAATACTCCACGCAAAACAAAACGCATCACAAAATTTACATAAAAATGAACTTAGCCCTCTTTCCCTGTAAACCTTCCCCTTTTTTCCACCCCTCCCCGAGGGGGCAGGTAAAAATCTCATAACAATTCATTCTCGTTTAGAATCGGACAGGCGGCCTGACAGAGGTGAATATTTCATTCGTTACCTTCCCACCCGCTGTGGTTTAGAGAGTGCAATTTTATTAGAACACGGTGTAAGAGAGGTTTTGAGGGAGGGGAGCTCGATCCCGAAGGAGCGATCAACCGGTTGTTGCGCCGCTAACAAAAGATGGGAGGGGGAGTGATGGGTAGGTTTCTTTTCCGTTTCGGGGGTGGTTTTGATGAATTCTGGATCCCCAGATGAGAAATAAAGAATTGTAGGCGAGTGAAACTTGGATGGAGATTCGGGATTTGTTTCGTCTGAAAGGAATATTATTTTGTAACAGAAGCATATATTTTTTTATTTTGTGCACCGCGTGAAATAATTTGCATTGTAAATATATGGAATTTTCACATCTATATGTTGTGTTTACGCATAAACCATTGATTAATGATGATATTATAATGGAAATTAACAAGGAAAGCTCTCAATATTAAACAAGTTTTGAACAGGCTTTTTACTCATGCAAAAATTTACTTCGGAAGTACCCATGTCACTAAGTACATGTGCACAGTTTTAATCTTTAGGGGGGCCATATAATACACAGAGTAAAGATACTTCAGAGAGTCCATTTCCATAGACGCTAATGGCAACTTTTTTAACATGGGTTTTCCCATAGACGGTGGCGTTTCTATGTGATAACGGTGGAACTAACCAGAGAATATGACGTAGCGTTGTTGACTCTCTACAATCGAGCTACAGCCCATACACTCTCTCAATGAGCCCCGCCCACTTTCAAATCGCTAAAGAGGGAAAAAAAATTATATATTTTCCCGGTTATTAAAACAGTTGCGTGTATCTTTCTTTCGAACATGCGGTGGGGATAATTTCTTAGACATTACAAGTCTTCTGATGTCACGCTCTCCAGGGACTCACTCAATGTTCTGCCCAGGCTCGGATCTCTCGCCGGCTTTTATACTGATCTGCCCGTGACGTCACTATCTCGCATCTTCTTTAAAGTGACGATGGACCGTGAGTTCCTCTGGAATCGAACTCACAACTCCAACTCCACATTTAATTCAATTTAAACATATAACTACACATTTAATGATCATTTCTGCGACCACAATCACTGATAAGAGATATTAAACGCCAGAACAAACGACATCAATATTTATAATAGGGAAAGTTTAGTAACTGTCAGGGAAAGTTTTCAACCATAAGGGAAAAGTTTCATTGATCAGGGGAAAAATAGCAGAGATTGAGAAATTCAAATGCAGCCTCCATAAAAAGTTCAAAGTCCAATGAGAATCACTCGTTTCCTTTAGTCCCCGCCCACACTAATTATTGACAGCTGGAGGGTCGAAACGCCACTATGCGATAACTGTAGAACTATTTTAGTAAAATCGCGTTTTGGACTCTCTGAATTATCTTTACTCTGTGATATAATACTGGTACAACCAAAAAATATCTTATATATCCGCGAAGGCCAGAAAAATTCATATAAATAAAAAACATTGGTTGCACAGTCGTTAAATAAGACTGATTTTCACGTGCATAATGTATTTAAAATTTAAGAGAACAAATTGTTGTTATTTTAGAGAATTTATTATTGTATCGAATTAGAAAATGTGTGCTGGTGAGACTGTATGTAGTGAAGGTCTCTTATAATGAAATACAGTTCTCTGGAAACATAAAATAATCTATTAGGAAGAAAAAGTCGATATTCTTTAATTGTAAGAAAGCCTCATATCTATTATGTAAAAGGCACTAAACGTAACGTCCATAATTCATCATTGGGGCCCATGAACTCTTTTCTTTCAAATGGGCCCTAAACTGTTTAAAATTACCAGACTTCAAAGCCGGTAAAATGCAAAAAAATTTAAATAAAACTTCTAAAAAGTTGTAAGTTACTACATTTTTCTTTACCAAACATTTCCTATTAATTTAGATCCATTTCGCAGGTTTATAAGGTTTAAGAATTTTTTTCCTCCTGCGTCACTGATAGTGTAGGTTCTCGTTCTCACACAAAACGCCCCAGAAAGTCACTGTTTCCCCAAGTTTCTCAAGGGCCATTTAACATCCAAACGACTCAGAAAATACAACCATATCTCCTACAATCTCTCCCAAAGCGCCCCCCCTAACATTCTCCCTCTCGAAAGTCAAAGAAAATTCCTATTTTAAGACAGGTAGCACTTCGGATTGTCATTCTCAGAGTCATACAGAAGAACCCTCCATTATTTACGGCACCTTCTACAAGAGGGTCTTTAGTGTCGTGTGACACAAAACATAGAACTGAAAAGTGGAGCCCTCCATGTGTTACGGGACTTCTCATCCATCAATGCTGGATTTGGATTACGATGCGTGTTATTTCTTCCGCCCTGAGCTTGTAGTTTTTTTGACAGGTCGCGACAAAGATCATGACGACGTTTTGCCTAATAGCTCATTTTGGGGTGAGACGTGTTTTTTTGTCGTGAGTTGCTGGAACAAGGTGAGGTTTTGTTGGTGTGGTGGAGATGGGTGAGTGTAGGAATTCGTGGGTAAGGGATTTGGCTGTTGTTCCTAGTTTTGTTGATTTGGAGTAGATTTGTGAGTTTTTTCAGGTCAAATTCCGGATATTACTTATAGAAATGTAAAAACAGGATCGGACTGGCCATACCGGCATTTGGGAAAATGCCCAATGGGCCGGGCCGTTTTCGGGGCCACCGACTATAGTCAGTGGCCCCAAAAATTCATAGTTGTATACAACTATGAATTTTTTAAGTAATAACAAATGTAAATTTTAAATTAAACCAAAATGTTAGCCAAATGTTCTACAAATAGGACCTAAAAAATTTCTTTAAAAACTAGTTCAAACACTAAATTTATGGTCAAATTTTCAAACATTTTCTGGAGGGGAGGCCCCCAGACCCCCCCCCTTTCTAATTAAAACTATCATTTTCAATCTTTTACTTTAAGGTTCCTCAAGATGCCAATTTTACCTAAAAATTTATGAGAAAGATACATTGAGCCATTACTTATCCAAGGGGGCTTAAGAATAATTTTAGATTCTCTTGGTGCGAAAACTCAGATTTGGGCCTTATATGACTAAATTTTATACATTTTTTTTCAATATAATTTTGATATTTGGGTCCAAATGTGTTCAAGAACTAGTTAAAACCCTATTTTTTAAGGTCAAATTTCTAAAAAAATTTTTGGGAGGACCTCCAGACCCCCTTCTATTTAGATTTACATTCCTCATAATTTCTTTTCATATAAAGTTATTCGACGAAAATTCCATACACTGAATTTACTTACAAAGAATTTAAAAAATTCATTGAGTTTAATGCATATGCATTTGGGGCTTAAGGAGAATTGTACTATATTTTCTGAGGGTTAAATTTTTAAAAAATTGGGGGGAAGTGTGACGATCCCCCCCTGAAATTTTTAGATCCATAATGATACATTTTCCATGAAAATTCTGCGGTGGGCCGATTCAGACTTAAAATTCCAGGGCCGAAATTTCTTTCTAGTCCGGATCTGTGTAAAAATGTGGTTTATTATTAGTTAATTCATTGAATTTGGGGTAAGATTTTACAGGTAAAACGACTTTTTTAGGTTAGAGTATACTCCTTCATAAAATTGTACTATACTCCTTTGAATACTCCTTCATGTGTGCTCGTCCTTCTTTAGAAGTCTTCTCCAGAGAATTTTGCCTTTGGCGATTGATCTCCAGTTATTAAGCTTTAGATCCATCTCAGCGGGGTCTACCGACTAGATCTAGAATCTAGTAAGGGTTTCATGGAGAACCCTTTAGTATTAGAACCTCTGAAGGTAAATCGAAAAAAAACGGGCCTGGGTGAGATTTTTGGCGAAATTTGATGTTGTCAATGCCGTTTAATGTTGTTAAAGCAATTCAACTTCTATAGAACTGCTTTGCCAGAATTCCCCATTTTATTCGCCATTTTTTGTCTCTAGGCCCGGTTTTTCGGATTAACCCCCTTTGAATTAGATGGGGACATAATAAAGGCATTAGACATTTTAAATCACTCCATACATTTTCATAAGCCACGGTTTAGGAGTAATATTTTCTGTACAGTTAAATATAAAAACTAATTTTAAGACCTCAATAAGAGGACAGGTGGAGCATATAAATCATATTTATAAACCGGACCCAAGAAAACATTCAAAGTTCCCCTTAACTTAATAAACTAAGAACTTATATTATGGGATGTTTTTAAAGCATTACAGAAGAATTCGATGTCTAGATGAAATGAAACAGATGTTTCCATTATTAAATAGTATAACGAATTCATAATATAGTAACATTCCATAAAAGTTTATGTATTATGATGAAATCAATGTAAAAATGCATCCAAATAATCTCGGAAACTAATAGTATACCTATGGTTTTTTCATAAACCCCTTTAACTCAAAAACACAAAGAACGACTCTCACATGCGCTACACAATAGGCCACGGTTAAAGTCAAGCAGCATCGATTGCAAACCCAGAAAAAAACACTCTCCGATACCCTGCCTGACCTCCTTCCCTGTATTAAAATATTCACAGGCCGAAGATGGTATCTGAGGGGCCAGCTGTCTTTGCAACCTGCGCCCTGGGTGACTGATGGGGCGCAATATGGGGGCGCCTGATCGCAATCGCAAGCCAGGGGGCGCTGTTTGAAAAGAACCCCCGATAGATTGATTTTGATACTGGTGGGTGGAAGGGGGATGTAGAAGAGCTGTTAAGGTGGATTTTGAAAGAGTGGGATTTTTGAAGTGAGTCAATCATTGTGAAAGTCGCTTATTATAACGGATTGATGGTTTAAAATGTTATTAAAAAGTTAATAGATTAAAATAGATATAGTTTAAGATAAAGAACAAAGTATGAAATTTCGTTCGTTTTATGTAAATATTAAACTAAAAACTAAACCATCGGCGCAACAGCCCTAGTGGGCCAAGGCCTACGATGCCCATCTTCGTTTTCGTGACCGTGGGGCCTGGGGTGCTAGGCAAATGTCCCAGTTAGGTGGTCAGTCTAACGTGAGACCCCCAGTGTTTAGTTCCCAAGCATGCTTGGTCCTCAGTTTATCGACCCACTGAAGGGATGAAAGGCTGAGTGGACCCTGCCCAGCCCGGGATTTGAACCCCGGACCTGTGGCGTGGAAGCGCGATGCACTACCACTGCCCCACTGGGATCTTTATGTAAATATATTCCATTAATTAAATTATGTTTCATATTCCATACAGGAATTTAAATAATGGAAGAATGGCATTATTACAATCTTAATTGTATACAAAACAAGGGGATTCTTGAGTGAGTACACCTAAGGTCGTTATACCTTCAAACTCTAGTATAACCAGCCTCGCTGGATGAGGCCATGAGCAGAGCTGGCAGAACGTGTGACTGAAAGTCAGTCATCCAGGCACGGATTATGGGGGGGGCGAAGGGGGCGTTCTCCCCTCCCCTTTGGTGTGACATGATTTTTGTTGTGTGTGGTTACGAAAATCAGAGCATGTAGAAAGTCCCGTTTAACAAGCAATGAAACAATAAAAAAAGTTTAAAACATGTTATTTTAGAGTCAAATTATCAAAAATTTTCTAGGGGAGGACCCCCAGACCCCCCCTTTGGTACTTGTAACTATTATTTGCAACAATATTTAATATTAAGTTCAACAAAATGCAAAAATTCTACCATAAAATGTATATTCGAAATTCGGATGAGGTGTACCAAAACGAGTTGAAAAGCTGGGTTTTTTTAACAACAACCTTCAAAGGCTTAAAAAAGTTATTCAAATGTGGAAGAGCGAACATATACTTTCTGTGAAAATCAGAGATAGGCTCGAAAGCAGATGATAATGAAAGATATAATCAAGGGCAAGAAGATGCAGTTATTGAGGAAAGATGTTCAGAAGCAAAAACAGATTCATGAGCTAGGGATGATGAACAGCGGAGAGATGTGATGCTACAGGGTGCCCAAGAGCATTTTGTTAGATTTTTCAAAGTAAAAGTATATCCGTAATTAAAGAAAGGCTCAATAGTAAAGGAGTGTTGAAGAGAAGGTAAAAGTTAACCCTACAATGCATGATTTTTTAAATTCACTTGAAAATCATTTATGTGACTTCTATTATGGTGTAAATTAGTAAAAAAATACTAAAAAAAATTAATTTATTTTTTTTCTACTTTTTATTGGCAAAAAAACTTTGTCCTTGAGAAATTAATTTGTGTCGTTTGTGAAATTAATTGTGAAGTGAAATAAAACCAAATGCTCTAAAAATATAAAAAAACAACTTATCTTTTCAAACCAATTTTGTTTCAAGCTGAAAATGTTTTTTATTTTAATTTATAAGGTCTTTTTATTTTGGCGTTTTCTGTCTCTTGACTTTCGTCTCACTAGCTACTAACAAATGTCTCAAAATAGTACCCCTGCTGCAATCTACTGGCAGTCCAAAGTGCTAATACGATGAAATGTTATATCTATTGTACTTATTGCATGGTGTTGCCGTTTGGAAATGGAAGGATCGAGTAGGAAATGGGAAAAAATGTCGTGTTGCCAAATGGCATCAGTATGCACTGTAGGGTTAAAATGAAAAGGAGAGATGAAGAAGAGAGGCTCAAGAGAAACCAGATGTTGAAGATCAAAGATATGCTAAAGAGCTGGGAGATAATTTTAAAACAGTGTGCGTTAAACAAGATGGGGTGGGAAAATCCGTTCAAATGAATATTCCAGAGGGTTCCTAGGATTTATTTCATTCTTATTCTTATTATCTGTAAAAATTTTCAAGTTTCAAGAGATAAGGCTTCTTTTAGGACAGTTATTCCAACTCGAAAAAATAAGTGTGCATTCAGTTTAAATAAAATAGCAGTACTTAAAATCGTTTACCATGACAAAAATTCAATGATAATAGCACATTTTCCAAGATAAAATATTTTACCCAAAATTATTAGGATGTTTCAAAACAATTATTTGAAGAAATTCATTTTAAATATGTTACCACTTAATAAGTAGTGGTGGTAGTAGTATAAATAATTTAAGTATTCTATCTAACTTCCCCAACCAGGAACGTACACAAAATCAGTTCCCTCCATATTTATCTCTCAACTCCAAAATATCCTCCCTAATAAAAAACACCCCCAAATGAATATTCATATCAACCTGCCTCTTCCAAAAAAAACTTAGGGCCACGCAAAACAAGGGGTCCCAGATTAACCCGGATAAGGGGTGATTGATTCGACGCAAGGGGGCAAGTGTCCCGTTTCCCTTCAAGCGGGCGAGAGAGATAAGATTAATGGGGCAATCAAGCACGCTTAATCATTAAAGAATGCCCCTTCATTTTGGGAGGAGGGCAATATATTGAAGAGCTCAATTTTGGCTCCGTTGGATTTGATTTTGGGGAAGGAGGATAGGGAAGATTATGTCTGGGGGAGCTCGATTCATCATTTTGAGAAGGTTGGCTTTCAATTAACTTGACATAATTTTTAATTTTGTTTTAAATGTAGAATGGCAACATAGTGACGTATGCTTGTTATTTTAGACGATACTCTTCTCTTAATAATGTTATATTTTTCAAAAATTCCACTCTTTTTTTTCATAAAGGAGCAGTAGATTTATCTTCATTTAATGTTTCTAAAGATACTAAATGCACACAAGATCAATGTCTACTTCTCTATTCTTCTTTAACCTTTCAATCCTAAGCCGGCCGAGATTGTCATTGAATCTAATGGGAAATTTGGGGCGGTTAGGTCATAAAAGGTTAAATTGCTTACTTCGATTGAAATACAAATCATATGTTACTAACAAAGAAGTTTTCCATTAAAATAAAAAATGTAACTGATTAAAAGCTAAAGCTAAAAGTGCTTTAAGCATTTAAAAAATCCAATGTTAGAAATTAAATTTCATAGGGATACTTCAAATTTTGGTGAACAAAGATTCCTAGAGTTTTCTCCTATTTCATAAGCGCACTCTCGGTAAGCTTATTAGGCAGATCCATTTGTTTGGAAACCATTGATTCATACTAAACTGTTTCAAATTTACTGTCAAATCAAAGATATTTGAAAACTTAAAAGCTGGAAAATCTCTTTAAAAGCTTGAAAAGCTAAAAAAAAACTTTCAACTTCCATGTACTCTTCTGAAGCTACTTTTTTGCATTCTCTTCTAAACCATAACCAAACCCCAAAATAACATAATAAAAGGGAGGAATTTTTAAACTCTCGTTCAAAATAATCAAATTATAAGTTTAAAAGCATAAATTCACTTTATTTTCAATGTTTCGAAAATAAAAATGAAATCCTTGAGTAATAACGACCAAAAAAAGGGATTCACCAATTTCAATTACATATCATCCAGTCGGAAGAAAAAGATGGAAACCATTGCTCTAGTCTAGGCTATAGTGTCTAAGTTGTATATGAATTTGTCGATTTTATCTGGGATGATCTAGATAAGTTCAAGCCATTCTTCACAGAAAAAAAACACCAACATAGAACTAATTTTTCAAGTCCTTTCAAACGAGAGCACCCTTGTCAAAAGGGATAACAATCCATAATTTATGAAGCTTTATTTACTCAAGAGTGCAGTCATACATAATGGAATCAGGTATCCGGTCGCCTCGACCCGACAATAAACTCCATCTCAAGATTTATATCCGCCCTGTCAAAAATATGAAGAGAATTCTTTTGTTCAGGGCATCCATCAATGTCTCGGAAAACGTGTGTGTCTGCTACAGGGATCATGGAACCCTCAAAATGGCGATTCCGTAACACAATGATTTATATATTCTCGTGAAGAAAAAATTCTTTATATTCGGGTGGATTTTTTTGGAGGGGTGCTTTGAAGACGATTAAATATTTACTCTCGAGAAGTGTACTTTCGGCGACAGGTTGTGCAATATATGGCACCATTTTTCATTGTTGAGGGAAGTAGCATCAGGTTCTTCTTCTCATGTCTAGTGGTCGTGATGTGTCTAGGGTTGCTGTAGGGGGGCTTCTGCAAAGATAGCGTGAATTTTATGCTTTGTCATGAGAATTTTTTTAAGTTTTCAATGTGTTGCTCATATTTTTCAACAAGAATAGTTTCAATCAATGTTAAAGCTTAATGCTTTTCAATAAAATTTTATAACTATATCGCATAATATGCTAGCAAAAGGTAAATAAAAGGAGTTTCAACGTTTTTAATGGGAGAAGAGAGTAAAAAAATTTAGGTATTGAATGGCAAATTGTGCTAAGGTCCTCTCTTTCGGTTAACAGTTAATAAGGTTTGATTTTTTTCTCCTCAGTTTGCATTTTTCTACAGTTTATCTTAAGTTAATTGTTGTTGTTGTTGTCGTGTGCCACTTGGAATACCCAAGCTCCACAAGGATTCAAGGCAAAGGGGGTGCGGCTCCTGAGAAAGTGAGGCCCATAAATGGCAGGAGTCCGACTTCTGCCTCATGAGATGATAGATGCTGCCACTATCTATCGCCACCTCCACAATTTTGCCATGTATCTGAAGGGGAGGGAAATAGTCTCCAGACACCTGGACCCGTGGTAAACTGCGCCATGACGGACCACAGGACTTTCGGACCCACAGATTTAACGAGCACGTACTCCTTAAGTTAATTGGTAAATAGATTATGGAAAATCTGTATCTTCATTCACTTTTACAAAAGTGGAAAAATGTAAGTTGAGGTTTCATGTATAAATACTACGTACTATAAGAATCTATTGTATTTCACACAATTATTCAAGATATAAATTTAAGAATATTCATGTAAAATAGAATAAATCTAATTTCACTAGTCACTAGACCCACTAGTAATCGCATTGAATAACAGGCTTGAATACCTATGATTTTAAAAACGGATGCAGATTCAACTCTACGTGATAATTTTGTTATGGCCTATTTTCTTTGAAGTTCTTAACATGTTTATGCTTTTTAGGTAAACGGGGGAAAATATCTTAAGGTAAGCTGAGGTAAGAGCTTGCGGTTCATCAATGGATCGAGGTGACCCCCCCCAGTTACAGATCTACTCTCCAAACCAATCCAGAACCATTCCCTTCGGGCTTAATCTCTTTAACACTCTCGGAAAAACATGATTACATCCCACTTGGACAGAAAAGAAACGCCGCCAAACGCAGAGATTACGGCCGCGAACCCTCGCCAATTTCTGTCGCACACGCGGATGAAAGCAATTTTCCAGGATTGAGATTATGTGACACATCGCGTCCCATTGACGCGTGGGGGGAGGGGGTTTTGATGACATTGCCCTCCCCCCAGGGGAAATTGCTGCTCTGGAATTCCATTCACTTCCATCGAGAGTGCAATGGAACACCCTGGCCGTAATGGGCTACGGCCGATTTCTACCAGGCGGCTTTGGCGGATAGGAGATTCTCGTATGTCTTCTGTGGAAGGAGATTCTTCCATGCATTTAGATGTGAGAAGAAAGCAAGGTATATTTCGGGTGAAGTTATCGTTTACCTTCGTGCTGAATCGGCTAAAATGATTTACTTGCCATTGACTCAGAATTGTTTTGTCTGTCTATAGAAAACAAGTAAAAGTACTTCATACCCCCTAAAGAAATTCTTACACGCCCTCCAAAAAATTTTTGGGGCATCGCCACTGTCTGTTATGAGACTTCGTTCTCATATTTTTCTACTATATGGTCGGCTTACGGGAGAAAGACAATAACGGTCTTATTCACTGCCCCTTGACCATTGGTTACCCAGCAGCTTGAGAAAGAAAATGATCTTTTCGCTGACTTTTCGCAGTGAATAAAGCCATAAGTCACTTTTGGTGAACATTTTGAAAGAGGTAGAGAACTGTACCAAAGAAAAAGAGGACTCCTTGGATGTACAAAACATATGAATAAATGTTCGTTTTCCCAAGAAATGAAATACAAGCTTCAAATGCAGATTAATTTATCACCAGAAAATTTGTAACATAATTCCATCCAACATAATTTAAAAATGTGTCATGGTTTCGTCCAAAACCAAGCAAATCACGCGCCTGGAATTTTATCAGAAAATTTCGCTTTGGAAAAAATCAAATCCTTTAGAGGAGTATTGCTAAAAGAGTAAAGAAGCATAAAATGCAAGGAAATATAATGAATAAATTAATAAAATTTAGAAGATTGAATTCACCTCCTCTTTTTAAGTACCTTTACATCGTTTGAAATTATACCTTGGTAGTACAAAGCTCATATAAAAGCTTAATTTCTCAATAAACCAATCAGAAAATTTTGCGGGGGGAAAAAGGATTGCCAAGAGTATAGGTAACATCAAATGCAAAGAAGATAATGAAGGAGAATAAAATGGAAGATAATATAAGGAAGGAAATAATATAATTTGGAAGCTTGAATTCATCTTTTCTCTTTTAGTAATTTTACAGCAGCATTTCAAATTATACCTTAGTGCAGGGCTTTACCGAAGGGAGGGTTTTAGGGCTTTACACCCCCACCCAAAATTTTGACATCAATTTTACACTGCCTTTCTTCTTGAAAGTTAGGTGACTTACAAGGAGTGGACCTCTTCGGGTGTAACCCAATGGGTCTCAAAGTCTCAAAATGAGCTATAAACACTACTTTGAGGGAAATTGTATTGTGTATAAGTCATCTAAAACTAAGTACTCTTATGGAGGTAAGAAATAATATTGAATCAACCCCCGAAACAAAAGTTCAATTACGGCTTTGCCTTGGTGGCACAAAGAAAGCACATAAAAAGCTAACTGATAGATTCCTTTCTGAAGTAGATTTGAATGAACGTAGAAGATAAAAACATCATCCTACACAATCAAAATGCGAGAGACAGTGTCACACAAAACATCTCAAATCACGCCAATGTAATCCACACAAAAAAAGAGGTGACTTCAACAATGACCAAAATACACCCTGACAACAACTCCAGAGATTAGATCCCTTAATGAAATGTTTCGAAATCAAATCTCTAGATACATCATTCACATTACACACGCTTCTTCAAGTAATACTATAGCCCTGTAGTAGTGAGAAATGCCGCCTCAATAGCGGCACAAAAAGCTCAGCTAGAAAGGAGAAAAAAATACCATCTCTCTATTTAAGTGTTTTAGGTCTCGAGGGCGGTCAACGACTCATGGCTTTAAAAGAAGAAAGAAGATGAAAAAATATCTCTCGACACCCAGTAAAAAGATTGGAAGGATCTTTTATAGAGATTTCTCTGTTCGGTGGACGTGCCAACTTTCTCACCTTCGACGTGGGATGAGAGATATAAAGTGTTAAGTATCATCAGTATCAGAATGCATCGAAAACGTCACCTCAACGTTTGGTAATCGAATTTGTGATGGGGTTTGGTACAAGTTTTGCGGAATTTATTGAGTAAATATTTGCGCATAATTTTCGAAGGGAAGTATCCCGAATATTTCCAAATATAACCATCTACACAGCTATTTTAAACCTTTGGCTGTTTTAGATGAAATTCAAGATATATTTTCTGCGTAAACTACACATAAAAATTATACTATAAGAAACTGACTGTCGAATTATTTCTTTCCAAGAATTCATTGGAGTGTTGTGCTATTCTATTCACTTATTTTTGCTTTTTTAAATTATTTTCGATTGTGTTATTTTCACAATTCAACTGATACAATCAATATTTAAAATCTGGTAGTAAATTTACTTTTTTAACTCTTAAAAGTACTTTTCTTGCTCCATAATTAGTGTTGAGATAGCTCTATTGTCTCTACATTTCTATGTATCTCACAGCTAAATATGCTCCAGATAAATATCTCGCAATAATTTTCTAAGGGAGAGCTTTATCTCACATAGATTTTTTCTTATGAATTTATAAAAATAGTTTAAGAACCATAGCAAAAGGACCCTTCAAAAAATGTACCTTTTCTTTCTGGGAAAACACTTGAATTACCATTAGGAACAGGTGTTGCCGAAGAAGCGATCCATTAAACTCGTGTGGGGTCTATATAATTAGGAAAACTGAAGGAAGTTGATTAGAAACGCATTATTACAAGATGGCGCAAAACGACTAGAAAAATAATTGTTGAATTAAGTTTTCGAAACGGGGTTGTCCTGTAGTTCTTACGAAAAGATATAATAAGCGTTTGAAATATCTAACTGCCCTGGGTTTCAATATTAAAATCATCAATCAAAATGGGAGATATTTTCTACTCTTAAGAAAGATAATATATTTATGAAGATTAAATAAATAAACTTAATAATAGAGCAAATGTTGTTGTGATAGAAGTTGAAATTTAAGTAGGTTTTTTTCTTAGTTTTCTTGTGTTTTAGCTATTCAAATACTAAACTCTTGGTCAATTAGTACTAATTTTATTTAAAAATGAAGTACTAATTTTATGGATGGTCCAAATGAAAGGTACCATCCATATGAAAGAAATGGATGAAAATTTTTAATTCTGTAGAAATGAATGTTTCCCCAGTAATACTGAAAACGTTTTAAAATAAATAATTTTTATGCTATAATTTTCATCATTGGAAGATACAATCACAATTGATTTTTAACAAGGTTAAATGTTAAAAAATAATTAATAATTTATATTTTATTTGTCAGGTAAAATTGGTTATTTGTACTACAAACATCGGCCGCGCCACAGAAATAAATAAACGACTTTATGAATAATAAATCTGACACTAATTTTCTGATTTACTTTTTCAGACATTATGTTGTATTAAAACATGTTTCAGGTAAATTATTTATATATAGTTTATATTATAGTTTGTTATTAATATTATAGTTTGGGCAGTTAAGTTTAATGCATTCAGTTTTGATTAATAAAAACTTAAGTACGTTTTTTAAAGAAAAACATACAAATTGATTAAAATACTTTTACAGCCATGTTAAAGAAAACAAGAATATATATATAGAAAGCCCATTTTCGCCTTTTGTATGCAACATGTTACTTATTTCCATGGAGCATTTAGATTTAACATCGAAATCTCGAATGTGAAATGTGAACAACTGACCAACCTTTAATCCATAAAATTTATTATTTCATGCGATAACACACGGCACTACAAAGTAGGAAAATGACAAGCGTTGAGAATCAGATTTCCATGAATGAACGCACTCAAGAAAATTTGTCACTTGTAATCTCTGGCTAAAAAGCCATGCGTCAGCCCTTAGGAATGCCGGTTTTGCACATTTTACGATGCAACCAAAATAAACCGGCATTGTAAATATTCTGTGTGAGACACAGGAATGTGCCGAGGTGTTTCCAAGACGGACTTGCGACTAACGAGATAAAAGTGAAGCGAAAGATGCGCCCGCAGTATATTCGTCTTATCGAGTTGTAAATTCGTCGCAGCGAGACACTCATTTGAGATTGTAAATTTTGAGGGAAGGGGGATGTTTTTTTATCACTTTTTTATGTTAAGTAGAACTCTTGCAGTTCAAATAAATCATCCATAACGATCCATAAAAATAACTGGGGACCTAATAACCTACAGTTCCTGAATTTTAGACATATCGATCTAAGTTTTTTTTACATTTAGTGCTGTTTACTAGCTACAAAGTCATTAGAAACACACGTTAGTGAGCTTTTTCTAAAACATTCTCAGATGAATTTTCAAAATGTTACTGACGCAGTAAACTGGTTAGTTTATCATCAGAATACCAGTACCAATTTGTACCAGCAATTAAAACGGTCTTTATGAATACAGCCACTTTTGGAACAGCTTTAGAATAAGTGCACTTTTGGCGAACTCGGCGCCGGCCGCCGTATTTGAAACCCGTCCGCCATGTTTACCTACATTTTCACGGCCAGTCGGCCATGAAATACCGCCAACTTGGCGACCATTCAAAAAGTGGACTTATTCTAAAGCTGTACCCCACTTTTAGATATGAAAATTCGTATCTAAAAGTAGATTTTAGATTCGTATTTTTATTAGTCAACATCCTCGGTTTTATTTTCCTCCATAACTATTCCTACTGCATATACTGTGTATATATTATGTTACAGTTAATCTCCATAATTCGATAATGTACAGACTAATTAAGGTAAAATGAGAATAACCTAAGGTAAAGTACGAAATATTTCATACTTTACCTAGGTATTTCGAACATTATCAAATTATGTAAATTAACTGTAACAATTATAAAATAAACACATTAAATAGTTTTTTCAGTGAACTTAATAAACTAAACAACAATATTTTATTACTCAGATACAGAAACTCTAAAAGAAGTATATAGAACAAAATATTTCATAAAAATCTATGGCTTTTCCCATTACATAATTGTTTTCTCTATTTCAAACTAATGACAGATAGTCTTTTCGGCTAATGATAATAGTGTCATAACATACAGCAAAAAAAACAAGCCTCACATAATTTTTTTTGTACTTAAAATAGTGGGCATATAGGATTAGCAATAAAAGTTTATTTCATACTTATCACTTTGTTAATTAATTGTTCAACATTAAGAAATACGTTTGGCGAATTATACTTATACTTTTAGAATAAAATCTTGCTACAGAAAAGAAAACACCCATGAATTCTATTTCATCATGTTGATTGAATTTTTATATCAATGATTTTGCACTTAAATTTCAATTCAATTAAAAATTCTACTTACACTCTGCAGAATAATAACAGTTTAAACGAAGAACTGAATTTATAGAAAATCTGTTTACAAATTCATTCATACTTCAATGATAAAAACAAACCAACCTAAAAAATTTGAAAAAAGAACTCGCTAATTATTGCACAACGCGAAGAACATCGCAAACGATTTATGAAATTTGAAAATTATGCTTTTATTTATTTAGTATGTTATTCTCCATTTTTTTAATCTTAAGTATTTTTAGAGAAATTGAAAGCAAAAACTTTTTGTAATGAAAACATTTAAGTAAATATTTAGGTAATTCTATTTTGTTATACATTTTGCTCACATTACAATTTTTGAGATCTTTTAGCATTAGGAAAACTACTATACATTTGATAAAAAACCTTGCATTTTGCATAAAGTCGTGTCGTTTATCAAAATCCAATTTAAAGTTAAAGGCTTTCAATAACTTTAACTTTTTGTTTAAACTTTCAATTTCAATAATCTTTACATAAAATTTAAACTTTTAAAAAACGGATGCATTTTTAGAACGCTTTTAACAATTGTAAGCTGAATTATATACGGAAAGATTGGAAAAAGTAAGTAAATTACACAAACATAGGTTATAGAGAAAAAAGGGTCCATCTCCATAGACGCTAATGATAACTTTTCAAGCGTTGATTTTCCCATAGACACTTTGGGACGAGCGGAGGGCCTACTAGCTCAACGTCACCTCTGCTACGTCACTGGCCACTCTCCCACTGAAGCTGTCACTTAAATCGGCAAAAGGGAAAAAAAGCTTCTTTAACATAATCTAAAAAATCTTTTAAATCCGAAGTTTGTTAATACATAATTACAATTAGTCCTTAAAAAGACACTTTTAAATATAATTTTCAAGAAAATCTTCAATTTGTAAAAAAATCACGTCCAGCCTACACATTCAAGGAAGGAAAATATTTTCAATCATTATATCCTTTAATTTACTTGGTATTGCAACTTCTAATAGACTTCGTAATGACTTATTAAGGTTTCATTAGTTCTAGTATTTTATGGATTCTTTTTTAAGCTTTCAATTTTAATAATCTTAGAGTATGAAACAAGTACGATCTCAATCATGTAAGTTTCGTTTAAAATGTCCATATGATACACCAACATTCCTTAATAAAACAATTATAAAAACATTTATTCCCCTTTCATAGAACTGACTGATCAATTTCATTTCCCTTCGCAGTGAGCGATTAATTTCAGATCTATTAAGCCTAAAATGAAACTCAATTCGTTCAATTGTCCTAGACCTCCCTGAAGCCTGATCTCATCAAGAGTGAAAAATAAGACTCCTGCAACCCCCCCCCTGTTAAAAAAGAGAAAGGAATGAATCTGCTACAATTGAATAATGATTCCCTATTACAAAGCTTTTATTGAGGTTACCATACTTATTCCGGTCAATTCTGTGTTGTCACTCAGAGGAGAAAACCCGCCAACTTCTCGCCAAATTATTGACACTTTTGTTCTATGAAACATAGAATAAGTTTATCAGTTTAGCATGAATAAAGATAACACTGACATTATTAGGTTTATTTTGTTTTGCTTTACTTACTAATCATGTATTACTGTGTATTATTGAATTAATTTCAGGAATATTTTATGTACGTAATTATAAATTAACTGTTGTCGTACATTATACTAATGTTCTACAAACTACATATTTTTAACGTTTTTCAAAGAAAATCAAGTTTGATTAAAACAATATCAAATATAGAGAAAATATTTCAATTTAGTTAAAGTTAAGTAACTGTTTCAAAGAAAGTATATTTTAACTAAAAATTTTGCTCATGGCATACCTATAGAGCAGATTTCAATTTAATAGAAATTCTCAAGTTTCATTCATTTAAGTTTTAGTTATACCTGTTCATTCAAAAACTGTAAAAAATAGAATAGTTTGTTTTAGCATATTAAATTAGTTATATAATTTTTTTAGCTAACTGAAAGTAAAGTTTACTTTAGAAAAAACTTAACATAGGTAAAATGTTATTTTTGTTTGAATTGGATAAAATGCAGGGGTTTTTTTACTTTTTCAAATTAAAAAATTGAATAAGATATTTCTTTATAACTTGCTAATGTTCGTAATTTAAAGGGTTTTATACCCGAAATAATAAAGCAAAAACCTTTTCTCTATTTAACCATTTACGGCAATTTTATACTTTGCAGTGTTTTTATAACTATAATATTTTGATACTTCGTTTTGTTTTCATATAGTACCTTATCTCGAATTTAATATAACTACTAACTTAAAGGTACAATTATCCAACTCATCAGTTCATGAACTCCATTCAGTTCAGCATGAATAAAGATAACACTGACACAGTTTCGTAAATTGACTTTTCTTTCACTGCCAAACCAAGCAATAAGACTGCCAATCTTATCCTCACAGATAACACTGCCCCATCCTCTTTTTTTACGTCACACAAAAAGGAGATAGCTCTTTTGACATACCAGGGCTTAAGAGAGGTCAACCTCGGTTCAAAAAACTCTTTGCTTTCGAAGAATCTTCTGCGGACTCAAGCGATGACACCCATAGAACAATGCCATTTTGACAGCGTCAAACACTGTCCTTTGATTGAGAGGTTTTTCAACACGTGTTGGAAGTACTTGAGATAATCTTCAGGACGCTTGGTGGTTGACTGAGAAACATAGAAGTCGGTTGAAAAACTGGAAAGTGTCTTATTGCTGAGAACTATAAAATGTACTTTTGCAATTTCAGCATGATATCAAAAGAGCTTGATATTTATGCTTGATAAGTGTAAACTTAAAGTGCAGAATAATATACGCTACAGAGTAAGCATTACTTAAATGTTTATGTATAGACAACAGAAATGATGTTTTTGTTTAAAGATAATATGAGTATTTTATCATTTTATCGACTCGACCATTAAATTGTAAATTATTACAAGCAAGTGTTATTAGTGTCTTTTATTCCTTTAATTATATGGCAAATAAATACGTGAATTAGAATTAGATTATACAGTAGAGACCTCATAATGAAGAAATATAACACCAAAATTATGAAGGGTTTTCAAGGAATAAAGAATTTAACATTTAAAACTTACTTAGATTTGCACGGTTACAAAATACTTTATATTTTTCAACTAGGTGTTAAATTTTAAAAATAAAGTTTTTGTTGGTTCCTTTTTAACATTATAGATTTCAAGGAATAAATAATTTAGCATTTAAAACTTACTTAGATTTGCACAGTTACAAAATACTTAATGTTTTTCAACTAGGTATTAAATTTTAAAAATAAAGTTTTTGTTGGTTCCTGTTTAACATTATAGATTTCAAGGAATAAAGAATTTAACACATTTAAAACTTACTTAGATTTGCACAATTACAAAATACTTTATATTTTTCAACTAGGTATTAAATTTTAAAAATAAAGTTTTTGTAGGTTCCTTTTTAACATTATAGATTTGACTTTTATACTCTCTGTATTTATATTCATTTATTATCTTTCCTTTAATGTTGGAAAACTGAGTTAGATGTTTCTTTATATTGGTTTCTTTATATTGGATTACTTAATTTTTAAATAAGTTGTTTCTTAGTTCTCATCAAGGTAAGAGAGCTCGGCTCATATTCTTTTATTTGATACTCATGATACCTTTGAAATATATTCTATAACTTGAGAGAATCAAATCTATGAAATAAATAATTTGCATATTCGCGCAAAAAACCATACCATAGTAACGAAAAAAATCTTGTGCAAATGTTGACAACTCAATTGAAAAAACAACGTTTATTTTACACAATTTAAAAATTTTTAAAAACTGTAGACAATTGTTTCGGGGATCAATGGATCCCCTTCTTCAGTGGGTTCTGAATTCTGAAGAAGGGGATCCATGGTTCCCCGAAACAGTTGTCTACAGTTTTTAAAAATTTCTAAATTGTGTAAAATAAACGTTGTTTTTTTCAATTGAGTCATACCATAGTAAGTTAAATACAAATACATTTTCATACTTCAACAACGAACAATTTGTTTCTATCTGGACCTAAACCTCCTGATTTTCTTCTGCCATTCACCAGTTTTTATTTAGTTTCTAAATAAAATGGAATGACTCACACTGTAATGTTTTTCATGCCTTCATCCTTTGAAAGAGCACTCCAAGGTGTAAAATTTCTTTGAACTTTTTTCAACAACGCATTGAGTGGTTTTCTTTTGAAGGTATCTTGACCTGGTTGCAACAAAAGGGTTACTTTAAGCTTCTAATACGAGATAACTTAACTAAAAGGATTCTCCCCTTAATATGGCCCCCTACTCCTTTGGGAGTAAAACAGGCTTTTCCAAGAGATTGGTGTCATTCAAAGTAAATACATTTTTCTTTATTTATAAAAAGTTTAACTGTTTTTTAACTTAAAATCTGGTTTCTTGATGTTCCATGCTTTAATTGATATTTAATAGTCACCAAATGTTTATTAAACTATTTTGTTTTTGAAAATATGTGATATTGTGGTATATTTTTACTTAATGTAATAGGTATATTGAATGTTACAGTAGATTGATTAAAATCCTTTTAATGATTCAAACGTTGATTAAAGGGAAATAAATGACTTCTGCTAATACCCTTAAAATTATCTATCAGTTATTATATCCTTTAATTTTTGTAAACTTGTGTGATTATGACTAAATGATAAAAATAGAAAAGTAAAATTATTTTGCTATTGATATAACACCAATATATTTTCAACCTCATTAGCAAATACTTTAATTTTTAAATAAAATAATTAATTCAGTCTTAATTTTTTAAAATTTTTATAGTTATTTTTCTATTTTGTAACTTACCCCTGTGAAAATAAATTTTTGGTCTTCACATTCAAAGAAAAACGAAAATCATAAAAATCTTAATTCATAAAAAACCATGGAATTATTTATTTTCACACTTTTTCCTCTTCAAGATTCTTCTTCTTCTAGCCTTACAGCCCCTTGTGATCCTTAGCTTGTTGCACAATTCCATTCCAGGCAGCTCGGGATCTTGCCTTTCTTTTCCAGTTTTGCACTTTCATTGTCTTAATGTCTTCCAGGACATCATCCCTCGATCTTTTTCTTGGGCGACCTCTTGGTCTTGTTCCCATGGGTGTCCAATTTAGCATTCTTTTTATTCCTCTATCATCTTCCATTCTCTCTATGTGTCATGATAGGCGTTGAGATTTTATAAATCTAATTATACTTTTACCTTTAATGATTTTCTCCAGTTCCACTTCAAGATTATTTCGCTATAAATCAACCACGTACTTCTCCCTTCAAACAGCACTATATACATTTAACCAACAAAAAAAACGAAAATGAATTCACCCCCAGAGATACGCTCTCAGTTTTCCTACTTGTCACTCCCCCTATATTCCCTCTAGAATTGCCCCTTCTTTGAGTGACACTGAGTCACTCTTCTGTCACTCCCTCACGACTGCGCCTCTCGAACAGCCCTCCATCAGAATGCGAATTTCATCCGCTTGTAAAAGAACAAAAAGAGCTCTAGCGAGAGACCTCCATGAATACTCGAAGAGGGGTCCTCGACGAACAAAAGGCCATCAAGTATATTTTGCCTCATATCCCAAAGAGCTTTGAGAAATACTAAAACGACATTACCAAATATTTCTCTTTGTTGCTTATGGACGATGAGAACTAACTCGAGGAGGTTGTTTGTAATGGGTATCAAAAGCTGCAGATAGTTTTGAGGGAAATGGTAGTCAGCTTACGAAACGCGCCCTTCAAGAGGAAAAAGGAATTAATCATACAGGTCAAGTGAAGTTCTTATTCCA
This sequence comes from Tetragnatha versicolor, assembly GCA_024610705.1. Taxonomy (NCBI): domain Eukaryota; kingdom Metazoa; phylum Arthropoda; class Arachnida; order Araneae; family Tetragnathidae; genus Tetragnatha; species Tetragnatha versicolor. Next base: position 37,247,752 of record JANDEH010000003.1, read on the forward strand.
CACGTTTATGCCTAGTCTAAATTGTTATCCTGATATCAAACTTGAAGGGAATTTGTAAAATCTTTCAAATTTTATCCAAAATTGTCCGATTTAAGAATAATGTGCCTTATGTAAATCGAATTTGTGGTCTAGGATAAATAATTACAGTAATACCCCATTACCCCAACTCTCTCATACAAATTCTTAGTCTACTTAGTTCGTGAAACTTCACAAAAAAAAACTTTTTAAGGGTCTTGGGGACCCTTGGAAAAAATAGTTACCAATATTTTACCGGTTAAACCTCACGTAAACTTAATGGTCTGTATTGGTCTGCATACAAAATTGTACCACTTATGTGGTAGTTGTTTGGTCTCACCAAAATAGTAACAAAATTATGTTTGGGTTATTACTGTATTTCTCTCAACTTCATAGAAACATAGGGGGTATAAATTTATAAAAACTAAAATAGACTTTACGAATGAAAGATACAACTTCAAATATTCATACATGCGTATAAGTCTTTTAGATTCATCATCCTTGTTTTTAAGTTAACTTTTTAAAAATAAATAAGTACTTTTTATACTTTTTGTTGTAAGCTTCTTAAATAAAAAATGTTATTATTAAAAAATGTGCTACTTGTGAAGAGATGGAAATTTCATACAGCAATTAAGGGAGACTTAACTTTCATTTGTCATTCTTAGTAAATCAAAAAGAACTAAATTAGGGGATTACGTCTAGTGTTATAGGATGAATGAGTTCAGAGAGGGAAAATGCATTCAATGCGTTCACGAAACCAATAATTTATTTTATAGAATTGTTAGAGTTGAGACCTACATAGCAACTTGCAAGAGAAAAAAATAAACGTACTTTTTGCACTTTTATAGCCTTGCTGCCTAAATTTTGGAAACTCATCTAAAAAGCAATACACCCAAACACTTTACTGAACACTTACACTTACTGAAAGATTATATAGCGATCCATTTAACACAGTTTACACAGAAAACATAACCACCTGCATGGGCGAGAAAACAGCTTTCAGCAAACACACAAAAAGCGAATTCACTCAGCAAAAGTAAAAAAAACCAAGCCCTTGAATAGCCGACTTCATCAAGCTTTCGTGAAAAGATGACAGAGAATCTATTTATGCAACTAAAATAAAGCCAAGTGTCTGACTAATGGTGTGGTCTCCATGAAGATTAGATGATATCGAGGCATCAGCACTGATAAGAACTTTTTTATAGGAATTTCACAAAAATAACTCTGTATACACTTAGACGAATTCAGTTATTAAGAGATGGATTTTTGTGAAAGGAGGCTTTTTGAACTTCTATTAGGAGGTTCAAACATATAATGTGAATAGCGGCATAGAAGTAAACGTGTGCCTTTATAGTAGTGCTCTGAGAAAATATTTACGTCAGAACCTATTCAAGGTCTTTTGAAAATGTTTTCGCGCAAGCTATGTTTACGCAGCATGATTCGCGCTAGGCAGAATATAAATAGGATGAAAACTCTATTCCTCTAGCTTTTCTGCATCTTTGCAACAACAACTTTTGGAACTGTAAAAAGATTAGAAATTTTTACCAGATACCCTGGGGTTAAAAAAGGTTTTACGAATTTTCATTTTCCGTACCAAAAGTTTCACAGAAAACAATTTCAATATTTACACCCTTTTAAATTGGAGTAGAAGTTTGGCTATAGAAATACCCTGTGTGAGTTTTTTAGCATGTTGTAGACAAGCGTGCTTCAATATTCAAGAGGGAGAGATAGACTTAAGAGAGCTCAGTGCTTAAGAGTTACAAAATCTAAAATTAATCTCTTAACATTAAGTAATTTTATAGATTTGTAGCCAAAACCCACTAAACTATTTTTGCCACACAATTTTCTTTTTTTTTTAATTGAGGAAATACTATATGATCTTATAAAAATTCATACATATTTAATGAACAAAAATGGGAAAAACTCTTGAGTTTAAGTAATGCAGCTAAGAAATCCTTATGTAGCTTACACAAAGGATATTTATAAACTTAAGAACCTAACAACCTAAATTAAGATGTTTTCTTAACCTTCACCCTGAAGTGCATTTCGTCAAAACTTCAAAACAGTTGAGCGGTTACGTCAAAATGCATTTTTTTATTTTGAAATAATCACCAGATTTTGCTGATAATAAGAATGATTTTTTTAAACTTTTAGGGGGCAAAAGGTTATTCCGTAATCTGTCTGGTCCTGTCTTCCCAAAAAAGAATTGTGTAAATTATGTCATCTTAGCCGACCTGTAGGAAAGTAAATTGCTAATAGATATGTTGAAAACTGTGGAAATGTTTTTTTGTTTTATAATCACAAGTCGTCCTTAATCCCAATAATATGACGAAAAATCTGTTTAATCACAAATTATATCCTTTTTTAATACAAATATACAATAGCTTTCCAGCAAACGAACTACTACTTGGTCTCAAGAGCCGTACCCACAAACGAGCTAATTATTACTATTAGTTGGACCTAGTTGGACTTAAGGCGTAGCGAACGTTCTGGTGTATTCCCTGGCTTTTTTGTTGTATTCATCTGGGTTCGATAAGTACTGTCTTGCTATGTACTCCCTTAGTGGACTAGTGGGATTGCAGTCTGTCATTAGGGAACAAATGGATATGAGCAGTGAAGAAACTGACAGGGCAGGCGTCCACTTGTCATCCAGAATGTCCAAGCATATTTTCCCCTGTGAGTTCACGTTGCAATGGTAGATGGGTGTCACGAATCTCACCTTCGAAAACAAGAAAGATATGAATTTTAACTAGTTGATAAGTTTTACACTTCAACGAAGATTACTTATAGAAGGAAGGAAAGAAGACTTAAAAAACTCATATAAGCTTGGCACTTATAAAATAAGTATGAAGTTTTAATAAATGAAGATTTACAGATAGGTATTTTGTGATTATGTTACGGGCAATATGATAAATCCGGGAATTATTAATAACGCCCTCGTATTTCGGGCAAAGTGATAAATACCATTTGATAAAACCCATTGGATTGATCACATAGCCCGCCTCACTTTGGCCATTATTAATAATGTCCATTTTATCACTTTCCCCCAATTATTTTACTTGAACTGACATAAAGGTGGTTTCTTCGTAACCTTCATGTAAAAAGAACTCAAGCGCAAGTGATGGCATCTCTATAAAATAGGCCAAATTACAACGGGTTCAATTCCGTTAATGTTCCCACTAAATACCGCCGCCATGCTCTTTTAGACTCTAAAAAGTAGAAATATTGCTAAAATATTTCCAATTCATAGATTAAAATGTTTAATTAGATCAATAACTGTTCAGTTTATCATTAAAAATCAGAAACATTTTTTGATATTTGAATATATGGCGTTCAAAAGAGATAGACGATATTTAGCGGGAACATTAACGGAATTGAACCTCCCAGCGCCCCCTCCCAGCATACTCAATCATATCCCGAAACCTTACCTTTTAATTGTATTAAATCAGCAGCAATAGACTGGACCTCTTGAGGTCCGGATCAGTTACCGACCCTTGTGCTAGGCTAGATGCTTAGAAAAAATTGAAGTAACTAAACATAATGTTAGTGAGATACAGATAAGTAATCAAACTATAGCCTCTTTAGTACCTAATTTTTTTCAATGAGCGATAAGTGTCCTACCTCCTAACATAATATTCTTACCGATGGAGGGTCAAAAGGATAGTTGTCAGGGAACACCAAACTGAGTTTGAAAACTCCGCCCTCGTAGACTGAATCCGGTGGTCCCTCGATGGTGGCCGTCCACTCAAAAAGGTCGTCTCCGTTGATACCCGCACTACATAGAGGCGGGGGGTTGACGGAGATGTCCAACAGTTCCTGTCGTAGCCGCTTGGTGGTGGGGTTAGGGGAGCCGACCACTCGCTCTTTCTCACTCATCGGTGGAGATAATTTGGATTATCTAGAATAATATTGGTTTAATTCCGTTAAGTATACCGTTAAATATCGCCAAGTTGTTTGGGACGATATTTAACCGTGTTTCCCTTGAGGCAGTAGGTACTTAAGGAAAAACTTTTGTAACAAATTAACACATACATTTAAGGGAAAACTCTAAACACCAAGTGAACCCTGCTTATTCGGCAATCATCTACAAAAAAGTAAGAGTAACAATTCGGTCAATATTTGTTTTATCTTCATTTTAATGAGAATTTAGCAAGCTCAGTTTATTTCTCTATTTCTATTTATTTTTTGAAATGGTATTACAATAAATATGTATCGAGAAAAAACTTACCGAAACTAAACTTACGAATATAGTCACTTAAGACCTAAAAATATTGTTTACGTTTTAAAATGTTAGTTATCTGTTACGGTTATGTTAAACTAGTACAAAAAAGTATTTACTTTTCAGCTCGAGGAATTCAGCAGAGACATTTTTCATACTAGTCATGCCGTAGTTAATTTTCAGCATCTATAATAATAAAAGAGCTTTACCATTCATCGATCGATCGATTCACCTATCAACGCACAGCAAAATCTACCGGGGCTAAAGACTCGAAACTTGGTGTGGTGAAAGACTTTATGGTGTAAGCGCGCACTAAGAAGGGATTTTTCGAAATTCCTTTTTTCTGACCCACAGGGGTGCTTGGAGTGATTTCTACGTTTTTGAACCTAGCTCCGTCCCAAATGACCCCAGATCTTTGTAATTTAACAGAAAGGTACCTAGATACAATATCTAGAAAGGCATTTTTCAAATTTTCGATATTCGAATTTTAAGGGGTCTAAAAAATTCAAAAACCCAATTTTACTGAGCATAAACAAAGTTTTACATTTTAGAAGAAAAACATACTAATAATTTGTTATTTCGAAGCGACCGGTTGGTATTATCTTCTTAAGAATATTTCAAAGAAAGTAATTTTTGGATTTTTCGATATTTCATTCTGGAGGGGGTGCACGGGGGTTTGAATATTTACTCCGGTTTTTAGTTTTTGCTTTCTATCGCCCACCTTATTATGAAATTTTAGCATGCTGTTCCTCACACAATCGGGAAGGTTTTCAAAAAATAATTTTTGAATTCAAACCATTCTAAGCTGTCTTTTTTGGCCCTTTTCTAAATTCTTATACCTAGCTTCAATGTTAAATTGATAACGGTTATTGCTCCTTCCAAGTGACGCAAAACCTCTATTGTTAGAAATATTTATTTAAAAATATTTTATAGCGAGTAGAATTTTTTAAAAATCAGATAAAGAAATAATTTGTGATAAAATAAATTTTTACAATAAATTAAAACTATTTCACCGAAAATTTTTAACTTTTTTCCATTCAATAGAAATTTAAAATAGCAATATTTCATCAGAAGAATTTTAGATAGTTGATATCAATAATTCAAATGATGTCTACTTTTATTTCATGTTTGAAGGCGATTCTTTAATGAATGAGTTGGTAATAAATCAACCAAGGGGGGTTTAGGGGGTCTCCCCCTGACCTTTTTTTAAATTTTAATTTTAAAAATCGGTTATTAACACTTTAATTCCAAAAACGTTTTTGTCAATCAACCAAGGGGGGTTCAGGGGGTCTCCCCCTGACCTTTTTTTAATTTTAATTTTAAAAATCGGTTATTAACACTTTAATTCCAAAAAAAAATTTCTGAATCAACCAAGGGGGGTTCAGGGGGTCTCTCCCCGACCTTTTTTAATTTCAATTTTAAAAATTCGGTTTAACACTTTAATTCAAAAAGTTTTTTTGTTTTGTTTTAGATTTCAGGAAAGTATTTATTTTTTATTTGCTTTGAATTTATGAAAACAGCGGGATGAAGGGGGGTTGATAAATATTAAGTAGGGAAGAAAATAATTCTTATTTATTTTATTACCCAGTTTGAAAATCCTTTTTTTCCCGAGCAACGGCGGGTATATCAGCTAGTTTTTAATAAAAATGAATTGATTTATAGACCTTAAAAAGTTCGACAAATTTCTCAGAACATTGAAATTTTTTATCAGCAAAAATAAGGCATTTTCGGAGTCCTGAAGAAGACCTCCCAGCAAAAAAAATCAGCAAAATTTCTTCAAAAAAAAGTGAAGGGAATTCAGACACTTTGCAGTTTTTTATGGAATCTGTGTTTTTTCATAAGACAGCTGAAATGCGTTTAGAATGTATTCAAATTTGCTGTAAAAAACTGCAGACTTACGTGCTGAAGTCCTCTTGCTACAAAATAACTAGACTTCTTAGAGAAAACTGCACTTTTGACGCTTTTTTGAAGAACTTTTGGACATGATTTTTAGCTGGGCTAAGAAGGGACACCATGCATATACGTATTTGGTATTGGTTGATGAACATCCACCTTTAAATTTGGTTGTGAACTTAGGCTCATTTACGAGACAACAATATTCCTTTAGTTTCTGTCACCCCGGAGACCTCCTCCTAAATCCCTCCATGCTTATGTGTAAGAGTTTTTATTGAAATAAAGGTGTAATGGTGCGTGCATGTTTGAAAATTATTTCAGAAAGTGTTTAGTTGTAGGTACGCTTTAACCAAATCAAAGCCAACTGACCATTTCAATATCCACCACGAAAAAAAACCGTAAGGGCCCAATGAACTCACCAACAGTAAACAGACCTAAGGTTCCCACATGCTCCCGACATCGGCGACAGAAATCCAAGCCCGTAATTAGCTGTTTACTTGAAAGGATTTCTCTCGCGCAGACGGCTCTGCTTGATGAATGATTCCGATGTCTGTGCCTCCCCTCTGTCCTGAGAGCTGTGTTGATGATGCTGATGCCTTCTCTCTGGAGAGCAGGATTAATAACGCGATGAGAGATGAGGTTTTTTTTGCTTTCCGCGAGGAGTAAGAAATGTCTGTCGTGTTCGTTTGAGTCTTTTTGTTTCGCGGAAAGTTATATTGTGAATGGGAATCTCTGGGAGTGCAACTGGACTGGGGTGTTTGATTGAATGAATGATGCGTGTCAGTGTGCAGTGAACTTCTGGTTAATATCGAGTTAGTTCATCTGTAATTGTGGAGAAAAAATGTTAGTTTTTATCCGGACTAGATTACTATAGGTGGGTTTTTTGTTTGAACTGTGCTAACCGTCGTTGCTATAGCTGGCTTCCATCCTTCCCCTATTTCACTTTAAATAGAAAAGACAAGAGCAGAAATATTTTCTAGGATGTCTTTTCTTCAGTGGGCCAACTGGATAATAACTAATAGCTTATTCATTTACTCCAAATTTTCAGCTTCCGTGCATATCTTACCTTAAACGAAACAAATACAACTGGATAATTCCAGATTAGTTTGTAAATGCATGATAATTTTAAAAAATTTTCATTTAAAGGAATGGAATATCTTAAATTTACCATCAACTCCAACTCCATTTGTTTCAATCGAAATATCTCGATGAATGTTAGAGATAATTTCATGAAGTGTCTTTTGTTCTTTTATTATGATATTGCGCACATTTTTATCCATTTTATCCGTTTTAATCCATTTTGAACTTTTTTATTTCGTCGATAAGATAGCTGTGGTGAGCAGTCTCAATAGACATTCCCATGTATTGAAACTACGTATAAATATTTTTCACAGATTGCCGTTCGGATGCATTTCATACCATCCCAGTATTAGAGACCAATATAGAACGAGCTCTCGGGCTGGGGATCTTGTGGGTATGAAATCCCTCCTCTCGTGGTCTTGGGTCGGATTAGGGGAAAAGGGGGAGAAATCCCTATTCTTCGTTGTCCATGTCGACATAGGATATAGCTTCATCTCTAGAGTTTCTGAAGTTCCGGTATTTGAATCACGAAAGGGATTTTCGGGCCTCAAGATGGGAAAATATGGATGGAAACGAAAAATGAGAATGGTGAGGCGAATAACTTAGGTGAGTCTCAAATACTTTTATGCAATAAGGGTTTGGTAGAATTCTGGAGGTATATTGCACACTAGAAGTTTTTTCAAAAAGAATCTTCTCTCTCCCTATCCACCAATAGAATTGCATGTGTAGGTACTAAAAACATTGTGCTTTGAATTGGCTTATATTTAAACCAATGTTATTATCGTGATTTTAACAAAATTAATGAAACTAATGCATTTTGAGGTTGTGGTTATGAAAAGTATAAAAAAGTTATAAGTGTAAAATAATACAGATAAACTTCAAAGATATGATGTTCGAGACACTGCATCACTGCATTTTCGAAAATATCTTGTTTTTTTGCATAAATAATTTCAAAATTCGATCAAAAATAAATTTTTTTTTTAAATTTTGTTTTGTACAGAAAAAAAAGAACAAAGGGGAGGTAATTATTTTTCGTAATTATTAGTGGGTTGCAGTTTTCTATCTTTTCAAAATGTCCAAAAATATGCTTACGGGATATTTAAACAGCCCCTGATCATCTCAATCCAAATTTATTAATTTCTGAAACATTTTGTGTTTCTCCTTCCTGATAAGTCACAAATATTACCATTATCTATTCCGAAGCAAAAGTGATCACCACGCATTGAACTTTTAAAATTCGGTCCCATTCAAAACTCCGTGAATAAGGAAGTTGCATGTGTCAGATTTTCAAAAACAAACAAGTGTTCCGTATGGTTTTTTGTATGGTAAAATGAAATATCTAGTCAGTTTTTCAAAAAATTGTACAGGTAATTAAATATTTTAATTTAAAAGTCGAGAAAAAAACACGTGACTGAAAACGTTTATTGTTAAAACTATAAGATGACGTCAACAATACTACCATCAACTCCATTGCTTTACAACAATGTTTAGTATAAGATGACGTCACATCCAAACTCTTGGCGTTTTCGCGCGCTTTTAAAAAAGGGATTTTTGTCAATTTTTTTGGCAATCAAAAAATTTCTCGATCGGCCTCAAATTTTGGGTAGTTGCTTATTTTTGCAAGAGGAATCGATTAAAAAAATAAAAAAAAATCATGCAACTTCCTCATTCAAGAATAAATTCCTTCCCCCGTCAATCGTGGGTGTATAACGAATTCCGACATCAGACTCAGCGTAAATACATATGCTTTTATTCCCTTTCAAACACAAAAATCTGACTCAACCCCCAAGCGGCTTAAATCCCGACAAAAATGCAAAACACTTCCCGTCATCCCCCATCAATCCTCTCTTCGAAAAAATCAACACAAAACATCTCTCTCTCTTCGGAAGTCCGATCTAAATCGATTAGAACTTCCGATTTAAATGCTTTTATCGGATGAACCCCCATAAATAACACTCCCCTCTCTTGTCGAATGGCGTTTTCACACTCATGAATACGATCGAACGATATGTGCCTAGCCACACTCGGTGACTCGAGTCGCCAACTCACCCAGGGTTTCCAACTGGCGGCCTTCGAAGATCCCTACCCCCCCAACAAAGTAGATTCAAAATTCTTTTTAACATGCTAAAATTTTAATATTTTTAGGGGAGAACCCCCCAATTTACCTCTTTAATTATGGAATACTTTCGGTCATTTTCTATGGTAAAGAGTTAAAAGTTTGAGATCGCGAGAGGGAGATTGTATGCCCTGAAATTATCCCTAAACGCAAAGTAGGTAGTAGGCCTAGGTCAACTAAAAAGTAGGCCTAGGTAGGTAAAGTAGGCCTAGGTCAACTCTTATCACGAGGAGGTACAAAATGCAGTATCCAAAAATTAGATGAAACACTATTTTTAACGAAATTAACAAACATTTTCTTAAAGAAGACCCCCCCTTTAAGTAATATTCAGTTTTTAAAGTTGTACATGGTAAAAAAATTTATACAGGGTGTATCTGAAATGGTGCAACAAACTTTCAGGGATGATAGTACTCATCAAGACGAACAAGAATCGGTATAGAAAGGGGGGTCGCAAACCAAATCCCAGGGAGTTAAAAATGGAGCGACACCCCAAAAAAATCATTGAAAAATTCAATTTGTAGAAGAACTACTATTGGTAAAAACTTAATTATGGTCTCAAAAATTGTGGTTTAATATGATCTTTAAAATTATCTCAAAAGTCTTCACTTTAAAATTTGTTTATTATGAAAAAAAGTTAAAAAATCACAAAAAAATGTGAAAACTCTACCAAAACTTTATTTTGTGTTTCAAAATCTTTTCTTTTGATTTAATAATCTGAAAGATCATAGTCGAAAACCTTTAAGTCCAAAGTGTCTAGTAAAAGCCATCAATATTAAATGCTTGAGATCCTGTTAAAGCATGGTGTCCGTTTTTTGCGTCCGCTAACTGCCGTTTTGAAAACGGCTATAGGAAACACGTTTGCGCACACAAAAAACGAACTTTAAAAGGCTCTCAAGCATTTAATATTGATGGTTTTTACTAGACACTTTGGACTTAAGGGTTTTTGACTATGATCTTTCAGATTATAAAATCAAAAGAAAGGATTTCGAAATACAAAATGAGGTTTTGGTAGAATTTTCACATTTTTTTGTGGTTTTTTAAATTTTTCATAATAAAACAAATTTTAAAGTGAAGACTTTTGAGATAATTTTAAAGATCATATTAAACCACAATTTTTGAAACCATTGGGGTGGACTCAAACCCAAACGTTGAACCAGCGGACTCGAACCTGACTCTATACGTAACTTAGATGAGTATGTGCTAATTTAAGGATTTACTTTCTTAACCGATCTCTGTTGTTGTAACTGAAGTTGTAACTGTTCACAACATTATATATAGTGTTTCTGTTGTGATGTGCTTCTCTCTCTTTTACAGAAACACTATATATAATGTTGTGAACAGTTACAACTTCAGTTACAACAACAGAGATCGATTAAGAAAGTAAATCCTTAAATTAGCACATACTCATCTAAGTTACGTATAGAGTCAGGTTCGAGTCCGCTGGTTCAACGTTTGGGTTTGAGTCCACCACACCATGATTAAGTTTTTACCAATAGTAGTTCTTCTAACAAATTGAATTTTTCAATGATTTTTTTGGGGTGTCGCTCCATTTTTAACTCCCTGGGATTTGGTCTGGGACCCCCTTTCTATACCGATTCTTGTTCGTCTTGATGAGTACTGTCATCCCTGAAAGTTTGTTGCACCATTTCAGATACACCCTGTATATCCTCAGAAATGTTTTAAAAAATACTGAAGTATCTTCACTATTTGTAAATAACCTTTGCCCCTCTTTCGCAGGAAAAGTTTCCTATTAAAGACTCACCCCCCTCCAAAATATTTATCATGGAGGAAAAGGAGCCAGATAACTTTGCGATCAGTGTTATTCTTAGGATTTTTTGGAGGAGTAAAAATACTCCTTGACTTTTTTAGGAGGCGTGAAATTCATTTATGAGGAGTGAAATACGAAAATAGCATAAAATATACATAAAGATACACATTTCTTATAAAAACGCTTTTTTTAATGGACAAACTGAAATAGAAAAAAATGAGAATGCCATTTTGGTTTTTAAACAATTATAGAATCTGTTAATATAAGTAGAAAATATTAAAAACTATAAATAAAAGAATTTATTTTATATTAAACATTCTAAATGAAATATTTATTTAATATTACAAATATGAGTACAAATTTTTTTTATTTCGATGGGGTGCCATGCATTTTTTAAGCAAAACCAAAATTCAAAGCGTGAAAATACGCCTGGCTAGTTTTTAAAAGCGTATTTCTTATTTTCAATGCGTGAAATACGCTCTCAGAGGCGTTAAAATTATCACTGTTTGCGATGACTTTTGATTTCGATTCCGGCCTTTGAGTACTTATGAGTTGGAAACCCCTGCACTAGACTACTACTGCAGGGGAGGAAAACAGATGTTATCCTTTCCAAGTCCTTTCCTTGTCCCCTTCTTTTGCTTCATAAGGATCTTAATGACTTCAAGCCACTCGAATCGCCCAGTGTGACTAGGAACTATCTCTTCTCTGCTTCCGGAACCACCCCTCCATTTTTCATTCCATCCTCCACCCCCATGAATCTTTCCCTTTTCAATTGACCGGGGATGGAGGGGGCGTGACCCGCAGACGATTCATCAAGTGGGATAGAGAGAAAGGGGGTGCAACAGGGTGCTTTGGGATCAGATCAGTGTGAGTGGTGTCGCTTGAGTAATTAAGACTCTGATGTGACTTTTGAGGGTGGTGGTATTATTTGGAAGTAAAATGAGGGGTTATAATCGCATTGGGGGAGGAATCAATTAATTAACTGAGGAGATGGGTGCTCTTTGTTGGGGCCGTGACAGATTAAATGTCGTGTAATTAATTGTTGGTTTTGTTGTGATCTTATTATTATTATTCATGTGCGTGGTTTCTGGTGATGTGAGATAGAATTTTGATTATGGTTCGGGGATTATTGAAAGATGAGTGTCACACAAAGTGTTGTTTTTTACGAAACACAATTGATTTCGAAAATTCTCGAATCCCTCGAGATTGTGTCGGTTCTAAACCTTTTGTTTACGTCTCATTTGATGAAGATTGTTTATTCTTTGAATTGACTCCCTTGTGTTATTTGGACGTAAAAAATGAGCAAGCTTTGATGTTGTGGAATTTCTTTGATTTATAAGCGATGTTTAATGAGATTTTCTGGGTAGAATGAGGTTTTTAACGCTTGAATGAAATTAAATTACCCTCAACGTCATTAGGTTCAGATTGCATTCTTTTCCACCAAAAGTTATTTACTTCCTTCATTATCATCTTCATCTCATATCTTTCCTTTTATTCTCTAATTCATTTTTACTGACTCTTAATTCTATTTTATTCACTTATCTTACTCTCTTATCTGTCATAGGTCATCCACTCTCTCTTCAAAATAAAAACACAGAACAACTTTACCGTAGATATAATAACGTAAATTTGAGAACTTTAAAGATGTTTAAGGCAAATTGTACGAAACGAAAAATATTATTAAATCCAATCTTTCATTATTATTATCATCATCATCCTTCTTTTTATTCTTTCTCACCTATCCTCTTATGCTCTATCCTTCCCTCATCTCCTCACTCTCTCTCTTATTTCCACACTCTGTCTTGATGATAAGATGCAGGATGTTAAAGAAGAAAGTAATCATAGATGTTACCAGTTATAAAAACACTAATCGTCTGATCAGCACGAAATTAATTGAAAATTTGTTCAATTCCGTTGACTGTTGCATCTAAAACAACTTGGAGATATGTAGCGGGACAGATTATGGAATTGAATCTGTTAAGTCTCCAATCTAAATCACATAAGCGAACAATAACAATCCAAACACAAGTCACATCCCAAACCACAACAACTGTTCAAGATTCGTCCACTTTTTGTCATGTATGGCGAAATTTCGCTTACTTCTAGTCGCATTTACGCAAACTTGGAATATTTTATAGGAGCTGTGCTATTAGGTCTTCCTCTTCAACACCCTTTCCCTCAAAATCTACCACCATTATCTATCAAACACACCTCTTTTTTCCATCAACAAACATTTAACACACATTCCCTTATTATTATAAGCAAAGCCTATCTCCAACAATGGACCACATGAGCCTGGATGTGACAGACCGAAACTACAGCGAGCTTTTCTCTGATGGGCAGAAGCAACAAAAGGAGTTATTGTGTCTTCTATGGAAATCTCTTGCCAGGAGGCCCACAAAAGCAAGCATTGCCGCTGACGTTTCAGATGGAGGAAATGGGGATGGATCGGAACTTGTCGGATGTGATGTTAGTCGGGATTTTTCTGGGAGATTGGTCTTTTTTTATGGGATGTGTTTTTCTGTATGCAAGTTGTTTGTTTGGGGTCATTAGGTCATGTTTTGCTGGTGGAGTTGAATAAATATGTATGTTTCCCACTTTTTATTTGAGATTTAGGAAAATTTTAACTATCTCTATATATATGTTTCTTTTTGAAGTAGAAGCTATTTGAGTCAAGTGTGTTTTTCTTTAGAATGAAAGAAAAAAGAAGAGACAGAAAGGAAACTAAGAATGAAAGAGAGAGAGTAAGGAAAATAATGGGGAGATAGTAAAAGAGGAAGAATGGAAATGACCACAAAATAGAGAAACCAAAAAATCAGAAAGATTCCAAATTCCAAACGAAATGACAACAAATTTAGTAAATTGAGATATTTAGTTGAAATCTGTTCTAATTTAAGAACAGTTTGACTTCTGCCTATTCTACTCCCTTTTGTAAGGGATTTTTCCTTTTTATAAAGATAACTTCATGAATGATCTCCGTAAAACTGGAAAACATCACTGAAAAGAGGATTTCTGTTTTCTACAGTTTTTTAAGCACTATACTATAACACGCCTTTCGATTTTTTATTATATGACGTAATTTGTTTCTATTTCTTAAAATAATAAAGTTTTATCACTATTTCAACATTAACCTTGCTGAAGAAATTTAGTTTTTTTTTTCAAAGTAAAAAAACTACTTCTTTTCTCAACACAGGTTATTTTTAAAAGGTCCTCATTTCAAAGTATTGTTAAGAAATTGGGTTTACGTTTAGTTACCATTAATAATGTCCCATTCGTTAGTTACCCATTAATAATGTCACAATCAGTCACATTAGATTTTTATTTATGAAACTTCCCACTAAAGCTAATCCGAAACAATATCAATCAATGCATGAGCTATGAATCAAATCCTCTTTTCAACCCTCATCTATATAGCAGAATAAAAAGAGCGAGAAAGGGGGAGAGAGAAGCTATTTCGAACAATTGAATCCGTTTTCATTTGGTGTTGGAACGGAAATTTACCCTGCCGGACATCGGGGCCGAGCAGAAGATGATTTGTCTTTCTCTCTGGCGGGAATTCCGTAAATTGCTTTTCGTTCCGACTTCGTTTAGAAGGGAATCTGGGGCCTGAGCATGATCACATCGTCTTCCAGTCGAAACCCGTCTTCTCGCACTCATGACGTCACATTACGAGACTTCAGCAAAATGTCACAGCACGAAGCTTTCGACTCATTCTCGAAACCCGACAACGACTTCGTTTTTTGCCTACAAGCCGAAACTTTCATTCCGAAACCTCCGGAGCACTCGGTAGCGATTTCGAACAGTGCCGAAAAAATTTGCAATGCCTTTTCAGGAAACAATAACATTAATTTTCAGATTAATATTCCTTGTACATCAAGAAGTGGTCTTAAGAATTAATTTTCAACCTTTGGATGAAGCAATATCTTTTTTTTGCGAAGGAACTAAGTTTTCTATGCGTAGGTCAGGGCATGCTCAATGCACTGCAAATCGGCTCTATTAGTTTGAAATTGGATGAATATTCTATTCATAAAAATATACGTCATTAGGTGCTTGTTAGGATGTGATAATTTTTCTTTCATTGTAAAAAGGTATTTTTACACGATTTAGAGATTATATTAATAGAGTAAAAACCGTCAGGGAGTTTCAATAACCAAAAGTCATTCAAACCAATTCATTTAGCCTTCCGATTACAGATGGCAGCACATTACTGCCAGAAAATTTAAAGTCATTTTGATTTTTTAAACAGAGAATATTTGTTGTTTAAAAGGGTTTTTTTATTGCTAAAAGTGTTATTAGGTTCAGGAAATATATTGTAATTATTGAAACGGTCCATAATTGTCAGGTTATTTATTTTCGCTAAGAAGGCAATACAGGCAATATGGCGACCCAGCTACCCTGTTCGAAAGGACCACTCTTTTTTGATTGGCCAAACGCTTCTCGATACATTCTCGAAGGAGAAAGTTAGATCTCATGTCGAACTGAACTTCGTGCTACGGCCTTTCGAAAAGCAAACGAAGATTGTGGAATGACAAGAAGGTGTTTTCGGGGCGCAAGTTCAGAGTTGCACCTGCGCCAAGTTTTTAGCGTTAAAGATGACTAATATGGTAACCCTAACTCATGTTAAAAGAGTCATTTGGCTTCTAAATGTGCCGTTAAACAGCCAAAAATCGCCAAGCAGGTGCAACTCTGAACTTGCGCCGTTTTCGGTTACTCCTTTTCGACTTTTGTCGAATAGGACTATAAACGATATGATCATGCTCAGGCCCCTGGAGAGTAGATCGGGTGATTTATCAAGCCATTCTACTTCAAGGAAAAGTGGCTGCTGAGAGAATGCTGTTTTTACTCCCCACCCTTTAGAAGAAGGGTTTTGCCTCCCCAGTATAGTTCAATCTTTCCTAAAGGAATTTTGATGATTTTAATATTAGATGATAGAAATTACATGGATAAAGTTACGTCATTTTCGTTTTGTTTGGAAGTGAAAAAAAACTGCATGACATTTGGTATGTGTTGAAATACACTTAATAGTAATACTTTTGATATGTTTGGAAAAACGCATGGTACAAAATAATAAATCGCAACGTATTGAAAATATGTAGATTGTTGTTATATTAATATAAGTATATGTTGTAAGTTGATTGTAATTAAACTGGTAGAAGAGACAGAACAAATTTTTTATTTTGTGAGTTTTTAGAATGCATGCATTTAGTATTTAAAACGGCAGTAAATTTAAACTTAAAACAAATTCAAATTTTTATTAGAAAAGGTCTAATTAATGATAAAAGTTGGTTTAAATTTGAATGAACGAGTTTCCAATTCCTCAGACTAAATCTAGTGATATTTTAAAACTTAACTATTAAACTAACTTTTTTAGTGATCTTTGGAAATTTTTTTATTCTTTATTTACTTTTTATTGTTTTTTATGAAATGTTATATTACTCCCTATGAGCTAAAGTCATCTTCGAATTGCTTAAAACCTGTCTACTTTTCTTAAAGGAACTTCTTTGAAATTTATATTGAAAAATAAAATTATTTGCTCCTATTCCCACTTTACATGCAGCACATGCCAAAGCCTGTTAAACACCTTTTCAAATTCTACCCTTCCTTTAAAAAATCTGCAATATTGCCACACAATCTAATGAAACTCTTCAATAAAAAAAATACCCCTCATCGAGGTGCACACAACCAACACACCAACGTTCCACTGAGGCAGTTTAATCTACTTAATGGAGCACTTCTCACTGCCCATTTTTATCTTAATGATCCACTTAGGGTATGGAGGACCCCTTTTCATGGAGGCAGTTTTCGGGCATTCACCAATCAATGGGATGGGACTGGAGGGTAGGGCAGAATCACAATCGCTGTACTGAAAGTGCCCGTTGTGAAAGCTAGTTTTTATACAGAAATGGGGTTTCAGAGTAAAATGGAAATGAGCTGATTGCAGTGCTTTGGCTTTGTGTTGGGAAGAGGATTGAAAACATTTTGGTGATATTTATATTTTATGGATATGATAAAAAGCATCAGTTTGCTGTCAGTAAATTTGGATTTCAGACTAATTTAAATAAATACTCAAGCAATCTAATGAAAAAAAAATGAAAATTTAAATAAAAATTTCATAACATTATAAGGAAAGGTTTTATTGATAAGGGTTAATTATTGTATATACTTTTTCCCGACAAGAGGGATGGGGTACAAGAGTGATGCTTACGTAAGATGTTACCAACACCTTACTTTTGAAAATCCCTTGTTTCTTGCATAAATAATTTCAAAATTCGACAAAAAAATAAATTGTATAAAAAAATTCAAGTATATTGACTTTTTTAAAGGGGGTCGGACAGTTTTCTTACGTAAATATGAAGGGGTGTTACGGTTTGCTTATCTTTGCTGACAAGGGGGGAGGGGTAAAAAGGGCCCTAAAAAGATTACGTAATACTTGAACGGGCCCTATGTTAAAGTAAAGATTTATTCAACAGTTTTATCGTGAACATGTACTATAGATAATTTTGGGTTTCTTTTCTATTTCACAAATTAACTAAAAATTATTTAAAACAAAATTATAATAAGGAATAGTTATAGACTTATGAATTTTTTTTAACAATTATAGCAAAACTAGAAGGAATGTTCTCCTGGAATAGTCATTGAATGATTACTACGAGAAAAACAACTATCATAAATTAGTGTTAAATTAAATTTTAGGTACCCGTACATTTTAAGTATCAGTTTTTAATGTACAAAATCTGATACCACAGATTCATAAATTCATCAAATAAATTGAAACGATAATGATTTTTTCCCACCTTTTCAACAAGCTAACCACTTATATTTTATTTTATGTTTTTAAATGTTTCAAAGAGTATTCTGAGTTTTATAACATTACATACAAGTAAAAAAAATTAATACCTTTCCAACCATAATTAAATTATGTTTTTACCCTATATATTTTCAAACTTACACCCATAATCTTCGTCAAGAATATACACAGTAAGAGTAAGTATATTTTTATACCTACTACAAAAAGTATCTGCTCTATGAAAATAATTCTAAAACAGAAATATGAAGACTCCAAAGTGAATATTAAAATAGCTTTTAAAGTAATTAGTTTATTCAAATAAGCAGTGTACATAGTTTAATATGGAACAATTTACTTTACTTTTCTCGTTCATATTTTAGGCATTTTTTATAAAACACTAAATTAATTAAATAAAAACATTTATACATTGATATCAAACACCTACACATTGATTCTAATAATTTTGCAAGTTATTTAAACTCTTTTTTGAATAAAAAAAACTATCTAGAAAGAAAAAGATATACATCGCAAAAGGTCTTTCAGTTCTAACTTATTAATTTAATTACTCGTAATGCACAATGCATTAGGGAAAAAAGAGGATTCGAGAATATTTTACGTGAAACTACTTAAATTAATAAATCAATGGATTCAAACCAACAGATCTAGTATTTAGAAATAAAAATACACTAAACAATAATACACTATGGAAGAACAAAATATAATAAATACATGGGAGGTGAGATGCTAAGCAAAATGAGTAACAATAAAGTGTAGTTGTGTAGGTACTAAGCATGGTAATCGTTAAATGATTATACAATTACTAATTCAAAGATATTATTATTTCTCACAAAGACGCATTTTGAGACTATAAAAACTGAATAAAATTTAAAAAATTAAATCTAGATTTTTCAATCAAATGCAAATTTTTTTTTATTTGAAATTCTCACAAAAACGCATTTTGACTCTTAGTTACAATGCAAATTAGGATACAAAATTTTTAAACTAATAAGTGTATATGATACGGACAATGGGATAAATTTGGCATTAATTAATAATCCCAGAAGTGGAGGCGGGCAATATGATAAATTCAATGCCATTTATCAATGAAATTTATCACTTTGCCCGCCTCCACTCTGGACATTATTAATAATGCCCAATTATTCACTTTGTCCGTGAACATATACATTAAAAAAATTTAATTTAGATATTCATTTCAAATACAAAAATACACTACACATACTACTATATATTAAGTTACCTTAAAGCGTATATTTATCAAGAAATCAATTTAGGTTTATCAATGAATTACAAATTGGAAATTATTTTTAAAAATGGTAGCGAACTTTCTTTTTTGGCTACTGTTGCTGGTTGTTGTATGTCCCAACATTTCATTCAAATTCACCGTGCATAAAACTAATATCAGGATTAATCGATTCAAGCATTGCAAATCGCAGTGCCTTATCGAAATTCATTGACCCGCTATTTTTAAAACACTCTTCAAAAACTTCATTTCTGAGTTCCTCAGCCTCTGAATCTTTGCCTTGTGCTCTCAAAGATGCAATCATGTTCTTTTTCAAGACCAGACACGTCATGTCATCGTCTTCCATATTGTTATCCTTAAGCAGTTCATACAGTTCCGCGTTGATTTCGTAAGACTTTTCATGGCGTCCCAAAGTGAAGGTAATTCCACTCATTTTTGTCAGAGTACTTATATACAAGCTGGAATACTTCCCCATGACCTGTCTAAGTTTCTCAGCTACATCTTCAAAAACAATCAAAGCTCTTTCGTGCATTTCCAACGCGTCATAACCTTGTGCCATCATGTATCTCACGCCCAGGGTCTTCATGGACAATTCCCCAAAGCGTGATTTTCTTCTGTCGTAAAGGCTTTCCAGTAGGTCTAATCCTTTGTTGAATTTATTTATACCGAAATAAGCAGCAGCCATACTGTGCTTAACCTCATCTATATCCTCGTCGTCAGGGCTCAAAAGTTGGTATCTCCTTTTCAAAATTTGCCTCAGAATCTTCAAAGCCTCGTCGGCGAGGTCATGCTCCATCAATAGAGAGGCGTACTTCTCCCATAACGTCAGGACAGAGTTGTTCTTTGTTTCGGACACCGTAACTTTTCCGAATACCAAATTCCTTAGCTCACTTTCAGATTCTGGTTTCATCTTTGACAGCCTGAGGTCAGCTATCCTCTTAAGGGTAGGTGTAATATCTCTCGTTCCTTTGAGTTTAAATTCTTTTTCATAGAGCTCGGTGGACAGTTCTAAAGCCCGGTCGTATTCTTTACAAGTCACCAATATGCCAGTCAGGACGAATTGGAGGGAAAGAGTGTAACGATGAAACTCTCCTAAAGATTCCTTCCACACGTCAAATGCTTCGGATCCTAACATCAATGCATCATAGTAGCTTTTCAAACGTTTCAATATGCTAACTGGAAGCAATCTGTGTTCCTCTATCAGTTCTGGATACTTTTTGGCGAAGATTATGACTGAAATCACTCCAGGAATCATGTATCCAAACACCGGAGATTCAGAGAGCAATTTCAGGGCTTTTTTAAGGACAGATTTTTCTTCGTTTTTCTCACTCAAAAAACTTCTAATTTTTTCTCTCGCGTTTTCCTTCACCATGATATTCTTGATGTCATAACAGGTATCCATTAAAGAATGTTTCTCTAATAATTTCAACGCGCTTTTTAGTTTTTGTGCATCTTCTATCAAAGATGAAAAGGTTCCTATCTCTATTGGCGAAGACTTAAAATATGAGGCTATTTTCAAGATTTCTACTGCATTCTGTCCATTCTCTTCCTTTTCAATGGCATTCAGTACGCTTTCAATACCTCCCGACATTGGAAAAAAGTAAAGATTTCAGACGTGGATTAATATCTTTCAGCTTAGTCAAACCTACAAAAATAAATACGTAATCAAATTTAATTTCCTTCATTTTCATTCTTTCTTTTCTCGTAAACCTAATAATCTTAAAGTGCCAAAAAAAAACTTAAATGGCTATAAATGAAAATGTAAAACAGCGAAAGTGGACAAAGTTAAATGTAAAAAAACGTATTTGCAATTATGGAGGCATGTATACAGTAAATTTTTATGCATGTTTTTTTTTTCTAAATTCTGGGGAAAAAAAGCTGAGCAAAACTTACGAAATTGCATATAACGTAAATCTGTATGAAAAATTTAAATGTTTAAAGTTACATATAATTATTTAATTGTAATTAAAATTTTAAATAGATCAGAACACATCAAATGCAGAAATAAAATCCCAAAATAAACAGAAAATAAACATTAAATATTCAAAATCAATAACTGGGTAGAGATGGTAAACCAAAAAATAGTACTTTTTTGAAATTATGAAATTAATTTAATATTGCATAAAAGATTTTCCCAAGCAAACGAATAGTGGATAGACTTGTGTCGTAAGTTTTTAAATAGCACTCCACTAAATAAACCAAGTTTCCAGAGTTTACAACAATTTCAAAATTTATACATCATTAAGGCCCAAGTCAGACCTAGCGTCTATAAGACGCTACTGCAATTAATCAAGATAGGGGACTAGGCTTTCTCCATGCTTTTTTATGGAGATTGATTGCAGTAGCGATAAGACGCGTAGTGTGACGTGGCTCTAATTAACAAATATGCGAATATTTCCGAGAATTGTGTACTGTGAAGTTCTGTAATGTATATAAATGATAATAATGTGTCAATAAATGGGTTTACTTAGTAGTTCTAATTGAGTGACTGTGTGAGTAAATGATTAACTGGGTTACTGCAGAAACTAAGGGAATTGTAGGAAATATGATAAATTCTGTGTAAGGCATGGCTGCACAGAAAGTAGACACAACCATTGGTACAGTTCTCGGAATTTAAAGAATTCGTTTAAATTTTAAGTATGGCTCATTGCTCAGTATATATAATGCAAAAATATCAAAACTTCCTAATATTTATATAGTAGGTTACTAATTATTATTAATACATTAGATCAGTAGACAAAACAATAAAAAAAACAGTACGGCAAAAAATGATGAAGCTGATGTCAGTTAGAAAGTTTTAAGTCAATATGTTAACTTAAAGTTAAATGAAAAAAACAAATAAATTCATTGAAATTCATTTAATTAAAAATTAACTTTTAATAACAAGATTTCAGTCAGAAATCAAAGTGCTAAACCAAATTACTTGAAACACTTACCTCCGATAACTTAATTGAGAAGCTCCACAAAAAGAGTAATTCCAACAAATATTCAGAGTAGAATAAGCTTAGATGAAAGAACTTATACCCATCAAGTATCTAAATTTCGTTCTAAGAAACAAGCGCACGCAGCAAATTACAAATCAAACCAGAGACAATCCAAATCAGACATGTACTTTTTTAACTTGATATCATAGCATTACAATCCTAGTGGAAATAGATTAAAAGCACAAGTTATCATACTAAACAGAAACTGAAACTAGCTCGGGACTTTCCCCATTTTAACTGTTTAGTTTGAACAGGTGGATAATAAGTTTTCTGTGTCAGAGAAAATTGGAAAGCTTTTCTCCATTTTTAAAATTTGATTTATAACTCCTGATTTATATTATTATCTCTTTCCGATGTTTTTATAGTGTTAAGGATTCGTTTTCAATTGTCTTCAGAATTATTATATGAGTAGAGTGTTGTTCATATATTTTAGTATTTGTCTGATTATTGTTTGTTTTTATTTGCTCTTTTATTTTCTTTCGTTATTCTTTTTTAGGTACGGTAGCCATTTTATTGCTATAAGGCCAATGGACCTAGCTAAAGGCTAAAGGTCTTTCTTTAAAAATGTCATTATTTGTTTAAAAAAATAAGGTTTTTAAAACTTCAAATCATTTTGTTTTGAGATTTTACGGTCACTTAATGTTAACATAAAGATTTTAATTAAATTATTTAATCAATTTATTATCATCTTTCAAAATGTGTTCTACGACTTAATACAATTAACAATGCATTTTGTATTCTTTTTTTCACGATCTTTCTCTTAATATTTTATTTTTCAAAATTTCTCATTTTCGCAGGGTTTTTTTTGTAAGCGGGAATAACAATTCAACAAAAACGAGGATAAGGGATCACTTCCAGTCAAGTTTTTAGATCAAACGCCTCTTCAAAAAAAAAGTTGTCAGAACCATAGAGGTATAAGAATAATAGAGACGGCATGGACGGCAACCCTGTGTTCCAAAGATCAATGCTAGGCAAAAAGAATTCTTTAACATTGGAGCTCCCATAGACGCGTCGATTTCGAAGGTGAAAAATCGTAATAACTCACAGAAAAATGATCGGAAAAAGAAAAAAACACCTGGTTATGATGTAGAAGGAAAATACTAATTATTCTGAGCTTAAAAATTCATAATATCTCCGAAAAATTTTTATTAATTGGATTTTAAAAAACTTCGCGCCGAGTTCGTTTGACTTTCACGAGCTATATTCGATTATATTTGACAGAATTTCAGTTAAATTACTTCTAGTATTATATAATGAAGATTTGTGAATCGATTGGATGTGTTTTTGAGTCATTCAAATCAATATTTCTGGTTGAAAATTGTTTTTTACGAAGTTAAGTCATGAAATGCGCTTTGGCGGCCGTTGGCGATCGAGCTTGGTGCTTGTTTTGTGTTGGCGCGGGTTTAATTTTAGCGCGTTATTATTTTTTATTTTGCCTCTTTCTCAAGAATTCAAGAAGATAACTTCCAATAATTTTTAAGGAATAATATAAATGCATATTCCAATTATTGAGATGCAGTGTCTACATAATGGTGATTTTATAAGTTTCCGTGGATTTTTTTTGCCATATTGTAAAGACTATTTTTAGATTGCTGCTACATTAATGCTAAATGTATCAAAATTAGTTACCAATATTTACATTTATGTAATTTTTGTCACAATATTGTTAATATTATTATGGATATTTATACAAGATTTGGGTATTTCTTTTAGAATTTTAATACCTCAATAAAATAATGTAATAATAATTAATGTCTCCATCACTGGGCTGTTTAAGAAAATTTTCGCTTTGATATCCTTGAAATTTCATAACACAAAACCTAATCAGTTGAATATAATCTTATTAATTTAATTTACTAGTTCAAAAGTCATCAAATGTTTAATTCGAAAATATTTTTTCAGTTGCGAGTTTGCCATTAAAAAAACTGTAATCAGCAGATTGGTTGGTTGGGGTTTTATGGCATAAGACCCCCTATTTTCAGAAAAATATTATTTTGAAGCCACATACTCTTATGAATGAAGATTACCGTCACTCTTTTTCCTATTAGTTTTTGGGTATTTAAATTTTGAAGTTTCAAGCTTTTCGGTGCCTTTTCGGTTTTTGCAACATTGTTTGCTAAGATCGCGAAGTGATAAGTAGAGGGGGTTAACGAGCTTTAATGAGAAAGGGGAAGAGTCTCCAAGTTAAATAAGGTAAAAAGTAGACCATCAAATTTCAAAGTGATAATTCACTTCACAAATCCATAAGCTTCTTCCCTGTATGTTTTCGGATGTAATTCGCTATTCAAATTACACAATTTATGCACTTCTATATAAAAGCAAAATTAAAAACTATTTTTTTAATCTTTCTAACCACTAAAGTAACAGTTTATTTTAACTTTTGTATTCATCAATTTAAAATTGCTTTCCTTTAAATATTACGTGTGCTTTATCGTTGTGAATTAGAATAGGATATAGAGTAGTGTTAATTTCATTTATGTTTCAGATAACAGATACTGGAATATAATTACTTAAATAAAATGTAACCTTTAAAAACAGAAGCTATCACTAATTTATATTTTAAATGTAAAAAATACGATAGCATTGATACAAAAATACGAAACTTTTTAAGCAACAAAAATAATATATATTCTGAGCGCCGAGCCAAACAGCGCGATAACCTCGCCAAATAGCGTGAAATCTCGTAAATTATAACTTTGACATGTTAGGCAGTTTTGGGATCGCTCGCTTCCGTTGAAATCGAACCCGATTCCTCCTCTATTCTTCTTTCCTAACTCTATGGTCAGAACAAATCCCCTACCCCAAAAATCAGAATTTATTTTCACAAAAAAAATAACGCCAGATCCCATAATTGTTTCTTATTTTATTGGCCTCTATTGATTTATTGGTCTTTACATTTTTTAAGGGAAACAAAATTCCAATATTAAGGTAATCCCATGGAAAAGTTTATGTGCTTAATGACTTAATTCAATATGTTTCTAAACACGTTCTGTAGATTAAAGAAAGTAATTACGCTTTGCCGCATTTATTGTCTAAAGTTAATTATCGAACTTACTGCAAAGAGTGGTGCCTTTCAACTCGACTAAAGATTAGGAATTAAATTTCACTTCTAAAGTAGTTACATTCTTTTACGGTTGCCGAGAGATACCGAAGTTCCATTGTGTGTGGAGTTAGAATCCAAGTTGGATTCGCAAAGCTGTTGCCAAATCTGTTGGTAAAAAATATCCGGGTAGGTTTTTGGTTCAGTGAGAGAAATGATTTTTCTTAGAGGGGGGAAAGTGAGGGAATCATTTTTACTGAAGAGTCGGAAGCGAAAGGTCAATAACATTAAAATTAAATGAAATTATGTTAATTTTTTGTTCGCATTTAAGTGTTATATAAGCCTTTATTGTTAAAAAAATTGGGATTTTTTAGAGTGATCTAGTTTTGTTCATTTAACTTGACAAATCTTAGAACTACGTCCATATTTGTAAGAAAATATTATACTTAACGGAAACCCGGGTCTAGCGCGTCAGCGCTAGTTTATTTAATAAAAACGCATTCGATTCTTATGAAATGAGTTAAATAACTGATATTTATAAAATTAATAGCTAATTAATTCATTATTTTTGTTTAATTTTTTTAAATACTGTTATTTTTGCTAAATTAATGGAATAAAAAGTCTTAAATTATAAGGAATTACTTTGTGTAAATTAAAAGGAATAAATTAATTATTTAACTATAATTATTACTTATGTAAATATATTAAGGTTATATTTGAATTAAAAATTTAATAATTATGAATTATAATAACTTTTTGTCATTAAAATTGCCAAAAAAGTCGCTTTTGGGGTAAATTTTCGGCTTTTTTTCTAATTAGATGTCACTAATCATTGTGATCTATACTACAAATCAATCTTTATCATCTGGCTTGCTAATGCCCATCCTACTATTGCTTGATTTTAGGGAAAATATTTGTGTTCCACACAATAAAATGAAAAAAGTAAGGCATTTGACAGACTGGAACTTTAAATCGAGATATTCGGATGGATTTGAGGTGTGTGGAAGTAATTACTTAATCTACTTATTAACTTACTTATGTTTATGTAACATATAAGGAAATAATGCCTTTTTCAATTAAACATCTTAATTAATTTGCAATTAACATGTATGGGTGGCAAAAACGTGTTTTAGAGCATAAAAATGCATACATTACGTTAATTAAGGTTAATTTTACAGTTAATTGGATAAATAATTAATGTTTTTGTTCATTTTCATGCTACAGTATCGTTCCGATCACTTTTGCCGCACTTAATAACGCAGAAAGTGTTTTTGAGGCTTTAAAACAGTTTTCTACCATGCGTTCACTGTAGAGAAAAAACACGGGGGCATTCGTGCCTGGCGTCCCTTTTTAGGGACGTTTTTTAATTTTGGTGCAAAAATTAAAACTTCAACCTGGGATTTTTTTCACTATTTTTCCAGGTGGTGTGAGGCTATTTACTATGTTTGTACCAAATGTTTAAGAAAAATAAAAGGTTGGGCATTAATGGGTGAAAGTTGTAAAAAATAAAATTTAACTTAAGTAAACCCTTTACAAAAACATCATAGATATTTTTTGTACTATCTCCCTATCATAGGAAAGTTGGTTCGGAACTGATATGTTGACCGACTGACTGATATGGCTACTTTACTACACACCATTATTTTTTAAGGCACACCATTATTTTTTCCACAAAGGAATAAGTTAAAAGTTTTTTCATAGTAGTTATATAAGAGTGTACGCAGTTTTATACAGTGCAAACTTCAGTAGTTACTACAGAGATGTATCCGCATAAATTTCTAAATTTTATTGTATCGCAAGAAAAACTCTAGCCACTGTAGAAAAATACCCCCTTGTCGAACATCACTCCACTTTTCTTCAAGCTGGAAATCCACATTCCTCCACAAAAAGTGAAGAGAAAATGCAATAAAACAAGAACTAAATGGAACCAGAAGCCGAAACGCGACGCTCAAAATTCCAGGAATTCCGGGAGAGCTCTCCTATGTGCCCGTGTAGAAACATTCATTCTCAGACTGTGAACAACTGCAGCAGTCCATATATATCCAGTTTGAAATGCGAAAGCGCTTTTGCTTTATAATGGGACTGCATTCCACAGTTTCCAAGTCAGTCGAGTTGTGCTGTTCACGAACTGCCGCGGAATTAAATTTTTCTTCGACTTAAAAAGGTAACTGAGGAATTTCTCTGGGTTTCGAAGAGGAGAGGACCGAGCACAATTGCAGTTCAGAAAAAACGGATGAAATGTGGCGGATATGACTTTTGCGACTGCCTCGAAAGTGGTCATTTTTTGGTGTTATGTAGTGTTTTCTACAATTTATCCTTTTTGGGGATGGTTGGAATGGAATTTTGATATTAGAATTTTGGTAGTGTTTTCGGGAAAGGTCTGAAGATGTTTAAAATTTTAAGGTGTACTGTAAAATGTGTAAAATTTAAAGAGATGTATTTAGTGTATTGAAGGTGGATCCAGGGTTTAGTTTGGGGGGCTAAGAATTTTCATAATCCAATTGAATCTTCTTGATTAAATTAATATGAAAAAGGTAGTGAATTATCCTGCTCCAACTACTAAAAGGGGGCTCTGGGGGGGGGTCCTCTCTCAGA
The DNA here is from genome assembly GCA_024610705.1 of Tetragnatha versicolor. NCBI lineage: Eukaryota > Metazoa > Arthropoda > Arachnida > Araneae > Tetragnathidae > Tetragnatha > Tetragnatha versicolor. The sequence continues at coordinate 37,275,510 of JANDEH010000003.1, forward strand.
ATTTTTTTGAAGTAAAAAACCCTTTTTCAACTGGTTGGTACGTTTCATCCAAATTTCGGATATAGATTTTGTGGTAGAAGTTTTGCGTTTTTACGAACTTAATATAAAATAAAGTTGCAATTATAAAGTTACAAAAGTACCAAGGGGGTCTGGGGGCCCTTTTGACCCTTTGAAATTTTTGAAAATTTGACCTTAAAATAATAACAGGGTTTTAACTCCTTTTGGTGAATAAAATACCATATTATATAGTGTAAAGATTTTCATTTTTTGGGGGGCTTCAGCCCCCTAGCCCCCCTGGATCCGCTAGTGAGTGTATTTAAATAATTACATCACTGGAATTATGTTATTAATAAGTGTGTGTGGGGCCGTTCAAATATTACGTAAACACCTAAGGGGGAGGGGGGTTTGCTCTTTGCTTATTTTTGCTGACAAGGGGGGAGGGGGGATATGAGTGACGCTTACGTAAGATGGTGCATTTTCGAAAATCTCTTGTTTCTTGCATAAATATTTCGAAATTCAACCAAAAATAAATAAAAATTGAAATTGAAAAAATTGAATTAGGAAATCTGAGTAAGCACTTTTTCTGGAGATGGACCACCCTAACATTTTGATATTGTAACCCCGAAAAGTAGTATTTCGACTCATTTTTGAACTCTTAGGGTTACACCCAATAAGTACAGCTCCTTGTACGAGTCACCTTATTCTAGGAAAAAACAGTACTTACTACAAGGGATGTCAAAATTTCGGGGGGGTCCAGCAGTTTCTTACGTAATTATGGTGGGGGGTTGAGGTATGCTTATCTTTGCTGACAAGGGGGGATATACTTGTTTTACATTGCTCAAAATATGAACAAAATTTATATTGAACAAAATTGAAAATAATACAATAAATACTGTCCCTTCAAATGCATTTTTTACTGAAAATCATTTAATTATTCAGTTTCAGTGTTTAAGGTAATGACAAAAAAAGGCGATGTCTAAATATTGGTATGGGAGAAGGGAGAGTAAAAAATAGTTTTCTTATTATGCATCTAAAATGAATATCTGTCTCTTATAAACCGCGTTAAATAATTTAAATAAAACTCTTATATTGTGTTAGAATACAATAAAATTATACGTTTATGTAAAAATGATGCTGGTTGAATAAACATGAAACTATTATACATGCATGCATTATAGGAAATTTTTTGCTATTTTTTAACTCTATTTATTTTAAAAATTTGTTGAGTGGTTGATAAAGACAGAAAAAACAAACATCTTCTTTTAAAACTGCAATAGCTTTCAATTTAATTTTTTAAAGTTTGAAATTTAAAATAATATCGTAGCGGCACCTATTAACAGAGAGCAGAGACATCTTTAAAAACTGAAAATAACTAGGTTTTAGTATATTTTCTAATGCTTTTTTTTTCTTTGGATTAATACACACTCTCATATTGAATTTTGTTTATTTGTAAGTTAATAAGTATCCATAAAAGAACTAAAAAATTAAATATCATTTTCTTTCGCTTAAACAAATTTTATATAATAATAAACTTAATTAATAAGTTATTGTTGTAATAGAGGCAATTCCATTATTTATTTATTTGACAGAGGTACCCAAGAGAGGAATATAAGTGCAAAAAGTTTTTATTAAATGCATATTTATTTTTTAATTTAATTTCAAATTTTGACTTTAAAAAAGGGCATGAAAACGTCAATTGTCAAAATGTGGATGCTATTTAATCCCAAACATTGATTTTAAACAATGGTTTAATTGATTAAACAATTCAAAACTATTGTTGGTTTTCATATTAAAGTAAGGCCGAAACAGATCTGACGTCAATCAATCCTAAACACATGCAATGTGATTTTCGATTTTTTTAAATATTGAATTAACTAAATTTATTTGAAACTTTTATGTTGATTTTTGAATTTAGATCTATTTCTTTTACTGTAAAAATGATTTTTTCTCTGTTTAAAAAATGCTGGGCTGGTATTGCCCATTATATTAAACTAGCTGATATGCCCGGCCTTGCACGGGTGAAGAGTATAAATTTATTATTTATGGTGTTTGCTATCAAAACCAGCTCATTCCATATTTTTTTGAAATCCCTTTTTTGCATGTTTTGAAAATTTAGAGGGTCCTTCATAACCTGGCGAAGGGATATATCTCAAATCCAGCTCATTCCAACCCAAAAATTAGATTAAAGGGTGAAAACTATGATCTCGACTGTGAAACTTCAGATCATTTGAAAAAGTTAAGTGAATGTCATTTATTTAAACTCGTAAAGACACAAATTAACTGGTTTACTGAAGAAAACCAATTTCACACAACTTTATTGAGCAAAAAACTGAAAAAAAGCATGATAAATCGTGTTTTTGCATCAAAACAGCTCATTCCAACCTAATTAGTGTAATTACGCCTAAGGTTATGCAACTGGAATGAAAATAAAAAACTAATCAAATTCTAGGTGGTTGTACCTACGATTAAAAATTTAAAAAACAAATTTAGCTTTAGAACTGTGGATGTGAGAAGTTTTTTGTCTCTCCTGTAAAATTTCCAAAAATGGAATAAGCTGGTTTTGATAGCAAACGCCTCATTGTTAAGTTTTCCCAAATACATTTCTAATTTTATATAATCAGCATTTACCAATCATCCCGGTATCCCAGGTGTCTTTTTCATATTCCGGTGTTCCCGGTAACTTTTGTTATCCCGATTTTCCAAGTAATTTTTCTTATCCCGGTGTTCCCGGAGGGACTAAAGTTCCTTCAGTTCTCAAGCAATATAATTTTTGAATGATTTTCACATTTAAGACAGAAAAAATATTCTAAAAACTATTTAAAATTGCTTAGATCCCTTGATTAATCATATCTTCAGGACGGAATTAACGTTTTCCGTGAAATTATTCAATAATTAAAGCTTATTCCATTTTGAAATTTAAGGGGGAAAAATCAGCCTTTTCTAGTTGAAAGGGAGTTTTAATAGTTTTTGGTTTGTTAACCAACTTTCTTAAAAGCTGAAATATTATCGCCTTTTGATTTTACATCCTCGTTTCCATGGAGACTATCTTAACAACAATGACATTCCATAAAGTTTTTTTAAAATATGAAAATTAGATAAACTCTTTAATTTTTAAATTATTAATATAATTTTTAAATAGGCTTGTACCTAGTGTTTCTATTAAAAACATGTTGTTTAGCATTAAATTTTCTTTGTAACAATGGAGTAAGCAGATCTCTTCTTGAGGAGAAATAAAGCTATTTCAGCAAAATGACTATAAAAAAGGTCGAAAGAGGGTCAAGGGGTCATTAAAAGTTTTCGAAACATAGCCTATGTTTTTCCTTGGGTTTTTTTACGTTGGTATACCAAGTTTGGTGCAGATAGGAAGAGAACTGTGGATTTGTATAAAAGACAACCATACATACATACACACATTCAATTTTATTATATTAGATCAACTAGCTGATATGCCCGGCTTTGCACGGGTGAAGAGTATAAATTTATTATTTATAGCGTTTGCTATCAAAACCAGCTCTTTCCATATTTTTTTGAAATCCCCTTTTTCCCATGTTTTGAAAATTTAGAGGAAGAGGGTCCCTTAATGACCTGGCGAAGGGATATAGCTCAAAGCCAGCGTATTCCAACCCAAAATTAGATTAAAGGGTGAAAACTATGATCTCAACTGTGAAATTTCAGATCATTTGAAAAAGTTAAGTGAATGTCATTTATTTAAACTCGTAAAGACACAAATATTAACTGGTAAACTGGAAAAAACCAATTTCACAACACTTAATTGAACAAAAAAACTGAAAAAAAAAGCATGAAAAATCGTGTTTTTGCATAAAAATCAGCTCATTCCAACCTAATTAGTGTAATTACGCCCAAGGTAATGCAACTGTAATGAAAGTGAAAACTAATCAAATTCTAGGTGGTTTTGGTTTTACCTACAATTAAAAGTTTAAAAAACAAATTTAGCTTTAGTACTGTGGACGTGAGAAGTTTTTTGTCTCTTGTAAAATTTCCAAAAATGGAATAAGCCGGTTTTGATAGCAAACGCCTGATTTTAAAGTTTTCCCAAATACATTTCTAATTTTATATAATCAGCATTTACCAATCATCCCGGTATCCCAGGCGTCTTTTTCATATTCCGGTGTTCCCGGTAACTTTTCCTATCCCTTTGTTCCTAGTAATTTTTCTTATCCCGGTGTTTCCGGATGGACTAAAATTCCTTCAGTACTCAAGCAATATAACTTTTGAATGATTTCCACATTTACAACATGGAAAAAATATTCTAAAAATTATTTTAAATTTCTCAGATTCCTTAATTAATCATTTCTTTAAGAATAAACGTTTTCGGTGAAATTATTCAATAATTAAAGCTTATTCCATTTTGCAATTTAAGAAAATAAATCAATCTTTTCTAGTTGAAAGGGAGTTTTAATAGTTTTTTGTTTGTTAACCAACTTTCTTAAAAGCTAAAATATTATCACTTTTTGATTTTACTTACTCGTTTCCATGGAGACATTTTAACAACAATGATATTCCATAAAGCTTTTAAAATTTAAAAATTAGATAAACTCTCAAATAAAAATAGTATGTTAAACTATACTTAAACTTTTAAATTTCATGGAAATGGATTTTTAAATTAGTAATATAATTTTTAAATAGACTTGTACCTAGTGTTTCTATTAAAAACTTGTTGTTTAGCATTAAGTTTTCTTTGTAACAATGGGTAAGCAGATCTCTTCTTGAGGAGAAATAAAGCTATTTCAGCAAAATGACCATAAAAAGGGTCGAAAGAGGGTCAAGGGGTCATTAAAAGTTTTCAAAACATAGCCTATGTTTTTCCTTGGGTTTTTTTACGTATGTATATCAAGTTTGGTGCAGATCGGAAGAGAACTGTGGATTTGTATAAAAAGACAACCATACATACATATATATATACACACATTCAATTTTATTATATTAGATGAAAACAATCAGCCTAAAAATTATTCAAGGGAATGATGTTTAAGATAATCGATGGTTATGCAATGTTTATACGACCACATATTTTTATTAATTACTCTTTTATTTGTGCATATGGTTCTTTTAATAAATGAATATATTAGAATTGTGTTGTATTTTAAGCACAATAAAAGTACTCCATATTTTCACCATCTCGAATAAATGCATTTATTTATCATTTATTAATTTGATTATCTTTTTTTACATTGAATTTTCTGAGATTATACAAAAAGATTCTCTTTAAAAACTTGACTTCTTTGGTTTCCATAACATTGATATCTATTACATATTTATAAACATTTAGTAATAACATGTTTGCTAATAATGAAATATTTGTCCTTAAAGTTAAATTGAAGTATCACCTCCGTAAAATTTATTAGATATAATAAACAACTTACAATAGTTTTCGTTAGGTTTAATGTAAGCACAAAACTCTTTCACAGAAATCTCTGTTTTGTCTTCCGAAGTAATATAAAATTAGCTAAACAGATACAATGCAGTTCATTGGAATATGAATTTTAAATGTACGTATTATTTATACAAATTATTCTGGAAGTATATTTAAGTCAAAAAATATTTCTAGACAAAACTGGATGATTTCCAAGTCCATTTGCTTGGGTATGCGGCTTTTCCGTCGTCACCATCGTACTGGAAGAGAAAAATATAAATTATTATGTAGTCTTAATTCCATTTATGATAAAAAGCATTCATTTACTAATCAGCGGATCTCCTATAGCGAATATAGCGATGTTTAAAAATTGGTTTTTCAAATCATCAAAGAAGAACCTGTATTACAAAAGGTATTGAAAAATTGTGTAAAAAACTAAAAGGTAAATTTCCTAGTTCAAAAGAAACAGTAATAATGCAAGTAAAAGTGTCAAATAATGAGGAGCATTGATGTTAAACCACGAACATTAGCAACTCCATACAGGGTATTTCAAAAGTCCGTTTCGCGGCTTTTATTCGGAACTATCGTGTCCTAGGGTCACGTAAGTAACGTCTACCCCTGGGCAAGTGACCCTAGAGAATCCATTGAGATGACTTAAGTGCCCCTAGCGATGATATAAAAAGGTTAAAAAATTAATTTAAAAACTATTGGAGATAGAGCAAAAACATCGCTGAGAGTATTGTTGCCAACGTTATGAAGAACTCACAGAAAAAAATTCATGAAAATATCTTGAATATTCGCGGAGATATTACCATGTGAAAATAGCCCTTTTTCAGACCTCAAAAAAGAAAAAGTTCACAAATTTGCATTTTTTTCAGTGTTATTGTGTAATACAGGCAAAATTTAATCAAGAAATCTAGAAAACTTGCAAATTTGCGAACTTTTTCTTTTTTGAGGTCTGAAAAAGTGCTATTTTCACATGCTAATATCTCCGCGAATATTCAAGATATTTTTGTGAAATTTTTTAAGTGAGTTCTTCATAACGTTGGCAACAATACTCTCACTGAGGTTTTTGCTCTATCTCCTAGAGTTTTTATATTAATTTTTTAACTTTTATATTTCGCCGCTAAGGGCGCTGTAAGTCATTTCAATGGATTCTCCAGGGTCACTTACCTTACTCTCGTGACCCTAGGACACCTTGGTTCCAAATAAAAGCCGCGAAACGGACTTTTGAAACACACTGATGTATTTAAAGAAATGTTCTCAACAATAAGAAGGATCTCAATAATCTGATCCCATAAAAAAGCTTTTACCTTCTTGAATTCCGTTTTATGGGATTTGTACACTTCCATCGCATAGGGAACCCTCGCTTCTTCTTCTTCTTCAGGAACGACGGTAGAAGGTACAGGCTGCTCTGCAGTTGTTGGTGCCTCTGTAAATTTTGGTTCCACCGCTGGTAAAGCAATCGGAGCAAAAGCCACCTCAGAAGCTGCTAGTACAGGCCTTTCTGTTCGAGGACTTTCTGGTCTTTTGCTGGGGATGGTCCTCACTTCCAGTATCTGGCTCGATTTGGGTTTGGATATTGTCATCGTTTGGCGAAGAGCTGACAGTAGGTAGTTGATGTTGGGTCGGATGCTACGTTCCAGCTTTTTGAGGCTGTCGATAGACTGTAAATGATGGAGAGTTCAGCGTTAAGGAAAGAATGAGAACTTTTTCTCATTGAATCTTGCTAATTATTTTTTGTGGGATTTAAATTTTTATAAATATTAAAAAAGAAAGTTATTTATTAATAAATATCTTGGAATAATTGGGTTATTCAATGATAAATAAAAAGATAAATTTTTGATTTTTACCAAGTTTTTTTACTGAAATTTGTTAAAATTCAAACTCATTATTTAAACAGGAGAAAAGTTGTGAAAATTCAATCTCGTTATAGAAATATAGCTTTTAAAAAGGATAAATAGTGTTGAAAGTATTGTTTAAAAAATTTATAATTAACTTCTAATATGTATCAATCAAAACAGATTTACAATAAAAAGAAGTGTATTAAATATTTTATCTTGAGATATTTTTTATTTTTATAACTTTCATGAATCAATTGAAATCATCTTTACAATAACTAATTTCTTTTAATAACTAACAACGTCATCTAACCTAAAATACTGCTCTTCATCGCCTCTATGATAAAGGCAGTGAAAACAAATTATTTCTGTAAATGTTGATTTTCCTTTAGTGAACACATACTGCAGAGAAAGAAAACTAACACCTTACTCTAAATGTTTCTTTTCCTACATACTAGAATTTCCGGCTACCATAAACAACTACTTTTTTTTCTCTTTAATTATGTAAGGTGGCCTTTTAATTAACTTTTGGGAATGGGTAAACCGAAAAATTATAAACACATTTTTGAACAAGGAATTCTTTTTAAAATTTACCAAAAGGAATTTTTACAAATTAAATTTCATGTTTTTGTTTTTAAAACAATCGAGACTCTAAACGAGAGAATCAACTTCAGGCTTAATTTTTTTAATATAGATTTTTGGACAAAATAGAATGAAGTTATGGTATTTTTTTATTGAGAGTTTTAGTATCGGAAAACATTTCGGCCATTACACGTCAAATCAACCAAAAAATCTTATTTCTCAACCTTATACACTCGGATTTCATTGAAACTTTTGCGAATTGTTCTTTCCTATGATATAAATGAGAAAATGTTTATAAACTTTAAATTTTCTCCGTAACTTTTTTTATAAAAATTTCTTAAACATTTGAAGAAAACTCATTATACTGGATTTGAATAAGGGGCCATTCATTAATCACGTAAGGGTCTCGAGGAGGAGGGGGGGTTGGAAAAATCTCTACATACCCTTACTTGGGGTGGTGGGGGGGGTCAAACCCATTCTTACGTAAGATTTTCCAAGTTAATGTAAACAAATTCCAATTATTATAATCCAATTACTATTGAATAACCCCAGAAAAACTTTAAAATGCTGACGATCTCGGTATATTATTGAAGCTTTATTTTAAAAAAATGAAGCTATATCAGATGTATCTTTTTTATTGGAGTAGCATTAAGTTAAGATAAAAAATAAAACTGTTGAATCCATCTTCCAGTTGTCAAAAGTCGAAACAAAAAAAAAGCAAAAGAGAGAGAATTCTTTATAAGTTTTGGAAAACGAAATGGAATCTTACGTAAGAATCGGGGGGGAGGGGTTTGAAAAATCTTACGTACCCTTACATGGGGGTAGGGGGGGTCAAAAATTGCCAAAATCATCCTTACGTAATTAATGAATGGCCCCTAACTCATTACTGAATTTTGAATAACCCCAGTTCCATGAGGGCTAAAAAATGTATAACCCCTTGTTTTAAAGATAATCTGATAATTTTTAATTGATTTACCATGAATTGACCAATTTAACCAACCCAAAGGAGCTCACTCCACTCTATAACTATAAAACACTAAATTAACACTTCACTAGTTAATACCACCAGATATACTATCATTACACTATAAATAAAAATGTATTCTTGGATAAAAAAAACCTTATAATAACTACCATATTAAAGAAACCAAATTACTCATGAAGGAACACTCATAGGTGGAGTGAAGCATTCTTATACCTTTTCTAAATCGGAGTAATGAATTTCTCCATTCCCACTGTCGAGTCGGCTTCTGATAGTTTGCAGCCTCGTTATAACTTCATCCAGAGTCTCCTTTGCAAGAGCATATTTCTCCTTTGCTGGAATAAATTTGTCTCTAAAAAAGTAAGGAATCGTCAGTTGGAAGAAGGGAATAAGTCCAAAAAATGACAAATTTACTTTTTGTTCTCAAAACAATCTCAAGCTTTGCTCTACACATGGGTGAAAAGAGGGGGGAAATAACTACCCCGTATAGGGAGTTATCGCCCCTTGAAGTTGTGAAATCGATGTCCATTCATTGTATTTTTTAAGTGAATTTGGAATTTAAGTTAATTTGTCTTTTGTTTCCTATTCTTTGTGCTGTAACTAAGTTAAAATAAAATTTTATCTTAATTTAATTTTTTTTTCAAACATTTTTTATGCAGGGAATGTTTGACTCCATTCATATTCACTCACTCCATTTATACTGCTTTAATAACTCAGTTTCACTATAATTTTGAATTTTATTTGTCTTATTTCGTATTTCACCCTTTTGAGGAGAAATATAATTTAAATGTGAATTTAAGGGTTTTTTAAAGATTTTTTCATCAGAAAAATTTCATAAGGTGGAAGAAGGGAATAAGTCCATCAACTTATTTTGTCTCTAAAATATTTTTGAATATACATATCGTCGCTTAAGGCGCAAAATGACATAACTGACATTTTGGCCATTTTGAGTTATGCATCAATCTTTATGCAAATCCCGGCCCCGGATCACCTGGCACCAACGTTTTTGCGAAAAAATGACTCAAATCGCTGCAATCGTCAATTTTGTCATTTTAGCATAACTGCATTCGTAAGGCAAAATGACATAATTGCACGCCTTTCATTGATATTGTTAGGGACGCCGCCACAGAGAAGCGTTTCATCTCATTCCCCGGTCAAAAAGGCCTAAAATGAAGGTTTAAAACTATAATAATATTATTTTCTTTAATTAATAGCCAAACTGTTTTTTTTCATCTCCTGCAAAATAGGGAAAATGCAGTTATGTCATTTTGCGCCTTAAGCGACGATATATTTGTTTTGATGATTACTCTGTTTTCTAAATATGGTTCTGAACTTCCAGTAAAAATTTGGTGGTTATACAATGAAAATTCTATTTCTTATACAGTTTTTTTTCTATTTTCTCAAAACTTGGTTTTTGGACTTATTCCCTTCTTCCAACTGACGATTCAATTGGTAAAATAGGGCTAAAATATTAACTGGTACTTTTTTTAGTTATCTTAACAACAAAAAATGAGGAGTAATACTCTATTTATCCACTCCAAAGAAATCCTAATCCCAAATCAAAATTTGAGTTATTATTTCTAAAAATTATGGTAAAAAGTAATCTTGGTTGGTTTGAAACTCTGAACACTGAAGTGATATTTTTCATTATTATTATTTGGAAGAAATCACATTTTACAGTGAAATTTCCAGTACTTATAACCTTCATTAATTTAAAACTTGTTGCTCAATCTTAGCACGTAAAACATTACTTGTCTTCTGTCTGCTTCTTTGCCATTTGAAGAAGAGATAGTATCGGTGAACTTCCAATTGCTGACATCTCATACTCGATCAAACCAGGATCTTCATAATCAGGCATATCATACATCATACCTTCAATTCCATCTAACGCTATAAAGAAGCTAGTTTTTAAAAGATCTAATTGGTTATTAATGACTAAATTTATAGAGTATTAAATGGATTTGTTAAAATAAAGAAAAATTGATTAAAGATCTTTGCTGTTCTTAAAAAACCTGTTTTTAAATGTCATTTAAAAAGTTATGCGATGAAGCTTTGTCTTGTTTAAAAAAATAAAGAAAGTTAACTTTTAGGATTTCTCATAAACGAATACTGTTCAAAATTAACAGATACTTATATTAAAAAACCTTCGCTTAAAAGAAAACTTCAGAAAAAACTTGATTTTATTTTTAAATATTTTTATTTTGCGTATTAAATTTACAGTACCTTTATTAAAACTGATTGACCAAAATTTATAAATAAAATGACATAAAAGTTAAGATTTATTTTGAATCGTTCATGTAAACTTAGATATGTAATTAACTCTATGTATTTGAATTACATTGAAGTTAAAGGAAGTTTAGATACGATGAGGAGAATAAAAAATTATAGTGAATATTAAAAATTGTTTTATCTTTCTAAAATTAACTTACCTAGCATCATGGATTCTTTGTCCTTTATTCTAGGATCAGCAGTTGATAACTGCACAACACACAGCAGTAAAATGATGATCATTTTCTACTTCATAAGAAAATATGATTTAGGTAAATTACTCGAGATATATTGTAAAAGCTAAAATGCTTCTTATAACTTAATATCTCTACAGCAGCGGTTCTTAAACTTTCTATCGTCACTGACCCCTTTATGAAGCAGCTAGACATCGCGGACCCCCAACATTTTAAACATCAAAAGCCGTAACCAGACTTTTGTTTTGAGTTTAAGATTAATTAAAATTGGTATATAAATTATTATAAATTTCACAATTACTCCGGAGGCGTATATTATAAAAGTATATAACTAAATATATCCGGAGGCGTATATAACTAAATTTATTTCGGGAGGGGACAAAATTTATTCATCAGGCCCCCATGTTTATTTCATAAGTCCAAGTAGCTTTGTAATACATTTTTAAGTAGAATTTGCGTCCTAGGGAACTTAGTATTAAAAGGTCATGGGTAATTAAGTTCTACCTACCAAAGGGGGGTCTGGGGGTCCTCTCCCAGAAAATTTTCGAGAATTCAACTAGTAAAACATGTTTTTAATTAGTTTTGATATCCCTAGTTAGAATTTTTTGAATATAAATTTTTATGTAAGATTTACATTTTGATTAACTTAATGTAAAAAATAGTTTATAATAATAGAGTTTTAAGAAAAAAAAGGTATCTGGGGGTCATCCTCAAAGAAGCTTCAGATAAATTTTCCCTAAAACACACAGAATTTTAACTTGGTTTTGATACACTTCGTCCGAATTTCGGAATGTATTCTTAGGTAGGATGTCAATTTTGATGAACTCATTTTTAAAAAGTTTTTATTAGTAAAGTACCAAAACCAAGTACTAAAGGTTGTTCGGGGGTCCTCCCCCAGAAAATTTTTGGAGATTTGATCCAAAAAACAGGGTTTTAACTTGTTTTGATACACCAAGTCCAAATTTCAGGAGGGGACAGGGCCCCTTCACCCACCCTTATATACGCTCCTGAATTACTCCAAGTCTCTGAGGTGGAGGTGAGGGTCTAGAAATTTTAAGGAAAAAATTATGCATTGAAGTCAGAATTTCGAGATGGCTGGGGGTTCTCCCCCAGAAAATTTTTGAAATTTGTCTCTTAAATCTAGTGTTTCATTTAATTTTGAAACTATTAGGGGAGAATTTCTCAAGGTAACTCGCGGACCCCCTAGGAAGGCGCCGAGGACCCCCAGGGGTCCGCGGACCACAGTTTAAGAACCGCTGCTCTACAGTCATTTGCTTTAAATTTAATATTGAAGCAGAACATATCTGCTATTGCTAAATTCTACAAATGTATTAGTATTATCTACTTTTCTTAATTTTTTTAGTTAAGAACAAATGATAAAAAGAGAATACTCTGATTGATACAAATTTTTGAAAGTATATAATTTATGGTAGGTATATACATATTTTGTTGATAGTATTCTTAAGTATAAAACATATGACATACAACAAATCAAAATTAACAACGTTATTGAAAATGAGAATTTGAGAACGCTATGTTTTAAGTCATTCTTTCCCGGTGAATTGTTCAAAACTCAATTGCTCACTTTTTAGTTCATTTCTGACAACTCTACAAACTAAGAATGAAAATATAATATAATTTTAATAGTAAAATGGGGACAGATTCCATATTCGAGGTTTTCGCCAACCTTGGCGAGATCGGATTTAAAAGCGTGGAGGAAATCCCGCCAACATTAAACATTGTTGCATACATTAAAATGGTCATCGCCAAAATTTGGCTGAAACCTCGATTACGGAATATTACCCGTAAAATGTATATTATTAATTGTTTTTTTACTAATATCTAACAAAACTGAGCATAAGAAACGCTCAAAAATATTTTGTTAGGAAAACTTAAACTAGTAATTATAAACTTCATCTTCAACATACCTTAATTTCACCCCTATGCAGTAAAATAAACTCCTGCTTCTCTCAATGAAATATTATCTAAAGATTCTGCTTCCCAAGCTCTGTGGCATCACGTTCCGAAAATTCGACGTCACAACAAAAAAGCGCGTGAAATAATATTTATCCTCAGACAGGTGAAAGACACCTCAAAAATTATTTTGCCTACCAAATGCAATATGACTCGTCCATGCTTGTGTTGACCTTAAAATGGTGCATGATTCAAGAATATATTCCATACGTAAACGACTTAGCTCAAAAATGAGAACTGCCATCTTCAGTAGGATGGAGCGAAAAAGACGAAAATCGAATTTCGATTTTGGGTACCGCAACAAAAATTTGCCTTTTAGTGCTAAATTACACATGCTAAATTGTATTGTATTTTGAAGAACTCCTTCAGGCCTATGCCAGGGCTTTTATATTTTCAAAAAATAGGTATTTCCTATAAATTTCACATTTACATTGTTTATCACCAAACTTTTTCGGTAATTGTGTTTAATTAGTTTAATGAATAAAATTTTAGTATTGACCTTCACCTCGTTCTGAAAAGAATTTTGCAAAGATTATTTTGGTATAAAATCTGTCCGTCTGTTTTCTTTATTTTTTAATTAATTTTTTTAAAATTAATTTAAATAAATTTTTAAAATATGTTTTTCTTTATTTTTTTTACAAAAATTTTGATATTAATAGTTTAATGAATAAAATGTTAGGGGTCACCCGGGTCACCCCCCTCGTTTTAAAGATATCTTTACAAGAATAAATTTGATATCAAGTATGTCTACAAAATTTGTATAAAAATTTAAATGAATGAAATATAAGTGTCACCCCTCGATTTAAGATAATTTTATAAGGATTATTATAGTATAAAATTTTTCTACGACTAAAATAACAAAAAAATCTATTTTTTTAAATTTGATATATTATTTAGCTTAATGAATAAATTGTTATTGTACTACCTCTCGTTTTAAAGAGAAATTTACAAGTATTAATTTGATATCAAGTTTGTCTTTAAAAATTTTTTGTGATTTTTTGTTAATAGATTTTTGTGATTTTTTTGACAATAGTTTAATGAAAAAAATGGGATTGTCACACCCCTCGTTATAAAGAGAATACAATGATTATTTTGGTATAAAATTTATGCAAGTAGTATCAAGAAAAATTTTTTTCTTGATTTTTATATAACAAATTTTATATCAGTAGTTTAATGAATAAAATGTTAGTTTCACCCCCATGTTTTAAAGCAGTGTTTCACAACCTTTTTCAGTTCATCCCCAACCAAAGCCTTAATAAATTTTTCATGCCACGGTGTAAGATTACTACTGAAACATAAATTGTTTTAATCAAAAATGTAATATTCAGTTAACAAACTAAATTGCTGGATTTTTGAAAAAAAATTACAAACATGTTCAGAAAACTAGTAGGTTAATATTTAAAGCATAAAATGGAGAACTGAAAAATTATTTTAAAGAAAAGAATTTTCATTTAATTTTGGGATTCAGTAATCAATAATTACAGAGTTATCATAAGAATATTAAAGATATCCTTGAGCTTGATGCATGCCGACAAAGGGATTTTATGGCAGGTTCCATTTTGGTCAATTTTAATCGAAAATCCCCCCTAGTGTGATATCCACTATTAATCCTTTATCGAAAATCACACTTGAGGGGCAATTTGGTTGAAAGTTTTCAAATTCCCCCTAGAAAATTAAATTCCCACCCCGGGGATTCGTGCGCCCCTGGGAAACACTGTTTTAAATAGTTTTACCAGGATTATTATGGTATAAAATTTTTGTACGTCCTCGATAGAATTTTTTTTCTTTATTGTTTATAAAAGAAATTTTGATATTATTAGCTTATTGAATAAAATGTTAGTGTCACCACTCATTTGAAAAAATTTCAAGAATAAATTCGATATCAAATTTGTCTGTCATAAAATTTTAACGTGATTTTAAAAAAAAATGTTTGGCAAAAGTTAAATAATTAAAATATTAGTGTCAACCCTCGTTTTAAAGAGAATTTTACAAGGACTATTTTAGAATGAAATTTGTGGTTGTCGTCAATAAAATATCAGTAGTTTAATGAATAAAAGTTGAATAATGAAAAATAATTTTTGATGGCTGAAACAACTTTTGAGGCTAAGCGTACACTAGAGACTTTTGTCACGGCGACACACTGAGCTATAAAACAAACTGGAGTGGCTAGTTAGCGTTCCGAAACCGCATCACACCACGGAAAGGATTTCCATCTTCTTTTAATTTTCCCCATCTGTTAAACCCACTGAACTATATACTGAGACTGGAATGCGTAGCGCGCGGTCCGAAACCGCATCACTCCCTTTCCGGAGTGTGTGAATGCAAAGAGGCAAAAGAGGAACTACTTTCCCTTTCTCGCAATGCTCGGACAAGGGAAACATTGTTTTTTTTAATAATATTTACGGAATAAAGTAGTTTTTTCTTGTTTAAATCTAATGGGAAGTACCATTTCCATTTAGATGGAGTATTTGCATACTTTTAGTACTTGTGCAATAAACAGCTTTAGATTAAAAAGCAATTTTGAATGTTTAATCCAGTTAGCTAGGCACATTTAACAGGGATTTAAGTGCAGGAAAAACCAAGCAAACATTTTTAAATTTTCATTTGTTAACATACTAGTTCTCAGCTGGGACTTATAATGTATCCTGGAAGCTCAGATAATTTGTCAGGAATTATTTTGACATTAATTTCTGTTATACATATAATTTACCTGTATTCAAAGAATTTGAAGAAAATTAAACAAGCAAGTCAAATATGTATACATTACCGTATTAAATTATTATAAACATTTCTGTAAACTTTCTTAATTGAACCTGTTTATAATACTCAAGATTTTCAATGAACATAATATATTTTGCTTAATAATTTTTTTATTGCAACATTTTAAAGCAACTAAAAACTTCCTAGATATCACAAGTTCATTCTTTTATATAGCAAAATTTAAGATAAAATCTAGTGTCAAGCATGATTGAACTTTAATTGAGCATTTGTAAATCTTAATACAAAAAAATTTCAATCCATATAAGCCAGTTAACTAATTCCAAGTTCCAAGGCATAAATTACAAGGATCTAAGTACTATCACAAAACTAAGCCTTTTATTTTCACTACAATTTAGTCCTCACTGTATGAACTGTGTCACTGTATGAACAATTTTGAAACTCAAACAACTTCAGCGTGAAAGTTTAGAAAATATTTCAACAATTATTTTAAGAACTTACCTGTATTTAAAAAGAAAATCGTTAAAAATAATTATCTAAATTTTAATAAACAAAGCAAACGAGGTAGTTTTCAAAACATTTATTTACATGACAGGTACAGGGCTCCCATCCAACTTTTGTGGTTAGTCTTAGGGGTAAATTAATTTATATTCTATGTTAAATATAAGAACTACACATATTAAAAACTGTTTTCCATCCAAATGTTTATACATTTTGAAATAATATTAGTTTTGTTACTTTTTGTCTTTTTGTTGCACAGTTATTGTGTATATCTTTCAAAGCTGTATTTTTACCATAATGTTTGATTTGGATATGTATATGTTACCGCTAAAGTTGATAATTAGTTAATCTGAAGAATACCTAGGTAAACTTAAGATTAACTGATTTCTGTCGTTAATGTGCGGATATTTGAGTTTTTCGCATTTTACCTAGGGAATCTACACTATAACGGCCTCTTGATAGTTAAAGTTCAAAATAGTTTGTTTCGTTCAATACTTTCTGTTAAAATGTTGAGGTGCTTACTGCGCCATGCGCTTACCCCTGCGCAGTTGGGTTTCAATACGTAGCTTGTTGTCATATTTGGTGTTTTGATTTCAAATTTAGTGCGTAGCACTGGTAGTTGTCATGTTGAATGTTAAAACAAAATAATACAAGCAAGTAAGTACTGTAAATTTACATGATTAAGTACAGTATATTACTACTAAAACGGGTATTTTGAAACAATTGTGTTGAAGCTCCGACTTCAGAGTGACAGAGATTTCTTTTAACGAAAGCAAATGTCCCAGCTGTTGAAATATCTTTTCAACAAACGTTAATTCAACAATCGCTGGAACCTGGGCAAGGGTTTAACATATGTAATCGATCGCGAATCCTAGCAATAGTTCAGTGCAGGCTGCCAGCCGATTACATCGCGCTTTCATTAAGATTTGCTAGTTTAAGTGCTCATTGAAATACGCTGTCAAATCGAGATCGAAAACCACAATTGATACAAATCTCAGTTGGTACTTTAATATTCTATTATTATTGTTTTTATATTCTAGTTTTAAAATTGCTATTTCATTACTATTTTTGTGGGATTTGCGTGTTTTGTGTAATATGAAAAAAGTACCGATCCCCCTTTTTTGATTCGTCATTGTTACTGTTTACCCCCAAAACGAGTTTGGTTATAGTTAGGGCAGGGGGGTTTGGGGGGGCGGCAGCCCCCCCAACCTCCTTAAACTTTTTATAAAATCAAATAAAATTTTGTACTTTAACGGATCACCCTCGTTAATATGTAAAATAACTGATTACAGGTAGTATGCAGATTAACGAGTGTCTAGTCGGTAGGGTGCAGAATACCTAGGTAATTTCAAGATTACCTAGGTAATCTTAGAAATTGAAAAAAAATTCGCTCTTTAACGGATAACCCTCGTTAATCTGCAAATTACCTAGGTTATCTGTAAATTAACTGATTTCCGGACTTTAACTGTAACATATATATCGGTCAATAATTAGTTAAGTCATTTGTGACTCATGAAGGTCTTCTTCACACCCAACTTCATTCTCAACGGGATGATAAAATCTAATATATTCATTGGACAAATATTCATAAATTATTAATTTTAACTTATAATTAATATTATTAAAGCTTTTGTCCATTTTTCCTTTAATATGAAATGCTTAAAGGCCCTCTCAGAAGCAGAAATAATTTTAAAAACAGCCATTGAACACATAATTAAGGTACTCTAAAGGTAGATATATGTTTTGTTTGGTTTGTTGGTTCTTTTTGCAACTACGAATACACGATTTACAAGTAATATTCTTAAGTATGCTCTTTACAATTTGGAGTTTTTTGGCCATATTCTCGGAGTTTTCCGAATCTATTTCTGCAATTGTATACACTACACGATATAATCATCTTATATCTAGAAATAAAACAACGATATAAACTAAAATTATTTAAATAAAGAACCGACAAGACCATGAAAACACGCGCCAACACTACTTCCCAGTACTGAAACACGTTTGTTTTGCCTCTTTGAGTGGGATCTTAGCTCAAACTCCTCCCCTTTCCTGTATTCATACGCGGACCGGCGGTGCCAATGCTTCCGTATAGGAACTCGTCATTCCAGTCAGTATATTTAGTTCAGTGGTTAAACCAGTTGTATACACAGAATGAAACGACCATTCTAAATTTTGCTCATAATATTTAAAAAAAACAGGCATGGGCAGATTAAAAGATGGTCATGCGGGGATTGCCCCGATTGCTTCCAGCCCCAAATCGCCCAAATGCCCCGATTGCTGCGAGCAATCGTGGCAATTTAACCTTCCGCGTCGGCACAATCGGTCGCTTGTTATAGTATCGGAGGTTGTCCCTCCAGTTTGTTTTATAGCTCAGTGCGGCGACAGAGACAAAATTATCACCCTGGCTATTGCAAGAAACTAGAGCGCGCACTTAGCCTTATTCAGTACTTTTTGTAGTGGCTCCTGCAACTTCGGCAATAATATGTATTACCAAATTCGCGCTACTGTCGAAAAAATAGTTGAGTAACTTATCTGTTTTATTTTTAATTGAGTGGGAAAAAAGAATAGTTCTCAATTTTCCGTTTAAGAAATAGATGGGTCGAATTAAAAATTGAGCATTTTAAAGAAGACTTTCCTGTATGTTTTCCATTATATTAAAGATAAATCGTACTATTTCCGCTTATTTTATCATTTTTAAGCAAATCTGTGCGAAAGAGGTTCCACGATTATTCGAAAATATGTCATACGGTTATCATTTTGTTTAACTGTAATTGTGTTGTTGTCACACAAACCGATTCTGCAAATTCATTGTATTTATAAAAATTAGAACATATTAAAGTAAGTATAATATAATTTCTTTTAAATTATAACTCTGAACTATTACAATTCTTACTTATTTTCTATTTTCCTCTTATTCTTTTTGCTTATAGTTGAATAAACTTTTAGATTCCTGGATGAAAAACTAATCGGCTTGTTAATTATTTCAGATGGATCGACTTCTCAGACTTGGTGGAGGACTAGCCAGTTTGGGACAGGTAATAAAATGATTATTTTGAAGAATCATCCTGTTAATTTTGTATTGTGTTAACATGATCATGTCAATTTCTTGAATTGATCTCTGTCCTAATCCAAACTATATTGATAATCTTTTAATTGTTCCTGATAATCTGCATACAACAACTTGTACTAAACCCAAAAGTCCATACGATTTATTTTTTATGGTAATTTAAGATTTGCCTGTCACAAAATTGAATTTTACTCTAAAGTTCCCAAAATAATCAAATATCAAAACAAAACCTTTTAAATATCTCAAATAGCAGTGTTTCTAGTTATTTTTGTAAAGTTTTATGTTGTTAAGTAATTAAACACTGCCGTAATAAGTTGCCTAATAGGAAAGATTTGTGACCAGCTTATCCTAAACTATTATGTTTTTTTTTAAATGAATGTAGTAAGTAACTGCATTTTCTTCACATTTGGTGAGTGGTTGCAAAACCTTTTCTATTTCTATTGAACCCTGGAACTGTCTTAATTTACAGTTAGAACATGAATGGAATTTTATTTAATTTTTCAATGCGATGCATACACTCTATGAATATTAGGTACTTGCGTATTACACCATCGACCGTTTAGCAGCTGTTAAATTCTGCAGTACAGCTATAGAACAGTCTGGGTTTTGATAGCGTTTTAGACGCGATAATACGTAAGGACCGAATATTGTTTGTTAAAATCCTTAACCATCAGCAGGGGTCTGTTTAGTTGAAATTTGGGTCTGTTTTCGGACCCTTCACTTAAGTATTTTTTTACCTTAAAAATGGACTCTTCACAACACATTTTACCTTAAAAATGGACCCTTCACAAAGTATTTTGGCCCTTAAATAGAAACTATTTTTCACAATATTGCAAATTTGTGAGCTTATTTTCACAAAAACAGGCTCCTGGCTGAAAAGAACTAATTCAACACTAACTAAAATTCACAAAATTCTGATCAGATTTTCACAATCTTTACAAAAACCGGACCCTTAAAAAAGTCTGGACAGACCCCTGATCAGGTGTAGGATATGATGTCTAGATCATTGAAAATTTTCTGCATTTTATATTTAATTATGTTTGGTAAAATGCTATATAAAAGTTTACAATTCTAAATGTTACCATTAGAAACAGCTGTCTATTCTTCACATGGATATTAGAGGAAAATTAATTTAATTTCTTAGTAGTTTTTATAATGAAATAATTAACCTTGGGGATCATCCAAAGAAACAGGTTCTGATGCCAAAAGTGGTGATAAATTATTGAATTCTGGCAACCCAATTTTACAGAAATTTGAATTCTTACTTGCCAGTAACAGCACTGGCACGATAGCAGATTTCGCCAAAAATGTTGCTCAATCCTGGTTTCTTAGGATATATTAATCTCATCATCATCATGGAATCAAAGTTTGTTATATATGTTTTCTTTAAATCCGATATTAAAAGGGGATAAAACAAGACACCTATCACACACCTGTGTTGCCAGACCTGGAAACCTACAAACCTGGTTCGGGGGAAACCCCTGCCAAGCTGCATAGGAGCAATACACAAGGTTTGGGAAAATTTTATAAGGTTCGGGGGAAGGTTACAACTTTTTCCAGGTCCGTGTGTTGCTAATTTAAAATCTCTTTCCAAAGCCTAATATTATATGTATATTTATTTAAATTTCTCAGTTATATAATGTACATTTTATAAAGTTAATCTATTTTATCATGCCATTTAAATAATTAAATTTTCCAGGCACCTCCTCCAACTGATGGTGCTGTTGTGGATACTGCTGAGCAAGTATACATTTCATCCTTGGCTTTACTCAAGGTAAATATCCCGTCCTCCCTTAAATTAAAAGCATTCTTTCCTAGGTTTAGTACGAAATTTAAAATCAGCCGACAAATAGGCAGCTATTTGTAATAAACTCAGTACTATCGCACAATTAGTCAAGATAGTGATGTGAAGTGAGAATATTCTCCGGAGAATATTCTCGGAGAACGAGAATATTCTGAGAATATTCTCCAGGGGCGAGAATTTTAAGAATAATCGAGAATATTCTGTTTTTTGACAGATAAATGGAAATAAATGTCAATATGTTTAATAATATGAAATGGCCATGTAGTATTAGTGTTAAAAACCTAAAAATAATAATAACTTTGATGAAACTTACCCTTAAAAAAGTCATCTTTAGTTTAGAGAATATTCTCTGAACTGTAATTTCATTATTTCGCATAATTTTTAATAAATAAGTAAATTTCATTTGGTAAAAAATATTTTTAAAGTATATTAGAAGCAAGTTTTAATGGGAGAAAATACTGTTATAAAAAGAGGAGTCTAAATTCTTTCCATATAGTTGTTGAGAAAGCAATTGTAGTACCAATAGCAATAGTAGTCAAACTAAAGGACCTTTTAAACCTGATATTTAGCTAATTTTGATATAACTTTGTAAAATCAGGAGAACATTCTTTAAAGAAAGGGACATCACATTAGAATTATCTGTTGAGAAAAATATTTCCAATTTTTTAATATTTATTTTACAGGAAATATATATAATTAATTTATCATGAGAATATTGATTCTCAAAGTGGGTTCAAAAAGTTCACTTTACTTTTTGCTTAAAAATAAAAATTATTTCTGAAAGAATAATTTGGCTAGATATTTTGTTTGTATAATTTTAAATTCAGATTCATTTATATTTTCCCCTTCATGAGAATATTCTCAATAAAATTCGGTAAAAATAGCTATATGTTGTTGGGCTCTTGTGACGCGCACAGAATTGATCAAGGTCAAAGCATAATTAATGGAACAATATCCGATTTCGAAATTTAGTTTTTCCCATACTTTAAAAATAAAAATATCAAATCTGAGGCATTGGTTGTACAGTATTACATAAAAAAATTTTGATACTCCCCCACCGCAAAACTCCTCATGGAAAGTTCCTGAAGTGTTTCATTTGAGGAAAAATCTATCATGAGAATATTCTCAAAATTATACAATTCAATTTATATTTCTTACTTATTAAGACTTGTGTGTGTCCCTGAAATATATAGGATCTTCAAATTTTCACTCGTGTATAATTGTATCTCCTCATGTTTTCATGAGAATATTCTCATTAGGATTCTACAAAATTATTTCCAGAAAAACATTTCTATGTACATAACTTTCTTCAAAAACACTAACAGTCGAAAAATTTTTAGTTAATATAATACATCTTGGTTACTCTCATTTACCTTTCAAACATGTTACCTTTCATATTTAATAGCAGGGGTGCATCCAGGATTTTTTGCCAGGGACCGTTTTTGGGAATTTTGTAAAAAACGGAATTGAATTTTGTGAAAAACAGAATTGAATTTTGTGAAAAACGGAATTGAATTTTGTGAAAATATTTTTTCATTCTAAAATAAGGTCCTATTTCTGTAAATATATAATTTTTTAAATAAAATTACACTTAGCGAGTGCATATAGCTTGATTAAAGTCCGTTTTTGGGAACCGGAATTTTGTGAAGGGGCTGTTTTTGAGGATTGGAATTTTGTGAAGGGGCTGTTTTTGAGGATTGGAATTTTGTGAAGGGGCTGTTTTTGAGGGTCGTAATTTTGTGAAGGGGCCGTTTTCGGCCCTAATTTCTTTCTAGATGCACCCCTGAATAGTGATTTTAAAATTAAATTTGACTTATTTTAATTTATGATGGTCTTCTCATTGTATAATCTTTAATATTCTTCTGATTTGAAGTTAATATTATATACCTGCTAAAAATTTTTTCAAAAATATTATTTTAGTGGTTTCTAGGAGAATATTCTCAAGCATATTAGTGATTTTAAAAACATTTTAAATTTTATGATGGCTTCAAGTTATATAATCTTTAATATTCTCCTGATTTGAAGTTAATATAACTTTCTAAAATTTTTTTTCCAAAAAAAACTTATTTTAGTAGCTTCTAGGAGAATATTCTCGAAAATTCTCCTCTTGGAGAATATTCTCAAGAATATTCTCCAAAAGATTATTACCGAGAATTTTACATCACTAAGTCAAGAAATAAGCAACCTGTTTTACATAGATGCAGCTTTAACTTAAAATTTTAAGACCTATATAATCGTTCATATTATATTTTGTAGGTTTTTTCTAGAACTTAAAAAATTTCTAGACATGGGGAAACGGTTAAATAAAAGATAGCTCAATGTTCAGTCTTGCAATTTTTGAAGAGTGGCTCCAATAGTACTTATTATATGATAAACCAATTATAATACACCCTTTCAATTCCTTTAAATTTTTCTTACTCATACAATAATATGAGATACAAAACAATACTTACACCTTTAAAAAAATTAGCTACTTTTAACTCTTAAAAATCACTAGTTAGGACATAGAAGTTTGTTAGCTTGAATCTATAAATAAGAAATTATCAGCCTCTCGTTCATAAAAATATGTTCTTAAAAATTATTTATTTTGGTGTTAGCTTTAATACCAAAAGATATTTGTTCCACCAAAAATTAAGCATTTAGTTAAAAAAATTTACTCAAATATGTGCAAGTTTTCGTAGCTTTCCTGATCTTGGAAGTTGTAGGTACTTGGTTTTTTCTGCATTACCCTTTAAATTTAAATTAACTGTAAAAAGTATTTTATTAAAACTTGTAGTAAACTCATTTCTTTTTCTTAATTTAGATGTTGAAACACGGAAGAGCTGGTGTCCCCATGGAAGTTATGGGTCTTATGCTCGGAGAGTTTGTTGATGACTACACTGTCCGTGTTATTGATGTATTTGCCATGCCTCAGTCTGGAACTGTAAGTTTAAACCTTAGTTTTTGATTAACCTACACTAAATATACACATGCATTTGCTTAAAATCACACTTCTGTTTCTTATTGAATTATTTTCCTATATGAAATTATGTGTTAGTAATGGGTAAGTACTTCATATTAAAAAAATGTCTAATAGTGTATAACAATTCAAGCAGGGTGTCCACTTAATTCTAAGCTAAGGATTCCCTGAGTTTTCCAGGTTTTCCAGGAAATTTTTTTTATTTTCCAGGTTCGGTCAAACTAAAGCTTTAAGGAATTTCTTTTCTTTTAAAATTTTTGGTGATAAAGATAAAAAGCTCACGTATGCTAGCAATGTATAACACTGTTCAACAAATTTGACCTTCAAAATTTTTTCCTTGATGAAAATAGTCATTACTTATAGATTTTGGGTCACTGAATACGAAAATCACCATTAAAATTTTCAATTGACTCAGGATTTTCGGGGAACAGCCCCTCCCCCTTATTACGTTTTTCAACGACTTTATAACTTTAAACTTGATTTTCAGGGTCAAAAAGCATTGTTTTAGTCTTCAAATTGCCCCCCAGGTAACAAGAAAAGTTCAAATTAATAAAATATGATAAATTTACAACAAATGAATAGGTTTAAGGGGTAATTACCCCCCTAAAAATACAAAAAAATAGCTAAAAATTTTAAAGGTTTCTATACGCTATTTTTTTCCTCTTATTTTTTACGCAATTTCCGTTTGAACGGTCCTAACCCTTCCCCAAGGACCCAAATTTGATGACAATATGCAGCAATAAATTTTACTAAAAGCGGCTGAGGTGTTAGCCTCCCAGAAGCCCCTGCGGAAGAGTTCGGAAGACTTCCAGAATCGCAAAGGCGCTCGCGAGCTCAGGAATTAATATTGATGATTTTGAAAAGATTACAAATTACGTTTTTCTTATATTTTGGGTCTATCCTAAGTAGAAACTCTTCAGTTCTTTAAAAACTGGCCGGTTTTAGGGAGTGAGGATTCCATGTTTCAAGATGTTAATAGATGCACAGCTGTGGATAACAATTAGGGGGCATCCCCTTAAAAACTGAGGGTGGTGGAGTAAAATGGGTATCATATTTGAATTCAGCAGATCATTTTACACAAGAATCAGCTGAAATTCAGATAGTGGCTTCAATTTTTTTTGTACAGCACTGTTTAACTCTAAGTGCCGCATTGAACCCTTCCGTGGGTGTTTTGGGGGCGCTCTCACCTCAACCGCTTTTAGTAAAAATCATTGCTGCATATTGCAATCAAATTTGGGTCCTTGGGGAAGGGTTAGGACCCTTCAAACGTGAATTGCGTAAAAAATAAGGGGAAAAAATAGCGTATAAAAACCTACATAATTTTTAGCTATTTTTTTGCATTTTTAGGGGGATAATTACCCCTTAAACCTGTCCATTTGTTATAAATTTGTCATATTTTATTAATTTAAACCTTTCTTGTTCCCTGTGGGGCAATTTGAAGACTAAAGCAATGCTTTTTGACCCTGAAAATGGAGTTTATAAAGTCGTCAAAAAGCGTAAAAAGGGGGAGGGGCTGTTCCCCGAAAATCCTGAGTCAATTGAGAATTTTAATGGTGATTTTCGTTTTCAGCGACCCAAAATCTATAAGAAATGACTATTTTTTATCAAGGAAATTTTTTCATTGTTGACCAGTGTAATTATTAATAAGAATTGTAATTTCAAAGCTTAAAAAGCACAGACTAAATTTGAGAAAGCAGTTTAATGTTTAATTGATAATCAGGGGCCTTCAGTAAAAATTAACTTTAAAAGGAATAATGCTCAAAAAGGTATCAAATTATTCAGAAAATTAACTGAGAAAAATTAAAACTTCAATTTTAAGTAAAAGATTCTATATGTATTAAGACTACCTTGTATAAAGAAATTTTATTATTTATTTTCATAAATAAGCTGAAAATCTTATAAGGTTATATTTTTTGGAGGAAAAACTACCTATCACTCACAACCTAACTGTAATAACTATAACTATAAAATTATTAAATTTAAATTAAGAGTTAAGCAGTAATTCAAGTTTTCCAATAAAGTTTCTTTCAATTTTTCTACTTAAAATAATTTTAATTTAAGCACCAATAAAATAAAACTTCATAAGCAAGTCTTAGACTTAAGAATATCTCTCCATGAAAAATCTCAAGTCCGTTTTCCACAATACACCAAATGCGAGAAGCCGACTTTACCAAAGATTACGCCCCGTAAAATAGGCTTCTCCTCATCTTTAGGCTGCATGGTAGTAACAGCAAGAACACGGCTTTCCTCCAATAAAAGTCGTTTTTCCGTAATACAGTAAAGGAACGAGGAGAAGGCGCCTTTACAGGCCAAGTCGCGCGAACGTATCGCCGCGCCGATGCGAGCTAGGATGCCGTTGATTTGACTAAATACCGGAGATGGTAACTCCACAACGTAAAGAAACGCTGGAAAACGTTACGTATCGTACAAAATCACATTTTTCCAGAATATTTCCGGAATTCCCTGAGTATTCCAGGTTTTCCAGGGCATTTTCAAATTCCCTGAGTATTCCAGGTTTTCCCGGTTTCCAGGGTTAGCGGACACCCTGTTCAAGATAAGTCTGTTTTAAAAACAAGGCTAGAGCTGGAGAGTAGTTGAAAGTTTTTCTTTTTTCAACAAAGTCAAAAAAAATTATGATTATCTTTTTATTAAGTAGGGGTCATTCATATAATAGGTCTTTTTTTTCACCTGTTACACACGCCTACTGCTCGAATATGTAAATGTGCCTATCTACAATATTTATTGTCAGGGTGTCCGCTAACCCTGGAAACCTGGAATACTCAGGGAATTCCAAAAATATTCTGGAAAAATGTGATTTTGTACGATGCGTAGCGTTTTTTTACATTGTGGATTTACCATCTCCGGTATTTAGTCAAATCAACGGCATCTAGCTCGCACGCGCATCGGCGCGGCTTGGCGATACGTTCGCGCGACTCGGCCTGTAAAGGCGCCTTCTCCTCGTTCGTTTACTGTATTACGGAAAAACAACTTTTATTGGAAGAAAGCTATGTTCATTGTTCATGCTGTTCTTACCATACAGCCTAAAGATGAGGAGAAGCCTATTTTACAGGGCATAATCATCGGTAAAGTCGGCTTCTCGCATTCGGTGTATTGTGGAAAACGGACTTGAACTTTTTCATGGAGAGATATTCTTAAGTCAAAGACTTGCTTATGAAGTCTTATTTTATTGGTGCTCAAATTAAAATTATTTTAAGTAGAAAAATTGAAAGAAACTTAATTGGAAAACTTGAACTACTCTGCTTGTCTTAATTTATTATTGATATTTAATATTATTTTGACATTTGATACCTTACTATCCTTCTCAGTAAATGCAAACAATCTACTTATTATTGAATTTATTAAATGATGATTTATTAAATGATTTGTAATGGCATTCTCTTTTTCTGGGAATAGGGTGTAAGTGTAGAAGCAGTTGATCCTGTTTTTCAAGCTAAAATGTTAGACATGTTGAAACAAACTGGAAGGTATGTATAGTAAATCCTCAATTATCTAAGTTTCTGCTTTAACAGATCCATAAAATATTTCTGAAATCCTGTTGAATTTAAGAAAATGGAAAAAAAATTGCTGTAAAAGAACACCAAAATAACACAAGACTAAAGAAATTAAGAACTGTTTAATCAATAAAGCAATATGAATTAGATATGCAGTATCTGTAGATTTTTAATGTTTTTTAAAATATACCTTTAAATATAACATTTATTTTATTTAAGATTTTTGCTTTAACTTAGTTTTCCTTTTATCCAAGTTAGTCTTAGTCAACATAAACTCAGATAATTGGAACTCTACTGTTATTAACTTTTTAGTGTTAATTCTGTACCAACTTGTAAAGGTAATTATGTACTAAAATCAGTTTCGTGTTTTAAATTCCATGATTTTACTTTTCTTACCTCACAAATGTAAAAAATGAATGTTCAAAAATCTTTTTTTAAGTTTTCTCAAATTCTTAATGTTTTTATTGAACTAAAAGCTTTCATTATTTCAACAGGCCAGAAATGGTGGTAGGTTGGTATCACTCCCATCCAGGGTTCGGCTGTTGGCTGTCTGGAGTTGATATTAATACTCAACAGAGTTTTGAAGCTTTGTCTGAACGTGCAGTTGCTGTTGTAGTTGACCCGATTCAGAGTGTAAAAGGAAAAGTAAGTTGTCATACATTGTGATATGTGCCTCCATTCACCCCTACCAGAATGGTTTATCATTTCCATCTTGTCTTACAGGTTGTTATTGATGCTTTCCGATTAATTAATCCTAACATGGTCGTTCTTGGCCAAGAACCCAGGCAGACCACATCTAATCTCGGTCATCTTTCCAAACCATCTATTCAAGTAGGTGTATTTCAAAGGCTCTTTACTAAGCTTATTTACTCTGGAATTATTTCTTATTGGCTACTTTCTTTTCCAGGCACTAATTCATGGTTTGAATCGGCATTATTATTCCATATCCATCAACTATAGGAAGAATGAGTTGGAGCAAAAAGTGAGCAACTCTCTCAAAGAGTTTTCATTTTATTTTTTAAATTGAGCTAATACTCAATGACCAGTTAAACTGACCAGATTTGGTTTTAACTATCTTATGCTTAACTTATTATAGCTTAATATAGAATTTATATGAAAGTTGGTAATAAATATTTATTTCCAGATTTTTTGTTTTGTAAGAAAAATTTCAGTCTAAAGTCATTTACACATGTAATTTCTCTAATTCAACAGTTACTTCTTAAAATTATTTGAACAAGTTTTATGCCCATACTGTAATTATTCAAAAATTCTCTCATTTCAAAGGGGTCAAAGGATTTTTTTGTAAAACGACATCTATTTAGCATTAATTGGATTAGGAGTGGAAATATTTATGGCTCATGTTGGTATAATTTAGGGAACACAATAAATAACAGAAATTTTATATTTTGAACTGTGCTATCCTTGTCACCACAAAACTTTCGAAAAGATAAATTACTTTGATCATGGTATTACGAAAAGTTGTTTCTTAAATACCATGCTAACTGTTTTATTTGGTTCCTTTTAGTAATTCATTGGGAGTTTTATTTTCCTTTTGTGTTGGAAATTATCGATAAGAACAATGTAACAAAGTGCTACATTTTTGTTGTATTTGACAGATGCTTCTCAATCTCCATAAAAAGAGTTGGATGGATGGCTTGATGCTGCAAGATTACAATGAGCATTCCGTTATCAATGAAAAGACAGTTACTGAAATGTTGGAGCTGGCAAAAGCATATAATAAGGTAAGTTTTTTTTGTAATGCATTACCAGCCATCTATATATTACTAAAACCGTTTGTGGGTGTGTGACTGGGTGGGTGGAGGACATATCTCCTCCTAAACCACGCCGAAGGCGTGGTCAAAACTCGGTACATAGACGTATCTCGAGGTGTCGATTGTCACTGTCAAGTTTTCCAAGCTCGAAAATCGAATAATTACGAGTAATTAACGAATTTATAGCCGAAAACGCTTATTTCTCCATTTCTCTACCAGAGTAGATCTGCTCGACTCACTATTGTTAACGAGATTAAAACCTCAAAAATCAAATATATTAACAGGAAAAACTCGATAATTGTCCATTTAAAAACTATATCAGTTGTAAAAACACCAAAATAAATTCAAATAATTAATTTCGAAACGTTAGTTTCCCCTATTTTAAGATATTTTCCTTTAAAATTTAAATATTTATGGAAAAGTGTAAATTTTTTTTTCATGGAAAACTACTTAAAAATAAAACATTGTTTCAAATGAAGCGGTTCACTAGACTTTTAAATTTACTAGATCTTTTATTATCGATTCAAATTTGTTATTTTTGTTCACCAGACTCATTAATTTACTAGGAAACATTGCCGAGAACACCGGGAAAAGAAAAATTACCGGGAACATCGGGATAGGAAAAAAGTACCGGGATTACCGGGACATAAAAATTACCTTGATCATCGGGATAGGAAAATTATCGGGAACATCGGGATATGAAAAATTACCGGGGACACCGGGATATAAAAAATTACAGTGAACACCAGGATAGGAAAAAGGCACCTGGGATACCAGGATGATTGGTAATTGCTGATTTAAAAATTATAAATATATTTTGAGAAAATTTAATTTTTAAAAAATTATACACTCCACCCGTGCAAGGCCGGGCATATCCACTAGTTATTTTTATACAATTAAATGTTTGTAATAAAATTACAAGTTCTTAATGCATAATTTGGATGAATATTTTAAGAGACGATTAACTAAAATCTTGCTGCTAAACTTACTAAATTGCTTTTAAGCACTCCAATCCAGAAATATTCGCATAAAAAGCAGAGGATTGAAGTAAAAAGCAAGATATTAATGTATTTTTTTCTGTAAGCCCTTATTGTATATTTGTCATCAAAATAAAATATATCTTATCACCACACTTAACTAATATTCCCATTAAACCATTGATGCATCATTGCATAATGAATATCTTTATAATTTGACTTTTTCAATACTAGTTTGGTTGTTAAGTATTACTATAGTTTAATAATTTATTGTGTATACTTTCAAATGAAACAATTGAATTTCTTTTTCATTCCAGTCCCTTGAAGAGGAAGATAAAATGACACCAGAGCAACTAGCTATAAAAAATGTTGGAAAGCAGGTATGTCTCATCTATCAGTAGTATTATATTAAGTGTACTGTGAATTATCAGGTTAAAAACTACCAAAAATATGTGGATCAGACAAAATAGTACTCTTTAATAATGATAACTTTTATTAAGAATGGAAACTTACATTAAAAAATAGTAAGTGTAGTAGCATTATTTTTTAAATTTAACCAAGGGGAGAAGTACCTACTCTGCGTAACCCAGTGAGCAGCTTTAAGCCACAGAGGTGAAGCACTGTTACACAACCTCTTTCTACCGGGAGGGGGGCAGGGACACATCACACACAAGGATAGAAACTAACATCCATGATAAATGGGGATTCGAATCCCAGGCATACTGTTTCAGTCAGATACTCATACATGTGATTCTTCCGCCAATTGGTGGAAATCCACCAATTTGTTTAGCAAAATTAAAATCCGACAATTTGATTTTCAAAACTGAAATTTCACTCTTATTTTCCAATCATTTTATACTGAAAACTCTGACCGCTAGTGTGGCCTAGTACTAAATTTTAAGAAAATCGAAAAAAGTTAAAAATAACAAAGTAATATGAAAATTAGTTAAGATTTAAGCTAAAAAATATGAATCTAGCGTATCGAATCTTAGATCTAGGGCTATAAACCAACCTAGATCTCGGGAAGTAGAAGCCGATGGACCCCCTCTACTTAAATAAAGAAAAATTTAGGTGCCATCAAATATTTTTTAAATATTTCTGCCAATTTTTTGTATGTGTAATCACATGTATGGATACTCTAATCACTAGATCAGTACATCAGCATTATTTTTAATTATAATTTTAAAGCATATTTGTGAGTATCTGGTGAGATGGTAAATAGTTCTAAATTATTACATATGATAACAAAAATTAAATTTTTAAATCAATAGTTTCAAGTGTTTTGTTTAAATTAAAGTATTAACTATGTAGATTTTTGTTTTAAATGCTAGAAAATGCATTTGAAATAGTTTTAGATTAAAAGTCCAAAATCTCTTAAAAAATCCATTTATGATAATTTGCCATAATTTTCCCCAGGATCCCAAGAGGCATTTAGAAGAACATGTGGACTCATTGATGAACTCTAACATTGTTCAGTGCTTAGGTGCAATGTTGGATACAGTAGTGTTTCAGTAATGTCATTCTTTTTCACTCATCATATTATTTTAATAAATTCATTGGATTTGCTGCTAATAAAGGTGTACTTTTTTGTGGAAATGGCAATCTTTATTATTTCAATTTAGTATGTTGTTTTAATTGTGTGAAAAGAAATGGAGAAAACAAGCTTGGTTAATTGAAGTGTTCAGCATCAGGCATCCATTGGTAAATTAAAAATTCCTGATAAAATAAACTTTAAATGACAATCTAAAGTTTACAAAAGTTTTTTAAATTGATCTATCATATCATGCTATACTTAAAAACAATTTAATAGGTAAGAGAAATGTTCTGTTCATATGTTCTTACTCCACTTTCATGTTTAACTTTTATGTCAATGCATCATCCCATTAATTACATAAGAACAACCAGCATATTTGAATCAGAAATGTGTCAAAATTTTGTAAAACCATGACCATGCATGCATGAAAGTTTCTGTTCAGAGATGAAAATTCATGCTTGTGATTTTCTTCAATACTTAAAATTTAATTCATTGGTAATTTATAACTGTCCTCCATGACTAATGTTAGAATGTATTGCCAGACACATTCTAGTTATGCTGTTTAGTATTGCAATCTAATTGAAATCATGCTGAGATAAATAGAACATATTTAGTTTTTATGTAAGGTTTCAATACTCAAGTTTTATTGTATTAAGATTTCTGTTTTTTTTTTCAATAGCAATGATAATAACTAACTAAAATATATATACTAAGAATCTTTATTTATAACACATCATACTAAATATAAAAGGAAAATTGTAACAAATGTTCTTACTAAGCAGTTGCTTATACCACCCCAAAATTCTTTCAAATCCAATTCACCCTATCACACTTAAACCATTTTACACAAAAACCATTCTGAAAATGCCAAAAATAACACCTTTCTCTTGCTTCCATCACTAAAAGCATATAATAGCACGTAGATAATGATAAATAAGCTCTTTATCACACATACATTTCAAAAAGCTAATATTTAAAGATACTAAAAAACGGTTATGCTAGTTTTCGTATCTGAAGGGTTGCTCACTTTTTTTAGTGAGCAGAGCGGATGTTCCACAGGTTTCTAAATAAAGAGAAAAGGCACTTTTTAAGTTTGTTTTAAAAAGCATAAGTGAATAAACAGATAAAAAACTTAGTAGTGAAACAGTATGTTATTTTTCAGTTTTGAGTAGTTGAACATAAAGTTAATAGTATCATATAGTAGTAGTAGTATAATTATATACACTAGGGGGCTCTGCCCCCTGCTCGCTATCGCTCACCAACCCCTGGAACTGTCTGCTTAGTTAATGATAATTTAATATCGAAACTTTTTATCTCTCTAACTTATCAATAACTTAATTTGGACCATTACTACAAAAATAAATATGTTACTAAAATATTCCTCTTTAGCTTACCAATAATTTAATCGAAATGTTTTCAAAAAATATCCAGCAAGTCTACTAATTGTCATCAACCATCTTAGAGAAAAAAAACATGCCATTGATAAAGTGCACGTGTGTATCTAGTGAATCGTCGGGAATAAATAATCAGACTCATAAAAATCATTGCCTTTTCTCTAGTGAACGACCAGAAAGAGAAGAAAAAATGAAACTTTGTATCTTAATAATTCTAAAACTAATTCGAATTTTTCAAAAAACGAAACGCCAATATTCTTATAAAAAATAATTGCATGTGTGTTTAAAATATCATAGTTCTACTGTGATTAGTTTTTCTATTATAACGAAAAAACCGAAAAAGGGTAAAAAATTTCGAAACTTTAGAATTTAATTGCTCCAAAAATAATTCGAAAAAAGGGCGATGAGGTGCAAATATTCATACCTAAGAGTATGTGTCTGCGAAAAATCATGTTTCTGCTGTAAATAGATTTTGCTGGGGGCGAACTCGCAGCAGAAAAAAATAATTTTCGACTTTGACATTAAATAACTCCAGAACTAATTATCTAATTAATTAGGTTTGGGAATTAAAATGACCATCATGCATTTTTCTACCAATGGTCAAAATTTCATAATATTCCTTCTCATAGTTTTTGCGTAGTGATAGTTCAAAGTGTTCAAAAATAAAATTTTTAAAATCAGCGGCGACGGTCACTTTTTTTTAATATAGAGAGATAAGTATTCTTAAGAAAACAGCTGGGAATAGTTTCAAGAATTATGAGAAGAGAAGCTGTTCAAATTTAAATGCAGAATAGTTTTCATATTTTTAATTCATAGTTGTCCTCTCACTTTAGCCTTGATCACCATTATTTGACAAACCATATTGAACTGAATAACTAATTACTAGGGCTAGGATTTCCTTTTTATTACATCCTACTACTATTACAATTGTGAAAGTTTGTCTATGTGTTTGTTACTCTTTTAAGCAAAAACTACTGAATGGATTTTAATGAAATTTTACAATAATGTAGCTTATACATCAGAATAAGACATAGGCTATAATTTATAAAGAGAAAATCAGTCCTTCATTCTTTTTTTCCCATTTTCCTGCTTTTTTTCACTTATTTTTCCGTGTTTGAAAACCTGTTTCACCAGTCATGCAAGCCAATAATAGGAAACTTTAGTACCAGTGTTGTAGTTACTAGGCAATTTTATTAATCTCTATAAATAAAAACGTTTGTGGCTGTGTGTGTATGTGTGTTCCGCATCTCCTTTTAAACCACGCCGAAGGCATGGATATTACCTCCATTTCAAGATTTCTTTCCTTTGAAATAAATATATTTACTGAAAAATATAATTTTTTTTCATGGAAAACAAGTTAAAAATAAAACATTGTTTCAAATGAGACAGTACACTAGACTTTTTCATTTACTAGATCTTTTAGTTTTAAATTTGTTAATTTGTTCACTAGACTTATTAATTTACTAGACTTTCTATTATAGTTCCAAATTTGTTATTTTATAAAGGCACCTAGATATTAAACATTATCAGGAACATCGGGATTGTAAAAAGTGACAAGAACACTGGGATTGGAAAATTAGCGGGAACATCGGGATAGGAAAAATTACCAGGTTATAAAAATTACCGAGAACACCGGGATAGGAAATTTAAAATAAAGACACTGGGATTACCGGAAACGCCGGGATTAGAAAAATTACCAGGATAGGAAAAATTACCTAGAACACCAGGATTAGAAAATAACCGAGAACACCGGGATAGGAAAGAGGCGCCTGGGATACCGGGCGATTTGTAATATTGCTAATTTACAAAATTATAAATGTATATTAAGAAAACTTCTTAAAAAATTAATTTATACACCCCACCCGTGCAAGGACGGGTATAACAGCTAGTACTTTATATTGCAAAGCTCTCTTTTAAATACTACGTGTTTCAAGGGATTTTGGATTTTTTAGACCATTTTTATTTTACATATTTTGTTTTTTCCCCTGTTTTACATATTTACACTACGAATATACATTTTACTACAAATTCATCCATTTTGGTATTTTTTACTAAAATATCTAGTTTTCCCAATTAAAATTGTTATTACTTCACAACAACTGAACAGGGCTGTGATAATTCTCCTGAAATTGTGTGAATAGACTTTTCACTATTCAAGAGCTTGCTGCATCACTTCTTTCTGTCCTTTAGTTTCTCTCATTTTGAAATATTTCATTACCTTACTGTGTTTGTGTATGTATTGTAATAAAATTGGTACATGTTATGCATATTAATAAGTGCCCATAAAAATTTAAAATATTATGAAGATAATGGGATATAATTTCTTTTTTTTTAATTCAGAAAATAATAAAGTTAATTTGGCTGATTAGAATTATTAAAATTTGGGCGCCGCGTAAAATTTATCATCTGCAATTTTTTAAGAAGACTGCCCAGGGGGTTGAAATGAGTCGCATCTAATTTTTCACCTCTTAAAATGAAAATTGCCTATTGTTACACTCTATTTGAAACACCGTGTATATATTTGAGTTCAAGCCAATCAAATTATATAGAAAAGAAAAGCTGCTTTATCCAGGTGGCAAAAACCAAATATAGTTTTTTTTTTAAATGAAAACTACTAACCTTTTACAGGTATCAAAATTTTCATCTTAGCTCTTTAGTTTTAAAGATGTTTTGTTACTGAGTTGAATTATTGTTCAACCCTCATAAAGTAAGGAAATAATAATAAGTTTGGAAAATCACAAAGAAAGTAAAAACAATGTTAACAGCTTCATCAAACTCGGATTTTTGTTTTCCATTGCCAAGAATAAATTTTATTTTTTTGGTAAAAAGTATTTTTTGCATTGTTTATTTATTTAAATGTAATAAAATAAAAAAAAAGAGAAACTAATAAACTCTGTGTGATTCAGTAGTTAGAAATGAGAAAATTACTCACTTGACCTGTGGAACATCAAAGATGCGTTCAATAGCAGCAGAACCTTCGTTGTTTTTCTGGAAAGCATGGGCAGCATAGAGATTATACTGCCCCCAGATGCTATTCATAAGCTTGCTGTTGTAGTTTTGCAACAGTTTATCCATGCCTGAAAAATAACAAACGACAGTTGAATAAAAATAATTTTAACCAGTAGTTCCACAGCCCCCAATACAATTTTACTTATTTAAAGGGTACCCATATAAGGGCATAGCTGCTGAGTTAGTTCAAAACCGTAAGATTTTTAATATACATGGATGCATTAATGTTACATTAAAAATTGGTCTTTTATGAACTGAAATGAAGAACATTTTAATGTTTACAATAAAATACTCAATATCATTTTAACTTTTTTATTTTTCCTTGATTTTATACAATTCTAACATAATTGCACACCTTGGATCAGTATCTGAAAAATGCAGATTGTATAGAGGCTCATATGAGCAAAAAGTAATGAAAACTTTCACAAAAATAGAGAATTTTCCTAAAAAAACTGGGAGAAACTAGTTTTGGGCCATAATATCAGAAAATGATTGAAATAGTCCAGGCAATCTGTAACTTAACCGGTAAAAAATTGATACATTTAGTTTTTCAACGGTTTTTGATTGGGAATGACCTAAATAATAACATACTAAAAATCGGACAAAATCGGTCCGTGGGAAGTTTAATTTTAAAAAAATGGCCGAAAAATTTTTTCAAAAAATCAAATAATAGAGATCGAGACTTGTGATACATGTTTATAGGCTATCTTTCAGTGCTGAATACGAATAGAATATTCCATTTAAATTTTTAAAAAATTAAAATATCTATTTTTAAAATTAATTTGAAAATTTCGATAATCGAAAAAATTAAAACACCCCTAAAAACCACAAAAAAACTAAAAAAGAAATATTTTCAACGGTTTTCACTCAGAAATAACCAAAGTAACAACATATTAAAATTTTATAAAAATCGGACGATAAAAATTTAATTTATTTAAGATTTTCAATTTTTTTTACCTCAAAAATCGACCTTTTTAAAAATTCCTGTCAAAAACGTTTGAGGCATTTGCCAAGGTTATTTTTCCATGGACATTGTAGTCATATAGCTATATAAACGAAAAAACCCAAAATTGATGGTTAAATCATTAATTAATTAATTTAATAAATTGAACATTTAAAATAGTTGGAAATATTTTCAATCAAGATTAAACAGTTAATATTTCAACAATATTCAGTATCAAATGATTTAAAAATTAATTAAATTTACAAAAGATAACAAATCTTGAAAACATTTAAATTTTTAAAATTTTTTTAAAAAATTTAAATTTTGCTTTATAGACTTGTGATACATGTTTATAGGCTATCTTTTAATGATGATGTCGAAAAACAAACCAATTTTGGGGTAAAATTTTAAAAAAGTGTGAAAAAATTTAAAAACAAACAAACTTAATAAAATATGAACTCAAAACCTCAGACAAATTACTACCTATTTCATTTTTGATAACATTTATTCAAAGAACCTCCTAGAATGTTTTTTTCCAAAAAAATTAATTTAAAAAATTAAATTTTAAAATTTTTGTTAAAAAAATTTTTAAAATTTTAACAATAGGCTTGTGATACATGTTTAAAGGCTAACTTTTAGTGCTAGTGTTGAATATCAGGTCAATTTTGTTGTGGAACTTGAAAAAAGAGTGAAAATTTAAATAATAAAAAACTACTTACAGAATATTAGAGTAGTAGTTTACTAATTACTGACAGAATACTAAATTAGTACTGACAGAAATATATATAAAATATATAGTTAGTTCTATATATATAAACAGAATCGGACCACATAAAATTTAAATTTTTTAAAATTTGCTGAAAATTTTGCAAAAATCGGCATTTATTTAGGTTGTAATTCATTCAAATTTTAGCTAAGCTTTTCTTTATTAATTTCTTTCAAGTATTTAAATTTTTTTCACTCTTAAAACGGATTTGGGAGGCGTTCAGCTACTCTACAGTATTCAACTACTTTTTTTACCTCTTACGCATAATTTTTGAATTTTAAGAAATAATTTGGATTTTAAACAAATTTGGGAGCTGCTGTAACACTTTTCTACCTCAAAATCGGTTTTAGGAATAAAAAATTACAATTTCAAAATTTAACTTCAACCAATAGATTGTTTTGAAATGGTGGCCCGTGATAGTCTTTCTTTCTTCCTAATATTTTGAACATTCTATGCATATTTTATACATTTTAACACTCAATATTCAACACTATATATATTCAATACTAGCACTAAAAGTTAGCCTTTAAACATGTATCACAAGCCTATTGTTAAAATTTTAACAATTTTTTTAACAAAAATTTTAAAATTTAATTTTTTAAATTAATTTTTTTTGGAAAAAAAACATTCTAGGAGCTTCTTTGAATAAATGTTATCAAAAATGAAATAGGTAGTAATTTGTCTGAGGTTTTGAGTTCATATTTTATTAAGTTTGTTTGTTTTTAAATTTTTTCACACTTTTTTAAAATTTTGCCCCAAAATTGGTTTGTTTTTCGACATCATCATTAAAAGATAGCCTATAAACATGTATCACAAGTCTATAAAGCAAAATTTAAATTTTTTAAAAATTTTAAAAAATTTTTAAAAATTTTAAAAAAATTTTAAAAATTTTAAAAAATTTTTTCAAGATTTGTTATCTTTTGTAAATTTAATTAATTTTTAAATCATTTGATACTGAATAATATTAACTGTTTAATCTTGATTGAAAATATTTCCAACTATTTTTAATGTTCATTTTAATTAATTAATGATTTAACCATCAATTTTGGGTTTTTTCGTTTACATAGCTATATGACTACAATGTCCATGGAAAAATAACCTTGGCAAATGCCTCAAACGTTTATGACAGGAATTTTAAAAAAGGTTGATTTTTGAGGTAAAAAAAATTGAAAATCTTAAATAAATTAAATTTTTATCGTCCGATTTTTATAAAATTTTAATATGTTGTTACTTTGGTTATTTCTGAGTGAAAACAGTTGAAAATATTTCTTTTTTAGTTTTTTTGTGGTGTTTTAATTTTTTCGATTATCGAAATTTTCAAATTAATTTTAAAAATAGATATTTTAATTTTTTTTAAATTTAAATGGAATATTCGTATTCAGCACTGAAAGATAGCCAATAAACATGTATCACAAGTCTCGATCTCTATTATTTGATTTTTTGAAATTTTTTTTCGGCCATTTTTTAAAAATTCAAAAAAAATTAAACTTCCCACGGACCGATTTTGTCCGATTTTTAGTATGTTGTTATTTAGGTCATTCCCAATCGAAAACCGTTGAAAAACTAAATGTATAAATTTTTTACCGGTTTGACCTTTTTTTTCAGTAGATTTACTGGACTAAAATGAAAACCAAGAAACTCCCGGGTGAACTAGGAGAATTGGCAGCTATGCTATGTAAGTGTAACCTGATGTCCTGGTTTTGGCGGGACAGTCCCGCTGACCAAAGTCTTTCATTAAAATCTTGCTTTTCTGACAATGTTTCATCAAACAAGAATAATGTAAAGAAAAAACTAGATTTTTTTAGTTTTAGAGGGTAAAATTTCAAAAATTTTTAATTGGTAGGTTGAATATTGCTTATTTATATTAGTTATTATTAAAGGAAGTTCATTTAATAAAGCATCATTAGAAAAGGGTATGTATTTAAGGGGTGCTCATTATAAGGTTCAACCCACTCTTGAAGTTTTAGTAATTAGCTTAGTTAAGTTTTTTCCCTTCAAAACTCTGTCGCATACCAAAAAGTCAGTCCATCTCATTTGTCTGGAAACACCATTTAAAAAAGTCAAAATTACTATTTTGGGGGTAGGACCCCCAGACATATTAAAAGACCTGTTTAACAGATTAAGGGTAATACCCTAAAATTTTTTAACTAAATATGAATTTTAAATAATCGGTTCAATTCCGATAAAGGTCCCGCTAAATAGCACCATGTTTTTATAAACGCCATATATTCAAATATCAAAAATATTTTCTGATTTTTGTTGATAAACTGAACAGTTATTGATCTAACTTAACATTTTAATCTATGAGTTTGAAATTATTTAGCAATATTTCTACTTTTGGTGACCAAAAGAGCATGGTGGTATTTAGAGGGACCTTTAATGGAATTGAACCATAGTATCTTTTAATGATCTTAAAGGTGCCTTTCACCTTATTAGGTGTGTTGAGATCAGTGTTTAATCTACTGTCAGTGTTATTTTACCCCTGTTCAGAAACAAAAAGATTGTGGTGAGTATGTTTCAAGCCAAATTTTATTCCCATGGTGAGATTTAAAATCTTTTGTTGAAATATTGAACATCTGAAAAAAATTACAACCTTCTCTCCTCAGCGTCATGCTTTTTAGATTGAGAAATCTAGTCACATTATATATATGGGCATTTTAACATTAAGACAATTACCTTCAAGAGAGGTCATAACATAGGGGTGATCGCTCAGAGGTTTTACTGTAATTTCAGTAGTTAATAATTAATATTACAAAAATGGTTTTTACCAAACATGTTTTGGCGAAATGTCTTTTCATTAGTTTCGTCATATGACTCCTCAAAATATCCACATTTCATTTTCACATGATCGTGGATTTTTGGAGCACTGAACGAGGCGACAGGAATAGAAGCCATTGTAAAAACTGAAACGAATTAATGATTTCTTTAAACATACAACTTGGATTAGAAATATAAAATTAAAACTGTAAAAAACGTACCAAAACGGGATAGAGAACTGCTTTTCAACAACTTATGTCGTATTTAGAAAAACTTATTTGAAATTAAGAACAAAGGAAAATTAAAAGCTGATTCGGTTGATCGAATTTCTAAATATCTGCCAAGGACGCACGTGCGAAGTGTTTGACAACAAACAAGTCAATTAACTTGTAATAGAGGTTTATGAGCATTTACTCACAGAAGGGACCGAAGGCATGGCAAAATATCGCCGATAAACGAAACGCGACACTAGAGAAAAAGCTCAAATTTATTTCACCTGGAATATCACTTGCTTATTTTTTTCCATAAAAAACAGATAACAGAATTTTGAATAAGTTTCAGGTGAATAACACGTAAAAGTACCGAATATATAAAATTGAAGATAACTTTTAGGGGTTTTCAGGGGGCAAAGTTCTCTAATCTGCTGATGGTTGAATGATTTGGCCGTTTTTTATGCGTGATTTGCCATTGAATAGGGATACAAATCTCCTTAAAGGAGCGAAACATTAATCCTAAAACAAGGTAAGCGTTTATTGAAAATAATCCCTAAAAAATTAAATATTTATTTAACTCTATCGTTTTTCTTTCATCGTCGTTTTTCAAAAGATTTTGTAAATAGGAGGAACTTGATATTTGCCCCTTCAGCGTAATGATACAGACACAGTGTTAAATATAGCACACTGAGTTATAGATTAGTGCCAAAATATTCTCCAAATTTAGCGTCTCTCAACATCAACCAATTTTTTCCACGCACACAGACATGTACAAATTAAAAAATATATACAATTTCACTTACCGGCTTCATTGAATGAATCCTGCGCCCCGAAAAATGTCAGTTTTGCTGATTGAGACAGAATCTTGACGGTTGGGGACACTTCAAAAGAAGCAGCCAGTTCTATTTTTAGATCGTAACTGATTAAATCACACAAACCCTGAAAAAAAATTATAATGCATAAGGTATTCACAAAAACTAGTAGTCCACTGAAAATAGCGAAACAAGTAGAATAAAAGCGTTTAAAAAAGGGCCGAACCTCGGACAAATTGCAATAAAAGGTTTCTCAACGGTTTTCCCTTAGGAATGACCTCAATAATAACATACTAAAAATCGGCCAAAATCGGTCGGGGGGAAATTTAATTTTTTTTAAATTTTTTTAAAAATGGCCGAAAAAAAATTAAAAAAACCCAAAACAATAATATAGACATGTGATACATGTTTATAGGTTACTTTTGAGTTTTGAAACCGAATATTGCCTTTAGTTTTGAAAATAAATTGAAATTTCAATTTTTAAAATTAATTTTAAAAATGAGCTATATGAAAAAATTAAAACACCCCTAAAAACCTAACAAAAACATCAAAAGAAATAAATCCAACGGTTTTCATTTAGAAATGACCTAAATATTAACATACTAAAATTTAAAAATTTTACGAGTTAAAGAAGTTAAATTTTTTTTCAAATTTCTATTTTTTTTTTGCGAAAAATGCATTTTTTTTCAAATTCGTGCCAAAAACTTTAAAGACTTTTGAAAAGGTCATTTTTCGGTGGATATTGTCCACAGATAGTTATATAACGGAAAACCGGTGGATTTGACCCTCAATGAATTAGTTAATTATTTTATTTAAAATTTTGAAGTTGGTAAAATGTAGTAAAAAGTGAAAAAAAGGTAATACTTGGCCATATTTACACCAGAATTTAAAATAATTAACTAATTCATTGAGGGTCAATTCCACCGGTTTTCCATTATATAACTATCTGTGGACAATATCCACCGAAAAATGACCTTTTCAAAAGTCTTTAAAGTTTTTGGCACGAATTTGAAAAAAAAATGCATTTTTCGCAAAAAAAAATAGAAATTTGAAAAAAAATTTAAGTTCTTTAACTCGTAAAATTTTTAAATTTTAGTATGTTAATATTTAGGTCATTTCTAAATGAAAACCGTTGGATTTATTTCTTTTGATGTTTTTGTTAGGTTTTTAGGGGTGTTTTATTTTTTTCATATAGCTCATTTTTAAAATTAATTTTAAAAATTGAAATTTCAATATTTTTCAAAACTAAAGGCAATATTCGGTTTCAAAACTCAAAAGTAACCTTAAAACATGTATCACATGTCTATATTATTGTTTTGGGTTTTTTTTAAATTTTTTTCGGCCATTTTTAAAAAATTTAAAAAAAATTAAACTTCCCCCCGACCGATTTTGGCCGATTTTTAGTATGTTATTATTGAGGTCATTCCTAAGTGAAAACCGTTGAGAAACCTTTTATTGCAATTTGTCCGAGGTTCAACTCTATTTTCAGTGGACTATAGTACTATTATAAGTACAAAAAGGATCAATAAACTATCCGCTACTTTCAGAAACCAAATTTTTTTAAATATTAATGTAAAACACATAAATTCCTCGGACTTTTCAAAGCTGTGATATCTTTGCAATCCGCCTATCCCCAAAAAAATTATTTTTTGAAATAAAATCGGCAAAACTTTCAAGACCATAAGCTAAAAAAGGATATTCCCGGTATTTGATCTTTACACTTCGATAAGATAAGAGTAAGATTTGATGATGTGATATCGTTATTCTTACGTCATGTTTATGTGGTTGCGCATGTGATGGAAAATATAAACCGACTTCAACAATAAGAAACTCAAAAATTCATCCAAGGTAACAAAGAGGATCAAAGAATATAAAATTATTTATTTAATGAATTATACGTAACTACAATGTGATAAATTACTATGAATTCCTCAAGAAGTATTACAATTGGTTCACCCATTAACGTCCAAATTATTTGGGGGGGGGCAAATTGAATAAGAATCATGAATCTGGTGTATTTTGTCTTCAATATGGATCTGAACTGTCATTAGTTTCTTCAAAAAAGCCTGATCTAAAAATAGATCACTGGGCGTTCGGAGGATATTTCCCCCCTCAGAGCTAAGTAAGAGTAAATCTCAAAAAAATCCTTAAAAATAAAAAATATATATAGAAATATTAGTATTTCTCTTTTAAAAACATATTTATTCATAAATATGAGGGTGAAAATAATAATAAAATTATAATTTTTTAAATAATAATAAAATTAAATAAATAATCCAATATAAACTACACGAATCGCCTAGAATTGCCATATGGAAAGTATTTAACTGGGAAAAAATAGGAAATAAACCAGAACTTTAAATTTATAAGCACTACATGTATAAAAATGTGTACCATAAAATTATAAAAAAATAAAAATTAAATCAATTAGTGTTGATTTTATGTAAATTTAATAAATAGGTTTTACCATAAATTGATATTTTTCATGAAATAAAATGTAATTTGGTCTTTCTGGGAAACACATTCAAATTGGCTGCATCTGTGCAGTTCGCCTGAATTAGTTTTCTGCCACCGCGTCAATTTTAAGAATGCAAAAGCTGTATTAGGGCGAAGTTTAAAAAATATTAAAATTTTCAATTTGTGATTTTCCCCTTCTCACAGAAT
This sequence comes from Tetragnatha versicolor, assembly GCA_024610705.1. NCBI lineage: Eukaryota > Metazoa > Arthropoda > Arachnida > Araneae > Tetragnathidae > Tetragnatha > Tetragnatha versicolor. The sequence continues at coordinate 37,320,129 of JANDEH010000003.1, forward strand.
CTCCAAAATATTTTATTGTCTTATAATTTAACCTATGAATTATTTCAAAACAGGATACCTGCGATTTATCAATAAATTTAAGTGATTAAACATATCCATAATTTCTTTTACCACTATTTGCAATGCTGTGCTACACTAGCAATCAATCATAATGGTCTACCCTCCATTTATCCACACAGAAAAATTATAAAATTCAATTAGCTACAATCAATTTCTTAAGAAAATAGATATTTTTTACTCCATCCTGAACATTACTGAATATGACTTGATTTTCCACTATATAAATAAATTTTGAAAAAAACTCTGTATATATCCTAAGAGCTACATCAATAAAGATATAATAAAACTTGAAAAATATTTATTTGGTGGTATACTTTTACTGTTTTCTTGAAAAACATGAAAAAAGATGAAAAAACTGCAAAATGAAACCCCAAGACAAAGTTTTGCCCCTCACTGCACTGTTATAAAGTAAATATAGCAAAAAAACACGAGGTATTAGGTAATGTTTTCTTGCCATATGAGCAGTTTTATTATTGTTGGGTGAATTCAAGGTAATTTTACAGAGCATTTATAACACTATGTTTAGCGATCTAAAAATAGATCATTGGGCGTTAATAGGTTAATGAGAAAAAACTTGCTCAATTGCATTTATACTAACATAGGATGAAAAAGATATATTCTTCCTGATGAAAACATTATCTTATTGAAGAAGTTCATCATATTGGAACAGTTGAAAATTTAAAATTTTTTTTCAGGTTAAGGTAGAATGGGGTTATGGTGGCAAGGACCATTTTTGGCCATTCTGCCTAAGAAATAAGTAAATAAAAAATATTATTTTGTCTGGAGGGTCCCAATCCTTAAGTTGTGCAACTTTTCCTCTGTTTCTTGTGATATATCAAGGTCGGATTTAAATGCAGATATTTGAGAGACGCGACAGGCACAACATGTGGGAAAAAACGGTCGAAAATATTTTCCTCATCGATTTATAATTTGGTCCTGCTATTGGTTCCCAGCGCTATGACGTAGTAGTTACGTCATCATTTGTAGGGAATTTATAGGGAAGTTTCGACCATTCCCGTCGCTCGATTCGCTGAATGTAAACACGCCCTTAAAAGGGTGATTCAATTCGACCGTCTCAAGACTGTCCTTCAAGCATCTCAAAGTCAAAATCACGTTGTTCTGAACGTGCGTAATAAATCTATAGAAAATTCGTATGATGTAGTAGGGAAAAGGGAAAGTTGTGGCGCGCTTTTGTTGCACTTGACTAGAAATAAAAGTAACCATAAGTCGTAAACCATCCAAATCTTGATATGAGATTTAAACAGGTCGCGTAACTAGACTTTTTTTGTGGGGGAGTGTTTGACTCAACATTATATCTGAGTATCTGAGGTATTACCTCTAAACGAGTTCTTAGTTCTTTGTTAAGTTTCATAGGTTGTATTCAAATTTTGCTGTTTGCTGTACTTAATTTTTAAATTTTGTAAACAATATGTATTCCAAGTTAAATTGGGGTCTAGATGTGCTATCCCCCAGAATTTTTTTTCGGAAAAATTTTCCCTTAGCATTTTAGCTTATTTTGAGGCCTTTTGGATTACACCCGAAGAGCACCACTTTGAAAGCGGTCGAATTTTCAAGGAAAATCAGTTAAGTATAATAAACAGGAAGGCATGGTTGTGATGATGGGATCACCCCCCAGAAAAAGTTTAGAATTTTTCTCCTAAAGGGGTGTTTTAACTCATTTTGAAACCTGGATTACATCGCCCTTTGTAAGTCACATAATTATCAAGGGAAAAAGAGTATAAAACTTAACACCTAAATTTCGGGGTTGAACCACGGAACTATCTTTGAATACGCCCCAGGAGATTTTTGACATAAATTAAAACTGATAAGTTCAAACAAAACATGGTGAAAGGGTTTCTGCTAATAAGTAGTGTACTAGATCAACGTGTAATTGCCTCGATATAACAACCCCTTTAATTAGATTTTCACGAGCTTTGGGGCGCAAGGTTTTCTATCATATTATGCAAATTTAGGTGGGAAGAATAATGAGGGACACTAAAGGCTTTGAAGAGAAGCTCCCTCTGAGGGCTCTGAAATCAACATTTTCTAAATTAAGAAAAATAAAATTCTAAAAAGGTAGATGTGAAACAATGTATCCATGACTCCTCAAATCCAACCATTTTTCAGAGTATGATTTTCCCTGTAGAACACAGAGGTACTGCCTAATCTTTAGTGCAAATAAAACATTTCACTAAGATATCTTGAAATACACATGCTCTCTGAAGCTGATATCGTTACCTTATCAGTCATCATCTCGCATAAACATGTTTATTTACATGCTAACTCTAAAAGCAGGCAATGAACATAGCTCTCTAGCTAACAAATTTATACATAGTGTTTAACAATACATTTTGTAAAATTTCTTTGACCTAGAAAACGTGAAATTAAATACCAAGTTATAGACATTCAATAATTTTATTATATATCCATTAACAACAAGAGAAAAAAAATTTTGGGGGGAGGGGGCATAACCCTTTTAGACCTAAGCTACATAAGATCCAATGGGAATTTCGGGCGGCTAGGTCTTAAAGGGATAAACAATTTAGAAAGAATTATCGATTATGAATGGGTGATTACTTAAGTTTTTATGGTTCATTTGGACCATTTCTTCCGCACATCTACATCAGTGATGAGATCGGAGGGATAGCCATCCCCAAAACATTTGGTTTTTCTGACCAAACAAGTCGTGAGCCCTCCCAAATATTTTTCCAACTACATAGCACTAAATTGTTTTTGTCCAATACCATATATTAAAAAAATTATGTGCATCAACCTTTTATGTACTTTTTCTTAAGTGTATAAAGACATTGGTATGATTTTACTTTTATATAGTTCTGTGTATAATATGGGACCTTCATTTTCAGAAGATGCCATTTCTTTTATCATTAAGTCCACGCATTCACAGACGATTGAACAATATGATGCTAAATTTGAAGCGAATCAAGGCTTCAAATTTAGATAACTGTACTTAAAAGACCACTTCTATCTTGTGACCTCTGGATGTCTACAAATCCCAAGGACTTTTATTCTACTACTTTATTCCAATCGCCAAGAAATCACAATTCGGCTTTCAAACAAGGCCTCATATTGCTAACATATTATGAAAATATTCTATTCCTACCTCCAAAAAAGCGTATCCAAGCCTGTCACCTACAAGAAAGGGAAAAATTCTTATAGAAAAAATTGTCCGAGCTGAGAAAGCCGAGATGCTCACAAAGCAGAGTCCGAGACCGAACTGGGGACACTCGATAGCGCAGTGATCTGGCGATGATGAAACGATGATAAAGCGGGCAGCGATATGTTGGCGATAAAAACTACGTAACGGATCATAGTTCAACAGTAAACACGCGAACAGCTACAATTGAATCACCTGGAGCTCTTTGTGTGAAAAGGAGACAGAAGAGTCCGGCAGTAGAAATGTAGATACTACCATGGCCTTCGGACATTCTGTATAAATAATCGTTGTACGCTTACATCAAAAGGTTTTCTATTGGTATAGCTCCGAAAACGACTAGGACAGGTTTCATATAATTCTTTGGTGGTTTGTTCTGTTAGATGTGGTTGCAGGCATTAAATCAGCTGTTCTTAAACTTTCAACCACTGCGCCCCCCCTTTATGTAACAGCCACAGACATCACTGCCCCCAAGATTTTGAACACCCAGAACAGTATAGACTTATGTTTCTGGGGGGTTTACTCAAAGTTATTCCAATGCCCCCCCCTCACTTATGAACTTATAGGTTGAGTTTTAGGTTACTTAAAAGTAGTATTTAAATTATGTTCCACATTATGTAAAAATTTTACAATTTCTCTCTAATCTAAGTTATAATGGAGGGGGTCTGGGAGTAACCCTCAGAGAATGTTTAAAAATTTTCCTCAAAAAGTAGTGTTTTAGCTCATTTTGAGACATTTTTGGTTACACCTCAAGAGAACAGCTCCTTGTAAACCACAGAATTTTCAAAGAAAAATATTGTAAAATGAAGTCAACATTTCGAGAGGGGTGGGGGATCCTGCAGAAGTATTTAAATTCCACATTATGTTAAAATCGTACAATTACTCGAATTTGTAATGGGGGGTTCGGGGGTCGGCCCCTGAAAAATTTTAATGAACCGAGAAAAATCGTTATTTTAAGTTATTTTTGTCAAAAAAATTTTTATATAAAGATATATTTTTTATTTCTTGCTCTTACCAATTGAAGTGTTTGTAGCAACAATGAGTTAACTCCATCAGCTTTCCATTGGAGTTAGCTCATTGTTGCTGCAAACACTTTAATTGTAAACATCTTTTCTTATTTTGTAGAAAATATAAAAGTTTTTAACGGGTTAAAAACGCAACGAGACGAAAAATTTAACTAAGGTCAGATAAGTGCACCCAGGCCCGTGCTGGCCCGGGGGGACAGGGGGACGTGTCCCCCTGCGCCCTTAGAAAGTTGAAAGTCAAAGCGCCCTTTTGAAACAAAATATACTGATACACTACAATTTGTAGTATCAATATTTTCGTAACTAGAGAAACAGTGTAAAAGGTTTCCTTTTCTTTACAATTTCAATGAAACCATTTCCCAAGGGCGGTCTACTACTATTCGGCGCGAGAAATAAAATGAATGAAAGTAAATAGAAGTATCATAATCCTTCTAAAAATTAGAAGAAAAAATTTTGTTTCGCGCCGAATCGTCCCATTCCGTTCCAAGGGGCGCCCTTGTAACCTGATCTGGCGCCCCTTCACTCTTAACGATTTTTAAAGTTAAAAAAAGAGCCTTGTCATTCTGGCGCCCTTACTGTATCATAATTTTGTATTACCCGCTTCGTAAAACACTCTAACCAGCGCCCTTTTCATTTCTTCCCTGTCCTGGGGTTTTACAAAAACTTACCAAGGCGCCTTTTTTTTCGATGTAGCCTTATCTAAGGGCGCCCTTTTAGTCTGCAGACGCCACAGTAAGTTATATGGGCGCCCCTTGTTAAACGGTATCATTGAAATTGCAAAGAAAAGGGAATCTTTTACACTGTTTCTCAAGTTACGAAAATACTAATACTTCAAAAGCACCCTAAGTTAAGGCTACATAAAAAAAGGCGCCCGGTAAATTTTTGTGAAAACAATTATTTGATACACTGAGGGCGCCGGAATGGCCTCTTTCTTTAGCTTTAAAAAGTTATTATTAGTGAAGGGGCCTAGATAATATTATATGGGTGCCCCCTTTTTAAACCGTTTCAGCTGAAATAGTAAAGAAAAGGGAATATTTTAAATTCTAGCCCCATATCTCTCTGTACTTCTTTACTATACACCCCTAACTTAAGATTATATCATAGAGATAATTAATTTTAATCCTGCTGTTCTGTTCGCACTTACACCACGCACGTAGTGTTCGGGTCAATATGAGCCGATACAAAAAATATCACTTCTACTTTAATTTAAGGACCGACAATGTGTATCACACCATGGGTTACTGCGGTGATTTTTCATGGCACCCTATGTTTAACACCTACATACATTTTTGTGAGGGCGGGGTGGTATTTTTCAGATGCTCCTCATCATGCATGCACCAGAAAATTTCTAGGGTACAACAGTGATTTTTCATCTTTAGTGATCTTTACGTCTTTAGTGATCGTTTAGGGATTTGTTTAGAGATCGAAACACATTGAAATCGCTAGGGTGGGGCGTTTAATTTTTAGGATGCTTTTAATTCAACAGGTAATTAATTCCTTGACACTGGCCACCTTAAGTCACCTTTGGTTAAAAATTTTATACCTTTGAAAGAACTAAAAAATCCAAATCATCTATAATTTTTACATTAATTATAGAGGTATTTAATGTTATTTCCATACATTACAATAGTCTCAATTAAAATATAATATCAAAAAATGTTAAATAAAAAACAATCAAAATACCTCAACTCGCAGTATTGCTTTGAAATTTTTTCTATTGAGAAAAGTTATTAGTAAAACGTCACCACTCACCAATAAAGTCTGAACTAAAATCAGGGGCGTATATAAAGTGGATAAAGGGGGCCCCGGCCACCCCCGACATTTGAACTGTAGTTGTAACTAAATCGTGTTAAAACCCTGTTTTTAAGCTCAAATTTCCAAAATTTTCTGGGGGAGAACCCCCAGACCCCCCCCCTTTCGTATTTGAAGCTGCTATTATTATCACATCTTATACTCAAGTTATATCAAGATTCAAATATACTTTGAAAAGTTACATTATTTTATCTATAAAATGTTCACGCGGGGCTTAGAAAAACTTGGGGGGCATCTCTCCTAGCAAAAATATACTTTTGGGCTTTCTACTTAATATCTACTTTTTTTAGACGATATTTGGGCTCCTCCCGAAATAAATATCAATAGACGCCACAGCAGAAAATTAATTTTTTAGGTTAACGAATAAATATTACAGCGGCGGCGCCCTTTCACCCTTTGTCCACCGCCCTCTGAAGGTACCCAGCACGGGCCTGAGTGCACCCAAAAGACAAAATTCCAGGAATAATCTTTTTTTAGTTTAAGGTGTCAGGATACGGGAGGAAAGATAAAAAATTACTGACGTCAAAGATGAGGAATTGATCATTTCAGGGGTTATCTCCCAACTCCCTAAGGATAAAGTATCTTCTCTTACGTTTATCAAGATGAAATATCAAAGATCTTCATAATCTTTTATACAGATGAAAGTAGCACTGGATGTGCGTTAGCGTTATTCACAAAAACTCTGTCGCATGGCTTAGAGAGACAAATCAAGGATTTCCTAACTCTGCACAAAATTTAACCGAGGTTATTTAAAAGCTGTTCAAATGGTGTTATCATCGTTTTAATTTGTGTTTACTCAATAACTAGTTCCATCCGCTTTTATCCAAGCTAAGAAGGCCATGCGCATCTATCTAGTCTTCTCTGATCTGAATGAATCATTTTTTGTGAGCTTAATATCCTTCAGGAAGAGAGTTATGTTAACAAACTTCAACCTCAATATTTTTTGCTTTCTCCTCTTTCTTTGGAGGTTCTCAATCATAACAAACCACCTACAGTGTTTTCAACTAAAAAAGTCTAGGCCTCCATTCTACATCAAGGCCTAAATTTGCTCTCACGTGATAACTAAAAAACCACTCTTATGAAGAAGAAATAATTATGTGCTCACAATATGTTACAAGTTTTAAGTAAAACCGAGACCTTTAAACTTGGATAGCTAAATTGAAATTAATTTTCACCTTGTGAAAATAGTTTTCATGAAAGAATTATAATTTACTAAGAACCATGGGTGAAAGTAAGAAAATTTTCAAAGGAAGGAACTTGATCAAACATTTCAATTGAAACCAACACTTTTCTTACTATTTACTCATCTGATTTAATAGGTGATTTAATCACCTAAAGATGAATTTTTAAGTCTTGTTCCGTCCTGAAGAAAGTCGGGTGTCGCAAAAAATCCGGTCAATGCAAAAACTGGTCAGCAAATTCCGGTAAAAAAACATCAAAGCTTTTCACTTATAATAATTTTTTTTATTGACCAGAATTTTCGTATATCCAGAAAACCGGTAGGACGGATTTCCCAGAAAACGTTCATCCATGCAAACACGTTTTATGAAAATAAGCACACTATAAAGAACAAAAAAATCTACATCCGTAATACTGAGTGCTTTTAATGGTCTGTGGGAGACCCCCAAAAAACTTTCGGAAATTTTACCCTTAAAATCAGCGAATTCACTCAATTTTGGCATCCTGTTGTACAAACTGATTCTCGAAATATTCAAGTTGATATCCATCTCAATAACCAATATGAAAATCTTTAAAAACCGAGCCACGGGAAGCATATTTACAAAGGTTCAAGACTGGGGAACCTCATTAAGTTTTACTCATTCATAACTCATAAAATTTTTTTATTTTTTTTAAATTCGCCAATGGTTCTCCAGTCTTGAGCCTTTGTAAATATACTCCCGGGAATATAACCCCCCTCCTCTTGTCGGGCCTGCAAATGCCGTATTTGAGGATATGGAAATGATACATTATGATGCCAAGAAAAAAAGTTTCCACTTGAATTCTAATCGTCAGTTTCATTCGGAAGAAGGTTATCGTCCCCTAAAACGGAGTCGTTGAACTCCAGGATGGTTTTCTGATATAAATCTGGTTTGAACAGACTCAGAATCTAAAATTATCCTTCGTTCTTCAGATTTTTCTCCAGACATAAATGCTACTTTATTTTATGAAAGTTATTAAAGCAGGTCAAGATAAACTACAGTGAACTAGTTTATTGTCAGTCACTGGTTGTAGACCTTCTGTCAAAGCTTATTTAATTTGATTACAACAAGTAGTCTTTGAAACAGCGGCGTACATAGAAATATATTTCGGGAGGAGCCCAAATTTGGGCTATTAATTAATGGGGATATTAATATTATCTAAAACATTTAGTCATTGTTAGGCCTGAGAGAGAGAGAGAAGACGATCTAAAATTAATTTCCGAGTCACTCCTTCTCCTATGCATATTTAATAGGTTCAGTGTAGCTTTTAAATGTAATTTTAGGTAGGATTTGCATCTTGATGAACTTAATATTTAAAAAAAAGCTGTGGAATAATAAGGCTACAAGTGAAAAAGGGGTGTCTGTGTCTGCGGTCCTGGAAAGTGTCCGAACCTACGAACCTGGTTGTGGGGAAGACCCTGCCACCTCCATAGGAGCAATACATAAGGTTTGGGTAAATTTTATTAGGTTCGGGGGAAGGTTACAACTTTTTCCAAGTCCGGGGGTCTGTGGGTCTTAGGAAATTTGACCCTAAGAATTAGAGCTTTAACTCGGTTTATACACCTAGTCGGAAATTCAGAGGGGGGTTCTCCCCCATACATGTCCCTGCTTTGAAAATTCTATTTTTCTATACTAAGTGATTTCACAAATAATACGGTTAACAAAGTGAATCCATGATTACAAAATGTGATTATTTAATTAAGAACTCCTTGGTTCTCAACCGGGAGTACACTAACTGTTCGTCAGTGGTATGCAGACAAATTATTTTTTAGTTTAAAACCTATTTTAATATCAATCAAAGCCTATGCCTAATCAAAGCCTTACCAAAAAATTAAAATGAAACAGCTAGATTTCGGATTCATTTGGTAAAAACTATGCTGAGAGAGCAAAACCTTCAGAAGTCATGTGAGAAATTGTTTGAAATAGAGGCGGCCAAAAAATTCTATTGCGAATCAAGGGGATAGTCTGCCATGAATGTCTAAAAAGGAGCTGACACAATATTTTTAGAGGGAAAATTTCTAAAAATTTCTGTGGGAGTGACCCCAGACATAGCCATCTAGAACAAGCAGGCCAAGACACTTTGCCTCGATGAGTCATTCAAGGCTATGCCCCAGACCCCTTTAATTTCTAACGCAATTGTGAGGATTCAGCACCAAAATTTACATATATTTAATACATCAAGCAAAATATAGTGTGGAAAATTCTTTGAAAGCAGTGGACAATAGGGTGCATCAAACGCCCCATGATTTTTAAAATTTAATAATGTTGTTTTGTACCCAAGTTATTTTTGTTCCAAATACTTCAAAACTGATACATACAAAGTTTTGTAAAAATAAAAAAATATTTAATGGGTCCACATCGAGCTTTAAGTTTTGAACTTTTGCTCATTTTTTAAGAAAAACGTTATAAATCCAAAGGTAAAATCCTCACACTGTGTTCTTAATTTTTTTTCTGAAGAAGTACTTTTATACTGTATAGTGCTGTCCTTTAAAAAAAAACCACTCCAAATTGTACCCTAAAAAAACCCATCGAGATATTTTAAATAAATAATTGAAATAATTTTAAATTCTCAAGTGCCCTGTCATTGTATGCCATTAAGAGTGGCAGGAACGTAAAAGCAAGTCAAAGAACCGTTTATTTACTTAGTTTTTTGAATAAATAGAAAATGTCGATTTTGGGCTAAAAATATGATTTTGTTATGCAAATTTTGATGCTGTAAAAATATATGTTATAAAGACTTTAAAGCATTTTTCACGTGATTTTGTGTTATCCCGTTATTATGAGAATAAAATGCTAAAATTTCAGCTCTGTCCGACAATTAGGGACCTTACAGCAGTCTTTGAAATGAGGGGTGAAAAAAACCCATAGGGTGCCTAAAAAAACCCACTTTTCTTTTTGTAATAAATGATAAAATAAATAAAAAATTAAGCAAAATATTTAATATTATTCATGATATACAACTAATTACTCAAATAGAATAGTTGTTTCAGTAATTCTTGATGTTTTTTTAGTATTTTTGATAAAAACTCAATGATACCAAAAACAGCCATTTTCCATGAAAATATAGCATTTTTCCGAGTTTTACTCCAAAATTGGTTTTGAAAGTTTATAGTTGGGGGTTTAAAACAAAATATTAGTGCCAGTTACTGTTTTTAAGCTTTTTTATCAAAATTTTATTAATTATTTGTATTTAATAGGTCGTTTTTATTAAAATCCAACAATAAAAACGCTATTGTCGTTGTGTTTTGAAGGAAAAATTCTTGAGTAGAAAAACTTATCACAAATTTAATTTTAGAAATAAATTGAAATAAATTTGGTTTTAATTATCTTAATTATTATTTTTTCTATCAAAATAAACCTTTCAATCATATTTTTCTTAATTTGTTGAATATTTTCAAGCGTGGGTTTTTTTAGGGTACATGGGTTTTTTTTAGGAAAATTGGGGTTTTTTTTGGATTCTTACTTAATTGTTTGCCAATTTGTAACGGAGCGTTGGAATTAAAAATACTAAGCACTAAAATGTAGTGGAGGGTGAGCCGTTACAACACAATTTTGTTCGATTTAATTATAATATTTTTTAAGCTTTTAATGAAAGAAATATGAAAAAGTGGGGTTTTTTAAAGGACAGCACTATGTATAATGATTCAAGTTTCATTAATCTGTGATTGTTCTGTTAGGAGTTATGATTTTTCTTATGGTATAAGAAGTTCGTGTAAAGTTGTTTTTTGTACACTACTCAATGTTATAACTCTGGAACTTTTTGACTTAGAAACACCAAATTTGATTCAATTCGTTCACAATTTATGAGATTTATATATGACTTGACCCATTTAATTTCAAAATTTGTGTCTAAAAATTTAAAAAGGCTTTTATAGTAAAAAAAATTTAAGTACATAATTTTTACACAATTTTTAAAAAAATATATTTTCTACATTTTATGTTTTTATACAAACATTTTTACCAAAAACCATGTTTGAATTTCAATTTTATCCTACAACACAACAAAAACTATTTTTATGGAAATTTAAGATCTTTTTCTAACACCTCCACAAATGTTCCTCAAATATCCTAAAGGTTTTTAAAAATTTCCACAAAACTCTTCAATTATATGATCATACAGTTTTTAAACAAATAATGGATCTTGCATTTAAAATTCCTTCCTCGATCATCATTTTCTAAATACCAATACACTAAGGGAACTCCATTCTTTGGCTAAAAGATTAATTATTGCAGGTTTTAAAACTCGCCCCACGGTTTAGCAAGTGGTCCTATTTTTGTCAAATTTACGGTGGAAGTAGTAAGGATACTGCTGTTCCTCATGCAATAATTTTTTTCATGCTATTATGTTTTGTTTCGGGAAACGGTCCTTGAGAAAACCGTTTTTTAACGCCCTCGCACTACATTAGGTCCTAGCTCTTTAACAGTGCATCTGCGCCCTTTCTAGTTTTTCAAAATATGCTTGTCTAGGTCCCCTCTATCCCCATGTGAAGTTTTTCCACGTAATTTCTGATCACCCTGTACATTTAAAAAAATTTACTAATTAATCCTTTTAAATTTTTAGTTAAAAATTTTGAAATAAAATGGGACAAGTCACATGTCTACTCAAATGTCATAAAATTGTGAACGAGATGAATCAAATTTGGTGTTTCTTTGTCAAAAAGTTCCAGAGTTACAACATTGAGTATTGTGTAAAAAACAACTTTACACGAACTTCTTTTACCATACGAAAAATTATAACTCCAAACAGAACTATCACAGATTAATGAAACTTGAATAATTATATGCAGTATGAAAGTATTTCTTCAGAAAAAAATTAAGAACAAAGTGTGAGGATTTTATCTCTGGATTTATTGCGTTTTTCTTACAAAATGAGCAAAATTTCGAAACTTTGAGCTTGTTGTGGACCCATTTAAAGTCTAAAGAATACAAAAATATTTGGCAGGACAACTTTTTAGGAGTAAAGGAACATTTTTAGATTGGGTACAAAGTGATTTGTTTCTAGAGGGGGCGTTTGATGCACCCTAGTGGACAATCTAAGGATGTAGATTTAGATAGTTTACAAAAGGAAGACCCAAATTGTAGACCTTTTATAGGCCTATTCTAGTTGGTACATAATTTGAAAAAAAATGCTCATCTCAACTAATATTTTTTGTGACTCTTTTTAATGAGATGAAATTAAGAACATAAAAACATATTAACTTTATTTTTAAATATTTTATATAAAAATAAAGAACAAAGTGTTTAGAATTTAAAAATATAATGGAGTAAAGAAATAAACATTTTAAAGATATTTTTTAACACATCAAAAGTATTACAAAGTACTAACTACAACGTGAGAGCAAAACAACTACAAATCCTCTCTGATCAATAAATTTAAAAATTGTGCCACTTTACCTTTTGGTTTTCAAGTCCAGAACTTCTGACAGGCTTAAGGCTTAAAGTCTTACTTAGACTTAGTCCAGGCTTACGTTGTTTATATTACTAGTTCAGGCTTAAGGCTTCTTAGATGATGTCCGTTCCTAAGCAAATCTTATTATCTGGAGATATATAAAAAATAAAACCAAGCAGTTGCCAAACTACAAGTTTTGGAATTTAAAGCTTTCTTTAAAAAGGGGTTTAAATTATAATTTTCCTGCATAAAAATATAGAAAAGATGCAGGGAAAATTACCTTTGTTTCCTAGCAGTACAAGCTAAACATTCCAATTGAAAATAGGCAAGTAGCTCATTGGTTTTCATTTAAAGATATAATATGGAAGAATGTGAAAAGAATATAATTTTAAACCATAAATTGAATCCTTCTTTTGCACTCAATTCATAGCTCATAATTACAATATCTAATAAGGCATTAATGAGTTTACCTACTAACAACTTAATGAAAATGATCAGAATAAAGGGATTTTTAAAAATGGATAAATAATGCTTAATATAATATAAACAACACAATAACTAAATATTAAAATAAAAGGAAACAGAAACAAAATAACAAATATACAGAATGAAACATTTGGAGTTTTGTAAGTGCAGAAAGACGAATAGAAACAAGTGTGATGAAGATGAGGTGGGTTGTTAGATTCTTTTCATAAAAAGTGGGTCACAATGTTCAAAAGCTTGGGAACACCTGGCTTCGTAAAAACAACTAAATAAAAAAATCGAAGTTCTTAAAAGCTGTAAGCCGTTATCACATGCATAAAACTATGCATTAAGCATTCACTATAAAAATATGATAGTCTTAGATTCATGAAATAAATAAAACAAATATGAATAGGTGACACCCAAAAGAGAGACTTTCACAATAATTTACACAGCAGAATCCTGAACCACAGGAGCAGTATAATTCACAATGATTTCTCTTGACGAATCTAAATCATCTGGAATAGGTTCCCTGCAAATAAAAAGCAAGGTCTATAAAAACAAAAACACGTAATATGTATGAAATTGATATAATATAGTAATTTTAGGTAAGGTTTTCTTAAATTATATTATTTAACCTACATCTAAATTTTAAAAATAAAATGTTATGATTAGAAGTTTAATATACAGATTAAAAAGTGATTTCAAATAGGTATTTGATTAAAATAAGTTCTAATTCAGAATATCAGTTTAATAAACTTGATCGATAAGCTTACTAAGATTTACCAAAGTAAGTACAATAATCTGAAAAAAATTTATACTATTATGAATGCCCTTCTTAATAATATAATTTAAAAAAACATTAGATCAGTAGTTTTCTCTCAAGTGTACTAGTTGACTCAACAACAGTTACAATACATATGGATATAAAAGCACATATTTTTAGTAAACATGAAATTTTAAGTAGTTAATTTGAATGATTTTTTTTCCAAAAATAGAACACATTTTCATAATTTATTGAAAATAAAATATTTAATCAAATATTTCACTTTTATTATATTTAAGTATAACTATCTAAAACTTAGATAAGAATGACCTTCATTGAAATTTTATCTTAGATATTTTGGAATAAAAGCTTTAAATGAGAAAAGAATATTAGGAAAGTCTTAAAATCAAGATTAATTAGAAAGACCAGGAATGTTTTCATATAGTAAGTAGTAGTAAATATAGGGAAGTTCCAGGTAAAAAAACTTTTACATAACATAAATAAGAACACATACCATTACTCCGATCACGGCTTCATGATATTGAAACTGAAGAATCCTTCACCAAAAAGCTTTGAGCAGAAAGTTGCAATTTCCATGCAAGGTTTAAGAGGTAAGAAAGCACAGAGAAAATGATACACATAAACTCACAAGTATTTAAGAAAAATACTCGAGAGATTTTTCAGAGCTTTCTTAAAAGTGATAGATTTGAGATATAAATACCACGATGAGCAGTAAAAATTTAAAGGCTAAGGATTTAGAAATATATTCGAGGGTTGTTTTTTAATTAACTTCCGTTTTTCTCCTGAAAAAAAAGTAGTAAGGATTTCGAAACAATTTTGGTGCTGGTAGTTAGATACATCCTTCAGGTTCAATTTGCCACCTTACTGAATAAAATCGGACAATTTTTCTATTTTTTATCGATTTTACAAGCGCGCTCCTCGAACTATTTTCCCGCCAACCCATAGAGAATTCGGCTTTTTTTTCTCCCTTCGCTCCGTCTGCGAGCAGGCATTAACATTAAACAATGGGTGGGCAGGTGATCGCGGACGGAGCGAAAGGAGAAAAAAAAGCCGAATTCTCTATGGGTTGGCGGGAAAATAGTTCGAGGAGCGCGCTTGTAAAATCGATAAAAAATAGAAAAAATGTCCGATTTTATTCAGTAAGGTGGCAAATTGAACCTGAAGGATGTATCTAACTACCAGCACCAAAATTGTTTCGAAATCCTTACTACTTTTTTTTCAGGAGAAAAACGGAAGTTAATTAAAAAACAACCCTCATATACAGGGTGTCCCACGAGAAGTGGCCCAACCCCTTTAACTTTTGAACCCCTACAGATATAGTCATGAAAGTGGGGTCTAGGTATAGTAAAGTGACCATGCCCTATCCGATGAGATAACTTTCAACGCCCTCTAGCGGAGAATTTAGGAGTTGTAATTTTTATTTTAAAAACTATGTGAAGTATGTGAAAAAAGTCAATGACTAAGTTGTAGAGCAGCATCGATTCAGTAGGAAAAGACACCTTAAGCAGAAAAATATCTTGAATAAAACCCCTAAGATGCTCACTCAATTAGGTTGAATTTACGCAGTTTTTACGTCTTAAGACGCTCCTCACAAGGCGAAAATGAGAAATTTTTATTTTTATGATTTAAGTAAATGACTAAAAGTATTCTTAGTTCGTTAAATTGAAAATTTCTCATTTTCGCCTCGTGATGAGCGTCTTGAGACGTAAAATCTACGTAAATTCAACCTATTTGAGCATGCGTTTTAGGGATTTTATTCAAGATATTTTTCTGCTTAAGGTGTCTTTTCCTACTAAATCGATGATGCTCTACATTTTAGTCATTGACTTTTTTCACATACCTAAAATAGTTTTTAAAATAAAAACTATAACTCCTAAAGTTTCCCCTAGAGGGCGTTAAAAGTTGTCTCATCGGATAGGGCATGGTCTTTTTACTATACCTAGACCCCACTTTCATGACTATATCTGTAGGGGTTCAAAAGTTAAAGGGGTTGGGCCACTTCTCGTGGGACACCCTGTATATATACATAATGATAACTATTTAAATGTAAAACTTGTATTTATTCTTTGTTTTTTTTAGAATTATCTTGCAAAAAAAGTTAATTTCTACTCTAATTTGTTTTAAAAATAAGTACCCCTAAAAATGAGACAGTAGTTTGTAGGTGGTGATTTATTTTAATTATAAAAAACAGTGTACAAAAATGTATATTCAAACCACTAGATTTAACTCATCTAAACACAACAAAAGTAAAGGAAAGAATTCTAAAAACTAGAAATCAAATATTTTTAAAAATCATTCAACAATCACTAAACGATATATGGAATGCCAAAAATCACAAAATGAGTTCAATAAATCTACAACTATATATTCTCCAAATTATCTGCAAGCATCATCCCAAAAAAGGCTCATATAGCTGCTTCCCAACTAAAAATTAGCCAGAAATGGCTATAAAGAAATGAAATGCACATTTTTAAAAACTTTGCTTACATTCTGTTTTATGTAAAGAACAATATTAATTATATTTTTAATTTTCCCCTCATAAGATATTTTTAAGGTTATCTACAATATTTGCTACCTGTGAGGTACCTTTACAACTTAGTCCTGCAGATAATCAGGAGTTAACTGCATAATAAACTACATGGTTAAAATTAGATGGCAATAAGTCATGCCAGCATTGCATGGATAAGCCAAAGGCACAAATACAAGATGTAAGGCACTATTATTGCTAAAACTTTTGTAAATGCAAGAGTAAAATATGTTTATAAATTTTAAGCTGGACGGATTTATGAATGAAATATTTAGTGTCAGGAACATTAGAAGTGAATAACATATAAAAATATTTGAATAAACTCTAGCAAAATCTTAGATTTAAACCAAACTTAAAGAAAATAATATTAATTGCTCTAAATCTTATTATTAAACTGAAATCAAAATGAAAATATTTTACTTTCGATAAATAAGAAGGGAATATACTCAGAAGAATATTTATAAAATTTCAATGAAGGAATTTTAACATTCAAAATTTCATTAAATTGCTTGTTTTAAAAATTTAAATGTTCAAGTGAACCTAACAGGTTACAATGTGTGATACACAATTGTATAGATAAAATAATACAAACTATACAATGATAATTTGATATGAGCATAAATTGTTAAAAAATCCAGCTGCTCAAATTAGTAATTTCCATAACAATTGGTTAAAAGTTACCCCTAACAGATAGTGTCTATTAAAAGATGAAAATGGGAAAGTAGAAAAATGCAATGCACTGACAATCAAATAAAAGTTTTGTTTCATGAATTCATTCTTGTGAAGAATCTACAATATTACAATAAGGGAAACTAATGATGGAATGTGTAGTTGAACAATAAATTAAGTACCAAGAACAGCATATGATGTGATGTCTTATGATCACACTACATAAAAGATACATTACATAAATTATGAAAGTACAAAGACAATAGTGAGCTTCAAAAGATGATGACTAAGAAATGAATACAGTCACTACATAAAATTTAAAGAGTTTTATGATGCAAATGGAAACTTTTAATTCAAATTTCAAATGTTTTTTTAGGAATGAAGAGAACTACCAAGCTTTTCTAAAAAGTTTTTCAAGTTAACTTTCATAGAGACAATTTTTACTTTTTCAAATAACACTAAATTTAAAAATATGTACTATGATTTAGAAAGTAAAAAAAATTATGAATCTATGTTTGATCCCATTTGATAAGGGGTTTAAAAAAAGATAAAACATAGAATAGAGATAAAAACTTAACATGATTTCTAAAAAATAAAATAAATTAATAATTACAAAAATGAAATAGAAACAAAAATCTAAATTTAAAAGACAACATGCAATTTAGGTACTTGTAAAATATAATACTAATGTATCAAAAACACAATAAAAACTACTACAAACAAGAAAAATAATAAGGTACATTTAATTATAAAAGTTTATTTGATTATCATGATTTCAGGTTAATGTTTTAAAAGCCTGTATTCCAGAATTTTGCTAAAGTGGTGGTTTATCCATAATGTAGTCTTTATGTGTTTATACAGGGTGGTCCTAAATTCATGGAACAAACTGGGTAGGATAGGTAGAGTACATCAAGACGAACAAGAATTGGTATAGAAAGGGGGTTGCAGTTACACCGTTAAAGAGCTAGGACCTGATGTAGAGCGAGAGCGTTACAAAAGGACGTTTTGCCAAGGCCCGTTTAACGAAAAAAAACATGATGAAATGAAAAAAATTATTGCATGAGGTACAGCAGTATCCTTACTACTTACATCATAAATTTGATAGAAATTGGACCACTTGCTAAACCGTGGAGTGAGTTTTAAAACATGCAATATTAATCTTTTAGACAAAGAATGGAGTTCCTTTAAATTAGTGTAATGGTATTTAGAAAAATGATGATTGGAGATGGAATTTTTAATGATCATACAGTTTCAATGATCAATGTATGATCATTGAAAATTCCTTCCCTGATCATAATTTTTCTAAATACCATTAAGGGAACTCCATTCTTTGGCTAAAAGATTAATACTGCACGTTTTAAAACTCACCCCACGGTTTAGCAAGTGGTCAAATTTCTATCAAATTTATGGTGTAAGTAGTGCGGATACTGCTGTACCTCATGCAATAAATTTTTTCATTTCATTGTGTTTTTTTTTCGTTAAACGGGTCTTGGCAAAACGTCCTTCCGGAACACTCTCGCACTACATTAGGTCCTAGCTCTTAAACGGTACATCTGCGCCCCCTCTAGTTTTTCAAAATATGCTTGTCTAGGTCCCCTCTACCTACCGTGCCCAGTTTGTACTACGAATTTAGGACCACCCTGTATATTTATGTTAATTTTACTTACATTATTATGGAAAATAAAATACTATTATATTATGGAAAAATAAAATATTAAGATGAAAGTTTAGATTAACTAATTTAAAAATACTGAAATCTGTACATAACATACTCACAGATAGTGCAAACCATTTTCCAATAACAAAAAGCACAAGAAACACACTACCAGAAATATTCTAAAACATCAGTAACGAAATGTGGTACTTCCGTATTAGCCCGCAGACTGGGATGCAGAATCCAAAAAGGTATAGATAGCCAACTGTGCCTCTGAAACTGACAATACGCAAGAACCCAAAATATTTACACCAATTAAAATGTTTAAAACTACAAGCATAAAATGCTTCATTTGATTATTATTTAACTTTTCCAGAAAGTTAATAAAAGTACAGCGTGACTGGGAATAGTCTGTTCTATAGTTGATAAGTCAGAATTGCATATAAGAAATCAATAAGAATCGTACCTTCGTATCCTACAGTACAAAACACAGAAGACCAATGTTATGAGTATCAAGAGGGCAGCGAGGCTGACACTGCCCCACAAGGCACTGCTGACCACTCTGACTTCAGCCAGGCCGGGCTCCAGAGTCGGGGCCCGGGTGGGGGGCTCGCGGTCGATGAAGAACGGCATGAGGAAGTTCCAGAAGCGGCTCTCTCGCTCCCGATAGTCGGTGATGCAGGTGCTGGTGGTGTTGGTAGCGTTCAGATTGAGGTAGGTGTAGTTTCTTTCTGTCACCGGTTTCCACAGGATGGTGTTGTAGATCCTGTCTGGAGTGGGGTTTCTGGAAAGTATGAAAATCGTGGAAGTTTTAGATGAATTAACCACAGAGGATTCTTTTTTATTTATAAAACTAAACAAAGCATGCACAAAAATTCACTTAGTTACCTTGGAGATCTAGCCATACAGGTGACGAAACAAAAATAACTATAAATTAACTTAATTAATTCAACTATGAACGAACTAAAATTTAATAAACAGGGGTGCCTCCATGATTTTTCGCCAGGGGCCGTTTTCAGGAATTTTGTGAAAAACGGAATTGAATTTTGTTTTCGAGGGTTGGAGTTATGGGAAGGGGCCGTTTTCGGCCCAAATTTCTTTCTAGATGCACCCCTGATAAATGAAATGAAATAAAACTGAAACAGAAAAAAGATTAGCTAACAGATAAATAATGAAATAAAGTTGCAAACAGGGCACCAAAGAATAATTAACTTTTTTAGACTTTAAGTAGGATGTTAGATTGAAAGCAAGTACAAAAAAAATAGAATAAAAATTATTAATACTATAATCAGAAAAACAAAATTATTTAAGTCACTTTTGAAATAAATAATTACATTCACTATTTTTTATATCTGTTGATAATTTATTTAAAAACACGTAAAAAACAAAGATTTTGTTTCATACATATTATAACCTTTATACCTCATAAATCTCGGTACTTTTCCATTATACCGGCACAACTAGAGCCAGGCAGACTTTATGGTGACAGCATACAGTCGCCGGAAGAAATCCCATGAAGCAACTTCCGTTGGCGTTGCATCATTATTGGCGAATTTATCACTTGCGCTGGTATAATGGAAAAAGTACCGAAATGTCTTTATGAAGCTCGACACTTATTTTAAAATTAATAAAAAAAATATCCCATTCCCATATACATAAACTATAATATAACAAGAACTATAAAAACTGAATCTTATGGAATTCATTAAAGAAAATTAAAATGGGTTTATTTTACCCTTCTCTTGCAAAGTTTGCCCAAGCATGCATCATGAAATGGCTCATGTTCCTGTCCGATTCAGTCCACTTTGCGGTATGTAGACTTAGGTGTGGAGCGTAGAACTTTGGGCTCATGAAGGGAGCTCCACTTAAGAGCAAATGATCCACTTCACTGGATACAATATCTAGAATGACAAACAAAAAGAGTTATTAATCATGCATTGTCAGAAATACAACAAAGCTCACGTAAAACTGTAAAACGTATCTAGAAATTCCAAACTCTACAGAATCAAGATTTATTTTATAAAGGAATAGTTTGGTTAAAATTTAATAATCAGCAAATACAAACATATAAAATATCAATTTTGTAATCGAACAGGAAGATAATGTATGTAATATATGGTCACCTAAATGAACCAAGAGGTCCCAGGTGACTATGTCAATTCTTATTTCATTTGTGTTTATGTTCAAATAAATAAAATCAGCATTGTTACTTTACTGAAACTAAAATAAATTAATGCAAACAGTCCACAAATTCCCAAATACTTATCAGAAAATAAAAATACTTATACTTCATGAGGTAAATTAAGGTGAATTACCACCTTACTCTTTTTCAATTAGTACTATTTATCTAATGACTCACAGGCTAGTACATAAAAAATGCATGGAATTTGACTTTTTACTCATAAAAAGTTTTCCATCACTCACACAACCTATCTTTACAATTGAAGTGTTTAAAAGAAAACTCTTATAATTGAGAATGCATTCAATCTTTTCCTGTGATTATAGGGGCATTAAAACGTGCTTCATATTTTAATACATTCGCTTCATTTACTTTATAATAAATTAAAGGTAAAACTAGCAAAAAGAAGCTACAATTATTCACCATCTCAAAGATTTCAACAGTGATTAGAAAAAATCCTCGACAGCAAAATGAATTACCTTTTAAAAGATATGAATAGCCCTGGAGAGTATAATTCAAGACATAGGCATAAGTAGGAACTTTATTCTTCAACATGAGCTGCAAAGTTTTATCAAGGGGAGCCACATAGTAACGATCAGTCAATAACTAAAATTGAAAACAGCTAAATAAGGTTTCTCACGTGATAAACAAATAGCAACACAATGATAGATAACTTATTGTATACCAAAATGTATATTTTTACTTGATAATATCATAGTAAAAGGACTTTGTTTGGGTAGGAAAACATGTTGCTTATTGTATAAAATGGATAATATTAATCTGTTATAAAAGTTATACATAATAAGGAAATTAATGGATTGTACAAATAAACTTACTCTGATGTATGCTTCCCTCAAAAGTGTTTCATTGGATGGATCGATGGGGGGACTGTACATAAAGTGAATTGCATCAAATATACCTTGAGCATTAACAGAGTAATTATACATCTTCATGAAATCCTTAATCTTCTGGTCGAAAATCTCTGGAGTAACCACCAAGTCTTTGCTGGTCACAAAATCATCCCCTGGAAAAAAAATATCAGAAAGTTGACAAAAATGCAATAGTACAACACACATTAAAAATATTTTTAAAAAAGTACAGTGAAATCCCGTTACAAGGAATACCGATACAACGAAAAATCCTGTTATTACGAAAGTCCCCAACCGTTTTTATTTGAATTAATGATAGTACGGTTACAACGAAATTACCGTTACAACGAAGAAATTTTACAGTCCCATGAAGTTCGTTATAACGAGATTTTACTGTATTACTTGATTTAAAACCTACAAAACGATATTCTAATGGTGTTTCTACAGAGAAAAAAGATAATCCAATTTTACTAACAAAAGCTTACTTGCACACCAAAATGAATATTTTTAAACTGACATTATCATGGCAGAGGACTTTTATTGCAATGATAGAGTAGGAAAACACATGTCAGTTATCGTATAACGAGAACTAGAGTACATCTTGGTTTAAAAAGCTAAAATCAATCAAAAGCAAGACTCACAAAATATTGAGGCACCAGCATCTCGACTGACACCAGTCATGTATGCAAAACCTTCCTTGAAGAGGATTCCTCTTTCCAACAGGTCTCTGGGAGCTAGAGGCAGAAAAGGTTCTGAAGTTCTTGTGAAGTTGTCTAGAGCTGGTCCCCAAGGCAACCAACCAATTCTTGGCTAAAAAATATATATATGATGTAATTTTTTTTCAATCATTTTAAAATATTGCCTAATATCTGTAAAATGCACGGACACACAAAACAATACTATTCCATGACTTAAAATACTAAGGAGTAAAATACTAACAAGAACCTTAGGAAAGGAATATTTTTATCCTATACAAATGCACACTATCAAATAATCTAAATATCTGGAATAACTTCAAATCAAACTAGCAAAACATCTGAAGAAAAAATATTCCCTGCAATTTATTAGTAAAAGAAAAATTAGGGAATCATTTAATAATTTAGCAAGCTATTTCTTTCAAGAGAGCTGGTTAATCAAAAAGTCTAGACAAAGCACAAAATTAATTTATACATTTTTTAAAACGATGACATTATCTTAGTAATAAATAGTTCGGATGGATTTTCAGATTGAAATTCTGCATCTGTTTTTGCATGAAATACATACCTTCATTTTCAATATCTTAATCTCATTATTACTCCTTTTGCCAACACATTCAACAAGCCTGGACATATCTTGATTGGAGCATCCTAATTCTTCTCCCAAGATTTGGCTTGTGTTGAACATGAACATAGGTTCAGTTACAGTAGCCCAATCAGCAATTGGAGATCCATTTTGAGCAATAACTCTTTTTACCATATCTATAAAAGAGAAAAACAACAATGAAATAATAATAAAATAGCAAAAAGTGTGTTAGAGTGAGAATCTGCAAATGAACTCACAAAAAAAGGCTTGGGGTGAATTGTGAACAAAATTAGATTACTATTTTTGCTTCAGTTTTCTTTATACAAAACATAAAAAACTAAATTTGCATGCACAACTTTACTAAGTTGTGTTTTAAGAGTAACTTCACTGAAATAAGTATCTTCAATATCTTTCCAAACTAAGTTATTTTTCAAGAAGTTTTGGAATTTATGGCTAGTGTTTCATATCAAAAATATTGTTCGAATTCATAACCATCACAGTTGTATCAAGCACAATGTATTAATAGAATAAAAACAGATTTGATACAAGTCCTTCATGGTAACCCCCAACTACACTGTTATAAAAAACAGTTCAACCTTTCACCAGTTTTGTGGTGAAAGGTTGGAATTTTTTTAATAGTGTAGAGCAGTCGCCGACTTGGTGACTGCTCTATAGCAGGGGATATTTGGCTGGCCTCCAGTTCTTGGCGACCGTTGACCTTTTTGCTGAGGAGGACCTGCATCAAATCTGTTCCTAAAATTTTACTAATGATATCAATAGAATGAGTTTAAGCAAACATCAAAATATTTCACTGCAGAAAAAGTGGCATGGTGAAATATATGCCACGCAAAACTCAACATGCACATCTCTGATTCCATAAGCCCAAAATAGTTTACCCCTGACTTCCTATCATATAATTTATACAAAAACAGCCCTATTACAAAACTTAAACCACTTATACTTATTTTTTTTACTCACGTGAAGACAAAGGAGAAATGGCTAGAAGAGAGGCACATACAGCTCCAGAGCCTGAACCAAATACAGTAATCATCTTCGAGTCTCCATCAAAAACATGTATGTTATCATAGACCCACTGAAGAGCAGCTACTTGGTCTAATATGCCATAGTTACCAGGAGAATTGTGATCACTAGTGGCTAAGAACCCTGAAATGTACAAGGGATTGTCACTAACATAATGATAAAGAAGTTTTTCTAGGAGGTCTCTCATGCAGTCCAAAACATTTTAACACACAAAATGTTTTTTTTTTTTAAAACTAAGTTCATTTATATTTCTATCCATCTTATTAAAAAATCTACCTATTTAGTTACCCTACTAGTCCCGGCAAATAGCCTTATTCCTGAGGTATTTGGTCTTAAATGAAAAAAAAATATGATTCCAAGATCTGTTTTCAAAGATCAACTGATATGAAATATTAGACAAGTGGTTCATAAACAACAATTTACAAATGGTCATTACAAGATTTTAAAAGAACTTCAAGTGATATTTTATAATTTACTAAATGGTGGAATACAAATATCATAAGATGTGTTGCTATTAATAAAAAATAAAAACTTCGGAACAATTAAAGGCTAGATTCAGCTTTACAAAGGAAGTAGAAGATATGAGCATGAAATGTGAATGATATGGAAATGAATAATTTTGAAAGGATAACTTGAGGGGTTTCATTTCCAAATTGTTCCAAGGTCTGAATCTCACTTTACAAGCAAGTGGTTTGCTTCAACTCTTTTTGTGCTCCCATTAAATAGTTCCACAAACATTAGGACCCCAGCTACCTTTTATCAAGAAAACTCAGTACTCTTCCAGAATACCGGCACAAATCTCACCAAGCAGATTTTTTGGCGACAACTCACATATGACCTTCCGAAACAGAAAAAATGGTGATATCATTAATGTCGACTTTATCGGTTGTGCCGGTATTTTGGAAGAGTACCGAAAATTCTTCAGTCATCAGTATATGATGAAAGTAATCAGTGGCGTAACTAGAGTTGACTCATGGGGGGGGGTTACGCCAGTTAACCATACGCACTCAACATATTTCATAATCACCATGTAGCATTAATTTAAATCAATTAATTAATTTAATCAATCCATCAATTAATTTAATCAATCAATTATTAATTAATTAATGAATTTAATTAATAAATCAATTAATTTATTAATTGCCAAAAAAAGGAACTTGAAACTTAAGTACGATTTTGTTGGTGAGACCAAGATACATAGACAGCAGTGAATCCAGGATTTGTTTTTTGTGGGGGGCTAAGAATTCTTAATATCAAAATCGTCTTCTAATGTCCTAAAGGGGGGTCTGGGGGTCCTCCCCCAGAAAATTTTTGGAAATTTAAGTCAAAAAAGCAGATTTTTAATTCGTTTTGGTAATCTTAATCTGGATTTTGGACATGTATTTTTAAGAATTGAATTTCCATTTGGTTGGAATTTTGCATTTTGAAAAATTTTTTACAAAAAAGATGTAAATAATAAAGTTCCAAAGGGGGGTCTGGGGGTCCTCCCCCAGACAATTTCTGGAAATTTGATCTTAAAAACAGGATTTTAACTTGTTTTTGGAGCCACTTTCCCCTTTTTTCACCCCGAGTTCCCTCTTTGAAGAGGACCACCCCATCAGTCCCAAAATTCCAAGTGGGTCGGGGGTTATTCCCAATAAAAATTTTGAACCTTAAAAGTAGGGGTTTTATGCTATTTAAGACGAATTTTTAAGGAAAAAAATAAGTAAAAATTGATTTCGAAATTTCGGTGGGAGTTTGGACCTCCGAACCCCCCCTCAGATACGGGGCCCAAGATGAATTAAATGCAAATAAACTACAAATAAAGTTTCCGTATCTGTTATGCGATTTCTAAAAATTATCAAATAAGTTATCTTTTAAATAGAAATAAATAATCATAAACAACACACACTCCAACAAAAAACTGAATGTTTAAGGTGATTAAAGTTTGAGTTCTTTCATAGGTGATGGATATTACCTATAATTAGAACTCGTAAAAGTGGTACAGATTACATATTTATATATTTGTGTCATAATAGACTCATAAAAATTATAATATAAGAAGTTAATATTTCTTTTAAAAAACGAAAAATGGAGAGGGAGTAAAGAGAAAATGAGAAATTGAAAAAGCAGAAGAATGAAGCATAGGGTGGCACAAACAAAACTACCTTCAAAAAGTATAAACAAAAACTTTTTCATTTATAGAAATAATAAAAACTCAACAATTTTTATTTTTAAATCAAATTGCGTCTTTTCATTCAATAGAATTCACCATTAATTTACACAAAACCAAAATTACATTAAGTCATTAATTTAAGTTTTTGTATTGGTAACTAAAGTACCACTTACCAACTCTGCAGAGGCATTAATTAATATCCAATCCATGGTGTCTTTTTGGATCAGGTGGTCCTTCACTTAAGCTTATGTCAATTTCAGAATTGTTTTCAGCAAAATATTCTTTGATTTTTCGTTTGCGATTTATTTTAAAAAGAACGCAATTTATGTTTCAAGTCTATCGGACACTCGAGGAGACATGAAAATGCGACT
The DNA here is from genome assembly GCA_024610705.1 of Tetragnatha versicolor. Lineage (NCBI taxonomy): Eukaryota > Metazoa > Arthropoda > Arachnida > Araneae > Tetragnathidae > Tetragnatha > Tetragnatha versicolor. Next base: position 37,346,781 of record JANDEH010000003.1, read on the forward strand.
ACTAAGTTTAAATTGAACCCAGCTGACCCCCAGTGCTGACCCCTTCCAAAAAAGCCACTCCCCCTGGGTTCTAAACCAATTAGCACCACACAGTCCCTCAACATTCCTCCCCAAAGAGGGAATGAGGACATCTGGTATTGCAAGGCTCGCGGATCCAATCTTGGAAAGATAAGAAACTGGTCAACTCCGTGGGGGGGAAGGATTGAAAGGAAACAGTGTGTTTGTTTAGAGAGGAAGTGTGGAATTGCGGTATGCAGTTTTTGGGGTTAGGTGTGCACGTGCACCTCTCTGCAGCAAGATCAGGACCCCATTCTTAAATTAAAAATATGAATATAATAAGAAAAAAAAATAGCATGTCAAAGCAATGGGGGGGGTTACGTCCCCAATAACCCCCCCCTCGTTACGCCTATGAAAGTAATAATAGACATCTAGTGTATGTTGCGAGTTGCAACTCAGCCACTATAATTTAAAGGTATTTTCCAGATGTGACTGTTACTGTGATAGCTGTTTGCTATACAGTAAAATCCTGTTACAACAAAAAATCCTGTTATTACAAAAGTCCCCAACCATTTTTATTTGAGTTATTGAAATACCGTTACAACAAAATTTCCAATCATAATTTGATAACACAAAATCCCTCTAGCATTAGATGTCTATTACTTTCATAATGACTGAAGACTTTGATAATGATTCTGTTCTAGTATTTGTGGTACTATTTAACAGGACCACAAAAAGAGCAAATGCAATTTACCTACTGTTAACGATAGATTTTAATCTTAAAACAATTTGGAAATGGGACCTTGCAAGCTACCGTTTCTATATAATTCTTGTTTCTTCTACGTTCTTGGTAAAGCTGAATCTGGCTCTAAAATCTTGAGAAAAAATTGAGCTGTGAGGATTAAAACTGTTTAATGCTGTGAGATAAATACTAACATAGCTATCAAACAGAATAAGTAACTCTGAACCCATAGCAAAAACACTTAAAATCATTACCACAGTATGTATTTAAAAATCAAAGTACACATTTAAGTTTTTCCTACCTAAATATCCCAAGCGATAATTAAAGGTAACAACGACAACTTGCTCCGAAGCAGCTAACATATGGCCAGGAAAGAGGGCAGCACCACCATGATCAAAGTTGCCATCATGAATGTAAAACATCACTGGATATTTGTTGACCAAAGGCTTATCATGGCGAGTTTCACCCTAAATAAGAAATTTTACAATGATTTCAATGAAAATGGGAAAACAGGTGACCCTAACTACACAGCAATTTGTTTTATACTTTTAGCTTGGAATACTTTTTACTGGTTATGTAAGTTATCAGGGGTTCATCTAGTGAGAAAATGGATCCATTTAAGAAACCTTCACAAAATTCCAATTCCCAAAAACGGACTCTTTACAGAAGTCTAAAGATCAAAAGTGGTTTTCAAAATGTGTTCCTATCATTTATAGAATAGAATTTGCCACATTTTGGGCCACATTCATAAGTTATGAATACTGTAGTTGTACTACAAACCCTTTGTTTTTACAAAATTCCTAAAACAGGACCCTAGCAAAAAAAAACCTGGATGAACCCCTGGTTATATCAAACTCAAACATTAAGCTAAAATACATGGAAAAAGTTAAGATGGATAGGTAGAAATTACGGATAAGTAGAAAACATAACAAGGCTATCTAAACTAAAATATAGTTAATAAAACTAAGGCTTAAAGTTAAATAAAGTAGAGTAAAAATAAATGCAATTGTTTTAATTTTTGCTACCAATAGCCTTTTTCCTATTAGGTATAAAATTCATAATTGAAAAATACATTAAGAAACAAGCCATACTTACAGGTGAGAAGATGTTAAGATAGAGACAATCTTCATCTGTGGTGTTGATTCCTCGCCCTTTTTGAATATATTTTCCATTTTGAGGGCAAGCAGGCCTATAACGCGAGGCATCTAGGTCACCAAAATGAACTCCATTTTTAGATGGTGGCTATAATTAGATAAAAAACGTTTTTATGCACTAATTTTAATAACTGATAGTCAATTAACTGTTTTAGAGGGTTCTTACGTATTATACCGTCAACCGTGCCGCTTAATCAGAAGCCTTATCAACTCCAATTGACTTTTCTATTGATGTACCGGCTACTGAACGGTCGACGGTATAATACGTAAGTACCTTTTAGAGATTCATTTATATCAGTTTACAAACTGTTTTATAATTAAGTTGTTAAAATATCTTATGTTGACATTTATCAGAGCAACCATCACAATTTCGGAACCAATTTCTCTTGGAACAAAGTTTGGTTGCTGATGAGAGGTTTTAACTGTGTATATAAATTTTAACATAAGTTTGAAAAAATGGTAGTGTTAGGAAAGTATATTTTCTTTACAATATTGTTGATTTACACAGGAGAAAACCACTAAGTCACTTCTGGCTGGACAAGTCTGTACGAGGTTACACCAAATATGGCAACCTGTGATTACCTTACTTTGCAGCGCAGTTCAGAGTATGAGACATAGCACATGGTTAAAATCCTTTATATGACAATAATTAAGCTTGGAGATAAGCCCTCTCAAAGTATTTAAAAGATTCCTAGTTCCATTGGTGTGGAAGCTGAAATTTGGCCTGTTTATTCACTACACATAGATGTCTAGTGAATAAACAGGCTGTGGTGCTGAAAGATCTTTCAGCACCACCATCTAAGGTAGAGACATTAATTTCCAATCAAGATTTCCTCAGAACTGTATAAAAAATCTCCCTATCACTTGACTAGTTTTCCGATTTAAAATAGCAAAATTTAATAGAATAATTTTGAAGGTATTACTCCTCCATACTCATGCTCAGGGTTTGAAAAAACTTGAGATTTGTTTCAGAAAACCAATCCAGGTGGATTTTATTGGGCTACTTATTACAGCCATAGTTTTGCAGCTGGAAGGAACTGAAGTGTTAGGTTTCATAATTTAGGATATTATTTTAAGAGTAAAGGGGAACTTCAACAGCAAATGTTATTTTAATTAATTATTTTTTAAAAAACATAAATTTAATGCCGCAGGAGGATGGCACTCTGAGCAGTGCCCCCCCCTTTAACCTAAAAATATTCTCAAAATGAGTTAAAACCCTACTTTTACAAGTCAGTTTCAAAAAATTTTCTGGGGGAAGGACCCCATACCCCCCTCAGCAGTACTACATGGAGATCTAGGGTGTTAACTTTTTTTAAATCCCCATTATTTTAACATTTTGAGTCACAAGAAAGGTGATGGTCTAGAAAAGTGCCCCCACCTTTGGAGCCATGCTCGATCCGTGCTTGTATTGCCATAATTTTGAGTAATAACAAATAATTAATGAATTTATTGACAATCAAATATAAATGCATGTTACAATGTAAAGATAAGTATTTAGTGTTTTTTTCCAATAGGGTTTTCTGTTTATTTTGATCATTTTAAAATATATATATATATACTACAGGGGTGCATATAATGTTTGAAAGGCCAATATTTCTCCAGAACACCTTAATTTAATCCAAACACCTTCCTTAAAAGACAAGCTATAGCTTATCTTTCTTCAGATGGAAGCTGAGTATTGCAAAATCTTGTAATGTGGAAGGCACATTTTAGGGTTGCACTCACCACCCAGTGAGAAAAGACCGACTGTGGAGCTTATTGACCAGCCTCCCATTCTAGGCAATCCATCCCCCTTTTCACCACAGCGGACCTTATTCAGATCTGCACCCAGTTTTTCAACAATCAACAACACTCCCATTCATTTACCTTCAACTGATAAGACATCTGACCATCTCTTCTTCTGATAGGTGGTTCAGCATATGGAATCCCCAGAAACACATTAGCAGTATTTTTTGGCCCATAAGAAGTAGGCTGTCCGGGACGGTCTTTGAGCAAAGTTCCTGGAGTATCACACAATTTCACCTGTCTTCCACGCACATTGCCATACCTAGTTTCTCGACTAACTATGGCGAAATCGGGACCAGATTGTCTGGATTCACACCGATCATCATCGATTGCGTGCTCAAACTCCGTGTTACTGTACGAATAGTACCTACTGTGCAATCGACCATCGTTCCCTGAGTAGTATTTATAGTTACTGTTGCCTCGAGTATCTTGCGATTTCACTCTTGGGATTAAGTGAATGAGGAGGGTTGTTATGATTGGAATGTAGAGAATTTTCATTGCTTCTCATTGTTTAAAAACGGCTAAACCATGACTGAATTTATAATGAAAAAGATAAAAAAAAAGGCCAACACCCTCTGACCATAGTACTTCGAGCGTTTGTTTACATTTCGCTTCAGTGAACACAACGTTAGAAAAAGTAGAAGTTGTTTTTAGAAAGAAATTCTCCTTAAAGGGGTGATATTGTGACAAAACGGATGGTACAGAGTGATGTCAGTCCGGCGCACGGATCCAGCAGAGCTCCAAGGGAGGGGGTGTGAGGTCCTCCTCCAGAAAATTGCAAACGTTTTCCCCTTAAATAAATCATTGAGTTTTTAAATGACTATAAATTTTAGGCACTGTATATTTAGACGGCCTTTTTTCAACTAAACTCTACTCTAATTTCCACGGCTCGACGTTTCATTGGTTCCATCACTAAGGGCCGAGACTGCTACGTAATCACGAGACCTACAGCGCATGCGCCACTGGCCGTTTTGGCCGTCCAAATATACACTTCGTAAATGGCATGATATTTTAGAATTTACCTTCCTTTTTCTCTTTTTTACACCTTTTTTTTCTCGAAGTGTATATTTGGACGGCCAAAACGGCCAGTGGCGCATGTGCTGTAGGTCTCGTGGTTACGTAGCAGTCTCGGCGCTTAGTGATGGAACCAATGGAACGCCGAGCCGTGGAAATTAGAGTAGAGTTTAGTTGAAAAAAGGCCGTCCAAATATACAGTGCCTTTTTTTCTCCCTTCCCTTTTTTTCGGCCTGGAAAACCACTTTAGGAGTGCCTCCCACTTGGATCTGCACCGGAACAAAGGAGGGACAAGGGATCTCAGAGCCAACATGGCTCCTACCACACCAGCACTGAGCTGAGATCACCAGTGCCTATCACAAACTTCCCTATGCTTTTTCGATTTTCATTACCGCCATGAGCGCCGCCAGGATTTCACTTTTTAGAGGGTGCTTATCCATCTGTATCTACGATAATGTCACTAATTAGCAAAACAGTATTAGTATTCATTAGTAATTATATGTCTGTGTGTTATGTCATTTACATTTGTTTTTCGTAGTTCAACCATTGAGGTTGGTGTTTTATTGTTCTATTATTATTATTATTATTATTATTATTATTATTATTATTATTATTATTATTATTATTATTATTATTATTATTATTATTATTATTATTATTATTATTATTATTATTATTATTATTATTATTATTATTATTATTATTATTATTATTATTATTATTATTATTATTATTATTATTATTATTATTATTATTATTATTATTATTATTATTATTATTATTATTATTATTATTATTATTATTATTATTATTATTATTATTATTATTATATTCAGTTCAGGTAATGGTTGATAGTTAACATGTTTGCTCACGAAATTCTTTCTACCGCGCGAAAGATAATGTGGAGGGGGAGGAGACAAGAGGAAACGCGCACGTTCAACTGCAGTTGCTGTTGTTGGCAAATCAGTCCAATTGTGTCGTAGTCATTAAAACCAGCGATTTAAAAATAAGTAAGTCTATATTTCAACGGGAAGTTAGTATAAAATATATTATTAAATTCCACCCGATCAGACGGAGAGACAGACAAGATTGAAAGTGAACTAGTATAAACTATAGGGTGGGTTGGGGTAAAATGGGTCAATTTTAAGGTACTTTCACATTCTAAGTTTTATTTTATCAAAACTATTACTTTTTAAGGATTTCTTTCAATTGAATCTTGACATTACAATCCTTCAGAACATTTTCATCTAATTTTATCAAATATTTTTTAGTTATAAGTTGGTTAAACTTAGCATCATAAGTAATGACCTATTTTACCCCAATGTGGGGTAAAATGGGTCTCATTGCAAAAATATGTCAAAAATATATTTATTACTAAATATACATGAAAATAAGAAAAAAGGCAATCGGCTAAGCCATTTTTATCTGAAAAAATGTGTTTTAAGTTGTACTTTTAGAAAATTGTAAATGTCTGAAGTTAATGACCATTGTTCCAAATGTAGCAATTAAAATACTTCATTTGGAGAAAAAATAGACTTGTTTGACAGTTCAATGTATATTTGAAGGAAATAAGTTAAAAAAAAAATTTTTATTTAATACAGAAGACCTCTTAACTATGACCCATTTTACCCCAAGCACAAAATATCGTTATAAAAGATAAAATATTTAATATTTTTCTAAGCTGATTGGCTTGAAATGTCTCTCAGACATTCTTTTATGAAAAACTATCACAAAATATATTTGGAAGTTGGTAAACCCTGTTTTTTCGATGACATCATTTACGGTTCAAATTAAATATTTTTCAGTCCTCAAATTCATAAATCTTAATTTTTGACAGTCGAAAAAGGTTGCCAACAGATTAAAGAATATAATTTAAAAAAATAGTGAAAAAAAGTTCAATTTAAATTTGATTTATATAGAGTTAATTAAAACTGACCCATTTTACCCCATGACCCACTTTACCCCAACCCACCCTATTCTAGTCACTAGTATAAACCTTGTAAAAGTGAGAAACTTGTGAAAATGCGTAAACAAGATATTGATGAAAATCCTAACTTCTAAGACGTCAACACTTTTTGAAAACATAAATCTCTCCATGCGCAAACTATACACTAATGAGGAATTAATTGAAGTGGAACAAGGAATAAAAATTATGGTACTTTACGTATTATCCCGTCGACCGTTTAGAGGCCGTCTAATTCAGCGGCACATCAATAGAAAAGTCAAAGGGATTTGATAACGTTTTTGATTTTAAGCGGTACGGTCGACGGTATAATACGTAAGAATCAAAATTATTACCATGTTTCGAAGAAATTTTGTCTAGAACGGAAAAAAAATTACTAGTTAGGTCTCTCGGATTTAGCAAGGTTTTAATTCAATGATCCCTCTTGATCACCAAAACATGGATTAATGATAAATTTTTTAGTAATATTTTAAACATAGGGCCTGTGTTGGTTTGATCATGATTTTGATCATAATTGATTTCGATTAAATTTCCTGATTAATTTTGAGTGATACTCACACAATAATGATTAATTCATAATGAAAAATTTTTCGATCAAAAAATAAAACCCCAAAAGCGCAAAAACATATTGTCACTTCTCGCCAAATTCGTCAATTCATTTTTTTAATAAGTGAAATCTTGTAAACTCTCAGGATTTCACGGCCGGAATTATCAATTGAATTCATAAAATCAAACTTATGCGGGAGATAAGGCCGTATTCTATTTTTATTATTGTCAAACATTTCGTCCCTCTCTGTGGAGGTATCATCAGTGAAAACATAAATATTTAAAAATCTAAAAAACACAATAACAATATGCAGCGTTCGCTAATCATGAGTTTTTTATTTTCTGATCGTTAAACGATAATCCGTTCTTGATGTAGGAAATGTGGGATGTGTGTTCCCTCCACGGAGTATAGAGCCTAATGAGGGATTTACAGCACTACTGCAAAAGCGACATTTTCGGTTTCTCTCTTATCTGCCATCTGTGCTGCATCTTATATCTAGTTAAAATGACAAAATTCATCAGTATTTCAACAGCGAAAAAATTTTTTTATCAGCCTCAGTTAATTATTTCGGCTACTTGTGAGTTTTTTGGCTTGATATTTTGTTTTCAAATTAAAATTTTAAAATTATGTCTGGCATGAAGTCACTCAGAAAGAGACTGTAGGATAAGGGAGCAACGAACATCCGCGAGATCCCAGAAAACCGAAAATGTCTCTGGGCTGTCGCAGGCTATTGCTGCGCCATCTATTGCCAGTCGGTAGTACTACGAAAATGTCGCTTATGTCTCTTTTGCAGTAGTGGTGTAAATCCGCCATAACAGAGGGTCCATCTCCATAGACGCTAATGGCAACTTTTAAAGTATTGATTTTCCTATAGACGGTCGGATCGTTGCAAAGTTTGCAACGCCTCCTAGCTCCTAGACAATAGCTGGACCTCACTCCTGCTACGTCACTGCCACTCTCCCACTCTCTTTCGTCACTCAAATCGGCAGTGGAGGGAAAAGAGCAGCGCCGATGAAATTAATATGAAATCCCTCTAATCTAATCAGAAATCCCTTTCGCCATTTCGCTTTCTTTTGATTGGCGGCTGCTTCCCGAGAGAGGAAAACTGCCCCTTGGACTCTCTATTAAGCTCTTTACTCTGTGGTTTCTTTCTAAAAGTGGGAAATAAAAAAATTTTATTCCATATTTTGAGTTTTTGACTGCCGAAAACGTTAGGAATAATGATCACCTGGAACGCGGGCTTGCGTGCTTGCAACATTAATCGATGATGGGCTTTGGAATTCCGGCCCTTCTAAAGTTAGCACGAGTTCGGATGTCAGCCATCGGACCGTGGTCAGTCATACTCCTTCTCTGCTCCATAGCTCTATCCGATAAAGGATTTCATAGGATAAAGTAAGTGGTTCTTTTATTTATAATTACAACATGGTCAGTTCGGGGCTTACTTTTTTTGAGCGAGACGGGTCGCAACATTTAGAGATTAAAACCACTTGGAGTAAATTTAATTACTTATAACCAACTTAATTCGTAACAGTCTCCTGAAATTTGGATTTTAACGTCCTAATCTGTTATATCCATAACTATCAAGGTTTAAAGTTGATAATTATATGAAGATGGAGAAAAATTCAAAATCGGATAAAATTTTTATTTGGTACTTAAAAAATCAGGCAGCGATTATCATCAAAATAGATGTTTGATAGACCTCTAGATCATCGGGTGGGGGGGATAACAGTTTTAATGATTATCTGTGATCACTATTTTCTGAGTAATATTTTTATGCAAAAAAAATAGAAATAGTTTTCAACATGTGAAAGATCACCAACTCGCTTAACCCTACAATGCATGATTTTTTAAATTCACTTGAAAATCATTTATGTGACTTCTATTATGGTGTAATGTAAATTAGTAAAAAATCTCTCTATATTAAAAAAAAGTAACAGTGACCGCCGCCGTCACCGCCGTCACCGCCGTCACCGCCGCCGTCACCGCTGATTTTGAAAATTTTATTTTTGAACACTTTGAACTATCATCTCTCTATATTAAAAAAAAGTAACAGTGACCGCCGCCGTCACCGCCGTCACCGCCGCCGTCACCGCTGATTTTGAAAATTTTATTTTTGAACACTTTGAACTATCATTACGCAAAAACTATGTGAAGGAATATTATGAAATTTTGACCATTGGTAGACAAATGCATGATGGTCATTTCAGTTCCCAAACCTAATTAATTAGATAATTAGTTTTGGAGTTATTTAATGTCAAAGTCGAAAATTATTTTTTTCTGCTGCGAGTTCGCCTCCAGCAAAATCTATTCACAGCAGAAACATGATTTTTTGCAGACACATACTCTTAGGTATGAAGTTTTGCACCTCGTCGCCCTTTTTTCGAATTTCGAATTATTTTTGGAGTAATTAAATTCTAAAGTTTCGAAATTTTTTACCCTTTTTCGGTTTTTTAGTTATAACAGAAAAACTAATCACAGTAGAAATATGATATTATAAACACATATACAATTATTTTTTATAAAAAGATTGGCGTTTCATTTTTTAAAAAATTCGAATTATTTTAAGAGTTATTAAGATTCAAAGTTTCAATTTTTTCATCTCTTTCTGGTCGTTCACTAGAGAAACAGCCGATTTTTATGAGAGTCTGATTTCTTTCATTTCCAACAATTCACTAGATACACGTGCATTTTATAAATTAAAAAGATATTAATGGCATGCTTTTTTCTCTAAGATAGTCGATGATAATTAGTAGACTTGCTGGATATTTTAAAAAACATTTCGATTAAATTATTGACAAGTTAAAACAAGGATATTTCAGTTGCAGTTTTATTTTGATATTTTTGTAGTTATGGTCCGAATTAAGTTATTGATAAGTTCGAGAGATAAAAAGTTTCGATTTTAAATGATCATAAACTAAGCCGACAAGTTCCAGGTTTTACTGGATAGTTGAGATGAAACAAGCGAGCTCTGCTCGCTAAGATCGCGAAGCGATCTTCAAAGAACTGCGAAGCAGTTCCGGGGGTTGGTGAGCGATAGCGAGCAGGGGGCAGAGCCCCCTAGTACTTTAAAAAATAATTTAATTTTTTTCTACTTTTCTCTCTGTATTAAAAAAAAGTAACAGTCACCGCCGCTGCCGCCGCCGCTGTTTCAGAAAATGTTATTTTTGAACACTTTGAACTATCACTACGCAGAAACTATTTGAAGGAATATTATGAAATTTTGACCATTGGTAGACAAATGTATGAGGGTCATTTTGGTTCCAAAACCTAATTAATTAGATAATTAGTTCTGGAGTTATTTATTGTCAAAGTCGAAAATTATTTTTTTCTGCTGCGAGTTCGCCCCCAGCCAAATCTATTTACAGCAGAAGCATGATTTTTTGCAGACACATTCTCTTAGGTATGAAGTTGTGCACCTCGTCGCCCTTTTTTCGAATTTCGAATTATTTTTGGAGTAATTAAATTCTAAAGTTTCGAAATTTTTCACCCTTTTTCAGTTTTTTCATTATAAAAGAAAAACTAATCACAGTAGAACTATGATATTTTAAACACGCATGCAATTATTTTTTATAGAAAGATTGGCGTTTCATTTTTAAAAAAATTCGAATTAGTTTTAGAATTATTAAGGTACAAAGTTTCAATTTTTTCTTCTCTTTCTGGTCGTTCACTAGAGAAACAGCCGCTGATTTTTATGAATCTGATTTCTTATTCCCGATGATTCACTAGATACACACGTGCATTTCATAAATTTAAAAGTTTTTTAATGGCATTTTTTTCTCTAAGATGGTTGATGATAATTAGTAGACTTGCTTTTTTTTAAACATTTCGATTAAGTTATTGGTAAGCTAAAAAGGAATATTTTAGTAACAGTTTTATTTTGATATTTTCGTAGTGATGGTCCGCATTAAGTTATTGATAAGTTAGAGAGATAAAACATTTCGATTTTAAATGATCATTAACTAAGCAGACAAGTTCCAGGTTTTACTGATGGATACTTGAGATGAAACAAGCGAGCTCTGCTCGCTAAGATCGCGAAGCGATCTTCAAAGAACTGCGAAGCAGTTCCGGGGGTTGGTGAGCGATGGCGAGCAGGGGGCAGAGCCCCCTAGTAATTGACAAAAAAGTTTGTCCTTGTGAAATTAATTTGTGTCCCTTGTGAAATTAAGTGTGAAGTGAAAGAAACGAAGTGTATATTTGGACGGCCAAAACGGCCAGTGGCGCATGCGCTGTAGGTCTCGTGATGACGTAGCAGTCTCGGCGCTTAGTGATGGAACCAATGGTACGCCTAGCCGTGGAAGTTATAGTAGAGTTTAGTTGAAAAATAGCCGTGCAAATATACATGCCTGAAAGAAAACCAAATGCTCTAAAAATATAAAAAAACAACTTATCTTTTCAAAACAATTTTTTTTCAAGCTGAAAATTTTTTTTATTTTAATTTATATGGTCTTTTTATTTTGGCATTTTCTGTGTCTTGACTTTCGTCTCATTAGCTACTAACAAATGTCTCCAAATAGTACCTCTGCTGTAATCTACTGGCAATCTAAAGTGCTAATACAATGAAATGTTATATTTATTGTATACTTATTGAATGGTGTTGTCGTTTGGAAATGGAAATTCGAGTAGGAAATGGGGAAAATGTCGTGTTGCCAAATGGAAACAGTATGCACTGTAGGGTTAAGGAGCTCACCTTGATTATTCTGAAAAATGCCAATGAGAACGCTCCTATCCTCGAAAAATTAGATTGGCGGCTTTGGCGAGGTAGGAACGATTTTTTCCGGCGCTGTTTGAATATAAATTAATTATTATTATCGGAGTAAAAAACCGTACAGCTCAAAAGTAATCATGATTTTTAATCGAAACAAATTTCGATCAAAACCCCGTGTTTTCAACAAATGTATTAGGAATTACGATTGTATGCTCTGGCATGATATGCATGTAGCAACCCTCAGTCAATCTAAAAAAGTGCTTATCCCTAGATGTTAATAACCAAAAATGCAAGTTGGTAGTTTTGACGTAATGCTAACGAGACAGTAATTCAAATGATATTGAAATACATAATTTTACATGACATGGATTTCATGTAAAATCAGTTATCTCCTTCTTCACTAACGAATAAAATATTCATGTTTTTTGTGCGTGTAATTATTTCATTAAGTTGTCACGCAGAAAAAAACCCCTTTTCTACTAAAACCTCCATTCAACTTTGGGTACGTGAGCACATCTTATTGGTTACGTCACGATGTGTTGTTTACCTGCAGCACATGTTTGTTTGAAGGTAGCACTCTATTTGAAGGTAGTGAAGTTGTATAGTTATGTTATGAGACAATATAGGTATTCTTTAAAAATTTTTTAGCTTGTAATGATCAGTTTAGTTACATAGGGTGGTTCAAAATTAATGGAATTCAAATTTTTAGAAAAGGGGAACAATCTAAGTAACATCCTAAACCACGTTAATTGAATGGCTAAACGCCATTATTCAATTAACCTTCCATCCTGAGTTCGGTGATGGAGTAGGGAAAATACATGCTATCATGAAATACAGCGATGTGCTATCGGGAGTAAACTTATCTTTCAAATTAACTATAATTTAAATTATGTCTTTTTTCATGACTTATTGCTTTTCTTACAAAAAAACCCATAACAATACTATCCTGAGCGGGCCTCTCTATAGCACTACAAAAGAAATTACAATTGGAAGCCACAACCTTCATTTCTTTCAAATTCTAAATAAATTAGCTCGCAAAAAAGATCCTTAAAAGGTATTTAAGGATTGGTTTTTAAGGAAGAATTATTAAAACAAAACACTTAACTCACGATATAATCCTATTAGGATAATTTTTGTAAACTTAGGCTAAGCGCACACTAGATACTTTTGTCACGGCGCATGAGACAAATTTATCACCCTGGCTATTGCAAGAAGCTAGAGCGCGCGCATTAGGTGACGAGACTCTTGGCCGATTTCCAAGAATCTCGCCATAGAAATGCATTGATCTCGAGTGACTTAATGAAATTTTATAAAAAGTCTCAAATAAACTTAAGACTTTGAAAATACCGCAGCAGCTTCTAAAAAAGGTTAACATAAAAAAGACATTATTCTTTTATAAAAAAGGCGTGTAAAAGAGTTTTGAAACTACTTACACCAAATATTAAAACAGTAAATAAACAAACAGCAATAAAAAAATCTCGGCATATTTCAATTAGTACTTTTAGAAGCAGTCAGGTTTTCACCTTTGGAGATTTTAATTGGTAAAAGTTATAAATTTTAAATAGTGTAATTTGAATAGAATGTATAAATCTCTTTTGAACTCTGGGATGATGTCAAAAAATGTATAAGATATTGCAGATGTTTCCCCTCATTATAATCTGTTCATTTAGAATTGGCGCCTGAGACGAAATGTATAAGAAGCAATTACTATTGTAATTATCATCGAAAAACTTTTCTTGTGCAATGACAAGGCAGCCTAAACTGAAGTAGTTAAAATACTGTAAAAAAATCGGTCACTGAAGTTGTGTGATGAGCGTTATTAGGCGTTATTGAGCGTTTTTATCCTGTTTCAGGCGTTAATTCTAAATGAACAGACTATAGTATGAGTATGAACGATGTGAGTCGATCTGGGCTTGATCTGATTTTAAGATTTTAAATTAAATATCATTTTTTATGGATTCTATATACTAATATTAATTTCAGGAGGTCTGATGGTCATCATGACGAAGAAGGTAATGAAGAAGGGCATCACGAAGACCATTCTGAACTTATCGAATCCTTATTCGAACATTACGATTCCAGTTCCTCTCCCACTCATGGCACTGGTAAGAATCGCCATTTTTTTTCAATGCGAATGGGATAAAATTTTCATATTCTTGTACGTTTATTGTCCTTTACTTTCAGGGGCTACATTTAGGGGGGGCAGGGGGGGCAACCGCCCCCCCAAGGTTTCCACTGTTATGTGAAAAATAGCTGCAAGTCCCTTGAAAATTCGTTAACTTCCACAAGGAGCTTTGAGTGCAACTCAAAAAGTCTCAAAAGGAGTTAAAACACTACTTTTGAGGGTTAAATTTCAAAAAATTTTCTAGGGCATACCCCCCAGCCCCCCTCTATAATTTTGACCTCTGTTAAACAGTGTTTTTCCCCTTGAAAATTCTGCCGCTTACAAAGAAGCTTTTCCTTTTTAGTGCTCCCCAAAGAGTTTGAAAAAGAGATAAAAAACGAGTTTAAAGTGGTAATTTCAAAATAAGTTTTGGGGGAGGACCCCCAGCCCCCCTCTAAAATTTTACACTTACAAGAAGCTTTTCCCTATAGGAGCTCCCCAAAGAGTTTGAAAAAGAGATAAAACACTAGTTTAGAGGGGATTTCCTGGGGGTGAACCCTCCATTCTTACTTGGAGTTCACGTTGTCAAATTTTGACATTATATGTAATATCATTCAAATACTACTTTTCAGTGTTCTAACACTTAATCTTTAAATGTGCTCGTTAGGGGATACCTTAAAAATGAAGTTGAGGCACCCCCCCCAAAAAAAGTCTAGTTACAGCGTGATTCAGACCCATTTAATAATATCCTTGCCCCCCCCCAACCAAAAACTGAAATTACACCCCTGTTTACTTTTAATTTAAAACCATAACTATGATTCAGCAGACTTGAGAAATAAAAAATAAATGTTATTTTTTTCGGACCAAAAATTAGATCGTTGGTATTTTTTTCACTGCAGCATTTTATGTCACATAAATTTAACTTATTTATCAGTGAAGCACGTGTCACATTCCCTTTTCATTGTGCTTTTGCTGTTTTCTCTAGAAACATTTTTTTATTTTAAATTTCAGATGAGCCAACGGAAATTTCAGTTAATTTGCAACTGATCAGTTTGGATGATATCAGTGATACAAAAATGGTAAGTGAATGTTATTTTTTAGTATCTGTTGATTCCTTATCGAAAGGATTAACATCACAGTTTAAGATCAGTGTTTGAGAGAGATCAGCCATCAGTATATGAAACCGTAATATGGTTGAAATGATTTGGTTTTATCATGTGCTAAACCGTATAATAAATTTAATCTTTTTTCTCTTTTTTTTCTCTATCTTCTTTTTCTCCCGTTTATATTTAATCTCTAGTGCTTTCTTATTTCATTTATTTTTTCTCTTTATTTCTCTTTCCGTAGGTTTCCCGTAGCTTTTGCCTTCCTCGCCTCTTTCTCATTCTACTATCTCGTTCTCTCCGTCTCCTCTTTCTTTCATCTTCTTAACTCCTTACGTCTCGCCTAAATTTCGAGAAAATGATGATAAAAGTGCCGATTTGTTTTATTCGAGAAATTTTGATAAAAATAAGTGAATGAACAATGTATGACTTCAATTTTATGTGTTTTGGACTTTTTCAATTAAAAAAATTAAAAATTAAATTACAACACAATATAAATCACCACTAATTAAATTATAGAACCGAACCACCGAATCTGAATCCATTATGTAAGCGGTATTAAGAATATATTTTGTCACTGAATACAATCCACGTAATCTAAAAAGCAAAGCAAAGAAAATGAATTACATTAATCGAGCTAGTCCAGGGGTCGGCAACCTGCGGCTCGCGAGCCGCATGTGGATCTTTTGACTTAAAGTTGCGGCTCTCCAGTTCCATACGAATAATTTTTTGACATATTTCAAAAGGAGCGTTGCAACCCAAAGTTTTCAAGATGATTTACTACTTTTAAGGGTAAAAACTCCAAACAGTTTCTGGGGGACAACCCCAAAATACCTAAAATTTTGGAACAAAATAAATGTATTTTTTTTCCTTGAAAATTCATGAGCGGTGCTCTTAGGGTGCAATCCAAAAAGGCCTAAAAATGAGCTAAAATGCTATTTTGAAGGGGAAATTTCCAAAATTATTTGGATAGGACCCCCAGATCCTCCAATTTTTCTTGGAATTCACATGTTTACAAAATTTTGGAAATTAAGTTCACTAAAATTGATTTACATAAAAAAGTTGGGTCAACCTCTCCAATTAAAATCACCCCCCAATCTAAAATCTAATTTAAGCAAATACTATAAAATTGAAACTAAAAAGTAAGTGGCTCTTTAAAAATTGGGAAATTTTGTAAGTTGTAACTTTTGGATCTTCCGTTTCAAAAGGTTGCCGACCCCTGAGCTAGTCAAAATAACCTAAACTAAGAAAAAATATAGTTCCGAACTGCCATCTAGTGAGTAAATGTAGACATGAAAACAGTTCCAGGCAAAACAAACACATACCTATTTCCAGCACGAATCTCACACGTGACCGAGAAATAGAATCAAACGCTCATACGTTATATAAAAAATGGGTGGTCCAGCAAAATTTCATTAAACCTCACCACGCGACGAAATCATCTCCTCACCCAGAATCCAGAATGAAAGCAAACACAAACACACTCGTACAAGTCTTGGAAAATGTGGCGTTGCAGCGCCATCGAGTGGCTCTTTCGATTACTAATACACAACACCCACTTCCACAAACTTTTGGGTTAAATAAAATAAAAGTAAAAAAAAAGTTATTATTGAGATTTAAAAAAAATTGAAACCGGGGACTGAACTTTAATTTTACAAATTAGGGAACCTGAATGTGCAATTATTGCTATAATAACCAACAACATGCTGAAAATGTTAAAAAATTGAAGTAACCTGTTATACAGTAGCATATTTGCCAGCATGGACAGTTCAAACAGAATGAAATTTCCAGGAGGTGGTCTTAGACCTCCGGATGACCTTCCTGTGGAGCGACTCCCGCCTGACGACCCCGGAGTGTCGCGAGGAAGGACTGGACTGCGACGACCACTTCGACTTGAAGAAGCGGTCGGAATCGCTTTGGTTGCCCGACCTCTACATCCTCAACTCTCGGCTGGCCAGGCAGCACGACCAACCGCTCAGGAACGGCATGCTGTACCTCGTTGCCAGCGGGAGGGTGGTGCTCAGCAAGAGGTACACTCGAGATTTTTTCACTTAACTCATGAGCAAAAAAGTATAAAATATTTTCCACAAACATCCCAAAACGTTGCTAAACTCACCAGTAAGGAATAAGATATATTGTTAACAATAAGTCGAAAAATATTTTTTTACCAAACTCACCAGTAAAAAAGTAAAATGTTTTGTAATATATTACAAAATATTCTTTTTTTTCTAAACTCACCAGTATAAAAGTACAACAATATTTTATAAATATTTCAGCTCTACCCACAAAAGTTAGCCTTTTATATGTTTAAATTCAAAATCATAATTAATTAAGAGATCTGAATTCACAGATCTCATGGGAGAAATATCAAGGCATAAAGAGAAGCGCACAAATTTTGCTCCTCTTTCGGTATTTGTTTTTTATTTTCTGAAGAGTAGTTTTGCCACAAGAGCGCGCCAAGGGTGGATTTAAGGGTATGCATCGCACCCCCAACTTTTTGAGAAAATTCTATTTTTTATAGGGGAAAATCATGTTTTCAAAGTCATCAGGGGCAGCTTGCACCCCAAGTTTTCCAGTAGGGGAAGGTGGGGCACCTTTCAACAGATTTCGGTTTTATTTTTTTGTGACCTAACAAATTGACGCATCCTAAAACTTTCACTTGCATATCCTACCGTGGTCTTTCGGACACATTGTGTAATTTTACCCAAGTTCTCAGAGAAAATTAAGTGGTCCAAAATTGCGTTTTATAAAAAGGTTATCTTCAGTTGAAATCTGGCAACCGGGTGGGGCAGGTTTCAACAAGAGGTGGGGCATGTTTCAACAGCGGGTTTATTTCTAAATTTTGAAAGTTTCAATTGATTTAACTTTTAATACATTGAAATATACATTATAATAAAGATATTTTACTAGTTTGGAGTAAAAATTTTCCAAATTTTGATGTTTTTCTGTTGTTTGTGTTTTTTGACTCAAATAAGTGTGTTTAACTTTGTTTTTTCATTTATAAGTTCTTTTTAGCAGTATTATAAAAATATGTTGTTGATTCGAGTATTTTTTACCAGAATTTGCCAAATACCTTATTTTTAAACCACTTTTAATTTATTTAAAATTTTGCTAGTTACTAATCATCAGACAGAGGTACAAAGTAAAAGGTTTTTATTGAAATCGATGCTCACATTTACTAAATTCCCAAAAATTGTTCTTAAGACTCATATATTAGCCTTAACTTTAAAAATTGTGTGCATTTTAATGTAAATAATAAAAACCAATTTTCAGCGGTTTTTGGGTAAAAAATAAATTATTAACCATAGTAAAATACTATTATTTGTTATATAAATTATTGAAGATAGTTTACTTCAAGAAAAAACATTGCGAAAGCTCAATATACCAAGTAAAAAGCATTTTTGTGGTGTTGAAACCTGCCCCACCCTAAGTGTTGAAAGGTGCCCCACCTTTGGTCGTCATGGTAAAAGACCTCTCATACCCTTCAAAATAAAGATATCAGTTTGAAAATGGTATACATAGAAGCAGAAGATTTTAATTAATAACATATGTAAAAATCACTCACCTAAATTAATAAAAAGGGGGTAAAATCCGATTTTTTCAAAGAAATCAAAAAGTTACTTAGAGACGTCAAAATCAACTTTACTCGATTATAAAAAATATTAAAGGTGAAAGGGTAGAAATACAACGGACAAATGTTCTCATGATAAAAAACATTATTTAACACCAGATGGCATTTCAATCAAACGCATAACTAATGAGAAAACGATTTTAATCGAAAACGAAACTGTTGAGGTTGAAACCTGCCCCACTCTCCCCTACACAGGGTTAACCATCTAGCCGAGCAGCGAAGGCGAACAGCCACGAACACGCTCTGCGCAGGCGCAACTCGGAGGATCTAAGAGCGGCGCTTGCGCAGAGAGTGTTCGTGGCTGTTCGCTACGCCGCTCGGCTCCAATTTGTGTCCACCTTGGGCCTAACCGCGATCGTATCGCCTAGTAGAGGATACCAGTCTAGGCGACCTCGTGACGTCACATAACGACAGTTAGGCAAATGGTCGTACCGCGAAGCTATCGCTTAGTTAGAGAACTATCGCCTACTGCCGATTCGCCCTCCCCTACGAAGGGATACCTCGGGAGCTATCCCCAAGCTCTTGTCCATAGTGTCCTTTACGTTATGTATTGTTTTTTTCGCTACTATTTCATTCCATTATGGCGTTATTTTTAAGTTTTTAACCTTATCATACTTTATAGTATACTTAAAAATCTTCTATTGTACTTTTTAAAGTATTTTGTGTGAGAACTATTTATCTATGTATGCGCACGGTTTACTTTTGGTAGAGGAGTGATGCGGTGTAGTGTTTTGTTTACCTCAAGGCGTCTGGTCGATAATAGTTGGATAATTAATGTGAAGTCTCTTTTTCATTAATCATTATGCCTGGAACCTACACGAAACGCAAACGATTAAATCTCATGAGCCGCTCATTCAATCGTTTCCACATAGCTTCCTTTGTGCTGCCATCTGTTAAGAAACATGACAAGTAATTACTTGTAACACAAGTAGTACAAGTAAGGCACTAGATGTCCTTTACTTTCGTAATATATTAATGTCTGAGGACTTATTTTGGTAATAAATAGCTGTTTTAGATCTTTTAAACTATTAAAACGGGCCACAAAAAGTGTAAAAGCAATCGGATCGCGCGGATGGCTACACTGTTTTCGAATAGGCTGCTCTCTTTTGATTGGCCAGCTCCCTTCTCCCCACGAAAGCGAAGTGCGCCAGAAATTCCTTGTGGATAACCGGTTCGCGGTCGGGCCAAATGCACGTATCGCCTAAGAAAAGAGATGTTTGTCGCCTACTCCGTATCGCCTATTGTGGATAGGAACTATAGGCGACACGATCGCGGTTAGGCCCCTTAAATCCGCCCATGGAGCGCGCTGAAAAATGGCGATTTATTTTATCTTTCCGGAAACACGTGCGATTCAACCCTCTAAAAATGAAACAAAATTGTTTGACGGCTTGTTAGACCGATGATTATTCACCATTATAGCAAAAATTGACATATGATTTAGAAATCGATGACAAATTATATTTATATTTGCGTATATTTGGTTTAATAATCAAAATAATGTATGATTAACGTGTAATAATAAGGATTACTTTTGGTAAAATCCTACCATGCAAAACATTTAGAGTTCACGCTCGTTTCTATAGATAGCACTCCAACATTTAATGAAATACAAGTATTATACCGGGTGTAAAGGAAAGTCCCTTTACCCTGTAATAAGTTGCTAACGGAGCAAGCTAAATCTATGCAGTTAAGGTAACGGTATAGTAAAGTGACTATGCGCAATCGAATGCGACCAACCGCAGCGCCCTCTAGCGGAGATTTTAGGACTATTAAGAATTTGTTAAAATAGTCAATTACAAAGTTGTAGAGCAGCATCGATTTAGTAGGAAAAGACATCTTAAGCAAAAAAATATCTTGAATAGAACCCCTAAAACGTGCGCTCAATTAGGTTGAATTTACGTCGATTTTACGTCTTAAACGCGTTTTAGGGGTTCTATTCAAGATATTTTTTTGATTAAGGTGTCTTTTCCTACTAAATCGATGCTTCTCTACAACTTTGTAATTGACTATTTTAACAAATTTTTAATAGTTTTTAAAATAAAATTTTTAACTCCTAAAATCTCCGCTAGAGGGCGCTGCGGTTGGTCGCATTCGATTGCGCATAGTCACTTTACTATACCGTTACCTTAACTGCATAGATTTAGCTTGCTCCGTTAGCAACTTATTACAGGGTAAAGGGACTTTCCTTTACACCCTGTATATTGTAATTAGACATAAAACAATGAATATTAGTGCCTTTTAAGAAAAAATTTATTTATTTATGAAAATAAGGCCAATTTTTAGTAAAATTTTGGTGAAACATTTTACTTACGGAAATGGTTATTGAAAAAATACATATACGTATTTGCAAAATACTTGGGAATTAATTAGATTATACTATTACCTGTGTTATAAGCTAGAAGATATTTTGTATGCCCAAAAGAAAGAGGGATACACCACCGTATCACAACAAAGATATTTACGCTAAGAAAATTACTCTTTTTTTCTAAACAACAGCCTTAAAAAATTCATAATTATATAAAAAAGGGCTTAGATCCTAGTTCCTAACATAGATAAATATATATTTATGGTGGTGAAAAAGTATTAATCCAATACCTTGAAAACATTTGTAAATTAAGGAAAACAGGAAGAAAAATAACTAAAAAATACAGTTTTCCAGAAAATGCTTTTAAAGATTTTAATTGATAGGAAAGTATGTTATAGTCAACTTACATTCATAAAGTTGTAAGGAGAGTTGGAGTTCATACTTAAAAGTAAGGAATTTTTGGAATCTTAAATAAATAGGCTACACTAAGCCAATAAAAAAAATTTCGAAAATTTTCACCAAATGTAGGGTTTTAGGGTAGAAACATACCTAATATATTTAGTAAGACTCTTACCTCTTACTTAAGTTTCAAAAATTTTCCTTGTTAACTTTTAATTCCTTTAACTCTTTAAATTCTTTCGAAAATAATCTATTTTTAAGAGGTGAATGGAAATAATTAGTTAGTACTCTCAAAACCTAACAAAAACATAGAAAAAAAAGATAAATACGTCTGTTTCCATTTAGAAATTACCTAAATATTACCATACTAAAATTTGAAAAAATTAAGAGTTAAAACTGACAAAAAATTATATCATTACTTAAGGACTGAAAGGGACACAAGTCTAGAATGATGGTGATAGTACTGATACTATATAAAAACAAGTATGAAATTGTAATATAATAGATTTCTTAATAAATTGTTAATTCCTTTTTACTACTTCAGAAAAGTCAATATTCTTTAAATAAAAAGTATCTAAAGGTAATAATATATACTATGTATTTTTTGAAGACTGACATTGACTCTTCGGTGTCCCATGGATCTTGTCCATTATCCTCTTGACACTCAACGGTGTCCTGTGTTTATCTGCCCTTGTAAGTATGTGCTAAACTAAAACTGAGATTATTCCTCTTTTATATATTATTTATTTGGTTTTAGTAGGGAAAGGGATTCTAAATTCATGGTAAAAATTGAGAGTTTAGACTATACCCAAAGGTAATCCTGAATGACATGGTAAAAGTGGGTCCCCAAAATTACTCATGAGACCCTAGAAGGCGGATAAAATTTGCCAGGAGAAGAGAAATAGGGGTTATTTTGTGTAAGCAGCTGGGGAATAGGGATAAAATTCTATTGACAATATTACAGCTTTGATTAAATGGGGGTGATAAGCAAAAGAGTTTAGTACTTTTCTAAAATACTTTCACTTCCCTCTTTCACTTATGAAGTTCTATGGAGTTTTACAAGACAAGACGCTTAAAACTAGGACTCGGGTTTTGAGAATGAAATAAGATGGTGAACCCCTATCGAGCTTTTTATAAAACGAAATGACACTTCTAATGATACTATGATACTTAGATGCAATTATAGAATTTTTAATAGACTCATAGAATTGAGCGTCTAAAAAATTCATTGTGATCTAAGTCCAAATTTTTTATAGCTATCTACAGGGTGTCCCATAAATGTTGGGTCACACTTCTGGGGGGTAATAGACACCTACACGAGTCAGAATTACATAGGATTTGGGGGTCCCAGACCAAATCCCAGGGAATTAAAAATGGAGCGACACCCCCAAAAAATTATTGAAAAATTCAATTTGTAGGAGAACTACTATTGGTAATAATTTAAATATGGTCTCAAAAATTGTGGTTTAATATGATCTTTAAAATTATCTTAAAAGTTTTCAGTTTAAAATTTTTTTATTACAAAAAAGTATAAAAACCACAAAAAAATGTGAAAACTCTGCCAAAACTTTATTCTGTATTTCGAAATCCTTTCTTTTGATTTAATAAATCTGAAAGATCATAGTCGAAAACCCTTAAGTTCAAAGTTTCACGTAAAAACCCTCAATATTAAATGCTTGAGAGCCTGTTAAAGCATGGTTTAAATCCGTTTTTTGCGTCCGCAAATTGCCGTTTTGGAAACGGCTAGGAAACCAGTTTGCTCACGCAAAAAACGAACTTTAACAGGATCTCAAGCGTTTAATATTGATGGTTTTTAAGTGAAACTTTGGATTAAGGGTTTACAACTATGATCTTTCAGATTATAAAATCAAAAGAAAGGATTTCGAAATACAAAATGGGGTTTTGGTAGAATTTTCCCATTTTTTTGTGGTTTTTTAACTTTTTTCGTAATAAAACAAATTTTAAAGTGATAACTTTTGAGATTATTTTAAAGATCATATTAAACCACAATTTTTGAGACCATAATTAAATTTTTACCAATAGTAGTTCTTCTACAAATTGAATTTTTCAATATTTTTTGGGGGGTGTCGCTCCATTTTTAACTCCCTGGGATTTGGTCTGGGACCCCCAAATCCTATAGACGAGTCAGAATCAGATATATGTGATTCTGACTCGTCTAGGTGCCTACTATCCCCCCTAGAAGTGTGACCCATTATTTATGGGACACCCTGTATAAGTATTTTTAGAGCGTCAAGAGCTCTCTAGAAAAAATTAAGAAGACATTTTTTAAAGGTTTCGAAGATTTAATTACAGTATCGGAACAAAAATTACTCTCTACGTGTGATAAAATTAAACTTTTCTTTAAATAGAGTTATATTTCAATGCATCACATAAATTTGCATGGTTCATAAGGGAAAACTAACTTTAATCTCGTAATTTTGGGCGGTTGATTGAAATTCTACGATTTGGGAACCATTGAATCGATTAATAATTAATTTGGATTATATATACAGCAGTACAGGATTGTTGACTCTTTGACTGCGGTGAGTGTGCCACTGCAAAAAAATACGGCGCTTTACACAAAAAGTGGTAATTTTTATAGTCTGACACAGAGTATCTGTATCAGAGAGTTTGTTGTAAGAGAGTCTGTTTCTGATGGTTGCTTTCTTCCCAAGATTCCTTACCTGAAGAGGAGTTGGTCCTTCGCTGGACGAAACAGGGCATAGGGATTTTAGAGTTTTCCGAAGATGGCCAGAAGACGTTCATACTCCAGAAGCCCATCGTCACTGGACATACCACCCTTGATTACAACGGACCAGGTCAGTTGTGCACTAGAACAAAATCCTTTTTTCAACAACAAATCTTTAAATTTCCGAATACCTGGCCCCGGAGGGGCCTCACTTCGGATACTAGATATCTTTAAGTCCTGGATATTTGGGTTCTAGTGTGGAGACGTATTCTTAGTTGAGACCATGGAAAGCAGCATCCCTCTTGTGGCCGTCGTGCTGGGCTGGCTAGTGGCTAGTCTTGAAATAGTTCGAGCAGGTAAGACAGCTTGTCCTGTCTTGAGTCCAATTTCCTGAATTGCGAGAGAATTTTTGCAAATCCTCCCACATCCTGAAACACTTTGCTGATCTCTTTGAATAGATCTTGTAGATCCTTGAATTCATTTTGAAGGCTGATCAACCTGGGAGTGGTGCTTAGTCCGCCTGGGCTAACCTTTTTTCGAATCTAGGGTTTCTTTAAGAAAAAATTTGTTTGAGTTGCCAGTGGTGAGAAAACTACTTAAATATTTGGCAGACACCAATTTGAATCGCCAGTTTAAAAAAGGGAATGAGTCCAAAAAATGTCAAATTGGCTTTTTGGGCTAAAAAAATCGCCAAGCTTAGTTCTACATGTGAGTGGAAGGAGGGGGGAATGACTTCCCCTGTAGGCAGATATAGCCCTTTGAATTTGCGAAATTGATGTCCATTCATTGAAATTTTTAATTTAATTTGGAATTAAAATTAATTTGTCTTTCTTTTCTTAATTTTTTGCTGCAAACTAAGTCAAAATGAAATTTGCTTTAAATTTATATAAGTGTTTCTATTTTTTATCCATTGAATTAATTGTACGACTCCATTCGTACTCACTCCATATACTGCTTTGCTGACTCAGTTTTATGACAATTTTGAATTTTATTTGCTTTAAACTTGCTATTTTTTACTTTTGTGCTGTAAACTAAGCAGAAATATAATTTAGGTGGCAAAAGTGGTGTTTAAGATTTTTCTTCAGTGGGAATTTCCATAATGTTGAAAAAGGGAATAAGTCCATCAACTTTTTTCAAAACATTTTTGAATGAGTTTTTATTTTTTTTGGTAATTTCTCTGTTTTCTAAATAGCGTCTTGAATTTCCACTAAAAATTGGGTGGTAATACAATCAAAAAATTACATTGCTTATACAGTTTTTTACTTCCTCAAAACTTGGTTTTTGGACTTCTTTTCAAAGTGGCGATTCAATTCATATTCAAATTTATAAAAAATTGTGGAGACCTATTCTAAAGTACCTCTCTTTGCGTCACATGTATTTATGACGTCAGAAAGAACGTCAAACAAGAACAATATATGAACAGTAATAAAAAAATCGAAAATTGTAAAAAGTATGCGTGTGGTAACTATTCTCAAACGTTTACAGAGGTTATTACATGCGTATAGGTATAATAATAATTTTTCCGTTTTTACTACCCAAACTAATATTCAAATTTATAAAATATGTTTTAAAATATCATATGTTCAATGTTCTTAATGGTATCTAAAAACATTACATGCAATTTCAAACTCAAAAGATCATTTTCGCTGAGAAAAGACTAGCAGTCAAAATGACTGCCTCCAAGGGATCTAGGTATGTGGCATAATATAGGTATGTTGAACTTAATAGTTTTTCGATCATCATCAATATTGATAAGGGAGAAATACGAATCACGTAATACAAGCTTGTCGAGTTGGGGATCATTATAGTATAGTTTCACAAGTATTATTCTTATAATAAATGTTGTTTTTTGATGAATAAACATTTTCCCGAAAAAAATTTTTGCTGTTGTTTTTATTGACTTTCAATGCGTCATATCAGCAATTCTGTAACTCTCTTGTCACAGATTGATAACCCCCCTCCCAAAGGAGAACAAACAGTTCTTACAGTTTTTGGGGAACCCAAGCTGCACAAACGTTCAATATTCGTCCGCTTTTTGTCATGTATTTTTGTAATACATAGCTATATTTCATTTACTTCTCGTAGCTATTCGTAAGCTTGACATATTAGGTATGAGCTGTGGTACAAAGGAAGCGTAACAATAATGCTTATTTTACAGTGAAAATTTAAATGGTTTTATTTCGCACCACTAAACTTCAACAACTTTGTAAGTCTGATGTTTGAAAAATGGAATGGTGTGTGCACAAACATTTATTTTTGCTGAGGAAATAGTCATTATGTGCCACTTCACTCACGTTTTGTGATTTTGACCTTGAGAATAATTTTTTTGGTGGATACTATTTATATTTTCTAGTAAAAACTCTTTCACAGGGTGAAACTTCATATTTTCGTTTATTTAAGAAATATAAGTTGAAAGTTTGAGAGGAAATTCGGGAAAGTTGTTTGATATGCAAATAATGTAGTTCGTCACGCATCATATTTATTGTTAGAAGCATAAGCCAGGAATTTAAAATCCAATTTGTATTCTATGTTTACTTACCATAAATTAGTATGACTCACCTCTTGAAACGAGGAATGCAAAAGTTCGTCTATATGCACGCTGAAACTAATTTAGGCCTAATTGAAGAAGAAATTGGAATTAAAAATGCTCATTGTTGTGCAGACACACACCAGACGAAATTAAAAAGTAATTTAAACAGAATAGTTTTAGTTCGAATTAAAATATTTTATGGCAAAAGTTAAACGAATATAGAATTGCAATTTTTATTTTTCAAACGAAAGCCCGTATGATAATTTCTTTTCTTAAAGAAAACTTTGAAAAGTTTATAGAATTTCTAAAAATATAATTGTTAGATAAATAGTAAATGCTTTGTCGTAGATGGACCGAAACCATTTCTTCTAATCGTATTCCCAAAGAGAAGAACGGGAAAATTAACACACAGATAATTGAAGGGCTTGGTG
Source organism: Tetragnatha versicolor (assembly GCA_024610705.1). Taxonomy (NCBI): domain Eukaryota; kingdom Metazoa; phylum Arthropoda; class Arachnida; order Araneae; family Tetragnathidae; genus Tetragnatha; species Tetragnatha versicolor. The sequence goes on from JANDEH010000003.1 coordinate 37,373,880, forward strand.
GATGAAGGGGCTATATGTTACAAGGCCTGTCCCAAAAGTAACGAGACTGAATTCCCTTTGGGACTTCCTATCAACATAGCCCCTTCATCCACCAAGCCCTTCAATTAAGAAAAGAATATTTGTGAATAATAATGTTTAGATAATTTTTTAAAATATATCACCATACCAGTAACAAGTTTTATGTGCATCAATTTCTTAATTTTAATCGACCTTCGTTTCATGATTTTTCTTTTTCTCGTACTCTTAAGAGCTTTTAATAAACTTAAGATTTTTTCAGCAAACTGTCAGTGATTTTCTTTGATCACTCTTCTTTCGCAAGAAAAAATCAATTTTTTGAAAATAAAATTGATAACTTTACTTAAATGAAAAATTATCCCAACATTTCGTACCATGAACGTGCCCCTTTACTAATTGAGTACTGCATTATATTTAAAAATTACAGCTCTAGCCGCCACAAGTTTTCCATAGAATTTAATAGCAATAGCGGGCTACTTAGGGTTAAGAGGGTTAAAATATTCTCTTATTTGCGTGCACGACAAAAACTAATAGCTCTTAAATCGACGCTAAAAGCTACTTATTCGTATAAAGGTCCTGGTCATCTCATAAATCTAGACAAAACGAAAAAATCACATATCTCCATTCTTTCCCCTTCAATTGTTTAAGTAGATTGTTAAAGAAATCAATGATTTCGGATTAGCTTTTTAATTATTTAGAAACAAACCAGTGTTTTCGATTTAACATCGCATGATGGATGTCATTTGATGCCGAGTAAAATGAGCAACAGTGGTATTAGTCCAACTTCATAAATTTATGAGATTGTTCCTTTTCTGATTATTTGTTTAGTAAGATGTCTAATGGTCTTATTCTGCTACCTGGCCAGTGGTTAAAGAAGGATTACACCAATCAGAGTCAGCTAAAAGGTCATTTTTATTCCCAATACCTAATTTTTGGACACGAGTGTATTTGAATGGGGTTTAAGCCGACTTAATACTATATTATATAAGGTGACCAAACGTCCTCCTTTAGGGAGGACAGTCCTTTTTATTATTAAACGCTTTTATTCTGCTACTTGCTTTTGGCGGCGTTTTACGGGTGGAATTTTAAAACTCGATTTTCGGGCACTTCCCGATATGTTAGGGCCCGAAACTTTACACATCGGTGTAACCCTCATGAGTCATGACACTCCAATATCCAACCATTATCTAGTCAAACAACCAAAGGATTAAGTTAATTAACGAGTATATTTAATTAACAGAAAAACCAGATTTGGAGACCTTTCCCAAGGGGCTATTCTCCCTAAACTGTGCACAACGGTGTATAAGGCATAACTTCATCATATTCAAAAGTCAAAACGAGAATTGCCCAGTAATTACGATAATTACAGACGATTAATCTCTTTTTTTATAAGATCTTGTACATAAAATTTCAGGCACTTCCAAACGATATAAAGTTCTGAAACTTTGCACCATGGTGTAAACTCGATGAAAATGCAATATTCAATAATCAACTAGTCAAAACCTCCGTAATTAAGGTAATTAACGAGTGTTTTTAGTTATCCTTTTAATTCAAATTGGAGACACTTCCGTGAAGCCAATGGCTCCCAAAACCTGTAAGATAATATATTAGGTATATCACTACAATATTTAATCTTCAAAACGTGATTTCTTACCTTCCAATTAACAATTAAGATAATTAGCGATTTAAGATAATAACCGCGAGAAAGAAACCGTCAGAAGAGCGAGAAATCGCCAAAAGTTGGTGTCCCATTCCGAGGAATCGCGAGAGAAGAAATATATGCTACTTTTATAATTTATGGACTGAAAAGACTGAATGGTACTGTTTGCTCTCTATGTGTTTGCTCCTTGATGCACTAATTCTGAGTTTTATTTTTGTCTGGGCTTACCATACGATTGGTTATTTTTATTTTATTGGATGCTTTTTCATTTTCTTGTGAATCTTTTTGATATGGATGGATTTTATCGGCGATTGAGCGGATGCGTGTTATTTCACCATCATATTGTAGAAAACTAAAATTCCATCCTAACATCAGATTAAATATGGTTGAAATAATTACATTTTTTCTTGTGAGTTTTTGTTAAAAAAATACCATGACTAAAAAGTAGAAAATAAAAAAAAGTAAAAAAAATATTTTTTAAAAACGCTTTTATTGAAGTGTTCTAAAAGGTCAAAAATAATTAATTCGGTTTGACAAATAATTTATTGGGAAGTAGAAAATAACTTTTTGGTAAGTAAATAATAACTGATTTTCTAATCACTAAAAATAAAAGCGTGGGCGCTAGTAATTCTTTATTCACTATTTATTCTAACTTGTTTATTCTATGTTCTATGTAAAATTATACATAAATGCCGACGTAATGGCCTAGTGGTTAGAGCATCTGACTGCAAAGCCGTACGTCTGGGGTTCGAACCCTCGTTCGGCATAGATGTTAGTGTTACTGAACTTGAATTTACATATACGGGTCCTTCCCTTCAGGTGAACTTGTACAAATTTTAAAAAATAAATAAAAAAATTTTAAATTTAAAAAAATATATAAATTACTAGCGCCCACGCTTTTATTTTTAGTGATTAGAAAATCAGTTATTATTTACTTACCAAAAAGTTATTTTCTACTTCCCAATAAATTATTTGTCAAACCGAATTAATTATTTTTGACCTTTTAGAACACTTCAATAAAAGCGTTTTTTATAAATAATATTTTTTTTACTTTTTTTTCCTAGGTTCTGTCCTCCCTAGGTTCTGTCCTCCTCCTTTTCAATATTTTAAAACTAATCCATCGATTGGTTTGCAAGGCACAGGAGAACTAGAGGAATAGTTCGATGAAATACTTCCTTCTTTTTGTTTTTATTTCATTTCTCCAATGGGTCTTTTTCTTTTCAATCCCTTTTGCGTTCTATGAGAACGTAAGCACATACCTTAAAATTCAATATGAAGGATACTTCTTGTTTCGAAATTTCCAATATATTGTTAGAAAATGATACATTGACGAAAATAATTCATTCATTGGAAAAATACTCTTTTAATTAAAAGATATGTAAACATAGTTAGTGTATTTTTGTTTGAATTAATAAAATGTTTCATTTATTAACAATGTACTTTTTCCTTTAATTATTTCGTCCTCCTTTTTATTGAGAAAAAATAGGTCACCTTACTATATACCACTGTCGATCTGAGCCGATGGAAATACATGCAGCACTTAAACGAGAAAATATCTGTTTTTCACTTTCGTCGTGTTGTTTTTTTTTCAATAAAATCTTTGTTGAGTTAAAGTAAATACTGGTTCATTATTCAAATAGGAATATAATAGCACCAATGTCAAAATTATGTTACACTGTTCTCGCACAATGTAGTTTGTACAGGTTATCGGCTGGTTTAATATGGATTTTCGATTGGGGTTACTTCAGGAGCTACCTATATAATTTAGCAGGGAGGCACTGGGGCACGTATGCCCGTTTAATTTTAAGCATTCACGTAAAGTTATTCGGCTGAACACGAAATACCAACTAGATTTTCAGTTCCAAAAGTAATTATATTGCTACGCAGTAATTTTTTCGGTTATTTTAGGACTAACTACCTGAGCGCAAGCGTTATGATTTATGCTAAAAGGAGTTTGATTTTGGTGCATTAAATTTCAAAAATGTGTAAACAATTTGAAATTGTTTTAGCTCACTTTGAGACTCTTTACATAGCACCCAAAGAGCACCGCTAATTGTAAGTGGATGAATTTTCAAGGCAAAAAACGGCATCTTTTCAAAGGGAGGTTTGAGGTTCCTACTCCAGAAAAACTTTGAATTTTGCCCAAAAGTGGGATTTTAACTCCATTTGAGACCCTTTAGTTTACATCAAAGACACTCATCATTGTACGTCACAAAATTTTCACGAAGAATTCGTACTCAATAGATTCAAAAATTTTTAAGAAGGTTTGGGGACTCCAACCTCCCCCAGACAAATTTTGGAATTTTGTCTCTTAAGTAAGAGTAGGGTTCTGACTCATGTTGGGACCATTTGAGTACCACCTGAAGAGGACCGCTTCTTGTATGTCACGTAATAAGGAAAAAGCAGTATAAAAATTTATGTCTAAATTTCAGGGGGGGGTTGAACCTCTAAACTGCCCGGGAACGGATTCAAGAGGGGCACCCTGGACTGGACAGTGCAAAGGTTTTTAAAATGAGTTAAAACTCAATTTTTACAAGTCAAATTTCAAAATTTTCTTCTGGGGGAGGACCCTCATACCCCCAAGGGTACATACTCATCTCATGGTCGAATACATACTCATCTCATGTATAGGAAAGTTTCGACGGCCAGGTCGTTCAAGTCGAACGACCTGGAAGTGGAACGAATCCACCATCATATACGGTCGTACGAAACAACTGAATTCCCATTATTTCCAGACGTGTCCGGCCGCTTCTCTTGCGCCAACGCCACCCTGACACTAGTCCGCCGCAACGGCTACCACATGGGCTACTCGTACGCCCTCACAAGCCTCATCGTGTGCGTCAGCTGGGTGGGGTTCTGGCTGCCAGCGTCCGCCGCCCCCGCCCGCGTCACCCTTGGAGTGACCACCTTGCTGACCCTGTTGACCACTGCTAACTTCGTGCGTCGTCAGCTGCCTCCCGTGGCCTACCTGACTGCACTGGACGTCTGGGCAGGGGCCTGTACGGGGTTCGTGTTCCTCGCCCTTCTGTTGTTCCCGCTCGCCCATTGGAGGGCGCAGAGGGCCGGCACAGAGAAGGTGAGTATAGACGTACTGGAATGAATGAACTTAAATGCTATCAAACTTCAATCTACTTGGTTGGAGATGAGATCAGTCTTTGTCTAAGGATCGTATGTGGACCATTGAAATTTAGGTGTTCCGTGAAGGGACACAATAGCGCACAAAAAAAGTGCCACCGATTTGCTGGACTTCACGGTCATGGTCACGGTTTAGTTCAGTTTCAATTTTCCTTTGCCATTTATAACCCCACCAGTTTTACAAGGGCCGAAGACTTTAAGGACATACAGATAAACATATCGAAAAAAAAATAAAGCAAGCCTCCCTCATGAATTTTAAGTAAAAAAGGAAAAACTTAGTACAATTGTTCAAGTTTAGCATCAGCAACAGCATGACTCATCGTTAATTTAAACTTCCGGGTTATTTGGGAAATAAGTAAAAATCAAAGCTGGAGGTACGGTGTTAAGAGAAATTGAAGAAACTAAATCAATGAGAATTGTAGTCATAAATTTTGAGAAAATTATGTATTTTCCCATTATTTTTCTCTAAACAGCTTTCTTTCTTTTCTAGATCCTTCCTTCTGGGGACAAATGTCTTCTCTGCGGAGGTCGCAAGAAAGTCGTCATTACTCGAACTCGAGGGTCTGAGAAACCTAAACTGCTGGACGTTGATCTGGACAAAAAGTGCCGCTTTCTTTTTCCAGGCTTCTTCGTAATCTTTAACATAGCTTATTGGAGCTATTACTTGTCCTGAAATGCATGTTTATGTTTATATCATCAAGAGGACTGAAGATTGTGATATTCTTTCATGCTAGAAAAGAAGGTGTGACCAAGAGAATTGATAAAATATTGTACAGATATTACACAGATATTGTTTTTTTAAGTTAATAGGGTGGAATATTAAATTATTAGATTAACCTTTTACCTGCCGATGTTCCCAAATGGGAACATCATTTTATGGAATTTTTTAACCACTTAATTTTTCATGTAGGAATTTGATACTTGGTAGAAAGAAACTCAAAGATATAAAGTTATTTTACATGCAAAAATTTTTCACTTGAAATTTAATCCTTTTTGTAGAATTTACATCAAAATTAGAGATTTTTGGCTCTTCCAAAAGTTGCACAAGTTTCAACTTGTGAAAATTTTAAATAAATTTAGTTTTAAATAATTTTTCTGTGTTTAGGTAGCTTAAGTACACATCTTCCCATTTGGCTTGACAGAATAGCTTTATATTATAATTTTAGAGAGTAATTACCAATACAACGTATATGTTCCCAAATGGGAACATCGGCGTTTGGGGTATAGTATTTGAGGGGATTTTTATAACATGCAAAAATTCAAGTTATTTCCTATTTTCTTTAATTTTTGCACCCTTTTTTGTCTCAAAGGATCTAAACAAGTTAAGAATACTGTTTTAAATTCAAAAATCTGTAATTTTTATTTTTTTTCACCTGATTTATGGAGAAATAAAGGCCAAATCTTTATAACAGATTCTTACACTTGAGTATTTTTCTAACTCCCCGATCGATTAATTTTCAGTAATTATCATTAGGGGTTATGCAAAGAGCATATTTGGAGTGTTTCTGAGGACTTGCGTACATATTTTGTTCAAGTGCTTTTTTTATATAAAAATTTTAGGAATAAAATTGAAGAATTGTGAAAATAAGGAAAAGTGTGTACATCTTAAAACCCTCTTCTAACGTAAGTTTTATGTAAGAGATATGTGGTTCAGTTCGGAATCTTCCATGAAAAACACAGCTTTAATGAATCAGTGGAGATAATTATGATTATCACTTTTGAAAGCTAATTAGATTTGAATGTAATTAGTTGATTTTATGCTAGATATCCGTTTATAACACTAATTAAAACTAATTTTTCTAAGAGAAATGTAACTGTTTAGCTTTGAAGCGCATGGGAACCACCCCAATGTATTTTTTATACCAAAATATTACTCATAGTGCATGAAAAAAGTGCGGAAAAGCTTTGCGTACGTAATAAACATATAAATTTTTTCTTATGAAAATCTATAAAATGATACTTAATCATCCAAATATGGATAATAAAAATGAAAAATCTGTCCACTATCATTAAAATGTTCATAATTATTGAGTTGAAACCTATTTCAATCATTTTATTTGCATTAATTGCAAAATATGTGCCTTTTGGAAATCCCCCTAAAAACTTCACCCCAAACGCCGATGTTCCCAAATGGGAACATCCTCAAAATCATACTTAGGAAATTTTTTCTGCCAAAAAATGACTAGAATGGTTTTAGTAATGATGAAACACGCCAGTTAAGCCGAAAATCAGAACATTTAACTCGAAATTTGAATTGCGGCGTTTAAAAGGTTAAAACTTTAAAAACAGGCAACTTAAAGACAGCACAATAAGTTTGAAAAAGCTTACGACCGCTTTGGAGGTACCAGTGGGAATTTGACTTCCAGTCATGTTTCCTTTCAGTCGACTGGTACCTTCGAAACGGTCGCAAACTTTTTTCCAACTTGTTGTGCTGTCTTTACGTTGTTGTTTTTAAAGTTTTTATCTAACTGACTCAGCATAAGTTTTTACCTTTGATTTTACATTATGCTGTATATTTTCCTTCGGCGAACGGTACTATTAATATACGGGCTAGTTAAGAGTCAGTACCTCCTTTTCTCTAGATTTGCTGGGTTTTTTGGGGGGATAAGAATTTTTTTTACAAAGCATCGTTATTTTTTGGTTTTTGATGTTTTATTCTTACCTTTCTTTATAATATCACCGTTTGGCCTCTATTCATCTATTGATGTCGGCAATGAATACGTTAACCAGAAGCAAAGAAAATAAAGGCGTGGTGGTCTAATGACCTTCTTTATGAAAATTGAGACCAGAAATACCTATTGTGAGTTAAGGCCCTCTTAGCCCTGTATTTATGATTGTCTTTATTACTAACATACATCTTCTAACAGGTTATTATTGCTTTAATGATTATATTCGGAGATATTCAAAAGAAGATACGTATAAGACTAACAGAAGGGGATTGCATTATTTCCAGTAAAATTATTACTTTTATCTGTAACTTTTGATTAATAAAATTGAAACCACAGAGTGCAAACCTAACAGAAGGGTCCAAAACGCTAATTTCAATTGACATCCTAAGGTAGAAGGCAGCACTTTCAATGCCAATTATAGCTGTACAGTGGCGGCTCGAAGGTAAAATTATAAAGGGTGCTGCTCCGACGGTACCAAGTTGGCAACGTATTTTAAGCGATATAATGCCAAATAAATCTCTAAAAAAACCCTTAGAAATGGTTTAAAGATGCCTTAATCAGATTTGATAAGTAAAAAGTATTAGTAAACCTGTGTGTGTGTGATTCAAAGTCTTCACTGACAGTAACATGAGGTAATGACATGCTTCACTTTTTCTATTAAACTAAAACGTGGAAAAAATAAAATAGAAAAGATGGGAACAATATAAAATTTCGATTTCACACTTAATAAAGCATTCACAAAAACTGTCTCTTACCTATATATAGCTGATTATTACAAATATGGAGAATCAAAGATGAAGTCTATTTCATTTAGTATCTCAAAAGCAAATGAAACTAAAATCGGCGCAAATTCAGACTTGCGTATGCGCCAAGTTTTTAGCTTTAAAGATGACTAATATGGTAACCCTAACTCATGTTAAGTGAATTACTTGGCTTCTAAATGTGCCGCTAAACAGCCAAAATTCGCCAAGCATACGCAACTCAGAACTTGCGCTCTAAATTCAACATTTCGAATTCAATTTGTTCATTATAAAAAGAAATAAACACTTGGCTACGAAAAATTAAACATAAATCTTTATTGACTTGCGGAAACATCAGATAAGATTTTGTTCTCTCTCTGTTGAAAAGAAAAAAAGAAGCTATAAATAAAAAATTAAAACAACATTGGAGTGAGAAAAGCTAAAAAGCCAATGTGATTTATTAGTAGTAGAAATCGTTTATTTTTTCAAGAGAAAAAGCTATCATTCTTTTGGTCGGGGCTGCTGAAAAGCAGCCCCTTTTCTCCTAACAGATTCGCATGGTAAATTCTTGATATTTTGATTTGATAAGATAGAGCTAGTGTTTTATACCACGATTGGTATATTTGCGGGGGCTGATCGACCCGGAAAGAAATCTGTTGGCGAGACGGCATAGCAGAGAATAATTAATTGAAAATGATTATAAAGGGCAAAGATTAAAGGGGGAAATAGATAATTTTTTTAAATATTGTAAAGCAAATAAAAATTGGAATTTCGGGACATTTTGGTTGGGGGTGCTGCAGCCCCGCAGCCCCTATGGACGAGCCGCAACTGGCTGTAGTTGACACAGAAGCGTAGGCAGCTCAATTAGGTGTTAACAGCTCTGTTATTGGCTGTAATTCATCTGTTCATTCAATCTCCCTTTTAGAGGGTCATTAAAGGATTGGGATTCTTTTTCTTCGCCTCTCGTGATGTGACAAGAAAGGAGTGAGTTTCATGGGTTGTTGAGGGCGATACCAACTCCACCACGGCCTTTTCAATGTATCACAAGGCATACCCTCTGCCTTTTCCATTTCCATTATCGCCTATGGCTATGGACCCTCTGTTCTGGTACTTTGTGGTTGATACGAAATTTTGGCCTAGGTGGTGGTCTTGTAGTAAAGTCAAAATATCGTTATAGCTCTTTTTAATGTGCGCACTGCATGAAAAACACGACTCGTTAGGGGCCATTCATTAATAACGTAAGGATGATTTTGGCAATTTTTGACCCCCCCCCTACCCCCATTGTTGCACCCCGTATACTAGTAGTACTCTAAATAGTACTAGTGTTTTAAATTACCTTTAGTCATATTTGGCAACTCTTGATAATTCAGTCGTTTTTTAAATAATAAATATAATGGTGTTCTTTTAATTACTCTGCAGTTATCTACTACTTACAACTTATACTTTTACGCGACTCAACATTCTGGTGCCGAAAACTCATTATACGAATCAGAAAACTTTCTACTAAATCGCCAAAATACTACTTTGAGTGAACTTTTACTATTTACTACTACGAATTTTGATCTCCAAGAAGGAAAATGGCGAAGAACCATTCTGGTGCTGAAATACTCATATGAATCAACTGACCTTTTGATCGCCAAAATACTGACAGTTTATTGACGGAACTCTTACTATTCACTATTGCGAACTCCGCGGTCGCTACTGATCTCAACGAAGGAAGGATGGCTACGAAGGAAGAACAACTATCGCAATTGAAGCGGAAAAGAAAAACTATCCGAAGTAACATTACTCGTTTCTCAACCGAGATTAACAACATGACTGACGATACTTTGATGGAAGACGTGGAATACGCGTTAAGTCGTTTAACTAGCACTTTAAATAAAATGAAAACGGTCGATAACGAAATCCATGTTCTTTTCACGGATGATGAATATGAAGATGACGTTACTCAATGTGAAATGTATATTGATAATGCTGAGCGTGCGATTTTTAGAGCCCGAAAAAGCCTCCAAAGGGTCCTTAATGGGTCAAAAACACACACCCTGGGGGAATTGAATCGTATTGGAATCGGAGACACTCAAATTAAGAACACGACTGTTCCAGAGAATGAGATTATAAGAGAATTTCACGAAGCTTACGAAGTTGAAGACGATCAGGGTTGGCTAGATTGGACCCAATGGGTTTTTTCAAAAAAACCCATGTGAAAAAACCCACATTTTGGACCCATTTTCGGGTTTTTTCAAGAAAAATCAAGATTTTGGCAGTTCTTTCAAAATTTAATGTGTTTTTTCAAAGTTTAGGATATTTTTACAATTTTAATGGGTTTTTTCAAAATTTAAACTAGGTTTTAAAAATTAAATGGTGTTTTTTCAATTTCAGGGAGCTAAAGTTAAATAGGTTCTTTCATTATTCAGTGGGTTTTTCAATATTGAATGTAGTTTTTATTCAAAATTTAGGACGTTTTAAGTTCAAACTAGATATAAAAATCAAAAATAAGGAAGATTTTTTTGAAGTTCAGTGGGTTTTTTTCAAAGTTGAATAGATTTCTTTCAATATTGAATAGGTTTTTTCAAAGTTAAGGATATTTTTAAAATTTTAGTGGGTTTTTCAAAATTTAAACCAGGTTTCAGTAAATAAGGGATGTTTTTACCATTTCAGTGGGTTTTTTCAAAGTATAAAAACTTTGAAAAAACCCACTTAACTATGGAAAAACTGACATTATTTTGACAGAACACATTTAACATAGAAAGAACTCACTAAATTTTGAAAAAAAAACACTTTATAGGAGAAAACTACTTAATTTTGAAAAAAACCACACTTCTTCCTAAAAAATCCAGTTTTATGTGGGTTTTTTCAGGGTTTTATTGAAAAAACCTGATAAAACCCAACCCACTTGGGTTTTTTCAAAAAAACCCGGGTTTTTGCCAACCCTGAAGACGATCGAAGAGTGGTTTCTCTGCCTTGGAAACCAACAGCCACACTACTGTCCGATAACAAAGCTACTGCCGAAAACCGTGTGGAGACTCTCCAGAAGCGAATTGCATCTAATGATGCTATGGAGAGGGAATACGATAGTTGTATGCAAAACTACATTGTACAAGGACACGTTGAAGTTTGCGAACTAAAGCCTTCGAATTTAAACACTGCAGCACGCGAAGTGGTTTCAAAGCACATACATGAATTCCCAATCGATAAACATCTTTACATGGACGATTTTGTTGCTAGTGTAGAAACAGAATCTGAAATCCCCACACTGCATAGAGGAGTCAAAGAATTGATGCAATTGATTGAAATTCCAATTGAAAAATGGGCTACTAACTCCACAATGCTTCATAACCAATTGCGAGATCAAAATGAAGGATTAAAAATAACTGGCATAGAAAAGGACAGAAACGTTACAAAGTTTTTGTGGTACAAATTCAAATGGAAATTTATCGCCCCAAGAGCGGCTTGGTGGGGAGGATGGTGTAAGATAATTCATAGGTACCATCAAACTGTCTGCGGAAGACCCTTGGTAAAGCCTCTCCAAACTGCCAACCCTTATCCATGAATACTGGTCATCCTCCTGGAGGTTGACCAGGGTGGGGAGGATGTTGCGCCCCGTATACTAGAGTACTCTAAATAGTACTAGTGTTTTAAATTACCTTTAGTCATATTTGGCAACTCTTGATAATTCAGTCGTTTTGTAAATAATAAATATAATGGTGTTCTTTTAATTACTCTGCAGTTATCTACTACTTACAACTTATACTTTTACGCGACTCAACACCCATGTAAGGGTACGTAAGATTTTTCAAACCCCTCCCCCCTATTCTTATGTAAGATTCTATTTCGTTTGATCAGTTTAAACTCGAATAAAAAAGATACTTCTGATATACCCTCGTTTTTTTTAAATTAAAGCTTCGATAAACGATAATATACCGAGATAAGCAGCATTTTTAAGTTTATCTGGGGTTATTCAATAGTTATTTAATTGGAATTTGTTTACATTAACTTAGAAAATCTTACGTAAGAAATGGTTTGACCCCCCACCCCCCAAGTAAGGGTATGTAGAGATTTTTCCAATCCCCCCTCCCCCTCGGGACCCTTACGTAATTAATGAATGGCCCCTTACACAATAAAGTGGTGGAATGAAATTGCCACCGTATCATTGAGAGATGTTACACCACGATACGGAGGTACCTCCCACCTAAATTCGGTGGAATGTCCCACTGTGACCATGGCGGTAGTTTCTTTCCACCACTTTATTGTGAATAACATACCGTATTTTCTTACAGTGCGTGGTTAGTACAAATATCCAATTATAGGATTTTGTATTCATAATTTAAACCTATAAGGACTATGAGGATATGATGATGGAGGTATTGACAATGCGTGATGAGGTAAAGGAAAGTCTCCTCAGTTTCCGAGGAACATAGAATCAGTTCGGAAGAAACACAAAAAATAAATCACACCACAATTACTATCTAAAATATTTATTCGACAAAAAAGACAATAAATAAACACAATACAGTTCCATCACGTAGCTCCCTTCAGACACGCCGGCAACCCGTTATACCGCACGAAAACACCTGCTGACCCGACGGTAATGCCCACCAACAGCATGGAGATGGACACTCCAGCCACGGCGCCGGGCCCATGCAGCTCTCTCCCTGAAGGCCTCTCCTGACGCTCAGCTTTTGTCGTAGTTTCAGGTTGTGGCCCTAGAGTGGTGCGAGGCTTCGGTGGTTTCTTGGTGGTGCCATCAGAGTCGGTGCTTCCGCGGTCTTGGGAGGTGGTGGTCACTGGGGTCGTCTTTGGGCGGTTAGGGTCGGTGATGAGGGAGAAGGGGACAGTCGTGCGGACCGTTGGGGTGGTCTCCTTGGTGGGTGGGACGGTGTGAGGTGTGAATTTGTCGTTTATTTGAAACTTCACTGTGTGCTCTTTAGCGGATATTGTCATTGCCTGCAAAGGAAATCCGTTAGTTATAGCTACCGCTGAATTAGTTAAACTAAAAGATATAAAATTTGTCCATAGCTTAGCATAGAATTGAGTTGGTTACTGTTGAACCAACGATAGTAAAAGGGTCACGTGACTTTGACAACGCTGGAACTATGATTTCGGAGGGGAGACAAGTGGAAGTTGAGGGGTAGTTGATCGAAAGAGGAAGAGACATTTGCTTGTATATAGAAGCAAGACCCCAACTATCACCGGTTACCCAACTATCGGCCGTTCAGAGTCTGTAAAAATCACGCGACTCTTTTACTATCGTTGGCTGATCAGTAAATGATGTAATAAACCATCGGTATCGATAAACTTATACTAGAAGACAACTTTTCTTGTCAGTGACTTCACTGATTGACGCAAGATCACACCACACTCCCTAGCTACCTAATTGTCGAAAAATACAGAACGAGCGGGAGCCATCTCTGACTCGCCAATTAGGTAGTTAGAAACTGTGGTGTAATCTTAAGGCCGGTCCAGACGCTACGTTTTGCACAACCTTTTGTCTGCACAGTTCAACTCGTTGCAGTTAAAACGTTGCGTGTGGACAGGAAAATTGCGCAGTTTTGACACCGGCGCGAAGACGTTGCAGTTAAAACGAAAACTGAGCTAAAGAGCATAGATATCCATGAACTGTGCAGTCAAGTCGGCGCGTGTGGACGGTAGTTCAGTTTTCGATTCATTTTGTACCTCAGTTTCTTTGTATATTGCAGTGGTTCCTAAACTATTTTGGTCGTGGAACCCCCGAATTCGTTGATCACGGAACCCTGAATATTATTTAACCAACGACGAATTTTCAAAATTTAATATATGATATCAAAAGAAACCAGGCGCGGATCCAGCACGGGTCTAGGGGGGCACTTTTCCAGATAACCACCTTTACCTTTTGGCAAAAATATCAAATTCTTGGGGATTTTTTAAAAGTAACACGCAAGATCCCGCTGAAGGGTATGGGGGTCCTCCCCCAGAAAAATTTTGAAATTTGACTTTCGACTCGAGTTTTAACACATTTCTTTCTTTTCATTCTTTTGGGGGCCAAGAGGAGAATTTTCTAAACCAAACCTATATCTTTTGACAAAGAAAATGTCAAAATGTTGTGGATTTTCCAAAAAGTATCGCGCAAGATCCCCTTGTGATACGGTGGGGGGTCTGGGAAATCCTCCCCCAGAAATCATTTTGAAATTCGACTGGTAAAAGTAAGTTTTTAACTCATTTTGAGAACATTTTTGGGTCCAAGGGGAGAGGCGCTGTCCGTGTCCATTCTTATTTTTTTACACCATTCTAGTTTTTTTTAATGAAATAAAGTTTTAGCCCACTTTGGGAACCACTTGCATATTGTATAGGTTAGTTAATTTGAGCGACAATGGCTGATCTTCGGCAATGTTCTCGGGAATTTCTCACAGAATTTATTGAAAGTTACGAAAGTTCCCCATGCATTTGGCGTGTCAAATCCAAGGAGTATAGTGACAGGGATAAAAAGGCGCTGACTTATGACTAGGTTAATCACGTACGTAATTCACGCAGTAATCTAATATGGGAAAAGTTCTGCCTTCATAGAAGCCACTTCCGCGACCACCTTGAACGTACCCGGTGTTCCAATCTTTTATTTTTCTTAACAAGACAGCATGCATAAGTTGACTAGAGTAGTACCTAGGGATTGTTTCCCGGGAAACCGGGATCCCGTAGAATTTTTAGGCCGGGACAAGTCCCGGGATTTTTCAGTCCGTCCCGGGATTCCCTCAAAGTTTTAAATTTCTTTAACGCTGCTACAAGCGCGTAAAAATCGTTCCTGATGGCATGAACAAATATTTCTTTTCCTTGGGAGATACTTATAAATTAGTGGAAGTGGTTTAAGTCAATCATCTGCTAAGTTAAATTATCTCCCAGTCCAAGAACTTAAAAGCTAAAAAGAAATAAGCAAGGAATTTGTCGATTTGTATAATACATACAATGCTCGTATGTTGACTTAAATGGGGAAACTTGGTTACTCATCAACGATTTTTATTCTTTAGTTATGTTAGTAATAAGGGGGCATCCATAAATTACGTGAGGTCAAAAAGGGGGGGGAGGGGTTTGGAAAAATCTCACCAAGGGGGGAGGGGGGGATCGGTGAAAAACTCACGTCAACTTTTTAAGTTTGAAATTAAAAGATTTTTTTTAAGTTTGAGAAAGGAATAATACCCACAGATAAGATACTGTGGTGATTTTTAGGCGGAATAATGTTCTTTTCCTCAAAATGCAAACGAATTGGATAGAAAATTATTTTTAAAGGTTGTAGGTAAATCTCACTTGGGGGGAGGGGGGGTCCAGCAAAATCTCACTAAATCTCACCAAGGGGGGAGGGGGGGTCCAGATTTTGGAAAAAACACCTCACGTAATTTATGGATGACCCCTAAGAGATACAAATCCCGTAATAACTCTCTGCACGAGGTCATTTTCAACCACAAAGTATTCTAACCAGATATGTTAGAAACTCATAACCTTCATTTATTTGATGAAAATAATTATTTATGAGGATAGTTTGAAACTTATTTCCGAATTAAACTTATTCCGAAGCCTAGAACAGATAAATTGTACCATTAAAACTCAATAATTTCTCCCCGTAATTTTTTTCTAATTTCTTCTTTATGCAAGTTTTGATTTTACAGCCAAAAAAATTTTTTTTCTTGAAATTCTGGCTTTAATTAATTTTCGGGATTTCGGGATGATGTCGAATTTTATCCCGAAATCCCGGGATGACCAAAATGCCCTAAAAGGACAATCCCTAATAGTACCTCCTCCATGACGATGGCACTAGAACTGTGCGAAACACACAGTTATATCTGCACCGTGTGGACACTATAAAAATTGCTACGTTTTCATTCCGTCTTACGACTGCGCAGACAAAAGGTTGTGCAAAACGTAGCGTCTGGACCGGCCTTTACGTCAATTGGTGACGTCACCGACCAGAAAAGTTGTCATCTAGTATAAGTTGTACATGTAGTACACATTATGACCTTAGAATCAAATAATACTGTGTTCTGGTCTCCTTTGGGACTATCTTGAAATCAGATAATGCTCATTTGATTGGTTCGTAAGAGCTGATAATGACATCCGAAAGATGTTGCGATGTAACTTGCTTGCCACATTAGACTATCCGAGATACTCATTGAGTTTTATAGAAAATTTAGAGTGGCTAGGACTGAAAGGGTAAATAATGCTCTGCAAGCAACCCGTTAACAACGCCCATAACACGATCTGAACTGGACGACTAAGTAAGGTGTGGGATTTTTCGGTGATAGTTTTTTATTCTAATAAGGTGACGAAATAAACCATCGCTCCAAAAGTAACTTACTTGGGCTCCTTTAAAAGGCGTGTATAGGATCGAAACCTTCTTTTCGTTGACTCTGTCTCTCAGCATGTTTTCGGCTGAAAAACCAGTCTTCTGGCCTTTAAAAATTTCCTTTGGCAGTAAAGGGTGAGGGCCCAAAATCGTGAACTTCAAGTACAGGTTCCCTTCGTTCACGAACTGCAAAGTAATTAAAGGAATCACTAGAAAGCACAGGCAATAACAAGTAACGGCAAAATCTTCTAAGATTAGCAATTTTTGTGAACTTAAGGAATTTTTCAGTCAGAAGCAAATTTTTTCTCAGCTTTTGAATTTTAAAATACTGACATGGTTTCTGAATTTTTCATAACTCACTATGCTTTAAAAAAATTGACGATTTCCACGCCTTCCTCACAAAATAAAAATGACTGAACTTATGGTCCCTCATTACAATGGTGTGTGAAACTACTGTAATAAGCACATACGCAATTAAAAATAGTTTTAAAGAATGAAAAGAGCAATATTCTTTTCTTTTTTACTCTTAGTTAATAGAAGACATTAAAACCCCCAAAGAAAGAAAGACCTTCAAACGGAAGAAATTCTTTATTTAAAGAAAATTTTCTCCATTAGAATCTTATAAGAATTAAACTCATTGGATCTGAACCCCTTTGCCATCCCGCAAAACTAAGTTTTGAAAGATTTTCCCAATCTACTGTTTATAAAACACCTCTACGTCAAAAAGAGGGGATTATAGCAACACCCTCTACTTATAAAGCCTCACAACTACGTCACTATGACGTCAAACGTACGGGAAAATCAGTAATTCACTGATTTTCCCACACGTTTGAAAATTTTGCCATGCCTCTGAAAGGGAGGGAAACCATCTCCAGACGAGATGGAACAATGGTAAACCGAGTCATACCTCATGTCACAGGCCTTACGGACCCACTGACTTAACGAGCATGTACTACGTGGATCTGTAGCGGTGTCGCCACTAGGCTCGCCCACGGCTTAAAGCTCTATTGACCTGGTAAAAAAATGGTTGATGCTTACACTTTGGACTTCCGATAACCGTAGCGAGTGTGGCTCTAATCCGGTGTGTTGATAAAGCGCATCTTTCCACTTTTGCAAAAAGATACGGTCTGACGTCGCGTTCTCTACGGCTGGCAGGGTGTTCTGGTCAATTGTCCCTGAAACAGAACATCAGACTTTACATTTAAAAAAACTTGGAAGAAGAGGTGCAAGGGTATGATAGAAGACATTCTGAATAAATATTACTCAATTTCATGTGTCTAAATATGTAATAAATTTATTTTGTGCAATCTTTTAAAAATTGCAATATTTCAGCACTAAGCACAGTATATGAAGACTTCTCTATGTATTTCTGTAACAAGAACCAGACCAGAATTTTATGGTGATTTTCATGTTTAGCAGGTCAAAGTAGGAAATGGTTACTTTTATGCATTAATTTTACACGAACTTCGCCAAAAATTGCTGCTTAGTGTTACTGAAGTTTTCTGTAGAGTAAGGAAGTTTAACGTTGCCCATTCACCGGTGAACCTTGTCCTCTATAGCGGACACAGTTTATTTTTGCGAACATGAGTTCCTATGAAAATCTTGTTTGTCATGGAATGACAGATCTGTATGATAAGTTAGGCACCAACCTTTTAAAACATCCTGTATTGATATTTATTGAGAATTTAAGCTCAAATTTCCTAAACGTGTCCTTTATACACACACATTTACCATATAAATAATTGAATCATCAGTTTGAAGAAGGGAATAAGTCCAAAAAATTAAAAATTGACTTTTTGTGCTAAAACAAACTCCAAGCTTTGCTCTACACATGGGTTAAAAGAGGGGAAAAATAACTAACTCCTATAGGGATATATCGCCCCTTGAAATTGTGACATCGATGTCCATTCATTGTATTTTTTAAGTTAATTTGAAATTAAATTTAATTTGTCTTTCTTTTCATATTCTTTTTGCTGTAAACTAAGTTAAATTGAAATTTTCTCTTAATTTCAATGTTTTTCAAACTTTTTTTATGCAGGGAATGCTTGACTCCATTCATATTCACTCACTCCATTGATACTGCTTTAATAACTCAGTTTCATTATAATTTTGAATTATATTTGTCTTATTCTTTTTATTTCACCATTTTGTGGTGTAAACTAAGGAGAAATATAATTTAAATGTTAATTTAAGGCTTTTTTAAAGATTTTTTCAACAGAAAAATTTCATAAGGTGGAAGAAGGGAATAAGTCCATCAACTTATTTTGACTGTAAAATATTTTTGAATATACTTATATTTTTTTGATGATTGCTCTGTTTTGTAAATAGGGTTTTGAACTTCTAGTAAAAATTTGGTGGTTATACAATGAAAATTTCATTACTTATACAGTTCTTTTTTTAAATTTTCCCAAAACTTGGTTTTTGGACTTATTTCCTTCTTCCAACTGACGATTCAATTAATAATTATGTTTTCAGACATGAGTTCCTTGAAAATCTTGTTTGTCTTGGCATTATAGTACAGTATTCTTGCTACAGAATTAATTAGTTTCAAACTCACAGTCTATCTGCAGCTGCAGCCTTCGTTTTTCGTTCTCCTGTGAGCAGTGGCTGATGTCGAAGTTGGTCGCGTCCATGAGGCCTGGGTCTTTTCCGTTGACGTGATAGAAGTGGTGCACCAAGCGATAGCCGGGAGGGATGTCACCAGGAAGACCGCTCTGTGACAGGAAATAGAACACGAAATTAATTAGTGCTTAAGTCAACTTTATAAGTACAGAGTGGTTACAAAGAGTTCTTCTTATATCGTAAAAGAATACGGCACTTTACAGAAGGTGGGAAGAAACTGCCTCCACATACATTGATAGATTTACACCGCATTATGGAGGGATCTCCCTCCTAGATTCGTAGAGAGGTCCATCTGTATTGTGGTGTAACGTCTCTCAATGAATGGAGGCAATTTCCTCTACTTTTTGTGTAAAGTACCGTATTTTTTACAGTGTACGTATTATTTCGTTGACTATGCACTGTAAAAAAATACGGCACGTTACACAATAAATTGATGGAAAGAAATTACCACCATATTAATAAGAAATGTTACACCACGATACAGAGGGACCTCCCCCTAGACCCGGAGGGAGATCCCACTGTGACTATGGTGGCAATTTCCCCCACTTAATTGCGTATCGCAGTATTTTTACAGTGTGTCGCTGAATTCGAAAACGCTATAGAAAATGTTCTATATTTTAGTTGCTGAATTTGATGGTTGTTGAACGGTCGACTGGATAATACGCAAGTTCCGAAATAAGTGTCCCTGTTTGAGCCTACAAAGCGCTGGTTCTATAGTGAATGGTGAAATTTGGTATTTATGTGATATACACTAACAAAAATAGAAATCTGAAATATTTAAAAAGTTTGATTTTTGAAAAAATGATTTCACTGTTTGATAAGGTGTCTTGAGAGTTGGTTTAGCTCACAGGAAACTAAAACTTACGAGCGAAAAGCGCCCTCTATAATTAAATTAATCTAGTGACTAATTTTTTATTGCAGATTTTGATTTTCCTTGGTTTAAGTTACAGAAATACCAATTTCATTTGAACCAGCTCAATTCAAACGTAGGTTCAAACAGGGTAACCTATTTAACAACCACCCTGTATATTTAGGAATAATGTAAAGGTTATGTGTCTCTCGTAATTTGACAGAATATCAAAAAATTTATTACCGTTAGAATGTTGACCTGAGCGTTGACTAAACCGTATTCTCCACCTCTGAACATAACGCCTTTTTCCTAAAAAATAAATTTAATCAAAAGAGTGTTTATAAAAAAGAAGAATGTGGAGATTCCAACCATTCAAAATACCTTTAACAAAACCTTCATTTAGATCTAGAAGATTGAGATGGTAATAATCTTTATACCGAAACAATTTATCTTACCCCGTTCGCACTGGCCTTTATTTTTGCCTCTATTTTCGTTAGTACTTTGTTGTCATGGAAACACACTAATCAATTCACTAGTCAATTAATAATCTTTTATGTATTTTACTTGTATTTTTGGTGATTTTATTCATTAGTTTTAAGTTGTATTGAGAAATTAAATTTTTATTATTTTACAAATCATGCTGTTATTGTTTACACACAGTAAAGTGCTTATTTTCGCCCCTTGTTAGTGCAAACGCCGTTTTCAAAAGATCGGGCGATTTTGCTTGTTTCCATGACAACAAAGTGCCAACGAAAATAAAGGGTCTTTTTTCTGCCAGTGCGAATGGGGTAACAAAACATTAAATCAAAATTAGATTATCCCTTTACTGCCCATGTTAACAAATATGCTACTATAAGCTTCAATTTTCAGCATGTTTTAAAATATTTTTATTAAATATTTATAATTTTTTTGTCATATTTTTATTTTATTTAGCTCCGAACTACCCATGGGCGTAGCCAAGGGGGGGCAGGGAGGGGCAGCTGCCCCCCTAAGTCTCGAATAATTAACTTTTACTTTACTTTTAGTTAGTTAAAACCCAGTATTTTAGGGTCAAATTTTAAAAAATTTTCTGGGGGAGATCCCCCATACCCCCCTGTAGTATTTAAACCTTTATTATTCACACTTTTTTAAATAACTTCATTAAAATCAAAATTCTACCTAAAAGTGTAAGTCCAAATTTGGGTTTACACGTACCAAAAAGCAGTTTACAACCCTGTTCTTAGGGGCAAATTTCCGAACTTTTCTGGGGGAGGACCCCCAGACCCCTGGTTGAAACTTGACGGCCCTCTCTCACGGGGCTTTAAATTCGTTCTCCACAAACATAAAAAAAGTTGACCCTCCTTGCCCCCCCCTAAGTTGAACCCTGGCTACGCCCATGGAACTACCTGATATGAATAAGCCAAAAAAATATTTTTTTCATTGTTATAACTGGTAGAAAGAAGTAAAGGTTTTTTCTGACAATATCCCTCTAAGTTTATTAGTAGATGGATATTGTCAGGTAATGAAGCCTACTAGGTCAGGTAATGAAGCAGGTAGTAATTATCAGGTAACTACATTGTATACTTTTCCATCACATGCAAAATAGCCTAAATTAATTTTTTTTTAAATTTCAGAATAGTAATAATTTATTGGCCTAATCTTTTTCTATTTATTTCATCAAAAAAATTTAATTGTTATTCAAACCTGCTGTGATACATTCATAGAGAAGCACCAGTCCCATAATGACGTCACATTTGCCTCTGGATTTGGCCAATCAGTGCGCAGGCCCTGGAACACGTGACAGGGAATTCCTCGTTTCGTTGTCTGAAAATCAATCATGGTTTTGAAATTGATAATGGACACAATTCCCGTATATTTTTTTAAATTAAAAAACATTTTTCTGGTAAAAAAACAAATGATTCAAATTTCAAAAATTAGCATTTAAAGTTTTAAAAAATCTATTTGCATAATTAGATATTTGAAAATAAAAAGAACTTTGAAAGAAATTTGAGTTGCTTTTGAAGCGCTCACAACGTAATTTGATACAAACAAACATCAGTTCGTACTGTTGATTATACCATCTGACGTCACACAGCTATTTGTGACGTAGTAGTCGTTTTAGTGTCTTACGTTTAATTGTAATTTTGTAATTACTTTTTCAACTATTTCTATCGAATGAAAAATTAATAATAATAAAATGTGGGAATTGTCCATAATGAAGACGGAGAAAAAACTCAAAATCGAATCAAAATTCCCTTTGCCAATTTTTAAAATTCAGACAGTGTTATTCATCAAAATCAGGATTTTATCGTTTGGAGATCAGAATCATCACTGGTGATCGTAATTTTAATGATTTATTTATTTTAATTTCTAAGTTATATTAATAATTAAAAATTGATTCTCTAAAATGCACTATTCTTACTTTTCCTGTGTAAACGTACTGAGTACTGTTCAGTCCAAAAAGTTTTCCGACGTGCCATTCCTCAGCAGGTAGCTTAAAGTTGAACAAGTTCTGAATATCGTGCTCGTAATTTTCGAAAGGAATCACTTGGCAGTAGGACGTCCCCTTGTCGAATATTGTTTTGAACACCACTCCTGAAAATTAAAGGTCAACGTTTTTTGTCAAGCAATGTTTTGGTGTTAGGGAATGATTGTGAAGAAATATTTATTGTAGGCTATTTTTAAGATGTTTGGAGTTTGGTGTTTTTGGGAAATGAAAAAAATAGGCGCGCTTAGAATTACGTTAGGAGAAATAACAGAAATTATTCTTCTAAAAGTTTTAAACATACACTTATTAATTGATATATTTCATATTGATTCCGATGAATTTGCAATGTTAAGTCTATGGAGCATAATAACCTAGGTACTACTTTCTTAAATCGCGTTATGTATCTCCTCAAGGCTTCATAAAACTTACTAGAAACCAGATATCTTTCAATTTCCATCTGAGTTTATATCCTCTAAAGTTTGTTGGCTCCATTGACTTATTGCAAATTCACTTATTTCACCTAGAAAGCCTAATTTCACCCTACGTTAAATACTCTGTTCATTTTGAACTGGCGCTTGAAAATATTTCCTCCCCCCCACCGATCGGTAACCATAGCAACTATCCTCGTGCAAGTGACGAAGAAGGCTTAGTATTGGCTGCGCGAAGAGCGTAACTATGGTTACACTTCTAGCGTGGGGGAAAGCAATATTTCTCAAGCGCCCTTCTAAATGAATAGAGTATAGTTTGACATCACACGTCCTTGTGAGGGAGATCTTGATGTGTGCATGAAATATTAGAAGGGTGGAAATATCGTTCTATAACAAAGTTACCCAATCTTTAGGTACAAATTAGAAGTTATCTCAGTTTTTGGACTTATGGCATGTGTGCCTTCATATACTTAAAACATATCTGTACTTACCCATCTTTTGGATGACTATTTCAGACTCGTATTTGAGGGACTTATCTAAAAATCCCGTTTCTTCGTCTTTGATACGTTCAATGTCTGTGCGGCTGAGCTTATTTTTGGTGTCTAGCCACAACTTGAATGAGAAGGTAAAGTTTTCATCTTGTCAACATATTTTTAATATAATTTTCATGAGAGTAAAAGATTAACTAAAATTATGAAAAAGGAAATTATTTGAAATAACTTACGTCGACGTATTTTATCTCTAAATAGTCTGGAAATATGACCTCGGAGTGTACAGCTACGGCTTGCATTTTAATTACATCTGGGAATTTGATGGTTTGAACTCTACCTTCACAATGTACGCCTTGAATAGGCTACGAAATAAGGTAATAAAACATGTAAATATGGATATTATACATTTCTACTTACATTCCATTCATAAGTGCTAATACAGGGTGATTCTGAAATGGTCCGCCAAACTTTGAGGGGTGATAGTACTCATCAAGACGAACAAGAATTGATGCGGAAAGGGGGGGTCGCAGTTACACCGTTAAAGAGCTAGGTCCTAATGTAGTGCGAGAGCGTTACAAAAAGACGTTTTGCCAAGGCCCGTTTAACGAAAAAAACATAATGAAATGAAAAAATTTATTGCATGAGGTACAGCAGTATCCGTACTACTTACATCATAAATTTGATAGAAGTTGGACCACTTACTAAACCGTAGAGTGAGTTTTAAAACATGCAATATTAATCTTTTAGCCGAAGAATGGAGTTCCTTTACATTAGTGTAATGCTATTTAGAAAAATGATGATCGGGGAAGGAATTTTCAATGATCATACAGTTTCAATGATCAATGTATGATCATTGAAAATTCCTTCCCCGATCATCATTTTTCTAAATACCATTAATGGAACTCCATTCTTTGGCTAGAAGATTAATACTGCGCGTTTTAAAACTCACCCCACGGTTTAGCAAGTAGTCCAATTTCTATCAAATTTATGATGTAAGTAGTACGGATACTGCTGTACCTCATGCAATAAATTTTTTCATTTCATTATGTTTTTTTTTTCATTAAACGGGCCTTGGCAAAACGTCCTTTTGTAACGCTCTCGCACTACATTAGGACCTAGCTCTTTAACGGTGTAATTGCGACCCCCCTTTCTGCATCAATTCTTGTTCGTCTTGATGAGTACTATCACCCCTCAAAGTTTGTCGGACCATTTCAGAATCACCCTGTATACATATGTGTATATGTATTTATATGGTTGTATTAAAACGCGTCTGCGTCTTAATCTATGGGTTGATTTTGAACAAATTGTTACGTATTTTTTTTAATTAAAAGGAATTGTTTTTGATCAGTATTAGTCAATCTAGTTCCTATTGGATATTTCAGCTTGCATAATGGTTGGTATATTTAGATATATTTAGCTACAGTAAGCCATGGGCACCCATACACAAGGGTGCCCAGGCCCCCCTTCCACCGGAAATATTTTCGTAGAATCTACATTTGACTGTAATAGATTTTTGCTAAACCTTTCTTTTAATTAAATTTCGAACTGTATTAGGTAATCCTTTTATTATAATTGTGACTTTCTGTGTCCCTTTAATAAGTAACTGTCAGTAGAATTCACTTGATATCGTCTAAAAATATTACTTAAAGATATTCCTTAAATTAAAATAATGCATTGAGGAAGAAGTTCTGGAATATCATATCCTTTACAAACATCAAGGAACTTTTTAATGTAAAATAATTTGAATTATTATCGTCTTTGTCATTTTTATGATCCTTGCTACTCTTTATTATTTGGCTTACTTCGAAGAGCTTTCGGTCGACAGTGTTCGGTACGAATGCGAAAACGTTGATGAACTGTTCGTGGACCTTCACACGCTTGGATTTCCTCTTGTTGTACGTCATCTTTGTCACCACGTACCCCAGTGGTACACTGTCTTTGTTAGATGTTGTACTCCAACCGTACTCTAAAAGAATAAAAAAAAGCAAAGTAGTATATCATTTGTGGTACTATCGATGATGACAACAAACTGCCAGTAAAGAAAGATAGGATGAAACATAAACTCAAAAATTTTATGGAAATTATGCAGTGTTTCAAAAGTCCCTTTCACGGCATTTTTTAAAGAACCAATGTCACCACGTCACGGAGAACCAGCGTCACGGAAGTAAGATTTACCTCTAGGTAAGTGACGATGGAGAATCCACTGGGTCAACCGGTTTAATTCCGTTAAGGGTCCCGTTAAATATCACCAAGTTTTTATGAGCGCCATATATTCAAATATCGACAATTTTTTCTAAATTTTTATTGATTAACTAAACAGTTATTATATTAGTTTGAAATTATTTAGCAATATTTCTACTTTTGGGTGACCAAAAGAGCATGGCGGTATTTAGCGAAACCTTTAACGGAATTGAACCGGGATGACTCACAGTATCCCTAGCGGCTAAATAAAAAGTTTAAAAAAATTATTAAAAAGTAAAGGAGATAGTAAAAAGTTTAATGAGAGTATTGTTGCTGATATCATAAGAAACTCACTGACAAAATTATGAAAATATTGTGAATATTCGTGGAGGTTGTGAAATCATAACTTTTTTTCCTCAAAAAAGAAAAAGCTCGAAAATTTGCAAGTTTCTCAGTGTTATGTAGTTTTGTCCTTTTTTTTTTGCAATATGATATCTGCGATGCCTAGCAGCTATATACGAAGTAAAAAGCACGGCCACTCACCCGACCAATAGGCATAGACGGTGAGGACCCTGGAGTCCCCTGTGTCGGGCTCCTCTCCCCTCACTTCGTACACCCACTTTCTGGCGGGCATCCCTCTGAACTCTGAAGAGATGTTCTTCAGCTTCAGCAACTTGTCGTCCAGAGCGAAGAGCTGCTTCAGGGAGAACCGCACTGTTCCATTGGTGTCTTCGTAGGCCAGGAGGGAGGGAGGAGATTCGGTCTTCACCCACTCCGATACCTTCATCTCCTTACAACCTGGAATGAACACGCAGCGATTTTTTTAAAAAGGAAATTTTCCATGAAAGCTTAAACGCCTTTGGAAAGTTTGTAGTTCTCGGCAGTAGTGAACTAGAGCTAGTTTCTACTACTAGTAGTTAAATAACAATCAACTAGAATTTAACTAGCAGTTTAACTACTTTTGGTTTTTACATTAGTTTAACTTTTAGTTAAAATACTTTTGAGCGTGACCTTGGTTAGTGCATAAAAACATCTGTTGGGAGACTTTAAATTTTGTATACGTGCGCCTGCATTATAACTACAATTAGGCCAATGTCCAGCAGTTTCACAGAAAGGGCAAAATGGTGAAATCTTCTTTCTTAAATCACTGGTCTGGAATGCACATTAAAGTTTTTACAGATTTCATGTGGATAAGCACGAAGTATTTTTGAAGCTAAAATTCTCCCGCATGATTGTGTTTCTTCTACTAAACAATATAAAGCTTGTAGACTTCTATTACAATCAATTAACTCTTTCAATGCTGCTGGAGGTATATCTTTGATAGGTGTTAGGTTTTACAAATAATCTAGATGAGCTTGTATTATTTTGTCTTTATTACTACCATATTACGATTTTAATATCTCTTTGGTCATTGTATACGAATCTGCGGTTATACTAATTCCATCAACTATTTTTTTTTGCCTCTACATCTAAATAACCCCGTAAAAATACATGCCTATCAATCAGAGATAAACCTCCATTTTTGTCCATGCAGTTTTTAAAACGCTCCCATAAACTGTTAAATTTTCTTCAATTTCGCGTTAAAAGGTATTTATTTTTACTGTGGACAACTTCACTCTAACATATTTAATGGCGGTGGAGCATAATTTATATACTTTCATATGACAGCGATCTCTAAAAAGTTCAATTTGTGTTCGTTATTAGCTTTAATTCTTTTACAATTAAACTACAGCAAATGAGCATTTTCTGTGTATTTTTCACATTCTATTATATGTTCACTATATCCCTGATCCTCCATAGGATCGTGGATTTTATCGTCTACCAAGGATATTCATTGATTTTTATTTCTAAACGCTCATTATACTGAATTCTTATATCAGTTCGTGTACAGGATCATTCAATTTTTCCGACGGCACGGCATCGGCAGTGCGAAAAGTGTTTCTGTTTCAGTAAATTAAGTTCTCTTGTAGCCATCGGAATTCGGGTTCGTGACTGAAGTTTGTATGCAACAAGTAAAGTATGCCTCACCCGAGTATGTTTCGGCACCAAATGTTGAACTTCATAAAAGTATTAGACTGAAATATTACCTACATCCCTTTTATAAACAAACTATAAACCTATTAATTTTAAATTTTCCTATTCACAACAAACAAAGCTATCAACACTTAAGCAACGACGCTCCCATGGTAACAGCGGTCGCAACTTTCTGAGCGATCGCAGCGCCAATTTTCCTTCTGGCGAACGTGCGAGGAGTTAGCCGGTGACGGAGGGCTGCCCGCGCATGCGTGGTAATACCATCCTTAGGATTGTTTGCCATTCCTTAAAATTTATTTTGTTTAGTCTTGTTGAAGAAATAAAATAATTTGGGGTTCCCATAAATTTTATCATTTTTTATTAACGTATCATTGCTGATTATAAAATATAATAAATATTGAAACATATATGAGAAAACATTTTAATTTGAAACCATTTTTTTTAATTTCATTTTAAATCATTAAAAACAATAAAATCTAGCCTTTAAGTAAAGACATAAAATGTTAATTTTTTTAATTAAAAAAAACTAAAACTGCAATATGGTTTTGTTTAGCAACTTTATTCTGTTTTCACAGAATACATAAAATCGTTAATGATAAATTATTTTTTATATTTAAAATTAAAAAATTAGGATTATTGTACATTTTTATGAATCCAAATATTCTTAATAGGATATTTCATTGGTGCAGGAACATAATTGTTTCCTCCAAAAGAAGATTTTATTGTAAAATAATACCAAGTTATTCAGTTACTGAAATTCTTTAAGTTTCAACAATTTTCACATAATTCATGGATAAAAATTTTAATAAAATTATACCCTATTTTAGTCTTCCTTTCGTACTTAAAGCTTATCTTTTAAGTGGACATTTTCTTCAATTATTATTAATTAGATATAGGTATTTTTTTCTCGAATTTAGCTAGCTTAAAGCAAGATTGATAGTGTTGCATTTGCAAATTTTTGGTTGGTTGACAATATCAAAATATTCCATCTCTTACTTCTAATAGAAATAATTCTATAATCAAAACCTAAATCCTTGCAAAGAAATTTAAAATGTCCCTTTAAAGAAAACTGGAAAGTTATTTACAATATGTAAGGTAATGGGGCAGATTTTACAAACACATTCTTAATACTCCAGTTTGGAAATAAGAAAAGAGTGAGTCAGTCTAGGATTTTTTTAAAACTACATATTTTGGGAAAATTTAAATCAACTTGGAAAAAAATTAAAATGATAGTGTATAAATTAACATGCACATATACATAATCTTCAAAAGATCAAAAAATAATAAGAATTTTGTTTAGAATGACTTATTAATTTTAAAAATAGGATAAAACAGCTTATATCAGAGAACTTTCATTATAGAAATTTATTTTGTGAAGGTACCAATAAAATGTAGTAAATTTTCCTTGAACAGGCACCTGGAGTAGCTTGTAAAACTTTAAAAGCATAATCTGTAATATAAACTAAATCTTGAAAAAAAAACTCTTCTAATTACAAGAAGGTTCTGAACTGCAAGAAAGTTAGCACTACAACAATTTATCAATTATTCAATGCTTAAATATAGTTGAATTGTCACTATTTGATGGTCACAATTCTAAGGAAAAATATTTTTTAAAATTACTAAATACAGTAATCGGTTTTTCACTATCAGAATGGTTATTGTCATCAAAAGATAACTCAGAAATGAAGAGAATTTATCAAAAGAAAAACTGTTTATTTGACTACATTAATCGACACTAATTCTTGAAATACATGACATTTTGTTAAAATACATCATTTTTAAATTCTTCATAATCTGCCCTTTTCAATATTCGTTTCATGGATTTACAAAGAACAGCATTTTATATGAAATTTAAAAAAACAATTATTATAGGAAGCGATTACAACATCGAAATAGTAATTACAGGAAAAAAATTAACATTATACTAATTTACTGATTGCTATATTAAATGACTCATTGAAGTATGAAAGGTTTACATATTTGCAATCAATAATATTTATTTTATCTTGGTGTAAATTTCTATATTTAATCTCCTAAAGATAAAAACTTTCATGGGAAAGAAATTAATACAGTACTTCTAGTTGAACAAAAAACAAGCGAATAAGAATTCTTAAAATATGGGATTTCCTAATTCTAGAAAAATGCGTAATTAGCTAAATAAGAACGAGAAAAACAGTCAAAATAATAAATATTTTTATCCCTGTTTCAATTAAGAATTACAAGTAATACGTAATTTATAACTATGGCAAAAAATATCTTACACAAAATTAAAAAAACTATCTCTTATTTTTTTACAACTGAAAAAACAATAAAAAGCTCCATTTAAAACAAAGTAAACAATAGCTGCTAATAAATATATAATTTGTCGAGTAAGATAACTTTCACTGGGATCTAAAAAATATTAAATATTCAAAATATTTACCTTCGTAATTCCAATCTTGAATTGACCTGAGCTAGTCTATAATTTTTTATGTTCATCTGAAACTAATGATTAATCAAAACAATACTCGCCTCTGTCGATTCAATTGAGTGACGACATGGGGAAAAAATGGCGGCAAATTTTGAGCTCTGAGATTTCTGTAACTCCTCGCACGATCGCTAGGGGACGCCACTACAAAAAAAGCGACTGGTCGTCCCATTGGATTGTCTTCGCTTAACTATATAACGCTTTGACAACAAACATCATTGTTTCTAGCAGTTGCTATTAGCAACAATAACGAATGAGGAAGTTGCATGATTTTTTTATATTTTTTAATCGATTCTTCTTGCAAAAATAAGCATTTACCCCAAGGTATATAAACTAACAAGGTATGCTCTTCCGGCGAAAAAGGCGTGGCTTTTGAAAATGACGTCACCCAGGATATATTTCCTATTCACAGCATGGGAAAATGCTTATTTTTGGTGATTTTTATTAAAATAAGGACCAAAAAAACTTTTATAACAGTTTACACTGGACACAATTACGAACATGTTTATAGGTTATCAAGTGTTTTGAATTACAACAATAATTTTAACTCAATAATAGCCGATCAAAAATATGAACCTTTAGCTCTACAACGATGTGCTTCAATCTCTCTGCTTATTGATTTTAATTACTAACTTGTATAAATTAAATTAAAACAGCTGCTGATACAAAGAAAACAAAATATTAAGCAAATATTCAATGATGAAAACTTTTCAGAACATTCTTGTTATGATAAAATTAATATCGCTGTTCTGCTATGTCAAACTTGAATATCCATTGTATCGAAGCAGTTTAGATTTTTAAAACAAAAAATATTTAGTATCTAAATAAATCAAGTAGGTACTTGAAAATATGGAAAACAATGAGCTAAAATCTAAGAACTAATTAATTTAATTTAATAATGGATTTATTAAAAATTTTAGTGCATTTACCTTTAATGATCCTTTTACAGTCCTGTCAGCTTGTTTATTTTTATTTGAGATTCAGAAATAGAATTCTTAAAATCGTCTGTCACTTTAATTATATTTTTTAATATTTTTATACTAATTTTTTTAAATAAGTGGGTGATTGTATTCATAAGTTTTAAAACAAACTAAATAATGAATTTTAATAATATCGACCCAATTAATCCTGATGTATCTACGATCTGTTGCATTGCAATGGCGTTGTATTGGCTGATATGCTCGTCATTGATTGGTCCGTTATTTTATATCCTGGGTGACGTCACTTATGAGCATACCTGCATTTACCCAAAATTTGAGGCCGATTGAGAAATTTTTTGATTGCCAAAAAAATTAACAAAAATCCACTTTTTAAATGCGCGCGAAAACGCCAAGAGTTTGGGATCATCGTATGTTGACGTCATCCTACGATAAACATTGTTGGAAAGCAATGGAGTTGATGGTATGATTGTTGACATCTTTAAACAATAAGCGTTTTCAGTCATGTGTTTTTTTCTCTACTTTTAAAATAAAATATTTAATTACCTGTACATTTCTTTTGAAAAATTGGCTAGATATTTCATTTTATCATACAAAAAACCATAGGGAACACTTGTTTGTTTTTGAAAATCTGACACATGCAACTTCCTTATTGGTGGTTACGAGAAACTAAACTTTATATCTTTATATTGAATAACTAGTCCCCAAGATCACTAGTTCCCACAGCATATTCACTTATTCACTACGCCTGCGAGTTTTCGAGAAAACAAAGGGAAAATAGAGAATACTTAATTTTAATGGGGGGATTTTTTTTTCGAGATCTACCGGTTTTCGAGGTATCAATTTTCGATATAACGAGGATATTCTGTAATTTATTTCATTTTCTCACATCACTGTGCGCGGATTTATTGAAAATGTTTCTCACCGTCCGACTCGCTGTACTGGAAGGTCTGTCCGGTCTTGAAGTTCTCGACGAAGGTGACGTTCATGCCCATGATCCAGACGCGGAAGGAGGCGTCTTTGGTGTCGGCGTCGAAGCTCTCCTCGAACGCCACTTGCGTCAGGAGTCCGATCTCGTCGTCCAGCGTCGCTACCATCTCCCCGGTCGCCTTGTAGCTGCCGGACACTCGCGGAGGTCCTCCTGTCACAAAAAGAGATGACATTGGTTAGTCTATAATACAGGGGTTTCTAACTATAGTGGCCCACGAAGCTCACTGAGAGAAATGACAGTCTCAAATTTCAGTCAATCGATGTTCTCATTTTGGTATGAAACTTTTTGTTTGAAATATGACGACACAATGCTTTCAATTTTGAAACGCCAGACATACTCAGTTTCAAAAAATTAATTAGTCACCACTCAAATTATGCTTGTTTTTTAGTTTAAATTTGAAAATTGAATTATTAGCAATATCGAAGAAAAATTTGATGTGATATCATGTTACACAAAGTTGGGACGTCGTCGCACTCAACTTTCAGGTCTACTCCCCACGTCAGAGTAACTATAACACATGGCACTCTCTTTGTAAGAATGTCATGGACGAATTAAAAAATGAGTACATGATGCTTTAGTTTCGAGTATCTGCACATTTTCAAAAATGAGTAGTACATGATGCATGTATTCAAATTTGGATCGGAGCCTGTTTGAGTGCGTGACATACTCAGATTTGAGTATTTTGTATTCATTTTTGAGACTGTCATTTTAAGTGTGAACCCCCCAAAAAGTAGCTTTAAAACACTTATTAGCACCCTTAAAGTTCAAAAATTTTTAAGTGGAGAACCTTCGAGCCCCCCACCCTGTTTTCCTGTCTGATCATGGAGTAGCTTCGATCGTTTTATATGGTGAAAAATTTAAGAGTGAGGTACCCTGAATGAAATTATAAATTATGTATGGGTTATGAAGGCTTAGGTCAACCTTTATCTCAAAGAGGGACGAAATGGAGTATTCAAAAATTAGGTGAATCACTATTTCTTGGGAAATTTATACAAATATTATCTTGACGAAGACCTCTTTTTTAAAGTAATGTTCACAAGTATTGTAAGCGGAATAGGGGGAAACATTTTTATCCTCTGACATTTTTGAAAATACAGTAGTTCCTTCACATAAGGGGACATCCATAAATTACGTGAGGTGTTTTTTTCCGAAATCTGGACCCCCTCCCCCCTTGGTGAGATTTTTCCAAACCCCTCTCCCCCCCCCTTTTTTGACCTCACGTAATTTATGGATGTCCCCTTATGTTAATAACCTTTGCCCCCCCTCTTTCGCTAGAAAAG
The DNA here is from genome assembly GCA_024610705.1 of Tetragnatha versicolor. NCBI lineage: Eukaryota > Metazoa > Arthropoda > Arachnida > Araneae > Tetragnathidae > Tetragnatha > Tetragnatha versicolor. The sequence goes on from JANDEH010000003.1 coordinate 37,407,153, forward strand.
TTACATATTAAAGTCTCTCCCCTGAAAAATTTATCATGGATAAAAAGGAGCCAGATTACTTTGCTTAGATTTGTCGTTTATAAGCAGATAATTTGTGGAAAAATTCCGATTAAAAAGGGGTTTCAGTATGTACGTAGATGTAAAGAGTTTGAAAGTATACGTATATTATTAACGGATTTAAATTCCGTGGAAGCCCCTTGCATTCATATTACAATAACATGTCAGCCGAGGTGCTTAGGTCAATACATATAATAGAAATAAATTAGTAGAAAACGCGAAAAGTAAAATAGTAGGACAACTTTTCATTACCATTCGTTAGGTTTTTATACCATTAAAGAAGGAAAGAATCTTGATGTTCTGGTGGTAAACTTTAACTCTGCTTATCCGCGGGTTTTGAATTTTTGGTAAATTTTTCCAATAAAAGCGTACCCTTGGCGTGGATATAAATGGTGTTATTATTTAAAACGTAGCCTTTATTTTGCTTTGATTTGTATAGTATGAGTTCCAAAGTATTAAAATTACACTAACTACTAGAAATCAAGAGGTGGGGAAGCTAAGATATGGGCATGGTGGGAGTGGGTTGGAAAAATCTCGTACGATTTTTTTGAGTGAAATTTGTGGAGGTAAATATTAACTTAAAACAAACTAGAGGTTGTCTTTTCTTCTCTTCGAAAAAAAACATGTTTTAAGACAGATAATATTAACAACTTTCGAAATATCGAGATTGTATTGTATAAAGGCTACTTACCCTGGCAATGAGCTGCCCCCCATAACAATGCCAGAAAATTGAGTCCGAGGATCACACGGACCGACATTTTCACCAGGTAACGGAATCCGCCTACCTGAGGAGGGAAAGTTCGCTTGCTTTTCACGATCCCAGGTGATGATAAGGGAAAATATCGAGGAACAAAAGGTTTTGATTTCGATATCTGCCCTTTATAGTTTATTATCTAGCCCTATTCAATTCGATCCAGGCTAGATAAAGCAGTTTTAGTACCGAGTGTTGTTTGTTGAGAACTTATTGATATTGAAAGTCCTGCTGCGGTTGAAAACAAATCAACTTGCCGAGATACATCGTGCGAAAACTTGTAGTTTCGTCAGTAGCTTGAAAATTAGTTACGCATCCAAAAACGTTAGCTACTATTAGTAGCTAATATTAGGTTCTTGTTATATAATTAGGTTCTTGAAACCAAAAACTTTAAACAGTTGGGAGGAGAAACCGAATTTGTAATACTATTAGAGTTGCAAACACCAAAGGGGTATGGGGTTTATCCACCAGAAATTTTTTTGAAATTTGATCTGCAAAAGGGGTTTTTCTTGTTTTGTTCACTTAGTTCAAATGTAGGGGGCATATTAATATGCATGCCCCAGAGTATACGTTCTAAAAGGTTATTAATACTAATTTTCAAACCTTTAGGGTTTGATGGACACGAGATACAGAAGACTAGATTAGATATTTATAAACTTTTTATTATTTTGCACTGTTGTCCATACAAAATGTAGTAAGGGAATCCAACGATTTTTCAAAGTTTATTTTATTTTAATAAAGCTTTAGGGAAAAGTCGCCCAATATGGGACACACTTTTTTGAATCGAATTTATTTTTTCCTGAAAAATGCTATAATAAAACTTTAAGTGGCCTTATACAACTTTTTCAATTCTAATTCGAAATCCAGTTTGTTTTTTTATGAAAAAATTAATTAGTTATACAAAAAATGCATTTTGATTAAAATTCAAAAGTTGCCTAATATGCGATAAAAGGTGTTCCCAATATGAGATAGTCTCATTTTGGGAATAAGTATCAAAATGGGAATAAACTCTCTTCATAATATGCCTAGTTTATTGTGCTAAATATACAAAGCAGCTACTTTTTAGCACAGAATGACTAAATAGAGTTACACTAATAGAGACACACTAAAAATTAAGCAAAAAAGGGATTTTTTTCCACAAAAAATAACAATTAATTGATTTTTACTAAAATTAATTAATTGTATATAAAGCAAATCTTGCAAACAAATAATTGTTTTGAATGTCTCCACAATCTTTAAGGTACCATAGAAAACATTTCTGGCAAATAGCCCATTTCTCCAGATGGGAGTCTTCAGACAACCTCAAAAAGCAGATAGGACATTCTGGATCTGTTAATTTGGAAGAATCTGTAAGCGAGTTTCTAGACGCAGATGCAGTAGGTAATTTTGCTAGATTATTGACTGAGAATAGGTTCCTGATTGAATAGATCATTTTATAAATACCCCTGAAGTTTCCAGCCGACTCTTTTTCTTCATTGAATGGTTGAGGAATTTTATTTCTTACTGCCAATCGGACATATTTATGCAATATTTGGCAAGTTTGAAAAGACCGGCTTTCTTCCAAGTTTAGATTTTATAAGATCTTCAATGGATCTTCCGTCCTTGATGAATGATTATAGAAGGAAAATATTCATTTACGTCTTAAAATTACTATTCATACACTGATAACAAAAGTAAAATAAGGCTTTCTGCATTTTTGATAGATTTTTAAACCAAACAAGGACGGATTTCATTGAAAGACGACTGGGACTGATTTTAATTTGATCAGAAAGTCGTTGTTTCACAATACAATTACATACTTTCCTTCTGATCCTAATAAGACACTAATTCCTTGCAGTAAACAAATCTGAAAAATGAGTTCTCAATATGAGATATCCCATTTTAGGAACCTTGAGAATATCCCATATTAGGATTTAGCTCTTTTTTTTAAAAATCTGCCAAAAAATAATTAATGGGCCGAAAAATTTAAAAAAAGATGCATGAATATTAAAATTTGGATCAGTCTGAGAAGAAACAAACAAAAAATTTTAAAAAACTTCCCGTTTTTGCTGTACAGGTCCTCCAAAACCTCTCCTAAAAGTTTTCCATGTTCTTATTAGTTATTATTAAGTTATTTGATGCTCGTGAGAAAGGAGTTAAGTCTTTACCTTCCTAATTTTACTTGTGGTTACAATTAATTAGTCTAAATAATTAAGAAATGCCACTCATGGATCGTGACACTTTCGGATTTTAAAGATAAGGGGGTGCGCCATTTTAGGAACCTATCCCACATTGGGCGACTTTCCCCTATATTTAGCAACTTTATGATATATGATATTTGAAATTTACAGAATGGGACCCGCCACGAGATCTCGAGTTATAGCAAAAAGAGTTGTTTTTTAATCACTTTTACTCACCACTTTTTATGTTAAAGTGTCCAAAAACTGCGTTCTGCGCCATGTTTGGTCACTCTAACCTCTGAAATAGTAGTACTTCAAATTTCAAAACAACTCATTTTGCTATAACTCCTGATCCCGTGGCGGGCGGTCCCACTCTGTAAATTTCAGATATCATAATTTATAATGTTGCTAAATATATGTATAATTTTTAAAGAAATTGAAGGATACCAACATTGTTTTTAAAAGCTTTTTTATTTAAAAAAATCATGAAAGTAAATGCTTTTCACGGACATAGTTAAACTTTATATAAAATTAAAGCTTGCAAAGTTATCTTTAAAACGAGGCGTGATAGATTTTCCTCGGATAAATATAACTGGAGTTATAATAAATTAAAGTGCGAAAAATTGCATTTTCTTCCTTTTTTCAAAAAATTTTAATAAAAAAAAAATTACTGATAAAGTTGAATAATAAAAATATTTTCTCATTTATATCATAGAAGGGAACAATTCCTGAAAGTTTCATTAAAATCTGAGAGGGTCAGGTTGAGTGCCGGTTGATTTCACATGGAATGGACCCATAGATGGGCTAATGGCAACTTTTTTTATCAGGGCTTTTCCCGTTGACAAACCTCAGGTCAAACGGAACCGCCTCCTTACCTCCCGCTCCACCTCCCACCTGTCACTCACCCACTTCATTCGCCCACTGAAGCTGTCACTCAAAACCATTTGCTCAATCAATTGCATTTAGCTTTTTCTGATTGGCTGCTATTGAACTGAATTATCTGCGAGCTGAATTAAATTAATTACCTTAGGAGGAAAGCGGCTGTTTGGCATCTCTGTTAAGCTCAATACTCTGTGGCTTTAATGTTCTTCATGACTCTTGAGTGACCTTCAATGAGGAATCACATATTTGCATAGGAACGGACAAAACCAGCATTTTTTGGAAGACAGAGAAAAATGCATTTTTTCAGTAAAAGAAATAGATCTAAATTCAAAAATCGGCATGAAAAGTTTAAAAAAAAATTTAGTTAATTCAATAATTTAAAACACAAAATCGACAATATCTTTGCATTTATTTAAGATTGAATGACGTCAGATCTGTGTAGGCCTTATTTATATCAACGAGCGCTTTGAATCCGGATAGGTTGAAAAAAAATGTATCGAATGAAATGACGTCACATTTTGACATTTTAAGTTTTCGTACCTTTTTTGAAGTCAAACTTTGAAATTAAATTAAAAAATATGCATCGCAATTAACAAAATTGCGCGCATTCCTCTCTTGGATGCCTTTTTCGAATAAAAAAAATACTGGAATTGCCCATTCTGAGGAGAGAAAAGTGAAAAGACAATTTAAACTTTTTATCTTGTATGATTCCTGAAGTAAAAGGAAAAGCAAAATTGAAAAATCTAACTCGGTGTGTTTGTGTGTGCCTAAAAGAATTTCGATTATAGCCACCAGTAGAAAAAAAGTTATAAATAATATGAACAGTTCCGTCAAATTTCCAACTTGCTTTTTGATCATAATGAAGTTATTACATCAAGCACTAATATTTTAGTGTGATGAATGTAAAAAAGCAGGTTCAGATTCTTTCAGGGAGAGATGATAATAAAGTTACGAACAATAATAACGCTGAGCAACCGTAAGATTTATACAGGGTGATTCAGAAATAATCATCAATAATTGGGGGGGAGGTAGAGGGGCCCTAGACAAGCATATTTCGAATAGGGATGGTGGGGCGCAGCCTTTCCGTTATAGAGCTAGGACCTTATGTAGTGCGAGCGCGTTTCAAAAGGCCGTTTTTAGAAGGCCTGTGTGACGAAACAAAACATAATAAAAAGAAAAATATTGTTGCATGAGGTACAGAAGTATCCGTACTACTTAAATCCTCAATGTGATAGAAATTGGACCACTTGCTAAACCGTGGTGTAAGTTTTTAAATGTGCAATATGAATCTCTTAGTCAAACAATGGAGTTCCCTTAATGGTGTTTAGAAAAATGATGATCGGGGAAGAAATTTTCAATGATCAAACAGTTTCAATGATCAAAGTTACTATCAGTGAAAATTCCTTCCCCGATCATCATTTTTCTAAATACCATTAAGGGAACTCCATTCTTTGACTAAAAGATTAATATTGCACTTTTGAAACTCACTCCACGGTTTAGAAAGTGGTTCAAATTCTATTGAATTCATGGTGTAAGTAGTAGGGATACCTCCTTACCTCATGCAATAGATTTTTACATTTTCTTATGTATTGTTTTGTCACACGGGCCTTCTAAAAACGGCCTTTTGAAACGCGCTCGCACTACATTAGGTCCTAGCTCTTTAACGGTAAGGCTGCACCCCACCATCCCTATTCGAAATATGCTTGTCTAGGGCCCCTCTACCTCCCCCCCCAATTATTGATGATTATTTCTGAATCACCCTGTATAGATTTAAATGATTATACTCTATTCATTTAGAATTGGCGCTTGAGAAATAGTGCTTTCCCCCACGCGAGAAGCGTAATCATAGTTGAGGAGCAAACAATCAAACCGGGTTTTCTCCAAAAAAAATAAAAACTGAGTTACTGCTATTTTCATGATCTCCACATTAAACTGCACAAAATAATGCTATTATCTTCTACTAAAACAAGTTTTAACCTATTCTAAAACTATTTAGAAAATTGATGTTTCAATCAAAAAGTGTTTCCTCTAGAGCCTGTTTTCAGTCAAACAGTGATTCCTCCATTCACAGTCAATCATAGCTGTTCTTTCTCGTCACGTGACCCACTCATTGGTCAGCGTAAAGTTGGTGATATAAAAATATTGGTGGGGACTTTTTCATACGAATATAGGGGAAAGTCGCCCAATATGGGACACACTTTTTTGAATCGAATTTATTTTTTCCTGAAAAATGCTATAATAAAACTTTAAGTGGCCTTATACAACTTTTTCAATACTAATTCGAAATCCAGTTTGTTTTTTTATGAAAAAATTAACTAATTATACAAAAATGCATTTCAATAAAAATTCAAAAGTTGCCTAATATGCGATACGGGTCGCCTAATATGCGATACAAGGTGTTCCCAATATGAGATAGTCTCATTTTGAGAATAAGCATCAAAATGGGAATAAACTCTCTTCATAATATGCCTAGTTTATTGTGCAAAATATACAAAGCAGCTACTTTTTAGCACAGAATGACTAAATAGAGTTACACTAATAAAGACACACTAAAAATTAAGCAAAAAAGGGATTTTTTCCACAAAAAATAACAATAAATTGACTTTTACTAAAATTAATTAATTGTTTATAAAGCAAATCTTGCAAAACAAATAATTCTTTTGAATGTCTCCACAATTTTTAAGGTACCATAGAAAACATTTCTGGCAAATAGCCCATTTCTCCAGATGGGAGTCTTCAGACAACCGCAAAAAGCAGATAGGACATTCTGGATCTGTTAATTTGGAAGAATCTGTAAGCGAGTTTCTAGACGCAGATGGTTATTGATTGAGAATAGGTTCCTGATTGAATAGATGATTTTATAAATACCCCTGAAGTTTCCAGCAGACTCTTTTTCTTCATTGAAAGGTTGAGGAATTTTATTTCTTACTGCCAATCGGACATATTTATGCAATATTTGGCAAGTTTGAAAAGACCGGCTTTCTTCCAAGTTTAGATTTTATAAGATGTTCAATGGATCTTCCGTCCTTGATGAATGATTATAGAAGGAAAATATTCATTTACGTCTTAAAATTACTATTCATACACTGATAACAAAAGTAAAATAAGGCTTTCTGCATTTTTGATAGATTTTTAAACCAAACAAGGACGGATTTCATTGAAAGACGACTGGGACTGATTTTAATTTGATCAGAAAGTCGTTGTTTCACAATACAATTACATACTTTCCTTCTGATCCTAATAAGACACTAATTCCTTGCAGTAAACAAATCTGAAAAATGAGTTCTCAATATGAGATATCCCATTTTAGGAACCTTGAGAATATCCCATATTAGGATTTAGCTCTTTTTTTAAAAATCTGCCAAAAAATAATTAATGGGCCGAAAAATTTAAAAAAAGATGCATGAATATTAAAATTTGGATCAGTCTGAGAAGAAACAAACAAAAAATTTTAAAAAACAACTTCCCGTTTTTGCTGTACAGGTCCTCCAAAACCTCTCCTAAAAGTTTTCCATGTTCTTATTAGTTATTATTAAGTTATTTGATGCTCGTGAGAAAGGAGTTAAGTCCTTACCTTCCTAATGTTACTTCTGGTTACAATTAATTAGTCTAAATAATTAAGAAATGCCACTCATGGATCGTGACACTTTCGGATTTTAAAGATAAGGGGGTGCGCCATATTAGGAACCTATCCCACATTGGGCGACTTTCCTCTATATTTAGCAACTTTATGAGATATGATATTTGAAATTTTACAGAATGGGACCCGCCACGAGATCTCGAGTTATAGCAAAAAGAGTTGTTTTTTAATCACTTTTACTCACCACTTTTTATGTTAAAGTGTCCAAAAACTGCGTTCTGCGCCATGTTTGGTCACTCTAACCTCTGAAATAGTATAGTACTTCAAAACAGCTCATTTTGCTATAACTCCTGATCCCGTGGCGGGCGGTCCCACTCTGTAAATTTCAGATATCATAATTTATAATGTTGCTAAATATATGTATAATTTTTAAAGAAATTGAAGGATACCAACATTGTTTTTAAAAGCTTTTTTATTTAAAAAAAAATCATGAAAGTAAATGCTTTTCACGGACATAGTTAAACTTTATATGAACTTAAAGCTTGCAAAATTATCTTTAAAACGAGGCGTGATAGATTTACCTCGGATAAATATAACTGGAGTTATAATAAATTAAAGTGCGAAAAATTGCATTTTCTTTCTTTTTTCAAAAAATTTTAATAAAAAAAATTACTGATAAAGTTGAATAATAAAAATATTTTCTCATTTATATCATAGAAAGGAACAATTCCTGAAAGATTCATTAAAATCTGAGAGGGTCAGGTTGAGTGCCGGTTGATTTCACATGGAATGGACCCATAGAGCTTAACAGAGTGTTCATCTACATAGATGAACTAATGATAGTTAGAACTCTACATAGATGATGGGCTAATGGCAACTTTTTTTTATCAGGGCTTTTCCCGTTGACAAACCTCAGGTCAAACGGAACCGCCTCCTTACCTCCCGCTCCACCTCCCACCTGTCACTCACCCACTTCATTCGCCCACTGAAGCTGTCACTCAAAACCATTTGCTCAATCAATTGCATTTAGCTTTTTCTGATTGGCTGCTATTGAACTGAATTATCTGCGAGCTGAATTAAATTAATTACCTTGGGAGGAAAACGGCCGTTTGGCATCTCTGTTAAGCTCAATACTCTGTGGCTTCAATGTTCTTCATGACTCTTGAGCAAAGCTATCAACACTTAAGCAACGACGCTCCCATGGTAACAGCGGTCGCAACTTTCTGAGCGATCGCAGCGCCAATTTTCCTTCTGGCGAACGTGCGAGGAGTTAGCCGGTGACGGAGGGCTTCCCGCGCATGCGTGGTAATACCATCCTTAGGATTGTTTGCCATTCCTTAAAATTTATTTTGTTTAGTCTTGTTGAAGAAATAAAATAATTTGGGGTTCCCATAAATTTTATCATTTTTTATTAACGTATCATTGCTGATTATAAAATATAATAAATATTGAAACATATATGAGAAAACATTTTAATTTGAAACCATTTTTTTTAATTTCATTTTAAATCATTAAAAACAATAAAATCTAGCCTTTAAGTAAAGACATAAAATGTTAATTTTTTTAATTAAAAAAAACTAAAACTGCAATATGGTTTTGTTTAGCAACTTTATTCTGTTTTCACAGAATACATAAAATCGTTAATGATAAATTATTTTTTATATTTAAAATTAAAAAATTAGGATTATTGTACATTTTTATGAATCCAAATATTCTTAATAGGATATTTCATTGGTGCAGGAACATAATTGTTTCCTCCAAAAGAAGATTTTATTGTAAAATAATACCAAGTTATTCAGTTACTGAAATTCTTTAAGTTTCAACAATTTTCACATAATTCATGGATAAAAATTTTAATAAAATTATACCCTATTTTAGTCTTCCTTTCGTACTTAAAGCTTATCTTTTAAGTGGACATTTTCTTCAATTATTATTAATTAGATATAGGTATTTTTTTCTCGAATTTAGCTAGCTTAAAGCAAGATTGATAGTGTTGCATTTGCAAATTTTTGGTTGGTTGACAATATCAAAATATTCCATCTCTTACTTCTAATAGAAATAATTCTATAATCAAAACCTAAATCCTTGCAAAGAAATTTAAAATGTCCCTTTAAAGAAAACTGGAAAGTTATTTACAATATGTAAGGTAATGGGGCAGATTTTACAAACACATTCTTAATACTCCAGTTTGGAAATAAGAAAAGAGTGAGTCAGTCTAGGATTTTTTTAAAACTACATATTTTGGGAAAATTTAAATCAACTTGGAAAAAAATTAAAATGATAGTGTATAAATTAACATGCACATATACATAATCTTCAAAAGATCAAAAAATAATAAGAATTTTGTTTAGAATGACTTATTAATTTTAAAAATAGGATAAAACAGCTTATATCAGAGAACTTTCATTATAGAAATTTATTTTGTGAAGGTACCAATAAAATGTAGTAAATTTTCCTTGAACAGGCACCTGGAGTAGCTTGTAAAACTTTAAAAGCATAATCTGTAATATAAACTAAATCTTGAAAAAAAAACTCTTCTAATTACAAGAAGGTTCTGAACTGCAAGAAAGTTAGCACTACAACAATTTATCAATTATTCAATGCTTAAATATAGTTGAATTGTCACTATTTGATGGTCACAATTCTAAGGAAAAATATTTTTTAAAATTACTAAATACAGTAATCGGTTTTTCACTATCAGAATGGTTATTGTCATCAAAAGATAACTCAGAAATGAAGAGAATTTATCAAAAGAAAAACTGTTTATTTGACTACATTAATCGACACTAATTCTTGAAATACATGACATTTTGTTAAAATACATCATTTTTAAATTCTTCATAATCTGCCCTTTTCAATATTCGTTTCATGGATTTACAAAGAACAGCATTTTATATGAAATTTAAAAAAACAATTATTATAGGAAGCGATTACAACATCGAAATAGTAATTACAGGAAAAAAATTAACATTATACTAATTTACTGATTGCTATATTAAATGACTCATTGAAGTATGAAAGGTTTACATATTTGCAATCAATAATATTTATTTTATCTTGGTGTAAATTTCTATATTTAATCTCCTAAAGATAAAAACTTTCATGCGAAAGAAATTAATACAGTACTTCTAGTTGAACAAAAAACAAGCGAATAAGAATTCTTAAAATATGGGATTTCCTAATTCTAGAAAAATGCGTAATTAGCTAAATAAGAACGAGAAAAACAGTCAAAATAATAAATATTTTTATCCCTGTTTCAATTAAGAATTACAAGTAATACGTAATTTATAACTATGGCAAAAAATATCTTACACAAAATTAAAAAAACTATCTCTTATTTTTTTACAACTGAAAAAACAATAAAAAGCTCCATTTAAAACAAAGTAAACAATAGCTGCTAATAAATATATAATTTGTCGAGTAAGATAACTTTCACTGGGATCTAAAAAATATTAAATATTCAAAATATTTACCTTCGTAATTCCAATCTTGAATTGACCTGAGCTAGTCTATAATTTTTTATGTTCATCTGAAACTAATGATTAATCAAAACAATACTCGCCTCTGTCGATTCAATTGAGTGACGACATGGGGAAAAAATGGCGGCAAATTTTGAGCTCTGAGATTTCTGTAACTCCTCGCACGATCGCTAGGGGACGCCACTACAAAAAAAGCGACTGGTCGTCCCATTGGATTGTCTTCGCTTCTCTTGAGTTACAACTTCCCGTTTTTACTGTACAGGTCCTCCAAAACCTCTCCTAAAAGTTTTCCATGTTCTTATTAGTTATTATTAAGTTATTTGATGCTCGTGAGAAAGGAGTTAAGTCCTTACCTTCCTAATTTTACTTGTGGTTACAATTAATTAGTCTAAATAATTAAGAAATGCCACTCATGGATCGTGACACTTTCGGATTTTAAAGATAAGGGGGTGCGCCATATTAGGAACCTATCCCACATTGGGCGACTTTCCCCTATTAGAAAATATGATTGGAAAAGAAATTTTTGAAATCCAATCAATAGTTATTTTTTTAGAAATTAGAAAAACTATACAATGCGCAGAAGGGTTTGCGAAAAAGCGGGGTTTGGAGCATGAAGTCACTTGCCTTTGGCGCATGAGCAATGGTTAAATCTAATGATTAAATCATTTCCTTTGAAAGTATTGATTGGTTGAAGGTTCGAGAGAAAGCAGTTGTGACGTCACGTAAGCCACACCTCCCATTCTAGCGTGAGTAATTTTTGAAAATTACTTTTAAAAAACTAATGATCAAAATAATCTTAAAAAATGGAAGAAATGCGTTTTATAAACCCATCAATGATTTCCCATATTCGAAATCTTGATTTTCCACAAGTGTTGCATTCCCTATTTAAGAATTATTTAACCTTTTTTGCGCCGAATTTTCTTTTTCAGAATTTGTTTCATATATTTTTCATTCTTTCAATTCTTCCTCCATCATTCTTTTCCAATTTTTGTCAACGTTATCGTCATATCCCACCCCCCCGAACTTTTTTTGCAGCTTATAAGTTAATATTTGAAATTTAAAATAATAGATGAAATTAATTCAAATAGATGAATTTTGAGTAAGTATTGGATTTGCAGAAGAATTAGATAGTAAAGATAATGTTGAATTATTCTTTTTGTCAAATGCAAATTAATGAAAAGGCAGCTTTACAAAAGCATTTAAGTGTCAAAGTTACAGTTTTAATTCTATGGGCAGCACAAAATTGCAGTTTGTTTTGATCATGATTCGGTTGAAATTCCTTGTTCTACAATCAATGTAGAACAGTGGTTCCCAACCGTTTGTGGCCCATCGCCCCCTTTCTAGGTGTTGACTAGCACCTATCGCCCCCTTTTCATTCTCATTGTATGTCTAATTTTAATTTGAAGTAAAGTGTAAATTATAAAGCAATTTTATGTCCTCGGGCGTCCCCCAGAAAATTTTTGGAAATAAGACTCCAAAAAACATGTTTTTAACTAGTTATGGTACACCTCTTCCGAATTTCAGACATATATTTTTAGGTAGGATTTTTATTTTGATGAGCTAAATATAAAAAAAGTTTTAAAAAATTAAGTTCCAAGTACAAAAGGGGGGTTTGGGGGTCCTCACCCAGAAAATTTTTGGAAATTTGACCCTTAGAAATAGGGTTTTAACTTATTTTGGTGCATTAAGTCTGAATACAGTCTGTCAGTACAGTACTATTTAATTTTCCCCCTTTGAATACTCATCGCCCCCCCAATCGCCCTCCACTTATTTATCACCCCCTTGATAACACAAATCGCCCACCTGGGGGCGGTCGCCCCCAGGTTGGGAACCACTGATGTAGAATAACAGTTTTACCTTTAACAGGTACACAAACTAGTAGTTATAGTTTTGAAACGTATTCTTAAATTTGCTTCTTTGTAGGCAATCAAAAATAAAATGTGTGCTTCAAAGGTAGCTTCCGTAAAAACGTTTATTACATTTCTTAACGAAGTAAATTAGTTTAATTTATTAAACGAAGTACCAAGAACAATACAATAAGTATAAAAGGTATCAATAGCAATGCGTTCTTTGATTGTATTTCTTTAAGAAATTAAATAACGTCGAAAATTGTGCACATAAAAGGATGTTTCAATGAAAAGTTTCTAACGCTTAGTTTGAATAAAATTTATCTCATTCAAAGAAATACGAACTACGCTATAAAAAGAGTAACAGTTTGTCCTTTAATATTATGGTAACTTTAAATTATCTTTATAGAATTTAATGATTAAAATTTGTGAACTTTTAGAAAAGGTGCAGTAAAATGTTTGATTCGCTTGAAAAGAAATAAAATTATAATTAATTTATAACAAGAACAACACTATGAAAAAGTAACAGCTTGCACTTTTGCAGTACTTTTAAAGTATCTTTAGGAAAACAATTGATAAAAAGTTGTGAACTTTAAAGGAAGTTCATAATAAAACTTTTTTATTAAGCTTGATAAGGAAGAAAACCATGATTTAGTATGATATAGTATATTTAGAAAACGATGAAATATACAAAATAACTAGAAGGGGATACTATAAAAAAGTGTAAATAAGTATAAGTTCGTAATCAGACTATAAGAAAATTTTTAATCATCACAATATGCATAATTTCTGATAAATAATTAATGAAAGATTAAAACAAAAAACATTCATTGAAAATACATTTTAAAATTAACAGAATTACAGCCACTAAGAAATAACAGAACCCTGAAAGGGGGAATAACATTTAATATCAATAGCAAGATGAAGTAAATCCGTTAACGTTTAGTTTAAATAATATATATGATTAAGATTATAAGTAGGAATCTGATTTAATTTCAATGTTTTTGCAAACAAATAGGATACAAATTTCATTTTTTTCTTGAACCTAATACTTAATAGTGACAAAATAGCTTACTTAAAAAGAACAGTAGCAAGTAACAGTTTTTTAATGTTCTTTATGTAGAAATGTTAAATAAATTTCGATACTGTTCAACTTTTATTTTAAAAATGTAGCAAACTTTAGGAAAGAAATTAAATAAGAGTTTATCAAACCAATAAAAGTAGAGTTTTTAATATACTGTATATGCGGGTATCTTTTTCTCATTTCCAATAATTCTTAGAGGCAATATTTTTTAATAATTATTTTAAATAACAACTTAAGTTATGACAACAAAAATAACTATGAATAACATTTGCTACTTTTAACTGCTACTACTAATTTTTTCAATTCTTAGGTTCAAAATGGATCTATTACAGTAACGTTCAATGTTGGTCAAATTGTTGCTAAATTCTCAAAATTGAATATCCTGGCAACACATCAAAAGGCTAGATTTTCTTTTTTTATCACCTTTTCCCAACATTTTTTCTGTTTAATAGATGGAGAAAAGGCATGATTTCAGAACATTCTATCCTATTATAATAGTAGTTGATCTTTTGTTTAAAAGATAGCGCCACAAACTAAAAGAAACTGGAAACAACCGGAATAAATGGAAAAGATGGGAAGCGGGGACATTTAAATTTTAATGAGTGGAAGTATTTAAGTAATAAGTAATAAGCATCTCATAAGAAGAGAGGATTCGTATAAAAATACTTGTGCGGGGAAGAATCAAATTTATTTTTATTTTTAAAAAATTGACGGTCACAGAATTGAGGTGTTCACATTCAGAAACAAACATCTTCCTAAAACATTCACATTCTAGAAATTTGTTTTGGGGTAAAAATTTGAAACATTAGTCGCCAACCCTGTTATACAAGGCCCTAACACAAAGATAACTCAAACTGTGTGCCGACCCTGGAGTGCCGCGACAATATCCAAGAAAAGTTGCAAAAAGTTACGAAATTTCATTTACGAAACAATTCTTTTTAACTGTTTATAGGGGGTGAAAACAGTGAATATTATCCAACTTTTTCACTCTTTTTTCCTTTTATTCTTGCGTTTGTAAAATGCCAAAAATCTTTTTTACAACTTACACAAAATGAACGATCAAAAATACTTCTTTTCACAGAAAAAAGGACAAATACATACTTATTTTCTTTTCATTTGGTGAAACTGCAGTTGTACAGAAGTAACAAAAAATTTTGTTGGGAATGAAAAAGATTACGGACCTTTCAAAGGCGTATATAAGGGGGCTGAGAGTACCCTGTGCCACCGAAACTCGGACTTGGTCTACCAAAACAAGTTAAGACCTTTTTTAGCATTAAATTTTCAAAAAGTTTCTGGGGGAGGACCCCCTTACCCCCCTTTCGTACTCGAAACTTTATTATTAGAAATTTTTTGAAGTTCATCAAAATCTTACCTAAAAATATTATACCTGAAACTCTGACCAAAAAAAATTTTGGGGGATGAACTCCGTTTCCCCTTTTGTGTACTTGGAACTCTATTATTCACAACTTTTTTTATATTATAATAAGTTCATCAAAAGGAAAATCCTGCCAAAAATGTAAATCTAAATTTTATTGGAATAGGTGTACTAAAACTACTTAAAACCCTGTCTTTAAGTCAAGTTAAGTTTAAGTTTCTTTAAGTTAAGTTTCTGGCTGTGGTCCTCAACTAACGAATACCTCTAAAAGCAATTAAAATTTAGAGCTTGAAAAGGATATCCTATGTCTAGGGTGGTGTTTGGCCCTTGTCCATAAATTGTATCTAAATAAATAACGTATGCAATCTGGAATTCTATTAGTTTATAGCATTCCAATTAATAATGATTTTATAATAAAAATTACAAAAAGAACTCTTTTCTTAAAAAAGAACACGCATTTCAAAAATAGAATTTTTTAATAACTAAAAAGAAAAAAAACTAGATTAACCAAAAACGTGAAGTATTAAATTTCATGCATCCTTGTTAGTTTTATGTGGTTGACATTAAAATAAAATCTTTTGTATTAATTCTTAAATAAAGAGAAAATTTATAAAGTGTAAAAACCTACGACGTAGAAATATAAATCCGTCTAAAAGACAATTTAAGAAATAAACGCAATCAAAGTTTTTTTTTTCTTTCTGATAGCAAGTTGAAGAGTGTTATATTCATATCCTAAGACCTAATACTATTCATAAAATTAGAGTGTTGAAGTTTTAATTCAATTTCATTGTTTTAACTTCTTACTAGTTTAACTAACATCGTTTTAAATTAACTAGTAGCCTTATGGTGACCCCAGGCGTTTCGAACCCTAAAAAGTGCTTCAAACCAATCATTTCACGGGGCAAGTTATGTTTGGTGTATATTGGATCCAAATGGACAGAAAATAATTGCTTTAAATATCAATAATAATCGTTCATTGGTAATGGTAGTGATGCAAACAAATAAGTCTATCAATAGACATTATTTGCAAAAGAAGGGGAAGGTTTCAATATGAGGTATCCCATAATAGGAACTGGCGCAATATCTCATATTAGGAATTTACCCTTTTTAGAAACAAGCGCAAATAATTAATTAAAGATGTTAAATAAATAACTTTTGAAACCTCTGCATTAAAATCTGAGTAGGAATCAATTTTAAAAATTAAGAAACCGTTAATTTTGTTTTCTACAACGGTCGTTTAAAAAAGGCTTTTAAAACTTTCAAGTGTGTTCAAAGTTTTGCGGTGCCCCCAAGGTTAAAGTTGAGTTGTATTTGCTAATATAAGAGGAGAGAGGGTCATTATTAAACCGAATTTATTAGCCCACGCAACTCACAAAACGTGTCTATTCCGCATAGTGCCATATTAGGCATCTATCCCACATTGGGGCACTTTCCCCTATTTTTTTACATTAAAGGTTTCTGTATCTAACAGGGGGCTGTTTTCTTTGGATCCAATCCAAAAGGTATCAAAAGAAGCTGAAACACTTTTCTGGTCAAATTTAGAAAACTTTTGCTATAGAGATGAACCCCAAGACTCTACTTTTAGTACTTGGAAATCACAGTGTATACAAAATTTTGACATTAATGACTGTCTTCTACACTATCTTGACCTAAGGTTAACCTGGAATCAAGCTTTGTCGACAACTCTGATTGGCTTAAAACTCGTTTCCCCTTTTCAACTACCAATTAGATGTTTTAATTTCAGGTTAACCTTAGGTTACAACGTTAGTGGTGAATACGGTCGTAAATTCCCCAAGACTTAAATCTTACTTCAAGTCGTTTAAGTTATCCAATAGTTAAGGTATAAAAGTACTCTTGGGGGGGACCGTAAAAATAATGTAGAGTCAAGCTCCCTCGAAACAAAAGTGTGATCACGGCCCTAATATTATCGAAATATCTCGATCGGTGACATCCCCCCCTCATAACAAACGAAGTTGTTTGACTTTCCGCTAAAATATTTGCTCAGTGAACGCCATTCATAACACATCTTTCGGCTGATCGACGTGTTTTCCTCCAATAGATCTCGCAGATGATGTTGTTGGCGCCCCAGGGATTCGCCAACGCCCCGCCAAGGGATGGATGGCATCTCCTCCTCCCGAATCCGACAAGTGTCAGTTTCGTTCTTCTTTTCGCCAGTGAGATTTCGCCCGGAGGAAATCCCACCGATTCGGATAAATCACCTGAACCTTCAAAAGCGCGGGAAATACGAGAGTTCCAAATCAGGTAAATATATATCTGAGTATTACTTAGGTCAAACTTATTTTATTTAGATGAGTTAAAGACTATTTTTTAGTTACTACTGTGTAACTTGGATAACTGGAATGTCATTTTAATCGAAGAAATTTTTTTGGTCTTGAAAACTTCCAGTTAAGTCATTTTACTTTTTTAATTCAAAGTTTTGGATGATTTTAACTTTTTTGGCGGTATAATCAGCTTTGGATTATCAAATTTCCACTGCAGTAAAATTTATTCGAAAATTTTTTCGTCCCTTGAACCTTCTATTTTCATTCAAATTTGGTTATACAATTCGAAGTATTGGATACATCGAGTTTTTCGTTGGTCTTCAGTTTTGATCATAAAAGTAGTAGTAAAATTTCTTTTGTGAGTCAAACTTGTCATTGAAAGCCTTGTGTCTATAAGTCCGTTTATAAATTAGTTATTACCGACAAATATGAATATTTTTACCGACAAATATGAAAAAAACATAAACACGCATTTTACCATTCAAAATCTCGCATTTCTTTGAAAAAGTTGAACATTTAAGATTTAAGACAGTGGTTCCCAAAGTGGGTTGTACCACCCCCTGAGGGCCGTTGAAAAATTCTAAAGGGGCGTGATGAGTTGAAAGGAAATTTGGGGCGTTATTGGAGTAAAAGGGGGTGCTGATTACTCTTAAACTGTTGCTTAAAAACATTAGAAATCCAGATAAAAGTACCTTAAAATCCCATTTTAAGGTACTGAAATTCGGAAGTTTTCCCGGAGGAGGACCCCAAACTCCCCCCTTTTATGTATTAAAGGAGATATTTTTAATTTTGATAACTTTTAAGATGAATACAGGAAATTATCTGTAGGATATACCAAATTATTTTTAAATCAAAGCTTTAAAAAGGGTAGAGTCTTATAAAAGGTAGAATTATTACCTAATTATTTCAAATTAAATTTGGAGGTGCGAAGAAAACTTAACTTTTGAATATTGTCCATAAAGCTTTTAAATTCATTTTTATTTGGTTTTAAATTAGTCTTTTTATGACGAAATGTTTATAAAAAATTCTAAAAAACTTAAGCAAATTAGAGGCAAAAATTTGTAAGGGGCCGGTAGAAAGTTTTCTTCCTGAAAAGGGGGAGGTGGTCCAAAAACGTTTAGGAACCTATGATTTAAGATATAAATGCCTTTATGATTTTCACAAGACAAGCATTTGGAGGCAGGACCGTTACCAGAATTTTGTTTCGGGAGTAGTAAAGGGGTTTTGGACCCATATTTTTTATCAGATGTCACTTTCCAAGTATATTTAGTTCAAATTGGAACATTAATGTCAAAGTTTCGCTGATAATAGTCTCATATAGAGAGGAGGCTGTTGGGGGTTTTCCCCCCAGATATTGTTTTGAAATTTGATCCTTAAAAGAAGTATTTTTGACTCATTTTTGGAACATTTGGGAAATAAAAAAAACACACCAAAGTTCAGTAAAGTTTGAAGTTATACTATTCATAAAATAAAAAATATTACATCCACATCCAAAAAAAATAGTAGGACTCCTAAATCATCTTATGTCAAGTACTGTGCCCAAGTTTTATAGAAATTCATTCATAATATTTTGAGTTACGCAGTTTTGCAGAGAAGGAAAATAGCAAAATTGTGATTCTGAGAAAAACGCGAATTTCTTTATTTTTTCCTTAATAAAATGCCTATTTAGTTTTAAGTAAAATTTCTGTAACTTTGGTCAGGCACCTTAAAAGAACTGGTAGGTAAGGTGAAAACTAACCAGTAATTTAGATTAATAAAAATTTTCATTAAAAAAATCCTTTAACCATCAGCATTGTTTGTTTTTAAAAAAATCTTCCTTAAAAATAGTACTTCAATTTAGTTCACAGAAAAAATCATGAAACTTTATTTTCTAGAATTTGTGACATTTGTGTCACCCTCAGTCATTTTTTAAGATAAGGAGATTAGGGTGTAGGGTAAAATTTTAGAAAAGTTGAATTAAATAGAGTAGGTAGTTAGTTGAAAATTTGGTTTCTTGTGAGGAATGTAAGTGCCTTTACGTTAGAATGTTAATTTTTAAGAAGCGTTCCTAAAGACGGGATAAAGTCTATAAAGTAAGATCTTTATAGACGGGAAATGTTACATTATTTATGTTTTACAAAACTTTGATTATTTCCTTTTCAAAAGTTAATTTTAACTCGTAAAAAAGTAAAAAAGATTTTCCGCCGAACTAATTGCTTTTGACAAATTTGTTTTTATTTTTTACTAGTATGTTCCAGATAAAAACTGTACCTTCCATTGGATTTCAAAGGTAAATTTATCTAAGTACAGGGTATCAAGTCTTGAAGTATGTTAAATTAATTTTTCACACCTAATAAACTTATAACACTCCGCCGGTACTTATCCATTCATATAATATATTGTATTTTCACAAATTTTTTCTTCCATAGTTTAAATCAGCTATATTTTTCTTTAATTGAATTATGTCCTCACAGGAAGTAATATTGGTGAACTCAAACAGCTTAACAGCTACATCCATCATTCTACCCAAGCGATTGCTAAGTTAGGACGACAATTCTCGATAAACCTACTAGAAAGCTTTCAGTAAAATGATAAACCTCCCCTGGGAGATTGACTTTCTTATCGCCAACTAATGCCGTTTCGCGAAATGTTATTACGATAGACGTGAAATTAATGAAATTGGGCTGACATTAGATAATTCTTTTTTGGCAGTTTTTTTAGGATCAACTTGGTGGACTTTTTTACCACCTTCCTATTTGAAAGTCGTTAGAATTTTTTTACGTTACCCGGCAGTTCCTAAAACTACAGTTGGTTAAACCCTGTTGAAGCTTTTAATAGTCTCACACACATCTGTTCGTTTTTTTTATTAAAATATTATATCATTTGCAATATATCAGTCAACTTTTGTCGCTGTTCAGCTCTTACTGTTGAAAATGTACCGTAATTTCGCGCATATAGTCCGCACCATCGTATAGTCCGCAGACACAATTTTATGTAAACATTTTTTTCAAAAATCGTCAGATAGTCCGCACCACCGGATAGTCCGCGGGCTATACGTCCGAAATTACGTTATTTTATAATACGGCAATATTAATGTATTTTAGAAACAAAGAACTAAGTATAAATAGAAAAAAAGAACTTACTAATATACCTTCAGAAATAAAACGCTAAATACAAATAAAAAAACAGTGCTTACTAATTAATCATATTTTAATTAATCACAAATTCTACTACATTAGCGAAAACCCCCCATTACATTAACATCATATTTGATCCATCGGCAGTTCACCACAGCGTGTTTTTTTAAATTTCAACGATTTTAACCGTGAAAAACCAGCGTATTATCCGCACTGGTGGATAGTCCGCAGCTTCAAAAATTTGAGTTTTAAACACAGATAGTCCGCGGACTATATGCGCGAAATTACGGTAATTATTATTATAGTTTCTTTGTTTTTAAATATGGCTCAACAATTCTTCCCCGGCGTTTTTGTCACACTTGGTTCTTCGATAAAAAAATAACTTAACTGAAAAACTGGAAAAAACCCCGGGAAATTCTAAAAACAAAATTAATTTTACTGTTTCTGAAAATTTTTAGTTTTATTAAAGTCTTCATTCATTCTATCTAACATTTGGTATAAAGACTCAAATCTCATCTTTTGGATGTTAAATTCTAGCTCCTAAAATTGCGTTTACTTCAGTTTGCTCATTTAGTAACTATCTCAATCGAAGAAATATACAGTTAACTGTTGTGCCAGTAGTTTATTTAAAGAGTCCGCGGTTATAGATAGGCGATTCTCTGAACCCTTGTTTTGCATTATTAGTCAAAAAATCTTTCTCTTCCTAAAATCTTCAAATAAACTGTCTTCTTCCTTGTTCAGAGCTCAGTATTTACTCTTATCTTGTATTGTGGAATGTTCATAAACTACCCCGTTTTCTGAAGCATTTTTTAAAATTAAAATTAGTCAAGTTCAGTTTATAAAACTAGCGTCAAATTTGATTGTTTTTTGCGGTTTTCTTGACATTCCAGTAAGAGCATCGACATTGCTGCAAATGTTAATCCTACAGTGCATACTGTAGCCATTTGGCTACACACGACATTTTTCCCCATTTCCTACTCGAACTTCCATTTCCAAACGGCAACACCATGCAATAAGTACAATAAATATAACATTTTATTGTATCAGCACTTTAGACTGCCAGTAAAGGGCAGCAGTGGTACTATTTTGAGACATTTGTAAGTAGCTAGTGAGACGAAAGTCAAGACACAGAAAACGCCAAAATAAAAGGACCATACAAATTAAAATAAAAAAAATATTTCAGCTTGAAAAAAATTGTTTTGAAAAGATAAGTTGTTTTTTTATGTTTTTAGATCATTTGGTTTTATTTCACTTCACAGTTAATTTCACAAGGGACACAAGTTAATATCACAAGGACAAAGTTTTTTGTCAATCAAAAGCAGAAAAAATTAAATTTTTTTTTGTATTTTTTACTAATTTACACCATAATAGAAGTCAAATAAATGATTTTCAAGTGAATTTAAAAAATCATGCATTGTAGGGTTAAAAGCTTTACGGGAGAAAATTTTCGATCGAAAATACTACTATCGAATCGAATTCCGAAAGTGCATGATGCCGTAAAGACGTCTCGGAATTCACCCATCGAGATTTTCGGCATAACTGAACGATTTATTTCTTCAAATATAACCGAAAAGAGTCGGTCTGCCTGCACTGGAAGGAGCCGTGTCAAATAAAATCGAGAAACTCATCGACGTTTTCTCTGTCTTGAGAATGAAGATTGACGTTTGGAAGACAGTAGGGGAATGGGTGGATGATCAAAATAGTTTGATAGGGCCTGAACGTGACTTTTGATTAAAGGTCAGCATGCACGATTAGATAAAAGGAATAATCACCAGGCTGATCTATTGATATCGTTAAAATGATACTCACCACTAAGTAAATAAATATATGAAATTCAAGTTCATTTTAAATTCATTCACCTTGTAAATTTTTAAAAAATCAGGTATTAAAAAAGTGTCGTTGTAATTAACGCACTAAGGGATTAATCAATGCAAGCTGCAGACTCATTGTAATTATAACTGATCACTTTTGATACTTATATTGGGAGAATCCTCAGAAGTTTGTATTTGTGTTCGACACCACAGAATAAAGAGCTTAACAGAGTCCAAGTTGCAATTTTTCTCTATATCGCCCTCTCGGGATGCAGCTGTCAATCAGAAGAAGACGAAATGGCGAAAGTGATTCCTGATTGGATATGGAACTTTAAATTTCATCAGGGCTGCTCTTTTCCCTCCACTGCCGATTTAATTGTCAGCTTCAGTAGGCGTTTCCAACTGTACAACGCCCCGGTCCGAAGTGTCCATGAGAAAATCAATGCATTAAAAAGTTGCTATTTAGCGTCTATGGAGATGAACCCTCTGTTAAGCTCTATAGTATATAGTATATACTATATACTCTGGACACTATACTCTTTCACTTTCCTACCCAAACTAGCGATGCACAGGAGTGATTCACTCGAGGTGAGAGTGAAACAGTCTGAATGAGCTTAAAGGTTCATTCAGACTCACTTTTGATTTTCCTTTTGGAGGAATCGTGAATAATGTAAAGGCTCATTCAGATTGTTTCACTTTCACAGTTCACCCTATGAGGGATTTAGTAATGTGAATCGATAGTTTGCTACAAGTAGAGAGTGAAACGCCAATTCAGGCTTTTTACTTTCGGTGATTCTTTCAAAATGAACACAAGAAGTTATAAGTTCGAATGAGTCTTGTGCTAACCTGTGAATCACTCAGGATGAATAGTGTAAGTGAAACAGTTTGAATGAACCTTTACTATCTAAATGCAACTTTATCTCATTTTTGATTTAAAGATCAAACGATACATCAAGTTATCGATACTTCTGTTCGGTGTATTTTAATTGAAATAAATTGAATTAGGTACTAATGATTTTCTTTAGTAATTCAAAGAACTGAATACTCAATTAGTTATAAAGAATTTTGAGCACATAATAAAAGTCGATATTTAACTAAAAATGTAAAATTTTTAAGTTCTACA
The DNA here is from genome assembly GCA_024610705.1 of Tetragnatha versicolor. NCBI lineage: Eukaryota > Metazoa > Arthropoda > Arachnida > Araneae > Tetragnathidae > Tetragnatha > Tetragnatha versicolor. Next base: position 37,430,699 of record JANDEH010000003.1, read on the forward strand.
GTAAATAATCTGGTATATTTCTGTCTTAAAATTAGAATTGTGACATTAAAAAATATTTTTAGAAGAGTGATGTAATTTTAAATATTTAGAATTGCTCTTCAAGCAATTTATTTTAATCTTTTACCCATAAAATGTATTTCTCTTCTGTTTCAAAACATACTAAGTTATCAAGAATCATACTAAACAAACTAAGTTATCAGGAGCTCTCGGTCTATTATTAACAGAAGCATAGGGTATTTTACAAAAACGAATACGAAATAAAAACATGCATGTCGCCTAGGGAAGAAACCTAAAAAAAAGAAAATTTGGGAATAATCTCTAATTGATGATCTCTAAGTCACACCGGTCGAAAAATTTTCAATTGATTGATGATTAGGTTATCGAAGTTTCATAAAAAAATTTTTTAATATAAATAGGTAAAAAGCATAAATTTATAAAACTGCAAAAGCCTAATTCCTTGATACCTATAAAATGTCTGCTGTGAAGCCCTAACTTGAAGTTTTTGCTCATGTTTGTCTTTTTTTTGTCCCTTCCTTCAAATTTCTCGTAAACATCAATAAACAAATCTTCTTTTTCCGAAGAGATGACAGTTTTAAGTAAACAAGACAAATTGTTTTTATCAGATTTGATAAGAGTGACGATTTTTTCCCGTTTTAATTGATTTTCTATTCAGCATTTATCGATGTAGAAAAGATGTTCTTATAAACTAAGGCGAAAATTCAAACAAAATACACTCACCAGCAAAAAAACAAAATAAAAATTTTTATTATTTAAACTCTGCCTAAGTAATTGTTTCCTCCCATACTTTTAAAATACTAACAAAGCAATTCATTCATGTGGTGAAATGCTTAATTGAAATTAAACGCTGGAAAGGATCGCAATAAATTATGGGGAACGATATCCTTCCTTTAGGTGACATCCGAATACATAATAGAAAATATTGGGACCACTGCAGTAGTAATGTAGGAAACTCCCAGGCGAAAGCCTTCAGTTCGTGTACTGTCCTCGCACCTATTCTGAGCAATAAATCTCTTCGCTGTCTTTTTAGAGATTTTTTTGTGTTTTACTTACCCCATTACCAGACGTATTTTCTTAATTTTCACTCTTTAATCGGGATTTGTGTGTGTGACCGTTTTGTACCATCGAAGTATTTGTTCGCTTGATGCCAGTTATCCTCCGTTTAGGTTTTTGCATGATTTCAGATAAAGATAAAATTAGTGCTATCTTCAAACCTATATTATTTCAATCCTCAGCGCGCACATGCATGTCATGATCAGAGATGGGCGTAATCAAACTACTTTTGTAATCAGATTAATAATCTGATTACATTTGTAATCATTACATTTGTAATCTGATTACTTTTTGCAGTTTTTAATCTAACTACATTTGTAATCATTACATTTGTAATCTGATTACATTTTGAAATTTTCAATCCAACTACATTTGTAATCTGAATGAATGTAATCTGATTACATTTGAAGTTAGATTACATTTGTAACCTAAATGTGAATGTAATCTGATTACTTTTGTAGTTTGATTACATTTGTAGTTTGATTACATTTTTAGTCTAAATACATTTGTAATCTTCAATCCAATTACTCTGGTACCTTTACCGGAAGTGGTCCACAACTTGCCGGAAGTGGTCCATGACATATAGGAAGTGGTCCACAACTTACCGGAAATGGTCTACAACTCGCCGGAAGTGGTCTGTTTCTTACCGGAAGTGGTCTCCGGAAGTGGTCCGTAACCTACCAGAAGTGGTCCATGACTTACCGGAAGTGGACAACAACTTACCGGAAGTGGACCCCAACTTGCCGGAAGTAGCCTGTTACTTACCGGAAGTGGTCCGTAACCTACCGGAAGTGGTCCACAACTTGCCGGTAAGTTTCGGACCACTTCTGATCAGTTTTGGACCACTTCCGTTGAGTCACGGACAACTTTCGGGAAGTTACGAACCATTTCTAATAAGTTGCGGACCATTTCCGGTAAAATGTTGACCACTTCCGGTAAGTTTTTGAGAACTTCCGGGAAGCCGCGGACAACTTCCGGGAAGATAAGAACTATGTCTATTAAGTGGCGTACCGTTTCCAGTAAGTTTCAGAGCACTTCCGGTCAATTGTGAACCACTTCCGGTCAGTTGTGGACCCTTTCCGGTCAGTTTCGGGCCACTTCTGGTCAATTGTGAACCACTTCCGGTCAGTTGTTGACTACTTCCGGTAAGTTGTGGACCACTTCCGGTGAGCCGTGGACAACTTCCGGGAAGTTACGAACCACTTCTATTAAGTTGCGGACCATTTCCGGTAAAATGTGGATCACTTCCGGTAAGTTTCGGAGCACTTCCGGGAAGTTGTGGACCAACTCCGATCAGTTGTGTACCACTTTCGGTCAGTTGTGGACCACTTCCGGTAAGTTTCAGACCAATTCTGGTCAGTTGTGGGCGACTTCCGGTAAGTTTCGGACCACTTCCGATCAGTTTTGGACCACTTGCGGGGAGTCGCGGACAACTTTCGGGGAGTTACGAACCACTTCTATTAAGTTGCGGACCGTTTCCGGTAAGTTGGGAACCATTTCCGGAAAGTTTCGGAGCACTTCCGGGAAGTTACGAACCTCTATTTTTAAGTTGCGGACCGTTTCCGGTAAGTTGTGGACTACTTCCGGGAAGTTTCGGAGCACTTCCGGTGAGTTGTTGACAACTTCCAGTCAGTTTTGGACTACTTCCGGTCAATTTTGGAGCACTTCCGGTCAATTTTGGACCATTTCCTGTCAGTTGTGGAACACTTCCTGTATGTGGCGGAACAACAATACACCCTATTCGCACCCTACCATTATCAATCAGAAAAAGTAATCAAGATATGTTATATTAGATTACAATTGTAATCTGTAATCAGATTAACGATTACAAATGTAATCTGTAATCAGATTAACGATTACAAAAAGTAATCAGATCACAAATGTAATCAGATTACATTTGTACAAAAGTAATCAGATTACATTCTTGCAAAAGTAATCAGATTACATTTGTGCAAAAGTAATCAAATTACAAATGTAATCAGATTACAAATGTAATCAGATTACATTTGTAATCGTAATCGTTATAATCATTAATCTGATTACATTTTGCCCATCTCTGGTCATGATATGCGTTTTTCAGAATTTTTTTTTCCTGATATGACTTCATACATTGTTCTTTCTTAACTTCTTGAAAACTGTGGGTCGCAGTGGTGCAGTCAGGAAAGCAAAAGAAGTTTATTTTTAATGACAATGTCAAAACAAAACAGAAAAGTATAGTCCGATCGACACGAGAAAATTCTTTGACGCCGTTGTTATGGAAACGGGTTATTCCACTCAATAAGGAAGTTGCTTGGTCAGATTTTCAAAAACAAACAAGTGTTCCGTATGGTTTTTTGTATGGTAAAATTAAATATCTGGTCAGTTTTTCAAAAAAAGGACAGGTAATTAAATATTTTAATTTAAAAGTCGAGAAAAAAACACGTGACTGAAAACGTTTATTGTTTAAACTGTAGGATGACGTCAACAATAATACCATCAACTCCATTGCTTTTCAACAATGCCTATTTTAAGATGACGTCACATCCAAACTCTTGGCGTTTTCGCGCGCTTTTAAAAAGGGGATTTTTGTTAATTTTTTCGGCAATCAAAAAATTTCTTGATCGGCCTCAAATTTTGGGTAGTTGCTTATTTTTGCAAGAAGAATCGATTAAAAAAATAAAAAAAATCATGCAACTTAAACATTTTGTGCCAAATTTTGTGACTATCATTCAAATTTGAACTTCTTTTCACAGTTTAGTTTTCTGTCGAAGTTTTCCTCGTGGCGGTCAGACTATATATAAATAGGGTAGATACTACATAGCGTGGGAAAGAAAGAATGAAAGAGAAAAAAATAAAAGGAACCTTTGAGTGTTAACTGGAAAGTAATTTGTGTCTTTTGGTCAACTAATCTAATTCATTGTTAGTGAGAAGAGGAATTTAAGTGAGTACTCACACCGCTAACTGCACTAGTGATTAAATGGGAGTCAAACCACTGATTGGTGAAAAACTTGTTTCCCTTCTTTAACAGCCAATCAGAAGGGTTTTTTTTAACAAGCTTTTTTGGGCCCTTACAACTAATCACATAAATAAGGGCACTTTCTTTCAAAATTATCTTATTGCTACTTATTTTCCTATTTATGCTATTTACTGGCACTATTATGACTTGACTTTGGTTATTACTATTTAGATTTAGACTATTTATCTATTGCATCTCTTGTGGGTAATTGATCTAAATATTTCAAGAAACTTTTAAAGTTCTTTTTGCTGCAAAATAAAGGCAGTTTGTCTTGAGTCAGCGTTGCTCCCGTTAGAATCTCCAACTTTCTGCATTCGAGGTATTGCCGTGGCAGGACAGTCACAGATTATGTGCAGCGGTTCCTCCTCTTCTCCACATCGACACAGTATATCGTCACTTAGGTGGAATCGATTCAAATAGGACCCAAAGTCACCGTGTCACGAAAAAAACAGCGTGGCCACGAAGCCTGGTAAAATACCAACTTGGCATCTCTCTTCGATGTTGGGGAAGATAACTTTGGTGCCTTTACCCTTCTCAGTGGACCTCCATCGCTCGCTCCACCTTTCCTTCAATTGATGTTTTAGATGCTTATTGTAGAAGCTGATTGGTTTCCTCGAGAAATCTACTTCTGAATTTGTGGTTGCCCTTTTTGCCAGCTCATCTGCTTTTTCGTTTCCAATGGTGCCAACGTGAGCTCTGGTCCAACGCATGCAGACATGGTTGGGATTTCTTCTAAGGCGTCTCGTATATCGGAAACCAAGAGGTTCCGATTGCTCCTGTTGGTGGTGGCAAGAAGGGCAGACATTGAATCAGAGTACAATGTGAAGCTGATATTGTTTGCTTCAGCCCACTTAGATGCAAGCAGTATTGCATACAGCTCGGCTTGAAAGACGCTGCATCCATCCGCAAGTCTCGCCATTTGTTCATACACCTCCAAGCCGTTTTTGTAGACCACAAAAGCACTGCCTGTATGATTCGCCATCTGGGACCCGTCCGAGTAGATTTCATGCTCGTGACTCTCAGAACATGAAGGTGTTATAAAATTGGTCCGTAGTGCAGGGGGACCGTTGCTGACGGAGCAAACTGGTAGCTGGAGGTCACTCCATGTCAAATCGCTCTTTAATTTCCCCCTCTCGATCACGAATTTTAATTTAAGATCAATAGGTTCCAAGTTTGCCAACACCAACAAGTTTGTTTTATAGCCCTTGATGATTTTCAGGGCAAATAATCTCTGTGTTGATAGCAATCTGTTTTTCAGAGACTTCTTCAGCAATGCTTCCAACCATGTCGTGCAAGCGTACAAGAGCAGTGGTTCTATTGCACAAATGTAGATGTGCCGGACTACTTCACCTGAAAGACCCCATTGGTTGCTGGTAGGGCGAGCAATCATGTGAAACAACTTTTTGGCTTTATGAGTCACGTACTGAATGTGTTGGTTCCAAAGCATCTTTGTATCGAGGATTACTCCTAGATATTTTATTTCCTTGCCTAATTTTATAGCTGTCCCGTTCATTTGGAGGTTTATGCTGTGGATTCCTCGTTTTCTTGTTACTCGCATTGCTTGAGTTTTTGTGGGGTTAAAGTCCAGTTTGAATCTTCTACCCCAGTCTCTTACGATATGAATAGCCAAGTTAGCTCTCCGGACGCATGTAGTAGTTTGGATATCCCGTTCCGCCCCGTATGTTCGGGGCACTCGGGCAAACGCTACTTTGCTTGTAGCGATCTCGCCCGTCTCGTAGGATTCCGAGCGAGGTTTTCTTTTTCTTAAGTTGAAGTCTTCTTATAGTTTTTATTAGTACATGAAATTAATATTGACTCTCCGGACGCATGTGTCTAAATCCTCGAGTTGGCATAGAACAGTGTTTCCCAACGTGGGGCGCACGCCCCACTGGGGGGCAATATCATTTTCTAGGGGGGCAATTTGAAAATTTTCAACCAAATTGCCCCCCAGGTGGGACCAATCCAGGGGGAAAATTAAAAAATAACTTTTTAAATAAAAGTTTATCAAAATCTTATCATATTATTCTATCTGAGAATGTATGTCTGAAATCTGGACCAATATGTATCAAAACCAAGTTGAAACTTTGAAATCCTGTTTTTAGAGTCTAATTTCCAAGCCTTTTCTGGGGGATGACCCAAGATCTCTTTGTTTTTAGAACGCTTATATTTGAAACTTTTTTGTTCATCAAAATCTTTCCTAAAAATTTATATCCAAAATTTCCCAACTAGGGGTGCCAAACTAGTTAAAAACCTGCTTCCTAGAGTCAAATTTACGAAAATTTGCTGGGGGAGGACCCCCAGACCCCCCTTGGTACTTAGAACTTAATTACTCATAACTTGATTTAGTTCTTTAGCATGCAAATTCTACTTAAAAATGCTGTGATCATTAGACTTATTAAATATACATAGGAGGGAGGGGCTAAGAAATAATTTTGTCTCCCTCTCAAAATATATTTCTATATATGCCACGGAGACCGGGGGGCATGGAAAATTCAGAAATGCTTTGGTGGGGCATGGACCGGAAAAGGTTGGGAAACACTGGCATAGAAGAAAGGTATCGTCTGCGAAACTCTGATGGTAGCAATCGGCTGGTAGTCAGTAGATTATTAATTAGCGAGTACATTCCAAAGAAGAGGAGAACATTTTGCCCCTTGTGGGCATCCTCTTTGGACTGCAAGTGAAAACGACTGTATGAGAGAAAAAATATAATAAAATTGAAACTATTATACTGAAAGTATTTTATGTCACTTTCTGGTTAACTTATACACTGATAGTGTAGAGAAGAATAAAATAGAGAGAACGCGAAAGAATCAAAGAGGAAAACATAAATATGAACATGAAAAGTATTTTGCATCCTTTTATTTAATAATTCACTGTAAAAAAGCAATCAGTTAAAAAACTCAGAGCAGTTTGTGTTGATTGAATCTCTCTTGAATCTATCTCTGCAACTCCGATCATTAAAAGGTTAGGTGTTATCTCATTAGTTTGGAGCAAACGACCCAATTGTACTTGATGTGTGAATCATAAAGAGATTACGGAGAAAACCAAATCAAATCCAATTGCTGTCCATTTTGGTAGTTTCAGATATTATAGAACAAAGGTTATAAATTTCCATGAATGGACACTGATTTATTGAAAAAGAAATGAAATTGGTATTGTTACCCCACCCAATAATTTAGATTTTATTTATTTTTATTACCTTCATAAATTAATAATGTCAGAACGTTATATCGTTAGTTATATAATACAGTCGACTCCGCTTAATGTGATCATGGCTAATGTTATAAATCGGATAAAGTTATCGAAATTGACTGGTGCGTATTTTTTCTACTTATTTTAACGCAAAATGTATCATTTAATGTTATCAAAATTAGGGGAAATCCCCTAAAAACCTACTTTTCCCCCGTTTGTATATAGGGTAATTTTAATACCTAAACATTAAAGTGTTCCTTATTTTTAAAGATTGAAAAACTTTATACGACGCCCCCCCGTAAATTGTTCCATCATACAAATAAAGGATTTTTGCAAAATTTTAGCTCAATCAAAAAATGTTTCACCAGTGTCGCAAAAGCCTTGAAGTTTGAAAAAAAATGCTTATTAAAAAAAACTAAAAAAAAACAAAGATAAAACCATTACATTTTGTTATTGACTTTTTTATGAGAAACTAATAGAACAATTAGATATACACATAATTCTTAGGAATTTTAAAGAGAAATGCATGCACTGCACATATAATTATTTTAAAGTTGGGAACTATTTCTGCAAGATTTTGTACCAAATCTGTTAATTGTCGTATTTTCAGAAATTTGTGTGACATTTTTTGCATTAAATTTTATTTTCCACGTGAAATTTGGTAGAAATGTTTATTTTAAGAGTGAAAGAACTTCGAATTTTCTGTAAACAAATTTTTCAAAAAAAATTTTCTAGAACTGTCCATCCTAAGCGGGTATGTACAGTACTGGAAAAAAAAATCGACTCAGACCCTATATCTCCGGAACGGCTTGTGATATAAAGACAAATAAGGTATCATTTTTCATGATTTGAAATATTCTATATACAGAAAATTTTTCAAGTTCTTAGGGGGTCGTCTTCATATTAAACGAAGTACCAACTTTCGTTTTTCCTATGGGCGACATCAAAGATTAATCCAGATTCTGAAAGAGCACCCTCTAAAACCCCCCAAAACCAGTTTTCATGTCATTTGGTCCCCAAATGAAGCCAGGAGTGGGGGTTGAAGTTCGTTGAATTTACGTTGAAATCTCGTTTTTCATAGATTTTGATCCTTACAACCATTAACCCCACGCACACTGTAGGAAATTTCAATTAGAAAAATTTGCACCAATCTCATATCGCCAAAGACATACAACTTATGAAAATTACAGTAACCTTACGGTAACCATAATCTACTAACTGAAATCAACACATTTATTGTTTAAACCTTGATGTTGAACGTAGCCGTGTGGCCTAACGGCTAGTGTGCCTGGTTGCAAATCTTTATAGCCAAGTTCGAACCGCATAGCTTCTGTGTTCTTGTTTTGCTTTTGGAAGTTTGTGTATGCCTCGAACTTAAACTACCGATAGAGTTAGAATTAATAAGTTCTTATTTTTTATTCTATTAATTTCAGTAAAAGGAAAATTAACCTATTTTTTTGTGCATGTAATATTTTTTATTTGTTTTTAAAATTTGATGATATTTTTAAAAAGTTTACAAATTAAAAATCTTTAAAATACAATTTTTTCACATGAAAAAATTTTGAAACGATACTTAACACATACTTTTGAAACAATACTTAATTATTCGACTAAAAATTTCACCTGCATTAAATTTGAAATGGTTTTGAATTACGCGAATAAAGTTTCAAAAAAGAGTATTCGATATAAAGATTCGAATTCATGACAGATTTCATGCAGATATTTGTGGTTTTAAATATAAATCTAAGGTCAAGAAAAGTCGTCGCTTAATAGGACGGTCTCTTCTTACATGCATTGTTTATTAAAAGAAATTCAACGTTTTATCTTTGATATTAAATGTTATCAAGACATGAATTAATTTAACCATGACACAAATATCATCGTGTTGCTGAATTTTGGATCATACATCTTTCCCATATGATGAACCCCAGGGTTAACACCATCTCTTTGCCTATAAGGGAAGGTACCCATACTACGTGACCCATTTAGGGGAGGGAGGGGGGTCTTCAAATTACCACGCTCGGTCACAGGGGGGAGGGGGGGGCTTAAGGGTTTGTCCCGTAGTCAATTTCTTCTAGTCAATACGACAAAATTAAGCCAAATTAATTATTGAAATTTGCCAACTTAAGACTAATAAGGCAAAATTAATTATTAAAATTAGACAAATTAAGCAAAATTAATTTTTTCAACTTTCTGTTTGCAAAAAACGATGTCAAACCGTATTAACGAATTACAACGTGAAAACTAGAGGGGGAGGGGGGTCTTGGCATATACTACGGATGGTCACCAAGGGGGAGGAGGGTAAAAATGGGTTTTGTAGTATGGGTACGTTCCCTAACTGGCACATCCATGGGTTGCACCAGCCGCCTACCCCTACAGTAGTTTTCAGGGGTAAGGCAAGCGGCGTATTAAATCTACCTTACGCAGCCAGAAGGCTCAATGCTTGGAATTAAAGTTGACTTACATAATTAACTAATAATAAATAAAATAGTGGTGACTACAAAATAAAAAATTAACACTATAATAAAAATTTAGCTACCACTTTTTAATTTAATATTTTTTTTATACGTAAAGTCAAAGTCAATCATTTCTTGCATTCAACCTGGAATTGGGAAAACAGCAGATCCATCAGCTATTGTCACCAAATATGGATGATATCGTTCAGTGGCGTATATAGAAATTTATTTCGGGAGGGGCCCAAAATTATTTTTCACCCATTATACACATTATATTTCACCATTCATTAACCAAATTTATTACGTCCAATGTAACTTTTTTTATATTTTTTGTTACAATCTACATCTAAGAACTTATTATATAACAAAGTTGTGAGTACTTTTGTTCCAAGTACCAAAGGGGGGGTCTGGGGGTTCTCCCCTAGAAATTTTTTGAAAATTTGACCCTAAAAACAGGGTTTCTACTTGGTTTAGGTGCACCCAATCTTAATTTTGGAAGTATATTTTGAAAATTTGTATATTTGAAAATTTGTCCCTAAAAAACAGGGTTTTAGCTTGTTTTGGTACACCAAGTCCGAATTTCGGGGGGGGCCAGGGCCCCCTCGGCCCCCCCCTTATATACGCCACTGATATCGTTGGTTCTTACCGGTATCGAATTTGGAAACTAATTTTGAAAACGTTAAACTAGTTTAAGTGGGATAGATGAGGTTAAATAGAAATAGGGACTGAACAGGTTGAGTTTGAAAAATTTAACATTAATTAATATGCTGATTTTTATTGAGGCTCAAGAAAAATCAGCATGCCAATTAACGTTCAAATTTAAAAACACAAACAGAAAAAAATATCCAACCCCTAAAATAAAACTCCAATATCCCTTTCCAATTTCCCAATCACCCCCCCATATTTTCGGCAGTAAAAAACGTTCCCAACTCCCCTCCCCCCAACTCTCTCTCTCTCTCTCTCTCTCTCTCTCTCTCTCTCTCTCTCTCTCTCTCTCTCTCTCTCTCTCTCTCTCTCTCTCTCTCTCTCTCACTCACTCACTTTATGGTAATTATTAAAAACTTTACAAAGATGAGTAAAATAAACTTTTTGCCCTTGATGTGATGATGCATTTTTAATTTTTTCCTTAAAACCCCAATTGTTTAAAATATCAAGAAGCTCCAAATCGTCGATATGATTAAAGTTAATTAATTTTAATTCATCAAGTTTATTAACTTTCAAATTTAATGATTGACTAGTCAACATGTTTCATATTTATAATTTGGTATCTTATTCATCAAGCACATAGGTTCAGAAACTTCAATGTTTATCCTTAAAAATTAATAAACTCTGTATCCAACCTAATGAAGCATAACTCGTAATTAATTACTAAAAAAATGACTGCAGAATCATTAAAATCAGTAATTGAAAATTTTTCTACTCCTATATGTATAAGCAAATTTTAAACTTTGTAATTGCCTTAATTTTTCAAGATAAGTTAGTTTTCGTAAGTGGAAATTGAAAATTATTAGAAACATCGATTAAATGCTAAAAATACATCAAAAAATCAATCTAACTATCTGTATTTAAGTATTTTTATAGGAATTTTTGAGCCGCAAAAGCCTGATTTATTGTTTCATTAATTAGTTAAATTTCTAGCTCTTATCAACAAAACCACTTTCATAATTTAGCGTGATTATTTAATATCTTTATTTAAATTTTTATTCCCTTTTTTCCAGAATTAAAAAAATGTTAATTTTAAATAACTCTCAATTAATTATTATTATTTGTAAACGAACGGCAATAAAAATTGTATAAATTTGTTTTAAAGGCTTTAGTTTTTAAAAAAAGTATTCAACATCTATTCAACTTTGTGTTTGCCTGTATCCCTATAGGTTAACCTTGAACAATGAGACATGCGGAATTGCGGGGCAGAACCTGCAACCCATGATCACTCTACCAAGTGGGCTACCACTTAAGGGTATTCTAATTGGAAGACGAAATTGCGCCAAAATATAGATAAATAGCGAAATCTGCTTTTATTTTTGTAGGAATTGTGCCAAAACACAGATAAGTAGCCAAATCTGTTCTAACTTTACTAGAGAATTTTAAACGATTGTCGCCAATCTTTCCTCTTTGAAGTTAAATTACCAAAGTTTTCAAACCCCCTTCCTGGCTTTGTTTGACCCCCAAACAACACGAAACTTGGTTTTTGGGGGTTTTAGAGGGTGCTCTTTCAGAATCTGGAAAAATCTTTGATGTCGCCCATAGGAAAAACGAAAGTTGGTGCTTCGTTTAATATGAAGACGACCCCCTAAGAACTTGAAAAATTTTCTGTATATAGAATTCTTCAAATCATGAAAAATGATACCTTATTTGTCTTTATATCACAAGCCGTTCCGGAGATATAGGGTCTGAGTCGATTTTTTTTTCCAGTACTGTACAGCTGTCAAATCAGACTTAAGGGGAACAATACCTCCCGTTAATAACTTACCTCCCACATCAGCCCCAATTAAGATTTTAATTTCTTTATCTACAAGGTTATTATAAATATCTTTATCCAAATCAGTAAGCTTAATACCGTATCCACGTAACTCTTTTAACCAAGGACCTGATGGTATCTTTTTAACTTCAGAACAAATACGTTTTTGTTCCAACACATTCAATCTACACTTATAGGTGTTAGAAACATCACTTAAATTAATCAAGTAATTCTTATATACACTTTCATTAGTTTCTATACCACCAAATAGAGACTGCTTTAGCTTAACTTCACCAGTTGGATCATAGTTAAGACTTTTAACTACATCTGAACTTATGTACGATTTCATACTTCCCGTATCAAAAATAGCTCTCACAAACAGTTCTTTTGAACCGTTATACAATCTTACAACTAGAGTTTGGAGAATTACATCAGAAATTAGTAAATTGTTACTTAACGTACTACTAACTATACTTTCCTCAACCTCTTTACTCGAGGTGAGTGCTCCTGGACACAAAATAGCAAAATGACGACGTTTACATACAGAACACTTATGTCCTGCCTTACATGAATTTGCTCTATGAGTCCCTCTTTTTAGGCATACAAAACATGCATTTTTCTTTCTTAGAATATCCTTTTTAGCTTCTAAACTTAAATTGGATACTTCATTACAATTCTCAGATGCATGCAAATTATCACAGAAAACACATTTATTATTAATTTTCTTAAACTTATTGTTATCATAACCAGCGTTTAATAATTCGTATGCAGTAGGTACGAAAGACTTAGGATCCGAATGTTTACTGTTACTTTTCTTAGAACTAGGCTTATCTACACTAAAAGATTCTTTAGCCATTTTAATCCTAAATTCAGATTCTACTTCGTTCTTAACGAAATCTATGAGTAGATCTAGATCAGTCTTACCTTGCACATTTACTGATGATCGTTGCCTTTCCCACAGAGCTATTATGTCGGCAGGTAAAGCTGATTCTACCATCGGGAACAGGACCTCAGCGTATGTATCTTTGGTAAGGCCAAGGGATTCGAGAGCTCTCAACTGAGTTTGCAATCGATCGTAAAGCGTCGCTAGATCACCTTTCTGCTTTGAAATCACAAGTTGCAGCAAATCCCTTATGTACACCTGTATCAATACTTTCTTCTGACCGAAGCGCTCCTTGAGGTACTCCACAGCTCTTGGATAGTTCTGGGGGCTAGCAGGAAAGCTGTCCACAATAGCTCTAGCTTTTGAACCAGGAACTGTAGCTTGGATTAGGTACTGAAACTTGTCCCCGTCATAGATCCTCGGATCATCATGTATTTTCACAAATTGAGCCCAAAAGCTCAGCCACTCTCTCGGATTTCCATCGAACTTCTTCAATTCTATTTCAGGAAGCTTGACGTGTCTAACTTCACTAAAAGAGACATCTAGGTCATCATTCTTCTTAGAACGTAAAATCTCTCGTTGTTTCGTCTTCATCTTGTTTGCTTTCACTTTCAAGCTGATAAACCGATCTTCGTACTTCTCCCGGGAGGCGTATTCCGTGTCGTAGATTTCCTGCGTCGTTGCCGCTTTTTGAAGTTCCTCCAGGTATTCATCTTCAGCTCTTCTTAACTGCTTATATTTTTCGGCTAGCTGCTCAAAAGCTATTTCAAGATCAGAGACATCATCTTCCGTGAATTCTGCTAGGTTTAGCAGTTCCTCCAGCGTATTGGCCGATTTAGTAAACACGCCTCGTAAAGTCGTCCTTCTCTGCAGAGTTGCCATCTTCTTACTTTGCAATCGTATTCTTAAACGTAATTATTGCACGTATTTGCTGCCGGAACATCCGCGGGAATACCTTACTCCCGTATCCTGGCTGGCTCGCCACTTATATTTTATGTCGTAAATAGGATTCCAGGAAGACTCTTGAAACGTTCCGGTTTTAAACGAATGGCATTTATTTACAGATATTTACAAGTATATATAGAAAATTAAAATGCAATGGTTACAGTTACAAAGATTTTTGACAGAAGGTGCCGCACTGGGGCTTTCAAAATAATACAAACACGCATTTCAGATGCGTCATGGGCTTTCACAAAAGATCTCGCATTTCAGTTGCGACACCTATAATCTAATTTAAATAGCAAGACGTTGGGTCGTTTCGCTCTAAACCGCTTAGTATCCATTCACATAGTCGAAACATATTTATATTCCGAATTTTTTTTCAAAGTAAAACGCCTATAAAGATGTCCTTTGCTGTAAACTTGTTGTTAGTTAATACTTTTAAGTTTTATAAATTTGAAACAAGTGATATCTGTAGAAAACTGCATTTTAGAAATTGAAAGCTTGGGAAGAGCTTTTATTCTTATTTCATTAAACTTTTTCATATGAAAGTACTAATTTACACCAAATGAAACCTTTCTCATTCACTTGTTTTACATTAATCAATTGTTTCTTGTGTAAATAATTTCAAAATTCAGCCAAAAATAAAATTGACAAAAAAAATTGTGAACCTTGAAAAAAATTTCAAGCATTTTGACTTTTTTAAGGGTAGGAGAGATACAGCAGTTTTCATACATATTATAAGAGGGGGGTTGCGGTTTGCGTATCCGTTCTGAAAAGGGGGATTGGGTGAAGTAATGACCAAAAACATGCATATTTGAACGGCCTCACATGAACATGATTTGATTGGGATATGTTTGCATCACTTATAAAATGCACGCGTACCCGTACACCCAGGAATGAAATAATTAAGTTTTTGTCGAATATGACGTCACATTATGGATAAATTAAGGTTTCGTTTGGTATAGTTCTTTGCACATTTTTTATGTACTACACGTAAAGGAATAGATCTGTGTAGAGTTTCGATGGACTTACTGAAACATCCTGTGTAAAATATGCCCTCAAAAGGGGAGGCATGAAGGTAAAGTTAAAGCATTCGTGTACTATTTTCTTTACTTAACATACTCCTTCGAATTTTCCTGATTATGAGAAGGAGAGGAGGTTGGAACTTAAAAGTTTATACCAAATAATCAAGCGATAACTCAATTTTTACACCTTAAGTTCTTAGATTTTCATGAAATTTTATATGCTCAATATATGCGCAGAGGTAAGGAAAATGTCAATTTTTATCCGATTCTATAAGTTAGTTTCCGAGTTATGACTGTTTATGGGAACTTGTGTAAAGTGATTTTTAATCAAAATCTCTTTACGTTATTTAAACCATGCAAAAAGACTCTTAAACCCCAAACCCCACCAATTTTTTTACAGTATTTGAAAGCAAATTTCCTCTTCTTTCTTGAAATGTCTAGTTTATTGGAAAATAGTCATGTAGATTTTTTGCTTCATGCTCTTTTTAATACACTACACACTATGAAAAAAAAATTTCATTTTGTGTGTTTAAGCGACATTTTAACCATGATAACGTGTTTCAACCTTAAATTTCATTCTGACATCCTATTTTCTGTGACTAAATAAATGAAATCTTAAGCTTCTACCTATAAAAATAAAAATTTGGAAAACGCAATTGAACACCAGCCCGAGTCGTCCGCTCAAAGTAAAGATGGGAATAACTTGAAACAGTCTTAACTCTGAAACTAATTGATAGAATAATTGGATAATAATTGGTACTTTCCCTTATTTTTATGCAACATTGAGCATACAAATTTTCAAAAAAATCTGCGGTAGGTGGGTGTATCACCCTGGATGATTTGGCATGTTATCAGGTTATCACCCATACCAAAACAAGTTGTTTATTAACACATAATTACGTGATGTTTTTAAGATCAATTTTCCAGAAATTCTCCAAAGGAAGACCCCTAGACCAATCTTTTGGTATTTGGTACTCGATTATTCACAACCTTTTTAATATTAAGTTCACATAATTGAATTTAAAAAATTATTTGCCCCTCCCAAAACCAAATCCTGGAAACAGTCATCAACTCATTTATTGTCGTAACAAGTAAAATGCGAGATAAAGGGGGGAGTAGTATGTATTGTAATACTATACCCCAGGGATGGCCAACCCGCGGCACCCGTGCCACAAAGTGGCACGGCTGAGTAAAACCAGTGGCACTCGAAGATATTGAAAACAAAAAATGGGAAAATAACAACGTGATAACATCAATGAGGTTTCAATGCTCCCTCAATCTCCTCTTTACTAAGTTTTCTGAGAACATAATTATATTTTTACGGTTTTACAATATGAATAAAATCTTAAACTGTAAAATTTCATTTGGGCTAAATATTTTTTGGTGCTTAAAAATTAAGTGGCCTATTTACCCCAATTTTAATTTTCTAATTAGTTTTAGAACCAGCTTTATATAAGATAGCTTAAAACGTGAATGGTTCTCTTTTCATTGAGGCCCTACTAAACTTTTTCTAAAATTATTGATTTTATTTATTTTCAACGCACGTTAAAAGTCAGTTTTCAATAAATTTCTAAAAATTTCCCCTTTTATATTGCTTTAAAATATACACAATGCAGATTTGCTTAAAATTCCCACTATCACTCTATAAACGAATATTTTTTTTATTTTTTGGTACATTGAAAGTGGCACGCATAATTTTTGTTTCCTAAATAGTGGCACGCTTCCGAAAAAGGTTGGCCACCTCTGCTATACCCTAACCGGAAAGCAGATATGACAGTTACCTGTAAAATACTCACCACTAAATATATTTATCTGAATTGTATAACTATAAATTTAGGTAAGAGTTGATTGGTGATTATCTAGCTGTAATATGATCTAGAAAAGATTATGCGTTATAAAACGTATGATTAATGTAAAAAATCGAGAAATGAGGCAAGACGCCACGAAGAAAACCCGACAGAAAAATAAAACTTAAGTGTGAGTCACGAAACTTTCATTTTTTTTCTCAAGGTATCAAAAAATGCCTATTTTGTACCATTTGCTCCTTTTTTGTCTCGAAAATATCTTTTCTTGAAAAGCCAATGGTGGATATCCATAATGACGTCACATGAAAATCTCTTCACTTAAATTCTCGGTAGCATAATGCTACAGACGGACCTGGAATAACAAATCAATTACAATCATCTTGAGTGTCGTCCCTGAGAAGTCGGTGTCCGTCAGTTTTAGAGGTCAAAAGCGATGGATCTGGACAATGTGATGGAAGGAACAAAGTCATTTTCATTCAATCCCGGTTTATTAAAGGAAGACGTCGTTTGAGACATCTATCTGCTCTTGAGGAGAATTTTGAGGCAAAACGAGAGGTTCAATCTCCGAAAGGTTAACACACACTTATATTAGTTAGTTGAGATTGGTGGCTTGATCGTTTTCTGTAATAATGCGTCAAATATTAATTTTAAGTACATTTAATGAGGGTATATTTCTTTATGTGCTATTCCGAATATTGTATTTTTCGGTTCAGAGTTTTTTTGTAAAGGATATACGATTTACAAAGTGTGAAAAGATCTCAACTATTTTAAGACCGCTAAGCCTAAAATTAGAACCTTTATATACCACTATATATGGGGGCTGGGTGTTATTTCAACTTCCGTTTTGCTCCTGAAAAAAAGATCGTTCCTGAAAAAACGGAATTTCGAAATTATTTTGCTTCTTGTTGGTAGGTACCTTGACGATCAATTGGCATATTTTTTGTAAAAAAATCGGTTATTTTCTTTTTATTTGAGATGTACACAACAGAAAAATTCAAGTATAGTGTTACATCAATAAAAAAGTAAAATACAAATGCATTCAATTTAAATTGCAGCTAACACATTAATGTAGCAGAAGAGATAATTTGGATTTTAATTCATTTAACGACATATTTAAAGTAATATTCAATTGATCAGATAAACTATTAAAAACTTTTCAATATAATTGAATTTTATAAGTAGTACTGTAAACAAACGATAATTTCGAGAAGATCTTTTAGTACTATGGCTATGAAATTATAATCAATCATATTGTTAAGAACTTTATAAAAAAACATTTCATAGAAAAGTTCACATACGCCTAGATTTTAAACAATGAATATCCAAAGTATTGAAGAGATACTCGGACGAAATATTGATTGACGATGAAATGAAAACACATATTAACACAAAAATTTGGTTTGAGGTTTTTCAATAACTTTATTAGTAATGGAGTTTACAAGCACGCTCCACCAACTTTTTCCCGCCTTTTCTTATAATTTATTCTATTTTCTAGGTAATCTGGCGTTTGGTGACGTCATGCCGCTGCGCAGACTCTTCTTAAAGTTGAGCTTACTATGCGCTTCCGTGTTGCCATTGGTCAGTGCACTCCACTCTCCGATGAACTGGCCAATCAGAAGAATGAGCAACGTGTCCGGTGATATCATACTCGGTGCACTTTTTCCAATTCATGAAAGGGACTCCAAATATGAATGTGGGCGACTACAGGTAATATAAATTACGCTTAAAATATTCAATTATAGAAAGATTTACTATGTAATAATTCCAGAGAGGAGGTTATGGACCCTGCGGGGTCAGGTGTTCCATGTAACATGTAACAATAAAGAATATACAGGGTGTCTCAAAAGGTTGGTGCAAAACTTAATAACATGCAAGTCTCCCATGCCATGACAAACAAGATTTTCTTTGGAACTCATGTCCGCAAATGTATACTGTGTCCGCTAGTGGACAATGTTCGCCGGTGAAGAGCAGCGTTTAACTCTTTTGTTCTACGGAAAACTTCAATTATCATTACGTATGGGGAGAGATCGAGCACCCTTGAAAACTCCTGTAAACCAAATCTCATTAAATTTTGCTGGTAATTAGCATCAGAGAAAATAGCAATATTTTGTAAACCGTCTTCAAATTAGGAAGCAATTGTCTCTGTTTAGGAATTTTCGAGGGTGCTCTCCCCGAATATGTTATTATAATGGTTTAATGATAATAAGTTTTCCGTAGAATAAAAGAGTTAAGCGATGACCCTTCACCGGTAAACATGTTCTCTAGGGGATGCAGTTTACATTTGCTGAAATCCTATGAAAATCTTTTGTTTGTCATGGCATGACAGACCTACATGTTGGCATGTTTATCATGGCATGTCAGACCAGCATGTTAGCATGTTTGTCATGGAATGCAGACCTGCAGACCAAACTTTTGAGACACGCTTTATAAAGCGGGGCAGCGGCGATTGAAGGTTTAAGAACCGCTGATCTAGATAGAAGATCGTTCCCCAATAATAACCTGAGTTTCTTTGCCAAACAGGACGAAGGCATCCACCAACTGGAAGCCCTGCTCTACACCATCAAGAAAATCAACGCTGACCCCAAGCTCCTCCCAGGAATCCGACTGGGGGTGCTGGCGCTCGACAGTTGCGACTCTGCCGCCTACGCTCTGGAGCAGACCTTGGACTTCATCAAGGGGTTCATCTCCCGCACCGACGCCCACCGGGAACGGCAGTTCCGGTGCGGGGACGGTTCGGCGCCCTCCTTCCGCGACGGCAGCTTCGACCGCGTCGTCGGAATCATTGGGGGACAGTCGTCGTCCGTGTCCATTCAGCTCGCCAACCTGCTGAGACTTTTCCGGGTGCCACAGGTGAGTCACATAGTTTTTGATTGTCGGTGAGATAAGTCATGGTCAAGTAGACTCGTAAGGTCGTTTTAAGGCTGTATTTACCTCTAATTTGACCTCAGGTTAGCCTGGAATCAAGCTTTTTCGAGAATTGAAGGGCTTGGTGGATGGAGGGGATATGTCACAAGGCCTGTCCCAAAAGTAACGAGACTGAATTCCCTAATTCTGACTGGAATTCAGTCTCGTTACTTTTGGGACAGGCCTTGTAACATATCCCCTCCATCCACCAAGCCCTTCAATTATGATTGGCTTAGAACTTGGTTCGGTACTTACGTATTATTCCGTCGACCAGTGGCGGATCTACGGGGGGGGCTTTCGGGCTGAAGCCCCCCCCCAAAAGTCAAACATTTTACTAAGTTTGTCAGAACGCAAAAAATCTATATCCGAAATTCGGATGAGGCGTCCCAAAACGGAATGAAAAAGTGGGTTTTTGGGCCAAAATTTCCAAAAAATTTCGGGGGGAGGACCCCCAGACCCCCCTTTCAATGGTTTTAGTTGGATAATTCGCTACTTTTTCCGTATTTCCATTAACAAGAAGATTCAATTGGATCATGAAAATTCTTAGCCCCCCCCAAAAATCAAATCCTGGATCCGCCACTGCCGTCGACCGATCAGCGACCGTCAAATTCAGCGGTACAGCTATTGAACTGTCAATGTGCTTTGATAACGGTTTCAGATTCAGCGGCATGGTCGACGGGATAATACGCAAGAACCCTTGTTTCCTTTTTTTTTAACTACCAATTAGAAGATTTGATTGCAGGCAGGTTAACCTTAGGTTAGGTTAGTGGTGAATGAGGCCGTTACAACCCGCGGTTTTATGCCCCCGAGTAGAAAGAGGAGCTCTTCGTGTGAACAAATGGGTAAAACTACAGAGAAAAACCATAACAGTCCAAGTAGCACACTCATCCAAAATATATCAAGTTTACGTAACTGCAACTAGAAGTAAACGAAAATTGGCCCTACATGACGAAAATTGAACGAATCTTGAACATTTGTGCTGCTTGGAAGAGGGTCCAAAACGCTATGTTCAGGTGCCATGGTATGATAGAGGGCAGCACAGCAATAGAAAATGTCTCTGATCGGCAGAGAGGTAGGCAGTACCATAGAGTTAGGAAAGAAGAATAGAGGAGGAATCGGGTCCGATTTCAACGGAAGCGAGCGATCCCATGACTGCCTAGCATGTCAAAGCTATGATTTACGAGATTTCACGCTATTTGGCGAGGTTATCGCGCTGTTTGGCACGGCGCTCAGAATATATATGTTACCGTTAAAGTATGAAATCCGTTATTTCATAGAATACCTAGTTATTTCATGAAATAACTGATCGTGTCCGTTAAAGCGTATAATTCTCTTGTATTTCATGCTTTAACTAGTTATTTCATAGAATAACGATTTGCAGCCCGTTAAAGTGTAAAATAATCGGTATCCGGTCAAAATCCCGACAAGCCACTTGCCCGACAGCCGTAATCCTGACAGAGCCGAAATCCCGACAACCCAAAATCCCGACAGGGTTGAAATCCCGACAACCCAAAATCCCGACAGGTCGAAATCCCGACAAGCCACTTGCCCGACAGGTCAAAATCCTGACAATCAATTGCCCGGCATGTAAGTTGCCAGATAACTCATATTGGTCTCTACTTTTAAGTAAGGGCATTCTATTTAAGTTTTATGTTGCTTGACCACAGGTCAAGATTGCTCTTTTTGGCTAAAAATCAGTGTAAAATAATGATGAAGTTGGTAAATAATATTTTTTATTTCCTATATTTATATAGCATGTCTTTTTTGTTCGGGCTGACCATTGGTCAATCCAGTTAACTTTTTGGTACTGCTATGCTTTGGCAGTGAAGTAGGTCATGTAGGGGCTCAAACCAAATGCCTTTAGACGAGTAACATTTTGGTCTTGACCACTGGTCAATATATCTTGACCAGTGGTCAATCCAGTTTTTCTCGCTGTTATCAGCTTTTCTTACCTTCTCTTTCTGTCTCGCTGTTTTTTTAGGGGGGTCCCTGACCTTGTGTTTTTCCCATTGGACCGTTGGTAACTGTTGAATTTTTTTGACTTTATATTTTAACCAAAACTGACAATATAATAGGACACCAAATTTTTAATTTGTGTTTAAGCGAAAAATGTTCGTATGACTATTGACCAGCTAATTATGCCGTTAGAGAGGCTTCCAGATAAATAATAGTTATTAAGCCGAAAAATTCAGAAATTACCAATGGTTAAATGGGAGTAACACAAGGATAGGAACCCCCCCCTAAAAAATAACAGCGAGACAAAAAGAGAAGGTTGGAAAAGCTGAAAACAGCGATAAAAACTGGATTGACCACTGGTCAAGATATATTGACCAGTGGTCAAGATCAAAATGTTACTCGTCTCAAGGAATTTGGTTTGAGCCCCCACATGACCTACTTCACTGCCAAAGAAAAGCAGTACCAAAAAGCTAATTGGATTGACCAATGGTCAGCCCGAACCAAAAAGACATGCTATATAAATATAGGTAATACAAAATATTAGTTACCAACTTCATCATTATTTTACACTGATTTTTAGCCAAAAAGAGAAATCTTGACCTGTGGTCAAGCAACATAAAACTTAAATAGAATGCCCTTACTTAAAATTGGAGACCAATATGAGTTATCTGGCAACTTACATGCCGGGCAATTGATTGTCAGGATTTTGACCTGTCGGGATTTCGACACTGTCGGGATTTTGGGGTGCCGGGATTTAGGGGTAGAATCAAAATAATCTATATCATATATCTCGCACGACTAATACATTTACCTTCCATTTACCTACTGCATTTATGAACTATTCCAGGCCACAGGGAATTAATTGATTGTAATTCCAAGTGTCATTTTATTAATCCTCGTTGTAAAAAAGGATTTTATGGTACGTTTCCATAAATACCATTTATACGCTGCATAAAATAGATAAATTCCTTCTTTTTTCATTTTAATTGTCTACTATATCATTAGTTTAATTTCATTTTAAATAAATTGCTTATTTTACACTTTAACTGTCTATCATTAGTTATTTTATAGAATACCTAGTTATTTCATAGAATAACTAGTTAAAGTGTAAAATTAATTACATATTACACACTTTAACGGACACAATCAGTTATTTCATGGAATAACTAGGTATTCTATGAAATAACTGTATTATATACTTTAACGGTAACATATATATTTTTTGTTGCCTTATAAGTTTCGTATTTTTGTATCAATGCTATCGAATTTTTTACAGTTAAAATATAAATTAGTGATAGCTTCTGTTTTTAAAGGTTACATTTTATTTAAGTAATTTTAATTCCAGTATCTGTTATCTGAAACATAAATGAAATTAACACTACTCTATATCCTATTCTAATTCACAACGATAAAGCACACGCAATATTTAAAGGAAAGCAATTTTAAATTGATGAATACAAAAATTAAACTGTTACTTTAAGTGGTTAGAAAGATTTAAAAAATAGTTAATTAATTATGCTTTAACATAGAAGTGCATAAATTGTGTAATTTGAATAGCGAATTACATCCGAAAACATACAGGGAAGAAGTTTATGGATTTGTGAAGTGAATTATCACTTTGAAATTTGATGGTCTACTTTTTACCTTATTTAGCTTGGAGACTCTTCCCCTTTCTCATTAAAACTCGTTAACCCCCTCTACTTATCACTTCGCGATCTTAGCAAACAATGTTGCAAAAACCGAAAAGGCACCGAAAAGCTTGAAACTTCAAAATATAAATACCCAAAAAGTAATAGGAAAAAGAGTGACGGTAATCTTCATTCTTAAGAGTATGTGGCTTCACAATAATATTTTTCTGAAAATAGGGGGGTCTTATGCCATAAAACCCCAACCAACCAATCTGCTGATTACAGTTTTTTTAATGGCAAACTCGCAACTGAAAAAATATTTTCGAATTAAACATTTGATGGCTTTTGAACTAGTAAATTAAATTAATAAGATTACATTCTACTGATTAGGTTTTGTGTTATGAAATTTCAAGGATATCAAAGAGAAAATGTTTTTAAACTGCCCCAGTGATGGAGACAATTATTATTACATTATTTTATTGAGGAATTAAAATTCTAAAAGAAGTACCCAAATCTTGTACAAATATCCATAATAATATTATTAACAATATTGTTACAAAAATTACATAAATGTAAATATTGGTAACTTATTTTGATAAATTTAGCATTAATGTAGCAGCAATCTAAAAATAATCTTTACAATATGGCAAAAAAAATCCACAGAATTTTTAAAAAATCACAATTATTTAGAAACTGCATCTCAATAATTGGAATATGCATTTATATTATTCCTTAATAATTATTGGAAATTATCTTCTTGAATTCTTGAGAAAGAGGTAAAATAAAAAATAATAACGCGCTAAAATTAAACCCGCACCAACACAAAACAAGCGCCAAGCTCGATTGCCAACGGCCGCCAAAGCTCATTTCATGACTTAACTTCGTAAAAAACAATTTTCAACCAGAAATATTGATTTGAATGACTCAAAAACACATCCAATCTAGTCACAAATCTTCATTTTATAATACTAGAAGTAATTTAACTGAAATTCTGTCAAATTTAATCGAATATAGCTCCGTGAAAGTCGAACGAACTCGGCGCGAAGTTTTTTAAAATCCCATTCATAAAAATGTTTCGGAGATATTATAAATTTTTAAGCTCAGAATAATTAGTCTTTTCCTTCTACATCATAAACAGGTGTTTTTTTTCATTTTCCGATCATTTTTCTATGAGTTATTACGATTTTTCACCTTCGAAATCGACGCGTCTATGGGAGCTCCAATGTTAAAGAATTCTTTTTGCCTAGCATTGATCTTTGGAACACAGGGTTGCCGTCCATGCCGTCTCTATTATTCTTATACCTCTATGGGCAGTACAATATGGAGATCAAAGCTGTCATTGTCTGTGGTGTGTGTTTATTCAATCTGTTAATCTCAAAGGGGTGTATTAGAAGATTCGACGTTTGGGGATTCTCTTCCTCCTGATGCGATCCCAGCGCCAACAGGGCCCTGGCATACCCCATGCTATTTCGATTTCCATTTTCGCCTATGGCCATGAACTCTCGGTTCTGGTAGTTTTGGTGGGTTTAGAGTAGGCTTTAGGTATGACAAGACCCTAAATCGCAGGGTGTCACTTTAAGTCGAGTCTACTCTGACTGGTTGGCTGAAATTTCTTTTGGCAGTTTTTTTAATGAAATAATAATCGTGGATAAAACTCAGGAACTGCAGAATCCTACAACTGCTCCAGTGGTGATTCTGTATCAATAAAACTTATAACATCTTCCGAGAAAATTCCTCGTGTATTGTTTTTAATATCACAAAGTGCAATATAATAAATTTTAGAATACGAATATTTCCTTAAAAAATTAAGAAAAAGTTAAATAAATCATAAATGAATTAAATAGAATTACCTTAGCTTACACTCGCCTCGGGAATTACAGATTTGACTTTTTACAATCTTAATGCATGGAAGGATTTCCATTTGCTACCACGCCAAAGTCGGTTATTTAAGTATAAAGAATATTAACAAATTTGTATCAGATTATTTAAAAGTTTTCGGAATCAGGTGTTTCTCAAACGTGTAAGATTATCAAGTAACTTGCTCTGACTCACTCACTGAAAATCGCCCATTCTTGTAAAGACCGAAATAATATTAGATTTGTATAGAATCGTGAAAATAACGTATTCAAAAGTAGCAACTTACAAAATAACTACCTTATCAAAGAATAACGAAAGTTTAAGAATAAATTTGCATTCAAGAAGTGAATTAATCCTTTTAAAATTCACGGTTCTGAAATATCTCCGTAGCCGTATCTCTCGTTCTCGGCGATATTCTTTCACTATGCATTCAATATGTGAAAAGTAACGTCTGTGATAAATCACGGATCTGTAATATCTGCCTTATCGTTCTCGGCGATATTCTTATCTACTAGAAGCAAGTAACAGCTATAGTCTGTTCATTTAGAATTGGCGCCTGAAACAGGATCAAAAACGCTCAATAATGCCTAATAACGTTCATCATTTAACTTTAGTGACCCATTCTTTTACAGTGTTTTAAATACCACTGTTTAGTCTGCTTTATCATTGCACAAGAAAAATTTGTCGATGATAATTACAATAGTAACTGCTTCTAATACATTTTGTCTCAGGCGCCAATTCTAAATGAACAGACTATAGTTATTCGATCCATCTCCAGTAATTATAGATGCTTCAAAAATTACTCACCACTAAATAAATAAAGAAATCTATAAATATATATAGAATTTTAAAATAACTTGTACAGTAGAAACATCAATAGTTGCTATTAATAAATCAGTTTTTAAACGTCGCAGTACGTATGATTGATGTTATAAACCCTAACCATTTACCTACGGACTCTACGGTGTTATCATTATCTGCAATACAGTTTACGTGCAGATGTTTTTGATTTTCTAATTAATAATGAAGTTATATAAGGTGTGGCGTCTCAGGACTCGAACTCTTTCCCTTGATCCCTGTGTCAACTCGATCCTGTGCCCTGTCTGGACTCGAACTCTTAACCTTGTGCTTATGACTACTTGTAAGAACTTAAGAACTTTACTTAGGAAGCTTGTGGCAACATCTAGATACTTGTGCATATAAGTGCGTAGCACTCTCCCTGTTTCTCTTCTCTTTACCTTTTACTTGCCTGCCTGCGTGCTGTGCACGTGTATTGCTGTGTCGCTTATTCCAAATTACCTTTTACATTTTGTTAACTAATAAATTTGTTGTTATTGTTAACTATGTCTATTGGCCTTATTTGGAGTCTTTATGGTGGTGCAGTCTTACTTTAGACCAGCATCACTATAAAGGTAAATGTGGGTATAGTGGACACTTTAAGTAAATTTTTGCTGAAATTCTTAATAAATACCAACCTATTTGCTTGGAAACGGTTATCATCCTATTTTTAGGTTAATTGGATCTTCTTCTTTCGATTTTACCACTAAAAATTTTAATTAGATTCGGTAAAGTCTTTTTAATTAATTTTTAAAAAGTACTCCAAATTGCATCTATAGTGGCCACATAGATGTAGCTGTTGTTTCTATGGTGGACACCTACCTCTTGCATCTATAGTGGACCACCTCTCTTTTTCTGCCGGTGTGAGGGGTTATGCATAAAATTGAGGGTTTTTTTGGTAAAGTCGTTTAGTTCTAATTAAATCTTCCTTCCCAAGGAAATGTATATTAGATCCAATCAAATTAGCTTTATTTAAAAAACACTTGATAGTTTTCGACCCAAAGCCTAGCTGATTTGAGAGGAATTTAGCATGTAATTCAATGTTTTAGAAACATTGGTTCCCGAAGCCAGAATGAAACCAAATTCATACAACACTCATTTCAAAGCAAAATCAACAGTTTATGAAGAAAAACTGATTCAAATTAAATAGTATTTATGTTTCTTTTAGAAGCCATTGCAGTGGCCAGGCCACTATTGGAAAATCTAAGATTTTGTGTTGGTGTAGTGGCTACCCCCATAAATCCTTGTAAAGTCAATATTTTCAAATAAAGTTTAATCAGTATTATACTATACACTATTCTTTATCTTGATATAAATTTAAAAGTCAATCAAGCGGTAATAAATACGAAAAAAAATCAGTTCCAAAATACCCGTTTCCTTACGCGATTCAATAAGCGAAATCCAATTTCAGTCACTCGACCGATGTGGTTATTTTCAAATATTTAAATATCCTTCCCATGCTGATCTGTGGTATCGGTGGTAATTTACCAGCTTACCTGATTGTACAATCTACTATGCCTATGAATTTTAACGCTGTTTGATGCCTCTAACTCGTTTTATTTAATATTAATCAGCTATGTGGCCGCTATTGGTACAGTGTCCACTATACCCACATTTACCTTCCATAAATAAAAATATAATCATCTTAGGAAAATTAAATCAGCTAGATCCAATTAACTAAATAGATACTTTTGAGTACTGCCATGCCAGTACATGGAGTGCTAAAATATTATCACAGTACAAAAAAAATGGCTTTTTTATAGCAGTTTTAAGTCTTAAAAAATAATACACTGTTCTTTTGAATTGAACTATTTTTTTGCGGCAACAAAAATGGCAATATTGGGAATCCGAATAGAAATGGCAGCTGAAAGCACAGCTTCAGTTAAATCTAAAATTCAGTTAAATTTCCCGCTAAAATACTCATCATAGAACCTTTGCTGCTTTTTAATCCTGGAAGAGGAAAGTGTTCTTTCAAAGTAACGTCCATATATTCATTCGTAAGGATGGTTATTCTATGTAATTTTAAAGTTGGTGGGACTTGTAAGTACCGTCAGTAGATAAAGTGTTAAATAAGAGGTATTTTTGTGTTTTTCCAAAATTTCTAACGCTGATTATAATTGTTTATAATGTTAATTTATTTTCTTTATAGATGTAGCAAATAAACTTCCATCCCTTAAATACCTAAAATTAAGCATAAGTCTTCTGAACTCGGTGTTTCTTCTAAACTTGCACGTTACTTAAATGTTTGTTAATCTCGACAGTAAAAACCCCTAAAAATATTTTCAAAATAATGTAAAGAATACCGAAAAAGGAAACAATCTCCTTTTTTTAATACGTTGAACCAATAAGGCCAAACACCAAAGACTGAATTTTATAAATTTTCTGCTCATTGCAGAATATAAATCCCATTTCTTAAGATTATAAAAAATAAAGTGTATAATGATTGCCTTATTATTCGGATAAACTTTTCATAAGGCATTGAAAATTTTGATCTATATATATTGAGAATAGAATGCAGTTTAGTTTAACGGGTACTTAACTTTGGGGATTTTATTTAAGAGGACAACTATGTTTTCTACGAAGTATCGTGTTTCTCATTAAAAGGAAATTTATAACACCTATTTTTCTCGTAGGAAAGATTTTCAACGAGAAGAATGAGACTCTAGTGCTTGTTAAAGTTGCTTGAAAATTTAGTCTTGAAGCTCTAACTGGACTCTGGTGTTAAGCTTCTAAAAATAACCTGTTTTGCTATGAGTAATATAACTGTTCATCCGTAAGGTGTACATAAATATTTTCTTAAATTTAACCCTTTTTTAAATTTTGCTATAATTAATACCCATGGTTTATTAAAATTTTGAATAAGATTGGCCAATTTACCCCAATTGGGTGCGTGACGATTGCAATCACCACTCTAAAACTTAAAATAAATAAATTAAATATTTAAATACTAATTTTCTTCTCACGCGTTGCTACCAGTAATATAATTTACTTCAGATTGGTTTAACTATAAAATCGATCCTAGTTTAAGTAGTACTATGATCTAAATCCACATAAACATCTTACCACCCTACAAAAAAAACTTGCTGAAAACTATCAGGGATATTTTACCTGATCTTAGTTTTCTGATGTGCTGAACATTGCATCATTTAACTTATCCTGTGATTTTCTATTCTTTATAATACGTATATCTTGGGGAAGTACTTAACTATGTTTTTCATTCATAATTATAAGTTAGGAATAATCTTAAAATGTGGATGTATAAAATGGACGAATTTCCAATAAATTTTTGAAAAATCCTGACGTTAAGTAATTTTTTCGATACTTTTTTCGTTATCGGAACCCCAAAATACATGGGTATTTGCTAAATACTTTAATGCAGCATTTTCTTTGCAGACTTGCTATTTCATTTTGTTTATATCTGTTTCTATGGGAGTATTTTCGCAGCAATATTATCACAAAAAATGTATTTTGGAATGAAATAAAGTATCAAATAAAAGAAAATCTTGTTTTAAAAATTATTAAGATTAGGAAGTATTTAAGATTCTTGCTCCTTTTTTAAAAGCTTGTTATTTCTATTACTTTTTTCTTTAAAAGAGTGGGATATTTTCTTGAGGAGAAAAGGTTACAAAATGTTAACGAGGAAACATAGCTTACGTTTTACTTGAGTTTTTATACATAGTTTTTTGTTCAGATCGAAAGAAAACTAGATTTACATAAAAGATATTTAGATTAACATACAAATTTACATAATTTTACTTATTTTTTCGAAACTATAATTGTTCATATATTTTCTCATATATTTTTCAAAATCATAGCTGACAATTTTCTCAAAGAAATCTTTCAAATACGAAGCGATACATTCTCTTTTCTGTATGGTGAGTTGGTGACCTCCAATTTATCTTCCATATTCTGAAAGAACAAATAAAAACCTTTACGGGCAAAGTGACATTTTCATATACTATAAACTATAGATTAAGGAACATCATGAAAAGAAGTTATGAGTCGTAGAACTTTGAAAATTGAACGTAGAAAGTAAAAAATGCTAGCATTGGGGAACAAGAATTCAAACGAAACAATAGTTTTTTTTTTCATTTTAATATTTTTTTTTAATTTCTAAGGATCCTAACTTTTATGACGTTTTATGATTCAGTTTTTATGTTTGTTTTTTAGAAAATGGAATAAAAATTAGGGGTCGTGATAGAAAAGAGAGCATGTTGTGTTGCGTTACGTATGAAGATGGCCTTTTATAGAAAAATTATCAATTATAATTTTCAAGATTACGTTAAATCATGAAATTTGGGGGTTAAAATATCCTTTAACCGCACCCCGTATGTTCTTCCAAGGTTATATTTAAGGTTTTACCTCATGTTTACTTAATGAAACCTTTAAAAAAGGACCTAACGAAATCAATCTTATGTATACTAATTTGAATAAGTCTGCAGTGACATTTCTTCTGTTTGCCAAACGTTTGCGTTTCCCGCTCTCTGTTAAACCATTCCCACACATAGCGCTAACATTACAGTTTTTTTTAACTTTACAAACAGATCTCTCGCCCTGTGTTTGCACGGCGCCATCAGAATATCTCTTCCGCAAACAACCC
Organism: Tetragnatha versicolor; assembly: GCA_024610705.1. NCBI lineage: Eukaryota > Metazoa > Arthropoda > Arachnida > Araneae > Tetragnathidae > Tetragnatha > Tetragnatha versicolor. The sequence goes on from JANDEH010000003.1 coordinate 37,461,311, forward strand.
CCAGAATCAAACCCAAGGATTACATTCTCGCATACTGGATGTGGGAGAAGGGAAACGCCCTCTGGCAAAATAAGGCTTCAGTCCGGTTGCATAAGAAGGAAATTGGGAGCTAAATTTAAAACGCACATCTAAAGTTTCGGCACATGGGATTGTTCTTTGAGTTAAAACTTTCCATTATTCACGATCAGTGAATTGACTGCGATTTTCCCTCCCGTTCTTTTGTTTTTCCCCTTCTGTGGGTGCTGCCATACGGAGGAAAAGTTTTTCATTTCCGGTCACGCTTCCGCGAGGGAATGGACGGAGGTCTCGTGTTTTTGTTGACGTTTGGTTGGCAATGGTTCGTTTTTAATGGGAAATGGTTGGAAAGCAGTGAACTTTAACTTGTTTGTGCTTTCACGAATTTTTGTATGGAATTTATTCTGTGAGTGGAGCCATTTTGGGATGTTTTGGCTGTGGAACCTACAGAGTATAGAGCTTAACAGAGGGTCCATCTCCATAGACGCTAATGGCAACTCTACGTCTCTGTCACTCTTCCGCTGAAGCTGTTACTCCAATTGGAAGTGGAGGGAAAAAGCTTTCATTAAAACGATAAATAAAATCAAAGTTTAAATGAGAGGGAAAATTGCATTTCTTCCGAGGATAATTTAACTACTTTAGGGGGGAAAGTCTACCATCTAGGGAAAAATAAGCAAGCGCCGGTGAAATTAAAATGCAAAATGAAACGCCTGATAGAAGCTTCATATCCATTCAGGAATCACTTTCTCATTTCGTTTCTTCTAATTGGCAGATAGTGAACTGAATTATAATCTGCGAGCTTGAATTAAATTAAGTACCTTAAGAGGAAAACTGCCACGTGGATGGGTGGAACCTGTTGTGTTATTAAATATGAACGAAAATTTTCTTTGGAATACATAAACTCTTTGTCTACGCGCGAAAAACTTCGAGATATCAAGTTTAAAACATAATAAGAAACAACAAAATCGTGAGAAAAAATGCGCAGCTATTTGAAAACACAGGAAAATCCAATGAAGCCAGGCCTGGGCGATATTTGTGGCGAAATTCGGTATTGCCAATGCCGTTTATCGGCGAGTAAACAATTTAACTTCTATAGAACTGGGTTGCTAGAATCTAATGTTTTTTCGCCATTTTTGGCGCCAGGTCCGCTTTCTTTGGATTACCCATCAAAACATTTTTAAAACAGTAAAATCATCTCCCTTATAAATGGATGTTTTCCTCATGTAGTAAAATCTTAAAGTAATATTAATGAAGATACCCTTTCAGTACAAAAGTCGCAGTGATATCCCCGCGACATCGCAAATGATCCTACTTGTACCATGCCATAGTGTGACTAAATTACGTGACTTAACAGAAGGATCACATTGTGCAGTACTCTTCTTGCGTAAGTACGCTACGACGTTTAAGAGCTCCTTGATGTGATATGTAAGTTTGTTACATCATGATGAATGATGCGATGTCACTGCGCATCACTTTGTCCCAAACAAACTGTCACACCGTGACTTCATTCATAGCGATGTCACAAATGGGGTAATTTTTTATCCTTTCGATGCCTACTATCATGACCCTAAGTTTGTATGTCGAAATATGAAACATCCTGAATTTAAGGTATCTTCCAAAATGAAATTTGTGAAATCCATGATTTTTCCAAGACTTTACCTGACTGTGACAGTTCATTTATAAGCACTTATAATAATAATTTAAATAATTTGACCCTTTACTCTATTTTTTTTCTGTTAGATCATTATAAGGAAAGTCGAAAAGGGGAAGATTCATTTAGACTTTGACTTTCTTTCTTCATTTTAGAAGAATCATCCTAATTTATTGGCAAGTGTAAAATTTTTCACTCCTTCGATTCCATATGCAAAGGTGTTAAACTCCCCGGTGAGGATCTATCATGATGAACATTGAAAGCGAAACAGTGTAAATGAGTCTTGATTCATCGTTCATTGTCTACTTGTAATTACAACGTCATAGGGCGGGTGTAAATAAATATCCCAATTTCCTGAGAGCTATTAAAAGATCAATGCTCATCATCATGCAATTAGGTTTTTTGCTAAATATCTTGACCTTGAAAACACCACGTATCACGCAAACAAGGTGCATAATTAGTTTTTGAAATTATTACAGGGTTTGAAAAACGAGAATTTGGAGGAATGATAAATATTTTCTGCTGCTGGAGTTCTTTATGCTTTTAACTAACCCTCTCTCTCATTCCTCTTTAAGGGGAGTCGGTACCTTGTATACCAGTGTTTCCCAACGTGGGGCGCACGCCCCACCGGGGGGCAATATCATTTCCTAGGGGGTCAATTTGAAAATTTTCAACCAAATTGCCCTCAGGTGGAGCCAATCCAGGTGGAAAATAAAAAAAAAACTTTTCAAAAAGAAGTTTATCAAAATATGATCCTATTATCCTATCTGAGAATGTATGTCTGAAATCTGGACCAGTATGTATCAAAACCAAGTTGAAACCCGGTTTTTTAGAGTCTAATTTCCAAACCTTTTCTGGGGGATGACCCAAGAGTTTAAGCTAAAACTAGACAGTCAGTGGGAATGGGTGAATTAATAAAAAATGGACCAGCCTTGTTGGGATTCGAGCCTGTAGCTGGTCGACAAAATTTGTATTTGTATATTTCAAACTTTTTTACAATAGGTTCATCAAAATGCAAATCTTACCTAAAAATTTATATCCAAAATTTCCCAACTAGGGGTACCAAACTAGTTAAAAACCTGCTTCCTGGAGTAAATTTTCCAAAAATTTGCTGGGGGAGGACCCCCAGACCCCCCTTGGTACTTTGAACATAATTACTCGGAACTTGATTTCGTTCTTTAGCATGTAAATAAATTCTACCTAAAAATGTTCTGAAAAGCTTCATTGGACTTATTAAATATACATAGAAGGGAGGGCTAAGAAATAATTTTGGATACCTCTCAAAATATATTTCTATGTATGCCACTGAGACCGGGGGGGCATGGAAAATTTAGAAAGGCTCTGGTGGGGCATGGACCGAAAAAGGTTGGGAAACACTGTTGTATACCGACAATGTTAAATTTACAAACTTTATGTACCTTTTTCTCAGAAACTATTGAACGTAAAAGCTTCAAATTTTTTATATGCAATCAATACACATTAGTATTCAAGCAGACATGAGCTTTTATCAATATAAAACTTAGATATTTTTTTAAAAAATAATGAGTGAGGCCCACTTAAAATTTCTGAAAAAACGTCATTTTTGTCAACGAAAACTGCTCTTAAACATGTTTAACTGAAACTATTGAAAAAAGCTCATGTTAAAGTTAAAAGTACATGTCAAGAAGATATGGTGCAAATATGAGCTCAATACATACAGTAGATGCTGAGAAAAAGGTACACGCAGTTTTAAAAAGTTCATTTTGAGAAAAACGCATTTTAATGTTAAAATCTTCTTAGATGAAATAGAATTCTCGTGTTTTTAAAAGACAATTCAATACACTTCTACTTTGAATTTTTGCATAAATGAGGTATCGTTGTAAAGGTCATGATATGACCATGGAGAATCCATTCAAATGACTTACAGCACAGCGTCGAAATAAAAAAGTTAGAAAAATTTATTTAAAAACTAAAGGAGATAGAGCTATAACTTCATTGATAATTGATAGCTTTGTTGCCAACGTTAAGCAAAACTCACTTAAAAATTTTATAAAAACATCGCGAATATTCGCGGAGATTTTAGCAGGTAAAAACAGCCCTTTTTCAGACCTCAAAAAAGAAGTTCGTATATTTGCAAATTTTTAAGTGTTATTAAAGTGTTATTTTTAAGTGTTATCATTTAAGTAGTTTTGTGTTATTTTAGTTGAATGAAGACAAAATTTAATCAAAAAATCAAAAAAATTCACAAATTTGCGAACATTTTCTTGTTTGAGGCCTGAAAAAGGGCTATTTTCACATGCTTATATCTCCGCAAATATTCGCAATATTTTAATGAATTTTTTTTCAGTAAGTTCTCCATAACGTTGGCAACAAAAGACTCACTGAGGTTTTTACTCTATCTCCTTTAATTTTTAAATAGCTTATCTAACTTTTTTATTTCGCCGCTAGGGGTGCTGTAAGTCATTTGAATGGATGCTCCAGGGTCATTTACCTATGGATAGACCCTACTTCCGTGTCCCTAGGACACGTTGATTCCAAATAAAAGCCGCGAAACGGACTTTTGAAACACCATGTATAATCCTAATTTTTCTCTTTAATAAAAATTGGTTTTAAAATCAACCGTATACGGATACAAAGGTTAAAAGGGTTAATTAAGGGTCCAAAGGGTGCTATTATTAATGATCACCTATTAAGAAACATTTTCAAACTTTCAAGTTGTAAGAATTTTTATCAAATTTGTTTTTCAGGTGAGCTACCAGTCTACTAGTCCCACTTTAAGCAATAAGGAGAAGTACTCGTACTTTTTTCGCACTGTGCCATCCGATGTCAATCAAGCCAAAGCAATCGTCGAGATTTTGAAGTAAGAACTTTTTTCTTATGTTATTATAGACAAGGGTATCCAATTTTATGGTATATTGGTTGATTGATTCCCCTTGGTAACAAATGTTATTTTATATATTTTTTGTTTTGTTTCATAAATTGGAAATAAAGATGATTATTATTATATTTAAAATGCTGTTTTATAACTATCTAGACTATAATCACTAGTAAGAATTAATTTTCAAGATGAAGAAGACTTTTCTTATAAAAACAGACTATTTAATTACTGATATTTACAATGTGAGTTTCTCTGCATTTTTTCCAATATCTTTTTCTCTTCTATTTACATTAATAATAATTCAAAGAATATTAAACATGATGCCATTCACTTCCTTTTCTTAACAGTTAAATATAATGAATTAGATTAAAATAATGTCTAAGTTCAGTTCACTAGTAATATTTTTAAAAGTTCACTAGTATTTACAACATCCTCCGGCCCGGAAGGACATGTTGATTGTCCTTCCCCTTGATGAAGTTCCATTTTATAGAGATGTTGAATGGCTCTTCCGATAATGACTCCACCAGGTATCCTTACGGTACGAGCGTGAACTCTTCCTTCGCGTCCTTCATGAAGATATTTTGTTCTATAGGGGAGACCGGGGCTAGTTTTCCACTGGGGCAAATTTTCCAACGCCCTTTATTTTTAAAGGAGCAATCAGATAACCCTAACGAGTGAACTGGATGATAAAGCAACACTTCACACACATTCTGATGTACTTTCAGTTTCATATCTTTTTTAGTTTAGTCACAAATGCGATTTTTTCAATATTTAACACTTTGCGTAAACTTTTGGATTTTTACTAAAAATGTAAAAAAGCCCATTAAATTTTAACTGACTAATTTGATAATACTTGTACTGAAAGAGGATTTCTCACTCTATCGAACCATGCTTTTGTTTTTCATAAACTTGGAACCCCCACTCGTACAGGGGCTCCCAAAGGTCAAAATTTGAGTCGGGGCAGGTTTTCCTAAAGTAGACGGGGCACATATTCCAACGATTTTGTGGATCAGGCACAAACCAAACAACCAATCCGTACCGCTAGCTAACGATTCTAAAGGAGCTGTTTGTTCGAGTCTCACTAGAATTTTTTCAATTTCTTTTTAAAAATGGTTTTCTTGTATTTGAAGTTCATATAGTGTCAGTATAATTAGACTTTTCCGGTGCTATTTCTTCTACTACAAGTATAATTAACAATTAAAATTCTGTATCAAAAATTTAAAACGTGCAAACCTCAGATAATTTTTAAGTTGATCGCTTTTGGTGACAAACTCATGAGGAAATTAAATTTCAGATGGTTTTATCAATAGTTTTTAAACTATGAATTTGTCGTATTTTCCATTTTTAAGCTCCTGCTTTCAGCAGGTAATCTCAATTTTAAAACTGGCGCCAATCCTCAATCGCCAAAGATATGACTTGCAAATACTGTGGCAACCTTAACCCGCAACACTTGATCCATTTTTTCGAATTTAACTGAGAAATTCTTTTCAAAGGTTTTAACTTAAATAAATGCGTGTTAGATATATTTTGATTTTGAATCAAGTTTATCAATCCTTTCATCTATTCAATGCAATTCAATGTTAGATTTTACATGAGGATACGGCCCGAAATCTAGATCATAATTTTAAAATATCTTGAAACTATAGAACCAGGCTTGCTCAACGGTTAGAGTGCGTGATTACCAAGACATGGAACCAGGTTCAAATCGAGCTCTCCCCCAGCGCAACTGAAAAATTTAATTTTTATACTAATCTATGTAAATTTAGCCCCAATATTTTCCAACTTCTTTAGTTATAAACGTTTTAAATCGAAAAATTTTCACTTACGCTAGAGAAATAAAATCTCATTATATCAATTATGTTTTAGCTTACTTAAAGAGTTTTTGAGCCAAAGAAATCCTCGGAAAATCCGAAAGTAAAATAATTATTATTGTCTCATTTTGAAGAGGACCTCTTTTGGACCAAAACCTTAAGCTTATATGCAGACCAAATTAATTGTAACTTAACTTCTAATTTGCTCCCAACCGTTAACGCACAATACTTCTTTTCCATTGCTTTTTCTAACTTTTGATAATTCATACTCTTCTTTACGTTTCTGTTGGAACGCCCATTCTGGAATACTTAGAAATGTTTCAGATTATATGAGGCGTTTGCTATCAAAACCAGCTCATTCTATTTTTGGAAATTTTACAGGAGAGACAAAAAAACTTCTCACGTCCACAGTTCTAAAGCTAAATTTTTTAAAATTTTTTAAGTGTAGTATAACCGCCTAGAATTTGATTAGTTTTTAATTTTCATTCCAGGTGCATTACCTTGGACGTAATTACACTAATTAGGTTGGAATGAGCTGATTTTGATGCAAAAACACGATTTTTCATGCTTTTTTCAGTTTTTTTGTTCAATTAAGTTGCGTGATTAAATTGTTTTTTTTTCAGTTTACCAGTTAATATTTGTGTCTTTACGAGTTTTAAATAAATGACATCCACTTAACTTTTTCAAATGATACGAAATTTCACAGTTGAGATCACAGTTTTCACATTTTCATCTAATTTCGGGTTGGAATGAGCTGGTTTTGATAACAAACGCCTCATATCTACACTATCTACCATTTCCGCACGGTAATTTGATTCCCCTGTACCCTTCAGACCTTTGAATATCACAAGGTCGAGAGCTGTACATCCCAGACTTTGCAATGAGTATTCAAAGATATTTTGGGTAACCCCAGAACGGATACCTAAACCTGGAAAGCGGTAGATATCATCAAATTAATATTAAATATTATAATGGTGACCATATTCAAAGTAAACAAGTATATAAATAAAACTTGACCACCACTTTTAAAAACGTTTTTGTATAATTAATTCAACCCTTGTGTTCATCCAGTCACATTTCCCTTCAGTGATGAGTCACCTTAAACACATTGGAGAGGCTTGTACTGTTGGGAGAATATCCTTCAAAACTCGATTTTGATTGATAGGCGAAGTCTATTTTTTTTATTAAAAGTCGCTAGTGTTTGAACCTGAAAGTAAGAAATTCAACAAGTGATTATAACACCTATTTCAATAGGTTATATTTTAAAGGTCAGAATTGATAGTGTAAAGACCTGGTTTGAGATTATTAAGTAGGGTGGGTTGGGGTAAAATGGGTCAGTTTTAATTAACTCAATTTAATCAAATTTAAATTGAATTATTTTCGCTCATTTTTTTGTATTATAATCTTTTATGTGTTGGCAACATTTTCCGACCGTCAAATATTTAGATTCATGAATTTAAGAACTGAAAAAATATTTTTTTGAATGGTAAATGGTGTTGTCGAAAAAACAGGGCTTACCAACTTCCAAATATTTATATATTGTAATAAATTACAGCAAACTTTTGTAATATTTTTCCATAAAAGAAAGTCTGAGAGACATTTCAAGCCAATAAGCTTAGAAAAAATTAAAATATTTAATCTTTTATAACAATATTTTGTACTTGGGATAAAATGGGTCATAGTAAGGAGGCCTTCTGTGTATTAAGTAAAAACAATGTTTTTAACTAATTTCCTTCAAATATACATTGGACTGTCAAACAAGTTTATTTTTGTCCAAATGAAGTACTTTAATTGCTACATTTGAACAATGTTCATTAACTTTGGACTTTAATAATTTCACTAAAGTACAACTTAAAACAAATTTTTTCAGATAAAAACGGCTTAGCCGATTACCTTTTTTCTTATTTTCATGTATATTTAGTAATAAATATATATATTGACATATTTTTGCAATGAGACCCATTTTACCCCACTGTGGTGGGGTAAAATAGGTCATTATTTTGACGCTAAGTTTAACCAACTTATGACTAAAAAATATTTGATAAAATTAGATGAAAATGTTCTAAAGGATTGTAATGCCAAGATCCAATTGAAATAAATCATTAAAAAGTAATAGTTTTGATGAAATAAATCTTAGAATGTGAAAGTACCTTAAAAGTGACCCATTTTACCCCAACCCACGCTATTGAGTAAAATCGCAAGAATCGAGCCTAGTTTTAATAAAAAAAAATCATAATCATGTTTGAGTTTGATTAGTTTTGATTAAAAATAATTATTAATTTTGGGCGATAACAATCATTAAGTTATGATAAAAAATATTTTGGCAAAACAAACTCGACAGCAACTCATTCCCTCCTTGCCAAAACCACTAACCTAATTTTTGAGGATATGTGTTCTCTTCAGTATTTTTAGATTAATCGAGAATTTCAGAATATCTCAATTGGTAATTTGGTGATCTTTCATGCAACAAACGATTTTTATTTTCGGAGCAAAATATAAAAATCAAAAAATTATGCAGGCAGATAATCGTCAAAATAACAATCACTAGTAATGATTACGACGTTGAAGCGAATTTTTCTTTTCTGATCGCCAAACGATTATCCGTTTGATGAAAAACGCTGTCTGATTCTAATTTCTATGATCTTCTTTCAATCGAAGCCACCCGAGATTTCCATTGAATTATATGGAAAATTCGAAGAGAATAGAATAGAATACTTATTTGCTTTTCAAGCCAAAGCCCACTAACAAAGGATGCTACATGATTAATATTTTATCCATTAATAGAAACAAAATACAGAACATTTGAAGAGGCTAGCACTGAAAAGGTTAAACCCATTATTTCCTTAACTTTAAGTAGATCAAACCTCTAGAAACACCCAGATATAATATTAAATAATGATATTTGTTACTACGTACAAAAGACTTGAGACCCATCCCGCAATCTTTCGATTGCAAGCTTGATCCTCTACGAACTAACCTACCATTTCCTTTTCTCGTTTATTTTGAATTTGCCAAATTAGAGATAAGTCGCCAAATTTTGAATACATTACCTTTACGACTAGTATTAAAACCAGCATGATCGTTCGATTCCCGCCATTATTTCAGATATCTATCTGAAAGACTAAAGTTTCAGCAAAGTCTTACAATCAACCAAACAACTAACTCGAAGGATCGTATTCTCGGGCTTAGAGAGAGAAGAGACACTTATTCAAAGCGCAGAAATAGAAATTGTGAATAACCAATGAGATAGTTTCGCAATCCCATATTAGGAATGACAGTCTGCCGGTAAACCAATCAAGGTTTCCTAAAGCAATCTGTATTACTTCAGCTAGTAGTACTGTAGGAAAACTTGCCCCTTACTGTAGGAAAACCTGCCCCGCATACGGGGCAGATTTTCCAACCTGACATGGTCGTCTTTAATCCTATTTTGCAAAAAAACTAATTATTGTAATGAAATTTGAATGCTACATTTTGTAGAGAACAGTCCGAGGATCATAATGAAATCTTGTTTATCCAAAAATAATCAAAAATAAAATGCATGGAAAGAAAATGCATTTAGGTTGGAAAACTAGCCCCGGTCTCCCCTACTTCCATCTTTCCCAAACCCTTCGAACCCCCTTAGGTGAAGCATCGTCCAGATGAATGTCGAGTTTCCAGAGTTCCTGAAGTAGTTCCAGTATCCTGGCCAGTGGCGGCTCGTAGCTAAAATTATAGGGGGGGCTGCACCAAGTTGACAACGTGTATCTCAAACGATATAATGCTAAATAAACTTAAAAAAACATGGATAAAAACTAAAAAACTTTACTAGGATTTTCTCATGATAAGACAGCAAGGAAAATATAAGCTGTTTAAGTTCACTTACATCCACAGAATTCAATTCCTTGGGATGCAATCCTTCACTATTTCTATTAAACAAAAATGTTGAAAAAATCAAATAAAACACATGGGAACAATATTATAAGAACATTCACCCTTATTAAGTCAATTGTTTTTAAATTTTGAAATAACTCATAATTGTGTAATAATTCAGACACCTATAAAAATTTTTGGAAGATTACCCCCAAAATTGAAAAAATCTAGGTTTTTCTTCACATTTTTCATATTTCATGAAACTTAGACAGAAAAGAGGGAATCAAAAAAGCGGGTCATCTGGTCACCATACACTTAACAATCAAAACAATTAACAATCAAAAACATGTCACTTACCTATTAACTCATTAATCCCATCTTACCAAGATGTTCCTCGCGCTGAGAATGATATTAAAAACTACAGAGAGCGGATTCAGTTTGTTTTGTATAAAAAAACCCTGAATACTAAAAAGTAAAAAAAAAATATCCTTATTTATTGAATGGCCGAATAAAAAATAATTGAACAGAATTATTTCTTACGTTGAAAAGAAAATATAAATAAAAAATGAAGAGAGTGAGTGTAAAAAAAGCTAGAAATTCAATGTGATTTATTATTTGAAATGTTTGAAATCGGATTTTTTTTCTTATCTCTACAATGCTCCAATGATCGCGAAAGAAAAACGATAATTCTTTTTCTCGGCGGCGAGGGCTGCTGAGAAGCAGCCCCTATTTCCCTAACAGATTCTCGTGCTAAATTCTTGATATTTTGATTTGAGCTACTGTCAACAGTTTCCATACCCTCGTTTGGTACATTTCCGGGGGCTGTCGACCCAGAAAGAAATCTATTGGCGAGACGGCGGCGGAGTATTTTGACTGTTGTGCGTAAGGGGAAGGAATGATTAATAGCATTACGGCTAACAGCAGAGAATTATAAATTTAAAAAAGGGGATTAAGAGAAAAAATAAAGGGAAGATTGAAATATTTTTTAAATATTTTTAAGTTAAAAAATTGGAATTTTGGGCAATTTTGGTTGGGGGTGCTGCAGCCCCGCAGCCCCTATGGACGAGCCGCCACTGATCCTGGCTCTGATAGAAATTGGATTCATCAGTCCTATTGGGTCATTCCATCTTCCAGTGTTTCTCCAAATGCTTCTTTTAGTTTCAGTGTCCTCATCCACATTTGGAACTTCTACCAGAAATGTATCTTCATTTCTGTTCCATATATCACCCAGCAAATCGCTCTGTGAGCCCTTGTCGTCATCTTCTTTTTCTTCATATTCCTTTTGAATGTACTTTTCAGTTGTTGCCTCCTTCATCGCAACAAAACTTCCGTCTTCTATCAAGTTTTTTGCATTACCAGCGTCTTCTACCGCTTCTTCTCTTGAATCCCCTCCAGTTTTGAGATCGTCATTGCCAAGTAAATTTTCTAGGATAAATCTTGTTCTTGGATATCTTACTTCAACTTCATCTTTAACTTGTACAAGGTTCTGAAGAACATTGAGACTAGTTGAGTAATTCTCAGTACTTTCCTTTCCACTGATCGTATTGACAGTTATATCTTGAGAACTCGAAGTTGAACTGTCTTCGTTTTGGTTCGTCCAATCACAAACCAAAGTGTTGTGTCTACCTTTCCATATGGAACATCTGATTTTAGAATGGCAAGTCCTAGCAATGTGACTCTTTCGAAGGCAAACAAAGCATCGACCATTTGACTTCAGATTTTCTTTTTTCTCAGTGATCTCCTTCGGGCAGGATTTTGAATTGTGTTCGTTCTTGTTGCAAAATACACAATTTTCTTCCATAATAGTAAATGCTGAGGCACTAGAACGGCTTTCTCTGTTTTCAGTGTTGTATGTTTCAAAACTTTTTCTTGATTTCAGTTCACAAGAGGAAGTAATTCTGTTGGTTTTCTCTAGAGCGTTCGTACTGTTTTTCTCGTTCTCACTTTTAAATCTAAAGTAATATGTTCTTTCTCGGATTTCTATTTCCTTTCTCAAAAATTTTAAAAGTTGAGATACACTCCACAGATCTTTCCCTTCGTACTTCCTATTAAATTCTAAAGCTATGGTATCTGGAATAAGATTCATTACCGTAGGAAAAAGTAAACTTCCATTTGATACCAAATCCATTCCCAAGTTCTCTAACCCTCGTAGTTGGATATCAATCTGATCACTTAGATCTCTTAATTCCATAAGTCTGGATGTGCATCTTACTGCCCTTAAGCTCAATAAGTTGTTTATGTGAGACCTTATCAAAATGTCCTCCCTTCCAAATCTTTCTTTTAAGAGTTGTAGAGCTAAGTCGTAATTACTTTCAGATACCAACAACCCTTGTATACTTTTCAAAGCTTGACCCGTCAATAGAGATTTAAGGTAGTTGTATTTATCTATTTTAGACAAGGTTTCATTCTTATGGATTGAACTTTCAAATTGTGCCCAAAATTCCTTAAAACGTTCCAGAGAAAGAAAAATTATTTAAATTGTATCGAAGAAATAGATTTAATCAATCCATAAAAAACCAATATACTTCTTTCCGAAATAGACTCAAATCTAGACTGCGTACTCTAAAATCTGAGTATTTCCATAATAAATTTTTGATATCTGCTAATACTAAAGATCAATGGAAGGTAGTAAATGAAATATTAAATGAAAATAAACTTCCGACTTTACCTTCTCATGATAATCTACAAGATTTAGCCAATGATTTTAATTGCCATTTTTCATCGGTGTTTAATACTTCCAGTATTAATATACCCTCAGATCCTCTAAATCAAAACATGCTATCAAATGTAAATAGTTTGTTTTTTGGATCTGTAGATAAGATAGAAGTTTCTAGGGTTATAAATTCTCTTCCAAATAAAAAATCAACCGGGTTGGATAAAATTAATAAAAGTATGATCACTATATTATTTGATTGTTATTCTGATTTCATAACTAATCTTATCAATCTTTCGTTTGATGAAGGCATATTCTTTTCAGATCTAAAAACATCCTTAGTAGTACCTGTTTTTAAAAAGGGTAACAAAAACGATTTAAATAACTATCGTCCGATTTCTCTTCTGAGTATATTTTCAAAAATAATCGAAAAAATTATGCATAATCGTCTGATCAATTTTTTGGAAAAGCATCATTTATTAGCTGATAACCAATATGGTTTTCGTAAGGGAAGAAGCACGGAATTAGCTTTAATGAATTTTACAAAAACTATTTACTCTAATGTGAACAATAATCTTAAAACTGCTGCAATTTTTCTAGACATAAGCAAAGCTTTTGACACCGTCAATCATATCCTTCTTTTGAAGAAACTATATTCCGTTGGTATTAGAGGAAATATATACTCTTGGTTTGAGTCATATTTAAGCGGAAGAAGTCAATTGGTTAAAATTAATGATGTTTGTAGTCGAGAGCTATGGATAAATGGTGGTGTGCCCCAGGGATCCATCTTAGGACCCTTATTATTTTTAATTTTTATTAATGATTTTTGTCAGTTAAATTTAGGTTGTGATATTATTACTTTTGCGGATGATACCGTTCTTTTGTTTGCAGCTGATAACTATCTTGATTTGTTTAAAAAAATGGAAATAGCACTTCATAAAGCAAATACTTGGTTTGGTAAAAATCTTCTTAAGTTAAATGTATCTAAAACTAAGTTTATTGTATTTAATTTATTTTCAAATGAATCTACTGTTGATAGTTTAAAATTACATGAAGCTACATGTAATATGTTTTGTAATGACTTACCTTGCAATAGCATTGAGCGGGTTGACTCTATAAAGTATTTAGGGCTTCATTTCAATAGTAATTTAAAATGGAAGACTCACACTAACTATTTATTAAATAAATTACGATTTATTAATTTCAAATTATTTAAACTTAAGCATATCATCGACCATAGGTTTTTATGCACTTTATATTTTTCTTGGGTCCAATCTATAATTAGCTATGGTATAACTTGTTATGCTTCTGACTACTTAAGTAATATTAGACCTTTAATCCAAATACAAACTAAAATTTTATCTCATATAAATTGTAATTATTTAACTAGGCCCATTTTGAACGTACGTGAACTCTTCGTATTCCGCTTACTTCTTTTTATTTTTAATAACAAATCTTTTTATCAAATTAAAACCAGTAACTTTGAAATAAGGAATACAAAAGGAAATTATTTTATACCTAAAACTAACAAAGAAATATTACATAAATCTCATGTATTTTTAGGACCTTATCTATTTAATAAATTAAAAGAAAATCTTAAAACAACTAACAATAAACTTGAATTTAAATGCGGCATATATAAATTTTTAGGCGAGCAAATAAATACAGAAGCATTATTTCATATTTTACAATAGAGTCAGTCCAGCTTTTGTTGCAATTTTTTTTATTAATTTCTATAGGTATCAAGGACGAGCCTTAGGCTCATGTGATACCACATATTTATTTTCTCTCTTTGTTGTTTCGTTGTGTGTTTATTACTTTTATATATTTTAATGCTCTTTGTATGTTTTGTTTTTCTGTCTTTGTCGTTTTTCTGTCCTTGTCTTTGTCCAATAAATTTGATTTGATTTGATTTGATTTGATTTGATTTCCATCGAACGGTTCTATCTTCAATTTCGGAAGATCTACCCTTGGTTGCCTTTCAACAGACTTCAAATTCCCCAGTTGTTCCGATATCGGATCTTCAACAGCATAAAATTCTGTAATATTAGCTTTGGCTTTTGTAGCAGAATTGCGAAGATAAATTCTAAGTTTCGTTTTCATACCTGTGATTCTTTCGCGGTATTCTTGATTATTCTCCAATTCTTGTTCTAGATCTTTCAGATCAAGCAAAGCTTCGATTTCGCTGTCCAACTGGTAAATTTGATCAGCTTTATCTTGCAGAGAATCTCTCATTTCTTCTAAATCAAATTTTTCAACATCATCATTCTTTAGACTGTCTTCTATTTTGTTCATCAGCTTAGTCGCTGTCTGCTTCAAAGTCTTTCGCTTCAACTTGGATCTTTCTAACTTCTTACCAGTGTCTAAATCCATAGTGTAGATTCTTCAATTCAGGCTCAGACGGACCAGTTTTATAACTATCTAGACTATAATCACTAGTAAGAATTAATTTTCAAGATGAAGAAGACTTTTCTTATAAAAACAGACTATTTAATTACTGATATTTACAATGTGAGTTTCTCTGCATTTTTTCCAATATCTTTTTCTCTTCTATTTACATTAATAATAATTCAAAGAATATTAAACATGATGCCATTCACTTCCTTTTCTTAACAGTTAAATCACAGAGTAGAGAGCTTAACAGAGATACCAAACCGCCGTTTTACTCCTAAGATCTTTAATTTATTCAGCACGCATATTATAATTCAGTTCACTAGTAGCCAATCAGTGAACGCGAAATGTATTTGATTTGAATTTAACACTGATTATAGGCGATTTGGATTTGAGTGACAGCTTCAATGGGCGAATGACAGAATTAGCAGGAATAGCGTGGAGGCGGGACTTGAGGCCAGAGATTTTTCAATGGGAAAAGCCCTGTTAAAAAAGTTGCCATTAGCGTCTACGGAGATGAACACTCTGTTAAGCTCTATACTCTGTGAGTTAAATATAATGAATTAAATTAAAATAATGTCTAAGTTCAGTTCACTAGTAATATTTTTAAAAGTTCACTAGTATTTACAACATGCTGTATTTCCATTGTTCTTTTCTACCTGATATAAAGTTACAAGTTCTTAAAAGGGACTAAAGATTAGATTAATGTTTATTAACTACAATTTGGAGGTAAAATCTAAATTTGTATTTTTCAAATAGGTAAATCCTTTATTCTTGAAGACATTTCTTAGCGTCATATGCATTACAAAATTATAATTACCTATCCAAATGCAAAATCAATCCCCATTTTACTACAAATTCTGAAAATTTACTCGAAATGCTCCTCTAAATCAAATGATCTATATTGGCCGTCCGCTACGAGAGGATCTTTTGATTTCGTGCAATATTGTGGCGATTGTCATGGAAACGGGTTAGGGTGGGTTGGGGTAAAGTGGGACTTGGGGTAAAATGGGTCAGTTTTAATTAACTCGTTATAAATCAAATTTAAATTGAATTATTTTCACTAATTTTTTTGTGTTATGATCTTTTATCTGTTGACAACATTTTCCGATTGTCAAAAATTTAGATTTATGAATTTGAGAACTGAAAAAATATTTAATTTGAACGGTAAATGGTGTTGTCGAAAAAACAGGGTTTACCAACTTCCAAATATCTATATATTGTAATAAATTGCAGCAGACTTTTGTAATATTTTCTCTCTATATTAAAAAAAAAGTAACAGTGACCGCCGCCGCTGTCGCCGCTGATTTTGAAAATTTTAATTTTGAACATTTTGAACTCTCATTGCGCAAAAACTATTTAAAGGAATATTATGAAATTTTGACCATTGGTAGACAAATGCATGATAATCATTTTCGTTCCAAAACCTAATTAATTAGATAATTAGTTCTGGAGTTATTTAATGTCAAAGTCGAATATTATTTTTTTCTGCTGCGAGTTTGGCTCCAGCAAAATCTATTTACAGCAGAAGCATGATTTTTTGCAGACACATACTCTGAGACATGAAGTTTTGCACCTCATCACCCTTTTATCGAATTTCGAATTAGTTTTTGAGTAATCGAATTTTAAAATTTCGAAATTTTTGACATTTTTTCGATTTTTTCGTTATAAATGTAAAACTAATCATGATAGAGGTACAATATTTTAGAGACATATGCAATTATTTTTTATGAAAATATCGACGTTTCGTTTTTTTTTTTTAAATTCGAATTAGTTTCAGAATTATTGAGATTCAAAATTTCAATTTTTTCTTCTCTTTCTGGTCGCTTACTAGGGAAACAGCCTATTTTACAACGTTTTTATTAGGTCACTTTCCGTCTGTCTATCTGTTCGGGGGGAATTTAGTAATCAATTTTAGCATACTTCCCCATGAGCTAGAGACTTGAAATTTTGAACATAGTTCAGATCTGGATGACAATACGATATTATCTAGTTAGTTTGGTTCAATTTGCTGTCCCTGAACCCCCAGGGGGACTTAAGATTAGATGTTCAAGAATAGGACCTTATTGTTAAAAAATCATTGTTGTGCAGTTTGCCTCTCGTTATCAAGATGGCTTTAGAAGTGTTGTATAAAATATTAGTAAAATGAAAATTTGTAAGAATAAAAGTAATACACAGCACAGTATACATGCAAGTATGCATAATTATACTCTATCTATATGTATGTAATTCTCTTACGTAACGCCCGGATTTCGTTGTATTTCTTTTACTCGGTTGGCAACAATAAATTTGTGTACAAAATGAGGGCATTGTTTTGGATTTGATTTTTTTCCGATTTCAGTCGCTAATGATATTATTAGCTGTTCAAATATGTTAAGAGGGATTAAATGTTACCATTTTATTAATTTACTTTTAAATTATTATTTTTATATGCATGTTGATAATACTTATCTGATATGGTGGTTTTTCTTGGCTAATGCAACAGTACCCATGAATTTTATAAACACTGTATACATATTTTTCGTACACTGTATTTAATGTTTCCCTGCGGCATATTACTATTTATAAAACTCTATTTTCACCAATAAATTTAGTTGGGGTTCAATTCCGCCACCAAAAAGTAAAAATATCGCTGAATAATTTTAAATTCATGGATTAATATGTTTAATTAGATGTATACCTAACTGTTCAGTTTATCATTAAAAATTTTTAAAAAATTGTTTATATTTGAAAACTAAGCTTTCAAAAGAGATAGGTGATATTTAGCGGGGACTATAACGGAATTGAACCCATTTTAATATATGAATCTGAAATTATTTAGTAATATTTATACTTTTTGTTGTCCAAAAGAGATTGGCGATATTAAGCGGGAACTCTAACGGAATTGAACGTTTAGTTGGTAATGAATCTCAGCTAGGCTGTACCAGCGTATGGCGAGCGAGCATAGCGAGCACAGGATTGCGAAGCAATCCTAGGGGAACTGCGTCAGCAGTTCCCGGGGGTTGGCGAGCGATAGCGAGCAGGGAGCTATAGCCTCCTAGTTCATTTAGAATTGGCGATTGAGAAATAGTGATTTCCCCCACGCTAGAACCGTAACCATAGTTATGCTCATCGAGTAGCCAATAGTAAGCCTTCTTCGTCACTTTGACGTGGATAGTTGCTATGTTTACCAATCGGTGGTGGGGGAAGGAAATATTTTCAAGCGCCAGTTCAAAATGAACAGAGTATAGTAACTGACAAGTTTGTCACCAATATATTTTTTAAAACACTTTTTTATATTACTAGTGTTTCAAAAATTTCCAACGTCATCTGAATAATAGATAGAGGCAAAAAATGTGCAATGATTTTAAAAAAACAGATTAAAGCTATGTGTGTTATAGTTAAAGTTCAGAAAAAAAAACCTTTTTAGTTTTATTAAAAAGAGAAAGGAATCAAATTCTTGGAAGGCGTTCAGGTCGCGAATTCTAATCTTTGCACAACTAAACTAAAAACCAGAACATAATTAATGAAAAAAAAACCTTTTTAAAGAACAAGGTTTTTAAAATGCATTAAAAAGTATAAAATAATTTTTTGTAACTCCTTGTAAAACGAAAAACGTGGGGATCATGCATTAGGTATTTAATCCAACTTAATTTCATCATTCATTTAAATAATTTTTAACTGTGGATATAATGGTAAATAGAGTGACAAGAGTAGTAGCTGTAAATATTATTGCATGATCCCCACGTTTTTCGTTTTACAAGGAGTTACAAAAAATTATTTTATACTTTTTAGTGCATTTTAAAAACATTGTTCTTTAAAAAGGTTTTTTTTTTCATTAATTATTTATGAGATAGTCTGATTTCTTTTATTTTAGACGATTCACTATAACGTCGATAACGTCGATTCACTATAACGTCGATAACGTCGATTCACTATAACGTCGATAACGTCGATTCACTATAACGTCGATAACGTCGATTCACGTGCTGCATATTATAAATTTAAAAGTTTCTTAAAGGTCTTTCTGTTTTTTCTCTAAGGTGGTTGATGATAATTAGTATTAGACTTGCTGGATATTTTTTTAAAAACATTTCTATTCAATAATTGAAGAAAGAAGAATTGAAGTTAAGAGATGCATATTTTAGAAACAGTTTTATTTTGATATCTTCGGGGGAATGATTCGAATTAAATCATTGATAAAGTAGAGAGATAAGTAGTTTCGGTATCAAAGGAGCATTAACTAAGCCAACGAGCTTGGATTGTTGAGATGAAACAAGCGAGACCTGCTCGCTAAGATCGCGAAGCGATCTGAAAAGAACTGCGAAGCAGTTCCGGGGGTTGGTGAGTTCCATAAAAGAAAGTTTGAGAGACATTTCAAGCCAATCAGCTTAGAAAAATATAAAATATTTTATACAAATACAAATACAAATTAAGTCGACCAACTACAGGCGTAAGCCCAGCAAGGTTGGTCCAGTCTTTTTAACCCACACTACCGGAATCCCAGTATCTGTCAATTTTCCTCTTGAACTCGTTTACCCCACTTGAATTTACAATTGTTTCAGGCAACGCATTCTATCTATCCACTACCCTATTAAAAAATAATGCTTTCTACAATCCGTCTTAAATCTTCCTTTATTCAATTTGAATTTGTGACCCCTTGTTCTATTACCCGTATTGAAATCCAGTCCCTCTGTGTCCCCTTGCTTTACCATTTTAAAAAGTTGAATCAAATCCCCTCTAATCCTTCTTTTCTCTAGAGTGAACATATTTAGCTTCTTTAATCTTCCCTCATAACTTAAACTGGATATACCCTTGACCATTTTAGTAGCCCTATGCTGAACCCTTTCAATTGAATCAATATCTTTTTTTAAGTATGGAGACCAAAACTGAACAGCATACTCCAGATGAGGTCTCACCAAGCCTCTGTATAGTGGTAAAATAATATCCTCGGATCTTGAAGAAACAGTTTTTTTAATGTATCCCAATATCCTATTAGCCTTTTTACTAGCAGATGAACTCTGATGAACCCATTTAAAGTCTTCATTTACTATCACCCCTAAATCCTTGATCATATTACCTTCTTTAACTTTGTTCCCTTGCAGATAAAATTCTGCCCTACCATTCCCCCGACCTATATGAAGTACCTGACATTTACTTATGTTAATGGACATACCCCATTTTTCAGCCCATTGTGATATCATATCTAGATCCCTTTGTAAATTTTGTATCTGCTCCTGAGTATCTACCCTCCCCCAAATTTTTAAGTCATCAGCAAAGATGCTGATCTTGTTCCTAATGTCCTGACTAATATCGTTAATGAATATTATAAAGAGAATTGGCCCCAATACTGACCCCTGTGGCACCCCACTCATGACCTCTGCCCACTGAGAATAATTACCCTTGACTTGCACCCTCTGTTTCCTACCTATCAACCAATTCCTAATCCACAGTAGTGTTTTACCTCTAATACCCAATTTTTCCAATTTGAGTAGCAATGCCTCGTGTGGAACCTTATCAAATGCCTTTTGAAAATCTATGTAAAATATGTCTACACTATGTTTTTGATCCAACTCCTTTGTTACTTCGTCATAGAACTCTAAAAGATTAGTTTGACAGGATCTACCCTTCCTGAATCCAAACTGATTGTCTGAAAGTAAGTTACGTTATATAAGTAACAAGTAAGTAAAGTAAGTTAAGTTATATTTTATAAGAATATTTTGTACTTGGGGTAAAATGGGTCATAGTTAGGATGCTTTCTGTATTAAGTAAAAACAATGTTTTTAACTTATTATTTCCTTCAAATATACATTGAACTGTCAAACAAGTTTATTTTTTTTTCTCCAGATGAAAAATTTTAATTGCTACATTTGAACAATGTTCATTAACTTCGGACGTTTACAATTTCATTAAAGAACAACTTAAAACAAATTTCTTCAGCTAAAAACAGCTTAGCCGATTGCCTTTTTTCTTATTTTTATATATATTTAGTAATAAATATATTTTTCGCATCTTTTTGCAAGGAGACCTATTTTACCTCACGTTGGAGTAAAATAGGTCATTACTTTTGATGCTAAGTTTAACCCACTTATAACTAAAAAATATTTGATAAAATTAGATGAAAATGTTCTGAAGGATTGTAATGTCAAAATCCAATTGAAAGAAATCATTAAATAGTAATAGTTTTGATTAAATAAAACTTAGAATGTGAAAGTACCTGAAAAGGGACCCATTTTACCCCAATCCACCTTACTCGTTTTTTGGTGGGACGGTAATTCACAATCACACTGAAAAAACGTTTCGTGCCAAATTTGTGCGAATATAATTTATATTTTGAATTTCTTTTCAAAGTTTTGTTTTCTTGTGGCGGTCGGATTATACAATTATATACGATACGTTCACGTATGAAATTGCCATCCTTAGACTTTTGTGCAATAATAATAATCTTATTTTTACGCAGGGCATTCCGCTGGACTTACGTGTCTGTTGTGTACAGTGACACCGACTATGGTAACAAAGGCTACGAGAAGCTGCAGGAACTGGCTCCCAAAGAGATCTGCTTCTCGAGTCCTCAAAGCATCAACGTTGACCACTTCACGGACTATGATTACGATCAGGTCATCCTCAACCTCATTAAGAAGACCAACGCCAGAGGTGAGACTTTTTTTCGATTCTTACTTGTTACCCCGTCGACCCCGCCACTTAATTCCAAAATGTTATCAAAGCCCATTGAATGTTTTATAGCTGTGCCGCTAAGTTAGTACGCAAGTACCTACCTATTTTCCTTTTGATTTTTAACGGATTAATCAGGATGTCGGAAATACTCTCGATATGTCAAAGACTTTTCACCAAAACCCTTGGGGCCATCTAAAGTAACCGGGCTGGTGCCATGGCGATAAATTGTGGATTTTGGCAACTCAGTTCTATAAAAGTTGAATTGCTTATAAAAATAGATATTGCCTAATATTTTTTCAGAAGTAAAATGCAAAAATAATGACTAAAAACCCATAAAACGTAAGCTAGCTTTTATTTTAAATTCCGAAAAACTTTACTTGTATTCAGGAAATGTATTATTTCTATTAGGGGCCCCTTGGACATCTTCCTAAACCCCTAAGGTAAAGATCCCCAACAATTTAAAAAATGCGGCCCTAGAGTGTTGATATCGACCACATTTAGGTATCTCAGTTTTAGACGCCTCATTCCCTTTCTAATGTCCCAAGAGATTTAACTGCCCTGTTGGAGCAAATAGTTATTGATAGGATTTCAGCGCTCTTCATTTGTTACACAGGACAACCTGTTAATTTACGGGGGTCGCAAATGAAGCTGGACGGGCTGCCGTTACCAATTAATAAGTAGTTGCATTCTCTGCTGCGTTCGACTTTCTTTTTTACCGGTGTTCTTTATTTGTTGTGTTCCGAAAACAGTGGAAATGGGTTCTTTAGAAGAAAAAGTGACCTTAAAAGCTGAGGAATTTGTAAATGGCCTTGGCAGCTGTCTTTTGGGGAATGTAAATGTTACAAATGGGGGTAGTGGGTTGTGTTGTTGTTTAGTTGTGTTAGGATTTGGGAATGTTTCTATTCTGGGTCTCATTTGCGAAGACAATAGGTGTCAGAATCAATAATGGTAAGCCATGTTTGGCAAACAGTGTGGTGTTATTTTTCAATCAGAAAATGAGAAAATGATGTAAAATTATATATTATAGTAGTATTTTATTATTCTAGATAAAGGGTGATAGCCCAGGGGGGTTAGGGGTATATCCCCCTCCCCGAAATTTAGACATTTTATCACTAAACAATTTGAAGTTAAAAGAAACACTCATGAAGAACATTGACTTCACTGAATTTAAAGAAAAAAATACGTCGTCTTGATTTAAGATGCGAAATTCCTCACAAAAAACTCTGAAGAGTTTTTGTTTTTGATAAAAAAAATTTCTATTTGTCTGAAATTATTGGTGTGAAAGCTTCGAAATTCTGCTTTTTCTTCTTTGGTGCTCAACGTGCAATTTAATGCATTTAAGTTTCTTAAAGGTTAAAAATAAAGATTTTGAGTAGATTTCGAATTTTTTTTCATGATTATAATTTTTTTTTTAAAAATGGGCAGGTACTGGAATTTCAATCTTTTGACCACTAATCTGCCCTAAGAAATACCTATATTCAGCGGGCACCTGTGTTGATTGGGACCACGGAGGTACTACTACTACCCGCGCCACACACACGTACACATTCTCTCGCACAACCACTTTTTATAAGGCACATATTCATTCTATATTCACACACAAGGACAGAAACTAGCATCCTTGCCAAACGGGGATTCGAACCTAAGACGTACGGCTTCGCAGTTATATGATCTAACCGCAAGGCCAGTCAGTGGCGTATATAAGGGGGGCGAGGGGGCCATGCCCCCCCGAAATCTGGACTTGGTATACTAAACCAAGCTAAAAACCTGTTTTTAGGGTCAAATTTCCAAATATTTTCTCAGGGAAGACCCCCAGATCCCCTTTTGCACTTGAAACTATTATTTTCAACAATTGTTTTTATATTAAGTTCACCCCAAATGCAAATCCTAATTAAAAATTTGTATACAAAATACGAACTAGGTGTACCATAACTAGTTAAAAACCAGTTTTTTACAGTTAAATTTTCAGGCCGAGGACCCCTGACCCCCCTTTGGTACTTGGAACTTAACTCACAACTTTTTCATGTATTAAGATCTTTTAGATGCAAATTCGAATAAAAATATATAAAAAGCTACATGGGCGAAATAAATTTGCTAAGGAGGGGGTGAAAAACAATTTTGGGCCCCTCCAGAAATAAATTTCTACGTAGCCAGTTACACCGGTTGATTACAAATTTTCCCAAAACTGTACCTACTATGCATACTTCGAGGGGGTGACATAATAGTCGATGACTATACTCCCACCTCGTTTTTTAAGCAGACAGAAAGGCCAAAAATCATTCAATGATGAAATGGATTAATATATAAACAAATTATTTTCTTCTTTCATAGTGGTGGTCGTGTTCTCCGACAAGCAAGTCGCCAAAAACGTGATGGCTGCGGCCAAGCGTCGGCGAGCCTTCGACCGCTTCGTCTGGATCGGGAGCGAGGCTTGGGGGGGACGAAGGTACGTGGTGGAAGGGCACGAGGCAGTGACGGAGGGGGCCATCACCGTCTCCCCCCTACTGCGCCCTCTGGCGGGCTTCGACGAGCACTTCACCTCCCTCACCCCTAGGAATAACGTCCACAACAACCCTTGGTTTCCCGAGTACTGGGAGGAGCATTTCTGCTGCAGGTGAGAATACACCCTTGAAAAATAAATGGAAAACGCCTAAATTTAATAATTGAAGGGCTTGGTGGAAGGGGCTATGTTACAAGGCCTGTTCCGAAAGTAATGAGACTAAATTCTTACCAGAATTAGGGAATTCAGTCTCATTACTTTCGGGACAGGCCTTGTAACATAGCCCCTTCATCCACCAAGCCCTTCAATTAAATTCAAATATTCTTCAGAAGTGTATGCTATGGCAGCAACACCCCATAAATATATTTTTATCAAATGCAATTTATTTAAAATATTCGTTAGAAGTGTGCGCCAAAACAGCAACAGCCTCGGTACACTTTCAATTTTATATTATTCTAGTATCAATTTAAATAAATTTTATTTTAAATGTTTTATTTAGGTCTTTAAAAAGAGAGCTTTTCACGGTGACGTCACTTGGAGGTCAAATAAATTGTTACTGTGGTAAAATGCGAGAAAACACATATTATATATATACACTTTCTGAAAGATTATTCCACATATCCCCCATTTTTGGGCAAAAATCACTCAGTACTAAACGAGGTAGGGTTAGAGATTTATCATCAGAAATTGTCATAGTAGTAGTCTTTATATACCATCTAAATAACCCTTCTTGAATCCATTCCTTATGGATTCTTCTTCTTCAAAAGCACAACAGCCTTTTTGAGGCCAAGGCTGCCTCGCAGATCCTAGAAGGCTATGATCTGGCCCTGTCTGGCGCGACCGCCCGCCATCGGTTGACTCCTAATAACCCGAGATCTCTTTCTACATCGTCAATCCATCTTGTAGGTGGTCGTCCCTTTATTCTTGTCCCTTCAATTTTCTAAAAAGTCCCTTTTTTGTAGGGTCAACATCGGGATTTCTAAAGAGATGGCCTAGCCATCTGATGAGTGACGCTTTAATTGTTCTCACTATGTCGGTCCCGCCGAATTTACCATATTTTTTTGTATATTTCGTGGTTGTAAAGGATCCTTCTCACATTGTTCTCTTGCGTAGGTCCGAATATTTTTCTTAAAATCTTCCTTTCGAAAATTAGTAGTTTTTCCTCCTCGGTTTGATTGAGGGTCCAACATTCACTACCATATATGACTATGGGTCTGATTATTCTTATAAATGGTTAGCTTAGTCTTCACGCTGATGAACCAGGATTTCAGTTGGTTCCTTATGTATTCATTCCGCTAAATAATTGAAATCTTATCGTTTTACCTCTTTTTTGTACATTAAAAACTATAGCGCACAATGGAGTGGATGCTATAGCTTGTCCTCCAACACTTGCGTTGCTACGGCTGTTGCTAGGGGCAAGTCACGTGCGAGAAGTGAAGTGAAAAGCTCTGTGGGACGAATTTTCACCCACGTTGTTATCCGTCGTTATGGGAATTGGCTTGTCAACATGTACTAAGAAAATAAGTTTAAAAAATAATATAATACAGTGTGATTTGAGCAGAACTGCTTACTAACCTTTCCTAGTAGCAGTGCGTTGTAAAAACACTTTTATGTTAGGAATTATCGATCACTTTTAAGTTACTTATCATTCTGTTATGTGATTGGTTTTAACCTGTATGGAGAAAGAAGCTTCAGCGGGTTCCCATTGGACGTGGGTTAAACCGGATTTCCGGCTGGGTGGCTCGGGAATGACATTGTAATTTGCATCAGTTTGAAACAAAAAGACATAATCAGCTTAACAAAAGATGCAGAAGAAACGGTACATACATGGAAGTACCGGAAACATGTACGAAAGCGATGGATTTGAAACCAACTTTGAAGCTCTCGTTTCCATATCGTTTTGAGATTCGAGTATTGGACAAATGCCAAAAAAAATGCCAAGGAGTATTGGACGATTGCTTTCACACTTTTCGCGGTTCGTTAAATAGTTCCTCAAACACTAGAACAGCTACCCTAAAACACGCTAACATGAAAGACATACTATTAAAAAATTATCAAAAGCAAAATTGAAAATAATACTAATAAAGATACCAGTTAGAGTTTAATACCCTGATTATAACATGCACAAATGTTCAACATTGAACATCTTTAGTAAATGAAGCGACTGTGCTACGAAGCGAAATCAGTTAGCCTTTGGGTAGTTTATTTAAAACAAACCGCTCACTTCTTTTACTGGTGACAATTTCAATCTCGTTGTTACAGGCTGCAGGACTTCTCGGTGACTCCCTACAACCAGAAGTTCTCCAAGTGGTGCGAGGACCTGTCGTCGCTGCAGGTGTCCGAGAGCAACGGCTACCGCCAGATGCCGGCCTTGCACTTCGTCCGCGACGCCGCCTACGCCTTTGCGCACGCCCTGCACAGCGTGCATGCCTCCCTGTGCCAAGGGAGGCCGGGGCTGTGCGAAGAGATGCGCACCATGGACGGCGCCACGCTCAAGGATGCAATGGAGAAGGTGCACTTCAAAGGTGAGGACATGTCGCTGTCGTGGTCGGATAACGTCGTATCTTCGATTTGGGGAAGATACAGTATGAGGTGTTTGTGTGAATCCGTGCCAAACGTGGGCGGATTTAGGTGGTGAAACCTCGGGGGTCATAATGGAAACCTTTGGGAGGACTAGCCTGATGGCTTTGGAAACATGATTTTCCCTTATGAAAATGGAATTTTCTCAAACGGCCGTATTCACTATAACCTATCCTAAGGTTACCCGGGAATTAAAACTTCTAATTGGTAAATGAAAGGAGTATTTCACCATTATCGCTGGTTAGCGGACAATAAGTGTAAACTCAGAACTCTCAAGCGTCGCCTCCAGCCATGAACCGGTTTCGACCTTGCCTTTCGGGAGATAAATATGTTCTAGGAATGCCAAGTCATTCCAGCCAGATGAGTGGAGGACTAATCAATGGTCACCACTTTTTCCGTTATAGTCGGCTAGACTAGTAGTTGGCCTCCTCAATCTTCCGTTGACGATCAGCGCAGATGAATCTATCTCGTCTTGAAAGAGAGCTTTGAAGCTTTCGAGAGAATACGAAGGAAGTTTCACCAGGTGTTGCAGTATCTGCGATCAAAGGAGGGATCTGCAAGAGTAGAAGATTCTCTCTCTGATGCCAAGATTGCAGAAATCATCACCACCAAGACCAGGAATGGAAGTGAAGCTGACAAGCACTTCGTCTGTGTCACCTACCCCCTACTTCGAGAGTCGCTTCGCCAAGACGGCCGCCTTGACCAATCACTACGACGTTCTCTCCCTTCTGAGGGCAGTGTCGCCTGTGGGAGGACTGAAAAGGACTCCCATGAGTGCTCTCCCGCACAGAGGGTGAGAGAGGGGGAACCGAGGATGTGATGAGATGGAAACAGAGGAAGCAAGAAGCTCTACTCCATCAACGGAGCACCACGAGCCAACACCAGTCACAAGCTGCAGAGACGAGGAGGGCCTCGTGGAGAGCGCTGCCGTAGATTGCATCGATCCGGGGGGGCGGTAACGGCGCCTCCGAAGAGAGCATTTGTGCGGGTCATCCGGGGTCTCCCGGTCGACTCAAGGACAGAGGACATCCTCGCCGAGCTGAGGAAACAAGGTCTTCATGCAGTCAAGATCCACCAGCTTCCACCGATCCAAGCTTCCACAAGATCCACCGATCCTCCCTCTTCTAAGCTGCAGGTCAAGGAGGTACTTTCCCTAATTAAAGCGAAAAATAATTTGAGATGGAAGATTCCCCCAGAGCATGACTGGTATGCCGGAAGGTGTCCAGGCTTGTCTCTCGCGGGAATCAGGGAAAGAAAGTCCCAGACTGCTATATCTCCGTTGAGAACCGGCCACAAGGAGTCTCATGTATAGTGGAGGCCAGAAGAAATACGCCCCATGTCGCTGTTCGGCCGACGCTTCTCCCTCTCACATCATAGAGTGTATTGGCGCCTCTACGAGGCAGCTGGAGAGTGAGGGGGGGAGGAGATATTCAATCTTCTACTGCGAAGAGATCTTTTGGACTTGGTTTAATTAAATTTACTCCAAGGGGGATCGGCAACAACAACAACAGATCCACCAGCTAAGGACCAGACGGCCTTCGAAGGGACTTCTCCCACTTTTTCAAGTCGAAATCAGGGGAGCCACGAAGAGTGTCGACGGATTTGACCAGATCCTAGGCCATAGGGTGTCATGGGAGCTGAGGAGGAAAGTCCCTGCCCTCCTTTGTTACCGATGCTGCCAATTCGGGCATCTCGCTTGCGAGTGCAAGGAGGAGCGGCAAAGGTGCATGAGGTGTGGTGATGGGGATCACCGACTTAGTGACTTGCAGTACCTAAAAGCAACAAAGTAAAATGCATAAATTGCAACACAGACGGTCATTTGGCGGCTTGTTTAACATGTCCCGGGCACCCAAAACACTGGAAGCCAAGCCAAAAAGCTAAACTGATCCAAGGAAGCATCAAAGAGAGCCAACCACTCCCAACGAGCCAGAGAAACGAATGGGAGACACGGACGGACAAGCCCCGCCCTCAGATCTTCCAGACGTCCCGAACGCTGCAGAGGGAACTACAGGCGATGCAAGAATTCATCGCAGAAGCCAAGGAATTATTCAAACCAGCAGGAGGATTCATAAAAATCATCAATGACTTAAGGCAGCAGAAGTCGAGGGCATCAGACAAGATCTCCTTCACCCGGCCCAGCCACCAAGACGGGCCCGACCACCTTTTCCAGAAAAATCAGGAGACATCCAACAGAGAAAATCACCAGGCTACAAATCTAGGAAGCAAAATACTACCAGGAAACGGTATGCGGCCCCTTCGGGGACAGGTGACCGTGTCGACCTCTGAGTTCTTTCGTTGCCTTCCTATGCCGTGCTGATGAGTCCTAAGAAAGACGAAACCGGCTGGAGGCGACGCTTAGAGTTGGAATAGGGAAACAAGTTTAAAGCCAATCAGGGTTGTCGAAAAAGTTGGATTCCAGGTTAACCTTAGGTCAAGTTCATGAATTCAAACATATTGTAGCATAGCCATTAACCCTACTCTTTAAGGAAACTGAATTGTGTTTTATAATGTTATTATTTTTATATCTAGTAGTAAAGTGAAGTAAAGATCATATTGCTATATAAATAGAGCAGGGTTCTAAATACTCTACAATATGGGCGCCTATGCCATATTTATGGCTTTTCCCGCAACTTATGTATATTTGTATTGTAGTAATCAATTTTGTAGTTTTAACGCAGTCACTTGTTGCACACTTAAGTTTCAATTTGAGATATATGAGTCGAGTTGTTCTGACAAATGAGTGACTCACTTGGTCATATAACCATGAGTGAGTTGAATTGATTCATTGCAGACGAGAGCGAGAAGACGTTCCGCTTCCTGCCGAGTGGTGACGCCCCTCCTCGTTACAGCATCATCAACTTTCAGAAAAAGAGCGACTCCAACGAGTACTACTGGCGGCCAGTGGGCACATACGCTCGTGAGTAATTAAAATTGGCGCAAGTTTAGAACTGCTGATGCGCCACGTTTTTAGCGATAAAAATCACTATATAGTTACCCCAACTAATTGCATAATGCGCGATGTTAAGTGAATTATGTGGCTTCTAAATATGGCGCCAAATAGCCAAAACTCGCCAACCATCAGCAGTTCTAAACTTGCGCCTTAAAATATAGTATTATTTCCTTTTAATTACATATAATGGCCACGGTATTTTTGCAGTATGCTATCTGTTAGCTGGAATTAGGGTAGATGGTGACACCGCAACTGATGTTTTTTTAATCCTAATGAGCTAACTAAAGACCATAACCTAACTAAAAACTTACTTTTCCTAATAAACTAACTAATCCTCATAAACAGCGTTAGAAATTGAGGAAAAATCCCACTGGTCCTCAAAGAAAATGACTGGTCCATCATATTAAAAAGGACAAGTTTCAATTTTTAACCCCTTGGCATATCTCATATCATAAGTCCAACGCAAAGTGGCCCGATTTTGTAACAGTCGCACCTCCTGCAACAGGCTAAAATTTTGCTACGCTATGAGTTTATATTAGTTATTTCACTACTATAGTTGCATCCGTACATTTTCTCACCTCCTTTCTCATTCTGTATCAAAAGCAAAGAATGTAAAAAGCAGGAGAAACTAGTCTGGAGGATTGCAATTCATTAATGGCATTATTCACAGCCACTTAACCAGTGGTTAACGTGCAGCTAAAGAGAGAAAAAGGTGCTTTTTGCTGACTCTGATTGGGGAAATCCTTCTTTAACCGATGGTTAACCATTGGTTCAGTGGCTGTGAATAATGTCATAAATCGTCACGGAGTTTCCAATGAAATTTTTCACACCTGTTTCCTTCCTCTCTTGTCCTCCTGAAATTTAACTAACTCTCCTAGCTGTTCCTTGAAATTTATCGAGAGATGTTTCAGATCCTCATCAATGATCTACGTGTAAAGGTCAACAGCCAACGAAGTTTGAAGAGAAAAGGCGATGTTTTAATGCAGACATTTAATCAGGTTTATAGCAGGAAAAAAATGGGGTTAAAACTACTCCTTAGCCAACGATAGTAAAAGGATCACGTGATTTTTACAGACGTTGCACGGCCGATAGTACTCGACTTGTATGAAATAAAATCTCCATATTGATATTAAACTGTTCCGCTCCTCGGTTAATATCAGTATGGAGATTTTATTTCATACAACATACAATTCGAGTACTATCGGCTGTGCAACGTGTGTAAAAATCACGTGATCCTTTTACTACCGTTGGTTAAGCTGTAGAGAGTGTAATATTTTCACCACTGGTCCTGAGGACCAGTGATTTTCTGACCTTAGTGGTCCAAGCCGTTTTTCAGTGATCTCGGACCAGTGGAATTTCAAACGCTGCTCATAAGCCAACTTATTCTAATGAGGTATCTATACTATATTCATTTTGAATCGGCGCCTGAATCTCTATGACCGGAATACATTTTCTTCCACCACTGAATCGGTAACCATGGCAACTATCAACGTCAAAAGTGGAAGGCTTACTATTGGCTGCGCAAAGAGCGTAACCATGGTTACGCTTTTACCGAGGGGGAAAGCACTATTTCTCAGGGGCCTATTCAAAATGAACAGAGTATAAACTGGTAGATCGCATACTGCAAGAATACCGAAAAGTCTGAAGATCCAACTAGCTATTTTCATATGCCATCGTATAATAGAGAGGTCAACACTGCAAATACCTTTGATTCACCAGAAGAGGAGGCAGTAGAATTAGGAGATCACAGCTGTGATTAGTTGTGACGCGTTTGTTAGACTCTCGAAGGGGTATTAGCCTGTGAAAAGAGCACTTTTCAAGCAAATTGGCAAGGTTTTTTCAGTGTTATCATATACTTTTGAGTTTTTTGAGTTAAATAAAAACAAAGTTTAATTTAAAAATCAAAGAAGGACCAAAGATATATTATTTAATATCAAACTCTTCCTCATGCTTTTAAGGTGTTGTAAAGAACCATAATATGGCAATAGGGCTGCTCAACCATAATTTTTTTATCTCGCTAGTATGGTAACTATTATTCATAGGGAAGGCTATTTGAATTGTGTGGAAAACTAAATGTCTACAAAAACCGATTATTTTAGAGATGGCCTAACTGCATGACAAAGTAGCCCGTTATTACAACTGAAATGCTAATAAATAGCGTCTTTATATGATGCTCCTTTTATTATAAAAATCAAATATGTTATTTTCTCAACGGCAGATGCTTAGTTATCTCCCTTTCTTAGTTAACGTCACATAACAAAAAAGACGCTTAGCTCAATCAAGCATTAAATGAGTCCTGAAAAAGTTTTAAAACCTTCTTTTGTTATTGCAAATAGGATTTAATGGAGTGCAGCTAAATACAGTTCTCAAGTAAGGTAATTATCATCTCCAAAGATAGATTCTCTTTAAGATAAACTTCCTAAGTAAATGAAGCTAAAGGGAGGACAGTTCTCATCGATCGAATAAGTTATTCGAAATTCAGTTTAGGGTGGATTTATATGACTTGGTAACAGCAACGCGATCGGAGCAACTTGTAGAAAGTTTCCTATCGTTTTGAATGATGTGAGGAAATGCTTTTAGATTCAACTCTAGATTTGCAATTGACTAATGCAGCTGTTATCAAACTGTGGGGCGCACCCCTAAGGGGATTTTTTTCTGAAGGCCCCCAGATCCCCCCTTTTTTCTTGGGGTTTTTGAAAAAGCTATATTTTTCAAGGGTTTTAGAATAATTTTCTCTTTATCGGAAAAAAATCTAGGTCTTGCTATATAAATTATTAAATTCATGTGAGTATATCAAAAAGTTGCACTATTATTGCACTGGACCAACAGCAGGTCCAGAGCCAGAGGTGCTATGCATCCCCAGAAACCCGCACTAAAATTATAAAAATGTTCTGGGGGAGGACCCCTAGACCCTTGACGGTTTTCTTCAGGTATATAAACACCTGAAGCGGTAGCTTTAGTGACAAAAATAATTATTACTTTATAATTATTATTTATCGTCACTGTATAAAAGGGGGCGCAATGAAAATTGTGTCGCCAATATTGAAAGTTTGAGAAGCACTGGGAATACGGTTTTGTTTTTAGCTCCTTTCTTACGAAAGACCAACACATAGATCATACTTATAACTCATTATCTGCGGTTCACGAAGTCCGCAATCTAGTCCTTTCATTGGTTCTTAGCGCTACTACGTTATAAAAACACTTCGTCATCAAAAGGGAAAATCACCCCCTCGTTTCTACGATCGCGTCGCGTTCATACCAAGACATATGAATTCGCCTTTAATAGTACTTCCTCAGGGAAATGGAGAAATGGATGACTTTTGATCCTTAATCCCTTCCAATGGGGGAATTTTTCCAACTTACGAACTGACCTTTCAAGTATCTTGAGAAAGGCTATTTTTCACGTTTATTGGAAGGAACGTCGGTACTACATCACGGATGGATTTTGCTGACGCGAGTATTTTGATATCCTATTTGGAATTTCAGCAAATACATTTTGAATATTTGTTGATTGATGTTTTCCTTACGAAAATAGTTAGCTGTTGCTTTTAAGTCCTCACTTTTTGGAGAACTCTTCGTAAACCTCTCTTGGCGGTTGATTTTTTTAATACATTAGTATAAAATCCTTTGTTTTATTTAGTTCGTGTGAATAAAAATTTGTTTTCATACCATTAATGTTAAAAGTAGGGGAGTTATTTTTTTTACAATAGGAAAATAACAAAACTTCTAAAACAACACATTTTAAAAATTTTTAACCAAATAATAAATAACCTTTACTAAACATGCAAGTAGCTGCAGCTAATAACTTTAAACCTGACCGGTAGCAAACACCTTTACTGGTAGAGGTTTACTGGTTTGACACCTTTACTGGGTAGAGATTCAACCAGGCCCAACTGTTTAATAGAGGTGTTACCAGTTCTATCTATAGATGACGATAACATTTTCCGCTCAGCAGCTTTTCCTATACGTCACTGGTTATTATGCATCGCAATGGAGATTTGCTTGTCATCAACAAATGCCAATAAAAAATATTAATCAAACGATTTTAACCGAACTGCTTACAGCCAGCTCTCTTATAAAAGGTCTAGCTTTTCGTAATAGTAGTGCTTGGTAAAACAATATTTTTTCATTAGAAATTTCAGGCACTTCCAATTTCTGTTGTGTGATTAGATTTGACTTGTATAAAGGAGGCCACCTAACCAGGACATATGCCTTGAGCCTAGTGATGCAAGGGCGGGGAAAAACCGGGTTTAATCCCGGGAATAAATCCGGTTTTTTGGGTTTATTCCCGGGATTAAACCCAAAAAACCGGGTTTATTCCCGGGATTAAACCCGGTTTTTTCCGCCCTTGCATGACTACTTGCACCCCAGGGCCCCACGGTCAAGAAAACGAAGATGGGCATCGTAGGCTTTGGCCCACTAGAGCTGTTGCGCCGATGTATAGTTTAGTTTAGTAAAGGGAGGAGCTGACCCAGTTCCTATTGGTCGGTTGCTTAAACCGGAAGTCTTTCTGGGGGGCTCTGGTCACAGAGTACCAGAACAGAGAGTTTATGGCCATAGGCGATTTTGGAAATAGAAAAAAGCATGGGGTATGCCTTATGATAGGGGCCTTGTTGGCTCTGAAATCACACCAAACTCACGTCTTCCTTTGTTACGTCACGAGAGGCGGATAATTAGAATCCCAATCGTCGAATCCCCTAATACATCATCGAGATATTGAATGAACACGTCACATCCAATCAAATCTGTAATCTCCTATTCGTACTACCTACTCCTTTCTTTATCATAGACATTTGCAAGGCTGCCCTCTACCATACGATGACATTTTAGAATTGCGTTTTGGAACCTCTGTTAGATTTCTACAATTTCTTAATGGATGGATCTGGTTTTTGTTTGCATATTATTCCTAATTCCTACCATAAACTGCAGCCCTAACATTATGAATGGTCTTTTGCAGTGGCGGAAATGGGCCTTCCCCAACTAACCTTGGACAAGAACGCCCTCCGCTTCAAGCACCAGGCCACCGAGTTCCCTCGCTCCTTCTGCAGCGCCCCCTGCCTTTCAGGGCAAGCCAAGCTGCAGCTGGAAGGCGACACCTGCTGCTGGCTCTGCACCAACTGCTCTCGCGCACAGTACCTCCCGGACGAGTTCCGATGCGAGGACTGTCCAATGGGAACCTTGCCTTCTGCCGACAAGACGGCGTGTGAGCCAATAGCGGAGGAGTACCTCAGCTATAGTGATCCGTGGGCCATTGGGACGATGGCGTTTGCTGGTTTAGGTTGCGTCACCACGGCAGGCGTGGCCATGGCCTTCTGCCGGTACAGGGACACGCCCATTATCAAGGCGTCTGGGAGGGAGCTGTCTGGGCTGTTGCTGTTGGGTGAGTAAAGGACTGTTTCTACTTATGCGTTTGGTTGTGGTATACGACCCCACGTCGTTATTTACCCGAGTTCCCAACTCCTCAGAACCAATGAGACTGTGGTAATTTACAAGAGATATGGAATTGTGACTTCTCATTGGCTCTTAGAAACTGGGAATTTGGGTATTTAGGCATTGTGGTGGTATACGCATGGTGGCAATCCCGATTTACCATAGTGAATGTGAGCATTCGTATTGAATGAACTCCGAAATGGAACACCAGACATTATCTGGCAATGTGTTGGCACGTTATCACTTGCTTAGAAATTTTAAATTTCTTAAAGAAACAATATTAACCTTCAAAAACCACCGCTGATCAGGGAACAGTTTTAGTCCCGACGTCAACTGCAGTCAGTTGCCAATCCGAAAGTCATACAACTAATTAATTGAAGGGTTTGGAGGATGAAGGGGCTATGTTATAAGGCCTGGTCCCGAAAGTAATGAGACTGAATTCCAGTCATAATTAGGGAATTCAGTCTCGTTACTTTCGGGACAGGCCTTGTAACATAGCCCCTTCATCCACCAAGCCCTTCAATTATCCTTGAAATTTATCATTGTTTCTACAGACCTTTGTACTGCAGTTATTTGAATTTGGGTATATAACTTGAATTTTCTAGCGTGGTGACTAATCACACCTTAATTAAATTTAACAAAATAGTTGTGTGATTGATGGATTGAGTTGGCAACAACTTATATGATTCTTATTTAATCTAACTTAGTGGTGACTATTACTTGTTGCAGGCATTTTCCTGTCGTTCAGCATGACGTTCGTGATCGTGGCCAAGCCCGCTCCGTGCACGTGCGGCCTGACTCGCTTCTTCCTGGGCTTCTGCTACACACTGTGCTACGCGGCCATCGTCACCAAGACCAACCGCATCGCGCGCATCTTCAGCCGACGACGACGACAGAAGCCACGCTACACCAGCCCCCGATCGCAACTCGTCATCACCGCGCTGCTCGTCTCCGTGGAAGGTGAGTGATAGACAGAATTAAACTTTTAATACGGAAAAAAATCCAGTTTAGCGCGTCCGCCAGAACAGTAATTTCAACTTCAAGTGATTACAGTAACGGACCCTTTATTCGGCTAACTCGGGGCCAATACCACCCCGGATTTCGGAATTTTCCGGATTTTGGGTCCGTTCCATAAAAAAAACACTATTAAAGATGCAGGTGCTTTAGTAAAACCAAAGTACTTGCTTCCCCCTTCCTACTATTATTTTCCGCTGCCGTTTTGGCACTGTCGATTCGGCGCAGGAAATAAAAAACGCCAAATCGGCCCCGTGCCGAAACGGCATTGCCGAATCCGATGATGCAACAAGAGGCACGTCGCAACTATTGTGCGTCGTAACAGCAATTGCTCACTAAAAATTCTTTTTAAAAATTTCTAAACGCAAGCCGGATTTCGGGTTTCCGGATAAAGGGTCAGTTACTGTATTGCTATGAAATAACTTTGCACTCTGAAAGTCTAACGGCCGTATTCTGTGCATTCTGACCAGCGGTTAAACGGCAATCAAAGGAGGATTCCTCCAACAGGATAGAGCGACGATAGGATAGAGAGAGAGACGAAGGATAGAGCGAGAGACGAAGGATAGAGCGACGGCGATTCCTTCTTTGATTGGTGGTTAATCGCTGATCAAGTAGCACAGAAAACGGCTTCAACGAAGTTTCAACAACAACGGAACGAAGTTTGAACAACAACAATGATGTTACACACAAGCTTATGTTTAAATTTATTGATGAGACAGAATATGTCTCGCCGTATTGAAAGGGTTAAAAAGGCGTCGCAACTTATGTAGTTCTCTTTGTAGAGATTTTGATTTATAACTCGTTTCTCCAAGGGTGAATTTTCTGGAACAGCTTATGCTGCTGGTATCACACAATTGACCAATGGTTTTTCAAAAGTCCCTTTCACTGCTTTTATTTGGAACCAACGTTTCCTAGGGTCATGGAAGTAAGGTCTACCCCTCCTAGGTTACCCTGGAGAACTCTTTGAGAAGACTCACAGCACCCCTAGCTGCAAAATAAAAGAATTTTAAAAAATTTATTAAAAACTGAAGGAGCAAAAACCTCAATGAGAAAATTGTTGCAATGTTCTGAAAAACTCGCTAAAAAATTCCATGAAAATATCATGAATATTCGCGGAGATATTAGCATCTGAAAATGACACTTTTTCTTACCTTAAAAAAGAAAACGTTAACAAATGTGCAAGTATTTTATTTTTTCATTAAATTTTGTCTTTATTTAACTATAAAAACAGAAACCTATACATGACACTGAAAATTTGCGAATTTGTGAATTTTTTCTTTTGTAACAGCTTTTGCTCATGGTATGGTCTCACCTTATAAGGTTGGTTATAAAGAAATTTGGTCTTACGACCCAGAAGTATCAAGTATACCCTCAAGTATCTCTACCCTTGTTTTTTTAAGTGTTGGCAGGTAAAATTCATTTAACCCAACAAACTATCCCGCTTTGTCTGCCTCTGCCATTACTGCGAAAAAACGGGAGAGAAATAGAAGAATATAAGGAACATAATAGAAAGCTGGAGGATTAAGTGCAATGGTTTTAGAAAACATGATTGAAAGAACAAGAGAGTAATAAGTGACAACACAAGATACAACCAAAAATGAAAGAAGGATAGAAATATGCTGAATTGAAAATTGAAAGAGGGAAACCGCAATATTTTTTGGAAGTCCTGTAATCACAGCAGCTTCATACCATCAAATGGGTTAGGAGCCGTTTCATTCATATCCTTACTTCGCTCGTATTTCGCAACCGTTTCCATGACAACAATTTGGGTATTCCCAACACTAACATTACTCAGGGCAAAGATGTCTTGACAGCAATGAGCCCGGGTATAATGAATCGCCACTTCGGCATGTGACACTGAAATTAAACCGGGTTTTATTAATTGGGTCGGGTGTGCTTAGAGGAGGAGCTAAGGGTCTTGTTTGATTTCCAATGACTTTTTGGTGACCGAATGTGCGTAGGACAAACACTAGAGAGGGGATGAAAATTCTTTTTGATAGTCTTTCGTTATTGCTTTATTTAAATCTTAGTGAAACCCAGAGCCGTATTTAGGATTTTTGCGGATTTTCTTTTTGCCCCCTTACTTCAACTTTCCTTTTCTTTCATAAAAAGCAAATTTTTATGTCGTAGTTCTCATCAGAAGTCAACGTTCTTGATTTCGCTTCCCAAGAGAGTAATTTTTTACACAAAATAAACATAAATCCAGGACACATTAAGTTTACGTGACTCAAAATCTGGTTGAAAACAGATGTTACTTGTACTTCAGACACACTTGCTTGTCCTCCTAGAAAAAAAGTGCTGATTCAGTGAATACGCAAAAGAAAGTTATCGAATGAAGAATGCAAAATGAATAATTATTGCAAATGTAATTACATATTTTTTTAATTGTTGTACATTTTCCGTCCTGTGTGCAAATTTATAGAACATATTACGTTAGTGAAATCGTTACCTCTAAGCAGTTCTGTAACTAAACTTTTGTTTAACCCTTTCACACCGGACGGGAGATAGTGTGTCCCAGGCAGGAAAATTTTTGAAATTACGGCTGGTACAACATATGTCCCAGGTACTGAAAATCATCTAGGAAAAGAAAATAACTCCAAGTTGCTTTGCCAAACTCGTCATGATTCTTGTGTGATTCCATGATTATCTAATCTCAGTTCCCCAAATGATTAAACTAGCGAAAATCGCCAATATTGTTCGATTGTTGACTCTGATGCCAAATTATTCGTTTCTGTTGCAAAATTACATACACCACTATAAAGTTTAAGTGAAACTTTCGCCAGTTTATTCATTCGATTCCAAAGCTTAGCTCTTGCATTTTTGCATCTTTTTTTCTTCAAATTACGGATCCAACGACTATTGGTGGTCTAGTAATAGGTGTGAGTTTGCAATTAACAAAAAGCGGCAGTGGAACAAAGGCTGTCCCAGCAGTATTGACTCCAGGATTACGGCTGGGACATACCTTGTCCGGAATGCAGGTGCTCTTGGTTTACGGCGGGACATATGCTGTCCCATAAATAAAGCTTGTAATATCGTTGTTTTGTTGATGCGTCGTTATGGGATCGTTTATGCGTCTCTTGGACCTTCAGACTTTCATACAAAAAAGTTATTTCATCGTATGAATCACTTGGAGGAGAAATAACAGTTCCCGCCCGGTATAGAGGCGTACTAAACAGATTTTTTTTGCCGTATTGAAAGGGTTAAAGGGGTATGGTTTAAATTTAAATCTAAGCACCCTCACAATTATTAGTATCGTGTTTAGTACCCTTAAACAGGTGATATTTAAATCATAGTGTTCTTAATATTAAAATTCTGTGTAAAATATTGAGTCCTTAGTAAACATGAGGAGAAATTTGACTTTTAAAAATAGCGATTAAAATAATTTTGAAATTTGGGGACAGAATTTCTCAACTACCTCATTCCCTTCCCTTTAAAAAATTTTCGATGGTTGGGTTCCTTTCGGGGGAACGCATCTAGTAGTACTATAGCTTTTAAATGGTCATGAAATTTATTATTAAGGGAGGGGGTTAAAACACCTTATTCATATCGCCTTAAAAGAATACGGTCCTATGAGAGTGAGAGTCTAAACAAGAAAAGGTCATTCACTTAAAATGTGTATCATATGTGGGAGATTTTAAGTCTACCTATTAAGAAGGAAGTATGTTGAAAGCGCATTGGCTTTCAATGAATCTGAACTTTTGACAACGGTTCTTTAAAATCGACAGTTTTACAAAACATGCCCTACAGCCGTTTCAATTGTCAGGTTCGCTATCGCTCCATTCAGGGATATGCAATGCACGTTAGAAAATATTATTCGCAGTTAGGCTTGTTTGAGGGGTTTAGTTAACCTCCTTACCGGAATAATGAAATCTGAACAAGAAGTTCATGCACCTATCGAGAAAGCTGACAGTACCTGACCGATTTTATCATGATATTTTTACTGGTGATTTGATTACTATTTGTATTTAACGTTAGTTACTAATATAAATAGCACTAGTTTCAAATGTTCCTAGCTCAAGTGAAATTATTTTCGTTCTTTCTCCAGTTCTACCTTTGTAACCATCATGGTTGGGATTGATTAATTAGCCGGTGCCATTGTTCACTGAAGTTATTTTCAGTAATACTACGCATAAATTTTGCGGTGTCAAACAATCATCTAAAACTTGCAACCACTACAGACTTCTTTGACACCAGATTGTTGTGATTTCTCTGGGAACATCGATAACTCTGGGAAAGAGTAACCCCCTTTTAGTGTTTGTTTCACTTTTCCGTTTTACTGCCATGCTATCCATGAATTGACTTGGAGGGGAGTCTTTCTCAAATTTCTTCCAATAATGATAAGAGTAAATTAATAATAAAATTCAAATCAATCCTCTAATCCTAGTGTTCCTTTGGATCACCTGATGTTTTCTATTACAGCTCAATTAAAATGCAATCTGATGAGTCGTTTACGAAAATCTGCTCGGTAAGGAAAGGAGTCCCATACTCCAGTAATCATCTATATATCTCCAAGTCCAAGATGCGAGGTTATCAGATGATGCTCGCGATATCTATATTTATTACAATTTTCAAGTTAAGACCTTTTACATGAATAAATAATCCTTTGAATCTGAACCCCCTGTGTCTCCTGCAGGGATCATCAACACGACGTGGCTGTTGTACGACCGTCCTGCCGTCACCCACATGTACCCCAGCCGCGAGGAGAACGTGCTGATCTGCGTGGGATCGGACACCGCCTCCTACCTGGTGGGGCTCATCTACCCTTTCGTGCTCATAGGCTTCTGCACGGTGTACGCTTTCAAGACGAGGAAGTGTCCCGACGGATTCAATGAAGCCAGGTGGGTTGGTTTTCCCTCTTAAGGAGGCTTTGAATTAATTTAATTTGTTGTTTAATCATTTTAATTTGTTGTTTCTCCTTCGTTCGATTCCGAGAAACTGGCGATGGTCTGAAGAGATACAGATCCCAATCCGTAGCTGACGTTACCCTTAGGGTCGGCGCAAACTTTTATGACCGTGTCGACAACGCTCCTTCGGGCAGTAGCGAACAAAAGAGTTCCCCTCCAACCCCCTAACCACACAACGAGATGGGGTAGATAATCAATGCCCGAAGGATCCTCGTCGTTGGTACCATAAATGTTTGCGCTGACCCTTAAGGTAGTGAGGGGGGCGGCTACTAAGAAAGTGAACCCGATGTATATCAGAAGTCCGGCTTAAGCCTCGGAAGATAGATTGCTCCACCATATACGGCCACCCCCACAACGTTGTAATTCCTCGGAAGTCGGAGGGAAATAGTCTCCAGAGGACCTGTACCCATGGTAAACTGCGCCATGACCAACCACAGGACTTTCGGACCCATAGATTTAAAAAGCACGTACTTTCAACGGAATTTACTAGGTGGGTCTTAAGCGGTGTCGGAAATCGAACCTGGGACCGATGCCTTAACCAGGCTACCCACGGATCTTAAGGAGCGATTTCAGAGTGTGATGTGTCAGCGATTGGACGAATCCCAATTAAGCAGGCCAAAATGACGTCCTTTTTGCCTTTGTGGGGTTCATTTATAGAAGGAACACTTAGTACAATCTTATATAGCAAGTAACGAACGATGTGATGGGTGACATCATCAAATGGTATCGTTTCTTATTGGTAATGAATGTGTTCTTATAGCCATCAGCGTCGGTGTGTGTTACTCCTTGGTCCTTGGTCAAAGAAAGATTCCACCAAATATAGATTACCGAAAAGCTAATTTTTCTTTCTTTAGCTGCTAGTTAACCCCGATGACTGTTAAATATAGATATGTCCAGTCATCTCATCTCTTGCATGCTAGCTTTTGGTATCGTGTAAATATAATGAAGGGTTTATGTCCCATTTACGGGATATCTTTATATAGCATGGCTAATGGCACTGGCTAATTACTGATTGTTCATGGATACTGAAGCATTATCCTATAGCTTGAAGAATTCGTAGTCACTTTCTCCTGTCTATACAGAGTGTCTCAAAAGGTCCTTGCCTAACTCAACATGCAGTTCTGTCATGCCATGACAAACAAGATTTTCACAGGAACCCATGTCCACCGAAGAAGAGGCGCTGTTTAACTTCTTTATTATACGGAAAACTTCAATTATTATTACATTATTAGAAAGAGTCCCCTCTAAAAA
This sequence comes from Tetragnatha versicolor, assembly GCA_024610705.1. Taxonomy (NCBI): domain Eukaryota; kingdom Metazoa; phylum Arthropoda; class Arachnida; order Araneae; family Tetragnathidae; genus Tetragnatha; species Tetragnatha versicolor. The sequence goes on from JANDEH010000003.1 coordinate 37,503,821, forward strand.
CCCTATAAATTAACAGATAATCTGTCGGTCCAAGAAAATTCCCTCCCTTTTCACTTACCATTACTTTTTCAGACCTTTTCAGCTAATTACCGAAAAAATTAAATGAAATTTTCAGAATAAAGGAAATTGAAGTTTTCCGTATTACATATAAAAAAGCTGACACCCTGTAAAGTCTAGTCTAGTTCCTGTTACAATATTTGCTGCCATGCGTGTCAGAGGACAGTACACATCAATATATGACATTACCATTGTGTAAATTGATTCTTCGCCCCAATCTACACGACACCAGTCGATGTTCAAAGTGCTTGCAAACGGTTAGCTTACAGAGTCCTCTTCTCCCCCGGCAGGTACCTGACCTTCACCAACTACACCACCTGCGTGATCTGGCTGGCGTTCCTGCCGCTGTTCGTGCTGAGCACGAGCAACACGATTCGCTCGGTGACGCTGAGCTCGCTGCTGAGCCTGAGCGGAGCTGTGCAGCTGGCCTGCCTGTTCGTGCCCAAGGTGTACGTGGCCGTGCTCAAGCCAGAGAAGAACACGAAAGATGCGGTCATGTGCCCGCACAACCGCAACTCGAGCTGCCTCGCGCTGCCCTCTTCGCCAGCGGCCGCGGCCCTTTATCAGCTGCAGCCGCCGCATCTCGTCAATGGAGGTAAAGCTCATCACTATAAAAGTTGAAAAATAATTTTTATATAAATATTTATGATCTCTATGGGTGGAATTAAATGGTAAATAGTTTTACGAATGCTTGTCATTATATAGTTGACATGGCATGAGTCTTCTCTAATAGAGTCATAAATGGAGAGATTTATTCAGAATAGTAGAGCTCCCCCAAAACTGCCTGAATCAAAAATCGACCAGGAGCACTCTGACGGAAGTGCCGTTTAGGACTTCCGGTCAAAAACAAAATGACCTCCCACGTGCGTAATTTTAGTTGTTTTAATGATAAAAAGACATTTTTGGGGTCAAATATTATGTTTTAACGGTCAAAAAAGTCCTGATTTTGATAGGAAAATGTGTACATCGTTTTAAAAAGTAGCTAAAATGCAATAAAATCACTGTAATAGTAATACAGTCAATCGGTAGTTGCTTCAAAAACTTTTTGTAGATGTTTCTTTCGACGGTTTTGTAAGTTTTTTGAGGTGTTGATTCCTCATATACAGTTCACTTCCACGTGGAAGATCGGCTTATTAAAAATTGCAAAAAATCGAAAAATTTTTACTCTATTTTCGGATTTTTGCTTATAATTCAAAAACGATTGCTCTTAATAGCAGTAGAGTAAAAGCATAGTAAAAGTAAATTGCAAGGGAGTAAAAGTCCCTAGTAACAGCCCCTGTAATATATTTTAGGTTTTATTATTCTATATTTTAATGCGTTTTTCTGAATCCTTATAAGAGTGTTCACATAGTGGATAATAAACTACTCATCTACAGAGAGGGTACTCCCCTTGATTTTCATTAGAATGGTGAGAGAGAAGCCAGAGATGGTTTGGTTCAGATCGTAAACAAGGAAATGAGCTTCCTCTTTTCGACACCCTTGATTTCTTTTTTTTTCTCAGAGCTTCTGGGTTCGTCGATCGCTTAGCCTTAAAGCAAGGATTAAACGGAATATAGGTTTTTTTTCCTTATTCTTTTGGCTTTTTTCCGTTAATGTAAAAATTGCGGTAAAATATTTTAATTAAATTTATTGATTCAAAAAACAGATTCGTTTTCAATCCATGAATTAAAAGTTAAGGTAAATTGTGAAACTCTACGAAAATGATGAAAATCAAAACCCAATTTCAAATTTATGGATAAAAATTGCGAAAACTCCCCAGCCACCAATTGGTGGATATAGCAAAAAATAAATATAAAATCTTATTAGTGAAACAATTCTAAAAATAATAAATGAAGTCTGGATACATCAATTCTATTGTTTTAGATGCAAGTTTTTAACCTACTATATAAGTTACCAACATTCCGTGACATAATAAAAGAACCTAAAATAAAATAAATAGTAAGAAAAAAAATTCCTATGCTATGGTATTCCACATATTTAAGTTTAAAATGTGAGTATAATACTCACAATTAGATTAACGATACTTTACTACTTTACTGTAATGAATATCAAAGTGGTGGTGAATTAGGTAAATTCTTGAAAAGATTTGGTTATCCCTTAATTCTCGAATAGAATTCGAGGAATGTGTTTATAAAATAAGTGGATAAAAATTTTTATACACTTATTTTATATACACTTTTTGTATAATCTGTTATTGGCTTAATATATGGATTTTTTAAATCTTTCAGGAGCAATACTATTGAATACCTCAGGCATGGATCTCACACGTGAGCGAGAAATAGAAAGCAAATACTGCATGCGTGGGATCCGTGTGGTGGAGGGAAGGGGTATAAAGGGTAGCAATGATATATTCAAATTATAGTAACTATAATTTATAAATACAAAAAAGTTAAATGTGTCTAAAAATATTTCCAAACATCATACATAAATTCCTATTTGATTGGGGAACTAAATCACATTTTAAGAGGGTGAAGAATTCCAAGCTATACAGGGAGATGGTCTATAAAGGTTCCAATTTTAGGCCAAGTAATTGGCCCGAGAATTTCTACAAGCTGAGAACCATTGATATGAATAAAGTTTTCCCCCAGGTAATTCCTCTTTATCTTTCCCATCCAGGCTACCCGGACAACTACCGCAACAGCACGTGTTCCACGGCCTCCCCTGCTTCCCTGCGGAAGATGTGCCCAGCCAAGTCCGACAGACACCTGTACTACGCCGAACCACCGCCTCAACAGCAGCAACGGCCCTCTGCCCCCCTGTGCGCCCACCAACAGCCTACTTACCCTGCGCTGGATCAGCACATGACGCTGTAACAAGATCGACAAGACGCTGCAAGCTGTCTCTTTGTGAGAGAACCTTCACCAATGGACTTAGTAGTATCTAGGGTGGACCAGCACAGGACACTGTAACTAGACGTTCCAAGTTGTCTTCTTGTCAAATCCATTGTTTTTGAACTCTCACCAATTGACTTATTTGTACCTGGGATAGGCCAGCACATTAATCTGTAACAAGGTCGACAAGAAGTCACTAGCTGTCTCTTTGTAAAAGCCGTCTATTTTGAACTAGGCTGGGCCTGAACATGACGTTTTAACAAAGTCGAAAAGACGTTACAAGCTGTCTCTTTATAAAAGAAAGTGCTATTGAACTTACTACTACTATCAATACTTGAAATACTATCAATGGACTTAGTATTTGGACTGGACCTCTATAAAACGCTTTAACAAGGTCTAAAAGACGTTCCAAGTTGTCTCTTTGTGAAATGCATTGATTTTACCCCCTCACCAATGGACTGGGATGGACCAGCACATGATGCTGTAACAAGGTCTACAAGATGATGCTAGTTGTCTCTATGTGAAAAAAATTGCTTTTGGAAATTCATAAATGGACTAATTACCTGGGCTGGACCTGAACATGACGCTTCAAAATATTTTACAAGACGTAACAAGCTGTCTCTTTGTGGTTTTCGATTTTGAACCCTCGCCAATAGACTTAGTACCTAGGCTGGACCTGCACATGACGTTTTAACAAGGTCTTCCAGACGTTGCAAACCGTCTCTGTGAAAGATATTGTTTTTGAGCCCTCATCAATGGACCTGGGCTGTACCTGAACATGACGCTTTAAAAAGTTCGAAAAGACGTTACAAGTCAAGTTGTCTCTTTGTGAAATCCATTTGTGAAGCCAATTTTCGTTTACGTCTAGTATTAGATACGTAAACCTGGCATATTTGGTATGAGCTGTGCTACTAGGGAATAGTCTTTGTATGAAAGTGTTTCTAGTCGTTGCGTTGGTGGGAAAGCTGTGACAAGATCGGCTATTGCAACTTTTGGCATCAAGATTACACAAAACGTGGATTTTTGTTTAAGAGTCACTAATGGTAAACTCTTTTAGACAGTCTATGAAGTCCATTGCAATCGTGTGAAGTTGCTTATTTACATTCGAGCGTTTCATTAACATTGTATAAATGTATTCATGCATTGACTAATGATCAACGATAGTTGGCTATTTTATTGGGGCTTCTTTGTATATAGTCGATGATTATTTACTGGTGAAAAGCATTGTATAAATGTTATTCTAGACCAGTTGATCATGATCTATCTATATAGAATATCTCTAGTTGACGAGGAACCATTTGTGCAAAAGTATTTCTTTACGTTCATTGATGTTTTATATATTGTAGCTAAACATGTATTTCAAACCATTATAGGCTGAGGAACGCGGCTTCCATAAGTCCTGCAAAAGTGTTTCTAAATCTAGACAAAAAGATTTATAATAATTAATTAAAGCATATTTTGTATAGGTGCTTCTTTTGTATAGGTTGATACCCCCCAAAATCCATTTATTATAGAGTGTTTTCAGGTGACGTCATGACCAGTTATTTTCTTTTAACTGCTTACTGCAGTAGGTCAACGCGTCTGTTGCTAGGGAGGTTGCTAGGTGCGGTGGTATCTGTTGCTACGGCGGTTGCTAGGTCCGATTGCAAATGCTCCAATAGAAGCATTCCATGACTAGTTATTTTCTTTTAACTGTTAACTGCTGTAGGTCAACGCGTCTGTTGCTAGGTCCGAGTCATGTGATTTTAAATGCTCTATTCCATAAATTGATCAAACTACAAAATGATGTAGTTGTTTGAAGTGTGTTTATTCCTCTTTTTCCCCCCTATTTTATTTAAAAGAGTTGTTCATTTGTGTGCAAGCTAAGTTCCCATTGTGAAAGTGTGATCAACTCACTGTATGAAGCTGTTGTTTTCCAAACAGCACAAACATTCAAGATTCGTCCGATTTTTGTCACGTATGGCCAAATTTAGTTTACTTCTGGTAATAGACATAAAAACTTGACATACTTAGTATGAGCAGTGCTACTTAGGGTTGTAAATAATTCCTTCTTTATGGTACGTACTAGGTCGATAATGGATAATGATCATTCTTTTCAAAATTTGAGAACTTATATGAAAAAAAATACTGAATTTTTTTTGCTAACAAAAGGGTTTTTTGCTAACAATAGGGTTTTTTTGCCCTTCAAGGGAAACCTCTGTTGTGGTTTTCCAGTCTTTTAGTGCTGACTGCATCAATGATGTTTATGTGATGAGTGATAAATTAGTGTCGTAAACTTTAAAATGTGGTAATAATTTTTAGGTCTTCGTGAAAATCACAAAATGTGGTTTTAAGAATGTGTTCCCTTTAAATATCGAACAACTATTAGTTGAGAGAAAGGGCAATCGTTTTATTTAGAACTGCTGAGAAGTAAAGAAAGTGAAAGAATCAAGATTGAGTCACTGTTTTAGCACCCCTTTTTAAAACTCAAACTTCGTAATTAAATTAAAATATGAATAATTATCTCAATTATAAAAAAATTTGTGCGTATATTGCTTACTTGGATATCTATCGAACAAAAAAGTAAAATAAAAATGTGGAAATTGTCCTTAGTAAATCAAAAGAAACCTGGTAAGGGCGATTTTTTTTGCCGAAATTTGGTGTTGCTAATGCCATTTATTGGCGAGTAAAAAATTCAACATCTATAGAACTGGGTTGCCATAATTTGTTATTTTATAGCCATTTTTGATGCCAGGTTCTCTTCCTTTGTTATCCTTTTCCATTGTTGAATGAAGGTTGTGAAGAATTGAACGAAACTTTTGAAGGTTTCTAACAGAATTGTTATGTATAAATATTATAATTTTCATTTTTGTAAATGGTCGCTACTTTTTGGCCGCGCCCCTCGAATTTATTGATATTATTACATTCGAAGCAGTCTTAAATGATTTAGGCGGAGAAAATAACGAGATATATTTATCCCGTTATACTCAAGGTATATGTGAAAGATCTTATTATATTTATTAAGGAGATTGTAACTAAGTATGATGTATTCCTACTTACAATGCCCATTATATGTAATATATACTGTATACTCTCGTTAAGACGAACTTCTTTATGTCAAAAACCTCTATTTTTTGAAACATGTTTTCCCCCTAGTCATTAGGCATTCTTCTAATTTAACTTGTTATGCCGAAAACTCTTTTTTCTCCAAATTTTTTACCCGTCCCTTCCACTTTGTCATATCGAGAGTATACTGCATTATTTATGGGTGAACAAAGCATTTAAACCTAGTCATTGTTTTGTATTTGGAATAGTTTTGCTACGATTACCTGAAACCAACAAAGCTGAACTCAAAGTTTCTCTGAGTATGTGATAAGAAAATCCAACTACTATCCCCAACCTGCTATATGGGATCCGATGGAAATTATGTAAATGAAGTTCGCATACTCCTAGACTGTGGATTAAAATTTTTTTAAAAATACTGTAAGGTCTTTTTTAAGAGGTAAAAACGTTCAGCAGAAATCTGTACTAAGAACGTAATTTTTTAAAAAGTTAAATTTGTTAGAAATGACTGCTGAATGGAATAAATAACTTGATTTATGAATATTGCCGCATAGCTCAAAAATTCAAATTCAAAAGAAAACACCTTACAGTACCAATCATAATTAGGGTTAAAGTTTGTAAATAAAATATTAAACGTGTGTGAAATATCTGATTATTACTTCAAAAATATTGTGATGCACAGTGTATACAAAAGTAATAAACAAAAGATATTCTTTCTTCTTCTGCATTCTACGTTTTTCAAGTCTTATTTCATGCACATATACATCAGCACAAATAATTAGTTTACTATTCAAGAAAAAAAACTTACTTTAAAATTAACAAACTTTAAAATTTAGTATGAGTGTGAAATTCCAAAATTTTAAATAAAATTTTGGAAAAATCTTTGGGTTGTCCTTCCCAATTTTTAGGAGCCGACGACGCCTATTGATCAGACATATTGGTCTATGTAAAACGATGTTTTTAAATTTTATAAGTAGAAAATGGAAGTAGTTGTATTTTTTGTTGAAAACTATTATGAAACCTAAAAAGGTTTACTGTTTGGAAGAAGTCACGTTGAAAATATTTTATAGTCACAACTCAAAGAATTAGAAAAAAGATCCGATGTTCAGCATCATTTTAATTATACAGGGTGTCCCATAAATAGTGGGCCACACTTCTAGAGGGGATAGTAGACACCTAGACTAGTCAGAATCACATAGGGATCGGGGGTCCCAGACCAAATCCCAGGGAGTTAAAAATGGAGCGACACCACAAAACAATTATTGAAAAATTCAATCTGTAGAAGAACTACTATTGGTAAAAACTTAATCATGGTCTCAAATTTTGTGGTTTAACATGATCTTTAAAATCATTGTAAAAGTTTTCATTTTAAAAATTTTTTTACTACGAAATAAAGTCAAAAACCACAAAAATATGTGAAAAATCTGCCAAAACTTTATTTTGTATTTAGAAATCCTTTCTTTTGATTTAATAATCTAAAAGATCATAGTTGAAAACCCTTAAGTCCAAAGTTTCATGTAAATACCATCAATATTAAACGCTTAAGATCTAATTAAAGTTTGATTTTTGCTTGCGAAAACAGATCCAGAAAAGAAACGTTGAGGGAAAATCTACGAATTACGGATTGATGCTCGCTAAATTTCTCGCCATTATTTGCGATACGAGATTCCTCGCCAACTTTCGCCAACAACAAATCAACCAAGCTGTCTTGGCGATCTGTAGGAGCTTGGTATGTTTCGCCAAACTGGGAGAGAAAAGAAAGTTAGCGATTATCTATCCGTAACTCGTAGATTCTCCCTGAACGTTCGTTTTCTGGAGCTGTTTTCGCACTCAAAAAACAAACTTTAACAGGATCTCAAGCGTTTAATATTGATGGTATTTACTTGAAACTTTGGACTTAAGGGTTTTAAAATATGATCTTTCAGATTATCAAATCAAAAGAAAGGATTTCCAAATACAAAATAAAATTTTGGCATATTTTTCACATTTTTTTGTGGTTTTTTGACTTTTTTTTCGTAGAAAAAAATTTTAAAGAGAAAACTTTCAGCATAATTTTAAAAATCATATTAAACCACAAAATTTGAGACCATGATTAAATTTTTACCAATAGTAGTTCTTCTACAAATTGAATTTTTCAATAATTGTTTTAGGGTGTCGCTCCATTTTTAACTCCTTGGGATTTGGTCTGGGACCCCCAAACCCTATGTGATTCTGACTCGTCTAGGTGTCTACTATCCACCCTAGAAGTGGGGCCCATTATTTATGGGACACCCTGTATAAAGTATTTTTATACCTTATTACTATAGTATTTACTGTTACAAGAACGGTTCTGTTCTATGACAAGGTATTAGTAACAGTCTTCAGTGCAATCAAACCATGGCGGGCTTTTGAGGTTTTAATAAAATTACTGAAGTTTTCTGCGTTGAAGAAAGCTTTAAACAAAATACACTTCATCCATTGCCTTCTGGCTGATGTGGATCCAGTAGCCTGGTTGGGTGGAGTGCCTGTCTACAGTGCAGAAGGTTCCCGAATCGAACCTGGGTAGGATTTTAAGATTTTTGTGAAATTACTTTTCTACTTTGAAGAAAGCTTTAAAATGAAATACATTTCATCCACTGCCTTCAAGCTGTTGTGGATCTAGTAGCCTGGTCGGTTAAGTGCCAGTCTTTAGTGCAGAAGGTTCCCGGTTCAAACCCTGGCGGGCTTTTGAGGTTTTAATAGAATTACTTAAAGCTTTCTTCAAAGTAGAAAAGTAATTTTACAAAAATCTAAAAATCCCACCGGGTTTGATCCAAGAACCTACTGCACTGCAGACAGGCACTCACCCAACCAGGCTACTGGATCCACATCAGCCAGAAGGCAATGGATGAAGTCTATTTTATTTAAAAAGCTTTCTTCAAAGTAGAAAACTTATTAAAATGAAAAACATTTCATCCACTGCCATCAAGCTATATGGATCTAGTATCCTGGTTGGTTTAGTGCCAGTCTTCAGTGCAGAAGGTTCCCAGATCAAATCCTGGTGGGCTTTTGATGTTTTAATAAAATTACTGAAGTTTTCTGCGTTGAAGAAAGCTTTAAACAAAATACACTTCATCCATTGCCCTCTGGCTGATGGGGATCCAGTAGCCTGGTTGGGTGGAGTGCCTGTCTGCAGTGAAGGAGGTTCTCGGATCAAACCCGGCGGGATTTTTGGATTTTTGTAAAATTACTTTTCTACTTTGAAGAAAGCTTTAAAATGAAAATCATTTCATCCACTGCCATCAAACTGATGTGAATCTAGTAGCCTGGTTGGAATAGTGCCAGTCGTCAGTGCAGAAGGTTCCCGGATCGAACCCTGATGGCGGGCTTTTGAGGTTTTAAATAAAATTACCTAAGTTTTCTAATTTGAAGAAAGCTTTAAAATAAAATACGCTTCGTCCAGTAAAATTACTTTTCTACTTTGAAGAAAGCTTTAAAATAAAATGCACATCAACCATTGACTTCGTACTAAGGTAGAGCCGTTAGCCCAGTGGTATGGCATGCCTCAGTGGCTGAAAAGTTTGGGGGTTCGATCCTGGAGACCCATCCCCAATTTTTAAATATTTTGACTGTTACAGTTACGGTCATAGTTAACTGTTGCAGTTACAGTCACAGTTAAACGTACCTGGCGATAAAACTTTGCTTGTGACGGTGATGAAAGACGGGTAATGGAGTCAAAATTTTGCAATTTGATATCTTAGGGGGCCGTCTCCATATTGCATCTCGTTAGGGGACCGTCAACGAATTGCAGATTGTACCCTAAGATTAAAATTTTAAGCAAAACTGGCTTCCTGACGGACCTATCTCCGCTGGCCCCCAGGGCGAAGGGGCTTTCGGGGGTTATCCGAAGAACCCCCTAGGCCCGCAACTACCCGGGGAGCAGATCAGGTCCGCCAGGAAGACCTCCTCTCGTCCGAGCCCCGACATCTTCGACGGGTGAACGGACTAGACTCGGTCACCAGTTTCTGTCCCCTAGGTCAGATGCAACATCAGGTACTCATAGAACTAGTTATGTTAAGTTAGAAGACGATTATTGAGAAAGTAGAAAGCATAGAGAAGCATATTACACAATTACAATAGGAAGTTATGATAGTGGGGTTTGAACTGAGTACCTCCTGTACAAGAGGACCACGACTCTACGAACTGAGCCATCAAGGACGCTTTGGATCCAGCTACTGATTAAAGTGTATAGTGGAATTGTCAGTGTTTAAAATTTAATTTAGCTGTAAAATGCTCTAAAATAGAAAGCTAAGTTAGTGGAGTTTGATCTGAGTAACTTCTGTACAGTAGGACCGGGACTCTATACCAACTGAGCCATCAAGGACGCCGTATGGATCCAGCTACTGATTTAAGTGTATATTGGAATTGTAAGTGTTTAAAATTTAATTCATCCGTAAAATGCCCTAAAATGGGAAGCTATAGTGGGATTTGATCTGAGTGCCTTCTGTACATTAGGACCGCGACTCTACCAACAAAGCCATCAAGGACGCTTTGGATCCAGCTACTGATTAAAGTGTATAGTGGAATTGTCAGTGTTTAAAATTTAATTTAGCTGTAAAATGCTCTAAAATAGAAAGCTAAGTTAGTGGAGTTTGATCTGAGTAACTTCTGTACAGTAGGACCGCGACTCTATACCAACTGAGTCATCAAGGACGCCGTATGGATCCAGCTACTGATTTAAGTGTATATTGGAATTGTAAGTGTTTAAAATTTAATTCATCCGTAAAATGCCCTAAAATGGGAAGCTATAGTGGGATTTGATCTGAGTACCTTCTGTACATTAGGACCGCGACTCTACCAACAAAGCCATCAAGGACGCTTTGGATCCAGCTACTGATTAAAGTGTATAGTGGAATTGTCAGTGTTTAAAATTTAATTTAGCTGTAAAATGCCCTAAAATAGGAAGCTAAGTTATTGAGGTTTGATCTGAGTACCATCTATACACCAGGACCGTGACTCTACCAACTGAGCTATAAAGGACGTTTTGGAGCCAGCTATTGGTCTAAGTTTATATTGGAATTGTAAGTGTTTAAAATTTAATTTATCCGTAAAATGCCCTAAAATAGGAAGCTTAGTGGGATTTGATCCAGTGGCGGATCCAGGGAGGGGGCCATGGGGGCCATGGCCCCCCCCCGAGAAAATTTCAAAAATAGTTAAAAACCCCTTTTTCAGAGCTAAAATTCAAAAAAAAAATTTCATTGTAATTCATGCGATGTCTGACAAGAATAAAAACAACGCAAGGGGGGAGCATGCTCCATCCCGAGAAAAATTCCAAACTAGGTAAAACCCCCTTCTGTTTTGTCACTATATCTTCGGACGGGGGAGATGCTTGGGGCTTGGTGTGGATAGTTGAAAATGGAGTGTCCAATTTCGTTCAATATAAGTGCAGTTTCAAATTGTTGTATTGCCCCTTTCCTGTTTTCGCTTCCGACGTAAGTCATGTGACTTGACCAGGGGACGACTGGGGGTGACATTTTCCACTTGAAAAGGTGGGACAGTTCATTATTTGTAATTTTGTTCTCGAGAAGTTGGTATCTCAGTGCTGTTGGATTAGAAGAAAAACTATTTTTTCATTCCCAGGCTTCAGTAATGGTAATTTGTTTTAGTAATTAATCAACGTTATCAAATTAATTAGCGTTATCCAGGCCCGTATTTAGGGTTTTTGCCGCCCTGTGCATATCGATTTATTGCCGCCCCCCCTTTTTCATTTTCTGTTTCAAGAAAATCTAAATTCTTTTAAAAGTCTATACTGCTGAATGGAGGGTGAAATTAGCATTTAACTCTATTTAACATTAATTAGGGTTTAACTTTTCTACAGATAACAAATTGGGGGTTTCAAAACATCATCTATTTAAATGCAAATTGTAGGATAATTTTTTAATTAAGAAAATAAAATATCCTTGTTTATCCGTTTGTCCTTGATACTGTGCCGTGTATATAAATTATTTTACACCTCCAAAGCAAATTTATCGCGTCCAATCTAGCTTTCTAAGAATGTTTTGTTTGAAATTACATCTAAAAGAACTTAATACAAAAAAGTTGTGGTGAGTAACTTAGTTCCAAGTAGCAAAAGGGGGGCCTGGGGGTCCTCCCCCAGAAAATTTTTGGAAATTTGACTCTAGAAAACAGGTTTTTAGCTTGTTTTGGATCACTAAGTCCGGTTTCGAGAGGAGAGCAGGACCTCCTCAGCCCCCCCGTTAAATAAGACACTGCCTTGATGCACTTGTTGTAATCTGCCGCCCCCCAAAATTTTGCCGCCCTGTGCTATAGCACATGTTGCACGTGCCTAAATACGGCCCTGGCGTTATCAAAGGCCCCCCGGAAATTTCAATATCAATTTTACTTAAAAATTAGTCTTAAAACGCATAAAACCCCTACTTTTAGGGCTCAAAATTCAAAATTTTTCTTGGGGAGAACCCCCAACTATTACAGTAAAGCACCGTTTATACGTCTCTCGTTTATACGTCTTTTACATTTATACGTCGTTTTCGCTAAGTCCCAATTCATTCAAATAATCAAAATTGTTTTCAATTATACGTCTTTTCATTTATACGCCGTTTTACGTCGGTCCCTTGAAAGACGTATAAACGGTGCTTTACTGTATTACAGATTACAGTCGTTCCTTGAAAATTTTGGGACTTACAAGAGAAAGAGGGAAAGTGGGAACTCGGGGGAGAAAAAAAGAGAAAAGGGACTCCAAAACGAGTTAAAATCCTGCTTTTGGGGTCAAATTTCCAGAAATTTTCTGGGGGAGGATCCCCAGACCCGCCTTTGGAACTCTATATTATTTACAACGTTTTTCTAAAAAGTTCGTCAAAATGCAAAAATCCAACCAAAATGGAAATTAAATTATTGAAAATGTATGTCCAAAATCCGGATTAGGTGTACCAAAACGAGTTGAAAATCTGCTTTTTAGACTTAAATTTCCAAAAATTTTCTGGGGGAGAACCCCCAGACAGTGGCGGATCTACGGGGGGGGCTTTCGGGCTGAAGCCCCCCCCAAACGTCCAATATTTTACTAAGTTTGTCAAAACGCAAAAAATCTATATCCGAAATTCGGATGAGGCGTACCAAAATGAGTTGAAAAAGTGGGGTTTTTGACTATAATTTCCAAAAATTTTCTGGGGGAGGACCCCCAGACCCCCCTTTTATTGATTTGAGTAGGATAATTCACTACCTTTTCCGTATTACCATTAACAAGAAGAATCAATTGGGTTATGAAAATTCTTAGCCCCCCCCAAAACCAAATCCTGGATCCGCCACTGCCCCCAGACCCCCTTTTAGAACATTAGAAGACAATTTTCATATTGAAAATTCTTCGCCCCCTCCAAAAAAAACAAATACTGGATCCACTGCTGTCTACTTACCTTGGTCAACACCAAAATCGAACTAAAGTTTTAAGAAATTTTTGGCCAACCCCCCCCCCCGAAAAAAAAGTCTAGTTACGGCCCTGTAATTAATAGTTACACAAATTAACTATTGTATGCAATATTGAGTCGTAAATGACTTCAAAATTAATAAATCTTAAGTCTATGCTTTCGAATAACAAATTTCCTTCCTCCATTAATTTTCAAAAACTTTTTGAAATTATTTTTTCTTGTACGGGATAAATTGGATTTCATATTTTAACTGTTTTTCACTTCAAAAACATAGTTCTTTTAATGATATAATTAAAAATATTCATTTTGCATACAAATTAATGTTTTTATAGAGAAGTATCGTATTTTTCCAAATGGCCCCCCCTGAAACTTTGGTCTGGATCCGCCCCTGATTTGATCTGAGTACCTTCTGTACACCATAACCGCGACTCTAGCAACTGAGCTATAAAGGACGTTTTTGACTCAGCTATTGATCGAAGGTTATATTGGAATTGTAAGTGTTTAAAATTTAATTTAGCTGTAAAATGCTCTAAAATAGGAAGTTAAGTTTGTGGGGTTCGAACTGAGTACCTTCTGCATGAAGACTGTGACTTTATCAGGAACCTTTCAAACTGCAGTGCCAAGGCAACCACTGAACCACATCACGACCGGATAAAAAAAACAAAGGACCCTCTCAATCTCATTTCAAAAAATATTTTTTACTTTTATAATTCTAAATTCAGAAACATGAAAGTAACAAATATAAATAAGGTCCTTTTAATTTTAAAGTACCTAAGAGAAACTATTAATTATTTTTTTCATTTAAGATTTTCTGAGCAATTATCTCTTTGAATTTTGAAAGATCTTTCACACTTTTACTTAATTATTGTAGACGAAAATTTATTTAAGAAAAAGATTAAATATGGATTCAAAATAATAATTTAAAGAGCTTTAAAAAGTCTTTATTTAAAAATTTAGGTAGCATATTATCATCAACGGCTTTGCGAATGAGGGGATTTGGAAATATACAGGGTGTATCTGAAATGGTGCAACAAACTTTCAGGGATGATAGTAGACACCTAGACGAGTCAGAATCACATAGGATTTGGGGGTCCCAGACCAAATCCCAGGGAGTTAAAAATGGTGCGACACCCCAAAAAAATCATTGAAAAATTCAATTTGAAGAAGAACTACTATTGGTAAAAACTTAATTATGGTCTCAAAAATTGTGGTTTAATATGATCTTTAAAATTATCTCAAAATTCTTCACGTTAAAATTTGTTTTATTATGAAAAAATTAAAAAAAAACACAAAAAATGTGAAAACTCTGCCAAAACTTTATTTTGTATTTCGAAATCCTTTCTTTTGATTTAATAATCTGAAAGATTATAGTTGAAAACCCCTAAGTCCAAAGTTTCACGTAAATAAAATCAACATTAAACGCTTGAGATCCTATTAAAGTTTGTTTTTTGAGTGCGCAAACAGCTGTTCTGGAAACAGTTCTAGAAAACTGTTTGCGCACGCAAAAAACAAACTTTAACAGGATCTCAAGCGTTTAATATTGATTGTATTTACGTGAAACTTTGAAATTATAGGTTTTCAACTATGATCTTTCAGATTATCAAATCAAAAGAAAGGTTTTCGAAATACAAAATAAGGTTTTAACAGAATTTTCACTTTTTTTGTGTTTTTTAACTTTTTTCATAATAAAACAAATTTTGAAGTGAAGACTTTTGAGATAATTTTAAATATCATATTAAACCACAATTTTTGAGACCATAATTAAATTTTTACCAACAGTAGTTCTACAAATTGAATTTTTCAATGATTTTTTGGGTTGTCGCTCCATTTTTAACTCCCTGGGATTTGGTCTGGGACCCCCTTTCTATACCGATTCTTGTTCGTCTTGATGAGTACTATCATCCCTGAAAGTTTGTTGCACCATTTCAGATATACACCCTGTATATGAACCCATTTTAAGTGGCATTCTCCCCAAACCTTCCCTTTTTAAATTATTATTTGATTTTAATTTGCCACATAGTTTGAAGTTAATAATTGTTGTAGGCATATTCTCGATTGTTGCTGATTGAAATTGATTGTTGTAGTTTAAAATCCATTGTTGTAGCATAAACATAAAAGTGGCTCCTTTATTTAACTATTTCCACATTTGGACTGGCGAAGCCCATCTGTAACACACCAGAATAATTTTTTTAAATGGACTGGCGAAGCCCATTTGTAACGCACCAGATGATATTAATCAAAAAATTGAAGACCGGGCGAAGGCCGGGTCTAGCGCGTCAGCGCTAGTTATATATAGAATTGAAAGAGGCTACAATCTGAATTCATAGACTTTATTGGGGTGGGCAAGTTAAGATCAGCAGATAGGTAGAAATATTTGAATTTTTGGAGTTACTTCAAGCGAATTCGGGTAATTTTATGCATATTGATTAGGATTATAATTAGCCACATTTGTGGAGATTTACAGCCAACGTAGCGGTTCAGCAGCATCTTAAAAAAGAAAAATTAGCTTTTCACTGACACTGAAATATAAAATCCTTCTTTGATCAACGGTTTAATTGATAATTTCAACTTGTTTTTATTGGTCCTACTTTTTATTGTAAGATTCCTCTAAACTATCAAAACTTAGTTCATAGGGACTTTTCCAGAACCATATATGTACCCTCAGAACCAGTTGTGGAAGAAAAAATAAATGAAACTTGTGTCTTCACATAGTTTAGGGCAGGGGTCCCCAACCTTTTTGTACCTAAGAGCACATACCAGAATATCGGTCGAATGGGGGGGCACCATTTATTTTTTCAAGATAAATTTATAGTTGGTGGACATATACACACTACATATAATGCACAAAAAATTTAATTTTAAAAATTAATTTAACACAATGAATATAATTAGTATTAATATTCTTTTGTAAAATAAATTATTTCTAAATTGCTAGCAAAACATACGAAGTATAAAAATTATTTATAAAATATATAAAATACATTGCATTTCAATGGCCAGCGCTTCGTAATTGGGAGATTATGATGAAATTCTTGCCCGCATGCTATCGTCAAGGTGTTCATCTGTGCGTCGTGATCTATATTTTTTGATTTTATTATATTCATTGTCTAAAATGATTCACATAAGTGTGTGGAACCAAAAAACTATTTTATATTCTGCACTTTTTAAGAAAGGAAATTTATTTCTATCAACTATATTCCAGAATTTCTCATATCATCTGATAATAGTTTTGAGGATAATGTCATTCTGAAGATCCAAAATTTCTATTCTCGTCTTACTTGAAGAAATTCTGAAATGTATGTTGCTATTTCACTTCTAGAATTTTAAGTGATAGTGGAAAACTGAAATATTTTATCCTTGGGCACAAGCAGCGGGCGCACCTAGAGCAATCGACGGGCGCCATGGTGCCCGCGGGCATAGGGTTGGGGACCCTGGGTTTAGGGGATCCTCACAAAAATAACTCACCTCTCCAATATGCTTAAATATAAACTAGTTTCCTGGAGCCTTTTTTAAACAAGGGGATTTAACATAGTGTAGAGGGGTACACAAACCATAATGTCAGAAATGAAAGAATAAATAAAATACATTGAAATGGTTTTTTTAAAAAAAATTAAGATCCAAATGGTAATGTTTTCACAACTTTTATTTGAGCAACTAGGAATGTACAAGTTTTCCCATAAAAGGGCATGATAAAATATATTTATTATAGGTATGAAACAATCACATTTTAATTCTATAAAGGAATGAAAATGTATAAACTGTGCCATGTTCAACAGTGAGAATAAAAGTAAAAAAAACATAACAATAACAATATAACTCTTATAATAAGACTAGATAAAGAATCATTCTTTCACAGTAAAAACAATAAATATTTGGTTGACCAAAGCAATCAAATCAGATCATTATAAACACTAGTAATAAGTTTAAAAGCAAATCACTATCCTTAACTTTCAAAATATTAAAAGTTATTTTTATAAAAAAGATTGAATATTCTTCTAAACTGACTTTTCCTAACTTTTTAAAAGCATGGATGGATAATACTTTATGTCTATTTTTTCTAAGCCCCTGGACTAAAATAGTCATAATTATGTACAAGGCCTACTTATGTTAACAAAAAAATTACATATTGTAGCTGATGTTGAGATTAGGTTCTTACTGAATAAAACTCATGAAATTTTTAGTTTCAAAAGTGGAATGTTTAATAAACAAAAGTTAAAATAAAAGGACATGAAATTTAAGAGTGATGCATTTGTTATGTAGAGGACACCTATCAAATTTGTTGTCAAGAAAAATCGCATGAAGTTTTTATTAAACAACCCAGTTGTCCCCAAACTTCAGATTTTTTTACTGCACCTTACTAGACTTCCTTTTTCCCAAGGGTGCAGTGGGACACAGTTTGGGAACCACTGGGATAACCCAACACCTTTAAAACATTGAATATTAAAGTTTAAAATTTAGATTTTGGGAATATTACGATAAGAAATCCTTTTATTTGCATTTTTGGCAACTCTAAGTGAGAGCTTACGTAAATATTAAGAATTCTGTAATACATACCATACAAAAATGCTTCATAATCTAACAATTTCTTTTCAATTCAAAACTAGATAAACTCAAAATTATCAAGTCATTTGAAATTAACATTAAGGAAAAAATGGAAAATGAAATTATTCCATAAGGCAGCTCCAAACAGTTGTCACTCACAGAACATATGGAAAAATAGACAACTAATATATTTGTCTTGTTTACACTACTGATGGAAGTTTAAAATCACATGATGTACAACAGGAACTCATCATGGTATATGTACAATGGAATGGAAAACACTTAGCTATAACATTCACTACCTTAAGAGGCTAGGGATTACGATATCAAAAGACAGTCATGAATATGTAGGTATAGCTAATAATGTGAATTCAATGAAAATAAGAAAATGTAAAAGGAACTATTTTCAATGTAATTTAAGTTAAAAAAAACTTAGGTTAGAACTTTTAAAAGCAGTACACACAAATCAAGGTTTTTAATGTTTAAAAGTTGAGTTGTTTAACTAAAACGAAAATATGGCACATATGAATTAAATTCATATTATAACAAATAAGAGTAAAAAGCATAATATTAATACCTTTCAACCTTTGGTTTAAAAAATTCAGTTTTTCTAATGGTCAGAAATCAAGATTTTTAAAACATTCAAATAAAGGAACTACTATATTAAACACATAAAAAATGACTATGTTTAAACACCTGCTATTATAAAAACTATAAAACTGAGTATACATTATATAAAGGAACCAAAAGTAAAAAATAAAATAAACTTACAGTCACTGTTATGAGACAGATACAACCATGGAATGAATAAATAGGTTGTCAGGACTTTTTTTAAGCAAATATAGTTTTGTTATACTCAGTAATGTTTAGGCTTTAGGAACTTAATACTACCAACTTTATAAATAATTTAAATTCAAACCAACAATGCATTTCAAGGGTTCATAGTCTTCAAAACAATTTTAATTTCTGTCTCGCGAATTGGAGGCTAAATTTCTTTATGTTATTTAATCTAATCTTGAAGCAATTCTTTCCCTGCTTGCATTTAACTATCAAATAGCAAATTATAAAGCAGTCATGGTATGAAGACTAAATAAACACAAGTCACAGGACATTAAAAATACCGAACAATAATATGGCAGTTAATAGTGAATAAAAACTAGTGATGTTAAGAAAATTTGGCAAATAAATAGTAAATTATGGCTATATATAATGAAGTTCTTCAAAAAACACACGTTACATAATTAACTACACACATTCCTTTAACTCTTTCAGACCTAAACGCCCCAAATTTCCCATTGGATTCAATGGTAATCTCGGGCGGCATAGGATTGAAAGGGTTAAAGCAGTGGTCTTCTATTTAGTTGGTGTTTTACAGTTCAATAGATAAAAG
Organism: Tetragnatha versicolor; assembly: GCA_024610705.1. Taxonomy (NCBI): domain Eukaryota; kingdom Metazoa; phylum Arthropoda; class Arachnida; order Araneae; family Tetragnathidae; genus Tetragnatha; species Tetragnatha versicolor. The sequence continues at coordinate 37,523,080 of JANDEH010000003.1, forward strand.
GGTTTGGAAGAAGACTCTCACTATCTCTTCATAGTTCTTCTCAAACAATCTATTCAAATTTACTGCAGTTAGATGTTGATCCAATTAATATAGGGTAAAAAATTTTAGATATATTTAAAATGAAGAAAAAATGCTTTTGGTGCAAGCTTTAAAAATTATCTCCAATTTTTTAAAAAATTTATATTATTTTTTTTAATTCTAAGATATTTAAAAGTAAGGTGACTGCGTTAAACTATAAACCAATTGAAGTAACAGTAATTATTTAAATGCAAAAGATTTAAGGTTTGGTTTCACTAAAGATAATCACTAATTTTTAAGTCCTTATCAGAAGATAAATATTATTGAACAAGAGGTATTTTCCATAAGGGATAGATGAAAAACCTAAGTATAAAGAACACTGCTTTTAACACGTTCACGCCGGGGCCGATTTTCATGTTTTTCGCTGTGAGGCGGCTCTCGACTTCAGGCTGCGCTTCATCTGGCGGCGCCACTCGATAAAGCCACCCGTGCGGGCCACCAGTGGACCACGCCGCCCCATGGGGCAGTCTAGTGTGGGCCACCCGTGGACCGCACCGCCCGATGAGACAGTCTAGTGCGGGCCACCGGTGGACCGCGCCGGCGTGAACGTGTTAAGTACTGAATTTAGTCCAAACTGAATTTTGAATACAGCATTGTCTACTATAGTCCACAAAAAGTTGAAAGTCACAATATTTTAATTAGATGATTATATATTCATCCAATGGCAATTATTAGGATAATTGCCATTGGATGCCTCTTTATTTTGATCATTAACCCTTTCAGTTCTAGCTGCTTGAAATTTTGACATCCAAAATGATAATCCCGGGCAGTATAAGACTGAATGGATGTTTTGCTAAAAAGCTTCATAAATACGCAATAGCCTTTCCATTAAGAAAATTGTTTCAGGATCTATTACTTAAGTAAGATTTGACTAGAAGCTGATCATTTACAATCATAAAAGGAAAATTTTTTAAAAACCCCTATACTAGAAGACAACTTTTACTGTTAGTGATGTCACTGATTGACGTAAGATAACACTGCACTTTCTAGCTACCTTATTGGCGAGTCAGAGATGAATCTGGCTCGCTCTGTCTTTTCCCCAATTAGGTAGCTAGAAAGTGCGGTGTGATCTTACGTCAATCAGTGACGTCACAAACAGGAAAAGTCTCCAAACAAAAGCTACCTAAAATGACTACTTCAGATCACAAAGAAAGTAATAGTTTGGGAATACTCTCAATAACATAGGTGACTGCTATCTTAAACCCAAACAAACTATTTCTCTCATTTATGGCACAAGTATAGGTATCATTCGTTTATCCATCCATAGATCCGCTAAAATTTTCAATTAAAGAAATCTCATTATTAGGGTACTCTTACTTCCCCATTTCATATATTAATTAGGACCTTATGCACAGTAGGCTATCATAAAAAAACGCTCACTAGACAAACATCAACTCTTAAAAGATGACTTTGAGTCTGGATAAGTTCCCTCAGAGAGGGCAGTCTCTGGCTGGGGCTATGTACAATAGTCGAGCATTGCTCGTCGAAGGTTGAGCAAGCATCACCACTGCTTGGGTGCGTTAGTGGGGGCCAGGGGCCAGACCCTGCGAGAGGGGGAGGGGGTGTTGGTTGAGGGACGGGACGCCTTGATCTTGTCCACTTCACGCTGGACAGCCATTGCTTCAGACACATCGCAGTTCTCCTTTTCTAGAATGCTGAAATAATAAAATGGTTTGAATCTCTGAAACTCAATTTATTCAAACACATGGGAATACATATCGAGTAATTAGACACATAGGATGCTAAAATGAAGCTAACTGGAAAACAGATGAACAGAAAGCCTGCCCTATACAGGGCAACTACCATGATTATCCATGAGTTTTAACATTAAGTTAACAAGGGACCAAGAAGAAACTAAGAATTTTACTTTGAATTTCTAACAGCCAATCTCAACTCATTTAAATGCTTTTAAAGAGATAAATTCCCAGGTAATTGAACATTAACTAAAAAGGTAGTGTTATTTGATCTTCGTAAACTGTCTTTCGTTAGATTCAAAACAGTTTTGGCTTTACCCTAAATGGTTCTTGGCTGTACCATACATGTGATTACTCTGACAATAAATTGGCGGAAAATATTTTTAGTGGGGGTCCATTGGCTTCTACTTCCCGAGATCTACGATTCGATATGATAGTCATATTTTTCAGCTTAAATATTAACTAGTTTTCATATTACTTCGATATTTTTCTCGATTTTACTTAAAATTTATTAGGAGGCAACACTCGCGGCCAGAGTTTTCAGTAAAAAACGATTGGGGGAAAATAAGAAAGTGGAATTATAGTTTTGCAAATCGAATTGTCGGATTTTAATTTTGCTTAACGAATTGGCGGATTTCCGTCAATTGGCGAAGGAATCACATGTATGCTGTACCCTTATATAGGGCATGGAAGAAATCAAACTGAGTTTAGCTTTGTTGTTACTGTCCAATTTTTTCTTTAGTCTAACATGGACCAGTTACCTGTTCTTGACAGATCATACACAAGTTCTTGTACACCAAAGTCCCCATAGTCGCACACTTTCATCAAAAATCAAATTTACCCCAGTTTTCCAGTTTTAATAACTCCTTCCTCGACATTTTATTTTTTAATTTCCCACCCAAAAATTTCAAATTTTTTTATTACTAAAATTTAAAATATGTTAAAATTTGAAATAAAAGAGCAAGTATTTTTGTCCTCAAACTATTTTTGTTCGCAATACTAGTGGTCAGACAATATCGTCATTCACTTAGCCCAACCAACAAGGACATGAAAACTATTAGATCAAGAGTGCTCACCCGTTCTTGAGCTGCTGGTTGTCCGTCTTGAGCCGCCTGCAGTCCGCCTCCACCTGCACCCGCCACTCCTGCTCCCTGGCGAGCATCTCGCGCAGCAGGGAGAGCTCCTGCTCGCAGTTTTCAAAGCGGTCACGCCAGTCCCGGTGCTCCTGCTCTTGCAGGTCCCTAAAAAGCAAAGATATCATCTTTTATATTTGATGTTTTTCACCAGAGCTTTTCAGTGTGGGTCACAAGTCAAATTTTGGAGGGATGAACAATACTTTGAATTTATGTCTATATGTTTTTTTTGCAATGTTCACTTAACAGAGGTTTCCAACTGGTGGCCCGCCAAGTCATTTTGTGCTGCCCGCCAAGCTTCCTGAATACTGCCCCCAAAAAGTAGCTTCAAAACACTTTTTAGCGTACTGAAATTCGAAAATGTCTAGGGGGAGGAACCCCGATCTTTAAATTACAGAATAGCTTCGGTCGTTTTCTATAGAGAAAAGATACAATTTTAATACAAAGATTTTGGCACAATGGACCTTTGGTCGACGTGCCTGGCTTTTAACGTTTGCCCCTCCTTATATATTATTATAGAGAAAAGATAAAAGCTTGAGATCTTGAGAGGGAGATAGTATGCCTTGAAATTCCCACTGAGCTTAGCAAGGGGTTATGAAGGCGTATTCCAACCTTTATTTCAAGCAGAGACAAATGAAGTATCCAGAAAGAACTTTATTTTTAGCGATATTAACGAACATTTTCTAAAGGAAGACCTCCCCTTTAAGTAATATCCAGTATTAAAAGTTATACATGGTAAAAATATTATATATATATATATATATATATATATATATATATATATATATATATATATTAGGGTGTATCGAAAAAAACTTTTTTTCAATTTTGATGACGTAATAGTGCGGAAAAGTTGTCTAAGGTGCCAGAGAGTACCTGTGAATTTTTTCAGAATTTTTGGATAATTTCTTAATGTGCCACATTGGCCCTGAAGTTCCCCATGTTAATCCAATGGGGCGCGCCGCCAAAAAGGCCGAAAATCGGTTTTTCGTCCCTCATTTCTACCCTAATCACACGACGAATGTCTCGTCTCGAGTTATGGACCCTATATGATCTAGGCTATCCGACAAAACTTGAATAATAGCCTAAATCTCTATATTATGTTGATTGTAGGCTCTGATTTGAACGAGAAAATACACGATTTTCGACGATATTGGAGCATACAAAAAAACGTAATATAGATATTTAGGCTATTATTCAAGTTTTGTCGGATAGCCTAGATCCTATAGAGTCCATAACTCGAGACGAGACATTCGTCGTGTGATTAGGGTAGAAATGAGGGGCGAAAAACCGATTTTCGGCCTTTTTGGCGGCGCGCCCCATTGGATTAACATGGGGAACTTCAGGGCCAATGTGGCACATTAAGAAATTATCCAAAAATTCTGAAAAAATTCACAGGTACTCTCTGGCACCTTAGACAACTTTTCCGCACTATTACGTCATCAAAATCGAAAAAAAGTTTTTTTCGATACACCCTAATATATATATATATATATACTCGGAAATTTTGGAAAATACAGTAGTATCTTCACTATTTGTAAGTAACCTTCGTCCCTCTTTTGCTGGAAAAGTTTCATATTACACCCCTGAAAATTTTATCATGGATAAAAAGGAGCCAGATTAATTTGCGGCCTGCCACTTGACTTTTGATTTCAACTTAGTACTTAGAAGTTGGAAACCCCTGTTCACTAACATGATTGATGGCTTTAAAAGTTTATCAGCAGACCATATTGAAAAAATAACCTATTCTGTGTCAAAAGCAGAGAACAAGAAAAAAAAATGTCACTAAAATACACTGATGAGGCAAAGTAAGTTAAGCTAAGTCTTAAGTCAAATTAAGATTTAAATTTATGGCAAATTAGTGTTTCCAAGTGAGGGGTGCATGTAAACCCAGGAACAATTTCAAATTTTATGAATATCACTCTGAAATATTTTATATGAAAATTACCTGAGACTGATAAAAATTTTTTTTTAAACATAGATTTAATAAAATCAACTTTAAAACATTCAATGTAAGGGGGATGGAGTATAGTGAAGTAAACATGAGAGGGGCTCAAAAATGTGGAGAACCTCATTCAGCATCAGCCCCCAAATGAAACTAATAACTCTTGGGACAGGGTTCCCAAGGTACATAAGTTATTCCACTCTTTTGTAGTAGAAATCATTACCTTAGCCTGTAAATCTTTTCCCTGTAGCGTTCTTTGTGCTGCTGGTATTTCATGGACATTAGTTCCAGCTGTTGTTGAACAGATTCAAGCTGCTCCTTCAATGTGCTGGACTCCTCCTTCAACTGCTTCATCTGGTCACCTAAGGCATGTTCCTGGACAAAACAGTTCAATAATTAATACTTAGTTTTTTAAAATCCATTTTTAAAACCAGAGTTGTTAAATTTCAAACTAGCATAATAAGTTTTTTTTTAAATATTTGTAAATTTATTCTATAGGCAGCAAAATTACTAACACTTTAAAGCCAATATAAAACAAAAACCTTACAGTGTTATAGTGATAGCAAACTTTATTAGTTATAATTTATTCCAATTTCCAGGATTGATAGCCATGTCATTTGGACTTTAACACTATGTTTCGCCTTCTTTTTTGGAGGACATCCTCAGTGGCAAAAACATCATTGACTATGACTACTTATAAATCAAATTGAATAAATAAAAATCAAAATACGGCATAAATGCTCCAAGTGAAAACAAGGTAAGAAATCTGGTACTATTGCACTACATTTTCAATCACATGACTAGGACCTAGCAACGGTCTTAGCATCAGATTTTTGACCTACAGCAGTTAACAGTTATAAGAAAATAACTGGTCATGGAATGCTTCTATTGGAGCATTTGCAATCACATGACAGCAACAGATACTGTTGCACCTAGCAACAGCCTTAGCAACAGACTGTTTGACCTACAGCAAGGAAGAAAATAAATGGTTGTGACGTCACTTGAAAACATTCTATTGTTGCAATGGCTTTATCCCACATTTCTTAACAGCTGGGTGCCAGAAGGAAGTTCTCGTCTAATCAGAAATCCTGCTTCTTTGAAGCTAAGCATTACTTTTGAATTCAATCCCTGAATAATTTAGTTAATCTTAAAATATAAAAACTTACAGATGAACCTGGCCGGTTGTCCAACACTTTGTTTAGGTTGTGCTTTGTATTATTTGAATCTTTAGAAGAGAGTTGCTTGAATAGAGGTTCTCCTAAAAACAGTTTTAAAATCATAAGCTCCAACATAGCTAGTATGAATTAAAATTGTGTAAATCATAAACCAGACATTTTTTACACTAATTCCAAAATAAAAGTAAATAGAAAATGTAACAACACAATTGAAATGATAGACAAAATTGTGCATATTTAGTAAAATACAAACATTGAGTTTTTTTCTGTATACTTGTATTATTAATTGCACTAACATATTTACATTGTAAGATGCCAAAACAAATTTAATAAAATGTAACAATATTAATATACTTTACCTACAAACTAATATTTTTCAAATTCAAAACACTTACTTCGAAACCTCGTTTCTCGTCTCAGCTGTTCTTCCAACTCATCAAATTGAGCAAGTGATTCAGAAAGCTGCAAACAAATTCATAAATTTAAGAACAGACTTTTCATAAAATATTCTGCACTTACCTATTATACCATCAACCGTTCAGCAGCCATTAAATTCAGCAGTACAGCTATTGAAAGTCAATAGGATTTTAAACGTTTTCGGATTCAGTGGCACTGTCGACGGTATAATACGTAAGAACCGAATATTCTTATCATATCCTCAGATTAGGCTAGACTGGAGTCTTTTTGAATGGAAATGTTACTCCATAAAATATGTTATCAAAATTGAATCCTTTAAAGATAATTTTAGCTCTTAAACATATCCTTTAAGTTATTTTGCGATATAATACTTTACAACAAGAAAACAAACTCCTGGCAATGTTTTTTGTACCTTTCCTAAAATTAAGAAAACAGGATCCCAATTGAAAGAACTTGATTTAAAGTTAATTTAAAATTCCCAAAATAGTGAGTTATTTTTGTTAAAATTATTTAGTTATTGTGTGCCAAAGTACTGTCACTCAGCAGTAGTGTCAACAGTCTCATGTCACGCTTTAAATTTAAAATGATTGTAGTCAGTATTATTGTCTTTTGAAGTATCTCCTTGTAACATATCCAATTTCCCCCCTTTTTTAACAAACCTTTCTTTTCTGTCTTAAATGCAACCATTTTAATATCTTATTCTGTCAATTTGTCCTACGCCATAAAAACAAGATATTTCACAAAAAAGTTAGAACAGACCGACAGACCCCTATTCATTTAAAAAGCAGAACAATAAATGTTCCAAATTTTGTACAATACAAAATGGTGCAATGCATAAATTAAAAAAAAGCATTAAATAAATTAACCATTAAATAAAAATTTGTATAGAAAACAACTTTAAATTTAAAAATGCAATAACATTAAGATACAAAAACTAAAAGCTGCAAAGTCTACAAACTGCCACAAATACTGTAAAATGGCTCTTGTAACAAGCAGACCATTTCGCTGGCAAAAGTTGGTAGGAAAATTTGCATTAAATTTAAAAAAAACAGTTATAATGAACTGAATTGAAACTTACAGTAAAAGTTTCTAGGATTCAGGCATTGAAAATAAAAACTACCTTGAAAGCAAGTGTTTCATTGTCAATCTCCAGTTGCTTGTTCGTCCTTTGCAATATGTGCACCGTCTCGCACTGCTCACGAATTTGCTTCTGCTGTTCTTGGCATAACGCTTGCAGTTGCTCAACCTCTTTTTTGAGAGTCTGGGCCTCCTTCTCATGCGTACCATTCTAAAAAATGGAAAAAAGTTTTTTAACAAGGCTACATGTTAGAATCTTAAGCAAAAGCTCCGAACAATATTACCATGTTATGTTTCAAGTATTGCTAATAAAATATTTAAAATTTATTAGCAATACTTGAAAAATTATTATAATAGCAATACTTATTAGCAATACTAGTTAAATTTTTTTTAAAAGAAACAATAAATTTTGTATTAATTGCATAAAGGTCTACAAATATTCCTTTGTAACAAATAAAAATCTACAAATTTTCCACAGAAATATTAATTCGACATGAAGTTGATAAAGTTAGAGTTACAAACCATCAAAACACAAGCCTCAGGACAGGAATAATATGTAGAATACGGTAAAAGCCACATCCCAAAAATGTTAAATTTTTCCATTAATGATAATTTAAACCAGCGGTTCTCAAACTTTCTATCGTCACGGACCCCTTTATGTAGCAGTCAGAAGTTGCGGACCCCCAACATTTTAAACACCAAAAGCCGTAACCAGACTTTTGTTTTGGGTTTTAGATTAATTAAAATTAGTTTATATAAATCATAATGAAATTTTACAATTATTACTGAAGAGGCGTATATAGATGTTTATTTCGGGAGGGGACAAAAATTGTTCCTCAGCCCGCTATGTATATTTCATTGGTCCAAGTAGCTTTTTAGTACATTTTTAAGTAGAATTTGCGTCTTAGGGAACTTAATATAAAAAAGTTATGAGTAATTAAGTTTTAGCTACAAAAGGGGGGTCTGGGGGGTCCTCCCCCAGAAATTTTTGGAAATTCTACTCGAAAAAACAGGTTTTTAATTAGTTTTGATACCCCTAGTTAGAGTTTTTTGAATATAAGTTTTTTTTGTAAGATTTGCATTTTAATAAACTTAATGTAAAAAAAAGTTTATAACAATAGAGTTTTAAGAACAAAAAGGTATCTGGGGGATCATCCCCAGAAAAGTTTTAGAAATTTGACCCTAAAAACACACATGGTTTTAACTTGGTGTTGATACACATCCAAATTTCAGACTATATTCTTAGGTAGGATTTTGATTTTGATAAACTCATTTTAAAAACGTTTTTAATAATAAAGTACCAAGTACTAGATGGGGTTTCGGGGTCCTACCCCAGAAAATTTTCGGTCATTTGATCCAAAAAAACAGGATTTAAACTTGTATTGATCCACCAAGTCCGTATTTCAGGGAGGGGATAGGGCCCCTTCACCCACCCTTATATACGCCCCTGAATTACTCTGTGAGGGTTTGGGGTCTCTCCCAGAAAAAATTTTGAAAATTGGCCTCAAAAAGATGTGTTACTATGTTCATTTTGAGGCATGTTTTTGGTTGCACTTGAAGAGAACAGTTCTTTGTAAACCATTTAAATTTCAAGGAAAAAATTATGCATTGAAGTCAAAATTTCGAGGGGGCTGGGGGTTGGTTCTCCCCTAGAAATTTTTTGAAATTTGCCTCTTAAAACTAGTGTTTCATTTCATTTCGAAACTCTTTGGGGAATTCTAAAAGTAACTTGAGGAATTCCCCAAGGTAACTCGCGGACCCCCTAGGAAGGCGCGGCGGACCCCCAGGGGTCCGTGGACCACAGTTTGAGAACCGCTGATTTAAACTAATAAAATATTTAGAAAAACTAATGAAATTTCACATCATTTTTTAGCAACTTGGCAGAAACTTATTACTAGTTGTGGCATTGCATTTTTTCTAAGCACTAGGATATTGAAATTAAACAAATGCATACCAATACATGCTGTACCCATGGAAGGTCGCTGGATTTTTTACCATCTTGCTCAGCAAGGTGGGTGACTAGTTCTTGAAGCTGAAACAAACCATTGAGTAAATCAGTAAGAAATGTAGTGAATTTCAATATTAAACCCACAAATAATGATTATTGGACATGATTTGACACATCAGTTAAAGACCTTAGTAGATAAATTAATTAGACTAGTAAAATCTATCAACTTTCCATTTAGATTTACAAGAATTTTAGAAAATGAGCCAACCAGTCAAACCTTTAATATGAAATTAACAAGCACAAGTAGTAGGCTAGGTGCATTCTCACCGAAAAAGTAGTATACTTAAACTAAAAATTTAAAGTACTTAATTATTTTCTCAAAAGAGGTATGGAACACTGATTTCAAATTAACTTTATAAGTTGTGGTCTTATACTATGTACTTATAAACAAGGAAAAACCTTCGTAAATAATGTTTCATAAAATAGACAGATTTATCGGGAAAAAAAGCTGTTTCTAAAATCTTTCAACTTAAGAGTTTTTAAAACAAGCTGAGATTTTATACCAGATTATATTAAAGTTAAACACTACTAAACATAAGGAGTAGGTGTGTGTATTTTTGCCTGTAAGGTAGATAACTAATGAACAGAGATAGATGCATACATGAATTACCTGGACAGGTAAACATCTTTCTGATAAAAATCAATGGCTTAAAAATAAAACTAAATTTAACAATTTGTTTTAAACTTATATTTTTGGCATTGCTTTTATTGTTTTAAAGATTGCTCTGAAATTTTACTTTTAATTCTCATATCAGCAGTTGATAATTCTGTGAAACTCTTCTAAGTTTTCACTTTTTAAACACTTTTCTCTGATTCAGGGAAAGGTGGATTTATGGGAAATTACCTTTTGACTAAGTTGGCTAAGCTCTGTTTTTAAAGCATCATTTTCAGATTTCAGCCTCTGTAACTCATCCTCATGCACTTGCTTCAGCTGTTCTTTGACTACCTTCATGGCTTCCTGTTGATGCCTCATTTCTTCTTCGTATTCATCTCTGAAAGGTGATAATGTAAGAAAAACACATGGGTAAATGGGACAAAATAAAACTTGAATAAAAACATAAAATTTTCAGCATACACCAACTTTGAATATGTTCTGCAAATGGCTTAAGCATCCCGATTTATTTTTCAACTTAAAATATAATGAAAGCTACATTTTTTAATGTGTTGTAATGAATAATACTTCTTTAACCTTTTCAGCCCTGGCAGTCCAAAATTTTACATGGGATTCAATAGCAAGCTCAGTCTGTCTAGGATTGAAAGATTTAATTTATTTAAAAAGTTATTTAACAAAATTTTCAACTGAACCTTTACATTACTCAAGTCAAGACAAAATAAATATTTAAAAAGATTAAGAAAAATAACCAATCTTAGGAAGCAATTAGTTTTTAATGTTTTTAACATAAAATTTTGCATTTATTCCTAGTTTTATATAAAAAACATAAGATAATTATCGTCGAAAAAGTTCTCTTCTGCAATGACAAGGCAGCCCAAACAAAAGTTGTTAAAATACTGTAAAAAAATCGGTCACTGAAGTTGTGTGATTAGCGTTAGGCATTATTGAGCACTTTTTATCCTGTTTCAGGCGCCTATTCTAAATGAACAGACTATAGATGATCAGACCATTTAGAAAAGCTAACATATCTAGAAGCTAAACACTTTTTTTAGCTATTCATGTGGAGCAGGCAGCACAAAATAGTCTTGAGATGATATTTAGCAGTTATGGTAGCATAGCTTAATATATTTTCAAACTTCAAAAAAAATTTAAATTGCAAAAAGAAATCCTGCTCACTTTTGTCTGTCAAGTATCCTCTGTACATGAGGCGAGCTGAGCTTAAGGCAGTCGGGAAGATTGGAGGACATGCGAATCAGCTGCTCGCACTTTCTCCGACGGCTGCACTCCTGATCGAGTTGTGACTGGAGTTGAGACCTAACTTCTAAAAGGTATGCCACCTGCAAAAACATCAATTCAAAACAATGTAAGGAATAAGTGTATTCATAGGTAATTAGAATTGTTACAAGTTTAAAACTATTCAGTTGTGTTATTTTAGCATACTAATTTTAAATTAGTTGCTTTTAACTACGACAAGGATGAAAAATGACCAATATATTTATCTCCTGAGCACATACAATTAAAGAAATTTTTTAAATAGCAACTTATTAAACGCAGCTTGGGGTTTGATGTAGTAATTCAATGTAGAGAATAATTTAAGAAAACTGAGAAAAAGCTATCTTTTCTTTTTTTTACATTTTTCTTTCTAATAACTTTCACAGTGCTGAGATAGTACATGGACATGAAGGATGCCATTCCCAAAAATATTTGGGCTATATGTGGGTTTTAGTGAAAAAAAAAAGTTGTAGATAGTATTTAGCAGGGTTGGCAAAAAACCGGGTTTTTTTAAAAAAACCAAAAAAACCAGGTTTATTTGGTTTTTTTTGGTTTAAACCAGGTTTTTTTGGTTTAAACCAAGTTTTTTTAGAATTTTTTTTCAGAATAAGTTATTTTAGCAGTGATGTTTGAAATTGAGTTGTAAATGATACATTTATTTCAGGGGTTGTTTATAATTGATAAATGATTTGTATACTTCAATTAATTAATTAAAATTAAATTAATTTGTTTTAAAATAAATTTTGTTCTTAAAATATTCCAATTTGAATATCTAATATTATTTCAGTGAATAAAAATCGGTGTTAATTTATCTTGGATAAATGACTGAAATAATCAAATTATTTATCTTAATTATATATGGATTAATTTATGAACTTAAGAAATTTCTTTAGAAAGAGAAAATTTTATTTTTTAAATAAATAAAAGGGAAATGTAAGCAACTAATGTTAATTGAAATTGGATAAATGATTGAGATAATTAATCTGATTAGGGAAATTAACGGTTTTTTATTAATTTAGTAAAAAAACCCAACTGGTTTTTATCTGTTTATAAACAAACCAACTGGTTTTTAATTTTTATCATAAAAGAAATCAATGGTTTTTATTAATTTAGTAAAAAAACCAACTGGTTTTTATTAATTTAGTAAAAAAACCAACTGGTTTTTATGACTGACAAATAAGACAAATTGGTTTTATCAATTAATTAAAATCCAAGCCATATTTTATCAGTGAAAAACAGATAACTTTTGTGTATCTTTAGTTACTCTTTGAAATAATGCTTCATTTTAAAGGAAATTAATAAATGAACTATCTCTTGCAACATATAATAAGTTTAACTTAAGCATTTAAGGTTAAGATTAGAGAGAATTCAATAATTAAAACCATTAAATTAAAAGATTTCTGATTTTTAATCACCTTAAAATGTCAATTTTTTGATAAATCTGACCTTTTAATTTTGTGTTAAAGATTATACTTAATAACACTTTCTTTAAAAAATCCTGAAAATATTTTATAATTTCTAAAAAAACCAAAAAAACCAAGTGGTTTTTTTGGTAAAAAAACCACCATAAAAAAACCATGGTTTAAACCAAATGGTTTAAACCGGCCAACCCTGGTATTTAGCATTTTCAATCTAATTCAAAGATGATTTTGCAGGAGGTTCTTTTTATGTGTTAATTCTTACAACCAGATTGTGATAAGCCTATTCAACAGTAAAACTTAAAAGTTCTCAAGCAGTAAGAAACAACAATAAAATGTTTTAAGAGGTTATTGCTAAGATGTTAAAGAAAAATTCAAGGAAAAAATAACTTCAAATAAAAAATTCAATACTGCATCCATCCTAACACACAATTTAATAAGGAAAATAATGAAACTCCCGCAAATATAACTGCACCTGCTGAACGACAGGTAGGTCAGCCGCATCTTGGAGTCCAGCTGCAGCCAGCAGTCGTCCAGTTTCCCGGCTAGTGGGTGCTCCGAAGGCCAGCTCCTCTTGCACCCGCTGGTTCTCTTCCTCCAGTTTCGACACTTTCACCTCCCATGCGCTGCACATCTGCTCCATACAGCTGCGGATCTCCTGAAAACAAAATGGGGAAATTTCAGCTTTATAAAACTGTTTTAAAACTGTATTGAAAAAATAATTGGAATCATTAAATTGAGCTCTTTCTAAAATGTTTCCTAACCCATAAAAGCCAGTGGACCACACGAAATATAAGTATGAATCCAATGCTCTCATACTTCTGGATAAATTTATGGAAATATATAAAGTATACAAGCATTCAGGGGCATATATAATAGGGTTGGGGTAAGAAGCCATGGTGGGGGTTAAGGGGGCCATTGCCTCTACCTTAATTTATGTACCTAAAACAAAAAACCCTGATTTATAGGGTGAAATTCCCCAAAATTTTCTGGAGAAGGATCCTTAAGCCCCCCTTATTGTATTTCAAACTGTTTACTGTTTTACTCACATTTTTTAGTGTTTAGTTCATCAAGATGAAAAATCAATCTAAAAAAGTAATAAAAATCTACATTGAACTTAATAAATATGCATGGAAATAATTTTTGGTCCTCTCCTTCTGCACAAAAAAACAGTTGAGGCCAATAAAGACTAAATATTTTTAAAGGATATTTGGGCCTCTCCCAAAGTAAGTTTCTATATATGCTACTGCATGCATCGTAAAAACTAAGTCCAGATGTGGACTGTAGTCCTCCACCAGTTGTTATTTGTTGTACTAGTTCAAGTGATAGTAACCAACATTTTGTAATCAAAATGTTACTAAGAATGAAGAGAAAAGTTTACTCCAGTGAATATGCACAGTATCTACAAAGCTCTTATCTTACCTCCAGCTCATCTGACTGCCTCCTACTGAGCTTGTCCAATTGGTGTCGTAAGGAGATGCAGTTAGTTTCTGCATCAACCAGCCACCGCCACACATACAGAAGCTTGTTTTCAGGTGGCAACGAGGGGTCCACCCCTTCTTCACGGAACCTCTGGACAATTTCATCCCATTCATCTTCAGTCTAAAGGAGGGAAGACTGTTAATATTAAAAGATAACAATACGAAAATGTTACAAGAAACATACAACAGATCAGTTTATCTCGAATAATAAAATTTATGTGTTTGTTAGTCTTATGAAATTTATTTTTTCTCATATACCAAGCTTTTTTAAGAAAGAACAAATATCCAGCAAGCCTGGTAACATTCCAAAGCTTACAGATTTATTCTCTTTATTCAACCCTATTTGTTTTGGATATAAATGTCTCTGAATTTAAATAATGGCTCGATAATGCTGATCAAAGAACTGCTAGAAACACTCTGATAATCATAATTTTAGAATTTTACCATACTTCAATTCTTATTCAAACCAGTCAGGATAATTCCTGTACATTTTAAGTCTTTGCACTCTGTGGTGAGTCCCCAAAAGGGAGATAAAATCCTCACCACAGCCAAAGATCTAATCCCTCTGGGAATTGTAGCAACCCTCAGTTGGGAGCCAAATATCTTGGCTGCTAGACGTATAATATCTTCGTCCTCAATAAAGTATTTTATAATGTTTAATCAGTGGTGTAATCTCTTATATCGACAATCTATCGAATCCCCACACAATACATTAAAAATAAAATTATTCCTATGTATAAAACTCTTTGCTTTTTATCACCATACATTCAAGCCTGTAGATTAGCTTATTAGAGAAAATCATTCTACATAATATTCATGGGCGGATTTAAGGGGGTGCATGGGGGTGCAACGCACCCCCAACTTTGAGAAAATTCCATTTTTATAGGGGAAAATCATGTTTTCTAAGTGCTCAGGGGCAGCTTGCACCCCAAAGTTTTCCAGTACGCACCCCCAGTCTTCACCATCTAAATCCGCCCATATAATATTGTCACTTTTGTAGAATAAAATACAACTTACTATGCATATAAATTGAATCAATAAATAGAAATTGGTGTGAACACAATTGCTCTCTCGAAATGTGTATGGTACTGTGAAGATTCTCAAGTACAGTGCAATATTTTTTTAAATATATGTTAATTATACTGTGTTAAATCAAGGTGTTAAATTGTTCTAAATGTATGGTAACAAGGAATGTTACTGTGCAGTATACTGTTTTCTAAATTGAACGGTAAGTAAAAGTTATTCTTTAAGAGGGTTTGCAAGCTCATTAAGCAACCTCATTAAAGATGAAAGCCTAATTTTAAATCCTATTGCATTGAAAAATGTGCTGCCTGGCAAAGTAACTACAAATCAATATAGGAGATGAACAAAAACTTCTTGCCAAAATATGGAACAAGAACGACACTTCAAAACTTATAAATAGCGACTGATTTTTTCCCAATAAACAATTCGCAAGGAAGAATTCTCCAGCAAACCATCATGAAAATTAATTTCGAGGTACACCCCCGACACATTTGTCCACTGAAACCGAACCAAAACACAACATTACACCAGCTGTTTACGAACCACTTCACGCTTCACTTACCACCTTTCCAAACAGGAAAAGGAAGCATATTTCTCAAGAGAGAATTAAGTAAGACACTGCAGCGCATCCATATCCACACTTCACTAATTATCGATTTCCGTATCAATCGGAATAACTCTTTCACAGTTCGAAAAAACTCGCACACCCACCATTTTTTTGTGATCCTTGGTCAAATCGGGGGACCCATCGTGCATTGCCGGCACATCACACTGCTGGTTACCCGTAGTGGAAGCAGGCAAGTCGGCCAATGCTGCAGCAATAATAGTCAACCTTTCCCGTCAGCAACCACCACATGGTCCAGATGGCGGGGAGGAGAACGAACAATCCATTTCGAACAGGAGTTCGGAATCGAATGAAAGTGAATCACCTCTCCTCCCTTTCTTCTCTTCCGCCGTTATGATGAGGCCGAGGGGGAGAATTTTTTTCTGGTGGTTGCTTTTCCTGCTGCGCAGCTTCCTAACGGATCGGCGCAGGTGGTTTGCTAGCGCTCGATCCTTCTGTTTGTGGCGGGCCAATGCCGAATTGGTTTGACGACCCGAACTCGCTCCGATTTATTAAAAGTTCTGACCTCTCTGAGTTGGAAATATCCATCCAAGGATTTTCGTCACCTAATGATATCTGACTTTTTTCCTATTTCTTTTTTGTAGATTGATCTATATCTCCTATCAGTAACGTTCCTTCAAAACTGACACCGATTCTCCTCTCAAAGAAATTATATATTTTTTTTATTTCGAAAAAAGGGACATGGTGAAGTAAATTCAAAATATAGTTGGGTTTTAAAATTTATTTGTGTACAGTATACGTTGAGCATTCTTTAAAATTAAGATTATTTTTTTGATAAAAAAATGAAAAAAAACTAGAACAATTAAAAAACCTGAAAATTTCCACAAAATTAATTCGAATCTAAAATTTTTTTAATCTATAATAATAAAAGAGCTTTACGGTTCATTCATTCATTCATTCATTCATTCATCGGTTCACCTATCAACGCACAGCAAAATCTACCGGGGCTAAAGTGTCGAAACTTGGTGTGGTGGAAGACTTTACGGTGTATGCGCTCACTAAGAAGGGATTTTTCAAAATTCTTTTTTTCTGACCCACAGGGGTGCTTGGAGTGTTTTCTACGTTTTTGAGCCTACCACCGTCCCAAATGACCCGAGATCTTCGTAACTTCGCAGGAAGGTACCTAGCCACAATATCTAGAAAGGCATTTTTCGAATTTTCGATGTTCGAATTTTAAGGGGTCTAAAAATTTCAAAAACCCGATTTTACTGAGCATAAACAAAGTTTTACATTTTAGAAGAAAAACATACTAATAATTTGATATTTCGAAGCGACCGGTTGGTATTATCTTCTTAAGAATATTTCAAAGAAAGTAATTTCTGGATTTTTCGATATTTCATTCTGGAGGGGGTGCACGGGGGTTTGAATATTTACTCCGGTTTTTAGTTTTTGCTTTCTATCGCCCACCTTATTAATGCGATTGGTATGAAATTTTAGCATGTTGTTCCTCACACAATCGGGAAGGTTTTCAAAAAAGAATTTTTGAATTCAAACCATTCTAAGCTGTCTTTTTTGGCCCTTTTCTAAATTCTTTTGCGTAGCTTCAATGTTAAATTGATAACGGTTATTGCTCCTTCCAAGTGACGCAAAACCTCTATTGTTAGAAATATTTATTTAAAAATATTTTATAGCGAGTAGAATTTTTAAAAAATCTGATAAAGAAATAATTTGTGATAAAATAAATTTTTACAATAAATTAAAACTACTTAACCGAAAAGTTTTAATTTGTTTCCATTCAATAGAAATTTTAAATAGCAATATTTCATCAGAAGTATTTTAGATAGTTGATATCAATTCAAATGATGTCTACTTTTATTTCATGTTTGAAGGTAATTTCTTTAATGAATGAGTTGGTAATAAATCAACAAAGGGGGTTCAGGGGGTCTCCCCCTGACCTTTTTTTAATTTTAATTTTAAAAATCGGTTATTAACACTTTAATTCCAAAAAAATTTTGTCAATCAACCAAGGGGGGTTCAGGGGGTCTCCCCCTGACCTTTTTTAATTTTAATTTAAAAAACCGGTTATTAACACTTTAATTCCAAAAGTTTTTTAATTTGTTTTAGATTTCAGGAAAGTATTTATTTCTTATTTGCTTTGAATTTTATGAAAACAGCGGGATGAAGGGGGTTGATAAATGGAGGGTTCAGAATAGAAATAAGGACCAAGTCTACTTTAGCTACTTTTGAGCTACAGACGTTTAAAGTTAAAGCTTCATAGGAAATTACATGTTAACGCAACAGAACTTGCTGCTGCCAAGCGGATATTATCAGAACTAGGACTTGGTTCATTATTGCACTGAAATTTTACATAGTTGGTGCATGTTATAGCGTTGCTTACTCAAAAATGACAAAAAGTGGACTTGGTCCATTTTAATTCTGAGCCCTCCAAATATTAAGTAGGGAAGAAAATAATTGTTATTTATTTTATCACCCAGTTTGAAAATCCCTTTTTTCACGAGCAACGGCGGGTATATCAGCTAGTTATTAATAATAATAATCTTTATTTACATTTCAGGTTTAATACAAAGTTTAAGAATAAAATTTTTATTTGTCACCAAGAAGAAAAATATCTTGTTTAGGTGACAGTAAAAAATGAGTATAATATAAATAATATATAGAACAACAAATTAAATTATTAAAAAACATTATATTACACAAAGCATAAAATATTAAATCAATAACATAAAACATACAAAGTAAAACAGGCACAGCAAGGCGTTATATAATTAATATTGCTTCTCTATAATGAAAATAATACATCTAAGTTATCTATTTCATTTAAAAATTATGTAGTGATCGTTTAAAAGTGGTAACATATGGAATACTTTGAAGATTGTAAGGTAGACTATTATATAGTTTGGGGGCAAGATAAAAGTGCTTACGAAAAATTTCTTTGTGTACACGAGGGACTTGAAATATTTCAGATGGTCTTCTAACAGAGATATTGTTTTTAGTAATACAAATGTTTTTATTTCGATGTAAAAATAAAATTATACGAAAAAAAGCAATGTAACGAACAGGCAAAAGACTAAGATTACGAGTATTTTGATCCTGGAGATAAGAACGAAAGTTTAATATTCTAAAGCAGTGGTCTCCAACCCCCGGTCCGCGGACCAGTGCCTGTCCGTGGATCAAATGGTACGGGTATACCGGGCCGCAGGCCGACCATTTCATTGAAAATGAATTTAAATTCCTGGGTTTATAACTCGAAATTAATGAATGAATTGAATTATAAATCACTTTATATCGCCTCTCCCGTGCAAGACTCACACAATTGCAAAAGTTGAAATGTCTACTTTACGGGAGCTTGGCGTGGAAGGACTTCTTTATTGGTCGCCAAGTCGAAAAAATAGAGTCAAAAGTGTGATCTTCAGTGGCGAATCCAGTAGGGGGGGCTGTGGGGCTGCAGCCCCCCCCAGGAATAAGACGTTCAAGTTTTTGTAATAGCAATAAAGCCAAAAAAAGAAATTTCAACACGTTGCGGACATTCGGTTTGTTACCCAAAGGGTCTCAAAATGAATCGGAACCCTACTTTTAAGGGTAAAAATTCCAAAAATTTTCTGGGGGAAGACCCCCAAACCCCCTCGAAATTTTGGAATATAAAAAGTATGGTTTTTTCTTGAAACTTTAGGGATTTACAAGGAGTGATCCTCTTTGATGTAACCTTAAAGTGTAATAAATATGAGTTAAAGTACCACTTTTAGTGGGGAAAATTCAAAAAATTTTCTGGAATAGGAACCCCTAAACCCCCTAGAAATTTTCCAATACATAATACTATAAACTTTTTTCCTTGAAAATTCTGCCAGCTTACAATGAGTGGTGCACTTTGGGTGGAATCTAAAAGGCTTCAAAATGAGCCAAAACACTCTTTTGAGGGGCATATCTTCAAATTTTTTCTGGGGGAGGACCCCGGAGTTGACATTTTTACACAATTATGAAATTTAGAATACCAAAATTAAAACCTTTCGAAACCACATCCTCTGAAACTTAGTATTCCTAAGATTAGACCTCAGAAAAGATGTTGAGTAACCCCCTAAATAAAAATCTGGCTACGGCACTGGCAACCCCCCTCCCCCATTCAGTTGCTTATACATTAATATTTGCACAGCCCATAGTAGCAATTCAGTTATTTGTGAAACTCAGCCCCCCCCAGACAAAAATCCTGGATTCGCCACTGGTGATCTTTGGGGATTATTTCCATTGGCGCTAAAAAAATCGCCAAAAACGGCTTTATGTGCTTGAATCTAAAATCGTGGTTTAGCTGGCATATCGAACATCGAAATTTCTTCACTGAATTTAAGCACCTTCGGGTGCAGTCAGTATTTGGTTGGGTGACCACTGACCAAATCAAGCATAGCTGCGTTTCTCTCTTTCCTTGCGCACATTTGCTTTTATTTTTCAGGAAAGGATCTACCTGTTATCAGAATATTGTGCCCTAAATAATAAATGATCATAGAAATATATTTACATTTTTAATTAAATTACGTTTCTTTTATAGCCGATTTCATAGGTAGACTTTATTTCCTGAGCAAATTATCATGAAAAACCTTTTTTTAATTGATTATCTGTGCATTCCTCGTGAGAATTATGCTACATGATCATGAAATACCTTTTGGTTGCACTGAAACAATAACCAGTCTTTGAAATTAAACTCTGGCGATCAGAGAAAATTTTTAATTCATTAAAAAAGCTGATTACAAAATTACGTGTATTTTACTTTACACGGGGCATATAATAGGTATCGATACTCTCCTGAAAAGTAGGCAAAAGTTAGGTATGAGCAGAGGAAGAAAGAACAAACCGATGGTGGTAATGCTGAGAATGTTAGGAGGCATGGGTCACACAATCCATCAAAATAAGATTTGCTCGTTATCAACTACTAACTGGATCGAAAATAATTACTTTTAATTTAGCCAGAAGTAGTCATGATTTAAAATCCTGCAGAGCCATTTTCAGCGACTTGTTTTGGACCCGATTTAAATAATCACTGTTGACTGGTTATAGCGTACACTCTTCAAATGTAACATTACGTTGTTGCACCGTCAATAGCTATTTACTTCAAGTAATCAAGTCTTGATCAGATGTTTAAAGATCTCACGTACTAAGAGAAATGTTTCTAATTTCTTAAAAATAGTAATAAAGTTACATATTTTATAAAATACAGAAAGTCAACCAACTTATTTAAAATTTATAGATTATTTTTAAATTGGAAATAGTTTTAGCTTTAAATGAGGTTTAATAATTGAAAAAAAAGAAATATAACACTTTTCCTATTCTGTTTAAGAATCTCAAGAAAAATTAAATATTTCTGATAAAATCCAAGTATTTTAAAAATTAAATTGTGCATTTTATTATACAGGGTGTATCTGAAATGGTGCAACAAACTTTCAGGGATGATAGTACTCATCAAGACGAACAAGAATCGGTATAGAAAGGGGGTCCCAGATCAAATCCCAGGGAATTAAAAATGGAGCGACACCCCAAAAAATCATTGAAAAATTCAATTTGTAGAAGAACTACTATTGGTAAAAACTTAATTATGGTCTCAAAAATTGTGGTTTAATATGATCTTTAAAATTACCTCAAAAGTCTTCACTTTAAAATTTTTTTTTATTATGAAAAAAGTTAAAAAACAAAAAAATGTAAAAAAAATTCCCAAAACCTTATTTTGTATTTCGAAATCCTTTCTTTTGATTTGATAATCTGAAAGATCATAGTTGAAAACCCTTAAGTCCAAAGTTTCACGTAAATACAATCAATATTAAACGCTTGAGATACTTTTAAAGTTTGTTTTTTGGGTGCGCAAGCAGTTTTTTAGAGCTGTTTCCAGAACAGCTGTTAGCGCACGCAAAAAACAAACTTTAACAGGATCTCAAGTGTTTGATATTGATTGTATTTACGTGAAACTTTGGACTTAAGGGTTTTCAACTATGATCTTTCAGATTATCAAATCAAAAGAAAGGATTTCGAAATACAAAATAAGGTTTTGGCATAGTTTTCACATTTTTTGTGTTTTTTAACTTTTTTCATAATAAAACAAATTTTAAAGTGAAGACTTTTGAGGTAATTTTAAAGATCATATTAAACCACAATTTTTGAGACCATAATTAAGTTTTTACCAATAGTAGTTCTTCTACAAATTGAATTTTTCAATGATTTTTTTGGGGTGTCGCTCCATTTTTAACTCCCTGGGATTAGGTCTGGGACCCCCTTTCTATACCGATTCTTGTTCGTCTTGATGAGTACTATCATCCCTGAAAGTTTGTTGCACCATTTCAGATACACCCTGTACACATTCATTATTACGGGCAGAATAATTTCAATGACAAGTATAGGTCCTTTCCAGAAACGTAGGCAAATATGAGATCGAGAAAGGGGAAAAGAACGTGCCAATACTTGGTGGTCACCCTCCAAAGTACTGACTGTGGCTGAAGGTGCTTAACTTGAGTTAAGAATGAGCCATGATTCACGCGTTAAAACATAAAAAGCCTTGTTTGGCGATTTATATTAGCGCCAATTGAAATAATCATCAAAGATATTCTACTATAAACAAACTCTAGCTTCGACTTTATCGACTTGGCAACCTATCTAGAAGTCCTTCCGCGCCAAGCTCCCGTAGAGTAAATATTTCAACTTTTGCAATTGTGTGAGTCTTGAACGGGAGAGGCGATATTTATTTTTTGATGTAACTGTATTTTATTTTGAAAGTATGTTTAAATACAATTAAATTAAAATTAATTAATCAAAATATTCTAGAATGTAAGCAATCAACGCCCCCTCCCAGCGGGCCGCGGTAAAATTATCAAAAGTTAACCGGTCCGTGGTGGTAAAAAGGTTGGGGACCACTGTTCTAAAGCATTTATTTTGAATAGAAATTAAAGGATATAAATTTGTTTTGTAGTCACCACCCCAAACAATAATACCATAGTTAAGCAAAGAGTAAAACCATGCATAGTATAGACTAATTAAAAATGACTTACTGACTTTATTTTTTAGATGACGAAGTTTAATCAAGCTAAACCGAAGTTTTCTGCATAACTCATTTATATGAGTTTTCCATTTAAGGTTAGAATCTACGAAGAGTCCTAAATATTTGAGACTGTTTACATGTTGCATTATGGTACAATTACAATTTGATACGATTCCATAGCAAGAGTTTGAGTGGAATTTAATATTTATATTGTATATTGTTGGTCTTAAGTTAAAGTAAATTAATTTAGTTTTATTCAAGTTTAGTGTTAAATCATTTAAAGAGAACCATCTACCTATCGCAATCATATCAGATTCTATTTTCGATTTTAAATCAGAGCATGAATACAATAATACAGAGTCATCAGCATATGTTATACATTTACCATTTAAATTCAATTTACAAAAGTCATTAATGAAGATTATAAACAGTAAAGGACCTAATATAGAACCCTGGGGGACTCCTCGATTAGAATAAATATAATCACTGAAAGTATTACGTATTTTTACACAGTGTTTCCTGTTTGAGAGATATGATAAAAACCAACTTAAAATTGGACCTCTAAAGCCAGCACTTTCTAATTTCTTAATTAAAATTGAATGATTGACATTATCAAAAGCTTTCGATATATACAAAAATACAGCAGCTGTAATCATATTGTTGTAAATACTAGTGAACTTTTGTAGGTAGTACTAGTGAACTGAAATGAGACTTTATTTTAATTTAATTTAATATATTTAATTGTTAAGAAAAGGAAGTGAATGGCATCATGTTATATATTCTTAGAATTATTATTAATGTAAATTAGAAGAGAAAAAAGATATTGGGAAAAATGCAGAGAAACTCACATTGTAAATATCATTTATTAAATAGTCTGTTTTTATAAGGAAACTTCTTCTTCATCTTGAAATTAATTCTTACTAGTGATTATAGTCTAGATAGTTATAAAACTGGTCCGTCTGAGCCTGAATTAGAATTGGAATCTACACTATGGATTTAGACACTAGTAAGAAGTTAGAAAGATCCAAGTTGAAGCGAAAGACTTTGAAGCAGATAGCGACTAAGCTGATGAACAAAATAGACGATATTCTAAAGAATGATGATGTTGAAGAATTTGATTTAGAAGAAATGAGAGATTCTCTGCAAGATAAAGCTGATCAAATTTACCAGTTGGACAGCGAAATCGAAGCTTTGCTTGATATGAAAGATCTAGAACAAGAATTTGAGACGAATCAAGAATATCGCGATAGAATCACAGGTATGAAAACAAAACTTAGAATTTATCTTCGCAATTCTGCTGCAAAAGCCAAAGCTAATATTACAGATGTTTCTGCTGTTGAAGATCCGATATCGGAACAACTGGGGAATTCGAGGTCAGTTGAAAGGCAACCAAGGGTAGATCTTCCGAAATTGAAGATAGAACCTTTCGATGGAAATCTGGAGCCTTTTAAAGAATTTTGGGCACAATTTGAAAGCTCGATAGACAAGTCACTCTACTTAGACGATCTCATTACTGGAGTAGACTCAAGAGAAGAAGCGGTAGAAGAAGCTGAAAACGTAAGAAAAATATTAAAGGGAAGACAGAAGGTGAAGAACACTTTGAAGAAGTGCATAATCTGCAAGAGATTTAAAGTAAAACCTGTGCGTGAAGAAATAGCACCTTTGCCACCAGACCGAGTTAAAGAAACCTTTCCTTTTCAAGTAACAGGCATAGATTTCGCTGGTCCTCTCATCACGAAGAAAAATGAAAAAGCATACATCGTATTATTCACGTGCGCGGTTACACGTGCGATCCATTTGGAGCTGATTGGAGACTTGACAACCGAAAGCTTTCTCTTAGCGTTCCGGAAGTTCATAGCTCGACGTGGATTGTGTAGAACAATTTATACTGACAACGCACTTACATTCAAGAGAGGAGCTAAGGATTTAAGAAGATTGTGGGAGGCAATTAAAGATCCGGAAGTTTTGGAATATTTTGGAAGAGAAGGAATATCCTGGAAATTCATAGTGGAAAGGGCTGCATGGTGGGGAGGATTTTGGGAGCGCTTGGTAGTCCAGGCAACGAAGGGTTATAGAGGGAAGTTCTTGGAACACAATTTTTGACTTTAGAACTTTGTTTGGACTAGTTTGGAGGTAAACATATCAAAAGTCCCCGACCCTAGCCCCTGAGCTTAATGTAGGGGGGGCGTTTAAAAGTCTCATTTTTCAGTTTTTGGCTTATTACTCTTAGAAAATGCATCCCCACGAAAAAGTTTCAATTATCTTTTTTAAAGTAGATAAAATTACCAACAATTTAAGACCATTCCCAGGTTTATAGGTCCAATAGATCCCGAGTTACATCTCTTCAAAAATGGAAAATTTGTTAAAAAAGTTCGAAAAATTGAGTAAAATTCGTATTTAAAGCAATTTATTGGCTATATTACACTTCTAAGAGTGAAGTAAGGGCTAAAACCTTATAACACAATTATTTAGCTTTAATTTAAGCCCTGAAACAAGTCTGCGAGATCAATAGTTCTTACGCTATCTGAAAAAAACACAAAAATTGGGAAAATGGGATTTTCCCAGAAAGGGGACCTGGAGGTTTGAGCGTGCAGTAAAAGAGAACAAAAGTGGTATAAATTAATATACCAATATTGAAAACAGTATTTATTTGTTTGAAGTATTCCATTTTTACCTTATAAAATTTATTAATTACCTATTTCTTAATTATTAATTATTTTCAATTTAATTAATTTTTTGTTCTATATTTATTGAATTTAAAAATTGATCGTCATATTTATGAATTTCGCATACTTGTCATATATAAATTACAGCTTATAACATTTAGGAGGCATAGGTTCATGTTGGTATAACGGTTAAGAGGAAATTTCGAGAGGCTTTTGTCCCCTCAAAAAGGAACGGATAGGGCTATGTTGGTGTAAAAAAGGAAGAACACTGAAAAAGCAGCAGGCTACAGGTTTGTAGGAATACAGTAAAAGAGAAGAAAAGTCATAAAACATGAAAGACATGACCACTCTATACAAAATGAAAGCTGATTAAATTTGCCCCAAGTTTTACTCAGTACAAGTGTAGGCCCGATGACCAGGTTCCTCACACTTAATTAAAGAATATCTAGACATGGGAAAATATTTTGCTATGACCATGTTTGTGCATATAGGATAGGCATTGTGATAGTTTTACAAAACAACCGTTTAGAAAACGAAGTTTATTGGCATTGAAAAGTAAACATAATACAATACAACATAAACAATAGTAGGTATCATTCAGTTAATTTCTTGCTCTCTTAGGGCGGGGAGGACCTTGATCCTCGATTTTGTTTTCATCTTCTGTATCATCCTCTCCATCGGATCCCTGTAGGGAAACAGTTAGAGGAACCTCCTGTTCTTTTTCACTTTCGGAGTTCCCCTGGCAGTTTTGGCATGCTGGGGAACATTTGAGGCTTGCTTATTTACAACCACACTTCGCGCTGGCACAGTCTTTCACGCATCGGCAGAAAATTGTTTTTAGGATATCGTCCGGTGCAGCTGCTAATTCACTATGCACTGGGACCTATTCACTATGCTTATTCTCCATCTTCCATCTATACATCTAATTCCAGCCTGAATTACAAGTTTGGGGGGGCCAGGACAAAAGACTCACTTGGGGCCTTCGACATGTCTTAAAGTAAAATTTAAATTTATTAGACAATATCACAGCACAGACGACATTTAATTTACAGAAGAATATTAAATTTAAGTAAATATGCTAGAGGGTTTTGATATGTTCAGCAAGGAATCGAATCGGAATGGCGCTCCCGGGAAAAATCAAAACATGAACAGCATCAAAAAAGTTATAGAGTAAGAACTTTTGATCTCACAGACTTGATTCAGGTCTTAAATTAAAGTTAAATAAACAGCTTTCATTTTGTATAGGGTGGTCATGTCTTTCATGTTTTACGACTTTACTTCTCTTTTACTGTATTCCTACAAACCTGTAGCCTGCTGTTTTTTCAGTGTTCTTCCTTTTTAACACCAACATAGCCCTATCCGTTCCTTTTTGAGGGGACAAAAGCCTCTCGAAATTTCCTCTTAACCGTTATACCAACATGAACCTATGCCTCCTAAATGTTATAAGCTGTAATTTATATATGACAAGTATGCGAAATTCATAAATATGACGATCAATTTTTAAATTCAATAAATATAGAACAAAAAATTAATTAAATTGAAAATAATTAATAATTAAGAAATAGGTAATTAATAAATTTTATAAGGTAAAAATGGAATACTTCAAACAAATAAATACTGTTTTCAATATTGGTATATTAATTTATACCACTTTTGTTCTCTTTTACTGCACTCTCAAACCTCTAGGTCCCCTTTCTGGGAAAATCCTATTTTCCCAATTTTTGTGTTTTTTTTCAGATAGCGTAAGAACTATTGATCTCGCAGACTTGTTTCAGGGCTTAAATTAAAGCTAAATAATTGTGTTATAAGGTTTTAGCCCTTACTTCACTCTTAGAAGTGTAATATAGCCAATAAATTGCTTTAAATACGAATTTTACTCAATTTTTCGAACTTTTTTAACAAATTTTCCATTTTTGAAGAGATGTAACTCGGGATCTATTGGACCTATAAACCTGGGAATGGTCTTAAATTGTTGGTAATTTTATCTACTTTAAAAAAGATAATTGAAACTTTTTCGTGGGGATGCATTTTCTAAGAGTAATAAGCCAAAAACTGAAAAATGAGACTTTTAAACGCCCCCCCTACATTAAGCTCAGGGGCTAGGGTCGGGGACTTTTGATATGTTTACCTCCAAACTAGTCCAAACAAAGTTCTAAAGTCAAAAATTGTGTTCCAAGAACTTCCCTCTACACCCTTTTTTGAGCATTCGTTGCCTGGACTTCAGTGAAGACCTGTTTAAAGAAAATACTTGGAAGATCATCGTTATTTTTTGGAGAACTAGAGGTTGTACTGGTTGAGATTGAAGCAATGATCAACTCAAGACCCCTCACTTATTTGTATGAAGACAGCTCAGAACCTGCTCCACTTACACCAGCTCACTTTTTGATTGGACGAAGAATGCTTACATTACCTCCAGGGGATGTACACTGCGTTCAGTCATCGAAAGAGTCTTTGAGAAGAAAACATCTTCATAAATAGATCCTCACAGAGAGATTATGGCGATTGTGGAAAAGAGCGTACCTCATGGAGTTAAGATCAGCGAATTCAACAACAGGAGTAAAAAACACAAACCTGTTAAGAAAAGGATCACTTGTGTTGATATACGATGATAATCGGCCTAGGCTACTGTGGAAGATGGGAATAGTTACAGATCTTCATGAAGGACGCGACGGAAGAGTTCGCTCGTGTACCGTAAGGTTACCTGGTGGAGTCATTATCAAAAGAGCCATTCAACATCTCTATCCAATGGAACTTCATCAAGGGGAAGGACAATCAACATGTCCTTCCGGGCCGGAGGATGTTGTAAATACTAGTGAACTTTTGTAGGTAGTACTAGTGAACTGAAATGAGACTTTATTTTAATTTAATTTAATATATTTAATTGTTAAGAAAAGGAAGTGAATGGCATCATGTTATATATTCTTAGAATTATTATTAATGTAAATTAGAAGAGAAAAAAGATATTGGGAAAAATGCAGAGAAACTCACATTGTAAATATCATTTATTAAATAGTCTGTTTTTATAAGGAAACGTCTTCTTCATCTTGAAATTAATTCTTACTAGTGATTATAGTCTAGATAGTTATAAAACATATTATTATTTATACTATTAAAGATAAATTTAGTAAAATTTAAAAGTGCCAACTCTGTATTACGACCTTTTATAAAACCAAACTGGTTTTTAGCAAAGAATTTTGTATGTAATAGATAGCTGTACATCTTATTAGAAAGTGTTTTTTCAATAATTTTAGAAAAAATAGGAAGTATTGATATTGGTCGATAATTAGATAAAGAGTTTTTATCACCTACTTTAAAAACTGGAGTTATGGTGGCCATTTTCAGAGAATTAGGAAAAACAGATGAATTAATTGAACGATTTATGAAATTAGTAATAAACTCTATATTATTTACAGCAAAACTTTGAGAATTTTAATATTTAATCCATCCCGATCTATCGAATTAATGTTTGTAAAACTGTTGATGATTGTTCTTACATCATAATCACAACATCATTAAACAATGAAAAAGTGGTTCTGAGTAAAAGGACTTTGAAGTTTCCATAGCCCCTTAGAAACCTTAATACTTTCATACATAAAATTAACTACAACTTGAATATTTTTCAACGAAAAGTTTTGAAAGTTTGTAGGATGTAGACAAATGCAAATAGATTAGTTTGGATTAAAAAATATATTTTTCGGAATTTTGTCGAAACAGAGGTACCTCGTCCCCTTAACTCTTTCGCAGTTTTTTTTTGGAGGGGAGTCAGAACGGTGTTTTAGTTTTTCATTTACCCAATTTTTTGAAGTATATTTTAATTGGGATTTTAATTTTTCTACAAAATAAATGGAATATTCCTACACATTACTGAATTACTGGAAAAAAGCCTGGATATGTTACAAGTCTACATCACCGATTAACTTTTTTTTTAATTTTGTGGTCTTTTTTTAATTCAAAAAATTTAGCTCCCTGGCCTCTGGGCTGAGAACAACCAACCCCCGAGGGGTTAGTGAGAAGAAACAAAAGGGACCACATTTCAAAATGAAAGATCGCCGAAAGGCTCAAGAATTTTTTTGATGGATATATACCTACTAAACAAAATCTTCAGGAAATAATAAAGATGGAGGGATTCGTATCTCAATCAGAGCAAAAATTAGTTTGCCATCCTATAAATCAGGAGTCTATCTGGAGGCCCGAGGGCCGCATGGTCATTTTCTGTTGTGCAGCCCGCGAAGCTATGGGAAAACCTCCCAAAAAGTAGCTTTAGAACAGAAAAAGTAGCTTAGAATAAAATTTTAAAAATGTTCGAGACGAACCACGAACCGCTCTCTTTTTTCCTCAGATTGTAGATTAACTTAGAGGGCGTTTTCTCTGGTGAAAAATTAAAAGTTTGAGATTTCAAGATGGAGGTTGCATGCCCTGAAATTCAGTGACAAGTTATGAGGAAGACCTCCCCCTTTAAAGTTTTCAGTCCTAGTCGCCCCGAATTTTCCTTGATACCTATTCAATGGAAATCTCGGTCGGGGTAGTATTGAAAGGGTTAAGTTATATTCAGTATTATAAGTTGTATAGGGTAAAAAAATTATACAGGGTGTATCTGAAATGGAGTAACAAACTTTCAGGGATGATAGTACTCATCAAGACGAACAAGAATCGGTATAGAAAGGCTGGTCCCAGACCAAATCCCAGGGAGTTAAAAATGGAGCGACACCCCAAAAAAATCATTGAAAAATTCAATTTGTAGAAGAAATACTATTGGTAAAAACTTAATTATGGTCTCAAAAATTTTGGTTTAATATGATCTTTAAAATTATCTCAAAAGTCTTCATTTTAAAATTTGTTTTCTTATGAAAAAAGTTAAAAAACACAAAAAAATGTGAAAACTCTGCCAAAACATTATTTTGTATTTCGAAATCCTTTCTTTTGATTTGATAATCTGAAAGATCATAGTTGAAAACCCTTAAGTCCAAAGTTTCACGTAAATACAATCAGTATTAAACGCTTGAGATCCTGTTAAAGTTTGTTTTTTGCGTGCGCTAACAGCTGATCTGGAAACAGCTCTAGAAAACAACTTTCGCACCCCAAAAACAAACTTTAACAGGATCTCATGCGTTTAATATTGATTGTATTTACGTGAAACTTTGGACTTAAGGGTTTTCAATTATGATCTTTCAGATTATCAAATCTAAAGAAAGGATTTCGAAATACAAAATAAGATTTTGGCAGAGTTTCACATTTTTTTGTGTTTTTTAACTTTTTTCATAAGAAAACAAATTTTAAAGTGAAGACTTTTGAAGTAATTTTAAAGATCATATTAAACCACAATTTTTGAGACCATAATTAAGTTTTTACCAATAGTAGTTCTTCTATAAATTGAATTTTTCAATGACTTTTTTGGGGTGTCGCTCCATTTTTAACTCCCTGGGATTTGGTCTGGGACCAGCCTTTCTAACCGATTCTTGTTCGTCTTGATGAGTACTATCATCCCTGAAAGTTTGTTGCACCATTTCAGATACACCCTGTATATCCTCTGAAACTTTGAAATCGACTTTTTTATGTTTGTAAAGATCAATTTTAAAGCCCCGTGAGAGAGACCCGTCAAGTTTAAACAGAGGGTCTGGGGGTCCTCCCCAGAAAATTTTTTGAAATATGACCCTAAGAACATGGTTTTAAATTGTTTTGAGGTACATGTAAACTCAAATTTGGACATTCATTTTTAGGTAGAATTTTGATTTTAATGAGCTTATTACAAAAAAGTGTGAATTTTTAAGGTTTAAATTCTAAAGGGGAGCCTGGGGGCCCTCCCCCAAAAAATTTTTGAAAATTTGACACTAAAATACTGGGTTTTAACTTAACTAACAGTGAAGTAAAAGTTAATTACTCGGGACTTAGGGGGGGGGCAGATGCCCCTCCCTGCCCCCTCTTGGCTACGCCCATGGCACTAGTACCTTCACGATATGTAAATAACCTCTTCGTCCTTCTTTCGCTAGAAAAGTGTCGCATTTAAGACTTTCCCTACGAAAAATTTATCATGCTGGATTAGCCAGATTACTTTTCGGCCCGCCATTTGATTTGTGATTTTGATTTTGATTGCGGCCCCTCGAGTACTTAAAGTTTGAATCCACTGCTATAAATCAATATGGGGACTTAGGACTCTGAACAGCTATTGAAAACTGTTTACGCACGCATAAAACAAACTTTAACTGGCTCTCAAGCGTTTAATATTGATTGTATTTACGTGAAACTTTGGACTTAACTTTTCAACTATGATCTTTTAGATTATCAAATCAAAAGAAAGGATTTCGAAATACAAAATAAAGTTTTGGCAGAGTTTTTACATTTTTTTGTGGTTTTTTAACTTTTTTCGTAGAAAAAAAATTAAAGTGAAAACTTTTAAGATAATTTAAAAGATCATATTAAACCACAAAATTTGAGACCATAATTAAATTTTTACCAATAGTAGTTCTTCTACAAATTGAATTTTTCAATAATTTTTTTTGGGTGTTGCTCCATTTTTAACTCCCTGGGATTTGGTCTGGGACCCTCAAATCCTATGTGATTATGACTCGTCTAGGTGTCTACTATCCCCTCTAGAAGTGTGACCCAACATTTATGGGACACCCTGTATAGAGGGTCTAACTGAGTAAATGTATCTTCCTCTTTCGATCAACTGCCCCCTCAGAGTCTGTCAAAATCACGTGACCCTTTTACTATCGTTGGTTAAGCAGTATTAACAGAAATACTTAATCAAAGTTGGATCATAGAAATAACCCGATGAATAGAAACTAGCCACCGTTATAACAATAAATAAACCAGGGAAGTGTGCTACAAGCATTAAATTGAGTCATGGCACCACATACGGTTAATCATTAACATTTATGATGGGCATATTACCTGCGAAGAAATAACTCCGAAAAAAGACAATCAATAAATTCCACAAAATCGGACTGGATAATATATTCAAACTATAATTCATAACATCATCCAATCCATTTATCATACCAATAAGAACTAACCACCAAAAGTATTTACACTATAGAGAGAGGAGCCCTCGTGGACCCTGTTCTGGGGGTAGACTATGCCATGCCGGGAAGCGACAGATTTGGAACTGATTACGGACTGATTGATATTTTTATGTACAGAACTAGAAGGCCGTATTTAACCTTTAATGTGTACAAGCTTGATATAGGCATAAAATAATTTTGTGGTTAACCCCCCCCCCAAAAAAAAGAAAGTCAAGTTAAAGGAGCTGAAGCCAAGACAGAATTGTCCATCTCCCTATTATAGTCTCTGATGGATCCACCACTGATCCCCATAACCCTTTGAAAGTTTTCATTTTTTATGGTCTAAAAATACTCAATAGTTGCTTATTTAAGTCATCTGGGGATTTTTAGTTTATTGTTATTAAAGTCATATCATATTTAAGTAAAAACTATTGACTATCAAAAGCAAAATGTAGATATATATTCATTTGAGGTTAAACCGGTTAAACACACAATACACTATATTCCAGGAACAGAGGAACTTACCCTCGTTATCGTCGATACAGATCTCTCAACTCGTCTGCGCTTCCACAACAAATAAACCATTTTAATTCCAAAATGTAGTCCACCGATCTGCAATAAGGCATGGACCGCCGTTCACACCTGGTTCACGTGCGTTCGACTGCCTCAAAGCGCGACACTCGATTTCTGGCGATTTGTTGAGCAACAGCCGGTTACGGTTATCTCCGGAAACAAAAGAAAACTCAAGCCGTTTGTGAGGCGTGACTCACTCAGTTGTGTGTTTACTAAGATAGCCACCGTTGTTATCGAGAGGCGTTTTTAACGCTGAAACGCGGTGTTTCAAAGCGAAAGGGTTCTCAAAGGGTTACCTCCAGTAGAATCCTTTATGGGGGAACCTTTTGAAAGGATTCTATAGGAGGAGCTGAGGTCCAAAAAAATTTGTATTGCCATAGATTTTAAAGTTTTTTCTTGAAAACTACAAACTGATAAAATATGTTTAATAAAAGAAACCCAAGCAGTGCAAAACGCTCAAAATATGTCCAAATTTTGACGGCCAAACTTCGTTTACTCCTAGCTGTAATTACGTAAACTTGACATATATATTTGGTATGAGCTGTGCTACCGGGGAAGTTAAGTAAGAATGTGTTGTTGACCCTAAGTAAGGCGACCAGACGCCATACGCCTCTTTTTTGGTGGGACCATCCTTATGGGAAAGGAGAAACCTGATTTTGTAACCCTGGTCAATCAGTGAACAAAAAAACCCTTCTCAGACTCAGACAGTACAATGGGAAACCTCCAAAGCACACAACGAACCCAGGACCATAAAATCAAAGGTTGTAAAACCTTTGATTTTATTACAACCTAAAGGTTGTAAAGGTCTACCAGACCCTAGTAGCACAGCTCATCCCAAGTATCTCAAGTTTACATAAGTGCAACTAGAAGTAAACGAAATTTAACCCTATATGACGAAAATTGGACGAATCTCGAACATTTGTGCTGCTTCGGGACCTAAGGATAATGTCAGCGATGGATTTAGACCGGTATCTCATCAAGATACCGCCATTTACACGGAATCAGACAAAGGAGAAACAAAAAACGATCCCATAAAATGACCCCAAAATGGTGTCTCACCCCCTATAAGGGGATCTCACTCCTTATTCAATATCTCACTCCTTAGGGGATATCCATAAATTACGTGAGATGTTTTTTCCAAAATCTGGATCCCCCCTCCCCCCACGTGAGATTTACCTACAACCTTTAAAAATAATTTTATATCCTATTCATTTGCATTTTGTTCTTTACATCACCTAAAACTTTTCTATTATTAATGATGTGAGGAAAAGGACATTATTCCGCCTAAAAATCACCACCTGTATCCTTATCTGTGGGTATTATTCCTTTCTCATACTTAAAAAAATCGTTTAATTTCTAACTTAAAAGTTGACGTGAGATTTTAATCGACCCCCTCCCCCCTTGGTGAGATTTTTTCAAACCCCTCTCCTCCCTTTTTGACCTCACGTAATTTATGGATGTCCCCTTAAGGAAAAATTGTTAGTTGTTTCGTCTTTTTTGGATGAGAGGTGGATAATTGCAGATTTTCCTATGAGGCACCGGTGTAAATCCATAGCTGAGGAAATGGCCCCTAGAGGGGCGAGACACTAATAGGGGTTCATTTTATGGGGTCTCGATTTTCTGACTGAGCAGAGTTTGGGCGAACTTGTTGAAACACCTAGGCTCGGACTGGCCATGCGGGCATTTGGGCAAATGCCCGGTGGGCCGCTACTCATTGAGGGCCGTTTGTGGGCCGCCTACAACCAAAATATTTTACAGTGGTATGAATGAAAAAGATCCTGTAAAAATGAATCCGCACTTCGCAGGAATTTCCAAATAGCGGCCCACGAATTCTTTTTGTGCGGCTACCAAATCATTAACTACCAGCAATTAAATTCATTAATTATGGCATAAATTACTGAATTCAAATAATATATTTTATTATTTAAAATATTTTTATGAACGAATTTTCTTTCATCTCTACGGCGTAAAAGGAGCCAACCTTTTCGGATGTCACCCAAAAGGATCCCAAATGAGTTAAAACAGTCTTTTAATAGTAAAATTTCCAAAAATTTTCGGGGGAGGACCCCCTTGACCCCCCTTTCTATTTTCAGCTACATTATTCCCAATTTCTTTTAATATTAAGTTCAAGATGGAAATTTTACCCACTGAATTTACCAACAAAGAATTAAAAGTCTATATTGAGTTTATTACGTATCCAATTAGGGTTTCAAGGTGGATTTTAGACTGTTTCTTAGGGGTCAATTTTCAAAAGAATTTCTTGGGGACGTACCACGCCCCCCCCCCGAAATTTTTAATTCTATGAAGTTATATTTTCCATGAAAATTATGCGGTGGGCCGATTCAGACTTAAAATTCCCGGGCCGAAATTTCTTCCCAGTCCGGCCCTGGAAACACCCCATATATTATTTCAATTATACTACTTGTGAGAACACACACATTTATTTGTTCATCTTTGCTCTATAAACTAAACGGCCAGTGTGTGTGCGTTGAACACGAGCGTCACATTCGACAGATCACGATCTGTTTACGTCTGATATCGGCCAGAAATAGAGGGAGTGACTTCCCGACCGTCGGGTAACCGTTGTGCGCATGCTCGGGTTAAAGGCGTGGTTTTAAAATATTTAGGATTGTGGTAAGCGTGGCCCCGATGGGGGAAAGGTAGCACGTCTGCCTGGTGTGCGGAAGGTCGTGGGTTCGAGCCCGGTTATTATTTTTCAGTGAATTTAATTTACATTTTTATAAATTACATTAAAAATTGCAAGAATTAATTGCTCTTGTTTAACAGTCATTCCTTATTTAATTAAATTCATTGTGGTTTTTTAAATGTTTTACTTAGTCTAATTTTTTAAAAAAATAATTTAAATTATTAATTTATTGAAAATAAAATTATTTCGCTAAAATATTTTATAGAAACAGCAAGAATCAGGTCCACATGGATGCGCATTGCTAATAAAGTATAAAAATCTTGCAGGGATTGTGAAATACAGTACGAAACAATACGTCGGTCGCCATGGCCGTGGGACTTGCCGTCCGTCGTACGACGGTCGGCTAGCAACAGCCAGAAATAGACAGAACCCCCGTGCGTTGCCACGAAATAGAACAAAAAAAATAATAATAATAACCTCAGATCACACGAAATCGTCTGACGTCCTTCGCGTGCGAGATCACGTTGCGTTGAGTTGTGGGTCAGCTGAGTGGAGAGAAAGAAAACGAGAATAGCAATAATAAAAAAGCAATGGCTTATTTTACTCAAAATCAGATTGCCTTAGCCTGCAGTCTTCATTTCACTTGGTCAATGGAGCTGATCTTGGTTGGTTGAAAAAGGAAAAGAAAATGGACAGGGTAGTTAATGGAAGCCGTTGTTTGTTGACAGAACTAAGCGGAACTGATGAGAAGAGATTAAAAAGTGATTTAGTTCCAAATGAGCTTTGTAATTAAGAATTGCCGATTTAATTAAGTTTCTCTGTAATCCTGTTTTGCTTTGAAAACGAGTCGTCCTTTTGGAAACCAGCATTTCACTCGAAACAAAGGCAAAACTAGTCTTTTGTATACAAATGTGAATTGGTTAGAAGAAAACACAATGTTGAGCGATCAAAGTCAAAGGACTGTTAAAGACTTATC
Organism: Tetragnatha versicolor; assembly: GCA_024610705.1. NCBI lineage: Eukaryota > Metazoa > Arthropoda > Arachnida > Araneae > Tetragnathidae > Tetragnatha > Tetragnatha versicolor. The sequence continues at coordinate 37,559,872 of JANDEH010000003.1, forward strand.
TAAAACGGAATATTTTTTTATCGGAGGTGTGTACTATCAGCGTGTCAGATGGAGGAGGGTGCGATTGGGATTAGCGTTAAAAGGAGTTATGTGATATGATAATAATTAACACTAGTCCAGGCAGTGGCGTAGCCAGAGGGGGGGATTAGGGGATATATCCCCCCCGAAACTCAGAAATTTTCCTTTTTTGACCATAGGAAACCACTAAAAATACTCCATATCCCCCCCCGAAATATCAATATCCCCCTCCGAAATTTTTTTCTGGCTACGCCACTGAGTCCAGGCCATTTTTTAAGTAAGAAGTTTGGGGGCAAGTGCCCCTGCAGTGATTTATTTTGCCCCTGTAGTGATGAAAGTTTGCCCCCAAAAAGTGTAGGTAAATTTCTAATATCCTACGTGACGGTGACCACTCAAACTTCGTAATGTAATAAGAGAGAGCGAGCAGCAAGTATCAAAAACCAGGCAAAACCAAGGTCACGCAGTTCACGTTACTGGCTAGGGGTGGGGGCTAATCCTTTCTGCCCCCAGTTTATTGCCTTGTTTATTTCCTGTTGAGAGTTTGGGAATGTGCGCGGGGTTTCTCGATGACGTGTTTTCGGGCGGTCTAATTCGAGGAAAGGGGCAAGGGTCCATCCCTCTGCAGTTCCCTATTTTTTGTTTAGTTAAGGCTGCAGCTAGAGATCGTTTTCTGGCTGCTTGTCAACACGAAAGATTTATGTGCAGGGGGCCCGCTAATTGACCTAAGCTAACCACACAAAGGGACCAGGCTCCTTCGGGCATTCGAGGGGAGATTCGGAGCATTGATAATACCACCTTCCCTTTGTGTGGTTAGCTTAGGTCAATTAGCGGGCCCCCTGCACATAAATCTTTCGTGTTGACAAGCAGCCAGAAAACGATCTCTAGCTGCAGCCTTAAGGACAACTTCTCCGAAGATGGGCATGATCCAAATAGGGGACGTCTGGGGATTTTTCGGGGAGAATGGATGGAGTGTGAACTTGAAGGATGGAGTGGAGCAGTGCCAGTGTGTTGTGGGGATGGTGGATCAGTGGGTGGTGACAAGTTCCTCCCCGAGATTTGGATTATCTTGTATGATTTTTTTCCCTTCTCTCAGGATTTTTGAAGGTGAGTCTTTCTTATAGTATTTTCACTTGCGTAAGTGTTGATCAAAATATCTTGAATATTCGGGGAGATATTAGCATGTGAAAATAGCACTTTTTCAGGGGTCAAAAAGTAAAAAATTCGCATATTTACAAATTTTTTTGATTAAATTTTGTGTTCTTTCAACTAACAAAACACAAAACTACACAATTTCACTGAAAAATTTGCAAATATGCGAACTTTTTACTTTTTGACCCCCGAAAAAGTGTTATTTTCACATGCTAATATCTCCGCGAATATTCAAGATATTTTGATCAAATTTTTTTCAATGAGTTCTTCTTGACGTTGGCAACAATACTCTCACTGAGGTTTTTGCTCTATCTCCTTTAGTTTTTAAGTTAATTTTTTTACCTTTTTAATTTCGCCGCTAGGGGCGCTGTAAGTCCTCTCAATAGATTCTCCAGGATCACTTACCTAGGGGTAGACCCAGACCCCCTTGGCACTTGTAACTGTTATTACAACTATATTTTACTAATGTAAGTTTTTAAAAACGCAAAAAATCTATATCCGAAATTCTAATTAAGAGTACCAAAACGAGTTGAAAAAGTGGGGTTTTTGACTTAAATTTCCAAACATTTTCTGGGGGAGGACCCCAAGACCCCCCTTTTGGTAGTTGGAACAGGATAATTCACTGCCTCTTCCGTATTAGCATTAGCAAGAAGATTCAATTGGATTATGAAAATTCTTAGCCCCCCCCAAACCAAATCCTGGATCACTGTCTCCCCCCATATATGCACCCCTGACTTTTGCCCCCGCAGTGAAAATTCTTTAAAAAATGGCCTGCACTAGTCGACAGTGGTTTCCTAACAACAACCAAATTAATCTTTTTGTTACTAAGTAACTCATGTAGTTATTTAAATATCTGCAAGTAAAAAAGTTCCAATACGTCCCATTTTTGCGTGACAAAAATTTTCGATTTTCTGCTTTTTTTCTTAATTTTTGCGTTTTAAGCGTCATTTTTGTCCAATAGCAACCCTGCAATCCCATGCAATTAATTTATTTCTAGTATCCCAGTATGTAGACATTCTTTTAAAAGTGTGGCGATGTTTTTGTACTGCAGTTCATTTTGAAAATTGACGAGTTTTCAGTGTAGATTTTGCACTTTTATGCACAATGCGTTTTTCTAAATTTGGGTACGGTTTAAATTACAATTAAACGGTAATACTTAACAGAAAAGTGGAATAAGGTTTTACCCCACCGATTTGTGTCCAAATCGGTGACTAAAATGAAATCTGGGCTCCTCACGTGTGTTGCAGAAGTTAGAATGTGGCTCTTTTTAAGTGCGTAAGAGTCAACAGTAGTTCTACTCAAATTACTATCCCCATAGTATGGAGAGGACATTCAAATTATCTTGGTTATTTAATATCAATGACAAATACAGAAAAAACATTTCAAAAGTATTTAAAAGGACTTTTTTCGCCATTAAGTGAAGGCAAACTCAAAGTCAGTATGAATCTCTTATTAAAAAAGAATTCATGACCCTGCTTATGAAGGAAAATTTAATAAAAACGCATTATCAGCTTGAAAATGGTTTTTAGGAGAGTGGTAAGATGATTTTTAGAAAATAGGACCGATTAAAATGTTTTAATCCCAATAGAAGGTTCTCTTTGGTCTTACCAAAGCCATAGAATGTTGAGCATCACCCAAAATTCATAATTTTACATCCACGTTTGAACTTATTTCCGGAAATTATCACTGTAGTCAATCATAAACAAGGATAAAGATTCCCTTAGGACATTTACTCGATACATAAACATAGGTCACTGCGAAATAGCAATTTTGGGCTACAGCTCTTTGTTCATTGAAAGAGGAGATTTAGCGTCACTTAAGAGACAAAAAGTGATAAAATTGCATCGTATTTAATGAATGTTTTATGATTTTTAGTTTTATATTGTCTGAAACATGTATATAATCTTAATTATGATAGTATTTTATGCTAAAATAATGAGATTAATTGTTAAAAAGGAGTGTTTTCAACCCTTTTGTCCGTTTCTTACAGAACTAGTGCTATATATGTAACAAAAAAACTGTACGTGCTACAGCTTTTTCACAACTATTTCTGAATTCTACACCCTGAAATTAGTCGAAAATACCTAATCTCACTTTTGTTAGCGAAAAAAAGTTGAAATTTGTCGACTAGTGTAATTAATGAAAACTTCCTTCCCCCTTTTTCTATTTGTAAATCCGTATTCATACAAACTTTTTTGGGCTTCAGCCCTCTTGACAAAATCCTACATGAAATGGACTCGCTATCATTGAATTATTCGCAACGAATAAATGTTATTTTCAGCAATATACTCCAAACCACAGAGTACTAGAACAGAGAGTCCGTCGCCATTGGCACTAATAGAAATCGAAAAGTTGGATGGATATGGGGGTATTTTGGCGCTGCGATCGCATCTACGTCACGAGAGGCGGGGGGAAAAGCCTGATTGGTTGAGAAAAACTTTTTCCTTCTCCTTCGAAAAGAGAAGATTGAGTGACGGCCCAATCACAGGTTCGGTCACCAAAATGTACTGCCGATCTCACTGTCAATCATTTATAGTTCCTATCGTGGCGCCCTCATATCCATCCAACTTTTGAATATATCGTTTTGGACCCTCTGTTAGGATTTTTCTCTGTGCTCCAAACCAACCAATGAAAAAATTTTTTAGTATCACACTATTACATTAATGAATATATTTTTTTACTTTCAAGAGTCTTGAAATTTCTACTGTTGTTCTTTTAGCCTACTCTCTCATAAGATTTTATAATGGTAGTGTCTCTTAACTCTTGATCAATTGGGGAAAAATTATTTTTAAGATTCTGCTTAGTAAAAATGTTAACCATAGCCTCGTCAAATGCTACTGCTTTCACATTTATATACCAACAAAAAGTTATCCCTCTAACCATATTTAGTTTATTTAATTATATTTTGTGATTTTTATTTTAAAATATCAGCTCTCTAGTAAATTAGTAGATTATCCACAGTCTTTCACAATTGCATTGACTTTTTAAGACCCCTCCCCCACATTTTTCAGCTCAAGTTAACTGAATTTAGTTGTTAAGTTCGATAAACAGAGTCAATTAGTCCACTTGAACTATAAAAAATAGCATAATCTCTTTCCATGACCTTCGAACAAGATGGTTGATACACTGAAGCATAGAGGTCATTTGTATTGTATATAAATTGAGCTCCACGAAGATAAAGTTAATCAACCAAAAAATCTTAATATTTATTTCAATATTTGTTGCGTTTTTCTTAATGAACTATGATTTTATCTGTTCTAAAACTTGAAATCCCGAGTTTTGTATGTTCATTTTTCATTTCCAAAACCTAAATTCTTTCATGTTTTTTATTATTTGGACCTGTTTTTAATACAACACACTTCCATAAATTGCTTATTTTTGAAGAATGTCAAACTTCATACAAATGGCTAATTTAACCTGTGGAATAATTCAGAAATAATTCCAATCGTTTTTTTAAAATTTATTTAAAAAAATGTTTCATTTATAAGGTTGCGTATTCAAATTACATGCACTACCTAAAAATCACGTGGATCTAGAAAATAAGAATACTTAAAAGCAGAAAATATTTTTTCCTTTGACTTCCATAAAAATTTTCAAAATTATTCGGAACCCATCCATTTATCTGTATTTTCATATTGGAAAATTACTTGCCAACATTATGCGAAAGGTAAAATATATACTCGAAAGAGATACTTGTTCTTCCATAAGTGGTTCATTAATTTTTCTTTTCTCTACTTCTCGGAAATGGAAAAGAGGTTAACATTCACCTTCACTTCTACTGTCATGACGTCATTGTGACGTTTACTTGTGACGTATTTGTATGATTTTCCATTGATGTAGTTCCTTTGCGTGAATCCTAATTTATTTTCCAAATACAATAATACCCCGTTCAAGGGAATTTGTTCGGTGAAGTTATTCAATGAAGGGGGGGTCTATGGGGATTCTAATTATATGGGGATATCGGTAAATCTCTGGTGAATAATAGCTCCTTTGTATAAAAAAATTATAACTATCTCATTAAAATTCTACCTAGTACTGTCTACTGTGTATAAGCAGAAACTCATACATATAAGACAAACTCATTCTGTAGTCACTAACAATACTATCAAATGCATATTAATAAATATTATTATTATGATAGAAAGGGTACTCAGTAAAGTAAAAAAAATAAGGGGGGCTGCCCCAAGTTCTTTTTGGAAAGGGATCGCGCCATACCCAAGCAGCACAAATGTTCAAAATTCATCCAATTTTCGTCATGTATGGCCAAATTTCGTTTACTTCTAGTTGCAGTTACGTAAACTTGACATATTTGGCTTGAGATGTGCTACTAGGGATGGGGTTGGAACATGGTTTCCCAAACTTTTGAAGTCACGGACGGACAGGGTTGGCTAGATTAGATTGGACCCAATTGGGTTGGACCCAATGGGTTTTTTCAAAAAAAACCATGTGAAAAAACCCACATTTTGGACCCATTTTTGGGTTTTTTCAAGAAAAATCAAGATTTTGGCAGTTCTTTCAAAATTTAATGTGTTTTTTCAAAGTTTAGGATATTTTTACAATTTTAATGGGTTTTTCAAAATTTAAACTAGGTTTTAAAAATTAAATGGTGTTTTTTCAATTTCAGGGAGCTAAAGTTAAATAGGTTCTTTCATTATTCAGTGGGTTTTTCAATATTGAATGTAGTTTTTTTTCAAAATTTAGGACGTTTAAAGTTCAAACTAGATATAAAAATAGAAAATAAGGAAGATTTTTTTGAAGTTCAGTGGGTTTTTTTCAAAGTTGAATAGATTTCTTTCAATATTGAATGGGTTTTTTCAAAGTTAAGGATATTTTTTAAATTTTAGTGGGTTTTTTCAAAATTTAAACCAGGTTTCAGTAAATAAGGAATGATTTTACCATTTCAGTGGGTTTTTTCAAAGTATAAAAACTTTGAAAAAACCCATTTAACTATGGAAAAACTGACATTATTTTGACAGAACACATTTAACATAGAAAGAACTCACTAAAATTTGAAAAAAACCACTTACTTTATAGGAGAAAACCACTTAATTTTGAAAAAACCCACACTTCTTCCTAAAAAACCCAGTTTTATGTGGGTTTTTTCAGGGTTTTATTGAAAAAACCCGATAAAACCCAACCCACTTGGGTTTTTTCAAAAAAACCCGGGTTTTTGCCAACCCTGCGGACGGAGCATTTAAACATTTCAAGAGAAAAATTCGTCGTGGAGCCCTTTTTCCGAAGATTAACTTTCATGGTATACAAAACAGATTATTAGATAACGAAGTGTATATTTGGACGGCCAAAACGGCCAGTGGCGCATGCGCTGTAGGCCTCGTGATTACGTAGCAGTCTCGGCGCTTAGTGATTGAACCAATGAAACGCCGAGCTGTAGCCTAGCCGTGGAAATTGGAGTAGAGTTTAGTTGAAAAAAGCCGTCCAAATATACAGTGCCATTAGATAAAACCTATCCCTCTGTAATAAAAAAGTGACCGCCGCCGTCGCCGCCGCTGATTTTGAAAATTTCATTTTTGAGCTTTTTGAACACTCACTACAGCCAGGTAATGGGCAACCTTTTCGAATCCGCGGGCCGGATTCAATGATTATAATGGCGTGGAGGGCCATAGAATAGATTATAGGTAATATTTTTATAGTAAAAAATGAGTAGTTTTATTATATATACTTACGAAGTTTAATACTAAAGTTAAAATTTAATCTGGACGTATACAATATATTGATTACATACAATAGTTATAATGAAGTTACATTAATCTGGACTAGAATAATATTATATACAATAATTATAAAGTAAGTAACATTAATCTGGACTAAAATAATATCTTGATTACATACAATAATTATAATGTTTAAGTTACATCAATACACTGGCGTATATAGAAATTTATTTCGGGAGGGGCCCAAAATTGTTTCCCAGCCCCTCTCCCATGTATATTTAATTTTTTTCCAGTATATTCTTAGGCAGAATTTGCAACTTAAAGAACTTAATATTAAAAAGTTATGATGTATTAAGTTGCAATTACAAAAGGGGGGTCTGGGGGTCCTCCCCCAGAAAATTTTTGGAAATTAAGGCTAAAAAGCAGGTTTTTAACTAGTTTTGGTACCCCTAGTTAGAATTTTGGATATAAATTTTCAGGTAAAATTTGATGAATTTAATGAAAAAGTTATAAACAATAGAGTTTTAAGTACAGAAGGGGATATATGGGGGTCATCCCCTAGAAAAATTTTGGAGATTAGTTCCTAAAAACAGGATTTCAACTTGGTTTTGATACACTTTCAGAATTTCAGACAAACATTCTCAGGTAAGATTTTGAACTTATTGTAAAAAAGTTTTGAATAATAAAATTCCAAGCACACTAAAGGGGGGTTTGGGGGGTCCTCCCCCAGAAATTTTTTCAAATTTGACCCTAAAAAACAGGGTTTTAACCTGTTTTGGTACACCAAGTCAGAATTTCGGGGGGGGCCAGGGCCCCTTCGGCCCCCCCCTTATATACGCCACTGCATCAATATGAGCTAAAAATAATATTCAGAGCTCATATAGTAATGAAAAAATATTTCAGGGCAGATTTTAACAATTGTCATTACACGATGCAGGAGAATTAATGGAGGAGGAATTAATGTTCAGGAGGACAAATTAAATAAAGAAGCATTGGGAAAGGCAGAGAATGAATATAGTCCGTATCCCAGTCAGCATGTAACCTTACGAGAACATTTAATTTGAATTGGTATAGGCTTTAAAAATGAACGTTTGCCTCAAAAACCTCAGAACTGTTATTGCATCAAGGTTACTTTTGCAAATATAACTAACGTAACCTTACAATACTGTTCACATATTCTTCTCACAACAACTATCAGTGCCATCTAACGAGTATATCGTTAACTAAATGTTGAGTGTGCTCCTATTGGCGCGAATGACTTACTGACGCATGCGCAATACTGGAAAAAGGCTGCGAAAATCACTCAATCACTGAGTTCAATGCTATGAGCTACGAGGACATCAGAACATGGGAAAAATGAGCGGCGTTTTAAGTGAGTAATAATTGTTAACATTTTATTCATTTTCAATTATTTACTTACACCATGTCGTAATGCTGTGTGCTTTTTTTCTAGCGTTTCGTTTGATGCATGATGGGCATTGATTTGTTTACGTTATCTATCTTTGTTGTTCTAAAAATTCCTTTTCAGCAAGAGTGTTCGTTTTCAACCGACATTTTGACTGAAATATTCCTCTTTTTATAAGAACAAAGGCTTTCACGACCGGATGGGTTAGGATAAAAGTTTTCTTCCGGGCAATTAGGCCGTGGTCGAAAGGTAGATGTTAAAGGTCCAAACGTTTCGTCTGCAACTTCGGCAGACATTATCAATGGGAATAAAAGGCTAAAAAATCTCCAGAAAGTCAAAATCAAAATCAAGATTACTGCCGTCTGCGTGGTCGAAGGTTATATACAGTTGGAACATCAACAACTGGATGCGATGCCACACCAGACTCAAAAGCGATAACTGCAGCGGGCGAGTCCATCCTAACATCGATAGACGACTTCGGAAACGAACCACCAACCACAGCTGGCAAAGGTGCAGAGGTCGACTCCCGATCCGAACTCTCAGGCCTGTGACCAAAGGCAGCCAATACAGGAAACCACGTTCTATTCATCCTGAGACCCTCCTCCTTTCTATTGATGTTGTGAGGGTGCTTAAATATTTCAATAGCCTCCCTCTGGAGGCGCGTATAATAATGTGTTGTAGTAGACAAGACCTCTGTTTCGTCGAAGTTTATGGTGTGGCCCGGTGCAGATAAAACATGTTCGGCTATGGCCGATTTCTCAGGTTGCATGAGTCTGCAGCTACGTTCATGTTCTTTTAGTCTTGTCGAGATGCTACGACCTAGGTCGTAGCATCTCGACAAGACTAAAGCATTAGGTCGTAGCATCTCGACAAGACTAAAAGAACATGAACGTAGCTGCAGACTCATGCAACCTGAGAAATCCGCCATAGCCGAACATGTTTTATCTGCACCGGGCCACACCATAAACTTCGACGAAACAGAGGTCTTGTCTACTACAACACATTATTATACGCGCCTCCAGAGGGAGGCTATTGAAATATTTAAGCACCCTCACAACATCAATAGAAAGGAGGAGGGTCTCAGGATGAATAGAACGTGGTTTCCTGTATTGGCTGCCTTTGGTCACAGGCCTGAGAGTTCGGATCGGGAGTCGACCTCTGCACCTTTGCCAGCTGTGGTTGGTGGTTCGTTTCCGAAGTCGTCTATCGATGTTAGGATGGACTCGCCCGCTGCAGTTATCGCTTTTGAGTCTGGTGTGGCATCGCATCCAGTTGTTGATGTTCCAACTGTATATAACCTTCGACCACGCAGACGGCAGTAATCGGCCTTCGGCCGCTGGTACCATATCAAAGCATAATCAAGCAAGCAAGCACGGCAGTAATCTTGATTTTGATTTTGACTTTCTAGAGATTTTTTAGCCTTTTATTCCCATTGATAATGTCTGCCGAAGTTGCAGACGAAACGTTTGGACCTTTAACATCTACCTTTCGACCACGGCCTAATTGCCCGGAAGAAAACTTTTATCCTATTCCTCTTTTTATTTTAAAGTTTATTTTTTTTTCAGCTCTAGAACACATATGATCCCGATTTGATATGTTTTGTATGATTATCAGACGTTCTTTCTCTGCATTATTCCGGTATATGTTCTAGTTATGTGTTAAGGTTGTTAGGCCTTGTTTTATATGTTTTCGGTTGTTAGAATTCCTTTTCAGCAAATGTTTCAATTTTGGAAGCAAAATTCATTTATTATTTATTTATTTTAATCTATGTATACCATCTCTTTCAGCTTCAGTTCTGATATTGATGGCTGTGATTTCGACCTGATAATGAAAACTGGAATATCTAAGGTATGTTTCAACGATATTCGTACCTTTCTAACTTTTAAAATTACCGCTTTAATTCTTCATGCTTAAAGACACTCCTTTCTCTTTTCCCATCGCAACGGTTCGCTTTTTGCATCACGCGCATTCATGAATATTTCTGAATCGTAATTAGTGGATTGCTGCGGCCGTTAGATTATAATTCTGTCAACATTCCCATGCTTTTCTTCTCTCTGTCGCCGGCCGAGACATAACTTTTCCATTCCAACGTAATCTTACTATCGCCAAATATTTAAAATTAAGTAGAGATAACTTCACCATTCGGTAACCTCTCTTGCCTTTTCTTTAATTAGCGCTTGGCTAATTGTGGTTTTTATGGCGATCGCCATCCTTGATTATGTTGTGGTATTTAACCTGCTGCACATCATTTTTTTAGACACTCTCCGCTCTCTCCCATTTTTCCCCAAAACCTTTGCTGCTCTGCTCGCCGAAAAGACCCACGCGGGTCAGCCGAGGAATCCAATGTGAGGTGCTCGCGCGGTACTGTCCGCGACCTCATCCTGTCAAACATATGCAATAGTCATCAGTATCTTCTCATCCCATTCCGCTTCAGATCAGATATCCCCACAAATACGTCCTGCGACAGTGTCACAATATAGTCATCAGTATCTTCTCATCCCATTCCGCTTCATTCAGATATCTCCAAAAATACGTTCAGCGACAGTGTCACAAAATTTCCAGTGCTTGTGCCAATTCTTCATTGCGTTGCGACTACATTTCTACATATATCTTTTTCATAGTTATTGTGTCGTTCTCGTGATTTCTTTCTACATGTGTGTCATCTGCAGTGCATCGTTATTGTGTCGTTATCGCGATTTCTTTCTACATGTGTGTCATCTGCAGTGCCTTCTACAAAATAAATTAAACTAATTCTTAGTGTGTGTATGGCCTTTTTCTCCATCATCTACGTCAACAAATTCTTCGATTTGGGTGCATTCATCGATTTCATCTGCAGGTATTTTTGACTAAGAGTTTTTAATTATAGAATATAATTATTTTTAATATTTAGTATGAGATTGTACTTTGGGTGACCCCACTACTTACGATCATTTCATTTCTTATTTTTATCGGTCACAACATTAACTATAACCAGTGCAATTTTGTCTTTATTCTCCGGCACCATTAACTTAACTATTTCCCTCTTCTTCAAATTTAATTAGTAATTTAACTTAACCATTTGAATAATAATTTTGTATTACCTTATTTTGTTAAGCATCATTAATTTTTACCATAATAAGTATATAATTTTAGTATTTAATAATAAGCATAAAACAGTATTACCACACCATCCTAATGGTGAATGACCAATTATACTATCAGTTACTAAAATTTTTATCTTTTCTATGTATCTATTTTTGCCCAATTGTGAAATCAATATTAGCTTAAGAAATTGTGACTGATTTCTAAAATAAAACCTACGCCTCATTTTGGTGTCAGTTAAATTAATTTTACTAACAGTATTATTTATACTTATTTCTTTAAAATAATAATTAGTAATAAAAATAAAATCATATAAGCAACTTACTGACAGTCATGGTGCATATAGAGAATAGAGCTATATTCACTGTAGTTATGTAAAAGAAAACAATAGTTTGGAAAACATGACTAACTATAAAAGCAAGCTTACGATAAAAATCATTCACATGGTTGTATTTTAAAATATTGATGTACCAGATAAAAAAATTAAAATATTTTAATTCTTATTCAGTTTATCACAATTATTGATTCCAAACCCTGCCATTTACCCCTTTTCGTCATAAGGATTTTTGTTGGTAGTAAAATTTGTTCTTGAAATATCTCAGTTTTACATATTTAGCAAAATTTAAAAAAAATTTTAATGCAAATAATCTTGCAAACCATTGTAAAGCACACAACTAATTTTTATTTAAATTGTCAGTTAAACATTTTTTATTTATATCAATGGTTTTTTTATGAAAAATCAAGTGATTTAAACCAAACAACCCTGTTTGGTATATTTTAGGATCTAATAATGGGGGGGATGATATTAATAATTAAATCTCTATGGTTGTCAGACATGCGGCTGGTAGACTTATCAAGACTGTGCATTTTTTATCATCTATTTTACAAAAGTGTAAAAAAAAACTTCATCGTTCGTTAGGTACCTCAGTGTTTTTCACGACATGGAAATTTTAATAGCTACTTATTTAGGTTTAATTAAGTAAATAATAATCTTTGTACCTGTGGTCAAGACAATGAAACTGTAGAACACATTATATTTTATATTTATTGTATAATTTATATTTTAGCAAAAAAAAGTTTTAAAAGGATTTGAGAAATTTCGGTTTTTCTTGTGTACTGCTTACCTGTTTTGCCATTGTTTAAAGTATACCAAAAATCTAAATGTTCTGTGCAGTTTGATTATAGTTTAATATTTTAAATCTTGCTCTGCTTCTTTTTTTAAAATGTATTTTGTACTTAGCCCACTTATCTGAAAACCTCTTCTTATACCATGTGGAGCATGATGAGTTGTAAAATAAATTTTAAATAAAAAATATTGTATTTACTTTTGCATTTTCTGTTTAAATAAATTGCTAAAAAAATCCCGTTGTGTCTCATTCAATGAGTTTTCTTTCATTTGAAATAACTAATAAGAAATAATTAAGTTTGCCAGTATCTCTTTTAGCTGAAAGAAGAATATTTCAAAGGTAAGGGTTTTCTTTATCATTGGTGAAGATGTGTATAGAAAATAAAAAAATATTTATGTGTATTCATATTAAAAAAACTTTTTTTGTATATATAATCACGAACTATATAAACAATAACTGTTCAGTCTTTATATGGATCCTTAATATTTAAAAGCTTTTCTTGCCATTTATTCAAACCTGATCTAATGTTTTTTAGAATCGCTTAATGCTAGTAGTTTTTTTTGTATGTTAAAAAATAATAGCGGAAAATGTACATTTTTACAACCTATAGGAATAATATTTCTAAAAGGAACACCTGGTAATTATATTAGTGTAATACATTGATATTATTTCCAGGAATACTTTTCACAACAGATTATTTGTGACTTGAGAACTGTGTTTTAAAATATTCCTGTTTGTTGTATAAAATGCATATTTTTAACAGTATTTTTTATCATACACAAAAAAATTGCTGCTAGGTATAAAAATTGTTATACCTAACTGCAGTTTTTTTGTGTATGAATAAAAATATTGCTAAAAATATGCAATTTATACTAACAGGAATATTTTAAAACAGTTTTTAAGTCTCGAAGAATCTGTTGTGAAAAGTAATCCTGGAAATAATAATAAAAAGTGATTCATAAACCTCAAAAAAAAACATTTCCAGACAATGATTAGTTAACCTTGCCTAAAGGTTCCTCATACCTTATAACAACCTGAAATAACCTAAAAACAGCCTGAAATTAACCTCCTTTCAATGTTGGATCTTAACATTTCTAAAACGTGTTTTCGCTAACCTTACGAAAACCTAATCCCTATGCTTGTATCAAGCTTACGTAAAGCTTAAAACAATGTTCGCTTAACCTTGTTTTAAGGTATGAACAGCCTTATGTATGTAAACTAGGGAACCTTCGCATTAGATTGTTACACTGTTAGCAGGTTTTCAAAACAACCTTGGATAAACCTGAAAGGAGGTTGGAACCCGAATTCCTATGATGACAACGGCTGGGATTCGGTTACAAACCTTTTCTCTATACTGCCAAGTTAGGGTGAAACGGGAGGGGAATATAAACCGTCGTGAAGTAACAACTCTCCCACGCTTATAGACGCCTCCCAAGAACAAAATATAGTTCTACAGCACGTTTTAACTGCTAAAATTAAGTTATTTTTTGGGAAAGTTCTGTATCCCCTCTTTCGCTCTTGTTATTGAAAACAGTGATTTTTTAGTACAATTTTTAAAATGTTCCGCCGGCCGGATAAAATGACGAGGCGGGCCGGATCCGGCCCGCGGGCCGTAGGTTGCCCATCGTTGCACTACACTATGCAGGAACGCAGGGTTGGTGAGTAATAGCGAGCAGGTGGCAGAGCCCCCTAGTTGCTAAAAGAAATAACACCAAGGTTGAAATGTTATTAAGCAATTAAATACATTAAATGCTATTTTTAAAAATTTCTTACATTAGTTTATTATTTATTACCAACTTGATTAAGCAAGCTTCATTTTAAATTCTTAGTACTAATTTTCTCAGAATGGAAAATAACAGGAACATAAAAAGTAATGAAAAGGGTGTACAGGTACAGCTGAGACACTTCTCATAATAAAACCAGGGTCGTAACTAGACTTTTGTTTCCGGCAGGGGGATGGATCAACATAAAAACCCTTCTACAGTGTCGGTTTGTTGAAAAAACTGGACTGGTCACTTCTGGGAGCTTGCTTATACTGCCCCACTAAAATAAACCAACTCCCTCAAATCAACTCCAAAGTTCACAATGCCGGTACTATTCCAAACCGCCTCGTTCTGAAAAACCCTTCTACAGTGTCGGTTTGTTGAAAAAACTGGACTGGTCACTTCTGGGAGCTTGCTTATACTGCCCCACTAAAATAAACCAACTCCCTCAAATCAACTCCAAAGTTCACAATGTCGGTACTATTCCAAACCGCCTCGTTCTGAAAAACCCTTCTACAGTGTCGGTTTGTTGAAAAAACTGGACTGGTCACTCACTGGAGAATTTTACATTTTCGCTTATAAAACCCCCCAGCTCATTAGGGGTTCATTTTCAATCCCCATTCCTGTGTGATTTTGAGTCATCTTGGTGTGCTCTACCCCTCTTAGAAGTTTTAAAATACTTATCTGAAACACACTTTATGAAATATATTATAATAATGTATATTTAAAGATTCTCTATTATACAATTTGAGAGTTAGCTACTATGAGTCCAAAATTATGTAAATTTCTTATACTTCTCTAAAATATTATTTCACAAAACAAAAATTCCATGAGACGCACAATAGCAATACTAAAACATTTTTCAAAATACTGAAGGAAATGATGAAATGAATAATAATCATTAAATAAATACTTGTGCTTGTCATTGTTAGCTCATTTTACGCACACTGTCATCAATCCCTCTTAACAATTACGAAGCGTAGGATATATTTAAGAAAAGTCAAAAACGCATATCTGAAAATTTTGATATTTATGTAATATTTTCAAAATTGCAAGGAATAGTATTAAGTTTAAATTAAAAGAGCAACACACACACATATATCGAATTTTTTATTAACCAGGGAACCAGGAATTATGTGATAGGGGGGCCTTTCCAAAAAACGATTCGGTTGTGCAGGAGAGAATCGCTCAAAAACCATTTAAATAATTTTTTTTCAGGTCGGAAACCTTTGACCTTTTATTACATTTCCATAACTCTCAGAATCTGAAATTTCGGGAATTTAGGATAAAAATTAGGTTCCCTGGATCCGTACGTAAATCGCACTAAATTTGCAATATTTTAGAAAAATAGATAAACGATAACATGTTTTAGACCTTTAAATCTTAAAATATACCCTTCCATATAACTCATATTCGATTTTGTTGAAAATAAGTTGGTAATTAAGGCAGTAATTGGATTTTTAACAAAAATTCAGATTTCGACGAAAAAACACAAGTCCAAAGAAAGCTTATAAATCCGAAAATATCAATATTAATTTTTTATAATTTTTTTTCATAGAAGCTAATTGTTATGGCAAAGTTTTTCCAGAATTACGGGTTTCCGTGGTGATTTTTACGCGTCATACTGGATTTTTAAAACGAGACCGGAGCTTACTTATATTATATTCAATGCCAAACACTCCATTTTTTGAGGCAAGTCGTGTAAGTAGAGTTTCGGAAAAAATTCGACCCCACCCCAAGTGCTTTACACGGATAAATCGGGAATTTTTCACAGATTACGAATATATAAATCATTAAGGTGCGTCATAATTATTTCGGTAATTTTCCGGGAAAACCGATATTCCAAGAACTACGTTTTTCCCGGATTACACCCGAACCGCTTGCTCTAGGCTTCTAAAATTTCGCTATATTTTCACCCTTAAACTAAGAAATCGAACCATGTATCACATTAAAGGATAGGTTAAAATTAAAAATCCTACTTTTTTCCCGCCAAATGCTCCCGGATTATTGGCTCCTTTTCCAGGACCCTCCGGGTAATGCAGTAACACTTTTCTGGAGCAATCAACTTTCTTTGTACTAGTTGAATATATCCTACTACTATTATAATTGTGAATGTTTGTCTGGATGTTTGTTACTCTTTCACGCAAAAACTACTGAATGGATTTTAATGAAATTTTACCATAATGTAGCTTATACATCAGAATAGGACATGGGCTATAATTTATAAAGAGAAAATCAGTCCTTCATTCTTTTTTTCCCGTTTTTCCTGCTTTTTTTCACTTATTTTTCCGTGTTTGAAAACCTGTTTTACCAGTCATACAACGAGTTAAAACTAAAACATTGTTTCAAATGAGACACAGATCACTAGACTTCTTCATTTACTAGATCTTTTATTTTAGTTTTAAACACTGGTTTTAACACTGCTGTTATATAGCTCAGTGGGTTTTAAATTTCTTAATTTGTTCACTAGACATACTAATTTACTAGACTTTTTACTATGGTTTCAAATTTTTTATTTTATAAAGGCACCAAGATATTAAACATTATCAGGAACATCGGGATGGAAAAATTACCGGGTTATGAAAATTACCGAGAACACTCGGACAGGAAATTTACCATAAAGACACCCAGAATACCGGAATATAAAAATTACCGTAAACACTGAGGTAGGAAAATTACCGGGAACGCCGGGATTAGAAAAATTACCGTGACCACCGGGATAAGATTACCGGGAACACTGGGATAGGAAAGAGGCGCCTGGGATACAGGGAACACTGGGATAGGAAAGAGGTTCCTGGGATACCGGGATGATTTGTAATATTGCTAATTTACAAAATTATTAATGTATTTTAAGAAATATTTTAAAAAATAAATTTATACACCCCACCCGTGCAAGGCCGGGTATAACAGCTAGTAGGAAATAAAAATGGTATATTACATTAAGGTTTCGCTTCGTAAAAAGGACCTCAGATTGTGTCCGAAGGTTGTCCATAATATCTCTTAAAAACCTTATAATATATAATAAATCGATCAATAGTCAACGGTATATTGTAGTATACTACCAGACAGACAACATAGTAAAATTTCCTTAAAATCGCGCAATAAATTAAATACTTTTTAAGAGTTTGAAAGAAAAAATCTTTCTACTCGAAAAAAAGACAAGTCTGTAAATCGCTAATAAATCGGTAATTATTATTTTTTTAAAAATTCTGAAACTATTTATGAGTAAAGGACACTTGTGGCAATGTTTTCCCGGAATTTCGGGTTTCCATGATGATTCTGACGTCATCCAGGATTTTTTAAAACAGAATGGAATCTACTGGTCCTTAATTGAAATGACCCAATAAAATTTCACAGATTTGAGTTCTCGGTCTTTTTACTTTTTAACTTTGACTAAAGTGCCTTATATCATTAGAAAGCTTATCAAAAGCGGTTTCAGGAATTGAAACTTTTTAGGGGACCATCTCCATATTGCGTTCATAATTTAGGGTCAAATAATTTTCAATTTACTTCAAATTTTCTTCAAAAATAATGCCAATAATTTGAGATTTTAATATGTTTGAGGAATCATTCAGACAAAGAGTTTTATGCATTTCATTAAGGATTTTGATAATTAGTTCTCGATTTATAAATTATTCAAGATTTTTACATGTTTTGATACTAAACGGCCCCCTAATTGTCTAAGGACTCAAAATTTTAATATGTTATATAGAATGACTAGTAACAACATATTAAAGTTTCAAATCAATAGGTCTGCATCCGGTGTTTTTAAAATTAAAAATAAATCCAGTTTGAAAACCCGTCTAACGATTTCGATAAAATTTTAGTATGTTGTAGTACTCCATGAGATGCTTCGAACGCCGTATAGCACTAATCCGTGCATTGAAATTTTCTCAACACCTTGAACGGTTTTTATTTGTATACGACCCCTTAAAACCAGAGCTACACTATAATTATAAGACACTATCAGTTAACAAAAATAAATATTCTTTCTTCCTGCATCCCATCCGGGAAATTAAACTTTTTAATGATCTTGTTCGAAATGATTTCAATTAGCAGTAGCCCAATGAATTACTTTTCAAATGAACATATTGCGATTAAATTGCCAATTGGCCAATTTACGATTAATTGTAAGCCAATTGGGTAATTCGTTTAACCCTCACCTATTGAATGGGAGAGTAATTTTATTACCGGCTCAATCGGGAACGGCTGAATCGATACTAAACCTTTCCTAAAGACCCAAGTGTGAAAGGAGGGGTTATATGAAAATATGAGGGCTCCCCGAAAGTATGAGGATGATGGAGAAAAACGGGGGTCAGATTCGGATTATGGGGGTCATTTTACATAAGAATCTATGAGAATTTTACATAAGATTTGTGTCAAAGATATCACACACAAAAAAATAAAAGGAATACATGACGAATTTGTTCTCCGGTTCTTCAACGGTGACAGTACTATAAAAAGATTTTAGAAGAAGGAAACTAATAATAACTAAAAAAACTGTTGGAAAATCATTTATTAGTATGGAAAAACCAATTAGTAACAAAGGAACACTGGAAATCGAAAGCAACAACCAGTATAATCCACAAACCAACCAACCAACTAACCATGTAGAGACACCTACATGTCTAACAAACAAAAAGAAACTAACCAAAAATCTTTAAAAACTTAGTCTACAAAGCTTGCATCAGTAGAGAAGCGTACCTCGCGTACTGAAAGGTGTTATTATTTATAATTATAACCACTCTTTATGAGTCTAATAACTGAACATGAACGAAATGAGTTTCATTAAATCTAATCGTGGAGGAAATTTATTAAACTATAATAGTTTTCTCTACAGACTTCACGAAAAAAGAGACCAACATACATATTGGAAATGTTCTACTCATTCGAACTGCTTAGCTAGAGTAGTACTACAAAAGGACTTCTTAAAGAGCTCGTCGGGTATTCATCTCCACCCTGTACCATTTAAAAATATTGAACGAAAAAACATGTTCAACAAACTTAAAGAAAGAGCTGTGAAGGAATTGACAGTTCCAGTAACAAATATTTACAAGTAAGTGTATGAAATTTTATACTAATCAACAAGTTTGATAATTGGAAAAAATAGAATTTCCTTTAAATACACATTTTAAAATTTTTTATATCAGAGTTTGTTTACTTTAATGAATAATAAGTTCTGTACTTTTTGAAACAGGTTAAAAAAATATTTATAATATTATGATATCTATGTTATAGCTATAAAGAGTCATTTAATATGTCCCCCCTCAAATCCATTTAATGCTTTGAATTAAAGAAAGTAGTTAATTGCAGTCTATCTACTAAAATGCCTGTTCTGAAAAGGTTATTAAATAAGATATTTTACACTGATATATATATATTGTAAATTTAACTGTCAATGAATGAATTTATAATTTGGAACAAATTCATGATAAAATTATAATTGGTGCAGATGCTTTAAAATTATGTCTGAATTTTACATTGAATTAAATTTCAATTTTTTTATTCAGTTTTCTCGGTAATCTAGCAGTTTTCACGGGTTCCAGATTGTTTACTGAAATAAAAAAAATTGTTTAAAACAATTTATGAAATAAAATCCTTATTTTGTTTTTATTTCACGTTTCACAATGCTTTCTTTGAGAGCTCAATGACATTCTACTAAAGAATTGGAATTTTAATAAAAAAATGATAATAAATTAAATGTAACTCCTTTAATGGGTAGTTGCCCCATCAAAACAATTAAATGAGTCTGGAGTTATAATTAATTAAAAATTCAAAAATATTTACAAAAATGATTGCGATTTTTGAATTTTCTATACTTAAGTCAGCATAAATATTAAAAAAAATTTCAGAAATATAATTGAATCTGTAATGAAACATTATTCAAATTTGTCATTTAGTTCATATTTGAAGCTTCAGATGCTATAAAAAATTTTATATCATAAGGCTAAAACGGTGACAAGAAACACCAAAAAATGCCTAAAACTGAGAAATTATAAAATAAAATCAAACAAATTAATACTAAAATAGGTGTTCGTGGTAAAAATGAGAATTTCTTTTAATTAAATATTTATTTACTCTAATTATAAAGGCCTACACGTTTTAAGCATGGTGTCTATTAGACCCTACGAGGGGAATATGTGACTTTTTTTTTCTCCGAGAGTGTAGGAAGGTTTAAACATGTTTGTGTGCGTGTGTGTGTTTATTCAGTTAAATTAATGATAAGTCTACCGAATGTACTAAAAATTGTTATGAGCAATTTAATCTTTGCAAAATTTAAAAGTTTGATAACTAGGTAGATTTTTAATCACTTTAATTTTATATTTATATTATTGATTTTAAATGTTCCTAATTAAATACACCTAAGTACATGTATGCCAATTTTGCATGCTTTTAAAAATGCAAGCATGCAGGAATAATTATTGTAATATTGAGTACCAATTAATGTAATCAAGTTATTAATACCTATAAAAATGTTTAGGAAGGAAGTAGCCCAAACTGTGGTAAGCCATGAAGCCGCAGCATATTTTCCAAGCTATGCTTCTATCGAGAGAAGCATGTACAGAGCGAGATCTTCTGTAAAACCCCCGCTTCCAAATTGCATTGAAGATCTTACATTAAATGACGAATGGAAAGAAATTAGGAAGGATGTGCCGTTCCTGCTTGTGGATGATGGAGAAGGGGAAAACCGAATTTTGGTATGTTAATAGTTTTTTAAATTGTGTTTTATATACCCTGAAATTAAATTAAATAACAAAGAAATTTCTCATAAAATAATTATATTGAGAACATTTTAACTTGTTCTTTTCAGGTCTTTGGAACAAATGAAAACTTGATAAAAATGTGCCATTCAGATAGAGTATATCTGGATGGCACATTTAAGGTTGTTCCTAGACTGTTCCATCAATTGTATACAATCCACGGAGTTTTTTTTGGACAAGTCTTTTGTTTCATTTATGCCTTGCTGCCAAATAAAAGAGAAGACACCTACAGAAGGCTATTAGCCAGCCTTAAAACTAAAGCCTTGAGCTGTGGCGCGGAGTTTCGCCCGAAATTCTGCATGCTGGATTTTGAGGCAGCAGCCATAAAAGCCTTGTCCTACGAATTCCCGGACTCCACAATAAAGGGCTGCTTCTTCCATTTTACGCAATGTATTTGGAGAAAAGTAAGTACAAAGTTAAGTCCCGAGTCTCGATATCATAAACTGAATTGTACCTAAAAGTTTTCATTGACATTTTCAATTCTTCTAATTTTTATCTGCAATCTTAATAATTATCATTAAAACCTTTGGTATGACGATCATTTTCCTATATTATCATCTCAAACTAGGTCCCCCATAGGTCAGTTTTTTTTGTTAGAAATATAGCTCCAATCTTCACAAGGTTCTTATGCAAATTCAATAGTAAGGTGTGTTACCAAGAATCGGTTTGACATTTAGTTTCTTTTACTTTAATTGGTCTTGGGAGCTAGTCTACATAAGACTGTAAATATGAATTAGCTAGGCTTAGACTTTGCGGCTACCTTAAAACCGTGCCCCAAATTGAATCCTTATGCCGATATAGTGTATTTCACCCATTACCAGATTTTAAACAGCTCTATTGTAGAAGCCGAAAAGCCTGGAAACAGGTTCAGTAGTGCTCAAAGCAAGATACTATGGCTACTTGCATTTTAGAATAATTTAACTTTTTGAAATAACTTTCTACTTTTATTTTTCAAAATAGTTTATAATTCTATAATTTATCATTTACACTTTATAATTATGTTAATGTTCCTATGATACTTAATGTTACTGATTATGATACTTACTGTTACCTATGATATCATAGGTTCAACAACTCGGTTTAGTTTCGAATTATAGAAGTGATGAAGAAGTACGAAAATGGATCAGGAGGATCGCTGCTCTTCCACTTGTTCCAGAAAATAAAGTTGCTGACGCCTTCATTTGGCTTCAAGAAGAAGAACCAAATATTCAAAGAACTACTCATATGACTACTTAGTGGACACATGGTTGGACGAATGGGAAGCAACGTTTCCAATGTAAGTGCTTCTAATTCTAGCTATTTCAACCATGAGTTAAATAAACTGTAAAGCAATCATTTATTTTTTCTAAAATATTTGTCAAGTGTGACCCTTGTTTTTTATGTTTAGGAACATTTGGAACCACTTTGAAAATGAGGATGCAAGAACAAACAATTATGTGGAAGGATTCCACTCAAAGTTAAATAAAAGAGCTGGACATCCACACATTAACATTTATAATTTCATAGAACTCATCAGAGGTTTGCAAATGGAAAATGAGGGGATTATGAGGATGCTGCAGGCTGGAACAATTGCACTTCCCAGAAGAAGAAAGGTTTATGAAAGAATAAACCAGAAGCTCAGAGACTTAAAGAGAAAACTTCTATCCAACAGTATCACCTTAGAAGCATATGTTGATGCTATCGGTTATTTCCTTCATTTAGGAAACTAATGATTATAATTCGGAAGATTTTGTATGATAAGTTATTTCCACATTTTTGATAACAATAGGTCAATTAAGCTTTTTTCGAATGACGAAAGATTTACGTCTACCTTTTTCCGGTTGAAATCTGATGTCTATCTTGGACTATCAACAATTACAAGAAAATCCTTAAAGTCAATTTCAGGTTCTATGAATTTTCGCTCCCCTTTTAAAAGCCAAACTTTAAAACTAAATAAAAAATAAATTACAGTTGCATAATTCAAACATTTTTACCCATTTATACCTCTTTTTATATCTCTATCTAATAAAAAAAGTGTGGAACTAGCTTCAAAAAAAAGTGGGTCAAACTGATTTTTGTACTGTTAAATACATAAAATGTTTGTTTACTCTCTGATTTTATTAGTATCTAATGTAATAAAATTCTTTGTGCTTATGTATTTGTCTTAAATACAAATCCACAGTTTTTATCCTATCGGTACCAAAATACATAAATGGTGTTTCAGATAAGTATTTTAAAACTTCTAAGAGGGGTAGAGCACACCTAGATGACTCAACATCACACAGGAATGGGGATTGAAAATGAACCCCTAATGAGCTGGGGGGTTTTATAAGTGGGAATGTAAAATTCTCCAGAAGTGACCAGTCCAGTTTTTTCAACAAACCGACACTGCAGAAGGGTTTTTCAGAACGAGGCGGTTTGGAAAAGTACCGACATTGTGAACTTTGGAGTTGATTTGAGGGAGTTGGTTTATTTTAGTGGGTCAGTATAAGCAAGCTCGCAGAAGTGACCAGTCCAGTTTTTTCAACAAACCGACACTGCAGAAGGGTTTTTCAGAACGAGGCGGTTTGGAAAAGTACCGACATTGTGAACTTTGGAGTTGATTTGAGGGAGTTGGTTTATTTTAGTGGGTCAGTATAAGCAAGCTCGCAGAAGTGACCAGTCCAGTTTTTTCAACAAACCGACACTGCAGAAGGGTTTTTCAGAACGAGGCGGTTTCGGATATAAATTTTATGGTAGAATTTTCGCAATTTGGAAAACTTAATATAAAATATAGCTGTAATAATAATGTTACAAGTACTAAGGGGGTTCTAGGGGCCCACTCCAGTGGTGTAGCCAGGAAAAAATTTCAGGGGAGAGATATTGAAATTTTGGGGGGGATATGAGGTAAATTTGGTCCTTTTCCATGGTCAAAAAAGGAAAATTTCTGAATTTCGGGGGGATATATCCCCAAATCCCCCCTGGATACGCCACTGGCCCATTCCAAGAAAATATAAGTAAAAACATATTTTTTCCAACTCAGTTTGGTACGCCTCATTCAAATTTAGGAAATGCATTTTATGGTTGAATTTTTGCGATTTGTCGAACTTTTAATAAAAAACAATGTTGTAATAATAGAGTTACAAGTACCAAGGGGTCTGGGGATCCTCCCCTAGAAAATTTGACATTAAATAACAGGGTTTTAAATAATTTTGGTGCATAAAATTCAGTATTACATCGCGTAAAGCTCTTTGGGCGGTTTAAATTGTAAAAGCTACAAGAAAAAAGGAAATAAATTGAAGCTTTAATTTTTCTTAATTTTTTTTCGAAACCCCTCCCATAGATCCCCCACTGAACTACATTATCAATAGAGGGCCTATTTACCCCCTTAAAATATTGATAGAGAAATTTTTTTCTCGGGCCCTATATTCTCACCTGCTTAACAGCTTTTGTAAAAATCCAAAGAATCGGTTCGGAAATAATTAAAACCAAATTTTTTAAAATTTAGTATACCAAAAGTGAACTACATAAAATCAGTAGACAAAATTCACGAAAACCTTTCTTGGACATTGGATAGTCCATTTCAGCAAAGCGTAGCATTCGATTCCTATTATTTCCGAACCGATTCTTTGGATTTTTACAACGATTCTTTAAGAGGAGAATCGATTTGAAAACGGAAGAGAGGTTGGGGAATTAAGGGAAAAACAGAAGCAATAATGCTGGGGAATTTAGGGAATATATTATGGACGGGGGGTAGGCATTTATTTTGTGGGCGAATCGCTGTACCACCGGATCAACATTTTTCTCAGGTACCACCCAACGAGTTTGCATGTAAAGTTTTACAGAAAATACAAAGGATTTGAACTTTAGTGCACTTAATGCCAAAATATGTTCAATTGAAATATAAAAAGAAAAAAAATTTTGAAATTATGGTCCTCATAGAAATGTTTTAGCTTTGAGTAAATGCGCACTTTAGGAATTTTCAAGGGAAAAACAACTTAAAAATTAATCAGTATTTCGGGGGGTTGAGCCCCTAAACCCCCCTAGGATCTTAAATAATATACTTCAAATTCTTACAAAAAGCTATTTTTATTAGTACTTTACAACAATAAATAATAATAATTCAAACCTTTCGTTTTAATCGAATCAGAAGAATTGAAAAGAATAGAACTAGTGGAAAAATCAAAATCTAATAAGCAGTGGATTGTATGCGTACTACACTACAATATTCATGACTGTTTCCTAATGAGAAAGACGATCTTACTTTGCTCATTGATGCTAATCTGTTTAATTTTCTGACAATTTCAGATGAACGCGAATTCGGTTTCCGGCTCTCGGACGTCCTGGAACAAACAACGAGAAAAAATAATAAACTCACCAGTAAATAAATAAATAATTTTTCGGTTAGAGTACAAATTCCTAATGAATGGAATAACAAAATCTGAAATAACTAATAACTAGTAACGCAGTACTGACTTCGAACTGCGAAGTATCTATGAAGTTGAAATTCTTTGGTTGGAATATAACCCCCTCCTTCCCCAGCACACCTTTTACATGTGCTGAGCGGGGTGTGTCTCGATAGACCAAACCGAAGTCCATCATACCGAAGCGCCTCTTTCCCGACTGCCACCGTACCGAAAGACAACTTGCCCGAACAGGACTTTCGACCGAATGGGACTTTCCTAATTATTATCATTCCGCTTTGAAAGACAAAGTTCTAGTTTTTGTACAGCCTAGTGTTTCAATGAAAACGGTGTTTTCCCTCATTTACAAGAGGCACGCGTGACGTCACTCTGTTAGGCGCTTTCTGTAATAAATATATCATAATTAACTGAAAAAATTTTTGTGGGAAAAGATTCAGTTTCGGTCATCATGAAACTGAAATAGAATGCCCATATTAAATGTCCCGTTCGATCAAACATCCTGTTGGGCCAAACGACCCATTCGGGCAAACATCCCAATCGGGCAAGTTGCCTTTTGGTGAGGAGGTGCGGCGGTCGGAAAAGAGGCGCTTCGGTCCGATGGATTTCGGTCTATGGTCCATTGTTTCTCCTCACGTGTGAGAGCCGTGCTGGAAATATTCGTTTCTTTTGCGTGGAACTGTTTACTATACTGCTCGATTAATGTAATTTATTTTCTTTGTTTTGTAAGACTTTTTAGATCACGTGGTTAGTATTCGTGGACAAAATATATTCTTAATACCGCTTACATTTTGAATTCAGATTCGGTGGTTCTTTAATATAATAAGTGGCGATTTTTATTGTGTGGTAATTAAATTAAAAAATTTTTTCAATTAAAGAAGTCCAAAATATAAAAATGAAGTCATGTAGTTCATGCACTTGTTTTTATCTAAATTTCTCGAATAAAAAAAAGTAGGCACTTTTATGATTATTTTCTCGAAATTTATGGGGGACGTAAGGGGTTAATAATAGCCAACATTAACTACCTAGAACTGAGTTTCATTTTTTTAAGGTTTTAAGTAATGGTTTTCTTAAAGGAAATATTGTTAGGATATTTAACAGACAAAAATTTTTTTTAAACAAATTATTCTTTGCGAAAAAAAATATTGAAATTTTTGTATTTAACAGGTTTTTGTAATAAACAGGTTTTTAAAGCATAACTCATCTCTAATATCTGAAGGATTTGGTTAAGGCACTGTGTGACTCCCGAAAAGTTGAATTCAATCCGGCCGCAAACCAATACCCTAAATCCCAGGGATGGAATTTTTATTAATATTGGGTTTAAATTAATCAATGCTTGAATGACTCTGAAGAAAATCCTTCTTCAGAAGTATTAAGACAAAAAGAACGGTAAGACTAGCTAAACAATATCTTAAAATATTACTTTACCATGAAAATTCTACCTGGTGCTTGTGTAAATTATTTAACATATTTTATAGTCTCTTACAATGCCAATAAATTCACTAATTAATATGTTTGTTATTATGATGGCAGACGGGAGAGTAGAAAAGGGAGTAAAAAACCATGCATATTCGTACTACAATACCACATTACACACTACTTGTATTTAGTTTTTAAAAAATCGTTTGAATCTAAGGATGGTTATTAAACGTGTATGACGTTTGTGGATTCATTGCTTATCATATGATAACAAATTTTTTTTATATAATCGAATTTTTGTTAACAAAAAATACGCTTTCACTACTCTCTCCTCGCAGTATCCCTAGAAAAAAAAACAGCCTTATTTTTTCAGTGGTCGAAAAAAGAAAGGGGCAAACATTTTTTTTTCGATGGAACGGTGGATAAAGAATTAAATTTTTAAACTAATTTTTTATGTTCGGAATGAAAATTTCTTGTTTGAAAAGCTTTATATTACTAATATTTTCAATTTTTATAAATTTTTCTTCCACTTCTGTACCAGTTGGATAGTTTAATTAGTCACTTAACCCGTAATTATACAGGGTGTCCCATAAATGTTGGGTCACACTTCTAGGGTTGATAGTAGACACCTAGACGAGTCAGAATCACATAGGGTTTGGGGGTCCCAGACCAAATCCCAGGGAGCTAAAAATGGAGCGACACCACAAAACAATTATTGAAAAATTCAATCTGTAGAAGAATTACTATTGGTAAAAACTTAATCATGGTCTCAAATTTTTTGGTTAAACATGATCTTTAAAATCATTTAAAAAGTTTTCATTTTAAAAATTTTTTACTACGAAAAAAAGTCAAAAACCACAAAAATATGTGAAAAATCTGCCAAAACTTTATTTTGTACTTAGAAATCCTTTCTTTTGATTTGATAATCTGAAAGATCATAGTTGAAAACCCTTAAGTCCAAAGTTTCACGTAAATACCATCAATATTAAACGCTTGAGATCTAATTAAAGTTTGATTTTTGCTTGCGAAAACAGATCCAGAAAAGAAACGTTGAGGGAAAATCTACGAATTACGGATTGATGCTCGCTAAGTTTCTCGCCATTATTTGCGATACGAGATTCCTCGCCAACTTTCGCCAACAACAGATCGCCCAAGCTGTCTTGGAGATCTGTAGGAGCTTGGTATGTTTCGCCAAACTGGGAGAGAAAAGAAAGTTAGCGATTATCTATCCGTAACTCGTAGATTCTCCCTGAACGTTCGTTTTCTGGAGCTGTTTTCGCACTCAAAAAACAAACTTTAACATGATCTCAAGCGTTTAATATTGATGGTATTTACGTGAAACTTTGGACTAATGGGTTTTAAAATATGATCTTTCAGATTATCAAATCAAAAGAAAGGATTTCCAAATACAAAATAAAGTTTTGGCAGATTTTTCACATTTTTTTGTGGTTTTTTGACTTTTTTTCGTAGAAAAAATTTTAAAGTGAAAACTTTCAGCATAATTTTAAAAATCATATTAAACCACAAAATTTGAGACCATGATTAAGTTTTTACCAATAGTAGTTATTCTACAAATTGAATTTTTCAATAATTGTTTTGGGGTGTCGCTCCATTTTTAACTCCTTGGGATTTTGTCTGGGACCCCCAAATCCTATGTGATTCTGACTCGTCTAGGTGTCTACTATCCACCCTAGAAGTGTGACCCATTATTTATGGGACACCCTGTATATTAGAAATTAATTCATCATAGATGAGTACATTATTTATATCTGTAAATATCCTTTTCGTCACAAAAATTAAAATCTTTCTTGATCCGTGGAATTCCTATAGTTTTATATTCCCCCCCAGTCTGGATTTTCTCAATAATAAAGTATTAATCTTGTTCCTGAATTTAAATATATGGTAAATTCTATAAGGGTCAGTTATTAATTCTAATCATTAAATCAGGTGAAACACGGTACATCATCCCCATACAACAACGTATGACGACACCTACATATAAATACAGCTATATGATAAATATATATTTTGAGTGGTGACTAAATTAGTAAAATGGGGGTATGATTGGTTTTAATTAAAATATTTTGCATATATCCGTAACAAAAACTATTCTTTATGTAATATACACATATTTATTGACTGATTACTTCATCTCTTTTATCGTTCTCATAGAAAATGGTCTCGTTACAGATGATCAAACAAACTTTCGCGGTGTATGATCACCTGTTTTGGACCGAAACTTGTTTGAACTGTTATATTTGTATACGTCACAGTGGTGTTTTTTTTAAAGTTAAATCGAATCAGCAGAACACGGAGAATTTCAATATTAATTCAAAATTAATTCTAGTGAAAACATTATTTCATAGCTATAGGTGAGAAAAACTATGTATTATATTAAATTACTTAACATTTTAATTACGCTACTAAAATAACAGTTCTTCACATAACAGCTATCAAATATGTGCAAATTGAAATAATAAGGTTAAACATAACATATACCTTTTTCTATACTTAGAGAATATATCTTTAGTTTAAAAGTTTTCTGAATCAAAATACTTCTAAATTTATTACTTTTTAAGTGTATTAAATTCAAGATATAGTACTTGCTATTTTTCAATAATTGTATCACTGTGTTTCTAAACTAGATGCTGACGTTCATAAAGCTTTTTTTATGCCAATAAAACTTTAAGTTGGATATTATTGATATTTTTAAAAAAGAAATATTAGTTTTAATGTTTTCTTTTAATCAGAAAATAATTGTCTCCATGAGTTGGAGAACACTGTTACAAGTTTCATATGCTAACACTAGATGTCGCAACGTACCTATACCAGAAGCGCCTGAGTTTAAAAATGAAGAAAGATAATCTAATTATTTGTCTTGATTTTTTTTTATTTTACAATAATAAACTTATCGTTAAATGAGGAATATTGAATCAACAATACTCAACTAAGCTCAGGGAGGTCGGTTAAGGTTTTTATGAAATGCAAGCAAATATTCAAGACAAATATTTACACGATTTTTTAAAATGTAACTTCTTATTATATCCTTCCACATATATAAACTTTTCATTTTTTATGCCTAATATAAGGGTGCTTGCCAATAAAATAGGCTAGCGTGCAAAATATTATTAACAGAATATGGTATCAATTATATTTCAAAAGTTGCGTATTACTTTACTTGTTGATAAAAAATATCAAAAGTATTGTCTAGAATTAACATAAATTAACCTCTTAAGAAAACACTTAAACATTCAAGTTCCTTATAAAAATATTAATAAAGTTTATAGTTACCTTAATATGGTGTTTAAATGTTTAAAAATGATTTTTAAATACTATATTGAAATGTGGTTTCCTACTAGGGGAATTGTTGGATGAAAAAAATATTTTTGTATGAAAATTTTAAAATACCAATTCTTAATTTATACTTTTTCACATAAATTTTTATGAGCAGAAAAGGGTAATTTTTTAAATGTTAAAGTTACCATTACGTTTTAAGTTACGTTAAGTTATCAAATCTCAAATGTGGATAATGTTGAATTTCATCTCTCATTGATAGGATACTGATTTATTTTACTTTCTTCTGCCCCCTGCTCGCTATCGCTCACCAACCCCTAAAACTGCTTCGCAGTTCTTTATAGATCTCTTCGCGATCTTAGCGAGCAGAGCTCGCTTGTTTCATCTCGAGTATCCAGCACAACCTGGAACTTGTCTGCTTAGTTAATTATAATTTAACATTGAAACTTTTTCTCTCTCTAACTTACCAATAATTTAATTCGGATCATTACCACGAAAATATCAAAATAAAACTGCTACTGAAATGTTCATTTTTAGCTTATCAATAATTTAATAGATAGGGGGTTGCAACTAATAGGTATAAATAGATAGGGGCTAATAGATAGATATCGCTCACCAACCCCGTAACTGATAGGCAGCTCTTAACAGATCACTTCACGATCCAAAGAAAATAATATGATCATTAACAAAAATAAAACAGTGTATCAATTCTTTTCTTTAAGAAAATTGAACATGGATTTTGACCTAGTGATCGAAAATGAAGCACTGCATAAAAGTAATAGTACAAAATATCTGGGTGTAGTTCTAGATAACAAAATTAAACTTCACTGATCACGTGATAGCCACAAAGGAAAAGGTTGAAAATAGATTAACTATGATGAAAAGACTTGCTGGTGCAAAATGGGGAAGCACACAAGAAACATTAAATAAAACTTACAACATTACGTAAAACCCGTCATTAAATATGGTTGTGAGGCCCTAATTGTTTCTGCATCAAAGGGGAAGATTGATGTATTGGAAAGAGCCCAAAATAAAGCTCTAAGAGTAATAACAGAAGCCGTTAAGACTACACCAATCGCGGCATTGCTATTATACACTTCGAATCCCCCCATCTCCTCTGAAATCAAGAGGCAAGCTACTGGAGCTTATATTAAAATGTTGGCCTCTCAAAGAGCAGAATGGTTACAAGATCATCAACCTAGCTCTTTAAAAACGCAAGTTTCTCCAGTAGAGATATGCAGAAAAACACTTGAAGAACTCGATTCTAGCATACCGATGGAAAATGGCAAAAGGCTTATCCACCCCTTTGATTATATAGACATAGAAAATAATCTGACAGTAAATGAATAGGGGAAAAAAGATGTACCGGAAGCTATTTTGAAAGCAGAATCGTTGTGTATGATCAAAGAACAATACCCGGAAGAGATATGGACTCACGTCTATACAGATGGATCTCGAATACAAGACAGAGCAGGGGCAGGTGTTTATAGCAAACTATTTTCTCAGAGTGCCCCAGTCGGCCGATATAAATCCAATTTTGATGCCGAGATCTTCGCAATCCATCTTGCACTTGAAAATCTCAAAACAAAAACAAGTATGTTCTCCAGGGTGGTAATTTTTGTTGATCCCATATCAGATCAGCCATCCAAGCCGTCACGGAAAATCACAGCTCCGAATCTATAGTCGTATCTGAAATCAAACAAGCCTTGAACCTCCTTAAAGGAATGGAGAAAACTTAGTCTTTCAGTGGATACCATCACATATTGGAATCAATGGCAACGAACAGGCGGATTTATTTGCAAAAAATGGCACCAAACATCCAGAACGATAATTTACCTGTCTCATCAGAATCACTTAAAAGACATGTATATCAAAAATTTAATGCAATAAACAACTCAGATTTAGCAGAAAAGTCAAAGGGTAAAATCTGGAAGAACATTCGAGACAGCTGGAAATCGTATAGTCTGAAACCCCGCAAGGAAGCAGTAGCAAAATTCAGGCTACACCCTGGCCACGATTGCTTGGCTGAACACCTATCCAAAATCGGCATCTTTCAAACGAACTTATGTACTGTACAATATGTAAAACAGGAGTTATGAACTCAGCCCACCTTCCTACCTGTATCGGGCTAGACAGAAACTCCCAGAAAATTGGGGACATTGCCAAACTATATTGGGATGCCAGAGACAATATGAACAATTTGAACTGGTTGATGTTAATTCGGATTTGTTTGTGTTTCTTGTATTTTTTTTAAAATTTTTGATGTTCTGTTACCATTTTTTTCTGTTCCTTAAACTTTCGTTTATTTGTTTGTTATGGATTCCAGATCCCTTGCAATTTTGTAAACTGCCTAAATATGTGGATTCATTTCCTAATAAAGCCATATGAAAACAACTTCACTATCTGAGCGAGCAAAGCTCGGTAGTTACATTTTACCAGCTTTGATGACAACCCTCATCAGCAGAAAAAACACTTTTCTAAAACCTTGTTATATTTTTTTCTCTTATCACTAATTTGTTTTAGAAATGTTAAAAAAATCTGTCGAACAAATATTGAATACCTTAGAATACATCCTAACCATCTTAA
This sequence comes from Tetragnatha versicolor, assembly GCA_024610705.1. NCBI lineage: Eukaryota > Metazoa > Arthropoda > Arachnida > Araneae > Tetragnathidae > Tetragnatha > Tetragnatha versicolor. The sequence goes on from JANDEH010000003.1 coordinate 37,592,526, forward strand.
AATACATAGATTAGATTAGATAGGGGAGAGTGGGGTAATAAGATACAAATGGGGTAATAAGAAACATTAAAAATTCCACAAGATTCTTCTTTAAGTTTATGAAGCTGATTTTTTTACTGAATGTTTGCATCATTAATAGTTTTCTTTGAAAAAATAATGAACTTCTTAAGTAAAAGGGGAAGGGGATTTTTTACTTGTTTCTTATTACCCCAAGCGACTGTATCTTATTACCCCGTTTGGGGTAATAAGAAACAAGCCAGTTATTTGCTAACTAAAACAATTAAAAATCAAATGAAGGTGTTAATATAATCTCTAAAGAGTATTTTATAACCCCAGTAATTTTCAAAAATATGCCTAGTTAAAAATTAGTCTTAAGTCAAGTACAAGTTGAAAGTTATAAGTAACGCTATATTTTTATACAAAATTTTTGAAAATTATGACAAAATTAATCAAATGGTGTTGCTCTTATTTCTTTTTTGTAATACTAATTGGTTTTTCTCCCCCAAAATCAACTCAATCTTTTTTGCAAGCTCAGTTTTTTAAGGTCGGTTCCACTTCCTCTGTATAAACTCAGCGCTACCCCATTTCTTCAAGTTTGAATGGTTCAGGAAGTTTATGAAGACACCCTCGAACCTTCTCCCCATCCCCTGCGTTCCAATATTGTTTTTAATTAATTTCACGGAAAATTAAATATTAAAAAAAACAACTTAAATTTTAGTTTACTCACCTTAACTAAAATTAAAACGTATAATTTATATATAAATTCAGAAATTCATATAAATTCCGGTCACCTGGCCCCGAAGGGGCCTTATACCGTCAACTGGAGTTGAAGTCATAGTTCTTGCTTCTTAGGTGATATAAGTCCATTGCTGTTTAATATATATATAAGTTACCTGGTGAGTGCAATTAGTTATCCAAGAGCTTTAGTTAGATTGAGAGTTACTTTTAGTTACATTGAGCGATATACATTGAGAGTTACTTAAAGTTTCATTGAGAGATATTTTTGTCTTTATGCTTTTAGTATCGGGTTCCTTTCATTATTCAGTTTAGTCTACCGTATCCCAGAGTAGGATGGCTTTCGGCCTACTCTTGTGTTTAGCTAGGGAAATATCATAGATTGCTGCTTCCCTAATTGTTTTATTTGGGTGAGAATCTAGTTTTCTGAAGAATTTCTGGGCAAGGGAGGTGGCAAAACTTCTGAGGGAGGGAATGCCCAGCGCCTCTCTTATCTGAACATTCCTTACGTACCATGGGGACTTGGTGGCTTTCCTAAGAATGCGGCTCTGAGCCGCCTCTAACTTGTCAATTAAACTTTCAGTGGCTGGGGCCCCCCAGACCTGAATAGCGTACGTTAGTAACGGACGTAGATAGGTCATGTATACTAGCTTTTTGTTTTTTATACTCATCTTAGCATGCCCACTGATGAGGGGGTGGAGTAGTCCTAGCCTTTTTCTTAGCTTAGTAGTTAGGTTTTCTACGTGTTTATTCAAGGTTAGCCCAATGTCCAGCGTAATACCTAAGTACTTGGCCTCCTTGGACCACGGTATCTTTTTGCCAAACACTTGGAGTTTTGCCACTTTTTTTCTGTTGAATTTTAACGCAACCGACTTATCAACATTAAGCTTTATTCGCCAATCGTCTAACCAATTTTGGATTAGGTTTATGTGTTTCTGTAACCTACTTAGCATTACACTTCTCTTGTGCTTACACATGACAGCTGTGTCATCAGCAAACAAAGCCAGTGTTGTGTGCGGGGAGGTGGGAATGTCGTTGACATAAAGTAAGAATAAACAGGGGCCTAATTTTGAGCCTTGCGGCACGCCTGATTCAATTTTTCTGGGGTCAGACAATTCTCCGCCCACGCTTACTCTGAAGGAACGCCCTTTCAGGTAGGTTACTAGCAGTCTTATAAGGTACTCAGGGAACTTATTTTTGATCAGTTTGTAAATCATGCCCGGGAACCAAACTTTATCGAATGCTTTTTCGATGTCGAAAAAGATTACTCCTGTCGTGTGCCCAGATCTTGCCGGATTTTTGACCATTTCAAACAGCCTTAGCAGTTGGTGCGAAGTTGAATGGCTATTCCTAAATCCGTGTTGTTCGGGAATTAGAATATTGTTCTCCTCAATATGCTTGTTGTAGAATTTTAGTATTACTCCTTCAGTTAGCTTGCTAAGGGTGGGTAGAAGGGATATAGGCCTGTAGCTCGCTGCTAGAGTTAGGTCCTTTCCCGGTTTCGGCAAAGCAATCACTTTAGCTTCCTTCCAGGTAGTAGGGAAATGGGATAGACCTAGTGTTTTATTTACTATAGCTGTGAGGAAGCATATGGCAAGCATCGGGAAGTTTTTTATAGCAATATGTGGAATACTATGTATACCCGGGGCTTTGTGATTCTTTAGTCGTTTTATATCCACTAACAATTCAGAGGGGAGGATCTGAGGGGGAATGGAGGGAGGGCATTCGTTTTCATACTTCCTGATAGTTTCTAGTACCAGAGTCTCCATGTCTGGGTTTTTCATTGGGTTTGGTTTGAATTGCATCTCTAGGGATTGTGCTATCGCTTCAGCTTTGTCCTTTTCTGAGCATGCTAGCCCTTGCGCGGTTTTTATGTTTTGCATTTTGGGCTCACTTTTTCTTCTCAAGGCCTTAGGAATTCTCCATATAGACCTATCCTGTGGGTCCAAGGTTTCTAGCAATGTTTCCCATTCTTTCTGATTAGTCTTACTGAGTTCCTTTTTTACTAGTTTGACCGCCTTATTGTATAGTCTCTTTGTTTGGGGGTTCCTATCTCTCTGGTATTCCTTTCTCAAGTCGTTTTTCCATTTGATTAAGGATCTTACTGTGTTAGGAATATATGGGACTTCAGGTTTTTTGGGGGGTTTCTGGGCTCTGTCCAAAGACTCATTGACAGCCCTGGAGAATTCCATAACTAGGTTGTCCAGGTCCGAGGGAGTGGAGGGATTCATTTTTGGGACCAAGCCTATCAGTTCCCCGTTTAGTTTAGCTCTGAAGAGCTCCCAGTCAGTGGCCTTTCTGCCTAGAAAGCTGCGAGCCTTTGGAGATACACTGAAGAAGTCCAGAAGAACCGGATTGTGATCCGAAGAGAGTTCTTCAAGACTATGAGCGTTGCAACCTGAGTATATATTTTTGAAAAGCCCTATATCCAATGTGGAGGACCCACTATCGTAAACCCTGGTGGGGGTGGCTGGAGCCGCTATTTCAAAGTCCCCCTTCTCTATTATTTCCATCAGTATTTTCCCAGCATCATTGATTTTGGCGCAATGCCAGGCCGTGTGATGGGCATTGAAATCTCCACACACAATCAGCTTGTCATTGAGTTTTAGTATTTCTTCCATGCATACGGCTAGCTCCCTGTGTCTCAACGGGGGGGAATATACCGTTACTATCGAAATTTCCTCGTTGCTACTGAGTGTTATATTTATGCCAGTGGACTGTGTGGCACCTATCGCTGGGGTGACAATTTGATAGTGGGGGATGTTGTTTTTTACAAGTATGGCGGTCCCTCTTTTTGATACTTCCCCAGGCCCACCAACGAAGTCTGTCCTGTATGTTACGTAGTATGGTATCGCTATTTTTAACCTACTGTTTGCCTTTGTTTCTTGGACACAGATAATGTCTGGATTATGAATTTTTGCGAAAGTTCGTAGTTCTAGTATCTTAGTTGCTAACCCATTTGCATTCCAGGTGCAAACCCTTAAATCGCTTCTTAATCTTTTAGTTGTCGCAGCCATGTTTATTTATGGAGGTTTGAAGTGCTGAATACATAGCGTTGGGGTTTTCACATAGTTCTTTGATTAGCGTGGCAAAGTTTTGTACTCCACCAAACAACTTTAGTAGCTCGCTAATGGATCGGAACAGGGTAATTATTTCGGATAATTCACTGCCTTGGGGGTTTGCCTGAGATGGATTTTGGTTGTTTGTCGGGAGGGGAGGGAAATCCTCAGACCCTCCTGTGGGATAGTTACCCCTCGCCGCGTTAGCGTATGAGAAGGGTGGAGCACCTGGAAGGTGTGGGGGGCTGTTACTACCCCTCTTTTTGTTATCTCTGTGTTTTGGAAACTCACTACATTGCCGCCATGCAGCGGTGTGCCCCTCCTGGCCGCAATTAATGCAAATGGGATTTTCTACTTTTTTGAGGCTACAATCTTTGGTTTCATGTCTATTCCCACATTTTAGGCATCTAGCCAACGATAGACATTGCTTCGCGTTATGACCAAACCTCTGTCGATCGAATTACTTATAACCTTTTTAACAAACTTTAAAGTGGTGAGTGAATGTTGTCTTTCAACCCACTTACTCCAGGAAAATTAAGTAGAAATAAAATTAATTGAATTTAAATTTTTAACTTGATAAATGATATAAGAACAATATAATATTAATGTAATAAATAGGAAAATTAGTTAAATTAATTTTCATACATAAAATGCCAGTGTTTCTTATTACCCCATAATTTTGATTAAATGGGGTAATAAGAAACAGGGCACTTTTAAGAATGATCCCCAACCCTAAATTGAAGAACAAAAGTTGAATTATACAGCTCGTTTAACCTCCTTAAAAGTTCACTAATAAAATTCTATAAGCATTTAATTACAAAAACATGATAAATTGAAATATTTGAAAAAGCATTACTTTAAGTGGATGATTTTGCTGACCTGATTATTTCAAACGGGAATTTTTCACTGAAGTAATCATTCTAAAACGATAATTTTTTTAATGAATATAGAGTATGTCTTGAAGATATTCTGTGATTTTTTTCAGATTTTTATGTCCACACAAAAAGCTAAAAAAATAAATGTTTCTTATTCCCCCCGTGTTCTTATTACCCCACTCTCCCCTACATAGATAATTAGAATTTTGTAAAGAATTTAACGTTAATCTCTTTCTAAAAAATAAGAGTATAAGTGGTTAAGAAATCATTGATACCGTGATCAGTTTACATGATTGAAAAAACCGAAAAAGTGTCAAAAATTTAGAAAATTTAAAAATTAATTACTCTAAGCCAAATTCTAAAAAAGAGCTACGTAGTGCCCATCTTCATACTTCAGAAGTATTAGGCTGCAAAAACTCATAGTTGAAGGGTTTGGTGGATGAAGGGGTTATGTGACATTTTTTGAAAATACGATCTAATTCAATGGATGAAATAGTTAGGCGCAGAAGTGTTACGTAGCAAAATCTGAATATTTCAAAACAGCTAGAAACAAAAATATGAAAAAGATGAAGGGGCTATGTAATATTTTCATGCTAAAGTCATAGAGAATGAAGGGGCTATGTAACATTTTCATGCTAAATCCATAGAGCATGAAGGGGCTATGCAACATTTTTATGCTAAATTCATAGAGGATGAAAGGGCTATGTGCCCTTAACTCCTGTAAATCATAACTTAACTTCATACAAGTAACTACATGGTCCTGTAAATCATAACTACATGGTAACTACATGGCCGAACTAGAGTTGCTTTGGTAAACTTATGTCTGAAAAAATTTAAATCATACAAAATAAAATGAAATCTGGTACAAGTGCTCCTCAACCTGATAAAATGAGTAGACATAATGTGAGACCCAACAAAACTAGTGAAGATGTCAAGGTTTTTGCTATAGATATAGAAAATGTTTCGAATGTTTTTATTTACATCTTGCTTCATTCATTCGTTAGATAATTTACAGATTTAAAAAAGTTTGTGGATGAAGGGGTTATGTACACAAAATATATAAAAATACATAGTATGGATACAGGTAAGTAAATAAAACTTGGTACATTAAATAATAGATGTCTTTAGACTAATTTCATACCCTCACTTAACGACAAAACCAAAAAACGAAAAAGCTGCAACATGAAAACTTTGAACCTAAATTACTCGAAACTAGGATTTTGTAACATTACCCCTTCATCTCCCAAGCCCTTCAGTTCTGCTGCTAATAGATTTCGCTGAACTGGATTACGCGGCGAAAAACAAAAACTTCAACTTTGACCTTAAAAATACCCCAGAACTAATTATCACATCAGTTAGATTTTTATTCGAGAAGGTGTCCCAAATATTCCTCTACAAACCTTTCAAATTTCAAAAATTTCTATCAAGTAGTTTTTGCGTTACGAGAGTTCAAAGAGTTAAAAAATTAAATTTTCTGAAACAGCGGCGGCCGGCAGCGGTGACAGTAACTTATTTTAATATAGAGAGAAAACTTCTATTATTATAAATATAGCACTTTTTCAAGGTTTTTCTTCGATTTTTTAATGAAAATTTGTCTTCATTTATCTAAAACAGTGGTTACCAACTCAAATATATCTGCGGACCACTTCACTTAAATTTAAACCTCCGCGGACCATCTCTATCCCTAACTGTATCTTCAAAATTTTGACTTTTTTCAGTGCATTCATTCCTCAAGGAGGGTCTAAAATTTTGACTTTTTTTTCTGAAGTAAGGGAAACCGAGTCTTACAAAAAAACTGAACTTAAAAGAAAAATTAATATTACATTAATTTTATATCTAATTATTTAAAAATATACCTTTCATAAGAGACCATTTAACCATTTTTATCAAGCCTTTTTATCTATTAACCCTGATTGGGTTCACAGCACCTACACAAAAGTTACAGGTTTAAAAAAACAGTATAAAATATAGTTATTTTTCTTCTTTTTCATAACTAACAAATAAGGTAATATATGATTAATAGATTTAAATTTGAAAGAAAGTACTTAGGGGTCATCCATAAATTACGTGAGGTGTTTTTTCCAAAATCTGGACCCCCCCCCTCCCCCTTTGGTGAGATTTAGTGAGATTTTGCTGGACCCCCCCCCCCTCCCCCCAAGTGAGATTTACCTACAACCTTTAAAAATAATTTTCTATCCAATTCGTTTGCATTTTGAGGAAAAGAACATTATTCCGCCTAAAAATCACCACAGTATCTTATCTGTGGGTATTATTCCTTTCTCAAACTTAAAAAAAATCGTTTAATTTCGAACTTAAAAAGTTACGTGAGTTTTTCACCGACTCCCCCTCCCCCCTTGGTGAGATTTGGTGAGATTTTTCCAAACCCCTCCCCCCCCCTTTTTGACCTCACGTAATTTATGGATGCCCCCTTAGCTTTAAATTAAACTGCTGGACGAATGAGATAACCAGGAATTATGATGTTCTCCCGAAAGAAACCGCGTCATAAATCAATAATTATTTCAAAGGAGCGATTAAAATAGAAAATTATTTATGTATTTTAAACTTTCGCATTTTCGGCAATAAATGTTTCTCATATCTTCGAACAAACCTATTTCACGTGTATCTCAGAAATTTCCTCTTTTCATACCACGATTTCTCGAAGACCCTCTGTCTGACCATAGCATCCCAGTTTGAAGTATCTTTCAACACTTCCACGCTTCGCTTCATATCAAACCAAGTATGAGTCCAATCATTCGATTCTTTATTAGCCCCACCCCGACGCCTCTCGGTTTTAATTAATCTGATTCAATACTTTTCCACATCATCACATTTCGTTTGTACTCTGTCTGTAATAAACTACTGTTGAATAAAACTGTGCAAAATAATAGAAATGAACAAATGATTCATAAGAGAGAAAGAGAACCTAACCTTTTTTATTTATGAGACGTATGATTTTTTTACTTATGTTTTTGTATATGTAGTGTTTTTACTACTTCCTGGAATATGTGATTAGGAAAACTATTTTTTAAAAATTTCCACACATTTTTTGTTATTTAAAAAAAAATTAGTTATTTAAAAATCTTCTCACGGACCATCTCTGAAAGCTTCACGGACCACCAGTGGTCCACGGACCACCTGTTGGGAACCACTGATCTAAAATATCCAGCAAAATAAAACGATTTGATACTGAAAACCTTCCAAACCTTTTCTTTTCGGAGGCATGAAAGAGTGTTATATTTACAGGCTTATATCTCCTCGAATATTTTAGATATTTTGATCAAATTTTTCCTGTGTGTTTGTAAGGTATGATATTGCTAATTCTAACTTCATTATTTTTAAAATTAATTTTTCAACTTATTTCACCGCGCTGCTAATAATACGGCATGGTCACTTACCTCTAGTCTAGAGGTTTCCTTACTTCCATTGCATACAGGCACGGTGATTCAATAAGTCAGCCGAAACTCCCAACATCCGTAATGGCGTCGTTAGAGTAGATAAATTTGCTCATAGAACTATACCTCTACGACGACTTTAATTTATTCGAAAAATGTGGCATCATATCCAACTAAGCTTTATTATTTCACGCATGCAAGAACAACGGATATTTTTAACAAAACCTATCTAAATAACCGTCTTCCATAAACTTTATTAATGTAAACCGGATCCCAAGTAGCACAAATGTTCAAAATTCATCCATTTTTTGTCATGTTTGGCCGAATTTCGTTTACTTCTAGTTGCAGTTACGTAAACTTGACATACTTGGCATGAGATGTGCTACTAGGGATGTACTTTTATCCGTCGCGATTTTCTCGAAAACTATGGATTGAAGATGTCCATATAGTTCTTTGAGATTTTTTTACTACTCCTCCCAAGGAATTTGACTGTGCAGATCCCATGCAGCACAAAAGTTCAAGACTCGTCCAATTTTTGTCATCTACGGCCAAATTTCGTTTACTTCTGGTTGCAGTTACGTAAACTTAGACATACTTGGCATGAGATGTGCTACTCTGCTACTAGGGTAGGGGAGTTTGGGCGAACTTGTTGAAACACCTTGACTGAAATTTAATCGCATTAAAAAAAACTTTTCCATTTTTTTTACTTGGCAAACTTTTGGGGTATAATCAGGTAAACCATATATGATATCCTTCAAAACCAGTTCAGTTTACTGCAAACTAAATTAACAAAATATTTGGCACCAGTGGTATCTCTATCTTTATTAAGAAGGTCTGGAAAATAACACGAGTTAAATTAGTCTCACTATACTTTCACAAAACCAACAGTCTTACGTTAAACCCGTGACTTATTGATTTGGATGACTAGCTCATCATCGATTATAAATACACACTTGTCAGTTCAGTTCAGTAAAGTACTTCTTCCTATATTCAGCGTCTGCATTTTTCACGATGAAACCTTTCGTGCAAATGTCACTTTCACCAGTCAAATGAGCGTTGTATCAAGACCCTCTATACACAAGGCCTGACAACTGGGCCGTGCAACGTCATTACTTTCCTTCATCTTTGACGTCACTCCATAGACAAAACATGGCAATTTTCACCCACGTTTGACGTCATCGTCCGGAGTTGGGAGGCCTTGTATATAGAGGGGCTTGGTTGTATAGAGATGTCTAGACCAGGTTGGTTGGCTGGATAGATATATTTTTTTGGGCACAAGAGCCAGATTAGGCCATTCTATGCCAAGAAATGTCTAAACAAGGATTCATAACACAGTTTATCCAAGTACTGCAATAAAAGAATATAACTTATGAAAATTGCAGGCAATTTTTCTTTTGTCAAATGTATGACAGGTCAGTACTACAAGAGGACATCACATGAGTACCATTAGACACTGAAGGCCGTATTCATCGCTAACCTGAACTAAGGTTAACTTGGAATCAGAATTTCTAATTGGTAGTTGAAAAAGGGAAAGCCAACCAGAGTGCTTGATTCCAGGTTACCCTTAGATCAATTTACGGCCATATTCACCACTAACCTAACCTAAGGTTAACCTGGAATCGAAACTTCCAATTGGTTGTTGAAAAAGGGAAACAAGTTTTAAGCCAATCAAAGTTGTTGAAAAAGCTTGATTCCAGGTTAACCCTAGGTTAAGTAAGTGGTGAATACGGCCGTTAGTAGTGAAAACAGCGGTGATAGTGAACGAATATTTTAAAACAGGTTATTTTATTTGCTGAACAGATATCAAAACTTTTTTCCAAGACGTATTTTTAAAATCCCTGGTCTAGTCAATCTCGGACTCACATACTTTTCTTGATTCAGTTTTACTGAGGGGTAAATAAGATTCTCCTCTATTATTTTCCTGTGATATTCGTAGGCAAGACGCTCAAAGGAAGTGCACTTCGACTTCTCGCAACCACCGTTAAAGAAATGGCAATACTTATAAACAATGAAATCATTGACTATAGGATCACCAGACGACATAATTTGTTTTGCGAAAGACATTATTTTCTGTAACAGTGGGATGGAACTGTCAAAGTATATAATCTGGAGCTCACCAGGCACAGAGGCTATTTAATTTTTTTCTCTCAAAAAGCCACATTCCAAAGAACACATTTGATCACATCGTTCCTATTTTTTATTGCTGACACTCTTTCGACTTCAGCAGAACCAAATCACATATAAACGTTATATAGGGTTAGGGCACTTTCTCGAAGTTGTCGTACACCTTCCGTCGATCATGACAAACAGCTTGACCTAAAAAACATAGCTCATCTAATATGATATACATCGGGATTCGTTTTCCTCCATCCGATTTCCAAAGGACGCATCGGGACGATATCATTGCATACTGATGGAAATCACGACGCGTTTTCGTCATCTGTCTCTCGTCGTGTCCTGTTCGGTAGATCACCCCATTCGATAACACAAAAGAAAACTGGATCAAAACTATTCGAAGCTTCGACAGACGACGTTGCAGTCCGGTGGGGTCGTCTAACGGATGAAATAGGGGATCTACCAATCATAGGCGTCGTTTGCAGAATGATCTTCCGGCTGAGGGCTAAATATCCGGGTCTTGGGGGTGGGTCCAAGCAGCATATCCCCCTTGGACGAGTCTCCAATACCTCTTTCTAATGATGTCACCTCTTCATAGGCCTACGAAGAAAAAGAAAATTACAATATACAACAATCACCACTAAAAACATAAATAATAATTATGATATGTAAAAACATCATAACCATTGTATTATATCACTCTTAATTGCTCGCCGTTTAATAAGAAACACTGATCTGTTGTGGACCAATGCTTCATGATATGTAACATTTTTGAAATTACTCTCATAACCCTTCCCTCCTCTACGGGTGGATTTAGATGATGAACCCTGAGATTGCGTTCTGGGAAACTTGAGGATGCAATTTGCCCCTGATGACTTTGAAAGCATGATTTTCCCCAGTAAAAATGGAATTTTCTCAAAATGTTGGGGGTGCAACGCAGAGCCCCATGCCCTCCTCAGCACGGCTCTTGCTGAGCATTTATCGCACAAGTGGTGAGAGCCGAAATATTCGTTCTTTAGCCTGAAACTGTTTTTATGTCTACGTTTACTCACTAGATGGCAGGTGTGAACTATTTTTTTTTAATATTTATTGATACTGTAAAGAAGTCTATTTCAAAAAACTAACACACAGCCAACCAAGTAAAACTCAACTAACGTTTTACGTTTATTCTGCCGCTTCGATCTCGGGACAGCCCCCTTCGAGCTTAGGCTCACAAGCATTTATAAACAAGCGAGAGATTCTCTTCACTTCGCCGCAGAATTTAACTAGTCTTCTTCTTCACTACGTTACAATACTAAGTTTAGGTTATTTTGACTAGATACAGCTCGATTAATGTAATTCATTATCTTTGCTTTATTACTTTGAAAGACGCGGTTTGTATGTATTTAGTGACAAATATATTCTTAATACCGCTTACATTATGGATTAGATTCAGTGGTTTTAGTTTTTTTTTATTTAATTGTGGTGATTTTTATTGTGTAGTTATTAATTTTTTTTAATTAAAAAGTCCATAACATAAAAATGAAGTCATATATTGTTCATTCACTTATTTTTATCTAAATTTCTCGAATAAAAAAAATTGCCACTTTTATGCTCATTTTCTCGAAATTTATGCGGGGTAAGGGGTAAACCAAAAACAATAACTCATTCACTTCACCCAACCTTCCTATCACCCGACTTTGCAAAATATGTGTAATAGTTTTATGTGCGTATATATTTTCTTTTTTTGTTCTTGTACAATCAAACCCCGGTTTTTTTGCGATGAATATGGACCGTTAAAAGAAATCGCTCAAAACTTCGCGAGTAGCTATAAAAATAGTTTTCTTAACAAAATTTTTTAAAAATACTTTTTTATGCGGTTTCAGTTACCATGTAGTCAGCGAGGACTGTTGTTTCACTTGTATACCGTTGAATATGTCTCGGTAGCCATACATGCAAGATATTCCCGTTTGATTGAAAATTTTATACACCGCACAAATAAATAATTGCACAAAAGAGGGTCCGCACAAAAACACATTCGAGTGTATACCTGTGTTTCTTCTGTGTGGTTTTTTTAAACCAATAGCGTAATAAAAACGTGTCGAAATCCCCTCCTTTTTTCGTTTGATATACAATTTTAATACATAACGTACAGGTCCAAACTCGGCTTCTCTACGACTAAAAACTACGACCTCAATCACGAAAATTGGTCTTCACAAACACAAATAAGGTCGAACCTGCTTGCCCCCACCTAAACGGAACCCTGGCTACGCTTATTATTATCTTGAATCGGCTATTGTTATATTATCAGTGTAATATTAGACGGATATGATTAGATTTCAGATAAGTGTTTCATACCCATAGGCCTAACGAGGGGGGGTTATTTGGGACGTAACCCCCCATTGCATCGCTCCCTGAAAACCCTCAAAAAGTAGCTTAAAAACACTTTTAAGCATACAAAAATTCAAAAATTTTTCGGGGGGAGGGACCCTGAACCCCCCCCTATTTTTACCCCTTAGGATATGGAGTAGTTTTGTTTTCTATGGGGAAAAATTTAACGTTTTTATTTCGAGAGGCAGTATCCAAAAATTAGGTCCATCTATTCAGGTATTCATTCCATAAAATCAATTAAAGAGCTGAAATTTCATTGGTTCATTGGAAATTTCATTCAAAAATTGGTTTTTATGTAACAAATTACGGAATCGGACGATTTTGCTGGTTTTAATCCAAGCATAAAAGGTTACGTGTCAATTTCCACTGGCGATAACACTACCTCCAATGCCAACTCATAAAGGGGTGCGTTTCCGACCCCCCCATTCCTTGGTGATTCTGTGTCGTCTAAAGATGGACACAAATTGGAGCCGAGCGGCGTAGCGAACAGCCACGAACACGCTCTGCGCAAGCGCCGCTCTTAGAGCCTCCGAGTTGCGCGTGCGCAGAGCGTGTTCGTGGCTGTTCGCCTTCGCCGCTCGGCTCCAATTTGTGTCCACCTTAAGGAAGGTGCCCTACCACCCCTCCTAGTTTTATGAAACACTTATCTGAAACGTTCTGTATATTATACTCTGTTTAATTAAAATTGGCGACTGAAAAATAGTGCTTTCCCACTCGGTAAAAGTGTAACCATAGTTACGCTCTTCGCGAAGCCAATAGTAAACCATCTTCGTCCCTAAAGGTGGACACAAATTGGAGCCGAGCGGCGAAGGGAATAGCCACGAACACGCTCTGCGCAAGCGCAACTCGGAGGCGCTAAGAGCGGCGCTTGCGCAGAGCGTGTTCGTGGCTATTCCCTTCGCCGCTCGGCTCCAATTTGTGTCCACCTTATGACGTAGATAATTTCCATGGCGACTGATTCGGTGCTGGGTGCTGGGTGAAGGAAATATTTTCAGGCGCCTATTCAAAATCCCAGAGTATAGAGCTTAACAGAGTGTTCATCTCCATAGACGCAAATGGCAACTTTTTTAACAAGGCTTTTCCCATAGACAAACGTCAGGCCAAACGGACCCGCCTCCTTTAATTCATTCCTGCTAATTCTGTCATTCGCCCACTGAAGCTGTCACTCAAATCCAAATCGGAAAAACAACACCGATGAAATTTAAATGCCGTTTGCCATATCCAATCAGGAATAACATACGAATTTATCTTTTTTCTGATTGGCTGCTAGTGAACTGAATTATAATCTGCGAGCTGAATTAAATTAATTACCTAAGGAGGAAAACGGTCGTTTGGCATCTCTGTTAAGCTCTATACTCTGTGTTCAAAATGAATAGAGTATATAAGCGTAGTCACAACTGTAGTATACGTATATAGTTTTTGTTCACCTGGAAGTCCTTCCGAATGAAGTGGTACTCGAAGGCAGCCTCGGGACTGGCCGCCTGCGCCAGAATGCCCTTGGGGTTGAAAGCTGCGGCCAGAGCCCGGCGAGTGAGCGCCCCGCGGTTCATGTTCTGATCAGAGGAGTACTGCTGGTGCTGCACGTCGCCACCTGCAGAGCCGTAACCTGCAAAACACACTTGTTAAATAATGTCTAGAATGCTTCGTTTTCTTTAAATACAAACTTAACTAACACTAGACTGCAACGTTTTTTGACCCTGCCTTGCTGAGAGCGAACAAAGTTCCCTGTGCGTTGTGTTTGGATTTGGAGTGAAATTTAGAACTTCAATTGAATCGTCAGTTAGAAGAAGGGAATAAGTAAAAAAACGAGTTTTGAGAAATCGAAAAAAAAAACTGTGTACATAAATATTTACTGGAAATTCAGGAACTTATTTTAAAAAAAGGGCAATCTTCGGAAAAATATAAGTGCATTAAAAAGTGTTTTACAGTTGAAAAAAGTTGATGGACTTTTTCAACCTTGTGAAGGAAAATATTAAAAACCTCCTAAATTTATCGTTAAAATTATATATCTTCTTGGTTCACAGCACTAATAAAGTGAGAAATAGACAGACCAAGACAAATAAAATTCAAAATTATTATGAAACTGGGTCAATAAGGCAGCATCAAAGGAGTAAAGTGAATAGGAATGGAGTCAAACATTCTCTTGATAAAAAAAGTTAAAAGCACTTTTATATTTTATTTTGGCTTAGTTTACCTGCCCAAAGTATGAGAACACAACGACAAATTAACTTTAATTCCAAATTATTCTATCATATGTACCGACGTACGTGTCAAGAAAATTCACCCCTTTCAAACACTGATATTTTTCACTAAATAAGAAAGTGTGTGTTTGTGGAGGCGCTGTGATCCCTAGAGCTTTCTGCGGGGGCGCTTCGATAGCAAACCACGGGGGCGCTGTGATCGCCTTAGTGGTTTAGTTTAGTTCCTATATATATCAGTGTTTTTGTGTTGTGTTTTTAGATTCTTTTGTTGAGCCTTGTTGTTAATAAATGTTGTTGAAGTTTGAATTGGCTGCTGTTTATTTTTCCAGGCAACAGGGCTCCCAAAACTGGTGACCCGGCGAAAAATTTTAATGGCAGTCTTTTCAAACTTTAACTATACATAACTTTTTGGCCATGTTTGGCTTTAACTTTTAGCTCTGTTTGGTAAGTGCAATTATCTTATCGGCTCCCTGCTGCTCAATTGTATTCCATATTGTTTTTTCTGTCATCTTGTATTTAGTCATGCCCCCTCCCGATTCTCCTGAAAAGATGCCCGGGCCTTCTGGGGATCATGATAGTATTTATAAAATTTCTGCGCGTTTGCCTAACTTTTGGCCAGAAACCCCTGATCTCTATTTTTCGAGTGTAGAGGCTAGCTTTGAGTTATCTGGTATAGTATCTGAAAAAACCATGTACCTGTCTCTTATCGCTGCTCTTGACCAACAAACAATGTTGGTGGTTTCGGATCTCATCCGCAACCCTGATCCGGTGAAACCGTATTCAGCTGTTAAAGAGCGTTTAATCAAGGAATTTACGATCCCAGAGGCACGGCGTATCCAATCAATTCTTGGGGAGTTATCATTAGGGGATTTAAGACCTTCTGCCTTTTTGCGGAAAATGCGTGAGCAAGCCGGTTCTGGTTTTACTGATTCGGGTCTAAAATCTGTTTGGCTGTCGCATATGCCTAGCGCTGTCCAGTCAATCTTGAGTACAATTGATAAAGATTTGACTGGTTTGGCTGAAACGGCTGATCAAATTTATAATGTAACTAGTTTTGATAAAGGTCATGCTTGTGACACAATTTCAAAGACTGGCTTGCCCACTGGTCCCGTACCATCTTCTGGCTTTGATACTGCTTCAGATTTGCAAGCTCAAATTGATGAGCTCAAGAGAGATCAAAAATCTCTTCATTCTAAAGTTGATAGATTATTAAAAAAACAAAATTCTTATTCCGGCGCTCGTGGCCGTTCCCTTTCCCGCAAATCGGTAGAATCGGGTTCTTCTACAACCCATGACCTTTGCTGGTACCATGCCAAATACGCTGATGAAGCCCTTAAATGTTTAGAGCCATGCTCTTGGGAGACAAAAAACTAATTAACCCCAGTTCGGAAATGGTGAATCCGACTGATGGTGGGATTTTAAGTCACCGTTTATTTGTTTCTGATCGTAGAACTGGATTGCAGTTCCTTATTGATAGTGGCTCTGATGTAAGCCTCCTCCCAAGAACCTTTAAGGGTAACCGGATACCAGCTCAGTACTCTTTAAGTGCTGCTAATGGTACCAGCATTAGGACATACGGTTCAAAGTTGCTTGTAATCGATGTTGGGCTGCGTAGGAAATTTGCCTTTACCTTTATTATTGCCGATGTTTCCAAACCAATTATTGGTGCGGATTTCCTTAAAAAATTTGGGCTATTGGTTGATATCCGCAACAAGCGTATAATCGATCAGTTAACTTCTTGTAAAAGTGTAGGGAAAATTTTACCCACTTTGGCTCCTAGTGTTAAAACCGTCATTGGGATTAATAGTAAGTTTCACGAATTGCTCAATGAGTTTCCTGATATTACAATGGTCCAGTCCCAACCTTTAAAACAAGTGAAGCATGATACAGTGCATCACATTCAGACTGTTGGACCTTCCGTTTGCTCTAAAGCTAGAAGATTGCATCCTGCAAAGCTCAAAGCCGCAAAGGATGAATTTGCTTTTATGGTTGAGCACGGGATTTGCAGGCCCTCTAAAAGCCCGTGGGCCAGCCCGTTGCTTATGGTCCCTAAAAATAACTCTGACTGGAGACCAGCGGTTGATTATAGAATCTTAAATTCTAAAACCCGTCCTGATAAGTACCCCTTACCTAATCTTCAGGATTTTACTCAAAATTTGTCAGGAAATAAAGTGTTTAGTAAGATCGATTTGGTACGCGCTTTCAATCAAATTCCTGTATATGAGCCCGACATCGAGAAAACGGCTGTCATAACGCCGTTTGGCCTGTTTGAGTTTATGTACATGCCGTATGGGCTGTGCAACGCCCCTCAAACCTTCCAAAGGTTTATAAATGAGGTTCTTTTTGCTCTAGATTTCTGTTTTGCTTATCTGGATGATGTCTTAATCGCCAGTAAAGACGATAAAGAGCATTTGGAGCATTTAAAATTAGTCTTTGAAAGACTGTCTAAATTTGGTTTAACCATTAATGTTAAAAAATGTGTTTTTGGTGTACCTGAGGTATCTTTCCTTGGCCACTTAGTGGACGCATCTGGTTGCAAGCCGCTACCAGAAAAAGTGGATGTAATTGTAAACTATCCTAAACCTAAAACTGTAAAAGAGTTACAGCGTTTCTTAGGCTGTGTAAACTTCTACAGGAGATTTATTTCTCATGCGGCCGACTTGCATGCTCCTTTAAATGATTTGCTTCGTGGTCGTAAGAAAAACGACAATAGTTTAATTAATTGGACGTCTGATTTAGACGATTGTTTTCAGAAGTGTAAAGATGCAGTTGTAAATGTTACTCAGTTGGCTCATCCAGAGCCTGATTGTGAATTAGCATTGTTAACTGATGCCAGCGATTTCGCTGTGGCTGGTGCACTCCACAAGGTGACACCTGAGGGTTATGTTCCCTTATCCTTTTTTTCTAAAAAATTAAATACTGCTCAGTGTAAATATTCTGTATTCGACAAAGAGCTTTTGGCAATATACCTGTCAGTTATTAATTTTCGCTACATGTTAGAAGGTAGATGCTTTTTTGTGGTCACAGACCACAAACCTTTGACATATGCCTTCGCACAGAGTTCCGAGAAGGCTTCCCCGAGACGTTTGCGTCATCTTGAGTTTGTATCTCAATTTACAACTGATGTTCGCTATGCTCGGGGTTCTCGGAATTTTGTTGCGGATGCTTTGTCAAGGATTGAATCTGTTGAAATGCCTGTTACAATTGATTTTTCTAATATTGCAGAGCAGCAGCGGGCCGATGGTGAATTGCGCTCCATTTTGGATGACCCTTTAAAGTCAAGTTTACAAATCAAAATTTTAAATTTACCTAATATTTCTGAACCTGTATACTGTGATGTTTCTTGTACTTCTGTGCGCATTTATATACCTGCGGTCTTGAGACGTAACGTTTTTGAGTCGATTCATAACTTGGCTCATGTTGGCACCCGAGCTACTTTAAAGCAATTAAAATCTAAGTATATCTGGCCTTCTGTCCGCAAGGACGTTATTGAATGGTGTCGTAGGTGCTTAGCTTGCCAAAAAGCCAAGGTGCATAAGCATACCGTCTCGCCCTTGGGTACGATACCTACTCCAAATTCTAGGTTCCAACATATTCATTTGGACCTTATTGGCCCTTTACCGATCGCTCAAAATTTTCGTTACTGTCTCACGGTAATTGACCGGTATACAAGATGGTTTGAGGTTGTTCCATTAATTGATTCTACCACTGAAAGCGTATGCAGAGCCCTTGTTCTGAACTGGATCGCACGCTTTGGAACCCCAACCCAAATTTCTTGTGACCAGGGTAGTCAATTTAATTCTTCAACTTTTCTTAAATTTTTAAAATCTTTCGG
This sequence comes from Tetragnatha versicolor, assembly GCA_024610705.1. NCBI lineage: Eukaryota > Metazoa > Arthropoda > Arachnida > Araneae > Tetragnathidae > Tetragnatha > Tetragnatha versicolor. The sequence continues at coordinate 37,611,108 of JANDEH010000003.1, forward strand.
TATTGAGATGACACGTACGGCAGCGTACAACCCTAAAGCAAATGGGTTTGTTGAACGGTTGCATAGGACTTTAAAAGCTTCCTTGATGTGCTATAACAACCCCTGTTGGGTAGATGTTCTGCCTCTTGTTCTTTTAGGTCTAAGAACTGCTGTAAGAGAGGAGTGGAATCATACCCCTGCTGAATTGGTGTATGGGCAGACCCTGAGGTTGCCGGGTGAGCTTTTCGTTTCTCCCAAGCCCGATGGTTCTCAGTCGGCATTTATTGCCAGTCTGCAAAAGGCCTTCAGTGAAGTGAGACCGGTTCCCTCCAAGTGGCATGCCAATCGTCCTATCTACGTTCCAAAGCACCTAGACTCCTGCTCGCACGTCTTTGTGAGAACGGACGCGGTGAGACGCAGCCTCCAACCACCGTACGAGGGTCCCTTTATGGTTCTCAAGCGACGCTCCAAGGTTTATTTGGTCCAAATCAAAGGATCAAAGAAGTGGATTTCTCTCGACCGTTTAAAGCCAGCTTTTCTTCCTAGGGACAGTTTTCAAGATCGTCACAGTTCATCTCCTTTTTCTGATTCTACTTCACCGCCTCCTGTTAGTCCACCACAGTACGTAACTAGGTTTGGTAGGACAGTTCGTTTCCGGTTACGCCCTGAAACTCGAGGGGGGAGTACTGTGGAGGCGCTGTGATCCCTAGAGCTTTCTGCGGGGGCGCTTCGATAGCAAACCACGGGGGCGCTGTGATCGCCTTAGTGGTTTAGTTTAGTTCCTATATATATCAGTGTTTTTGTGTTGTGTTTTTAGATTCTTTTGTTGAGCCTTGTTGTTAATAAATGTTGTTGAAGTTTGAATTGGCTGCTGTTTATTTTTCCAGGCAACAGGGCTCCCAAATGTTTTAAGGGGATAAAAAAATATAAATAAAAATATATATTAAATAAAATGCATCCATTAAACCAAAGCTCAAACGAAATCGCAGCTTTTGTAAAAATTCATAAAATATAGTTTGATTTCCGTTATGTCTCGTAATGTAAAAAATATCTCTTCCAAATAATTATTTCAAAAGAAACTTAAGGTTTTCAAAGCCATCAGGGACAGCTCGTCCCCTCCATGGTCCGACCATGTAGATACCTGGTTCATGCCCAAAAGCCCTCAGTCCGTACCTGTTCCGTCGGGTACCCCCAGGTACCCCCCGGTGGTGTGCGTCCCGTATCCGTCTTCGTTCCTTGGGGGTGCTGCCCCCAAGTTTTGCTTGGAGAGGGATCGCGCCATGGGGTTAGAGGGTACCCCATGAGGTGCCAAGTGTACCGTCTCTTCCACCACGGTGTCCGGCTCTTGGTCGTCCTGGAACAGAATGCGGAGAAGAAAAAATCAACTTACTCACCAGTAAATTAGTAAATATTTTTTTAAATAGACTACAACTGCAGTAAGTATTGCATTTCTAGCAAAGCTATCAACACTTAAGCAACGACGCTCCCATGGTAACAGCGGTCGCAACTTTCTGAGCGATCGCAGCGCCAATTTTTTGCAGCGATCGGACGGGGAGTGAGCCGATGACGGAGGGCGGCCGCCCGCGCATGCTTGTTAATACCTTCCTTAGCATTGTTTACCATTCCTTAAAATTTATTTTGTTTAGTCTTGTTGAAGAAAAATAAAATAAAATGGGCTTCCCATAAATTTGATAATTTTTTATTTTTAAAGTATCATTGCTGATTATAAAATATAATAAACATTGAAACATTTATAAAATCTGGTGTTATTTGTGTAAGAAAAAAACATTTTAATTTGAAATCATTTTATTTTAATTTCATCACATTAAATCATTAAAAGAATAAAATATTAAGACATAAAACATTAATTTTTTTTTAATTATAAAAAAAACTAAAACTGCAATAGTATATTATGGTTTTGTTTAGCAACTTTATTTTGTTTTCACAGAATACATAAAACCGTTAATGATATTTAAAATTAAAAAATTAGGATTCTTATTGTACATTTTTATGTATCCAAATATTCTTAATAGGGTATTTCAGGGGTGCAGGAAATATTTCAGGCCCAAAAATTTCCCAAGAACACAATTGTTTCCTCCAAAATGAGATTTTATAGTAAAATAATACCAAGTTGATTCAATTATTGAAATTCTTTAAGATTCAACAATTTTCACATAATTCATTGATTAAAATTTTAATAAAATTATACCCTAATTTAGTCTTCCTTTCGTACCAAAAGCTTATCTTTTAAGTGAATATTTTCTTCAATTATTAATTAGATACAGGTATTTTTTTCTCGAATTTAGCTAGCTTAAAGCAAGATTGACGGTGTTGCATATGCAAATGTTTGGTCAGTCGACAATATCAAAATATGCCATCTCTAACTTCTAGTAAAAACATACTTTATTCTATAATCAATACCTAAATCCTTGCAAAAAAATTTAAAAATGTCCCTTTAAAGAAAACTGGAAAGTTATTTACAATATGTAGGATAATGGGGCAGATTTTACAAACACATTTTTAACACTCCAGTTTTGAAATAAGAAAAGAGTGAGTCTGTCTAGGATTTTTTTAAAACAACCTATTTTGGGGAAATTTAAATCAACTTGAAAAAAAATAAAATTCTAGTGAATAAATGAACATGAACATATACATAATCTTCAAAACATAAAAAAATCATCAGAATTTTAATTATAAAAATTAAATTTATCGTGTATAAATTAACATAAACATAATCTTCAAAACATCAAAAAATAATCAGAATTTTGTTTAGAATTACTTATTAATTTTAAATATAGGATAAAACAGCTTATATCAGAGAACTTTCCCTAGAAATTTATTTTGTGATGGTACCAATAAAAGGTAGTAAATTTTCCTTGAACAGACACTTGGAGTAGCTTGTAAAACTTTAAAATTATATTTTATAATATAAACTAAATCTTGAAAAAAAACCTCAAATTACAAGAAGGTTCTGAACTGTAAAAAAGTTAGCACTACAAAAATTTATCAATTATTCAATGTTTATTCAATGACTTAAATATAGTTGGATTGTCACTATTTGATGGTCACAATTCTTAGGAGAAATATTTTTTTAAATTACTAAATACAGTAATCTGTTTTTCACTATCAGAATGGTAATGTTATTGTCATCAAAAGATAACTCAGAAATGAAGAGAATTTATCACTAGAAAAAAATGTTTATTTGACTACATTACTCAACACTAATTCTTGAAATACATGACATTTATTAAATTACATCATTTTGAAATTCTTCACAATCTGCCCTTTTCAATATTTGTTTCATGGATTTACAAAGAACAGCATTTTATATGAAATAAAAAAAATTAATAGCAAGCGATCACAATATCAAAATAGTAATTACAGGTAAAAATTTAACAGTATACTATTAATTATTGATATCTAATATAATAAAACTAAGTGTGGGTATATGTGTTTGTCTTTTATACAAATCCACAGTTTACTTCCGATCTGCACCAAACTTGGTATACCTACGTAAAAAAACTCGGAAAAAAACATAGGCTATGTTTCGAAAACTTTTAATGACCCCTTGACCCTCTTTTGCCCCTTTTTATCGTCATTTTGCCGAAATAGCTTTATTTCTTCTCAAAAAGAGATCTGCTTACTCCATTGTTACAAAGAAAACTTAATGTTAAACAACAAGTTTTTAATAGAAACACTAGGTACAAGTCTATTTAAAAATTATATTAATAATTTAAAAATCTATTTTAATGAAATTTAAAAATTTTAAGTACAGTTTAACACATTTTTATTTGAGAGTTTATCTAATTTTTATATTTTAAAAAACTTTATGGAATGTCATTGTTGTTAAGATAGTCTCCATGGAAACGAAGATGAAAAATCAAATGATTATCATATTGTAGCATTTAAGAAAGTTGGTTTACAGACTAAAAACTAGAGTTAATATTCAAAACCCTTTTATGTGGAAATATTGTATTTTTCTTAAATTGCAGGAATATATTTTATTTATTAAATTTTATACCAAAGATATAATAAAATCATGAAAATACGATTAATTAAGGGCTCTAATTGGCATTTTAGGTGATTTTTGGAAGAATATTTTTCTAATATTTGTTTTTTTTATGGGAATCATGTGGTAAATGCAGAAATCGTTCAGAATTTAAAATGCTTGATTCAACACCTTTTACTCATTAAAATATAGGCGCGGATCCAGCACGGCTGCAAGGGGGGGGGGGCACTTTTCCAGACAAGATCCCTATTGGTACCATTGGGGTATGGGGATCATCCTTCCCCAGAAAAAATTTGAAATTTGACGTGTTAAAGTAGGGTTTAAACTCATTTTTAGAAACGTTTTTAGTCTAAGGGGGGCACTTTTCAACACTATTACCTTTACTTTTTCACACAAAATGTCAAAATATTGGGGATTTCCTAAAAATTATCACTGAAGATCCCCTGGTGGTACTTATGAGAGGTATGGGGGTCCTTCCCCAGAAATAAATTGGAAATTAGACCGGTAAAAGTAGGGTTTTACTCATTTTGACAACCTTTTTAGAAAATGAATTAAAAATTTTAAGGGAAAAAAATCTCCCCGTGCAAGGCCGGGCACATCAGCTAGTATTAAATAAAGCATTGAAATTTGAAATGTTAACTTATTTGCATTCAATGATATTTATTTTATCTTGGTGTAAATTTATAAATTTAATCTCCTGAGATAAAACTTTCATGCGAAAGAAATTAATACAGTACTTCTAGTTTAATAGAACACAAGCGAATAAGAATTCTTAAAATATGGGATTTCCTTATTCTAGAAAAATGAGTAATTTAGCTAAGTAAGAACGAGAAAAGCAATAAAAATAAATATTTTTCTCCCTGTTTCAATTAACAATAACAAGTATAATACGTAATTTATAACTATAGCAAAAAAATATCTTATACAAAATAATAAAAAAAATCTCTTCTTTTTTTTCTTACAACTGAAAAAACAATAAAAAGCTCCATTTAAACAAAGTAAACAATAGCTAATAAATATATAATTTGTCGACTAAGATAACTTTCACTGGGATCTAAAAAATATTAAATATTTACCTTCGTAATTCCAATCTTGATATGGCCTGAGCTAGTCTATAATTGTTAATGTTGATTAATGATCAATCAAAACAATACTCGCCACCGTCGATTCAATTGATTGAGTGACATGGGGAAAAAATGGCGGCAAATTTTGAACTCTGAGATTTCTGTAGTTCCCCGCCCGTCCGCTAGAGGACGCCACTAGAAAAAAAGCGACTGGTCGTCCCATTGGATTGTCTTCGCTTAACTATATAACGCTTTGATTTCTAGATAGGAACGAATGGAATTATTCACGCTAAGCTTTTTACGAGTTATGCGAAGAGAATTAAAACTAGTGAGGTATTCAGAAACTTTAACACGAGATGGAAACGAAAACTGTGAAAAATCCACGGCCACTCCGACCGTTTTGAGAGCTCGAGTGATCATGCTGCCAACTCTCAAAAAACGTCACAAGTAATTATACACTGATAATACAAATTTTTACTGGCACTAGATGTCCATTACTTTCGTAATATATTATGACTTATTTTGGTAATAAATAGCTGTTTTAGATTTTTTGGAACTATTAAATGGGCCACAACAAGTGTAAAAGCAATCGGATTGCGCTTCGAATCTCAGAACAATATGGCGGACGACAGCTGTGGAGTAGAAATATCTCGTTTTCGTCCCGTTCTCGTTTCCATCTCGTTCCCGTTTCGTTTCAATCTCGTATTAAAGTTTCTGAATACGGCCCTTAGTCTCTCCATATGGGCCGTATTCAAAAACTTAAACACGAGACGGGAACGTTGCAGAATCCTCGGTCATTTGAAACGAGGACTTTCAAGATCTCGAGTGATCATGCTGCCATCTGTCGAAAAACGTCACAAGTAATTATACATTGATAATACAAATTTTTACGAATAATTCAAATTTACGATAATTCAAAGCGACGAAGAAGGCTCACTATTTTTCCCCCACCTTACTTCCGTAAAAATACTGCAAAGCAGCTAAAATATGTCTTTGCAGAAGGGACCGATTGTGAGGGAACTTTTTCTCTGAAATTATCGAAATCATTTCACTACAGTAACCTCGATAGTATCTAAAGAAAAATTTTAAAAATTCGTGATTTAAGCTTAACCATTATTATTTTTATTTAAAATACAAAGCACCTGGGCCATAGGGCCCTTATAATTTATTAACAATTAAAAACAACTTAAATACAATTGAACAAGGTATGTTTAAAATACAATTCAAACAACTTTAATAAAATTGAACAAGGTATGTCTAAAATACAATTACAACAGCTTACATGCAATTGAAGATTTAAAAGTCGTTTTAAATCAGATCCATGCTGCATCCACGCCCGAACTGTACCAGTCATCAGCAAAAATCCATTAATAAAATTTTGCCCTTAATAGCCCTAAGGTTCACATTTAATTTAAAATAGGCCTGGGGACGGATTCTTTTGGAAAAAATCTGGTTTGAGCTCTATGCAACACTCGAAAGTGTGAATTCAATCCGAAAACCACTACCCTTAACTCCAGTGGAGGAACTTGTATTAATTAATATTGGGTTAAAATTGATTTATGCTTATTGCATAAAATGACTCACCTGGAATGAAGCAAATCCCTTGTCTCTTCGGTAGTAGTTTATGAAGACAAAAAGAATGAGAACGATGAGACTAGCAAAACCATATCCTCTAAATGTCACTTGGGTACCTAAAAGAGGGGGGAAATCCAGCGTAAAATTTCAGGGTGCTTCAACAAGTCCATCAAAACTCCGCACAGCCAGATTCTTTGCAGGGAGAAGAGGAGAGTGAGACAGCTTTCATAAACAGAATAATGTCAAATAATGCTTATTGATAAGAAACATTACTTGACAGCTTGAATATAACCCTTAAAATCGCACGCTCTAATAGGTAGAATTTATGTAGTACTTTTTATACGTCCTAAAACCCTCCTCTTAACGCGAAAATGAGAAGTTTTCATTTTAACGACTAAGGTAAATGACTAAAAGTATTCTTAGATCATAAAAATAAAAATTTCATAAAAATGAACATTTTAGAACGTAAAAACATCTTAAATTCTTCCCAGTTGCCTTTCTCAAATTGCCACTCTCTGTTAAGCTCTATACTTAGCGAAGGAAGCACTATACTCAGTGAGTAGTGCTACGATCAGGGCCCGATCATGACAAGTTGGAGCCCAAGGCCCGGACACTTTGGGGGGCCCCTTTCATGACAAACGATTTATACTAAGGAATTGTAAATTGTGAAAGTATAAAGTGAAAGAGGTAAACGTTTATTATGTATAGCATTTCAGTACAGCACATAGCATAATTAAATATGGCATCGCAAAGTTTAAGTTGTACTTCACAGCAACGTTTCCTGAACCCAGTACGTCACTACGCGGAAGGAGAAAAAAGGTAAACACAAAGCCTGTTAGGTTGCTCAGAGGAGATTCGGTACGCAAATCGTGATAAAAAGACACTATATATATGCATGGGTTTAACGAAATAATCGTATTTTAAAATTTACGTTCTTTGTTTCACTCGAAATTCAGACACCGCGATGGGAACTAATACTTTGTTAGTGACGTAGTAGGGTCAACTAACGTTGCTGTCTAATATAGAGTTATGTATAAAAGTAAACCCAATTTTTGGTTTTCAGACGATTTGGTCTAGTGATGGGCGATTCAACTCTTTTGCAAGATCAGATCTGAGTAACTCACTCCCCTTAAGGAGTTAACTCTTTAATGTAACTCAGTAACTCCCAAAATCTATATACATAAATGAATGTTCATCTGATTGTAAGTCCGTTTTAGTTTTAAACTTTTCGAACCTACATTCACTTTAAACCATACCAGAAAGCTACTCGCTCCCAGAAAGTTTCCTGTGAAGAATAATAATTTGAAATTGAAGCATCCCAATAATTTTTTTGGTCTATTTTCGGCTAAAAAAAAACCGTATTTCATTCCTAAACCATGACATCATGGCAAAACCACCAATTGTTGTAATTAAAGATAATATAATAATAATTGTTGAAGGTATAACATCGATTGTTGTAGTATGAACATAAAAATGCTCCTTTTTACATATATGGACTGGCGAAGCCCGTGTCTAGCGCGTCAGCGCTAGTATTATATAACTTCTTAATCTTAACTACGTACATACATCAACTAAAAAGTATGCCGGAAAAGTCATTCAAAAAATAAAAAGCTTTTATATTGAACTGTAAACGAAAACGGAAATAAACCTTTAATATTTCGCCTACTGGGAAAATTTTTTAACAATTTACTAACAAAAACCTACCTACAAAACAGAAGAAAGAGGGAAAGGAAATTCCCCAGTAGGGGAAACGACCGTAGAACCAAATATTCAGACACTAAACACATCAAGTTTAATATATTAATCAGCAATACTAGGTATATTTCAAAAGAAAAAATACTCACTTCAAAAATAACCACCTATCTTACAATTCGAATTCAGGCATCCAATCCAATTTAATCCGCGAACATTCTACTGCAAACTTTAACTATTCTAAATTTACTGGAAAGTAATGGTCACCAGAATGAAAAACCAATACAATTTTTCTAATAAGTAATTTAGTTTTAATCACTCATTCATCTAAAAAATGGCGAGTTTGAGACAAAAAACACGCTAAGAGCAGAAGGTTTTGGCAAGACGCCAACGTTATCGGAAATGAACTACAAACCTTCCTTCCCGCCCTTTGAAGACACCATCATAGCTGGTAGAGGTAGACAAGAATAGCTCGTGTTTCAATTCTCAAAAATCAGTTGAAAATTTAATTTTTAAATCCAAATCAATCGCCTCGTTAATCAAATAAAACACTGCTAAACCATTAAAATATTAATTTATACAGCAATCCTTTCGTTTAAGATCAAATATTTTTTATTAACAACTAGTATTTTAATTAACAATAGCTGTCAGAAGTAGTAAATGTATGCCTTTCAATAATGGCAGCTCGTTTAACGAAATTCATCTTTTCGCTATCTTTTTTAATCGTCGAAATTTTTAATGGAATATCTAAATATTAAAGGATTATTAGAACTTGATAATCGTGAGAATATAAAACCATGCCAATCGCATTTTCACACATCCCAACGGTTTGGTCTTGACGAGCATAGTGCGCATGCGTGTGGACTTATTTTAGCTGGTTTTTTTAGAAATTTTAATAAAACAATAAATCAGGGACAGAACCCGCGACCTACCGCATGCTGAGCACGCGCTCTACCACTGCACCAGCGGGGATTCATTAATGATTGAAATTATCTAAAGAAGATCCATTTTTTCTCCCCGAGCATGCGCAATAAGCTCGTCAGGACCCAACCGTTGGGATGTGTGAATATGCCTCCCAATCCCAGCTCTCCTGGGATCAAAGGAGTTGAGAGCACACAGCAAATAACTCCCAAAGAGTGGAGACTAGGAGCAAGCAGCTCTTTTAACTCTGTCAACTCCTTTCAACTCCTAAAAGGAAGACGTAATTCCTTCGGTTCTTCTGATCAAAGTGGGTTGTTATGGCAACGGATTACGTAGGCGCTTCGCTCGCTCGCTCATAGCAGATGATAATCACCGGCGGCCGGCGGCGTGCTGCCATCTAGTGTTTCTTGGAGGTAATATCACAAGGATTTCAAGGTAATACCACAAATTAAATCTTAAAAAGGTAAATTTTAAAAAGTACAACTGAGCTACCACTCTTTTTTCCCCACTCCTTGATCCTTCACTCAGTTTAAGGAGTTAATTCACTGAGTTAACTCCTCAAATAATCGCCCATCACTAGGCCATATAAAACCATGGTCAGTAATCAGGGCCTCTGCAACTCACCGAAGTAGTTGACGAAGATGCCCCCGATGACGGCGCCGCAGCCCCGCCCCAGTCCGTGGTGCAGCCCTTGCAGCACGCCCTGGGCGGAGGAACGCAGCGAGGCGGGCGTGGCCTGAGTTATGTACGAGCAGCAGGCCGCCCACACGGCCGCGTGCGTGATGCCTGCAACAAAAAAAGATTACGTATTTTCACTATCTACTATACTCTATTCATTTTGAACTGGCGCCTGGAGAATAGTGCTTTCCCCCTCGCTAGAAGCGTAACCATGACTACGCTCTTCACGCGGCCAATAGTAAGCCTTCTGTGAAGTTGATAGTTGCCATGGTTGTTGATTCGGTGGTGGGGAAGGAAATATTTTCGGGTGCCAGTTCAAAATGAACAGAGTATAGTATACAGTGTTTAATTTAGTTCATTTCAAAAAACTAGTCATAACATGAATTTGAAGAGGTTTTTTGTATTATTGTGTTTTAGCAACTCTAACAAAGGAAACCTGAAACCTTCCTAGGCTAAACTCACAGATTTTTACAGGGGTTAGTAGATGACACAAAACACTTACTGAGAAAAAATTAGCTGAGGAATTACAGTAGAAAAACTAAAAAAATTCTTAAAAATCGTAATTTTTAACGCCAAATGAAACCCTACAAGGCGATAAATGCAGACAGAGAAAGTGCCAAACTCTAAAATGCACTGGTCGTGGTTTCTCTAGCAGTCAATTTCAATTACTAAAAATGGTGCAGCAAATGCACGCTAAGTTGCCAAGTGGTGCTAACTGAACTGAATGGGTTTGGCAGCTCACAAAACCCAATATATTCAAAATTAATTTTCTCCTCTCCTAATAAAATTCCGCAGCTTATTTTTCACAGTAAGTGTTTTGAGTCTTCTTCTTATGCCTGTAAAACTTTCGTCCATTTCTGTGAGTTAAAGCTGTGTGTTGATTCTGTGAGTCATTTTTCAACATAAAATAATCACTGTTATCTGAATAAAATCATATCTCTCAAAATCAATCATGTATTTTAATCAAAACCAAATCTGATAATGAGTTTCATCCCTCAAACTTTTGGCTCGCTTTTAAAAAGATACTCAAAATTTAATCAATGAACCAGGTTTTTATAATAACCACACAAGCGTGATCACTAAATTCAAACCCTGGATAATCTCTTTTTTTTTTAATTTTTTCGTGAGTATTTTAGGCTGTGCATTGTGCACCTCAAAGGAGGAACCACACGACGACCCTCCGGTCTCCATGGTTACAACACCATGTAAGCATCCTATTGATAAACTCTCGAAACGGCCTTTTTAATGAAAACCAAGAAAAGGCTGACGTAATGAGGCCGCTGCAGGATATCGACATCAGTCAAACGGAAGGCCTTCCGACCTAATAAATAGTCCCCGTTGCCATGGTAACTGCATCGGAGATTACACACAGGACCCTCAATTATTCCGGCGTGCACTTTGATGGGAATAGTTCGTGAAAGAAAGGCATATTGTTTCCCTCCCAAAGGATTTCCCCCTGCAAGGTCTGGCTTTAACTGGAGAAGGGAACTCTTGTATTACCAACTATTGAGAAGGTTCCAAACTGGTGGTCCATGAGACCCTAAAAAGTGCTACGTAAAGGGGTTCGGTAGCACGCAAAAGAAAGTCAATTTAAGGGGGCACATCTGAACAAAAAGTTCATTTTTGACTACACTCAAACCTTTTTTTTGTGCGGTGGATAAAAATACATGGTGGATTTTGTGCATAAAAAAGCGCACAAAACGTCGCGCGAGTAGCTATAAAAAATAATTTTCGCAATACAATTAAAAATAAATTTTTTATGCTGTGGATAGGGACCGCATAAAAGTCTCGTTAGGACCTTGCGAAAATCTCTCCGTATTGCTGAATTGAAAACCCCTTTATATTGAGACCGTAACGCAATCCCCACCATATATTTAGAAACAGTTTCTATACGGACCGTAAACTTTTTTTCAGTTACCATGTAGTCAATGGTTGTTTTACACAAGACCCTACTAGGTAGCTTGAACAGAAGTAGTTAAAATACTGTAAAAGAATCGGTCACTGAAGTTTCGGGATGAGCGTTGTTATTATTAGGCGTTATTGAGCGTTTTACTCCTGTTTCACCTGCCTATTCTAAATGAACAGACTATAGTTGGATATCATTGTATCTAATCATACTTTTCAAAGCTTAACCTATAAAGTTGTTCATTTATTAAGGTAACTGCCTGCGTTGGGAGGCCTTTTTCTTTAATATTGACTAAATAATTATTTAATTGCTATTTTCTGAGAGCTAATGTTCTAAAACAATGAAAATCATTCAAACAAGAATTTTAAAAAAATTATTTTTTAAAATATTGAGAAATTTCAATGAAAATAAGGCTAAAATTTCAACTTGCGTCAACAACTCCTGAGAATGTTCTTTTATAGGTACAATTAAAATTTTTGCAGGATTTTGATCCTAAGACACTCATCTGTGTTACTATCTACAAAAAATCGGAGATTTATAAAATAGAAAAGAAATACAGGCACTTGAAATCGAAAAAAGTAAAAATTCATGAAAAAAATCATTTAAATCAATTTTACACACTTTAAAAACTACCTTAATTCAAATATTTTTCTTAGATTGTAGAAGATAACACGCGTTATAATATAAAGAGTGAAATGAAAAAAAAGCATCAGAATATTTTAAGTAGTTTAAGAGTAATCACTGTTACCGTGATCCAAAATATACAAAAATGTCATTCTTCAGAAAAAGGCTTTGAAGTTTAAAATTGTATGTTAATCCTGGTTCTACTCGGAACTAAAACAGCTGTAACTTGTGTTCTAGATTACTCAGAGTTTAAAGTAAGGTAGTTTTGGAAAGCTTATTAAACAGGCTATAAAACAAAACAATAAAACAAAATTCGATATGTTTGGCGAAAATGACGATTTCAACGCAGGCCTTAAGAGTATATAGCTGCAAAAAATCATATTTTTGCTGTTTATAGATTGGGTAAAAATGCAAAGAATCAACAAAATTAAAATGCCAAGCTTGGTTTGTAGTATTACCAAGTTTTTGAATACAAACGGGAATAACAAATATCAAAAATTATCCCACTGCCTGAATCAGGACAATTTTTGACAACCACCTGAAACGGGATATAAAGGGTTTACTTTAACCTGATTACCTTTCTCTTCCTACAAAAATTTTTTTTCAATCGTGAAATTCTTTCGTGCAAGGATTTCCTCTTTTTCCCTGAAATATCGATTGAAGCTCGCGAGAGATACTTCAATTCTCCCTCTTTCTCCAGGTCATTGATACCGGCCAATGCGGGTAAAGCTTATTTCCACAGACGTTGCAAAAATCAAGGGCAGTTCGTCATCTGCCATTCATTAACCCACGATTTCAATGCCGCTTACCACGTTAATCATGTTCGCAACCTTTCCTTTAGGCCTACTTTAAGAAATTGCGAATTTTTTTAAGTTTTAAAAAAATTTTTGCAATGTAATTAGAAACGCTTTGCAATTAAGAATTTTTTAAAGGATGCAATAAATTGCACAACATTTTTTTGGATGCTTTTGATGTTGATGAAAATTAGGTATTGGTAACACCCGGCAACCCGGTCAATGATGTGTAACTAAAATGCTTGAGCACTCTTGACTGGGGTGAAAAAACCATAGGGGTATGTGGTATAGGGGTGGTCCATATTCAATGTCAGGCTTGCAGTGGATGGTATGAGGTTATCAATCTGAGACACTATTAGAAGGGGAAGGGGGAGTTATTTATAAGAATTGTGAAATCCCAGTCTCACAGTCACAAACACTAAAACAAAAAATTTCTTTGGAATAAGTCACTTATACAGTTATACAGAGGTGTGTAAACGACATTATTCTAATGCCGATTAAAATTATACCGACTAAATGAGAGTTCACTTTGAAATAAAGGTGGGATAAACTTTCACCTGGAATCAAAATGTGGGGTTGTAAAGCTCTTGCCAAAATTATATTTGATATATTGTCAGTACGAAAGGGTGACATTAGACGTATTTTAAGATAAAATATATGAGATTTAATTATTTGAAATATTTTTCAGAAGTTTTTTTTTTGCATAAAAGATCCAATTTTGTATTTACCATAACCATAACACAGCCAAACGTTTGCACCAATAAAACGACGTCATTTTCATTGCTTTGATGGAGGTGGAGAAAAGCACATATCAGCAGCGTTAAAAATTGGGGGAAAATCCACTGGTCCGGCGGACCATTGCTTTACCAATTTTACTGGTCCGACAAATTAAAAAGGACATGTTTAAATCTCTGTATAAATAAAAGGCTAACGGGCGATGTATGTATGTGGGTATGTGTGTGGGTATGTCCGGGGTAATCTCTTGAAATAGGCCACGGACCGAAACCAAACTCGACGTATAGACGTATTCCGAGTCGGGGAGTAACTTAAGATAGTTTTCAAAGCTTTAAAATCGAATAATTACGAGTAATTAACGAATTTATAGCCGAAAACGCTTATTTCTCCATTTCTCTACCAGAGCAGATCTGCTCGACTCACTATTGTAAACGAGATTAAAACCTCAAACATTAAATATTTTAACAGGAAAAACTCTATAATTGTCCATTTAAAAAGGATATAAGTTGTGAAAACACCAAAATAAATTCAAATAATTAATTTTGAAACGTTAGTTTCCCCTATTTTAAGATGTTTTCCTTTAAAATTTAAATATTTATGGAAAAGTGTAAATTTTCTTCATGGAAAACGACTTGAAAATAAAACATTGTTTCAAATGAAGCGGTTCACTAGACTTTTAAATCTACTAGATCTTTTATTTTAGTTTCAATTTTTTTACTTTGTTCACTAGATTTATTAATTTACTAGAGCGGGAACACTGTGATTTAAAATTACTGGTAACACTGGGATAGGAAAACGTACCGAGAACATCGGGAGAGGAAAAATTACCGGGAACATCGGAAGAGGAAAAATTACCGGGAACATCGGGAGAGGAAAAATTACTGGGAACACCGGGAAAGGAAAAAATTACCAGGAACATTGGTAGAGGAAAAATTACCGGGAACATCGGGAGAGGAAAAATTACTGGGAACATCGGGAGAGGAAAAATTACCGGGAACATCATCGAGATAAGAAAATTTACCGGGAACACCGGGATAGGAAAATTATCGAACATCGGGATAAGAAAATCTACCGGGAACACAGGGACAGGAAAAAATTACCGGGAACACCGGGATAGGAAAAAGGCGTCTGGGATACCGGGATGATTGGTAATTGCTGATTTAAAAATTATAAATATATTTTGAGAAAATTTAATTTTAAAAAAAATTATACACTCCACCCGTGCAAGGCCGGGCATATCGGCTAGTCTCTGTATAAATAAAAGGCTAACGGGCGATGTGTGTATATATGTGTGTATGTATGTGTGTGGGTATGTCCGGGGTAATCTCTTGAAATAGGCCACGGACCGAAACCAAACTCGACGTATAGACGTATTCCGAGTCGGGGAGTAACTTAAGATAGTTTTCAAAGCTTTAAAATCGAATAATTACGAGTAATTAGCGAATTTATAGCCGAAAACGCTTATTTCTCCATTTCTCTACTAGAGTAGACTGCTCGACTCACTATTGTTAACTAGATGAAAACCTTCAAACATTTAATATTTTAACAGGAAAAACTCGATAATTGTCCATTTAAAAACTATATCAGTTGTAAAAACACAAAAATTAAATCAAATAATTTATTTTCAAACGTTACTTTCCTTTATTTCAAGATATTTTCCTTTAAAATTTAAATATTTATGGAAAAGAGTAATTTTTTTTTCATGGAAAACGACTTAAAAATAAAACATTGTTTTAAATGAAGCGGTTCACTAGACTTTTAAATTTACTAGATCTTTTATTATTGTTTCAACAAATTTGTTATTTTTGTTCACTAGACTCATTAATTTACTTGGAAACATTGCCAAGAATACCGGGAAAAGGAAAATTACCGGGAACATCGGGATAGGAAAAAAAAGTACCGGGATTACCGGGACATAAAAATTACCTCGATCAGCGGGATAGGAAAATTATCGGGAACATCGGGATAGGAAAATTATCGGGAACATCGGGATAAGGAAAATGATCGGGAACATCGAGATAGGAAAATTATCGGGAACATCGGGATAAGGAAAATGATCGGGAACATCGGGATAAGGAAAATAACCGGGAACATCAGGATATGAAAAATTACCGGGAACATCGGGATAGGAAAATGATCGGGAACATCGGGATAGGAAAATTATCGGGAACATCGGGATAAGGAAATGATCGGGAACATCGGGATAAGGAAAATAACCGGGAACATCGGGATATGAAAAATTACCGGGAACACCGGGATAGGAAAAAGGCGTCTGGGATACCGGGATGATTGGTAATTGCTGATTTAAAAATTATAAATATATTTTGAGAAAATTTAATTTAAAAAATTTATACACTCCACCCGTGCAAGGCCGGGCATATCCGCTAGTATTATTATAAAGTAACTATTGCACTGAATGTGAGAATCAAATAGTAATGTTAAAATTAATACATATTCAATAATAAGCTACCAGCTGTAAGCATAAAATTTATATAAAATAATTAATAAAATAAATTTATGAGAAATAAGAAGTAGCATTAAATAGTCAAATAATTTTGAAAATATCTTATTTATTAAATATTTTTCTTGATTTAATAATATTTCACTAACTGACATACAAATAAAATAATCTTCTTGATTAAATAAAATTTCTCTAATTGACTTACAAATTGGATGCAATAAGGAAGTTGCATGTGTCAGATTTTCAAAAACAAACAAGTGTTCCGTAATGTTTTTTGTATGGTAAAATTAAATATCTAGTCAGTTTTTCAAAAAAATGTACAGGTAATTAAATATTTTAATTTAAAAGTCGAGAAAAAAACACGTGACTGAAAACATTTATTGTTTAAACTATAAGATGATGTCAACAATAATACCATCAACTCCATTGCTTTACAACAATGTTTAGTATAAGATGACGTCACATCCAAACTCTTGGCGTTTTCGCGCGCTTTTAAAAAGGGGATTTTTGTTAATTTTTTTGGCAATCAAAAAATTTCTCGATCGGCCTCAAATTTTGGGTAGTTGCTTATTTTTGAGAGCTACCGAGTCGCAATATAAAAAGATTCTACCAATAAGCTACATACCTTGAACGAATTCAAAGGGTAGAACCCACCACGGATTCCTCAGCCAGGATATGTACAAGAACCTGCAAATGTTCCCTATCAGACCGATGCACAACACCTGAAAAAGCGAGTAACATTAAACGAAATGGAAATGAATGGAGATTTAGGTTAGTTAGATTGGTTCTGGAAAAATTAAGTGTTCAGGGGATATTTATCGATACTTGAAAAGTTCTTTTCGGGGCTAATGTTTTGAAATAACATTAATAGCTTAATAAGCATTAACGCTTAAGCATTAGCTTAAGCATTAACGCTTTAGCATTAATAGCATTAACGCTTAATAGTCAAAGTAAGGTGTATCTCTTGAAGATGAGTGACCATGCTGAATAAATTGAGTGAGCCTTAAATGGGAAAATATAAAAAAGTTCAAAATTCAATTTAAAAAATTAAGTAACAGGTATCTGCAAGGTTCTTTGATATTTTTATTTGGATTTTGCTGGAATTCGGAATTTAATTCCCTCTTGGGAATTAAATTTTAACCACTACAATGTCCAACCACTAAGATAAATACTGGATAAACTATCTACCTGTATAGAAGTATAGAGAACTAATGAATTATCTAGTACAGTGGTGGCGAACCTATGGCACGCGTGCCACTGGGTGGCACGCGACCGGTATTTTGGTGGCACGCGACATTCACTAAAAATGACACAAAAAAACTTTCATTCTGGACCAGAGATTTCCTACTACCTGAAAACTCCCCAAAACCAGCTTCGGAACACTTTTTAGCTTGCCGAAATTCAAAAACCCCCCTACACACACCAACACTACAAAAACGCACACAAAAACCCCCCGAACCCCCCTTCACCTCTTAGGTGCCATTGGGCCGTTCAAATATTACATATTTTGGACCCTCTCCTCCCCTTTTGTCAGCAAAGATAAGCACAACCGCCCTTATAATTACGTAAGGAAACTGACATTAGGCCGTTAGAAAACAAAATCATGGATGCAAAAGGAGCCTGATTACTTTTCGCAAGGGCGTATATAAGAGGGGGCGAAGGGGCTTTGCTTCCCTCCATTATTCGGACAAGGTATACCAAAACAAGTTAAAACCCAATTTTTTAGGGGTGAAATTTTCAAAAACTTCTGGGGGAGTGTCCCCAAACCCAACTTTTCTACTTGAAATTTTATTATTCACAACTTTTTTATAATATTCATGAAAATCAAAATCCCATCTAAAAATTCTGACTAGATGTTCCAAAAACTTCTTCAAAACCTTTTTTAGGGTCAAATTTCCAAAACTTGTCTGGGGAGGACCCCCAGACCCCCTTTACTTGGAACATCATTATTGACAACTTTTCTTAAATTAAATTCTAGAAAATAGATATTCTACCAAAAATGTATTAATAGCTGCATTAAACCTATTAAAGATGCATAGGAGGGACTGAAATAAATTTTTATACACACCCACTGACTTGACGGCCCACCACTAGACTTGTGCCTTCGATTGGTGCCCCTGAGTACTTGTAAGTGGGAAACTTCTGTTCTAAACTATCGACCCTCAAAGCAGGAATTCATTTTTCAAGGTTATAAAGATATTTTATTAAAAAAATAACAAGTGGCACACTTGACACCTGAAAATCATGAACCGTAATATAAATGGAACACTAATGAAAAAAGGTTCGCCATCCCTGATCTAGTACTTGAACTATCTACTAGAACTAGATGGATATGCCCATATGTATTCACAGAGGAGAAAAGTTTTAAATATAAAAAGTTTGAAATTATTCCTCGTGATACCCATGTAAAAATTAAAATTATTACTTAAAAATGTCCTCATTTAGAGTCATGATGAATCACATAATTTATGTGGTACATTTTTAATGATCTTATACATTATTATTATTTACTCTCGTATTCACCACTGAGCTGTATTCACCGGTAACTTAACGGTTAACCGGGATTCAAGCTTCTGTTGGTGGAAAACATCAAAACTAGTTTTCCTTCTTGAGCAGCCAATCAGAAGTAGTGATGGGCAAAATCGATAATTTTAGGTATCGAATACTTTGGTATCGAATACATATAGGTATCGAATACTTTGGTATCGAATACATATAGGTATCGAATACTTTGGTATCGAATACTTATAGGTATCGAGTACTTTTTTTCAATGTCGGGAAATGAACCTGAAGGGACAATTTTTTTAGGGCCTATCCATAATCAGACTAATATTCAAAAAACTGAAAGCGATCCATCAAAAAGCCCCGTAGCTACGGGCCTGGAGGTGGATAGAGGCGAAGGATTTGGCGGGGGAAAAACCTAGCCGCGTCAAATTTCTCTCGCGGATGATTAACGACTTGGGTTTGAGCGTTGCAAAATGAAAACGGAAACAGGCTGCGTTTGATCTACAGTAGGTATTATAAAGATTACTTCATTGAAAAATTTAAAATGAAATATGTCAATAAAGTATCGATACTTTTGTGGGTATCGAATACACTCGATACCTATAGGTATCGAGTACTTAAGTATTTGGTATCGATACCTGCCCATCACTAATCAGAAGCTTGACTGTCCATTAACCTCCGGGTCAAGTTATTGGGTGAATACGCCCGATAGAAATTTAGATCATGTTAATTATTGGAGTCATATAAATAATATTGTTAATGTCGATGGTGTTTTGTTCCGTTAACCAACTTTCTTAAAAACTACAATTTTATACTATCTGCCTTCATGGAGACTAGAACGATGTTATTCCATAAAGCTTTTTATCTTAAAATAAAAAAAAGTTATCAAATCAGAAAATTATGTTTTAAAATTGGTATGATTCAGTAGATTATTATATTCAGTAGATTCTATTGATATAATTTTTAATAGTCAAGTAGTCTTCAACCTATAGAAAATCTTAAACTTGGTATTAGTGAGTATTAGCAGAATTACCATACTCGAAATGAATTAATAAAAAATCTTATAATAGGTGTGTAATTACAATAAAATAAATTACAATAATTTTATAATAATAATTTTAAAAAATAGCAGCTGCATGAAGAAAAAATGGCTAGATTCAAAAAGTAAAATTAATTGAACATTAGAAATAACAAACGAGTAGAGTTGAGTTGTAAATGTTTTTCTTTTAACACTTGGTACTTTGAGGGGGGGTGTAACGGTGTAACAATGGGGTAGGTAAGCAGTTTTTTTAGAAGAAAAAGAGTGAAAAGCCATGGGGTTGCTTTTGAATTCCGAAACATAGCGTATATGTTTCCCTTAATTTTTTACGTGTGTTTGCCATGTTTAGTAAAGATCGGAAGAAAACTATAGCTTTGTTTAAAAACCACAAACACACACATACTAAAACATTGACTACATTTCAAAAACGTAAGCACTAATTAAAGCTAGGCTCTTACTGAAATGTTGGTAATAAATAACAATGATGAGTCCCACTCATTAATAACTCATGTCAAAATTTATATAATATTTTTATATTCTAATTTAGTGGTGAGCATTGAAATTCACCTTGGTGTGTCCGATCTGTCGGATGAACTTGAAGCTGAAGAAGTAGGCGAAGATCTCGGAGACGTGGTTGATGACGGAGGCCACGCCGAAGAGGGTGGGCGTGCCCCCGAGGTCCTGCAGGTGCCAGAAGAGGAAGGTGAAGACCAGCCCGATGCCGAACCCCATGAACCAGGTGACGTAAAGGAAGGCCCCGTAGCGCAGGTTGGCGAAGGTCCGAAGCACCGACAGCCACTCGGGCAGCTGGCGGGTGGTTTGGGCGAACACTGTGCTCTGCAACGACAAGGGAGAGAGTTACTAGACTGTTAGGGTACTAGTGTCAAGTCAGTGCCTGGCCACACTAGGCGACTCGATTCGCTGAAAGCAAGACCATCTATATTTCTATATACAAGGCCTGAGAACTCGTCCGTGCAACGTCATCACTTTCCACCATCTTTGACGACACTCCATAGACTAAACATGGCAAATTCACTGATTTTTACTCACATTTCACATTTGACGTCATCGTCCGGATTTGGGAGGCCTTGTATATAGAGGGTGTTGCTGAAAGTCGTTAAGATCGTTTATCATAATGCGTCTGGCTCATAGGCGCCGACTTCATAGGGTTTGAGGGGGCTTGAGCCCCCCCAATGTTGGAAGAAGGGGGGCTAAGCCCCCCCAATATTTTTAGTAAAAATCTACCTATTTTCTTTCATGAACTAAAGAAGGCAATGTATTGGACGTCGTTCTTTTGGTCCCGTTCATTTGGTCTTCACAAAGGGTCTCAAAATGACTTAAAACACTACTTTCTAGGGTAAAAATTTCAAAAAAAATTTGGGGGAGGACCCCCAAGCCCACCACAAATTTTAAAATCTATTATTTACCGTTTTCCCCTGAAAATTCCGTGATTTTTGAGGTGTGATCCTCCTTTTGTGTAACATAAGAAGAAAGAGTCTACAAAATGAATTTAAACACTATTTTTAGGGACAAATTTCCAACAAATTTTGCTGTTTTATATACTGGGTTTCTTTGAAAATTCTGCTTCTTAAAATGAGCCCTCTGCTCTAAGGGTGGAACCCAAATAGGCTTCAAAAAGAGATAAAACGCTATTTTGTGGTGGAAATTTCCAAATTTTGGGGGGAGGACCCTCAAAATATCGCTTCGATTAAATTTTTTTTAAAAATATTGTGCTGCTTTTTATTTGAATTTTTATAGCAGTGGTCCGTGGACCTCCGAGGGTCCTCAGCACCTTAATAGGGGGTCCGCGAGTTACCTTTTGATAGTTTCAAAATAAATAACACTATATTTTAAGAGACAAATTTCAAAAACATTTCTAGGGGAGGACCCCTAGTCCCTCTCGAAATTTTGACGTCTCTAATTGTAATATTTTCCTTAGAAATTCTATGTTTTACAAGGAACTTCTCTTTTTTTGGGTGAACCAAAAATGTCTAAAGAAAAGCTGTAACACTACTTTTTGAGGCAATTTTTCAAAATTTCCCCAGACCCCTATTATACTTCGAGTAATTGTAAAGTTTTAACATAATGTGGAATATGATTTGAGTACTACTTTTAAGGAATCTAAAACTTATTGTATAAATATACTCCTTAGGGGTACTTTAAGAATAAGCCTTTGGACTTTGGATGTTTAAAATCTTGGGGGGGCTATGTCTAGCATTAGTGGCGATCGAAAGTTTAAGGACCGCTTTTTTATGAAATAACTAATATCTTTTTTGTCTAGTACTGGGCCCCCTCAATATTTCATGAAAGTCGGCGCCTATGGTCTGGCTTGTGTAAAAATCCTTACCTTATGCGATGCGTTACAACGAAAAAAGATATAATAAATTTTAATGTAACTAAAACCCCGCAGGAGCAGTGGTAGGGTGCTTTCGTAGCATTCAGCAGTACCTGGGTTCCATCCCCAGTTATTTTTTATTGTATTTCCGAAAAACAGCAAAAATCAATTCTCCACCACGCATCCACATTTAGAAGGGGTTTTTACACTGGCGAGACGATCGTCCTTGTTAAACGGTGGAGAGAAAGAAGTTGAGTTGAGTTAAGGGGCGATGCACTAGAGACTTCTACAGGGTGTTTTGAGGCACTGAGGTTTGAGGTAGGTACATTAAGACGAACAAGATGGTGTAGGTTAG
Source organism: Tetragnatha versicolor (assembly GCA_024610705.1). Taxonomy (NCBI): domain Eukaryota; kingdom Metazoa; phylum Arthropoda; class Arachnida; order Araneae; family Tetragnathidae; genus Tetragnatha; species Tetragnatha versicolor. The sequence goes on from JANDEH010000003.1 coordinate 37,633,780, forward strand.
GGAGTTGAAAGTGCGGTTCAAAGGGTGAAAATCACGGGTGGAATTAGCAAAAAACTCTCGCAACATTTTCGATGCGACATTTTCTTATAAAGCCTATCTACCGTCACTCCATAGACTTAACATGCCAATTTTCACTAACGTTCGACGTCATCGTCGGGAGTTGGGTGGCCCCCCTTGTGAACCTATACCAATTATTGTTCTTCTTGATGTACCCTACCTCACCTAAAAGTTCAGAAGCATTTATTTGATACACTTTCATGCTGTGTAGTAGGGTGGAGTGAAACTGGCCAAAAATGACAAACTTTGGAAATTAAAAACGCCTGAGGTGGGAATAGGTGCCATTTACGATAAAACTTAAAAATTCAAAACTTGAGTTTGATCAATTAATATCTTCAGGTTCCACATTCACGTTAAATTTTCGAAGTTTCATCAAATTTTACGTAAAAATGGTTATAAATGATTCCTACACAATTTTAGCTCCTTTTTCAAACTATAACTGGTTGAGTTTATATTCTTAGGATGTCAAACAACATTTTAAGACCTTCTATGAACCTGAAAGGGGGGGAATTTCCGATTTTTCAAGCCCGAAATAAGGGCGCATGCCATTAAAATAGTCTAGCGACCGAAAAAAAAATTTTTGAATATCGGTACCAAATAGAGCTCAAAAGTTGCGTTTTGCCCTCCTTATTCATGGAAAAATAATAACAAAATTCGTTAAAAATAATTTAGGTGTGTTTCGGCCATAAAATTTAAAAAAATGGATCTTTTGCATAGCGTATAATGGGAAAAGTCTTATTTAATCAAATTAAAGTTTTAAATGTTGTAAAAGCTTATAGTTACCTTAGTTTAGTGTATTAATAGTCAATAATACTTTTTAGTTCATTATTTAATTTTTTAAAAATGAAGTTAACAGCCTAAAATTGGAAATGTGGATGAAAAAATTTAAAAATCCCAAAATTCATAAACTTTAAGTTCAAATATTTTATGTAGTCTGTAATACACATTCTTGTTTACATAAAATGCTTTTAAAACATTAAGGTTGATATTTTTACAGAAAACAGACGAAAAAAGCGTTATATTGCACTCAGGCATTTTATTCCTAACTTTAACCTAAACTACCACTTTTTGTAACAAGTCTTCAAATTTAAATTGACGAAATATCAAATAAAAGGTTATGATTTGTGTTATATATAAAAAGGAAAAAATTAGGATATATTTTAAGTAATTTTAATGCTCTGATCTGAAAAAATAAATATCAATAAGTATAAAAATGAATTTTTCTCTCATTTGGCGATTCTAGGCTGTATGCCTTACCTACTTAGCTCAAATTACAATGCAATACCCTTTTAAATACTTTTTTGACGATTAAAACACCTAATTAAGGCAACTATAAGTTTCTATTACATTTAAAACTTTAATTTGATTAATTAAGACTTTTCCCATTATACGCTATGCAAAAGATCCATTTTTTCATGTTCTAGGGCCAAAACACACCTAAATTATTTTTTACAAATTTTTTTATTATTTTTCCATGAATAAGGAGGGTAAAACGCAACTTTTGAGCCCTATTTGGTACCGATATTCAAAAATTTGTTTTTCGGTCACTAGGCTATTTTAATGGCATGATCCCTTATTTCGGGCTTGAAAAATCGGAAATTCCCCCCCTTTCAGATCAGTAGAAGGTCTTAAAATGTTGTTTGACATCCTAAGAATATAAACTCAACCAGTTATGGTTTGAAAAAGGAGCTAAAATTGTGTGGGAATCATTTATAACCATTTTTACGTAAAATTTGATGAAACTTCGAAACTTTAACGTGAATGTGGAACCTGAAGATATTAATTGATCGAACTCAAGTTTTGAATTTTTAAGTTTTATCATAAATGGCACCTATTCCCACCTCAGGCGTTTTAAATTTCAAAAAAAAAGTTTTTCGCTCCACCCTACTGTGTAGTAACAACAATCTCACCTTGGGAGCGGTCTCCTCCGGCTTGGGAGGTGGAGGGATGGGCGTATCATCCATAACCGTCCCCTCCGTCAAAAAGCTGGGTAGGGCGGAGGATCCCTTCACGGGGGGCGGGTCTTCGAGGGGCACGCCCTTTAGAGGAATATCGGAGGAAGGAGGTTCCTCGTAGTCGAATCGAAACTGCGTGGCGGCGATCAGGGCGCATCCCATAAGTACAGAGAAGGTGGCAAAGCAGATGGTGTAGTTGCGTTCTCGCTCATGCGGCCCGCAGGGGTGGTCCGGGAAGGCCGTTGATTGGTCCAGGGCGATGCCCACGAAGAACATGGCCAGCCCCCAGCCCAGAGAGCCTGTAGGAGAAAAGTAATAATCACCAGTAAAAAAAATAGTAAACAAATTATTAATATTTCTAAAAAAAATTCAGAACAGTTAGATTTATCATTCGATTCCATTTATTAAAAAGGTGATAGACATTCACTTGTGTTCTAAAATTATTATACTCCATTCATTTAGAATTGGCGCTTGAGGAATAGTGCTTTCCCCCACGCTAGAAGCGTAACCATAGTTACGCTCTTCTAGCAGCCAATAGTAAGACTTCTTCGTCACTTTGATGAGGATAGTTGCTATGGTTACCGATCGGTGGTGGGGGAAGGAAATATTTTCAAGCGCCAGTTCAAAATGAACAGAGTACAGTAGAACTTGTCTCTTTTGGGAGGCGTTTAGTAAAACACATCGGCCCATACTATACTAGACAGCAACGTTAATTGATCCAACGATGTCACTAACAAACAGTGGCGGCTCGAAGGTAAAATTATAAGGGGTGCTGCTCCGGCGGTACCAAGTTCGCAACGCATTTTAAGTGATTTTATGTCAAATAGTAGTATTTCTTTTAAAAACGTGGAAAAAATCAAATAGAGGAGATGGGAATAATATAAAATTTCGATTTCACACTTAATAAGCATTAAAAAACTGTCTCTTACCTTTATTTAGCTGATTATTAAGAAGATGAAGTTTATCAAGCGAAGATAAACTATCTACATTTCAAATTCTATTTGTTCATTATAAAAAGAAATAAAAACCTGGCTACAAAAAAGTAAACATAAATCTTAAACTTGCCGAAACATCCCACAGAAAAGATTTTTTTCACTCTGTTGAAAAGAAAAAAAGAAGCTATAAATAAAAAATTTATAAACAGTGTTGGAGTGAGAAAAGCTAAAAAGCCGTGATTTATTAGTAGTAGAAATCCTTATTATTATTTATTAGTAGTTAGTTTTTTTTTCACAGCTCTCTCAAGAGAAAGAGCTATCATTTTCTTTTGGACAGGGCTGCTTAAAAGCAGCCCCCTTTCTCCTAACAGATTCGCATGCTAAATTCTTGATATTTTGATTTGATACGATAAAGCTAGGGTTTTATACTACGATTGGTATATCTGCGGGGGCTGATCGACCTGGAAAGAAATCTGTTGGTGAGACGGCATAGCAGAGAATTATTAATTGAAAAAGGATTATTAAGGACAAAGATTAAAGGTGGAAATGGATATTTTTTTAAATATTGTAAAGCAAATAAAAATTGGAATTTCGGGAAATTTTGGTTGGGGGTGCTGCAGCCCCGCAGCCCCTATGGACGAGCCGCCACTGCTAACAAACAAAGTGGTACTGCTAAACCAACGTTAGTAAAATGGTCACGTGATTTTGACAACGCTGGAACTAGTATTTCGGAGGGGAGACAGGTGGAAGTTGAGGGGCAGTTGATCGAAAGAGGAAGAGACATTTGCTTGTATATAGAAGCAAGACCCCAACTATCACCGGTTACCCAACTATCGGCCGTGCAATGTCTGTAAAAACACGTGACCCTTTTACTAACGTTGGCTGAGCAGTAGTTCCCATCGCAGTGTTAGAATTTCGAGTGAAACGAAGAACGTCAATTCTAAAATACGATTATTTCGTTAAATCCATGTATATAAGGTGCCTTTTTATCACGATCGCGTACCAAAACTCCTCCTAGCAACCCTACAGGCTTTGTGTTTACCTACGTTCTCATTCCGCGTAATGACGTACTGGGTTCAGGAAACGTTGCTGTCTAGTATAGTAAGCATTGGCCATATTCAGATTTACAAAACATGTAGAAGAACGGCACGGAAACGGTGGATTTGAAAAGGTAACTCAGGAGCTCTCGTTTTAAAGGATGCCGAGAGACGGAAAAGTTCTAAAAAAGTAAATTTATTTAAAAAAAAGTAATTCTCTCGCGGGCCATATAGGAGACAAAGGGCCATATAATTTGTATTGTAACGGACTAGGGATGTTACGGTTCCACTGGAACAGTTCCATGGAACCTAATCCCAGCATGGAACCGTCAGAACCGGTTCCACGAAGGACCGCTTAACGGTTCCACCCTGGAACCGATAAAGATCAATAACAACTCCAAATTTCTCTGCAATCCTATCCAACATTGAACGAGAACGCCTCAAATAAAGAGGCCATTTCCAAACTAAAAGATAAGCAATGCCCGCAAACCGCTACCGCAGAGATATATTCTATAGCAAAAAAAAACCAGCGAGGCAAAAACGCAACAATCGATTCGCACCATAGAGCACATCTGCCAAAAAACTGAATCTATAATTAATCAATCCCTTTTCAAAACAAATATGCTCTTATCTCACTGAAAAACCGCAACGAGGGAAAGTAAATAAAAAAGAAAGACATCTGCCGATTCGACGAAGAAGCAGCAGAAGAAAAAAAGAATGACTGACAGCCGCCTGCGCCAATTAGAACGCTCCAAAGCAGTCGATAGCTTTTATCCCTTCCGCCCGAAATTCTTATGGATTTTCCGTTGGAATGGGCCGGCTTCGTTAACACCCTGAGTTCCACGGATTATGAGCTTTCATTACTGCCGCCCGAAATTCCTATGGATTTGCTGTCGGAATGGGCCGGGTCGGCCTGGAACTGTTAGCGATCGCTAACGATTCTGAGAGAAATAAGTTCCAGTGACAGAACTCTTAACGGAAACTAATACGTTCTCGTGGAACTTGTTTCGAGTGGATTAGTTATGCTGGGAGGAATTCGCGTAACTGGAATGGAACCGGAACTTGATTAGAACTTCTTTTGGAACTTATAACTGGTAAGAACTTTGGAGCTATTTTGGAACTTATAACTAGGTTTAGAACTTGGGAACTCTTTGGAACTGGTAAGATAATAATACTAATAAACCTGGAACTGGAACGTATAAGCGTTTGTTTCTGTTTGGGCTTCGTTGGGAAGGGTATAACTGTCTGTCTGTGAGAATGAGAATTAAATCTGGAAATTCATTTTAAGTTTCCTGTAGCTTGACCACTGGTCAAGATGACTAAAATTCACTATCAACTAAATGTTGGAGTTGCCAATTTATCTTTTGTAATCCCTATTGATATAACGTGTATCTTTGGTTCCGACTGACCATTGGTCAGTCCGATCCTCATTTTGCAACTTCTGTGCTTTGGCACTGAAGTAGGTCATGTGGGGGCTCAAACCAAACGCCTTAAGGCGGGTAACATTTTGGTGTTGACCTGACCACTGGTCAATATCTCTTGACCAGTGGTCATTCCACTTTTTCTCATGATATGCAACTTTTCTGACTTTCTCCTTTTGTCTCTTGATTGTTTTGAGGGTCCTGGCCTTTGGTCAACCTCATTTGACCACTGTCCAAGGTGACTGAAATTCATTATAAAATAAATTTAGGAGTTGCTAATTGATATTTTGTAATCCCTAATGTTATAACATGTGTCTTTGGTTATGGTTGACCATTGGTCAGTCCGGTCAACTTTTTGTAACTTCTTTGCTTTGGCACTTAAGTAGGTCATATGGGGTATCAAACCAAGCGCCTTGAGACGGGTAACATATTGGTGTTGACCACTGGTCAAGATCTCTTGACCAGTGGGCAATCCATTTTTTCTCGCTATATGTAACGTTTCTGACCTTTTCTTTTTGTCTCATGGTTGTTTTAGGCGTCCCTGACCTTTCGTCAAACCCATTTGACCACTGGTCAATTTTTGAATTTTTTGACTTTATTGCTTCTTTTTGTCTTTGGGACCCTTGCGTTTTTTATATGAACGGTTTTAAAGTTGGAACCGTTTGGAACTGGAACTGTTAAGGAAACCTAATCCCACCTTGGAACTGGAACTGTGGAACCGGTTCCACACTTTAACTAATACGTAACATCCCTATAACGGACTACAGGAAATGGGCGGGACGATGTTCTGTGATGTCAGCAGAGCGCGGAAGGGGCGTGACCACTCATAATGGATGCGGGTCACGTGGGTGAAAAACGTTGAAGTGTGACGCTGTTGCGAAATTTTCCTTTTTTGAAGAAGTTTGACCCAAGGTTAGTAGAGTGACTAAGGTTGACTCATAAAAAGTAAACAACCTGTGATGTCACTACGTGTCCAGACCGATTGCGCTCCGGTACACTTCACTAAACTTTCACTTCTACTACTAACCTTGGGATTGTACCCGGAGCGACACCGGTCTGGACACGTAGTGACTGACGTCACAGGTTGTTGTTGTTTACTTTTTATGAGCCAGTCACTCTACTAACCTTGAGTTTGACCGGTTTGAGCGTCGCTTCGTCTCAAAACGTAGCTGCATATCATATGGTTCAAAATACAGATAGCAAGTACGAATCTAGTTATAGGCTGCTGCCACACTAACGTCTTAAAGACGCCAAAGTCGTTAAGATCTTTATCAAGAGACTGAGGCTCAACTCCATGCTTTCTCCCCTACCTTGAGGACATTTTTACAACTTAAGCTTCTTCAAGACGGTAGTGTGGCAGCAGCCTTAGCCGTGGTATAAAACAAAAGACAGAGGTCGCTCACCGAACATGCGCTGCCTGCCGTAGTTGTCCGCATTGTCCGCCAGGTAGGATAGCGTGGCCGAGTCCGCCAGGGTGATGGCGGGGGCAGAAAAGAACTCTCCCAGGATGATGAGCAGCGCCAGCAGGAAGAAGACCTCCTGCACGTCCTCCCACTTGTAGACGATGGAGCTGAAGCGGGGGCTCACGAAGGACGTGTGACCCTCCTGGTTGAAGTTCAGCGTGTACTCCACCGAGTTGGGGGACTTGCCCACCACGTACGGAGGGGGAATCTCAGGGGGATTCGGCTGCTGTTGGATAGATAAATACTTATAGTCTAGCGTGGCTCTTGAGCAGGGCTGAAGCTTTGAATACATCAGACTTAAATGCAGGGTGCAGGGCCGTAATCATAGACTTGTTATGTAATTTTTAGATAACTTGCACATAGGATTTTAAGGGGGTCCGGGACACGAAAATCGTTAGATTTTCAAAAAAAAATTTTTGCTTTTAAAATGTAAACTAGTTTTTTCCTGCTTAAAATGATTCTTTTATTATGTTTCTATCATAAATAGAACCAGAGATACAATCCTTTGTTGCCGGCTGCTTTGGTAGTCTAGCATTATATCGCTACCACCACGCCAGAAACACGAATCTTTTTTGAAATGCAGGCGAAAGCCTAGAAGCTGGTTGGGTTGGCGCTGTTTGGCTACACTGCTTTCCCGCCAAAAAAATTTTACCTTTTGGTGTGTTTTCTTCTTGCCGGTGTTTCTGATGTATTTTCGACTAGTCCATGAATAGAGTTAATTTCTCGATTCCAACAACATGAGACAAAAAGCGATTTGGAGCTAGGTTCCTCAATTCAGCTTGCTCAATTGGCAGGCGATTCAAAATGAATCGTTTCATTTACTCATTCGTTCTTTTATAGGCTGCTTTCCTCACGTGGTCTTTAAAGTTAATACCGCCTTACTCTTAAATGTTCGATCCTTCACTTAATGCAAACAAAATACAAAGTTGAAAATTCATAGAAATATACTTGAAGCGCGATCATTCCCTAAAGGATTCGAAACCAAACCCTTCAAACCAAATATTAAACTCTTCTTGGAAAGCCGACGTGATTCTTTACACCAATCAAATTGAAGATGAGTAAATGAGACAATCTCTGGATTGAACCACCAGTATTTTATGATCTCGATTTTTTTTTGATATCGTAAACGCGCAACTCTTATCATAAGCGCGGTGGCATCAAGATGTAATTGGCCGCCAACCATGTCAATTGGGTTGCCGATTGCTGCTCACTTTGGACTGATTACTGCTCACTTGGCGACTGACAACTATCTCTAGGTTGGAGCCAATTTTCGAATGCAGATTCGTGTTTCTGGCGTGGTGGTAACGATATGTTCTGCATTCAAATCCGTTTTTCTCTATGATGCGTTTTTTCACTGTTTCTCATCTTTAAATTGATATAAGTCAAGAACAGTTCAAGATAGAGAGTTGAAATTTGAAACACATGCTATTCATACATTTTACTTTAATTGTGATTCAGCAAATTAAAAAAATTTGTTTAGTTTTTAAAATATGAATTTTTAAAAAAAGGTAACTTAAAAATTTCAAGAATTTTTTACATAATTGTTTATATTTTTCAAAATTATCAATATTTCTTAAAATGCTGAATCCTAAATAAAGATAATATGTTTCTGTTTGATTTAGTGAAAAAATTTTGAAAATTGATTAATAATATTTTGACTTATATCAATTTTAAGCTACCCCTCTTTTTTGACAAAAATGGAATTTAAAATTTTTCAAAATTTTTCTGAAAAGTTTTGAGGAGTGAATTTTACAATGAAACCGATGTTTTATCTTTACAAAAAATTTCAAAATTTTAAACTTATAAATAAAAATTTTTTTCTGACGTGTCCCGGACCCCCTTAATTTTTGTTGCTCGAAATGTCGAAAATTGGGGAAACAATGTGAAACCCAAGTAAAATGGTGGGGCTGGGGATCCTCCCTTTGAAAACTTTTGGAAATTTACCCATAAAAACAGTGTTTCAGCTCATTTTGAAACACTTTAGATTACATCCAAAGAGCACCCGGCAAAATTTTTGAGGAAAAAGAATATGCAATATAACTAATAAATGACAAATTGAGGAGAAAAATTCCTCCAGATTTCTCCTCCAGAAAAATTTTGGAATTTCGCCCTTAAAAGTGGTGTTTTAACTCATTTTGTGAGACACTTTAGTTTAGTTACATCAAAGAGGACCATTCCTTGCAAATCACAAAAGTTTCAAGTAAAAAACCGTGCTTAAAAGATTTTAAAACTTCGAGGGGGTTTAGGGGTCCTCCTCCAGAAAAATTTTGTAATTTCCACCCTTAAAAATAGGGTTCTGACTCATTTTGATTTCTGAGACCCTATGGGTTTCACCCGAACAAAGACTGTTCCTTATAATCTCTTCATGGGAAATATCAGCATAAAAAGTTCATGCCAAAATTTCGGGGAGGGGTTTGAACCCCTGAACCCCCCTTGGGTACGGCCCTACTGAAAGATGTTGGTAATGTCCAATCCACCCAATATTGGTGGATCGCCTCACCAAGACCCTCTGTATACAAGGCCTCCCAACTCCGGACGATGACGTCAAACATGAGGGAAATCGATGAATTTGCCATGTTAAGTCTATGGAGTGACGGCAAAGATGAGGGAAAGTGATGACGTTGCACGGTCGAGTTGTCAGGCCTTGTATATATATAGAGGGTCTTGGCATCACTCACCGCCCGTTCATTCTCCCTCCTCTTCTTCCCTCCTCCACTCCATCCCTCCTCCTCCTCCAAATCGCCGAGATCGTCAATGACGGGTTCCTCAGACTCGTTCCCGTGCGACCGCTCGAAAGCAGCCATCTGCTCCATCAGCAATTCCTCCTGCTGCTGCGGAGAGGAGATCTCGTAGTCGTCGTAGTAGGCCGAGGCCGAGCGCCGTTCCCGCCGCTGCATGACGGGGGCCGGCGAGTTTTTGTCCGGCACGTAGAGCACGTGGTGGGTGGCGTTGAAGACCACGCAGGAGGAAGCCGGGGGCTGGATGAAGGCCAGCGCCAGGGTGAACACGATCCACGACAGCAGGGAGAAGAGGAGCATTATCTTGCCTGTATTGGGGAGAGATTGAGTTAGTGTTAGTCAGTCCAAGGCTTACTATAGATACTACTACAGGCTGACCGAGATGCGGAAATCTTTAAAATGTAGATGGCAATAGTTAACATCTAGCAAAGCAAATCCACAGAGTTGAAGGCGGGGCTTAATGGCTTTATGGCCAACAGTCAGCAGTTTCGTCTTGAAAACACGCCTTTCCTTATTTGTCAGTGTGTTTATATCCTATTGGTTAGGACGTTTTAACGATTTGGGGCGATCCTAGCGGGAAAAGTTGTCAAACGTTTTAAATAATTCAAAACTCGGTCAGCCTGTAGTACCTAGTATCTAGTAAGCCGTGGTCAAACAACAGTAAATGAGTAAAAGTTACATTTATATTTAAAAGTATTTCCAATTTCCAACTATGTACTCTGACTACAAGGTACAAACATTCAAGATCAAATCCGACCAGCCCTACCATAAATGCAAGCCCCATCTGGGCCACTGCATTTTACTCCCACATAAAAGAAATGAAAAACAAACTACTTAGAATAATAACTAAGCATTCTACCACTGGTGAAGTGGAGATTCGCTAACCTTAAAACTCGTGATAGCATCTCCCTAACTGGAAAAAGACAAAAGAAAAAACAAAACTTGCGAGAAAAGACAAACTTGGATCTCCCAGCGATGATTTTAGAGAAGAAAGATAGACAATAGTTCAGCCTTGGAATAATACAAACCCCAAACTCACCCTTTCTGAACCTATCAGCCATGGATCCCCAGAACGGCGCTGCGAGGAACTCCACAAAAGGCCTGACTCCGATAAGCAGCCCACTCTGAGTCGGGTTCATGCCCATCTGTTTGAAGTAGACGGCTAGCAGAGGGAAGAGAGATCCGAAAGCCGAGAAGAAGAAGAAATAGAAAGTCTTGGCGATCAGAAGGTCCTGGTTGAGAGAGGTGCACAGGTTGTCAATCAGGTCCCCTCCTCTCCTCGGTAGTTGTTGCTGCTGCTGATGTTGCTGCTGTTGTTGTTGTTGCAGCTGACCCGGAGGTGGGGGCGCCACCGGCGCTGGGTCCTTTATCTCCACCATCGTCAGCAAGCTGGTGCTGCAGGAAAGGAAGATGCAGGTTTTGGGGTTTTATGGCACAAGACTCACAGCAGAACATTTTTCGCAAGACACAAGACAGTTATTTTAAGTCGGTAGAAGCCTTTGTCAGACGTACTCTATACATCGTTGGTAAAATTGTTAAAGGCACTGTCTAAATCCACGAAAGTAACAACTCAACTCTAACGAATTTCGCTAATTTAGCATAGGTCAACTTTAGTGGATTTAGAGATTTAGACACTTCGATTGTAAAAATGTCATGGTTTTAAAATTATAAGTGGGATAAAAGATGATGAATATGATATAACTTCTTATAGATTTAAATTTCAAGGCTTAAAAACATGATTTCTCTGGGCATTAAAAATTGGACAATCACAGATGATATGCTTGACTGAAAATACGATCCAACAATGAGAACATTGGGCAGCCTTATGTAGGTTTTTAAAAGGTGCTGTTGAATTAAGTATGGACATTTATGGACCACCTTGTCATTCTTCGGAAGGCGGATGAGAACTGCGAATCTTGTATTGTGAAAGGCACGTTTCTGCAGTTCTCAGTCAGCTGCCTTCCGAAGAAGAACAAGTTGTAGGATCACCGAGAGCCAACCCGGGAGGCCAAAGCTGTGAAGCCCCCCCTAGTGGCAAACTAGTAGTAATTCCTTTAGGGAGTTACATTAGCATACATTGTTAATTTCTAAAGTACCGCCTCCACGCTACTCCTTTAAATGTAGTTTGTAGGTATGTGGGTGCATGATGAGTTCAAAGCACAAAAGGGGAGATAACTTTAGTATAAGACTTAATTTAGCATCTATTAATGACGTCACATTATTTTCTCAAATTTTTTTAGCATCAAGCTACACTGAACTCAGTCGTGACACTTTGTGGCACGCTTGCCGTGGCCCGTGAGTTGTCCTGTTGTCCATCCCTGGCTTGTTCACAGGGCTAAGAAAAATGTAAATTAATATTCCACAATAACGTCTTTTCTATTTTTAAGTGTTCTTTTTCTTAAGGTTACCTTTCTGCAAAGGATTTAATATCAATACTCAAGGAAGAAGGGAAGGATGAAATTATGATTTGCCACCCCCATACTAAACTATTTAAATTACCTCAAACTGTATCTTTTATAGGCGTCTTTATCTAATACCCAGAATAAAATTGTTCTACAAGTTTTTAAACGAATATTATCCAATGACTAACTCAATATACGCAATAACTTAATTTGGTATAAGGCAAGTTATTAAGGTAACCTTTTTTAATTTATTGCGTTTTGTTACTAAACTCTGATAATAAGAAATTCGTCTAGTTTAAGACCTCAAGGTTTACCACCATTGGTTAAATATAGCTTTTTGAGTTAAATGTTAAAGTTTAGTCCCAAGCAAAGATGTGGAATCCTCGATCCTCTCCCAGAAAGGTTTTTAAATTTGCCCTAAAAAGTAGTATTGAACTCATTTTTGGACATAGGGGCCACTCTGGTGACACCCAAACAGAACCGCACCTTTTGCGGTGTAAAATTTTCAACGAAAAAAAAAATAAACGGGTTTAAAAATCAGCGGTTTTGTTACTCAACTCTGATGTTAATCAACTTTCTCTACAACTGAAAAAAATAATAATTTCTCTTCAGGTACAGAGAAGTAGAGTATAAACTTTTCCAATAAGAAAAAGCTCAATTAGCTTTGAAGTTTAAAATTAGTGCACAGCTTGCAAAGTTTTTCATGCAGAAAATTAATTGTATACTTCTCTCAGCGGAGTTTATAACTATTTTCCACAAGATTGGTTAAATGTAAGTATTATTTGAGATGAATGTCAATATTGAGTCCCAAGCAAAGATGTAGAATCTTTATCTTGGGGATCCTCTCCTAGAAATGTTTTGAAACTTGCTCCTAGAAGTGGTGTTAAACTCCTTTTTTATCATCAATATCACATATGGGACATCATATTCATATTATATATACCTCTTAGGTGACACTTTAAGAGAACCGCATCTTGTGTGAAGCCCCGCAAAATTTTTAATGAAAAAAAAAGTAAATAAATATAGTCGTGAAAATTTTGGGAAGACTGAACCCTCCCCCCTTGGATATGGCTTTCATTTGTAATTTTGACTTTCTTTAAATTACGAAAACCTTCGTCCTTAAGGTGAAAAACCTGGTATAGATATAATAAGGAAATGTTTATATTTATTTTCTGTAGTTAAGTTTAAAGTTGGTTCCGGGAAATAAAATTATTATTATCGAGGAATCACTGCATTTCGAAGCTTACTAACAATGTTATTTAGAAGCTAGCTTTGTGGAGCATGTGACTAAAAAAATTTGAGAATCACAGGTATGGGTATGGAAGAATTTTATGCAAAATCCTGAGAAACATCGATACTACATAAAAATTAATCAAGGACAACTTTATATAAAACTTCTCAAAAACCTCGGTAAGTTGAATAAGCATTTTTCTTTTGGCATTAGGAAGAATTTTGACCTTTACCATCTCGTAACCTAAACAGGAAATTTTGTTTGTTCTCCCTTCAACTTTGAGAAAACTGGAGTGTATTGAATAATTAAGTGCGAGTGCGTGTGTGTTTTATCGGTTTGTGTCCTTAATATGATCTTTTAAGAAGTTCAAGAGCAGTGCAAAATGACTTTGAATATATTGTGACATTTAAACTTCACATTTAAAAATGTTGCATTATTTGAAGAAGGAGCTCATTGATACTGACTCTTATAAAAAGGTAGGCATTATTTCCTCAAAGAGAATTTTTTTGCAAAGATTTTTTTAGTACTTGAAATCAAATGTAGTCAAGTTTGAAGTCATACCTTTACCTATATGCACGATTATGGACTAGTATTAATTCTTCTGTACGTTCTTAAATATATAAATGATTTTAACATTTTCTCCATAGTCTTGTATCCTTTCTTATATAGCCTCTGTACATAAAAACACTGGAAATAATCTGTGAACATATTGGTTGCACTCTTTTAAATGTCATTTAAGTATGCAAGGAATTGTTTTCCCTAAAACTCTGCTTTTCAATTTAAAATTAAAACAGCAGGTTAGAAATACAGGCAGAAATTTTCCCTTCGAATTTTTTTACAGAGAGGCTAAAATTTTGTGCCTCCTAAAATAATCAAATGAAAATAAATACCTGACATCAAGACTTCTCTATCCTCTGAAGGTGATTTCTTGCCATGCAGCTGTTCGGAGCGGAAGGATACAGAGATGTTACCTATGTGTCAACAGGCAAAGGTATAGTTCACCAGTCCGCAAAAGATATCCACCCAAACTCGACTTTGGAATATTTGAGATGTGATGAATGAAGATGGAGTTGTTGAAGATTTTCATCCGATCGCTTCGGCCCGGGTCGGAAATACTCGAGTGGTTTTATGGATTGATCTGTCCGAAAAATCGATTGCTGTGAGAAAAGAAATATGTAGCCCCTCAATGGAGCGCTCTCTGACGGGCAAGTAGCGCACTACTAACGAATATTGATTTGTTGTGAGGAGGGTAGCAGGTATGAATAGGACGTGTCAGAGATCTTCTGAGTTAGTCCGATTTGGCTTTGCATTGTCACAGGCCGGTGGCTCAATTTGTCCCATTGCAGGGACTCTACCTACAATGGTACTTGTGCAGCCCAGCAGGGGCTGCTATAAGGGAGGGCACTTTAAATAAACAAAATGGAACTTTTTTTCCATGCAATCTCTCTAGATTCCTCCATGAAATTTATTTTTCCCACCCTCCCATATTTGATAAACAGTGTAAGTGAAACAATGTTTCTGAACTTATAATCGCCAACTGAACCTTGTAAATGTCTTTTAAGAATGCAGTTTTTCTGTCTGGAGAGTGTGGGTCCAAAATTTACATTCTTTATTTTATTTTTCAGTCCAAGTGGGGAACACTTTCCAGAGTGTCCACCCTCTTGAATCTACGCTTGGTGCAGCCCAGATTAGCCCAACACAGGGGTGCAGAAAATGTTTCAGGGTCCAAAATTTCCCCAGAACACATTTTTCTCTCCAAAATTTCCCCCAAAATGAGATTCCATTTAAAAAAAGTAGTTTTTTTTAATTAGTAAACTTCTTTCAGATTCAATAATTTTCACATAATCTATAGATTTAAATTTTAATGATCTCCTTTTTAGTCTTTCTTACACACTTATAGCTCAGAAGTGCCTCTTTTCTTAAAATATGAAAAACTTTCTATTTTTTCTCAAATTTAAGCTAAATGTAAACTTCTCCTTTATTAGCTCAACTTTTCAGAAAAGTACATCAGTGTGATTTAACAAGAACATAATTATCGTGAAAATTACCCATCCTACCACGAATACGTTGTTTTTTCTGCATACCAATCGGAAAGCAAGGAAAAGCCAACTTTCAGGTATTCACCTAGAAAACTAGGATTTTTAGCGCAATTCCGTAGTTTCCCGCTCAGCAGTTTTCACCTGATTTCCGTAGAACTTGGAGGTTATAATGCAGTCACTACCCAAAATATTTGTTAGTCAGCTAATGATTATTGGATTTTTTTAGTTTTTCTTTCCATCTTGGGCAAAATTTCCCCAGAGCTGCTTGAATTTCCCCCGAACCTCGTAGTCCAGTAACTTGGTGTCAAAAAAAGGGTGTTTCAGGAAAAAAATACAGAAGTTTTTTTTCTCACCGGTTTTATATGTTTTCGAGGGTGCTGAATCCGAACCTGAACTTTGCATACAAAGTTTCGAATGGCATTTTGGTGAAAATTCGAAAAAACCCTGAAATTTCACCTCATTTTTTGGTTTTTTGTTTGTAGAACGGAACATATGGATTTCTCATGAAACTGTTAAATACAAAAAATAAAGATAATAAAACAAGCTAAAAATTGTCAATTACAACTTTTTTGTCAGACTAATAGTTCGGCCGCTAGAGCGCGTTGAAAATAGGGCAAAATTTGCGCCTGCGGGGAAAAATCCAGAAAATCGAACTTTCATCTAATAAATAATGTATCTTTTTAAATAAGATACTTTTAAAACTAGTTTTATAATGTTTTACATGAAATAAACCATCTATTTACTCTATTAATTAGTACTTAAATTCATTTTCCTCAGCAATTTTCCTTAAGAACGCAGTTTCAATAGAAGATAATAGTGTAATGATGATAAGTAAGTCGCTTGTTGAAGAAAACATACAGAAGTTTTTTCTCAACGGTCTTATATGTTTTCGAGGGTGCTGAATCCAAATCTGAACTTTGCATACAAAATTTCGAATGGCATTTTGGTGAAAATTCAAAAAAACGCTAAAATTTCACCCCATTTTTTGGTTTCTTGCTTGTAGAACGGAAAGTATGGGTTTCTCGTGAAAATGTTAGGAGTAAAAAATAAAGACGATAAATCAAGCTACAAAATTGTCTTGTACAATTATTTTGTCCGACTAATAGTTTGGCCTATAGAGCGCGTTGAAAATAGGGCAAAATTCACCCTGGCGGCAGAAAAATCGAGAAAATGACCCATATATTCCTAAAAAAGTCATATTTTGATTTAGATAACTAAGAAAAACTACTTTTATTATTTCTTACATGATATAACCCCATTCCCGAATGGAGAAAACCATTATGTTCATCACTTGAATATATTAGGCTAATTTTCTGTGACCATGGTATTTTATATTATAATCAAGTTATACTTAATTTCAACCCTAACAAATCAATTGGAACATACGTTCCTGGGTGTAGAAACTTATAAATATTATAATTGTAAGTCAAGAAGTTATTGTGAATTTTGGTATCATTACTAATAACACTGGGCAACAATTTTTGACAAAGTTCGTGTAAAAATGATGAAAATAGTAAATTCCTACTGAATTTGACCTTCTGAACCCGAATATCACCTTAAAAAATCGGTTTGGTTCGAGTTTTGGCGATACAAGGGGGGTCTTATTTAGCGTAATTAATGCTGAAATGCCACTGTTTTTTAAGAATATTTTAATATAAAATACTCTATTACCCATTTAATTGCGCAATATTTTATCTGAGATGTTCTCTAACATATACACATTCATAAAATAATAAAAAAAATAATATTTGGTGAAAAATTTGTCGATAAGAGTCGCCAGGTGGTCGACAAAGTTAAGAGATGTTTTCATAAGAATTATTTCTATACATTCATGAAATAATAAAACTAATAATACATTAACATCTACCTCTTGATGTTAACGAGTGGCGTTTGTTCCTAGATTCCTCTAAATTGAGTCTAAAGATGGTATTTCTCCACAATGGAAATAAGCTCCCTTCCATTTCCATTGCATTTGCTGCTCATATGAAAGAGACATACGGACACATGCAGTTACCCAGTTACCTCTTCATTGAACTGAGTACGCAAAATATGAATGGGGTGTCTGTGCCGACTTGAAAGTAGTGGCGTTATTGATGGGCTTCAGCTTCAACAGGGATTCACAAAATATTGCTGCTTCCTTTATGAATGGAACAGTCGTACAACAGAATTACACAACATCCAAAAAGACTGGCTTCCCAGGATATGTTTGAAACAAGGAATAATGAATGTCAAGAACTCTCTTCTTATTCCTCAAGAGAAAAATAATCTTACCTGCTTTACACATTAAATTGGGCATTGTAAAGCAATTGATTAAAGCGATGGATAAGACTAAGCCAGCTTTCATTTACTTGCGCGAAAAATTTCACCGTCTGAGTGAGGCAAAAATCAAAGAAGAAATTCTTACAGTTCCTCAGATCAGAGTTATTTTTAAAGATTGAAAATTTGAAAACCTTTTAGACTGCGAAAAACAAGTGTGGGATTCACTCTGTTAAGTTTGTGTTAACTTTCTAGGCAACGCTAGATCGGAGTATTATAAAGAATAAAGATCTTGTTCAGGACATGTTAGCCTTATACCAGAAATTCGGTTGTCGAATGTCTTTAAAGCTGCATTTTTTGGATTCTCACCTTGATTTCTTCCCTTTTAACT
The DNA here is from genome assembly GCA_024610705.1 of Tetragnatha versicolor. Classification (NCBI taxonomy): domain Eukaryota; kingdom Metazoa; phylum Arthropoda; class Arachnida; order Araneae; family Tetragnathidae; genus Tetragnatha; species Tetragnatha versicolor. The sequence goes on from JANDEH010000003.1 coordinate 37,651,705, forward strand.
GTGGAAAATTCAGCGATGAGTATGGTGAACGATTCCACTAAGATATGTCTGAAATAGAGCTACGTTATAACTATGCTTGGGGACTATTGCTGGACCCTTTTTAGAGATGATCCAGATATAGAATACACCCAAAAGAGATAGAGAACTCATCAATCATGATTTGGTAGTACTTCCTTCTGTTATTATAATTTATTTATAAATTATGCAGTGAAAAACTCAAGGTGCAATTTAATGTGTTTTAGGTATTATTTAGAGCAATATCTCAACATTACAAAAAAACCCGAACCAATTTCCAATTTTTATTGCCATATTCGTATTCAGCATGTCGAAATCTATTAGAATTTAACATTTTTATCATTTTTACATTTTCACTGTTGCCCAGTGTAATCATTCCAAGAGTTTTATAATCTACATCAGTGTTTCCCAACCTTTTTCGGTCCATGCCCCACCAAAGCCTTTCTAAATTTTCCATGCCCCCCCGGTGTCAGTGGCATATATAGAAATATATTTTGAGAGGGAGCCAAAATTATTTCTTAGCCCCTCCCTCCTATGTATGTTTAATAAGTCTAATGAAGCTTTTCAGAACATTTTTAGGTAGAATTTGCATGCTAAAGAACTAAATCAAGTTATGAGTAATTAAGTTCTAAGTATCAAGGGGGGTCTGGGGGTCCTCACCCAGAAAATTTTCGGAAATTTGACTCTAGGAAGCAGGTTTTTAACTAGTTTGGTACCCCTAGTTGGGAATTTTTGGATATAAATTTTTAGGTAAAATTTGCATTTTGATATGAACCGAATGTAAAAAAGTTTCAACTATAAGCGTTCTAAAAACAAAGATATCTTGGGTCATCCCCCAGAAAAGGTTTGGAAATTAGACTCTGAAAACAGGGTTTCAACTTGGTTTTGATACATACTGGTCCAGATTTCAGACATACATTCTCAGATAGGATAATAGGATCAGATTTTGATAAACTTCTTTTTAAAATTTTCTCCCTGGATTGGCCCCACCTGGGGGGAAATTTGGTTGAAAATTTTCAAATTGCCCCCTAGAAAAGTATATTGCCCCCCGGTGGGGCGTGCGCCCCACGTTGGGAAACACTGATCTACATAGAACATTAGTTTTCCAGAAAGAAAAATTATTCATAGATTTTATAAGTTTGTGAGCGGGAGAGGATAATATGAAAAGCAATGAATTTAGTAAATAAAAAATTAACTTTTAATGCTTAACAAAAGTTTTCATTGGAAATTGGTGCCTAGGACAAAATGAAACTTGCAACTGGATTTTTCTTTACCTAAAAAACCTGCATTTTTGGGGGGGATTCCTACAGAACATTCATTTAATTAATAATTATTGGGATAAAGTGTAGGATAATATCATGTAGGAAATTATAAAATTAGTTTATTTCTTAGTTATCTAAACCAAAATCTGACTTTTTATGGAATATATGGGTCATTTTCTGGATTTTTCCGCTTCTAGGGTGAATTTTCCCCTTTTTTTAACGCGCTCTAGTGGCCAAACTATTAGTCGGACAAAATAATTGTACATGACAATTTTGTAGCTTGATTTATTGTCTTTATTTTTTACTTTTAACATTTTCACGAGAAACCCATACCTTCCGTTCTACAAGCAAGAAACCAAAAAATGGGGTGAAATTTTAGCGTTTTTTCGGATTTTCACCAAAATGCCATTCGAAATTTTGTATGCAAAGTTCAGATTTGGATTCAGCACCCTCGTAAACATATAAGACCGTTAAGAAAAAAACTTCTGTAGGTTTTCTTCAACAACCGACTTACTTATCATTACACTATTCTTCTATTGAAACTGCGTTCTTAAGGAAAATTGCTGAGGTAAATGCATATAAGTACGAATTAATAGAGTAAATAGATGGTTTATTTTATGTAAAACATTATAAAACTAGTTTTTAAAGTATCTTATTTAAAAAGATACATTATTTAATAGATGAAAGTTCGATTTTCTGGATTTTTCCCCGCAGGCGCAAATTTTGCTCTATTTTCAAAGCGCTCTAGCGGCCGAACTATTAGTCTGACAAAAAAGTTGTACTGACAATTTTTTAGCTTGCTTTATTATCTTTATTTTTTGTATCTAACAGTTTCATGAGAAACCCATATTTTCCGTTCTACAAACAAAAATGAGGTGAAATTTCAGGGTTTTTTCGAATTTTCACCAAAATGCCATTCGAAATTTTGTATGCAAATTTCAGATTCGGATTCAGCACCCTCAAAAACCTATAAAACCGTTGAGAAAAAAACTTCGGTATTTTTTCCTGAAAAAACTACCAAGTTACTGGACTATCGTGCATATTCTGCACCCCTGGCCCAACATGCGACCAGACAATCTCCATTTCGTGTAACTTTAAAATTTCATTAAAGAAATATGGATAAAATCAATCAAGAAAGTTTTATTTGATGGAAAGTTTTATTTTCCAATTTTTATTTCCACACAGGAATGATAATTTGGAATTGCAGTGTGACAAAGCTTAAAATTTGTGGTAAAAATTTCAATATCGAGTTTGATTTGCTTGATATAACAAAAACACAATTGATCATCATTGGTGAATTAATTTAATAAAATGAACCTTAAAAATACAGGTAAAATCTTTGAATCAAGTGAAACAGAAAATATTTTGACCACACACACATATCTCTCTATCTCTCTATATTAAAAAAAAGTAACAGTGACCGCCGCCGCCGCCGCCGCCGCTGTCGCCGCCGCTGATTTTGAAAATTTTATTTTTGAACATTTTGAACTCTAACTACGCAAAAACTATTCAAAGGAATATTATGAAATTTTGACCATTGGTAGACAAATGCATGATAATCATTTTCGTTCCAAAACATAATTAATTAGATAATTAGTTCTGGAGTTAATTAATGTCAAAGTCGAAAATTATTTTTTTCTGCTGCGAGTTCGCCTCCAGCAAAATCTATTTACAGCAGAAACGTGATTTTTTGCATACACATACTCTTAGGCATGAAGTTTTGCACCTCATCGCTCTTTTTTCGAATTTCGAATTAGTTTTTGAGTAATTCAATTTTAAAGTTTCGAAATTTTTGACAATTTTTCGATTTTTTCGTTATAAAATAAAAACTAATCATGATAGAGGTACAATATTTTAGACACATATACAGTTATTTTTTATAAAAATATTGGCGTTTCGTTTTTTAAAAAATTCGAATCAGTTTTAGAATTATTGAGATTCAAAGTTTCAATTTTTTCTTCTCTTTCACTAGGGAAACAGCTTATTTTTATGAGTCTTATTTCTTTAATTTCCGACGATTCACTAGATGTTTACGTGCATATTAAAAATTTAAAGTTTATTAAAGGCTTGTTTTTACTCTAAGTTGGTTGATGATAATTGGTAGACTTGCTTGATATTTTTTTAAAAACATTTCTATTCAATAATTGAAGAAAGAAGAATTGAAGTTAAGAGATGAATATTTTAGAAACAGTTTTATTTTGATATCTTCGAGGGAATGAATGATTCGAATTAAATCATTGATAAACTAGAGAGATAAGTAGCTTCGGTATCAAAGGAGCATTAACTAAGCCGACGAGCCTGGATTGTTGAGATGAAACAAGAGAGCTCTGCTCGCTAAGATCGCGAAGCGATCTTCATAGAACTGCGAAGCAGTTCCGGGGGTTGGTGAGCGATAGCGAGCAGGGGGCAGAGCCCCCTAGTATTAAAAATAAAAAGTAACAGTGACCGCCGCCGCCGCTGATTTTGAAAATTTTAATTTTGAACATTTTGAACTCTAACTACGCAAAAACTATTCAAAGGAATATTATGAAATTTTGACCATTGGTAGACAAATGCATGATAATCATTTTCGTTCCAAAACCTAATTAATTAGATAATTAGTTCTGGAGTTATTTAATGTCAAAGTCGAAAATTATTTTTTTCTGCTGCGAGTTCGCCTCCAGCAAAATCTATTTACAGCAGAAACGTGATTTTTTGCATACACATACTCTTAGGCATGAAGTTTTGCACCTCATCGCTCTTTTTTCGAATTAGTTTTTGAGGAATTCAATTTTAAAGTTTCGAAATTTTTGACAATTTTTCGATTTTTTCGTTATAAAATAAAATCTAATCATAACAGAGGTACAATATTTTAGACACATATACAGTTATTTTTTATAAAAATATTGGCGTTTCGTTTTTAAAAAAATTCGAATCAGTTTTAGAATTATTGAGATTCAAAGTTTCAATTTTTTCTTCTCTTTCTGGTCTTTCACTAGGGAAACAGCTTATTTTTATGAGTCTTATTTCTTTAATTTCCGACGATTCACTAGATGTTTACGTGCATATTAAAAATTTAAAGTTTCTTAAAGGCTTGTTTTTTCTCTAAGTTGGTTGATGATCATTGGTAGACTTGCTTGATATTTTTTTAAAAACATTTCTATTCAAGAAGAAAGAAGAATTGAAGTTAAGAGATGAATATTTTAGAAACCGTTTTATTTTGATATCTTCGAGGGAATGAATGATTCGAATTAAATCATTGATAAACTAGAGAGATGAGTAGCTTCGGTATCAAAGGAGCATTAACTAAGCCGACGAGCCTGGATTGTTGAGATGAAACAAGCGAGCTCTGATGCTCGCTAAGATCGCGAAGCGATCTTCAAAGAACTGCGAAGCAGTTCCGGGGGTTGGTGAGCGATAGCGAGCAGGGGGCAGAGCCCCCTAGTTCGGTAAAAAAATAATTCAATTTTAAAAAAGACAAAAAATCTCCAAATTTTAAGGAATTTTAGTACCGGCATGTCATACACATATTAAGGCTATATTTTAGTGCTGTTTACGAATGTCAGGCCAACTTACCAAAATTTTTAAATTTGTTGAAAATTAATTTTTTTGAAAAAACTTGACGTTTTTAAAATTTCGAAATGGGACGATTCGGCGCGGCTGTTTGGGCGCCGCGCCGGCCCGTTTCGGCGCGAGACAAAAATTTTTTTCTTCTATTTTTTAGAAGCATTATGAAAGTTCTATTTACTTTCATTTTATTTCTGGCGCCGAAACGGCCAGCGCCGAATAGTAATAGACCGTTAAAATTTAGTTATTTTTAGATGATTTTTTTCACCGAATATTGTCAATATATTTTCTGTTTCACTTGATTGAAAGATTTTACCTGTATTTTTAAGGTTCATTTTATTAAATTAACTGATGATTTAATAACTACAAATATAATGAGTCATTCCAGGTTAAATTGACTAAGGTTTTGGGCTACCCGAATTTTTCAAATTTCTATCAAAAATTGATTCAGTTGTCTTACCAAAAAATCTGAAATATTTAGGCCGAAAATTTTGAGAATTTTTCGAAAAGACGACCATCGCTCCATAAATTCACAATCACATACCTTTAGTGACATTTCAAAGCTAATTAAACATAGAAAGTGGTTATAAGGAGAAAATGACCTAAAAGTAAGATTTTAGTAGCTACTAGCGGATATGCCCGGCCTTGCACGGGTGGAGTGTATAATTTATTTTTTTAAGTTTTCTTAAAATATAATTATAAATTTGTAAATAAGCAAAATTACCAATCATCCTAGTACCCCAGGTCCCTTTTTCCTATCCCAATGTTCCCGGTAATTTTCAAATCCCGGTGTTCTCGGTAATTTTGCCTATCCCGATGTTCCCGGTAATTTTCCTATCCCAATCTTCCCGGTAATTTTAATATCCCGGTGTTCCCTGTAATTTTTTACCTCTCGATGATCCCGTTAATTTTTCCTTTCCCGGTGTTCCTGGTATTTTCAAATCCTGATGTTTCCGGCAATTTTTTATATTCCGGTATTCCCGGTGTCTTTATGGTAATTTTCCTATCCCGGCGTTCTCGATATATTTTTATAACCCAGTAATTTTTCCTATTCGGATGTTCCCGCTAATTTTATAATCTTTGTGTTCCCGATACTTTTTTCAATCCCTGTTATATATGGAGGGCTCAGAATTAAAGACGACCAAGTCCACTTTTTGTCATTTTTGAGTTAGCAACGCTATAACATGCACCAACTATGTAAAATTTCAGTGCAATAATGAACCAAGTCCTAGTTCTGATAATATCCGCTTGGTAGCAGAAAGTTCTGTTGCGTTAACATGTAATTTCCTATGAAGCTTTAACTTTAAACGTCTGTAGCTCAAAAGTAGCTAAAGTGGACTTGGTCCATTTCTATTCTGAACCCTCCATATGTGTTCCTGTTTATTTTTCTGTTTCAAATTTAAAGGATTATAAAAAGTCTAGTTAATTGATAAGCCTAGTGAACAAAATATCAAATTTGAAACTACAATAAAAAAATCTTGTAAATTGAAAAGTCTAGTGAACCGTCTCATTTGAAACAATGTTTTATTTTTAAAACTCTGGTTCCATGAAAAAATAATTTACAATTTTCCATAAATATTTATATTTTAATAGAAAATATCTTAAAATAAAAGAAAATAATGTTTGTAAATAAAGTAATCGAATTTATTTTGGTGTTTTCATAGCTTATATCCTTTTTAAATGGACAATTATAGAAATTTTCAAGTTAAAATATTTAATTTTTAAAGGTTTTCATCTCGTTAACAATAGTGAGTCGAGCAGATCTACTCTGGTAGAGAAATGGAGAAATAAGCGTTTTTGGCTATAAATTCGCTAATTACTCGTAATTATTCGATTTTCGAGCTTGGAAAACTTGACAGTGACAATCGACACCTCGAGATACGTCTATGTACCGAGTTTTGACCACGCCTTCGGCGTGGTTTAGGAGGAGATGTGTCCTCCACCCACATACATAGCCACAAACGTTTTTAGTTATATACTAGCGGATATGCCCGGCCTTGCACGGGTGGAGTGTATAATTTTTCTTAAAATTAAATTTTTTCAAAATACATTTATAATTTTTAAATCAGCAATTACCAATCATCCCGGTATCCCAGACGCCCTTTTCCTATCCCGGTGTTCCTGGTAATATTTCATATCCGGTGTTCCCGGTAATTTTTCATATCCGGTGTTCCCAGTAATTTTCCTATCCCGATGTTCCCGATAATTTTCCTATCCCGATGTTCCCGATTATTTTCCTATCCCGATGATCGAGGTAATTTTCATGTCCCGGTAATCCCGGTAATTTTCCTATCCCGATGTTCCCGATAATTTTCCTATCCCGATGTTCCCGATAATTTTCCTTTCCCGATGATCGAGGTAATTTTTATGTCCAGGTAATCCGGGTACTTTTTTCCTATCCCGATGTTCCCGGTAATTTTTCTTTTCCCGGTGTTCTTGGCAATGTTTCCTAGTAAATTAATGAGTCTAGTGAACAAACATAACAGATTTGAAACAATAATAAAATATCTAGTAAACTGAAAAGTCTAGTGAACCGTCTCATTTTAAAAAATAAAAATATGCATGAAAAAATTTACATTTTCCATTAATATTTTTATTTTAAAGGAAAATATCTTAAAATAGGGGAAACTAACGTTCCAAAATTAATTATTTGAATTTATTTTGGTGTTTTTACAACTGATTTAGTTTTTAAATGGACAGTTATCGAGTTTTTCCTGTTACCCTGTTAAAATATTTAATTTTTGAAGGTTTTCATCTCGTTAACAATAGTGAGTCGAGCAGATCTACTCTGGTAGAGAAATGGAGAAATAAGCGTAATTATTCGATTTTCGAGCTTTGAAAACTTGACAGTGACAATCGACACCTCGAGATACGTCTATGCACCGAGTTTTGACCACGCCTTCGGCGTGGTTTAGGAGGAGATGTGTCCTCCACCCAGTCACATACCCACAAACGTTTTTAGTAATATACTAGCGGATATGCCCGGCCTTGCACGGGTGGAGTGTATAATTTTTTAAAATTAAATTTTCTCAAAATACATTTATAATTTTATAAATCAGCAATTACCAATCATCCCCCGGTATCCCAGACGCCTTTTTCCTATCCCGGTGTTCCCGGTGATTTTTCCTCTCCCGATGTTCCCGGTGATTTTCCTATCCCGATGTTCCCCATAATTTTAATATCCCGATGTTCGAGATAATTTTTATGTCCCGGTAATCCCGGTATTTTTTCCTATCCCGATGTTTCCCGGTAATTTTTCTTTTCCCGGTGTTCTTGGCAATGTTTCCTAGTAAATTAATGAGTGTGGTGAACAAAAATAACAAATTTGAATCAATAATAAAAGATCTAGTAAATTGAAAAGTCTAGTGAACCGCCTCATTTGAAACAATGTTTTATTTTTAAGTCGTTTTCCATGAAAAAAAATTTACACTTTTCCATAAATATTTAAATTTTAAAGAAAAATATCTTAAAATAGGGGAAAGTAACGTTTCAAAATTAATTATTTGAATTTATTTTGGTGTTTTTACAACTGATATAGTTTTTAAATGGACAATTATCGAGTTTTTCCTGTTAAAATATTTAAATTTTGAAGGTTTTCATCTCGTTAACAATAGTGAGTCGAGCAGATCTACTCTGGTAGAGAAATGGAGAAATAAGCATTTTTGGCTATAAATTCGTTAATTACTCGTAATTATTCGATTTTCGAGCTTGGAAAACTTGACAGTGACAATCGACACCTCGAGATACGTCTATGTACCGAGTTTTGACCACGCCTTCGGCGTGGTTTTGGAGGAGATGTGTCCTCCACCCACATATTGGGTTGTCCCATAAGTTCTGTTACTTTTTACGAAGTTTTGTCTTTGAAAATGTTTTATGAAAAACTGATGATAGGTGGAGATTTCAAATAAAAGGGATTTTGATATATGTATATTTATGAACATAATGTGTGATTTTGGTAGTTCTCGGGATATTATTTCTTTTCAAAATGGCGGTTTGAAAAAAAGACCAAAAACGACGATTTTCGCGTAATTTTTTACTTTTGTTTAAAAAACTAGGAAGAACGCATAATTCCTGGCTAAAAAAAGTTTTACTGTATATTTGAAATGTTTAGATTACGATGTCATAGTTTCAAGATGATTCGATAAGTTTAAGGTTGGAAATTTTGGCTTTAAAACTTCATATATTGGCAATTTCACGTGTTTTTTAAAGCACGCCTATTGTTTTTCTAAGCAGCTGGTATGAAGTAATTAAAGGCAGGTGTTTTTTGAACCGTAATGCTTGTTAATGCATTGAATTGATGCCATCAATGCATTGAAAGTACCTTTTCATTCAATTGATTTATTTCTAATTGCCAAGGAGTTGTTTTTATTGTAATGTTTTCGTATGAAGCGAAGAAAATTGCTCTGTTCGCTGAGCGTAAGTTCAGCGAAGCGAGTGTAATTGTGATAAGCTAAAACGTTGCGCGCTTGCATTGTGCGCACTATTTTCTGAGCTTAAGTTCAGATATAATATAATATACTGCATATTTTGAATACTTGGGTCTTTCCTAAGCTTTTTTATTGTTTTTGATGCTTTTTTTTCGTAAAAATTTCTTTGAAATGACTAACATTATAGAGGTAAGTTTTTGCAATAGATGTTATGTTTGGGACCAAAATTTCCTAAGTTAAACTTATCGAATTTTCTTGAGACTATGACATCTTAAACTAAACATTTCAAATATATAGTAAAACTTTTTTTAGCCCTGAATTATGCGTTCTTCCTAGTTTTTTAAACAAAAGAAAAAAATTACGTGAAAATCGTCGTTTGTGGTCTTTTTTTCAAACCACCATTTTGAAAAGAAATAATATCACGAGAACTACCAAAATCCCACATTATGTTCATAAATATACATATATCAAAATCCTCTTTGTTTGAAATCTCAACCTATTACCAGTTTTTCATAAAAAATTTTCAAACACGAAACTTTGCAAAAAGTAACAGAACTTATGGGACAACCCAATACATAGCCACAAACGTTTTTAGTTATATACTAGCGGATATGCCCGGCCTTGCACGGGTGGAGTGTATAATTTTTTTTAAATTAAATTTTCTCAAAATACATTTATAATTTTGTAAATCAGCAATTACCAATCATCCCGGTATCCCAGACGCCTTTTTCCTATCCCGGTGTTCCCGGTAATTTTTCATATCCCGGTGTTCCCGATATTTTCCACTTTCCCAGGTTTCCCGGTAATTTTTCATATCCCGATGTTCCTGATAATTTTCCTATCCCGGTGTTCCCGGCAATTTTCCTATCCCGATGTTCCCGATAATTTTCCTATCCCGATGTTCGAGGTAATTTTTATGTCCCGGTAATCCCAGTATTTTTTCCTATCCCGATGTTCCCGGTAATTTTTCTTTTCCCGGTGTTCTCGGCAATGTTTCCTAGTAAATTTTAATGAGTCTAGTGAACAAAAATAACAAATTTGAAAAAATAATAAAAGGTCTAGTAAATTGAAAAGTCTAGTGAACCGTCTCATTAGAAACAATGTTTAATTTTCAAAATTTGTTTGCATGAAAAAATTTACACTTTTCCATTAATATTTCTATTTTAAAAGAAAATAATCTTTAAATAAAGGAAAATAACGTTTGATAATGAATTATTTGAATTTAATTCGGTGTTTTTACAACTGATATAGTTTTTAAATGGACAATTATCGAGTTTTTCCTGTTTCAATATTTAATTTTTGAAGGTTTTCATCTCGTTAACAATAGTGAGTCGAGCAGATCTACTCTGGTAGAGAAATGGAGAAATAAGCGTTTTCGGCTATAAATTCACTAATTACTCGTAATTGTTCGATTTTCGAGCTTGGAAAAATTGACAGTGACAATCGACACCTCGAGATACGTCTATGTACCGAGTTTTGTTCACGCCTTCGGCGTGGTTTTGGAGGAGATGTGTCCTCCACCCACATACACAGCCACAAACGTTTTTAGTTATATACAGGGTGCGTCAAAAGTTCGTGAGAACTTTAAAAATTAATAATAAAAAAACTAAAAGAGATAAAAATGTGCCGTCTTCTGCTATGTTCTTAGGGTGAAGTTGGATTTTTTGTTACCAAATTTTGAAAAATCATAGTTCCCGACCTTATGGGTAGATGACAGCACTATTTTTGGGGATTTTCAGCAGCCAAGTTTCCTCTTTTTTTTCGTGTAGGGAAATATCGAATATTGCGATTGAATCGATTTCATCGAATGAAAAAACTCAATGTTTTACGATCTAATCGCCAATACAAGTTTTAAGCCAAATTGATCGGAGTTAAACTTTTAATTAGAATGAAAAATGGATATTTTATGATCCCTTACACTGGTTTCTCTCATACACAATTAATTTTTTCAACGCAATAACATCACGTTAAATTTGATTTTTTCTGTCTTTAGAAAAGATATCAATCTAGTTTAATCTTAGGAATTTTCCGATTTCTTCTTTTCTCTAGTTATTTAGTTATTTTCAAATTATTTATGATGTTTTAAAACGCAATGTTCTTGATTAGGATAAAGTTAATCATAACCTTTTTTGGTAATTGTATTTGAATTACTTCTTTATTAAAGCTTATTTGGACTTTTCAGTTTGGGATCTTCACTGTTAAGGAATAATTTAAAATGACAAGTGTAAATTGTAGTTTTGAAGACTTTTCACACCTCCGATTTCCTATGCGATGTGATTCTTCGGTAAGGATCACTATGATAAACACTGGATGAGAAACCATGCAAATAAGCATCTACATTTAAAAATGACAGCGTAACACTAATCAGTATTTTTGCCCCATACGGATATTCAGATTCAATTTCGGTTTTCTTGAAAATGATCGGAGAGGGAAGGGAATAGATGGGCAACAGATGTTTTTAAACATAGAAAATAGTGTAAAAGTATTGCTAGATGTTTGAAACTTTATTGTATAACTTGTCGATCGTTGCTTAAAGCACAATGTATCATATCTCCTTGGGCCCACAGATCATGGGTAGATTTGGGATTATGGGTGGTAGGTGGACCCTGGAGAGGCATAGGAGAATCCTTGAGGGGGCAAGCTGTCTGCGATGGCTTTTTGAAACATGATTATCCCTCATGTAAACGTAATTTTCTAAAACAGTTGGGGGAGGCACTACCGCCACATGAATCTGTCCTGACCTAGATCCACCCTTGTTTATAAAAGAAAGTCCACAGAGAGTGTGTGGGGGGTAGAGATTGGGATGATCGCACCCCTTCAAAACAAATGACATAAAAATTTCCGAGAAATAAATATTCTACAAAAGGAAGTTAACCTCTTAATGTGCAAAATTTTTCTGCGGGAGGACCGCCACCCCCATCTTAGCTCGTTATACAGCATTACCCACAAAATTGTAATTTTAATTACACCAAGAATCAAAGCATTCCTGTAAGTGTTCTATGGAAACACCACTTGATTGTCCCTATGATCCTCTAATCATTTTTACCCGCAAACCGTAATTTGATCGCTGTTATTTTAAATCCCCTCCCCTAAAAGAAATAAGGTCAGCATCTAAAACGCTTCGTAAAATTTGATCATGAAAAACGCATTTTTAAAACTTTATATAATAATTAAAAATAACCATAGAAAAAGATAAATTTTAGAAAATTCGTAAGATTTTATTAGATTGATCATTATCCTAAAGACAGAAAAAAAGTCAGCATATAAATAAAGACCTATTGACATTGTATGCGATCGAACTAAACATTCGTAATTGCGTTGGAAAGATTAAATGTTGATGAGAAATTGTGTAAGCATCACAAAATATCAATTTTTCATTTTAATTAAAAGTTTAACATAGATCAACTTGGCTTAAAACTTGCATTGGCGATTAGATTACTAAAACATAAGTTTCATTCGATTCTGAAATCGATTCAATCGCAATATTCGATACTTCCCTACACCTACACGAAATAAAAGAGGGAACTTGGCTGTTAAAAATCCCCAAAAATAGTGCTGTCATCTACCCATAAGGTCGGGAACTACGATTTTTCGAAATTTGGTGACAAAAAATCCAACTGCACCCTAAGAGCATAGCAGAAGACGGCACATTTTTATCTCCTTTAGTTTTTTTATTATTAATTTTTAAAGTTCTCACGAACTTTTGACGCACCCTGTACTAGCGGATATGCCCGGCCTTGCACGGGTGGAGTGTATAATTTATTTTTTTAAGTTTTCTTAAAATATAATTATAAATTTGTAAATAAGCAAAATTACCAATCATCCTAGTACCCCAGGTCCCTTTTTCCTATCCCAATGTTCCCGGTAATTTTCAAATCCCGGTGTTCTCGGTAATTTTGCCTATCCCGATGTTCCCGGTAATTTTCCTATCCCAATCTTCCCGGTAATTTTAATATCCCGGTGTTCCCTGTAATTTTTTACCTCTCGATGTTCCCGTTAATTTTTCCTTTCCCGGTGTTCCTGGTATTTTCAAATCCTGATGTTTCCGGCAATTTTTTATATTCCGGTATTCCCGGTGTCTTTATGGTAATTTTCCTATCCCGGCGTTCTCGATATATTTTTATAACCCAGTAATTTTTCCTATTCGGATGTTCCCGCTAATTTTATAATCTTTGTGTTCCCGATACTTTTTTCAATCCCGGTGTTCCTGTTTATTTTTCTGTTTCAAATTTAAAGGATTATAAAAAGTCTAGTTAATTGATAAGCCTAGTGAACAAAATATCAAATTTGAAACTACAATAAAAAAATCTTGTAAATTGAAAAGTCTAGTGAACCGTCTCATTTGAAACAATGTTTTATTTTTAAAACTCTGGTTCCATGAAAAAATAATTTACAATTTTCCATAAATATTTATATTTTAATGGAAAATATCTTAAAATAAAAGAAAATAATGTTTGTAAATAAAGTAATCGAATTTATTTTGGTGTTTTCATAGCTTATATCCTTTTTAAATGGACAATTATAGAAATTTTCAAGTTAAAATATTTAATTTTTGAAGGTTTTCATCTCGTTAACAATAGTGAGTCGAGCAGATCTACTCTGGTAGAGAAATGGAGAAATAAGCGTTTTTGGCTATAAATTCGCTAATTGCTCGTAATTGTTCGATTTTCGAGCTTGGAAAACTCGACAGTGACAATCGACACCTCGAGATACGTCTATGTACCGAGTTTTGACCACGCCTTCGGCGTGGTTTAGGAGGAGATGTGTCCTCCACCCACATACATAGCCACAAACGTTTTTATATATTTATAGATAGATAGATAGATTATTAGCTCTTAAGCTCAGTTCCCATGAGTTGCGGTTTTAAATCCGCAAGCAAAAAACGCTCCCCTACTTTCCCTACGTTTTTTGAAGAAGATCGATCTTTCCTTTTACAAAGTGATTCACAGGAGCACATGACGAGAAGAGGCCAATCACAGGCCTAGTAACAAAACCGCTCCTAAATCCGCTTGTCCGAAATTCGCTCGCTTTTTTTCTTCGTCCATGTTCAAGAAATGAAGCAAATTCGCTTACTTTTTTTGGTCACGTGATTCCCTTCGACCAATACGAAATCCCCATCAAGCAATAACAGCATCCATTTTTATTTTGATGCTTCGTACCAGATCATGATCGGCTATTTTACAGAATTTAAATGATACATCCTAATTTAGATGAGATAACTACTAGAAAAGTTTATAAAATTACAAAAGTATCATCTTTGTTACGATGATCGGCTTCCAGAATACAAGGAATAATTAAATAAATAAAGCAGACGGCAAACGGCATGGGAAACGAGAATTCTGGAGATAAACGGTGAGTTGATGTCTTAAAAGGATATATTTAAATTCGTAAAAAGAACTGTTGATTGAAATGATTTTCTCATTTGATTTTCTGAATTATTAAACTCCTCCAAATGTAAAAAAATATACCTTTGATTTGATAGAACAACAATCTGATTCTTCCCTCTTCCCATGCCGTCTGTGTTCTGCATTTTTTGCTTTTTCTTTTTATTAAGAGGTCATTTTTTTATTATGATCCAAAACAGAAAAAGGCCCAACTACTTTGAATGTTTTGAGATCTACTGTAAACTGTAGTATTTAAAAAAGCATGTAAATACATTTTTACCATGATTTGGATTGATACCAAAGAATATTTTCATCAGAACATGTGACAGAATAAAAAAATATCGCTGTGTAAAATCGGAAATTATTGATGTTCTTCATAGAACGGTTCTTAATATATTTTCAGTGAGATAATTTGTTTTATTTTTTGTTCTTGATTAAAATAACTTCCATTTCATACAACAGCTTTTGTGTTATATGAAACATTTTCACCTCGGAGCTTCTCGACGTCTTATCTTGAATAAACTTTAAAATATTAGAAGTAATGATTTAAGAATTGATTTAATTTAGTGGGTGCTATAATTTTGATGAAAAATGCAGGTTTTTAAAACTTAATAAAGTTGTTAAAAGTTTGAAGTTATATACTGTAAATTTTGGCGCCAATACAAAAGTCGGCAAAAGCCAGCGACCTCTAGTGAGCTGTTTGAGAAACAGATCGGGCAAAAAAGCTAGGGGAAAAAATCCTTGAAAAACAGCGAGCGGTTTTCGCCGGCGGATTTCGCTGGCGAATTTACAAACATGGGAATTCAGCTTAAAGCTGGAATTCAGCTTAAAGCTGGAATTCAGCTTAAAGCTGGAACATGGGAATTCAGCTTAAGCTTGGAAAGCTACCGAACCCTAGCTTTTTCGCCCGATCTGTTTCTCAAACCGCTCACTAGAGGTCGCTGGCTTTGCCGACTTTTGTATTGGTGCCAAAATTTACAGTATATAACTTCAAACAACTTTATTAAGTTTTAAAAGCCTGCATTTATCATCAAATTAGTAGTATCCACTAAAATTAAATCAATGCTTAAATCATTACTTCTAATATTTTAAAGTTTATTCATGATAAGAATGATGCAAAGATAATGACTAGAAGCTCCGAGTAGAAAATGTTTCATACAATACAAAAGCTGTTGTATAAAATGGAAGTTATTTTAATTAAGAACAAAAAATGAAACTAATTATCTCATTGAAAATATTTTAAAAAGAGCTCTATGAAGAACATCAATAATTTCTGATTTCAGATAGCGATATTTTTTTATTCTGTCTCATGTTCTGATGAAAATATTAGCTTTGGTATAAATTCAAATCATGACAAAAATGTATTTATATTCTATTTTACATACTGCAGTAGATCTCAAAACATTCAAACCTTTTTCTGATTTGGATCACAATAAAACAATGACAACTTAATAAAAAGAAAAAAATGCAGAATACATCGGCATGGGAAGAATCAGATTATTGTTCTATCAAAGGTCTATTTGTGTTTTTTGTACATCTGGAGGAGGTTAATAATTCAGAAATCAAATGAGAAAAGTCATTTCAATCAACAGTTCTTTTTACGAATTTAAATATATCCTTTTAAGACATCAACTCACCGTTTTCTCCAGAATTCTCTCTTCCCATGCCGTTTGCCATCTGCTTTATTTATTTAATTATTCCTTGTAATCTAGAAGCCGATCATCGTAACAAAGATGATACTTTTGTAAATTTATTAACCTTGCTAGTAGTTATCTACTCTTAATTAATTGTATCATTTAAATTCGGTAAAATAGCCGATCAATATCTGGTACGAAGCATCAAAATAAAATGGATGCTGTTATTGTTTACGGGGTTTTCGTATTGGTCGGAGGGAATCACGTGACCAAAAAAAGTAAGCGAATTTGCCTACTTCTTGAACATGAACGAAGAAAAAAAGCGAGCGAATTTCGGACAAGCGGATTTAGGAGCGGTTTTTTATAAGGCCTGTGATTGGCCTCTTCTCGTCATGTGCTCCTGTGAATCTATTTGTAAAAGGAAAGATCGATCTTCTTCAAAAAACGTAGGGAAAGTAGGGGAGCGTTTTTTGCTTGCGGATTTAAAACCGCATCACATGGGAACTGAACTTTAAAGTCAAAATTTTACTTTTTTAAAGGACTAACTTGGAAAAAATTATTTGAAAAAATGGTAACCCCTTTTTAAAAATTTTACTTTTCGCTCAAATGTCACTTAAAATGTTAACCTTCATTTTAAAAATTCATTGGGAGAAGTAATTTTTGGAGAAAATGATTTTTTATACCCCTGTATGCATAGTTCGAAATTATGATTTTAAATCCATATCTAATCGACATGTTTGGTGCCATGTCATAACCTATGTTAAACTTAATGAAAGAGTACGAAAAGAACCTTAAAATTAGTTTTTTGTACTTAATTTAGAACTTAAGATTCCACTGTTTTAAAAGCTTATCTATGAAAAACCACTTAGATAAATTTCGAATATGAACTCCAAAAGTTTCCAAGTAGTTTTTTCTATATAAGTTCCTATTCGATGCTTGACCTTGACTCAATCGAAATAACCATGGAGCTAGGAGTAAGTGGAGGGAACATCGTCAATAGAATTTCGTTATTCAAGTTGAAGCAACCGTGAAGTCTGGCCGCCATCTTGAGTAATGCAATTTGAAACTAACATATATTTAAAACAGAAAAAAATACTTTTATCGGTGAGTATTAGTATGTTCTATGAAACTATTTATTTTGGATTAAAATATCAAATTCCTAAACTAAGTTTTCAAATAAAATATGCGCATCCCTTTAAAATTATTGTCCTTCAATACATCTTACTCATTCATGTTTTATTCAGAGGTAAGAGGTCTTCTGAAGAGTGCGAAATAAACATGTAAAAGTTTCATGGAGTACGAAATTAGTCACCAGTTATAGTTTGTGAGATAAGTTGGTAAGTTTGATAAATATTCGATGCATTACTCAAGATGGCCGCCAGTCATTACCACAGTTAAGTTGGGATTTTTTTGGCTTCAATGATTTCGGATCATGTTCATGTTCCCTCCACCTATTCCTACCTCCATGGAAATAACAAACTACCGCAAACGGTTCGTTGTATATAAATAGGGTTAAACGATCATTTACATTTGTCGGTTGTATTTTACTATACTCGAATGGCAACTTAAGTTGAGCCTGACGTCATGGCCACGCGGAAAAAAATCTGAGTAAGGGGACATCCATAAATTACGTGAGGTCAAAAAGGGGGGGAGGGGTTTGGAAAAATCTCCCCAAGGGGGTGGGGGGTCGATTAAAATCTCACGTCAACTTTTTAAGTTAGAAATTATGCGATTTTCTTTTTTTAAGTATGAGAAACGAATACACAGATAAGATATTGCAATTTAAAAAAAAAAGTTGTAGGTAAATCTCACTTGGGGGGGAGGGGGGGTCCAGATTTTGGAAAAAACGCCTCACGTAATTTATGGATGTCCCCTAAACAGAAAGCCTGCTGGGTTGCTAGAAGCTCTTATTGGCTGGCGAGTTGTACTACTACGCGTTACGCAACTTTAAAAAATAATAACACTCAACATTTAATACATATCGGGAGGAAAAGATGCTTAATATTCGTGGATTTAAAAAAACTAATCATTATTTAAAATTGAAGCTCTAAAATTTCACTCAAAATTCAGACACCTTGCAGGGAACTACTTTCTTTGGTTGCTCTCAGCATATTTCTACAGGCTCAAGTTAAGTTGCAACTGAGTAGTCTTGTTTAGACTTTTCACTTGAAGATTACTTTATTTCACTCAAGAATATTATTGTTTCAAAAAATGTTATTTACACGAGCATTTTAAAGGGGTTATGTACTGAATCTGATAGTATTTCTGTTTTAAGTTAGAATTTGTATTTTAACAGTGATAGCAGCATGCTCAAGAAAAAATATAGGATTTTCTTCAAAAAAATATAGGACATTAAAATAAAACTAATTTTTTATTTTATCATAATGTCAAATTTTAATATGTATTTTTATAGTAACCTCTTAGTACGTACTATTACAAAACAATTTATAGAAGTGTTGATAAAAGTATTTTTACAATAATCTGGATTATTTCTAAAAAATGCTTTCATTTAAATAGCATGCCAAATAGTAATAACTTTAAAAAATATAATAAATATCTCTGAAAGTTACTTTAACCAGTAAGCTTCTCAATGGATGGGCGTGGGCACTGTCTGAAAGGCTACTAAGTCTAAAGTTTCCCCAATACCGTCACAGGCTCCTTTCGATGACAAAAAGCAAAGAAGTGCCATTCTGCCTTAACACCATGATCTTTTTCATTAAAAATCTCGTTAAAACTCATAAAAGTTTTTCATCCGAAATAAAGTGATGTATTCTTCTTTGAAGGATCATAAAATCAGAGATAATGTGGAAAGGAGAATCAGTTCGGAACAAAGTTTTTTGCAAACTAAATACTCCATTTTTTGCTTTAAAATAAGTTTTACACTATCGCATGTAAAACGTCTTGTAACTACCACTGATAAATAATCCATAACGAGAACTAAAACATTCCACTCCGATAAAATTTGCCTGCCATATACTTCGACCAATTGGATTTTACAGTACCCATTAATATTAAGAAAGCAGGTTTAGAAATAAATAAAACACTTCATCCCTGAGATCCCTCTGGTTGACAGGTTCCATGAAAGGAGCCGACACCCCCTAACTTTATGATAAACAAACTCAGAGCACGTTTTCACCAGTTATATATTTTATGTGTCTGGTTATATAAGGGCCTTCTATAGAAATTATTGACCCTAAGAAGCTATAAACAAGCTTATTTCTAGATATTTGACTATCAAGAAAACTGACAAGGGAAAACGGTAAAAGTAAAACCACTCCTCAAAAATTATTTTTAAAGGTTTTAATTAAATTTCAGAACATTTAATCAGAAAATAAATAAAAATCTAGTTCTAAAATCTATCCAAAAATTATTTTTCAGAAGGCTCTCCATAAAGAAATGAAATTTTAAGTTATAGCTATAGTTTAAAACGAAATCCAAACGATTGCTGCGTAAGATGCACGCACAAAAAAATCATTTTCTCCAAAAAGACAAAAATTATGTCTCCCAAATTTTTTAAAAATGCAGTTAAAATCTTAACTAACATTTAAACAAAAAAATTTTTCAACCTAAATATTTCAGATTTGCCGGTCTGACTAGTGGGTTCATTTTTGGTGAAAATTTGAAAAAAAATCGGAGGACCCAACCCAACCACCTTGGTCGATTTCCGCTGGAATGGCCCACTTTCTTCGTAGTAAACGATCGGTTTCGCTCCTTCGGCATCGGCATGTCTGGCGTAAACACCACTCAGATCAAAAGCTATCAACGAATTTCCTGATTTTTAAAAAATAATAGCGTCGTTTTTCAAACAATTTAAATTTTTTAACACAGAAAATAAGGAAAATATAGGACAAACTGTCATTTTTAAAAATATAGGACATTTTTCCGGGTTTTCTCTAAAATATAGGAATTATAGGACGGCTGCTATCAGTTTTAATAATGAAAATGCATGGTCTGGTATGAACAATGAACCATTTTTTACAATTTGAATTCCCCCCCCCGAAGAGATAATAAAGGTTCAGAAAAACAAATTTTAGGAATTTCCAGGGATTAAAATAAATTATCTAAATTTAAGTGTTTTCGGAAATTTCAGCTCCACAAAACTTATTTTCAAGCAAGTTAAAAACTGGTAACAATTCAATACCATAATCTTGTTTATGTTTATCAAAATAGCATCTCACCATTTTCACCCAAGGCAAATTAAGGGCCAGAACCAATAATATTTTTCAAACATTAATAAAGGCCATACCTAGAGCAGTTGGGAGTGGCCTTGTCACCATCATCAATCTGCTGTTTTCAGTAGCATGTTTTGCTTAAACGTGAGAAGATGGCCTAAAGTTGTTAGCAGTAAACCCAAATAAATACCTTATTTTTATGCTTAACACAACATACTTAGACTCAGAAATCACTGTGTCAGTGCAAAATTATCAAGCGATTGTTTGGTGTATAAGCAAACCACGCACAAAACATTGATCAACGAGGAAGGGGAATACACATTCTTTCAAGTTGGGATGACAAACAAAATGTTTCCCACTATGGGTATCCACTTGCACATGCATGCCCCTTCAATTATATTCCCAAGTCTGATAAAGGCAAATCGTGATGACTAAAAACTTCTAGAAATACAGAATTTCGTCCCCAGGCTGAAAAGTGACACCTATGCTTTAACTCAACGAGAAACTTAGTTTTGGAAGCAAACAAATTCCAGGGCTCCCAGCAGACATTTGGTTTCTTTAGGGAAAAAAGAGACCTAATACTAATATCTTAAATTTCAGAGTTTTACCCTCACAAAATTGTTAATGTTATAAAATTAATGTAGAAATTAGATAAAAAGGCGATTGATTGCCTAAGATTGAGATCCCAGGTGGCTATGTGAACTTGTAATTGTGTTCTTTTTTTTTTGGTTCAATAAAAAAAAATTAAATGAAAATAATAAAAAAAGTATATTTTCAAGGTAATTTTTTAATGTTGAAATGAAATATTGGGATAACCCTTTAAAACAGAAAGTATACTTTTCATAACTTGAATCAAATTAAAATTCTGAAAAGTTAAGATTATTCTTAAATAAAAAACAGTGCCGTAGCCAAAACTGGGGGGGGGGTTCTTTGGGTTCAGACCTAAAATATTTTAGACCCTATAGTTTTGGTTTTATAATAACCAGTTGCCACTCAAGGGAGAAATTTTAATACTGTGCTTCTCATAAAAATTCTACTTTAAAAGAGCGATCCTCTTTACTAGTAGTTGTAGCCCAATAGGGCTCAAATATGTGAGTTGACACATTACTTTTAATGTTTAAATAACAAAGATTTTCTATGGGAGGACCCCAAACATCCCTTTGAAACTCAGTGTGGCTTGCAAGGAAGTCTTTGAATGTAACTGAAAAGGTCTCAAAATGAGCTAAAACACTGCTTCAAAGAGCAAATTTCCAAAATTTTTCTGGTGAAGCGCCCTCAAACTTTAGACTTATTGTACACAGATTAACATCCTATCACAGTAAGCGTTTTAAAACAGCATGTAAAAACACTCATTAGTAAATAGAATTGAGTCAAATCCCTGAAACAAATATCTAGTTATGGGCCTGATGCCAAAAACGAGTTTGACACTGTTTTCAAGGGGCAAATTCGCAAAAAGTTTTTGAGGAGAGATCCTAATTAACACATAGAAGTTAACCTCTTAATTAACAGAGGAATATAATTAAAAATGACAAATTTTTTGAGTATCTACAGAAATTTCATTGTTTTCAATAATGCATTTTTTCCGCCAAAGGAAAATCCTGGCTATGCCGCTAAATAAGGATGTCATAATTATCCTTCATACCCCTATAGCAGACTATTCTTCACATACAATTTTTTCCATGGCTTCCGTAAAATTTTGTATTTTACCCTAATAGATGCCTCAATTATACAGGTTTGCAAAGTTTGTTGTTGAATAATTTTAACGAATTTCTATGTATTATGGGGTGCTAATAACAAAATAAATTGTTTTGAATTGAAATGTACTATACATTAAGATTTGACACCAACAGGGATGCCAGTGCCTTAAAGGGGTTTTGGAGCACCTTTGGAGCAGGAAAATCATGTTTTGGAGCAGGAAAAATACTATTTTGGAGCAGAAAAAATACCATTTTGGAGCAGCAAAACTGAACTTTTTGAGCAGCTTTATTTTAGTGGTTTTATTTCAGTTCTTAATATCTTTTTAGTTCAGAAGCTATTTTATAAGCCTAACATATTAACTTTTTGAAATCTTTAGAATTTACATAGGCACCCTTTTAGAACTTGCATTTTGATAAACTTAATAAATTAAAAAAGTTTTGAATTATAGAGATAGAAGTGCAAAGGGGGGCTGGGGGACCTCCCCCAGAAAAATTTTGAAAATTAGACCCTAAAAACTGGGTTTTATCTTTTTTTAGACACCTAGCCTGATTTTTTTTTAGGGGGGCAGGTATCCCTTGTCCCCCTTGATATCATATCTGAAACAGGTTATAATTCAACAATATTTTTAAAAAGGACTGCATTATTATCATAATCTTGCTTCAAAAAGATCTTCCAGGGGCATTCCATGTCAACTCAACACAGTTTTGGGACATTTTAGGACTTCAGGTCTCAGATTTTCTCGATTTTCGGTATGCAGCAAGACATCATAGAGTTATGAAAAAATCTCCAATTTCAGCGGCCTAGCTCAAATACTTTTGAAGTTATAAATTTTTAAAGTTTAGAATTTTCCTCAAAAAACTGCACTTTTTGACATCTTTGATTGCCTGTAAGTTGGCAACCAATTATAATACAGTCTTGGGAGTGGTATAATTTTAAAGCCCTTGAGTGGGGCTTTAAAATGAGGTGCATCGGTATAGAGTCCCCATTTAAAAATTTTTTGAAATTTTACAATTAAATTTTAAAATTTGAATTTCTCAAAAAATGGCATTTTTAAAAATCTGAAAAAATTACCAAAAATAGTTTGTATTGTCTACATACTTATGGTAAAAACTTTGTGATGGGATCTCAATGGGATCAGGTGATAATAAGCCCCTGAAAATTACATGTTTTGTGAATACTGTACAATATCTTGTATAATTCGTACTATTTTTGTTTTATTCAGTTTCTAGGATGTGGTAACAAATTAGAAATGTTGGTATTTTCTCTTTTTTATGAAAAACTAAGCAAATTTAACAAATTTAAAAATTTTAAATTTTTTTAAAAATTTTAAATTTTGTAGTATTGGCATGGGATACATCTCTGTAGGCTATATTTTAGTGCTGTTTATGAATATTAGGCCATATTTTGGATAAAATTTAGAATAAGTGTGGAAAATTTGAAGTAATTAAACAAAAATTAATTTATAAGATAAATACTTCAATTTTCCCACACTTATTCTAAATTTTATTCAAAAGTTGGCTTGATATTCATAAACAGCACTGAAAAATAGCCTATGGACATGTATTGCATGTCGATACTACTAAATTTAAAATTTTTTAAAAATTTAATTTTTTTTAAAATTTGTTTAAAATTTAAATTTTTTTAAAAAATTTAAATTTTTGAAAGATTTTTTATGTCTTGTTCAGATTTAATTACTTCTTAGATATTTTATTACCAAATATTGTCAAAATACTTTGTTTCATTTGATTGAAAGATTTTATATATTTTTAAATACATAAAATATTTTAATTTTAAAATAGTTTGACAATATTTCCTTAAAAATTATCTGAATAGAGATCAAAGTTTAATAGAGACAACAAATCTTTAAAAAAAATTAAATTTTAAACAAATTTAAAAAATTTAAATTTTTAAAAATTTTTAAATTTAGTAGTATTGACATGTGATACATGTCTATAGGCTATTTTTCAGTGCTGTTTGTGAATATTGGGCCAAATTTTGACAAAAATTTAGTATAAGTGTGGGAAAATTGAAGTATTTATCTTATTAATTAATTTTTGTTTTAATTACTTCAAATTTTCCACACTTATTCTAAATTTTATCCAAAATATGGCCCAATATTCATAAACAGCACTAAAATATAGCCTACAGACATGTATCCCATGCCAATACTACAAAATTTAAATTTTTTTAAAAAATTTAAAATTTTTAAATTTGTTAAATTTGCTTAGTTTTTCATAAAAAAGAGAAAATACCAACATTTCTAATTTGTTACCACATCCTACAAACTGAATAAAGCAAAAATGGTACGAATTATACAAGATATTGTACAGTGTTCACAAAACATGTAATTTTCAGGGGCTTATTATCACCTGATCCCATTGAGATCCCATCACAAAGTTTTTACCATAAGTATGTAGACAATACAAACTACTTTTGGTAATTTTTTCAGATTTTTAAAAATGCCATTTTTTGAGAAATTCAAATTTTAAAATTTAATTGTAAAATTTCAAAAAATATTTAAATGGGGACTCTATACTGATGCACCTCATTTTAAAGCCCCACTCAAGGGCTTTAAAATTATACCACTCCCAAGACTGTATTATAATTGGTTGCCAACTTACAGGCAATCAAAGATGTCAAAAAGTGCAGTTTTTTGAGGAAAATTCTAAACTTTAAAAATTTATAACTTCAAAAGTATTTGAGCTAGGCCGCTGAAATTGGAGATTTTTTCATAACTCTATGATGTCTTTCTGCATACCGAAAATCGAGAAAATCTAAGACCTGAAGTGTGAATGAGTGTGCAGGGGCGCCCATATGTTAAAACTCAAGGGGGGGCCCAAGAAAAATTTTAGGTTTTCAGTCGGGCATTTTTTTTGTTTCGAGGGGAGGAGGGTTTGGTTCAAAGTTATAGAAGTTTGTTTCACTCATGTATTGTGCATTATTTTTAACACCCTCTAATTATAGTTTTTAATCTTTTTTCTCTTAATGTAGAAATTACTTGTTCACAATATACCTAGTCGATACTAAAAAAGAGGGGGGTCTGTGGTCCTCCCCCAGAAAATTTTTGAAATTTTACTTTTAAGAGTACAGATTTAACTCATTTGGAACACTTTTGGGCAGAAACCTAATAAAATTGTTACCCATCATTTTCATGATATGAGTAGAATTCAGGATTCCTAGATTTTGTTACTGGGGTGGTGGATATGGCAATGTTTCAGTGTATGAAATGTTAGAAACAATTTTCATATTGCTTTTGAATTAGCTTAATATCATAATAAAGTATTGATATAGTAGAAAATATAAAATAGAATGTTGAATAAAAATTATTTATTATGGTTAAATGAAGATTTTATGTAAATTTTTCGGATTCCAGGGGGGGCCCGGGCCCCCCTCTGCCCTTATGTATGGGCGCCCATGTGAGTGTGTTGAGTTGACATGGAATGCCCCTCCAGTAAAAATTTGCAACTTAGGAAGTCCTTAAGAAATATTAGTTGAAAATACTGAGTAAAATCAATAACACAATCTGAGAGGTATCACTAGACTTATTATAGGCTCCTCTGACCACGCTTAAGTTTCTTCTGCATCGCAATTGCAATCAGAAAAGAAGCCAACTGCAACTAGGCGCCGAAAAACGGTACTTTCGCGAAAAATCGCTATTTTTTACTTTTCTGCACAATGTAATCCTAAACTCTGAACTTGATGGCTTCTAACCCTTGTAAAGTTGTTTTCTCCACATTGCTTACAATACTAGAAAAAGCCGACTTCAACTAGCGCCCGCGGGCCAGCGGTCGAAGAAAGGGGTCACTGGAGGAACGGAACACTCCGCAAGCCAAACGAAACTTGCGCGGAAAATCGCGATTTTTCCCGCTATAAATCGTCATTATTCTTGGAAATAATATGAAAAGTGAAAAAAAAGCTAAAGGATTAACTGGAAAAATCCAAATTAGTTCGTGGGCCGCAGGTTGTGCATCACTACTCTATAATATTTTCTTTGCATCTTTCGAATATGGCCCTTGCACAGATATCATATAATTAAATAACTTATCTTACTTTCCTTACATCTATTTCTTAGACTTGTCTTTACTCTTTTGACTCTTTCAGCTGCAGCAGATCCTACTGAAATAACTAAAGTTAATGAAGCTAGTTTTCTGAATTTGGGGGAAATCCTGACTGTATGGTGGCCTTCCTTCAACCTCTGGGGGGCCAAATTCGGGCTACGAACTAATTTTAATCGTTTTTAGATAATTCATATTTTTTTACTTCCTAGATTATTTTCAAGAAAAATCAAAGTTATGGCGTAAAATAGTCGTAAGATCGAGACTTCTCGCGAGTTTCGTTTTGCTTGCGGATTGTTCCGTACCCTCTCACTACTGCTTTCGTGAACGGCCGCGGGAGCCAAGTTGAAGTCGGCTTTTTCTTGCGTTGTTATGCGATGTAGGAAAAACAACTTTACCGTGGTCAGAAGCCAATTTTTGCAAAATTCGTCCGAAAATTTCCGTTTTGGAGCAGTTCGGCGCAATTTCGGCTCAAAACTGACATTTGGAGCAGGATGGCGCACGATTCCATGATTGGCGCAGTTCGGCGCAATTGGCGCAGCACTGGCATCCCTGCACCAATTACATATAATTTTCAAATTTATATTAATTGCTTTATTTCACACTTGAAACCCATAACCAGACTATTGTGGGAGGGGGGAGAATTGATTCAAACTAACAGACCCTGTAAAATTTTGTTCGCAGTTTGTATAAAATATGAACCCCAAGTATAGATACAGGGATGAGGGTGCTTCTCTGGAAAGTTTGGGGAAAATTAGCCTTCAAAGTATTGTTTCAAATAATATTGTTTATCACACAGAGACCGATGATATCTTGTAAGTCAGAATTTTCTACGGAAAAAGGATATAAAGAGACAAAAATTTCAAAGGTAGAGGGGGTCTGGGGAAAAATTTTGTAAATCTAACCCTTAAAAGTAGGGAAAAAAGGAAAAAAAGAGACTTTTAGAGACCTCAGGTGAAAAAAAGAGACCTGCTGGGAGCCCTGAAATTCAGTTTATTTTAGCTATAGTTTTCTCTTAGTCACCGTTACTTACAGTTAGTACAAAGTTTTCTAAAAAAGTCAGATTCCTTAATATTGATTTAAGCACAATTCACTGTAGCTCAGTAAAAAAATTAAATATATCCAGTTTACAATAACAATGTATTAAGTTATGAAATAAATCACATTTATGGGATTTTTTTAATTTTATTTATACATATTATTGTTGCTCCGTAGGCATTGTCCTTATGATATCAGAGTCACCTGAAAAAAAAAGTGCATTTAGGAAAAAGTAGAAATGAGCAAAATATTGAAATGGAAAATAAAATGTCAATCTTATAAGCTAACAATCTACATCAGGGGTTCCCAACCGGTGGTACGCGGGAACGTTTCAGGTGGTACGCGTGAGTCAAAGCACTAAAAGAAAGTTTTATCGATCTTACAGAAGATAGTTCCATGAAAGATTATTTTAAAGAGAAATCTTTAATTAACTTCTGGATCGGATGTAAAACCGAGTACCCTTTGATCTTCCGGCAAGCTCTGCTATTTTTGATGCCATTTGTTACGAGTTACTTGTTTGAGAATGGATTTTCTGAATTCTTGTACATAAAAAATAAACATAGAAGCAGAGTAAGTATTGAAGAGGACTTGAGAGTGAAGATAAGTTCCATTACTTCTAATGTTGATATTTTAATCACAGGCAAGCAACAACAAATTTCGTACTAAAGACTATAAAAGTATATTTTGTATGAATGATTAATTTTTTGCTGAGTTTGTACTAATTTTTTATTTGTATGTTTTTAGGCCAATGGGTAATAAATAAAACTGTAAATTAATTCCATTTTCATCTTTTCATTTCTCCTTTATTATAAGCATATTATAAATAAACAAATATTTAACCATTAAATATGAAGTTTTCTCAGGAATTTAATTCAAAAGGCCTTTGAACACTTTTAGATGAGTAAATATTATACGTTTATTACAATATTTAGGTCTGGTGGTACGCCAAAATTTCTCAAAAAGTCAAGTGGTACGCAGGGTCAAAAAGGTTGGGAACCCCTGATCTACATTAAAAATTGTATTTGTATCCATTCATAATTATTTAAGTACATAGATATACCTTCGATGAATACAATGGTTACTTTGAGGAAATAAAAGCTAAAATAACTATTTTAAATAAAGAAAAACAAGCTATGACAGGAGGGCTTTGGTCCAGACTAATATGATAACTATTGTCTTGTTTCTTTAATATAAAATCCCTTTAAAATTTTCAGTTATATTTTAAGCATATCTAAATACTCTGAAAAAACAGCCAAATGCAACATTTTTTACTTTTGCTAGTTAATATTTCACTTTTTTATGCAACAATTATTTGACAATTAATTTTTCCAGAATTTCTTTTGTCTAATGCATCCAGATTGAAACCAGAAATTCTACCACCCAAGTTTCACAAAACCTAAATAAATTGGTGCAAGTTTAGTCTGTTCCCTGCTGTCGCCAATACGTCGCCAATATACACAACATTGGCGATATTGTAGCTATCGCCTGGCTTTTTCTAGTTCATAATGGTATATTTATCGCCATAAATTTGGCGCAGGGAACAGACTAAACTTGCGCCAATAAATTTGGATGCTTATAACATACATGCGATTACTGACAATAAATTGGCGGAAAACATTTTATGAAAAATTCTATGGCACCTAAATGTTTCTTCATTTTAAGTAGAGGGGGTCCATTGGCTTCTACTTCCTGAGATCATCTACGATAGTCATATTTTTCAGCTTGAATATTAACTAGTTTTCATATTACTTCGATATTTTTTTCGATTTTGCTTAAAATTTATTATTAGGCAACACTCTCGGACAGAGTTTTCAGTAAAAAACGATAATAAGAATGTGGGATTTTAATTTTGCTAACAAATTGGCGGATTTCCGCCAATTGGCGGAGGAATCACATGTATGTTATAAGTGGATTCCAACCAGGTTCTGCAGTGCATTCTCGAGGGTTCTACAAGCAATGGGTACACGGAATGACTTCAAGGTAGGGGGATGCCAATTAACCTTCAAAAACTACAATGTACTTTTTGGAATGCTCTTTTGAAAAACTTTCTGAGGGAAGACCCATGTAACCCTATTTACCTAGGGCTTAGCTTAGTGTAGTTGAAACTGTCTTTAAGGTTTAGAAGGAGCTAAAAAATATAATATATTCTGGGAGAATATCCCTAAGAAAAAAAAACTTAGATATTTCCCAACAAATTTGAAAAAGCCTAAGCAAAAATCCTTTATCAGTGTCCAATAGTTTCACAGATAATTCATTTTTTGGTATTTTCTTTGTAGAATTGGCCAGACCTGGAAAAGTTGTACCCTTTCCCCGAACCTAACTGAAATTTACTTATGTATTACACCTATGGAAGCTGGCAGTGGCTTCCCCTGAACCAGGTTCGGGCACTTTTTCCAGGTCAGGATTAGCTTCATTTTTTAGGTTAGTTTCAATTATTAAAATCTAAAAATATCATAATACAATATTATATGGGTTCAGACCTGCCAACTTGTTAACTTCAAAAAACCTGAGATAATATGTATTATCACGCAATCTGTAAAAAGTCCGCGAAAAATACGATTCCGGCTAGCGCCATCATTGCGCAACGGTAGCAAAATTAACATTTCTTACATAGAACGGAAAAAATGTATCTTTCAAGACCAACTTGGTGCAAACCGGAGGAGATACAAGAAAAGCCAGAGGCCGGAGTTTTAGAGAAAAAAACTGAGACTCCAGCCAAAAACCTGAGAGTTGGCAGGTCTGTGGGTTCTGTGAAGGTTAAAAGGGGGGGAACTCATTTAGATGATTTCAGATCAGGTTTTCAAGAAAGTGTCGTAACATTTTTGCCATCAAGGACAGTTCTTTAGTTTCAACTCAGTATGGGGTCAATCCATGTGAAATCATCCAGGCCATGTTGCTCGACATTTTTGATTTTTTTCATTCTTTGCCAGTTAGTTAACCTTACTTTAGAGATACTAAAACAAGCGTTAAAAATTTTTTAAACCTTTCCAATTTTTTTTGGCGGCCATTTTTTGCCTGGCCAAAACCTGTTTTCGGTGAAAAACACACTTTACGGAAACCCTTATTACTTTTTTTCTATCCAACATATATAAATCAGGGATGAGATTGACAAAAAAGCAAAAATTCGGAAAAACTGCGGGAACGAAATTTTGTGAAAAAAAACCCCTCCTTTTAGTTTTATGGGTTCAATGTATCTTTTAAATAAATTTTTAGTTTGATTTTTGGCATATAAATGACAATAATACGAAAAATTGGGTATAATAAAGTTCCATGTACCAAAAGGGGGTCTGGGGGTCTCCCCAGAAAAATTTTGAAAATTTGATCCTAAAAACCAAGGTTTTAGCTTATTTTGGAACACCAGCAAAATTTTTTAAGTGAGGGCTTTGCCTCTCTTTTTTCCTTTCGCGACGGGCGGCCCCTATCGAGCTGCTCCCACGGGCCGGGGGCACTTCCGAAAAAAGTTTTTGCCAAGTTTCAAAAAAAGCTTTCCGTAACCAGAGCTGTTGTACGATTTAGTAACACCGGACTTGTTGGCTTCGAACCACGGTCAAGTTGTTTTTTCTACATCGCAATAACAACGCGAGAATAAGAAGCCGACTTAAACCTGACGTCCGCGGCCTTCCACGAAAGCATCGCGGCAGAAGCGGTACACTCCGCGAATTAAACAAAAACGAAACTTTCACGATTTTCCTCGAAAACTCGTGATTTTTCTTGAAAATAATCCGGAAAAGAAAAATCTGAATTACAATTAGTTCGCGGGCCGCGAAACAATGAAAAAGCGGGACGTCTCGATTTTCTGCGGAAGAAACTCATGCCTGGAAGAAAGGTTCAACAATCCGACCTCCCTCAAACAAAACCATAGACCAATAGCAGGCCCAAATTCCACTCAACATTGATGGAAACGATATTAAAGTTTCCCCAGGTTGTCATACAGGCTACGAGTTGACGAAACCATGAAAAATCGTACTTTGCATGGAGAAAAGGGAAGCAAATACATTTTTAAAGCGCAGAAATTTTCGAGACTTCATTTAATCCGTAATTTTTAATCAATGTCCGTAACACCGTAATTTTCTATCGAATCCGTAAATATTACGGTCAAATCGTAATACTTGGCACCTACTTGCGTCTAAGATGATGAACATCAGTAAAAAATCGTAGAAATTAAAATTGTGGTCTAAAATACCTAATTTTTACCATATGATCAGCATAACACATTCCAAGTAAATGCTGAAAAAATTGTACTGCTATCCCACTATTTTCTTTGAAAATTTTTAAAAACAAATAATGCTTAAAAATTAACAATTCCATATACCCAAGATGCATAAAACTGAGGAAAATGTCGTAAAATGAGGAGATATTTATCACAAGTAACTTATTCATGAAGATAAATAAAATTATTTAGAACAAAACCTATTTATATCTTCTTTCACTTAAGACCCGCAAAGCGCGCAGCTACTTTTACCGCACAGAAATCGTTTAAGCATCTTAAATTCTGAATATATATTTAAAAAAATATCTATTTCAGTCTCCATTTCAACTAGACACTTAAACACATACATGTTTTCTGTTTTAGCAATAAATAATTCCATCCGAATGCAAGCGAAATCTTGAAGAAATAAATAGTAATAACTGTCATAATAAACACTCCAACTCTCCTTGAGTTCCAATAAAAGAAAAAAGGTGCTGAAACCAGCTGAAACACATGATAAAGTTTATATCAGCTAGGGAAAAAAGATCACTTCTCATTCACATTAATTAAAGCTGTTGATGCATTATGCATAAATCTTGCTATATTCCTAAAAAAACCTCTCAGATATTAAAAATATTACATGGTGATGAAGGCCAAGATGTTCTCTTTCAAATTATTTGACTATAACGGCGATATCTAGTGAGAAGGAAAAAATCAAATAAAATATGAAGATTATCTTAAGATCATATTAAGCAGTAGGCAAATCCGGGTTTACTGATTTTTCTTATGGATTCTTGAACGAACACGCCATCAATTTTTTCTCTAGCCAACTCCAGCTGTTCTCGATTCCTTTGTCTATCGCTCGAACATCAGTTCCATCCAAACGGACAACGATATCGTTGCGCGAAGTCGTCATTACTAATCAGGTTCTTAACTAATATTCCATCTTAATATAACAATTAAAAAATTACGCGCCTACAGAAAGAATGAAAGCAACTGGGCAAGGTCAACCGAAGAGCGATACGCGCTGTCCGGAACGATGGGGAACGGGCGCTGATAAGGGGAGGTAGAGTTCTAGTTTTTACGTTACTTGAATTTTTCTTTCAAAAATTTTTTGAGGATGTAAAAAAATTAACATTTAGAAACGCTTAATTTTCAAAATGTAAAAAAAGTCTGAAAATTTCGGAAAAAGTCTGAAAATTCTCAAAAAAATCGGAAAATTCGGAAAAAGTCCGAAAATTCTCAAAAAAATCGGAAAAATCGGAAATTCCGGAAAAATTCGGAAGAATCTCATGCCTGATAAATGATTTCAAAGCCATTTTATTTATTAAAGAATGAACT
Source organism: Tetragnatha versicolor (assembly GCA_024610705.1). NCBI lineage: Eukaryota > Metazoa > Arthropoda > Arachnida > Araneae > Tetragnathidae > Tetragnatha > Tetragnatha versicolor. The sequence goes on from JANDEH010000003.1 coordinate 37,684,466, forward strand.
AATTTAATGTGTTAAGTATTTTTATGACAATGGTTTAAAACATTTTTTTATATATTTTTGAAAATCTTATTTTTTGAGTGAAAAATTCAGTTTTTGACCTAAAAATTTTATAGGAAAAAACTGAAACTCACCTTTGAAAATTTTTTCCTCAATATATCCCTTATTAAACAATTTCTTAGAAGTGAAATGAAACAATTCAAGCCTGTCCCTTTTTTATAAAAAATAGTCAAACTTGGCATCTCGGCTAAAAAATGCCAAAATCAAAGTTCAATATCTAAATTTGGACAGATAGGAAAATTATGAAATTTTTACAGGATGGTCTTCTAATGTATATGAACAAGTAGTAAAAATTTCATGAGTGATATCTGGGTGGTTTAAGAAATATGAATCTTCGAAGTTGCATTGAAAGACCTATTTATTTACATTCATTTTTTAACACAAACAACTTATATATTGCACAAAACATATTTTTCTCACCACTTAAAACAAATATAGATGTATTTTTTGTCTTAATAAAATTAATATTGTAAAATATATACAAATCACTATAAATATGAAGCCTCGGAATTACCTTGAAAGTCCTTGTATTTCTTGACAAAAACAACTGATACTGTATAGTAAATTCTTAACTACCACTCATATCGCTTCATATATTCTAGCATGAAATATGAAGACTTGAAAATCTTAGTGTTTTGTGATGAAAAAAAGTGTTGTTGCAAATAACATAATAAATTTTTGAGTAATAACTCATATTGCACAGTAAGAAAAAGAAAACAACGCAGAGGTATTTCTTGACAAAATAAACTGATTTTGCTAAGTTTTTGACTAACAACTCGTATTGCACAGTAAAAAAACTAGAAGAAAACAATGGAGGAGGTATTTCTCGACAAAAACCTGACATTGCATGGTAAATTATTGACTAAAGATTCGAATTGCACACTATAAAAACTAGAGAAAGCAAACAACAAAGAGGGTTCAAAAAATCAGAAATACTTCATTGGAAAGTGAGGTGTGTCTTTGTCAAATATATGTGCATAAAATAAAGGCTTCAGAGCAAGACCGCTAACATGCCCATTTTGTTATGTAGAGGCGGATTTTAAAAAATGGGTTGAATGGTGAAAGGGGTTTCAGTAGTTATTTAGACACATAAAGGTTCCATTAACTTTTAACTACTTAACTTTTTACCGTTAATAACTACTACATTGTGTGAATTAATGACAATAAGTGGTGGATTGGGAAAGTTCTCGAACTAAACGAGGAAAACAATGATCTTTTAATTCACTTTTTTCATCCATATGGTCCCAAAACATCCTTTCAATTATCCAAAAATGGCACAGTTTGGGTAGAGGTATCCTATGTGCTTCGTACATTAACTCCATTGGAATTAACTACTGCCACTGGACGCAGTTATAATATTACTGAAACACTTTGTAATGAAATATCTCTTACATTTATTTCATACACTTCATAACCAGAATAAAAACCCATTTTATTCATCAATTAAATTTCTGGTATTCCAAAATTTCAAATACCACATCACTTTTTGTTCCCGGATTTTGATTTGATTCAACAATTACCTATTTTTAATAGAGTTAATGGAACCTTTAAGTGTCTAAATAACGTCATATTTGTAGTGTCATATTTATAGTGATTTGTATATATTTTACAATATTAATTTTATTAAGACAAAAAATACATCTATATTTGTTTTAAGTGGTGAGAAAAATATGTTTTGTGCAATATATAAGTTGTTTGTGTTAAAAAATGAATGTAAATAAATAGGTCTTTGAATGCAACTTCGAAGATTTATATTTCTTACACCACCCAGATATCACTCATGAAATTTTTACTACTTGTTCATATACATTAGAAGACCATCCTGTAAAAATTTCATAATTTTCCTATCTGTCCAAATTTAGATATTGAACTTTGATTTTGGCATTTTTTAGCCGAGATGCCAAGTTTGACTATTTTTTATAAAAAAGGGACAGGCTTGAATTGTTTCATTTCACTTCTAAGAAATTGTTTAATAAGGGATATATTGAGGAAAAAATTTTCAAAGGTGAGTTTCAGTTTTTTCCTATAAAATTTTTAGGTCAAAAACTGAATTTTTCACTCAAAAAATAAGATTTTCAAAAATATATAAAAAAATGTTTTAAACCATTATCATAAAAATACTTAACACATTAAATTAGTTCATTCTTTAATAAATAAAATGGCTTTGAAATCATTTATATATGTTGGATAGAATAAAAGTAATAAGGGTTTCCGTAAAGTGTGTTTTTCACCGAAAACAGGTTTTGGCCAGGCAAAAAATGGCCGCCAAAAAAAATTGGAAAGGTTTAAAAAATTTTTAACGCTTGTTTTAGTATCTCTAAAGTAAGGTTAACTAACTGGCAAAGAATGAAAAAAATCAAAAATGTCGAGCAACAATTTTCTCTTTTTCTGGATGATTTCACATGGATTGACCCTATGTCAAGGATCAGAAAGTGTATCATAGTCCTTTTTAACTTTATGATTTGGTGATTGTTAAGGCATAATTAAGAGAATTAATTTCAATATTGATACAAATACAAGAAAAAGACAAGGTAACGTAACAATTGCATACCTGGATCTGTGATACTCAGGGCACATACCCTGAAGTATTTACCACAGGCTGTTCCCAACTCAATGTTGCTTCCTGAATAATGATGAACTCCTGTCTTTGCAAGCATAGCATAGTACTCTATTTCACTTTTCCTATTATAGAAAAAACAAAAACAGTTTAACAAGATTTTAGAGTAACAATTAAATATTGGAAAATTTATATAAAAACAATTTTAAATTATATTAATTTTTTAAAATTTTAATACACAACCTTTTATTGGCTGAAAATATTTACAAAAAAATTTCAATGGCATCTAAGTTTTCCTTTAATATAAATTAGTAGAGGGGGTCCATTGGCTGCTACTTCCCGAGATCTACGATTCGATATGCTAGTCATATTTTTTAGCTTAAATATTAACTGATTTTCATATTAGCTCGATATTTCTTTCGATTTTACTTTAAATTTACTACTACTATGCAACCTTCGCGACCAGTGTTCAGTAAAAAAATCATTGGAAAATCAGAAAGTGGAATTTGAGTTTTGCAAATCCATGTTGTATTTTAATTTCGTAAAGCAAATAAAATGTACTTAGATGCAATTGAACCCTTATTAAAAAATTCTTGATGTAAGGCCTGTTTCATTAAATATGTTAATTTAGGCACTGTATCTACAGAACCGTGTAATAGAATAAGGGGGCCTGGGAGATCTTAGAGAAAAAAATTTTTTAAGCAGATTCACACTTAAAATAGTGTTTTAACTCATTTTGGTACATGGGATCTAGGTGCAGATCCCCTCAATTCACTTTGTCCACCAACCACCGTATAATCTCTCATGCCAGCCAGGGTTGGTAAGGTTTTTCCCACCCCCGGTAAAAACCATGGTAGGGTCATTCCATGTGAAATCAACCAATGGTCAAAACCTCATGTCTTCAGATTTTCTTGAAATTTACAATATGTGTTGTGCACACTTAGTGTTGTGCACACTTAGTGTTGTAAAACTGTGAAGTTTCAGATTTTTCTGATGATTTTTTCCAAAGATATGGCCTTTCAAAACTTCAAAATTTTCAGTTTTCTGGAATTTTAGGTAATTTTCAAATAGCTGTATCTCATCACCTATTCATGCTGAAGACATGAAATTTGTTTTAAATTATTTAGTATTGTATGATGTTTCATAATATATCAACCCTAACAAAGATATAGATTTTTAAAATTTAAAATTTTTTAAATTTTTCAAAAAAATTTAAATATTTAAAAATAGGTATAATTTATTTTCTTTTTAAAAATATATTATTTCAAACACACTTTCAGCAACATATGGGCCAAATTTCAAGATGGTATCTTCATGGGTTCAGAGAGAAAAAAAAGGTTTTCTACCATAATGTGCTCTTAAATTTTGAAAAAAACTCATATTTTGAGCAAGTAAAAAGCATTTTACCTACAAATACTACCAATTGATTTAGGAATACTGATATTTATGCATAATTTACACTTACTTTCATTTTAAAATATTTAAATTTTAAAATTTTTATTTTTAAAAATTTTAATTAATATGCAAGTACCTAAAAATTATTTACCACTTAGAAGTTGCAAGAAAATTAATTATTGCCTACTTCACCCCCTAAAAATAACACTCCAGCTACCTGTTTACTATATAATCAACAGCTAAAAGTTTCTTACTTGAGAGGGGGAGTGTTGTTGGCAATGATGACCAATTTCGCTTTTCCCATCCTTAAAGCTTTTAAGGTCTGTTTTTGTCCAAGCACATACTTTCCAGACTTCATGACCAGAGCCAACCTGGAGTTGATGCTTTCCATGGCTTTTTTCTATAATGGAAATAATAAGTGAGACAATTTTACATAAACTTCAAAAGTTCAATCAACATAATAAAAGAGAACACCATTATATCAGCTGTTTAGCAGACATCATCCAACAAAGATCTTCAGTACGTAATACAAAAAACCCTTAGAAGTACTGACACAAACCCAACAATTACAGATTTTGGTTCAATTTCATTGACGTTCTTGTTAAATACCGACATGTTCTTTGGAAAACCAAAATCTTCTAAATAATTTCAAACTCATTGATTAAAATGTATAATTAGATCAATAACTTTAATTGAACCCAGATTTTTTATTAACTTTAAATGTTTTAAAGGTATCCGACAATATTTGAGCAACACCAAATAACATCAATAAGCCACAATGAGGTATTCTCACGTTTTGAGATTACATTTTATTAAAATAGTAGATAAAAAACCATGAAGAATGACGTTTACATCAAGTATTTTCGTAGCCTAGTTTCTGAGATATAAATTTTTGAAATTTCGTTTTTCGTTTTGGCGCGAAAACACTCTCGAATCACAAGTCATGCGCTGTGATGTCACATCCAATAGAAGCCCGTTTTCTGATCACGTGAAAACATCAAACACAATGGTTTTACTGCGCTGTGATGTCACATCCAATAGAAGCCCGTTTTCTGATAACGTGACTTTTCTGACGTTTTGGCTAGAGATGGGAATGGCCGGAAAAAAACCGGAAACTTTGGGAAAAAAACCGGTTTTTTTCCAGTTTTTTTCCGAAGGGGGTGAATTCCAACGTAACGGATGTTACACTCGTACGAAAATTCGATGTTTAAACAATTTTTAAGGGCATAAAAACGTCTCATAATAATGATTATATATTTTTTCCTAGTAAAACTAGTTCTGAATAAAAGATATACATGTTTAAAAATTTATTTCCAGGGTTGTGAAGTGGGAGGGGAAATTATTGTTTTTTGTAACGGATGTTACATGAATGGAAGCCCTTTTACACTTTAGTGTCATCAGTTTAAAAAGTCTGTGAATCTATAAGGCATTTTAGTTTTAAAAAAAATTAAATAACATTACTAGACATGTACGCAATATATCACAGCATTGACTAAAAAATTCAGTCATTTTTTGTATTTTTTAAAAAATTCTAAACTTTCGTAACGGACGTTACATGGTGTAACAGACGTTACGTCGTACGAAATGCATACCATTCAGGCCTTGAATATTTAAGTTAAAGTTGAAGAGGAGGATCATAACTTAATAAGAACCACTCATGTACTCCAAGATTATCAATTGGGGGTTGTTACAATATCGGCCAATATCGTAAATACCGATAAATCTCGTACATGTCTAGCACTTTAAATTACTAAAAAACAACGTTAAAAACATTCAAAATAACGTTATTTTGAATGAATAATCCTGTTAAAATTAAATTTGATGTAGTTTATTAATTAAACAACGCTGAAATATCGGCCAATATCGAAAATACCGATAAATATCATAAATTGTCCTGAGCTTTAAATTAGTAAAAAACAAGGTTAAAGACAAACAAAGTAATATTATTTAGAATGAATAAACCTGTTAAAATTAAGTTCGGTGTAGTTTATTAATTGAAAAACGCTGCGATATCGGCCAATATCGCAAATCCCGATAAATATCATACACTGTCCAGAGCTTAAATTAGTAAAAAAAACAAGGTTAAGACAAACAAAGTAATATAATTTTGAATGAATAAACCTGTTAAAATTAAATTTCATGCAGTTTATTAATTAAACAATGTTGCGATATCGGCCAATATCGCAAATATAAAAAATATCATACATAGTCAAGAGCTTTAAATTTAGTAAAAAAGGGTTAAAAACATAAAAAAATTATTTTGAATGATAAAACCAGTTAAAATATACGATATTGGCCAATATGGCAAATACCGATAAATATTAAGCATTGGGTAGCACTTTAAATTACTAAAAAAGCCCTCAAAATGACTTTATGAATGAATGAATGAATGAACTTATTAAAATTAAAATAATTTATTAATTTACCAATGCCAATTTTTGTATTAGCCAATTGCCAATAGGCTGTAAAAATCATGCAATGAGTGGCTTTTCAAATGAAAAAAGAACAATTTTAAAAACAATCAAAATAATATTATTTTACCTACCCTTTTAAATTAAGTAAAATTTGTCTGAGAAACAGCATTGGCCAGCCAAAACAAAAATTAAGCCATATTGACTGATATTTCTAAGTACATTTTAATGAACAATACTGATAATATTATATTAGTCATGCTGCTTGGAAATAAGGGTTATGATAAAGTAATGGGTAAATAAGGGTAAAGTAATGATCATTACTTTCACATTAAAACTTTAATTACCTAGAAATTAAGTTACAATGATAAATTAAATCTTAAGTGCATTGTTAAAAAATTCACTCGACAACCATTTTAAAATTGAAAGTGCCATTATAATGACTAAGTTAAAATTGTTACTAAAATGAAGTTAACGGTTTTTAATTTTTTAGCATCCTAAATACCTGATCTTATAGTTTTTATTCGTGAAAAAAAAAGGGTAATTTAAAATTGTTGAGAAAAAATCTTTATATACCTGGGATCTCAGGATGCCTTTACTGAAAGTTAGTATATTTGAATTCTAATTTGCTGAAAAAGTTTAATTAATGTTTAATTTAATTAAATATTGTTTTTGCCATTAAAAGGGGGATTGCCCCCTCCCCATGATGGTTGACATGGTGCCCTAGATGCCTCTGTTTTGCAAATATAGATTGGAAATTCTTGGTTGACACATAGTGAGATAAAATATAAAATTTATGACATAATTAATTTTTAATTAAAATTTATTACTTTCAATTAATTATATAATTGATAAATTAAAATAAATTAATTTATTAATATTAGGTTCCTTATTAAGCTTTTATTATGCCAAGTTATATGTGTAACAGACGTTACATTGACATTGTAACGTCTGTTACGACAGGCGCATGTAACGTCTGTTACACCTGTATTTACAGGTAATATAATTTTTTTTCACAAATTTTGATGTTATTAGTTCTTTTACCTTAAAATTAAAGTAGAAAGTGGAAATAAAAGTTTAAAAAACCATTTTTCACAATGTGAGACAAACTTTACTGAAATTTGTAACAGACGTTACATGCTCAACCTGGTATGACAAATAGACCCCCAGCTAGGCAGTTTTTGATTAAATCACTTGTAAACACATATTTATTTTATATTTAGAGATCTAACATCAATAATAAACTTCTGTGGAACAACTTTGATGGCATAATTTACAGATGTAATAAGGTAAAAAGTCGGTAATTTCAGCAGCAACAAAACTTTTACAATACATGCTTTTTGATGATTTCCTCTACAAAATAGAGCTAATAATTGTAAAAACCAATGTTTGTTTCTAATTCTATAGACTTTAAGCTTTCCAATGATGTATAACACTTGGGGTTTTGATAAAGTTTATTTTTTTCCACCCGGGTGACTAGTTAGCTGGAATTCACCAGGGTTTATTTCTTTCCGGAAAAATTGAAAATGTTAATTTAAAATACTTAATTTAGAATTTATGTATTAACCAATATTAATTAAAATATTATTTAGATGATATTCTTATACAATAAATTACTTAAAAATGAAGTTTTAACCATATATTAAAAAATTTTTCCCGAAAAAGTTGGATTCCACTCGGGAAAAGTTAAAAACTTTTAAGTTTGTAAGCATTTAAAAATTTTCTACATTAATGTCATGAAAATTTTATAATAAAAAAATAAGTTCCAAAAATATTTAAGGGGGCTCAGTACCAAAAATATTTTTTTCTCTAATAACAGGATTTTATTATCTTTTAAGGTGTTAAATTATGTATTTACTTCATACTAATTCATATTTATCCCAAAAAGCGAGTTCAAAAATTTATTTTTTAAAAAAATTACAAAAAACCTCACAACAATGCCCAAAATTACCCTAAATTTAAATTGATACTCCTCCCTGAATATATATTCTTTTGATTTGATTTTTTGTCTTAACATAGATCAAACATATATAGTCACTTGTAGGCATGGAAATTTGATTATCTATAAAAGTTTCTGAAAAATTAAAAAAACTCTGAAATTAGGCATTTTTTTTCGAAAAATATCCTAAGTTTCCACTTTACTGCTCCGTAAAAAAAATTCTAATAAATATATTATAAAATCCATGCCTGAAGATGTTAAACAGGTGTTACTAATAATGACTACAAAGTTTGAAGTGGTTTGGATGATTAGAAAAAAAGCCTTGTGATTTTAAACATTAAAAACCTTGTTTTGAGAAAAAGCCGTTTAAAGATAGAAAACTATAGGCTTCTCAACACTATCTAGGCTTCATAAATCTAAAATTTTTCACACTTAGAATCCCCGTATCATTATGAAACTTGGTAGGAATAATTCTAAGGGTATTATCTTTATTTTTATTGCAAAATCTCAAATTCGATACTTTGACAAAATTTTGGTACTGAGCCCCCTTAAACAAAACAATGAACGATTTTTTAATTTTTTTATATAATGACTTCAAAATTTTTTTAAAATTGGCAGAATTTAATTAAAACTTCTCAACTTTTCTAAGAAAACATGATTGCAATGATTATGTGAAAAAGGTTAGGATCAATTATGTAGATTGATGTTAAATATTATAGCAAACATCTGTTATTTGTTATTGGATCACGTTGTATACAAAATTAATTCATCAAAAGTACTTTATGTTTAATAAATAAATATTAAATTAATGTTATTTATTACAATCACATGCTTTATTTATTTATATTACATATATTATTTTATAGTTATAAAAGCTAGTTTTTTTTTGTTTTAAAATTACTCGTAAAACGCTGCATATTTTTATTTTGGAAGAATTATTTTTAATTAATTTTTAATGATTTAATAACTTATAATATATAATGACTAATGATTTTTATACAACGAATGATTATTTAGCTTTTAAAAAAATATGTATTCAAAAACCACTCTTTTCTATGCAAAAAAGGTCAATTTTTCCGACTTTTCCGGAAAAAAACCGGTTTTTTTCCTGTTTTTTTCCGCCTGCCCAAAATTTCCGGAAATTTTCCATCTCTAGTTTTGGCAAAAATAAAATTGAATTTTAAATTATTTAAACAAATTTTTGAACTTAAAAATCAGAAATTTAGGAGTTGTAAACCATAATGTATCGAAAAAGTATAAAATCAAGCAAATCCCTCACTCATGCAAATACCTCATTATTTGTTTCTGGTGTGCACATGTCCTAAGTCGCCTTGGCCCTTGACACCTCTACTTAAACACTTATGGGATTTATTACAAAGAGGATTTTTAAGTGCTCAGGCATCTATCCAAACTTTTTGTGAAGGGCCGTTTTTATAAAATTTGAAAATCTACTCATAATTTTATGAATTTTAAGTTGGCTTTTAATTAGTTTTTTTTCCAGTCAGGAACTTGCTTTTGTGGCTTCCATATTTGTATAATATGAAAAATAGTCAGTTGAAAAGCTAAAATACATGGTGAAGGGTCCTTTTTAATTTTAACTATTTTGTATAAGGTGTTTTCAAAATGAAATATTTTGTAAAGGGTCCGAAATCGGATCCCAATTTCTTCTAAACAGACTCCTGGTGTTTCTGTTGTTTTCAGAAGAATACTTTAATTGATAGTTTGAGAATAACCGCAAATACTACACAGAATCCATAAGGTAAAACTGGGTTGGTGGCTCTTGGGGAATTTGTTGTTGCCAACTTTATTTTGATAGCTAAGCACTCTTTGGCACTACTACTTCGCTTGACAATTGAACCTTGTAGAGATGAGCCAATCCATTGTAATGGAGTCTCATCATTCAGGCATTCCATGATAGTGTATCATTATTCAAGTTTAAGTTTCTCTTTGTTCTCGTATCATATAAATTAATCTTTTAGTGTGTGAAACTTACACTGAAAGTCAAGAATTATACCACCCATGGTTTTAGACAAGAGCTTATTTTATATGAAATTAGGGTAAATAAAACGACATTGACATCATTCCTTTGCTATGGAATTATCCATTATCATTTTCTTGAAATCTTCCTTATTACAAATATTTTTTTTGGCACACGTTCACTAGCGTAGTTTACCTCTTAAACATCACATGTGATCTAGTCAAAAACTACGGACGTTCTTTAAAAACTCATCAGAAAATTACTGAAGTTGAATTCCAGATTAAAATACAAATAGTAAAATTAACTTAGATCTCATTAGTTTACGAAAAAAACTCGATGTGTTTCTTGGTTAGGAAATGGTAAAACACTATTTAGGCTTAAGACAATAATGCATGTATAGAATTTTTCCTTAGTTTAAGACAACATAAAATAAAGACATTACCTGTTTCTTAGCGGCAACCATTTTGATAAATGTTAATTAACTTAACTAATGAGATGAGTGTAAATTAATAAATTTTTATGTATTTCCCACGTTTTTCAACGTGTTACTCGACGACCATCAAACGAAATTATTCGTATTCCACAATAGAGTAGAGTTGAGCGGTCATATTACTTGAACATCATCATTTTATGCTATTGTTGAGCCTTCGAAATATTATGTTCATTAAAAAAGAAATATTTGTGTATTTTTATCTAATTTTAAGAAAGAAAAGATAGTAAAAGCATTTAAATAATATATTTGGGCTTCATCACACACAGAAAAAAAGCGAAGGTAACTATTGTTTTGAATATACCGGTGTGTGGAACTTAACTACAAAAGCAAAAATCTACATTACGCACAACAAATGTAAACCAAAACATGTGAGAGTGACGGTGACGCAGATTTGAGGTGCACTATCAATTTGGTTCTGTTGGAATTTTCAGTTATCTTTGTCTACTTTATTTACTAAGTTCATGATAAATAAGTAGCCATTTTTGTCCAGATTTGTGTATATATAATTAAGTTATGCGTAGTACATGTTTGTCTGTGTTCTCCGGAGTTATTGCAACTCTGTACTTTCTATTCTCGGTTACTGCTGCCATATATTTCATACTCGTTGTTGATAATCTTCATGCTTCAGCATTTGCTTTTTTTTCTGGTAAGAACATTTCCCCTCTTTTAAAAAGATTTCAGTTTAAACAGTCTCTTGCCTTCACTGGATTTGACTTTACCCAAGCAGGCACCGCAGCGCTCCTGTTTTTCCTATTTTTCCTATTTTTTTCACATTAGCTCCTTTTTTCCTATTTTTACGGTCCATTTAATTTTTCCTCCTTTTTTCAGCTTTTTTCTCCTTTTTTTCCTATTTTTTTAAGCCTTGGGATCGACTTCGTTTTTTTTGTTGTGGGTAGGGATTGATGTCAATACTATCGGTCCGTTGTCAACGCTTTGGCATAGAAACGGAGTGATTCGTTTCCTACCAGCAAGACGCGGCGTGGCCGCCGCGGAGCTTCCTCTCCCGTTGAGGCAAAGCTGTCCTCCGTTGTTTTTAGCCCAGGAAAACGGCAGTTTTTCAAAAATTTCTTATAGATTTTTTTTCGACGGTTTTAAGTTTATTAGGGCGCTGATTACGAATCTGAAGTTTGCTCCCACGTGGGGGGGTCGGCTTCATATTGAAAATCGCAAAAAAATTTGGCCTTTCCGCAAAAAAAAGGAAAACGCGCGCTTCTACCCTCTACAAAATGAAAACTATTTAAGTTATTAACAAAAATATTATACCACGTTAAAGAGAATTTAATTTTATATAAATAACGTGCTTTCCAGTACCATTTTTTGAGAAGGGGAGAGGGAGTGAAGCAAAGATCGATAATAAAACTGTTGCGGCTCGCAGACCAAACGGACTTTTGCGGTTGTTAATCTGCAATCTGCGCTTTATTTCCGGTATATTACCAATAAAATGGGTTGTTTTGGATGAATTGATGACTACGCATACTTAAAAAAATAAATTTTTAAATGTATTTATGAAATATTGGGTATTTTAGGCGAAATTTAAATACATTTTAAAAATTCCTATATTAAATTATGGGAGTGTTTTAATAAACAAATTTTTATGTTTTTTGCATCGCTAAATCCGAATTTCAAGTTTATTTTAATTTTGAAAGTCATCTTCACATCAAAAATTGCAAAAAATCTCAAATTTTTGCTCTTTTTTTCGGCTTTTAATCGATTTTCTAAACAAATATTCATTTTACGATAAATAGCATGAAACCAAATTAAATTACGTATAATTTCCTATAAGATGCACTTGTTCATTTTTATTTGCGAGGAGCGGTGTACATTTTATAGCATTTTGAAGAAAAGCAATTTTCATGTTTTTGTGTAGTCAGGAAACAGCTCTAATTCAGTGCACTCTAGCGTCAATACCTCTCATTATAAAATTAAAATTAAACAGTGCATTTTGTAGGAAATTAAATGTTTTGGTATAAGCTATTTATTGGCAACTAGAATTTATTTAGAGCTGTAGTGGGCAAAATCGTTCATCACTTTTTTGGTAGAAAAGTGAAAAAAAAATATCCTAATTTCAAAACGCTATAAAACGTACTCCTTGCAAAATAAAAATGAACCTGTGCATCTTATAGGAAATTTTACCTACTTAAATTTGGTTTCATGCTATTTTTCGTAAAATTAATATTGTTTTAGAAAATCGATGAAAAACCGAAAAAAAATTGAGATTTTTTGCAATTTTTGATGTGAAGACTACTTTCAAATTAAAATAATTTGAAATTCGGATTTAGCGATGCAAGAAACATAAAAATTCGTTCATTAAAACACTCCCATAATTTAATATAGGAATTTAAAAAAATTATTGAAATTTCGCCTAAAACACCCAATATTTCATAAATTAATTTAAAAATTTATTTTTTTAAGTATGCGTAGTCATCAATTCATCCAAAACAACCCATTTTATTGGTAAAATACCGGAAATAAAATGCAGATTGCAGATTAACAACCGCAAAAGTCCGTTTGGTCTGCGAGCCGCAACAGTTTTATTATCGATCTTTGCTTCACTCCCTCTCCCCTTCTCAAAAAATGGTACTGGAAAGCACGTTATTTATATAAAATTAAATTCTCTTTAACGTGGTATAAAATTTTTGTTAATAACTTAAATAGTTTTCATTTTGTAGAGGGTAGAAGCGCGCGTTTTCCTTTTTTTGCGGAAAGGCCAAAAAATCGATGTTTTTCAGCGCACTCTAGCGTCAAAACCACTCTTCAGAAAATCAAAGTTGACTAGAGTATTTTGTAGGAAATTTGGTTTACTTTAACTTTGTAATTGAAATTATCTTCGAGAAATATATAGTTTTTGAAATATAAGCGAAGAATCGAAAAAAGAGCAAAATATTATCGATTTTTTGCGGCATCGCGGGAGCACTCAATACGAATGTGCGTCCCCACAGGTTGGCATCCCTGTTGTGGTATTTTAACTCTATTTTAAGAAAAATATTCCTTTTTTCTCCTATTTTTTAGAAAAATATTCCTTTTTTCTCCTATTTTTTTTAGAAAAATAATCCTTTTTTTCTCCTATTTTTTCTTAAACTCTCCTATTTTTCCTATTTTTTTTACGAAAAATCGGCTGCGGTGCCTGCCCAAGCGGCTTAAATCTAAAAGTGGGTTCAAACGCCAAGCGAAGTAGTAACGCCAAAGTGCTCCTTAGTATCAAAGTGAAGTTGGCGACTAAAAAGTTTGCCAAGAGGCGCCAACCCGAACCCACTTCTAGATTTTTACCATTCATGATGGGTATAAAAAAGATCTTGGTTATTTCCCAAGAAAATCGTTAAACCATAAATTTGTACTAGAAATACGTTCTGTTTTAAGTTATTACTCACTTCCTCCCAAAAAAAACTTAATTAAACGAGCATGTTGATGGAGAAAATCTGGAGAAGGGATGTCAGATTGCACCAGCATAGTATTTAATGTGCTTTGGTGATATTTTCAGATACAGCAGCTAGTAAATTGGCTAATGCAAAAGTATACTATCTTTTAGATCTTAATCCCCTTTTTATAAAGCTTTTAAATGATAATTTTAGTATTTAGTCATGTAAAAAAATTAATACAAAAGTGTATCTTGTGCCCCCTCCTGCTAATTTTGGCACAGCTGGGATATACGTCGACCATGCCAAATGGAAGACTACTTGGCGCTGTATCACGGCCGAGCGGCAGGTCGCCCGTTCCGGCCGCCATGTTTCCCCGCGACTCACTCAAATGAAGATTAATCAAAGAAAAAGGATGTTATAAAAAGTTATTACGATTTCAGTATTATTATGCACGCTCTGTATCCGGGAGATACATATTTTGATCAAAGGTAATTATTTAATTTAAAAATAAGAACAAAATTATATTTTGGACGTTAAGATTTGACGCATGCGTATTTCCGATGATTTGCAAGATCCGAAATTCTATGATTCAAAATAAAGGAAGAACAATATTATAAATAATATCATTATTATTCATATAATTTAATTGATTTAATAATTAAAAACAATTAATCAAACCAGCTTTTGTCTTTATTTTAACCATCCGGGAATAGTGACTATGACAACGTTCTGAGTAGTCGGAAAAACATGGCGGCCGGAACAGGCGATCGGCATCTCGGGCGTGATAAGCGCCAACTAGTTGGCGACTGCTTCGCGGTCGCCAAATGGTCGACGGATATCCCAGCTGTGCCCTAATTTTTTCTATATTCACTACTGTTTTCATCTATTGTATATTTCCACATATTAGCCGAGAATAGTTTTCTTAAAACAGGTTTTCCGGGCTTGTTGGCCGTAGTCTAGTACAGTGGTCCCCAACCTTTTTACCACCACGGACCGGTCAACGTTTGATAATTTTACCGCGGCCCGCTGGGGGGGCGTTGATTTTTTACATTCTAGATTATTTTGATTTTTAAAAAATTTTATTGTATTTAAACATGCTTTTAAGATAAAATACAGTTACTCCAAAAAATAAATATAAAGTGATTTATAATTCATTTCATTCATTAATTTGGAGTATAAAACAAGGAATTTAAATTTATTTTCAATGAAATGGTCAGCCCGCGGCCCGGTACCATTTGATCCACGGACCGGGGGTTGGAGACCACTGGTCTAGTAGATGTGGAAAAGCTAAAAAGCTATAGGTTTCGACTCCTTCTACAGGAGTCATCTTCAGTAGGATGAAAAGCTTAAAGTTATAATTAAACGACGATTGAATTATAACTGTAAACTTTTTATCCAGCTGTAGAAGCCTTTGCGGTTTTATCAATACTGTTTTCCTTTGAAAAATTTAGCAAAATTTCTAAGCTAGTGTAGAAGCAGAGTTAAAACTAAAGTTACGTTAAAATTTTCATTATTGCTCGTCTAAATTTCACTAACATGGCTTTAAAAAGCAGATTCTGCTACTAACCTTTTAAGCCCCCTGCTGAAATGCCTTTTCCTACCATAAAGCAAGCCAGTTTATGGATGGCCTTTATTAGGGTCACCTTCTTTATTCTGTGAAATGAGATCCCTGTATTTTAATGCTACAACAAACATGCAATTTGCAGGTTTTCCGTGACAGCTAGGTAAAAACAAATCTTGATATCCTGGATAATTCAGTGTGGTATTCATATATTGCATTTATGTGAATTTATAAAAGTTTATTCAGTGTAAGAAATTAATGAGTAGAAGTAATGGTTATTAATCATATAAGTTTTTCATTTCAGGTATTATATCATTATGCACCCTGCATTTAAATGTTTTATACTGGAAAAGAAATATAAGAGACTGGTATGGGATTGATCAGCTGGAGAGCATAGAACTGTTTGCCTTAGTTGTGGCCCTGTTTTCAATTGTTTTCTTTGGGGTCTACTTATCTCTTGGCATTGTGAGAGACCAAAGTAAGTTTATTTACTCAATAAATATTAATATTAACTGTTCTGATGTTTTTCTTTTACAGTTGTCTCCACTTAATGTGATCACATTTGTCCAAGATGAGAATAAAAATATCAGATTGATAATAATAAGCAATTTTATACTAAAAAGCCGCAAACAGTGTAATTTGAGTGTTTGCCTTAAAATCCTGACTGTACTATCCATCTTGAAGTATTTACAACTTTTTAGTGTGTGTTTTGCAACTTAAACATTCTTAAAGAAAACATGAACTGGATCATATGCCACTACTTAATTAACAACTAATTTTGTATGTTACTGGATTAAAATTGGCGCACAAATAAAAATTGTAATGGAGTTTTTTAGGGGATTCTACTAAAATTTGATATCATTAAATAATACATTTTGCATTGAATTAAGTCAAAGTAATCAGGACCTGTCAATTTTGATAACATTCACCATGATCACATTAAACGGAATAGACTGTAATAAAAAACTCATTAACTAAATTATAACTATATACCCTATTTGTGTATAGAATGGACCTTCAGTAACATATTTATCTTGCAGGCTATACCTTGAAAATTTTCAGCTATCATGTGGCAGCAACTTTCTCAGCTGTTTCCAGTTTGTGGGGTCTTATCCTTTTATTATGGGCTCTATTCTATAGAAGAGAACAAATAAGATACCCTCTCTTGCTGTGCCAAAATCGATGGTACCGTTGAATTAAGATAATGAGCATTCAAGGATCGAAATCAAAGATCAAATAATTAGATATTTACATGTTCAATACCTAGGCTAAGTTTTCCTATGTATAAAACACAATTATACCTTCACAACATAAAATGTGAATTTTTTGCTATTTTACTTGTTTTTATAAACATTAACTTTATGAATAGTTCCTAATAAATCTGAAACTGCTTTATTAATTCAATTAAAAATGGGTTTATATGTCAGCTCTAGTCGTGCCTTAAAACATTGTTGCCAAAGGTTTACAGTTTTTCATTTATTATAAATTATTTACAGGGGTCTGTTTAGAAGAAATTTGGACCCGTTTTCTGACCCTTCACAAAATGTTTCCTTGTGAAAACGGTCACTTTACAAAGTATTTTGACCTTTAAATAGACACTATTTCTCACAATACTGCAAATTTGCGAGCTTATTTTAAAAAAACAGGCTCCTGGCTGAAAAGAACTAATTTAACACTAACTAAAATTCACAAAATTATGAGTAGATTTTTGCAAAAACCCTTCACAAAAAGTCTGGACAGGCCCCTGATTTAGGAAGGTAATGCTTTTAATGCCAGTATTCTTGAAACATTTTAACTGCAGTCATTTTTACAAAGCACAATAAGATGTTCAACTTTTATTCTGTAAAAAGAATGTACTTTTATTTAACACACACAAACATTTTTACTTGTTTTCATATGTTGTTTTGTTATTTTTCATTAACTAAATGAGCATTATAAGTAATTACTACCACTGTATTGTAGCGCTAAAACAACTTTGAATTTTAAAGAAATATTACATTTTTATTTAGTATCTTTTACTCCCATTTTAACTCTTTCAATCTTTATGTAATTTTGCTCCTATGGAGATGTTTTTAAAGATAAAGTACATTACTTAGATTCAATTTCAATAAAAATGGTTATGTGCTCATTGGTTCTAATGAATATCCTCATTTGTTTTTATTAAGAATCTATGTAACTTGGTTATTTTGAAAACTGTAGTTTCAAAAATAATGATGTATGCCTATATTTCCTGTTGACATTATAATGGGTACTACACTTTCATTTTGTGAACTCTATTTGTAAAATTTGTGCATGCTTAGTTTTTAGGGGTCCAGAGTCAGTATTAAAGTTTTTTGTTTCTTGCATATCATCCTATAAACCATCAGTTTCAACAGCTCTGTTCGATTATAAATTTTAATTTTTTCAGAAGCACGGTTGATAGGATAATACAGAAGTACCACTTTTTAAAAAAGTATTTGTGTCATAATAAATTTACTTTGAAAGCATTTCTTCTTAAAGGGCTTCTTCATCATGTTTAATAATTTTTATGTTGCTTTTTTAAGTATTTGGAAAAGGTGATGAATTTATCTAATAATTTTTCCACCAAATACTTGTAAATGTTTTTTAAATGTACTTATAGAAATGTTATGGTTGATCATTAATTAATGATTTCATCTGTCTTTGGAATTTTGTTGAAGGCTGTAGAAACAGTTGCTTGTGCAAGTTCTAATTATCTTTTATAACATAAATTTAACTTCATAACTTTTTTTCATTCATAACAGTTCTAGAAAATATTCATCATTAATTTTAGCATGGTATGATGGTACATTTTAAAAGCTGTTTTCAGCTGTGATATTTTTATGCAGCATGTTTTTGGGACCATATATCTAGTAAAATAGTGCAATTTGTATTTTAAATGCTTTATAAATATTTTATAAAAATAATTTTTGTTTTGTTTTGATTAAAAGTGTTTTCATGGGTGAAAATTGTATGATAAAAAACTATTGGAACATAAATATAACCCTCTTAAATTATTCCAATACTTTTAAAAACCTAATTCAGAAATTTCTCTTTAAGTTATATTTATATCACAATATAATCAATTCAAGTAATTTCCAAGGGTTTTTATGTGTATTATGCTGTTACTAACATTTTTCATATAAGTAACTTGTATGAAGTAAGCGTAAGGTGTTTTAATTTATATTATTTTCAAAAATAAACTCATATTTTAAATAATTGTTTCTATGGAGTACATAAAATATCTTTTCAAGATGTGAATGAAAGTTTGAAAGTAATATATTAAAGGTCTTTCGAGGGTTCAAAAAAGTTTATTTTGTTTTATTTGGTTAGGTTAGAGTGATTTTTTTTAATTTATCTAATATATTCTTAACCATTCCTAGTTTTAAACAGTATGATTGATTTTACCTTTTAAAATCTAATGCGGTTTCATACAGGATTAATTAATTTTGGGTTCATTTATCTTTAATGGAAAACAGGATAATGAGTGAAATATTTATTTTATTGCTTAATCTTGATTGATAGCAACATCAGATCAGGTCCATGTTCCTGTGAGATTTTAAATTCTGAAAAACAGCACCTGAGCAGGAGTACAATTAGCTAACAGGATAACCAATGCATTTAGGTGACCAATGCATTTGGGTTTGGTAAATTTACAAAAAAGGCAGAACAAGCAACATTTTACGAAGCTCAAGAAGATGAACAGTGCAGAGCATAGCAAGAACCTCGATCACATTGCTTGCCTCACTTAAAGCAGCACCAGATAGTTACAATATATTATGCCACTCATTTTTAGGAGTTTTTTCTCGAGAAGAATAAATTCTGATCAACATCCAAGGCAAGTTCGAAGTAAATTACTTTAATTATTCTCCCTGGTCAGTCCATCTTGCTGTTGATTTTAGAACCTATGAATGGAAATATGTACAGCTAGTAGAAGATCCATGGAAGTTATATTTTACTAGTGTTGGTGGAAGCTGCGATGTAAGGAAAATTATAAAAATAAAGAAATCTGTATATGTATAAATTAATATAATATATATAAATCAATTTTACTTATTATTTATAGCTTCTAAAATTAAACTATTTAATAAAAAAATAGAAGTTTCTCCTTTTTTTGTTTTATAAATTTCATCCTTTTTTTTAAAAATAATAAATAATATTTTTGCTCTATTTCAACTGGAAGATCCCCAAATAATTGGAAAGTGGCGTTATTTTGAATGAGATTAAGTGGAAACCAGACAATTTTTTTCTTGGTTTTAGCTTTTCAATCTTTTTACCTCATGATATATATGACAGGGGTTTCCAACTGGCGGCCCGCGAAGCTCTGAAAACTCGCCAAAAAGTAGCCTCAAAACACTTTTTAGCACACTAAAATTCAAAATTTTTTCGGGGGAGAACCCCCGACCCTCCCCCATATACCTCATAGATTATGGACTAGCTTCAATCGTTTTCTTTGGTCAAGAATTAACCTGAAATTCCCCCTGAGCGTAGCAAGGGGGTATGAAGGCTTTTATAACCTTTATCATGAGGAGGGACAAAATGGAGTATCAAAAAATTAGGTAAAATAATCCTCTAAGAAAAATTTACAAACATTTTCTTGAGGAAGACCTTTTCATTTAAGTAATATTCAGAATATTAAATATATTCAGTATTCCTACGTGTTGTATATGAGTAAAAAAATCGTATATCCACTGGAATTTTGGAAAATACAGTAGTGCATACATTCAAAATATGTAAACAACCTTCGTCCCTCTTTTGCTGGAAAAGTTTCATATTGAAGACTCTCATCCTTAAAAAAATTGTCATCGTTAAAAATAAGCCAGATAACTTTGCGGCCCGCCACTTGACTTGTGATTTCGATTGCGGCCCGCGAGTACTTAGAAGTTGGAAACCCCTGATATATGATATACAGTAGAGCCCCGATTATCCGCGGAATTGGGTGGCAAAGGCACCGCGGATAACGAAAATCGCGGATAACCCGAAAAAAGACTAAAAATGAGGTGAAAACATGAAAAAAAATATTTCAGCATAAAAACTGTTTTATTGTACAAAAAAAAACCTGATATGTTAGACCAGTGGTGCCCAACCTACGGCCCGCGGGCCAAATGTGGCCCGCGAGGCTGATCCATGTGGCCCGCGGACTCGTTAAATCTTAAAAACAAAACCACATTCAGAAATCTTTCAAGAAAACCACGAAATCGTGCGAGACATTATGGCACTTAAATCTAAAAAAAGATTATATAAAAAATGAATTCTTCAACATCCAGTAAACATTTTTTTTCTTTACTTCTCTGTTTTGGTTTTTTCTAGATACGTGGAATTTGGCATTGGATAAATATTTTTCAGTATCAGTTAGCCATTTGAATTCAGTTTATAAGGATCTTTTTAGAACCAAACTTCGAAAAGATGTCCGATCGTAAAAAGTTGAAGATTCACTCGGAAAGCCGAAACTTTCAAGAAAAGGGGATAAATTCATATTTCTGTTCATTCAGCGAGAAATAAACCATTGTGTCTTATGGCGGACACAAATTGGAGCCGAGCGGCGAAGGCGAACAGCCACGAACACGCTCTGCGCACGCGCAACTCGGAGGCTCTAAGAGCGGCGCTTGCGCGGAGACTGCGAACAAACTGTGCATTTGAGAATACACATTATCTGTTATGAAAAGAACAAAAACTAGTGCTCGATCTCGACTTACAGATATCATCTTAATTCAGTTTTAAGGATGTGTTACAAATTTGGAGCCGAATTTACAAGAACTAGTATCCTCCAAACTGATGCAAACTTCTCATAGACGGGTAACTTTTATTTATGTTTAGAAATATCCTTAAAAGCAGTGGCGTTCCTAGTACCCCAAGCAGTGTCGGCGAAACTGGTTTGCGAGGCCCTAATACCAGATTTAATGAATTATTGTAAAATAATTGAAATTTTTTTATAATTAATAGTATTATTAATAGCTTAATTAATTAAATTTTTTAAATTAAGATTAATTATAATTTTAATTAATTTAATTATAAAATGTAGTACTTTAGGATAATCTGAGCAAATGGCAATTTTTTTCACAAATCTCGTAAAATTATCCTATTAATTTCAGAAATGAATATTTAAACTGATTTATTATTGCTTTTTTTACTTTTTATTACTTTAAATGTAATTTTGAAATTTACGAGTTAGTCCATGGCCTACGTTAGTCCGATTGGATCAAAATCAAGCCAGTATTGAACTAAATATTTTATGTACAACAAAAACTTCCAAAATAATAATGTACTAACAAAATATATTGGCGAATAGAGAAATTTATTTCGGGAGGGGCCCAATATTATTTTTCAGCCCATCCATAGATAAATTTATTACCTCCAATTCAGTGTTTTATACATATTTTGTTAGAATTTTACATATAAAAGAGCTTAATCTAAATAAGTTATGAATGATTTAGTCCCTAGTACCAAAGGGGGGTCTGGGGGTCCTACCCCAGAAAACTTTCAAAATTTTGACAATAAAAAACTGGTTTTAACTAGTTTTTACACACCTAATCCAAACTTTGGATTTAAATTTTTAGATAGGATTTGCATTTGAATTACTACTAACAAATATGAAAATCAAATAATAACTACCAACATTACGTTGGTTTTTTTAATCCGAACTTTGGATTTAAATTTTTAGATAGGATTTGCATTTGGGTGAACTTATTGTAAAAAAAAGAAATCAAAGTAGAAAACGGGATTTGGGGGTCCTCCTCCAAAAATGTTTTGGAAATTTGCCCTTAAAACAGGGTTTCAACTTGTTTTTGATACCTAGACCTAATTTTGAACGTATATTTTTAAGTATGATTATGATTTTGATGAACTTATTATGAAAAAATTTAAATAATAAAGTTTTAAGTGCAAAGGGGGGTTTGGGGGTCCTCCCCCAGAAAATTTTTTGAAATTTGACCCTAAAAAACAGGGTTTTAGTCTGTTTTGGTACCCTTGTATAATGTACTAAAAGAGGCCTACAGATTGGACTCTAAAAAGGCCTCGCGCTGGAGCTCCAAAAAAAAAAGCTTCGCACCTAGGCCTCGCGCACGGGCTCCAGAAACATGAAGACATGAAAAAACGTTATTGAACACACATTATATCTTTGTAGTTAAACACGGATTCAAATAGTTTAAATTCTTGCGAGGCCCTTAAAGTGCGAGGCCGTCGGCGGGGGCCGACGTCGCCGACGCCTAGTTACGCCTCTGCTTAAAAGTGTTTTTTATGTGGCCCGCGAGATAAGTTTTCATCGGCAAATTGGCCCTCGTGAAAAAAAAGGTTGGGCACCACTGTGTTAGACTTTTAAAATATGTACAGTACAGCAGAAACCTTTGCTCTACATCTAAACAGAGGCGGATTTCCAAATGTGCCGGGTTTGGAACACGCCGCGCCTTGACTTTTGGTTAATTACTTTTGGGGGCCGCGGCGGTAAAGGAAGATCCAGGATTTGTTTTTTGGGGGCTATGAATTTTTAGGCTTACCATATTTTCTCGGATCCAACCCAGGACATAGTTTTGAAATTTCTTAATAAGTGCTATATAAAACTACCAAAGATTAAAAACTAAAAAAAACTACTCAAACTATAACCCTTAAATAGAAATATTAGATTTTATATTTTCCTTTAACAATACTTTTTGAAAAATTGCTCGATTTACTTAATTTTTATCACAAAATTAACAGAAAGGAGGTTTTCTGAAGTAAAACAGACGTTAGAAAATATAAAAAAGCGCAATTTTAAACAGCTTGGTTGGGATTTTTACCTAAAAATGACTGGGAAATCCTAAATGTATGAAACCCCGGACATTTTTTGACCCAGGACATTTCCCCGGACAGCTCTAAAAACCCCGGACTGTCCGGGGTAAACCCGGACGTATGGTAAGCCTATGAATTTTGATAATCCAATTTAATCTTCTTGATGGTCTTAATATGGAAAAGCCTTCTAAAAGGGGGGTCTGGGGGTCCTTCCCCAGAAAACTTTTGGAAATTAAAGTAAAAAAAACCACTTTTTCAACTCGTTTTGGAACACCTCATCCGAATTTCGGATATAGATTTTATGGTAGAATGTTTTCGTTTTGACGAACTTAATATAAAAAATAAAATTGTAATAATAGAGTTACAGGTACCAAGGGGGTCTGGGAGTCCTCCCCCAGAAAATGTTTGAAAATTTGACTTTAAAATAACAGGGTTTTAACTCATTTTGGTGCATAAAATGCCATATTATGTAGTGTAAAACTTTTCATTTGGGAGGGGGCTTAAGCCCCCTAGCCTCCCCCCTGGATCCGCTAGTAAGGGGCGGTCTGACTGAATGTCTTCTTAAGGTCCCAACCCAAGTTTGTTTATACCTTAAGTGTTTGATCACTTAAAAGTCATATTTTACACGAAATGTTACAATTTTACAATGTTAGCTCGAAGTAAAAATGGGGGGTTGGGGTGTTACCCCCAAAAAATTTTTTAAATTGTGCCTCTAAAAGTAGTGTTCTAGCTCATTTTGAGACCTTTTGGGTAACAGAGAACAGTTCCTTGTAAACCACAGAATTGCTTTTCTGAAAGGACGTTCTCCGTTTTTCCTGAGCTTGTGTTTAGTGTTTCCTTTCTCTTCTCCTTTTTTATTCAGAAAAAAAAATTCTGTGGTGAAAATTTGCCGCCCACTAAAATTTGCCGCCGTAGGCTATAGCCTAGCTAGCCTATTTAGAAATCCGCTACTGCATCTAAAATGTCTCTAATCTCATCTAAAATTTGCTCTGATCGTTAAAAAAATTTTTCGTGGAACTTGCGGATAAACCGCACCGCGGATCATCCGCTCGCGGATAATCCGGGTTCTACTGTAGCTAGCTCCATATCAGGGCACTGTATATTTGGACGGCCTTTTTTCAACTAAACTCTACTCTAATTTCCACGGCTCGGCGTTCCATTGGTTCCATCGTTCCATCACTGAGCGCCGAGACTGCTACGTAACCACGAGACCTACAGCGTAGGGATGTTACGGTTCCACTGGAACAGTTCCATGGAACCTAATCCCAGCATGGAACCGTCAGAACCGGTTCCACGAAGGACCGCTTAACGGTTCCACCCTGGAACCGATAAAGATCAATAACAACTCCAAATTTCTCTGCAATCCTATCCAACATTGAACGAGAACGCCTCAAATAAAGAGGCCATTTCCAAACTAAAAGATAAGCAATGCCCGCAAACCGCTACCGCAGAGATATATTCTATAGCAAAAAAAACCCAGCGAGGCAAAAACGCAACAATCGATTCGCACCATAGAGCACATCTGCCAAAAAACTGAATCTATAATTAATCAATCCCTTTTCAAAACAAATATGCTCTTATCTCACTGAAAAACCGCAACGAGGGAAAGTAAATAAAAAAGAAAGACATCTGCCGATTCGACGAAGAAGCAGCAGAAGAAAAAAAGAATGACTGACAGCCGCCTGCGCCAATTAGAACGCTCCAAAGCAGTCGATAGCTTTTATCCCTTCCGCCCGAAATTCTTATGGATTTTCCGTTGGAATGGGCCGGCTTCGTTAACACCCTGAGTTCCACGGATTATGAGCTTTCATTACTGCCGCCCGAAATTCCTATGGATTTGCTGTCGGAATGGGCCGGGTCGGCCTGGAACTGTTAGCGATCGCTAACGGTTCTGAGAGAAATAAGTTCCAGTGACAGAACTCTTTACGGAAACTAATACGTTCTCGTGGAACTTGTTTCGAGTGGATTAGTTATGCTGGGAGGAATTCGCGTAACTGGAATGGAACCGGAACTTGATTAGAACTTCTTTTGGAACTTATAACTGGTAAGAACTTTGGAGCTATTTTGGAACTTATAACTAGGTTTAGAACTTGGGAACTCTTTGGAACTGGTAAGATAATAATACTAATAAACCTGGAACTGGAACGTATAAGCGTTTGTTTCTGTTTGGGCTTCGTTGGGAAGGGTATAACTGTCTGTCTGTGAGAATGAGAATTAAATCTGGAAATTCATTTTAAGTTTCCTGTAGCTTGACCACTGGTCAAGATGACTAAAATTCCCTATCAACTAAATGTTGGAGTTGCCAATTTATCTTTTGTAATCCCTATTGATATAACGTGTATCTTTGGTTCCGACTGACCATTGGTCAGTCCGATCCTCATTTTGCAACTTCTGTGCTTTGGCACTGAAGTAGGTCATGTGGGGGCTCAAACCAAACGCCTTAAGGCGGGTAACATTTTGGTGTTGACCTGACCACTGGTCAATATCTCTTGACCAGTGGTCATTCCACTTTTTCTCATGATATGCAACTTTTCTGACTTTCTCCTTTTGTCTCTTGATTGTTTTGAGGGTCCTGGCCTTTGGTCAACCTCATTTGACCACTGTCCAAGGTGACTGAAATTCATTATAAAATAAATTTAGGAGTTGCTAATTGATATTTTGTAATCCCTAATGTTATAACATGTGTCTTTGGTTATGGTTGACCATTGGTCAGTCCGGTCAACTTTTTGTAACTTCTTTGCTTTGGCACTTAAGTAGGTCATATGGGGTATCAAACCAAACGCCTTGAGACGGGTAACATATTGGTGTTGACCACTGGTCAAGATCTCTTGACCAGTGGGCAATCCATTTTTTCTCGCTATATGTAACGTTTCTGACCTTTTCTTTTTGTCTCATGGTTGTTTTAGGCGTCCCTGACCTTTCGTCAACCCCATTTGACCACTGGTCAATTTTTGAATTTTTTGACTTTATTGCTTCTTTTTGTCTTTGGGACCCTTGCGTTTTTTATATGAACGGTTTTAAAGTTGGAACCGTTTGGAACTGGAACTGTTAAGGGAACCTAATCCCACCTTGGAACTGGAACTGTGGAACCGGTTCCACACTTTAACTAATACGTAACATCCCTACTACAGCGCATGCGCCACTGGCTATTTGGCGCCATATTTAGGAGCCACATAATTAATTTAACATTAGTTGGGGTTGCTATATATTGATTTCTATCGCTAAAAACTTGGCGCATCAGCAGTTCTAAACTTGCGCCCCAAATTTTCACCAAATTATCAGCAGCTGAAGTCCCTTGTCTGAAGAAATTTTCTCTCACTAAACCCCATCTACGGGGAAAGCCACTTAGCCGATATTTTCAATGAGTTTTAATGTCTGAATGGCAACACCAATTTCGTAAAAGTAAATAAACAAACAAATGCACATGGAATTTGAACCATGAATTGAACTAAAAAAGAACGAATAATTGATTACTTTAAGTACTTTAATTGTTAAGGAAAATTTAATAGGTTTGAGCGTAAATCTTTGAACTTCATTAAAACCCTGCCATAATCAATGGCATTCTTCTTTAATTTTGATTTATCAAAGGAAAGTTCTCATCCGGAATCTCCATTAAGCAGTTTTCAGAGTGAAAAAGATGAAAATACAACCAAAGAACAAGTTCCATGTTTTTATATAAATTTTGAAGACCTTAATCTAAATGTGTGTGAATTTTATATGGTGTTTTTTTTAAATTTAATTATTATATATACTGATTATTCTAAGAAATTTATAAATCTGATTAAATTGCCAACTTTTTTGTACGTTTTAGATTTCAAATAGCTCTGATGTGCTCAAAGAAAAATGTGATAACTTGGAAATACATTACGTAACACAGAAATCTATTGCAAGTCAGTTAAAGAATTGTAAAATTTTAGGTGATGACACATCAGATTTAGTGCCTGGAAAATATGAAGGTATTTAAATGTATTTTTTAAATAGGTTTGGATTATAGACTAGAGAATGGGGCCGTGTCCAACCACCTAATTATTTGAAAGTAATAAAAATCCATTTATAAGTTCAGTTGTCATAATTATAATATCTTGGTACTTACGTATTATACAGTCAACTCTTCAGAGGCTGTCTAATTCAGCGGCACATCAATAGAAAAGTCAATATGAAAGAACCAATATCTTAAATTAAAGTTTTTTAAAAGTTGGTAACAAAGGTTATGCAGATAGAAAAAACTTGTCTGTAAAAATAAGGAAACCTTTCTGCAGTAGTTGATGTATAAGTCAAGTTTTCTTAAATGGCTAATAATGGGACTTGGTACTCGCTTGTAAACTTATCGCTCACTCCTTTCAAGAACGTCATATCTCAAAAATCAACGATATTTAGATATGACTGTTTTCGGAAAGCTCTGAAGGAGTACTTCAACCCTGCGAAACCCTCATATTTTTAAACTGAATAGTAAAGAAATTAACCAGATTCTTATTATTTATTTTCAATGCAATTCTAAACTTTCAAATGCCTCTCCTGAAAATTTAGGTTTTTTGAGATATGACGTTCTTAAAAGGAGTGAACGTTATGTTAAGAACTGAATTGGTATTTTTTGTCAAGTACAGAAATACAGTCAGTAACAGAGGTTACATAAGTCCTGAAAAAACTTGTTTAAAATTAAGGTTTGTTAAAAAAAAGTTTTCGGAAAAATTCAAGGGAGGTTCCATTTAGTGAAATGTGAGTCGGAAAATTTTCCACTATATTTTTTGGTAAATTATATCAAATAGGCATTTTTTAGTAAACTTTATTTGTAATTTATTTTATTTTATGGATCAATTTCTGTATCATTTAAACCAAACTACAGGTTATAATTTTAACTTTTTAGCGACAAAATTATATGTACTTCTACTATCGGTCATAATGAGAGGTAATATGAGGTCATTCAGAGGGTATACAAAGGTTCAACTGTATATGAAAAATGAAAATGTGGTTGTTACATTCTTTTTCAAATAAATTTTCTCATGTTCTTTTTAGGTGGCTTTAAAGTATGGGAGTGCTCTGTTGATCTAGTTCATTATATTGTTAAGAATAATTGCATTGATGAAAATAGCAGTGTCTTAGAGGTTAGTTGATTGGTATTTTTTTCTTTGGACAATGCTTTGTAAATAAAATAGGACAAAATTAAAAAGTAAAGCATTGCTCAAAATTATTGTTTATTAATTAATTCTTAGTAGTTTTAGTCTTCAAGAAATTAGAGCAGTCTAAAAGTAACTTTTTTTATCTTGATACAAGTTATATATCCTTTTTCAGGTTTATTGTAAAAGTTACTTTCTTGTTATATTACATTTTCTGAGCAGTATGTGAACTACATTTATGCCAAAAAAAATGTTTACTTTAGTATATTTCACCATTTTATAAAACTGTCAGACATTTTTTCTAACAAGAATATACCTATTATTTTGTTAATTAATAGCATTTTGAAATGTTATTTGTCTAAAAAGAGATTTTTTCGAGTATTTTTCTTTCAAAATAAAATTGAATTAATCAAGTTTGGAAATCTATAAAATTAAAAGGTACTCTTCCAGAAAACCGGGGCAAATCTCGCCAAGCAGATTTGTTGGCGACAATTCACACATGACCTTCCGAAACAGAAACATCATTATTGGCGACTTTATCGCTTGCGCCGGGGAATTTTGGAAGAGTACCAATAAAAATAATCCCAATCAACAACTGGCTGATGTGCAAAGCAATATCCATTACATTTTACCATAGACATTTTACATTATCTATAATTAGGCTTAAAATATTTTCTTGGATGGAGCAAACCCAGGACATATTTTTGAAATTTCTTTATAAGTGCCATATCAAATTACCAAAAATTAAAAACTAAGAAAAAACTATTCAAACTAATAAACATTAAACAAAAATATGAAATTTTATTACTTCATTTAACATTACTTTTCCAAAAATTGTTTGATTGACTTAATTTTTATCACACAATTCACTGAAAGTAAGTTTTCTGAAGTAAAACAGACGGTTAGAAAACGTAAAAAAACGTCATTTTAAATAGTTTGGTCAGGATTTTTTCATAAAAATGTCTGGTAATCTTAAATGTATGAAACCCCGGACATTTTAGCGTCCCAGGACATTTCCCCGGACAGCTCTAAAAACCCCGGACTGTCCGGGGTAATCCCGGACGTATGGTAAGCCTATCTATAATAGTTTTACTTAAATTATCTGTGTTGTTTTAACACCACTCTGAATTTCTAATTTTGTCTTTTTGAAGTTAGGGTGTGGTGGAGGGTTGCCAGGTATTGCAGCTTATATGTCAGGGGCATCAGTTACCTTTCAAGATTTTGTAAGTTTTCTTATATTTTTTTTTGATAATCACTGAAAAAGCTACAGAAAGTGTAATGCTCTGAAGTTATTATCTAAACAAATAATTCAATAGTTATCTATTTTTAACTAACATTTCTATTATAACATAATAGAAAATTTTCTAAAGTATGTTTTTAATTGATTTCTCAAATATATCCATCTAAAAATCCATATTAAGAAAAATGTAAACCTGCCCAAATAAAAATTAATTACATCACCCTGGTAGTTTTCTGTAGAAATCTTAAAGTACCTATGATGATGCGGAGAAATTTTAACGTGTTTCATATCTTGAGTTAAGTTTGATGAATTACTTGAGTTGATGATTATTGATAATTTTTTTAACTGAGGAGTTGTGAGGGAATTTAAAAACTTCTTATACTAAATATCTCTAAAGTAGTCTATAAAACTATACATAGAATGTTTCCATCTGTAAAATTATATGTTTGACATTTTATTTCATTGTCATTATCAAATATATCAACCTCCTGTTTCATCTTGAAAAATAAAATTCAATGTCAGCAAAATGAAAAAGAAAATTTCTCATAATCTACTCTCATAAAAACAAGTAAAAATTTTAATGAAGAAATAGAGGTAAAGGCTCAGTAGTGCATTTAATGTATTTTACCCTGAGGTGCATAGAAATTATCTAAATACAGACTTACCTGATACATGTTAAAGCTGTTCCACAATTTGTTGATTCATAAATTTATTAAGCTACTCTATAGTTTTCATGATTTTTAAATCTCTTGCAGAATTCTGAAGTTCTAGAAATGGTAACTGCCCAAAATGTGGTTTTGAACACTTCAACTGATCAACAAAGCAGCATATCTCAGAAATGCGAGTTTTTATGTGGTGATTGGGAGTGTATAATGAATAAGTTTTATTCTGGTGAAAAAAACAGCAAACAGTAAGTAGTAACAACATGGCGTATAGATTAAAAATTTCAGTCTGTAACATCCCCCCAACTACACTACTTTTATACCTGTGCACAATAAATATGTAAAAATTAAATTATAGTAATTGAGGCACAACTAACTTACTCCAACGGCTTTACATTTGAATTAGCTTGTTGTTGCAGCAGGAGTCTCAAACAATTGTAATAAACTTTGTTTGAATTCTTTTTTACATGTTTTATTACTATATTTCTAGCAGTATTTATTTTTGAACACACCTGGCTAAAATGACAATTTAATTAATAAGAAACCTAGTATAATATAATTTCTGTATTTTTATCTTGAAAACAATTTTTGTAGGGTAAAAAAAACAAATGTTTTAAATTTAATGAAATTAATTATAGGGTAATTTGATGGTTGATTATTTTTAACAACTTGTCTTCTTTTTTAGGTTTGATATTATATTGACCTCTGAAACAATTTATGAAAAACGCAACCAAAGAAAATTGCTTAATTTAATGAAAGCTGCTTTGAAGCCTACAGGAGTAATGTATCCTGTAAAAATTTAGAAATTCAATGGAAAATCTTTGAATTTGTTCTCCTATTTTTGACACATTATTATGGCTTATATTTGAAGATTTGGGTTTCCCTCATCATTTTTCTTTCTGTGTCTGAATTTCTTCTTTTTACTATCAGAGATTTTTGGAATTGCTCGATTTTCTTTCTTGGTTTTTCACTTTCATACTTACACTAATCAATACATATATTTATTCAGTAATTTTTCTTTTTAATTTTGAGAATTGGGAGATATTCAACTCATTCAAATATATTAATTATAAAATGAGTAAGCCCATATATTAATTTTAAAATTGAAAACTTGATTGGGAGTAGAGTCATACGTACTGAAGATTTATAAATTAACAAGTTAAAATTTTAAATAGGTTTTATATTTCTGTCGAATAGCCCTTATTATTTTTAACTTATCAAGATATCTTGCTGCTAAAGTTCATTATTTCGGGGTAGGAGGTGGAATTGCAGACTTTGAAGAACTAATTAAAAGGGATAACTCTTTTGAGTTAACAACTGTATTGAGAATAGAAGCAGGTATGCTAAAATTAGTTTTTTACTTGTTAGCAAAGCCAATGTTATAAAATTTGTTTTTGTGGTATGTTCATGTCATTTATAATTTTTCAGGTGTTGAGAGAAGAATTTTGAAGTTATTGTTTCACATATTATGAAATAAAATATTTTTTACTTTAAAAATGTCTTTCAATCACATACAAAAACATATGTTATCAGACTTCCTTTTGAGATAGGGTCTGGGAGAAACCACATAATTTTTTTTACCTTAATAACAAGGGATTTTCTCATTTTTGGCTTTTAGGTATACAAATTAATTTCCTCTAAATATCCAACATGAAAAATTATGTACCCAGATATATTTCCAATAAATATAAGTTCAAAATATCTAAAATGAATAGCAACTTTATTTACAATTACAAATAAATATTTACAAAATAATTGACTTTAGTGACTAGGTAACAAAACACTAAATACAAAAGCAGAATTTACAGTAAGAAAATGCATCACACATATGTAAAAGATCTTTGATGCAATGCACTACCAATGATTTCAGCTGCAAAATCCAATAGAAAATATGGTAAATAAATAATACATGCAACTGAATCTAAAATACTTTCAATTTTAAACACAGTATTTAGAAAAATTAACTTGGAAAGATAATAACAAATTGGCATTCACACTACTCAAGTAATGCCTTAAAAATTACTATATATACTTTGGACAGAATAATATATTTTGATTTTCTCTAAACCCTTGGGTTTTCAGATCACTACATACAATATAATAATTGTTTCAAGAAAAAATGAGCTAAATGCCATTTGGAATAAAAATTGGTTATAAATATGCACACCTTCTGTTCAATGATAGAGCTTAATCTTTAAACTTTATAACAATTTATGAATAGTAAAATAGAAAAATTTGAAACTCATTTTCGGAGTATTCATGTTATAAAAAAAGTTGCATTGAATTTTCTTGTAATATCATTTATATTTGAAACTAAGCTAAACTTAAACCATAACTTTAATTTCAACAGATTAAACATGTCATAACAGCAAAATATGTACCAAGCACCTCATAAAATCTTTTAAAATCAATACAGTATCTAAATTTTAAAGTGGTTTATATGTTCCCAAATTTGTTAGTAAGATAAGCTAGTCAAATTTACCAAGTGCAGAGGTAGAAAAATTTTGTTTTAAACAGTCGATACTAATTTATGTTCTCATAGAATTTGATTACATCTTTTACCAACTTTTTGGCATGAAGCTTGATATTTACTATTGCCACTCAGTCATTACATAAAGCTGACTTTTAACACAAATGCAATAGACCCCGTTTAGATACAGAAGTTTTTCCAAGTCTAATTCTAGAATCGAAGTGTCTATTTGGACGGCCCGTGGCGCATGCGCTGTAGGTCTCGTGGTTACGTAGCAGTCTTGGCGCTTAGTGATAGAACCAATGGAACGCCGGGCCGTGGAAATTAGAGTAGAGTTTAGTTGAAAAAAGGCCGTCCAAATAGACAGTGCCTTCTAGAATACATGTTTTAATCAAACCACTTTTAAATATTTTTTGCTGCAGTTAGTGGAGTTAAACAAAAACAAAATATTCAGGAAGTGAATTAAAATTTCTTAGAGCCTTATTTACTACCTGACCAGTGGTTAACCAGCAGCCAAAAAGGGATTCTGCCAATCAGATTAGTGAAATGCACATTTTCTTTCTTTGACTGATGGTCAGGTAGTAGTGAAATAAGGCTGTTAAAGCTGCTTTTTTTGGGTTACTAATGAAAAGATTAAGTTTAAAATAGATCAAAGAAATATCTCCCATAACTATGGTTTTTTAGGATTAAATGAAAGAATATTCTTTAGAAATCCAGGTATTAAAATGGGTAAAAAACCTTATAAGAAAAAAAATATTTGATTCTCTATAACAAGGGATCCAATGAATCTTCTGTGTAGACACAGAAGATTCATTGGAATGTACAATGGAAAAAAAGATAGTACAATGGAAAAAAAGATGTATTACCAATAGAATTAGTAATACCTTACAAAATATGAGATAGCAGCCAGGGAGAATAGCATAAAATTAGCTACATTAAAAATACAATACACTAAGTTTTATCCTCATGGGGGAAAAAGGGAGGAACATCCCCTTGAATCTAAAAGACACTAATGTAGAAAAGTAAATTGGTCCCATAAATGGGTAAATAGCTTTCATATAAAATATCTTGTGCAAAACATATGAAATTAAAAATAAGTTAAATATTAACAAAAGCAATCATGAATGTAAAAACATGATCAGAAGCACATAAAACTGCAATTTGGAAGCCATTCAATTGCTAACTTATATAAATTTCTGCTACTAAAACCGCTAATTATAGACAAAATAATATTTTTCTGAATAATGCTATACTTAACTTTTTAAATTTGAATTACCTGTCAGATCTTTTTTAATATTGAAATCATATTTCTATATCTTTTAAGCAACTTCAAGAGAACCCTGCATTTAATTTAGGTGGTAAATAGAGCAATAGATGGTAAATTTGAGTTTCACTTTGGAGTCAAAATGTAAGAAAACTGAGAAATGTTGGTCATGGAAAGGAAGCCAAAATTTACTTTATAATCAGAGGAAAAAAGTTCAAGCCTCAACAAAACTCTTTATTCCAAAGTACAGAATAATAAAAGTAATAAATTAACTTTGCTTCAATCTTTAGCTTTAATTATAATTTCTTGGAGAAACCATAATAAACTGTAATTGATAATAATTTGTTCTCTTTTACCATGTTAGCACAAGTTACCATGGAATAAAACACTATCTTGGTTGCAGCAAGGGTAAACATATTAATTAAGTTATACTACAAAGTTTTTATAATAAAACAGTAGAAATTACTCCAAAATTTTATGTTGAACCATGGTAGTAGTATTTTGAAAGAATATTATTTTGCTCCCCTTAAAATTGAAGGTATCATTGGTGGAAAGCACAGATCCTGGTAACTTGGTCTATCAGTTGGCATTTTTAAAGACATCAAATCCTAGACTTTCATATTTTGATTTGAACAAATAGAAGAAACTTACTGAAAAGTTGATTGAACCGTAAGATCAGTAAACCATAATAGGCATGGTTAGGCTTTCCAGAAAAAAAACAATAGTTAAATTTAACACCCTTATCCAATTTTCAAAAATCATCTAGCACTCAGAATTCAATACTGATAAGTATCAAGTCATCAACAGTACAGAATATAAAATATATTATTACATAAAAATACACAAAACTTTTATCTACTTTCAAGATGGGTAATATTATTTTACATATTCTACAATATTTTGGCATAGCATTCCAACTCTGATGCAAAAATGCTAGAACAAATATCCAGTCAAATGTCTTGAATTGAGAACATGAATGGTACACAATGATCCCATGAACTTAAGAAAATGCACCACGGTTTGTCTTTGGAGATCTAACTCAAATGAGAACCAATGAATGTGATGTGAGTTTTATTGCTACGATTGTGCCTCTCTGCTGTGATTGAACCAGTCTTTGAATTTCTGAATTTGTACTGCAGCTGACTGGGATTCCTCATGAAGCCTTTGATTCTCTTCGCGGAGTTGGAGGACTTGGTTTTCCAAGTTTGCCTTTTGGTGTTGCTCCTGAAATAACATAAAAAATGGGATTAGGAATGGTAAATTTGAAACCTAGAGGTTTGTAATTTTTATCATTGAGCTGCATTTCATTAAAATATTAAAAAAAATAGAAGGAGACATTTTTTCCTTCATAGAAATTGTAATTATTAAGTGTAATGTTTGCAATTACTTGAATTAAGTAATTGTAAATGGCTAGTTTTGAGTAACATTGAGCTTAACCTAATTGATCTTAAAACTTAGTTTTGGATGTTATTACACAATAAACTTTATTGGATCATCTCTCCAATATT
Organism: Tetragnatha versicolor; assembly: GCA_024610705.1. Lineage (NCBI taxonomy): Eukaryota > Metazoa > Arthropoda > Arachnida > Araneae > Tetragnathidae > Tetragnatha > Tetragnatha versicolor. The sequence continues at coordinate 37,720,232 of JANDEH010000003.1, forward strand.
TGCCATCTACACAGCAAAAAATTATGTAAAACAAGATTTATAGAAAATCCCTTCTCATATTTTTAAAAAGATTATAAGTGAAAATAACATTTTATACCTTGAGCAAATCCTGTTGCATTTTTAGAAGTCTAGCCTCCAGTTCTTTGACATTATGTATACCACCACCTAAAGTGCTGGCAAAAAGAAAAGAAACAATTTAAAATACAATGCATTTTTTCTTTAAAAAAAGCAATGTGAGAACTTGTTTTTAGCACAAATATAATGAAATCATAACATTAACAATAGTGATTAAGAAATCAAAATAATAATTAAACTAGATGTCTATGTGTTTAAATCTGAATAGATAAAAGTGTAAATGATATTTTAAACTTTCTATTAATGAGTCTGTGACACTTAATTAGCTTCAGCTAGTCCATACAAAATTCAATTAAAAGCAAACTTATTTTTGTATGTAAACTCAATTGAATAATGTTTGGAAGAGCAGATAAAGGATTTTTGTATTGTTTAAATGGGCAATTCTAACAACCAATTTATGAAACATTTTGAGACAGGAATGTAAAATCATATGCCTTACTTGGATTTTTAACGAGTGCATTAAAGTGTAAAAATACAACAATTCTGTATACAGTTTATAAATTAAATTTAGTTTCACTTACTTTCCCTCAATGCAGAGCTGTTTTTCGGCTTCTTTAAGCCATGAAGCAGAACCAATGGGTATGCCTGAAAAACATTGATTTCATATTAGATTGCTGACTTTTAGAAAAAAATGTTAGATCATGATAATTGATTTCCCTTTAATGATAAGTACATAGAGAAGTTAACATACGTGTGATTACACAGACAAAAGATTGGCGGAAAATATAAAAAAAACTTGGTCCCTAAATTTTTCATTTTAAGAAAAGGGGTCCATAGGTTTCTACTTCCCGAGATCTAGGTTGGTTGGGTTTTTATGGCGCATGACCTAAGGTAGGGTATAGCCCGAGATCTAGGATTCGATATGCCAGATTCATAGTGTTTTAGCTTAAATCTTAACTAATTTTCATATTACTTCGATATTTTTTTTATTTCCGATTTTTCTTAAAATTTAGTACTAGGCCACGCTAGCGGTCAGAGTTTTTAGTATAAAAAATAAGAATGTGGAATTTCAGTTTTGCAAGTCGGATTTTAATTTTGCTACGGAAGAATCCCACGTATGAGTTTACAAGATTTGGCATGTAGCAATTTCAAAAAGAAAAATTCATTTTGGACTTTTACAGAGAAAGAATACGCACTGTTAGGAAATATTTAGAAGGGAAACAGAGTTCAGGAACTGCTATGTTATCATAGAGAGAATTGAGCAATGTCTTTACCAACTGTACTACCCAAATTTAAAATACTGTGACAATGCTAGCAAAAGAGTCATTGTTAAACTAGAACAAAACAATTTACCTTCAATGCCTTTTGCAGCAGATGATACCAGGCCATTCCAGTCAATGTCATTATTGTCACTCAATGACAACAAAGAAGGAGAGGAAGGGGGAGGAGGTAAAGGTTTGAACTTGTTTTGCACTCGATCAGATATCACTCGAGGCGAGAGCCTGTAAAGAAAATTAAAATCATGCTATTTATCTCAGTGTTTAGTGTTAATAGCTTTTGAGTGTATGAAGATATGTAAAAATTTAGTGGATGGGTATAGCCATTATACAGAATGTTTATGAGGAAAATAATTGTTACATGCAATTTGGCTTACAAGTAGCTGAGTTCACTGTTCTTATGAACAGGCTAGTTCTTCAATGATAAGAAATTATGAGCTTTATGTTATCAGTTTATCACATTTTTTCATTTCAAGGAGAACCTTTGGAAAGTTGTGGTTTCATTACTTCTAGGAGGGGTAGGACACACCTAGACTACTCAGAATCACCTAGGATCGGGAGGTTGGAAATGCACCCCTAGCGACCTAGGGTTTATATAAGATGGCATGGGAAATTGTATAATCCACAGTGGAAATGACGCGCAACCTTATGATTGGATTAAAACCAGCAAAATTGTTGGATTCAGGCATTTGTTACATAAAAACCAATTTAAGACCTGAAATTTCAGCTCTTTAATTGGTTTTATGGAATAAATACCTGAATCAAGGGTTTTAATTCAATTTAAAAGGTCACGCCGCCCCTAGCTCGTTAGGGGTGTATTTTCAACCCCCCCATTACTATGCGATTCTGAGTCGTCTAGGTGTGGTCCACCCCCCTAGTAGTTATGAAACTAACTAAACTAAAACTAAACCATCGGCGCAACAGCCCTAGTGGGCCAAGGCCTACGATGCCCATCTTCGTTTTCTTGACCGTGAGGTCTGGAGTGCTAGGCAAATGTCCCGGTTAGGTGGTCAGCGCAACGCGAGACCCCCAGTGTTTAGTTCCCAAGCATGCTTGGTCCTCAGTTTATCGACCCACTGAAGGGATGAAAGGCTGAGTGGACCCCGCCCAGTCAGGGATTTGAACCCCGGACCTGTGGCTAAGAAGAATTTATGAAACACCCTGTATAATTGCATAGCTGCCAACTGAGTTCGCTCAAAAACAGGAAGAATTCGGTTAAAGAACTGGAAGATTTTTATTATACATGCAGGCATTGATCTTTCATAAAAAAATCGGTCTTTAAAATGATCTAAATTGGAAAACATTTTAAAGTTTACAATAAAATGCTAATATCATTCATCACTTCAATTTTTCCTTGATTTTATACAATTCTGCCATAATTGCAGACCTTAAGGCAGTATCTGAAGAAAATGCAGACTTTACTAAGGATCAATAGATCAAAAGATAGGGAAAACGTTCACAAAAAAGGGAATTTTCCTGAAAATGTGAAAAGTTGGGAGAAACTTTTTTAGGCCGTAAAATCGGAAGATGTAATACTCCCGTGGAAACCGAGAGGATTGGCTGCTATGTAATTGAAAGCATTTCATCTTAGATATAGTGCGATCCTTTTATTTAGGCGTGTTATTTTCATCAATGACTATGAAATAAAAGGTTACCTGTCAAACCGTGAGTCGGATGCAGCTGCGGGGGAAGCCGGCTCTGAGCAGATGACGTGTGCCGGGTGAGCTTTGGTCAGGATGACGCCGTGGTCAGGGTCCGGAGTGGTGCCGGCACTGCGCTCCAGGGAAGAGGACGGAGTGGAAAGGTGTGTCCTGGAGCCAGTGTCAGAGTCCAGGTGGGATGAGGGAGGGTCCTGAGAACAGAGGGGAGGGGTTGAGGAACTTAGGTTTGATTACTTTACTATGTACCAATTATTTTTTTCAAAACTAGAAAAAGCTAAAGGCGGAAACAACTACATTCCATGCCAGAAGTGGGCAGTCAAATTTCGTGATGAGATCAGCAACTGGTCAAAGCGCAACTAGAGGGCCTGTATACAGCGAGGGGGTTTTAGAAGATCTCATTTAGTGCAAGCAACTGTTTTGGAAATAACCCTAGTAAATAAGGGATGCAGGAAATGCTTTTATTTCCAAGATTTCCTCCAAATATTTAAAAAGTGATCTAAAAAAATCCGATTCATGTTGACAAGTAATGATCGGAAACACAAAACGAAAGCGAACCTTAGAACTATGGTGGAAGTGAAAATCGCTTTGTAAGTTTTGATTTTTCTTCTTTAAGCCTTCTTTTTCTAAACCCCTTTGACTAAACTTAGAGAATTTATCTAATTAATAAAAACTAAATATTTTTGCTTCCTCTTGAAATAAAATCATTGTGTGTATAATTTACATAAAACAAATATTTCATAAATTATTATCAATAAAATATAGGACTAAAAACTTTAACCTTGATTTTAAGCATTGAAATTAAATGAACTACACAACCTAGTCAATGATAGAACAGGATACTTGGTTTGACTATTGACAATCAACCAAGATTTTATCAAAAGGTTGGAAAAAACCCCAGCTCACCTCGCTATTGCTATCACTGTCAAGATAGTCAGGGTTGATAAGCTTAAACAGATCTTCCTGCAGAGTGCTAGTGCTGCCACTGCAACTACTGCCTCCACTGCTACAGGCAATGGCGACAAGAGGACGTCCTCCAGTCACCCCAGGACGTAGGCGGCTTAGCTTTGCTTGCTGGACAGTTTCTACAGTAGGCTTGCGGCTGAAATAAGAACAAGAGTCAGAGATACTAACTGATGATGAGAGTTAGATATACACACTAATATGATAATTACATAACTGGTTAGTGTAATAATCTGAAGAAAAATTACCTGGACGGATGAAGGGATGAACTGGATTTTGATTCTTGGATAAATCTATGAGGACTACCGTTGATTCTCGTCTCACACAACTCATCTAAAACAAAGCAAAATATGTTCAAAAGGGAGAATGGAGAAAAACTAATAGGTATTTAATAAAGTTTATTCCTTTCACTTGTTTTAGAGCAATCCAGGAGTATAATCTTAGAGCTTAAGAAAAACATTCTGTTCCTCCGAAGGAGTAAGATGTAGATTGAGGAACAGTTAAAAATTAAAATCAATATTAAGGATATTTAAAAGTTTTGTAATATCTCTGTAATATGCATGTTCTTTAAATAAATTGAATGTTTCCAATGTTTCAGGTTAAAACCATTTCAACACTAGACCATCTGATATTTACATTAAATCCAATTGAAAAATTGGGTACACCAGAGATGAAGGGGGTTTTATGCTTGGGTTAACATATCAAAACTTGAAAAAGATTTTGTTCATTCATGAAGCAGAATGAAGGCTATTAAGGCTATTGCAGGAAATAAATTGTTTTTAAAAAAAATGCACTTTTTTTACCGCTTAACAAGATGATGAAAAAGGATACTTCGACAGTTTCTAAGGGAGAGGGTTATGAAAAAGCACAACACAAAGTTTTAAGGTTTAACAAAAAGGACCTATATCAAAGAAAGAACAAATCCACCCAGAGAAAAAATAAACACCTATCACAAAAACCCACCTGCACTGCTGGTCCCCTGGTGGTTCCAGTCACTTGAACTATCCGAGTGGTAGTCAGAATTGACCGATGGCGGGGAATGCTTGGGCGACCGCCGCAACTGGGGTGGCGGACCCAGATCAGCCAGGGAGAGCTCGCTTCGGGCAGACACCATGCCGCCCAGGTGTGCCAACCGCCGACTGCGCTCGTGGAAGCTGCGGTGGAGGTGACCGCCGGGCAGGTTGCCATAGAGACCGTGGTCGTGGGCGGGCCCTCGGTCGGGGTAGGCGCTCAGCCGTGGGTCACGTAGGGACAGGATGGAGTGGTGCTGTAGGTGGTGGTCCCGACGGCCATCGGCTGGGAAGATGTTGCGCACCTGTGGTGAGGGAAGTAGGTTGAGACACTCGTACTTGAGAAAGAAGTAGATCCTTATAGGGAGGATTCGAGGTATTTGTGACTTTTTAGTATAGTTGAAAGTAATTTTTGGGATTTTTGTTATACAGTGAAATCCCGTTACAACGAATACCAATACAACGAAAAATCCCGTCATTACGAAAGTCCAGAATGTCCCCAACCGTTTTTATTTGAATTATCGAAATACTGTTACAACGAATAAATTTTTCGGTCTTGTGAAGTTCGTTATAACGGGATTTTACTGCGTAAGTTTTTTTTTTCAAATTTTTCTATGCTGATATTAATGTTAACAAGATGTGGAAAAGAGCTTTTGAATTTATAACATTAAGTGATAAAAATTACATGTTACAGACTATCAAAATGTCTAACAAGATGTGGAAAAGAGTATAATTTTCATGATGAAAATCCAGAACATATGATGACATGTTTAATTTACTTGCATTTCTATTTAACATTTAGCATGTTGACAGCTTAAAAGTAGCTTCAATGAATTTTTTCTAGATAAAAGTGAAAGGGACCATAACTATTTTACCAGAACTCACTGTGATTCAATTTCAGATTATTTAAAACTAAAAATGCTTTTCAGGGTAGTATTTTCAGGATATTTGAATATATTTAATGAGAAATGAAAGTCAGAATAATTTATTTTACTACTGCAAATCGCCACCTCAATTTAAAACTAGATGGATTAAGTTTAACAATTATCACTAAAAATTCAATGGTCTTAAGGAAAACAAAAGTTTATGAAGAGCATATCAAAAGTTTAAATCCTTAAAAAAACTATATTGAGGATAACAGGCATTCATATAACCATTTTACGATGTAAGCGAAGAATATTCCAAGACATTATTGAGAAGTTGATATGATACTTACATCTGACTTGGGTAAAATTCGATCCATGGATGGACTTCTATTTGGATGAGATGATGTGGTATGATGAGCTTCTCTTCTGAAAACATAGCTCTTTTTAGTGGGTTTAGTAGATTTGATTTTGTAATAATTCTAATGCAACAAACTGGTGTCAGGGGTGTTTTCAAGAAATCATGAAAAAAGGTATTTACATTATTACTTTAACATAACAATGGCAAATCTTAGATTGAAAACCAATAATTAAAAGTCAAGAATATCCAAGGAAATCAGATTGAAATTTAGAAGAGAACAACTGATAAAATTTTTATTCTGGTCATTTTTGAGACAATGAATAAATTTAAAAATAGTTTTTACAGTTGAACTTAATTACTTCTGACATTAATAACTGTCCTTGAGTTGTTGCCGCACATTGAGAGCACCCTGAATTCCAACCAGATTGAGATAAATGAGATTCTAGAGAATACTGAGCTAACTGAAAAGCAGATTTTACCTGGAAGTGATGCGTTGTGAATGAAAAGCTGTTTGCTGACGAGGAGTGGCTGTTTTATGATGGCTCTCCCCATGATCACAGATTCCAATGTTTTCGTAATCCCCCATGGTCCCAGCAGAGAGATAGCTGCAGTTGTGCAAATTGCAACCCCTGGTGAAGAAGACAAGATACATTATACAAAATTCTTGATTTGGTCACATACAAAAACAAATTTACAAGTGTCAGAGTTTAGCAATACTTCTTAGCAAGAGCATAAATATCAGAATTTAAGGTATTATAAACGAAAACCACATGTATATTTGCAAAAAAAAGTTAAAAAAATTTTACCAACTTTCTTAATATATTGGATCAAAATATTCAAATAGATATTTCATTGATGGACTTTTTAAATCATTAAACTTTAAATAGCTTAATCATAAAGTTTTTTTTCACAAATTAATGGAAGTATAAAATATTTGATCAGTATTAAATTCTTAATTTTTTTTTTCTAATTTTAATAAATGAAAATGAAACTTAAGTTACAAAGTTTCACCAAGGCAAAAATAAATCTGAAATGGAAATTTTTACATGTATGTCAGTATACCTTCCAACTTGTTTTTTGATCTCTATAGTTAATTAATTTCTATAGTTTCTAACTTTAACAACTGGTGAAATTTAATTCATCAGATAAATATTTTAAACTTACTTTCGAGATGTTCCGCTAGAGAGAGGAGGAATGACTGTGACAGAGACTGTCATGGATGTTTTCAGAAGGTCTACCATTTGATCATAACTCAGAGTAGCAACAGCCACTTTGCAGATCTGAAATACATGAAAATAAATATGTCAATTCAATCAGTATTACACATGGCACACCAAGGTACTTAATAAGGTACAAAAAATATGCAAGGAATAACCTTCACAAACCCCTTTAATTAAAAAAAAGGTAATTTGTACCAGTTAAGATTAATATGAAAGAAAAAGTACCATATACGTCAAGATAGTTTTTCTATGAAAAATTTGCCAAAAATTCAGTGTTCAGACTCAATTTTAACTGTGACTTTTAACTGTTTAATTTACTCCTTGTTAACTGCAACTTTAACTTTCTTACTTTAACTTTCGTTTTTGACTTCATTGTGTGTGTACGTGAAATAAATGTTCTTGTCTTTATACTTTATCAACGACTCGGATATTCATTTTAATCAATAAGAACATTTTTGGAGGTTCCACCGAGATCCTCGTCAGTTGATGTTTTTTTCTCCTGAGGCGAGAAACTTCTCCTTTGCCAAAGCATGGATCAAGCAGAAGTCATCAAACTACGAGGTTACGAAAAGGCGTCTCTAACGAGAACCGAAATTTTCATCGAATCTATCGACCATCGTACAGATGCGAGTGCTATCGAAGCGCGACTTGAACGGCTTGAAAATATCTTCAAAAGCCTGTTACAGTACGACTCAACATTGCCGGAAGAACTCTCCGAACGACCGGACTTCGAAGAAAGATATTTGGCTGCTAAAGCAACTCTACGCCAAGCGCTGTCCATAAGAGCTGCTAAGATCGCAAATCCAAATACTTCCGAAAACCCGAATGTGAGTCAAGCTCCTAACTTCGCGAATGATTTCAAAATGCCCCGTCTGAACATTCCAGTTTTCGACGGCGACTACACCAAATGGCTGACTTTCAAGGATTTATTCGAGAGCATTGTTCATAAAAACGTGAACCTAAGTCCCGTACAGAAATTCCAGTACCTGAAAGGCCTCCTTGGAGAAGCACCTTCAGCGCTCATTCGTCATATCCCAGTGTCAAGCCAAAGTTACGACGAAGCGTGGTCGAAACTTATGCAGAGGTATGACAAGAAACGGCAAATCGTCAATTCATTAATCGGAACGTTTTTGAACCAGCCCTCCATTTCTAATCCTAACGAAAGTAGCCTACGGGATCTAACCGACACTTCCGAACAAGTAGTACGCGGCCTAAAATCATTAGATGCCAATGCTTGTTCTGTAGATGTTTGGTTAATACATATCCTCACGGAAAAGCTTGATCCCGAAACTAAAAAGTATTGGTTTGAAAGAGTAGTGGACAACGATTTTCCCACTTTCGAATCATTCATTGATTTCCTCAACGAGCGATGTTCTACGTTAGAAAATTACGAGGAAAGCCCCAAGGAAAGTAAACAAGTTTTTTCCCATGAAAAATCCACCCGTACCAAGATTAAATGTCCTAAATGCAAAGCATCGCATTTTCTTTCCAAGTGCGTGCAGTTCAAGAATTTAGGCATTCCTGCTCGAAGGGATTTTGTGAGGCGTAAAAATTTGTGTGAAAACTGCTTATCGGAGTCTCACTCAAAACAAAACTGCTCTTCAAAATACGCCTGTTTTTTCTGCAAGTCAAAGCACCATTCTTTGCTCCACGAGAATGTTCAATCGAACTTCGCTACAGCGGACTTGAATCCGAAACCGAAACTCGAGCAGCGGTTGGATCATCGGCAGACGCCGCCTCTGCCTTCCCCCCGATCGGTCGAAGAAGTTTCACTCAACACGCTTCAAAGCAACACCGCATTGCTTCCGACTGCTGTGGCGAAAATTCGAGACGCGAGCGGAAGCCTACACTCCATCCGTTGTTTGTGTGATTCTGGCTCCCAAGCTACGTTCATTTCCCACTCATGCGTTCTTAAACTAGGACTTCAAATGTCTTCAAGTGTCCGCCTACCCGTTACTGGACTCGCGACTTCTCATCCGGTAAATACCATCGGAAGTCTAAACGTGACTATTCAGTCTCAATATGATCAGTGTGAAAAGTTTGACCTACAAGCTTTTGTTTTGAAAAGACTAATTTCTTCCCAGCCTTCTCAAGCTTTCGTCTACAGTGACAAACAGCTGCTCTGTGGTCTCAATCTAGCAGACCCAGAATTCTCCAAACCTGGTGCAGTAGATCTCATCATTGGAGCAGATGTTTTCTTCTCGCTCCTCTTGCCTGGGCAAGTGCTCAATGCTAATGGGCTTGCAATCGCTCAGAACTCAAAACTGGGCTGGATTGTTTCTGGTAAGATTCCTACTGAATCGCCTGTGGTAAGTCTGTCTCTTACTCATTTGAATATTAATGAAGATTTAAAACAATTTTGGGAATTAGAATCCATTCCTGTATTATCTAACTCTGTTCTCACAGACGAAGAGGAATTTTGTGAATCTAACTTTCAAGAAAACTGTAAAATTAACTCTCAAGGTAGATTTGAAGTTAAGCTTCCCTTTTATAAATCTGAATTGAAGTTAAACAATTCTCATGATGCTGCTTTTTCACGATTAATGTCTATTGAAAGGAAATTTGCATTCAATTCCAATTTAAATGACCAGTATAAGTGTTTTATGTCTGAATACGAAGACTTGGGTCATATGCAGTTATCAAACGATGATTCTTTGAATATTCCCCATGAATCAAAATTTTTCCTTCCTCATCATGCTGTACTAAAGGAAAGTAGTTCAACAACTAAGTTAAGAGTTGTATTTGATGGTTCATGCAAAACTAAAAACTCTGTCTCTCTTAATGATAAGTTAGGTGTTGGTCCGAGAGTTCAACGTGACATTTTCGAAATTTTAGTTGACTTTCGATTTCCTGAAATAGTGTTTTCCAGTGACATCGCCAAGATGTACAGGCAAATCTTAGTTCACCCTTTGGATCAAACTTATCAAAGGATTCTTTGGCGTGATAATCCGTTAAAACCAATCTCTGAGTACAAACTAACCACTGTCACATATGGTCTGGCTTCTTCCTCTTTTTTAGCCACCAGATGTATCCAACAGATTGGTTTTGATGCAAAGAACAGGTATCCTGAAGCGTCGGATGCTATCATCAAGGATTTCTACGTTGATGATCTACTTTCTGGTGCCGAATCATTGGACAAAGCCATTCAAGTATGTAGAGACATTTTATTGTTACTCGAAGCAAGAGGATTTAATCTACGCAAATGGCGTTCTAACTCTAATGAGCTGTTAGAAATGTTAAAGGTAAACAAAGACTCTAAAGATCAAGAAATTGGATCTTCGGAGCCGAGTAAGGTACTGGGACTAAATTGGGACTCTAACGATGACATGTTCTTTTTCACTCCTAATCTGAAAGTCGATCCTCCCTTAACTAAACGTAAGGTTCTCTCAAAATCGGCACAGATCTTTGACCCATTAGGATTGATATCCCCAAGTATCGTGTTCATAAAAATCTTTTACCAAAAGCTTTGGATCTTGAAATGCGATTGGGACGACGAACTACCAAATTATTTAGAACAAGAATGGTTAGAGTTTCAAGAATCATTCAATTGCATTAAATGCCTAAAAATTCCCCGACGTGTTTTGACAACCAATGGTGAATTCTCCCTACACGGATTTTGTGATGCTTCCACCCATGCTTATGCAGCCGTCATCTACATTCGGCATGAAGCACACGCAAGCCCCAAAGTGAATCTTTTGGTCTCGAAGACTAAGGTAGCACCCATCAAGCAGATTTCAATTCCTAAACTTGAACTCTGCGGTGCTCTACTCTTGACTCGTCTGTTTCAAGCAATACTAAAGTCCTCAAAATTGTCAAATGTTACCCTTCATGCTTGGACTGACTCTAAAATTGTTCTTTCATGGTTATCAACTTATCCTCGAAAATGGAAGGTTTTTGTTGGAAATCGAACGTCTGAAATCCTGGAGTTACTTCCTACCAATTGCTGGAACCATGTTCCAAGTGAGCTCAACCCTGCCGATATAGCTTCGCGCGGCATCGACCCTTCCCTATTAACGGATTCCAAACTTTGGTGGAACGGACCATCTTTTCTTTCACAAGAACGGTCCCACTGGCCACAAGCGCCATCCTCAACTGACTTGCCCCTTGAATCTATCCCTGAACAACGGTCTGACCCGTTATTTGCTTGTACTACAGTCATTAACGACACACTGCATGAGTTATTCGAAAGAATCTCTTCGTTCTCAAAGATTATCAGGATCTTAATCTATTGTTTCAGATTCATGCAGCACCTTAAAGATAAGAGGGACAAGAAAGCCACTGACGTCAAGTTTGGTCCACTCAAGCTCGATGAAATACAGAAGACTCAAGCTGTAGTTTTCAAATGGGTCCAACAACAGCATTTCCATGAGGAGTTGACTTCTATCCACCAACAGAAACCATTGAAACCCAAGAGCCCCTTGATGTCACTTCATCCATTTCTTGATAAGGAGGGTATCTTACGGGCAGGAGGCAGACTGGAAAAATCCAACTTACCCTATGAATCCAAGCATCCCATCATTCTCCCGTATGAGCACAAAATTGCTCGTTTAATTGTCACACAAGCTCATGTGACTCATTTACATGCCGGTCCCACATTGCTTTCCCACATTCTTAAACAAACATTTTGGATTTTAAAGGCTAAAAGATTAATTCGAAGTGTCATTAACAAATGTCTAGTTTGTTTTAGATTTAGATCAGCCACCAACTCACAGATGATGAGTGATTTGCCAAAGGACAGAGTTACACCACATCGACCCTTTGCTGTCTGTGGAGTAGACTTTGGAGGACCATTCAACCTAAAAATGTACAAAGGACGGTGCTCTAGGTTCACCAAAGCTTACGTTTCCTTATTTATATGCTTTTCTACAAAAGCGGTGCACCTGGAACTGGTAAGTGATTTGACTTCTGATTCTTTCATCGCTGCCCTCAAAAGATTCGCATGTAGAAGAGGAGCTCCCAGTAAAATCTATTCTGACAACGGAACTAACTTTATTGGTGCAAAGCATAAGTTAAATGAACTTCAGAGATTCTTAACCCAGTTTAATGATGATCCTGAAATGTCTTTCTTTTTAAGCCAAAGGGCTATAGAGTGGCACATGATCCCCCCATCCTCACCTCATTTCGGAGGACTATGGGAATCTGGGATAAAATCAGTGAAATTTCACCTCAAGAGAGTAATTGGTGATTCGCATCTGACTTTCGAAGAATTGACCACCTTACTTTGCCAAATCGAAGGCATATTAAATTCAAGACCTCTAGTAGCCGCGAGTGATGATATTGACTCCCTTGATGCCTTAACCCCCTCACATTTTTTAACTGGCGACAAGCTAGTTACAATTCCAGAGTCCACCGAAGACACATTGCCCCTGAAGTCTCGGTGGCAACTCGTTCAAAACCTAACCTCCAGTTTTTGGAAACGCTGGAACACAGAGTATTTACACTCTCTTCAACAAAGGCCGAAATGGAGAAAGGTCCAGCCCAATTTGACAGTGGGGGATCTCGTCCTTCTCAAGGAGCCTAATTTACCCCCGGCTCAGTGGGTTTTGGGAAAAATCGTCCAAGTGCATCCAGGAGCTGATGGACTTGTTCGAGTAGTTACTGTGAAGACCGCCAAAGGACTTTTTAAACGTCCCTGTGTTAAAGTTGCCAAGGTTCCTTTGTAAATTAAGGGCAGGAGTTATGTTCAGACTCAATTTTAACTGTGACTTTTAACTGTTTAATTTACTCCTTGTTAACTGCAACTTTAACTTTCTTACTTTAACTTTCGTTTTTGACTTCATTGTGTGTGTACGTGAAATAAATGTTCTTGTCTTTATACTTTATCAACGACTCGGATATTCATTTTAATCAATAAGAACATTCAGAATCTGTGCATAAGCCACGTTTAAATTTCCCAACATTTTTTTAGGAATGACATTAAAAAACTGTATGAAAACAGAAATAAAAACACGTAGCAGACTTGCACTTCAGTGATTAATCTGTTTCTTTCTTTAAAAAAAAGTTTAAGCCTATTAAAGGTTTATCAAATTTTATTTACTTAAAAAGTAATGAGTTTCAAGTAAGACACAGAAATATTTGTATTAATAAAACTTAAAACCACTGAAAGGGTTATTTTAGCCTTTTGTAAAAAGATAAAAAATATTTTAACAGAGGGAAAATCAAATGTAACTTCATATTCAATAAAAAAAATCCTTTATAACTACACCAAAATACATGAAAAAGAGACTTGCCTCAACCAATCTGCTTCCTTGGCGAAGTCCAGCTTGCCAAGCGAAGCCATAGTTTTCCACCTCAGTTATAACTCCTTCAAACTGTACATGAAAGCCCAATTGACCCACACTGTTTCTCCTAAGTATCAGCTCGTGAGTCTGAAACAGAATAATGTAACGGTCAAACATCCATATGAAACTTTCAATACAGCAACCATGTTATGCGGGAAGTTATTTTGAGACTCTGGGTCTAGTTTATAAACTAAAACTAATATAACACTTATTGTTTTACAACTTAGATGTCGCTTTTTTCAGGTAACAAAATGGAAAGTTTGAAAATCTTAAGAAAGGCTCAGACTGGATGAAGCAAAATTTATTACAGGAAAATTTATTTCCCAATCAATGTTCATAAATGTTAAGTTAATATTATCTAGTTTCAGGGAATAATATTTCTAAAGATAATAAATACACAATGAAGCCAGAAATTTCACACATCTATTTTATATATAAATGCATGAATATAAGGGATGCATTTATTAATTTTAAATGTATAAATCAGATAATATGCACTACCTCATCTCCTTCTGTCACAGCCTGCAGCCTACTGACGATTTCCTGAATCTCGTCCACGTCAGGGTCTTTGGATCGTATGACAAGGCACTCTCCTTGGTGATAAAATATTTTAAGGCTGCAGAGGGAAATAATAAAGTTAAAATCCAAACCACAGATATTCAAAACACAAATATAAAAATGCTGTTTTTTAATGCTTATGTGGTCTGGTCCTATGCACCTGTTTTAAAAAAATTACAAGGGCTTTCACATTTAAATATCTAACACAAAAATTACTCGGTGCAGGTGTGAAATAAAATATAGAACCCATTTTAAGTTAGTAAAAGCAAAATGAAGATACTATAAGGAATTTCCTCATATTCCTTCAAAAAAAAAGCAAAAATTCACTCAACCGTAGTCTAAACTTAATACAGTAAATGCCCACTTATTATTCTAATAATATAAAGCTATCCACGGCTAATATCAGGTTTAGAATTAACCTTGAATAAAGAGTTAGGTGCTCAAAATAATAGGATACTTTTAGAAAGAGAAAAAACAAAAACAGCACCTCAAGAAGTGAATTACACTAAAGGATCTTATTACCTTGTAGTTAAGGAAGACCAGCCTAGAATGGAAGCACAAGGACAAACAAAAATAATTTCTTGGGTAGTTTCATCCATAACAATCAGAGTGTCAACAGATATTGCTAGCAGGCAGTCTACCACAGAAGATCTACCAAAATCCTCAACCTACCAGATACAGAAAAGAAACAAATAAATTATTCATAAGACAAAGTTAGCTGTTGTGTACATTGTTATTGAAAAAAGTAAAAGGAATGCTTGTTTAGAGTAAGATGTAGAAGGTCTTAAAATTCCTTGTAAGAACCTTTTTCTTAACCAAATGCAGGGCAATTTATTTACATAAAACTGTTTTAAGAAAATGAAGTTTTTTGCATGATTGCTATTTTAAAATGGAAGTTTTTTAAATGAAAACTTACCTGAACCTGCCAAGATATTGCACCTAAAACATAGCTGTCAGGAATAAACCTGGGACGGCTTCTTTCCTTCTTACGACCACCAAATGATAGTATGGCTGAAATAGATACATTTATTAGCATAAATATGGAACGCTTAAAGGTTAAACTTCAGGTCAAATCTTTTAACAGAAAAACAACAAATAATATTTTTTTAGCAAATGGGAGAAGCAAACAGATATAAACTGCATCTTTTGGGTTCATATGAACACAAATTATTTTAAAATAATCAGAAGATGACTCTTCCTTTAAAACTTTACATTACAGATTATTTCAAAGTCTATAAAAGAGTTGGTTAAGGAAAAACAAGTTCAGTCATATATTAAAAAATAAATACTTACAAAATTTTGGCCCTGAATCAATAGTTGTGTTTGTACAATAATTTGTAGCAAGATCTTTTAGATACTCTTGCCTTGTTCTTTGGGCCATTGTCACAAATTTATCAGAACGGTGGGCAGCATTTTCTGCATTTATAACTACAAAAAAAGGATAATTATTTATACCTAACAGAAAACAAAAATCAATATATTAGAGAATAATAATAGTCATTAAGTAGCAATAAGTAGGTTTTATTCTGAAAGAAAACCCCTTTCTATTTTCTATTACAATGAAATTTTATGATAGTAATTCTGTTAAATTTTATTGTTTTCTAAAATTGCAAGAGTATCTCTGTATAAATAAAAGGCTAACGGGCGATGTGTGTGTGTATGTATGTATATATGTATGTATGTATGTCCGGGGTAATCTCTTGAAATAGGGCACGGACCGAAACCAAACTCGATGTATAGACGTATTCCGAGTCGGGGAGTAACTTGGGATAGTTTTCAAAGCTTTAAAATCGAATAATTACGAGTAATTAACGAATTTATAGCCCGAAACGCTTATTTCTCCATTTCTCTACTAGAGTAGACTGCTCGACTCACTATTGTTAACTAGATTAAAACCTTCAAAAATTAAATATTTTAACAGAAAAAACTCGATAATTGTCCATTTAAAAACTATATCAGTTGTAAAAACATCAAAATAAATTGAAATAATTAATTTTGAAACGTTACTTTCCCCTATTTTAAGATATTTTCCTTTAAAATTTAAATATTTATGGAAAAGTGTAAATTTTCTTCATGGAAAACGACTTGAAAATAAAACATTGTTTCCAATGAAGCGGTTCACTAGACTTTTAAATTTTTATTATTGTTTCAAATTAGTTATTTTTGTTCACTAGACTCATTAATTTACTAGGAAACATTGCCGAGAACACCGGGAAAAGGAAAATTACCGGGAACATTGGGATAGGAAAAAAAAGTACCGGGATTACCGGGACATGAAAATTACCTCGATCAGCGGGATAGGAAAGTTATCGGGAACATCGGGATAGGAAAAGTACCGGGAACATCGGGATAGGAAAAAAAAGTACCGGGATTACCGGGACATGAAAATTACCTCGATCAGCGGGATAGGAAAATTATCGGGAACATCGGGACAGGAAAAGTACCGGGAACATCGGAATAGGAAAAGTACCGGGAACACCGGGATATGAAAATTACCGGGAACACCGGGGTATGAAAAATTACCGGGAACATCGGGATAGGAAAAGTACCGGGAACATCGGGATAGGAAAATTACCGGGAACACCGGGATAGGAAAAATACGTCTGGGATACCGGAATATTGGTAATTACTGATTTAAAAATTATAAATATATTTTTAAAAAATTTAATTTTGAAAAAAATATATACACTCCACCCGTGCAAGGCCGGGCATATCCGCTAGTTAATTATAAAAATTTAAAATGGCTTCACAATAATCTTAATAGCTTTGATGTTTACCAAATTTGTGAATAAGTTCAGTATCAAAATACACTTATAATTCTACGAAATCCAACCAAGAGTAAAATTAATTTAAAATTTTAAAAGCCAAATTTCAACTGTCAGAAAAAAATGAACAAGAAAGAAATTACTTCAAATTTGTCATAAAAACCAATGCATACCTTTGGAAACTAAAAAATCTGAAAACTTTTTTGACTTTGGAAACATTGCACCAGCTGGAATGGGAGGTCCAAACGCAGCAACGTCTTTGGAACGGCTAACAGCAACTCTAGAAAGGGAAAAATCTGAATCAGCCACTCAAATATCAAAGGAAGAATATTCTGAGGTTTTGGTAAAAAAAACAGCATACATTTATAAAACAGATACATCTTCCTTAAGTTGATATAACTTTAACTATCAATTTTGTAAAACTGCCTTTGATAACCCAAGTCAGGAGTGGCCAACCCAAATGTTGTTGAGGGCCACTTTGGAAAACCACAATACTCTCGCGGGCCGCATATAAAATTTTAGGATAATAGGAATGACAGACAAGATAAGATAGTTTGACAGATTCCTAAATAAAATATTCATTTAAATTTACCTTAAGGAGCAACCCCAAGAATACCTTCTGTAATATATCTATAGGAACTAAACAGGTGCCTTTAAAAAACACTTGGAATCACTCGAAACTATAAGGAGCCTGTGACACTTATAGAAATTTATTTCGGGGGACCCAAATTTTCTCTAAAAATTGCAGCTAGATTTTTACATCGGGAAAAAGTACACCCAAATCTTCCTCTCATGCCCCCATGCATATTTAATTGGTTCAATGCATAAATTAAAATTTATTTTTAGTTCGGATTTGCACCTGACTGAATTAATATCCAAAAAAGTTGTGAACAATAGAGTTCCTAGTACTAAAGGGGGATCTCCCCCAGAAAAATTTTTGGAAATACGACTCTCATTAACAGACTTTAACGTGTTTTGGTACCCTTTGTCCAAATTTGGGGGGTCTTAACTTACCCTAAAACTTTAACTTTTGACTAAAAAAATTCTTGCGGACCACAAAATTATTTCAAAACGGGCCGCATGCGGGCCGCGGGTTGGCAAAGCCTGGTCTAAGAGGTATATGGGGGGTCGGGGGTTCTCCCCCGAAAAAATTTTGAATTTTAGTGTGCTAAAAAGTGTTTTGAAGCTACTTTTTGGAGAGTTTTCAGAGAGCTTCGCGGGCCGCACAAAACGACCCGGAGGGCCGCATGCGGCCCGCGGGTTGGCCATGCCTGACCTAAGTAGTTAGTAAGGAGTGATTAGTTTGTAAATATTAAAATTTTTTTAAAAATAAACTGCCCTATTTGTAGGGTTCCCCACTCAATTTCAGAAATAAAATTCCAGGTGAATTTTTAAGATTTTTTGGTACAAAAACTAGCAATTCACAGTATTTTTCAGATACTTCTTGCATTTTTGAACACATAATTTTCAGTAAATTGGCTATTTTTTATTTACTTACTACATATATATAGAGCCAAAATTAACACACAAACATTAAAAATTTTAATTTTCCAGGTTTTTCGCCCAAATTAACAATTTTCCCCGACTATTCAGGCAAAATTTAAATTCCCTGACTTTTCCAGGTGATTTAAGAACAAAATAACAATGTATGTTGAAATTCATATACAATTGATATTATGAACTAAGTGATTTTGTAACAGAATAACAGAAATAAATTGTAACAGAAATAAATGGTATAGAGGAAAAACATAATCTATAAATAACTTCAGATCAATATACAATCAAATGTATCGCATAATCAGTTAAAAAGCAATACATACCTATAACAAGTGTTGTCAGAACAAGGATTTACCACACGAACAATAATGAAAACATGTTGAAATTGCGACCTGATGTTCTTTGGAGTAAAAGGGAGAGCATCTGGTTCTTGAAAGACAATAGTGACTATGTCATTTCCAATATGTCTCTTCCTTAAGAGCTGTAAAGAGCAAATGTTATAAAAATCTGATGGAAAAAATAACTTAGAAATAGTTTTCATTGCAAGTGAATTTTGGTCCTACTTGTTGCTTATTATTTGGAGTATAGGGCAATAAGGTTGAGACATGGAACATTACTTCACAATCTTGATGGGTGGTAAAAACAGAATACAAGCCAGTTGTATCATCTGTGAAATAAGAAAAATCGAGTCAAGAGATAGTTCTTCAGAGCAGAAATACATTCAGTTATTCATCAAAAAATCTATTGAAGGAACACGTAAAATATAGAACTCAGAAACTCACGTTTTGTATCAAGGCCACCCCTGTATTTTTCAAAACCTTTCAGACGAACTCTTTGTCCAAGTAGCTCTAAAAACTGCTCAAAGGCTGGACCGGCAAATTCTAAAAGAAAATTAGTTTAGTCAGTGCAGAATTAAGAAAATAATTCCTGAACACATAAGGATACTAACAAATTTAATAAAAACATCCAAAACTATCTTACTAAGGGGAATTTTCTTCCTCTTAACCCAATATTATACATTTTATATAAGATGGTTTAGGGGCATTCCATGTCAACTCAACACACTCATTCACACTTCAGGTCTTAGATTTTCTCGATTTTCGGTATGCAGCAAGACATCATAGAGTTATGAAAAAATCTCCAATTTCAGCGGCCTAGCTCAAATACTTTTGAAGTTATAAATTTTTAAAGTTTAGAATTTTCCTCAAAAAACTGCACTTTTTGACATCTTTGATTGCCTGTAAGTTGGCAACCAATTATAATACAGTCTTGGGAGTGGTACAATTTTAAAGCCCTTGAGTGGGGCTTTAAAATGAGGTGCATCAGTATAGAGTCCCCATTTAAATATTTTTTGAAATTTTACAATTAAATTTTAAAATTTGAATTTCTCAAAAAATGGCATTTTTAAAAATCTGAAAAAATTACCAAAAATAGTTTGTATTGTCTACATACTTATGGTAAAAACTTTGTGATGGGATCTCAATGGGATCAGGTGATAATAAGCCCCTGAAAATTACATGTTTTGTGAATACTGTACAATATCTTGTATAATTCGTACTATTTTTGCTTTATTCAGTTTGTAGGATGTGGTAACAAATTAGAAATGTTGGTATTTTCTCTTTTTTATGAAAAACTAAGCAAATTTAACAAATTTAAAAATTTTAAATTTTTTAAAAAATTTTAAATTTTGTAGTATTGGCATGGGATACATGTCTGTAGGCTATATTTTAGTGCTGTTTATGAATATTAGGCCATATTTTAGATAAAATTTAGAATAAGTGTGGAAAATTTGAAGTAATTAAAACAAAAATTAATTAATAAGATAAATACTTCAATTTTCCCACACTTATACTAAATTTTTGTCAAAATTTGGCCTAATATTCACAAACAGCACTGAAAAATAGCCTATAGACATGTATCACATGTCAATACTACTAAATTTAAAATTTTTAAAAAATTTTAATTTTTTAAATTTGTTTAAAATTTAATTTTTTTTTAAAGATTTGTTGTCTCTATTAAACTTTGATCTCTATTCAGAGAATTTTTAATGAAATATTGTCAAACTATTTTAAAATTAAAATATTTTATGTATTTAAAAATATATAAAATCTTTCAATCAAATGAAACTAAGTATTTTGACAATATTTGGTAATAAAATATCTAAGAAGTAATTAAATCTGAACAAGACATAAAAAATCTTTCAAAAATTTAAATTTTAAACAAATTTTTAAAAAAATTAAATTTTTAAAAATTTTTAAATTTAGTAGTATCGACATGCGATACATGTCCATAGGCTATTTTTCAGTGCTGTTTATGAATATCAAGCCAACTTTTGAATAAAATTTAGAATAAGTGTGGGAAAATTGAAGTATTTATCTTATTAATTAATTTTTGTTTAATTACTTCAAATTTTCCACACTTATTCTAAATTTTATCCAAAATATGGCCTAATATTCATAAACAGCACTAAAATATAGCCTACAGAGATGCATCCCATGCCAATACTACAAAATTTAAAATTTTTTAAAAAATTTAAAATTTTTAAATTTGTTAAATTTGCTTAGTTTTTCATAAAAAAGAGAAAATACCAACATTTCTAATTTGTTACCACATCCTAGAAACTGAATAAAACAAAAATAGTACGAATTATACAAGATATTGTACAGTATTCACAAAACATGTAATTTTCAGGGGCTTATTATCACCTGATCCCATTGAGATCCCATCACAAAGTTTTTACCATAAGTATGTAGACAATACAAACTATTTTTGGTATTTTTTTCAGATTTTTAAAAATGCCATTTTTTGAGAAATTCAAATTTTAAAATTTAATTGTAAAATTTCAAAAAAATTTAAATGGGGACTCTATACCGATGCACCTAATTTTAAAGCCCCACTCAAGGGCTTTAAAATTATACCACTCCCAAGACTGTATTATAATTGGTTGCCAACTTACAGGCAATCAAAGATGTCAAAAAGTGCAGTTTTTTGAGGAAAATTCTAAACTTTAAAAATTTATAACTTCAAAAGTATTTGAGCTAGGCCGCTGAAATTGGAGATTTTTTCATAACTCTATGATGTCTTGCTGCATACCGAAAATCGAGAAAATCTGAGACCTGAAGTCCTAAAATGTCCCAAAACTGTGTTGAGTTGACATGGAATGCCCCTTTAATGTTTCTTTTTAAACTTGGAATAATAAATAAGTTGAAGTTTAATAAGAATAATTGTTTTATATTTATTTTGAATCTGTTGCTTGTTACAAAGTTTCACAGAAGTTCACCCAATCACAAATTTCTGAGACCAATAATTTTACTCACCATTATTATACATTTCTTCTTCAGTTCCTTGCCCAGCTTTGCAATACATTACACCAACTTTGAATGTTTTAGTAAGCTGTAAAAAAGGCCTAATTAAAAAAAGTGATAGCAAATAAAAACATAATGTAAAGATCCAACTTAACATCTTCATAAGGGTATGAAGTGCTAATTTTTAGTAAAATGGAAGCTAAATTTTGGCTTAAAAGGGACCCCATCACCCATCATGAACGATAGAGTAGAAACTATACAATGAATAGTAATGAATAAAAGGCACCTCATACTAGTGTCACTACACTATCATATAAAGCAAAGAATTCAATTTAGGCTAGAGGGAAGTTTTATAAATCATCGATGAGAAAGTGTAAGATATTTTTGACTACTAGGGTAAAAAATCCCTCTTTGGGATTAATCTATAGCCTTTTCATTAAAACCTAGCTCCTTATTCAAACACAATCATTCCCTGGACCTGGAATCATTACCTGAATTAAAAATAAACAGCTTACCCCTTGTTCATCAAGCCGAAGGAGGTGGTCCTCAGTTTGGGGGCCAGGCATTGCAAGACGCAAGCAAGGGAGGTGAAGCTCTGGGGCAACATACTCTATCACTTCTTTCGCATGGCACGCTCTAGGCTGACTGCACCGGGCTATTGTTGGAACAGATTCTTCTAGAACAGTACCCCGCATTACCAACAACTAAAAGAAAACACAAATGTTATTGAGATCCAAATCTACTTCATTCTTAAGCAGTTATAGTATATGATTTTGATACAAAACAACTAAACAAGCAATCAGATCATCATTTCTTCCTTTCAGATTTACACACACAACTATTTTCTTTCATTATCAAATGCTTATGAGTCTTTATGAGTTTTACGAGTCATTAAAGAATTTTATTATTTTATGTTTAATACTCAATTTTCTTAAAGAAATGACAAAAATCCCTACATGATAGGATGCCACATTTAAGGAGTAAAACTATAATTCTGTATTTTTTGCCATATGAACACAAACCTCACAAAGACAACCTATTTTATAGAGAAATGGAAATTGGACTTGCCTCACTTGTGCGAATTATCAACCGGTACTGGTAATGTACAAGGGTCCCGCTGCCATTTTTGAGATTATGATCCACATGTTCCACCTTTTCTCTTTTGATACTTAGGGCCACAGGACCAAGGTTTTCATCATTACCAAACCAATTTTGATGCTCTAAAAAGAGAGAACATAAAACTTCAGAACACACATTGTTTTATAAAGATGCTACATTATGAAAGGTATTGAGATCTTTAAATCTACCATGAAATACATTTTTAGGACCCAAAGTCTCAGTTTTTTTACAGATGAAAAAAATTAGCTGCATTTAATACACCAAACTATGAAAATGCATCTTTTACAACCATATTCAACGCTTAGGCTAACATGGCGGAAGGTTAACCGACAATTTAACTTAATAGATAACTTTATTTTAATGTTTCTCATCTTTAACTGTCAACCAGAGGTTTGACAGGTGGTCAACCCTTGGTCAAAGGTCAATTAGCAGTGAATTACTTAATATTTGTAAGTTACCCAACAACATACATTTCATCCAGCCAAGTTCTCATTTCTATTTTTAAACCTTTGCACGTGAAAGTAAATGAAAAATAAAACTAGTAAGTAGTAACTTTTTAAGTTTAAGTTGTATACATCTTTCTTCTCTTTTGTATCATTAAAATTAAACAGATGGGAAAATATCCTACAAATTGAGGAAAGAGAATGAATCAGATTTTTGGATTTCACTTCTAGCAATAAAAAAAATAAGGAAGGTCACTATTTGTCGAAAAAAAACCCTAGTAACACAGCTCATACCAAATAAGTCAAGTTTAGGTTACCTTCAACTAGAAATAAACGAAATTTGGCCATACAAAGACAAAAATGTTTGAATGCTGCTTGGGAAAGGAGGTTAACTGATCATGAGGTTATAACAAGTTAAGAAATCATTTTATTTGAGTTAAAATTAAGTTTGGTAAGAGTCTGGACTTTCAATTTAGTTTAAAAGGACTATTTTTTTCACAATTCTTAACATCGCAAGAGGTAACTTACAAACCCTCTTAACTTCATTGAACTCTACTTAAAAAACCCTTTTCCCTTTCATCTGTTTCATTTACTCTAATGAGTTGCATGAGTAACAGTCCATGTTTCTTAAAATAGCTACTACCACTAAAAAGGAAGGATATAAAAGAGCTATTACAACTAAAGCTTTGATAGAAAGGAAGTACAGAGGAAAGAGATGTTAGAGATAACTGTAATTAAGAAGCAATTTTAAGAGACAGAAAGTAATACCACTAAAATTTCCATAAGAACATGCAAATTTAGCCGATATTGTAATGAATTAAGTAAGGGCACAGTTTAAGAGAATGGACTTGTTTTAATTGATAACCAGTTATCGTCAATTCAATGAAATTTCACTCGAATAAATATATAAAATGATTATTTTCTCAACTACTTTTTAAGTAATACTTAATGTAAAGATAGAGTAATTTTTCTCCTAAAATTTTTATTTACCCTCAAGTGCCCATGGGCGGATTTAGGGGTGAACTCTGGGGGACTGGGGAACTTGTGGGGCAAGTTGTCCTTCATTGCTTTGAAAACATTTTTTTACCTTACAAAAATGGAATTTTCTCAAAAAGTTCGGGGGACTTGCCCCCATGACCCCCCTTAAACCCGCACATGAGTAGTATTACCTTTCTTAAGAAACTAGCTATGTAAAAAGTTAGAAAATCATTTAAGCATATGGAATAACACTAATTAAATAAGTAAAAAAAAAGTTTCTGAAATATTTTCATTATGATGCAGATGCTGTTTAATTCTTGTTCAAAAAAATCATATGATAAACTTACAAAACACTTTCTTACAAATTACAGATATTCAAATAGTATAAGCAATAATTTCATTTAAGATGCTAAAGAAAGCAGTTTTTTTCCCAAAAGACTTCATTTAAATTGAAAATGCATTATTAGCCAATATATCAAATAATCTGAATTTAAATCTAGTACTAAATAACTATCTTTATAAAATGCTATTAATATCTATATACAGTAGGGTGTCCCGAAAAAACCGAAATTTCTCTGATCGCTTAGCGGTAGTGCGGAAAAGTTGTGAACTACCATCACTAAGAAGGGCCTGCAATATTAAAACTGTGGGTCAATATCTTCTGTTTCCCCAAAAGGCCTAAAGTTCTGAAAATTGGGCTAAAAATGACCAAACTTCAAAAATTCATAAAAAATTTCGAATTTTAGTCATGATTGTGGGGGTAGGCTTAAAAGTTACTATTTAATATACAAATACATCTGCAAAAAGTTTTAAACTTATAGGTTAATATCTTCTGCTGCCTCAAGGGGCTTAAAGTTCTGAAAATTGGACTAAAAATGACCAAACTTCAAAAATTAATAGAAAATTCCAGATTTCAGTTATGATTCTGGAGGTAGTCTTAAAAGTTACTATTTAATATAGAAATGCATCTTCAAAAAGTTTTAAACTTATAGATTAATATCTTTCCCTCCTTATTAGCTTTAAAATTTGGAAAATATACAAAACTTCAAAACAAAATATACAAAACACATACCTTATTTTGATGATAGAAAAAATTTATTTTTCTGGGAAATTGAGAAACAACATCAACATTATTGCTTGTAATGATTTTTGGTATTAAATTTTGACATTTGCATTCTTGATTCTAGTGTCGCTCTAACAAAGGAATCCCTGTTTTGCGGGCCAACCGTTTTTCCGGAGGCTGCAGTGACTAATTTCACAATACGCTCAACAGCTTGTGTATGCGAAGGGAATTTAATAAATTCCCAGCATTCTGTAGGCATACCGTCCTCAATCATCTTCATAAGTTCTTGAGAACTAACCTCTCTGAGAACTGGAGGGGATGTCACATAACAAGATGCCCAGTCAATGAGATCTACATAGTCTTTGGCTTCAAAGTTAAGTACAGGAACGACAAATGTGCGAACACCTTCTCCATCTCTGGTACATTCTTGATAATTCTCCGAGCTGCCTTGATAATTCTCCGAGCTGCAAGGGTCCTAATGTGACATCTATCATCAGTTAACATGGCCAAAAGCATGTTTTCTGGAGCAGCAATATACGTCACGATACTTTTTAGGCAAGTACCGAGATTAATTAATGAAGTGCCACAGATGCCTAGAACCGTCTTTTATGGAATGATGAATCTTTATACGGAACCATGAGGGTGCGTAGACTCGCAGAATAAATATAACTAAAGTAAGCAGCTTGTGTGATGGTTCTGAGGCAGATATGTAAATCCTAAGAATTCTATTGGCAGTTGTTAACCAACGGGCCAAGTTCAAAGTACCCGGTTCCCGGTTAGCTAGATCTGAAGAACAGACGCCAGAACTAATGGCCGTGCAGATTTCCAATAAGTATTTTTGATCCGAACTGAGGAATATGTAGATCTCATTGACTGGGCATCTTGTTATGTGACATCCCCTCCAGTTCTCAGAGAGGTTAGTTCTCAAGAACTTATGAAGATGATTGAGGACGGTATGCCTACAGAATGCTGGGAATTTATTAAATTCCCTTCGCATACACAAGCTGTTGAGCGTATTGTGAAATTAGTCACTGCAGCCTCCGGAAAAACGGTTGGCCCGCAAAACAGGGATTCCTTTGTTAGAGCGACACTAGAATCAAGAATGCAAATGTCAAAATTTAATACCAAAAATCATTACAAGCAATAATGTTGATGTTATTTCTCAGTTTCCCAGAAAAATAATTTTTTTCTATCATCAAAATAAGGTATGTGTTTTGTATATTTTGTTTTGAAGTTTTGTATATTTTCCAAATTTTAAAGCTAATAAGGAGGGAAAGATATTAATCTATAAGTTTAAAACTTTTTGAAGATGCATTTGTATATTAAATAGTAACTTTTAAGACTACCTCCAGAATCATAACTGAAATCTGGAATTTTCTATTAATTTTTGAAGTTTGGTCATTTTTAGTCCAATTTTCAGAACTTTAGGCCCCTTGAGGCAGCAGAAGATATTAACCTATAAGTTTAAAACTTTTTGCAGATGTATTTGTATATTAAATAGTAACTTTTAAGCCTACCCCCACAATCATGACTGAAATTCGAAATTTTTTATGAATTTTTGAAGTTTGGTCATTTTTAGCCCAATTTTCAGAACTTTAGGCCTTTTGGGGAAACAGAAGATATTGACCCACAGTTTTAATATTGCAGGCCCTTCTTAGTGATGGTAGTTCACAACTTTTCCGCACTACCGCTAAGCGATCAGAGAAATTTCGGTTTTTTCGGGACACCCTACTACAGAATGCTGGGAATTTATTAAATTCCCTTCGCATACACAAGCTGTTGAGCGTATTGTGAAATTAGTCACTGCAGCCTCCGGAAAAACGGTTGGCCCGCAAAACAGGGATTCCTTTGTTAGAGCGACACTAGAATCAAGAATGCAAATGTCAAAATTTAATACCAAAAATCATTACAAGCAATAATGTTGATGTTATTTCTCAGTTTCCCAGAAAAATAAATTTTTTCTATCATCAAAATAAGGTATGTGTTTTGTATATTTTGTTTTGAAGTTTTGTATATTTTCCAAATTTTAAAGCTAATAAGGAGGGAAAGATATTAATCTATAAGTTTAAAACTTTTTGAAGATGCATTTGTATATTAAATAGTAACTTTTAAGACTACCTCCAGAATCATAACTGAAATCTGGAATTTTCTATTAATTTTTGAAGTTTGGTCATTTTTAGTCCAATTTTCAGAACTTTAGGCCCCTTGAGGCAGCAGAAGATATTAACCTATAAGTTTAAAACTTTTTGCAGATGTATTTGTATATTAAATAGTAACTTTTAAGCCTACCCCCACAATCATGACTGAAATTCGAAATTTTTTATGAATTTTTGAAGTTTGGTCATTTTTAGCCCAATTTTCAGAACTTTAGGCCTTTTGGGGAAACAGAAGATATTGACCCACAGTTTTAATATTGCAGGCCCTTCTTAGTGATGGTAGTTCACAACTTTTCCGCACTACCGCTAAGCGATCAGAGAAATTTCGGTTTTTTCGGGACACCCTAATATACAGTGAGAGATGATATTTAAACTTCACATTTCCAAATTTTTATACAAACTAATTTCTTTTATTTAATATCTTCTGCATCTCAAACAAGATTAACTTAATTGACAGTACGTAATATTTAATGCTCAGTCAACTGAAAAATACAGCTTCTTTTCTTGAGAGATCCAAACTCCCAATAAGATCCTCCAATAGTCTAATTCAGTAAGATATTTTCCAAAAGTTCACAGTTCATACTCAGAAACATACTGTACGAAGTACCCAACAGAGAAAAGACCCATACGATAAATGTTAAAATTTCCTGAAGCTTTTCATTCAATTTCATAAAATCTACTCACCTTGAGAATGGAAGAACAGGCGGTAATAGAGCGCTCCACCCCCAGTCTTCTCCATCTGCAGCGGATGGCGCTGGTACGGGCAGAACCTCTGACTCCACCGGGACCCCGAGCTCTTCTCCAGCACCGAGAGCCCATACGCCATGCTGGGCTTATGGGTAGTTGGCAACACCCCAAAAGCATCATCGGGAGCCTTCTGCTTCTTGCAGGTGGTTCGGTTGAGGCTGATCACGCGCTCCTCCTCACCGCCGAGCTCATTGCGGAAGAAGGGACAGCTGAGGATCAGCTCACTGCTGCGCCCGTCACCAGGGTCTGAGTCCTCGGGGCCGGGGCTGGCCCGGTTCTGCATCGAGGCTGCGGACGCACCGGTGGCAGTGTTCCTACGTCGGCTCAACAGGCTGCGGAGCCTCGAGGCGTAGCTGAGATTCGCAACAACACTCTCACAGTCGTAGTGGGCGAAGGCCTTCCGCCGGAGCTTCTCTTCCACCCGTGCCTCGGCGTCCAGAGAGTTGTCAGAGCCCTTGCCGGTGCAGTCGGACATGTCTGTCTTGCTGCCCCGCAGCTTCTTGAAGATGGACGGCTCGCTGTTGAGCAGCTTGTTCTTCCCCTTGTGGCTGCCACCGCTGCCTCGCTCCTTCATGTCCCACAGCTTGTGGAACTTGGTCTTGATCTTGGGGCTGTTGGACTCCTCGAATGCTTCCGGCCCGTTGGCAAGCGTGTTGGCCGCGTTTTGGATGGATGGGGTGGGGTCCACCTTCCCCTTGAGGAACTCCTGGATCCGGGCGGGCCCGGGGCTGCGCTGGTCGTAGTTGTTGTCCCGGCGGAACTCCCTCAGCATGGCGAAGAAGCTCTCCCCGGTGGCGCTGATGAGATCGAGGGAGGACGCACTCCCGTAATCCCGCCGCAGGATTCCAGTCCGCTCCTCGGGACTGTGGTCAAGATCCAAACTACTATTGCTGCGGTACAATCCAACTTTGGACGGCGACATCCCGTTCCCGTTATAGTTAAGATTCTCGGGGGGCGGTAGCTTGTTGGATCGTTCGCTGTGAGTACGGTGCGGCCTGTCTCCCCTGTACCGAGGAGGAGGGCAGCTCACTGGGGGGTCCACCCTGGAGGTAGATTTTGGGGGAGTTTTTGTCCCATTGATTTGGGTCATGCTGCCGCACTTGTGGATAGCGTGGCCCTGGAATCGAGGCACGTGGGGATGGCAGTTGGTGTAGTACTGCTTTGCCCTGGCTCGCAAGATGTCCGAAGTTAATCCGTTGCCAATCAGGGATCCGCCAATGCTGTCTGAGGATCTTAGGCTTTCACCTGTATCCATTTTGGGAAATGCATGTCCTACCTTTGGCACACATGGTAGGAACTCCTTTTAAGACACATGGTGAACTTTATTGGATAATCCTTTTGGGGTTACATGGTTGAGAAGAGGGCATATTTGACTCAACCTGCAATGAAAATAATACTATGAGTAAATGAAGGTAGGAGAAGTAATTAATGCAAAAGAAATAGCACAGAAATCCAGGAAAGAAGATATCCTACTCATAAAACAAAAAAGCCAAAATTTGGCAGACACCTTATATGTTTTTTCAAATATTACTTTAATTTTGAGCTATGTGACCAAGTGAACACCCAAGATGTATCATTAAATTGTAAAATCACTTAGATATTTCAATAAACATCAGAGATGGTCTATCTTCTTTAGCATATAATTTAACTATACTTTAAGTTTGTGGGTGCTGTGGCACCCCCCTTTTAAAATTAAAGCCTTTCAATTAAAAAAATATTTATTGGACTTGGAAAACTACACCAGCTAAAATAAAGTTTGAAAGGAGAGCAATAAATGTCAGTAGGGTGAAAAATATAGTATTTCCGTATTATCTTGTCAACTTTGTTGCTGAAAATGAAAAGCTTATTAACTGTACAGCTGACACTGAGGATTGCCGGGAAATACGAAAGAGCCAAAAATGTCTTTTACACCACTGTTTATCAAAATAAAAACTTTAGATAGATATTAAATGAAGGTCTGGGACATTGGCAAAAGTCCAGAATACCCCAAAAAAGATGCTGCAGCCTGGATTTGCTTCATTAACCCATAAGCATAAGTGTTGGATGATTGGTTTTTTTAATTTAACTAATTCTTATGTTATGGGTCAAATTAATTCTAAACTGAACAACGGTAAACAACCAATTTGACTAACCTATTGATCATGGGAAATAAAATACAATGTGTTTAAACAATTTCTTCAACATTTTTATCAAATTTTAAGGATATCAACTGACAGATTGGCAAAGTTCTAAACAACAAAACATCAAGTGACAAGGAGGATCTCCCTGCATTTCAAAACACTTCATTTTTCACACAAAAAACGCGAAGCACAGGTGTAGTAACAAAACGACAGCTCATACCTTCAAAATATAATCGTATCCGCTCGTTTTAACAGCAAAGTAATCCAAAACCACAACGTAGAAGTTATTCCACAACGGAACGTGCACAACACTTTGGAACGCCGTCGGTCCACAACGCAAGCCAGAACAAGTTTATCCGTCAAGGTAATAAAAGAAGTTCTTCATCAGAGACGCGAGGCGACATTCAAAACGAACGCAATTTATTCGAAGACGGCACACAAACTTCGGACAAAATCTTCTCGTCCGCGCCCACCGTAGCAGTAAACAAAGTAACGGTAGAACAACAAAAGGGTGTAAAAGGAAAAACGTTTTGAATGAGCGAAAAGAGCAGAAGAGCTGACGATGCACCTACAACAAGAAGCGAGCGCCGAGGAGCAATAATAACAACAAAAGCAAAAAGAAACCTGCGCGCATCCGGTAAAGTTTCCGTTCACGTGACTCGATCTTTTCCCTACAGACGGCTGAAAACCGGTCTGGCTTCCACACCTCTTCTCGTAATGGGGAGGGGGTTTTTCATCAGAGAATGGGACACAAAACGCAGGATGTAGCTTGGGCGAGGGGTGGTGTTTGCGACGGAAATTCGGCGGGTTTCCAGCTGGTGCCTCTTCCGAAGGATGCTCTTGTGGCGCAACAAACAGGGCCGGCTCCCGAGACAGCGTGGTGCCCAGGGGCCTATAAAATGTGGGAACCCCACCCCCCTGAAATATGGACTAGGCGTACTAAAACGAGTTACATTACAACAATGTTTTCTAGGGTCAAATTTATAAAAAAATTCTGGGGGAGGACCCTTTTGCACTTGAACTCTTTGCCCCCCCGAAATTTGGTCTAGTTGTACCAAAATAAGTTAAAATCGTGTATTAGGGTCAAATTTCTATGGGAGGACCCCGACCCCTCTTTTGTACTTAGAACTATGTTGTTCAAATTTTTATTGTTCAGTAAGATGCACAGTAATCCTACCTGAAAATGTATTTAAAAAGCTACATTGAACCCGGTAAATAAAAATAAGAGGATTAGGAATAATTTTGGATCCCCTCTCCCTCGATGAAAAAAATCAAGCTGAATGACTAAAATTTTAGAGGATGTTAGGGTCCCTCTCGAAATAAATTTCCATATAGACTACTGTTGGGGCCCATAACTAATTCAATTCTTTTAATTCTATTCAATTGTTAAATTTCAGTGGAAAAAAGATTAACGGATATGGAGATATATGATCACATTAAATATCCCCTAAGAGCATGCTAAATACTTGAGGGGGCAGGATGTGCCCAGTCCAGTAAATGTGAGGGGGAGTCCTTAAATTTGAAGAGTATAAAAATTTAAAACTTAATTAATTTTTCATATTTTAGGAATAGCTTGACAAATTCGAAATACTTCAAAGTAACAAATATAAGTTCTAAATTAACAAAGCAAAGCTCAAAATTTCTAATTTATAGAATTTTCTAAACCACCCATAAAGTCCTCAACCCACAGGGGAGGGACAGCTGCTCTTCCCTACACCCATGTGGGGCTTTTGAGGGACCAGGTGCAAGGGGTGCACGTGCCAGCGTGCAGTGCACACTTCAAGCGACATGTGTACTGAAAAAAGTTGAATATTGGGTTTTCATCAATACAAATTTAAATAGGACATAGGTATAGGAATCAATATGTTGGTTGGTGGTTTTTGTTTTCAGAAAATTTCTTAGCAATTCCTTATTTAAATCTAAATAAACAACTGCCCTCTTTAGAGCTCAAGACAAGTTAATTTCTTATTTATTAAGTAAAATTACACACTTAATAAACTGACAAATCTTGAACAGAAAAGTTGAGAGAAGCATTAAACGCAACTATTTTGATATACTATACTCAGAGAAAACATTTCCCCCTCCCTCAAACAATAAATGACACAGTTTATCAATTTTAATCACTTTCCAAACACGCACGAGTTTAACATCTTCCCGGTAATGTAAAGCTGCAATTTTACATTTTTTTCTTGCTTTTAAATCTTAAAAGCACATTGAAAAATCAATCTGAGCTGTTATCAAGTGAGACATGCTAATAGCGTCATTTGGGTTGATGTCATGCAGAGCACCAAAGAGAGTGTAGGCGTCACATCAATGACCTTCTTCCTCGCCACAGTGTGGAGGAATTCTGTGCATGCTTTTCGAATGTTTGGAATCGGCCGAATTTTTATGGCTATGTGGTGTCACAAAGAAAAAGTTTGAGAATCGTAAAATAGAATATGAAGGGATAATCTAAAACACCTTTCTAAAAGAAGTGTCACTAACCTCCTTATTATAGTGAGTAGTAAGCAGGGCGCTATGTGAGACAAACTGACCCGCCCGAACCGGCCGTAGGTTAACATGGGATTTCGGGCGGCTTAGGGCGGAAGGGGTTGATTCGTGACGTCATATCACGTGACCGGTTGGGGGCGTGGTTTTTGACGTCATAGCCAATGGCGTTGAAGGGGGCGTGTCTGGAGTTGAGTTGTTTACCTCCTGCTGCTAGTTTTTAGTTTCGTTTTAACGGAGTTGAGTTGTTTTTAAAGTTTAGTTTTTCGGGTGTGGCAACGGTATTTTCGTAACGTGCAACTTTGACCGACATTTTTGGTTTCATTTTTCCAAAGTTGAGGGTTTTTGGACTTAAACTTTTTTTGACAGATTTTTTAAATTTATTGTATTTTATTAAGTTTTACATTTAACTTTAACGTGGCGCCATCTAGGAAGTATACATTTAATTACTATTTTTAAAGATCTTTAATTCAGCCTTATTTATTTAATTATGAATTTCAGACTTTTACTTTAGCCTGATTTATTAAAATATAAATTATTAATTTTAGAGGACTTGTACTTTTTTTCAGTCTGATTTATAAATTATTAATTTTATAGGACATTAGCCAGATTTATTAAATTATTAATTATCAAATATTAATTTTACAGGACTTTATTTTAGCCTGATTTTTGTCTACTATTCATTAACATAGGGTTGCCAGAAATTCTAAACAATGTATTGCCGGATTTGGCGACTTATCTCTAATTTGGCTATTTTTCTTTAATAACAAAACTTAATTCAATAAAATTGTTTTAATATTTTAAAATTGGTTATATCTTACCAACACTTGGTAATTACTTATATTGGCAGATCAAAGTACTTTCAGTTTTTATTCAACCTACCATTACATGCTTTATTTAATTTAATGTTATATTTTTAGGAAAGTATGATTTTTTATTGCTACCCAACAAAGTTTTATTCTTTTCAAACATGAATCATGGACACACTTTATAGGATACTTTTTTTTAACCAATCAGAGCATTCTTGTGAAAAATTTAATTTTTCCCTAATATTCAAATAATAATAACAAAATCACTTAATTTAATAATAATACTTTTTCATAAATTATTTTTAAAATTGATTTTAACTTTCCAACACATGACAACTACCCAGCACGATGAACTTATGACCTTAGTTTTACACATATAATAATTATTTTTAATATTTTAAAATATTACTCAATTAAAAATTTAAACAAACAAAATTCGAATTTAAACTTTTCATCTGCTAATAATATTCATTGTGGTTAAATATTAGTTACATTTTAATCAATGATTTCCAGTTAAGTATCACATTTCATTAGTTTAATCTTACTTGCCTTTTGAAGCATCAGATTTATTAATGTTAGCTAGACTTTCCAACCCCTGAAAATCAATTTAATATTCCATGAATGTAATTTAATTCTTATTTCCAAAACCTACCATTTCCAGCAATTATAGGATCCTATAACGGATCTATTGATAAAGATGCGTAATTTCAATAAAAGTACGAATGCATTCAGTATGCTATATCTTGCTTCAGACTTGAATGAACAAGATATCCTGAAAGGAGTCAAATGGGTTTGATAAGGGGGTTGGAATACCGTGAATCATCAAGGACCCTATTCTTGGAACGATAAGAAATGAAGATTAGCATAAAAACATGTTTGCACGAATATAAACCATTTTCCAATTCAGTATCAAACTTTTCTAATTTTAGCTTACCTGCCTATCATTTTATAGAAATTAATTAATATTAGCTAGCATTCTAACTCCTGAAAATCAATTTAATGTTCCAAAAATATAATTGCATTGTTATTTACAAACAATAACCTACTATTCTAAATTTTGATAAGGCTATTCTTCAAGCATTTTTTACAATTTTTTAATTATCAAACTTTAATTCAGCTAGCCACAAGCTTTTAATTCAGTTTTCATAATATCCTATTATTTTCAAACATCTAGTATAGTTATCTAAACATCTGAATATCAACAAACTCTTAGTTTTGAAAATCCTAATTTTTTCTCAGTTTTTCCTAATTTATATTCCACAAATAAAATTAAAATTCATTTATTACTTTCCTACCATTCTAAACTTATATTTCAGATTTGCTATTCATATACATCATTAGCCTAATATTTCCAAAAAATATATATATTCAGTTTTAGTCTTAAAACATTTATTTGTTAATTAAAAACATTTCTTATTTTAACTAGAAATTAACAATCATATTAAAAAAACACACATTTTCTGTTACACATTTTATTGCACTGGATTAGCAGTTACAATTACACAAATAATACACACACAATCTTTTCTTTTACCAGGGTATTGATATTTTCAATTCATTGAAGGGAACTTGTGGGCCGGAGTAACTTTTTTTCAAAAATATTCCACACTGTTGGAATCTGTAAATAAATGCATTGAAATAAAATTGACGTTTGAGTATAAAATGAACTTGAGAAATAATTGAATCTTCTCTAAAAGGATGTTCCAAGATATATCGATATGTGATTAAAGGATGGTTCCCTATTTTCTTTCTTGTTGTGCAAAGAACTTTTTTTTACAAATGTTACTAATCATATTTTACCTCTTAAATTCTATAGTTCAAACATTTTTTATGTAACTTGGATAATTTGGAGCTGAAGGGAGGACACTATAGTATTAAAAAAGTTTTTTACTATTAAATTCAAGGTGAACTGATTGATTTAAAAAATTTAACTTTCAAACGATCAACGAAATCTCTATTTAAATCTTGTTATGAACAAACGATTTTACACAACATAACATTAATAATATTTTTTCCCACACCCTGTAATTAAATCTTAATTTTTTTAAACTATAATTTAAACACAGAACATTTTACTTATTGTATCATCAGTAATTCATTTAGTTTTTTACTTTGATTTTATATTTAACTCACACAAATAAAAAATAATCAAAATCTCAATTGGTTTTCTATGTGAAAAGGTAAGTACTTACCTAGTGTGTAATATCCGAAAGCACTGTATGACGGTAATTCGTAAAATATTCGGATTCCATTTCGTTCATCAACGGGGTAGTTATGCAAATATTGCAACATTTTCCCATCTTTTTGGCACGACATTCCTGGTATCTCCTTGGATGTGGTATTGCACATATTTCGAAGTCCGTGGACTGTTGTCATCTTCAAAAAACTGTGTTTTGCATGTTTTCCAGAAAAAAATTGCGCTTTTTACTACTCCCCAGAAAGAAAACACAAAATGCCTTGCCTCAGGAATTATATCCGTGTTCCAATATTTTACAAAAGCTTCAAAATAGCACCGTGGCAATCTATTTATCCGGGGCAAAGTTCCATCTTTCCATGAGATTGTCTCGTTGCATTTCTGCACTGGGTGCGTCCTTCCATACTTGTATGGTGTGAATGGGGCAAATCTTCCTCGAACGCAGGCACATTTACGCTGGAAATTAAATCTGCTCAACGCCGATCCTTCTTGTCTAACCATTCACTGATTAAATTTTTTTTACAGTACTTGGCAGATTTAAATGATAAATTTGAGGCAAAAAACTGTATGGAATCCAAAATCACATGGACACAAACTTGGGAGAGAGAAGACATCGATGCTAATTTAGGATAATGCTAAAAATTTCCGACTGAAATCGTGTTCGTGGGGTGAATATATGATGTGTAAATGGTTAACTAGCCGGTAAGAGCTTTAAATATTATCACAGTCAAACTTTCAGATCCAATGAGGTGCATGTCCGGGTGGATCTTATCAAAGCAAACTCCACCGTGAAAAGGGGGGAGAAGATTAGTTCAATGACATACCCTGATAAAGGTATTTCGTAAATAAAGAAACGTGCTTATAGAAATATCCTTTGTAGCTGCCACTAACCCAGTTTATTATTTATGTTGAAATAATTATTTGCAATACATAATTTAAGAAAAATTAAATACTTCATTTAAAAAGAATTTACCAACCTGTTTGAACACGGTGTGATTTTATGAATCATTGTAGAACAGGAAGTTCTTATCTGAAAAATCCGGTTCAGATAACACGTGTACGTTTAACAATCTTTTCGCTGCATGCATTCATTCTCTGTTACGTGAAAACATATTTTACCATAAAAATGCTTAATTATGTTCAATTTGATTTCAGTTTCAGTATTATTTGCCCATTTCTCACAGATTTTTATCAATTTTAATTCTGTCACGAGTCAGCGCTTGAATGAATCTTATCGTTTTGAATGGAATGAGGTATCATGGCATGCCGTAAGTTCAGGCCTTTTACAAGTTTTAATTACTATTACATTTTTGAAAAGCGCAACACAAAAGAATGTTCCAACTTGGGGGAAGGAACCAGGTTATTACAACTTCTTGATATAAATGAATTCAGGATCTTATTGGAAAATCTTAGAACAAGAAAAACTTATCACTAATTGAATCATTGTATGGAGACTAGATCTTTGCAATATTAACATCTTACACCTGAATTTTTGCTGAATAAAACCCAAACATTCACCTATTCATTCAAAAGTTAGTTAAATTTAGTGCTTTTTAGGAAACTTTGTACCAAATAAATTAAAAATTAATATTACAACAAAAATATGCTTTCACCATTTAGAAGTTTAAAATAATTCGGTTTAGAGTTATATATATATGCATTGCAGAACACAGTTTTTCAACAAAATGTGCAAAGCCATCAAGCTTATTTTTAAGCATGAGTGAGACCCGATATTTTAATTACTGAAGAATTTGTATCATTATTTTGGGAAAAAATTCACTTGTAGTCATTCTAATCAAAGTTATTCCTGGCATGCTTTTACTACCTGTTGGCAATTAAAACGACTATAATCACTTACACATTTTCTTTAAAAATTATCACATTCGAACTCTAGGTATGAATCACAATGGAACAGGAAGTTCTTATCAGAAAATCCGGTTCAGGTAACACGTGCATTTAACTATATTTTCGCTACATACTCTATCTCGGGTAAGTGACATTTTGTTTTCTAATAAAAATGTTTAATTCAATTTGATTTCAGTTTCAATGCTGTTATGTGCCTGTTTCTCACGGATTTTTATCATTTTCAAGCAACTCCAATTCATGCGTTCGCGGATCTCAATTGTTATTTAAGGCAATTTAATGCGTGGTTTTGACGGGGAGGTATATCAATACAACGGAGCATATATTTTCTTCACAAATTTTAGTTTTATAAGAACAAAATTTTAAAATATTCTATTCAATTAATGGTTTTTCATAATTCGAAGCTAAAAAGACATTTCTCTAAACAAATTACATTGAGCGTATTGAAGAAATGATACAACTTTCGATAATACAGATAAGTTTTTACATTTATCTATGAATAAACACTTCCAAATCAATGCGCATGGCTAAAAAATTTTGCATTCACTATCAAAGACTCCATGATTAACAAGTTGATTAGATATTTGGTTGAAACACTGATTCAAACATATTTTCACTCTTTTCTGCCGTACTTTATTACATTTCATACTGTTTTTCTGGTCCACATTATTTGCTGTTACAAAGTGATAGATATGCGTGACAAAAATATATTACTCCCTTTCCTTATACTATTCGCATTTTTCTTATGGTTTTAGCTTTTTTACCCACTTTTCCTGTTAATTCCTTGCTGATATATATGCAAAACTCGCCAATATTAGAGTAGATATTTTCAAAATTTCTGTAAAGTTGTATATCCTGCATATCCTTTTTGTATATACTTCATAAATAATATATACTTCGGCATATACTTCAGTGTAAATTATATAAAAATTGCCTTAAGTGAGCAAGCACTGAAAAGAATTCCTTGGAAAGCACATGCAATAGCATAGCATTTTCGGGATAACATACAAATCATTGTGAAAAAATATCCACAAATATCATATTACAAGCATAAATACATTAAAATTTCGCTTGCTTTTTTCAATATTAATAAAAAGTTTCCAAATTTTTTCCTTACAAACTTCAAACAATCAACCAAATTTTTAAAATTTACAATACACTTTTTCACATGTGTGTTACTACAGTCCAACATTATGTAGTTGTTGAATACTTTTTCTAAAATGCTAAATAATTTTTACCTAAGTGTTTAAGAACGTTAATTAATTTTATTTTCATGTTAAATATTTTTTTTATTGTTGAATTCTTTTACTTTAGATGCTGAATAAATTTTTGAAAAATTTAAATGTTAAAATTTTTTACCAACTTGTTAACATTTTTTCTTTGATGTTAAATATTTTAAACTATTTAAATATTTTTAATGTTGATTTTTATATTAGTTGTTGCTTGAGCATGTTTTTTTTTTAAGTTTTAATGTTAAAAGTTTTACTAACTTGCTGAATAGTTTTATTTTTAATGTTAAAATAATTTTAACTAATATTATTTTAATGTTGAACTTTTTTCTTTTGTTGTAGATTATTTATTACTTTCCATGTTGAATTATTTTTTAATGTTGTTGTTGATCTTGAAATGCATTTTATAAAAAAAAACAAACAGCATGTATTCCAAATACAATACAGCATGTATTCCAAATACAATACAGCATGGGCATACATGCAGGGGCAATACAACATGTATTGCCTCTCTAATTTTTTAATCAGTCTCCATTCCTAATCACATTCCTAAGGGATATCACAGGCTCTGATAGTAACTTGACTATGAAACTGCTTTGTTATCATGGTGAGCAAGCTGCTGAGAATTTCAAAATTTACACAAGAGCATAT
The DNA here is from genome assembly GCA_024610705.1 of Tetragnatha versicolor. Classification (NCBI taxonomy): domain Eukaryota; kingdom Metazoa; phylum Arthropoda; class Arachnida; order Araneae; family Tetragnathidae; genus Tetragnatha; species Tetragnatha versicolor. The sequence continues at coordinate 37,759,924 of JANDEH010000003.1, forward strand.
GAGGTACAAAAATATTGAAAATGTAGGGTTTTTCAAAGCTATATGAAGAAAAAATAATTCTAAATGAGTCCCCAATCAGCCTACTTTTTGTTGGAGAGAAGAACATGCATGCATGGGAAAGGGTGTATTCCTTCAAATACATGGATTCTTTTCAAAAGATTTAATGAAACCAAAACAATAAAAGAAAGATAATAAAATTGTGAGGCAATAATTTCAGCTGAATAATGTGGGTGAATACCCATGATATCTGAGTATCATGATTATTCTCTCTATAATGCACTTTTCACTGAAAAGATGCATAATTATATGCATAGATAATTTTGTTATACCCTGCCAAACCGTAAGGTAAATCCATGCATAGCAATTTATTGCTATGCATGCTTATCAGTGAAAAGTATTGCTTATCATTGAAAAGTGCATTATAGAGAGAATAACCATGATACTCAGATATCATGGGTATTCACCCACATTATTCAGCTGAAATTATTGCCTCACAATTTTATTATCTTTCTTTTATTGTTTTGGTTTCATTAAATCTTTTGAAAAGAATCCATGTATTTGAAGGAATACACCCTTTCCCATGCATGCATGTTCTTCTCTCCAACAAAAAGTAGGCTGATTGGGGACTCATTTAGAATTATTTTTTCTTCATATAGCTTTGAAAAACCCTACATTTTCAATATTTTTGTACCTCATATGCTCTTGTGTAAATTTTGAAATTCTCAGCAGCTTGCTCACCATGATAACAAAGCAGTTTCATAGTCAAGTTACTATCAGAGCCTGTGATATCCCTTAGGAATGTGATTAGGAATGGAGACTGATTAAAAAATTAGAGAGGCAATACATGTTGTATTGCCCCTGCATGTATGCCCATGCTGTATTGTATTTGGAATACATGCTGTATTGTATTTGGAATACATGCTGTTTGTTTTTTTTTATAAAATGCATTTCAAGATCAACAACAACATTAAAAAATAATTCAACATGGAAAGTAATAAATAATCTACAACAAAAGAAAAAAGTTCAACATTAAAATAATATTAGTTAAAATTATTTTAACATTAAAAATAAAACTATTCAGCAAGTTAGTAAAACTTTTAACATTAAAACTTAAAAAAAAAACATGCTCAAGCAACAACTAATATAAAAATCAACATTAAAAATATTTAAATAGTTTAAAATATTTAACATCAAAGAAAAAATGTTAACAAGTTGGTAAAAAATTTTAACATTTAAATTTTTCAAAAATTTATTCAGCATCTAAAGTAAAAGAATTCAACAATAAAAAAAATATTTAACATGAAAATAAAATTAATTAACGTTCTTAAACACTTAGGTAAAAATTATTTAGCATTTTAGAAAAAGTATTCAACAACTACATAATGTTGGACTGTAGTAACACACATGTGAAAAAGTGTATTGTAAATTTTAAAAATTTGGTTGATTGTTTGAAGTTTGTAAGGAAAAAATTTGGAAACTTTTTATTAATATTGAAAAAAGCAAGCGAAATTTTAATGTATTTATGCTTGTAATATGATATTTGTGGATATTTTTTCACAATGATTTGTATGTTATCCCGAAAATGCTATGCTATTGCATGTGCTTTCCAAGGAATTCTTTTCAGTGCTTGCTCACTTAAGGCAATTTTTATATAATTTACACTGAAGTATATGCCGAAGTATATATTATTTATGAAGTATATACAAAAAGGATATGCAGGATATACAACTTTACAGAAATTTTGAAAATATCTACTCTAATATTGGCGAGTTTTGCATATATATCAGCAAGGAATTAACAGGAAAAGTGGGTAAAAAAGCTAAAACCATAAGAAAAATGCGAATAGTATAAGGAAAGGGAGTAATATATTTTTGTCACGCATATCTATCACTTTGTAACAGCAAATAATGTGGACCAGAAAAACAGTATGAAATGTAATAAAGTACGGCAGAAAAGAGTGAAAATATGTTTGAATCAGTGTTTCAACCAAATATCTAATCAACTTGTTAATCATGGAGTCTTTGATAGTGAATGCAAAATTTTTTAGCCATGCGCATTGATTTGGAAGTGTTTATTCATAGATAAATGTAAAAACTTATCTGTATTATCGAAAGTTGTATCATTTCTTCAATACGCTCAATGTAATTTGTTTAGAGAAATGTCTTTTTAGCTTCGAATTATGAAAAACCATTAATTGAATAGAATATTTTAAAATTTTGTTCTTATAAAACTAAAATTTGTGAAGAAAATATATGCTCCGTTGTATTGATATACCTCCCCGTCAAAACCACGCATTAAATTGCCTTAAATAACAATTGAGATCCGCGAACGCATGAATTGGAGTTGCTTGAAAATGATAAAAATCCGTGAGAAACAGGCACATAACAGCATTGAAACTGAAATCAAATTGAATTAAACATTTTTATTAGAAAACAAAATGTCACTTACCCGAGATAGAGTATGTAGCGAAAATATAGTTAAATGCACGTGTTACCTGAACCGGATTTTCTGATAAGAACTTCCTGTTCCATTGTGATTCATACCTAGAGTTCGAATGTGATAATTTTTAAAGAAAATGTGTAAGTGATTATAGTCGTTTTAATTGCCAACAGGTAGTAAAAGCATGCCAGGAATAACTTTGATTAGAATGACTACAAGTGAATTTTTTCCCAAAATAATGATACAAATTCTTCAGTAATTAAAATATCGGGTCTCACTCATGCTTAAAAATAAGCTTGATGGCTTTGCACATTTTGTTGAAAAACTGTGTTCTGCAATGCATATATATATAACTCTAAACCGAATTATTTTAAACTTCTAAATGGTGAAAGCATATTTTTGTTGTAATATTAATTTTTAATTTATTTGGTACAAAGTTTCCTAAAAAGCACTAAATTTAACTAACTTTTGAATGAATAGGTGAATGTTTGGGTTTTATTCAGCAAAAATTCAGGTGTAAGATGTTAATATTGCAAAGATCTAGTCTCCATACAATGATTCAATTAGTGATAAGTTTTTCTTGTTCTAAGATTTTCCAATAAGATCCTGAATTCATTTATATCAAGAAGTTGTAATAACCTGGTTCCTTCCCCCAAGTTGGAACATTCTTTTGTGTTGCGCTTTTCAAAAATGTAATAGTAATTAAAACTTGTAAAAGGCCTGAACTTACGGCATGCCATGATACCTCATTCCATTCAAAACGATAAGATTCATTCAAGCGCTGACTCGTGACAGAATTAAAATTGATAAAAATCTGTGAGAAATGGGCAAATAATACTGAAACTGAAATCAAATTGAACATAATTAAGCATTTTTATGGTAAAATATGTTTTCACGTAACAGAGAATGAATGCATGCAGCGAAAAGATTGTTAAACGTACACGTGTTATCTGAACCGGATTTTTCAGATAAGAACTTCCTGTTCTACAATGATTCATAAAATCACACCGTGTTCAAACAGGTTGGTAAATTCTTTTTAAATGAAGTATTTAATTTTTCTTAAATTATGTATTGCAAATAATTATTTCAACATAAATAATAAACTGGGTTAGTGGCAGCTACAAAGGATATTTCTATAAGCACGTTTCTTTATTTACGAAATACCTTTATCAGGGTATGTCATTGAACTAATCTTCTCCCCCCTTTTCACGGTGGAGTTTGCTTTGATAAGATCCACCCGGACATGCACCTCATTGGATCTGAAAGTTTGACTGTGATAATATTTAAAGCTCTTACCGGCTAGTTAACCATTTACACATCATATATTCACCCCACGAACACGATTTCAGTCGGAAATTTTTAGCATTATCCTAAATTAGCATCGATGTCTTCTCTCTCCCAAGTTTGTGTCCATGTGATTTTGGATTCCATACAGTTTTTTGCCTCAAATTTATCATTTAAATCTGCCAAGTACTGTAAAAAAAATTTAATCAGTGAATGGTTAGACAAGAAGGATCGGCGTTGAGCAGATTTAATTTCCAGCGTAAATGTGCCTGCGTTCGAGGAAGATTTGCCCCATTCACACCATACAAGTATGGAAGGACGCACCCAGTGCAGAAATGCAACGAGACAATCTCATGGAAAGATGGAACTTTGCCCCGGATAAATAGATTGCCACGGTGCTATTTTGAAGCTTTTGTAAAATATTGGAACACGGATATAATTCCTGAGGCAAGGCATTTTGTGTTTTCTTTCTGGGGAGTAGTAAAAAGCGCAATTTTTTTCTGGAAAACATGCAAAACACAGTTTTTTGAAGATGACAACAGTCCACGGACTTCGAAATATGTGCAATACCACATCCAAGGAGATACCAGGAATGTCGTGCCAAAAAGATGGGAAAATGTTGCAATATTTGCATAACTACCCCGTTGATGAACGAAATGGAATCCGAATATTTTACGAATTACCGTCATACAGTGCTTTCGGATATTACACACTAGGTAAGTACTTACCTTTTCACATAGAAAACCAATTGAGATTTTGATTATTTTTTATTTGTGTGAGTTAAATATAAAATCAAAGTAAAAAACTAAATGAATTACTGATGATACAATAAGTAAAATGTTCTGTGTTTAAATTATAGTTTAAAAAAATTAAGATTTAATTACAGGGTGTGGGAAAAAATATTATTAATGTTATGTTGTGTAAAATCGTTTGTTCATAACAAGATTTAAATAGAGATTTCGTTGATCGTTTGAAAGTTAAATTTTTTAAATCAATCAGTTCACCTTGAATTTAATAGTAAAAAACTTTTTTAATACTATAGTGTCCTCCCTTCAGCTCCAAATTATCCAAGTTACATAAAAAATGTTTGAACTATAGAATTTAAGAGGTAAAATATGATTAGTAACATTTGTAAAAAAAAGTTCTTTGCACAACAAGAAAGAAAATAGGGAACCATCCTTTAATCACATATCGATATATCTTGGAACATCCTTTTAGAGAAGATTCAATTATTTCTCAAGTTCATTTTATACTCAAACGTCAATTTTATTTCAATGCATTTATTTACAGATTCCAACAGTGTGGAATATTTTTGAAAAAAAGTTACTCCGGCCCACAAGTTCCCTTCAATGAATTGAAAATATCAATACCCTGGTAAAAGAAAAGATTGTGTGTGTGTATTATTTGTGTAATTGTAACTGCTAATCCAGTGCAATAAAATGTGTAACAGAAAATGTGTGTTTTTTTAATATGATTGTTAATTTCTAGTTAAAATAAGAAATGTTTTTAATTAACAAATAAATGTTTTAAGACTAAAACTGAATATATATATTTTTTGGAAATATTAGGCTAATGATGTATATGAATAGCAAATCTGAAATATAAGTTTAGAATGGTAGGAAAGTAATAAATGAATTTTAATTTTATTTGTGGAATATAAATTAGGAAAAACTGAGAAAAAATTAGGATTTTCAAAACTAAGAGTTTGTTGATATTCAGATGTTTAGATAACTATACTAGATGTTTGAAAATAATAGGATATTATGAAAACTGAATTAAAAGCTTGTGGCTAGCTGAATTAAAGTTTGATAATTAAAAAATTGTAAAAAATGCTTGAAGAATAGCCTTATCAAAATTTAGAATAGTAGGTTATTGTTTGTAAATAACAATGCAATTATATTTTTGGAACATTAAATTGATTTTCAGGAGTTAGAATGCTAGCTAATATTAATTAATTTCTATAAAATGATAGGCAGGTAAGCTAAAATTAGAAAAGTTTGATACTGAATTGGAAAATGGTTTATATTCGTGCAAACATGTTTTTATGCTAATCTTCATTTCTTATCGTTCCAAGAATAGGGTCCTTGATGATTCACGGTATTCCAACCCCCTTATCAAACCCATTTGACTCCTTTCAGGATATCTTGTTCATTCAAGTCTGAAGCAAGATATAGCATACTGAATGCATTCGTACTTTTATTGAAATTACGCATCTTTATCAATAGATCCGTTATAGGATCCTATAATTGCTGGAAATGGTAGGTTTTGGAAATAAGAATTAAATTACATTCATGGAATATTAAATTGATTTTCAGGGGTTGGAAAGTCTAGCTAACATTAATAAATCTGATGCTTCAAAAGGCAAGTAAGATTAAACTAATGAAATGTGATACTTAACTGGAAATCATTGATTAAAATGTAACTAATATTTAACCACAATGAATATTATTAGCAGATGAAAAGTTTAAATTCGAATTTTGTTTGTTTAAATTTTTAATTGAGTAATATTTTAAAATATTAAAAATAATTATTATATGTGTAAAACTAAGGTCATAAGTTCATCGTGCTGGGTAGTTGTCATGTGTTGGAAAGTTAAAATCAATTTTAAAAATAATTTATGAAAAAGTATTATTATTAAATTAAGTGATTTTGTTATTATTATTTGAATATTAGGGAAAAATTAAATTTTTCACAAGAATGCTCTGATTGGTTAAAAAAAAGTATCCTATAAAGTGTGTCCATGATTCATGTTTGAAAAGAATAAAACTTTGTTGGGTAGCAATAAAAAATCATACTTTCCTAAAAATATAACATTAAATTAAATAAAGCATGTAATGGTAGGTTGAATAAAAACTGAAAGTACTTTGATCTGCCAATATAAGTAATTACCAAGTGTTGGTAAGATATAACCAATTTTAAAATATTAAAACAATTTTATTGAATTAAGTTTTGTTATTAAAGAAAAATAGCCAAATTAGAGATAAGTCGCCAAATCCGGCAATACATTGTTTAGAATTTCTGGCAACCCTATGTTAATGAATAGTAGACAAAAATCAGGCTAAAATAAAGTCCTGTAAAATTAATATTTGATAATTAATAATTTAATAAATCTGGCTAATGTCCTATAAAATTAATAATTTATAAATCAGACTGAAAAAAAGTACAAGTCCTCTAAAATTAATAATTTATATTTTAATAAATCAGGCTAAAGTAAAAGTCTGAAATTCATAATTAAATAAATAAGGCTGAATTAAAGATCTTTAAAAATAGTAATTAAATGTATACTTCCTAGATGGCGCCACGTTAAAGTTAAATGTAAAACTTAATAAAATACAATAAATTTAAAAAATCTGTCAAAAAAAGTTTAAGTCCAAAAACCCTCAACTTTGGAAAAATGAAACCAAAAATGTCGGTCAAAGTTGCACGTTACGAAAATACCGTTGCCACACCCGAAAAACTAAACTTTAAAAACAACTCAACTCCGTTAAAACGAAACTAAAAACTAGCAGCAGGAGGTAAACAACTCAACTCCAGACACGCCCCCTTCAACGCCATTGGCTATGACGTCAAAAACCACGCCCCCAACCGGTCACGTGATATGACGTCACGAATCAACCCCTTCCGCCCTAAGCCGCCCGAAATCCCATGTTAACCTACGGCCGGGTCAGTTTGTCTCACATAGCGCCCTGCTTACTACTATAGTGGTGTCGCGAAAAAACCGTTCAGACGAAAACCGTTCAAAAAACAAAAAAACTCATAGCTTTACACATGTAATAAATTTGTTTGTTTTTTATTGAACGGTTTTTTCGTATATCCATTATAGTGAGGGTTTAAATGGTTTATTTTATACGGTTCAATAAAAGGCAGCCAAGCTTTTGAACAGGGGGGACGAAGCTCAAGAAAAATATCTCAGGAGATATCAAGGATGTATTTATAACGATAGAAAACACCTGACAAGTTGGATGGTTGAGAAATATTCGCTGAGAATAACTTCATTATTTTTACTCAAGCGATCATTTTTCTGTTATGTGTTTTTCAATATCTAAACCTTGGATATAAATATCATTTCCCTTTTATTCTAATTACTTAAGAAGAGTGTACCTCATTCAGTTTTTATGCACTATTTCCATTAAGAAAATATTTTAAACTACTTCAAATTCTCATAACTCTTTATTACTTTGACATAAAGAGTTCTAATTGAATATACTGATGGTAAGTAATTGACTAGTATTAATAGATTTATGAGTAAGAAGTCCAAAGAAGCCAAGTCGATGCGAGGGGAGCATGTTCCAAGCTCGGTATTTCAAAGTAGAGTTTATTTTTTCCCATTCCAAGCGGTTTTGCATAGCAGTGAGCGCACATTGCACCCACTGAATAGCAATGAAAGCGGTTTTGACCTACATGATTCGCCCGGGAGCAATTCAGATGAAACTTGACTCACTCACGCTTTGCTATTCACAGAGGTCGAGTAATCCGTTATTGGTTTCCAGAAAAAGTGCAAATTTGCACAACTTAAGATGTCTTGTAATAATCTGACCAAATACAAATGGATCTTAAAACTTTGGTTCTAAAGAAAGGGTTATAGTGTGAAAGGGTTCAAAGTGTTTAACGGGGGTCTGGTTCAAAATCCCGACAATCAATTGCTTGACAGCTCCATATTCCCCGACTACATTTGTTTGACAATTGCCCGACAACTCATTTGCTCTAGATAAGAATCTAATAGATATTTGAAATATGAAGGGGCTTAATATTTTAAGATTGGGTGGTTGTATGAAGCTACGTCCCAGAATCCCCAAATTTGATGACTAAAAGGGGCTATAACCCAAACAATTTTTTTAAAAAGTGGAATATCACTTCAGATAGTGAATCCCATAGGAATAGCATCAGCGGCAAGTAATCCTTGATCTTTCTTTGATATTAAATATTTCTCTTATTCAATGCAATAGATTCCAATCTAAGGAGTCAGACATATTTTGGTAATTTGAGTTGACGTGAATTTGAGCGGATCCCGTTTATAACTTAATTGTCAACAAAGCAACCTTGTAGGCAACCAAGTTGATCCTCAGCAGTCCCCTTTAAGCATCAGCGAGCTATTTTTCAATGAGAGACCACAAAACCATCAATTTTCTTTCAATGCAGGGCAAGAAAGTAAAAAAAAGCTGCACACGGTCACATGTGTCAGTCGCGTGGCTCCTGCAGGCTACCAAATACACGCGCATTGGTTTCGATAATGGTAAACATCGAGAATAAATGGACACATCTTTTTGAGGATTACGCATTTAGACCGATTGAAACCCAGCAGAGCTTGACAAATCATGCAAATGCGTTGCAGGCCGAAGCTTCTTGGAGTAAAAGAAACATAGCTAAGCTCAAAAGGAACGATTATCTAGTAAAGGATGATGGGATTCGTCGTTTAGAAGACGAATGTGAGCTTAAACGAAATGTGGAAGGAACACGACGCGGAAAAAAAACTTATCCAACACAAAGAAAATCGTATCATGACATTTACAACCAAGAGATTTAATTTAGAATTTAGTTATAGCACACCTGAATATTTTAAAAACTAATTACCTCACCTACCTCAACCTGAGCCTGATTTCTGGGAGGATATTTGGGGTACTTGCCCAGGGCCCCCATTTCAAAGAGGAGAAAGAAACGCTTAAAAGCTATGAACAGTTGAAAATGTGTAATAGTGAATCAATATACAGGGTGTTTCAAAATTGCGTTGCACGGCTTTTATTCGGAACCAACACCTCCTAGGGTCATGGAAGTAAGGCCTACCCCTAGGTAAGTGACCCTGGAGAATCCATTGAGATGACTCACAGCGCCCCTAGCGGCGAAATTAAAAAAATAAAAAAATTAATTTTAAAACTAAAGGAGATAGAGCAAAAACCTCAATAAGAGTATTGTTGCCAACGTCAAAAAAAACTCACTGAAAAAAATTTGATCAAAATATCTTGAATATTCGCGGAGATATTAGCATGTGAAAATAGCACTTTTTCAGGGGTCAAAAATGAAAAAGTTCTCATATTTGCATATTTTTTTTATTTTTTGTTTAAATTTTGTGTTCTTTTAACTAAAAAAGCACAAAACTACACAATAACACTGAAAAATTTGGAAATAAGCGAACTTTTTCATTTTTGACCCCTGAAAAAGTGCTATTTTCTCACATGCTTATATCTCCGCGAATATTCAAGATATTTTGATCAAATTTGTTTCAGTGAGTTTTTCTTAACGTTGGCAACAATACTCTTACTGAGGTTTTTGCTCTCTCCTTTAGTTTTTAAATTAATTTTTTTAACTTTTTAATTTCGCCACTAGGGGCGCTGTAAGTCCTCTCAATGGGTTCTCCAGGGTCACTTACCTAGGGGTGGACCTTACTTCCATGACCCTACGAGGCACTGGTTCCGAATAAAAGCCGTGCAACGCAATTTTGAAACACCCTGTATATTAAGCTTTAAAAACTTTCAAATAAATAATTTTTGCACAGTTAGTACTTGGAGTAAAGAAAGATCATTGATGTTGTTATTTTAAATCAAATAAATTTTAAGTTTTATTTAAAGACATGTCGGGGCCTCCCCAATGGGTCTTTTGCACTGGGTCCCCAAACTTGTAAATTAGTCCCAAGATGATGCTTGTAAGAATATGATGAAAGAAAAGAAATGATGAGTAATGTAATTCTTGTAAGAAATGATGCTTTGCAAGATATGATGCTTGTACTAATATATTAGGGGGATAAAAGTTTTTTTATAATTAAAAAAGGTCATTTGAAATGCCCACTGTACTGTAACTAAAGTTACGCATGCATTTGAAAAACCGGAACAAAATTTAAAGAGTAGCACCCAAAGGTGCTTCCGCGGTGCATAGTAAACTATCACACAAGAAACGGAATAGAACCTTGATTCACCTCATAAATAAAAGAAAAAAAGTGACTCCCAAATCACAACCAGCTCATATACTTCTCAAACACAACAACTCTCGAGTAGTAAGTAATAAACAAAGGCGATAAGCTAAACCAGTAATTTTGAACTTTCTTTCACGTCGCAGGGCACCAAAGACCGATATATCCATGTGTAAACACGTCCGTGGCAGGACGACCCGCGCTGCTTGACCTTCTCACCTGGCAGGCAGGAAGCGGTCAATGCTCCACTGAACGTCATTCGAGACTCCTTTCTTCGCTTGGTGACCTCACAGGTAATAGACATCACGGGACGAAGAGCGGTCATCCAGGGATGCAGCAATATTCGCCATGTTTGTTTTTAAGTAGCCCCCTTTGACAGCTCAAGTCATTAAACACTTTTTCTTGTTAATTGTTCGTCAAAATGCAAAAATCCAACCAAAATGGAAATTAAATTTTTGAAAATGTATGTCCGAAATCCGGATTAGGGTACCAAAACGAGTTGAAAATCTACTTTTTAGACTTAAATTTCCAAAAATTTTCAGGGGAGGACTCCCAGACCCCCCTTTAGAAGACGATTTTAATATTGAAAATTCTTAGCCCCCCCCAAAAAAAAAACAAATCCTGGATGATCCGCCGCTGTCTACTTACCTTGGTCACCAACAAAATCGAACAAAAGCTTCAAGAGCATTTTTGCCAACCCCCCACCGAAAAAAAGTCTAGTTAGGGTCATGACAGACCGGACTTCTTATAGCAGTCGCTCCAATAACTCAAACTGTCAAAGGGAGGAGCGATAAGGGGAGGAGAGGAGGGGACTCGAGGGACGATGTAGTAGATTATTCCTGCAGCGGAGGAAAACAGGTGTCATCTTTTATCATCAGGAGTTATCTACTATATCGCCCCCTCGAGTCCACTCCGATCGCCCCTCCTCCTGGTACTATCTTAATCGTTTTTTAATGGTGATGGATCGATGTCACGTCTTAAGAACGCCACGTATGACATGACCCTTACGGCCCTGGTATAACCCAGTTGACTGATTCAAAGATATGTGCGTTAAAACAGTTTGTTTTAGATTTTTATTTCCAATTTGAATAAAAAAATCAATTGAAATTAATTCCAAAATGTAAGAAAAGTAAGTTTTACTATAAATTTGAAGACGCATTCGAGATTTTGGGGGTCTTTAATTATGGGACCCATAGGTCCAGGCCTCTAATGGTAAATCAGGGTCTGAGGTCCCACTCAATTTTGGAAATAAAGTTGCTAACTTTTCCAGGTCCATTTTGAAGAAACTCATGGAGTTAAAAGGGTAAAATAAATACTCAACTTATCAAAATAATCTCTAGTTTAAAAAGGCATCATCAATATCTTGCTACCACGCAGAAGTCAACCTTTCACTATTGACGCCTATAAGTCAAGAAACAAATAGAACCGACTCAACAATCCAAAATCTCGAAGTACAGAAAGAAAGGGTCACTGACTAAACTGCCCGAATTAATTCACACTCTCATCAGAAAATCCCTCTCTCACTAAGATTTCCAAGGAAACTGAAAAAACGGCGAATCGACAAAGCGATCAAACTCGGAAACTCCCATCCTACTTTCCTCAGACAGCCCATACTTTCGCATTCATCATTTTGCTCAATTTCTCTAGTGTTCAGAGAATGCCGATGATACGTCCGCAATCAAGCGACAACGATGCGAATATTCATTATCATCGTCGTCGAAGGAACTGGTTTGGTAGTGCGTTTAATTTAAACACATAGGCGTGGCCATCGTATGGATGCATGCTTAAAGAATGCGTTTTAAATATATACGATGACATACCACTTAGGTGACACTAGCCTATCGACTTCGAGGAATTCAAGATGGGGATACCCCGATGGTCATTATTTACAAGGGATGTGAGTTTCATACAATGGAATACCCGTTAAACGTATTTTTAGGTAAATAATAAATATGTATATTTGGAAGAGCAAAATATGGATTTCAAATACCAAGGACAAATAGGAAAACATTACGTACTATTGAAATTTTTTTCAAAGAACTGATAACAAATTATGCAAAAAAACCTGAATATTAAAAACATTACAGAAAGTTTTATAGGCATTTATTATCATCTAAAAGTGCTATACTACTCCCAATTCTCGAAGAGATAAATCGACAATATAGTCCGAAAACTGTTTTGTAACCATCACTGGACTGATTTACACTAAATTTTCTTTTTTTTGTCTTAACTTATTTCTTAATTTACTTAGTAACTGTAATCAGTTAGCAATGGTTGATAAGGGTAAAATCGATAAGTTTTTAGAAAAATATTTATTTAAGGGAATAAACCAAAATATGTCAAAATAGTCCAAATCGACCTGAATTCACTTGAAACGTACAATATAGAGAAAAACCCGGCAATATCAGGTTCCTGCATGAAAACACATGGAAATCCCAGCCCTAGTAATTACCTTTTGATATTTCACACACAGAAAAACAGAATCAATAGAAAACCAGACTAAATACAGCAACACACGACAAAACATATCGAACACTATCAAAAGCTCCGATCGACAGCAGATAAAAGCGTTTTAAAAACCGGTCGAAAGCGAAGATATTAAACAGATAATAAAGAAAGAGGAGAAGAAGACCACCTTTTTAGAGAGGAGATGGCTGGTTGCTTCTTTTCTTGGATGGAGATAAAACCGCACTTACCAGATTAAACTAAAAGCATCGAGAGCACATCAAGAACATGCTGAAAAAGGAGAACGAGTGGGTGACCGAAGAAGAAATTTTAGATTTTACGAAGCCATCACTCTAGAATCTAGAAAGAATCGATAGCATCGAGAGGTTACATGAAACTGAACTATGAACGGAATTATACCAGATTTTTTTATTCATGCAGGTAATCCCTTATATATTTAAAGTAAGATTTCATTTATATCAGGTGCTCTGAAAATACAGACCTTCGCAGTGGCGTAGCCAGGATTTTCATAAGGGGGGGGTCCAGTGCGAAAAATTTACCAATGGATATCAAAAAGTGTCCAGTCCACAATTAGTGAAATAAAGTTATAATTTTCACATTACTTTTAATTTCTACTCTGTGTTAATTAATACAGTTAATAATTTATTAATAAAATAATTAGTGTAATAATTAAGATTAAGTATTACTTCGATTGAAAGTTCTGATCCACATAATTTTTTTATTAAGTACAGAGACCGTCGAGAAACATAGTTTTCTGTAGCTCCATATTAAAGAGGGGGGTTTGGGGGTCCACTCCCAGAAAATTTTTGGAAATTTGATTTTAAAAAAGAGTTTTTTTACTTCATTCATGAGGTAATAACCGAGGAGCACCGCTCCTTGTGAGCCAGATAATTTTTAAGGAAAAAAAAGTGCAAAAAATCTGACGTTTCTGAGGCAGTAGTTGATCCAGGATTCGTTTTTTTTTGGGGGGGGGGGCTAAAAATTTTGAAAATCAAATTGAATCTCTTCAACGAATATAATATTAAAAAGGTTGAAAATAATTGAAATAATCGAATTACCTTAAGGGGGGTTTGGGGGCCCTCCCCCAGAAAATTTTTGGAAATTCAAGTCTAAAAAGCAGGTTTTCAACTCGTTTTGGTATTAATACACCTAATCCGAATTTCGATCATTATATTTTCAGGAATTTATCATTTGCTAGGAGTTTTGTATTTTGACGAACTCATCATTAAAAAAGTTGTTTAATAAAGTTCCAAGTCCCAAGGGGGGGGGTCTGAGGGTACTGCCCCAAATTTGTTTGGAAATTTGACCCTAAAAACAGGGTTTGGTTTACTCGTTTAGTACCCTTTATCGCCCCCTCCCCTTATATCGTCCCTCAACTAATAAGTTTTTTATAGGTAAACCGGGGGATCCCCCTGAAATTTTTAGATTTAACAAGAAAAAAAGGTGGTTTTTAGATACTTTTAAGGGACATAGACGCCCTCTTTTGAGTAGGCACTGGAATATTTAAAGCCTAAAAAAGGGGTTCAAAAATTTTAGGTCGGGCCCATGGGGGGGGTCCGGACCCGGGACCCCCCCCCTTCGCTACGCCCCTGGACCTTCGGGTCATTCACAAATTGCGAATCATCCATTGCACATTGACCTGTGAAGTTGGGAGAAGGAGATATTTAAATTTCATGACATCCCACTTATTTTTTTACAGCAATAAAAATGTTAAGGAAGTTTTTTTCGTTTGATTTGACAACAAGAGAAAGAAAAGGGAGCAGTATAAAAGACGTAAATTGTGAATGATGGACACAAAAGGCTTTCACAGGAAAACGAACTTCATTAATAATTATTTTACCAAAAAAAACATTAGATAACTCCCTGCTCTTATTTGGTCGTTATTGATAGATATTTGGATTTTTAATCCGTGGCTAGGAAAATATTTTTAGCCATGCTAACGATATAACGTGAGAAAAAACGAGAAAGAAATTATAAGTCATATTAAGATTAATAACAAAAAATTTGAGAAAGAACGAAGGACTGTTAGAAAAAAGATACTTTCCAGAACTTTGTACAAACTAAATCACTGCCTTCTGATCTAATTTTTTCCAAAATTGAAAGAAACAATTTAATAAAACATTAAAAAAACTTGATTGCACATTAACATAAGAAATTAAAATTATTCCCATACTATATCCATTTATTTTCTAGCAATCCAATTAGACAACAGTCTCTCTCTCTGATCCCACAACTCCATAAAGGCCAATCTTAACTGAACTTACACATAGAAAAACACATTTATAAGGCCACTTTCCAACATTCACAAGAGATGCGGACATCATCTATAGGAAAGGAGAGTTCCAATCAGATGTTAGGTAAGCTCGAATTTCACAGATCTGGATCCCCATACTCACGACACTGGACAAAACAAAGGCAAGAAAGGCACCCATAAGAGAACAATGGAACTGGGTTGCGAAATAAGGCTCATCGCCGATGGAGGATTAACGCAACGTACTACTCGGGTGCCTATGCGAGTGGTGTGTTTCGACTGACAATGACCATGATGTCATCCGATCCAGAAGACCTTGCAAACACTGCGATTTTCGATTCTCATTTTCGTAGATTTAAATACAGTGCTACCTGAAAAAGTGTTGGACTTCTCCTCGGGAATAACAACCCACGTTTCCGTAGATTAAAATACTCTGGCTACGAGTAAGAAAACACCATAGGATTTACCTGCCAAAGAGGTTGACAGGAAGAATGTATTCAAGAAGTGGATTGAAAACTTTGAACTTAAGGGGTATCAAAGAGTTATTTTAGGGAATTTAAAGGAGGTCCAATAGGTGCTAACTCAAATATTCAAGGAGTACTATGAAAAAAATATCAATAAATGTTTTCATAAATTATAAACTACATATTTAACCATTTTTCCCGTGTATTACCCTCAAAATTATAAACTTTCATTTAGAAAGGTTTGGTATATTTACAAAAATAAATTTTTAATTCGAAGAGTTTTAACCGTGTTGCTTATGATCTTGAGTTGAAAAGTTCAAAATATAAAAAAGTCGTAAAAAATAGAGGAGTCTTTTACAAGAATTAAGGCGCTGCAGCATTGGAATTAGCAGCTCCAATCCAACAGCTTTACAAGCTTCTCAATTCTAAAGCAAAAATAAAGAGTTTTAAAATAGTGCTAAAACACCAAATCTATTTTAAAAAGTGAAGTGTTGCACACACATGAAAATCTGACTGCGGCACCATTATTATTTTGTTCAATGAATACCCACCCCTAAACCATACCCAAAACCACATTGAGTTAGTCTGACAAAAGTAAAAGAACGGCGCAGTTGAAGAGGGTGGCACCCCGACATTGGTGTCCTCTTTTCGAGCCTCCCACACCACAAGGTTGCATTACGAAATTATCTCCACCCGAGAGACGGGCTGAGCCACTGCGTTCAATGCCTTAGCAATCATAAAGGATTAAATTTTTATATGCAACGAAATACTGCATCTGAACAAAGAAATCTTACAGTGAGGGTAAAATAGACGCTCCGATTGATATACAATGTTTTTAACTCAATGAGGAAGACAATATTCGGCCTCTTACGAATATTAAAGGATCAATTCTTCCATGCATTCATTCTATACATCAAAAAAGGCAATTACTCTCTACTCTACAAGAATGAATCATTCATCAATTTAATTACAGTAATCAAAATCCGTATAAAACGATAAAAAAATCCTTTTTAAACTAGGATGAACCTTCTAAAATTTCCTGACAAAGCAATATAAAATTTGACTTTACTCCGAGTTACATTAAAGAAAACCTATAGTCCCTATGGAACAATCTTATAAATATATAAAAGCAACATTACTTTTTAATTTTGGCAGCTCCTTCGAGTTTATCCCTTTCAGACTTAATCGCCATTGAATCTTATGGAAAATCTGAGGCGTTAAAAAGGGTTATATGATCCAAGTTAGACAGTAGTAAATTACTTTATCATAGTGCACAATAAAACATTTGTAGGGTAGCAAGTGTATGGTATACAATTAAAAAATTATTGATTGGTTTTAATGGCTATTCCTGCCCTTCCTCGAGGGATGCTTAACCCATAAGAAATTCCCCATAATAAGTTCCCCGAAATGCATAAAAGCGAAGGATAAAACGTCGGTAAAACGATGTTACTAAATTGAGACGGCCGACATCGGAAGTGGGTACTCGAATCATTCGGCGAGTTTCAAAACGGAGCCACACACATGGAGAAATGCTTCGTTTTAATGCGGCCACGCCCTTAATGGGGGCGAATTTCCTTTTGCACAAAAAATGGGATGGTCTTTTTTTTGGAAATGTAGAGGGATCTAAGGCTCATTTACCCGGGGTTTCACTTTAGGGGTTAATCAAAGGTGATCCTTCACTTATTTGTGAAGGAAATCGGAGAAGTGAAAAGACAATTTAAACTTAGATTATTAATCGTTTCACTTTCATTGTTCATATTGAGTGATTCACTCCTGTGGGAATCTCTAGTTTGCATAGCAAAGTGAAGGAGTAAAGAGTGAAACGCCAATTCACACTTTTCACTTTGGATGATTCCTCCAAAATGTACACAAAATTTATGTCTGAATGAGCCTTAGACCCTGACTTTTTCAGACTTGGTATTTATGCAGCACTTGAGTTTTTGAGAGGTGGTTATATTACTTTCTGAAGTACTTAGCGGATATTACACGGTACTGAACACAGCAAGCCTCATTAAAAAACTGTCAGCCTCCACACCATCAACTCCACAAAGTTTGACAACCCCACCTGTTCACCGACCACACACACACACACTACAGCACATCACAAAAGCCACCCACAACACAAAAAACCCAGAAAACAATAGACCACCCATTATCTCCATCTCTCAATAACACACCGCTTCACAAAAAGTCACATCTTGCCACCACAGGTATGCGCGACCGCAGAAAAGAGTAAAAACGACCCACGCTTTGTGCGAAGCCAACCACGCGAGGTAGCTTGATTGAGGGGCTGCACGGCACCTTGCGAAGCTCGTTAGAAAGGGGGTGGTGCGGCCCTTTTCAATTAGCGCTCTCTCTCTGATGGAGTTCGATCACTCCGATGGATGCACTTGGATGTGCACAAAAGCCTATTCTGGTCTCTCCTTAAGACAAGTGAAGGTTTTTTAGTTGGGTTTAATGATGCTTGATGCAAGGGTCGTGCTCGTGCTCTACCGTATTGAGCAGTTTCGTTAACTTGCGGCCAACTCACCAGTCAAATAGTAAGGTTATATTAAATTGGGGTATGGTATAAATATCGATAGAAAAGAAATGATTTCTTAATTTCGTAAGGGGACATCCATAAATTACCTGAGGTGTTTTTTTCCAAAATCTGGACCCCCCCCTCCCCCCTTGGTGAGATTTATTGAGATTTTGCTGCACCCCCCCTCCCCCCCACGTGAGATTTACCTACAACCTTTATAAATAATTTTCTATCCTATTCGTTTGAATTTTGTGCTCCACAACGCAACGCCTAAAACTTTTCCATTATTAATGATGTGGGGGAAAAGGACATTATTCCGCCTAAAAATCACCACAGTATCTTATCTGTGAGTATTATTCCTTTCTCATACTTAAAAAATCGTTTAATTTCTAACTAAAAAAAGTTGACGTGAGATTTTAATCGACCCCCCCCTTGGTGAGATTTGGTGAGATTATTCCAAACCCCTCCCCCCTTTTTGACCTCACGTAATTTATGGATGTCCCCTTACTCACTTCATTTTCAAGATGGTAATGGTTCACGTGAATGAGCGATCTCAAAACAAGGGTGTTTCAAAAGTCCCTTCCACGGCTTTTATTTGGAACCAAAGTCTCCTAGCTAGGGTCACAGAAGTAAGGTCTATCCCTAAGTAACCATGGAAAATCCAACGAAATAAATTACTTTTACAGCGTCCCTAGCGGTGAAATAAAAAAGTTAAAAATTAATTAAAAAATATAGGGAATTGAACAAAAACTTAGATAACATTGCGGCCAATATTATGAAAAACTCAGGGGAAAAATTTTTATGAAAATATCGTGAATATTCCCGGAGATATTGGCATGAGGAAAAAAGCGCTTTTCAGGCCTGAAAAGAGAAAGTTTATTTTTTAGTGAATTTTATATTAATTTAACTATAAAAAACCAGAAAACTACATAACAACGCTGAAAAACTTTATGCAAGCTTTTCTTTTCGATTTTGTTCTATTTCATTTTAAATATCAAACGAAGGGCTGAAAATAATATTTTTCAGTACAAAAAGTACAAGAAGACATCCTGAAAAATGTGAAAAAAATGCAACATGACATGGCAAACAAATAGAGCTTATTCATTTGAAACCTCGCGAATTAAGAACTAGCCAAAACCGTCCCATCAACACAACAATCCCCTCCATGTTCAGAACTACTCAACACAACCCATTTTCAGTTCACAAAAAAAGTACGCTTCAGAACTTTGGAACAGGAAAAAAAACCCATACACTATAATACGAAGCAAAAGTCCAAGGACACCACACTACAACCACCCAAACAAAGAAATCCACCCGGCTCCTTACAAGAAAGCACACGCAGCAGAAAGAAAAGAAAAAAAAGAGGCGAGCACCGGACAATGGCGGGACAATTAGCGAGAGCACATGACCCGTGCTGTTGACCCCGCGGGCCCGCCCTTTGTTTCAATCAAAATGGCCACTGGTCGCCGATCCCTTTCAGGGAATTGTTCTAGAGTGGCGCCCTTCGGGCTAGGTCCAAACTATAGCCATCATCAACTTGGCGTGAATTAGAAGTCTACAGGAGGAAGATCTATGTTATCCATGTGTCTGCCTGATTGAACCTTTTTTTTACCACTGGGACTTTTTGCAAATTATACTTACCAATGCGTGAGAATGTGAATATTCTACAGGTACTGTTTATATCATCTCTACACTACATACTAAAGAACTAAAGCGTAACTTAAAATGTTTTAGTTGTTTCGGCTATTAGGCCTTTTTGGTAATTCAATTAAAATTCAAAGAATAAATGAATGTGGACATAATTTACATCATGAACGATGTTTATGGCAGCCAGAAAGAATATCATGGGTACCTGACTACAGTAAACCAATTTTGGCAGTGTTGTCATACATTTTTCTACCATTTCTAGAAAAGTAAAGGGTTATTGGTTAATCAAAATTTAGAGATGTGTACTAAATTTGAAAATTGGGTTGGACGAATTTCTGGAATACAATGGATCTAGATGTGCTAGATATCAGCTTTTATGTTTTCGATGAAAAATATTTAATGAGCCAAATAAACTAATCTTCAGAAATTTTAAATGGATCCTCTTCCTTACCAAAGTTCAAAATCCAATGATTTTGTGCCAAATATAGTAAGTAACCTTATAAAATAAATTTTTTAGGGACGTAAAAAGGATTCTTGATTGTTAAGGGAAAAAAGTTTGACAGGCTGAATTTTACAATATAATGCAATCAATGGTTTACTGAATCGATTAAAGCCTTTGGAAGACCATAGTTGAGGACCCCCTACTTTATAGTACGTACAACCCTAGTAGCACAGCTCATAACAAACATATGAAGTTTACGTAAGACGACTGCCACACTACAAGGAAAAAAGACACCAATGCCATTAATCCAGTTTAGGGGCGATGTAGTAGATAATTCCTGTAGCAGATCCACTCCCTCGAGTCCCTTACCTCTTGACAACTTGATTGATGGCACTGGCGTCTTTTTTCCTTGTAGTGTGGCAGCCGCCTAACGCAACTAGAAATAAACGAAATTTGGCCATCCATACATGACAAAAATTGGAAGAATCTTGAACGCGTGTTTGGTTCGCGTCAACTAAGAAAAGCACAGCATGATGACATCAAACCAGATACTCTCAAATCCAGAGATAATGATTGATAGAGCATCCAGCTCTCGATTTGCGATTGCATCTCCGACAATTATAGTACTTCAGGCAGGTATGGCCTCAGGCTTCAGATAGAGAAAAAAACCTTAATCGGTCCAAAAGCAAGTTTTCCCTCTCTGTTCGCTCGCCCTGAAGGCAAGTTGGTTGAGCTATCCACCGTCAGTAACATGGTTTGCTATTAATAAATGGAGAGGTTGAGAAGGTGAAGAGCAATGTTGGTTTGAACAGTGTTGCTAGCAAGACAGTCAACTCGCGGCTTGACCCAGTTTGTTTTTTTAAAAGACCCCAGCCTTCTTTTTGTGTTAATTTTACAGGAGTGCAATTCTAGACTTTGGCTTATTAGATTAGTATCATGTTTGACAGAAATATTGTTTTTGTTGGTAGGGTATTGATTTGGAAAATTTCAAGATTTTATAACCCATTTAGAGGAGTGAAAAAAATTGTATTTATGTAGTAGTGTGGACAGGGCCGACGAGAGCCAAGCCGGGCCCCGGACAAAGTCGGGAAGCGGGCTCCGCTCCCCAGTGACATACTCATTTCGAGGGTGCAAAAATTTTCTGAAATTCCTCTGCATAGGTTTAATGTAGTTTTTAGAATATTTCAAGGTAATATTTGACTTTTGATGAACTTAAAAATTTCGTTTTCTTGATAATGCAAAGAATAACAAGCACTAAAGGTATGGGGGAATCCCCAGAAAATTTTTGGATACTCAACTCATAAAAAAATAAGTTTTTAACTCATTTTTGGATATTGTTCACAATTGAGATGGTTTGTGTCTGAAATGAAGTTAAGCACTTCTTAAATGATGAATCTTATGCATGGAATTTTAGTGAATTATTTATATCTCCTTCTCGTGATGAATTCTTTTGTGGTCTGAGGTATCCCCCAGAAAATTTTTGAAAATATGTTCCTAATAAACGGGGAACTAACTCATTTTGGGCTTTTCAGGTGAACAAATTAATTAACAAAATATTCAAAATTATATCCCCATGAAAAATATCTGGATCCCGCGCGCCCCCTTCGGGACTGAGCCCCGGGGATTGTATCCCCCCTTCTCGTCAGGCCTTAGTGTGGAACAGCCACTTTTTTAGTTTTTCAATTTTGGTTAAATGGCGACATTGACACTTAGTTAAATGCAATCCACCAATTATGAACCAAGCAAGTCTTTAACTTTAGCAACTAACAGTACCAAATTTTTTTATAGGTTAAGTAGATATCCTATTTCGACATTAAGGCTTAAGCATAGCTTTTACAGGCTAATACAGCTTTAAGAAAACGAGTCAAAATCGAACGTCAACCAAACAAACTTTGTTTTCAATTTTAGCTAACATATCTCAAAACCAAACACTGATTGTGACTGTAAACAAACATCAAGGTTGACTTCCCTGTGTGTAAAGAAAACGTGACCTCAGGAGCAATCGTCTTTGCACCACGTTTTGGCACTCGAATGACACGCTTTACATCTGGCTGGAATTACAAAAACTATCATATTACACATTACGACGTCCTAAAAAATGTGCCCAACTTTTTCTAGACCAGAAAAAAAATTATACTACAGCTGTAGTTTGGTCTCATATTGAGAAACATCCATCAGTTCTGCAGCTGACGACAGAACATCACGCTGGGAATTTCTCACACTCACTATGAGGAATGCATAAAAACGGATCCCACTATAGGTCGAATACAAAACGGGCCAATATTATCTTATTTGGCGACTTTTTGCTAATTTGACGAGAAATAGGGGATTTTTCTATAATTTCTGATATTAGTATCAGTAAGAACCAATATGAAATACATCTCTGGTTCTTATCCAGGGCTATGGAATGGATACTTCATGACCACTGGTCAACTTTCTGGTCACTGGTCCCTCTTTAATCTCCGGTATACTCTAGTTATGGCCTTATTCACAGCAGCCCCTAAACCAGCGGTTAACCAGCAGCTAAAGAGAGAAAGTGAGCTTACTCTGATTGGTGGAATCCTTCTTTAACCGCTGGTTTAGTGGCAGTGAATAATGTCATTAGTGGTCTCTCCTGATCAGTTTAGAGCTTAACATGATGCTACACCTACCCTAAACGCTGACAAATTCCTCCTTATTTTGGATAAAAGTATCTCTCCACTTTCTGCTGCCGCAATAACAGTATGTCTATGGTCATCAGACATGCTAATATAAATATGCAACTCTTGACCACTGTCCCTATTAAGGCTGACATGACATGTGTATAAAATATGTCTCTCTGATGGCAGACTACAGTTTTTTCCTGGTAAATAATTCTATACTTGACCATTGGTCACTTCCTCCTGCTTATCTAAATCGGTATCGCTTTACTTTCTAAAATAAAAAAAGACTAATACTGCATTCAATTTCTCATCAAATAAGCAAAAAATTAGCCAAGTAACTACTTTGGCACGTTTTAATATTCGACCTATAGTGGGATCCGCCCGAGGAATGCAGGTAAAAGCCAGCAAGCAGAGAGAGAGAGCAGCAAAAAGGCCAATTAGCGGGAAAGAAAAGCCGAAACTCGATGAGGCAACGAGGTAGGTATCTCTCTGGAAGGCGGCCAAAACGCGCGGCTCACGTGAGATAGGCATCTGGAAAGTGAGCCCTGAATGTCGCGAGGAATCTTCAATGGACGCGCGATGACCTATTTTCGGACGATGACGCGGTGCTAATGTCACGTTCCGATAGAATCATCTTTCGATCGCTGATTTATCGACGGATCCCATTCAGTGTGGGGGATAACAAGAGGTTTGTCATATTTATCCACTAAGTAAGAAAAAACTGGGACAAAATAGAGGTTCACAAACTTTCAGAACCAGAAAAAAATCTTCCGAAATAAAAGTAATAAAGTAAGATTTTGCGAGATGATGCTTGTGCAAATGATGCTAAGTAGGAAACAAAATAACGTGATTTGTAGCACCAAGGCAATAAGTTTAAAATTTAAAAAGCATACAAATGCTGATGGGTTTGATTATTGTTTTATGGCGCATGAATCAATTTTGATCATAATGCGCCACAAATGCTGATGGGATCTTTGGATCACCTACGTCAGTTCTAAAAGAGTTAGACACAAGACATGTAACTTTGCTATTTTTTGATGCTTCTCTATTAAAACCGATCTCTTTAGGGAGAAATTCAGCATTTTAGAGGGACTCAATTATGGGTACAGTGCAGATTTTGGATTTGTTACACCAAGATCCGGAATCAGTTTGAAAACTATTCGTAGAAACAAATTGGTGGAATACCAGACCCTACCCTGGTTCATAAATGATGGATTTGGGAGGGAAAACCTAAAGGCAGTTATATGCAAGGTCCCTGTATAGCAATACAGCAATAGAAATCCTTTCTCACTGAAATTCCAGAGGGCATTCATTCCCTTGAAAGTCTACTCCTTTTCTGTTTCCAACTCTATCTACATTATTATAGGACAACAATAAAATAACTAAGGATCTTTACAATTACATTATGCTTATGGAAATATGGAAAAATAAATATAAAATGGTTATGAAAAGAGTTTGATTCGTTTGAATGAAAAGCATGCGGCATATCAATGACAAGAACTAACCCAACTTATTTGTATGCTCAAGCAACCCAAACTTCTCCATCACAAATCAGTAACATCAACATCAGATGTTTACAAATTTATATTTTCGAGCATTATGCAAACTTTTAAAATTCTAAATCCAAAGACCAGTTTTGAAAACTCATTAGAAATCTAGCCCATCCAGCTCTAGAATTATACAAAGACCCCCAACAAATTACCTATTTAGAGCCTTTTTTTTTAGAGATAACCTTCAGAAATGATCCTCGCACAGGTAGATCCTTTGTTTATCATACAGAACGGCGGATCTTTTTCAGCAAACACCGAAAGAGGACCCGAACGAGGAACAATGGTTGGAAGTGTCTTTCGCGTCACAGAGTGGACAAAAGAGACATTGAGACCGCACGCCATTGGCCCACAAAGCGACGGGAAGCCGGACAAAGCCCAGAAGAAGAACAAAGACCAGAGGGTGGATGGAACAAAAAAAAAAGAACACGCGGCGTTTCGAAGCGTGATAGTCACTTTTGTTGAGGGCGACCGTGAAAAGGAGATCGTTACCGAGAAGACAAAGGCAGACGGGAGCTATCGGGAAATTGTGTGTTGTACAACAACTGATTGGTATTAAAAAAAGTTAATTACGATCTTGTTAGCAGACTAGTAAAGCCAGGACTTGGAACTAAGCTTGATTTTCTCACGATTTTATCAGCATAAAGATGTTTCGGTTTCATTTCATTAATTTATGCACAGTGGCTCTATCAGTAACAAAGGGGAGGGTTAAACTTCATTGATTAAGCTTAATGGTAACTTTTTTTCAACACAAGCATAACACATTGTGAGGAACGAATATACGTAGCACTGATGTATGAAAGCTTAGCAGCTGATGACGAAAGTTAACGACAAAGTTGATTAGTAAGTTGGAATGTTATAGTACAATATACCAATGGTCGCGGTGCTAAAGGCTATTGTAGCCACCCCGTCACAAGTTGGAATGTTAGCTGAAATTCCACATAACATTTAGATTACGAGTAACCAGCATTTAGAAAACATTTTTTTTACCAAAACAATAAAAAAAGGTATTTTACCTAAGGTATTAAAACGACGCCCAGCAGGCGTATATATACGATAAATGTTTCAAAATCAGTCTCTTGTTACCTCGTCGTAAAGTGAATTAAACATGGCAGTGACCAAGCACTTGGCATTTGTTAAAAAAAAGGTATAAAGGATTTGCTGAGTTGCACCCTCTATATCAGGGGTCCCCAACCTTTTTGTACCTAAGAGCACACCAGAATATTGGTCGAATGGGGGGCACCATTTATTTTTTCAAGATAAATTTATAGTTGGTGGACATAGTTAATAATACACACTACATATAATGCACAAAAAATTTAATTTTAAAAATTAATTTAACATAATGAATATAGTTAGTGTTGATATTCTTTTGTAAATTAAATTACTACTAAATTGCTTGCAAAACATACGAAGTATAAAAATTATTTATAAAATATATAAAATACATTGCATTTCACTGGCCAGCGCTTCATAATTGGGAGATTATGATGAAATTCTTGTCCGCAAGCTATCGTCAAGGTGTTCATCTGTACGTCGTGATCTATATATTTTTATTTTATTATATTCATTGTCGAAAATGATTCACATAAGTGTGTGGAACCAAAGAACTACTTTATTTTATATGCTGCTCTTTTTAAGAATGGAAATTTATTTCTATCAACTATATTCCAGAATTTCTCATTTCATCTGATAATAGTTTTGAGGATAATGATCCAAAATTTCTATTCTCGCCTTACTTGAAGAAATTCTGAAATGTATGTTGGGATTTCATTTCTAGAATTTTGTGGGATAGTGGAAAACTGAAATATTTTATCGTTGGGCACAAGCAGCGGGCGCACCTAGACCGATCGACGGGCGCCATGGTGCCCGCGGGCATAGGGTTGGGGACCCCTGCTCTATATAGTCATTTTTTTGTTCTAGTATTTTCATTTGGTGTTCAATGAATTCAGATTCGACCTACACTATGGAAGTTCTTAACTTACTCAAATACCAGGCAAAAGAAATAACAAGATTCCCAGGAAACAATCTCTAGGCAGGAAGGCGAACGGTCCACGGAGGAGGCATCGACCTTCAAACCAATTAAACGCTTCAAACCCCCGTTAACCATTAAAACAAGGAAGAAAAAGCGTCTAATATGACACCCAATGTATAGCTTCATGCAGCGAAACTTTGATGGTAATTTCACGCTTGATAGCTGGGGACGCTATGCGAAATACTGCCATGGGAATGAATCGGGGTGTTGTTGCTAAAGCATTAGAAAACAATTCAGAATGGTTCTGGTATTAATATAAATCTAAGATCTATATATCACAAGTGGATTGTGTGTTGTGTGACGAGTTATCACACGACAAGCCTAAGTATTTCGAGGCCAGATTTGAGTTATTGGAGACATATAGTAAGTCTAGAAAATATAAATCGAAGACAAGTAATGCTTTTTTTGTTTCAATCATTTACAACTTTGATATGAAAGGAAAGAATAAAAATTAATTTTGTACTATGAAACTATTATGGATATTTTGCTACAACTGAAACATTTTATTTACCTCATAGAAATAAGGCATCATATACCTCAATGGTAAGAGGATTCTATGCATTTAGCATTAATGGTAATTTTGTGAATAGTGAAAAACGTTTGTGTTCTTTGTCAATGACATTGGAGCCATAGGATCTTTTAAGGCAAGGAATATGTTACAATTAACTCGAGTTCCTATGGAATGAAGGTCATCGACAAGGAACACAGATTTCTGTCTCGATCACTATTTACAAGATTATCTCTAAGCTATCTTTTGAACATAATTATATATTTTTGGGTTTTTTTGGACCTTATACCAAATTTCGAGGGTACTTTCATTATTTTAATTAAAACTATCGATAAATAATAAGTTTCATATATCTAGTAAAATGTTAAATCTATTTGAATTCCTACCCTTAACCATCTTATCTTAAGGGACCATGTTTTACAGTGTAATTATCGAAATTTAAACCAGTATAAAAGTTAGTGGAGGTAATAAAAAAATTAAGCAACAGCTCAATCTATGATTCAGGAAGAGAGAATCTCACATAAATTCACCCGAGCTTGACAGCTAGCAATATCGTTGTGGTTAGTCACTATGGGTTCTGCCATGCAAAAACTCACGCATCGGCAAGCAGCTTGATAGTAATCCTATATCAATCAATTAGCTATTGTAATGATTCACACTGAGTTCTCATCATCCGGAGCAAATTTCGGATGCTGCTAAAAAGGATAGGCAACTAGGAAAAAAGTATAGCCTCTACGATCCACGTTATTATTTAACAATATATTGTCCGAACCAAAATTAACCCATTTAAAAGTAAGCAGGCTAAAGGACAAACTTAATTGAATCAGAAGTTCAAAAAAAGAATAAAAGACCAAAAAGGGCAAACTATTTTTTGTGCTAAAAAAATTTCCCAAGCTTCGCTTTATAATGAGTGGGAAAAGGGAGAAATAACTAGTGTTGGGCAAAATCAATACTTTTAGGTATCGAATACTTAAGTAACTATTTGGTATCGATACCTGCGATTTGTTTTGAATTAAAAAAATTCTTTTGCTTTTTTTTAATCATTTATATAGTGAATGTTTGATTACATTGATATTCATTTATTCCATTGATAGGGTCCTGAATTCCAGTTTAAATTTGATGGTTATACAATGAATATGTTAACTCCATTACTTAAAAAGTCTGCTTAGATTTTCTCAAACCTACGTTTTCGGACTTAATTCCCTTTTCAAATTGACGATTAAATTGGTTTTAAAAAGCTAATGTGATATCGAGTGTTGCTATTATGTGCTTTAACCCTTTCGCACCGGCTGGGACATATGCTGTCCCACGGTGGAAAAATTTTGAAATTACAACACTCAACATTATGTCCCAGTTCCTGAAAAACTTCAAGGAACATTAATAAAATGCTCCTTTGTGCCTCTAAACACATCATGATCACATCATGTGCCTCACATAAACACATCATGTGCCTCTAAACACATCATCGCAGCTGCCTCCCAGGAGCTCAACAAGTGCAAAAATTGCACTTTTCTGATTCCTGTGACTGTGGCCTTTAAAAACATCGTTTATCAAGATCTTCCAAGATCATCGTTTACCAAGATCAAAGTCAGGCAAAAAAATGCATGGGGTGAAAAAAAACCGGAAGGGGGATATAAGGTATTTTCAGTGTTTATCTATAATCTATATGGAAAAAATCTATATGGTTCTAAATGAAAACTTTCGAGGGGATATACCTTGAAACTTCATCTTAGGTTGTTATTCCCCAAGTCAAAGCAAATAAACATTTTAATGTGCCCTCTGGTACTACCTAAAAGGTTGTGTACCCCTGACGTAAAGAATGCTAGAATAGACTAATCACTCACGAAAGGGAGTTAATTCAAACGAAACTTGAGGTGACACATCCATGGGCAGACGATTTTTAGAAGGGGATGCCAGCCGACCAACGGGCCATGGAGAAGATCACTCAGCTCGAAGTTCCGGTGAAGTAATGGTATCACGGTATCGGAAATGCATACAAGAGAACGGAAATGTTTAAAACGTATATTACCAGAACTATTAATGTGAAACGAAAAGACTAGAAAATTTTACCAGGAGTTCATTATAAGAACTTCTTCTTGTTCTTCCCTTTTGGGAGTAGGACCCCCATGTAATTTTTTTTATTTCCTAGCTTCCTGTATTTAAATAGTACAAAAATTCGAAAGATGTATCCAGAGACGATTTAGTAAGACGAATTTTTCGTAACTTATAAAGGGATTTCAAATTTAACGTGCATAAAATAACTAACTGAACTTGCGTGCAAACGTAGAGGAGAATGACAAAATTGGCCTAATAAGGGATTCTCCTATGAATTTGGACAATTCATAGGTAAATTAGGTGGCCGGCAGACACACTTTTCCCGGAATCCCAAAGGCGGGAAGCAGGAAACGGCAAACGGAAATACTTCAGCGGATCGCGCTGGCTTTTTCTTGATAGATTACGCAAAGGTCGTATCTTGCCGCCGATAACACGACATGGCTTTTTTTCTTCTTCTTGCTCTTTGGTGTATTTCCCATTCATGCAATATCATTGTAGTGTGAATGGGGCAATCGTTTACGAGGAAAAGCTGAAAACTATACGGCGATGTGGACAATGATTCATGCATTTCGTAGGTGTGCCATGTTTTACAGAAAAAAAAGCTGTCTGTACGAGGTGAGGTTTAGCTAATGGGGGATTAAAAGCAGGTCATGGAGGGGCAATAAATACCCCCCAATTTTTGGGAAAAATCAGTTTTAATAAGAAAAAATGTTTTCAAACACCACAATGTTTGGGGTGAAACAATGTGGTTCACCCCATCTTATGTTCATTAATTTAAATAAACTACTTTTTCTGAAAATATTTGTATATTTACTAGAAAAATACTTTCAAACAGGTAATTATCAACAATACAAATAATATGGATCCCAATCCTAAAAAGATCAAGAAAGCATAGCATTGGGGGCAAGTATCTCTGATCTTCATTGAGACTACATTACGGTATATTATTATAAGATTAATTTTTGGATGCCTCAAAAACCTTCATAACTCCACTATTTTTGTATCATAATTGAAGGGCTTGGAGGATGAAGGGGCTATGTTACAAGGCCTGTCCCAAAAGTAACGAGACTGAATTCCGTAATTCTGACTGGAATTCAGTCTCGTTACTTTTGGGACAGGCCTTGTAACATAGCCCCTTCATCCACCAAGCCCTTCAATTCTCAACAAAGCCTTCCTAAGCCCTTCTCTAACTTACAATGAGTTTTTTACATGAATAATCTTAAGTTCCGACTTTTCCTACCAACCTAAAAAAAACCTAATTAAATTAACACGGTGAAATTTCTTCGGGACGGAAATTTCGAAACGATATACATCTCCCATCGAGAATATTCAAAAGCGACACATAATTAACGAACGACATTAACGACATGCGCAAGACATCGATATTTATTTATATAATAATCGGGTCGAGACGACAGAAATACGACACGATCTAGGGAGAAACGATCCATTACCTGCAACAATGGGGCTCGTGCCTTATTAAAGGAAAACCGAAACAATGCGTCGAAGGTAAAAGGAGGACACTTCGTTAGTATCGACTTCAGAGGACAGGTGCAAGGGGTGAAACAACCCTCCGGCATTCAAACAAAGCTGGACACGCATACATGGCGCTGACACCTGAGACAACAGGTAGATAGATAGTCCGATAGATATTTGATAACCCAGTTTTCATTTTCGAAAAGTCCTTACTGTCACCACGCAGAGAGGTTAGTTCATTATTTCATACGCATTAACATAATGTATGAAGCATCTACGTTACGGGTCCAAAGTTAAAAACAACCAAGGGGTTACGTATTGCCCGCACAGATTTGAATTTTTTATTGCTTTCAAAGAAACTGATAATTTTGGGATGCTGTGCCGTGGACAGAGGGGGGTTGTGATATGTGCCCCCCACCAAACCCAAAAATTTTCCTTTTTTGACCATAGAAAACCACTAAAACTACCTCATACCCCCTCCCAAAATATGAACAACCCCCTCCGAATTTTTTTCTGGCTACCCCAAAAGTATCTTTCAATTTTCTTGGATGTTATATAGAGTAAAACGCAGCATTGTCGTCGGCTCCTGAAAATTGGGAGGGGGGACGACATTCGGGATTATCCTCTCAAGAAAGATTTTTAAAGACCTGATTATACAAAAATCCTTTTTCGTTTAAGCTTCCAATTCAATGATATTAAGATCAATAATAAACTAATTCAATTGTGGTTCAAGTTTTTGTGAATTGAGTAAATTTTCACTAAAAAGAAGAGTCTGGGGACTTCCCCCAGAATTTTTTTTTCAAATTTGACCTTTTGAAACTAAGTTAAACTCATTTTCAGTGTTATATGATTACACAATTTTAAAATCGAATTTTCTATGCTTTCGTCAGTGCTGTAGTTGGTAAAAATATATTTTTAGGGGGGAGCTCACCCCTTTTTTTGGCTAAAAAATTTTTTTGGTAGGATGATGCCCCTCCAATCTCAGCACTGGCTTCAACCTATTCTAAATTAAATCGTGTACTAAAACTCTTGGTGGTCTGTCCTCCTCTTTACACTTCTTTTATATTTTATGTTTAGTGCTATTGGTAAATTGTCGCCATCCTTTAAATTATAAAAAGTTGGAGAAACACGTTCAGCAAATTTTCTGTTTTTCTAGTTAAAAATAGTTTTTTTAAACAAAGTCCCTAATTATATTTGAGGGGGACGCCCCCCCCCGGGATCGACTGCTTCAGAGCACTGTTGCCTCTCCAAGTCTCCAACCACCAAAACAGGCTTTTAACTCATTTTCTTTTGAAAGAGTCAAAAAGTCGGGAAGGGGGAAAAGAGAGATAAACTTCGCGAGAGAGGGAGGGACACGAGGTGAATAGGTCCCTCTTCCGGTGGAGCCCCGTCGCATCCGGGCACTAGAACACTTCCTCTGCCTCCCCCCTATCACGTTCTGAGCGATTTCCATCGAGGTGCAGCACAGAACAGCTATAAAAGGATATTCTTGATTTCACAAAACCTTTAATATAAATGTAAATGGGCAAAGACTGATCAGGAAACTACTTACAAGTTTGGGGGCCCAGGGCAAAAGACCCATTTTTGGGGCCCCCAAACATGTCTTATAATAAAATTTAAATTTATTTGACAAAAAAAATTTAAAAAATCATGCAATCCAAGTGTAAGCTATGCAAAACTTTTCCTAACTACACTACTGTCTTATGTAAGATTTTTTAAAAATTATTTATGTTCAAGAAGTGCTTGAGGCAGTGGCGTAGCCAGAAAAAAATTTCGGAGGGGGATGTTGATATTTCGGGAGGGGATATGAGGTATTTTTAGAGGTTTTCTATGGTCAAAAAGGAAATTTTCTGAGTTTCGGGGGGGGATATATATCCCCAAATCCCCCCTCTGGCTACGCCCCTGGCTTGAGGAACATTCAAGTATGACATTCAATTGAACCAGACCCAAGCACGGATCCAGCACACCTCAAGGGGGGCACTTTTCAAAATCATCACGTTTACTTCTTGACACAAAACTTTGGGGATTTCCTAAAAAGTATCAAGCACGATCTCCTTGCGTGCCAGGGGGTATGGGGGTTCTCTCCCAGGAAAAATTTTGAAATTTGACCACTAAAAGTAGGGTTTCAACTTATTTTGAGAACATATTTTGGGTTCAAGGGGAGGCACTGTCTAGAGTGCCATCCCTTGTATCCGTGCCTGACCAGACCAGCAATCTTTAAATCCAAGCACAAAAAAGTGAGCAATAGTTAAAATACTTTTCAAAATGAATACATACGCAGAGTATTTTCTCTTTATAAGCCTAATGATGGGAATGGGATTGAATTGTTAAGCAAGCAACAAAAGAATGCCTAAGGTAGGTAATTTACGGAATTTTACTTTTTTAATTGTAATAAGAAATTAAGCATGTTAATTTTTCAGACAAGATCCCTACCTTTACTATTATATGATATTAAAAAACCATGATTAACTACCCCATAAATAATATATTTTCATTAAAGCTCCATTTTCAATGATTTTAAGATAGTTTTGAATCAATTAATGAACTTATGCCGCAAGATTTTGTGAATTGTATGCAACTTTTCACTTAATGGGGGTCCTTGCCTAGAAAAAGTTTTGAAATTTGACCTTTTTAAACAGGGTCAAACTCATTTTCAGTGTTATAATATTAGACAATTTCAACACCAAATTTTCTACACTTAAACCATTAGTGCTAGTAGCTGTTTTCTTTTTTTTTTTTGGGGGGGGGGTAAATTATATTTATTTATTACTACTATTTTAGCTAGAAACTAAATTTTTTGTTAGGATAATGTTCCCCCATCTCAGCACTGGCTTCAACTATGAAATCATGATCTAAATCAGAGGTCTCCAAATTTTTCAGCCCAAGGGCCACATTAACTTTTAAAAGCAGTTTGGGGGCCAACAACTACATATTCGAGGTTCAAATAAAAAAAGAAGGGAGAAGACCTAAAATTATATTAATTATAACTCCTTATTCATAATACACCTAAGGTAGGGTTCTCATTTAACAACTTAAAATGAATGATAGGTATAATTGAGTTCAAAGTACCTACCAAATGGTGTCTGGGGGCCGTTTCCCATAAAACATCTGAAAATTCGACCCTAACAACATGTTTCTGGCTCTTTTTTGTACGTGGAGTCCGAATTTTGGAGAGGGGGATCTTTTATTTAATTGAGTACAATGTAATTTTTTTCGTAGGGTAAAAATGTATCTGCAGGCCATAGTTTGGAGACCTCTGTTCTAAATCATAGGGGTTCCTTTCCCCTTGTATATGCTTATATAAGGTGCCATGGGTAAATTGGCACTATCCATCTCTATCTTTTATGATTAAAGATAGGAGAAACACATTCAGCAAAATTTCAGTTCCCTCATAAGTTAAAATTAAAGTTCTGTAAACTGTGTCCCTTATTATTTGGGGGGAGCGTGTCCCCCTGTCCATTCAGGTCCGACACCCTTGGTTCTATTTTAAATATTTTGGTGTGTAGTATATGGAGGGTTCAGAATTAAAGACGACCAAGTCCACTTTTTGTAATTTTTGAGTTAGCAACGCTATAACATGCACCAACTATGTAAAATTTTAGTGCAATAATGAGCCAAGTCCTAGTTCTGATAATATCCGCTAGACATCAGGAAGTTCTGTTGCATTGTGAGAGATTTTCATTTTTATTCAGAATACTACTGAACCAAGTCCAAGTAATCTTTGTAATGGATGTTCCGTTTGCCCTTTCAAATCAGAAGTTTCTCAACATTTCATACACTTTGCTTTAGGAGACATCACTATTTATTTATGAGGACATGATTTTAACTTTGGATTCTTAATAATTTGAATTTCAGAGGAGCTTAAATAATCATACTACTATTTCTATAAAAAGGCCAGAACATGAATTTATTTGAATTAAAATTAAACCACTTCTCTTAGGATTGCCACTCGCGTTTACAATAAATTTTCCTAACACTAGTAGCAATAAAACACTAGTAAAGAAAATTATTAAATGGAGGATGGGGTCACAATCTGACATCCTCCCACCTAAGTTAAGTTTTACCTCAAAAGTTAACTTACACTAAAACAATTAAATTTTGAATTTACAACTGAACAAATAAATCACAAAACAGGAAAATGAAAGTTGCAGTCCAATGGCTCAGTTTCTGAGACACCTTAATGACAGGTCCACTTCTGAATTCTCGCCTTCTCAGAAGACTCCACATACATTACAACCTGATTGATCACTAACAGCGATGCACCCAAAAAATTGGAGCCATAGTCCTAAGTTTCAGCTAAATGTGGAGTAAAGTTATGCTCCCACCCTCTAAATTGACACCTTCTTCTTGACATGGCATCTGTAGCTGACTCGACGAGGTTTACTCCTTTCTCTAGGCAGCCATTAGAGCTCCGGGAACCTCTCTGCTCTTCCGAAGCCTTCAGCACAGGTCTGACTCTTTTTGTGCTCTTTTCTTTCAGGGCAGGTCTCTGTAGCAAATGAAGAGATGGGAATTGCATCTCATGCTTTGGAACTTCTATAATTCCCTGTCTTCTCCATTCTTCAGTCACTTGATGGCCAGTCTTCAGTCTTCATACAATTCCTCTTTAAAATCAGACTCAGGAGGATTTTGTTGGTCCTTTTCCTCCTCACACTGCTCAATATCATAACCTTCTTTTTCAGATGATTCATCTGAATCACTTTCAGATTCACTTCTTTTAGCATCATAACTTTTAGATTCACCATTCTTGTCTCTTTTCATCCTTGCGTTTTGTTTCCTTTTATTTTCTTTCATTTCTTGATAAATCTCATAATCCAGTCTTTCCTTTTCTCCCATTTCATCAGTCATTTTCTGTCTTGTATATTCCTGATGTTCCATTACTGTTTTAGCTGTGGACAGCATAGAACTAGTCACTGAGACTCCATTTCCTTCAGAAGACATCTTTGGCATTCTCCCCATAACGGTCCAGCCTAAATGAGTCTCCATGGCTGTCAACCCACTAGACAAGGATTTGTAGCCTCCAGTAATTATTTTTCCTGCTACATCTGCTCCAAAATTTTGTGAGGCTAGAATTATGTGTTCCTCTGCTCTCACCTCATCCTGAAGAAATTCCAGAATTAAATCCAGATCTGTCCTTTTAGAACCTGTAGAAGCGTTATGTTCAACTTTCTCTCTTGATCTTCTACTTGTGGATCTAAAACGTTCCCATGCGAGTAGGGTTTCTTCAGGCAAAGCCGACTCAACCAAAGGGAACAGCATTGCGGCATATTTGTCTCTCGTTACGCCTAATGTTTCTAGTGCACGTAGCTTAGTTTCCAATAAGTCATAAAGACTTCTTAATGATTTTCTTGCCATGTTCTGTTTTTCTAGAACTATGGACAGGAGATCTCGAACATACACCTGTATGAGAAGTTCTTGGCCAAATCTCATTTTTAAACATTCTATGGCTTTCTGATAGCTACTTCCTCCAGGCGGAAAGCTTTTAATCACCTCCTCTGCCACACTTCCTTTCTCCATGCATTGTGACAGGTAGGCAAACTTGTCATGCAAATCTAAGCAAGGATCCTCATGGACTTTCTCGAACTGTCCCCAAAATCCCATCCAGCTTCTCAAATCTCCATTAAATGAAGGTAATTGGATTCTGGGGTAACGCAACGTGGTATCCCGCTTAGCAGCCCCCGCACTCGACGAAGAGCCCAAAATTTCATCCCTTTCTGATAGTAAAAGTTGTTCCAACTTCAAATTTAGTAAACACCACCTATCAATATAGCTTTCCGACTCATCAATTGCTTGTTCAATGACATCATCTGTAATATCGTCAGCGAACAGTAATTGTCTAAAATTATCTTCGGAACTTAACATCGGGGCAGCTTTTAATTCAACAACTTTTAGTTTATTTACCTTCTCTGAGTTATCCAAACTTGCTTCTTCAGCCTCATAATCATCACAAGCTTTCGTGAACAGTCTCCTATGTTGTGTTAGGACTCTTTTGGCTGTTTCCATGTTGTCACAGCAGTAGAAGTCCTGTCGCGGAGACGCCAGATGTTCCGTTTGCCCTTTCAAATCAGAAGTTTCTCAACATTTCATACACTTTGCTTTAGGAGACATCACTATTTATTTATGAGGACATGATTTTAACTTTGGATTCTTAATAATTTGAATTTCAGAGGAGCTTAAATAATCATACTACTATTTCTATAAAAAGACCAGAACATGAATTTATTTGAATTAAAATTAAACTACTTCTCTTAGGATTGCCACTCGCGTTTACAATAAATTTTCCTAACACTAGTAGCAATAAAACGCTAGTAAAGAAAATTATTAAATGGAGGATGGGGTCACAATCTGACAATGTATACAATTCTGTGTTTACGTGCTTTAAACCCTTTAGTTAGAGCTTTTGACAGTTTATAACACAGAGTATAGAGCTTAACAGAGTATTCATCTCCATAGACACTAATGGGAACTTTTTTAACAAGGCTTTTCCCATAGACAAACTTCTGGCCCAGCGGACTGCCTCCGTTTACCTCCTATAGCTCCACCTCACACCAGTCATTCACCCCCTGAAGCTGTCTTCAAATCGGCAGTGGAGAGAAAATCTCTTATTTTCCCCATTCCAATACCCCAAGACGTAAAGTAAAAATAATGGACGACTTGGGTTTAGGATTTTAAAAATTCTGCTCAAAGTTTAAAAACATTTTATTCCTGCCATTGTTTTAATAACAACACTGCCTATATGCATGCCTGGGATGAGACTGCTGGTGGAAGGGGTTCTGAAGATCTAGTTTCATGCCTTAGGAAACATTTGTATGAACATGCCAAGACATTCAAATACGTTGTTCTGTTTTCTGAGTCTTGCACTGGACAAAACAGAAATATAAAAACTAGCCTTACTCTACTGAAACTTGTTCAAGACCCTCTATTGGATGTGGAAACAATTGATGTGAAATTTATGATACCAGGCCACTCATTCCTTCCCAACGATACTGAATTCGGTATAATAGAGAGAGCAAGCAAGAAACATGGGACCATTAATGTGCCTGATGACTGGTGCAACATCATTAAAACTGCAAAAGTGAAAAAGCCTCAGTTTGAAGTTGTAAAAATACAACGAGAAGATTTTTTGAGCACAAAAGCCCTTGAAGATTCAATCACAAACAGGAAAAAGGACACTGAAGGTAGGAAAATTAATTGGCTTACGGTGGTTGAGGTTTGAAAAAGGAGCACCCTTCCAAATAAAAATAAATGAATCTTTCAGTGAAGTTTCGGGGTTCAGAACCTTAGACATCTCGAAAAAGACCAGTAAACGTCAGTCAGGAAGACCCGTGAAAGTGCAAACCTTGTTGACTGTACAGCAGGGTCAGCTTTACCCAACTAGAAGACAAATGGCTTTCAAAAAAAAGGAGGACATGTTGTCCTTACTCCCTTACATACCCCCTATTTATCATGGATACTTCAGAAACCTTCCAGGGAATCAGACAACTCGTCAAACCCAGGACAACAAAACAACTGAAGGAAATGACACCAATGATGAGTTTTTTTAAGTCAATTAAATTTCCTTTTAACTAAGAAGTGATATTTTCTTTTAATATTTGTAATTTGATCTCTAATCAGATGTAAAAATAAAATGTATTAGCAACACTTGGAGTTGGTTCATTATCTTCCTAAAATTTTTCAGAATACATTTGAACCAAGTCCACTATGGATTTTTTGGGGTTATAATATGAAAATTGGCCAATAAAACCTATGTAAATGTCTAAGTTACTCCTTGAACTTCTTAGTTCTTTTAAAAAATTTTAACAGGTAATTTTGTTATGAAGCTTTAACTTTAAACGTCTGTAGCTCAAAAGTAGCTAAAGTGGACTTGGTCCATTTCTATTCTGAACCCTCCATATGTGGAGTGGATTGGCTGTGGGAAAATCTTATTATCAGACTTAATAGGAGACATTTTACAAATTACACATACAGTGCAACTTAGATAATCAAAATAAAAAGGTAACAATCAATGGTTGACATTTTTAAAAAGAGGAAAACTATCTTTACTATCTAAAGAGGTTTTTCATGAAATGAAGGGCAGCCATCTTTTATATTAAACTGTATTTTTTTAAGGAGAAAAATATACCTGTCATTATAAGTATATACTAAAGCTTTGGCAACAACTAATTCAAAGAAATCTTTTATCCTTTGTAACCACAATAAGTTTAAAACTGAATTATTTAAAAAAATTATCTCAGTGGAGGCCCACAGTATAATAAAATTTGAATTTAAAATAATATTGAAAAAATAAAATTTGAATCCCTTTGACTCACGATCTATGATATTTAAAATAATTTACACCAGAAAGGGACCGGTGTCAAGTAGTCTCGCAAATAAATGGAAATAATGCCATAGTTAAAATTTAACAAATCATATTCAATTAATATTTACGAAACACATTGAAGAATGAACCCTTTAAAAATTTAATATATCAATTTCTTTAAGACATTTGAAAAAACTTAAATAAACAGCGTCAGGTAAGAATGTGGACATGTTTGACAGAAAAAAAATGAGATTTTACCTTTACATTTGCTTCAATCCAAATGATTTTGAAAAATAGGGAAGACAGTAGAATTTATTAGTATTTCCGACTTGAATTTCAAGAAGACATTCACTACCGATCACACCACACCTTCACACACATCAACCAACAACAAACAAGAACGAAACTTCTGAGACAACTACGATTTACGATTGGACAAATTCGCGATCGCGACTTGTCATGGATGTAGAGTGTTTATCTCCATAACATCCAGTCAAATTAAAGAGAGTACAATTACAAATAAATTCCTCAAGACAGAAAAGCCATTCTACTTACAATGTTTGACGCTAGACGTCACTACATTAAAATATGATAAAGAGCAACTGTTATTTTCTCTTCTTACAAAACCGCATATAAATTTATAAAAATTTAAGACCTATTTTTCAAATTTTACAAGCAAATTTATTATTAATATGTTTTTACATTTAAATTCCCTAATATTTTTCGATAACAAAACCACAAAAGTTACAAAAATATTAGAATGATTAGAATACTGTTATAAAAATAGCAGGTAGCTGTGTTGTTGTTTCTAATTCTCTGTAACGTCTAACAGAAGTCAGACGAGCTCTAAAAGGTTGTTGACTGTCAAAAAGTCCATCACAGTAAAAGGGTCAAATATTAGGTCCTGCTTTTTGAGTCCAAAACACTGCAGGACATGTTCTCAGGTAGCTGTTGTTATATTTAGCAGTTCCATTCCAAAGCTTGTGAAATTTTACAAGAGCGCCATCTATTAAAAGGTTAGGGAGTCTTTAACCAAATGTTTTAAATTGTCATACGCAAATAAAAAGCATTTAGTTATTGTCACAAAGTATAGAGCTTAACAGAGGATTCATCTCCATAGACGCTAATGGCAACTTTTTTAACAGGGGTTTTCCCATCCATAGACAAAGGGCCATATGCAGCTGCCATCGAAAATCGAAATAACAGGTTATCAACCTGTTACTTCTGCTACTCGTATCGAGTCACGTGATCAAAAACGACTTCGATACCTCCGGAGGGTCTCGAATATTGGTCACGTGAATCGAAGTGAATGCTGATTGGATGGTAGTTAGCAAGTGATCCTTACGTCACGTGAAGCAAGTCCAATGGGGTCAATTGCATATTCGCACATCCCAACGGTTTGGTCCTGACGAGCTTAGTGCGCATGCTCGGGGAGAAAAAAAGGATCTTCTTCGGATAATTGCTACTGTTAATGAATCCCCGCTGGTGCAGTGGTAGAGTGCGTGCTTAGCATGCGGTAGGTCGTGGGTTCTGTCCCCGATTTATTGTTTTATTAAAATTTCTAAAAAAAACAGCTGAAATAAGTCCACACGCATGCGCACTAAGCTCGTCAGGACCAAACCGTTGGGATGTGTGAAAATGCGGGTCAATTCATCGCCAGATGGCGTTATCAGGTGAAGTTACTCCATTGGTCGACCTGTGAGCGCCGACGTCATGGAGAAAAACGATTCTGACACTGCTGAATCGCTTTTTTCGATTTACGATGCCATTACTAGTGATGGGCGATTTTTTGAGGAGTTAACTCAGTGAACTAACTCCTTAAACTGAGGGAAGGATCAAGGAGTGGGGAAAAAAGAGTGGTAGCTCAGTTGTACTTTTTAAAATGCACCTTTTTAAGATTTAATTTGCGATATTAACTTGAAATCCTTGTGATGTTACCTCCAAAAAACACTAGATGGCAGCACATCATCATGTATGAGCGAGCCCTTTACGTAATCCGTTGCCATAACAACCCACTTTGATCCGAAAAACTACACGAGGAGTTACGGCTT
The DNA here is from genome assembly GCA_024610705.1 of Tetragnatha versicolor. Taxonomy (NCBI): domain Eukaryota; kingdom Metazoa; phylum Arthropoda; class Arachnida; order Araneae; family Tetragnathidae; genus Tetragnatha; species Tetragnatha versicolor. The sequence continues at coordinate 37,800,952 of JANDEH010000003.1, forward strand.
CCTTAAAGGAGTTGAAAGGAGCTGACAGAGTTATCAGAGTTGCTTGCTTCTGGTCTCCCCTCTTTGGGAGTTATCTGCTGTGTGCTCTCAACTCCTTCGATCCCGGGGAGTTGGGATGGGGAGCAAGTGACTTCAGATCGGTCTTCCCGCTCCCACGATCCCACTCCCGGGGATCAGAGAGTTTATAGAGTTGGTGCTACGGTCGATTCGCCGACACGGGATTTCCTACCCCCACTAGTTGAAAAATTCCTTCTACTATCACCCCTGTTCGCCGACATTTCCCACACGTTCCCTTATCTTTCGGGTTTTTTTCGAATCGGTGTAAGAAATCGATTCCGGATTCCGGAGAAGAATCGAATGCAATATCGCAATGAAGGCAAAGCACTCGCTAGACAAACTGCAAACGTATCCGCTAGATGGCGTATCAAAGTGGCGCTAAAACAATGAAGTTCAAGTTCAGACACAGCCTAACAATACAAACACGTGTTTCAAGTATTTAGTCTTTTTTGGTGCAGAATTGGAATATGACCGACACAATATTCATAAAATCCATACGTGGCGGTAATCTTGTGGATTATAAAGATTTTTTATTCCGCCTTGATAGAAGAAGGGATGATTTATCATATTGGAAATGTGCGGCCACTTCGAAATGCAAAGCACGTATTGTCTTATGTCAACAAGTGAAAAGTTCATCGGGTTAATTTATTAATTATGAGAATTTACTTTCCGTGAATTTTATAATAAAATTCAGTCAATCAAACAATTTTTGAAAAAATAATGTCGAAAAAAGAAATAAAATTTGATATTTCTGTTCAATGTATTAATTTGAATGTTTTTTCTTATTTTTTAATCTTTGATGATTTGATAAGGTACTTATTAAGAAATTTCAAAAATATATCCTGGGTTGGACCCAAGAAAATATGGTAAGCCTAACACGTGTCAATATTCAAAAACGGTTGTTTCTTCCTTTCTAATTGAAGTACATACTTTAAATTTTAATAAGTTGTAATAACAGTGAATCTATTTATACATAGTACCCGGGGACAATTAGGAGGTCGTATACGAATTAAAAAACGTTCAATATAGGAATAGGGGCAGAAAATTTCACACGTTACATCAGTGCGATACGCCGTTCGAAGCATCTATTTGAGTTGCATAACATACTAAAATTTCATCGAAATCGATAAGCAGGTTTTTGAAATGGAATTTTTTCAAGTATTAAAATACACTAGATGTGCATGTTTAGGCTAATTAAGGGATTTCCCATAGATCTAGGACCATGAAATTAATTGTTAATGGTGTGAATCCACACAATCTATTAAATTTTCAGGGTCCAATATCAATAGGGGGCAGTAGGGGAGAGGAGGGAGGAATGGGACAATTTTCACTAAATATTTTTTTATTCATTATCCCCTGCTTATTCGTAGATGCAAATGGTTGGATAATAAACTTACATGTTTTAACTTAATTTTTTAAAAATATACAGTTCTTAAATGTTGTTTAATTTTATCACTTTTGATCATTCAAATTACAATAATTTTTTCCCATTCCTCCCTCATGGGTGGGAGGAGTGGGACACTTTTGAAAAGTAAAGAAAATTCGTAAAATGTCATAATGAGAAAGGGCCTGGTATTTTACCTACTATTCTTTTAACCTTTGCCCACATTGTTAAACAGCTTTCAATCTTATATCTATTATAGAATAATTTTAAAAAAAATATTTAGTACACTTGAACTGTCCCATGGCCTCAATAATTAATAAGACTCAAATAATAATAAGACTCAATAATTGACTTCTATTGTGTATAATAACTACTTCTAATGTGTAATTTCTCTCGAAATAAATATCGTAGAGCTTAGTAAAAACCCGATTCTTAAAGGTATCGATGAGAATTTTGATAAAATGTAAACCTTAATGCGTCAGAGATCGGTACTTTTCTAACAAAGCGGCTAAAATAGCTTCCTTTTATGTCGAGAAATCCACATGGCGCACTAAGCCTAACACGTGCCAACTTTGACACTGAATACCTCCGGAACAATTAGAAACACAGCTTAGTGGTTTATATTTTCTGAAAAAATTTTAAAAAAGGGATTTCAAACTGTATGTTTCACTAAGAGGTAGTGTAAAGATTGTGCAATCTAGAAAATTTACTTAAAAATCTGTTTTTTACGGATTTCTTGCTAAATAAGTGTTGGAGAACTTAGCAGTAACCATATTCTCAAAGAAATTTTGATATCTTTAAGAATCATGTTAATAGACTCTGTACCTTTCCGGGAAAAGGGGCTAACGTCGTTAAAAATTGAAAATTGGAAACCTCATATGGACGCAAAACCTCCAAATTTGGATACCACCCTTTAGTGTCATAATTCTTTCAAAATAGAATTTGAAAGAGGTAAACATACTAAAATTTCAAACCCCAAGCTCTTCCCGGATAACGTTAGAATCTACATAGCAACCCGAATTTCTAGAAAAAGCTTTCCAAATAAATTTCTTTACAATAATAAAAATTCAGATTTATCATGTAGAGGAAAGCGAATTAGGGTGGGAGTTTTTACAAAAATAAATTTCAATACAGGCAAGTTAAGCTTATTTCAACCCTGGAACATTTATATTTCAAATACGATTAGATGAATTTCACTTAAGGATTTCCTCACTTTGAAATGCAAGCAAAAATATTGGCCCACATTTTTAATACCGTAATTTCGCGCGTTTAGTCCGCGGACTATCTGTGTTTAAAATGCGAATTTTTGAAGCTGCTGACTATCCACCTGTGCGGATAATACGCTGGTTTTTCACGGTTAAAATCGTTGAAATTTAAAAAACACGCTGTCGTGAACTGCCGATGATCAAATATAATGATTAAAAATACATAATAGTAAATAAATAATATGATTAATTAGTAAGCACTGTTTTTTATTTGTATTTAGCGTTTTATTTCTGAAGGTATATTAGTAAGTACTTTTTTTCTATTTATACTTAGTTCTTTGTTTCTAAAATACATTACATCATCTACTAAATACTAAAATCATTAAATACATCTGACGATTTTAGAAAAATTTTTTACATAAAATCGTGTCTGCGGACTATATGTGCGAAATTACGGTACTATTTTCCTTAATGTTCATAACGAAACTGAAGATATGTTGTCAAAAGAATAGTTAATATAAAGTAAAAGAATTTCTTAGAAATTCGGCAATTCACAATGTTTTGGAAATTTAAGAAGAAGTGTTTTTAAATTTACCAGTAAAAGTGCTAGAAGGGGATGGGGTTTCCTCTCTTATTAATTAACCAATTATTTACTATACAAATATGTAACTGTGAGTGTGTTTGATTTTTTTTATAATTTTAGTGGGACATTATTTATGTAATTTCTAAGGCTAACCCGTTTGAATGACTTCTTTTACAGTTATTTTGTGGGTTTGAGCGATGTTTTTATTGTCTCACTCTATTAATTTTTGAAAAAAAAAGCAGTTATTTTTATTTTCATTTAAAATCAAATGCATTATTGGTATTTAGCCAGTTATCCGCACCGAAAAAAACTGTTTAGTAGGATTCCATTTCAGGATTCTTGGGAATCGATTCTTCCTTCACGTTTAATTCCTTGGCATCGATTCCAATGCATTCGATTTGGTGATTTAGTATCGATTCCACAGCATTCGATTAGGATGTTTCGCCGACAAAATCCCTACACGGGAGAGTAAACAGGAAACCAGCAGGAGATCAGGGGGGTAGGAAATCTCCGTGTCGGCGAAACGACCGAGACACCATAGAGTTATTCCTTACTCCCACTATCCCACTCCCAGGGATCAGAGACTTAACGAGTTAGTTCCTCCCTCCCAGCGGTTTCTTAAGTTCGATGGAGGCCATGATTGTTTATTATACACATCTTCTGTACGGCACTGAACGAGATTCTACATTGTCTTAATCACTATGTTTAGGATGATTATTAACAACATTTACTGCGCGCAATTAAAAAAATAATTATGGTTTTATGTTTTCCCTATTCTCAGTTTCTAATAATCATTTAATATTAAGATACTTCATTAAAAATGTCTACGATTAAAAAAGATTGCGAGAAGAAGAATTTCGTGAAACGAAAGCTGCCATTATGGAAAAGCATGCATTTATTTCTGACGGAGCATTATCATTATTTGAATACTTGTTGATAATAAAAAATACTTGATCTTGAGCAAAAGGCTTGCTGTATAGATTAATATTTTAATGGTTGAGCAATGTTTTAGTTGATTAATGAGGCGATTGATTTGGATTTAAAAATTAAATTTTCAACTGATTTTTGAGAATTGAAACACGAGCTATGCTTGTCTACCTCTACCAGCTATGATGGTGGCTCCAAAGGGCGGGAAGCGAGAACGTTGGCGTCTTGCCAAAACCTTTTGCTCTTAGTAGCGTGTTTTTTGTTTCAAACCCGCCATTTTTTAGATGAATGAGTGATTAAAACTAGATTACTTATTAGAAAAATTGTATTGATTTTTCATTCTGGTGACCATTACTTTCCAGTAAATTTAGAATACTTAAAGTTTGCAGTAGAATGGTCGCGGATTAAATTGGATTGGATGCCTGAATTGTAAGATATGTGGTTATTTTTGAAGTGAGTATTTTTTCTTTTGAAATATACCTAGTACTGCTGATTAATATATTAAAAAAATACTGAAATATGCCCCAATGTGCAGAGATTAATATTTTAATGGCTGTTTTGTTATTGCTTGATGTGTTAGTGTCTGAATATTTGGTTCTACGGTCGTTCCCCTACTGGGGATTTTCCTTTCCCCCTTTCTTCTTTTTTGTAGGTAGGTTTTTGTTAGTAAATTGTTAAAAAATTTTCCAGTAGGCGAAATATTGAAGGTTTATTTCAGTTTTCGTTTACAGTTCAATATAAAAACTTTTTATCGTTTGAATGACTTTTCCGGCATACTTTTTAGTTGATGTATGTAGGTAGTTAAGATTAAGAAGTTATATAATACTAGCGCTGACGCGCTAGACACCGGCTTCGCCAGTCCAAATGTAAAAAAGAGCATTTTTTATGTTTATACTACAACAATCGATGTTATACCTTCAACAATTAATATTATATATTACCTTTAATTACAACAATTGGTGGTTTTGCCATGATGTCATGGTTTTAGGAATGAAATACGGGTTTTTTTAGCCGAAAATAGACCAAAAAAGTTATTGGGATGCTTCAATTTTAAATTATTATTCTTCAGGAGCCTTTCTGAGAGCGAGTAGGGCAACTTGGTATAGTTTAAAAGTGAATGTAGGTTCGAAAAGTTTAAAACTATAACGGACATACATTCAGACGAACATTCATTTATGTATATAGATTTTGGGAGTTACTGAGTTACATTAAAGAGTTAACTCCTTAAGGTGAGTGAGTTACTCAGATCTGATCTTGTAAAAGAGTTGAATCGCCCATCACTAGCCATTACGAATATTCGACATTCGATTCGATTCGATGGCAGCTGGCCCTTCATGTACATCGGACCGCCTCTTTCCATCACATCATTCCTGCTAATTCTCTGTCATTCGCCCACTGAAGCTGTCAAAATCCAAATAGGAAGTGGAGGGAAGAGAGAAGCACAGATAAAATTAAAATGCCGCTTAATAGAAGTTCCATATCCAATCAGGCATGGGCGTAGCCAAAGCCAAGGGGGGCAGGGAGGGGCAGCTGCCCCCCCAAGTCTCAAATTTTTAACTTTTACTTTGCTTTTAGTTAGTTAAAACCCAGTATTTTAGGGCAGTGGCGTAGCTACGGGGGGGCGGTCCGCCCCGGGTGTCACCCCGAAGGGGGTGACACCCAAACTAGTACATGACACTTTTTTCAAGTTGTATGCTTTCCTTGAAAAATTTTTTAAGTCACTCTACTAATGAAATAAATTAGGGTTTAACATCAAATCGGGTGTCACCCCTCAAACTATGTGGGAGAGTGATACCGAAGTCTTCAAATTTTGCCCTAAGTTGGTAAATATGCTTTCCTTGAACAAAAAAAAATATATCATCCAGGAAAATACTCATTTGGCTGGCTACCTAGGAGGGGTGACACCCAACCCACCCAAGCTTAAAAATTTCGAACGTAGTTTTAAATATAAACGTAAGAAATATAAGTGTAAGAATTGATTTAAATAATTAACAGTTTTTAGGGGTATGAACAGGGGTTTCACCCATCGAGCTTTATTTAGAATTTAGATGATACAAACTTTCTAGATCACACATAAATGTTTTTATTGAGCGAAAAAAATCATTAAATAAATAAAAAATTATTAAATGAGTTATCAACCCATTTTGAGAGGGGTGTCACCCCTTTGGCTAGGGAGGACATCAAAGTTTTCCAAGTTCAAGAAAACAAATTCAACTGAAAACTACTATGAGATATAAACCCTTCAACCCAGGTGTCACCCATTCAGCTAGCTGGGAGGTGACATTCAAATTCAAACTCTAGTTTGAATAGTTTTTAAAACCAAGGTAAAGGGTTGGCAGAGAAAAAAGTCCATCACACAGATATTTATTTTAATCTTAAATGAGTAAATTTTAAATTCACATTTTACCTCAGGAAAAATCTGAATACCCCAACTGTTTCATCTTCTGGTTTCGCTAGCCATCGTTTGAAAATTTTTCCTACATAAGAAGGGTTTTATCAGGGGATTTCAGTGGGGATTTCAGGGGACCCAGTGTCACAAATATCCAAATATAAGTTTGTTCACTATATTTAAAGATCACATTTCAAAAAATTTTCTAGGGAAAGGCCCCCAGACACCCTCCTTTGATTACTTGGAACTCTATTAACTGCAATTTCTATTATATTAAGTTCCGCAAAATGCTAATTTTAGCTACAATTAATGTATGAAAAAGCTAGATTAAGCCTACTAAAAATGCTTTAGGAATAATATTTTAGGCCCCTCTCGAAAGAAATTTCCCTGTACTCCAATGGATTGAATTGTCCGAATATGTTGACCAATGGCGTAAAAGGGGGGAGCCCGAAATTCGGACTACGTTGTATACAAAAACAAGTTAAAATCCTGTTTTTAGGGTTAAATTTCCAAAAATTTCCTGGGAGAGGACCACAGACCCTCTTTTGTACTTGGAACTTTGGTTAAAATGCAAATCCCACCTAAAAATGTGTATCCGAAATTCGAGCTAAAGGCCTCAAAACTAGTTAAAAATTTGATTTTTGAGTGTTTTTTTTCTAAAATTTTCTGGGGGAGAACTTTCCTATACTGAGAACTTCTTCATGACGAAAATTCCGCCTTAAATGTATTAAAAAGCTACATTAAACCTATTAAATATGTATGAGAGATGCTGAGGAATAATTTTGGGCCCTTCCTGAAATAAATTTCTATATACCGTTTGGACAGATGAATAACTTACATCTAAACTCGTTGTTGCAAAGTTGGGAAATTAAAGGCAACGGTAAATTAAAACCTTCAATTTTGAAATTTTAAAATACTAAATTAAATGCCACAAGAACACAAATAAAAAATGGGGTTCCACCTGAGACCCTTAGTCCTAGACTGGTGTCGCAAATTTTATTATTTTTTCTAACCGAATTCCAAAAGGGGGTGACACCGAGAGCTTCCGCCCCGGGTGACACCCAGGCTAACTACGCCACTGTTTTAGGGTCGAATTTTAAAAAAATTTCTGGGGGAGGACCCACGGACCCCCCTGTAGTATTTAAACCTTTAATATTAACACTTTTTTTTAAAAATAACTTCATTAATATCAAAATTCTACCTAAAAATGTAAGTCCAAATTTGGGTGTACGCGTACCAAAAAGCTGTTTACAACCCTGTTCTAAGGGGCAAATTTCCGAAATTTTCTGGGGGAGGACCCCCAGACCCCTCGTTGAAACTTGACGGCCCTCTCTCACGAAGCTTTAAATTCGTTCTCCACAAACATAAAAAGAGTCGACCCTCCTTGCCCCCCCCCTAAGTTGAACCCTGGCCACGCCCATGCGACATGCAATCAGGAATCACTTTCGCATTTCTCTTTTTCTGATTGGCTGCTAGTGAAATTAATTATAATCTGGAAGCAGGAATTAAATTAAGTACCTTAAAAGGAAAACTGCAGTTTGGAATCTCTGTAAGCTCTATACTCTGTGGTTAGTATATTGGAAAGAAAAGGTGATAAAAAGCAAGAGTTAGGAAGAAGCTATAAAATTGGCGCACAACTAGAAGACATAGGCGATATGCCACCGAAGACCGAGAGATGAAAAAAAGCAGTTACTTTTTCATGTAACACTTATGGAACCTGGGAGTCCATTAAGGATATAGGAGGATTTTAATTTATAAATTTTAATTGAAATTTGACTGTCGTCTTCATAAAGGTTGGGCGTAGTCGCATTACTATACCGTCACCTCTTACCTACCTTGCATAGCTGTAGCTCTCAACGGACTTTTCTATGCACCCTTTATGAAGGCAGAGAGAATTCAATGACTGTGCCACATGGGCAAAAATGGACGATAGCAGAAGCACGAAGAAGATTTTTAAAGTACAGTGAGAAGGACAAACAAAAAGGGGAAGATCCAGGAAGATGTAGTAGTTCTCTTTTTACCGGTCTACTATTCGGCGCTGACCGTTTCGGCACTGGGACGATTCGGCGCTGGCCGTAGAATGATTGTAAATATAACTCTTTCATAATCCTTCTAAAAATTAGAAAAAAAATATTTTTTGTTTCGCTCCGAAACGGGCCCGCGCCGAAACGGCCAGCTCTGAAACGGTCGCGTCGAATCTTCCCATTCCGTCTTTTTACACCCTTTTTCAATCGCACGAATACTATAATCATAAGCAATCTGATGACTATGACCAGTCAAGTAGACTTTTTACTTATGTTTGGTAGTATGCTATTGTCTCCTCGAATATGTACGATCATTTCATGAAATTTGTTTATCTGTTTTTCATGATACTTCCAACAATTAGGGAAGTTTTTGTTCCATCTGCCTCAGTATTTTTTATTAATTTTTTAACTTTCTTATATTTGTTCGCTAGACTGGCCATAAGTGTAAGCCATGGAAAACTTGGTTCCAACAGACCGTCAAACGGAACGGACTTATTAAACAACCCGTTTAAATGTCCTTACGATATCCTTGTCATTAGATTGTGCTTATCCTTGTTTGATATTATGAAACTTCGTTTGATCGGGGAATCCGCTTAATCGGCACAAGATTTCCTGGTTCCTACGCGTGTCTACCTATACATACTACTATATAAGCAGAATCCACTTTAATTTAAAAATGTTATCTAAGTAAGGTATTGTTTAACGTACTCGCCAGGGTTCCCTTGAACCTGAACAGGGTGCCTTGTATGTGAAAAGTTTAGAAAACGTTGATCTTAATTCAATTTCAATCCAAGTTACTGAACTAAAAAGTACATTATTATTTTTATTCATAAAAAACACTATTTTTCTCTTATAATATATCGACTCAAGCTCCAAATAAATATTTTTTGCATTTAGTTTTTCACGAAAAAAAAATTCATTACATTTTTCTATGAATACGTGATACAGAATGTTTTCAAAAGGTTGAGTACTACCCCCATATAGGTATACTTTTTTTAACCAATTTTACGTATAATTTACAATTATACAATTATCGCATGCTATATGCTATTTCTTCACGAGTTATATGTTGTCCACTTATTTATTTCTACTCGTGCTTTCGCTTCTCTAGTTTCGAACCTAAAGTGCAAAACGCATCTGTACAGAGATAGGTGTACGAGATAAGGCGTTCTCTTTTAAGCGTGTTGACATTATTTAGCGCCATTGAGAGGAGAGCGCACAGATAACAATATTTACCTTCTAATACCGTTTTTTCCTGGGTTTAAAATTTCTGTGTCATAAGTATGCGCTTTGCATTCATTCCGTTGCGAGCGTTTGTCTGTAAATAGATTTGAACGTTTGTCTTCCTAAATCCCTCTTTGCCGACGTGAAGTTCCATAGGTAAAATATTTCATTCTGAAGGCCGTGTTACGCCCTTATAGACGTCAGAAGCTTGATGCTTATAAAGTTCACTTGCTAGTGGCCCTCTCCACCTGACTGGAGAAGTCTTCTTTGGTAAGTTGATTTTTTTGGATGAATTTATACATGACACAGGGTCTATGTTTTTAAAAGGATAATATGTTGTTAGTAGATAGAAAATGGGTGTTCTACGACATTGGGGCTCTAGGGCTCTGTCTGGACCGGTACTTTGGGGCTCTGTCTGGATCAATACTTTGTGGAGTGTCTGGGAGTTTAAAGCTATTTTACATAAAATTATGAGGTTAATCAACAAACTGTAACCGCTGTTTAACTGTAATTTGGACAAAATTAGCAAATTGCAGCTCTTCCACTATCTTGGGGCTCTAGAACACACGCAACAACAAGAAGCTTAATTGAGACTTTCTAAATTATTTTAATATAATATTAATTGATAGTAAAAGTTATTAACAAAGGTTAATTTAGAGTTTAAAGCTATTTTACATAAAATTATGAGGTTAATGAACAAACTAATCGCTGTAATTTATCACCTATTGAATGCCCATACCGGAATAAAAGACCAAACAATCACAAACTCAAATGTAGACTGCACTACTCGCCTATCATTGAGACTCCCTTAACAATGCACCAGCGAACCGCCCCCTTGCCTTTCACAGAGCAATATGTCTGGTGTTAACGGGGTAGCCTCCATTGGGATTGATAGTGATTGCATCTTTTCCCGCAATACCAAGGAGAGGGTTTTCAAAAGATATATATTTTTTCATTACAATCATTTCTATTTCGTTAAATTTACAGTTCAATATTCACTTTAGTTACAGTTTGACACAAAATGCTAATCCTATCACAATCCTTAACTTTGAAAGTACAGTACTTTTACCAGAAAGGATACTTTGAAAAATTGAGAATGATCGACCATTATAAGACCACCAAACATATAATACATTATCCTATTGGTAGAATTATTTCTATTTTACTTTGATCAGGAAAGGATACTTTGAAAAATTGAGAATGCATTTTCAATGCCAGCATTTCCAGACCACTTGACATATAATACGTCATCCTATTGGTGGAATTATTTTACAACTTCGTTTAAAAATTACTAATTATGTTCATATTGGATAAGATGTTAAATATTTTAATCAATTTTTTTAAATAAAATATACTTTTATTACGAATTCTGTTCGTGGAGTTGATTTTTTTTCATAGAATGTTAGAATCATTCAAGTTAAAAATGATAAATCCATTAATTTTATTATAGTTCAATTGAAGATATTACTTATTTTATTCGCATAGAAGCTTTTTCTAGATTTAAACGTGAGAATATATGATTAATCACCTAAACAAAAACTATTCTATTACTCTTTTTTCTGAAAGCATTGTATGAATGAGAGAATTTTTATACAAAAATTGTAAAATATATACGATTTTTCCAACAGTTGAAGAAATTTCAATCATTAACCTTTTATTTAAAGTACGTTATGAGGCTACCACTACAGAACATACACTACATACATTCATTTTATTCATAACTTTTACTATATTTATTAAACATGTAATATTTTTTTCTATACTAAAGAGAACTGCTTTGATTATTTTTCAATTCATGGAATGGTTACGTTGATCATTTTCAACCTTTTTTTGAAAAAAAAAATAACTTTTTTAACCCATCGGCTATACTTGCTCTACAAGAATTTTACCCTCTGCTGTACATTTTTACTAACAATTTATATTATTCACTAAAGCAAACAATATAATACATATAAACTAACAAATAAAAGAAATCCTTTATGTATATAATGTTTTCTCTTACCTAAAGCCTTCTTTCATCTATAATCCATATAGAAAATTAAACTATTCTAATAAAAATTAAAGGGGAAACATGACTCAAAAGGAAACATACATTATAAAAACCAAGGAAATTATTACAGAATCTAAAAGAAAAACTAAAAACTCTGCTAAAAATAAAAACTTAACTGAAAATTTTGTTAAAAATTGAGACAAAAACAGAAAAATAACTTAATACTCTGTTAAAAATAAAAGCGAACACAGAAAAACTTTACACAAGGAATGAAAACTTATACACTGAAAAACTAAAATCTTTGTTAAAAATAAAACTTAATTGAAAATTTTGTTAAAAATAAAAACTTAACTGAAAATTTTGTTAAAAATTAAGATACATGCAGAAAAATAACTTAATACTTTGTTAAAAATAAAAACGAACACAGAAAAACTTTCACTGAAAAACTAAAATCTTTGTTAAAAATTAAGACACATGCAGAAAAATAACTTAATACTTTTTTAAAAATAAAAACGAACACAGAAAAACTTTCACTGAAAAACTAAAATCTTTGTTAAATATAAAAACTTATTCACTTCGAATCTAAAAACTTAGTTTGAAATGAACTAGAAAACGAAAAACTTTACACAAGAAATGAAAACTTATACACTGAAAAACTAAAATCTTTGTTAAAAATAAATACTGAAGTGAAAATTTTGTTAAAAATTAAGACAAATACAGAAAAATAACTTAATACTTTGTTTAAAATAAAAACGAACACAGAAAAACTTTACAAGAAATGAAAACTTATACACTGATAAACTAAAGTCTTTGTTAAATATAAAAACTTATTCACTACGAAACTGAAAACTTTGTTTTTGAAATGAACTAGAAAACGAAAAACTTTACACAAGAAATGAAAACTTATACACTGAAATACCAAAATCTTTGTTAAAAATAAAAACTTAACTGAAAATTTTGTTAAAAATTAAGAGACACACAGAAAAATAACTTAATACTTTGTTAAAAATAAAAACGAACACAGAAAAACTTTCACTGAAAAACTAAAATCTTTGTTAAATATAAAAACTTAACTGCAAATTTTGTTAAAAATTAAGACACACACAGAAAAATAACTTAATAGTACTTTATTAAAAATAAAAAGGAACACAGAAAAACTTTCACTGAAAAACTAAAATCTTTGTTAAATATAAAAACTTATTCACTTCGAAACTTAAAACTTTGTTTGACATGAACTAGAAAACGAAAAACTTTACACAAGAAATGAAAACTTATACACTGAAAAACTAAAATATTTGTTAAAAATAAAAACTTAAGTGAAAACTTTGCTAAAAATTAGGACAAATGCTGAATAATAACTCATTACTTTGCTAAAAGTAAAAATGAACACAGAAAAAACTTTACAAGAAATGAAAACTTATACACTGAAAAACTAAAGTCTTTGTTAAATATAAAAACTCATTCACTACGAAACTGAAAACTTTGTTTGAAATGAACTAGAAAACGAAAAACTTTACACAAGAAATGAAAACTTATACACTGAAAAACTAAAATCTTTGTTAAAAACAAAAGCGAACACAGAAAAACTTTACAAGAAATGAAAACTTATACACTGAAAAACTAAAATCTTTGTAAAAAATGAAAACTTAATTGAAAATTTTGTTAAAAATAAAAACTTAACTGAAAATTTTGTTAAAAATTAAGATACATGCAGAAAAATAACTTAATACTTTGTTAAACATAAAAAAGAACACAGAAAAACTTTCACTGAAAAACTAAAATCTATGTTAAAAATAAAAACTTAACTTAAAATTTTGTTAAAAATTAAGACACACACACACAGAAAAATAACTTAATACTTTGTTAAAAATAAAAACGAGCACAGAAAAACTTTCACTGAAAAACTAAAATCTTTGTTAAAAATTAAGACACATGCAGAAAAATAATTTAATACTTTTTTAAAAATAAAAACGAACACAGAAAAACTTTCACTGAAAAACTAAAATCTTTGTTAAATATAAAAACTTATTCACTTCGAATCTAAAAACTTAGTTTGAAATGAACTAGAAAACGAAAAACTTTACACAAGAAATGAAAACTTATACACTGAAAAACTAAAATCTTTGTTAAAAATAAATACTGAAGTGAAAATTTTGTTAAAAATTAAGACAAATACAGAAAAATAACTTAACACTTTGTTTAAAATAAAAACGAACACAGAAAAACTTTACAAGAAATGAAAACTTATACACTGATAAACTAAAGTCTTTGTTAAATATAAAAACTTATTCACTACGAAACTGAAAACTTTGTTTTTGAAATGAACTAGAAAACGAAAAACTTTACACAAGAAATGAAAACTTATACACTGAAATACTAAAATCTTTGTTAAAAATAAAAACTTAACTGAAAATTTTGTTAAAAATTAAGAGACACACAGAAAAATAACTTAATACTTTGTTAAAAATAAAAACGAACACAGAAAAACTTTCACTGAAAAACTAAAATCTTTGTTAAATATAAAAACTTAACTGCAAATTTTGTTAAAAATTAAGACACACACAGAAAAATAACTTAATAGTACTTTATTAAAAATAAAAAGGAACACAGAAAAACTTTCACTGAAAAACTAAAATCTTTGTTAAATATAAAAACTTATTCACTTCGAAACTTAAAACTTTGTTTGACATGAACTAGAAAACGAAAAACTTTACACAAGAAATGAAAACTTATACACTGAAAAACTAAAATATTTGTTAAAAATAAAAACTTAAGTGAAAACTTTGCTAAAAATTAGGACAAATGCTGAATAATAACTCATTACTTTGCTAAAAGTAAAAATGAACACAGAAAAAACTTTACAAGAAATGAAAACTTATACACTGAAAAACTAAAGTCTTTGTTAAATATAAAAACTCATTCACTACGAAACTGAAAACTTTGTTTGAAATGAACTAGAAAACGAAAAACTTTACACAAGAAATGAAAACTTATACACTGAAAAACTAAAATCTTTGTTAAAAATAAATACTGAAGTGAAAATTTTGTTAAAAATTAAGACAAATACAGAAAAATAACTTAATACTTTGTTTAAAATAAAAACGAACACAGAAAAACTTTACAAGAAATGAAAACTTATACACTGATAAACTAAAGTCTTTGTTAAATATAAAAACTTATTCACTACGAAACTGAAAACTTTGTTTTTGAAATGAACTAGAAAACGAAAAACTTTACACAAGAAATGAAAACTTATACACTGAAATACCAAAATCTTTGTTAAAAATAAAAACTTAACTGAAAATTTTGTTAAAAATTAAGAGACACACAGAAAAATAACTTAATACTTTGTTAAAAATAAAAACGAACACAGAAAAACTTTCACTGAAAAACTAAAATCTTTGTTAAATATAAAAACTTAACTGCAAATTTTGTTAAAAATTAAGACACACACAGAAAAATAACTTAATAGTACTTTATTAAAAATAAAAAGGAACACAGAAAAACTTTCACTGAAAAACTAAAATCTTTGTTAAATATAAAAACTTATTCACTTCGAAACTTAAAACTTTGTTTGACATGAACTAGAAAACGAAAAACTTTACACAAGAAATGAAAACTTATACACTGAAAAACTAAAATATTTGTTAAAAATAAAAACTTAACTGAAAATTTTGTTAAAAATTAAGACAAATGCTGAAAAATAACTCATTACTTTGCTAAATGTAAAAATGAACACAGAAAAAACTTAACAAGAAATGAAAACTTATACACTGAAAACTAAAGTCTTTGTTAAATGTTAAAGTAGATTTTGAGGATGTTAGATACAATTGAGGAGAAAATTTAGAAATTATTTGTAAAAGTCGTGAAATTCATCTTATGTTCTAAAAGTATTTGGATTACATTTCAGACAAAGTAGTTTTGAAAATGAAAATTTTCCCCCACTTCATACATCAAAAGAAATTTTAAAGAAGTTGAAAAATAATAATATTTATTTTTAGAGTTTAAAATTTTTTTTTTCAAATAAACATCATGCAAATTCAAAGTTTAAATAATTTTTATTAAAAACTATGAAATCTCACACCTTTAATAAGCCCTTCACATTTCTTTAAAAAAGTAATTCATAGTAATATACAGGTAAATGGAACGCCTATTCTTAGGGTTTGTTAAGTAGAATAGCTATTTTTGTGAGAATTCCTTGATTTTGACTCTAATTCTGGGGAGGGCCGCGGGTGCCCAAGAGGGCACCCTGGGTATGCAGAAAGCATTCCCGCGGCCCTCCCCAGAATTAGAGTCAAAATCAAGGAATTCTCACAAAAATAGCTATTCTACTTAACAAACTCTAAGAATAGGCGTTCCATTTACCTGTATATTACTATGAATTACTTTTTTAAAGAAATGTGAAGGGCTTATTAAAGGTGTGAGATTTCATAGTTTTTAATAAAAATTATTTAAACTTTGAATTTGCATGATGTTTATTTGAAAAAAAAATTTTAAACTCTAAAAATAAATATTATTATTTTTCAACTTCTTTAAAATTTCTTTTGATGTATGAAGTGGGGGAAAATTTTCATTTTCAAAACTACTTTGTCTGAAATGTAATCCAAATACTTTTAGAACATAAGATGAATTTCACGACTTTTACAAATAATTTCTAAATTTTCTCCTCAATTGTATCTAACATCCTCAAAATCTACTTTAACATTTAACAAAGACTTTAGTTTTCAGTGTATAAGTTTTCATTTCTTGTTAAGTTTTTTCTGTGTTCATTTTTACATTTAGCAAAGTAATGAGTTATTTTTCAGCATTTGTCTTAATTTTTAACAAAATTTTCAGTTAAGTTTTTATTTTTAACAAATATTTTAGTTTTTCAGTGAATAAGTTTTCATTTCTTGTGTAAAGTTTTTCGTTTTCTAGTTCCTTTCAAAAAAAGTTTTCAGTTTCGTAGTGAATAAGTTTTTGTATTTAACAAAGACTTTAGTTTTTCAGTGTATAAGTTTTCATTTCTTGTAAAGTTTTTCTGTGTTCGTTTTTATTTTTAACAAAGTATTAAGTTATTTTTCTGTATTTGTCTTAATTTTTAACAAAATTTTCAGTTAAGTTTTTATTTTTAACAAAGATTTTAGTTTTTCACTGTATAAGTTTTCATTTCTTGTGTTAAGTTCTTCGTTTTCTAGTTCATTTCAAATTAAGTTTTTAGATTCGAAGTGAATAAGTTTTTATATTTAACAAAGATTTTAGTTTTTCATTGAAAGTTTTTCCGTGTTCGTTTTTATTTTTAACAAAGTACTAAGTTATTTTTCTGTATTTGTCTTAATTTTTAACAAAATTTTCAGTTAAGTTTTTATATTTAACAAAGATTTTAACTTTTCCGTGAAAGTTTTTCTGTGTTCTTTTTTATGTTTAACAAAGTATTAAGTTATTTTTCTGCATGTATCTTAATTTTTAACAAAATTTTCAGTTAAGTTTTTATTTTTAACAAAATTTTCAATTAAGTTTTCATTTTTTACAAAGATTTTAGTTTTTCAGTGTATAAGTTTTCATTTCTTGCAAAGTTTTTCTGTGTCCGTTTTTGTTTTTAACAAAGATTTTAGTTTTTCAGTGTATAAGTTTTCATTTCTTGTGTAAAGTTTTTCGTTTTCTAGTTCATTTCAAACAAAGTTTTCAGTTTCGTAGTGAATGAGTTTTTATATTTAACAAAGACTTTAGTTTTTCAGTGTATAAGTTTTCATTTCTTGTTAAGTTTTTTCTGTGTTCATTTTTACTTTTAGCAAAGTAATGAGTTATTATTCAGCATTTGTCCTAATTTTTAGCAAAGTTTTCACTTAAGTTTTTATTTTTAACAAATATTTTAGTTTTTCAGTGTATAAGTTTTCATTTCTTGTGTAAAGTTTTTCGTTTTCTAGTTCATGTCAAACAAAGTTTTAAGTTTCGAAGTGAATAAGTTTTTATATTTAACAAAGATTTTAGTTTTTCAGTGAAAGTTTTTCTGTGTTCCTTTTTATTTTTAATAAAGTACTATTAAGTTATTTTTCTGTGTGTGTCTTAATTTTTAACAAAATTTGCAGTTAAGTTTTTATATTTAACAAAGATTTTAGTTTTTCAGTGAAAGTTTTTCTGTGTTCGTTTTTATTTTTAACAAAGTATTAAGTTATTTTTCTGTGTGTCTCTTAATTTTTAACAAAATTTTCAGTTAAGTTTTTATTTTTAACAAAGATTTTGGTATTTCAGTGTATAAGTTTTCATTTCTTGTGTAAAGTTTTTCGTTTTCTAGTTCATTTCAAAAACAAAGTTTTCAGTTTCGTAGTGAATAAGTTTTTATATTTAACAAAGACTTTAGTTTATCAGTGTATAAGTTTTCATTTCTTGTAAAGTTTTTCTGTGTTCGTTTTTATTTTAAACAAAGTATTAAGTTATTTTTCTGTATTTGTCTTAATTTTTAACAAAAATTTCACTTCAGTATTTATTTTTAACAAAGATTTTAGTTTTTCAGTGTATAAGTTTTCATTTCTTGTGTAAAGTTTTTCGTTTTCTAGTTCATTTCAAACTAAGTTTTTAGATTCGAAGTGAATAAGTTTTTATATTTAACAAAGATTTTAGTTTTTCAGTGAAAGTTTTTCTGTGTTCGTTTTTATTTTTAAAAAAGTATTAAGTTATTTTTCTGCATGTGTCTTAATTTTTAACAAAGATTTTAGTTTTTCAGTGAAAGTTTTTCTGTGTTCGTTTTTATTTTTAACAAAGTATTAAGTTATTTTTCTGCATGTATCTTAATTTTTAACAAAATTTTCAGTTAAGTTTTTATTTTTAACAAAATTTTCAATTAAGTTTTATTTCTAACAAAGATTTTAGTTTTTCAGTGTATAAGTTTTCATTTCTTGTAAAGTTTTTCTGTGTTCGTTTTTATTTTTAACAAAGTATTAAGTTATTTTTCTGCATGTGTCTTAATTTTTAACAAAATTTTCACTTAAGTTTTTATTTTAACAGAATTTTCAGTTAAGTTTTTATTTTTAACAAAGATTTTAGTTTTTCAGTGTATAAGTTTTCATTTCTTGTGTAAAGTTTTTCTGTGTTCGCTTTTATTTTTAACAGAGTATTAAGTTATTTTTCTGTTTTTGTCTTAATTTTTAACAAAATTTTCAGTTAAGTTTTTATTTTTAGCAGAGTTTTTAGTTTTTCTTTTAGATTCTGTAATAATTTTCTTGGTTTTTATAATGTATGTTTCCTTTTGAGTCATGTTTCCCCTTTAATTTTTATTAGAATAGTTTAATTTTCTATATGGATTATAGATGAAAGAAGGCTTTAGGTAAGAGAAAACATTATATACATAAAGGATTTCTTTTATTTGTTAGTTTATATGTATTATATTGTTTGCTTTAGTGAATAATATAAATTGTTAGTAAAAATGTACAGCAGAGGGTAAAATTCTTGTAGAGCAAGTATAGCCGATGGGTTAAAAAAGTTATTTTTTTTTTCAAAAAAAGGTTGAAAATGATCAACGTAACCATTCCATGAATTGAAAAATAATCAAAGCAGTTCTCTTTAGTATAGAAAAAAATATTACATGTTTAATAAATATAGTAAAAGTTATGAATAAAATGAATGTATGTAGTGTATGTTCTGTAGTGGTAGCCTCATAACGTACTTTAAATAAAAGGTTAATGATTGAAATTTCTTCAACTGTTGGAAAAATCGTATATATTTTACAATTTTTGTATAAAAATTCTCTCATTCATACAATGCTTTCAGAAAAAAGAGTAATAGAATAGTTTTTGTTTAGGTGATTAATCATATATTCTCACGTTTAAATCTAGAAAAAGCTTCTATGCGAATAAAATAAGTAATATCTTCAATTGAACTATAATAAAATTAATGGATTTATCATTTTTAACTTGAATGATTCTAACATTCTATGAAAAAAAATCAACTCCACGAACAGAATTCGTAATAAAAGTATATTTTATTTAAAAAAATTGATTAAAATATTTAACATCTTATCCAATATGAACATAATTAGTAATTTTTAATCGAAGTTGTAAAATAATTTCACCAATAGGATAACGTATTATATGTCAAGTGGTCTGGAAATGCTGGCATTGAAAATGCATTCTCAATTTTTCAAAGTATCCTTTCCTGATCAAAGTAAAATAGAAATAATTCTACCAATAGGATAATGTATTATATGTTTGGTGGTCTTATAATGGTCGATCATTCTCAATTTTTCAAAGTATCCTTTCTGGTAAAAGTACTGTACTTTCAAAGTTAAGGATTGTGATAGGATTAGCATTTTGTGTCAAACTGTAACTAAAGTGAATATTGAACTGTAAATTTAACGAAATAGAAATGATTGTAATGAAAAAACATATATCTTTTGAAAACCCTCTCCTTGGTATTGCGGGAAAAGATGCAATCACTATCAATCCCAATGGAGGCTACCCCGTTAACACCAGACATATTGCTCTGTGAAAGGCAAGGGGGCGGTTCGCTGGTGCATTGTTAAGGGAGTCTCAATGATAGGCGAGTAGTGCAGTCTACATTTGAGTTTGTGATTGTTTGGTCTTTTATTCCGGTATGGGCATTCAATAGGTGATAAATTACAGCGATTAGTTTGTTCATTAACCTCATAATTTTATGTAAAATAGCTTTAAACTCTAAATTAACCTTTGTTAATAACTTTTACTATCAATTAATATTATATTAAAATAATTTAGAAAGTCTCAATTAAGCTTCTTGTTGTTGCATGTGTTCTAGAGCCCCAATATAGTGGAAGAGCTGCAATTTGCTAATTTTGTCCAAATTACAGGTAAACAGCGGTTACAGTTTGTTGATTAACCTCATAATTTTATGTAAAATAGCTTTAAACTCCCAGACACTCCACAAAGTATTGATCCAGACAGAGCCCCAAAGTACCGGTCCAGACAGAGCCCTAGAGCCCCAATGTCGTAGAACACCCATTTTCTATCTACTGTTGTTTCCTTGATGTTATGAGAATCCATGCAGTAAAATCCCGTTATAACGAACTTCACGGGACCGTAAAATTTCTTCGTTGTAACGGGATTTCTCTGTATTGTAAAATGCAAACATGTAGCATAATTGTTTTTACTAGACCTTGCTTATTAGTTATTACTACTACTTCATAGTATTATTTAGAAGCCCACTGGCGTATATTAGTGGTATAGTCTTTGTAAATAAAATAGGCAACTCGCTACTAGTCATTTCCCTCCCATTGCATTTCTATTGCGTCGCCATGGTGACGAACCGCCAATTTTTTTACACAGACTACATCCCCGGAGGCGGTTTGAAGCCCCTCCCCCATTTCGGGTCACGGGTCCCCTTGTATACGTGCGGGGTGTTAACACCCCCACACTGCTTCTTGTTACTTTTGCTCACGTTTTGGATGACGCGGAACTCTTGCTCCCAACGCTTCAAAAATAAACCTTTTCTACCCTTGTGTCCTCTGTTTTGTCTAATGTATCGCTGTCTGCCCTTCCGCAAGTCATGCAAAAAGCGACAAATTTTTGTACCCGCTACTCACAAAAGATGGCGCTCGTCAATTGGTTTATTGGAATAACAAATTCTCGTTTCTTGCCGCTTTTACCACAAACCGGTCTTGCAGCAGTGGTGTAAATCCGCCATTACACGCTCTAAACTAAAATTTATTTTTCAATCAAGTGAGGCTTTTTTACCTTTTTTTGTCAGTTGGAACAAAAATGCTTCGTCCATCACGTACGTAGCAAAACTCCGTCATTATTATACTATTGATTGAACATTCCTTGGGGTTTTTCATCCATCTCTGTAATATGTATATCCTGGTGAAATAGTTAACTATGTTCTTTACTCACAATCACAACTTTAATTTTTATAGTGAGAAAGTTAGAAAGTACATCAAACCGGTGATATAAATGGCAAATGGTCAATCCAATTTTCAAAATAATTTAGTAATTTGTTTAGTAATCCTGACTTTAAGAATTTATTTTCGTTTTTAGCTCACCATAACTCATGCAAATTTGATAATAGCTTTTAAACATCATTTCATTACCGAGAAGATAGTCCAGTCAAATAGTATTCATTTTGGGAAAGTTTTATGGTAGAAGATATTTTTCGCTATCTGTATGATTTTTGGCGTGCTGAATCCGATATGAGGTTTGTGAACAAAATTTCGTTACGAAATAACGAGAAACTTCGAAAATGGGCCTTTTTTCAACGTGCTCTATCGGTCATAACTGTACCTAATATGGGCACCCTAAGGAAAATGTATTTATTTCACCCCCTTGTCCACGACATAGGACTCCAAAAATGTATGACCACTATCCCTGGACTGTGGACTATCATTATTAAAATTAGCGACCTTGAAATTATTCTGGTTTAATTTCAATGATAAAAACAAAAAATATTTGCAAGTGTCCATATTAGGAACCACCTGTCCCTATTATGGACAGGTGGCTACTTATCGACCTTCTACACAGGGTGTATGGAAGAACCACTCTTCCAAGTGATTTTAGAGGAGAGGGGATAAAAAAAATATTTCATAAAGTATTGCGGGGGAAGGGGACACAGTAAATATCTTCAGAACATGCTATGTTCGGATACTATAATTAAGATTAAAAATACATTTAAACATTAATTTATTATGAATTAGCTAAAAATAACATAAAACAGATAATTATTTTGCAAATTTCTGAATCTGAAGATTCACTCGCTGTTCTTCCATTCCCATGTGGACATAAGGTGTCCATAACGGGAACACAGCGTGGTTTTACTTACGGCCGTATTCACCGGTAACCTGACCGGCGGTCAGGTTACCGATGAATATGGCCGAATCTTGTAATAAATAAACAAAAAAACATTTTTAAGCAATATACGCAATAGCCCAATAGCAAACAAAAATATGTTTTATCCGCTTTCTAAAACACTCCACTTTTTAATATTTAGAGTAATTTTACCATATCTAATAAGAATTTAAACTTGACCTGTAATTACGATCAGCACACCATGAAAACACAAATTTCCTTCAAAATGGCAAACAGCGCGCTCTTTTGCACTTTCCAGACTAAATTACCTTTTATACTGCTTTTCTTCAAGAACATGAAGTGCCAACTCTCGATCAAGTTTCTTACTTTTTAAGATATTAGGGGTGTCCTGGTGTCCATATTGAGAGCCCTGTATATTGGGTACAAGTAGTACCTTACTATTCGTGTCAGAGAGAAAAGTTGTAATTAACTCTTTTGTAGCTTGATTCGTGTTCTTCATTTCATTTTCTTGTATGGACTGTTTTGTTCGGAAGGACAAAAGTTATGTTCTACGGGCAGAAAACGAAAAAAAGGAGGGAATATTTGCCATTTTTTCTTCGAATTTTCTCAATGTTCTGTCACGAAATTTTGTTCGCATACCTCATTCTATTCGGATTCGGCAACCCGAAAAACTGTCAGATAGCGAAAAAAAATATCTTCCTAAATTTCGTGACAGAACATTGAGAAAATTCGAAAAAATGGGAAACGCTAACGGAATTTAACCTTAAATTTTTATGGGAAGGGTTGTAAAGAAATAATGTTGAATAGTTGAATGCACTGCTTTATAAAAAGCCACCACTTTAACAAGCGCCATCTATTGGAAAGTCATTGAATCGTTTGGAATGTCATTGACCAAAATGTTTTAAATAATCTTATGGTTTAATATTAAAGCAAATGTGAATAAAAAAAGAAAAAGTATGTAAATTAGAAAGAAGGGAAGAGTACAGTAATATTATGTTAAAATTTTTTTCGATAGGTTATATTTTATTCCTAAGAAATGAATTAGTTTTCTTTTGTAGTTCTGATACTTACATAATCAGCACTTTAAGTATCAAAAAAATATTTATATATTGCATGATATGACATTTACAATGTGGAATTATCAAAATAGTTTGGGTTGATTAGGTCTAGCAAAATAAATTGTGCACCATGCACGAGTTATTTAATCTAATAATGAAAGAGTAAAATAGACTAATAGAGAAAGTTGTGGAGCAGGGGAGAAATTTTTAGCTATCTGAATGTTATATGGCAAATATTCGCTCCTTTTTTTTTCGTTTTGTTTCCCAAGAATTTGAAACCTATTGCCAAGATGAAGGCATTCAACACGTAAAAATCACTACCTGAGTACCAAGAGGAAACGGACAAGTAGAAAGATTGCATGAAACGTTGATCCCGATATTAGCAAAATTGTCCGCAGATGATCCATCCAAATGGTTCAAGCACGTTCCAAAAGTGCAGAAGGTAATCAACAGTACTATATCAAGAAGCACTCATACAACACCGTTTCAATTGATGATTGGTATCCCAATGAAGAGTAAAGTAGAGATGGAGATAAAGAAGATTTTAGAGGAAGAATATACTGCAATTTTTTCATTAGAAGCCGAGAGGATTTGAGAGCCGAAGCTAAGGAAAAAATACAGAAGATTCAGAATGAGAACAGAAGATGTTATAACAGAAAATGTAAAAGGGCAAGGAAGTATCAACTTGGAGATCTGGTTGCGATAAAACGTACTCAATATGGAACAGGATTGAAGTTGAGAGCGAAATTCTTGGGTCCATACAAGGTGATCCAGATCAAACCCCATGATCGTTACGATGTCAAAAAGATAGGCAGTCACGAGGGACCTAACCTTACTTCATCTTCTGCAGATTTAATGAAACCATGGGAAACTTTAACTATCTAAGATAACTCTGTGGTGTTTCAAAGGCGGGACAACAATCATTCCTTATGAGGGTATCAGTTTACGGGAAATGATTAAGATTAGGGTCTGATTAACGGACTTAAGTTTGTTTTAATTGAAGTTTAAAGATTTTGATGCAAATTTCAGAATCAGACAACAGTATTTACAAGTAGTTTTTTTTCTATCGTATTAATTCATCAAATTTGAGTTATTTTGAGTATAGGTATCACCCTTAAGTTGGGTACCTGCGTAATATTAAAATGTTAAATATTGGTATCTAATTTTTTTTAGATGTAATGAAAGTAAAATGGATATTATCAAGAACTCTTGAAAACTCATAAACTGTTGAACATTCATGAACTCCAAGACTTTTTGACTTTGAAAGACTCTCTTTGACTTTGAAAGACTATTTTTGACTTTAGAAGACTATTTCTGACTTGGTAACTATTTAAGAAGATTTGGACATTTTTTGTATTTTATACCAAGGCGTCTTTTCATCTGCTATTTTTTGTCGTGATTTTTGTATTTTTATCGAGTGTTTATAGTGTATTCGTTATGTAAGTCAATCGTAAGAAGAGTTCTTCCAAATTTTTTTTTTCGGTTTCGCTAGCCACTGTAGTTTCGCTGAGGTAAGCGACTCTGCAGGATGGCCGAGTTGTGGGATTTGAGAGAAACTCTGTCTCCTTGTTTTGGTTTCGCCTCGTGTTTTATTCTTTTTCTTTTGGCGCGCGTTTTTCTTTTCTCTCTCCGCTTACGATTAGTTGTTTTTATTTTTTGTTGAATTCCTTTTTTTCACATGAATCTGTTCTGCTTTTTTATTATTATTGATTTTCATCGGCGAGCGAGCGGGTGCGTGCTATGTTTTTTCCCGCTCCGCTCAGATAATTGTAACAATATACCCCTAGCATCATTATTAAATATCTTATTTTAATTAATTAGTCGTTTTTCTCTGTGGCACCATACCACATACATAATAATCCAAATATATCCATAACCAACATATCCAAAGCATATCTAATATAATAAAATCAAGTGTGGGTATATGGGTATGTATGTATGCTTGTCTTTTATACAAATCCACAATTTTCCTACGATCTGCACCAAACTTGGTATACATACGTAAAAAAACTCCAAAAAAACATAGGCTATCTTTCGAAAACTTTTAATGACCCCTTGACCCTCTTTTGACCCTTTTTATGGTCATTTTGCTGAAATAGCTTTATTTCTCCTCAAGAAGAGATCTGCTTACTCCATTGTTACAAAGAAAATGTAATGCTAAACAACAAGTTTTTATTTGAAACACTAGGTACAAGTCTATTTAAAAATTTTATTGATAATTTAAAAATCTATTTCAATTAAATTTAAAAGTTTTAAGTATAGTTAAACATATTTTTATTTGAGATTTTATCTAATTTTTATATTTTAAAAAGCTTTATGGATTATCATGTTGTTAAAATAGTCTCCATGGAAACGAGGATGTAAAATCAAAAGGTGATAATATTTTAGCTATTAAGAAAGTTGGTCAACAAACAAAAAACTATTAAAACTCCCTTTCAACTAGAAAATATTGATTTTTTTTCTTAAATTGCAAAATGGAATAAGCTTTATAATTATTGAATAATTTCACCGAACACGTTAATTCCTGAAGATATGATTAATCAAGGGATCTAAGCAATTTTAAATAATTTTTATACTATTTTTTCCATGTTGTAAATGTGGATATCATTCAAAAATTATATTGCTTGAGAACTAAAGTAATTTTAATCCACCCGGGGACACCGGGATAAGAAAAATTACTAGGAACACCGGGATAGGAAAAGTTACCGGGAACAACAGAATATGAAAAAGACGGCCTGGGATACCGGAATAATTGATAAATGCTGATTATACGAAATTAGAAATGTAATTGGGAAAACTTAAAAATAATAAGTTTATACTCTCAACCCGTGCAGGGCCGGGCATACCAGCTAGTACATAATAATCCAAACATATCCATTTTTTCAGACCAGTGGTGTTGATTGGCATATTTTGCAATTAAGAAATACTTGTAAAACAGAAATGAAATATATTGTATAAAGACAAAATTTCATAAACCTTTCTATCACAATTTAAAAGAAAAAAATATTGAAATTTTTTTGTAAGTGAAATAATCTTTAAGAATTTAACCTTTATTAGCGTTTTGAGCGATGTTTAAATATTTTCGACTTCCAAAATTTTCAATTAATTTTTCAAAATTGATATTTTAAATTTTTAAAAATTTAAATGGAATATTCGTATTAAGCACTGAAAGATAGCTTAAAAACATGTATCATAAGTATCGATTACTATTTATCGTATTTTTAAAATTTTTTTCGCTCATTTTTTAATTTAAAAAAAATGCCCAACATGTGGAGAGTGGCATCAACCGGTTTTGAAATATACATTGACTCTACCAGAAACCAAAAAATTTTCCTTGTATGTACACGATTTCGCACTTTTCGACCTGGCACCCTGACTCACAGCCACACTATCGCGGCCAGTACGAAATGAAAAAAAAATGGGGAGTAATTAAATGCTCTCTAAAATCTTTAGCTTAAGTGGGATCGATGGGGACTTTTGGCATATTAATAACAATTATGTCCTCTAAGTCTGTACCCAACATTTTTATTTAGCTCTTCCCATAAAAATTTGATAGGTTTAATGAAACTTTTTCTATATATTTTGGGTAAAATTTGCGAACTAAATATACATAAGAAAAGTTGTGAAGAAATAAGTTCTAAAAGTACCGGAAGGTAGTCTGGGGTCCTCCCCCAGAAATTTTTGGAAATTTGATCCATAAAAACAGGGTTTTAAAGTGTTTCTTATACACCTAGTCTGAATTCCGGGGGGACAGGGCCCCCTCTCCGAATATACGTCCTTGGGGGACTCTCCATCTTCTTTAATAGTTTTAAACTTTATTCGAACTATATGGAAGCACCATGCACCATACTTCGAGGTGACACTTAACATATTTCGGGGAACGGTTCAAATATTTTAAGGGACCGCGTCCCCGCCCCCACCCCCAATCTCAGTACTGCGTGAAAGGGATTTTTGAAACTCTCTGTACATGTCAGGCGTGGATCCAAGGGGGGCACTCTGGACAGTGCCCCCCTTGGACCCAAAGATTTTCAAAATGTGTTCAAATCCTACTATTATAGGTCAAATTAAAAAAAAATGTTCTGGAGGAGAACCCCATTATCCCACTACTCTTTTAGTGTAACCCAAAAGGTCCCAAAATGAGTTACAAGAGACTTTCGAGATTTTTAAGTTTATTTATAAACTCCTCTTTCCCGACAAAATTCTGCGGTTTACATTATGGCTGAATTGCTGTGACGTCGGTTTTGTGCTAATTAAGTGCTAATCCTTTATCTACGGCATTATGATTCGCTGCCATTTTTTTGGTGCAAATATTTTTTTAGTCACTAAATTTAAAATTAAGGGATATACATAAATAAAATAATCATCTTTGGAAAATTCAATCAATTCAATTATTAAATTGATACTTTTGAGTTTTAAGTATACACGGAGTGCTAAAATGTTCTCTCAATGCAAAAAAATGGCTTTCTCATCGCAGTTTTAAGTCTTAATAAATAATACACTTTACTTTTGACTTTAATTACTTTTGAACAAAAATGACAATCGTGGGAATCCGATCTAAAAAGCAGCTGAAAGCACAACTTCAGTTAAATATATTCTCATTTCCCGCTAAAATACTCATCATAGAACCTTTGCTGCTTTTTAATCGTGGAAAAGGGAAACGGAAAGAGTGTCCCTGTTAAGTAACGCCCATATATTCGTAAGGATGGTTACTCTATGTAATTTTAAAGTTGGTTGGACTTGTAAGTACCGTCAATAGATAAAGCACTTGTTGATAAAACATGAGCATTAACGTTTTTTTCTGTTTCAGAAGACACAATGTCTCTCGTTCATCGCATTCTCTACGCCCTCCGAACTCTCACTGAAGAAGAACCTAAGCAAAACCGCCGCAAAAGGCGCCGACGCCCAAGGAGCAGTCGAGCTGTGGCCTTGGTCATCACCTTCCACGACCTGTTCTCGAGCAAAGGGATCAGCCACCTGCTGGAGGACCCCAGACGCATACCTGCCGATTTTCCCTTCGATCTCACCTTCCTTTCAGACGCTAAGCGTTCGGAGGCGTGGTTTAGAGAAACCCCGCCTCTGGAGGCGTCACCGTTGAATGAATTGGTTGCCCCGGATTCTCAAGTGAAGCCCTCAGAGGCGTGGTTTCCGAAGGCTCCTTCCCTGGAGGCGTCACAGAACAACGCAGTGGTTGTCCTGTCCCCGGACATGAAAGTGAAGCCGTCGGAGGCGTGGTTTCGGGAGGCTCATCCTTTGGAGGCGTCACCACTGAATGCTATAGTCGCTCTGTCCCCAGACACAAAAGTGAAGTCTTCAGAAGGGTGTTTTCGGGAGACGTCACCAAAAAACTCGGGGGTCGCCTTTCCAACGGACATGAAAGTGAAGTCCTCGAAGGCGTGGTTTAAGAGAGACCCACCTTTGGAAGTTTCACAGAAGAACGCGGTGGTCACCCTGTCCATGGACACGAAAGTGAAGTCTTTGAGGGCGTGGTTTAAGAGGGCCCCGTCTTTGAAGGCGTCTCCAAAAAACGGGGTAGTCTCTCTTCACGCGGACACAAAAAAGAAGCCTATGGAGGCGTGGTTTAGGGAAGCCCCGCCTCTGGAGACTTCACAGCTAAACGCGGTAGTCGCCCTTCCCACGGACATGAAAGTGAATCCTTCGGAGGCGTGGTTTGAAATGGCCCCGCCTTTTGGGACGGAGAGGGTGTTGGCTTCCTCGGATGCTTCGTTGCTGAACGCGGAGGTCGCAGCGCCGCCCGACCTGAGGCTAACGCCCTCGGAGGCGTGGTTTCTGAGGTCCCCACCTTTTGGGGACGTCTTGCAAAAGTCACAGTGCGTAGATGAAGGCCAGCTAGCTGTTGTCGAGAACGCTGTCAACAGAGTCAGGGAGGAGCAGCTTAAGAAGAAAAGGAAGCTGAAATTCTTTTCTCTCAAGTTCTGTTAGCCTTTGTTTGACTCTAGATCTGTATATATGCAAGTGGTTATATGAGCTATAGTGTATAGTTATGCTGTGTAAATCGCGAATTAAAATGCTTTAATGGTGGAAGAAAATTGCTTATACTATCTCTCGTGATGTGACAATGGAGTACTGAAAACAAACTAGCGCTACCTGGGTCCCTATCACAAGGTTTTTCAATTTTCATTATTGCCTATGGCCATGGACCCTCTGTTCCATGTCTCACAGCTGATACCGAATAAGTCAAGTTAACGTAACTGTTACTTGAAGTAAACGAAATTCTATACATGGCAAAAATTGGGCGAATCTTGAACGTTTGTGCTACTTGGGGTGTTAAGTGTTAAGTCTTATATGTTTGTAATACTACTGAAATGAACGGCTACACGAAAACAAATCATTTGGTGTTTAATTTATTAAAAGGGAAATTTAATAAGTTTTCAGTGTTAGACAGCTGAAATTATTGTATATTGTGATTGCAGCCTTTAGTGATGTTACGATATAAATTAGTATTAGAATTCGTTATCTTTATTAACTTCTACCGATTTTGAATATACACAGGTGAGTTTTGAGTTCTTGTTTTGTTAAGAAGTTGTATATTGAACTGAATGAACTTGTTACAGCTTTTTAAATGTTCTTGTATGTAAATTAATGGTTCAAAGTGAAATTTTGAGGTTATATTATTGTGTACCTCACCTTTAGCTTGACTCAGAGATGGGCGTAATCAAACTACTTTTGTAATCAGATTAATAATCTGATTACATTTGTAATCATTACATTTGTAATCATTACATTTGTAATCTGATTACTTTTTGCAGTTTTTAATCTAACTACATTTGTAATCATTACATTTGTAATCTGATTACATTTTGAAATTTTCAATCTAACTACATCTGTAATCTGAATGAATGTAATCTGATTACATTTGAAGTTAGATTACATTTTGTAATCTAAATGTGAATGTAATCTGATTACTTTTGTAGTTTGATTACATTTGTAGTTTGATTACATTTTTAGTTTGATTACATTTTTAGTCTAAATACATTCGTAATCTTCAATCCAATTACTCTGGTACCTTTACCGGAAGTGGTCCACAACTTGCCGGAAGTGGTCCATGACTTACAGGAAGTGGTCTACAACTTACCGGAAATGGTCTACAACTTGCCGGAAGTGGTCCGTAACCAACGGAAGTGGTCCATAACTTACCGGAAGTGGTCCACAACTTGACGGAAGTGGTCCGTGACTTATCAAAAGTGGTCCACAACTTACCGGAAGTGGTACGTGACTTACCGGAAATGGTCTGTTACTTACCGGAAGTGGTCCATGACTTACCGGAAGTGGACCCCAACTTGCCGGAAGTAGTCTGTTACTTACCGGAAGTGGTCCGTAACCTACCGGAAGTTGTCCATGACTTACCGGAAGTGGTCCACAACTTGCCGGAAGTGGTCCGTAACCTACCAGAAGTGGTCCATTACTTTCCAGAAGTGGTCCACAACTTGCCGGAAGTGGTCCACAACTTGCCGGAAGTGGTCCATGACTTACCGGAAGTGGACCCCAACTTGCCGGAAGTAGCCTGTTACTTACCGGAAGTGGTCCATGATTTACCGGAAGTGGTCAACAACTTGCCGGAAGTGGTCTGTTACTTACCGGAAGTTGTCCGTAACCTACCAGAACTGGGGCAATGACTTACCGGAAGTGGTCCACAACTTGCCGGAAGTGATCTGTTACGAACCGGAAGTGGTCCGTAACCTACCAGAAGTGGTCCATGACTTACCGGAAGTGGTCCACAACTTGTCGGTAGTTTCGTAGCACTTCCGGGAAGTTGTGGACCACTTCCGGTCAGTTGTGTACCACTTTCGGTCAGTTGTAGACCACTTCCGATCTGTTTTGGACCACTTCTGGTAAGCCGTGGACAACTTCCGGGAAGATAAGAACTATGCCTATTAAGTTGCGTACCGTTTCCGGTAAGTTTCAGACCACTTCCGGTCAATTGTGAACCACTTCCGGTCAGATGTGAACCACTTCCGGTCAGTTGAGGACCCTTTTCGGTCAGTTGCGGGCCACTTCTGGTCAATTGGGAACCACTTCCGGTCAGTTGTTGACTACTTCCGGTAAGTTGTGGACCACTTCCGGTGAGCCGTGGACAACTTCCGGGAAGTCATGAACCACTTCTTTTAAGTTGCGGACCATTTCCGGTAAAATGTGGACCATATCCGGTCAGTTGTGGACCACTTCCGGTAAGTTTCGGACCACTTCCGATCAGTTTTGGACCACTTCCGGGGAGTCGCGGACAACTTTCGGGGAGTTACGAAACCACTTCTATTAAGTTGCGGACCGTTTCCGGTAAGTTGGGAACCATTTCCGGAAAGTTTCGGAGCACTTCCGGGAAGTTACGAACCTCTATTTTTAAGTTGCGGACCGTTTCCGGCAAGTTGTGGACTACTTCCGGGAAGTTTCGGAGCACTTCCGGTGAGTTGTTGACCACTTCCAGTCAGTTTTGGACCACTTCCGGTCTATTTTGGAGCACTTCCGGTCAATTTTGGACCATTTCCTGTCAGTTGTGGACCACTTCCTGTATGTGGCGGAACAACAATACACCCTATTCGCACCCTACCATTATCAATCAGAAAAAGTAATCAAGATATGTTATATTAGATTACAATTGTAATCTGTAATCAGATTAACGATTACAAAATGTAATCTGTAATCAGATTACATTTGAACAAAAGTAATCAGATTACAAATGTAATCGGATTACATTTGTGCAAAAGTAATCAGATTACAAATGTAATCAGATTACATTTGTGCAAAAGTAATCAGATTACAAATGTAATCAGATTACATTTGTGAAAAAGTAATCAGATTACAAATGTAATCAGATTACATTTGTAATCGTAATCGTTAATCATTAATCTGATTACATTTTGCCCATCTCTGGCTTGACTATTCTTAGTATTTAATCACGTGTTGTTTTGTTGTTGATGTTGCTGTCTTGTGCCACTTAAAATACCCAAGCTCCTATCACGTTTTAAGTTAACAAAAAGGTATTGCAGCAAAGTTTTAGCAAATAAATAAGCTGCAATTGTTTTTAATACTTGTTATAAGCTTGATCAGTTTTACAGCTAAAAATATGCATTTTTCAACCTAATTTTTTTCTGTCGTGAACTGAACTATGTAAACTAGGTGTAGAGACTGGAAGACCGAGTGCATTCTATTGAAGATTTCACAATCATTTTCACCCTGTAAAAATTATTTAATTTTAGTTATTGAACCATTGTTAAAGTAGAAAAAGTAAGTTTATATTTTGTCTGTAAGTGTAAATTTTTTGTGTTTTATTATTATTTATCCGGCGATGTATTTAAACTTTTTATTTACTGCAATAAAAATATCTTTGTTAAGGTGAAATTTTGTTTTTGAACTAACTTCCATATCAGTTAGAGTCTTGAAGCTTTAAAAATATTGCTCATCCATGGATGACAATTTAATATTAATTTTCATACTTTCCTAAATTTCCTTTTTTCTAAACACATACCTAAATATGTTTAAAGGGTTTCATATTTTGGAGCCTGGATCAGTCAAAAACGATCGAAGCTCTTCAAAATTACTCCAGAATGATTCTTGTTTCATTAACTTGAAGTATCAGCTTTTTTAGTAAAATTTTAAAAGGGTGAAATATATCTCCTATATTTAAAAGGGTTGTAGTGTAGGTGTACTTTGTAATGTGCATTTAACATCACGGGGCTAGAGACATTTTCTAAAATTACAAAATTGGTTGGGCTGCATGAAACTTTCAGAACTGGCAGATGTTTTGTGAAGTCATGGAATAAAATAAAATTAGAGATACATCAAACTGTTACTAAAAAATTTTAAATAACTTAAACATACCACAGTCTTTACAAGATATTATCGTTTTGTGGCAGTAAAATGTAGTAAGTCCAATCTATAGAAACTTTTCTAAGAATACAAAACATCTGCATTCCTTTTTTATGGATATTACCCACTTGAAAGGAAATATTTCAATATACACTAAAACAACCTGCTCTGCAAATATTTGAGTAAAATAAAACCAACAGCCATCTTGCAATCATAAAATTCACAAAGGAAGAGTGGTGAATTTATGGAATAGTTTGTTTCTCCTTATTCCATAGCTCCTTGTTATCGATGTATGAAATTAAATTTTAAAATTTTGGCTCAGTGCGGCAGAAAAGAAACTAACTGCAAAAGTCAAAGTCGTTAAGTTTGAGCTCTTTGAAGGTCTTTTCCTTCATGTTATCAGGTGAGTGGCACTTCGCATCGATGTTGACATTCCTGTTTTTCGAAAGAACCCACTTGACGCTGCAATCACACACGAAGTTGTTGCCTGAAAAAAACAACAACTTAACATTAGAAAGTTCTGCCACTCGGCAAAGCTAGTCTGGTTAGATTGTAAAGGTAAAGTGTATTTACAAATCGCACTCGGTAAGATGTTGGAGAGAGCTCTGATTGGTAGGAGCGTGCGTTTATGAGAGGGTCGGCATATAAAGAATGTGGTCAAAACAAAACCCAGTTAAAATAATATCTGCAACGGATATTTGTGCTTTCCCTGAATTTATTTTCTACATAGACCACTGTCTGATTGGTTAGCTAGAAGGATGACATTTCTTATTTAGGGATTGTGTGCAAACGCTCTGATTATTCATTAGTAATCTTACCGTGTAGGATTTGAAAATATGCCATAGCGAAGTGAGTTTCAGATCTTCGGTCTTTAACCCACGCAACAAGTAAAGGTCACAGAAGGAAGCGATGTTTCCTACTTCTAATCCTAAGCAGCGAAAATTCTTATGGTATTAGGTAAGTTTCAGCTTTTATACGAATGAAAAGGTTAGAGCAGGATTCTGTCTCACAAACTCTTTCAAGTAGTGGCATCAACCTTTGAGAAAATCGGGCCATAAAGTATTATCCTTATCTGCCTAAAATATTTTTTCAATTTTGTGAGACTATACAAGGAGGGTCAAGCAGAAACACGTCATATTCATTAAACTAGTTCACAATGGGTATGATTTTGAGACTCGCTATTGCTGATCCAAGAGACTGGTTTAAGATAACCTCTTATAGCAGACCCTAGTAGCACAGCTCATACTAAATATGCCAAGTTTACGTAACTGCATCTAGAAGTAAACGAAATTTGGCAGTATGTGACGAAAATTTGACGAATCTTGAACATTTGTGCTGCTTGGGGAGGTTCTCAAACTGTGGGTCTCCAGTCAGTTTTTGGTGGGTCGCGACAAGATTTTGAATTTGTCTGAATATGGAGAATATATTTGTTTTTAAATTTTTACGATCGTGTTGTTAACTTTTGAAAAATTATTTATTATTTATTTTCGAAATATCATCACAATTTCACGCAGAACTAAAGTAGGGACCTGGCCAGGTCAAGTGTTAGCATTGAAATGTAAAAAAAAATTGAGATGCAGTCGGATTTCATGCAAATTGTCTGGTGTCCGGTCCATTTTTGTAGGGTAGTGTGTTAAAAAAATGCATTTTTTGTAATCACCACTCTTTTTACCTAAAATAATATTAATTATATGTGCACTTGTGAATTGTTGGGTTGTCTGTTAAAAGTGTCCAATGAAGTAATTTTTAAATGCTATTCCATAATAGAAGAGCATTAGTGGGAAAAGTAGGGGAGACCGAGACTGTGGGACAGATTTCCATTAAAATCGTTTCCTCAATAGCTAGGAGATTGATTTAAATGCCACGTGGTGGCAAGTAATGTGTTTATCATAGTAACATCTGAGTCCGTTGTATTCCCACCATCTCAACTTGAAGTTTTTTTTGTAATCGAGTGATGTCGATTTTTAACAACTCGAAGTAACTTTTGAATTTTTTTGAAAAAATCAGATTTCACCCCTATTATTTATTAATTAAGGTGCGAGTGAGTTTTACCTATATTAACTAAGGTCTTCTGCTTCTATGCATACCATTTTCAAACAGATATCTTTATTCTGAAGCGTATGAGGGGTCTTTTAAACCATGACGACCAAAGGTGGGGCATCTTCCAACACTTGTTTCAACAGCAAAAAAATGCTTTTCACTTGGTATATTGTGTTTTCGCAATGCGTTTTCTTGATGTAAACTATCTTAAATAATTTATTTAGCAAATAATAGTATTTTATTATGTTCAATATTTTATTTTTAACGAAAAAACAGCTGAAAATCGGTTTAGATTATTTACATTAAAATACATATAATTTTTAAATTTAAGACTACTATATGATAATTAATCAATAACGATTTTTATGTATTTAGTAAATATAAGCATCGATTTAAATAAAACTTTTTATTATATACCACTCTGATGCATAGTAACTAGCAAAATTGAAAATAAATTAAAACGATAGAAAAAATATTTGTTAAATTCTGATCGAAAAATACTTGAATTAACAATATATATTCGTAATACAACTTAAAAGAACTTTAAAATGAAAAAATAAATGAAAAAACTCTTAGTTGTGTGAAAAAACACACATAAATAACGTAAAAACACCCAAATTTTCAAAAATTTTAGATTTTTTAAATCTGAACTAGTAAAATATCTTTATTATAATGTATATTTCAATAAAATAAAATTTAAATCAACTGAATCTTTAAGGTTTTGAAGTTAACCCACTGTTGAAACCTGCCCCACATGCTGTTGAAACGTGCTCCACGGTGGGTCAGGTTTCAACAAGAGAACCTTTTAAAAACTCCATTTTGGGCTACTTAATTATTCCTAGGAACTTAGGTAAAATTACACAATGTGAGGCTATAAGAATTTTTTAAATTTACATTTTTTTCTAAAATTAAAAATAAAATTTTGTTGTTTTATCAAATAAATTACTATTATTATTTTGATTCATCGTCCAATAATTTTGAAGTATGAAAAACATAATAGAGTATACAAAATTAATCTAAAAAAAATTACGCACCAACAAATGTCATAGTGAGTGCTCTTGCGTACAAATCTCCGAATACGGTTTCTGGGAACGTGGTGAAGCGGTTTTTGTCCAAATACACCACTTGCAATTTCGGCATGTTGCTGAAGATGTCATCGGGAAGACTGGAGATCCAATTATCACTGGAGAAATAAATACAAAACATTCAACATAATGAATGACGATAAAACGTTGTTTAACTTGAAATTCAAAGCTGGATTTGAGGAGGGCAATGTGATAAATTCAATGGCATTTATTAATGAAATTTATCACTTTGCCTACCTCCAATCAGAGCATTATTTGTTGAAGTGTTTGGTTTTACTAGTTCACTCTCCAATGTAATCGACAAAGAAAGGGGAAAGGAAAGATGTGTTTGTCGACATGCAGTGAAGATGCAGCAAGATGCAAAAAGTGAAGATGAAAGCAGTGAAGATGCAGAATATCGTTACTGATGTCATGGTAGCCAAAACTCATTGACTAAACCAGTTCCCAGAGAAAAGCACATTTGGTGCTCCAACCAACAATATGATGGGTGTGTTACAGCAGTTGAGTAGTTATGGACTGCAAAACCAGGGGGAGTGTTGAAGTGTTTGGTTTTACTAGTTCACTCTCCAATGTAACACAACTTACATCACGCGCTTGTGTAACGCGTGTTTATTTTATTTTAAAATCTGTTGTCTGAAAGAAGTTCTTGTAAAAGATGTCTGTCTAAATTCACGTCATTAAATCTAATTTTACTTCACGTTTAGCTTTCTCTGCGTTCAATATTTTATTATTATTAATAATGCCCAATTAATCACTTTGCCCGTAACATATACATGGGTTTTACGAAATAATCGTTTTTTAAAATTGACGTACTTCGTTTCACTCGAAATTCAGACACCGCGGTGGGAACTGTACTTTGTTAGTGACGTAGTAGGGCCAACTAACGATTCGGAGTTGCTTTGCTGTCTAGTATAATTGTTATTTTGTATCAAGGTCATAATGGAGACACCGAAATTGAATCGCTTATTTCTGAAACATGTCAAACGCCACTTTTCTTGTTTTGAGATAAACGAGAAAAAC
This sequence comes from Tetragnatha versicolor, assembly GCA_024610705.1. Lineage (NCBI taxonomy): Eukaryota > Metazoa > Arthropoda > Arachnida > Araneae > Tetragnathidae > Tetragnatha > Tetragnatha versicolor. Next base: position 37,838,508 of record JANDEH010000003.1, read on the forward strand.
TGTATAGAAACTCACTACATTTTTATGAAGATGTTTAGTAATTTTTTTCTTAAAGTAGACCTCATTTAGATAATTTACAGAAAAAACTAATTTTTTTAATGTTTTTATTCTTTTCATAAAAAATTATTGAAATATTTGCATTTGACAGGTTTCTCCAATAAACCGAGTAATTAGGCCTATTTTCATAGCTTATCTCTAATTTATTTAAAGATTTGGTAATAAAAGTGGGAATATTAGTTGAAAATAACATTTACTTATTAAATAACGTACCCATAAAATTATTATCGAATTCTTATTTTTTTTCTCTTTTTGTTAGTAGATATAACCTTTTTTATAAATGATTTCAACTCTAGATGTTAGCCAAATCAAAATGTTCATATAGACATCTAAGTCAATTAAATAGTTGTTTGGATGTAACTTTGTGGACAGTAAAACGATTTTGCTCTTTAAAAGCCTACAAAATCAGTTAACTAGTTCAATGTTATGATCTGGGGCAGGGGTTCTCAAACTTTTTATGTCACGGAGCCCTTTTCAAGAGACAAATTCTTCGCGGAGCCCTTTTCCAAAATAAATTTTTAAAGTATAAAATGCAAATTACATAAAACCCATTACTTCTAGAAATAAAAGCATCATAAATGCAGCAGTGTATATAGAAGTTTATTTCGGGAGGGGTCCAAAATTATTCCTCAGCCCGTCCCATGCAAATATAACAGTTTAACGTAGCTTTTTAAAACATTTTTAGGTATAATTTGCATCTAAGATAATTTATTTGTAAGAAAAATTGTGACGAATTAAGATCCTAGTAAAATAGAAGGATCTGGGGGTCCTTCCTCCCCAGAAGATTTTGTGAAATGTGATCCTTAAAAACAGTTTTTTAACTCGTTTTAGGTACATGATTGTCCAAATTTTGGACGTTCCTTTTTAGGTAGGATTTTAATTTTAACGAACTTATAAAAATGGACAATAATAAAGTTTCGAGTACAATAGGGGATATTGGGGGTCCTCCCCCAGAAGAATTTCGGAAATTTGACCCTAAAAATCATGGTTTTAACTTGTTTTGTTATACGTAGTCCGAATTTACGGGGGGAGGCAGGGCCCCCTCGCCCTCCTATATACACCCCGGGATATATGGAATATTTATTTAGCCAATTATATTTTATTATTGGATGCAGTGTAAATGTTTGTTTTAAATTTCTGAATATTAAAGCCTATCTATCACTTTTTAATCATTATGCCCGAGATGCATGAACAAAGGATTCATACAGAAATCATTACATCTGTAAATTTTGTTTTCTTAAAAGTTACTTCATCTTTTGAAATGGAGAGCTGTTTGGGGGGGCTGCTAGACCATACGTCAGAGGTACATATCGAAATTTATTTACACAGGAGCCCAAAATCATTCCTTATCCCCTCCATGCCTTAGGATCAATGTAGCTCTTTTTATACATTTTTTTAGCAGAATTTGCATCTTAAAGAACTTAATATAAGAAACATTTTGAGTAATTAAGTTCCAAATGCTATAAAGGGGGTTTGGAAATTTGACTCTACTAAAACAGGTTTTCACTTGGTTTTGGTACATCTACTCCGAATTTCGGACATATATTTTTAAGTAGGATTATGATTTTGCTGAAATTAATAAAAAAAGGTGCTGAGTAATAAATTTGCGAGGCGGGGGAGTGGAGTTCCTCAGTGTGCTACTATTCGGCGCGGGGCCGTTTGGGCGCGGCCGTTTCAGCGGCAGAAATAAAATGAAAGTAAATAGAACTCTTATAATTCTTCTAAAAAATAGAAGAAGAAAAATTTGGTGCCAAAACGGGCCGGGGCCCAAACGGCCAGTGCCGAATTCTCCCATCCCGGGTGTTCCTCCCCATAAAAATTTTGGAAATTGGACCTTAAAAACAGGGTTTTAACTTGTTTTGGTAAACCAAAAAAGACCTGAAAAAGACAAAAACCAGAAAAAAAACTATAATCAACAGAGCTTACTTCATTGGAGGCTCCACACCAAATCTACTTAAATTTAAGGGTGATTTTAGACTTTAAAAACTTGGGTAGGAAGGGGCAAAATAAAGTTTTTAACAAGAAACACCTAGCAGAAAGTTATTTATATAGCATTTCAGAGCAACGCAAATTAGAAATTATCAACGTATTTATTTCAAATTTCTTCGCGGAGCCCCTGGAAATTCTTAGCGGAGCCCTAAGGGCTCCGCGGAGCACAGTTTGAGAAACGCTGATCTGGGGTATAGATTTAATGTCCCTTTTAATAAAGTGATTCATAGATCCAAAATATCAATCAACTGGATGTAATAAAGGGCCACAAGCATGGAAATTTTAAATATACAGGGTGTATCTGAAATGGTGCAACAAACTTTCAGGGATGATAGTACTCATCAAGACGAATAAGAATTGGTATAGAAAGGGGGTCCCAGACCAAATCCCAGGGAGTTAAAAATGGAGCGACACCCCAAAAAATCATTGAAAAACTCAATTTGTAGAAGAACTACTATTGATAAAAACTTATTTATGGTCTCAAAAATTGTGGTTAAATATGATCTTTAAAATTACCTCAAAAGTCGTCACTTTAAAATTTGTTTTATTATGAAAAAAGTTAAAAACACAAAAAATGTGAAAACTCTGCCAAAACCTTATTTTGTATTTCGAAATAATTTCTTTTGATTTGATAATCTGAAAGATCATAGTTGAAAACCCTTAAGTCCAAAGTTTCACGTAAATACAATCAATATTAAACGCTTGAGATCCTTTTAAAGTTTGTTTTTTGGGAGCGCAAGCAGTTTTTTAGAGCTGTTTCCAGAACGGCTGTTAGCGCACGCAAAAAACAAACTTTAACAGGATCTCAAGCGTTCAATATTGATTGTATTTACGTGAAACTTTGGACTTAAGGGTTTTCAACTATAATCTTTCAGATAATCAAATCAAAAGAAAGGATTTCGAAATACAAAATAAGGTTTTGACAGAGTTTTCACATTTTTTTTGTGTTTTTTAACTTTTTTTCATAATAAAACAAATTTTAAAGTGAAGACTTTTGAGGTAATTTTAAAGATAATATTAAACCACAATTTTTGAGACCATAATTAAGTTTTTACCAAGAGTAGTTCTTCTGCAAATTGAATTTTTCAATGATTTTTTTGGGGTGTCGCTCCATTTTTAACTCCCTGGGATTTCGTCTGGGACCCCCCTTTCTATACCGATTTTTGTTCGTCTTGATGAGTACTATCATCCCTGAAAGTTTGTTGCACCATTTCAGATACACCCTGTATAGCTACCAAAACGTCATTAGTCTTGAGATTCATACAAAAACTTTTAAAAAATGATTTTTACTATGGCTTGATGGCTCTAACCTCTTAAGAATGACTTTTCCAATCTCATATAGTGCTTGCATGCGATTAAATAAATAAAAAACATAAGTCCCAAACAAGCTGCAGATGACACTGCATGAACACAATCGTGTAGAAACCAGTGAAGCGACGTCGTTTGACTTGTTTCTGCACTAGTTGAAATTTAACATGCTGGGAAACTATTTTAAAATCACGTAATTTTTATTATTCTTACATTAAAATGTGCGTTTACCCCTAAAGAATCCCAATCCCATGACACCAATAACTCCTTTTTGAAAAAAGTGGCGGTTGACACGTTTCAGATTTAAGCGATTCAATTACAAGGACACATTTCTTCATGGAGTATTATACTACATACTTGAATCCCAAGGACCAAATCACGTTCTTTTCTGGAAACATGGACCTCCTGAGGACCTTTATCTTTCCTCCAGCAACTTGAAGATGTCGGGCAGTGGTAAAACGACCGAAAACTCCGTCTTCGAGTTCAGACACATTGTTGTAAGCCAGCCTGAGTGAATACAGAGCGGGATTGATGTTTTCCGAGAACTGTTTTCCCAGCCTCTTGAAGTGGGATCCGTCGATCTCAAATTTCGTTAAATTCTTGAAGTTCTTGAACAGCTAAGGAAAAAATTGGGGTGAATTTTTGCTTGTCAGATCTTACGTCAGTTTGGGTAATTAAATAAGGAGTTCACAGGTTAAATAAATTGGTTTAAGTTTAAAGAGAAGAATCGTGCATTCTTTATAATTTATGATGCACTCGTAGTTTATAGAAATTCTCATAATTGGGGGCTAAGTGTATATGAAATACTAAAACACAGTAATTAAAATTATTCTTTAAAATAAATATTTTTTCATTTGTAATTTAGTAACTTTCTGGACCTGGATCACCTAATTTTTAATGTTAAAATGTTTAAAATTAGTCCCTTTAATATGAATAGCGTGTATTAAGGGTTTTTAATTTCATATTAAGATTCAAAAATTTACCCCGTTTTTAACCTTTTAGGTAATAGAAGAGCTTTGAGAAATATCTAGATTATACTGTATAAGGCGGTATACACTACAGCTTGAATACTATCAATGTACGATCCAAAGTTTTTGCGGGGCATATTGTTGGTAGGTGAGTATATCCTTTGAAAAAGGGAATGGAAGTTTTTCCCGTTGACGTCATTTGGGGGTCAAACAAATGGTTGGTGTGGCAATCATGGTAAAATGCGGGGGAAGCACAATTTTTCAGTGAAATTTCTAAACACTTTCTGAAAGAGAATCCCTGCATACCCCCAATTTTAAATAATAAATCACTAAAAGAGGTAAGGCTATAGATTTATCATTTGAAATTTTCATTGTAGTACCTTTACAATCTATATAACCTTTCTTGAATCCATTCCATATGGATTTATTCCAATAATATTCGAAATCTTTTCGCTATACCTCCTTTTTGTACATAAATCCATAGTGCACAATGGAGTGGATGCCTTAGCTTGTCCTCCAACATTCCTGCTGCTATGACTGTTGCACGAGCCAAGTCACGTGATGCTCAAAAGCTCTATTGTGATACAGATACAGAGGTGGGAGGGATGTACAGAAAAAGTGACATCATTTGTGGACAGCCCTTTTAGAGGAAAAATAAACTCCATACCTTCCAATCGATTCCTCCAATGATCTTGCTGTTGACGATCCTCAACTCGCTCAGCTCGTCGTTCTCCACAGGCACGTCATCGAACAGATTGTAAAGGGTGGAGCGCTCCACCGTAAAACTAGCGATCCTCCTCTCCCGTACAGCTGTGGCCGGGAAATACAGCAGGTGGGAATCCGAGAGGGTGAACTTGAAAATGCGGGTCTTGGAGTTGGGGTACAGCACCCTCTTCAGAGTGCTCATGTCCAACAAGCGTTTGCACGTGAAGGCAGTAGCGTTGGACTCTGTCTTGCAAGTGCACGGCTGTACGAAATAGTCGGGGGGACATATCTGTGCTTGCAAGGCCACTGGTAAGGCGAGAAAGCATAGGAATAACGGGTAGAACCACAGTGAGAGGGAGGTCATGATAGTTTCAGTTTCGAGTCCGGAATGAGTTGTTTGGATTTCGTGCTATCGCTGCGGGAATCGCTGAGGTGTTTTTGATGATGGAGATTTGCTTTTCTTGGTATAGTCGATCGGATTTCGGCTTCTTATCGCGAAGTCATCTGCTATCGAAGTGTTTTAATGTAACGTCAGTATCTTACACCAGTATATCAGCAGGAATCGCCCAGAATCAGACATAGAAGAAACAATTAACAACCCCATAAAATTACCCACAAATTGTGTATTGCCCCTAAGGATGCATCCAGAGATCGTTTCCCCGTTGATTGTCAAAACGGAAGATTTATGAGCAGGGGAACATCTTTTGTCCGCTAATTGACCTCAGCTAACCACACAAAAGGAAGGCGATATTATCAATGCTCCTAATCTCCCCCGAATACCCCAAAGGAGCCTGGCCGTTTTGTGTGGTTAGCTGAGGTCAATTAGCGGACAAAAGATGTTCCCCTGCTCACAAATCTTTCGTTTTGACAATCAACGGGAAAACGGTATCTAGATGCACCCTAAGAGCTATTTCGTCCCTTTAAGGCTCACGCCACACTACAAGCGTCTCGAAACGCCCAAATCGTAAATCAGATAGGGAGAAAGCATGGAGTTCAGCCTGAGACTCCCCCTATCTCGACAGGAATCTTGATTCCTGTCGAGATAGGGGACTAGGCTTTCCCATGCTTTTTTTAATGGTGATTAATGGGTCGGGCGGTCATAAGACGCTAGGTCTGACTTGACGCTAAGGAAGTTGAGATAAGAGAAAAAAAGGGAAAATCCTAGAACGGGTGGGGATAGACTTTTACAACCCTCAGTTTTATGGTCCTCTAGTGAAAAGAAAACACTCCTCAGGTCACTTGCGAACGATTACGAACAAAAAAAACCCCTCTCCTCGAACGGAGTAGGGTTGCACCCAACTATCGTCTTGAAGGGTGCATCTAAAGTTTTATTACCCTGACGATCGTCAACAGGGAAAAATTTATGATACCTCAGAGGAGGGGAACCTCTTTTGTTCTCCAATTGACCTCAGCTAACCACACAAAAGGAATGGGGATATTATCAATGCTCCTAATCTCCCCCGAATGCCCGAAGGAGCCTCGTCGTTGGTATCATGAATTGTTATGTTGCTATGGAAGATTTGCGATATGAAAATAGGGTGGGTTGCCCAGTGACTGAACACTCCCAGTAAATGAACAGTCAACCATATAACCTCAAATAATAAGCAACCTGATTGTTCTGGAGACTCCCAATAAAATTCCGTAGTTTCAGGAAGACCTCATAAATGTGGAACAATCGTTTATTCAAGTAAAATAATATATGCATTGTAGGTGTGAAAATTTTTTCAATTTGAACCCAGCTTCGAGCAAACTAAAAAGAGACCTGAAGGTTTAGAATTGACATCTTACAATAATATTTTTCCGCGTTTTAATTGTGCTGATTTACTCTTTATCTTACTCTTACTCTTTTTTTTTACTCAATTATTCAGAGGTTTTTCTTTGCTAAATAGTAATGTAGAATACTACAGTTTGGAAAAAGGGGGAGATAAGAAGGTGTTCTCTTACTGGATGTGTAAACTGAGATTTCCCAGTAAATGAACGGGTGTTCATTAGGGTGGTCGCAAGTAACATGGGGAATTTTTTTTCACCGGATCATCGATGGTAAAATGTGTCAATAGGCTAGAAAATAAGATTGACAAAGTTTCAGCTCAATCCGATAATATTAAGACCCGCCTCATTGAGTTCAAAGTTGAGAAAAACAGCGATTTTTAGCAAAAAAATCGTAGTTTTTCGGCTATAAAACTGAAACTATTCGTCTCAGAAGCATGATTCTTATGTCATTTGATAGTAAATTTTAGTGGCTTGAAGTTAGACCCTATCCACTTTCTTTAAACTCAAAGTGATAGGGAAGTATATCAACATTTTTTCAGGTGAAATCAAAGAACAACGCCTTGAAAGTTAGCTTTCGTGCAAAAACCAAAAAACGCCATATTATTCAACCAAATTTATTTTTAGATTTTTATGTTGGTATTTTTCATTTTGTACATTAAAAAGGCTTAAGTTAGAGGTATTTTAAAGACAATATGCAACAACAAATAAATTTAAAATAGTAAAAATAATGGGAAAAGGGGAACAGAAAGGGAAATAAAAATCAAAGAGTTCAAATGTATATATTACTAATTATTATATATACTTGAATTACTATTTTTAATATTTAAAACTACACATTAAGGTGTTATTGGTAAAGATATGGTAGCGTTTGATGAGTCCGGAAAAATGTGCCTATGTTCAATTACAGTATATAAGATAAACTGACGCTGTTTTTCCTTTTTTGTCAAAAAAGGAATTGAAGAGTCTTGGAATATGTATATTCACTTCTCTACTTTGTTCATTAACATTTTTAAACCATTTATGTTAACCTTTCCATCAATAAGGTTAAAATGTAGAAACTATTTGATGTTTTAGCAAAAAAATCGTTCTTTTTCATTCTTTAAAATTAAAACTATTTGTGCTTAAAACCTTGGGAAGTACAATTTCAAATTTGTTTCAAAATTATTCATCAAACTAAAGACAATATAGCTAGTTTCCATGACATTTATTTGAAAGTCGTTACTTAGAAACCAATTGTGAATTAAACTTGGATCCTGGTTTATCTTACTTTTTATTAAATCATTTTCTAATAATTAAAGATTAGTTATCTGAGTATAAAATTATTGTGCCATCGGCAAATGTAATAGCTTTACCCAAAAGCTTCAATCTGCAGAAATCATTTACGTATATATTAAATAATAGTGGTCCAAGACGTGAACCTTGAGGAACCCCTTTTTTGGTCAAACATACTGACTGAAAATATTGTTAAATTTTACTCTGTGTTTGCGCAGTAATAGAAAGGATTGAAACCAGTTTAGACAGTTACCCCGTATACCAGATGTATTTAATTATTTAATTTATTTAATAAAATCTCATGATTAACACTGTCGAAAGCTTTACTGATGTCCAATGAAATTGCTGCAGTTTTCAAACTGTTATTCAGATTGTTAGTTACATGAGATGAAAACTCAATTTGTGCATTTGTTGCACTAATCGAGCACCTACACCTTCACGAAAACCAAATTCATTAGCAGCAAAAAAGGAGCCTTAATTTAAGAACTTTCTCTTTTAGATACTACATCTTCTAACATTTTTGAAAAAACTGGTACTAAAGATATTGGGCGATAATTAGTATAAACCTCATGCTTCCCGGATTTTAAAATGGGTACAATAGTTGAGCATTTCAATGCTTCTATAATTCTTCCTTCCTCTATTGACTGATTTAAAATGGACTATAAGAAATCACTGTGATATTTACCAACCATTTTAAATATTTTGGAGTTAAGGTTGTCATAGCCACAAGTATTAGTACTTTTAAAATCTTATAGTAGTATATTTTGGGTTTCAGTTGGGAGGACACATCATCTATAAAAGCAATAGAATTTAATGAGTGTGAAAAAAAATTCCCGATGTTTGTCATTTGTTTTAGTAATATTGCAACCAACCTTTGAGAAAAAATCTTCATCGAGTTTACATAAGTTTCTGACAATTTAAATGAGGATGAATCATTTGAGTTGCATCCTATTATTTCGTTAACAATATTCCATTCTTTTGTTGAGTTACCAGCGCAATTATCAAATTCCCTTTTAAAATAATCAGATTTGGCTTCTTTTATTAGTTTACTTACCAAGCGATTAGTTTTTAAATAGTTATAAAGAGCCGTTTTATCATTTGGGTTTCTTTTTTATTTTATATAGTTTTTCCTTCAAATTAATTTCTCTAAGAATTTGTGGAGTAATCCACTTGTTTTTAAATTTTTGCTTATTATTTTTAATACTTCTAGTGTAGGAAGCAACAGCACTTTGCAAATTTGAAATTTATTTGTTATAATCCAAGTCTTCACAATCACATTCGAGGATTGTGCGACTCTTTCTAATATAGAACATATAATGACAACAAAATGGATATTATGAATTGTTAATAAATCTATATTATTTAAAGTTGCTTAAAATAGTGGTGAACACTTGTAAGGCATAAATTTAAGTTAGAAACTGGGCTAAATTACAAATGCATAAGAAAAGCATTCGTTTGATGTTAAATACGAAAAAAAGGGAAAGAAACACGCAAAAGAGAGGAATCAACTGAAAGCTAAAATCTCCATTTGATATGTGTATACTCATTCATTTATTTTTCTCATGAATACATTGTAACAAGGGATAGTTATACGATCATCATAATGTAATACATAAGTTTCAGTCAAAAATATGTGCTTCAGATTTTAAATAGGGAAAAAAATAGCAGTCTGGGGCAATGCAAAATCGATTATAATTTGCAGTAATCGAAGTCCTTTGCCTTGAGATCTTTGAGTTCTTTCCCTGCGACAGCTGGTGGGTTCGCACACATTCCTATGACGTAGAACTTCTCGTGCATGGCGAACCAGCGAATGCTGCAGTCGCATGTGAAGTTGTTACCTGCAACGAAATTTACTTCAAGTTAAAATACAGTCGACTCTCCGCTTAATGTAATCACTTATGTCCAAGAGTAGAATAATAACATTATCCGATTGATAGTAAGCGATTTCATACTAGAAAGTTTCGAGTGTTTGCTTTAAAATAACAACTATGTAGTCCTAATGAAGTACAGGGTGTCCATAAAATAACTAATAATAAATCCATCTAGCAAACAAACCATTCATTGGAATCGGATGAAATTTTGGTGCATGAGGTTTTGAAGGATGCTGACGAGAATGATGTGGGGTGGAGCAATTAAATATTTTCAGTTACGGCTAAAGTGAAAAATTTTTGAAAATTCCCAATCTACCCCCTTATTTTATTCACGCTAGTCTCTGATAAAAAGAAAAACAAATAGCAGTGAAAGGGTACCTCGATCCTAGAGAGACAAATGAAAATAGTTATGAAAATGAAATATTTACTTCTATAGAAGCTGGACTAGTGAATGGTTAAGAAAATATGACTAGTGAATCAGGAAATAACAATCCAAGTATTCTATACTAGGCAGCAACTTAAGTTGAACCTACTACGTCACTAACAAACAAAGTAGTTCCCATCGCGGTGTCTGAATTTCGAGTGAAACAAAGAACGTCAATTTTAAAATATAATTATTTCGTTAAACTCATGTTTAAATAGTGTCTTTTTATCACAATTCGCGTATCTAAATTCTTCCTATCAACCCAACAGGCTTTGTGTTTACTCACTTTCTCCTTACGCGAAGTGACGTACTGGGTCCAGGAAACTTTGCTGTGAAGTATAGCAAGTTTACTATCTTTTATTGTTATTTACTGATTCACTATAGGGTCATTCCATAGTGACTAACGTAACTTTAGACTACTTTTCAAAAGTCATTAAATGATATAATACTATAAAATTCCCTAAATCAAAAATATAAATTACAAGATATCATGTAATTCAAGTCAATTAACCTATTTCATACACCAAAACAATTTTTAAAGTTCATAATTTTAATAAATAAAATTTAAATTTAACTGTGACTAACGTAACTATTTTTTTACCTCCTAATACAAGTGTAAACATCAAATTTATATTGCTCTAAATTTAAACAGAGAAAAAATCTGTAATTACAGAATATATAAGTATTAACATCTAGTTTTAAGAAATTGCTATTTTTGTTTGATGAAATAAACTATAACCTGTATTTTAGGATGATTTTTTTAATAATGTAGTGTGACTAACGTAACAAATGGATTATAAATATGAAATCATCAACTCAGTTAGAAAAATGAATTTATTTTGAAACTGTCTTATATTTTTTGTATAAGGATACTATGTTACTTCTAATTTCACTATCGATGTGAAACATATTCTAATATTTAAAGTTCCACAGAGCTTAGAAATTCACTAAATTCTTGCTAAAAAAATTGGAAAAAACATGCATTTTGGAACATTTTTCTCATAGAACAAAAAATAATTTTTGACTGTTGCAGAACTATGTGTAACAATATTCCCTAACCTTTTTCAATTAAATGTAACCATATTTTAAAATATATAGGGTTAAAATGAGGTTTTTTCCTTGGAAAAGGGATTTCAACTCTGTGTCCCATTTTTCATGGAATTGCCCTATACTCAACAGCAACGTTTCCTCCCAGTATATCACTACGCTAGGGCTGTGGGGAGCCTAGTGGTTAAGGCATCGGCTTCGGGATCGGAGGGTCCCGGGTTCGATTCCCGACACCGCTAAAGACCCACCGAGTATATGCGGAGTACGTGCTCGTTAAATCTGTGGGTCCGAAAGTCCTGTGGTCCGTCATGGCGCAGTTTACCACGGGTCCAGGTGTCTGGAGACTATTTCCCTCCCCTTCAGATGCATGGCAAAATTGTGGAGGTGGCGATAGATAGTGGCAGTATCTATCATCTCATGAGGCAGAAGTCGGACTCCTGCCATTTATGGGCCTCACTTTCTCAGGAGCCGCACCCCCTTTGCCTTGAATCCTTGTGGAGCTTGGGTATTCCAAGTGGCACACGACAACAACAACAACATATCACTACGCTGAAGGAGAAAATGGGTAAACCACAAAGCCTGTTGGGTTGCTAGGAACGAGTTTCGGTACGCAAATCGTGATAAAAAGACATATTATACATAGGTTTAACGAAATAATCGTATTTTAAAATTGATTTTCTTCGTGTCACTCGAAATTCTGACACCGCGACATGGGCGTAGCCAGGGTTCAACTTAGGGGGGGGCAAGCAGGGCGACATTTTTTTGTTTGTTGATATCAATTTTAAAGACCCGTGAGAGAGACCTGTCATGTTTAAACAGGGGGTCTGGGGGTCCTCCAGAGAAAATTTTTGGAAATATGACCCTAAGAACATGGTTTTAAATAGTTATTTTTGGTACACCTAAACCCAAATTTGGACATACATTTTTAGGTAGAATTTTGATTTTAATGAACTTACTACAAAAATTTTTGAAAATTTGATCCTAAAATACTGGGTCTTTAACTTAACTAACAGTAAAGTAAAAGTTAAGTACTCGGGACTTGGGGGGCAGCTGCCCCTCCCTGCCCCCCCTTGGCTACGCCCATGCACCGCGATGAGAACTGCTTTGTTTGTTAGTGATGTCGTAGGGTCAACTAACATTGCTGTCTAGTATAGTCATTGGGCCAGATTTATTGGGTAGAGTATACATAAGAAATTCCTATGGAACAATGTGTACTACTACCCAAAGTTTTCAAGAAAATCGCTACAGAAAAAGGTATGACGTCACATACCATTACTTCAAAAAACATAAAAAGTGTTATTTTTGGATATATTTAAATGCTAAAAGGGTTAAAAATATCCATTGCAAATGCATGCTCGCACCATGGAATGAAATAATTTAGTTTTTATCAGAAATGACAGTTACTTTTCTCGAAAAATAATCTACTTCAGGCAACGAACATCTACCAGGAACGAATAACATTAAATCCTTAAAAATGGTTAGCGTTTAGTAAATGTTTTAACGAACAAACTTATTCAACTCTAAACTATCAATAAAAATGCTATTTTTTATGGCTGAATAAAAGTTAAGACTTTATTGCGCCCAACACCACTCTTAATGAAAACTAAAATTTAAAGCAACTTTAACTGAAAGTTGATATTAACTTACACTGATTACTTTAGCTGGTTCAATTCCGTTATCTGTCCCGTTAAAAATAGTCAAGATGTTTTGGCCGCCAACATGAGAAATATCGCCCGTTATTGAAATACCTGAATTTTTAATCCGGTTTGTTTACAATTTTTAACGACCGAAACAGCTTTGCGACATTTAGCGAGACAGATAAAACAGAATTGAGCCTTTTAGGTTCATCTAACTCTAACACATAAATATATCCAAAGAAAATTTGTAACAAAAATCCTTACTTAACATATTCAATTTGAATCCTTGCTGAAACATATTTCCAAATATTTTCTCGGAGAGAGACGTGAAGAGATTTTTCTCCAAATTTACGAAAGTGAGTTTGGGCATGCGGTCAAACATATCAGAGGGGAGAGACGAGATGCGATTTCCACTATAAAAGACATAATAAAAATATTGAAGTAAATCATTCTAACTGAAAATGGCAACAAAATATCACCATACAAATTTTTACGTAAATTTGAAATATTTGGTATGAGTTGTGCTTTTAGGATATGGATCTGGTTTAAATCGGAGTAAATGGTTTAAATCAGATATGGTCAAAAAGAGTCAAAAAATAACAACACAAAAGTCCCCAAAAGCCAGCGTTCGAAATGGGGGTGGTCTGCTGGTTCGAGACCACTGAAAAAAGCTCGTACGCCACTACTGGTCAACAAATCAGTGGTCCACCGGACCAGTGGTGAAAAATAGCACACTCCTCTAGTTCTAGCCGTGTTTTTAAAGAACAATATTATAAATTCGACTAACATTTAATTAAGAAAAGTGCTTAATAAAATGCTTCCAAACTTATTTCAATATTATTTGATGTTGATTATTTGTCATAAATTTTATATCAGTACTTATTTTATATAAATTTAACATTTTCACTTAGTAAACTTAATAAATATTGAATACATAATAATTTTTAAAATTAATTATTGGTATTCACTTTAAGTGCAATAGCTTCTTTAAAAATTTGAATTTTAATTAGGAGGACAAGTCATTTTTGTTGAGGACCAGTTGGTTAAAAACTCTTGGCAGGACCAGTTGCTTGTTTTAAAAATTCTTTTCAAACAAAATTTTACGGGGAAGACTCCCTACCCTGCATTCGCTTTTAGGGATCTGGAGAATTATGGAGTTGATTTAGTCTTTTCTAGCTGGAAAACGGAAATTTCTGAGTTTTCTAATATAAGTATACCCTGAAATTCAATTATTGTTCAAATGTAATTGTTGAATCTTAATCAAAACCAATAAAGCTATACAAATAGTAATCAAATTAGATAATAATCTAACTCGGTTTTTACATGAAAACGTAATTTTTTCTATTAAAATAAAATCCGACCCGATTTTTAAGCTACAGTCGAGTCCGCTTAATGTGATCGCAATTGTCCGAGTTGAAATTGATAACATTATCCGATTGATAACAATAAGCGATTTCATATAAAAAAATTAACAAACGTAGTAATTATATTGTTTGCTTTAAAATCAAAATTATGTAATCGTAGTTAATGTATTTAAATCATTTTTAACTATGTACTTGGTAACTTATGATTTTTAGTGTAAAATATAAGAGTAATCCAATAAATAAATTTAAAATATTATCTTACTTTGTAATAGAGTACATACCACACCTATGTGATTCCGCCTAACTCTATGGATTCCGCTCTATGGATTCGTTTTCTTTTGATATCCAGACAAGATCAACGCAAACTTTCAAAAATTTACATGAAAAAGGCCAAACATAAATCACTTAAATTAATCTGAATTCCACTAAACAAGGAAAAAATCAAAAAATCTCTTATCAGAAACATCTGCGAGGCGCCAATGGTGATAACCTATCACAAGCATTGCTTCGACCCCCCCCCCCTTTAAACAGTTTTCTATGATGGTTTTCTTTCTATGAATGCAGAGAACATGGAATATTTTCTTTTTCTTACAATCAAACCAAAGAAGTATAACGGTGCAGCTGTAAACTAATACTGAGTTTCAGAAAAAAAGCAATTGACCTTCAAAACGGAACTTGAAAACGGACGTTTTTAAGGGGATATATACAAATTTTGATAACATTAAGCGGCGTGTTGATACTAAGTTGATCACATTAAACGATGCATTTTACATTGGATTAAATAGGAATGATCGGGACCTGTTGATTTCGATAACATTATCCGATTGATAACATTAACCGTGATCACATTAAGCGGATTCGACTGTATTAAAAAGAATACGATCTCCAGATTTTTAACCTCTTAACAGTGTCGCCCGAGCTCAGCTCGTGCAACTACTACGTGCAGAATTTGTGATGCCCGAGCTGAGCTCGGGCGGGAGAATAATTAACGTTTCCGTTTTGTGAAGCCCAAACTGAGTTCGTTTCGATGATGACAGTGATTTATCGTCGTTTAGAGATTGTGAGACATCATGTTCGGATAACCTTCTTCCTAATTTAATAAGATGTGTGCGTAATCCAATACTTTTTATGTGTATGTTAAAATAATTAATACACTTGTAAATTACATTTAAATTTTGATTTTTTTTATCAAAAACTGTTTTCTAACACTTGTAATAATATAAAGAACAAAATTAAACAGTCAAAAAAATTTCCATTTTTGTTCAATTTTTCTGAAATAAATGTCACTGTTAACTGAAATTCTAATTACCGATATCTCCTCTGATCATGATATATCCTATATTTTATTTTATAACTTCGGGAAGGGGAGTTCACCCCTAACCGTTGTTAAATTCTAGATTTAAGATTACTTGAGATACATAACATTTTAAAATTCTGAAGTTTTACCTGAAATCCATGAACTTTATACTGGTGACTTGAGCAAACATGGATCGCTTGAGGACTGAAGTCTTTCCTCCGGTCACTCCCACCCATCTCAGCTTGGTCAACCGGTCAAAGGCGCGGTCCTTTACTATAGAACGACGCGTCCTTGCCAGATACACGTGTTCGATATCGGGTCGGATGTTCTCCCGGAATTCCGATCCCACTTTCCGGATTTCGACCCCTTGGAATTCCAGAATCGTTAAGTTCTTGAAGTTTTTGAACATCTGCAAGAAGGATTACAGTTTAGGTAATTTTATTCGGGAACCCGTGTGGAAGAAAAAACATAGTGGACTTTCTTAAGATGCAAATTTACTTACTGAATCTTAAGTGAATCTGATTAAAAAAATCTTGTACCTAAAAAAATCTTGGTACTTACGTATTATCCCGTGTCGTCGACCACTGAACCACTGAAACTAAGGAGCACTAGCACTACCGAATCTCATAGACTGTGGCTGCTGAATCTTAGGCTGAGCGCGCACTAGAGACATTTGTCACGGCGACAGAGACAAAATTATCACCCTGGCTCTTGGCGACGAGACTCTTGGACGATTGCCAAAAATCTGCCATAGAAATGCATTGCTCTCGAGTGACCTATAGTTTATAGTCGCCGCGACAGAAGTCTCTAGTGCTTAGCCTTATGGTCGCTGATCGGTTGATGGGATAATGCATAAAAACCAAAATCTTTTAAATAAATGATTGACTTTTATTTTAATGTTATAAAATGGATCGTTTTATCTTATCTAATCTAGATACAAGACAAGAGTATTTACAGCAGAACGTTAAAAAATACCAGTATTACATAATGAGGAAGTTGCATGATTTTTTAAAAAATTTTTTAATGGATTCTTCTTGCAAAAATAAGCAACTACCCAAAATTTGAGGCCGATCGAGAAATTTTTTGATTGCCAAAAAAATTAACAAAAATCCACTTTTTAAAAGCGCGCGAAAACGCGAAGAGTTTGGGATCATCGTATGTTGACGTCATCATACGATAAACATTGTTGGAAAGCAATGGAGCTGATGGTATGATTGTTGACATCATCTTTAAACAATAAGCGTTCTCGACTTTTAAATTAAAATATTTAATTACCTGTACATTTTTTTGGCTAGATATTTCATTTCACCATACAAAAAACCATACGGAACACTTGTTTGTTTTTGAAAATCTGACACATGTAACTTCCTTATTATGTAAAAAAGTATCACATGATATTCCTCATTCACATTTTAGCCAATCAGGTAGATTTAGTATTTCTTACGTTCGGTTCAGAAACAATTTATTATTTTGAAAAAGGAAACAGCTTTTTACTATACGGAGGTGAAACTATGTGTAAACTTAATATGTCTTTATCTGACTAAGTTTGTAATAGTTTTTCCCCTGGTTTTTCCATAATATTTAAAGAATTCACAAAAAATCTTGCCTGATAATTTAAGCGTTTTTAGGTCGCACGTATCTTTACTCTGAGAAAGGGTAACTTGTTAATATTTGTGTGTCTGGCTGTAAATGACTTTGGTCTCGTCAGTGTATTTGCGCTCTACCATTACAAAAACTTCGATTAAACAGGAGTTCGAAACCGGCGGTCCATGAGAGTATTCAAAAAGGTCTATTAAGGAAGGGGCAGGAAGGGGTCTCTAAAGCACAAGAAAAATTTACTGGTAAAAAAAATTTGTGTGAATTGAACGAGAAAAAAAATTAACTATATCCTTGCCGATGACTTAGGGAACGTACCCATACTACGTGACCCGTTCAGGGGAGGGAGGGAGTCTTCAAAATACCACGCTCGGTCACAGGGGGAAGGGGGGGCTTAGGGTTTTCTCACGTAGTCAATTTCCTCTAGTCAATATGACAAAATTAAGCCAAATTAATTATTGAAATTTGACAAATTAAGCCAAATTAATTATTGAAATTCGACAAATTAAGCCAAATTAATTATTAAAATTAGACAAATTAAGCCAAATTATATTTTTAAACTTTCTGTTTACAAAAAATGATTGAAAACCGTATTTATGAATTACTACGTGAAAACTAGAGGGGGAGGGGGGGTCTTGGCTTATACTACGGATGGTCACCAAGGGGGGGAGGGGGTCAAAAATGGTAAAAAATGGGTCACGTAGTATGGGTACGTTCCCTTATTTCAACTGTTTAATTTGGGACGGATAGTAATCACCACTAAATTATTTATATTATTTGCCGTAATAAAAATCTTAGGCAAACTTTCGGATTCTGCAAAAATACAAAATTATGAAAATGAGCTTAGAAAATTTAATTATTCAATACAAAGAAAAATTACATTTTTCCAAAAATAGTTTTAGTTTAGAATATTATATGAATTTTCCTTCTTAATTCAGGTAAATGAACTTTCATTTTGCGATTATGAGGAGGTGAAGTTATAATATCCAATTTACCGGGGGTCCGCAAAAGTTCTTTTGTGCTTAGTTATCCGCGTACAACTTCTGCAAGTTGCGAACCACTGGATTAAAAAGTATCCTATTTCCGCCTCAGGACTCCCCGTTTACCTACAGGGTAAGCCTTAAGGTAAGGGGAAGGGTAACCTACAGGGTAAGCCTTAAGCCACACCCAAGACACTTTAATTTAAGTTTTTTCTTTACTTCTTCATGTCTTGCCCATCGCCGTGTCACCCCGTCTTACCTTGAAATGCACTCCCTTCATTACTTTAGAGTCGAATACTTTGAAATCGCTCAGCCTTTCGTTCCTGACGGGAGTGTGGTCGAACAACGATATGAAAGAGCAGTTCTCGATCCTGATCCCCGACACTCTCTTGTCGCGAATGGCCGCAGACGGTAGGTAAGGCACGTGCGACTCCTTCAGAGCGAACCGGACGATCGGAAAGTCATGAGTCCTGCGAATAGGGCCCGATTCAACTAACACATAGTACAGAGTGCTTCAGATAAGTGTTTAATAACTTTAAGGTGGGGTATGGCACGCTTAGATGACCCAGAATCACCGAGGAATCCATATCGGAAAATTTTTTCTGGTGTTCCATAAACCAGTATCAAAGTATACTGGATCCAGTATAAATGATACTGGAACCACTACCTACTGGATCCAGTATAATTTGATACTGGTTTATGGAACACCAGAAAAAATTTTCCGATAGGGATGGAGGGGGGGTTGGAAATTCACCCTAAATGACCTAGGGGTGTCTATAAGCCGGTATGGAAGGTTTGTTTGATCCACAGTGGAAATTGACATGCAATCTTTTATGATTGGATTAAAACCAGCAAAATCCTTCGATTCCGGTATTTCCAATCAAAGAAACCAAAGTCTGCCCGGGCCTTGTGGCCCATCAGGTGGTGCCCACCTCCGTTTCTGTAGCCTTTGGGCCTGGTGTGCTAATTACTAGCGTGTGTCCCGGCCAAGTGGCTAGCCCGACGCTGGACCCCCAGTTGATTCCCCAAGTGAGCTTAGTCCTCATTTATCGACCCCGGAAGGATGAAGGGCTGAGTTGACCCATGACCAGCTATCCAAGAAAAAGCCGCAAGGCATCGAACCTGGGTCGGTAATGCTCGTAGCCAGACACGCTGACCACTACACTACCGTGGCCACAAGATTCTGATGGTATTTATTAATATAAAACCAATTTAGGAGTTGAAATTTTAGCTCTTTAATTGGTTTAATGAAATAAATACCTTTATCGATGGTTTTAATTCGATCTTAAAAAGTTACGTGTCAATTTACACAGGGAATTTTACAATTTTCCAAGCCCGCTTATAAAAACCCTTAGTTCTTTAGAGGTGCATTTACGACCCCCCCCCTTTTCTATGTGATTCTGACTATCAGAAGTCATGTTTACATACTTACATACTCATTACTTGCATACTTATTACTCATATTAACATCGTCACACTGACGAAGAGGATCCAGGCATCCTCGAAACATGTCTGTTTTATATTTTTTAAATATTTTAAATTAATGTGCAAAATAAACTTTGTCTATATTGCATTATCTACTTATTTGCACAGCTTGCTCTCATTAAGTTAACTTTATGAGTTCACTTGAGTTTTTGAACGGCCAGTTAACCACACGGGAAAAACTGCAAAAATTTTTGAACGCATAGTTGGAGAACTGAGTGCAGCGCGTTGAACGAGTGCGAGTTTATTAACTTAGCTGAACAGGATCAATCGAAAGAAAACCATACCAGTTTAACGATACGTTGGTGAGGAAGTGATACCTCGTATCTGACAATTTTAGCGAGATTTGATTTACCATAGAGAGTTACTTCCGACAGTTACATTCCGAAAGTTACTTAAACTTGCAGTTTAAATCGAAGATTTATTTCAAAATTCAAACAAGTCGGTCTCTGCAAAAAGGAAATTTAATTTTAAACTCTTAAATGGGTTTCTCGTTCATCCAGTCATCCAGTCAAATGTTTTTGGATGATTGGATGCACATACATACATACAAATGCTCACAAATTTGACAAAACTTTCCGGTTTATCGAATAGCCTCGACGGTATATAGAATATACAGAACTGTTATTGTTGCTTTCCGTACGTGTCAGTTGAATTCGGAAGCCCTACCTGCGAAACAAGGCTCTCAGCGCATGTAAATCGTGCAGCCTAGAACAGGTCGTTGTCCCTTCCTCGCACGTGCAAGGAGAGATGTCTTGCTTTCTTGGACAGAGGTCATCGCTGGCCGCAATGGTCAACAGCAAAGCGAAGAACAACAAAAAACATCTTGGCCCCATGGCTAGCTATCGCGATTTGCCTCAATCCTATTACGAGGATTTTGAGTTAGAGTTCGGAGTTCAAAAGTAAGCTTGTTATCTTGTCTGATATTCCTTTTTCCTGAAATGTGATATTTGATGTCTAGACTGGTTTTAATGTGTGTGTTTGCCTCAGCAGTTTAAGAATCTTTGTTTTGATCGTTTTATAGGTTTTGTTAATTCGATATAAGCCAAAAAGGAAGTTCTTGTGATATAGGCTTACCATATTTTCTCGCGGCCAACCCAGGACATATTTTTGAAATTTCCTTATAAGTGCCATATCAAATTACCAAAGATTAAAAACTAAGAAAAACTATTCAAACTAATAAACATTAAACAAAATATCAAATTTTATTTTTTCATTTAACATTACTTTTTCAAAAATATTGTTTGATTGACCGAATTTTTATCTCAAAATTCACTGAAAGTAAGTGTTCTGAAGTAATACAAACGTTAGAAAACGTAAAAAACGCAATATTAAGTAGTTTAGTCTTAATTTATCATAAAAATGTCTGGCAAATCTTAAATGTATGAAATCCCGGACATTTTAGCGTCCCAGGACATTTCCCCGGACATCTCCAAAAACCCCGGACTGTCCGGGGTGATCCCGGACGTATGATAAGCCTAGTGATAAATTACTTGTACAGTAGAGTTTGTGGTATCAATTGTGGTTAATAAATTCGTACTAACCCGATATAGGATCTAGTATTCGTTTTACAACTAAGGTTTGAAGCCCTTTTATTTCATTCATTTAAAAAATAATAAATACTTTAATAGAAAGAATAAGACTTTTTTTTCATTATTTACTAATTTGGTTTATTGTTACCAACGTTGTTGTTTTATAAGCTGTTTTTTCTCGGGAAATCCTAATGTTTTTGTTCTATCTCTCCTTACAAATGCTTGCACAACCAAAAGATTTTGTATTGGATAGGACAATTTTGGAAAAAAATGCAGTTTGCGATAAGTTGGGTGCAAATCTCGTTAATTAAAGTAATTATAAACATCAGGTATAAGTGTATTTTTTGTGAAATCAAATATTTTTGCGATTTTCCCAAGGGTCACTGAACTTTTATATGAACCTCCCTTTTATGTAATAATTTATTTAGTGGTGAGTAAACTACCTACCGTTGAATTGATCGGAAAACTATAGTCCAACGGCCACGAGAAAAACTTTGGCCGAAAAACAAAACTAAGGAAAGAAGTTGAAGTCTGAATGATCGGAACAGCGAGGCCAGTGATAGCCCTCAACTTTCCAACTGCCTGACCCTTACTGATGCTGATGCAATGGCCATCTGTAGACAACTTCATGCTTCTTCTCAGAAGCACTCCATCCCTGCCCTAAAGTATAACCGTGCTATATCAACAACTATAGCCAGACCTAAACACTTCAAGGAACTGAAAATATCTCCTGATGGCCATCGAAGCTACAGGAATTGTCTTCACTGCACAGGCACGGAACTAACACCCAGCCATATCTTTGATTGCCCAGCCATTTTGGCGAGGATCCATCTTGATCAGCCGCATCAACTGCTGTATTCCGCGGAAGTTATTGATGTGGCCAGAGCTGTCTTGGACACTTATGGACCCATTTGATCAAATTGCACTGCTTGCTGGACAAGACAACAACAACAACAACAACATAGGAACAGCGATTTGGCACAAAATTTTTTTAGCTTTTATGAATTACCATCACCTCTAAAATTCAGTGGAATAGCCCGTTTCTATTAAAACCATCTCAATATTGTATGACATCATAAGTTTTTCTCGTGGGGGTACAACTACAATTTTTTCACTTATTGGTGCAGTTTATGCCTACCTCCCACTTGAATCTCCTCAGGATGGTCGTGTTGACGACTCTGAAGTCCACGAGCTTCTCATTCGGTTGTGGCAAGCGATTGAAAAGTTCACCCAAAGTTGAATTCTCCACCCTCAGCTCCCTGATTTTCTTCTTCTTCAGGGCATCGGAGGGGAAGTATAGCAGGGCACTATGGGTCAGTTCCATGCGGTAGATGGGGTAATCGAATGATCGCTTGATCACATCGTTCAAATGAACCAGGTTCTCTATAAGACGGATATGTATTAAAAAACCCACATATCCATGCAAATGTTTATAGCAATTTGAAGTCAACATAGTATTTCAACAACACAGGGTGTCTCAAAAGGGTAGTGCCAAACTTAACATACAGGTCTGTCATGTCATGACAAACACGATTTTCTTAGGAATTCATGTCCGCAACATAAACTGTGTCTGCTGGAGGACAATGTTCGCCAGCGAAAGGGCAACGTTTCAATTTTTTATTGGAAAACTTCAATTATTAATTCGGAGAGAGCAGCCCTAAAAACCCCTGTTAGCCAAATTTCAATAAATTCTGACGGTAATTAGCAGAGAAAATTACCCCCTTCTTCACTTTAAATTTTAATTCAATATTGGTAAAATTATAGGAGATCCCACACCGTTGGCGACAAACCGAAAAAAAGCGCCCAGCCAGAATGAGATGGCGCCAAGCGAAAATCAGTGAGTGTATCAAACTAGGGCAGGGGTCGGCAACCTGCGGCTATCAAGCCGCATGCGGCTCTTTCGATGTAAAGTTGCGGCTCTTCAGTTCCATGCGAAAAAATTAATAATTTATTATCAAACCCTTAAAAAATCAGTAATATATTTTAAGTACCTAATCAAATCAATGATACTCACGAGGAGCGGTGTAACCCAAAGTTCTCAAGATGAGTCAAAACTCGGGGGAGAACTTCCAAACACTCCTCAAAATTTTGGAATACATGCCCATGAAAATTCTGTGATCTATAAGGAGTGATCCTCATTTGGTCATAATAGAAGTTCTAAAAAACGAATTAAAAAACTTCTTTTAGGAGAAAATTTCCAAAATTTTTCTGAAGTGGGATCCTTATCCCGTTACTAAAGTTTGCTGTTTATTTTAACTGTACTATTTTTCCTTGAAAATTCTGCCACTTTAAAATGAGAGGTGCTCTATGGGTGCAATCCAAAAAGGCCTAAAAATGAGCTACAAAGCTATTTTAAAGAAGAAATTTCCAAAAATTTTTCTGGGGGAGGACTCCCAGATCCTTCAATTTTTCTAGGAATTTACTTTATTTACAAAATTTTGAACTTAATTCACTAAAATTAAATTACAATGTGTATGTAAGTCATCTAAAACTTGATGTAAAAAGTACTTGAACCCAAAAGGAGGTACCTCAGAAAAAATGTGTAAAAAATGCTCCACAACCAAAATCAAATATAATAAGCATATACTATAACATTGAAACAAAACAATTTAGTGGCTCTTTAAAAACTGGGAAATTTTTTATATTGCAAATTTTGGCTCTTCCTTTTCAAAAGGTTGCCGACCCCTGAACTAGGGGGTACCAAGATGGAGTAATTATCGCCAACGCGCCAAGGGTGTGGGCTCTGCTAGAAATAGGATCTAACCTTCAGTATTTTGATGAAATTAGGAAGCGTTTTTCTCAGCTAATTACAGGATATATTAATGAAATTTGGTTTACAGGGGTTTTGGGAGGTACTCTCCCCGAATATGTAATAAAAATTGAAATTTTCAGTAGAATAAAAAAGTTAAACGTTGCCCCTTCGCCGGCTAAAATTGTCATCTAACCCTAACGGACACAGAAAGTTTACATTTGCGAACATGGGTTCCTATGAAAATCTTGTTTGTCATGACACATGACAGACTTACATGTTAAGCTTGGTATTAACATTTTTGAGACACTCTGCACAGTTCGATACCATGATCGGTACCAGGCAATTAAATTTAATTTTCTAATGGTAACTGAAACACTACCAATTTTTAATTCAGTGACGTAAAGGACAGAAGTTTAATTCGGGAGGGGCCACAATATTCTCAAAAAAAATTTTTTGTCACAAACAGGTCAAAAATTATATTTTTGCACAGAAGGGGAGAAACCAAACTTATTCCATATCCCCTTCCATTGCATATTTAATAAGTTCAATGTAGCTTTTAAAAACATTTTTGATAGAATTTACATCTTGATGAAATTAATATGCAATTAAAAGTTACAAAAAGGGGGTCTGGGGGTTCTTCCTCAAGAAATGTTCGGAAATTCGACCCAAAAAACAGAGTAAAACACCCAAAAATAGTGACATAGTTAACGAAAAGCCCCCACTAAATCTGCTAATAGGTGTCAATTTGTAACATTAATAGAAAAAGGAATGAAGCTCTCAAAAATAATGACATAATATGGGAAAAGCCCCTCATACTAAGTCTTACCTATGTGAGAACAGGTGAGGTTTGCTTCATGGAAAACACATGATGGGGATTGTCGTTGCAGAAATACGGTCCCATTGCAGACGACCGCTAGACATATAAGGATCAGGTATAGCCACATGATTGTGCCTAGCGGTTCTTCTGATGTTCCTCTGATATCGACTGTCTTGTGTCTGTTGACTGCTGAAATCACGATTTGATTTTCATATAATCGATTCTTGATTTTCTAATTTCGATTCCGTTTAGATATCGATTCTATGGTAAACTAAATTCATATTATCAGTATGAAAAAAGTAAATGGTTTTTTTAAATTGTGAATTTTAGTTTTCAGAAAAACGGGTATTTCAAACCAATTCTAGTTTTGTGGGAGGGGAAAAATTATTTTCACTTATGCGGGTTCTGGGAGTTCTAATGTAATAGCTACTTTATTCATGTAAAAAACCCAATTCGATAACCGGTCGGTCCAGTTACATTTCTAATGAAATTATCATGAATGTATAATTAGGTCATAATATACGCTTTTAAAAATGCTTCTCCCATCTGAATTTCCTTTTCGTCACAATTTAATTAATTTAATTACGTCACAGTTAGAAAACTTCTTTTTATATTGAAATAATGACACATCTCTTTACATTTTAGTGTAATATTAATAAATACTATAATCTTCAATTAATCAATTAAAATTTCCCCATGCCTAGTAGGCTGTCAGGACAGGTGTAGCTTATCTCTGTTTCATTGGCCTATGGGCCTGGGATTCGTATAGGAGAAACTCATAAAAAACAGGTGTCCCACCATTTTGAAAAACTTTGCTTTGACAAATCTAGTTTTACTTTTTATTACCAATATTTTTTAAAAATTTGTTTAGTTGGAACAACAGATCTGATCGGCTCTAAATAGCACCAACATTGGTACCCCTATAAAAACTTTTGACAAAGTTAACTTATTCAGTAGGTGAGACCATTTTTCATAAGAGCTTCTACTGTACTTAGCTTGTATCTAGTTCGTGTAATATGTTTTTTGAACATTTTTCTTAAAATAATATGATCAAAGATATTTCTTTCTCTAGTCTTAATTAGTTTGTGAACTCCTCCTCATCAAAACATTTATCGGTGCTATTACACAACAGGGTGCCACAATTCTTGGCAACGTTTTTGGCACCACTTTTGGCGTCATAATTCAATACATGGTATATCTGCTGGGTAACTAGAAAATTAATTATCGCCCTAGTTGGCGAAGCTAAAAAAACAAGTGGTTACCCGGTTGTAGTATGAAACCCTTTTATAATATTAATATAAAAATATCTGAAATGTCCAGCGTTCCACGGATGGTCAAATTTTATTTTATAAAAGTTTCTTTTAATACCATTCTTAAAAACCTTCCTAGTACCAAGTATGTATCAAATAATTTCAATAAAAATTAATTCGAGAAAAATAATAATTAAAGAAATGATATCCTCGTTTATATTCCTGGGTTTATTTTTAACAGGATTTTAAATTATTCCCCCTGTCTATTTGTGAAATTTTCCCGGCAGATAAATAAAAATAACTGCAGTTAAAATTTTTTTATTAATAACAAATACAATAAAAAATATTGCTCACCCAGAGGCCTCAGCCCTACAGTAAAAAAAATCCCCATATAAAAAGGTAATAAGATTAGAAATTACAAAGATTTCAAAAAGATTAATAATGAAAAAATACAGAGATTTACCAAAGGGATCGAATTTCTCTTTGGTAACAAATATGTTTATTCCGAACGCATATAAATTACCTGTGCTTTATTACATACCACTGAGTTTGGAAGACGCGTTTATTTTCCATTCTTAGTTATATTATTATGCCTATATATTATTATGCCTATATATACTAGTACAGTTCAAGTAATCTGACTGGTGTTTTATAAAAAATTCGTACAAAGAAAAAACTTACTTTCATACAAAAGATTTAAATAATTTAATAAATAAATAACAATTAAAAACACATAAAGGCATGAAAATATACCTAAGATGAAAAAAAATCCCTCTTGAACTACGTCTTCCAAACTCAATAGCATCTAAAAGTGTACTGGTATAATTTATAAGCATTCCGAACATGGCAACACGAATATGGTGAAGCTCATTGCTGTCATCTTTTTCATATAATAATCATATGGATGAGGTCTTCCAAAACTTAGTTTCAATATCTCCTCTACTGGAGATCCTTTGGCTCCTCAGTGGTCGAACGGCAGGGCGTTGCTGCAGCTACGAAAGTCTTCCTTGGAGAGATCGGTGAGTGATTTTGACTTGAGGGCAGGAGGGGCATCGCATGTGCCGTATAAGAAACCGTATTCTCGGTCAGTAACCCAGGACATCTTGCAGTCACACACTATTGGATTATCTAAAAAGACGAAATTGTGTGGATATTAGATTGTGGTTTTGTTTTAACCCTGTAGCGGATACTAGTGAATAAAGTGAACTAATAAACCCCCCCACAACCCTTTATCAACTGACGATACTTTCAAGTCCCACCAACTTTAAAATTATATACAATTCGTCCGAATATACTGACGATACTTTGCGGGAACACTTTTTTAGTGTTAGTCTTCCAGAATAAAAGGAAGCATGGGTTCTTTGATGATTATTTTAGCGGGAAATATTTAAAACTGAAATTGTGCTTAATTGTACACTTTGATCGGATTCCCATGATTCCCATGATTGTTCCCTCAAAAGTAGTTAAAGTCAAAAGGAAAGTGTATTATTTTTAAATTTAAAACTTGCTATAATAGTGGGATTTCTAACTTCACGAAAATGGGTTTCGCGTGCTTTTTCGTGATTATGCTTAGTGAAAATAGCCATTTTGTTCCTTAGAATCTGTAGTTTACGAATCGCGATGGTGGACACTTCGGGTCTGCGCCAGGGGATGGTGAGAGGCGCAGAAGTGGAACATCGACGAGTTTCAATTTTGTGTTGTTTGGAGTCAAAATGGTTCCTGTTACTTTTTTAATTTGCTCAAATACTCCATAATACGAGAGAGGCGAGGGAGGACTAACGGGAAATAGAGTTTGGAAAGAATCAGTTTACTCCAGTAGAAGGGGTGGAAGGATAAAGTGGAACGTAAAAATTTGTAAGCCTATTTTCTCTGAGGCGCAGGCTTATAGTCGTCCATTAACGTAATGAAAGGTGCCATTCTTTTCCTTATTTTCAGGCGAGAAAGAATTGCGATAGTAAAAATCTGGCAACGCTCACTAGGGGTAGGGAGAGGGGCAGGAAAAAATTACGAAAATCGGCAATATCTCCTGAAAAATAATTTCTTTTCTGCACCAACTGCGGTTGAATGTTTTGTAAATTGACACCAAAAATGGATAAAATGCATTAAACCGATTTTCCAACGATTCTTCTACTTAAAATGGGGCCTGAAAGGTGTAGAAAAAAATAAGGGGAAATTCTCAACTTTTAAGTCTTTTAAAAACTTATTTTTCCTCTTGAAGAAGCACTAATTTCAGGCTAATTTTTCCCTTTATACACTTAAGAATACGAAATACCATTGTAGATATCTGGGACCTGCGATTAAGGAGGGGGACAGGGGCAGAAAAAAATATTCCTGTTTTTATACTCTTCGTGAGAGTAAAATTCAAAATTTTCTACTTTTAGTAGAGTCATAAGTGGTGCAAATAAAGAAGATAGATACCTGACATGTCTAACAGCCCGTTAGAAAAGAGTTCCTCCCATTGGAAGGTGAAATGGAAGGGTTAAGCGGAACATAAGGAATTATATGGGATGTTTTGAAAAAAAAATTGTGTCTATTTTAGTGAAATAATGTAGAAATCTATTTGAGCAGGTTCTATGTAATCTGTAGAACTGGAAATGCGACAATAAGTAACTTTCATTCTCGACCGAGGATAATAATTGGGGCAGAAAAAAAGTTAAAATTATACTTTACTGAGAAAAAGAGTAATTATCCTGTTTAAAAGGTTTTATGGACTGAAATTTTTGATTGGGGTCACTCAAGGTGGTCTATCCTGAGAAGCATAAACTCATCTTTGGGTGTTGAATGGATGAAATGGAATACTAATTCGATTTTTTGACAAATGGCGTGAAATTTCTTGGAAGAGAGTGATAATAAACAAATCGATTTCTCTTTCCAACTCTCTCGAATAGGTTACCCGACAATGAAATTTGGGAATCAAGACAAGGGTCCGTGGTCGGCGCAGAAAAATTTTATACATTAAATTTTAGTTTGTATAATTGTGTCTAAATAAGATAAAATATCCCTAAAATAAGAAATTTCATAGCAGACATGAAGGTGACCCATGTTAAAACTGTTTCTTGGAGGGTAAGAGGATAAAATAGAATATTAGGGGGTATTACATTTTACTATTTTACTAAAAAGTAAGAATTTTTCGCAAAAAATGCATTAAAAGGATTCTATTTTCGAAATTTACTCCATGGAATATGATACGTATAACATAAATCTGTAGTATTAGGCAGGGGAAGGTTAGTTGGGCAAAAAAACTTTATAATATTCTAATTTTTTGAGAAATATTTAAATGTCTTAAATTTGTAATAATGACAGGTTTTTTGCCCAACTAACCTTCCCCTGCTTAATACTACAGATTTATGTTATACGTATCATATTCCATGGAGTAAATTTCGAAAATCGAATCCTTTTAATGCATTTTTTGCGAAAAATTCTTACTTTTTAGTAAAATGTAATACCCCCTAATATTCTATTTTATCCTCTTACCCTCCAAGAAACAGTTTTAACATGGGTCACCTTCATTTCTGCTATGAAATTTCTTATTTTAGGGATATTTTATCTTATTTAGACACAATTATACAAACTAAAATTTAATGTATAAAATTTTTCTGCGCCGACCACGGACCCTTGTCTTGATTCCCAAATTTCATTGTCGGGTAACCTATTCGAGAGAGTTGGAAAGAGAAATCGATTTGTTTATTATCACTCTCTTCCAAGAAATTTCACGCCATTTGTCAAAAAATCGAATTAGTATTCCATTTCATCCATTCAACACCCAAAGATGAGTTTATGCTTCTCAGGATAGACCACCTTGAGTGACCCCAATCAAAAATTTCAGTCCATAAAACCTTTTAAACAGGATAATTACTCTTTTTCTCAGTAAAGTATAATTTTAACTTTTTTTCTGCCCCAATTATTATCCTCGGTCGAGATTGAAAGTTACTTATTGTCGCATTTCCAGTTCTACAGATTACATAGAACCTGCTCAAATAGATTTCTACATTATTTCACTAAAATAGACACAATTTTTTTTCAAAACATCCCATATAATTCCTTATGTTCCGCTTAACCCTTCCATTTCACCTTCCAATGGGAGGAACTCTTTTCTAACGGGCTGTTAGACATGTCAGGTATCTATCTTCTTTATTTGCACCACTTATGACTCTACTAAAAGTAGAAAATTTTGAATTTTACTCT
Organism: Tetragnatha versicolor; assembly: GCA_024610705.1. NCBI lineage: Eukaryota > Metazoa > Arthropoda > Arachnida > Araneae > Tetragnathidae > Tetragnatha > Tetragnatha versicolor. Next base: position 37,868,811 of record JANDEH010000003.1, read on the forward strand.
CACGAAGAGTATAAAAACAGGAATATTTTTTTCTGCCCCTGTCCCCCTCCTTAATCGCAGGTCCCAGATATCTACAATGGTATTTCGTATTCTTAAGTGTATAAAGGGAAAAATTAGCCTGAAATTAGTGCTTCTTCACGAGGAAAAATAAGTTTTTAAAAGACTTAAAAGTTGAGAATTTCCCCTTATTTTTTCCTACACCTTTCAGGCCCTATTTTAAGTAGAAGAATCGTTCGAAAATCGGTTTAATGCATTTTACCCATTTTTGGTGTCAATTTACAAAACATTCAACCGCAGTTGGTGCAGAAAAGTAATTATTTTTCAGGAGATATTGCTGATTTTCGTAATTTTTTCCTGTCCCTCTCCCTACCCCTAGTGAGCGTTGCCAGATTTCTACTATCGCAATTCTTTCTCGCCTGAAAATAAGGAAAAGAATGGCACCTTTCATTACGTTAATGGACAACTATAAGCCTGCGCCTCAGAGAAAATAGGCTTACAAATTTTTACGTTCCACTTTATCCTTCCACCCCTTCTACTGGAGTGAACTGATCCTTTCCAAACTCTATTTCCCGTTAGTCCTCCCTCGCCTCTCTCGTATTATGGAGCATTTGAGCAAATTAAAAAAGTAAAAGGAACCATTTTGACTCCAAACAACACAAAATTGAAACTCGTCGATTTTCCACTTCTGCGCCTCTCACCATCCCCTGGCGCAGACCCGAAGTGTCCACCATCGCGATTCGTAAACTACAGATTCTAAGGAACAAAATGGCTATTTTCACTAAGCATAATCACGAAAAAGCACGCGAAATCAAGTTAGAAAACCCCCTATAAGAAACAATATCGTTTTTTTATTGTATTGTGAGAATATTTTAGCCCTCAGTGTTCTGGCGGTAACTTCACGAATGTTAAAAAAGCAAAACGCAAAAAATTGTCGATTACTTGGTAACTTATTAGATCTAGTAATCTGGTGACTAGAAGGCCGTATCGACCAGCGCGAGCCGATCCATAGATTATTCACTGATCGTACAAACCATGATCGATGATTTTCCGATGACGAGATTTGGTCCTTATCAACCAGCATCCGACAATCACGGTTTCTGCAAACCGCAGTTTTGTATGTAACGCCACTTCTGATTGGACCGCGATGACACCAGCGATCGAGCCCCGGGTTGCTCAAGTTCATAGTCCAGTGTAAATTATTTCCTATAAAATAATCTACCAGCTTTAAAACATTTCTATCACAACTAATAATAACTATACAACCAATTACAGAAAATGACTTGAACTGGTGTCCTTGTTTTCCTCCTCAATATTAGAAATTGTTGTCACAATAATGGTTTTCTAATGCAATCCCTGAATGGCATGATTTCAATATTATTTTTAAAATACTCACACATATTTAAAAATATTCATTCACCTCTCTAAAAATAAAGTATATTTTAAAGAATTTAAAGGAGTTAATAGTTAAAAAGGGAAAATTTTGCAACTTATGTAAGAGCCGTACTAAATATTTCATACAGCGTGTTCAAATTTTAATTTTGTGAAAGCGCCATCTATCAAAGCGAGAGCGCACTCTAAACTTTTGCGTTCGTAAAATCAATGAGTTCTTCACGGAGAGAAATTATTGTTATTACACGTTAATCAACCATTATTTTGATGATTAAAGCAAATATACTCAAATATAAATATAATTTGTGATCAAATTCTTCTTAAATGTCCATTTTCGCAAAAATAATCCACGGATCCGTGGTTCAACCTACCAAAGTTGAGTGGTCAGATTTTGGCTAAAAAAACCATCGGTTAAGCATTAGTTGGGGGTGGTCGATAACGTTTTAGTTAGGATCAGCGGATAATCCTTCAATCCATGGTTGAACCACGATGGTCAATACGGCCGTAAGTAAATTGGTTTACCTTCACTTCGCTAACTTTTTCAAAAGCGGTAGACGACATTTCAAATAATTTAATGGCCATTTCTAAGAACAAAAATTTTTTAAAAATATAAAAAGTCTGAAAAAAGTAGGAAAAAAGAAAAAAGTGGTGAGTATTAGCGGGCGCATACCGCTAATTTAGCTTTCTTGACCATCTTCAATTGAGATTCGGCACGGGTTAATATTATCGTAGAGGGATGTGAGATGAGGCATTTATAAAAAAAGTAGAGGGTATCTCTTTTTAAATTCGAAGAGAAAAAATTCTGTCGTAAAAGAGACACATTGACCATCTTCAATTGAGATTTTGCTCGGGTTAATATCATCGTAGAGGGATATAATTTTATATCTGAATTTATAAGGCATTTATAAAAAAAGTAGAGGGTAACCGTTTTAAAATTCTCAAAAAAAAATTTTTTGTCATATATGGGACAGGACACCCTAATGGGGGTCTACTAAAGAAAATAAATGCTATCCAGCCCCTGTAATTAGAAATTTCCTATTAGCCAAATTCTTTATTTCCTAAATAATACTTAAAAAATTATCTCTCAATATCTTCCTAGAAATTCTTTACTTTGTAGAGCTAGTTTTCAGACAAACTGTCACCAGGATTGAAATTTAAAAATTCATTCATCTTCTTAGAGCTTTTAGTAATTTCATTTGATTGCTTTTAGTCATTCTGAATGTTTTTTTTAAATAAAGACTTTACATGAACCTTAAATAGTAATGAACTTGCCTAAAACGTATAAAAATCCTCCGAAATTCAGCTTTTTCGGCACTGTCTTCATTCCTACACCCATGAGGTAAACGTTGGATAAATTCTCCATTCCTTCAAAAAGGTCTTCAGGAACATTTTCTAAGGGATTGTAGCTGGAATAAAACCAATAGAAGTTAGGTATAGTTTTGTCATTTCTGAAAGTTTTCTTCACATAATTGAATCTATCTCTAAATAACTAATTTTAAAAAAATACTTGTTAGTTTTACTTTTAAGTTGTAAAAAACCATTTAGTAGAACTTTAATGAATTCCAGACTATTTAAATGGTAAGCGTATGGTCACGGTAATTTGGTTTGGTGCTTCCATGTTAATTAATTTAAATTTAACTCGGATTAAATTTTAAATGATTGACCCTACGTTACATAGGGATAGAAGCTCTGACTTAATAGTTTATAACACTTTTTAACTGATGTTACAATGCTTAAGTATGTCTTTTGAGTGATATATTCATAGGAAGGACCAACCCCTTACTGGGAAACACTTTACAATAATTAATAGGTTTATCTATTATCTACACACATCTATGGATTGTCTTTTAAAGGTACGAAATTTCTTCTTTTAGGTCTTACAAAGATCAATTATCTTATGCATTTGGCATAATTTTAAGCTTTTTAGCAATAATATAGCATTTAATCAAAGTTCAAATCAAAGTCTGCCCGGGCCTATAGTGGCCCATCAGGCGGTGCCCATCTCCGTTTCTGTAGCCTTTGGGCCTGGGTAGCTAATTACTAACTAGCGTGTGTCTAAGCCGAGTGGCTAGCCCGACGCTGGACCCCCAGTTGATTCCCCAAGCAAGCTTGGTCCTCATTTATCAAATTAATCAAAGTTACTTGAACTTAAATTAAACAGACTAACTTATTAGTTTTTGTTCAGTTTTCTTACTAGGTAGTTAGAAGGCTAGATAATTAGCACTTACCTTGATAGTTATTATCATGACTCTTTTGGAAAAATAAGAAAAAGAGAATAAAGAAGAGTATATGATGTAGAGAAGAGAATAAGGGGGGGATGAGCAAGAAAAAATGATAAAAAATGAGAATTAGAGAAAGAAAATAGACTTTCCATTTTAATCCATTTCTAACGCAGTGTGATCTATACCATCGAAACACTCTCACCTGAAATCGAAGTCGAACAGTCTCTTCTTCTGGTCCTCGAACCAGGACTTTTTGAGAACCTTAACCTTATTGTTCTTGATCTGAATCTCCCTTATCTTAGTCATCCCCTTGAACACCCCATCCTCCAGAAGCGAGGTCTTCGTGTTGTTGAGCTTCAATTCCTTCAACAGAGGCGACACGTTTTCGCTGAAGTCTTTCCCCAGCTTCTTGACCTCCATGTTTTCCATGTTCAGCTCTATGAGTTGGTCAAAGGGGCGGAAGTGGGTCCACATCACCCCCCTGAGGAGTTTCACCCCCGAAAGCTGGATCTTGGACACCATAGGCAGCAGAATGCTCGGTGTCTGGTCGAAAAGCCCGATGAGGGTCGAGTCGATGACCGTCAGCCACTGGATCTGTTTGGAAGACAGCCATGTTGCGTTGAAGTAAGGGATGTTGGAGTCTATCAAGATGAACTCGTCGAAGGGGTAGTCGAGGGAGTTGTCCATCACTTTTTGGAGTTCCGAGAGTTCGGTAAAGCCGGAGCACTGGACGGTGGAGGCAAAGTAGTTCTTAACGCACTCGCACGGTTTGATCAGGTCGGCCGGGCATTTCTCCTGGGCTATGGCGAAGGAAGCCAAAGTGATCAGGAGGAACGCTATAGCGTGCAGCATCGTGGATGATCTTGTAAATATCGGTTGTGGTGATCGAATCCGGAGTTGAAAACGATCAGGGTTGATCAATAAACAAAAAGCCGATAACTATCAATCTGTGGTTAGAAACGAGCAGGGTTAAAGAACGCGAATTGATGTTGGGTTGATCACGAACAGGTGTTTGAAATATCCAGGGTTGAAGAACACGAATCGATCCTGGGTCAATTCCAAAGTTAAAAACTATCCACTATCAGGACTGTCTGGAAAGAATTGAAGTAGTCCGAGAAGGAGGGCAAAGATTAAGTGATGTGATTTGGATAACACTTGATCTAGTTGATAAACATAATGTATCGGAAAAGTAGATTTAAATAATCAGCAGATTTAAAAACCTATGAAACATCCGGAGATTGGTGTGTTAGACGTTGAGGAATCATTTAACCATCATAGCCTGATATTTATATGTTTTATCTAGATTTAGATGAAAAGCGATGGTCACCATATTTTATTAGTTATGCATAGGGAGCTTTTCTTGCAGTACGTTATGTCAGCGGATATCTAAAGCTGTTTAGTCTGGTTTAGCTTATTGCATACGATTAAAACAATTTAAAAATAGAGTAAACAGCTATAAAAAACGATTGAAACAATTTTAGAATAACAATTAAGTATATAGATTATAGAGCTTGTTTTTCCCCAATTTTGTTTTGCTTCGATTGCCCATGAACTAGTAAAAAATGAAAAACCAGACACCATTAGGGGAAAAAAGGCTTAAACCAGTATTGCAGTCCTCTAGTTAGTAAGAAAAAACCTATAAAATAATTAAGATTCTCATAGTCAGAAAAAAATTACCTTTATTACAAATTTATTTGCACTTTTAAATACATACACATTTACATAGCACAACACATTTCTTTACAGTACTAAGAAACACGTAATTTATACGTTACTGTAGAAAAATAAAAAAGTAAAGTAGAAAATGCCTTCGAGAATCTATAACATTTTTTGTCATCCATTCTTTTTATAGTGCATTTATTTTCCATCAATTAACTATATTAGAGTTTTAGAGAGTGTTTCCATCAAGAAATTTTTGGCTTACACACCTTAAATTAATGAAAGACCCCAATATTACTTTCAAAACTTTACAACACCAAAATTTATTTCATCACCACTAAATAAGTTAGAAATTTAAAATTATATAATGAAAAATGTGTTACCTAAGTTATCCTTCATAAACATTAAAACTTTGTTCTCCAACATAATTAATCATTTGTAAGATTTGCATTAAGGTTGAGTAATTAGGTAAATAATTGTTTTTAAATGTCATTGAAATGAAAAATTATGCTTTTCAGGCTTTATGGAGCGAAATAACACTATTCACCATGTTTAAAAATTAAACCAGCTCAAATTCCGACGATTTAGTAAATCCAAGTAAAAATATAAGAGAGGAGGCCTCACCACACAGGCATCTTCAAAAATACCACGCCTTTATTTGTGATACGAATTCTATTATATATATGGTATTCAAAACATTTTCTGCACTTTAAAAAAAGTGTTATTTTTCCTTTGAATTGAAAAAACCTATCTTTTGATACTGGATTTTAGTCTACATGATCAAAGGCTTCACATTAAAATCCCAAAGGAGATGTACAGTAGACTTCCATATCATGCTATGTAACTTTTTTGCCTCAAATGAAATCAGAAATAGTTTCTTTGTTTTATATGTGCCTACGTTGTAAACGTCAATTTCGACCAAAACTAGTAATTTTTATTTTTGATTCTATAACTTAGTACAACTTTTTAGCTTTCTAAAACTTTCTTACTTTTGATTACATAACCACTAGAAAAAGTTATAGCTAGTTAAAAAAAAGAATGTCACATGCAAAATGTCACTTCAAATTCGTTTTTCTCAGAACAGTTTTTTAAAATAAATTTAGTTACGGTAAACATGATTTCTCAAAATCTATTGCTTGTATTGTTATGAAATTTGGTATGAATATTTTTGATAGTGTATTCTAGTGAATGACCTAAAAATATTACATTTACTGTTGAACCAACGATAGTAAATGGGTCACGTGATTTTGACATACTCGGAGGGTTTGACATTCTCAGAACAGTTTTTTAAAATAAATTTAGTTACGGTAAACATGATTTCTCAAAATCTATTGCTTGTATTGTTATGAAATTTGGTATGAATATTTTTGATAGTGTATTCTAGTGAATGACCTAAAAATATTACATTTACTGTTGAACCAACGATAGTAAATGGGTCACGTGATTTTGACATACTCGGAGGGGAGAAAGGAAGAAGCTGAGGGGCAGTTGATCGAAAGAGGAAAGATACATCTACTCCCTCTAACCTTAGTTATATCCTCTATATACATAAAAAATCAGTATATTTTAAATAAAATAAAAAAGCCAAAAATCACGTGACTCTTTACTATCGTTGGTTCGACAGTAAATGACTTTTAGTTAGTCTAGTGGCCTTTTCATGTGTAAAAATAGAAAAAAAATGTCGTAAAAACGTGAGATCTTAAGAAAAAATCTATAATTTCTATTTTCTAAGTAAATTAACTTACCTTAAAACTTCTAGGTTATTCACTAGATAATTGAATTACTCAAACTAATTAGATTTTTAATTATAAGGTTTGCCGTGAACTTAAAATTTGCTTAATTTTTAATGATGTTTTTAATTAATTTGTTTAAAAAATTTTTTATTTAAAAAAAGCTTAATTAATTAGTTTCTAACATAAATAGACACAAAGGTATAAAAATATCAGTATGTTTTCATGTTTTTGAAAAAAATTCTCCACAGTAGGCACGTACCTTACTTTTTCTGAAAGAAATACGGATCAATAATATAATCTCAAAGGTTAAACTCATTTTCACTTTCAAACTTATTTTTACTTTCAATCATACGTTATTAAACTTGTTTAAGTATTTTGATATTTCTTTAACTTTGATATATCTCTTTCTCAACACACAAAATAAATTATTTGAACTTTTAAGGAGAAGAAAAAATTTTAATAAATGGCAATTCATTTTCATTCAAACTTTTACCTCCTAGTTTAGATCAATAGAAAACTACATGTATGAATTTTTAAGAAACATAGTAGTAATATAATGTGGAGTCGCGATTTACGAATTCAGCTGTCGCAAATTTTTAACGTGTTGGAATGAAGTAGCATTCCATTAACTCTTGTTATATGGTAGTCTACTGTACTTAGATTTCTGCAACAACCCATGGGGCAATGCTGCTTCATATGCTGCTTCGTTTTGTAACGGACTAAAGAACTGGATTTCGCGCGAGAATGGTCCGTCCCTAAACCTCTGCTACCGAGCAGACTACGAAAATGGGACGATCAGGGACTATGACGCTGCTGTGAAATTTCCTTTTTTTGACGAAGTTTGACCGGTTTATAAACGTCACGTCGAAATAAAACGTAGCAGCATTTGGCCCCCTTTAATCTTTGACGAGAACGGTCTACAAAAGAGATAATTCAGGTATTCATATTTCCAAGGCGTACGAAAAAGGCATATGGTTTATAAACACTCCTTTTCACCTTCATCATCATTGTCAGCTCTGTAACAATCTTCTTCTATGCTTTCTTACTTCACAACAGCAAAAAATCCAACCTGAGTCTCGATAATTCAGTCAATCAACACTGAAAACTAATACAAAATCCAATACAAAAACTTTCCTTATTCATTATTTACTTCATAAAGCTTAATCCAGTCTCCGAAACATTGCCACCTTTTCAATTTTGCCCATAGTCATCATTAAGAACGGCATCATTATAATCATCCTGCGTGTACACACCTCCGCACCTTTACCACGGTCTATTGGCCTTTCTAGAGTCCTTACAAGTCTGTGAATAGTTTTAGGTGTTAGAATCGAGTACTTTAAGGTATCGAGTAATCATTATTTTATGCATTGAATATGTAATAAACGAATATATAATTATGATACTACAAGTAATTTTGGCCGTATTATCTCTTATAACTAATCAGCGGTTGACCAGCAGTCAGAGAAGGAATCAACGACTTCGTTTGGCGGAGTCCTTCTGACTGCTGGTTAAACAATAACTGTAGCCTGATCAAAGGTTGGTTAAACAGCAGTCAAAGAAAGAATTAACTACTTCGACTGGCATAATCCTTCTTTGATTGCTGGTTAGCTTCTAACTTTAACCTGATCAGCCGTTTACCATCAGAAAGTCACAGAAGAAATTAACAACTTTTACTGGTGGAACCCTTTTTAGACTGCTAGTAAACTGTTAATCAGCTAGCAGAGAATACGGCAGCCAGATACTATCTATTCGACACCTCAAAGTAACCCGTATTAAAATACTTAGCCCCACAACTAGTCATAATCGTATCTGGCACACGTTTGGACCACCACCATACCTTTTCAACTAAACGGAACAATTCCAAATACAGCTTCGAGTCACCATTATCCCCACCATTCTATAGTCTGTGTAAATAAAATAGATGGCTCGCTACTAGTCATTTCCCATTGCACTTCTATTGCGTTGCCATGGTGACGAACCGCCAATTTTATTTACACAGACTTTTCAAGCGAACAATCACACAAACACTCTATAGCCACGTCCTTTCTTTTCCTCTTCATCAAGGGCAATCTTCAACGATTTAGTTTAGAGTCATCATCTCCAAACTATATTGTCTTTATAAAAATAAGTCGAACTCTGTGCATCGATGGGTCTGCTAGCTGTAGAAATAACTGCTGTCGGGCGCCCTAGGGCCAACACAGTCATCGTCTCTCAGCGCCCTGCGAAGTGAGGCGAAGCGCCCTTCTTCGCTGAAGGTTTGCAGGGGCGCAGCTGTCTCGAAGGGCGGCGGAGGCTTCTTGTCGGGCTCTCCCCTGGCGCCCCTAGCTCGGCGCCGCCTTCGGCGTCGGTAGAAGCGGGCGGCCACGACGCCTAGGACCACCAAGAGCGCCAGACTCACGCTCAGCGTCAGGTACAGAGCGAATTTTTCTTTGTTGTCTGGAAAGAGAGTTGGAAAGACGCGTAAGATATACAACAGAACACAGTAACAGAATGGACGATGCATTCATTTCTTTTTAGATTTATATTTGCATGGCGTTGCCATGTACCCTACCAGCTTAACTGAACTCGTAGATGACATGCTGCAAGAATACCTTTTCAGTTTTGGAGGAATAATCCAAAGTGAAAAGTGTGAATTGACGTTTCACTTTCCAATGCAAACTAGCGATTCACAGGAGTGAATCACTCAGTGTGAACAGTTTAAAGGTAAACAGTGTAAATGAGCCCTAAGATTATTAAGTTCATTTGCGAAACCTTAGGGATCTAAAAAATTTTTCGATTCGATTCCGGAATCGATTCCTGAGGTTCAATTCTTTCGCTTCTTGGTTTCCTTAGGGCCAGTATCGAAAAATAGAATCGAACTTTTATATTTCAATCACTAACCAAAGATAATTAGTAATTATTATTAATTTAATTAGTAATCAGAAAATATTATTTAATTATAAAAATACTACCTAATTAATAATGAACAAAATTGTTAATTATCTGTATTGAAAAATTAAGTACGATTCCTAAGATTCGATTCATGCTGCAAAATAATCATAATACTAATTAATTAAACACAAATTTTTTAATAATTATCTATATTAATTTGAAAATTAAGTACGATAGATTCCTTCAAGGGTTCGATTCATTGGTATCGATTCCAGGAATCGTTTCTTTCAGAAATATTTAGGACCATACTCAGGGTAGAAGGGGACGTTCCCAAAATGGTAAGGCGCTACTAAAGGTGGATACACACTACTTCCTACTGTGGAAGTCGGCAGTCAAATTTTCTGATAAGATCAACTCCTGTCAAAACAATATTTATTGCTTTTGTTGAGTGCAGAGTTCCAGAACAAAATAAGCGCAAAAGGAAAATTAACTTTGTTCCGGGACGAGCTAATTAACTCCAACATACATATATAGGAGTCCTATTTAAAAATAATAATTTAGCACAGGGGTTCTCAAACTTTTCAACATTGCGACCAACTTTTTATAAACAAACTCGAACGCGACCCATCTCATCTCCAGTTAGTAATTTTCCCTATCCCCTTCAGCACTTTAAAAAGGTCACCAACCATTTCTTACAAAAATAAATTGGATGAATGTATAAGAGATTATACTACTTTTTAGAAAATTAAAAAAAATTGAACCTGATTGCATCAACTTGTTTGATTGTGGATGTAACAATGAGATGAGTGATTGTGGCTGTAACAGAGAGAGATGAGATCCACATAAGTCTGGGGGTCCTCTCTAGTGAGATTTTTGAAATTTGACTCTTAAAAGCAGGATTTCAACTTGTTTTTTCTGATCTGGGAGGAATTGCGGTTACAATATCATTTCCAAATTCTTATATTCAAAATCTCGTCGCGACCCACCAAATAGTCACTGGCGACCCACAGTTTGAGGACCCCTGATCTAGCATATTGCATATTACCTTTAGCAATACATTGCAATATGCAATGTATATAATGTGTAATGTATATTGCATATGCATACAATGTATGTAATGTATATTACCTTTAGCATCATTTCTACCTATAGCATATTACCTTTATTGCATATTACCATCTAGCATATTACCTTTGAGAAAGCTGAGGGCGGAGTACCACTCGGAGAGGAATCCAACCACTTGTCCAGGGTCAGTCTCCCCCTCCTCCCCAGAGTTCTCGTCGCTCTGCATGTCCGTCTTGACGGTCGTCTGGGGGTGGAACTCCTTCGAAGAATCTGAAAAGAGCGGGAAACTTTAACCCTACAGTGCATACTGTTGCCATTTGGCAACACGACATTTTTCCCCATTTCCTACTCAAACTTCCATTTCCAAACGGCAACACTATGCAATAAGTACAATAAATATAACATTTCATTGTTTTAGCACTTTAGACTGCCAGTAGATCGCAGAAGGGGTACTATTTTGAGACATTTGTTAGTAGCTAGTGAGAAAAAAGTCAAGACACAGAAAATGCCAAAATAAAAGGACCATATAAATTAAAATAAAAAAATTTTTCCGATTGAAAAAATTTTTTTTTGAAAAGATAAGTTTTTTTTATATTTTTAGAGCATTTGGTTTTATTTCACTTCACAATTAATTTCACGAGGACAAAGTTTTTTGTCAATTAAATGTAGAAAATAAATAAATTAATTTTTGTGGTATATTTTTACTAATTTACACCATAATAGAAGTCAAATAAATGATTTTCAAGTGAATTTAAAAAATCATGCATTGTAAGGTTAACAACGTCCAATTAAGATTTCGTTCCATTTTCTCATATATGCAAGTATGCTACCTATACCTTTGATGCTATAAGTAGCTCGTTAAATAACTCCACAAGATATAGAACTATTTACGTTCATTTAGTGTGAAACTTTTAAATATAAAACCTATATTTACTTTCTACTGGTGAGTTAAAATTATTTATCTAGCTGAAAAATAATTTGCACTTTAGAAGCTATGCTATTATAACCCCTCCACGACCCCTGTATCGCTCGAGAGAGCACGGCAGGAATTAAATATGTTTCCACTACCCAAAACTACTATTTCAAAACTTGCATTTATTCCTGAACTTCCAAAAGAAATCTGTTTTTGAGTTTTACTGAAAGATCGGAAAGTTCACGATTCCAATAAATTTTTATACAGGTTAGATTCGATCTGTTATTGAAACTGTAAAGAGAAATATAGTACTCTCGCTTAATTTAATATTTAACTGGTCTAAATGGGACTTAATTTTTTACTTTATATGTCACTAAATACGTAATTTTTTAACTCAAGGGAGTTTTTATACCAGTAGGAAGACTGATTGGAACATTCAATTTTTTCTGTTTAATGCTTGAAGTTCGACTATTTTCTGCAATTTATAATGGTTCACGTGAAGATTATTAATTCCTTATCCAAATTAAGTTCGGTGGATAGCTAACATTGTCGAGCCATCTGATAGGTTCATAAATTTCTGAATCAACCCATCCAGTTGTTTCTTTCTTTCTTGTTCAGTCTGCTGCAGTCGAATCAAATTCCCCATCCTTCCACAATAGATATAAACTCGAATTATTTAGTCGATCCGGAGTCATAAACTTGTTCTAGAATCGCAGAAACGCGATATTTTCCGTCCGAAATGTGTATTTCTTCCATTTTTCAGTCACAGGTAGAGTGAACGAATCTAATCCAAGGTAAAGCGAGAGAGAGAGGAGCCATAAAATGCACGACTCGGGTCATCGAGTTGTTGCCATTTCGCGGATAGTAATAAATGCGATGGGAATCCGCATCGGCAAAGGCGGAAAAACAGAGCAGACATTACGATACCTCATCGATGGAAAATAAACAATGCCTTCCTCCATCTTTTTTTACGGCCTGCACTCTGGAGATTGCAATTATTACTGGATGCATGAAAAATCGTTTTGCTCCAAAACGGAATTCGCCATCTCGTAAATAGAGAAAAGAAAATGTTGAAGAGAGATGTCAATAACCGTTGAGTTCGAGATTAGAGGAAAATAAATTACCTGAGTTTCTATTCAATTGAGATATTTGCTTTCGGGGTAAAAAAATTAAAATGGTCTGACAAGATTTCTCTGTTAATTTATACAGTGTGTCCCATAAATGTTGGGTCACACTTCTAGGGTGGATAGTAGACACCTAGACGAGTCAGAATCACATAGGATTCGGGGGTCCCAGACCAAATCCCAGGGAGTTAAAAATGGAGCGATACCCCAAAAAAATTATTGAAAAATTCAATTTGTAGAAGAACTACTATTGGTAAAAATTTAATTATGGTCTCAAAAATTATGTTTTAATATGGTCTTTAAAATTATCTTGAAAAGTTTCAGTTAAAAATTGTTTTTATTACAAAAAAAGTTCAAAAACCACAAAAAATTGTGAAAACTCTGCCAAAACTTTATTTTGTATTTCGAAATCCTTTACTTTGATTTAATAATATGAAAGATCATAGTCGAAAACCTTTAAGTCCAAAGTGTCACGTAAAAACCACCGATATTAAATGCTTGAGAGCCTGTTAAAGCATGGTTCATGTCCGTTTTTTGCGCCCGCAATGTGGCTATAGGAAACCACTTTGCGCACGCAAAAAACGAACTTTAACAGGATCTAAAGCAGTTAATATTGATGGTTTTTACGTGAAACTTTGGACTTAAGGGTTAACAACTATGATCTTTCAGATTATCAAATCAAAAGAAAGGATTTCGAAATACAAAATGAGGTTTTGGCAGAATTTTCACATTTTTTTGTGGTTTTTTAACTTTTTTCATATTAAAACAAATTTTAAAGTGAAGACTTTTGAAATAATTTTAAAGATCATATTAAACCCTAATTTTTGAGACCATGATTGAATTTTTACCAATAGTAGTTCTTCTTCAAATTGAATTTTTCAATAATTTTTTTGGGGTGTCTACATTTTTAACTCCCTGGGATTTGGTCTGGGACCCCCAAATCCTATGTGATTGTGACTCGTCTAGGTGTCTACTATCCCCCCTAGAAGTGTGGCCCATTATTTATGGGACACCCTGTATAATACATTTGGTGGGCAAATCCATCTACAAATTAAATAAACTCTTAACCTTTCGATTTTAAGACAAAAATATGCAAGCAAATATACTCAGTTGCAACTTAACTTGAGCCTGTAGAATATGCCGAGAGCAACCAAAGAAAGTAGTTCCTCGCGAGGTGTCTGAATTTGGAGTGAAATTTATAACTTCAATTTTGAATTATGATTAGTTTTTTAAATCCACTTATATTAAGCATCTTTTCATCCCGATATGCATAAAATGTTCATTATTATTATTTTTTAAGTTGCGTAACACGTAGTAGTACAACTAGCTCTCAAACTCGCCAGCCAATAAGAGCTTCTAGCAACCCGGCAGGCTTTCTGTTTACTCAGATTTTCTTCAGGGTGGCCATGACGTAAGGCTCAACTTAAGTTGCATTCGAGAATAGCTCATTTCAGGAGTTTACACATAACAATAATCGGTAAATTAAAACATAGCAAAAAGCTTTTATTAATTCGGTGATTTATAAATTAGTCGAGTGACGTAGGAAATTAAAAAACAATATCACATTTTTTGTTGCAAAAATAGGATTTTTTCGTTCTATTCGTTAATGAATATTTTAATAAGTATGAATAAGAGCAGGTTACATTAAAAACTTTTAAAATTTTTCGTTTCTCTATTGTTTTATGGTTAAAGAAATTTCAAATAAAATTCTAATTTTTTTCATTTTTGTTTTTAAACCTGGAGGTTACAAAATCTATGACGTAAGATTAGAGTTCATAATATAACACTTCTTTCTAAAGTGCACACTTATAAAATATCTATGCTTATGAATTATATTATGTTTATTTTCGTCCAATATTTCGGTAACAAGCTTTTTTAACCAGTGTAATTGCATAACACTTTGTTCAATAGCTCTTAATTGGTTCGCCTGCATTGTGAATGGATCTAAAAATTAAAAGAAATAAAGGAAATTTGGAGAAATTTTTTTTAAGGATTTGTGTGCAAAGGAAATAATTACGGTATCAATTACAAAGACAAAAAACATAGCAGAATCAATTACAAAAGGAAAGGATAATAAAAAATGTTTTAAGAAAACTAAACTAGCTATAAAAAATATACTCCGTAGAATTTATCTTGAAGTCTTACACATATACATAGTTGGAACCTTTTTTGTCAATGTCCAGAACAGGAAAAGTGATTTCAACTCATCTTTCGAACCACAAGATCGGTCAACGGAACATATCCGTCTCTTGCAATTCATGACAGTATATTTGCTTAACATCATTGTTTAAGGGATGCTAACTTGATATAGTAAAGAAATCGTCAAGAGAGTATTTAATCATGCATTCTCACCTGTTTTAGCATTAAGGGCAGTCGGTGGTTGAGTCGGGACGTATCTAGGTTCTTCAATGAACCCCGTGTAGTCGCTGTCGTCTAAGTCTTTACTTTCGTCACTGCTTCCGCCTCCCAGTTCCAGATCCTTCAGGATTTCTTTCGGAACTGAAAATTGAACCAAGTTGAATAGCTAAATAAAAGTTTTTCTGTTCTAAAAGGTTTTCTTACGATGCGTTATTTTGCTAGCTTTATAATTATGACAACTGTTCTGGGCGGATGGCCATGACACTGTAAAACCAACGCAATTGACGTGTTTAGATTGGAGTGTAGTCTTGTTATTGGTTCTTGGCGGTATACGCTACTACCAACAACCAATGAAAAGATTGGATTCCTCGGACCACGTCAATCGCGTTGTGTTTGCAAAGGCATGACCATCAGTTTTAAGACACTATCAGCGTCTGTGTTAAAGTTAAATCTTGGTCAAAGATTGATTCCACCAATCAGAGTCGGTGAAATGCTAATTTTTCTTTCTTTAGCAGCTGTTAACACCTACGCTGATGATTGTGAATATGGCTGTAAAAGATGTTTGCTCAAAAACGCAAGCAAAGAAATAATTCTAGTTAGAGCTTGATAACAGTTGATTTAATTAATCATGTAGTTATTTTGGAAATGGAAAGTATTAGGGTGCTTTTTTTAATTATAATTTTTTGATCACTTTCCTTTTTTTTGTTCGATTTCTACCTCTCTTCAATTTAGCAAATCTGCAGTAACAACGTTCACCAGTAAAATGTTAAAAATTCTGTTAATTGCTACATATAAGCGCATCCAATCAGAAATTTTAAAGAGCATTTGGACACCTTTCAAAGATCCTTACTCCAAACTTTTTGCTATGGTCCCACGTGTGTCAAAAGATATTTAATACTATGAATACTATGTTCATTGACAAATTGTGGAGAGTTCATACCACACGTATGGACCACCTTCAGAAAAAGTCTCGTTCCCTGCGGACATGATGGTTTTCCAAAAGTTCCAACATCTGCCCCCAGGGAGCACTTGCGTTTGCCGTGGCAACTGCTCATAACAGCTTCTGTAGCGTAGCTGACTTGGCAATCTGAAATATAAAAATTATACTGAATTTAAACTCACAATTCGAATTGGCATGGATGCATCTTTTTATGAAAACAAAAAATTCAGGTTTTTAACGTCATGGACCTGTTCTAGCACTGCTGGCCATGGGGGCATGCAACAACATCAAAAAAATTCATAATTTCTCACTTATAAAATGAAAAAAAAAGGCAAAATAATTCCTTGTTTATCTTACATTTTTTAAAAAGATATTAATAATTTTTTAACTTAAGTTTTTGGATAATTGTAACAGAAATGAAATTGTTTAAGTTATATTCCTTTTTCATGTTGAATTAAAATGAATTTTATAATTACTTATTCGAATTATTTTATTTAAAAATTATCAATGTTAAACATTAACCACAAACAAGCTACCATTAAACTGGTATAACCTTCAAAACTTAATGAATGAAAATTACATTCTATGGAACCCAGGAATAAAGGATTTCAGTATATTCGTACCCTTTATTTCTTAAAGTTTTCTTCTATTTAAGGAGAGACTAGCAATACCTCTCAAGTTTAGGAAAACTCAAGAATAACAATCTGACTTTAAAATAATCAAGGCACATATATTTCCTTCCTCCATGTTTCTGACGTCATGCCGTAGAATTTTTCTAGCGATTCAGAATATATTTTGAATGAAAACAAAGCGCCTTTGAATCACTAAAAGCATTTCGTTACCATTTTCGAACTGCCATTGTTTTACATTACCAGAAGAGAGAATAGGAAAGTTGCTATACCTTTGAAAAAAATAAATCAAAACAGAGAAAACTCCTTTTCAAACTTTTTTCATCCACCTTGAGAACTTTTTCAGAGGATAGAAACGGTTTTTCTGTTTACAAAAGAGGTCCAGATGGTTCGGCAGGCTTTTAAGGCGTGTTTTCCCAGATCGATTTAGACAAAAGACTAGGACTGGTAGATAAATTGCATTCTAAAACTAGTTTCTATTAGAATTTATCCTTTATACAGATTAGGATATTTAAATTGAATTTCCGAAATGTTATTTTAACCTCCATGACTTTTATTTCTATTTTTGTAACTCCTTTAATTTTTTATCGCTTTTTTTAAATTTAATTAATTTTTATAGCTCTATATTATGTAATTTTTGATAATCAGAATTAATTATTGATAATTTTAAACGAATAGTCTAGTTTGTTTAGAATAAGCTTAGCACATTCATCACAACTATATAGTAGTTGGACATTTTATGAATGAAAAAACAATTAATTCAATAGCATCGTCAGTGGATCCAATAGTGTCTACAATCGGGGGTTTAAATATGATTTATCTTTAAATTCGTTATTCCAAAATTCGTTATCGGTAACGGATAAAATAACCATTTAACCTGAAGGGTTATTTTGAAAGAGAAAACAATTTATTTGAATAGTAGGGGAAATTTTTAAAACATATTTTTCCAGAATACTTTCCACTTTCAATTTATGAATACTAGTAAATTGGAATTATTAGGTTGGAAACCAGTAATAGTATTCACCAGGAAAATAGAGTTAGTCGCTTTGGGAAATAGTAGAAATTTTTTCAGCTTGTTTTAGACTAAGTTTAGATATTAAAATAAAGGTACTACTATAGTTTTAAGATTTAGGATAGTTGAATTCAACGTTCAGAGTAAGAAGTACAATTCTCGTTTGAAAACCAAGGTAAAACCAATTTTAAAATTTTTACTAAAAAGTTAATTTAATGATTTAAAAAGTATCTCAATTCAGCTTTAGAATTTCACCAAGCTCCTAAAAATATTTTTACGAATCCCCTGGGGATGTCTGGGGTTGAAAAGAAACTCGATAAATTGAATTTTGAATCTGGTAAAAGAATTGACTTCGCAACAACTATGACTGTTCTATATGTGTCTTGTAGTATTCTGAGGAAAGAATCTGAGATAAGAATCTAATTTGGAGTTACTTTTAGAGAAGTATGTGAATGGGTTACATAAAAAATTTTCTTGATTAATTTTTCACAAATTAAATGAGTTTGTCCTAAAGCGCGCTTTTGATTCTCAATACATAAATTAGCTTTGGATTTGTAGTCCAATATGAATGATTGTTAGTTTTTTAAATCGGATTTATTAATGATTTGATTGTCTTTCGTCCAACCAAATACTAGTGTAATATATGTGAGGCGGAAAGCGAAAAGGGACCTCTTGTCGGCAAAGTTGATTTCGAGAAAAAGCCAAAAAACCGGAAGAAGGTCAAAACTATCGAATTTTTTTCTCTCGATTTTATCAATCCTTGGACCCTTTAGAACCGAATTTTAGCTGTTGGAATCATTCCTTAACTGTGAAAAATAACGAGAGGGTAGCATTTTGAAAGTTTAAGGTCGTTTTTCACGAAATCCACTTGTTCTATTAAAACTTTTAATAACTGGCGATTCGTCATTTTTTGAGCTACAAGGATGATGATGGTCTTAAAATCATCGTAAATCTGTACAGATTGAGAAAAAAGTAATAACTCCATTTCGACGAATGCCGACAAGAGGTCCCTTTTCGCCTCACATATTATCTATTCTTCTTCTAACATCAAAATTTTCATATTTTTTTCATCAAAAAATAACTACAGACAGTAGCGTAAAGCACGATAATTCTCTTCTCTGTAAGTGATAAAGTCGATCATAAACTTAAACAAACAATAATGTGTGAACTCTGAGTCGGAAATAATTGTGAACCACAATTCCAAAGCGTCTATTTTCCAAAATATTATTTTGAGACTAAAGGAATGAGATTATATTATTGTACTAAACTTAATGTCATTCACGATTACATCAAGTTGTGGCAATTGGTTAGACACGTTGAGACACCATTCCAAAGATCTTGCGTTTTTGGTAATTGCATATTTTAGGATGAAATAGGTGTAATCAATTTTATAATTTAAATAGTCAAACTATTTTAGTGGTGAGTAAATTCGCCACAAACTTAAAATTTTTTAAAAAATAGCAGTTTGAGGCTAATACAGGCAATAGGGCCACCAAAAATATCTTGCAATGACGTAAATATTCCTTTTTTCTACTAAAACACCAATCCCGAAGCTATGACCATGACTGATGACAACGACACGTTCCATATTCTCATAAAAACCGACAAGCTCCGGCTGCGAGAGGAAAAAAAACGAAAATTCCAGGGTAGGTAATTTTTCGTTGTTTTCCCGATAATTCGAAAAGATAGATGACAGTTCCCGAAATAGACTGTCATTTACTGCGGCTTATCGATGTATCGATATAAAAATACGCGTTCACGACCGATTGCTGGGAAAGGGCGCCTCGTTGATGGTTTTTGGCGGCAAATTAAGTTATTCTTGTAGCCGTGGAATAGCGTGGTTATATATTTATTCAGTCATGGATAAAATGGATTGTTTGACAAGAATAAGGCAAATATTGCGGGCACGCTAAAAGATATAATATGTGGTAAAGTATAGATAAGTGTGATTATGGGTATAACTTCCCGTTTCTCTCCATCAACGCTTACCATTTATGCTTCATAGGTTTGAATGCATTAATGTGAGAAGGGGTGGTTTATGGGCTTATTTCACTGTGGTTGATCACGTAACTGTCTATACAATACTATTATATATAAATACGAAGTCCTTCTCGGCGGAAATCAATATTGTAAAAAATGGTTGGGCTTGCTTGCCGTGTTCACAATGATTAAAATTAAAATTTTAATTATTGACCACTGAAAGAAAGCCTGGGCAATTTTTATAATTTGGTCTATTAATATAATCTTGGACATTAACGGCCATATTCACCGGTAACCTGACCGGCGGTCAGGTCAGGAAACCATGGTTACAGCCTCTGATTGGTGGAATTCAAATCAGAAATCCAAATTCCACCAATCAGAGGCTGTAACCATGGTTTCCTGACCTGACCGCCGGTCAGGTTACCGGTGAATATGGCCGTAAGTTGGGTTATCAGGGTTCGGTATCGTAAAGTCTTAAGTTTGCCAATTCATTGGTTTCCATTCAAAATCCTGATAGCTCATATATTCCTGACTATATGCCCAACAAGTATATTTGATCTTTCCACCAATGCTCTTCTATCGATTCCTTCCTGAAATGTCCTGAAATGACATGCCTCTTTTTTTAATGATGAGACCTCAATTTTTGGGGTTATAGCCCCCTTTTGTTATTAAACTCAGGGATCCCGAGACGCAACTTAAACCAAACTATGAACCAAATAAACCTAAAATATTAAGCCCCACTCATGTTTCTACGATGTTATATATTCCTATCTATTTTATTTGACTGTCTCATGCCAGGAGTTTACGACTTCCCTAAAACTAAGGTATAAAATTAGTTAGAAAAAATAATATTAAATTAGAATTTCTCAAGAATTAATTTAATCTTGTCCCTTATGTTCAAAAAATGTAATCGTGCTCATTAATGACCTCGCCATAATGATAACGATTTGTACGATACAGAAAGCAAACTAAGTAAAAACGGAATGCATTTTTAAGTAAAAGAAACACACTTTCAACACACACTAAATTTTAGAAATGTATATTCCCAAACACTGTGTAAATGATTAAAGTTTATTTCTACACAATTGACTCCTCCATTTCTCGCGGTCATAGCATAGTTTAGTAAGCGGATCCCACACCAGTTTCGAATACTTTTGATGTTTAACAGAATAACTCAGACTATCAGACTCTTGGGATAATCAGGATAAAAAGTACATTTAGAACAGTAAAATTGAATCGTCAGTTTGGAAAAGAGAATGAGTCCAAAAACCAAGTTTTGAGAAAGTTGAGAAAAAAAACCCTGTAAAATAAAGGAAATTTCACTGGAAATTTTGGACCCTATTTAGAATACAGAACTATCATCGAAAAAAATTAAGTGTATTCACAGAAAAAATATATATTGCACAGTTGAAACAAACGTTGGCGTTTAAAAAACATTAAAAACACTTAATCGAGAACTCATTTTATATTTCTGCTTAGCCCACCGCACAAGAAGACTAAGCAAATAAAATTAAAATGTGTTTTGAAATTGAGTCAAATAAATATCAATGAAGTTTAATATTCAAAAATTTAACAAAAAGTTAAAAGCACTTTTAACTTGAAAAAAAAAATTTGATTTGGTTTAACTTACAGCTCTTTCAACTTATGCGTAGAGCGAAGCTTGGAGATTTTTTGAGCGCAAAAATCATTTTGCTGTTATCTGAACTTGTTCCTTTATTTAAACTGGCGATTAATTTATTATCTGCAAAATTAACTCATGAAATTAGTCCAGTACAGATTTGAACTTATGTTTATTTCTCAAGCTCAAACTAACAGCCTCTGAATGTGGGTAACCATGATATACTCCAAAAAGACCAGACCGAAAAGCCAAATGGTATAACAATAACGGAATCACCCGTATACCATATATTACCCACTAACTCCCTCTCCCTATTTATTGGCATCGGTATCTTCACACAGAAAGCAATTCCAACTGGATTCCCAAGCCGGACGCGACCCTGATAAAAAATCCGGACTGCCGGATCTGATGGTATAAATGGTGGATCGTGATCCAGAAATAGGCTGCCACCTCCGCGCCGGCATAAGAAAACCCCCTACAATATTCTCCACGAGGCTGAACAAGTAGCGTCGGTTTAAAGTGACAGCACGATAAGTTGACGATTTTTTATCGTCTGGCAAGAAAAAGGAATGCCTTGTTCTTCCTATTGGTCGATTTTTGTTGCTCGCTACCGAAAAATACTTTTTTTATCCACCGTTTGATCTCGTTGGTGGGGACCGAGAGAAAAAAAAATGGTGACTGTGTCAGGGGGATACCGAAAGCTTTTACGCTCTTTACAGCGATTTTTCCTTTTTGATTTTGGCCATTGATTCCATTGTTGTCTTTTTTGCAGGGCTTAAGCAGAGTGTTGGACTTAATAAAAAGGGATGGCTTCGGGGATTTGCAGTTAGGGGTTCAGGCTGCCCTCAAGGTTATTTATCTTGGGTGGACGTATTGGTGGTGGCTTGAGGGAGAATATGATATATATTTAGGATATTTTTAGGTATCAAGAAATAAGCAGTAAAAATAGGTTCTTGGAAATATATAAATAAATTAATTTATTTGGAAGAAGATAAAATTAGGTTAACAGAAATATATAGGGAGAGAGAACATACAAACGCCTACACAAGGCGACATCCAAAGTTCAGTAAAAAATTCTGGTCTTCCAGTTCTAAACTATCTTCAGAAACTAAATTTTTTTTAAAACCCAAGGTATATAAAGTAACAAGGTAGGCTCATAAGTGACGTCACCCAGGATATAAAATAACGGACCAATCAATGACGAGCATATCAGCCAATACAACGCCATTGCAATGCAACATATCGTAGATACATCAGGATTAATTGGATCGATATTATTGAAATTCATTATTTAGTTTGTTTTAAAACTTATGAATACAATCACCCACTTATTTAAAAAATTAGTATAAAAATATTAAAAAAGATAATTAAAGTGACAGACGATTTTAAGAATACTATTTCTGCATCTCAAATAAAAATAAACAAGCTGACTGGACTGTAAAGGGATCATTAAAGGTAAATGCACTAAAATTTTGAATCAATCCATAATTAAATTAAATTAATTGGTTCTTAGATTTTAGCTCATTGTTTTCCATATTTTCAAGTAGTACTTGATTTATTTAGATACTGAATATTTTTTGTTTTAAAAATCTAAACTGCTTCGATACAATGGATATTCAAGTTTGACATAGCAGAACAGCGATATTAATTTTATCATAACAAGAATGTTCTGAAAAGTTTTCATAATTGAATATTTGCCTAATATTTTGTTTTTTTTGTATCAGCAGCTGTTTTAATTTCATTTATACAAGTTAGTAATTAAAATCAATAAGCAGAGAGATTGAAGCACATCGTTGTAGAGCTCAAGGTTCATATTTTTGATAGGCTATTATTGAGTTAAAATTATTGTTCTAATTCAAAACACTTGATAACCTATAAACATGTTCGTAATTGTGTCTAGTGTAAACTGTTTTAAAAGTTTCTTTGGCCCTTATTTTAATAAAAATCACCAAAAATAAGCATTTTCCCATGCTGTGAATAGGAAATATATCCTGGGTGACGTCATTTTCAAAAGCCACGCCTTTTTCGCCGGAAGAGCATACCTTGTTAGTTTATATACCTTGTTTAAAACCAAAGAAATGGATATGTCAGGCATAGCATAATCACTATTGTTGATCTTGGTAACAGTTTTTTGAATGATTAATTCTCAAAATACGAATCTTTTACTTGTTATACTTGTTTACTTGTTACAAGATAATGGAGAGAATGGTTAATGAGAGACTGGTTTTTTACTTGGAAGAACATGATCTTTTAACTAATACCCAGAGTGGGTTTAGAATACATCAGTCTACTAATCAACAAGTTATAAGACTCTCACAAGCAATCAAAGATAGTTTGGATCGGAGCGAGACTTTAGTGGCAGTTTTTGTCGACTTTAAAGCTGCATACGATCGAATTTGGAGAAATAAATTGCTTTATAAGTTAAAAACCCTTGGAATCAGCGACAAAATGTTCCGATGGATTAAAAATAATATTTCTCAAAGATTTTGTGCAGTTCGCTACGGATCAGAAACCTCTGGTTACAAACAAATCCATTGTGGCCTACCGCAGGGAGGTGTGACAAGTACAAGTCTTTTTAATGTATACATCAATGACCTTCCTGGTATAATCAAAGAAAAAACGAAGGATATTGAATGTGCTTTATATGCTGATGATCTAGTACTTTGGACTTCAGCACCTAGAAGACATACTGAAAAAATGGTGTTAAGGATCAATCAGGCTTTGAAAGCTTTGTATGAATGGTCTACGGAAAATCAAATGGAAGTGAACGTTGAAAAAACTATGTATCAAACTTTTACTCTCAATCATCAACCAACTGAAATGGATATAAAGTATAATGGTAGCAATGTCCGGGAAACAGAAGAAGCTGTTTACTTAGGAGTGAAATTTGATAAAAAGCTCTCCTGGAAGAGACATATAGATGATGTTATTGATAGAGCTCGAAAAAGGCTCACAATGATTAAAAGACTCGCAGGGGTAAAATGGGGATGTGGAAGAGATACTTTAAATAAAACCTATAATTCATACATAAAGCCATTAATAGGATATTGTTGTGAGGCCTTGATTACATGTAATAACACATATATTTCTAAACTTGAGGTCTTTCAAAATGAAGCCCTGAGACTTGTCACTGGAGCTGTAAAGACTACTCCAATAAATGCAATGCTGGCCCTAACAGACAATAGACCAATAGAAGTAGTAATTCAGGAAAAGGCTTTAATACTATATGAAAAATTAATTAGATTACCATCAACAGATTTATGGAGAAATTATGATATCACTAAACCTAGGAGATTAAAAACTCAGGATGGATTTTTGCAGAAAGTTCTTAAATTGAAAACTGATTATTCCCTTCAGAACGTTCCCACAGAGGAACTGTTGAAACCTGCATGCCCTATTCACATGGGATCTATTAGAAAGGAATGTCATTTGATGACTGCTATGACAAAATCAACATCACTTGACTGTGAACTAAAAGCAGCTGCTTTTCAGACAATTAATACCAGGTATCCAAAAAGTAATTGGATTCACATATATACAGATGGATCAAAAATGCTCGACAACGTCGGAGTTGGTGTATATTCAGAACTATTTGCGTTCTATGCCTCCCTTGGTCCATTTCGGACCAATTTTGATGGAGAACTGGAGGCAATTAGAATTGCAACCGAACAAATTAGGGTTAGAAGAGTTCAACTTAACAACATAGTTATTTTCTCAGACTCTTTATCAGCCATCCAGGCTATCGCTGCACACAATGTCGCAGAGTCAAAAATTATCGACTCCTGCAGAAGAAATATTGATCTTCTAGCTTCTGAGGGGAAGACTGTTGTTCTGCAGTGGATCCCATCTCATGTAGGAATTAATGGTAATGAATGGGCTGATACATTAGCAAAGAAGGGAACAGAAATTTTGCAGACAGGTAATGACGAAGTACCATTTTCATCAATTAAAAGAATTATAAAAAATGTGGTGAAGAAAAAATATGATATCAGTTTAATAGAAGAAATCAAGAATAAGAAATGGGCATGTTCAATAAAGAAAATTCCAAACTCCCCTAGATCCACTGCAGTAGCGGCTTTCCGTCTGGAGACTGGTCATGATTGCCTCGCTAAACATCTGTTCAGAATTGGTATATATGACAGTCCTATGTGCACTTTGTGCAACCAGAACTTTGAGATGGACAAAGATCATTTGTTAAGTTGTTCTTCATTGAATGAAGACTGCTTATACAGTCGATATTGGCGAGCTAGGGAGTTGATGCAATTGGCAACCAGTGACTGATTCTCGTTCATGTTTGTCTAGTTCACATTTTGCCAGTATTTATGCTGGATTTGTTCTTGTTTTTAGTTATTGTTCTTGTATTATTCAGTGGTTTTTGTTTATGCTCCAATCTCATGCATCCTTGATGCATGGGGGCCAATGATGTAAAGTCAAGTGCTTTTGCAATAAAAAAAAAAAAATATATTCTTAAGGCCAGAGATGGGCAAAATGTAATCAGATTAAGGATTAACGATTACGATTACAAATGTAATCTGATTACATTTGTAATCTGATTACTTTTGTAGAAATGTAATCTGATTACTTTTTGTAATCGTTAATCTGATTACAGATTACATTTGTGATCGTTAATCTGATTACAGATTACAATTGTAATCTAAAATAACATACCTTGATACCTTTTTGCGACTGATAATGGTACGGTGCATAGGATCAGAGATGGGCGTAATCAAACTACTTTTGTAATCAGATTAATAATCTGATTACATTTGTAATCATTGCATTTGTAATGATTACATTTGTAATCTGATTACTTTTTGGAGTTTTTAATCTAACTACATTTGTAATGATTATATTTGTAATCTGAATGAATGTAATCTGATTACTTTTGTAGTTTGATTACATTTGTAGTTTGATTACATTTGTATTTAGATTACATTTGCATCTTCAATCTGATAACTGTGGCAAGTTTACTGGAGTGGGGTTCGCGACTTAACGGAAGTGGTCCGTAACCTACCGGAAGTGGTCCGTAACTTACCGGAAGTGGTTCATAACTTACTTGAAGTGGTCCACAACTTACCGGAGGTGGTCCATAATTTACCGGAAGTGGTCCATAACTTGACGGAAGTGGTCCATAACTTGACTGATCCACAACTTACCGGAAGTGGTTCACAACTTACTGGAAGTGGTTCGCGACTTACCGGAAGTGGTCCGTAACCTACCGGAAGTGGTCCGTAACTTACCGGAAGTGGTCCGTAACCCACCTGAAGTGGTCCATAACTTACCGGTAGTGGTCCGTAACTTACCTGAAGTGGTCCGTAACTTACCGGAAGTGGTCCACAACTTACCGAAGGTGGTCCGCAACTTACCGGAAGTGGTCCACAACTTACCGGAAGTGATCCGTAACTTACCGGAAGTGGTCCATAACCTACCGGAAGTGGTCCGTAACCTACCGTAACTTCCGGTAAGTTTCGGAGCACTTCCGGTAAGTTGTGGACCACTTCCGGCAAGTTGTGGACCACTTCCAGTAAGTTGTGGACCACTTCCGATTCGTTATGGACCACTTCCGGTAAGTTATGGACCACCTCCGGTAAGTTGTGGACCACTTCCGGTAAGTTACGGACCACTTCCGGTAAGTCACGGACCTTTCCGGAAAGTTGTGGACCACTTCCGGAAAGTTGTGGACCACTTCCGGAAAGTTGTGGACCACTTCCGGAAAGTTGTGGACCACTTCCGGAAAGTTGTGGACCACTTCCGGTAAGTTATGAACCACTTCCGGTAAGTTCTGGACTACTTCCGGTAAGTTACGGACCACTTCCGGTAAGCCTTGGACCACTTCCGGTAATTTTTGGACCATTTCCGGTAATTTTTGGACCACTTTCGGTAAGTCAGCTGTGGACCACTTCCGGTAAGTTGTGGGTCACTTCCGGTAAGTTGCGAATCATTTCTGGTAAGTTGTGGATCGTTTCCGGTAAGTTGTGGACCACTTCCTGTCATTTGTGGACCACTTCCATTAAGTGGCGGACCAACAAGTGCATCCTATGCACCGTACCATTATCAGTCGCAAAAAGGTATGCAAAAAGGTATCAAGGTATGTTATTTTAGATTACAATTGTAATCTGTAATCAGATTAACGATCACAAATGTAATCTGTAATCAGATTAACGATTACAAAAAGTAATCAGATTACAAATGTAATCAGATTACATTTCTACAAAAGTAATCAGATTACAAATGTAATCAGATTACATTTGTAATCGTAATCGTTAATCCTTAATCTGATTACATTTTGCCCATCTCTGCATAGGATGCACTTGTTGGTCCGCCACTTAATGGAAGTGGTCCACAAATGACAGGAAGTGGTCCACAACTTACCGGAAACGATCCACAACTTACCAGAAATGATTCGCAACTTACCGGAAGTGACCCACAACTTACCAGAAGTGGTCCACAGCTGACCAGAAGTGGTCTGAAATTTACCGAAAGTGGTCCAAAAATTACCGGAAGTGATCCACGGCTTACCGGAAGTGGTCCGTAACTTACCGGAAGTAGTCCACAACTTACCGGAAGTGGTCCATAACTTACCGGAAGTGGTCCACAACTTTCCGGAAGTGGTCCACAACTTGCCGGAAGTGGTCCGTAACTTACCGGAAGTGGTCCGTGACTTACCGGAAGTGGTCCGTAACTTACCGGAAGTGGTCCACAACTTACCGGAGGTGGTCCATAACTTACCGGAAGTGGTCCATAACGAATCGGAAGTGGTCCACAACTTACTGGAAGTGGTCCACAACTTGCCGGAAGTGGTCCACAACTTACCGGAAGTGCTCCGAAACTTACCGGAAGTTATGGTAGGTTACGGACCACTTCCGGTAGGTTACGGACCACTTCCGGTAAGTTACGGATCACTTCCGGTAAGTTGTGGACCACTTCCGGTAAGTTGCGGACCACCTCCGGTAAGTTGTGGACCACTTCCGGTAAGTTACGGACCACCTCCGGTAAGTTGTGGACCACTTCCGGTAAGTTACGGACCACTTCCGGTAAGTCACGGACCACTTCCGGTAAGTTACGGACCACTTCCGGCAAGTTGTGGACCACTTCCGGTAAGTTATGGATCACTTCCGTCAAGTTATGGACCACTTCCGGTAAGTTGTGGACCAATTCCGGTAAGTTATGGACCACCTCCGGTAAGTTGTGGACCACTTCAAGTAAGTTATGAACCACTTCCGGTAAGTTACGGACCACTTCCGGTAAGTTACGGACCACTTCCGGTAGGTTACGGACCACTTCCGTTAAGTCGCGAACCCCACTCCAGTAAACTTGCCACAGTTATCAGATTGAGGATTGCAAATGTAATCTAACTACAAATGTAATCAAACTACAAATGTAATCAAACTACAAAAGTAATCAGATTACATTCATTCAGATTACAAATGTAATCATTACAAATGTAGTTAGATTAAAAACTCCAAAAAGTAATCAGATTACAAATGTAATCATTACAAATGCAATGATTACAAATGTAATCAGATTATTAATCTGATTACAAAAGTAGTTTGATTACGCCCATCTCTGCTTAAGGCTTACTTTCAGTGTTTCTATATTCTACATGACTCTTGAGTGATCTTCCCTGAGGAATCACATATTTGCATACGAATGGGTAAAACCAGCATTTTTTGAAAACAGAGAAAAATGCATTTTTTCAGTAAAAGAAATAGATCTAAATTCGAAAATCGACATGAAAAGTTTCAAAAAAAAATTTAGTTAATTCAATATTTTAAAACAAATAATAGACAATCTCTTTGTATTTGTTTAAGATTGAATGACGAAAGATCTGTGTAGGACTTACTTTAATAGGAAAATCAACAAGCCCTTTGAATCCGGATAGGTTGAAAAAAAAAATGTATCGAATGAAATGACGTCACATTTTGACATTTTACGTTTTCGGTCCTTTTTTGAAGTCAAACTTTGAAATTAAATTAAAAAATATGCATCGCAATTAACAAAATTGCGCGCATTCCTCTCTTGGATGCCTTTTTCGAATAAAAAAATACTGGAATTGCCCATTCTGAGGAGAGAAAAGATAAAAGACAATTTAAACTTTTTATCTTGTATGATTTCTGAAGTAAAAGGAAAAGCGAAAGTAAAAATTTTAATCTGTGTGTTTGTGTGTGCCTAAAAAAATTTCGATTATAGCCACCAGTAGAAAAAAAGTTATAAATAATATTAATAATTCCGTCAAATAGGCATAATTGTTTTTCATTATAGGTAAACTTAAATCAAGCACTAATATTTTAGTGTGATGAATGTAAAAAAGACGGTTCAGATTCTTTCAGGGAGAGATGATAATCAAGTTAGGAACAATATTAACGCTGAGCAACCGCAAGATTTACATAGATTTAAATGATTAGATACTATTACCCTTCTAAGAATGCACTAATTCAGTGTAAGTTTCAATACCCGATTAGATTCCGCCCCTATAGTGACGGAATAAAAAAATTTACTATAGAGATAAAGCGAAATAATCTCAATGATAGTATTTTTGCCGATGTTATGAAAACTCATTGAAAAAAATATATAAATATCGTAAATATTTACAGAGAAAAAAAATCACAAATTTAAAAGTTATTCAGTGCTATTATGATGTAGTTTTATTTTAGATGAATAAAGGTAAAATTTAACCCTCTCGGCACCAGAACATCAAAAAAGTGAAAAACTTCTTTTTCTTCTCAATACATCCAAAATGCTATAGTTTGTCTAGAAATTTTTTTTTCTTGTGTGCACTCCTTCCTAGTTATTTTTATGAGCCTCATATTAGGCCATATGGGCCATATTCTTTTTTATTTTATCAGAAAATACTTGGTTTAGAACTTATTAAAAGACATTTTCATAATATTAGACGATTACGGAATAAGAAAATATCTACCAACCTATAAAAAATGTTCTACAGAAGCTAGTAACTAGCTAGTATTTTCTCTTCACAAGCATCACAGCTTAAAATGTAAACATTTAAGGTAAAAATCGTCTTGCTGCCATTTAGGAACGAATTCAGAAACCATGTAGAAGTCTCATATGTGATCTACATGAAT
This sequence comes from Tetragnatha versicolor, assembly GCA_024610705.1. Classification (NCBI taxonomy): domain Eukaryota; kingdom Metazoa; phylum Arthropoda; class Arachnida; order Araneae; family Tetragnathidae; genus Tetragnatha; species Tetragnatha versicolor. Next base: position 37,899,407 of record JANDEH010000003.1, read on the forward strand.
CAGTGAAGTCACTGATGAAAAGAAAATAAATTTGCGTGTTTACATCATACCAAAATTGAGCTCATAAGTAGGAGCCTCATATGAGGCCCAGGGTGGCGAGAGGGTTAATAAAAAAATTTCGCATTTTCTAAATTTTCCGGAAAAGTGCTATTTTTACATGCTAATATCTCCTCGAATATTCACGATATTTCCAGGAAATTTCTTCAGCTAGTTTTTCATAACATAAGCAACAACACTATCATTGAAGTTTTTGCTCCATCTTCTATAGCTGCTAGGGGCACTGTAAGTCATCTCAATGGATTCCCCATTATCACGTATGAAACTGTGTATATCAGTCTGTGTAGTCCTATATCAGTTCTCTCGTGCTGCTAACACAGAGTATAGAGCTTAAGAGAAGATTCATCTCCATAGAAACTAATGTGGCAACTTTTTTTTAACAGTGTTTTTCCCATAGACAAACTTCATGCCAGCCTCCTTTAATACCACGTCATTTCTGCTATTTCTGTCATTCGCCCACTGAAGCTGTCACTCAAATCCAAATCGGAACTGGAGGGGGAAAACAACACCGATGAAATTTAAATGCCGCTTGATAGAAGTTCCATACTCAATCAGAAATCACTTTCGCATTTCGCCTTCTCTGATTGGTTGCTTGTGAAATTAACTATAATCTGGGAGCAGGAATTAAATTCAGTAACTAAAGAGGAAAACTGCCGTTTGGAATCTCTGTAAGCTCTGTACTCTGTGGCTGCTAACACCTTTCTACTACTCACCATGAACAAGCTACAGGGTAAATGAGTGTTTCATTCATTTTCAAACCATTTTCTTTCTATCCCGAAGAGCAGAATCAATGCAGGAGGAGTGAGTTTAGCATTCTCTGTACGTCCCGTCAAATGTCCCTCATTGTCATTCTGTCCCATGTGACGACCAGATAAGGACACGTTACGCCCTCTTAGCAATGCGTGTCCCCGAATACCTAAACGAGTCACTTAAACAGAAGTTGTAAGACGAAAAATGTGGGGCCAAAACGTCGTTAACATTGTTATTCCCTGGCAAATCATGGGATGTTTCTTATTGACTAACAAGTTAATATATTAAGAAGTTTGTTCAACACTATCCAAAACCAAAATGCTCAAAATCAATCGACCTTTCCTTTGGTACAACAAAATTTATGTGAATCGTAAATGGTGAAACTATCTCGTAATTACTTTTTAGTAGCAGGCTAAACTTGATTGAGGGTGATAAAAAGGAATCGTCAGTTTAAATTATTAAATAAAAAAAACTTTTTAAAAACCACGTTTTTATAAAATGCACTAAAAAGTATAAAATAATTGTTTTCATTAAAATGCACTAAAAAGTATAAAATAATCTTTTCTAACTTCTTGTAAAACGAAAAACGTGGGGCTCATGTATTATATAGGTACTTGGTATTATACGCAAGAAGCTGATGAATTATCTGAATTTAACACAATTTCTTTCATAATATATATATAATTGATACACATTTAATAAGGTTCTCGCGGTGCTCTTTACATCGTATTAAATCAGATTGTACAAACTATGTCAAGTTTACGTAATTGCTACTATAAGTTATAGCGGTATTACGTCATACAAGATGAAAATAATGGACGAATCGTGAATGTTTGTGCTGTTTGGTTATAATCTAATGCATGATCCCCACGTTTTTTGTTTTACAAGAAGTTAGAAAAGATTATTTTATACTTTTTAGTACATTTTAATGAAAACAATTATTTTATACTTTTTAGTGCATTTTATAAAAACGTGGTTTTTAAAAAGTTTTTTTTATTTAATAAATTATTTTCTGCTTTTTAGTTTTGTTTCGTATATTATATAATCTATTAAAACTATATTGAGTAGATTATGGCATAACTGTCACTGGAAAATGCATCCTCATTGCATGGTGTCTTTCCAGTGAGTTTTGAGTAATCAAGGTCCTCTATCCTCATTAGGGTGTCTCAAAAAAAACTTTTTTTCGAAAAACCCTGCTCCCCAGGGCTTTTCCCATTCCTTTTGGTCCCAAAAGATAGTGTGTAAAATTTCAGCGCCCTAAGTTAACTCTAGGGTTTGCCTGTAGAGCCCCAAAGTTTGAAGAAAGTGGAAAAAATGACCAATTTTCAGAATTTTTAAAAATTATATTTTAAGAATGATACTGCTGTAAAACTGGTTCAGATGTGTCATTTAGGACTTATTTAGATGGAATATATTTATTTATGTATATTAACTGCATCCTATAGCCCCTATAATTAAGAATTAAACCGTACTACTTAGGGACGCTGCCCTCGCCAAAGCTTATAATGAACTACCGCTGGACGAAATGAATTAAATTTGAATTTCTTCGAAGGAACTCCCTCAAATGATGACATTTGGGGCTAAAATGACTTTTTAAACTATAAAAACCAGTGAAATAACAGTTTTAAGCCCTTCCACTGAGCTTTTAATGTAAAAAGTGTTTTTCTTCAAAATTTCTCTTTTCTAGCTGATCAAACCCAAAATTTATATTAAAAAAGAAGGTTGTTGTACTTTTTTAGATACCAAACATTGAAACCTTTATAGGGGTTTCATTTTTAATAAGTAAATTTAAATTTTAAACCGCACAGATCGGAAATGACATGGATATTTCATATACCAGACGTTAAAATCGATTTTCTTTTTTAAAGTTTGGAAAATTACTTTCTTTTAACGTATTAGGGGAAAATTTTAATTAAAAACTTATTTCTTAAACATTTCAACCAAGATTCTCAAGCATTAAACTATTTTCCTAACTTTGAAAAAAGAAAATCAATTCTCACATCTGGTATAGGAAATATCCATGTCATTTCGGATCTGTGGGGTTTAAAATTTCATTCTACCTATTAAAAATGAAACCATAATAAAGGTTTCAATGTTTGGTATCTAAAAAAGTACATCAATCTTCTTTTTTAATATATATTTTGGGTTTGATCAGCTAGAAAAGAGAAATTTTGAAGAAAAACACTTTTTACATTAAAAGCTCAGTGGAAGGGCCCAAAACTGTTATTTCACTGGTTTTTATAGTTTAAAAAATCATTTTTGCTCCAAATGGAATCATTTGAGGGAGCTCTTTCGAAGAAATTCAAATTTAATTCATTTCGTCCACCGGTAGTGCATTATAAGCTTTGGCGAGTGCAGCGTCCCTAAGTAGTAGGGTTTAATTCTTAATTATAGGGGCTATAGGATGCAGTTAATATACATAAATAAATATATTCCATCTAAATAAGTCCTAAATGACACATCTGAACCAGTTTTATAGCAGTATCAATCGTAAAATATAATTTTTAAAAATCCTGAAAATTTGTCATTTTTCCACTTTGGGGCTCCACAGGCAAACCCTAGAGTTAACTTAGGGCGCTGAAATTTTACACACTATATTTTGGGACCAAAAAGAATGGGAAAAGCCCTGGGGAGCGAGGTTTTTCGAAAAAAAGTTTTTTTTGAGACACCCTAATCCTCATCCCTGCATTTTGTGAACCGTACAAGCCCAGCAGAGTATAAGTGGGAGCTGCGTTCGCTCGATTGTACCGTAGTTTCGGAGTGCTGGAAACTGTATGGATTTTGGTGCGATAAGATGAGTTCCATCTTTTCCGAAATCTACACTAGCTGACGGAATGTCAGAATCGTAAATTTGATCACGACGGAATAATGGCCAAACAATTTCAGTGATAGTGCCCATTGCGCCATTCACAAGGCCGGCCTTGCTCCACGTTGATATTAGAGCGAAGCAGTACTCTAGCTCCCCTGACTTGTTATCATAATGTTATCATAAAAACTTGTTATCATAATGTAAGAGATCATATGCACTGCCAGTTACTATTAAAATTCCAACTTTATGTTCAGCAAATAATAAGTTCATAGAAACCCGAAGATTTAAGAAATTGATTCCATCGTTTTCTTTGTCACATAAACTACCATTGAAAGCTCCATTTAAATCATCATATTCAATTGAAAAGGCGTTTTCAAACATCAGTATGTCATGTTTTACAACATCAAGATTTTTTATCTCCAAGTAGCCTCGATTATCTATTGGAAAGGCACATGGTTGATTTTTAGTTTCACAATCAATTAAATCGTAGAATGCATCTCCTTCAATCATGTTTTGATTTAAAACATTTTTGTCCCATTTGCTGGGTGGTAGAATATAAGCACGAATTAAATTCGCAATTACCATAGCGAAGCATTGGTGTCCAGCATGTCCGGATTGAAAGATTTCTTCATTTTCTTGATTCCAAGAGGCACGTGCGACTCGCGATAAATTATTTATTGGAATATAGGCTCTTTGAAGTGAAGCATTAGTAGTATGAGAATAAAACTTTTTTGAATCCCCTGTTAAAATGTAGAACTAATAAAATCGAATAATTTAAAGATAAATAAATATAAAAACGAGATAATATTGCATTGTTATCCAGATCTGATCTGTGTTCAGAATTTCAAGTCTCTACCCGAAACAAAGAGATAATATTGCATTGTTATCCAGATCTGATCTGTGTTCAAAATTTCAAGTCCTCTTCGGGAAGTTAGAGAAACCCGAAAATCCCCCTGGGGGTTCAGGGGAAGCAAATTTAACCGAAACAACGAGATAATATTGCATTGTCATCCATATCTGATCTGTGGTCAAAATTTCAAGCCTCTACCTCTTCGGGAAGTTAGTTAAAAATCGATTTCTAAATTCCACCCGAACAGACAGACAACAAAGCGACCTAATAAAAACGTGGTAAAAAGGGAATTAGTTTTAAAAAAATAATATAACTGTGTAAGAAATGGAATTTTTTGTGGTATAATATTGTTTATGACATGATGAGGAGTATTCAGAAATACAACTATCCCAGGTAATACTTGCATGTCCTTAAGGCATATTTGCCTCCGAAAGTCCTTACAGCTATTGTAAAATACCCCCAAAATGTATTATTTTTAGCTTTTAACTGTGTAAATACCGGTGGTAGGCTTTGATTTGTATTATAGAACACCTGCACATCTTTGCTTTTTTGCAGGGTAAGTGTATATTCAACCGCAATAACCCCAAAAAGACTAAGAAAAATTCTAATATTGATATGTATGTAGTCCCATAAAATAAATAAATAAGCATTAAAGAAGGCAAAAAATAATATCACGTACCTTTTATAAGCGAAACGTGTTCGGGTGCAATGCACCAAAGTGATACCCGATGGTAAAATAATAGTGAAAACCAGTCTAGGGACAAAGCGCGCAAATTCAATGAATTGGATGGTACCATACATACGGCAAAGATAGGAGATTAACCAGGAATTTCAGACTTAATCCTTCATAATAAAAAGAGGCGAAGGTTGCGCCCGGCCCGACAAAGGGTTATGTCTGATTTTTTAATAGATTAACACCACAAATCCTTAAATAGACACGTGTTATAAAACGGTAGTAAAACAGCAGATGATACCTATTAAATTATTAGAGCAATTACTAATTAAAAAAATTTATTAAAATTTACTGGTGACTATTATTTCACATCTTGGAGTGCCTGGGGCTCAGTCATCAAGATCTCCTTGGTAGTCCGTTGATGGTCCTGGACTTCTTCAGGTTATTTGGATTCATGATGGACAAATCTAGCCCCGATGGACTAGGGGGATATGCAGCAACAACAACAACCTCACAATCGCTTTGGCAAGCTATTCATGCACAGAAATAAAAGCCTCTTACCTTCAATGTTAGCTTCGCCGTCAGGCTGAGGGCATTCAGGCACACCGTAGTGAGTGGCGCCGAAGGCGGCGGAGTAGATGACGATGCGGAGGTCCTTGGGGCACCGAAGGCGCAGCCTCTCTCCCTCGCACACCACTCGGTTGGAAAACACATCTGAAAACGAATAAATGAAGTTTATTTAAGTAAAACGTAATCAGTATACAACTACATACATACAGCCAATTAACTTCGCAAGACATCTTTCAGTGGCCCGATAAATCCCCTTGATACATGAGATCCAGATTCTCCCGGTATACATGATAACGAATACATTCGCAGTGACCTAAAATCCCTCCCAGTTACTTTCATTGAAATACTATCCATTCGGTTCTTCATCACTATGCCTAACCACTCAAATTCCTTAATTACGATCCAAGATACCCAATCAACTCTAAATAATAACTATAAATATCCCTTTCAAATCACCACAATGCCACAAGATACCACCCTCCATGACCTTCAATTTAGATACATCCCACATAATCTGAAACCAGATTAAACTTAGTCGAGTCTAAACTATTAAATTTTCTCAGTCTTTCTCGTCGTCTTGGAGTGATTTCTACCGGGCGATGTTCCCTGCCAACCAATCTTTTAGTCTAGTTAGTCTTTCACTCTTGTCAAAATTATTTTTCTTTTTTCTCCCCACATTCTTAATTTCAAGAGTTACCCTCTGTTCTGTACATCCTTCATGTGTTCTATTATATTCTATCATCTGGGACAAGAGCAGCCTCTGGCTGCTGCGTACCCCACAAATAATGTAGTCCGGTCAAATCAGAAAAATTTCAAATTATTCTGAAAATTGATGTAGTTGAGGAAATTTAACGAAAAAGATAGGAGTTTAGAATATGCACGGGGAATTGTGGAGAAATGCTGCAATAAGTGTAAACTCATTACTCTCAAGCGTTGCCTCCAGCCATGGTCCTGTCTCGTCTTTGTTAAGACTTATCAGAAAGACAATGGCAGGCAACGACATAGAGCGGAGTACATATACTACTCTAGCCAACTAAAACGGAAAAAGTGGTGACCATTATTGATTAGTCCTCCACTTTTCTGCTACAATCTAGTACTACAATGCTACATTGTTTTGTATAGAGATGATGGCGTATATACCACGTCGTAGTGCCCAAGAACCAATATAAGGACCAGATTCTATATCGATGAGGAAGATTTTCTTACTACTTTCGAATGCACGATCACGTCGCCATTCAAATATCTGCATATCAGCTTACCCCGATTCGTAAGAAATGACATCATTCCGTTAATGGAATTCGTATGAGTTCTACGTTTGCGAATACGCGTTCGACTTCCCTATTTCAGAGGACATCCCTAAGGAAAGAGCGAATACACCCCCCATGCCGAAAGGAAACTATCTTTTTCCCATGAATATCATATAGAGCTACTCACGGTAGTAACGTCGACAGAAATGTCGAGAGAATTTCCCATTCAAATATTGACTCTCTTCCTTTAACGAAGAAGAGGAGGCGTGAGACGAATTTCATTCATGAGAGAACCAAGGGGGAGGGCGGAAAGGGATATTGAGGGGGTGACAGTTTTAGATAGCTTGTGTAGGTGGTGAATGAAAACGTCTCGTAAGATGTTGGGGTTCGTACAGGGGCGTGAGTCAAACAAAGTTTCTTTAATCCACGGAAACGGGAATATGTCCTGCTATGGGCTTTGCGCCATAAAAAGTCAACCAAACCAAACCGTGGAAACGGACCAATATTACGGTGTAATCATGTAATAATAATACTAATTACAATGAAAAGAACTATGAACAATGGACAAAAGACTGGTAGCCGGGATATTAGTGAACGGCTTCATTTTTATTTATTACTACTTAATTTAATTTATTTAAACTTGTTACAAACTTTGAGGCAATAATGAAAAATTGGAATTCGTCGGTGTCCTTTCTAGACATAGGGATCTACTAATAGTATATTAGAGTGGTCATCATGTGACCCAGTAATGATATTTGTAGGAGGCTCTGTAAGTGGCAAGGCGCCATATTTGTTAAGAGCAGGCTCAATGTTATCAATGTTTTGAATATCTCGGACCCCTATTTTAGAACAAGTATTTTCACGATCCTCTCTGAATTATAATGTAAACATTTGTAAAAAATGTACAAATGTTGTAATGCAACTCGCTATAACCACACATAACTCACCCAATAAGAAACATAAAAGTATATAGCTTAAATTAAGACAATTCATAAAACAAGTGATTTTACACTATCTCACAAAAGTTTAATTAAACTATTCAAATTTGTTTATTTCAATTTTCGGTTTTTTTTCTGCTTTTCGTGAACCTCGAACGATTTCTATTTACCATTGGTAAATTAACAGAAGATCCAGAACACTTTGAGATCTATAATACATATATTTTTGGACACAGCATCTTTTAACTAGAATCCTATTCTCTGGGGAAATCCATTTGTTTCTTATTTTCTGAATTCTTGGGAATTCACGTTGCATCCATTCCTCTTTTCAAGTACCTTTCCGTCAGAGTGTCCGATAATCTAAAGCAATAAAAAAATCCCTCCTTCTCTCTCTCTGTCCGAAACAGATAACCCCTCTGTTCCTAATGCCGGTCACAAAGATCCATTACAAGAAAAAAGAAAACGGCAAATTGCTAAAAAATTTGATTATCCCCGTTGGCAACACTGGCAACGTCGTCGGCCCACGGCCCAAACAAAGAGAACACGATTCGGAACTTAATCAAAACAGATACAAAGTTTCGTCGGTGGGAGTGGCAACACTGATGTCGCTACTGATGCCATTTGTTTTGCCATTGTGTTCCCGGCTGATTTATTCCAGTGGAACAATGCTGGCAAAGGGGGTAAAGACGTTTTTTATGCCCTATGAAATAACGACCACTTAACGACGCAAGCAGTTGGGGTAGTAATAGCTTTGCAGTTAATGGATTGGCATTACTCAATGGTTGGTTAAAACTAGAGCAGATGATGAAAATAAGCCCGGTTTATGTAAGTTATGATAGGCAAAGTCGTTTTGCATTTTAATGCACGATGGTAGTAAAAACGACAAGATGTTAATGGGTTATAACGGTGAAAGAATAATTCGCTCTGGGTTTCCTATAAATGTTCATTGGTTTTAGAAATACATTATTTTGACTTTATGTAATGTAGTATTTTTTCTGATACATTTGTATCAGACTTTTTTAAAAAATTTTTAGAAAAGATGCTCTTTATTAAGATGAGAAACAATCCAAAATTTGTTAGTTTCCCTAAATAAGGAGAATGCTTTATTCCATTTAACAAACAATTTAAAATTAATTTTTTCAATCAATTTTTTCTTTGTTTAGATGTTAATGTATTTGAAAGTATTTGAAGAATGATGTTTATTTTATGCATTAGCGTTTTTGAAACTGAAATCAAGGTTTCACATTTTTAGGTGAAATTAATTTTAAAACGTCCTGCAAAAGAAAGCATGTTGTATAAATCCGATAATAAAAATATCCCTTTGAAAACTGAATTTTACCCACTATAAGAAAAGTCTTTGAATTTGTAGGTTTGGTCCTTTTAAATATCAGAAACTTCCTACCTTTTCTTTATTTAATAAAACATTTCTCCAATTTATAAACAGCTAGTAAAATACAGTTTAAAAATTTAACAAATCGACTCAATTGATTCGCGTTTTTTTGTATTAAACGCGATTTAAGTTTAAAGCTACTTGGGTTTTTTTATGAAGAATTTGTATGGGGGAATTTCTCCGCTTTCAGGACTTTTAGTTTTCTAAATATCCATCTGAGGCATTTATTTGAATTTTAATTTGGTTTACTACACTAATAACTAAATTCTTAAATAAATCGTTAAAAAGTTTAACATATAACTATCGAATCTTTGAGGATATAAAGAATAACTCCTCACATCCACTTTTAAACAGTGGGAAAATAATGTAACAATGTGCAGGATATTTTTCAAAATTTACTTCCTTTAAATCGACCGTTATTAAAACAAACGGAAGCTCTAGCATAAATCTTAGTGGGAAAAACTAAAATCAACTGAGAAGTATGCTGGTTTAAGTCACTGAAGAGTATTGAAACACCTATCATCTTGGATTTTTATATTTCCTGCAACAAGAAATTTCATAAACTACTCACTACACACAAAACTGATTTTGTGCAGGGGATAGAGACCGCATAAAAGAAATCACATAAAAAAATCGGTACAAAGCTTCGCCAGTAGCTATAACAAATAGTTTTCGTAACACAATTAAAAATAAATTTCTTATGCTATGGATAGGATAGGAACCGCATAAAAAAGGTATCAAATTTGAACGAGAAAATCGCATTTTTCCTCATTCAAATTTGAGCCCACAATCAACACAATATAAAGATTATGCCACCTTAGGGAACTTTCAACTCTAACGCATCATCAAAATCGAAAAAAAGTTTTTTTTCGATACACCCTATTGTACATAGTATTTTTTTAGATAAAGTTTTAATTCCACCTGTCGATTTATGAAAGTCCAAATATAAAAACCCAGTCAAAGAGGACGGCAGATAGAAGACATTCTTTTAAAGCGTCTTCGCGCCTTGGTCACCGGACCGGGCATTCCGTTCGGCTCAAAAGAGGACAGTCCGAATTCAATTTCGAAGCTTTTTCCAGACTGCGAGCGGAAATGGAATCTTTTTTCCATTCCAATCCAAAATCGAATTTTACACTCAGAGAATGTCACCTTAACAAAGTGCGACGCCGAGGGTGACGGGAATGCGAACGTTCCCCTTTCCGGAATACCGGACACGCCGGATTCCTGCCGGATCAAACCACGAGGAATCACATGTCGATGTGGGGTGTAACGTAGCATTGAGGAATCACTTGTAACAGTTAAATCTTCTTTCCCTTTAACCCTTTATCTACTGACGGTACTTGCAAGGCCTAGGAACTTTAAAATTACATAGAATAACCATCCTTACGAATATGAAGATACTTTGCAGGAACACTCTTTTAGTTTTACTCCTCCAGGATAAAAGGCAGCCCGGGTTCTATAATGAGTATTTTAGTGGAAAATGCAAAAAGATTTGCTTTCAGCTGCCATTTTGATCGGGTTCCGTGATTGAAATTTTTATTCCCCCAAAAGAAATAAAATCAAAAGGAATGTGTATTATTTTTTAAGACTTAAAACTGCGATATAAAGCCATTGTTTTTTTGTATTGTGAGAATATTTTAGCCCTCCGTGTACTGACGGTTACTCAAAAGTACCAATTTAATAAATTAACTCTAGAGGATAAAATTTCCCCAAAATGATTATTTTATTTATGTGTCTCTCTTAATTTTAAATTTAATGACTCAAAAAATATTCACCCGAAAAGATATGCAGAAAATCATTATGCAGTAAATAAAGGGTGTATTATTTTCAACTCAATTGCCTTGGTCTCTATAGATTTATCTTAAAGATTTGTAGAGTACCGCATCTGTTTGTGATAATTTTGATTTTGCACTCCCATCAAAATATCAAAACTAATCAGAACATCAATCAAAACAAGCTAATAATTTTCAATTATTTTATGATTGTTTTTTTTCTTTTTTGGCAAAATCTCAGTTGAGACTCACACGACATGGAAGGGGGGATTGAGCCAGAAACTCAGATTTTGCCTAGAACAAAAAAAAAACCAGACTAAACTTTGTAGCTTGTATGATATAAATCAACCACAAAATTAAAAGGAAAACCTAAAGTATACATCTGATTTAATCGAATAATAACTCTTACGTAGTGATTTTAAGATAAAAATTTAGTCATTTGTAGCGGATACTAAGGTTTTCAGTCTTAGAAGCGGGAAGGAGGTTTTGTAGGGGGATTTCACCAAATTTTGATAGCATTAAACTATATAATGATCACATAAAACGATACATTAAACATAAACATAAAACGTTACATTAAAATAAGTAGGAGTGATCTGGACCAGTCAATTAGGATAACATTATCCGATTGATAACATTAACCACAATCATATTAAGCAGAGTCAACTATAGTATATCAATTACTATTCTATTCAGTTGTTGTACTTACTGGGTCTGCACTTGTAAGCCACCTCTGCATATTTGCGCACACCTGGGCAGGGGTCGTTCCCAAAAGTCAAAGGTGACGTCTGCACTTTGCAGACTCTTTGCTCTCGGCAAGCTTCTTCTACAGTCTGAAAAAATAATTTATAACAATTATTACTATTTAATGATAGGGTAGGTGAGGGTAATTGTCCACAGTTTTTGGTTTTGAATTTTTGTGGCCCACAGTTTGATTATTTTAATAAGTTTCTGGTACGGAATCTAAAGCTTAGGATGTGGCCTATCAATTCATATTTTTTCCAGCCTTGAGCTGCAAATATTTTTAGAAATATTCAACTTTAAAAATAAAAATAAAATTGCGGACATTTGCCCCATTTTTTGGGGTAATTATCCGCAGTGCGTATAATTACCCCAATAGAATAAAATAAGAGAATTATTAGATATTCCAATTCAAAAACATCAAAATTGAGGTATATTCACAATAGGAAGACTACACAACGATATTCGACATTATAAAACATTATATAGCAAAGTTACTTCACAAGTTGCAAAGTCAATCCTTTTACCGGCGTAAAATCGGCCAAATTGTCAGGAAAACTTATCATTTCATGAAACCTTGCATTATGGATTTCATTAGGTTTGGAAAGTTCTAGGACTGTCTTTCTTTTCAACAAAAGCTTCTTCTGATGGAGTTTCTGAGAACATTCCCACATTTTCAATTGCGGACAATTACCCCATATCATGATGACAACAAAGTGATACTGATTTTTGAAAACAAAAGTAAACATGAGTATAGTGATATAATTTCAAAGATAAATAAAAGCTCTTTCGAAAAAAAAAACAGATGGATTGAATAAATATCTACCATAATATGAAGAACAAATGGGAAAAATACTCTAACAAGGACACTAAAAACTGACCTACCTCATTTTTTTGGACAACGGATACGCTACTCCTCTGAAATTTTCACGGCCATTTAGGGGTTGTGAAAGGAACCTACTGTATCGATGCAGTCAATATAATCAAATATTATCATCAAAAAATGGCCGTGCGGACTATTACCCCATGCGGACAATTACCCCCACCTACCCTAGTTATAGATGTGATATGTGATTCAAATATTTCATCCAGCACTTAAAATTATACAGAGTGTTCAGATAAGTGTTTCATAATTTCTAGGATAGATAGGACACACCTAGACGACTCAGAATGTCATAGGAATGGGGGGTCGGAGATGCACCCCTAACGAACGAGGGGTTTTTATAAGTGGGCAAGAGAAGTTATGAAATTCCTTGTGGAAATTGATACGTAATCTTTTAATCTAAATTTTTTTGTGGAGCCGACGTACTGGCCTAGTGGTTAGAGCATATGACTCTGAAGCCGTATACGTCTGGGATTCAAATCCCCGTTTGGCATGGATGTTAGTTTCTGTCCTTGCGTGGGATGAATGAATGTGGCCCACCTGTAAAAAGGGGTTGTGCTTGTGTAGCGTGGGCAACAGTACTTTACCTCTGTGACTTCAGTCCACAAGTGCCTACTGCCTACTGGGTAGAACGAAGAAAGTACTACTAAAAATGGCATATCGGTAGGACGGTAGGTTAATAACAATAAACTCTGTTAAACTGTAACTGTTTAATTACCTGCCATTGAAAACGAATTTTTTCAGTGGTGAGTATGCTCGCTACTTATTCATAAACTTAATTTTATAAATATATTCATAAATTTTTTTTTTGAATATCATGATGAAATATTTCCCAGTGTGCATCTTTAGAAACCAGATTATGAGGCTGCAAAAAAATCCCAATTCTGCAGCTTATAGTTTTCACTGAACTGGACCCAGAAAAACTTAAACTTTGACTTTTTTGAAAATATTTTAGAACTAATTATCACATCAATTAGTTTATTGTTCGAGATTGTTTTCCAAGCATAAAGTTTAATGAAGTAGTTTTTGAGTTGTGAGAGATTCTAATTCAAAAATTAAAAACTTTTACAACAGAGGCGTCGGTGACGACGGTAGCTTTTTCATTGACCTGTTTTGTTCAAATAAATGTGTTTTTTTACTAACGAGTTCAGGAATGAACGATTTGTTACAGCATTATAATTGATTCTAGAAAAGCAGTTTTTGTTCTTAAGGGCTTCTCCAATCAAAGTCACCAACTTAGAAGTAAATCTAATAAATACAAGTATCTAGAGTTCTAGACACTTATGCCTCTTCCTTACTTTAGGGTTTTTTTTCTGGATATTCCATTTTAAATAAACACATGAAATATGTGTAAGTTAGTAAAAAATAATTGGATTGAGTGTGTGTATGTAAACAATATTAATTCTTTGAATATTATGGAGGTTAATTCGTCGCCTTCTAGAATCAAAAACTACTATCTCCGAAAATCACACCGCTTAGTCGTTTAATTCCGATCGTGTCATTTATTGGCAGTGTTGCGGTTGGCGTTAAAAAGGGTTGCTACAGATCATTTTAACCCTTTCAGTCCAAGCCATTCTAAATTTTCTATTGGATTCAATGACATTCTCGGGCGGATGTGGCAAGCAGGTTGCCACAGGTGCAACTTTTTCGTCATCTTAGGCTAGACGCGCATTGAGACTTTCGTCGCGGCCGGCGCGGTGACTGGAACATAACTCTCACTCGAGCGTTATGGATCTCTTTAGCAATCTGCGAAGTAGAGGGGAAAAATATGGTTTGACCCGGAACAAATTCCAACAAAAGGTTTTTAAACGGTTTTGGACTCTACTAGGTATCCTTATTGACAGAAAAAAAGTCTACCACAATCTGATGACCGGAAGATATATACATGACTAGCTGATTTGCCCGGCCTTGCACGGGTGGAGTGTATTAATTTCTTTTTTAAAGTTCTCCCAAGTTATATTTCCGATTTTTCAAATCACCAATAACCCCGGTGTCCACAGTACTTTTTCCTATTCCCGATAGTTTCATTTCCTATTTTCATGTTCCCGATAGTTTTCATATCCCGGTTTTCCCGGTACCTTTACATACCCCCGGTTCCCGATAATTTTCATATCCAGGTGTTTCCAATAATTTTCATCCCGGTATTCCCGGTTCCTTTTCCCCATCCCAGTTCCAACTGTGACACCTCATTCCATCAAATATTTATCCTTACCATGTGATAAAAACAATCACATTGAAATCATCTTTTTTTTTAATCTAGTGTTTAAAATGTTCCTTTTAAAGTGTACCTTTTCATATCCGGATGTTCCCGCTACCTTTTCATATCCCGGTTTTCTTGGTACCTTTTCATAACCCGGTGTTCCCGATAATTTTAATGTTCCGGTTTTCCCGATAATTTTCATCCCAGTTTTCCCGGTGCCTTTTTCTCATCCCAGTTCCAACTGTGATATCTCATTCCATCCCGATTTTTTGTCTATTAAACATTTATCCTTCCTATGTGATAAAAACAATCTACTTGAAATCATCTCTGTCATTTGAAATCCAGTGTTTAAAATCTTAAACAGAATTTTCTTAAAGTATTCCCGCTATCCTTTTAAAATTCCGCAAAAAGTAAATTTCAAAATAAAATAAATTTCAAAAATCCCTCGATAAAAAGTTATCAAGTAAGCTTGTCTTCTTTTTAATAAAACCAACTTCTTTAAAAGCTTCTCTGAAAGAGTAAAAACAGATTGCTAGTTATAATAAAAATCTAGTGATTATAGTCTAGTAAACCAATTCCGCTATGAAGTAATGAAATTTTAGCTCTGTTTCCTTGGAAACTTTTAAATTCTTGCTATTTAAATATATTTTTTGAGAAATTAAAATATTAAAGAAAGTAAATTAATTATTTTAATTTACTTCGGTTTTCTGATAACTGTTATAATATTTAAATACAGATATTCACACTGTTTTTCTTCATAAATTTTGTTGCAAATAATAAAATATGTATAAATGTTAATCAGTTATATTCATTCAAGTGAGGCAAGACGTCGCCTTAAGATAGAGAAGTAAACACTGCAATTTATGCATTTAAACAATGCACAATGCTATTTCAATGGGTAAAACGGAGTCGAAAAAGCGCCGAAAAGCAGGGAAGGAGTCGTTCGATTTTAAAATCGTTTCTTAGTGCGCGTCTAATGGCTGAAAGGAAGGTCTCTGTCAAATTTCAAGCCAATCGGTCCGGCAGTTTTGGAGATTTCGTGATGAGTGTTATGAATGATGAATCACCCGTATTTGGATTATATATATATAGACTAGCTGATTTGCCCGGCCTTGCACGGGTGGAGTCTATTAATTCCTTTTTTAAAGTTCTCCCAAGTTATATGTCCGATTTTTCGAATCACCAATAACCCCGGTGTCCCCAGTACTTTTTCATATTCCCTATAGTTTCATTTCCGATTTTCATGTTCCCGATAGTTTTCATAACCCGGTTTTCCCGGAAACTTTTTATATCCGGGTGTTCCGGGTACCTTTTCATATCCGGATGTTCCCGCTACCTTTTCATATCCCGGTACCTTTCCGTATCCCGGTGTTCCCGGTACCTTTTCATGTCCCAGGTCATTGGCGGCTCGTCCATAGGAGCACAGGAGCACGTGAACACCCAATGAAAAAGTAGAACAAAAATCGAATGTGAAGAAAAATAAATATCAAAGGAAATATATTCTCAATTTCTTTTTTTTTTGCCCAAAATTATGTTTCTCTCCCCCTCTACTTACTACCGGGAATTTACTACCGGAAACGCGAAAGAAATCGAAAAAAGACTGAACTCTTATTTTTCTTTCCCTTTTAGCACGTGTGAGCGAAAAAAATATGTGAATCCGAAGAAACCCCGACTGTTTGCCGAAGAACATTTGAGCTTACGGCAACGCGCAGGAGATCTCCGCTAGCACAGATTTAGTGTGCCGAGGCTTTCACTTTTAAAGCACATCTTTCTTTTTTGACGTCTGATAGAAGTGATTTTAACGGCTAATTGGAAAGTGTGAGTGAGAGCACTCTTTAAATACAATTTAAATCTTTTCATCAAAATATTTTAATGCTTTTGTTATTAATTAGGATGTTTTTTTAAAAATGATGTCTAAGTAAAATTTCCGTGTTTGAGTTAAAGCATCTGTATTTTTCTCAATTGCCGCTAAAAAAAAGTTGAACTAAAGAACATGAGAC
This sequence comes from Tetragnatha versicolor, assembly GCA_024610705.1. Taxonomy (NCBI): domain Eukaryota; kingdom Metazoa; phylum Arthropoda; class Arachnida; order Araneae; family Tetragnathidae; genus Tetragnatha; species Tetragnatha versicolor. The sequence goes on from JANDEH010000003.1 coordinate 37,916,287, forward strand.
CAATACCTCATCTGACCATTGTCCAAGTTACAGAAGGAAAAGATAGGGACTTAAAGATATTTTACAGATGACATTTATGACATAAATGGATTAAAGTTATGGAAATTTTCATATAATTGGTGTGAACACCCTATTAAATAACTCACGAGCCGCCACTGTCCCAGGTTTCCCGGTACCTTACATACCCCCGGTTCCCGATAATTTTCATATCCAGGTGTTTCCAATAATTTTCATCCCGGTATTCCCGGTTCCTTTTCCCCATCCCAGTTACAACTGTGACATCTCATTCCATCAAATATTTATCCTTTCCATGTGATAAAAACAATCACATTGAAATCATCTCTTTTTTTAAATCTAGTGTTTAAAATGTACCTTTTAAAGTGTACCTTTTCATATCCGGATGTTCCCGCTACCTTTTCATATCCCGGTTTTCCCGGTACCTTTTCATAACCCGGTGTTCCCGATAATTTTAATGTCCCGGTTTTCCCGATAATTTCCATAACCCGATGTTCCCGATAATTTTCATCCCAGTATTCCCGGTGCATTTTTCTCATCCCAGTTCCAACTGTGATATCTCATTCCATCCCGATTTTTTGTCTATTAAACATTTATCCTTCCTATGTGATAAAAACAATCTACTTGAAATCATCTCTGTCATTTGAAATCCAGTGTTTAAAATCTTAAACATAATTTTCTTAAAGTATTCCCGCTATCCTTTTAAAATTCCGCAAAAAATAAATTTCAAAATAAAATAAATTTCAAAAATCCCTCGATAAAAAGTTATCAAGTAAGCTTGTCTTCTTTTTAATAAAACCAACTTCTTCCAAAAGCTTCTCTGAAAGAGTAAAAACAGATTGCTAGTTATAATAAAAATCTAGTGATTACAGTCTAGTAAACCAATTCCGCTATGAAGCAATGAAATTTTAGCTCTGTTTCCTTGGAAACTTTTAAATTCTTGCTATTTAAATATATTTTTCTGAGAAATTAAAATATTAAAGAAAGTAAATTAATTATTTTAATTTACTTCGGTTTTCTGATAACTGTTATAATATTTAAATACAGATATTCACACTGTTTTTGTTCATAAATTTTGTTGTAAATAATAAAATATGTATAAATGTTAATCAGTTATATTCATTCAAGTGAGGCAAGACGTCGCCTTAAGATAGAGAAGTAAACACTGCAATTTATGCATTTCAACAATGCCCAATGCTATTTCAATGGGGAAAACGGAGTCGAAAAAGCGCCGAAAAGCAGGGAAGGAGTCCTTCGATTTTAAAATCGTTTCTTAGTGCGCGTCTAATGGCTGAGAGGAAGGTCTCTGTCAAATTTCAAGCCAATCGGTCCGGCAGTTTTGGAGATTTCGTGATGAGTGTTATGAATGATGAATCACCCGTATTTGGATTATATATATATATAGATTAAATTGATATATACATGATTACATTTTATTTTCAAATTCAAATTTGGTAGTAATGTTCATTTTAAGAGTTAAAAGGTCTTTAATATTTTTTCAAAAATATGTTTCATAATTTTTTTTTTCAAATTTTGAAAAAAACTTTTTGAAAATGATGGTCATGCATGATGCACATTAAATCAAAGACAAAAAGGGCAAAACAAAAAAAAATGGGACCAATTTCAGGTTTTTAAGTTTAGTTCTAGAGTTATTTGCTGTTTAAAAAGGCTGGAAAAACAACTTTACAAAAGTTCTTGGGGACATTAGAAAATGACTACAACCAAAATAAAGGTGATAAAGAACAAAACCTGGAACATTATATCTATAACGTTAGTAGTTTCTTATTAAAATCTTAACAAAATGAGAGGGTTTGATCTTTGGTTTTTTAATTGTTTTGTATAAAAATCTTCGAATTTGGACTTTTTCACTCCTCTTGGTCATCGCTTTCTAATTAAGGTACAGAGCCCAAACTTTGCCTGAATAGTTTTCTCTGTAGGTCTAAAAAATTGAGGGGGTGCCGTAGCAATTTCATTTCACTTTATTTCTTCCCATAGAAAAGTGGGCCACCCTAGTGGGTATATGTATGTATGTATGTGGGTGGAGGACGCCTCTCCTCCTAAACTACGCCCAGAGATGGGCGTAATCAAACTACTTTTGTAATCAGATTAATAATCTGATTACATTTGTAATCATTACATTTGTAATCTGATTACTTTTTGCAGTTTTTAATCTAACTACATTTGTAATCATTACATTTGTAATCTGATTACATTTTGAAATTTTCAATCCAACTACATCTGTAATCTGAATGAATGTAATCTGATTACATTTGAAGTTAGATTACATTTTGTAATCTAAATGTGAATGTAATCTGATTACTTTTGTAGTTTGATTACATTTGTAGTTTGATTACATTTTTAGTTTGATTACATTTTTAGTCTAAATACATTTGTAATCTTCAATCCAATTACTCTGGTACCTTTACCGGAAGTGGTCCACAACTTGCCGGAAGTGGTCCATGACTTACAGGAAGTGGTCCACAACTTACCGGAAATGGTCTACAACTTGCCGGAAGTGGTCTGTTTCTTACCGGAAGTGGTCCGTAACCTACGGAAGTGGTCCATAACTTACCGGAAGTGGTCCACAACTTGCCGGAAGTGGTCCGTTACTTACCGGAAGTGGTCCGTGACTTATCAAAAGTGGTCCACAACTTACCGGAAGTGGTACGTGACTTACCGGAAATGGTCTGTTACTTACCGGAAGTGGTCCATGACTTACCGGAAATGGTCTGTTACTTACCGGAAGTGGTCCATGACTTACCGGAAGTGGACCCCAACTTGCCGGAAGTAGTCTGTTACTTACCGGAAGTGGTCCGTAACCTACCGGAAGTTGTCCATGACTTACCGGAAGTGGTCCACAACTTGCCGGAAGTGGTCCGTAACCTACCAGAAGTGGTCCATGACTTTCCAGAAGTGGTCCACAACTTGCCGGAAGTGGTCTGTTACTTACCGGAAGTGGTCCATGACTTACCGGAAGTGGACCCCAACTTGCCGGAAGTAGCCTGTTACTTACCGGAAGTGGTCCGTAACCTACCGGAAGTGGTCCATGATTTACCGGAAGTGGTCCACAACTTGCCGGAAGTGGTCTGTTACTTACCGGAAGTTGTCCGTAACCTACCAGAACTGGGTCAATGACTTACCGGAAGTGGTCCACAACTTGCCGGAAGTGATCTGTTACGAACCGGAAGTGGTCCGTAACCTACCAGAAGTGGTCCATGACTTACCGGAAGTGGTCCACAACTTGTCGGTAAGTTTCGTAGCACTTCCGGGAAGTTGTGGACCACTTCCGGTCAGTTGTGTACCACTTTCGGTCAGTTGTAGACCACTTCCGATCTGTTTTGGACCACTTCTGGTAAGCCGCGGACAACTTCCGGGAAGATAAGAACTATGCCTATTAAGTTGCGTACCGTTTCCGGTAAGTTTCAGAGCACTTCCGGTCAATTGTGAACCACTTCCGGTCAGATGTGAACCACTTCCGGTCAGTTGAGGACCCTTTTCGGTCAGTTGCGGGCCACTTCTGGTCAATTGGGAACCACTTCCGGTCAGCTGTTGACTACTTCCGGTAAGTTGTGGACCACTTCCGGTGAGCCGTGGACAACTTCCGGGAAGTTACGAACCACTTCTTTTAAGTTGCGGACCATTTCCGGTAAAATGTGGACCACTTCCGGTAAGTTTCGGACCACTTCCGATCAGTTTTGGACCACTTCCGGGGAGTCGCGGACAACTTTCGGGGAGTTACGAAACCACTTCTATTAAGTTGCAAACCGTTTCCGGTAAGTTGGGAACCATTTCCGGAAAGTTTCGGAGCACTTCCGGGAAGTTACGAACCTCTATTTTTAAGTTGCGGACCGTTTCCGGCAAGTTGTGGACTACTTCCGGGAAGTTTCGGAGCACTTCCGGTGAGTTGTTGACCACTTTCAGTCAGTTTTGGACCACTTCCGGTCAATTTTGGAGCACTTCCGGTCAATTTTGGACCATTTCCTGTCAGTTGTGGACCACTTCCTGTATGTGGCGGAACAACAATACACCCTATTCGCACCCTACCATTATCAATCAGAAAAAGTAATCAAGATATGTTATATTAGATTACAATTGTAATCTGTAATCAGATTAACGATTACAAAATGTAATCTGTAATCAGATTACATTTGTACAAAAGTAATCAGATTACAAATGTAATCAGATTACATTTGTGCAAAAGTAATCAAATTACAAATGTAATCAGATTACATTTGTGAAAAAGTAATCAGATTACAAATGTAATCAGATTACATTTGTGAAAAAGTAATCAGATTACATTTGTAATCGTAATCGTTAATCATTAATCTGATTACATTTTGCCCATCTCTGACTACGCCATAGGCGTGGACAGAACTCGGTATATGGCGTATCTCGAGGCGACGATTATCACTGAAAAGTTTTCCAAGCTCGAAAATCGAATATATTTACGAGTAATTAACGAGTTTATAGCTAAAAACGCTTATTTCTCCACTTCTGCTCCTACAGAATCCCATCACACCAATAACTCATTTATGAAAAAAGTGGTGATAGACACGTTTCAGAATTAAAAGATTAAATTATTGATAAGCTACAGATAAAAAATTTCGATATTAAATGATCAAGCAGACAAGTTACAGGTTGTGCTGGATAGTTCCGGGGGTTGGTGAGAGATAGCGAGCAGAGGCAGAGCCCCCTAGTCTATTAAAAAATACTTAGGGAGTACATATTTTCCACTGAAAGCATTAAAACATTTTTTCTCAAGTATAAAATTAATAAACTCTGCATTATGTTTATAAGTAAGGTACTATTTATATTCATTTTTGATGTGTTGTCACCAAAATAATAATGCATCTAAAAGACATCCCGTTTGCAACACTACATTTTAAACATGCATGCTCTTAAGAACACCAAAATGTTAAAATATTGCTAAAATATTTCAAACTCATAGATTAAAATGTTTAATTAGATCAATAAATGTTCAGTTAGTCTTTAAAAGTAAGAAAAATACGTCAATAATTGATTAAGATTAATATGTCGATAATTGATAAAAGAGATTAGGTATATTTAGCGGGAACGTTAACGGAATTGAACCGCAAACTGCAAAGAAAATGCTAAAGAGCAATAACTTTTAATAAAATATAACTGTTAAGAGAAACGCAAGGGAACGAAACAAGCTTAAAATAAAGTTTTTTACATATTTTCTCCTAAATGATGGAAGTTCAGGAGTTTATCGATCGTGCTGCTCCATAAAAATGTACCTGAGTAATTAAAGACCTCGTGATTTCCTTTCGAATGAAATGTCAAGCTTCGCAGTTTCGGTTGATTTTAAATAATCACTGTGTTCTAAAATCATACTAAGAAAAGAGTGTTTTTTTATTCCAATTTGTATATTTGTTTGACTGCTCGAAATATATTGCTAGACTTCTTATGGCCTAAAAACTATTTATTTCCATTTTTGAAATTGATGTAGGAGTCTTAATTTATTTTAACTTCTTACTTTCATTTTCACTGAGCTTAAATGCCCTTAATAAGTTGTTCTGAAAAGATATAAAATATTCTAGTATGAGAAATTTTTATTCAAAGGTAGCTGATGTTCAGCTAATGTTTTGTTTTGTTTATTTTTAATGATGAATTTGTTTTAATTTAACTATTTCTGAACATCATTAATTTTATTTTTGCTGTTTATTGAAAAAGTTCGATTTATTAAAGACGGTCGAAAACATTGAGCTTTATTTGAGAGTCAGGCAAGAATGCATTAGTTATGTTAGGAATTTTTATTACTTTAATGAATTTTAATGATGTGGTTTTAATGCTTTAACAACAATTGTTTTTTTTAAATAAGGTAAGTATATACCATGACTTATGCGGAGTACATGCTCGTTAAATCTGTGGGTCCGAAAGTCCTGAGGTCGGTCATGGCGCAGTTTACCTTGGGTCCAGGTGTCTGGAGACTATTTTACTCCCCTTCAGATGCATGGCAAAATTGTGGAGGTGGCGATAGATAGTGGCAGCATCTATCATCTCATGAGGCAGAAGTCGACTCCTGCCATTTTATGGGCCTCACTTTCTCAGGAGCCGCACCCCCTTTGCCTTGAATCCTGGTGGAGCTTGGGTAATCCAAGTGGCACACGACAACAACAACAGCAACATATACCATGACTAATTTCTATAATTTTATGAAACCTAATTCTCTAATTTTTAAGCTTTTTCAGAAAAATATAAAATGAGAAATTCTAGTTTGATTGAAGTGAAATTGAGAGTTTTTATAGCTATACTATACACTCTGATTGAATGCATTCCCCACGCTTTGATTCCCCACATTAAACTGTTCCAAAGTTACAGTTAATACCATAATACGATAAAATATTATTTTAATGCAATTTCAACGATAAATAAGGATTTCAGAGAAAAAAATTAAAAAATAAAATAAAATGAGTAAGTTAAAGCGGAACCAAAAATAGATAGTATACAAAAGCTCGACATTATAGGGATATGATTCATTGAGAAAATGGCATAATTAATAAATAATAATATCAAATACCAATCAGGCACCGACCGATTTTACCAGTCCTATAATTAGTTTTTACAAAAGACTTTATAAGAATTAATATAGATAGTTTAATTATCTAAAATGTTTAATTTATATCTCTTAAAATTATTTAATAAACTCAATATCAGAGTGTTGTTTCATTTATTAGGTTTCATGAAGAAAAACTAGCAACATTAGGAAACTTTTTCAAAATATTTTAGGTACGGTTTTAAGTAAACTTTTAAAGGTGAATTGTAAGTAAATGTGTAGCAACCCCCCTTATAAAATAAGAATGAAATCCATTATATCCTTCTTAGATAAAATTGGACTATTCAAAATACTTCATTTGTCAAAATCCTGAATCATAAAAAAACATTTAGGATTTTTAGAAGTTACTTGGATTTCTTCAAAACTTACTTCAAATTCTCTTTTTATAAATCCTGATGGTACTTTTGACTTCAAAAAATATCGAGTAAATATATTTTTTAAAGAGTTAGCAAAATAAGGATGAAAAAGTGTAATTTTTTTTATTTTTAATACTGTGGAAAATGACAAACATTTTCTGTCATTAAAAACTATAGTAACCACTTTTTGTAGTAAAAAATTTTATTAAATTAAAACTGCCATTCTTAAAATGTGTATGAAACATAACGGAATAAGCATCGTTTAAGCCCCGTGTTCAGGTCAAGGGGTAGTATTAGCAATAAAATCAGGTTGTTTCAGATGTGTGTATCATAGCTTTCAGGAGGGGTAGGAAACACTTACACGACTCAGAATCATATAGGAATGGGAGGTCGGAAATTCACCCCTTCTACCTCTATAAGAACCCTTTTTTACGTGAAGTTTTAGATGACTTGCACATATTTAACTAATTTTAGTGAACATAATTTCAAAACTCTAGAAACGATGTGAATTCCAAGTAAAATTGGAGGTCCTTCCCCAGAAAATTTTTGGAAAATTTCCCTCAAAATAGTGTTTTAGCCCCTTTTATATAGACTCTTTAGATTGCACTCAGAGAGCACTGCTCATTGTAAGCGGCAGAATTTTCATAGAGAAACAGATCATAATGGATTTAAAAATTTATAGGGGGTATGGTGGTCCCCCCAGAAAAATTTCGAAATTTATAGCCCTAAAAAGTAGGGTTTTAACACGTTTTTAGACCCTTTGGGTTGCACTCAAAGAAGCCAGCTCTTTATAAGTCAACACAATTTTCAAGGAATAAACACTATAAAAAATTGATGTCAAAACTTCGGGAGGGTCTTGAACCTAACACCCCCTTGAATGATGCCCTGGCTTAACATTTTGGTAAAAACCACAGTTTAAAAAAAAAGATGCGACTCACCGTGAGTGCGTGAGGTGCCCGGCAGTCAGTGGAATCGTTGAGTGTCGGGCCAGCGGGAGGGCAGAGCTGGCTGGAAGGCACCTGCCGTCCGTACTGTGCCAGGTAGATGCTGATGACGGTGTTGGGCCAGCACTCGATCTGCAGCTCGTGGCCATCGCACGCGTGGACCTGAAACGTGCGTAATGTGGCGGACAGCAGAGCTGGAAGAGGAAATAATGAGCTTTTTAAACTTGTAATAACTTTTTATTTACATTATGTTTTTTTTTTAACAATGGGGTAAGCAGATCTCTTTTTGAACTGAAATGAAGCTATTTTAGAAAAATGACTAGACAAGAATGCGGGCAGGCGAAATCTGATGCACTCCACTACACCGGCGCTGACTAATTCAGCTCGCCGATTTCCGATAGTCGGAATCTGAAATTTGATTTCGGAATCTGAAAATCGGTGGCTCTATGCGCGTACCCCTACATCTGAATCCCGTGTTTCTGGTTTTATTTCACGTGGAAATCATATAGTCTCTAGTAAAATAAATAAGTTTTAAATTTGAAAAACTTGTAAAATTTCAAATGTCCTAGTTTTTATGTTAGACGGCCCGGTGGCTTTGTGGTAGAACATCGCCCTTCCATGCCAAGGGTCCGAGGTTCAAAGCCCGGCAGACTCAGCCTCTTATCCCTCCGGGGTCGATAAATGAGTACCAAGGTTACTTGGGGAAAGTTACTAGGTACTGTAATTAGGGATTTAAATTGACCTGTTAAACTACTACTGATTAGCAGGAAAGACGAATCGACAATTAAACAAACTTTTCATATCATTGAGGATCTTTATTAACGAAAAATGTTGATGGAAAATAATAGAAAATAAAAACGTCCGCCGGAACGCTGATATAATAACGGTCTGAAGGCTCCACGACTTAAAATAATATTTAAGGATTATGTCAGTATTTATATTTTAAATAAATAATCTGACTTTTATAGTGGTGAGTAAGTTAGCCACAGGTTTATTTTGGAAACGGATTTGGATTTTATATAAATATATATTTTCCGGTTTGTGTGCTTGATCTCTAAGATGCGCTTATAACCCTTCGTTAAGTAAGACAGAGACAAACAGAATTTTTACTGACACAGAGAGAGAAATATTTAGAAAACGAGTGTATTAAGTTATTCTATAAAACCTTTCAGTAAAACACATAAATGTAAATTTTCTGTTTGAAAATTTAAAACTCAAACTAGATTTAGTTTCTGAAACAAAAACACTTTCAAGGACACTTTTCAATAAGTTTTTTTCAGATGTCAGTCGTTTGTAATCAGTGAATAGTCTGTATCCCCAATCTTTTCAATCAAATTAAATTTAATGGAGTTTATTTAAGGGTTCGTTTCACATTCAATTATACTTGTCGTTCTTCATTATCGGAGTCACTAAGGCTTCAACATGGTTCACTTAATTTTTTAGTTCGTGTTTAGCAAAGGAGTAAAACGAGGTTACTATTCAAGCAAATTTTTAAAAAAGAATTTTTTTAAAAGCTCTTATTTTTAGCTATTTTCTGATTCAAATTAGTTCTTTTTACTTTTTAAATGAAAATATGTAGACTTTTTTCATCTGAAGTAGCCTTTGATTATAATCTTTTTGTTATTAGCAACTGTAGGTATAAAATCGCATTTGGCGTGAACTTACCATCATCTCGGTAATAACTCGGTAATAAATATTTTAGAAGTTAAAAATACAATTATAAAGAAATAAAATCATAGTTGTTTTATACATGTGTGTTCTTTTTAATTTATGTGTTCTTTTTGTTCTTTTTAAATTTAAATTTTCGGTTCGGATAATTTGGGTTCTTACTTAAAAACCACTAAATGTTGAAGGAACACACAGATGAATAAGATTTTCATACATTTATCAATAATACTTACTTTAAAAATACTCAAGTGATTTTAAGTTATTCTGATTAAAAGGGCTAATTTTGACCATTTTGTTTTGCATAATTGAAAAAAAATGTTTTCTTCCTAAGCCCTATCTAGTTAAATGTGATAAATCTTCTCTTCTGTAACATCCCAGTAGTTTATCAGTTTATCATTTCCATACAATATAGAGCAGGGGTTCTCAAGCTTTTTAACATCGCGACCCACTTTTGAGAAACAAAATCTAACGCGACCCACCGACTTCAGTTATTTATAATAAACTGAACTGAGATAATTATCTCATGCCCCCTCCCCACAGAATTTTAACTTCTCTGACTGGAGGGTGTTCACCAACTATTCAGTTACAAGGGTATGAAATAGTTAAATTTTGGTCTAACAATGATCCCTACAGTAAAAAGGGGGGTCTGGGGGTACTCCCCCAGAGAAAATTTCAAAATTTGACCCTTAAAAACATGGTTTTAACTTGTTTTTTAGCAATATGGGATAAATTACATCAGTTGCATCATTTCCCAAGAAAATTCTTAAAATTTGCATTGATCCCCCCGGTGTGGATGGGAAGAAGCACTAAATATTTTTTTTCAAATCTTATTTGAATAACCGACTTGATTGGCATTATCTGCACATTAAAGTGACACACATAGTACGTATTTACATTAATTGCCTTTTCCGTTCCACTCCAAGTAATTAGTTTTTCCTCAAATTTTTATTCTTTTTACTATAGTATGGTAATTTGATAAATTTCAAAAGTTCAACTAATAGTTTGATAATTCAAAAGTCAATAACACCGTTTGTGAAAAATTAAAAATCTTCTCGCGACCCACCAAAAACTGACTGGCGACCCACAGTTTGAGAAACTCTGATATAGAGGAAAAGCGTACCTTAAAATATTATATTTCTCATACAAATTTCAAGACTTTCAACCAGTAACCACCACTTAATTGAAAGAAAAAAATAATTAATACATAAAATCACACTCTTTGATATTAATTTATTGACACTAATAGCTCTATTATACAAATCGAATGTTCGTTCATATACATTTGATAATTACCAAACATAAGAGAAAAAACAAAGTCAAGGTAGATAATTAGTGTACAAAATCAAGTGTGTGAAATTTGTAGGTCATTCAAAGTTATCTACAGCTAACCTGCCTTGATAAAATTGTTTAAAATATCAATGTTACTTAGGTATTTTCTGCATGACATTTATACTCACGCAGTTCTTCAAAAATAAATCTAACCTCTTATAAACATTACAATTTATGGTTTAAAAAACCTTGTTAAAAATTTCTTAGCAAAACTGACTTGATAATTCCTTCTCGAGTTCGTGACATCCAAACTTTAAACCATCAGAAAATTAAACTATTGAACCTAGTCAGTACAGTAGATTCCTAAAATTACAAACGCAGTCTACATCGAACAATAAAGTCCCAGTTTATTGCACCTCACTGGTTAGTGCCATTCTCGGCACTGCAAAAGCATCTCCAATTTAAAAGACGGGGTGATGATGAGACGGTTGCTGAAGGATATTAAAATTGGAAAAGGGCAGGGAGGGTGAACCCCCTTTCGGAATAATTTTGGGGTGTTTCTTCGAACAAATATTTCTCTCGAGTTCGCTCAGTTATTACAGTCGGTTGCATTTGAATGCCTCCTGATTGGAATTTTGCATTTCGGAACAAAAGCGCTTAGAAATTCATCTGCTTCGGTTCTGGTTTATTTCGACTGAAATTGTTTTTGTTATTTGTGAGTGTAGAGTTATTTTTCTCCCGGGAAGGGGAACCTGATATTCTGGTCGCTTGCTTTTGAAAAGGGTGCAAAAGTGCTGTGATAATTTATTGCTTATGGATGGTATATTGTATGTGAATGGTTAAGAACATTTGGTATGTAAGTCCATTGGCCGCCTCCTGAAAATTGGGGGGGGGGGGGAGGGACGCCTCAAGGATTCGGGATTCCTCCCAAAATGTTTTTTTTACAAAATATTCGTTAACTACCCCCAAAATAATCGTTTTTCTTTTTCGCCCTCGCTTTAAAATTTTAAAGGTGGTTTTGAAAAAACTTACTACTGTCCCAATTTTTAATAAACCGTTTGTAACTTTTAACGAAACATTTTTTAAAATTATTTTAAAAGGTCAAATGCAGGTTTAAACTCATTTTAAGTGTTATAAGATTACAGTTTCAAAATCAAATTTTTTATGCTTTAACCAGTGTTGTAGCTGGATTTTTTTGAGGTCTTCTCATTAAATTATTATTATTTTTTTTTAGCTAGAAACATAATTTTTGTCTGGATAATGTTTTCCCATTCTCTCACTTGCTTCAACCTACTCTAAATAAAATCGTGTTCTAAGAATGGGGTGTCCGTCCTCCTCTTGTATATGTTACCGCTAAAGTTGATAATTAGTTATTCTGAAGAATACCTAGGTAAACTTAAGATTAACTGATTTCTGTCGTTAATGTGCGGATTTTTGAGTTTTTCGCATTTTACCTAGGGAATCTACACTATAACGGCCTCTTGATAGATAAAGTTCAAAATAGTTTGTTTCGTTCAATACCTTCTGTTAAAATGTTGAGGTGCTCACTGCGACATGCGCTTACCCCTGCGCAGTTGGGTTTCAATACGTAGTTTGTTGTCATATTTGGTGTTTTGATTTCAAATTTAGTGCGTAGCACTGGTAGTTGTCATGTTGAATGTTAAAACAAAATAATACAAGCAAGTAAGTACTGTAAATTTACATGATTAAGTACAGTGTATTACTAAAACGGGTATTTTGAAACAATTGTGTTGAAGCTCCGACTTCAGAGTGACAGATTTCTTTAAACGAAAGCAAATGTCCCAGCTGTTGAAATATCTTTTCAACAAACGTTAATTCAACAATCGCTGGAACCTGGGCAAGGGTTTAACATATGTAATCGATCGCAAATCCTGGCAATAGTTCAGGGCAGGCTCCCAGCTGATTACACCGCGCTTTCATTAAGATTTGCTTGTTTAAGTGCTCATTGAAATACGCTGTCAAATCGAGATCGAAAACCACAATTGATACAAATCTCAGTTGGTACTTTATTATTCTATTATTATTGTTTTTATATTCTAGTTTTAAAATTGCTATTTCATTACTATTTTTGTGGGATTTGCGTGTTTTGTGTAATATGAAAAAAGTACCGATCCCCCTTTTTTGATTCGTCATTGTTACTGTTTACCCCCAAAACGAGTTTGGTTATAGTTAGGGCAGGGGGGTTTGGGGGGGCGGCAGCCCCCCCAACCTCCTTAAACTTTTTATAAAATAAAATAAAATTTTGTACTTTAACGGATCACCCTCGTTAATATGTAAAATAACTGATTACAGGTAGTATGCAGATTAACGAGTGTCTAGTCGGTAGGGTGCAGAATACCTAGGTAATTTCAAGATTACCTAGGTAATCTTAGAAATTGAAAAAAAATTCGCTCTTTAACGGATCACCCTCGTTAATCTGCAAATTACCTAGGTTATCTGTAAATTAACTGATTTCCGGACTTTAACTGTAACATATACACCTCTTAAATTAGGTGCCATTGGTATATTGGCACCATTTTTTATGATTAAAAATTTGAGACACACATTCAGTAAATTTTCGGTCGCCCTCAAAAGTTAAAAACATAGTTTTTTTTAAACAATGTTCGCAATTATTGGGGAGGAAGCGTCCCCCCGTCCCCCGTAGACGACGCCTGTGCATAAGTCTAAAGTAAGTCGTAAGTTAGAAATTAGGATTTCGGTGTTCTTAAGACAATGGTTTGAAATAAATGAACCTAGTTCAAGGATAAAAAAAGTTCTACCACCAAAACCTAGTTCAAGGATAAAAAATTTGAGTAAAATTGTGAAATTCTAGACTGGCTTAAGGCATAAAACTAATGATCATATTTTGAGTTTAAATAGGTTTCGATTAAAAATTATGATAAATTTTGGTTTTACTCCGATAATAATCATAAATTCACGAGGAAAATATTTCGATCAAAAGATAAAACTCCAACTTCACCGAAACACATCGCTCATGCCTCGCCAAAACCGCCAATCTAACTTTTCAAATACAATCGTTCTCTTCGGTATTTTTCAGAATAACCAAGGTATATCTCTTTTGGCTATTTGGCTATCTTTCGTGCAACAAATATTATTTTTGTTTTTCGGAGCAAAATGTAAAAATAAAGAAATAATGCTAACCTATTGTAATTAAAATTAAGATAACAGGTAATGATTACGACGCGAGTTTTCTTTTTCCCGATAGCCAAACGATAATACGTGTTTGATTGAAATCGCTGCCTGATTTTTAAAAATTGGCAAATAAAAATTTCGATCTGATTTTGAGTTTTTTCTCTCGTCTCCATAATTATCAATTTCAAACCCTGCGTGAAGCGAACGTTTAAAACATTCTGTATGATGGAGATAGTTATTCATTAACGAAAGTGTCTAAATTCACGTTCTAAAGTTGACCCATGCTTACTAAGTATTAGCGAAATTCGTTAGAGTTGAGTTGTTACTTTCGAGGAGCTAGACAGTGCCATAGGTTTTAAAAGCATAATTCATTAGAGTTGAATAGTTACTTTCGTGGATTTAGACAGTGCCATTCATTAAAATACGTAATTACACAAATAAAAATCTGATAAATTTCAATGGTAATACCCCCTCACCCACAGTTTTTGGAGCCGTTTAACAGTTTCTAATAGTGAGTGAAAGTCATCGAAGGAAAGAAAAAATATGAAAGAAAGACGAACCCGTTCCCGGAAAGAGTTATTTACAACTAAATCACGTCTAATCCTCGTCATATTTGCATTCAGTGAGATAATAATTATGCAAAATACCTCACTTTCTTAAAAACCCTTTCCTTCATAAGACGCATTTAACAGCTTAAAACAAGGAATTCGTGTAATTAAGTTTCAACTAATCTTCCTATTAACACTCTTCTCCAAGCTAATACCACTTAATGATCGCTGTTATTCGATCCTTAATTAAAATCAGAAAGTTCCTGTTCTTAATTAAAACTATTGCTAGATTAAAATAGTCTTTCAATTAAATATGTCTAATTCCTGGACAATATTATCAAATTTCTAGCACGGAAGTTTTAAATGTTTCCAACATAATTTCTATCTTAAGAGACTTAAATGTGTACTGATTTCCAACACTGACTAATTAAATGTTTAATTCGTCAGCAATAGCAATATGATTAGCTGTATTAAGATAAGGATAGCTGTATTAAGCAATGTTGAACTCATTTCTTTTTCCTTTCAATAGTGAACTGTGTTGGAATATTGAGTCAATATGTGTTGTTGATCCCCCAAAAGACTCTAATGTGGAATCAGACCCCATCCAGTTCAAGCAAGAAATCTAAGAATTAAAAAGGTTGAGAAAAAAACCTTGTCAATATGTTACTATTATGATTCATGGAATTTATTTTCATGTATCATTCACTTCAAGTTCTTTTTTCCATATAAAGCTAAATGCAACCCGCAGATTTGACAATCGTGGCTGCATTAACATTTTGCGTGCGCATTCTTATTGCATAATTACAGACAATTATTAAATAGCTACCTTTGCATAGTCCATTCGTTGATTCAAGAAATTGCCAATGTGGAATGATTAAAAGTAAATCATATATATTTTTATTTCACACAATATAATTTTATAATGTTAAATGCGTTATTTTTTACGAACAAAGTAGTACTAAAACTGCTTTCAATTATTATGTATTTATTTAAATATCAAAATTAAGTGCAAAAACTTCTGAAACTAGAACCCTCTTACAGAGAGCCTACAACGTAACATGAAAATGTTTGAAGAATCGAACGGCTAAAAAACAGATCAAACGTCATAAATTACTGTTCACGAAATAATTTTGGGCTTCATGGTAGACTATAAGCATATAACGGAACACTACACCATCATTTCCATAGCAAAAAAATATTTTTTTCTAAATCCGAAGCTTGGGGGGAAAAACGTAAAAACGTTCCTTTGATCTCATCCCTATGCAGTCGTCGCACGGAAATCCATCGCCTTAGGCCGGGTTTACATGCAGCTGTTCAAGCGACGCGACCGGTAGAAACTTCCCTATAAATTCCCTACAAATGATGACGGAACTACTGCGTCATAGCGCTAAGAACCAATGGTGTTTCAAATGGCGATTCGATGATGGAAGCGATAGGAAGTTTTCGACCGTTTTCCCCATGACGTCGCACAAATCACTGCATGTAAATCCGGGCTTATCCTTTTCAGTCATAGCCGGCCCAAAATGTCTATAGGGCTCAATGGCAATCTCGGGCGGTATAGGACTATAAAGGTTAAACTCAACTTACTAGAGAATCACCGACAGAGGGAAAAATCCCTACCAGAATCTCGCATCGATATATTTCTAGGGAATCAATTATTCATGCATTATGCAGAGTTCAAGAATCGAATGCTCGCGATTGGTACTACGTGCGAGGTGTTGACTTTCGAGTTTTTTTCACTTCTGAGCTCGGGATTCAATTAATTAAGAATACGGGATCTTGGAAGACGAATAGAGCTGTGTGGGGTGCATATATCAAGCTGTTTGCGCTACATGGTGTGATATTTTTTTCATTATTGGATCTACGAAGTGTCGTAATATTTTTCGTGTTTTGTAGATCTGACAGTGTGGGTGAATTTGAAGTGTCTGGAAGTTCTTATGTAAGAAGGAATTCTTTATTTGCTTTCTGAGTTTGAAGAGGGTTGGTGATATTCGTGTTCAGCGAACCGAAATCTATATGAAATGACTATATTTATCTCCGTAAAAACTATTTTTATCTAGTGTATTTTTATCTCTAGTTAAAATTTTTAAGCATGTAGAAAAAATCGCACGTTTTTTTATTTTAATAATAATGCATATAATATTTCCCACCCAGGTAATTAATACATAATTTGCTTAAAACAATATATAAATAGCTCTAATAAATGAAAATAATGCCCTTTGAAAATTAATGGTTATTTTAAAAATAGTGTGAAAAATATTAAATTTTACCCTTTTTTGAAAGCTTAATGACCTTGGGGGACCTCTAAATGTTTTTAAAAAATTCTTAAAAAATCAACAGTGTCGTATATTCAAAAAAAGAACATTTTTTGGGGGAGAGAATTAACAATTTCAAAAGTCGCGGTTTTTTGGACACCCTGTATCTGCATTAAAAGGGGGACATCTTTTTGGCCAATGTATGAAAAAATGTTAGTGTATTGGGGAAAGTGGTCCGATGTGGGATAGGTGCCTTATATGGCGGTCCCCTATATCTGCTATATGCGGAATAGACACGTTTTGTGAGTGGCGTTGGCGATTAAATTGGGTTCATTTATGACTCTCTCCTCTTATATCAGCAAATGTAACTCAACTTTAACCTTGGGGGCACCGCAAAACTTTGAACACACTCGAAGGTTTGAAAAGCCTTTTTAAATTACCGTTGTAGAAAACTAATTTAATGGTTTCTTAATTTTTTAAAATTGATTCCTTACTCAGAAAAATCTGAATTTTAATGCACAGGTTTCAAAATTCTTTTGTTAAACATCGTTAATTATTTATTTGCGCTTTTTTCTAAAAAGGGTAAATTCCTTATTACGACAGTTCCTTCTAATATGGGTTATCTCATATTGAGTCCTTCACCTCCTTTTGCAAATTATGTCTATTGATAGACGTATTTGTTTGCATCACTTCCATTACCAATAAACGATTTTTATTGATATTTAAAGCAATAATTTTATGTCCTATGGATCTAATATACACCAAACAAAACTTGCCTCGTGAAATGATTGTTTCGAAGCACGTACAGGGTTTGTAGCATATAAAGTTTGTTTCGAAGCATATAAGGTTTTGGCAGAGTTTTCACATTTTTTTGTGGTTTTTAAACCTTTTTTGTAACAAAAAATTTTAAACTGAAGACTTTTATGTTAATTTTAAAGATCATTAAACCACAATTTTGGGACCATAATTACATTTTTACCAATAGGTATTTCTTGTACAAATTGAATTTTTCAATAATTGTTTTGAGGTGTCGCTCCATTTTTAACTCCCTGGGATTTGGTCTGGGACCGCCAAATCCTATGTGGTTCTGACTCGTCTAGGTGTCTACCATCTGTCCTAGAAAGTGTGACCCAACATTTATGGGACACCCTGTATATTCTTTATTGACACATGGAGCACCCGGCCCTGCAGGTGCTATATTCTCCTATCTGGACTTGCTACATCCATGGATTCTCGAAACAAGATATTAAAACAATCAATTAATAATTACAAAAATATTAAAATAAAAGTGGTGCCGTATAACTCTATCTCATATTGAGAACACCTGGTGTCTCATATTAGGGCACCGGTATCGCATATAAGGCACATTTTGAATTAAAATGCATTTTTAGGGTAATTGCAATTTTTTTTCATATAAAAGCGACACTTTTTTCGAATCAGGAGTGTACACAATATAATAAATTAAAAATAATTTTTTTGGTAAGAGAAAATCGGAATAGAAAAAGCGGTACCCCACATTGGGGCATTTTCCCCTATGTAACTGAAAGGAAATTAGAAAAAATTAATCAAAATTCAAAAATGTATATTAACATAGGCACCAAATGAAAGATTAAAAGTAACCACCACTAAATGAACTAAAAGTTTTTATACATAACACCCGTTTCTTAATAGAAATTAATGGAGTATTGCTTTGATAGTAAACTTTCTAAAGGGATAACTTTAGTTTCATGCCCAAAATTAATATTTTAGAAGTTGAGGAATAAATGTAATCATCCAATGGGAAATTTTTTTAGCCACAATAAAATTTTATGTTTGTTATTTTTATACTACTATTAGAGCAAATAATTTCTATTTTTTTAAATGGTAACTTATATCAACTAAGATTCACAAATTTCTAAACCACATTGTTTTCCGATATTATTCTTTAGGGGCCATTCATTAATTACGTAAGGGTCCTGAGGGGGAGGGGGGGGTTGGAAAAATCTCTACATACCCTTACTTGGGGGCGGGGGGGTCAAACCCATTCTTACGTAAGAATTTTCAAGTTAATGTAAACAAATTCCAATTATTCTAATCAAATTACTATTGAATAAACCCAGAAAACTTAAAAATGCTGACGACCTCGGTATATTATCGAAGCTTTAATTTTTCTGTAAAAATGAAGTTATATCAGATGTATCTTTTTTATTGGAGTAGCATTAAGTTAAGATAAAAATTAAAACTGTTGAATCCATCAAAAGTCGAAACAAAACAAACGCAAAAAGAGAGAAATCTTTATTATTTTGAAAAACGAAATGGAATCTTACGTAAGAATAGGGGGGAGGGGTTTAAAAAATTTTACGTACCCTTATATGGGGGAAGGGGGGTCAAAAACTGCCAAAATCATCCTTACGTAATTAATGAATGGCCCCTTACTACATTAATGACTAGATACCCCACTCGTCTTTGAATAATTCATACGGTCCTTTTTTCACCTCTGATGTCTTCTGAGCACAGAAATATTCGCTGTTCACTCCACCTCCACACTTCCCAGTCGAAAAAAAATCGGATTTACGAAGATCGATCGAAGGCTCGCCGATTCATCAAAAAATAAAATTACGTCAAAGCACATATTTTTCCTGCAGTAGGGAAGAACGCCATAAATACGACATCATCGTCCAATATATATCTCCCTTCTTCTAAACAAGGCCGAATTTGTCGGACTTCTTTTTGGAGGCGTGATTCCAATGACAAGGGCTTCGACTTTTTCCCGCGTTTTATAGATAGAACACGATTGCCGCCATTTTTTTTATTTCGTTCTTTACGGTGTTGTATAGAATACAAAAAAATGGCCGGGGTAATGGAAAAGTTGAGTTGTTTTGTGCGGGATTGTTTCTTTTCGCTTAAAGTTGTCGTTTGGAAATAATGGAATTATTTCGGGATTAGGATGTTGATTAACTTACAATAGATTGTTTTCTTTATCGGGGATTTAGTTTGCATTTCTTTTGTCTTTTGAGTTCTATTGTTTCTGTTTCAAAGGAAAGTTAATCTCATTTTGAAAAGGGAAATTTAAACCAATTCGCGCCTTTTTCTTTTTTTAGAAGCAATAAGTGCAATGAATTTTTTATTGCGTTTTCGAGGACAGTGGGAAGGAAAAATAAATAATCGATTTATATACAAATTAAATATATATGCAAAAAAATGGTATTTTTCCAGGTTATAATTTGTTATTGTTACATATGAAATGATCGAATTAAGTAAATGATGTTGCTGAGATAGTTGCATTATGTTATTTGAACAAAAAGGATAAAATACTAGTTTTATTCGTTTTATCCAAACATATTTGAATGGAAAGTATGAAAAGGTATAAAATATAATTGCTTATATATGAAGTTAGAGTTCACTGTATGAGTATGAGAGTTGATAGTTGTATGTTTCTTTCTATTGATTGGAGAAAAAAATTATTAGAAAAAATTAAACTAAGAAACCATGTTATAATTGGAGGGCTCAGAATAAAAGTAGACCAAGTCCACTTTTTGTCATTTTTGAGTTAGCAACGCTATAACATGCACCAACTATGTAAAATTTCAGTGCCATAATGAACCAAGTCCTAGTTCAGATAATATCCGCTAGGTAGCAGCCAGTTCTGTTGCGTTAACAGGTTAATTTTATTATGAAGCTTTAACTTTAAACACCTGTAGCTCAAAAGTAGCTAAAGTGGACTTAGTTCACTACTATTCTGAACCCTCCAATTATATTTAAAGGGTTCGGTTATTTTTTAACTCATGAGAATATTGGCTGTACAAGTTTTGTTTTATAATAAACGTAATTGTTTGTCCTTAACGCATATTTTAAGTTAAATTTTGTTTGAAAAAAATATTATATGTGGATTTTAGAGCCTAACACACCATTCCGGCAATGCTTTGTGTTTCTGAAAAATAAAAACACTTATTTTCAAGCAATTGACCTTAAAAAAAAGATTATATAGTTGCATTTATTTCTCCTAGATGGAAACCTGTTTTTCTTTTGATATAAGAGAGAAAAAATATCACACGAGAAGAACATGAAGGGCAGATAATTGGTGGTGCAAAACTAAACTCGAAGGAATAGACGCAAACGTAATTTATTTATATATGATAAAAATTGAAGAAGAAATACAATTTTTTTCTGGGATACTTGGATCCCCTTTACCAGTGTCTAAAAGATGAATTGAGAAAAATAACATATTCTATATGAAAGTCATTACGCCAATCAATACTCAAACTACCATATTTAAATGAATCGCCAGTTTGAAAAAGGAAGTAAGTCCAAAAAATGAAAAATTGACTTTTTGTGCTCAAAACAATCCCCAAGCTTTGCTCTTCACGTGAGTGGAAAGAGGGGGGAAATAATTATACCCTACAGGGAGATATTGCCTCTTGAAGTTGCGAAATCGATGTCCACTCATTTTTTTTTCAGTTAATTTGCAATTTATGTTAGTTTGTCTTTCCGTTCTTATTCTTTGTGGTGTATTAGGTCAAAATGTAATTTGCTATTAAAGAAAAGTGTTTTTAAATTTTTTTCATCCAGGGAATGTTTGACTCTATTCATATTCACTTACTCCATTGATACTGTTTTAATGACTCACTTTCATAATAATTATCAAATTTTATTTGTCTTCTTACTATTCACTCACTCAAGCTCTTCACGCCGTATGGCGCATAAGGCATCCAGCCCACCCCTCCATGCCCCCGGTTTATGGCCCTGGATCTGGCCTCCTCCAGTCCATCTATTCCAACCTTCTTGAAATCCGCCAGCATCTGTACTTCTTCTATTCTTCTTCTTCTTTATACAGCTTCTTACTATTACTAATGTCTTTATCTTTTTATTTCTCACTTTTATGTTGTGAACTCTAACCATACATATATTTAAACGTCAATTTAAGTGGTTTTTAAAATTTTTCTTCACTTGAAATTTCATGAGGTTGAAAAGAGGAAAAAGTCCATCAACTTTTTTCAACTGTAAGATACTTTTGAATGTACTTATAATATTTTTTCGATGATTGGCCTTATTTCTAAATAGAGCCCTGAATTTTCAGTAAATATTTGGTACGAAATAATATACAACGAAAATTCTGTTATTTATAGGTTTTTTTTCTTGATTTTCTAAAAACTTGGTTTTTGGACAGTATTCCCTTTTTCAGACTGACGATTCCAATTACTAGTCCAGCATTACCTTTCCTATCTCCAATTTGTAGGCCTTCTTCATTTTATTTTGATTGCACCTATTATATATCTAAAAGCGTTATGTAATTTCACCATGCTCCCTTCAAAAATATTATTCCTATTCAGCCTTGATGTATTTCTTAGCTGTGACTTTGTATTTGCGTTTTCTGTATAAATAACAGTATGGGATTTTTCTGCTTTCATCTTTTAGACACTTAGAAGGGGATTCAAGTATCCTATAAACTGTTTTATTTATAGTGTTAATATATTTGACGCATTTGTGTATAATATTGAATATTAAATGCATACTTTATATATTTTCTACCATCTAAACCATAAACGTTTTACTTGGAAGGAAAAATAATGAAATTTTATGTTAGATTTAAGGCATGTAGAAGTTTGCTACTTTAATATCAACACAGAACCAGTCCATTTACCAATGAAAATTCTATGCATCCTCTCAAGAAGCCTGATATATGTGCTTACTCAACAAGAAAGTACGTGCAAAATGCATTTATGCAAAGCTTCCTGTCGTTGTCTGAATTGTTACAAATCTAACCTTTTTTTGTCAACATTGTATTTCCCGTGTTCAGCTTCAATTTACTTCAACTTATAGAAAAGCATCTCAAGGGAAATTTGAACCTAAACTTGTGATTAAAATAATAACAGTGACTTATAGTTATAGGTCCAAAGAATAATTTGTTGCAAACAGTTTTGTATTTTTGATGTGTATGTACTATTATAAATATTTCTGAAAAATAAATTACTTCGTTCTATATCTGAATAGAAACAAACCCGAGGTTTGAATCAAGAAAGTTTACAAAACAATATAAGGAAACATAAACATAATTTATGTAATGCAAACTTTAAAAAATTCTTCAATGTTACTGGATTATGTTAACGTTTTACCCTCATAGATACGGATAATTGAATTTCCTTTAAAAAAAAAGATTTAGATAAATCACAAAAATGCGTTGACTGTGTCGCGAATAAAGCCTCTTGATTCTCGTAACTAGAAATGAACATCATTATAATTTTCATTTCCGATGTTCATTTTAGTGAAATCAACCCACAGTGAGAAATGTAAAGACTCATTTAGTTTCACTTTCAATGTTCATCCTGAGTGATTCACTCCTGTGAATCGGTAGTTTCCTTCATAGAAAAGTGAAGGAGTAAAGAGTGAAACACAAATTAACACTTTTCACTTTGTGGGGATTCCGTCAAAATCTCTCTATTCTAAAAAAAAGTTTTTGGTGAACGGTTTCCAGAGAAAGGCTTTTTAATTACTGAACCAAATGACACATATATGGTATCAAAATGTCCGAATTCTTTCCGGATTTCCGAGTAAGCCCTTCGATTTTTCAAAAAAAATCTCAATTTTAAAATATTTCCATTTTTTTAGATTTCGGATAAGGTCGCAGTTACAAAGCAAGAAACTATGAATTTTAAAACAATTGAAAATATATTTCACTGGTTTTTTAACATTCAAATACATTAAATAATCATCTTTCTATTTATCACACTAATTTAAAAAATATATATTGGATTCTTTTTAACAATATTTATATTTTTGCTGTTCAAACGATTTTAATTATATTTAAAACTAATGTATAATTAATTTATCTTTTATTTTTAAATAATTAATTCATATTTATATATTTATCTTTGTCGTTGTGGCAACCTAATCATTACTATATTTACAATAAAATATAAACTCGCTTTCAGAAATTTTTAACTTTTGCATTTATTTATTACAATAATAATTATTTTTATATCCTTTTGCAAGTTATGTTATTTAAGGTAGTAAAAGGTAACTTTTTTTTATAATGCCAAAACGCAAAACTAGATATGGCGGGGGAATGTTTTATAAATAAAGATAAAAATCGAAAGTCAGAACATTCGTGTCATTGCTATGAAACTGACACAATTTCGATGTTTATTTGTTCTCATGAAGCAAAATTCTAAATTTTCGTGATGTTTACGATAATTAATACATTTTTCACAGACAATCAATGAAAATAATTACAAATTTTAAGAAAGTAAAATTTATTCCGGAGATGTTTCAGTGCTTCTGAATGGATCTGTGTGAGAAAAACATTACCTTGGGGAAATGGTAAAAGAAAGTTTACACTGCTTTGTTACTAATTTTCTTGGAATTAAATGGCGATCCGCCAATTCATATTGCCATAAAGGAACTGTTAAAATTTCGCCGCTGAATGAATATTCCCCTATTTTGAAAGAATACCCCAGAGAAGTAGTTCCCCTGTTTTAAGAATGTTTTATAAAATGAGTAAGTGCTGTGAGCTGTGTTTTGTGAGGATGGCAAAGAGATCCTTAAGTATCAGCGTCAGCAGTTAACGGGGGTTGGCGAGCGATAGCGAGCAGGGGGCGGTAGCTCCCTAGTGAATTAAAAAAATGACTACTTATTAACCGTAATTAAACCAACCGGCATAAACTCCCATTCTTTATTCCGTCATTATTGAATTTAAATAATAAGCAGCGCAATATTTTTAAATTTAATCTAACGTCGAACATTAAACTTATTTTTACGTTTTAATATTCAATAATCATCTAATTATCTCTAATAATTTAAGAATCTGCATGACATCGGGCGATTCAAAATGCCGAATGTGTCCTGCCCCAAACGGTGTCCCCCAAAAATCCCCAAACTCAAACCAGCTGCAATCACCATCACTCGCAGCCACGGGCAAAGAACAATCACAGAGCAGCTATCAAATCGTCATACCCGGTGACAAGTCTGCCGCCGGGTGTAGTAATCAATTAGGTTCGCAATCTCGGAACACAGCCGTCAGCGGATGACAGGTCGCTTCGCTAATTGGGGGTGGGGGGAAGGGCAGTCGCATATTTTACGTCTTAATGGGTGAGTTATCAGGTGGTAATGGGGTTTGGTGCGAATGGGGACTGTTCCGAAATGACCCGGGCAGGTTTCGGGCACTTTTTAACGAGTTGTGGAGATCGGAATCGGTCGGTGGTTCGTATCGATTTTCGGAATTGGAGGAATCTCTTGGTAAGTTTTGATGGGTGTTATATTTAAACTACACTGCAAATTCTCCTCAATCTATTTACGAAATATTATTCTCCTAAAAATAAATTTTTTTAATGGTGACTGATAGCTAAAACATTTTATACTTTGTAATGTGATAGGGTTCTGAGCATGTTCGTAAACTTTTGCTATCCAGGAATGCTTCCTAAAAAGTACTGGTAAGTTGTAATAATGAACTAAGACTTTTGCATAAGCATGCACAACTAAAGCCCTAGATCCTCTACCTAGAGGTAGAGGATCCAGGGCTTTACGCACAACGACCATTAGCAGGCATAGTTATGTATTGAAATCTTAAAATCTATATTGCGCATTTAAATTAGTGTGGTGAACAATGCAGCAAGCATACCTAATTCTATACGCTGCAATCCGTTCCTAAAATTAAAACTCTATTTAATGTAACATCTAAAACACTCTGCTATGTAATGACGATACACAGAAAATTCCCCTTTATCTGTGAGTGGAATCCTTTGCAAAAGGGCAGACCCGAGGTTATATTAGTAATGGAAATTAATGGTCCCTCTGATTTAATCGGTAGAGTTTTCTACTGGGTAGCAGCATCCACGGGTTTGGGAATGCCTTGCCCTAAGCTAATTGAATCAGTGCTTCTAACAAGAGGCACTGATATGTGGGATTTTAATTAGTTGAGAAAGAACGCTCTGAGCGCTACCTGTCGGTAAAAGTTGAAATAATGTAGAAATTTCCTTTTTTTTTCAAACATAATCGAAACCGAGTATAAAGGTTTTTTAATATAGCACTAAATTTCGAAATAAAGAATGCCCTTTTTATGCATAAAAGATCAAACCCACTGCAGATTTGCTTTTAGATAAAGTTTCTAAATATAAATTGAATTATAAAATAAAAATAAGTTTGATTTTTGGGTTTAAGTAAAAATTCTATCTAAAAAGAGTTAATGGCTAATATTTATCTTATAGACTGCATGATATATAAATTAGTAATTTTATAATTTTTAAGGATTTAAAATCACAAATTTGTTTTTTAATAGTAGACAAATAGATGAACTGTTTAATTTTTGGAATTTTTAAGCGGGTAAATGCTTAAAATTAACAAATATTTACATCTAAATAATTTCTATTTTAAGTGTTGGAAATATAATATCCTTTGTTCATGTCTACTATACTCGTTATAGTAAATGCGGAGTATTGGAGAATTGTACACGGTCTACAAAATTCTCTAACATTCCGCCTTTACTATAACTTCAATGGACCACAGAAAACGAAGTTATTTTTTCCTACATAAAAGAGCATAGTAGGAAAAGTATGTTTTACAGGTTACTTCTTCAAATTCCGGGTATAACAGAGAAAACAACTTAGATATCTAGCTAGGTTCTCTTGAAATTACTTGACAATTTGATTATTGTATACAATTTGAAAATAAAGTTTAACAATAGTGTCACAATTTGACACTATTGGTATGTGTTCTCATACCATTAAATAAACGCATTAGTTACTATGATTTAAATCATAGAGGAGATATAACAGTGGAGTGAGCAATGGCAAACCTTAACAGTGGCAAACATCGTTCAACATTAAGGCAATGGGAAAACGTCACTTCCGCCGCCAAAACGTCACATCCGCCGCCAATACGTCACACCGCCGCCGCCCAACCGCTCGCCAATCCACTTGAGCTCGAAATTTGCCGCCGTCGCCATTTTTTTCCATGTTACCCAAATCGACGGCGAGCTTTTGTTTTTATTTTTAGTTGAAATCAGTTTCAGATCAAGAATTCTGAATAGACTTGCAAAGTCAATTCAAGATTGGAATTAAGAAGGTAAATATTCAATATTTTTTTAAATTCAGTGAAAGTTATATTACTAAACTTTTTATATGTTTGTAAGCTTTGTTTACTTTGCTTCTCATTTCTCAATTAGGCTTTTTCAAATTTATTTCAGTTGTAAGAAATACGATATTGTTCGTGCTTTAAATTCCTATAACATTATATTATGCCCAGATTATAAATTACGAATAACTTGTAATTTTTGATTGAATATGTCTTTTTTTAAGTATTTTGCTTGTTCTTATTCAGCTTAATTACGCATTTTCTCTTGCATTAGGAAATACCATATTTTAAGAATTCTTATTCTCTCGTTTTCCATTTAACTACATAATAATTTTTTTGAGCAAGAAGGTTTTTTTTGTTTTAAATTGAATTGGATTTTAATTAAAGTAAGAAATTTATAATGAAATAAAAAATTAATGGGAATACTAATTACGAATTATAAACACTTCAATGTGTCATTAAACAGTAATAAAATAACTGTTAATTTTTTCTTGTAATTATTTACATTTTATGTGATCACATGCTAATAATTATTTTTTTATTTCATATAAATGCTGTTCTTTGTGAATACATGAAAGAAATATTGAAGAGAGCAAACTGTGTTTGTAAAATTATGTACTAACTTCATTCATGGCGTGTATTTGAAGAATTACTGTCAAGTAGTGAAGAAGTCATCTTAAAATTTTTCAATTAATGCTGAGTTATCTTTTGAGGAAAATAACCATTCTGAAAGATGGAAATTGATAAATTCATCATCTGCTAAATTGTTTTGAAGTAAAGTTATACTGTATTTTGTAATCTATATAAAAATATTCTTCCGAGGACAGTGACCATCAAATAGTGACAATCCATACTATGTTTAAATCAAAAGGTACCAACTAAATGTAAATAACTA
Organism: Tetragnatha versicolor; assembly: GCA_024610705.1. Lineage (NCBI taxonomy): Eukaryota > Metazoa > Arthropoda > Arachnida > Araneae > Tetragnathidae > Tetragnatha > Tetragnatha versicolor. Next base: position 37,944,011 of record JANDEH010000003.1, read on the forward strand.
CTAGATTTGGAGATACTGTTTATAAATGACAAATTTTTGTGCTTTTTTTATTGCTAAATCTTTGTAATTTGAGAGTTGGTTTTTTAAAGATTTAGTTCCTAGAATATACTTTTTAATTTTTACAAGCTACACTTTTGGTAAGCGTAAATTGTAGTATTAAAAAAGATGTAAAATCTGCCCCACTCTCTAATACATATTGTAAATAATTTCAGGGATTTTTTATGAATATTCTTTGTTAGGATTTAGGTTTTGATTATATAATTTAGTAATTTAAATTAGAAGTTGGAGATATAACATTTTGTTATTGAAGTCTAACATAATATTTGCATATGCCCAAATTGACAATCTTGCATATTTTTACTACCATAACATTTCTTTAAGGAAATTACAGAATGTAAAATTACCATGCATTTTAATTACTTCTGCATCCATTCAAATTTGTACTAACTTAGATTTTTACTAATTTAGTCTTGCATGATTTTGGATTATAACAAAAAGTTCTTAGCTTTACTTGAAAAAACGAACTGTATTCAAGTGTTCAGAATTTGGATACTCTAATTAATTTTTATGGTTTAAATTTTTAATCAAGGTTCTTGTGAATTTTTTTTCTTTGTCACCTAATTTAGTTACAGTAAAAATTTGAATTTTACTTTCAAATGTCCCAGAGGGGTAGAATTTGTTCGACTTAGATTTTCGATTGATATTGTACTTCAAGAACCTTAACCTTTTTGAAAACTTGAAATGTGTATTTTAAATTGTAAAAGTGTTAACTTCTTATTTGATTGACTTTTTACTAAAATTTCCTGTTACATTTTAATAAAAATTGTGTTTCAATTATATTTTATTATTTCAGCATCAAAAGAATGTAGCACATGAGAAAATACAGTAGGGGAGATTGGGGGAAGAATGGGGCCTTTAAATTTTTTATGTATTAACTTCACTTTAAATGTTTCATATTCCAAGCAGAATATAGTGATTTCTCCACCATTTAATAAATTGTATTAATTAACACCATTATTGTATTAATTAAGCTTCCATTATTGTGTTAACAGGACTACTAAATGTTTTTTCTTACACCAAAAATAAATATTTTGTCTTCTTTCTTTAAATTTTATTTAAAAAATTAACTAAAGCTGAAATTTTTACTCTATATTAAATTTTACTTGTAAGTATATTTTATAATTTCTATGGTTAACATTTATGGTTATTTTCTAAGCTTATTTTAAGTTTTCTAGAAATAAGTAGGTATGAGAATGAATAAGACAAGAGCTGTAAGGATGAATGGAACAGTTCAATCATCTCTTCATTTTCTGGCTTTAAAACTTTCCTTTAAAAAAGCTTGCTATACAACTCATTTATTAATTTTTAATTATTTAAGTTAACTAAAATTGGAAGTATTTGAAAAATTTCCTTTTTTAATGTTTCAAACTTAAGAAATTATTAAATGTGAAAATTCATGCAACTTTCATCTTACATTTGGTATTTAGTAGCCATTTTTTAGACTAAGCTTGCATTTATTCTCAAATTTAAAGAAAAATTCCTTTAGGGTGGCAAGAAAGTGCATGAAATCATAATTGCATGAAAGAAATCACTTTCGAGATTTTTGTCTGGACATCAAGAAATACTAATTCGCTCTCTTTGCTCTTTGGGTTTCATCTAAAATAAACCAGCACTATATCGAGGAGCAAATAAAAAGACACAGAATGAAAAGAGCAAAGAGAAAATGGTCTTCATTCCAACTCCTCCCCTAAAATATTTTTAATAAAATTATCTTTGTGGGCTGTGAACATTCAGTTTATGCTTAATTTTTAGCCCCTATCACTAATATTGAAAAATTTTGTTAATATTTTTGAAAATGCAAAAACGATTTTAGAGAAGTAAAATACTTTTCTAAAAAATTATAAACATTTGAATTCTAAGTAAAACACTAAAATGGAATATAATGATTCTTAATTACACACAATAAAATAAAACATCCAATGTAAGGTCAAGACCTATTTTATTCAATATATCTCCACTTTTAAAGGTTAGTAAATTAGAAAAAAAACTACAATAAAAATATTTAGAGTTTCTGCATAATCACTACAAAACTATCACGAAATTTTTAAAATCATTTATGACCTCTTATTAGTTTTGAAACTGCCAATAAAGCGATAACGCGCCAATCGTCGCCAGGAGCCCATACCGATGATGGTTACTCTTTTTTTGAAGGCGATTCAATGGGAAAGCTCACTCCATTGTTATATCTCCTCTATGATTTAAATAATTATTTAATACTACCATGACCATTAATTTTTTGAAAGGTTTTGTCCTATCGAATTACTAGAAACTAAGGTTGAATTTAACACATAGCTTTTTTCATAAATAAGTCCAACTTATATTTTTTGCATTCAGTCGAGCCCTTTTATTATGAATTACCACTGAGCTAAAAAATGTATAAAAATAGACACCTCTACTATTTTAAAACGATCCATAGTAAACTAACAAATCGTGAATTTTAGCTTTTCATCAAAGCGTTATATAGTTAAGCGAAGACAATCCAATGGGACGACCAGTCGCTTTTTGGCGCAAGTTCAGAGTTGCACCTGCTTGGCGATTTTTGGCTGTTTAACGGCACATTTAGAAGCCAAATGACTCTTTTAACATGAGTTAGGGTTACCATATTAGTCATCTTTAACGCTAAAAACTTGGCGCAGGTGCAACTCTGAACTTGCGCCTCGCTTTTTTTCTAGTGGCGTCCTCTAGCGGACGGGCGGGGAACTACAGAAATCTCAGAGCTCAAAATTTGCCGCCATTTTATTCCCCATGTCACTCAATCAATTGAATCGACCAGACCATAGAGGAATCGACGGTGGCGAGTATTGTTTTGATTGATCATTAATTTCAAATCAACATTAACAATTATAGACTAGCTCAGGCCATATCAAGATTGGAATTACGAAGGTAAATAGTATTTAATTTTTTTAGATCCCAGTGAAAGTTATCTTACTCGAAAAATTACATATTTATTAGCTATTGTTTACTTTGTTTAAATGGAGCTTTTTATTGTTTTTTCAGTTGTAAGAAAAAAAGAAGATATTTTTTTATTATTTTGTATGAGATATTTTTTTTGCTTTAGTTATAAATTACGTATTACTTGTTATTTTTAATTGAAACAGGGATAAAAATATTTATTAATTTTATTGTTTTCTCGTTCTTACTTAGCTAAATTACTCATTTTTCTAGAATAAGGAAATCCCATATTTTAAGAATTCTTATTCGCTTGTTTTCTATTAAACTTAGAAGTACTGTATTAATTTCTTTCGCATGAAAGTTTTATCTCAGGAGATTAAATTTATAAATTTACACCAAGATAAAATAAATATCATTGAATGCAAATAAGTTAACGTTTCAAATTTCAATGCTTTATTTAATCCTACTACTATTATAATTGTGAATGTTTGTCTGGATGTTTGTTACTCTTTCACGCAAAAACTACTGAATGGATTTTAATGAAATTCTACCATAATGTAGCTGATACATCAGAATAGGACATGGGCTATAATTTATAAAGAGAAAATCAGTCCTTCATTCTTTTTTCCCGTTTTTCCTGCTTTTTTTCACTTATTTTTCCGTGTTTGAAAACCTGTTTTACCAGTCATACAACGAGTTAAAAATAAAACATTGTTTCAAATGAGACAGATCACTAGACTTTTTCATTTACTAGATATTTTAGTTTAGTTTTAAACACTGGTTTTAAATTTGTTAATTTGTTCACTAGACTTACTAATTTACCAGACTTTTTACTATGGTTACAAATTGGTTATTTTATAAAGGCACCAAGATATTAAACATTATCAGGAACATCGGGATTGTAAAAAGTGACAAGAACACCGGGATTGGAAAATTAGCGAGAACATCGGGATGGAAAAATTACCGGGTTATAAAAATTACCGAGAACACTGGGATAGGAAATTTACCATAAAGACACCCAGAATACCGGAATATAAAAATTACCGTAAACACTGAGATAGGAAAATTACCGGGACCGCCGGGATTAGAAAAATTACCGTGACCACCGGGATAAGATTACCGGGAACACTGGGATAGGAAAGAGGTGCCTGGGATACCGGGATGATTTGTAATATTGCTAATTTACAAAATTATAAATGTATTTTAAGAAATATTTAAAAAAATAAATTTATAAACTCCCCCGTGCAAGGCCGGGTATAACAGCTAGTATATCAATAATTAATAGTATACTGTTAAATTTTTACCTGTAATTACTATTTTGATATTGTGATCGCTTGCTATTAATTTTTTTTATTTCATATAAAATGCTGTTCTTTGTAAATCCATGAAACAAATATTGAAAAGGGCAGATTGTGAAGAATTTCAAAATGATGTAATTTAATAAATGTCATGTATTTCAAGAATTAGTGTTGAGTAATGTAGTCAAATAAACATTTTTTTCTAGTGATAAATTCTCTTCATTTCTGAGTTATCTTTTGATGACAATAACATAACCATTCTGATAGTGAAAAACAGATTACTGTATTTAGTAATTAAAAAAAATATTTCTCCTAAGAATTGTGACCATAGTGACAATCCAACTATATTTAAGTCATTGAATAATAATTGATAAATTTTTGTAGTGCTAACTTTTTTACAGTTCAGAACATTCTTGTAATTTGAGGTTTTTTCAAGATTTAGTTCATATTATAAAATATAATTTTAAAGTTTTACAAGCTACTCCAGGTGTCTGTTCAAGGAAAATTTACTACCTTTTATTGGTACCTTCACAAAATAAATTTCTATATAAAAGTTCTCTGATATAAGCTGTTTTATCCTATATTTAAAATTAATAAGTCATTCTAAACAAAATTCTGATTATTTTTTGATGTTTTGAAGATTGTGTATATGTTTATGTTAATTTATACACGATAATTTTAATTTTTATAATTAAAATTCTGATTATTTTTCGATGTTTTGAAGATTATGTATATGTTCATGTTCATTTATTCACTATAATTTTATTTTTTTCCAAGTTGATTTAAATTTTCCCAAAATAGGTAGTTTTAAAAAAATCCTAGACAGACTCACTCTTTTCTTATTTCAAAACTGGAGTGTTAAAAATGTGTTTGTAAAATCTGCCCCATTATCCTACATATTGTAAATAAATTTCCAGTTTTCTTTAAAGGGACATTTTTAAATTTTTTGCAAGGATTTAGGTATTGATTATAGAATAAAGTATGTTTTTATTAGAAGTTAGAGATGGCATATTTTGATATTATCGACTGACCAAACATTTGCATATGCAACACCGTCAATCTTGCTTTAAGCTAGCTAAATCCGAGAAAAAAAATACCTGTATCTAATTAATAATTGAAGAAAATATTCACTTAAAAGATAAGCTTTAAGTACGAAAGGAACACTAAATTAGGGTATAATTTTATTAAAATTTTAATCAATGAATTATGTGAAAATTGTTGAATCTTAAAGAATTTCAATAACTGAATCAACTTGGTATTATTTTACTATAAAATCTTATTTTGGAGGAAACAATTGTGTTCTTGGGAAATTTTTGGGCCTGAAATATTTCCTGCACCCCTGAAATATCCAATTAAGAATATTTGGATACATAAAAATGTACAATAAGAATCCTAATTTTTTAATTTTAAATATCATTAACGGTTTTATGTATTCTGTGAAAACAAAATAAAGTTGCTAAACAAAACCATAATATACTATTGCAGTTTTAGTTTTTTTATAATTTAAAAAAATTAATATTTTGTCTTAATATTTTATTCTTTTAATGATTTAACGTGATGAAATTAAAATAAAATGATTTCAAATTAAAATGTTTTTTTCTTACACAAATAACACCAGCTTTCATAAATGTTTCAATGTTTATTATATTTTATAATCAGCAATGATACTTTAAAAAAAATTATCAAATTTATGGGAAGCCCAATTAATTTTATTTTTCTTCAACAAGACTAAACAAAATAAATTTTAAGGAATGGTAAACAATGCTAAGGAAGGTATTAACACGCATGCGCGGGCGGACCTCCGTCACCGGCTCACTCCCCGCCCGATCGCTGCAAAAAAAGTGGCGCTGCGATCGCTCAGAAAGTTGCGACCGCTGTTACCATGGGAGCGTCGTTGCTTAAGTGTTGATAGCTTTGCTTTTCATCCACTCATATTTTTAAAATAATTTAACGTTTTATAGTAATCATTGCTACCGGTTAAGATCATACGCTAAATCTAGAACAGTGGTTCCAACCTCGTAGAAGTCCCCGAAGCCTAAATTTGAAACATTTACTAACCATAATTTTAAAATCCATCACCCTCATAAAATTAAGAAATGCAAGTTCATTTCCCCTTAAACTGTATAAATTATAAGATACCACTCTGGAAATGTTTATATTTTTCACAAAAATTTAACTATCTCGCGAGAGATAGTGATATAATAGTCAGACATTTACTCAATTGGCGTTTTTATAAATATGGAAATTGGAGCTTATTGACAATTTTCTTTAACAATTTAGTGGTGACTTTTATACCGAGTAATGAAACAGCAGAAAGTTAGCGTCACGAGGGCAATTCCAGAAAAATTATTTTATTTTTTACTCGATAAAAGTATCCAAAAGAGATATATACGCGCAAAATATTTTAATTACGATACTTATTTACTTTTTTACTTTAATTTCAAAATTTGAATTGTCATTTAATCCGCGAAACATTGGTTTTAAACAGCGGTTCAGGATTCAAAGCGATCATTGATTTTCACTTTAAAGTAAAGCCGAAACAGATCTGACATCATTCAATCCGGAAACAAGTGCAAAGGGATTGCCGATTTTTAATCTAAAATATTGAATTAACTAAATGTTTTTGAAATTTTTCAAATCGATTTTTTTATTTAGATAACTTCTTTTACGGGAAAAATGCATTTTTCTGTTTTCAAAAAATACTGGTATCAAATATCTACTTAATAGGAAATTCCTCTCGGATCCATTCACGGACCCCTTCCAAAACTCACGGACCACAATGGTCCTTCGACATCCAGTTACGATACGAACCACTAACCTAGAAGAACACCAAAAATATTAGGAGAGAGAGATGGTAGTATTCCACTCCCAATACACCTAACCCTTTACCAATATTTCCCCACTATGTACACAGAAAACTGAATTCAGATCAAGCCCAATACATATTCATTTATTCCCTGCCGTAACAACACCCATGATGGGGAGGGACTCGTAATGGTTTCCTCTATAAATGAATATCGGACCGTTTCTAATTCGAGGGGGAAGCCACCCCTTTGGATTATCGACCCCCTAAGGACCCCTTTTCGCTTCCGATGCAAATGTGACACTCGACACGCCGAACGCAACGCGTTAACGACGTTAGGGACTCCTTTGATTCGCAGTGGCTTTAATGCTTTGCTATGGAAAATGCACCTGATTTACATGGGGGGTGAGAAATGTGTCGGCTGGGATTATCAGTTGCTTGCTTGCCACAGGAAGAACCAATGGAGTCTGAAGACTTGTTTCAACTTGCCGACGTGCTGTCCTAGTGGTTAAGGACCGTTTCCACTTTGGCGTTTGTTGGGGTACGGCAAACCGGAAAAGTTCAAGTGATGAACCCCAGGAAGACAAAAATGGTATTGCCAGCAATTTTCTCTTGCGTCATAAATTTCCCCATTTCAAGGCTCCTCCACTGATCCTTGTCAAATGCAAGGGAACCTTTTAAAAATATTACATTTTAATTTTTTTATAATACTAATTTCCAAACAAGAAAATATGGTGTGATGATCCCCATAATTTTTTTTTAATTTAACCCATAGATGTAGTGCTTTTACTCATTTTTGGACCTTTTAGGGGACACCTGAATGAATCTCCCTTTTTCATGCTGCGGGAAATTGTCTATAAATTACTACTCCAGATTACTATTCCAGAATCCCGGCGCAAGCGATAAAGTCGCCAATAATGATGTAACCGCTGGTAACCCTTGTTTCTGTTTCAGAAGGTCATGTGGGAGCTGTCGCCAGAAAATTTGCTTGGCGAGATTTGCCCCGGTTTTCTAGAAGAGTACCTTAAAAAACTATTCATGATTTCTCTTCAAAACCTCAAGGGGAGTCAAACCTGAACTCCCCATTTGGAGAGTATCTTGTATTATTTGTAAGTCGTTTATACAAAAGCTAAGAAGCAAATACCGATACTCTTAATTTGAAACCCAAAACGAAAAGTCAACATTTTTCTTATTTTAGCAAAGGTCTTATAAATTCTATCAAATTCGAATTGAATGATATTTTTAATCGAATCAAATTTAAATGAGGTTCAATTCCTTTAGGGTTCCCGCTACATACCACTTTGCTCTTTTGAATGACATATATTCAAATATCGACAAATTTTTATGATTTTTATTAATAAACTGAGCAGCTATTGATCTAACTAACCATTTTAATCTATGAGTTCGAAATTATTGAGCAATGTTTCTACTTTTTAATGCCCAAAATAGCATGGCGGTTAGCGGGAACGTTAACGGAATTGAACCTTAAATGAAATAATAAAGGCTTACTACTTTAGGATTAGCCAGGCGCAAGTGTCAATTTTTTATTCCAAATTGTCGATAATCAAATATCAAAATAAAACACCCTTATTGTATCTCAACTAGCATTGTTTCTTAAAACTTTTGTTATATTATCACGTTTAATTTTTAAAAATTTTCCAGTTAAGTCCAATTGGCAAGATTTGCACCCCGCTAATCCTAAAGTGCCAAAAAAGGAAAAGTTCTAACAAAATTTGAGCAATATAGGAGAGCATAAGAAGTGTCCTGGTTCAACGAGATGAAATATAGTGTTTAAGTGACCTCAAAACATGAGTTGTAAACACAGAAATTCCAGCAGTTTTACCATACATTATATTAACATTTGAAACGACTGAACTTCATTTTCTAAATACCGTGAAACTGGTGATCTAACAATGAACTATCCCTTCTTTTTCTTCTTTTCTTCCTCTTCCTCCTCCTTGCTTTTAAAACCTTGAACGTAACCAGTAGTGTTCAAAGCGTCTTCTCGTCCAGCTTTACCTTTCCCTTTTCCTTCCTCATCGAATCGACTTTTGTGGGCACCGGTGTACCCCGAGGTATCAGTCATACGATCCAGGTTCTTCCCGACCGCTCCACCAGTCACCGCTTGGGTCACATTGGTCATCTGAGGTGCGCCACATTCGACCAGTATGTTCTTCAGTTCTGACGCGTCCGTCTTTTTGGCCTCGGCGAGAGCATCCAGGAACTGCTCGAACTGCTGTAAGTTGATCGTTTTCTGGGTCTTGGCGATTTTCGAGAAAGTGATGGCTGTGTCGGCCGTGGTAAATTTGGCTTTGGGAACGCCGAGGAGGCCCGCTTGCTTCAGCCACTTGTCCACATTTTTGGAAGTGATGGTCGAGCCGTCCGATTGCCTGTCGCCGAATTTGCTGTAGATTTCGAAGAGGGATGGGAGGTCTGACATACTGTCTCAAAGAGATGAATTTAGAAATTATAATTTGCGCGAAAAATGGTGATCTGATCTAGCTGATATAATTTGTACTGACGATTATTTAAATGTGCTTCATCGCGTTCACTAGCTCTCAATTTCGTGAGTGAAAAGCAACTATCATCACGAGTTAAATAGACGCACTTTGTGTCAGTCTTTCAAATTTACGATAAAAAACCTGTTTTATAACAAGGGCTTCATGAAGAAATTTGACGAATATAATTTCTCTGATTTGCAGTATAATTTTTAGTGTCGTATTATTCACCAAGGTGCTCATGAATTCAAAATTTTACAGCATAAATCTTCTAGTTCTTTAATATTACAGACTAGTAGATTTTATTATTAACCACGGTTTCTATTGATATATTTTTATTACATGAATCTTTTACATGGAAATTTAATTATTGTTTTGCCAGTGTTTTTTGGTTTGAAAATAAAAGTTTCTTTGAATAAACATATCTCTTAAGAGCTATTGTAATGCTCAATTTTTGCAAGTATTTCTTCATTCACATATCTTTTAAATATTTTGAAAAACTCCTTCCGTCTATAATATTCAGTAGAAAATTTCTGATTTTTCTATTAGGTTTTGTTTTCATAGAGAATTTAGGGAACCCCAGTTTAAATGAATTTATACCCCTAAGATATATTTAAGAATGAAAATCACACAAAAACATGTTACGATTTAATTCAATTTTCAGCCTTTAAAAATACAATTTTTAAATCTTAAGCGTGAAACACTAGTAAAAGTTCAAATAAGAACCGTAATAATTTGTTTGTATTATGATGGATTCACACATCATGCTTTATTCATATACTACAGAAGTTGGATTATCTCGTTAAAATTCAATAGAACTTCCTACAATGGGCTTCTTTATGCGACCCAATTTTCTTCTTCAATGGCGGCCCACCGAAAAAGGAAATGAGCCCTAAATTGAATTCCTTTTCAAAAAACCAGCTTTTATGCTTCTGAGCAAACCCTCCAAGACGTGTTACGAGACCGCAGCACAAAACAAACGCTGTTGACTGCGAGATATATTTTTATTACGGACCCGACAACAACAACGCAGCAGCTTTTCACCTCAACTCTCCTCGAGCCTCGGTATCTTTTTTCTTGCACCGCCAGATAAGGCAGGTAGCCTTTTTACGCACCCTCGGGCTTTAGAAATAAGGCTCCGCGCCAGGAAATAGTTCCTGTTTGACAAAAGATGGCGGACCTGTAATAGGTGTAACTCACACATTTTTCCGAACGAAAAAGTTTTTCGGGTGGTTATGTTGCCGTTGAATTGAATCCGCCAATGGCGGTTTATCGTTGGTTACCTTGAAAATGGTCTAATGTCAGTTACAAGAAGTGATAGGTGAAATAAACGCTCTTAGGCTAGATACATACGTATTGAGTATATTCAAATGGCAAGACTAAATTTTGGTCTATAACTTAGAAGGTAACCATAAATTCAGTAGGTGCCAAGAAAGGCTAAAGTTTCAAATATACAGACTAAAAAGTTTTTTGACCGAATTGACTTGGTTCATTGATGTTCTGAAGTTTCTGTGAAGAAAGGCTGCATTTGATTCGGAAAAAATGTACCCCAAAGTATTGTTGTCAATGGAAGACGTATTGAGAAGCCTTTTTTTATTTTGAAGTATGGGGGTAAATCTGTTGTGAAAGGATTTGAAATGTGTGCTGGGGGTTTGATAATGCATCATTGATGCCATAAACCGCAAATGCAATGGAAGATCGGGTTAGTAAAACATTCAGATTTGAGAAATGCTTTGATATTCGGAACTGATAATAATATATGATCCATCTTTTTTTATGTCAATCGTAATGGGTGTTTTCCAAATCAACAGTCGTTGGAAGCTTTTCAAATGCCAACGATTTTTGAGGTATTGTAACTTTATTCATTTTTTATTTATTTCTTCAAAGATATCTGAATTCTGTGTTTTAAATTAATAAGTGTTATGTTTATTATTCTAACTCTGATGATCTTGTTTGTACGCCAAATCCACGGCTAACTAGATACTACTATAGGCTGACCGAGTTTTGAATTATTTAAAACTTTTGACAACTTTTCCCGCTAGGATCGCCCCAAATCGGTTAAATAACGTCCTAACCAATGGGATAAACACACTGAAAAATAAGGGAAGACAAAGGCGTGTTTTCAAGACAAAACTGCTGACTGTTGGCCATAAAGCCATTAAGCCCCACCTTCTACTCTGTGGATTTGCTTTGCTAGATGTTAACTATTGCCATCTACATTTTTAAAGATTTCCGCATCTCGGTCAGCCTGTAGTAGTATCTAGTAAACCGTGGCCAAATCAACCAACACCAGATAAAGCTTGAATCCTATTCTACATAATTAAAAATTTGTAACTGAATAGAAAACACGCTTTAGCTAATTTTGGCAAAATTTGGTGTTGCCAATGTGGTTTATAAACCCAACATTTGATCCACATAATTTTGTTCACCCAATGGAAAGATCAATCCAAACAAAATGGCGCCCGAGGTCGATACCCAATCTTTGTGGATTGACCGACAATCCGGGTTGAACCTGAAAGGAGAAACAAAATCGAAGGAAAAAAACATAGGAGACAGTTTTTAGCCATTTAGAAAAGGCAATCTGCTGCTGGGGAGAAGAGGGATCATCTCTGCTATTGGGTCACGCGATTTGAAAGATGTGGAGTGAGTCACGAACTAAACGGGAAAATTAATTTTCGACGAAAGATTTTTAGAGCAGCGAATCTAGTTTACATTTCCGATTAAAGTAAGAAACTGTATCTGTCTCGGGTGATCATTCAAGTTTTATATCATCACGCACAACATTTGTTTAGAGTTTCAGAATTTCTTTGATGGAAAAAATTTTCACGGTATTTTCATTTTGAAAAAGCTTCTGTAAGGATCTATGCTTTTACTGTACTTAATCTATATGGATTTTAACCGATTAATTGTAATTAGACGCTAGCTCTAATTATGACCCATCTAATTTTCTTTCAATAGTTAAAATGTTACCACATCTGAGTGATTTTTAAGTGATTATTACTTGTACCAATGAATATAAAAATGTAGAAAGCAATCAATTGATTGTTCCAATTTGACAAATAAAATTTTATACGTTGTTATCCAAATAATTTATCAGTGATCTCGGATGCAGGAACCACCCGATATTTCAAATTATGTTCAATTTAACGGGACTTAAAAATTTCTGACTTAATATTAGGGTTAAAAAATGATTGTTGAATCTACTCAAATCGTTCAGAAAGAGAAAATTATTCTTAGTATCTTGATTTTGTACGCTTAAAAGAGAATATTTAAGCTATCAAAGAATTAAAAATAAAATTAAATGTAAAGCAAAGCATAAACGCGTTCTAAACTTAATTTCCATTTTGAAATGAAACTTTTATTATCCTTTTTTCCGACAAAATGCATTTTTTATTCCTTATACATTCGAATCTAATTATAAATCACTAAAATAATTTTTCACTCTTTCAAGTGAGAGGAGTTAATTCCAGGAGTTTTAATTGGAGAAATATTTTACAGAGTAGAACGTTTTTATTTTATTTTTTTTTGAACAGCGTATAAATATATTGGATGAAGGCGAAATAAAAATTTTAATACCGTCTGAAAAACACTAAATATTGAAAGCACACTCTATTGAAAATGCAATATTTAGTCAACAGCAATGTCAAATATTTACGAACAACGAGACATAAAAATGGAAAAAGTAAGGAATTTTGATACAAAAAATTTTATAATTTGGTTAAAATAAATATACACTTTTTGTTTAGTCCGTTTCGCGGCTTTTATTTGGAACCAACGTGTCTTAGGGACACGGGAGTAAGGTTAGGTCCCTAGGTTAGTGACCCTGGGGAATCCATTGAGATGACTAACAACGCCCCTAGCGGCGAAACAGAAAAGTTCAGAAAATAATTAAAAAACTAAAGGAGATCAGAGTATTGTTACTAACGTTATGAAAAACTCACTAAGAGAGAAAGAGAGAGAGAGGAGAGAGAGAGGAGAGAGAGAGAGAGAGAGAGAGAGAGAGAGAGAGAGAGAGAGAGAGAGAGAGAGAGAGAGAGAGAGAGAGAGAGAGAGAGAGATCTCATTAACAGTGCACTATTTATTCTTCTGTGGCTGTTTGAATATATACGGTCAAGCAAACATAATATTTGATGAATGGGAAATTTTTTAGTACAAAATTAAAAGATTAAACAAGTAAATAAATGCATCAGTTTTAAGCATGTAACCTTCAAACAGAACAGCTCAGAACATCTCTTATAAATACAAAAAAGTGGGTAATCAGAATACAGAAATATTTGATTATAATAAAAGAACAGTACCATTTAACAATTTATAACACGTTTAATTGTTTGCAATGTCAATTTAATTTCTTTCTATTCATTCATTAAATCCGTGACAAACACCAAAACCATTATTTAATTCTAAATATATTAATCCCTTTCTAATCACTGCATAAACAAGTGGAAGAATGCTTCAAGTTTTTTCCAACCGTCAGGGAAACAAGATTACACTTTGTAGATCAGGTTCAAAACCACTGTCACCATAAACAGATTAATGAATAACATTGCTATCAAAAATCGTTATTTTTCTCAGATTTTGTGATGAGTAACTTCATCAAACTCATCCAACCAAATTCCCTCCTACCTTAGTTAGAAAGTTAACAATCGACACAATACCTTCTCATCATCAACAATTGCATTTCAATAAAGATGAAAAAGGGGTTTAAAAATGCTTTCAAACGATTAAAAGCATTCTTCCTTTTTAAATACAAAAATCCTGCAAAAGGGATCTTTTTTTCCCAGGCTGCCCTGAGTTGATTCTTTCGGGAGCAAACATCAAAACTCAGGGAGGCGGAAAATTTCTGGAAAACCGGAGTTTCCAGAAAAAGGGAAAATCCGGTGTTCAAAGGAATAGCTTTTTCCCCCAGTGATCTAGGGTTGTTGAAAGTTATTTTACTAACTCGAGCTATTAAAGCGGAAAGCAGACTTTTTTAATTTCCGTGTTTATTCACTGATTGGCTGTAAAAACAAAGCCGATTAAAATCAAACTGGGTAATTATATTTTTAGTGCTTTAAGTGTGTGTTCTGAGAATTAAAATAAAGCTTTTCTAAAGGTCCAAAATAAATTACTATACGAAAATGTTGTGTATAACTGCCTGTTGTTGTCGCCTATGTTGTAGTTGTCTGTTGTTGCGTTAAATTCTGCATAAATTTTGAGTGATTTATTTTAGTTTTCCTGTCAAAGCTATTAAAAAGTACCATCAACAGACGAAATTCATTTAAATTAATATAGCTATTTAGAAGTAGGAAAATGTTTTCAAGATTTTTCATAACATTAATGCTTGTATGGGTAAATGTGTCATTGATAAGGAACATCTACCCCATTTTGCTGAAAAGTGGATAAAGGTGAAATATATTTTATAGAACAAAAAAAGTCCCAACCAGTTATTTCAAAAAATCACATCCTTTAATCTCCCTTAATCAAAATTTTCTCAATTGCTAGAATTTTGTAGTTGGCTACTCTAATACAATACCGTATAATTATGGAAATCTTTTCCTAACACGAACGCGAAATTTGATGTTTTTGAAACCATAATTTAAATGCATTTTCCATTAATCATTTATTACGAAATAAGATATTCAACCTTTTATGAAACAGACTCAATTACACCCAAGTTTTCAAGTTTGAAAACAGAATAAATAATAATTAAGTTCACTCATTTTCGTGAGCAAGATGACATAGAACAACTTTAAAAAGAAGAGTTAAGAACTCCTCGAAAGTATAAAGCATGATCTTCCAGGCTAAATATTGTCTAACGTTTCATTTCATTTCGTGTTTAGAAGCTAAAATGATTTTCACGCAAGAGAAAACATGACAATCTCATAAATTTGGGGAGAACTTTCAAACTCCAGTTTTGTTAATGTAGACTGTATTTGCATATGGACTTCTCTGAACGAAAGTGATCCAAGTAACTATTGAACTAAGTACAAACGTAAGTTATGATGAACGTGATGGAATTCATGTTCCTTTATGTTGAAGACAAATTTGTGTCTGCTCTTATAAGTAAAGGATCTAAAAAGATTCCCCAAAATTAAGTTTATTTAAAATTTTATAATTTGGGACTTGATCCATTTGAATTCTGAGCAGCATAAGTGCAGGACTATTGTAATGGGGATAAAGAAGTTGAATTGCATTTGTTTTGCAAGAAGTTAATAATGCACCTCAATTAGTGAATTTTTAAGTAGAGTTTACTAATTTGAATTTTCTTCTGATTAGAAAATGGTATTTCGATTTATTTTTCTTAAATGTACTAATGATGATATCCCATGATGATGTAATTTAATGATGTCTGGGAATCTTTTTTAAATTAGTTCTATAATCTTAAAAATAAGTTAAACAAAAACCAAATCTATGCAAAACCCATCAATTTGACAAACTGTAACAGAATAAATGCGAGTAAGTGTGAAATTTCTTGTACATAATTAAGTTTGAGGGGAGTGACTCACTTACCCCAAGTTACCCTATATATTAGATCCAAATGTACAGAAAAAAAACCCTTTTAAATATCAATAAAATCTTTAATCGGTAATGGTAGTAGTGCAAACAAATAAAGTCTATCAATAGACATAATTTACAAAAGAAGGTGAAGGTCTCAATATGATACATCCCCTAATAGGAACAGTCGCAATATCTCTTATTAGGAATTAACCCATTTTAGAAACAAGCGCAAATAAATAATTAAAGATGTTGAATAAATAACTTTTGAAACCTCTACATTAAAATTCAGATTTTTCTGAGTAGGAATCAATTTAAAAAGTTAAGAAACCATAAATTTTTCATTAATTTTGTTTCCTACAACGGTCTTTTAAAAAATATTTCAAAACTTTCTCTTGTGAACAAAGTTTTGCTTTTAAATAAATAACTTTTGAAACCTCTATATTAAAAATCAGATTTTAAATTTTGCTGTGGCCACACCCCAAGGCTAAAGTTGAGGTTCATTTGCTGATATAATGATGTTCCAGGTCATAACTGAACCCAGATTATTCGCCCTAGCCACTCCAAAAACTTGTCTATTCCGTATGGAGCAGATATAGGGGACCGCCATATAAGGCACCTATCCCACATTGGGGCACTTGCATGGATTTGACAAATTAATCACATTTATAAAATAAAATGCCTCAATGTAATTTCACTCGGAATTATTAGGACATTGCGCCAGGAACTACTTCCTTCGTTTGTTCTCAGTCAGCTTATTTCTTCAATGTCAAAAAACGTAGTTAAGTATAGTCACCGTTAAAAATAAAATTATCTAAACTTTACATAAAACGATTGTTAATTACAGGACCTACAAAAAAAATGCCTGTGACAAATTTCGAAAAGGTAACGCTACAACATTGCGATTACCTAAAGCCAAACGATCTAACAAAATTCAAACATCTTTACAAAGAAGATTTTCAAAAGTTTAAATTGGTCTACTGAACTTTTTTTTTATTTGTTTCTCTTGTCTTCTCAAGCTTTAAAACTCATTCATAGATTTTCTCAACTCGATTCATAAAAAAAAATTATCACCTGAAACTCGAAATTTAAAACACACATGGAAGTTTTGTAAATCGAATACTAGAGAACACGGTTTAGGCAACAACTTCTAGAGACTAATAACTCAATTCATTTCTTCTTATACACCCAACACACCCATATGTTTTGGGTCTTAATAAGAGAGTATTTTTATAAGAACAGGTCGCTATAAGAGCTTCTACTGAATATGCATGGATTCGACAACTAATCTAATCACATTTCTAAAATAAAACACCCAATTTCATTCGGATCGAATCACTTATTTCTGAAATGTGTCAAACACCATTTTTTTCTAAAGTGAGTTATTGGTGTCATGGGATTTTGTAGCGGTAAACGCACATTTTAGTATAAGAATAATAAAAATTACGTGATTTTAAAATAGCTTTCCAGCATGTTAAATTTCAACTTTAGTGCAGAAACAAGTCAAACGACGTCTCTTGACTGGTTTCTGCACTTAAACTGCGGGGAATTTCGTTCATGCCGTCTCATCTGCAGCTTCTTTGAGACTTCTGTTTTTTATTTAATCGCATACAAGCACCATATGCGATTGGAAAAGTCATTCTTTAGAGCAGTGGTTCCCAACTCAAATATGTCTACGGACCACTTCACTTAAATTTGAACATCCGCGGACCATCTCTATCCCTAACTGTACCTTTAAAATTTTAACTTTTTTTCAATGCATATATACCTTATGGATGGTCTAAAAATTTTTGACTTTTTTCTAAAGGGAAACCGAGTCTTACAATGTTTCTAAATAGAACTTAGAAAATCAAATAATCTATTAAACTTAAAGAAAAATTAACATTATATTAATTTTATAACTAATTATTTAAAAATATACCTTTCATAAAAGACATTTAGCCATTTTTATCAACCCCTTTTATCTTTTAACCCTGGAAGGATTCACATCTACACAAAAGTTACAGGTTTAAAAAAACAACAGTATAAAATAGTTTTTTTTCTTCTTTTTTATGTACTAGGGGGCTCTGCCCCCTGCTCGCTATCGCTCACCAACCCCCGGAACTGCTTCGCAGTTCTATGAAGATCGCTTCGCGATCTTAGCGAGCTGAGCTCGCTTGTTGCATCTCAACTATTCATCTCAACTTGTCTGCTTAGTTAATGATCATTTCAAATCGAAACCTTTTATCTCTCTAACTTACCAATAACTTAATGCGGACCATTACTACAAAAATATCAAAATAAAACTGTTACTAAAATATTCCTTTTTAGTTTACCAATAATTTAACCGAAATGTTTTCAAAAATATCCAGCAAGTCTACTAATTATCATCAACCATCTTAGAGAAAAAAACATGCCATTAAAAAAGCTTTTAAATTTATAAAATGCACGTGTGTATCTAGTGAATCATCGGGGATAAGAAATAAGAAATCAGACTCATAACAATAATCGCCTGTTTCTCTAGTGAATGACCAGAAAGAGAAGAAAAAATTGAAACTTGGTATCTTAATAATTCTAAAACTAATTGGAATTTTTTAAAAAACGAAACGCCAATCTTTCTATAAAAAATAGTTGTATGCGTGCTTAAAATATCATATCTCTACTATGATTAGTTTTTCTATTATAACGAAAAAACCGAAAAAGGGTAAAAAATTTCGAAACTTTAGAATTTAATTACTCCAAAAATAATTCGAAATACAAAAAAAGGGCGACGAGGTGCACAACTTCATACTTAAGAGTATGTGTCTGCAAAAAATCATGTTTCTGCTGTAAATAGATTTTGCTGGGGGCGAACTCGCAGCCGAAAAAAATAATTTTCGACTTTGACATTAAATAACCCCAGAACTAATTATCTAATTAATTAGGTTTGGAAACTAAAATGACCCTCATACATTTGTCTACCAATGGTCAAAATTTCATAATATTCCTTCAAATAGTTTTTGCGTAGTGATAGTTCAAAGTGTTCAAAAATAACATTTTCTGAAACAGCGGCGGCGGCGGCAGCGGCGACTGTTACTTTTTTTTAATATAGAGAGATAACCAACAAATAGGGCAATATATTATTAGTAGATTTAAATTTGAAAGAAAGTAGTACTTAGTTTTAAATTAAACTGCAGAACGAATGAGATAACCAGTAATTCTGCTGATCACAACAGAGGAAATTTTATACGCGAGGCTGATGTTCTCCCGAAAGGAACCGCGTCAAAAGTCAATAATTATTTCAAAGGAGCGATTAAAATAGAGAATAATTTATGTGTTCAAAAACTTTCGCATTTTCGGCAATAAATTTTTCTCATATCTTCGAACAAATCCTATTTCACGTGTATCTCAGAAATTTCCTCTTTTCATACCACGATTTCTCGAAGACCCTCTGTCTGACCATAGCATCCCAGTTTGAAGTATCTTTAAACACTTCCACGCTTCGCTTCGTATCAAACCAAGTATAAGTCCGATCATTCGATTCTTTACTAGCCCCATCCCGACGTCTCTTAGTTTTACAAATCTGATGCAATAATTTTCCACATCATCACATTTCCGTTTCTACTCAGTAATAAACTACTGTTGAATAAAACCGTGCAAAATAATAGAAATGAACAATTGATTCATAGGAGAGAAAGTGAACATAACATTTTTTATTTATGAGACGCATGATTTTTTACTTATGTTTTTGTATCTGTAGAGTTTTTACTATTTCCTGGAATGTGTGATTGGGAAAACTATTTTTTAAAATTTTCCACACATTTTTTTTGGATAAGTTATTAAAAAATCTTCTCACGGACCACCTTTGAGGGCCTCACGGACCACCAGTGGTCCGCGGACCACCTGTTGGGAACCACTGCTTTAGAGGTTAGGTCCATCAAGTCATAGTAAAACCATAGTTTTAAAGTTTTTGTATGAATCTCAAGACTAAGGATGTTTTGGTAGCTATATTTAACATTTCCATGCTTGTGGCCCTTTATTACATCCATGTGATTCAGATTTTGGATCTATGAATCACTTTATTAAAAGGGGATATCAAATCTATACCCCGTATCATAATATTGAACTAATTAACTGATTTTGTTGGGTTTTAAAGCAAAATAGTTTTACTGTTAAAAAAGTTACATCCAAACAACTATCTAATTGACTTCGAAGATGTCTATATTGAAATTTTGAATTGGCTGACCAGTATTTTGAGTCTAGAGTTGAAATCATTTATAAAAAAATTTATACAACTACTAACCAAAAGAGAGAAAAAATAAGAATTCTTTAATAATTTTATGGGTTTGTACTTAATAAGAAAATGGAATTTTCAACTAATATTCCCACTTTTATAACCAAATCCTTAAAAAAATAGAGTTAAGCTGTGGAAAAAGGCCTGAATACCCAGTTTATTGCAGAAACCTGTCAAATGCAAATATATCGATAATTTTTTTATGAAAAGAATAAAAACGCTACAAAAATTAATTTTGTCTGTAAATATCCAAATGAGGCCTGTTGAGTTTAAGTCTGTGACATTGTATATTTTCTAACTGAGAGGGCGCTGTATTATTTCTAGATTATTCTGTATATAGTAAAAGTGTATATATACCCTGTTTTTGTAAATAAAGAAGATTTTTTATACAGTCCACTGAGTTGAGTATGAGTTCTAACAAGGCCTACTTTAAGAAAAAATTACTAAACATCTTCATAAAAATGTAGTGAGCTTCTATACAGTTTTTCTCGTTTATCTCAAAACAAGAAAACTGGCGTTTGACATTTTTTTAGAAATAAGCTTTTCAATTGGAAAACCTAGAACTCAAAAATTGAAAAAATTGACGGAAGTTTTGTAAACCGATTAGATTACGATTACACGAAGGAGGCAACAGCTTCTATCTATAGAGACTTAAATACTACTCTATTTCTCTCTACACATACACCCAAACCCCCAATGAGGGGTGTCGGCATTCAACAACAGGCTTGATGGATAAACTGTTAGGGGGCATATGCATTCGAATTATCTTTATTTAGCGGAACCATGCTTCAAACCTTCCTGTGCTCGGGCTTTATTGAAATATCTCTCAATAAATCGTTTTTTCAAGATGGATCGTAAAGATAAATGACGTGCTCGTGTTTTGAAAAGTCATATGAACTCCGTTTGCGCTCAAATTCCAGTTGAGAGAAATGATCTATTTATATCTTCAACGGAAACGATGAGGAAGGCAAATAGTTTAGCGTATACTAAGAATTGAGCTTTTTCTGAATTCGTTCTGTGATCTTTATTTTTCTATTAAATGATCATCTTTTTGAATTTTGAGATCTTTTGGTCCCCTTCCTTCAAGGGTCAATTTAAGTCTGTTTGATTCTATGGTATCGATTTGATTATTTGTACTGGTTGATAAATATAAATTCAATTTTTTTATCTGTATCTATTTTTTTTGAACTTGCATTCTACATCATATAGTTGTTTAATGGTTAAGTAAAAATAAATGGACCAGAGTTAGGAAGAATAAGTAATTTTTTATCAAATAAAGTTATTTAATTATTTCATATGAAATGTAAATAGCTAAATTTTCGTAATTGCATTAAAATTAATAATTGCGTTATTAATTTTTCCAAGATCCATTGCTATCTAAAGTTTTATTTCAAAAACATTTAAAATCCATGTGTTCGGAAAAGTCTCAAAATCGTAAAATTATTCAACATCCGGTCATCAGCACGGATTCTATTCAAAGCAGATTATTTTAGGCATCTTAACCAACATTTTTTTCCACAAACCACACATTTGAAACAACTCTTCTACATATTTCTCCTCTAATTCCTCAGTATGCTGCAAAGATGGTTAACAAAGTCAACCAATGCTCGCATATTCTCACAAATTAACTAGTCTTAGAGAAAAGCAGATTACCTGGTCAATCGACCAGTAGTTAGTAACCCTCTTTCCCCACCTTAACGTCGAAACTTAAGTCCTTGTAATGAAATAGCCATAAGCGTCTTTTCCTAATCCTCCTTTAAAATGCACCGGACGGATCTCAGTGCTAATTACATCTCACCTCAGATGCATCTTCAGCACAATTAGAAGAAAAAGTGCGTAGTCGGCCTTAGAGGATAAGGAGAATCAGAACACCTTATGGAAAGAATCGTGTTGATTTATGTTCGAAGTTTCAAAACAAGTTTTCTTATTTTTCGAACCTAAATCACCTTCAAACCCTCGTTCATAGGCCAATGATAAATGAATTTTCTCAAAACATCCAACACGAGTCCACCATAAAGAACCGTGTTCCTCCATTTAGTATAAAGCTCCGACAATCCCTTCCTACCTTATCCTGCTTCCAGATCATTCAGCAACGTAAGTGGTTTTTGTAAAACACTGGAAAAGTACACAGATTTTTATTTGACACCTCTCCTTCATTTGATTATTCATCTGTGAATAATCCCCGATTATTGCTTTTATAACTAAAACATCCTTCTCTTGTCTATTTCGCGTTTCACTCGCTTTTCGTCCTATGCCTTTTAATGTATACTAATATATTAGCAATAAGGAAGTTGCATGTGTCAGATTTTCAAAAACAAACAAGTGTTCCGTATGGTTTTTTGTATGGTAAAATGAAATATCCAGTCAGTTTTTCAAAAAAATGCACAGGTAATTAAATATTTTAATTTAAAAGTCGAGAAAAAAACACGTGACTGAAAACGTTTATTGTTTAAACTATAAGATGACGTCAACAATAATACCATCAACTTCATTGCTTTACAACAATGTTTAGTATAAGATGACGTCACATCCAAACTCTTGGCGTTTTCGCGCGCTTTTAAAAAGGGGATTTTCGTTAATTTTTTTGACAATCAAAAAATTTCTCGATCGGCCTCAAATTTTGGGTAGTTGCTTATTTTTGCAAGAGAAATCGATTAAAAAATAAAAAAAATCATGCAACTTCCTCATTAAATGCAGTTTACTATAAATATCTTAATTTCGTTTATTAAGAAAACTGCACTTTTTGGAGAAAAATATTCCCCCTTATGTTAATTTCTATTCTCATAGAAGACTTTTCGTTAAACACTTGAAATATCGAATTTTTTACAATTACATTCATAAAAATTGTATAAACGACCATTGTCCTTTAGCAGACACAGTTTAGATTTGCGGACATGGGTTCCTATGAAAATCCTGTTTGTCTTGACAGAACAGACCTGTACGTTAAGTCTGACACAAATATTTTTAGACATCCTATATTATTAACCTGAACACTAATATATCCAAAAATACCAAGGGTGCTACTAACTTCAACTCAAAATCCCGGAAACTAATTAGAATAACGAACCTTTTATCCAGAATCCCCCAAATATAATTAACCTATATTTTTACAGATGTGTGAACCGAATTCTTCCCAAAAGATGTTAAGGTTGCATCAGTCCTGCATTATTTTTTAATTGGACCTAATTTTGCTCTTTCTTGTTGAGCTCCAGGTTTTTTTAAAAACCCGGAATTCCGGGATTCATGCTGTTAAGAAAACCGGATTTAGCAGCTCTGATATGTACTCATTACCCAAATATCGATATCATAGGTATCGATCTTGCCCGTCACTCTAGTGGTGCTCGAAGTCACAAATCTGGCCATTGGAATTGATCCCTAACAAGCCACCCTAGTGGTGCGTATCAGAGCTGGCATCTATCCAGGAAAGAATACCCATTATGCCATAACTATTCCGAATTTTATGACTTATGGCGCGAATTTATGGGCCTTTTTCTTCTCCAAGAAACAGACGCACTTTCTTAGAAACAAGTTTTGCCTCGGAAGTAATAAGAAACCCTCGTATGAAAAGTGGGAAAAAAGGGAGTAAGGAACCAGGAAAATTAGAATGGTCTCGTGTTCGTTCGAAAACGGGGGGCGGAAGTATCTCGTTTTGTTAAGTAAGGTTTCTTTTTTTTCTGCACGTAAAATTTTCCATATGAAACAAACTCCATGCAAATGAGACGAAGCATTGGCCTATCTTTTGTATGACCTTTTGATGATTCATAAAGGGTATAATTTCTATAAAATATGTAGAGGGGACTGGGAGTGGTAGCAAAATATTTTAACAAAAAAAGTACTTTAGAAACTAAGGCATATAAGGCAGCTTTTGTGACATTGTAGTCAGAATGAAAAAAAATTGTATAATTTTTAAGTGAACTTTATTTTTAATCTAAAGCGAATATGAATATAGTATTTATCTAAACAGAGTTCGCAAATACAGCCATCCATTGATTGGCAAACTTTTATTGGTCTTAACTGAGCATAAAGGATTTTGAATATTTTTTAAAATCAATGAAAAGATCCTTACTCATTCAAAAAAGGGCATATTTTGTCCTATATTTTTGTTTTACAAAGTCTTTTTATAATTGAATGATTTTTAGATTGTATCATTCTGAGTAACTCCTTTTAAAACAACAAAAAATGCACTTTTACATTAATGATCTCAATTGATGATATATCTGACGAATAATAAATAAAATATTCCAAGGAGATTGACTCTAACCATTATTTAGAAATACCATTTAGAAGGGAAAAGCTTGCATATAAAGACATAACCGCATATTTTAAAGTTAAAGTTTTTAAAAACCTTCAAAGACCTTTCGATACATCAAGATCTATAAAAAAACCTCTCAAGCCTATTTTAAAAATTGGAGGAGCAGAAAATTTCGAGTCGGATTTCCCCTCCTAAAGTAACGGAAATATGAGCGTGTTAGTGTATGTGTATTGTAAACAGCGAAGTAAGTTCTTAATCAAGCAGTGCTTCTAAAGTGGAGTTGTCGAAAAGAAAATACACTTTCTGAAGAATTGCTCCCTTAAGGAGCGAAGAAGAATTTAACCTCACTCTTTTTGCTGCTTACTTAGTTGGAGAAAGAAAACATTGTTGCAACTTTTTCTTTCTTCGGGAATGGAGACAATGAGAATTTGCTGAAACAGATATCTTCTTTAATGTGATTTAAGGATTACGGTTTTTCTTTCGTGTCTACTACTCTAAACATTCTCTGATCAACCGATTCTTTATCATCCGCATATAATTTTGAACGGGGTTTGAAATGGATGATTATGGATGATACAAAGAAAAAACTCAAAATCAGATCGAAATATTTATTTTCCAATTTTAACTATCAGGCAGCGTTTTTAATTAAAAACGGATCATTGTTTAGTGATCATAAAATCTTCACTGGTGATTATACATATTTAAAGATGATTGATGATCATTTTTTTCTGAGAAATATTTTTCGTTTTAAATTATAAAAGCAATTTTTTTCACGTGTTGGGTCACCAAATCGCCAATGAATGGAAACCTCGATCATTATGAAAATAGCGAAGACAGCGTCTATCTATCCCCGGAAATATAGATTGGCGGTTTTGAAATGGTATGAACGATATGTTTTGGAGCTGATTGAGTTTTTATTTTTTGATCGAAATACATTTCGTAATTATTTAATCATTATCATCGGAGTAAAACCTTATCGCTAGGAATCATGATTTTTATCCAAACCAAATAATCACGGGTTTTACCTTTCAATCCAGGAACCAGGCCAAATTTTTGATAATACTCGAAATTTCAAAGCAGGTTTGGGCATTAAACTTTTATTTTAAGAATGCAAAGATGTGCAGCAAATACTAGTTTGAATTAAGCCTTTGACTGTAAAAATGAAAGCTATACTTTTTTACTGAAGGGAATGTAAATTAACCTAAAACACGCTTACGTAATATTTAAATGCCCATTTTCGGCCTTTTCTTTACTTCATAAGAATTTTGATAATACTCGAAATTTCAAAGCAGGTTTGGGCATTAAACTTTTATTTTAAGAATGCAAAGATGTGCAGCAAATACTAGTTTGAATTAAGCCTTTGACTGTAAAAATGAAAGCTATACTTTTTTACTGAAGGGAATGTAAATTAACCTAAAACACGCTTACGTAATATTTAAATGCCCATTTTCGGCCTTTTCTTTACTTCATAAGAATTTTGTATAAAATTTGACACGCTGCAGTTCTTAAAATGCAATGCATTTAAAACATTCTTGTATAAAGAAACGCGTCTTGCAACACCAAAAGTTTATTCCCGACTTAGTAAAAGTGTGACTTCTCTATCCTCTCTCCGTATATCGTCATTTTTAAAAATTGCAGTTCATCTTTTAAAAACGGACTTTTTCAAAACATAAAAGGCAACAATTATTAAAATATAAAAACCTCCGTCGGGCGCAATATTCGACTGACACATTCGGACGCAATGTGTCAAAACGCACATTAAAAGAATTGCAAAATTCTACCTTTAAAATTTCAATGATATTGTCTTTAAAACCATAAAAGAATAAAGTATTCAGACATAAAAAATATGGAATTTATTTTTGATAATTAGGAAAAAATTAAAAAATAATCCTAATGATGTAAGTTAAACTTGCATTATTAGGATAATTGATTTAATATCTTTGTCAAAAATTATTCACGCTGATGCAAAACCTGAAGGATATTAATTATAAATTATTGTTTATAAACTCATGTCCTGATGAGGAGCATACACAATAGGGCGGAGCGAAAAAACGATATTTTTGATTTTGAAAAAGGCCTAGTGCGGAAAAGTTGTGTACTAGGGAGTTAACCACGTGTGCAAAATTTCGGGGAAAACAAAAAATATCTTCCGTCTTTAAAATGGCCTTGAAGTTTAAAAAAAGTGGTGATTTTTTTACAAAACAACTAAAAACTCAAAGATTAAACTCTCAAATATTGATCATGATTTTTTTTATGAAGAACTAATATAGTTATAGACATAATCTTTCAGGTTACATTCTTCTATCACTCTTTTTTAGTTAGATATAATTTTTTAATGTTGAAAGAAATCTTGTAAAGTTGTTTTTCCCGCATTTATAAAAAGCTAATAACTCTAGAACTATACAACTTAAAAACCTGAAATTAGTCCCATTCAGTTCGTAAATTTTTTGTCTTTGATTTGATGTGCATCATGACCATCATTTTCTAAAAAATATTTTTCAAAATTTAAAAAAAGTGAAAAAATTTAATAAAAAAATTTTTTTGAAATTTTTTTTGAAAAAAAATTTAAAATCTTTTTGACTCATATATGAACAGTACTACCAAATTTCAAGTTAAAAATAAAATTTAATCATGCATAAAAAAATAAAAAAATTCGAAATTTAGGCAAAGTCCCTAAACAATACCCAAAATTATACAGCAAAAGCAATTCACTCATGGAAAATTCATAAACTCGCTTGAGGGTGTTCATATGACTTAAAACATGTAAAAAATGTCACATAAATGTCTGAAAATACTACAATTTACATATTCGGTACAAAACCTTACAGAGCTAATTTTCAACATTAAGTTTATTCAATTTGCTTGCTTTACTCCTGAAAATTCCTAAGAATTATGTTTATATCTAATTCTTTTTACTTTTAACAAATCAAATCAAAGTTAATTAAAAATTTTGGAACATAAAAAATTGGATATAAACACATTTCTTAGGAATATTGAGTTAAAATTCATGCAAATTGAATTAACTTAAAGTTGAAAATTAGCTCTGTAAGGTTTTGTACCGAATTTGTCAATTGTCGTATTTTCGGAACATTTTGTGACATTTTTTGCATGTTTTAAGTCATATGAACAACCTCAAAGGAGTTTATGAATTTTCCATGAGTGAATTGCTTTTGCTGTATAATTTTGGGTATTGTTTAGGGACTTTGCCTAAATTTCGAATTTTTTAATTTTTTTATACATGATTAAATTTTATTTTTAACTTGAAATTTGGTAGTACTGTTCATTTATGAGTCAAAAAGATTTTAAATTTTTTTTCAAAAAAAATTTCAAAAAAAATTTCTTTTATTAAATTTTTTCACTTTTTTAAATTTTGAAAAATATTTTTTAGATAATGATGGTCATGATGCACATCAAATCAAAGACAAAAAATTTACGAACTGAATGGGACTAATTTCAGGTTTTTAAGTTGTATAGTTCTAGAGTTATTAGCTTTTTATAAATGCAGGAAAAACAACTTTACAAGATTTCTTTCAACATTAAAAAATTATATCTAACGAAAAAAGAGTGATAGAAGAATGGAACCTGAAAGATTATGTCTATAACTATATTAGTTCTTCATAAAAAATCATGATCAATATTTGAGAGTTTAATCTTTGGGTTTTTAGTTGTTTTGTAAAAAAAATCACCACTTTTTTTAAACTTCAAGGCCATTTTAAAGACGGAAGATATTTTTTGTTTTCCCCGAAATTTTGCACACGTGGTTAACTCCCCAGTACACAACTTTTCCGCACTAGGCCTTTTTCAAAATCAAAAATATCGTTTTTTCGCTCCGCCCTAATACACAACCACAACTATCACAGGTAATACTTGAATATCCTAGGATAAGCATGCTAGCCGGTAACAGTCCTTGCAGCTATTGTAAAATAACGCAATAATATAAAAACCTCCTTATAAAAACCTAAAAACCTTTGCTCAATTTTTTTTTCTTTTGCGAGTGTAAGGTTACGTTTTGTTCTTGTATGTTCCACCGGAATAAAACAGAAAGAATTATACTAGTATTAATGAAAAATTTGATATAATTGAAGCCGTGGGGAGCCTAGTGATTAAGGCATCAGCTTTGGGATCGGAGGGTCCCGGGTTTGATACCCTACACCGCTAAATACCCACATAGTATATGCGGAGTACGTGCTCTCTAAATTTGTAGGTCCCCTAAGTCCTGTTTTCGGTCATGACGCAGTTTACCACAAGTTCAGGTGTCTGGAAACCTCTCCTCTTCAGACACATGGCAAAACTGATGATGACGATAGATAGTGACATAATCTAGAATACATCATGAGGCTTAAGTCAGACTCCTGCCATTTATGGGCTTCACTTTCTCTTGAGCCGCACTCTCTTTGCCTTGAATCCTTATGGAGCTAGGGTATTTCAAATGGCAGAAGACAACAACAATATAATTGAAAAGTATGCCTTCTGTGAGATTACGTATTAGCTTCAGTGAGATGACGTAGAATATAATAACGTATCTTTACTAAGTTAAACGTATTCGGGAGCAATGTTCTAAAGCGGCACCAATTACGAAATATTGGTGAAAACCAGCCTACACAGAGGGCTTGAATTTAGTGAACCCTGAACCGGTACAGAAAGGAGAATACTAAGAACATCGGGCCTCTACCCTCCGGCAGAGGGAAAGGTTTTATTAATTAATAGAAAAAGTGCGACCAATGTGCAAGTTGTGTGTTTACTGAAAACTACAAATATATTTAAACTTATAAAAAAAATGGTGACTATTGCTTTATTATGTATTTTTTGTTTTTATGTCTATAATTGAAGGGCTTGGTGGATGAAGGGGCTATGTTACAAGGTCCCTTCATGCACCAAGCCCTTCAATTCCATGTAAGTGCATTCAGCACATAAGTACTAAAACAAACTTATAATAGAAAACAATTTTTTTTTGAATAAACTTCATTTGCATTAAAATATCTAAAGAATGCACATAAATGCCGCTTACATGATTGAAATCTGTCATTTCTTAATAAAGACAGTCACAACCCCATAGTAGCTCACGTTATTCTTCTTTATCAATGCAATAATAAATCAGTAGGGTAAAAAGCAAACGGGTAATTAAACCGAAATGGCTTCTCATTACCATCAAAGTAGCCAAATCGCCCTGAGTAGACCAGGCATCAATAGAAGGAGGCAATAAAGATTTCCATTCCTGTTTTCAAACTGAAAAAGAGGACAACCAATCATCCTCGACCCCTAATCAATATCCTTGAAGGCCGGGGAACTAGTTCATAAAGGGAATAAATCCTCATGTAGAGAATTATGTTTGAAAGCTAGATTCATCCCTTTCATAAAAAAAATGAAGTAGGGCCTATTAGGATACACTAGGATACTCTACCAATGTGTCGGAAAAAGGAATTTTTGATGGTTATCCTTTATAGTTTGGTTTGGCCGAAGTTATGAGGTGTTGCCTTTCTGTCCAGGATGGTCAAGATATTAGACGAGGTTTATTGGATAGGTTATTTTGATAGGGCTAGCGCTAGATAGTTCTACAAAATCCAGGTTTTGAGACTTTGATTGGTTTTGATAGGTGCATTTATTTGGGTTAGAAAAATTAAATTTGAATATTTAACATAAAAATTACTTGCATTCGGGAGATAAAATTAAATTCTTCTTAAAGTAAAGTTAAACTCATCATCATATGGAGGGTTCAGAATAGAAATGAACCAAGTCCACTTTAGCTACTTTTGAGCTACAGACGTTTAAAGTTAAAGCTTCATAGGAAATTACATGTTAACGGTACAGAACTTTCTGCTACCAAGCGGATATTATCAGAACTAGGACTTGGTTCATTATTGCACTGAAATTTTACATAGTTGGTGCATGTTATAGCGTTGCTAACTCAAAAATGACAAAAAGTGGACTTGGTCGTCTTTAATTCTGAGCCCTGCATATCCATTTAACCACCAAGCAAAAAGACGAACCGATCATTTTTTTAGAAACCGAAAGTAAAACGAATCTTAAAAATATTAAGAAACCCAGTTAAATAACTAAACATGATGCATCAAAAATTTCACTACCGATATTTTTATAATATTATTTTTCAATTCACTAAAAAAAAGTTTGTGAAAAATATCGTGAATATTCGTGGTGATATTAATATGGGGGAATAGTCCTTTTTCAGGGCTCAGAAGAGAAGAAATTATCAAATTTTTTTCGATTAAACTTTGTCTTCATCCAACAAAAAAAACGCAAAACTACATAGCATTGTACCTAACATAACACCCTAACATAACACTCTCAAAAAAAAATTCCAGAACAGCAGTCTAGCTACGACCCGTACAAATCTCACCAACTCACCCGAACATCTCATACTCATTAACCAAGAATCCCCTAAACCAGGGATGGCCAACCCGCGGCACGCGTGCCACAAAGTGGCACGGCTGAGTAAAACCAGTGGCACTCGAAGATACTGAAAAAAAATGGGAAAATAACAATGTGACAACATCAATGAGGTTTCAATGCTCCCCCAATCTCCTCTTTACTTAGTTTTCTGAAAACCAAATGAGGTATTTGCATGAGTGAGGGATTTGCTTGATTTTGTACTTTTTTGATACATTATTGTTTAAAACTCCCGAATTTCTGATTTTTAAGTTCGAAAATTTGTTTTAAATAATTTAAAATTCAATTTTATTTTTGCCAAAACGCCAGAAAAGTCCCGTTATCAGAAAACGGGCTTCTATTGGATGGGACATCACAGCGCAAGAAAACCATTGTGTTTACTGTTTTCACTTGATCAGAAAATGGGCTTCTATTGGATGTGACGTCACAGCGCACGATTTGAGATTCGAAAGTGTTTTCGCGCCCAAACAAAAAACGAAATTTCAAAAATTTATATCTCAGAAACTAAGTTACGAAAATACTTGATGTAAACGTCATACTTCATGGTTTTTATCTACTATTTTAATAAAATATAATCTCAAAACGTGAGAATACCTCATTATATTTTTACGGTTATACAATAACTTTAAATAAATCTTAAACTGTAAAATTTCATGTGGGGAAATTCTTTTTTCGGTGCTTAAAAACTAAGTGGCCTACTTACCCCAATTATTCTAATTTTCTAATTAATTTTAGAACCAGCTTTATATCGGATAGCTTAAAAACGTGTATGGTTCTGTTTTCATTAAGACCCTAATAAACTTTTTCTAACATTATTGATTTTAGTTATTTTCAAAGCACGTTTAAAGTCCGTTTTCAATAAATTTCTAAAAATTCCCCCTTTATATTACTTTAAAATATACACAGCGCAGATTTGCTTAAAATTCCCACAATCACTCTATAAACGAATATTTCTTTATTTTTCGGTACATTGAAAGTGGCACGCATAATTTTTGCTTCCTAAATAGTGGTACGCTTCCGAAAAAGGTTGGCCACCCCTGCCCTAAACGAAAACAACACTTCATATCTCATCTCAATTACACCTTTCGGGACTAATCGCCTTTTGAAGCGTTTTTAGGCAAAAACAAGCGCTCCGGAAATTGATCGTGTCGGGACATGATGAATGCCAGGGATTAAACCTCGGGAGTTCGCAATTTTAATAAATCTCTTCCGGGAGGTGATATAAGAAGTGCAATCAGGTGAAAGAGTCCCTATCAGCCCTTCGTCGTTTATGAAGTGATTAATTCTTCTGGAATGTTTAGGTAATTAAGAAGATGATCGTGGCGCCATCTGGTGGAAACCTTCCATTTCCGGCGCTCAGATTACATTTGATGTTGGATAATCTTTGTTTTTATTGAACGCTGTCCGTTATAAACTGATCATCGTGTTGAGAAATGCGATATTGTGATGCGATGGTTTTCAATGAATTCCCTCAGTCAAAAAGTGTTTGTTGCTTTAAGTTTTCTGACGCGTTTGTAGTTGTCTTGGTAGCATTATACATTACAGTGGCGTATCCAGAAATATTTTTTGGAGGGGGATATTTGAATTTCGGGAAGGGGTACGAGGTAAATTTAATCCTTTTCTTTGGTCAAAAAAGGTTAAATTTCTGAGTTTGGAGGGGGATATATTCCAAAATCTCTGACTATGCCATTTTAAGCTTTGTAATAGAAGTAAAATAAATTGAAAACCATTCATTTCGATAAGAACGTTTCAAACTAAATTAGTCACCACTTAACTTATATTTATTTTTATATCTTTTCAAATTTGGAGCTCTTTAAGTGCTGTGAATCTAAACATCTCAATTTTTAATAAAATTTGGATAGAACAACAATCCATATTATTGCATCGTGCATATCCCAAATGCCCAATAAAATTAATATATTCTTCACTAACTAGTATATATCCTACCAAGTCCAAATTAATACCAGCCTGACCAATCCTTTTCCTACATACGCAGGTGTCTCACAAGGCTCTTAATTAGGCCCTGCGCTATTTTTGCTATTCATCAATGATATCCTTAAACACGCACACACGATGACCTCACTTTATGCAGATACATAATATGTATCTGCATGTGTATTTTTTTTATTCGTTTTATTTGTATATGTGGTGTTTTGTGTGTTTTTTCTTCTTAACCAGTAACGTAACCATTACGTATTATGCCGTTGACTGTGCCGCTAAACTGAATCCGAAAACGTTATCAAATCCTATTGACTATCCTATAGTTGTACCGCTGAATTTAACGGCTGCTGAACGGTCGACGGTATAATACGTAAGTATACCACGTAACCTACCATGAAACTAATCCAGATAGGAGATTGTGTCCACTGAGGGGCCAGGAGGCCAGGTGCTCCATGTAACAATGATAACACTAGTCAACAAAATCGAACTTTTTTTTGCTCATGAACGAAAATGGGTGATTCTTATAGAACTTTTAACGCTGAATTCAAATATGCAAGCAGTCTTTCTCCATCACCCTCAGTTTTTTTTTGAAAAACGCGTTTCAGTATTTATGAAATGTAGGGGAGACTAGGGATACTTGATCCCCACTTTGGTTTTTAATTGTTTTCTCAGCTGCATATCATCACTTTTCAGAAATTTTTGGCATGAACATTGGTAACACTATCCTCTACCCAAAAGACAAAAAAATTACTAGAAAGTAAACAGATACTTTTAGTAAAATTAGTTTTTAATTTTTTTATAAAGGGATCAAGTATCCCAACACCTAGGGATACTTGATCCCTTCGTGGGGGATACTTGATCCCACTAAGAAATTACGTTATTATTCACCATACAAGCAATTTACCTATATATTTCGTTTACTAAATATTATTTTTAAAAATAACCATAATTTTAATTCATTTTCTTAGGTATTAATAGCAATACAAACATGAAAATTGTACACAAATAGTAAGTAGTTTTATTAATGGAGCTAAAACTACAATGAATAATGCAAATACTTTGCACTAAAAATTATAAAATCTTATTTACTTCTTGTAACAATAATTGTATTTGTTGAAAACAAAAGTGGAGGTGTATGCAGGTAAAAGCATTACTTGGAAAAAAAATCTTAGCAAATGTTTTCAAAATCAGAAAAGTCAAACACAAACATTAGAGATGATGCAGTTCTTAAAGTTCCACTCATCCTAACTGGAGGAGGCAACTTAACACAATCATTTTCCTCTACAACACTTTTGTCCTTTATTTCAGGAAAAATAAATTGGTTGAGTGAGGTACCTTTTCTTTTTAAGAAGTTGATTTCGAATTCTGAAAATCCAACTTTACGTTCTACTTGACCAACATAATGGGAAACCCTCCTTTTTGTGGCAAATCTAACTAAAACAAAATCATTTTTATTTAAAGAAGGATCATCTACTTCAGCTTGTTCAACCTCATCATGTAAGATGTAAGAAGAATCCTCAACTAAAGTGCTTTCTTGCAGAATCTTTTTCTTTGCCCTTATAGTTGGTTGAATGCACAATTTTTTAATTTTCAGTTTTTTTAGTTTCCCTCTTTTTTAATTCCTCCATCAGCACTCTTCTTATAGGACTGTCTGTTAAAATTTTGGTTGATCCTTTCTTTTTGACCTAGATGGGGATACTTAATCCTGGGATCATGTATCCCTCGAAAGAACGGGATCAAGTATCCCTAATATGCGATTCATACAAAATATACATTTTTAATAGTAAATAATCAAAGGATACTCACTAATGAAATTACTTAATTGTTAAAGACAGACAATACTTTGAAATTACAATTAGTTTAAGTTTTTAAGTTGCATATTACAGACAATACACAAAATAACATATTTAACTAGAAAAAAGTTTTCCATGCAAGATTCAAGCAATCAGTTCTTGCGCTGAAATAAAATGACTGAAAAAGATGTAGTGCTGCCAGTTTTTGTGTACAAGTATAACTTAAAAATTGTTGTCAGATTTCAAAGATCTGACATTTTATTTTAGTGCATTTTTTGGCTAGGGATCATGTATCCCTAGGGATCAAGTATCCCTAGTCTACCCTATAATAGCATTCATACTAATAGGGTGTACCAAAAAAAACTAAATTTCGTTGATCGCTTAGTGGTAGTGTGGAAAACTTGTAAACTACCACCAATAATAAGGGTGTGAAATCTTAAAGCTCTGGGTTGATATCTTCTGTTTTGCCTCAGTAGACCTTAAGTTCTGAAAATTGGGCTAAAAATGACTAAACTTCAAAAATTCATAAAAAATTACGAATTTCAGTATTTGATTTGGAGTTGCACTTAAAATGTACTATTATTAACCAACTACAACTGCAAAAAATGTTTATACTTTAGGTTTATACGTTATTTTGCCTCAGAGATCCCCAAAATTTGAAAAAAGCTACAAAATGACCAATTTTTGAAAATTATATTTCAAGATTTATATTGTGATAAAACTGATTCGAATGTGTTATTTAGGACGTATTCAGATGGATTATATTTATTTACGTTCATAATTTAAGATTAAAAAGGAAAGAAACTCCCTTGAAGTAGCTGCAGACAGCTTATGCGGCAGAGCTTTTCTCGCAATAGCGTAGTGCCCTTTTCGACCCCTTAGCACTAAATATATCAACAACTGGAATGGTTTCAGATGGCTGGTGTTTATAGGTTCTTTTCTGCTTCATCCCACCCACTTTGTGTTAGCGAACTTTTTGATCTAGCACGTGAAGCGTTGGTGGGAGAAACATCACTTTTAAGAGAGGAAAAATGGAACTTTAATCACTGTTTATGTATACACAAAAAATTGAAGCCTATACAGAATGTAGATGTCTTTGTGTTCCCATAATATATTCAAATGAATACATCAAGAAAAAAATTAAAATAGTGTTTTAAACATTTTTTTATCCCTAAATGTATCTATATTTATACCAAAAAGCAGAAAATCAAAAAAGCTGAATTGTGAAAAATCTAAGCGTGATGGAAAAATTCTGATTGCATTTTCGGAATCAAAGAGAAAAGTTGTTCTAGGAACACTTTACCATGTTCTTGAGCCAAAAACCTTGTTTAACCCAGGAAAACGGTGCTAAAAAGTGACGTTTTGAAAATTTTCATATAGAAGTTTTTTTTTTCGACGGTTTTATATGTTTTCAAGGGCGCAAATTACGAATATGAAGTTTGCTCCCACGTGGGGGGTCGGCTTCATATCAAAAATCGCAAAAAATCGATAATTTTTTGCTCTTTTTTCGATTCTTCGCTTATATTTCAAAAACTATAAATTTCTCGAAAATAATTTCAATTACAAAGTTGAAGTAAACGAAATTTCCCACAAAATGCACTACTCAACTTTGATTTTCTGAAGAGTGGTTTTTCCGCTAGAGCGCGCTGAAAAACATCGATTTTTTTGCCTTTCCACAAAAATAAGGAAAACGCGCGTTTCTACCCTCTATAAAATGAAAACTATTCCCGTTATCAACAAAAATTTTATACCACGTGAAAGAGCATTTAATTTTCTAAAAACAACGGGCTTTCCATTATCATTTTTTGAGAAGGGGGAGGGAGTGAAGCAAAGATCGATATTAAAACTGTTGCGGCTCTCGGACCAAACGGACTTAGGCGGTTGTTAATCTGCAATCTGCACTTTATTTCCGGTATATTACCAATAAAATGGGTTGTTTTGGATTAATTGATGACTAAGCATGCTTAATAAAATAAATTTTTAAATTTATTTATGAAATATTGGGTGTTTTAGGCGGAATTTCAATAAATTTTTAAAATTCATATATTAAATTATGGGAGTGTTTTAATGAACGAATTTATATGTTTTTTGCATCGCTAAATCCGAATTTGAAGTTTATTTTAATTTTGAAAGTCATCTTCACATCAAAAATTGCAAAAAATATCACATTTTTGCTCATTTGTTCGGTTTTTCATCTATTTTCTAAAATACTATTCATTTTAAGAAAAATAACATGACACCAAATTAATGTATGTAAAATTTCCTATAAGATGCACTGGTTTATTTTTATTTTGCGAGGAACGATGTACGTTTTATAGCGTTTTGAAAAAAGCAATTTTCATGTTTTTGTGTAAAATCAGGAAACAGCTGTAATTCAGCGCGCTCTAGCGTAAATTATTTTTTTATAAAAAACATAATTATTACCCTCATGATATTTCTTCCTCTAGTCTTGCTAAGTCCTTTAATATTCCATCTTTGAAATCGCGTAGGGATCTGTCTTGTTTATTATTCTTTTGTAAAATTCTTAATAATTTATTTGATTGTCCTGACATTTTGTGTTTAATTCAGTTTTCTGTTAATAATTATAATTTACGCAAATCTTTTCGCCAGTCCATTTTCTAAATTTAATTATATTGCCAATTCTCCTATTAATAGATTTTACATGATTTTCAACATGCAATGTAATGAAATTGATATTTTTTCGGTGTCTTTTAGTGCTTTTAAAAGATTATGTGAAAGTGTTTTATTCAATTAAAATATTTCTTGTTTCTTTTTCTCCCTTTCACCACTGTAAATGGATTTATCTGTTGTGTGTGTAAATATTTAAATAAATAAATAAATAAATACCTCTGATTTTAAAATTAAAGTTAAATGGTGCATTTTGTATGAAATTAAATGTACTTTCATTTGGTATAAACTATCTGTCGGTAACTTGAATTTATTTAGAGCTGTAGTGGGAGAAATCGAGCATTCATCACTTTTTTGTGTGAAAAACATGAAAATTGCTTTTCTTCAAAACGCTATAAAACGTACATCGTTCCTCGCAAAATAAAAATGAACCAGTGCATCTTATAGGAAATTTTACGTACATTAATTTGGCGTCATGCTATTTTTTCTAAAATGAATATTATTTTAGAAAATCGATAAAAAACCGAACAAAAGAGCAAAAGTTTGATATTTTTTGCAATTTTTGATGTGAAGATGACTTTCAAAATTAAAATAAACTTGAAATTCAGATTTAACGATGCAAAAAACATATAAATTCGTTCAGTAAAACACTCCCATAATTTAATATATGAATTTAAAAAATTGATTGATCCGAAAAAAATGTTAAACTTTGAAAATCTAAATCTCTGAATCTATTTAGTCTACAGAGACAGTTCTAGTATAATTTTGTAGGAAATTTTGTTTACTTTAACTTTGTAATTGAAATTATCTTCGAGAAATTTATAGTTTTTGAAATATAAGCAAAGAATCGAAAAAAGAGCAAAAAATTATCGATTTTTTGTGATTTTCGATATGAAGCCGACCCTCCACGTGGGAGCAAACTTCATATTCGTCATCAGCGCCCTCAAAAACATATAAAACCGTCCAAAAAAAACTTCTATATGAAATTTTTGAAAAAATTACCATTTTCCTGTACTAAGTGTAATTTATATGGATTAGAGTTGAAAACGACATCCTTCAATTTTAATCAAATCGATACATTTCGATGACACACTCAATTTATTATTAAGGTCACTCTAACGGCCATGTTCCCCGCTAACTTGACTGGAGGTTAACCGGGAGTCAAGGAAAACTAGTTTTCCACTAAAATCGTCGTCAACCGCCTAAAATGTCGTTCAACCGCCGGCCGCTCAAGTTACCGGTGAATACGGCCATAAGGTATCACATGTTATTTTGGTTTTGTTTCACTGCGATGTGCGATTGTCTGGTCACTTATTCAAATTTTGGCAAGGCATTTAATGTATGATTTTGAGTTCCTGCATATTTCCATAGATGATTTAAGGCTTGTTTCAAAGTTGTGGAAATTTGATCCGTAGCCAATTTCACGAATTTGAATATTTTTTACGCGGTTTTGAAATTGTGTATTGTTTTAAGAGTGAGACCTTTATTGATATCTGAATTTTTAAAAAATATATAGGTTCCATTTTAACTTCTGAGCGACACCATATTCTACGCGCAAAAACATACTACAACGAATAAAAACAAATACCATATAAAAATATTGGTAATTATTGACGAGGTTCTTTCGCAACCCATTTTGTTTTTAGATTTTCTGGACGACTCATGGATTTGGTCTGCTCTTTCTAGAGCATTTCAGGAACTCAGAAGCTACAACAACAAAAAAATCGGTGATGATACTAAGAAAAACACTTTCACATCCAGCACAAAAGGCCAAGCAAAAGATTAACCAATGGAGATCGAAGAGAGCAGTCAAGCACTGCCATTTGTAATCATCCGATTCGAAAATAAAGAAGGATTGCGGTATGGGAGGAAAGGGATTTATGGTGAGATCCGTTTCCCTCTGACTGATTCCTAATTAAGAGAAGAAAAAGGTGATCTCTGCACTCTCGGTTGCTTCTTACTGTCTGTCCACTAACAGAAAACGTTTCGTTGGAGCTCAGGATTATGGATGATTGAGAACACATCGGGATAATTGTTTCTTTTCCAGATTAGCAACTCAGGGTTATTTTTTGCGGGTGTAAGAGAATCTAATCCGCCTGCTACTTCTCGTAGGGGTTTTTTAGAGAGGGATTAGGAAAAATGCCCCCAAAAATGTTGCTTATCGAACGAAGGATTCTAAATATTTCTGAAGGAATCGATTCCAGAATTGAATCGGAATAGAATGCCTTGGATTCGATACCAAGGAATCGAACCCTTGAAGGAATCGATTCTATCAGGAATAAAATCTTAGGAATCGTACTTAATTTTCCAATAAAATGCAGACAATTATTAACAATTTTTTCCCCTTATAATTAGTATTTTAAAAATTAAATACTATTTTGAAGCAGGAATCGTACACAATTTTCTATCTAAAACAGATAATTAACAATTATGTTCACTAATCATTTAGTATTTTGATAATTAATTTTGCTGGTTATTAATTAAATTAATAATAATTACCAATTATCCTTGATTTGTAATTGAAATAGTAAGTTCGATTCTACTTTTTCGATACTGACCCTAAGGAATCGATTCCAGGTTGGAATTGAACGCCAAGGATCGAATGCAAGAATCGAAAAAATCGAACCACAGGAATCGATTTCGAAAACGAATCAAACTATTTTTAGATCTCTAATTGAACTAAGAATGCTATTGAATCGATGAGTGGAAAACCAGTTCAAGTTTCTAATTAAAAATTTCCTTTTTTATTTCAAAAATTCAATTGAGCTCTTTTTGGTTGAGTTATGAGTTTATTGCTTAGTAGAATAAGTTATAAAAATATAAGACCCATGCACACTTAAATTTTTAAGCATAAAATTGTATTTAATTATTTTTTATATCAGCAGATTTTCAGTCGTGAGTTTAGTACTAGTTTAAGGAATTTTTCCGAATATCTTATAACAAAGTATGTACCTGTAATTTCAAGAATGACATACAATTACAGATTAAAAACGCTTTAGAAACTAACTTTATTTTCAGAAACACTGCTCTCAAACTTCCAGTTATTAAAGAAAAGTCCTAAAACTAAGAACATATTAACGATCAAATGGGCGCCTTTATGAGTGATTCAAACTTATGCGTTTGAATATTTGTTGCCTTGGCATTTATTAATTTCTAATTGTAAAAATTATTTATTGGGGAGAAAATCCTTTTCTAACATCGATAATCCAACTGTTTCAAATAAATATCACTCGGAGGGGAAAATATTTCCCCCCAAGATGTTAGGTATTCCTCTAATTTAACTTGTTATTTCGAAGACTCTTTATCCCAAAATTTCTTTCGATATCGAAGATATATGTATTCATTTATTAACATGCCTAATATATAATGTCCTAATGAAAATTTTCATCTCTGTTGGATTCTCAATTTACATAAAATTTATTTTTATATTTTATAAATACTATCTGATGTTTTATTAGTTTATTTCACATGTCTCCTCCCACCACATAAAAATATTCTTCAAACTATAAAAAAATACCAGTAATTTTAACGAAATCGATTTAAGTGAATCTTGTTAGTAGGTTTCATCAGGTTCACTGTAACCGTCTTTGGCTGGATTTTCTCTTCAGTTTAAATGAATGGAACCATTGATACATTGCAGATTAAAAACGCTTCTTACAAATGGTATCCCATTACAATCCACTCATCGCGACAACAGAATCCATTATCTGATACGAATCTTCAGAGTGGAGTCCGGCCAAAGGCACTTAGGGGGCCTCATCCAGAAAAGACGTATTTAAGAAATCGAATGCGCCCATTAACCGGCTGAAACGAAATTCCATTCAATCAAAAGAGAGACGAAGCCTTCAAGAGAAGAAATGCGAATTAATCCATTTGAGATACGGTAATTGGTCGCCTCGAGGTATGAGCTGGAGCGTATTAGTCAGAGCTCTGTTGGCAATTAAAAGTGATAGATTTGAACTGTAGTTTAAAGAAGTGTAGTAAACAAGTATTTAAAAAATATTTGGTGACCTAACTCACCACTTTAAAAATTTTATATTCACTCATGTCCGAAAATTACTTTCCACTTTAAAGTCTTGGCTAAAAAAATAACCAGTTGCGTAATATATTTCACAAATAGTTATGGAACTTTTTTACCCTACAAAAATATAGTATATGAATGTGTTGAAATATGATCTCCAGTTAATGGGGAAATGAATATGAGGAAAATGATATTGAAGTCAAATGGGACGAATGATTGCAATTAACAGTTAAATTGGCAAACTACAAATAACGACATTTAGAAATTTTTCCTTCCAAAACATTCAATGATAAATAAAATTGATAAATTGCATATAAAATATTTTTAAATATTGTACTTTTCCAGATACATATTATTCTAAACAAAAATACTGTCAAATGAGATTCTTTTAAAACATTTTTATTTTAAGAGGGGAGACCCTGTACTTGTACCATCGTTATAATTTTTAGATACCATATTTATAAAATTTTAAATTCGTTTGTTCGTTTTTATATACGTGAAAGCTTTGAAGCTCATTAATTTAACAGAATAAGCTCCACACTATATGCATTCTGACAACCAAAGTTAAAAGATTGAAATTCAAAACTGAAATATCTGAAAAAAAATTCTGCTTCCAAAGAGGCAAAACAAATAAAACTTTCAAAAAACCTAGAGATTAAACTCTTAAATGCATAATTTAAAGAAGAGTGGAAGCACTATAGTTTCATACTGCTGAGAATAAATTTTTCAGAAAGCGTCTCATAATTACTGGATTTTTCCAAAAATATTTTCATTAATACGGATAAAGTTAATGAGATCGTAAAATCCAAGGATTAGAAGAGTAAACAATTGGGATCAAAGTAAAAAAGAAACTTCTTTTGTTTAAAATTGATTGCAATTAGAATTTTAACAAGTTCTTACTTGATGCTTTTATATCTATCAGAATATAGAACGGTGAAGGATTTTAATGAAGGGAAACTGTTCACTGGGATAATTGATGCTATAATCACTCTGATGATTAAAGCCTACGAAGTGGCCTTGTTTTTAAAGGTTGTCTTTGCATGCTGTAGTTAAATTCACCCCTATAAATTCAAGAAAAACAACTTTGTTTATTTTGTTCAAAAAATAAATTTAAACATGTTACAGTATAAAGCTGACGTAGAGGATCCCCAAGTATCCTCCTTTACCCTAACGAAGAAGATCCAAGTATATTCGAAACAAATTTGTATGTTCTAAATTTATTTTTTGTGCACAATAAACCACGATGCAACTTTGAACAATTGCTTTTATTCAACGAAATTCACCCTTACTGCGGGGTAAATTGAAACATATATTAAAATGTATTAATTTTTTGGAGGGAATTTTGTTATTGCTCAAAATTAAAAAATAGGACAAGACCAAAAGTTATAAGATATTCAGCAACAAAATTATTAAAGTAAAATAAAACGTTTGACCTGTGTTCCGATTCATTCCACAGATAGAGAGCTGAATCGGAACCACAAAACAGTAGTAAAAAAGTTTTTAACATTGTGATTTTGCTGAATAATGTAAGAATGAAACAAGACCAAAAATGTTGCAAACCAAAAAAAAAGAATTCAGCAAAAAAAATTATAACTTATTTTTACGTTGAAAGTGTTCTTCATCTCATTTTACAATAGTTAACTAATATATACTTAAGTTCCATCACCCCTTAAAAGGCTAAAAAATACTTATTTTCTAAACTAAAAGTTGACGAGATATTTTAATTGCCCCCCCCTTTTCTCTGAGATTTGATGAGATTTTGCTAGACCCCCTTCCTCCTTTTTGACCTACGTAATTAATGAATCCTTTATAGTTAATGTGCATAATTTGGTAATGTGCAGACCAAGGTAAAATGAGAATTATCTAAGGTAAAGTACTAAATGTTTCATACCATGCCTAGGTAATCTGCACATTACCAAATTACGCACATATTAACTGCAACATAAATCTATATTTCCTTCCATTTTTGTTCTTATTATCTTATTAGGTTTCCGCCCCAAATTTGTTATAACGTTCTTTTGTAATGACGACCCTATTTGTAAACCCACAAGAGGTCGCTATATCAAGGCTCTACTTATTATGACTTTATCAAAAACCATCAATAGACAAATAAAGCACTTTTCATCCAAAATATTTTTAACCGTGATTTATTCCCCATCACCTACTAGATCCTCAGAAAAGCTCTTTCCTTCATCCCCAAGCAAAAAAAAATTTTCGTCGAGGAATGTGTTGGTGACAGTCCATATAAATAGTCTTCAATGGATAATAGTACGATGATCGTTGTGAGTAATGGCAGCCGATGACACGTTATTCATACATAGCTGACCTTTGGCCGCTCTATCAAGCCAATGAATGCTCACCTTGAGTGGAACTGATGGAAATGATCGTCATAGAGTCATTTCCAGATGGATGGATTATAGCCCCCTGTCATCTGCAGGGAAATTTGGAATTGATTTTTAATAGATCTTTCACCTGCTGATAAGTTGGGATTTAAGGGAGTTAAAATAGCTGAGGATCAGTGAACATCTTGATTTTGCTTTCCAAAACTTTTTATTTAAATACGTCAGAATTTGTTTATTTATTCATTCATCACCATACAGATCAAGTCTATTTTTATGGGAAGAGTTAATGAAAACAACGAACACAAAAATACAATTAAAATACAAAATATCCACAGATAACTCTAAAACCTGTTTTTGTGCAGACTTTTTTGTGTGATTCCCAGTGCAGTATAAATGAAATTTCCATCAAATTGGAACAAAGAACACCAATCTTGTATATCTTGGCTTCCGAGGCGTATACAAGCATCTAGTGAAACAACTTGCATAATGCAGGGTGGTCCTAAATTCGTGGTACAAACTGGGTAGGGTAGGTAGAGGGGACCTAGACAAGCATATTTTGAAAATCTAGAGGGGGCGCAGATGCTTCGTTAAAGAGCTAGGGCCTAATGTAGTGCGAGAGCGTTACAAAAGGACGTTTTGCCAAGGCCCGTTTAACGAAAAAAACATAATGAAATTAAAAAATTTATTGCATGAGGTACAGCAGTATCCGTACTACTTACACCATAAATTTGATAGAAATTAGACCACTTAACCGTGGGGTGAGTTTTAAAACGCGCAGTATTAATCTTTTAGCCAAAGAATGGAGTTCCCTTAAAGGTATTTAGAAAAATGATGATCGGGGAAGGAATTTTCAATGATCATACATTGATCATTGAAACTGTATGATAATTGAAAATTCCTTCCCCGATCATCATTTTTCTAAATACCATTACACTAATGTAAAGGAACTCCATTCTTTGGTTAAAAGATTAATATTGCATGTTTTAAAACTCACTCCACGGTTTAGCAAGTGGTCATATTTCTATCAAATTTATGGTATAAGTAGTACGGATACTGCTGTACCTCATGCAATAAATTTTTTCATTTCTTTATGGTTTTTTTTAGTCAAACGGGCCTTGGCAAAACGTCCTTTTGTAACGCTCTCGCACTACATTAGGTCCTAGCTCTTTAACGGTGTAACTGCGACCCCCCTTTCT
This sequence comes from Tetragnatha versicolor, assembly GCA_024610705.1. Lineage (NCBI taxonomy): Eukaryota > Metazoa > Arthropoda > Arachnida > Araneae > Tetragnathidae > Tetragnatha > Tetragnatha versicolor. The sequence continues at coordinate 37,988,866 of JANDEH010000003.1, forward strand.
ATACCAATTCTTGTTCGTCTTGATGTACTCTACCTACCCTACCCAGTTTGTACCACGAATTTTGGACCACCCTGTATATTTAGACTTTTTTGGTTCTCGCAAAACTTTATAAATTACACACTTTTCACCACGTCAAAATGATATTCTGCATTTTTTAATATTTTTGCCTAAAAGAGAGATGCTGCTCATCAAGTCAAAACAGACAATCGTAATTTCAGATTTTGTTAAACGCATCTTTTGAAACAGCAAATATTAAAAAGAGGAAATGATTTCTTTTCTCGAAACTAGAAAATATATTTTGTGCTTGGTAGCAGCGTTGGAAATAAGATTTTGATTGTAATTCTATGAATAAAAGGGATTATTGATATTAATTGGGTTAAAAAGAAATATGAAATAAATTTGTCTACATAAAACGAGATTTAAAAATGTTTTCCACAAAGGCCATGCAATCAAAACCCAGGAAAAGTAACTTATAACAGGTAGTATTAAGATGCAATATAGTGGAAAGGATTAGTTCCTTTTGGCCTAAGATTGTTGTAAATGAAGAAGTCGTAAGTTTGGTCGAAACTTTAGGAAAAATATCTCTTAAATCTTAATAAAATATTAAAAAAGTTATCTGTAACTATCTCTTTATGAAGCACCAAGCTTGTATGATTAAAAAAAATAAGCACTGTAAAAGAAACTCATAATCCTCTTACAAAAGATTATAAAGAGAGGATCCAATGTTTACTATTTAAATAGCATTTTAAACAAACTGCCATGCATATCCAATAAAGTTCTACAGTGAAACAAATTGTCTTCTCTTCTAATAAAGCATTTTTAGAGTTTATTTGATACTCCGCGAGCAGAAACCTTTATTCGGGAAATAATGTAAAACGCGATTTTAAAAATATACGTTGATAAATATAAAAGGAAGATGTTAATTGGTTCCTATACTCTGCAGTAGTTTATAATTACATTCCCTTATGTAAGCACTTTTCCAAATGAAACCAAATAGAAAAGCAAATACGCTGACACTGTATAACTTGTTTTTTTAAAGGATTACCACAATATCCTTTGAAATCTTAACTCTATACTTAAAATGGAAGTTTGAGTTTCAAAAACAACTTATTCCACAACCTCGAAATATCCACGGTTTAACATTTGTAATTCGATTAGATTATGATGTCAAGGGACAAGAGATTATTTTTATGGTCGTGAACGCGCTAAGCTAAGACAATGGAAAGAGTATTATAAAGTGTAATGGAAAAATGAAATAATGTTGCTGTTTCGAATTCGGTATCAACTTTGGTATTTTATGCCTTATTTATTTTAGTTAAAATACATTTTTAAAAAATATATTTGGTAACAGATTTTTTAGCCTTGTAGAAATTCACGTATCAAACAAAATTATATACCGTGTAGTTTAACGTATTGTTACGAAATATATTCTTCAATTTCCCTCGAAAATAGGAACCCTCAAACTCTAAAGATGTCATTGTTGTTGTCTTATTCCACTTATTCACCGCAAAGCGTACAGGATTTAAGGCAAAGGGGGGCGACTCCTGAGAAATTGAGGCCCATGAATGGCTGGAGTTCGACTTTACCCTCGGATGATAGATGCCGCCTCCATCTATCGCCCCCTCCACAATTTTACCATGTATCTGAAGGGGAGGAAAAATATTCTCCAGAAGACCTGGATCCATGGTAAACTGCTGCGACCGACCACAGGACTTTCAGACCTACAGAATTAACTCCGCATATACTCTTAAATTATGTTGAGGACTTTTTTTGATGGAAGCACCATGTAATTTAATTTTTTGCCTTAGCTGTTTGCCAAATTGGTTAATTTATAAGTTAAAAAAAGTTGTGTTTTTGCAAAAACTATTATTCATTTTAAAAAATTCATTATTTTGTACTTTGTATTTTTCTTTTTGTATTTTATAAATGTTGTATATTATTTTATTTATTTATTTTTTTAATTTCATGTCTTAATCAATGTATTTACTTTCTCGGTTACCTGGACGGGATTGATTCCCCTTGGTAACAAATATAATTTTTAATATTTTTCTTATTGTTGTCTCTTAAATTGAAAATATTGATTATTAATATTATTATTATTATTATTATTATTATTATTATTATTATTATTATTATTATTATTATTATTATTATTATTATTATTATTATTATTATTATTATTATTATTATTATTATTATTATTATTATTATTATTATTATTATTATTATTATTATTATTATTATTATTATTATTATTATTATTATTATTATTATTATTATTATTATTATTATTATTATTATTATTATTATTATTATTATTATTATTATTATTATTATTATTATTATTATTATTATTATTATTATTATTATTATTATTATTATTATTATTATTATTATTATTATTATTATTATTATTATTATTATTATTATTATTATTATTATTATTATTATTATTATTATTATTATTATTATTATTATTATTATTATTATTATTATTATTATTATTATTATTATTATTATTATTATTATTATTATTATTATTATTATTATTATTATTATTATTATTATTATTATTATTATTATTATTATTATTATTATTATTATTATTATTATTATTATTATTATTATTATTATTATTATTATTATTATTATTATTATTATTATTATTATTATTATTATTATTATTATTATTATTATTATTATTATTATTATTATTATTATTATTATTATTATTATTATTATTATTATACCTTCAAAATCGCTTTTTTTTTTAGTAAAATGAAGTAAAAAATAGTATGCGCGCAAAAAAATATTGAATGCATGAAGCTCCAGGAACGCCTACTGAAAGAAAAGCACAGAATTTTCATTCAGCTTCGAAACACTAAAATTCAATTTAAGCTAAGTGCACATTTGACATACAAACAAAGACTGGAAAAAAATCAATGCTGAAATGAACACTTTATTTGAAAAAATCTCCTGTGCATAAAAAAATCCAGACATAATCAGAGAAGCTAAAATTCTGTCGACTGTGCCCTTAAGGGAACAAGAGCACCTTTTAATTCAGAAGCTCAATTAAGCCTTCACTTTCTTACAGGGAAGTCAGCAGTCCAATCGCATTAGTGTTTAAAAAGAACCTTAATGAGTTAAGCAAATGTTTTTATGCGGGTAGAAGTGATTCTTTGTTTTTTTCTTGCATCACTAATGAATTCGTGATTTTTAGGAGTGAACTAAAGCGACGCTTTTTAAGAGATTCGATTGGGAATCTTCCGTTGATTTAAGAATGTATATCGGAATTTGTGAATCTATTCTTATTTTTTGTTTGCTACTGTTGAATATATTCAGTGGTGGATTTCCAAATGTGCCGCCTATAGGTTGAACCAAAATTTGCCGCCTATACCTCTTAGAAAACTAAACATGGGCGTCATTTCAGTTTTGGGTTGGGGGGGCTGGTACACGCCGTGACTTAGGGCCGTAACTAGACTTTTTCTTCGGGGGGGGTCTTGGCAAAAAATTTTCTGGAAAGTTAGTTCGATTTTGTTGGTGACCAAGGTAAGTAGACAGCGGCGGATCCAGGATTTAGTCTTTGGGGGGACTAAGAATTTTAAATATCAAAATCGTCTTCTAATGTCCTAAAGGGGGGGTCCCCCTAGAAATTTTTTGTAAATTTAAGTCATTAAAGCAGATTTCCCAACTCGTTTTGGTGCACCTAATCCGGATTTCGGACATGCATTTTCAAGAATTTAATTTCCATTTTGTTTGGATTTTTGCATTTTGACGAATTTTTTATAACAAAGCTGTAAGTAAGAAAGTTTTAAAGGAGGGGTCTGGGGGTCCTCCCCCAGAGAATTTCTGGAAATTTGACCCTAAAAACAGGATTTTAACCCGTTTTGAAGTCGTTTTTCCCTTTTTCCCACCCCCGAGTTCTGACTTCCCCTTTTACTCACTGTTAGTGCTTATTTCTATTGGGAGGGGGTTAAAGCAACCCAAAGAGGAGAGGACCACTCCATGTAAGTTCCAACATTTTCAAGGAACGACTATAATTATAGATTTAAAAATTTCAAGGAGGGTTGGGGGTTCTCCCCAAGAAAAATTTTGAATTTTCAACCTTAAAAGAATGGGTTTTAGGCACACACATTTTGAGACGAATTTTTAAGGAAAAAAAATTGACGTTAAAATTTCGGGGCCCCCCTTGGATACGGCTTGGATTTTACACTAAATATTACAATGTGAGCTCGAAGTAAAAATGGGGGGGTTGCTTCTTAAGGAAGTGTTTCAGCTCCTTTTGAGACCCTTACAGTTCCTTGAAAACCACAGAATTTTCTGGGGGAAAAGTTATAAAAAACGTCAAACGGGGGCCAGAGGTCCTCCCCTAGAAAATATTTTTGGAAATTTCCTCCAAACTTGTGTTTATCTACTTTTAAACTCTATGGAGATAGCACCAAAAGGGAAAAGCTTCTTGTAGGCAGCATAATTTTCAAGGGGGAAAACACTGTATAACAGATATCAAAATTTGAGAGGGGAGTTTGGGGGTTCTCCCCCAGACATTTCTTTTAAAATTGCCCATTAAAGTAGTGTTTTAGCTCATTTTGAGACCCTTTGGGTAACAAAGAGAACAGTTCCTTGTAAACTACATAATTCGATTTTTTGATAGGACGTTCTCGTCTGAGATTATGTTTAGTGTTTCATTTCTCCTCTCTTTTTTTTTATTCAGAAAAAATTCTGCCGTCAAAAATTTGCCGCCTACTAAAATTTGCCGCCGTAGGCTATAGCCTAGCTAGCCTATTTAGAAATCCGCTACTGAATATATTTTACCTATGACTTTTTTGGTTGTAGGACAGACGTTTTTTTTTAGGGCGGTTATAAAATAAGTTACCCTGTTTGGATCTGGTCCTAGTGTATAGATGTAGATGAAGTTTGGTATTTACGTAATGTTGATAATGGGAAATCGAAATGTACAGTAAAAGTTAGTTCGATATTTGACAGAGCGTTTTTCGCTTGAAAAAGTTTTATTACTGCTAGAAGAGGTGTTTAGGATAAAGTTTGCACACAGAGAAAGGAGTTACGAACTGGAGACCATATTTGATATTTCATTGGAAAGGAACCATCGAAGCGCAAATCTGATAACATCCATTTTCACAACTACCCATCGTCTTTGAGTAGAAAATCAAATCTTCACAGAGATAATTTTTTTTTGTGCTAAATTTAATCCTTAACATATCTTCTAGCAATAAAAAAATTAAGCGAAGCACGTCATCTATCATTGAACTAATTTATCTCGTGTACCTATTTTTATTTCCCCATTGTCCATTTTACAGATACAAAGTTAAAGTTTCATCCACATCTGTCCTCTAGAATTATAGAGACATGGGTTCAAACCGGATAACTATTAACCTTGTATGTAGTTTGCTATAAAGGATCTTTTCGGAGGAAAACACTAAAGATAGCTCGACTTAAAAAAGGGCCACACCCGCTATATACACGAAAAAAGTCGTTTGTTCATGCAATGCTAGTAATTTCCCAAAGAGGGAATTTGGCAATGTTAACAATCTATAACTGTTTTTGGAATCCAAATGAGAATTATTCGTCAGAATTACATTAATTAAATAACTTTATTTCTGAAACATGTCAAACTCCACTTTTCTTGTTTTAGGATAAACGAGAAAAACTGTATAGATGCTCACTACATTTTTATGAAGATGTTTAGTAATTTTTTTCTTAAAGTAGTCTTCATTTGGATAATTTATTGAGAAAAAAATTTTTTATGAAATTTTATTCTTTTCAAAAATTTTTTTTTGAAATATTTGCATTTGACAAGTTTCTGCGATAAACAGAGTATTCAGGCCTGTTTTCATAGCTTAACTCTAATTTATTTAAGGATTTGGTAATAAAAGTGGGAATATTAGTTAAAAATAACATTTCCTTATTAAATACTAACTACTAACCCATAGGATTATTATAGAATTCTTATTTTTTCTCTTTTGGTTAGTAGATAAAAAAAATACCTTTTTTATAAATGATTTCAACTCTAGACTCAAAAATAGTGGGCAGCCAATTCAAAATGTTAATATAGACATCTTTGAAATCAATTATGTAGTTGTTTAGATGTAACTTTGTGGACAGTAAAAAAATCCTACAAAATCAGTTAAATAGTTCAATATGGATGTTTAAAAGTGCAATATTCAATCTGGGGTATAGATTCGATGTCCCCTTTTAATACAGTGATTCATATATCCAAAATCTCAATCACATAGATGTAATAAAGGGCCCCAAGCATGGAAATTTTAACTGTATAGTTAAACTGATTAGAAAACTGATTATTAGCACTGATTAGAAAACTGTTGTTAGTTTTCTTCTATCACGTCATCTTTTTTGGCAAACAGCCCCGCCCCCTTTTTACGTTTTTCAATGACTTAATGACTTTGAATTCGATTTTCAAGGTCAAAAATCATTACTTTCTTTAAATTACACCCGAGAGGATAAGAATGGTTGAAGTTTCTAAAAAATAAAAATATTTGGCGATTGGATAGATTTAAGGGGTTATTACCCCCTAAAACCGCAAAAAAATCGTTAAAAATGATAGAGTTAATTTTACGCTATTTTTTACACTTATTTTTTACGCTATTCCTTTTCAAAAGGTTCAAACCATCCCCAAAGACCCAAATTTAATGAAAATAAGCAGCAATGATTTTTACAAAAAGCGGTTGAGGCATTAGCGCCCCCGAAGCACCTGCGGAAGGGTTCGGAAGACTCTTTCGCTTTGGGGAGGATAACACCTCAACCGCTTTTAGCAAAAATCATTGCTGCCTATTTTCATTAAATTTGGGTTCTTGGGGAAAGGTTAAGACCTTTTAAAGAGGAATTGCATAAAAAATAAGAGTAAGAAAAGCTTAAAATAACCTCTCTCCTTTATAACGTTCCTTTTTTGCATTTCAGTGTTTTTTCTCTTTATTTTTTTACGCAATTTCTGTTTAAAAGGTCTTAACCCTTCTCCAAGGACCTAAATTTAATGATAATAGGCAGCAATGATTTTGACTAAAAGCGGTTGAGGTGTTCGCGTCCTCTAAGCGAAAGAGAGTATTCCGAACCCTTCCGCGGGTTCTTAGGGGGCGCTAATGCCTCAACCGCTTTTTGTAAAAATCATTGCGGCCAATTTTCATTAAATTTGGGTCCTTGGTGATGGGTTAGGACCTTTTGAAAAGGAATTGCGTAAAAAATAAGTGTAAAAAATAGCGTAAAATAAACTCTATCATTTTTAACGATTTTTTTTGCGTTTTTAGGGGGGTAATAACCCCTTAAACCTATCCATTGGCCACAAATTTTCATATTTTAGAAACTTTAACCATTCTTGTCCTCTCGGGTGTAATTTAAAGACTAAAGTAAGAATTTTTGACCCTGAAAATCGATTTCAAAGTCATTAAGACATTGAAAAACGTAAAAAGGGGGCGAAGCTGTTTGCCAAAAAAGTGGACGTGACAGACAAAAACTACAGTTACTTTTGGATTCAGGGGCCAAAAGTGATTCAAAAACAAGTAACAGTTTTAAGACAACGAAATGGCTGTTCCCCAGTGTTATTTTTTTTAAAAAAAGTGGCGTTTGACATGTTTCAGAAATAAGTGATTCAATTACAGTAAAGCACCGTTTATACGTCTCTCATTTGTACGTCTTTTACATTTATACGTCGTTTTCGCTTAGTCCCAATTCATTCAAATAATCAAAATTGTTTTCAATTATAGGGGAGAGTGGGGTAATAAGAAATTGGGGGAATAAGAAACATTTAATTTGCAGCTTTGTGTGTGGGCATAAAAAATCTGAAAAAAAATCACAGAATATCTTCAAGACATACTCTATATCCCCAAAAAAATATATCGTTTTAGAATCATTACTTCAGTGAAAAATTCCCGTTTGAAATAATCAGGTCAGCAAAATCATCCACCTAAAGTCATGCTTTTTCAACTATTTCAATTTATCTTGTTTTTGCTATTAAATTCTTATGGAATTTTATTAGTGAACTTTTAAGGAGGTTAAACGGGCTATATAATTAACCTTTTGTTCTTCAATTTAGGGTTGTGGATCATTCTTAAAAGTGCCCTGTTTCTTATTACCCCATTTAATCAAAATTATGGGGTAATAAGAAACACTAGCATTTTATGCATGAAAATGAATTTAACGAATTTTTCTCTTTATTATATTAATATGTTATTGTTCTTATTTCATTTTCAAATTAAAACTTGTTATTTCTACTTAATTTTCCTGAAGTAGGTGGGTTGAAAGACAACTTTTACTCACCACTCTAAAAATTGTTGAAAAAGTTATACTTTAATCGACAGTATATATAAATTTTACGTTTTAATTTAAGTTATGGTGAGTAAACTAAAATATTAAGTCGTTTTTTTATGTATTTAATTTTCCGTGAAATTAATTAAAAGAATATTGAAACGCACGGGGTGGGGAGTAGGATCGAGGGTGTCTTCATAAACTTCCTGAACCCTTCAAACTTGAAGAAATAGGGTAGCGCTCAGTTTATACAGAGAAAGTCGAACCGACCTTAAAAAACTGAGCTTGCAAAAAAAATTGAGTTGATTTTGGGGGAGAATAACCAATTAGTATCACAAAAGGAAGTAAGAGAAACACCATTTTATTAATTTTGTCATGATTTTCAAATATTTTGTATACAAATATAGCGTTGCTTATAACTTTCAACTTGTACTTTACTTAAGACTAATTTTTAACTAGGCATATATCGAAAAGTGGGGGGTAATGTTACTCGCGTCCGTAGCATTCTTTAAGCTACACGTGCTCCCTGGGTAGTGCTAAATGAGTAACGGCGCTGCAGCTCTTTGGATACGTTCCTGCGCCTGCTGCAGTGGAATGCCGGCGGGCTCACACAATCAAAGCGAGTGGAACTAGCTGTTGCTGCTTTTCGCATAGCAACAATGCATGACTGCCTCAATGCACATCTCCACAAACTAAGAATTGTTAGCAGCCCTGCCTGTCCCCTCTGCAGCGGTGGTCAGGCGATGACTTCAGACCACCTCCGTCTATGCCCTGCGCTCAAGGAAGTGTCCATCTACTCCCGGTATTGGGAGGCAAGAGGGCTACTCTTCAGGCTCGCGCCCTAACTTGTATATATGTATATATGTTCAATCTTTCTTGTTCGCTGTGTCCACCCCTGGCGAAAGAATTGTGTTCATTCTCGCCAACTGCATTGGAAAAAAAAATATATCGAAAAGTTTTTAATGAAAATTTCTGAAAATTACTGGGGTTATAAAATACTCTTTAGAGATTATATTAATACCTTCATTTGATTTTTAATTGTTTTAGTTAGCATATAACTGGCTTGTTTCCTATTACCCCAAACGGGGTAATAAGATACAGTCGCTTGGGGTAATAAGAAACAAGTAAAAACTCCCCTTCTCCTTTTACTTAAGAAGTTCATTATTTTTTCAAAGAAAGCTATTAATGATGCAAAAATTCTGTAAAAAAATCAACTTCATAAACTTAAAGGAGAATCCTGTGGAATTTTTAATGTTTCTTATTACCCCATATTTGAATCTTATTACCCCACTCTCCCCTACGTCTTTTCATTTATACGCCGTTTTACGTCGGTCCCTTGAAAGTCGTATAAACGGTGCTTTTCTGTATATGATGAGTAACACTTTATTTAGCAGAGACACACATCCTATATTGATACAAATATAATCCCAGTCAAGAAATTCTCAATAACACACTATACTGGATTCCGATGTTTCTTGACCTTATAACGTCACTACGCGGAGGGGGGAAAAATTGAGTAAACAGAAAGCTAAATGGGCTGCTAGGTGACGTTTTAGTACGCAAATAGTGATAAAAAGACTATAATACATGGGTTCAAATCATATTTATAAATTGAAGATCTTAATTTCAATCAAAATTCAGACACCACACTGGGAAATAGTACTACTTTTTTGTTTGCTTTCGGTCAGGGTCAAGTAATGTTACAGTTTAAAATAGTCGTTACAAATTGATAATTACTCACCAGTAAAATGATAAAAATATAAATATTAAAATTATACTTTCGGCAAAGGACGAAAGTCTTCATTAATTGATTCTTGTTATTAAATAAAGCCACCTGCAAAGATTTAATGGAGGTAGGCTAGTTGTGCAAGTTGACCATGAATTTTTCCCCCGTACTGAAGGCTTTTAAGGCGCATAATGTCTCGTCCCTCTGCGCTATTTCACAATTGAAGGGCTTGGGAGATGAAGGGGTTATGTTCCAAAATCATAGTTTCGAGTAATTTAGGTTCAAAGTTTTCATGTTGCAACTTTTTGGTTTTGTCGTTAAGTGAGGGTATGAAATTAGTCTAATGACATCTATTATTTAATGTACCAAGTTTTATTTACTTACCTGTATCCATACAATGTATTTTTATATATTTTGTGTGCATAACCCCTTCATCCACAAACTTTTTTAAATCTGTAAATTATCTAACGAATGAATGAAGCAAGATGTAAATAAAAACATTCGAAACATTTTCTATATCTATAACAAAACCTTGACATCTTCACTAGTTTTTTTGGGTCTCACATTATGTCTACCCATTTTATCAGGTTGAGGAGCACTTGTACCAGATTTCATTTTATTTTGTAGGATTCAATTTTTTCAGACATTAGTTTACCAAAGCAACTCTAGTTCGGTCACCTCCTGTTGTGACCATGTAGTTAAGTTATGATTTACAGGAGTTAAGGGTATATTGCCCTTTCATCCTCTATATAGCTTCAGCATGAAAATATTACATAGCCCCTTCATCCTCTATGGCTTTAGCATGCAAATGTTACATAACCCCTTCATCCTCTATGGATTTACCATGAAAATGTTACATAGCCTCTTCATCCTCTATGGCTTTGGCATGAAAATGTTTTATCATCTTCATCTTCTTCATATTTTTGTTTCTAGCTGTTTTGAAATATTCAGATTTTGCTACGTAACACTTCTGCGCCTAACTATTTCATCCATTGAATTAGATTGTATTTTCAAAAATGTCACATAACCCCTTCATCCACCAAATCCTTCAATTGACTCTCCCGTTAAAGATAGTAATTTGAGGTTACTAGCTGACACTTCCGTGCAAGTTGTCAGAGGGCTAAAATGCTAAAATGTGTCGACTAAAAAGCTACTGAATCTGATGTTTGGATAATTTATATGCTTCTAAACAAAGTTGACCTTGAAACTCGTCGTTTATGGTCCGAAAAGACATTGATTTCCCTTCACTAGATACTTTTTTGCAGTTTTTGAATGATCGAGCTTCAACTTTGGAAAACTAAAATTTACTCCCCGATTCATAAAGAAAAATATGCTCATAAATTTAATCAATCGATCTAGAGTTAGTGTATTATGAGTTCCCCGAAATTTAACATTACTGGGATAAGGGGCCTTGATTTCTTTTACTTTTCCTACATTAATTTTGTGAATAATCACAGACATTACCGGACTATCTATTCATCATTTTCAATTAACATACAACCGTTACTTCATGTCAACATCTTCTTTATATGGTCTTGACGTCACCTGATAACACTCTATTACGTCAAAATTTAATGTCCCAATAGTTATAAATGTTTAGAAATTTTTGTTCCTCCGCAAAATTTAATCAAAAAGTTTTTCCACCACGCCAAGAACGTCAATCTGTCTTTTTTTTCATCATTTTCCTGTACAATAGTAATTCTGCCCATCATGTCAGAACCCAAAATCGTAAATTAAATAGATATTTTAAATTTATCTTCTGAAACGACAACTATTAAAAAGAAAATAATTTTGTTTCTCGAAACTAGATAATGTATTTTGTGCTTGCTAGCAGCGTCGGAAATAAGGATTTGATTGTAATTGAGAAAATTCTTTGAATAAAAGGGATTATTTGTTGTTAATTGGGTTAAAAGATATATGAAATAAATTTGTCGAAATAAAACGAAATTTAAAAATGTTTTCCTTAAAGGACATGCGAACAAAACCCAGGAAAAGTAGACTTATAATAGGTAGTATTAAGATGCAGTATAGTGGAAAGGATTAGCTCCTTTTGGCCAAAGATTGTTGTAAATGAAGAAGTCGTAAGTTTGGTCCAAACTTTAGGAAAAATATCTCTTAAATCTTAATGAATTATTTTAAAAATTATCTGCAACTATCTCTTTATGAAGCACCAAGCTTGTGTGATCAAAAAATAAGCACTGTAAAAGAAACTCATAATCCTCTTACAAAAGATAATAAAGAGATGATCCAATATTTTCTATTTAAATAGCATTTTAAACAAACTGCCATGCATATCCAATAAAAGTTCTACAGCGAAACAAATTGTCTTCTCTTCTAATAAAAGATTTTTAGAGTTCATTTGATACTCCGCGAGCAGAATCCTTTATTCGGGAAATAATGTAAAACGCGATTTTAAAAATAAACACCGATAAATATAAAAGGAAGATGTTAAAACAAACGTTCCTATACTCTGCAGTAGTTTATAATTACATTCCCTTATGTAAGCACTTTTCCAAATGAAACCAAATAGAAAAGCAAATACGCTGACACTGTATAACTTGTTTTTAAAAAGGATTACCACAATATCCTTTGAAATCTTAAATTTATACTTCAAATGGAAGTTTCAAAAACAACTTATTCCACAACCTCGAAATAACCACGGTTTAACATTTGTAATTCGATTAGAATATGATGTCGAGGGACAAGAGATTATTTTAAAGGTCGTGAACGCGCTAAGACAATGGACAGAGTGTTATAAAGTGTAATGGAGAAAAATGAAATAATGTTGCTGTTTCGAATTTGTTATTAACTTGGGTGTTTAATGCCTTATTTATTTTAGTTATAATACATTTTAAAAAATATATTTGGTAACAGATTTTTTTAGATATGTAGAAATTTACGTTTCAAACAAAATTATATACCGTGTATTATTGTGTATTATTATATATTATTGTGCGTCAATTTCCCTCGGAAATGCGAACCCTCAAACTCTGAAGATATGTTATTGTTCTTGCTGTTTTCTTATGCCACTTGGAATATCCAAGCTCCAACGCAAAGCGTACAGGTAAGGCAAAGGGATGCGACTCCTGAGAATGTGAGGCCCATGAATGGCAGGAGTCCGACTTAACATTCGGATGATAAATGCGGCCTCCATCTATCGCCACCTCCACAATTTTGCCATCTGAAGGGGAGGAAAATGGTCTCCAGAAGACCTGGATTCATGGTAAACTGCTGCGACCGACCACTGGACTTTTGGACACACAGATTTAACTCCGCAGTTACTCATTTAGTCTTCACTCGATACATCATTAAGATCGATCTTTTATTTGAAGTTGAAATGACATTCGATTATCTTGTGTGCAATTTTCATACGAAACCAACCACTGGGTGTTTCAGATAAATGTTCCAAAAGTTCTAGGAGGGATAGGGGCACCTAGACTACTCAGAATTACAGGGGAAGGGGTCGGAAATGCAACCTGACTGTCCCAGACTTCCTAAGGAATCAGCTGCATAGAAAAATAACCTGATAAACTCAAATTAAAAGATAAATAAATTGTAAATGGACGTATCATACCTTCAAAGTCGCTTATTATTTTAGTAAAATGAAGTAAACAGTAGTACGCGCGCAAAAAAATATTGAATACATGAAGCTGCAGGAACGCCAACTGAAAGCAAAGCATAGAATTTTCATTCAGCTTCGAAACACTAAAATTCAATTTAAGCTAAGTGCACATTTGATATACAAACAAAGACTGAAAAAAATCAATGATGAAATGAACACTTATTTGAAAGAATCTCCAGTGCATGATAAAAAATCTAGACATAATCAGAGAAGCTAAAATTCTGTCGACTGTGCCCCTACGGTGTCCCTTAAGGGAACAGGATCACCTTTTAATTCAGAAGCTCAATTAAGCATTCACTTTCTGACAGGGAAGTCAGCAGTCCAATCGCATTAGTGTTTAAGGAGAACCTTAATGAGTAAAGCAAATGTTTTTTTACGGTAGAAGTGATTCGTCGTTTCTTTCTTGCATCGCTAATGAATTCGTGATTTTTAGGAGTTAACTAAAGCGACGCTTTTTAAGAGTGCCGATTGCGAATCTTCCGTTGATTTAAGAATGTATATCGGAATTTGTGAATCTATTCTTTTTTGTTTGCTACTGTTGAATATATTTTACCTTAGACTTTTTTTGGTTGTAGGACAGACGTGTTTGTTCGGGGCAGTTATAAAATAAGTTACCCTGTTCGGCTCTGGTCCTAGTATATAGATGTCGATGAAATTTGGTATTTACGTAATGTTGATCATGGGAAATCGAAATGTGCACTAAAAGTTAGTTCGATATTTGACAGAGCGTTTTTCGCTTGAAAAATTTTTATTACTGCTAGAAGAGGTGTTTAGGATAAAGTTTGCACACAGAGAAAGGAGTTACGAACTGGAGACCATATTTGATATTTCATTGAAAAGGAACCATCGAAGCGCAAACCTAATAACATCCATTTTCCCAACTACCCATCGTCCTTGTGTAGAAAATCAAATCTTCACAGAGATAAAATTTTTCCTGTGTGCTAAATTTAATCCTTAACATATCTTCTAGCAATACAAAAAATTAAGCGAAGCACGTCATCTATCAGTAAAATTGAACTAATTTATCTTGCGTACCTATTTTATATTCACCACTAAAAAGATTAAAATATAAATATTATGTAAATTATCCTTATGGTAACCTATGCTTCATTGCTTGTGAATCGTATTACTTAAAGCCACCTGCAAAGAATTAATGGAGGTAGGCTAGTTGTACAAGTTGACCATGACTTTTTTCCCCGTACTGAGGGCTTTCAAGGCGCATAATGCCTCGTCCCTCTGCACTATTTTACAATTGACTCTCCCGTTAAAGATAGTAATTTGAGGTTACTAGCTGACACTTCCGAGCATGTTGTCAGAGGGCTAAAATGTGTCGACTAAAAAGCATCTGAATCTGATAATTTATATGCTTCTAAACAAAGTTGACCTCGAAATTCGTCATTTATGGTCCGCAAAGACTGTCGACATTGATTTCCCTTCACTAGATACTTTTTTGCAGTTTTTGAATGATGGAGCTTCAACTTTGGAAAACTCTAAAATTGACACCCCGATTCATAAAGAAAATATGCTCATAAATTTAATCTATCGATTTAGAGTAAGTGTATCATGAGTTCCCCGAAATTTAACATTAGTGGGATAAGGGGCCTTGAATTCCTTTACTTTTCCTACATTAATTTTGTGATTAATCACAGACATTACCGGACTATCTATTCATCATTTTCAATTACCATACAACCGTTACTCCATATCAACATCTTCTTTATACTCCACAAAAGGAATGCAACCCGACTGATCAGAAGAAAGAAGGAATAGGCATTCGAATTGAGTAATGCGACAGAGAGCCGTTTCTTGTCCAATCAGTGGAAAGGATTAAGCGGGGCCCATCCAATCAACTCTCGCGAAGAGTGATGGCCCAGAGCAATCAAGAAACATGCAGGCTAAGCGAGGTCCTATATTAGAGTCCCCTATCCAACAATGCTAGAGAAATTTAGATGTTTTTCTGGGATTCCCCCAACCGGTGGTCCGCTGGCCTCACTGAGCTATACAAATACAGTATAAACCTGGAGTGCAAACGTGCTATACTTTAACTTTATGAAAATCGGGCCGTTTTTTGTGCCGTCGCGTAGCGTAGATACAAATTAGCTCAAAGAGGGGCAAAACGTTAATGGTGAATCAAGGTAACAGGCTATTAATTGAAAATAGTTCTCTAAGAAAGACTCTAATATTTTTTTAACTCTGTCATTATTTTCATCGTTTTTCCAAAAGCAATTTAGTAAACGTATCGTTCTATAGCTTTTGCGCTTCTTTTCGTCAAATAAATAAACGTGTTAAGTTGGGTTCTGTTAACATGCAAGCAATAGGAGAAACGTGATCTTTGCCCCTTTGTTGGCGTAATGACACACAATGTTAATTTTAACATGCTGAGTTTGCACTCCAGGTTGTTAAGCTAATCGCGGGCCATACGCTGTCCCTGTTATCCTTCGAAGTGGTCCGTGAAGGGATCCGATAACGCAAAAAAAAAGCTTCCAGCAAAATAAGAGTTTAACATTAGAAATAATATAAGATGATTTGAAAAAGTGAATAAGACCAAAAAAGGGAAAATTGACTTTTTGTTCTCAAATAAATTTCCAAGCTTTGATACGAGTGGGAAAAGGGGAGAAAATAACTTTCCCTACAAAGGTACTTTTTAGGGTAAAGCCCCTTGAATTAGGCAAAATGTTCTTTCTGTATTTTTAAGTATACATTTGAATATTTTTCAACTGGGATTTCTTAAGTTTAAAAGATGGAATAAGTACGTCAACTTTTTTTAACTGTAAAATATTTTTTAGTATACTACTTATATTTTTACAATTTTAAGTTTATTTTATTACTATATTATTTTACTATTATTATAAGAAAATTACTTTTTTACAATAGTATAAAACTTTGAAGTTTCGCAACGAAAATTCTATTATGTGTACCGGTTTTTTTTGTGTTTTCCCTCAAAACTTGGTTTTTGGACTTATCTCTTTCGACTATTCAAATGATACTGCATTCATTACTAGCCTAATAAATTTTCAACTATCGATACAGACTGATAAATTAATAAAAATCTTATTCACGATTATCTATCACCGATGTTGTCTTAAATGCACAGTCAAAACCAATTAAATGTAACTGTTTATATATAAAAATTTCTTTCTTTACCGATGTGGCTAGAGAAATGGGAGTCGGTTCGAAAATATTCATCACCAAGGTAACGCGAGTAAATCTGGAGAAACTTAAATGAGAATTTTCTCAGAAAAGTACTCAATATTTCCTAGAATTAGCATAGCGTTTTAAAGTAGCCTATTCAATAACCGTCGGCTTCGGTCTTGAAATTCTGCTATTCACCCGGTCTTGTATTTAATTTCGAAAAACGGTATTTGCGGCGCTCTATTCAAACATTCCCTGCAAATTCTTTACAGGGAAAAGGATTTTGAAAAGGATATACTACTATACATCTACATCTAAGATAGAGTAATTAGCATTCATGTATAAAGCTTTCTACAGCACACACTTCAATGCGAATGCGGGTTGGGCAGATAGAGATTTAATGCTTTCAAAAGTGGCTTCAGTAATCACACGTATTTGGTAATCGAGATCGGATTTGTTTACTGCAGAGGAATTTTCAGAGATTTATTGGAGGGTTAATCTGTTGATCTATTCATTTGCATTTTTTTTTCAAAGTAAATGTAGGAGTTAGGTGATAATTTTTAGAATAAACGGGTCCGCGTGGTGAACATGGATCAGGATCATTTACATAGCATCATACGGTTCCTATTTCAGTATTAGAGACAATTTTCTTTTCCTCATAAAGATTACAATAATGTCTACTAAATCAAATATATCTACAAACAATAATCCACACACACATTCTTTGTACTACTTCAGAATAATTTTCATCCTTCTCCACTACAGCTAACCTAAAAATTTCTTATGGCTATACGGTTATGATAATTTCTTATTTCTCTATTCAATTCAAATTAACAGTTGTGTTTGGAATTCGCATTAATAGATAAAGCAGTTAATAAAACAATTATTTAAAATATAATAAATACACGATATCTTATTGTTTTTCTTAGATGGAATGTTGGTCCAAATAAAATTTCAGATTATTTATACAGCAGTATCAATTTTATAATTATTTAGTGGTGATTAAAGCAGCATAGTTACACAAAAAAGTTATCTACACAAAATGATCCTAGGTCTATAAATAATATCCACAACAATGGGTTCAATATGAGAAAGGAAAGATTACATTCCTCATTACCAAGATTTTCTTAGCGATAAGGATGAATGTTGGAAGAGATAGTAGAGAATGGAAGAGATAGTAGACTAATGCAAAAATCGTCGGATCCCATATTCGAAAATCCCTGCGGACATAGGAGCGTGTCTAATAGGGGTTGGGTTGAAATGTGTTCTCGGACATTGTTTCATCTGCAAGCAATTCTATTCAGTTTATGGGAGTGACTTTAAATTTTAAATGAGTGCTAGGTAATTTGAATTGATAGCTGTCGTTTGCAATTTGCATGGATGTCGGTGATACGCTTCATTCATTATGAAACGTATGAAGAAATGCCAGTTTGTGTGTAATTACTTCATAAGAAGAGTATAAAATATGCTAGAGTTTTCAATTTTCAAAAAAAAATCTAACATTATTGAGGTTGAGGTTAGTAATAGTGTTAAGTCGAAGAAGCTAGGGAATTATTTCAATGAATCAGAAATCCATCAAAATTCACACAACAATACCTTCATTCTAATATTTTCATTTTGTATTCGTGATCTAGTGGGAAAAAAGGAGTTATATTGGGGTCCTTTATTACATAGGAAAATGCTTACTTCTATAGGAAAATGCGGGACAGTGAGCTTCCAAGTCCTGAGCGCATTGCTATATTATATCAAAATATCAATTACATTTCTGAATAGAGGTATAGTTTATATACTCCTCGATCATACAGACGATCATCAATCGATCATAAATTTACGAATGACTTTTAATGTATAAAAAAGTATGGAGAAATGGAAAGAGAATGATCACGATGGCAGATAAAATCCCTTTAGGTGAATAGTTTTGAGAGAAAGTTTAATAACAAAAGTAAGAATAAATTGTGTAATTGGTGAACATGATTGATTCGCCGAACTGTTATTTTTAATTGACTAACTTGTAAACAGTAATTGTCTGAAGCAGAGATAAGTTGTTTATCAAGTGTTTGTATCTGTAAATCTCTGAATGGTCTATCCCTCATTATATTAGCTTGTTACAGACGACCCACAATGCTAAGAAGTGTCACTAAATCTCAAAACTTAATCCCATTTGCCCTGCATGTTCCAGAACACCTTCGTTTCTCAAATAGTAAAGAGAAAAGAACCCAAGGGGGGTAAAATGCATTGAAGATGGCGGGTGATTTATTAAAGGCAGGCCACTAACTATTAATTATGCGGAAGCAGCTGCTCTTTTCTGGCGGGGCACAGAGACAAATCGTCCCTGGAGCAAGATTTCGCAAAAGGGCACCGAACGCCCCATTCGTCTGGAGGAGGAATTTCGAAGCTTTCCCAGCTAAACGGTTTTAGGTATATACTCTGTGGTTCTAGGTTACGACTTTCTCGCTTGGGCTCTTTGCTGATTGAACTCTCCGTGCATTAATTTGTGTTTATAGCAATATTGTCACATTTAAATCTAATTACTAAGGTCTGTTTAGTATTACCAGTTCAATTTAAATAGCGCGAAACAAATTTGACGCCCCTTTCTTAAAGGTTTAAAAAAGGGTTAAATTTGAACGTTATTATCGCCTCTAGAAAGAATATTTACATACCTTTTTCGTGGTATTAAAAACAATAGACAATTCCTGCATTTTTTTTATTTGTAGAGATGTAAATCGTGTGTCATAGAAATTTTCCGATTCCAATGTTTAATTATTTTTTTATTTAATTTCAAAGTAAGTCTTTTAAAAATGGCACTAAAATGGCTTCTACGCCACAAATAGTTGAGTAACGTCAGTTGATACAAACAGCCAATCAAGAACAGCCTTTTAGCCATTCTCGATGTTTGTATCAACGTCATCACGAGCGTTTCGAATGCAACTTATTTCTCCTGTTATTTTGGGGAGTTGTAAGCTGTCTCAATGGGTTGACTATACTGCCGTCCTAAGCGAAATGTACGTAAACGAGTTTTCTTAAAACTTCATTTCCTTTCTCCCTTGGCGCGTTTTTTAATTGGCGAGAATGTGTCTCGCTACTTCCAAGCCACTAGAATGGTTTGGAAATTCAGGAAATTCATGCAGCTTAGTCGTTCCTTTTGCTCGTTTTGTTGGCAGTTTTGGTGTTGTTAAAGGGTTGCTGCTAACCATTGTTAAACTTAAAAAGGGAAAAAATTAAAACTTTAAATCTTAATAATTCTAAAACTAATTAGATTTTTTAAAAAACGAAACGACAATATTTTTGTAAAAAATAATTGTATATGTGTTTAAAATACTGTACTTCAGTGTTTCCCAACGTGGGGCGCACGCCCCACCGGGGGGCAATATAATTTTCTAGGGGGGCAATTTGAAAATAAGGGGGCAATTTGAAAATTTTCAACCAAATTGCCACCCAGGTGGGGCCAATCCAGGGGGAAAATTAAAAAAAACTTTTTAAAAAGAAGTTTATCAAAATCTGATCCTATCCTATCTGAGAAACTATTATATGTCTGAAATCTGGACCAGTATGTATCAAAACCAAGTTGGAACCCTGTTTTTAGAGTCTAATTTTTGGGGGATAACCCAAGATCTCTTTGTTTTTAGAACGCTTATATTTGAAACTTTTTTACATTAGGTTCATCAAAATGAAAATCTTACATAAAATTTATATCCAAAATTTCCCAACTAGGGGTACCAAACTAGTTAAAAACCTGCTTCCTAGAGTCAAATTTCCGAAAATTTGCTGGGGAGGACCCCCAGACCCCCCTTGGTACTTACAACTTAATCACTAATAACTTGATTCAGTTATTTAGCATGCAAATTCTACCTAAAAATGTACTGCAAAGATCATATTAGACTTATTAAATATACATAGGAGGGAGGGGTTAAGAATAATTTTGGCTCCCTCTCAAAATATATTTCTATATATGCCACTGAGACCGGGGGGGCATGGAAAATTTAGAAAGGCTTTGGTGGGGCATGGACCGAAAAAGGTTGGGAAACACTGCTGTACTTCTACCATGATCATTTTTTCTTTTATAACGAAAAAAGTGTTCTAATTATATCATTGGCTGCTGTGAAAACGAGCTAGTTTCAATGTTAATCTTTGCGGTCTGATATCGTAAGCAGGTTGCCGCATAGAATTAAAAATCCGCCAAATGCTCTTTTGGCGAGATTTTTCTCAAAGTAAATCTGTGAGAAATTGCGTTAGTGTACACTTTCGCTTAGGACGGCAGTATAGTAATTAATGTAGGGGAACATATTACTTTTATGCCCATAAGAGACTTTAGTTCCAATAAAGGCCATGAACGGACTAGTTCAGTTTTCGTTTCCTTTATTAGCATTATGAACTTGACCGACTTGTTTTAGTTTCCTTTATTAGCATTGAACTTAACCACTATGAACTTGAGCAAAAATCTCAAGTTCATGACTATAAAACTGCATCTCAAAAATTAGGGGTGTACCCAAGATGCCCCACTCTCCCCTTTATCCTTATGAACTGCACAGGTTTTCCTTATCACGTTAAGAAAAGGAGACGAATTTCCTGGCAACGCAAGGAGTGGTAATTCTCTTAGTGGATATTAAGTCTTTCTTCGCCATTAAACTTTTTCTATTAAGGGGACATGTTTCCGCTGCCAGGCAAATTAAAGAGAGGATCCGTTTCCTTTGCGAATTTCACAAAATTAGCCATTTTGTTTTTAAGCATTCAGGGTGGGTATATATGGATCTGTACAAAGCGACGCGATCGTAGAATTCGTGAGAATATTTTTTTTGAAGCTATGAAGACGTAGCTACCAAGGTTTCAAATTGATATGAAGGCGCGGTTTTATCTAAAAACCAATGTTGATTGTTAAATTTTTATTAATATTTTAAAAGTTTGTGTGTAATAATATTTTCTGGTCTTGAGTTTTGTTGATTTAGATTAAAATTTTTAGGTTTAATTTTGAGTTGTCCCGTTTTACATAGATATAACGATTAATCTACGATGAAAATATTTTGATTAAAAAGTAAAAAATCAAATAGCGCAAAAATAAATAGCTCACACATAGCAAACGTTTGCTTATTAGTTTCCAGAATACGTTATCTCTTCATGGCGAATCTTTCAAGACCCTAAAAATGTTTTTTTTTTAAATTTCTGACTCAAAAATTATAACTTAAAAAATCAATAATAACAGTTCATCTGAAAAAAAAACTGTTTTAAAGTAATGTTTAAAAGGAGATTCTTCACTTATGATTGGAAAATGATTATCCTATCTTGATAAAATAAACATCACAATATTTTAAAAAGCAACAATAAAAATGTTGATAGGCTTTTGCACCCGGGTAGCTACTGCGTAGTATCGCCAAAAACCAACGGAAGGCCCATATTCCTAATTCCCTCACACCATTGAGGAGAACGATAGGATTTTTTTAGTCCACGATTCGATCGCTTCGCGTTAACTGATGCATATAAACCCACCCTCATAAATGCAATTACGCTTCTGCGGAAACGGTGCTTAGCAAGACGACTTTGTGGCGCTCGAACGATATTTTTTTCTGGTTGATCTCTATCTGGGATGTAAATATTAAATTTGTCTTCAGTAGCAGTCATTTTCATGTGGGGGATGCTTTTTGAGGAAGGACTGTGACTGTGCGGAATTGACTTTTTTATGCACCAATGGGCGAACAACACTGTATGACTTAAAAGCTATTCTAAAAAGTCATTTTCAACCCTCAGACCGCCCTTACTAAGTTTGTGGTTTCAAAGTGGAGGTTCTTAGACCATAGGTGATCTCTGAGAGCTTCAAAAGTGGTCCGCAATCGAAAAGAAGTTGTCTGATCTGAGGCACAACATGCACCAACTAAATTCCCTTTTTAGGTATTGCAGCACATGAAGGCTTAACTGCAGTCAGGCCTGCAGGTACGATATCCGTAAAATTTTCTATTTGACAACCTAGTTGAACGGCTGATAACTAACATTCTCTTCATTTATAACTTCCATCATAAGGAAATTTCATTTAATAAGCTCAAAAAAATGGAAAAAAACCTCACAAAATATGACCTTGTGCATTTATAATATTTAAATGTTTGTTTATTTAGTGGTGAGTGTTAATAAAAAAAGTTTCCAGACGCCGCGAATAGGCAACGAAACAATTCTTACCTACACCAAGCACAGGGTGTCCCCAAAAAGACTAACACATTTCAAAAACCAGTATTCAAAAACTTAAAAGTTAAAGAAGATAAAAATACGTGGTGTTTTTAAAGCCTACACTTAAGACTCCCAGGAGTAGAATGACCGAGTATTTTTATCTTTTTTTAGTTTATTAATTATTAATTTTCGAAATATGTCAGTCTTTTTTGGAACACCCTGTATGCATTTTTTATCGGATTTGAATCTTTGAAGTTGATTGCCTCTTAGACTCATTTCAACCAGATGCTATTAAATTTAATGAAGCAGTACGGGCCAAAAATATTTTATAAGAAACTATTAAACAACTATTTTTGCCACGAACTATTTTTTCCACATATAATTAACCTACACATACAGTTTTGAATGGCAGTTATGAAGCATCCTATGTAAAACATTTATTTTTAACCCTTTCAATACGGCGGGAATCTGATGTCCCATTAATAAATTTAAACATTAGCTTGTAATATCATTCTTGTTGAAACGTTGTTATGGGATCGTTTGGGTCTCGAGAAATTACTTTTTCGCGTATTGAGTGGCACTAAACTGATTTTTTTGCCGTATTGAAAGGGTTAGAACACCTCCCTGAGTGGCCAAACATGGCGTCATGTCTTAGCATCGCACAAATCACATCTCGTTAGGGGCAAAAGAATGTGGTCCCTACCACGTGGAAAAAGACCCATTAAACTCTCCTTAGGGGCACCGCGCGTGCAGAGGGGCAGGGATTTTTATTGCCCCTCTGAATTGAAAGTAGGTACGCGCCCCGGTGACACTGACGGATGATTGAGGATCACCCTTTGGGCCCCAAATGGCTTCCGTCACGCCCCTGCATGGCGACGATCCGCGGGATTATGTAATTTCCTGGGGTTGTTTTTCCATTGAAGGGGTTGAATTCGTGCAATTTGTGTTAGGTATGGAATGGATGTTTTATGCCCGGTAATTTTAGTGTAACTGCGCGACCTGATAAGAGGATGCAGCAGACTGATTGAGGAGTGGGGATTCAAAGTTGAGGAAGTTTTTAAATAGATGGTTTGTACATAGAATAGGGTATACTTAAGGAGGGGAGATTTAGCCAGGTACAAAAGAGTCAAATGTTCTGATAAATCGACAAAAATAAGGAAGTGTTAAAATAAAAAGTAATTAAAACACCTTATCTAGCAATGTTCCTGTTAATAATTTTAGGTTTTATTTGTAAAACATTGCTAATCAAGTGCAATTGGGGATATTGCGCCCGGATAATCCAGAGGTACCTACTCATAATAGTTTTGGTATTTTGGAAGCACTTAAAAAAGTTTAATACAAGACCAAGGTATCTTTACGAAATAACTTTTAATCTATATTCATCTGACCGAGAAAGCCGCCTTTCATATTTTTTTAAGTACTATGTATTTTGATAAATTAATAATTTTAAAACAAAGGTCCTGAAGACTGGTTTGGCACTTCACAATAGCTTCTTCCAATGCTTAAATTTTTTGAAATACAAACCAGTTTTAAAGAGATAGTTTTGAAACTAAGGAACATTCAAGTACGAGAGTAATTTTTTTAAATTACACTCTCAATAATGTTATTGTCATAGAACGCATGTTATCCGTTCGGTAAGTAATTTACAATTCTTGCATTGAAGATAATAATTATGCTTGAAAATTCTTTAAAATTTTATTTGTTTTTTTTAAAAAAGTGGTGATAACGCATGAAATTATTGTAGCAGAATGGTAATTTGACTTTTATTTGCTAATTTAAAAAATCTGGTGGGTTCTTTTTCATTGAGGACTGTAGGGGAAAGTCGCCCAATGTGGGATAGGTGCATAATATGGCGCGCACCCCCTTATCTTTAAAATCCGAAAGTGTCACGATCCATGAACCATGAATGGCATTTCTTCATTATTTAGACTAATTAATTGTAACCACAGGTAAAATTAGGAAGGTAAGGACTTAACTCCCTTCTCACGAGCATCAAATAACTTTGAAGAAAATGGAAAACTTCTAGGAGGAGTTTTGGAGGACCTGTACAGCAAAAACGGGAAGTTGTTTTTTGAAATTTTTTGTTTGTTTCTTCTCAGACTGATACAAATTTTAATATTCATGCATCTTTTTTAAATTTTTTCGGCCCACTAATTATTTTTTGGCAGATTTGTCAAAAAAGAGGTAAATCCTAATATGGGATATTCTCAAGGTTCCTAAAATGGTATATCTCATATTGAGAACTCATTTTTCAGATTTACCATAAATTCCTTTTAGCCATTCTTGATTTGTTTACTGCAAAGAATTAGTGTCTTATTAGGATCAGAAGGAAAGTATGTAATTGTATTGTAAAACAACGACTTTCTGATCAAATTAAAATCAGTCCAAGTAGTCTTTCAATGAAATCCGTCCTTGTTTGGTTTAAAAATCTATCAAAAATGCAGAAATCCTTATTTAACTTGTTATCAGTGTAAGACCTAAATGAATATTTTCCTTCTATAATTTTCTTTTTTTTTATTTCTCCTTAGCATATTACAAATTTTTTGTATTCAAATTATATTTTCTTTTTGTTGTTAAATAAAGTTTGATTGATTGATAATTCAAGTATCCATAAAAATGCTATCTGTTCATCAATTTACTGAATTATTTGTAGAGAAGGGCTCCTTGGCATTAAAATACAAGGCAATAAAAAATTATTTCAAATAGAAAATATTACAATCGGTGCTATTTTCGAAGAGCAACCCTCTATAATTTTAAAGAAATTATGCTACAGTTTTAATGAAGTTTTTAATACTTGGTCAGTCTGGAGCTTAAATATCGGATTTTAGATTTGTATTGTTTCTAATTCTTTCTAAGTAAAGCTTTAAAAATGAGGGAAATCATATTTTGATATTTTAATTCAATCGAATTAGTAACCATGATTCGCTTTTATGCTAAAATTGACCATTGCGCATTTTCTAGACATGATACTTTCCCTACAAAACACTTAAAAATTAACTTTTATTAAGTGTTAAATATTTAAAATATTATTTATCCCTTTATTTCTTCTGTAGGTTTTATTATTTTAAATCACTCTCTTTAATTTCACTTGTTCAAGCGTTATGTATAAGGAAATTCCTTAGGAATTCAAGGATATTCAAAGGATATTCAAAACAATTATATTTGTTTTGCAAGAGCTTTGCTTTATAAACAATTAATTAATTTGAGTAAAAGTCAATTTATTGTTATTTTTTTGTGGAAAAATCCCTTTTTTGCTTAGTTTTTAGTGTGTCTCTATTAGTGTAACTCTATTTAGTCATTCTGTGCTAAAAAGTAGCTGCTGCTGCTTTGTATAGTTTGCACAATAAACTATGCATATTATGAAGAGAGTTTATTCCCATTTTGATGCTTATTCCCAAAATGAGACTATCTCATATTGGGAACACCTTGTATCGCATATTAGGCGACCCGTATCGCATATTAGGCAACTTTTGAATTTTAATTAAAATGCATTTTTTGTATAAATAATTAATTTTTTCATAAAAAAACAACCTGGATTTCGAATTAGTAATGAAAAAGTTGTATAAGGCTACTTAAAGTTTTATTGTAGCATTTTTCAGGAAAAAATTAATTCGATTCAAAAATGTGTGTCCCATATTGGGCGACTTTCCATTATTATAATTTCCGATCCCCAGAAACAAAATTTCAAATTTAATAACTACTGAGAACAAATTTTTTCCAGGATGAACTGTGATGGTTATTTTCTGATTTATATGTTTGATTCAGAATTTATAAATAATATTAGTCTCGCTATAGATCCTAAGTTCGCCAATGGAGTGATATCTCAATTATTATGGAAACAATAGGAGGAAACGCATAGGCCCTAAGCGTCCTCTATTCTTCGTTCCCTTTAATGGTCGTAGCTATCCTCGAAAAATAGATGGGCGGTATTGGCAAGGTCTATCTAAAACTATAAATGTTGGCCTTGTTTTGTTTTTCTTTTTTTTAATTGGTCGAAATATTTTTATTTATATTATATATAGGCCCTATTTAGAATACAGAACAATCATCCCATCATCGAAATACACAATTGAGAATGTACAGTTGAAAAAAATTGATGCTGAAAGGGAAATTTGAGGTCTATCTGAAACTACATGATTTGTCTTTTTTTATCCATTGGTTGAAATATTTTTAATCGTGAATCAGGGTTCATACAGTTTTTCACAAATCAAAATCAAGGAGTATTTAAGGAGTTTTCAAGGAGTGTTTTTAGAAAATTCAAGGAGTATACCTTTTCACATAATTTGAGAACAAGACAAATTTGTTACACAGCTTAAAACACACACTTTGCCAAGTACATTCCTGAATCAGGTTTCAAAACCACTTTAAAGTAAAGACCAAAGTAAAGTTGTTTTCTCTGCATCGCAATTACAACATGAGAAAAAGCCAACTTCAACAGGCGTCCATAAGACATTCTTCGCAAAAAAAACGCGATTCTTCCCACTTTTGTCAGATTAAACGCTGCAAATAAACCATTTTTATAAGGGAGATAAATTTATTAAAGTTCATGTTCATGAACATCAAAGAAATGCTCATGATGAAATTCAAGGAGTTTTTTAGAAATACAACCCAAAATCAAGGAGTTTCCATAGTGCTTGAAAAGGGAAATCATTTTCAAAGAGAGTATGAACCCTGGGGAATTAATCATTAATCGTATAGCTCAAAAGTTACAGCATGGATATTACAATCACCCCATCCCGTTCAACGTACATTATTGAGGGCACTGTCGGACTCTTTTGATTGAGAACCCCACCCCTTAACAACATCTACGACGATAAGCTCTCGATTGGAACCTCGAATTTTTAAGGGTTCAGAAGAATCGAAGGAAGTGCGGCTGATCCCATCACTCAAATTAAAATCCGCCGCCGCTCATCTTGTCAGGATATCCTTATTCTTGAGGAAGGAAGGATTTCCCTGAGGATTGTGAATGGGGAGTTAATGCGAGGAGACAGAGGCGCTCTTTCGATCGGGAAATTCATCTTTCTATATGCTACTTTGTTGTATTGCGATGGTTAAGTAAGGATAGACTAGATATGAAAGAGACGCGGTTATAGAGCATTGATGAAAGAAATAACATTGATAATCTTTATTACTAACGAAAAAATGTACACTGAGAGAAATGACAGTTTCAAATTTGAGTAAATCGATGTTCTTATTTTGGTATGAAACTTTTTGTCTCAAATATGACCACATAATGCTTTCAATTTTGAAGCACCAGACATTAGGGTGTCCCTTATATGACTGAAAAAATTTTTCGTGCGAATATGAAAACGGTTACCCTCTACTTTTTTTAAATGCCTTGACCTATTCAGATATAAATTTTTATCCCACTACGATGATATTAACCTGTGCAAAATCTTAATTAAAGATGGTAAATTGGTCTCTTTTGTCTCTTTTACGATAGAATTTTTTTCTCTTTGCGAAATTGAAAAGAGATACCCTTTACTTTTTTTATAAATGCCTTGACCTATTTAGATATAAAATTTCATCTCTCTACGATAATATTAACCCGTGCCAAATCTCAATTGAAGATGGTCAAACAAGCTAAATTACCGGCCCGCACCCGCTAATACTCACCACTTTTTTCCTGCTTTTTTCTTTTTTCCTACTTTTTTCTGGCTTTTTTATGTATATATATTTATAAGTTTGTCCATAGAAATGTAATATAATAAGTCTAAAATGTCGTCTGCCGCTTTTTAAAAAAAAGTTAGCAAAGTGAAGGTAAACCAATTTACTTAGTTGGCGATTCTAGTCACCAGATTGCTGTATCTAAGTTACCAAGTAATCGACAAAATTTTGCGGTGCTCTTTTTTAACATTCGTGAAATTAAACTTTAGCGGTAGACTACAATTCGGACGTAAAAGAAACATACATAAAACTGACTGGCAAAAAAGCTGAAAAACATAAATTAAATAAAACTCAAAAACCGACTTCAAAGGAGTGAGGTATACAAATCCAGGTCGTTCATATTAATTAAAAATTCAAATGGATTTCTCTTTTGAAGACGACAGTGTAAGTACAGTCGACTCCGTTTATTATGGTCACGGTTAATATTATCAATCGGAAATGCTATCAAAACTAATTGATCCCCATCACTCCATTCTAACTTAGCACAAAATGTGTCGTTTTGTGTGATCAATAAATCGGTTAATGTTATCAGAATAGGCGAAACCCACCAAAACCTATTTTTTTTCTTTTAAGGCCACTTTCAAAGTATATTACAAAATGAGTAATTCATTTATTAATGTTGTATGTTCCACTCTCATATTTTTCTTTAAGAATGTAAAAGTTGCAAATTACATACATGTAATCGTTTTAAATATATTTAGTTATACATAGTTGTGATTTTAAAGTAAATACTCGAATACTCGACCGTTTAAAACTTTTTAGCACCAATGTCACTCAGCAATCGCAATGGCCTTCAGTACGACCCTTTTCTATATCTTCTTAATCGCTTATTATTATTAATCGGATATTGTGTTATCATTCTACTCTTGGAAAAAAAGTGATTACATTAAGCGGAGTCGACTGTATTGGTATGAATTAAACTGCCAAAAAACTATGTTAAACTATGCACAAATTAGGTGATAGGTGAAAGGAAGGATTATTAAATGTTACCCAGCAATGGCCCTCAGTATTTAGACTCTTTTTTATATCATCTTAATCGCTCAGTATTATTATTAATCGGATATTGTGTTATCATTCTACTCTTGAAAAAAAAAGTGATTACATTAAGCGGAGTCGACTGTATTGGTATGAATTAAACTGCCAAAAAACTATGTTAAACTATGCACAAATTAGGTGATAGGTGAAAGGAAGGATTATTAAATGTTACCCAGCAATGGCCCTCAGTATTTAGACTCTTTTTTATATCTTCTTAATCGCTCAGTATTATTATTAATCGGATATTGTGTTATCATTCTACTCTTGAAAAAAAAGTGATTACATTAAGCGGAGTCGACTGTATTGGTATGAATTAAACTGCCAAA
Organism: Tetragnatha versicolor; assembly: GCA_024610705.1. Classification (NCBI taxonomy): domain Eukaryota; kingdom Metazoa; phylum Arthropoda; class Arachnida; order Araneae; family Tetragnathidae; genus Tetragnatha; species Tetragnatha versicolor. The sequence goes on from JANDEH010000003.1 coordinate 38,018,798, forward strand.
AAACTATGTTAAACTATGCACAAATTAGGTGATAGGTGAAAGGAGGGATTATTAAATGTTACCCAGCAATGGCCCTCAGTATTTAGACTCTTTTTTATATCTTCTTAATCGCTCAGTATTATTATTAATCGGATATTGTGTTATCATTCTACTCTTGAAAAAAAAAGTGATTACATTAAGCGGAGTCGACTGTATTGGTATGAATTAAACTGCCAAAAAACTATGTTAAACTATGCACAAATTAGGTGATAGGTAAAAGGAAGGATTATTAAATGTTACCCAGCAATGGCCCTCAGTATTTAGACTCTTTTTTATATCTTCTTAATCGCTCAGTATTATTATTAATCGGATATTGTGTTATCATTCTACTCTTGAAAAAAAAAGTGATTACATTAAGCGGAGTCGACTGTATTGGTATGAATTAAACTGCCAAAAAACTGTGTTAAACTATGCACAAATTAGGTGATAGGTGAAAGAAAGGATTATTAAATGTTACCCAGCAATGGCCCTCAATATTTAGACTCTTTTTTATATCTTTCTACAATCCCCTTCACCTCCAAATATTCCATCTAATTTAGTCGAAGCATTATACTCCCAATAATATTCTCCATCCATGCATATTTCACCTTTAACTTCTCAACTCAATTCTACGCATACCGCGCTCACTGCAACCGCCCCGATTAAAATTCCAACGGCAGCGATATGATGACGATTGCCGTCAGCGACGATCATCGATATTTCATCGAGCCCTCCGGGATCATTGTCGTTGCGTTTTTCCCGGATCGCTCCGGTAATTAGATTAACTGGAAAAATGGGAATGACGGGCCGGTCGGTTAAAGCGATTGGGGAGCAGATGCGGACTTCTAATTGCTTCAGATGTCGTTAGGGTGCTTTTAGGAACCGAGGAAGGTGCCACTAGGGATGTGCCTACCTATCTGCTTCGTGCAGACGTTCAATAATGTATTTAACCAGTTGTTTCAAAATGTTCTATCTCAATATTAATGGGAAAAATCTCGTCAAAATTGACTTCGTTATGTTTTACATAAAAAGAAGGGTTTAATGCACTTTGAATAGCTGTGAGTGTGTTGTCGAATCGGTCTTAAGAAATTCATTGGGCCTCGAACATTTGAAAAAATTCAAATCGCGATTCGTACATGGAATCTGATCAAATAACGAAGCGTAGTAATAGGTGGAGTGGGATATTTTCGAACGGGTGTCGTATAATTTCAATCCTATACATTGTCATATCAATTTATGTAATAGGTAAAAAAATATTGGTTGCGTGTTTATATTTTGGGTATGTTAGAATGTTTCTAAATTCTTGCATGTTTGAAGGCCACTTATTTTTCCAATCTGCGTCAAAATAGAATTTCCTTTTATGTAATTTTACAACTGGATAATCAACTTGTTTTTAATGGACATATTTCACTTTCCAAATCTTCAGCATGGATGATAATAACAATAACAGCTTATTATTAATGGATTTGTAATAACATTTAACGTTTACATTGTACTTAAAATTTAATTCATTTACCCTAATTATAATCCAGTGAGGTTTCAGAGTTTTCGAAAATCAGAATCTGCCACCAATTTTTATTAGTTAGATTTTTATTTAAGCAGAGGAGTAATAATTCACTCTCTCATCTGCACCACTGTAATTAAATTGCAGAAATACTACTTATCTTTCACGATTTATGCGTTTTTAATTTATAAAACCGCACCCTGTAAAAGCCAGGTGGTTCATTTCAAGCCTTTGGGGGATGATTGGTCTTCAAGTATATGTCTAAATATTCAACTGTGTCTTGTAAATGTGGTATTAAAGTTAAAGCCAAAGAATGAGCCATCGCCTAATCTGTCGACGTATCGATTTAAAAGACGTAAAACTCCACTAGATGAAAGTAGCCAATGAAAGAACGCATAAGTAACTGAAACAATCTACTTGGAATCCCCTGTCTAAAACAGCAGTAATGAGACAAAAAATATATATCAGAAATGACAAGCCAAGCGCACGGTAAAAGAGTGACACCTCCGATGACATTCTCACGTCACAATACATCTCTCCTAATTAAGAAGATCGTGGGGAGAAAAAGAGGGACCCTGGCGAGAAGAGAAGAGAGTCCCTCCCCCGTCGTACATCAGGGGTCTTTTGGAAAGGGAGGAAGACCCTTTGCGACACCCTTGTAATCTGTCACCCAAAATGTCCCCTTTTCTCCTCCCTAAAAGTGATGCTCAGGAATTTTTACGCTGTGCCATGATAGAAATTTAGTATCGAGATAGGGATAGATAATGTTAAGGAGGTCCGGGCCCTTTCAATGGTAAACCAACTATAACAGTGGTTTCACAACTATGCGTCGCGGCACCCCGAGGTGCCATTAATTCTTTACTAGGGCTCTGCAAAATTTTAATTTCTTAATTTTTCTCTGAAAACCTCTAACCGTCACTTTATTAAGAAATATTTATTTTAAGTATTAAAATATCCATTCCCGTCTATGGATAATCCTATCATAACGTTTCATTAACCCTTTCATTCCCGACTTTTCATTTTTCAACCAAAAAATTCTAAAATCAGTTAAATATGCTCATTTTGCCTTACTAATAACAGGGTAAAAAGAAAAAAAATTAATCTTAATTTTTTAATTGAAATTTTGAATGAGTCCAAATGGCATCATTGGGAGTTAAGGGGTAAAAAAGTGGTACTGATTCTAATGTCACATTTAACCCCAGAGAGTTCATAAATGATAATAAAGGTAAATATTGGTATAAACTATTGTTATAAGATTATTTTTTAACATTTTTATTTATTTTTTCTTTAAATAATCCAAAAATAATGAAAATAATTTTTCGAAATAACGAAGTTTTCGAGATAATTAATTTCGAAATATCGAGGTTATACTGTAAATAGATATGTTCTATTTTTAAGATAAAAACAGTCATTTACATACATAACATTCATATAAATTCATATAATTTGTTGATAGGGTAAAATATTTTTCGAAATAACGAAATTTTCGAGATAACGAATTTCGAGAGTAAAATGTAGCTGTCTTGTTTTTTTATTTCAATGGTTACAATTAATTAATATTTAAAGTAATTTATCAGAAATATAGCTTTATATTTGATTTATAGCCTTTTCTAACATGTCATGTACTGGTAAGCAAGTGCACCTGAACTCCCAATGATGCCATTTGGAATCATAACTTTTCAATAAATTCTAAAACCAAAATTTTTTGATGAATATTATTTTAAAAGATCAATATAGTCTTTAAAATCATTTATTTACAAAATAAAACAGTATTATTTTATTTTAATTAATTTTAATTGCTTAAAAATTAAAGTAACTTTACACAGATTTAGCAAAAAAAATTTTTTTTCAAAAAGCTAAATTTTGATCGTTTATTGGGAAATGAAAATTTAATGGGTAAGGAAAAAACAAAAATATTTTTTAAAAGAGAGTTGGATGAAGATTCTAATAGTATCCAATAAGGAAGTTGCATATGTCAGATTTTCTAAAACAAACAAGTGTTCCGTATGGTTTTTTGTATGGTAAAATGAAATATCTAGTCAGTTTTTCAAAAAAATGTACAGGTAATTAAATATTTTAATTTAAAAGTCGAGAAAAAAACACGTGACTGAAAACGTTTATTGTTTAAGTTTAAACTATAAGATGACGTCAACAATAATACCATCAACTCCATTGCTTTACAACAATGTTTAATATAAGATGACATCACATCCAAACTCTTGGCGTTTTCGCGCGCTTTTAAAAAGGGGATTTTTGTTAATTTTTTTGGCAATCAAAAAATTTCTCGATCGGCCTCAAATTTTGGGTAGTTGCTTATTTTTTCAAGAGGAATCGATTAAAAAAATAAAAAAAATCATGCAACTTCCTCATTGGAATCTGGTATTTCTATGGAAAGACGAAAAAAATCCCAATGATCCATATAATCCATATGATTCCAATTGGCATCATTGGGAATAAAAGGGTTAAGTGTTCCTGTTTATGAGAAAACTCCAGCTCTCCAGCTGTTTTGTTCCTGTTTAGTTTTAAATAATATTTACATCAATGTTCTCTAAAATGGGGGTCATAAAGACACGTTTCAAATCATGTATCATTGGAAATTTTTTACTAAAGGATAGTTTTATTAACTTTTGAATTATTGTGAGAAAATGAGATATTTTTTGAAATTGATAGAATTGGATTAACAGAAGATGAATTCGAATTTTCGATGAACATGATGTTGTTTTGGTGATTTTTTAAATATCGACTTGATTCCTTTATTCATTAAATGAACTTTGAAAATTTTCTTTTAATTTGATAATTTCTAAATTAAATTTCCTTTTTTTAACTTAAAGAATTTATAAAGAGGAAGAAAATTTTCAGAAATTTACTTTAGCAGTTTATTTCATGGTTTTCATTACCGTCTACGACCAAATCTAACTGAAATGATTCATCAGTAGAATTAACTCACCAGTAACATAAACGATAATAAATAAATATATATTGCATGTTAAATTAATGATCCATTCAGATCCTAGTCCTGCAAATAAATTTCCATACTCCACCACCACGATTACCCAACGTCTGCATCCTCCCTGATGACGTCACCAATCACCTGATATTATCACCTGCTGATATTAACTAATTTCAGACTGACTTTGACTAATGACTATTTTCTACCAATCGCCTGATGATGATGAATAATCCCACTTCCACACTTCTATTCTTTGTTATATTTATTGGTACCATGACCAACTTCAAGCAAAAATTTGTATTCATGTCCCTTTAATCTCATGTTGTTATTTCAGGCGGAGATAAAGCGCCTTCGGCGCTGTGCGCTCCTAATAAAGATGTATGTATATGTCCATTATTACTTTACATCTCCAGAGGGTATTTGAATTCATGTAATCCCATATGTAAAGATAATGCATGTGGGTGACAGAACATTGTTGAAACTAATAGTAGTTATAAGTGATCATTCTTTGCTTGAATTGAATTGCATAATTCTGAAACGTGTCAAACGACACTTTTTCTAAAAATGAATTATTGGTGGATTCTGTAAAGGTAAACGCATATTTTAAAGTAAGAATTATAAAAATAACGTGATTTTGAAATAGTTTTCCAGCATGTTAAGCTTTAGGGCAGAAACATGTCAAACCACGTAGCTTGACTGGTTTCTGCACTTATACTGAGGGGAATTTTGTTCATGCCGTCTCATCTGCAGCTTGTTTGGGACTTCTGTTTTTTATTTAATCTCCTACAAACACAATATGAGATTGGAAAAGTCATTCTTTAGAGGTTAGATCCATCTAGCCATAGTAAAAACGACATTTTTAAAGTTTTTGTACGTATCTCAAGCTTAAGGACTTAATCGGTTTTTAAAATGATTAATACAGATTTTCGAGGTGGCATTAGTAAACAAACTCAACATTTATTTTCCTTCTCAACATATTTCCAGTTCGACCGTCTATATACAGAGGCCTCATCTTTTGTGCTGTCCGTGCCAATGCCCTCGTTTTGAGTATCAGCATCTCAAGTGATCTTGGCTACCTGTCAAGAGCAAACTGATAAGACGGACTACTGCCGAATCGATAAAGATCCTCTGGAATAGGGCCAGCCAACAAAGAAATATGAAGGGATAGATACGGTAGGCTAATGTCTTTTCAACTTCCTTTCTGCTTTAGATGTTAAAAAAATTCTTTTGACTAAGGAGCCGTCCTAAGGGTGGTAGACCGAGATGGATCCGATAGCCTGCAAAGATATTTCCTCCGTATGTTAACTTTCAGCGGAAAATTTTCTTGGAAAGAAGACGCATGTGAAGTACAAGCTGCATTTGTATTATTTGTGTTTAGTCTTATCCCTTTATAATGAACCTCACAAGACACTCTCAACAGTTCTATTTTAAGCTAATTATTTAACTTTTTTACTTCAGCTCTCAGCTGCATGTGTGGAACCAAATAAAAAATGAATTAATTATGACAAAAATTATTAAAAGTTATTTTTGAGGATTAAAAGTTTTCTGGTGAAGATACCGTGGTTTTAGAATTAAAATCTATGGACGTTTTGTCCAAAACTGCGTCCGACATCAAATTCTAGCGCGTCGATCGTCGTAATCCATCTCTATTTGATAAATATAAAACGTTTAAGACAAGGGTTAAGTTTTTAACTTACAATTCACTCAATCGGATCTATTAAATTTTGATTCTAAGGGTAGTTTGAAAAGAAGTTCTCGGCCTCACCCAGAATACGTGATCGAATTCGCGCGAATTTGTTTCTCCTTTGAGAACAACTCTTCAAATTAATTTTTGGGGTTGTTCTGATCAGAATTTTGCTCTTGGCAATTTTTTGAATGAGTTAAGGTGAGCATATTTTTAACAATGGGAAAAACAAGAATCGAGGTGTGATAAAATTCTTTTTAAAAGCAGTTATATCACCAAATGAAATAAATTCTAAGTTCATAAATGTGTGAAGGGACTCTTTAGCTTTGTTTTCCCCGTGAAAAAAATTAGCGTCGAAGCTTTAACTTGGCTGTGAGAGCGTTCATACAGAACCATGTGAAAATCTTAAAAAAACAGCCACCATACCGGAAATCATCTAAAAGTGCCCCCTATGATTTTTGAAGATTAACAAAGGAAGGTGGGGGACATTTCTAATAGTCTAGGGGCTAGGAATATAAAATAAACGCGTAAGTTATGTTTTGATTTTTTGCACGAGGAATTACACGTGAAAACACTTTGCACAAGATGGGTGCCCTGAATCCAAACTGCGGCTTAATAATGCATTGACACCCGTTTACATAAAATAAAAATAAAAATTACGTCTATACGTGGGCTCTTACGGTCGCGACCCACTGTTTGAGAAACTCTGATTTACTGAATTATGAATTTCTGCAATTTTTTTTCGTGCAAGTATTTTCTCGAGTCACTAAATTGGAAATTAAGGGAAATAAGTAAGTGAAATACTCATCATTGGGAAATTTAATTCAAATTAATTAAATTGATACTTTTGAGTACCGCCTAAACACTGAGGGCTAAGATATTTTCACAATTCCAAAAAAAAACCATTGGGCTATTCATAACAGTTATAAGTCCTAAAAAAGTAATACACTTTCCTTTTGACTTTAACTACTATTAAGGGAACAAAAATGACAAACATGGGGTTCGATCAAAATGGAAGCTGAAAGCACAACTTTAGTTATGAATCTAGAATCTATTCCCATTTCCCGCTAAAATTCTCATCACAGAACCAGTTCTTCCTTTATCATGGAAGAAGAAAACTAAAAGATTGTTCCTACAAAATATCGTCAGCATATTCGTAAGTATGGTTATTTTATATTTTAAATTTGGCGGGACTTGTAAGTACCGTCATTAGGGGTAAAGGGTGAAGGGATGAAAACTAATTAAAGCACTTAACCCTCCCAAATACGTTCAGAAAATACCATTATTTGAAGTGAGGCTAAAAGAACAGGTTCAAAGGCTCGGTTTCTGCATTTATTACCCAAAACCGACTAAAATTCTAACAATTGTGATTTTGTATATTCTTCACAATTAAATGCACGATTCAAAGTACCTATAGATGGCGCTTTGGAAGCGAACCACAAACTTTAGCACGTGCTTTGCCGCTCAACACGTGCTTGTGTTGTTATTTCGTTTCACGTTCAGGTAGGTTAGTAGTCAGCGTGAAGATGGATGTTTTTCATTTTCAACTGAACAGAATTACTGCACTAGCCCCATTACATCCCTTTAATGAGGTATCATCCTTTTTAATGATAATCATGAAGACAAAATACAAGCAACACATTTCCAATTAGAGATGTAAAATTCCCACATTTTTGGGGAAGCGGGAAAAAACCCGGGATTTTTGGGAATAAACCGGGAATTTTAGAGGAATATTGGGAATTTTGAACGTACGAGGGTTGTTTTTTAATTAACTTCCGTTTTTCTCTTGAAAAAAAAGTAGTAAGAATTTCGAAACAATTTCGGTGCTGGTAGTTCGGTGCCGAATTCTCTATGGGATGGCGGGAAAATAGTTCGAGGAGCGCGCTTGTAAAATCGATAAAAATAGAAAAAATGTCCGATTTTATTCAGCAAGGTGGCAAATTGAACCTGAAGGATGTATCTAACTACCAGCACCAAAATTGTTTTGAAATTCCTACTACTTTTTTTTCAAGAGAAAAACGGAAGTTAATTAAAAAACAACCCTCGTATAATGAACACTACGATATCTCACCATCAGTTATCATTTTCTAGGTATTCTTTTGAGGAATTTAAGACAATTTTCAATATAGATTCACTGAAAGATCATTCTGCAATTAACTCTCTTATCTTATTAATAATAAATCAAGTCAAATAGTTTTAATCTGCCCATTTTCTGTTTCAATGTCTAAATACATTTTTTTCTCTGCAAATCGAAAAGTGTTATCAAGGATACTATTTTAAACATGATCAAACACTAGTAATTGATAGTTCTACACGCTTGATTCAACACCTCTAAAATCTCCAAAACGAAAGTACTTTCATATTTGAAAATCCGGGAATATTCAAAATTCCCTTCCCAAAAAACCGGGTTTTTCCAGCCTTTACATCTCTATTTCCAATACATGATTAGTGCAGATTAAAAGAGCTGTAAGTATCCCAGATTACAAGAACTGTACCGCTTTATTTAATTTAATAATAAATCCTAAGATTGCAATTGCAGCTGCTATATTAAAATGTAAACATTTGAAGAATAACCGTGTGGCTAAGCTAAATTAATCATTGTTCTAGCTTTTTGGCTTACCTGTAGGGAAATAATTCGATGACTTTACATGTTTTCCAATTTTCATAACTCGAATCCATTCCTTTCGAAGTCTAAGATTTTTGTTTCGATTTGCCTTTGTCATAGTATCGGTAACGCGGGGAAAACGATGGAAATGTAGATTTGGATTCTTTTAGCAGATCCATTGCACTGTGGAACGCAACAAAATGCATTCGAGGGACTTAATATCCCTTTTGTATCGTTCATTTCAAATTATTACGCCAGAAATAATGAAAAAATTAGTACTCATACAAGCCTCACAATGTTAATTCTACGCAACAGCAAATTTACATACCCGTACACGTTGATTTCAGGAGCTACCACCAGAGGGCGAGCTTCGGGCTGGAATCGCGAATTTCTATTGAACGGCTTTTGATAGAAATATAAATATGTTATTTAACCAGTTTTGACGAATTCCTTAAAATATCCTTTCTGAATATTCTGAAGAAACTCTTCCAAAATTTGTACATTTGCATCCGTCTTCCTAAATAACTTGCTAATTTGTCTGAATACTAAAATAATTTACACCATTTTCACGAAAACAAATATGAACCTAAAAACCCACAAAAAATAAATTAACATCATATGTGAAGTTGTTTCACTAAGAATATAATGAATGATAGAAGAAATTTGGTACGTAATTTAGTTAGTTCTGTTTGGAATTTCTATTTATTAAAATTTTTATCTAAAAAATTGACGTTTCTGACTATTTCTTTATTTTAGCATAATGCTAAAGCTTTTCCTTTCCCTTATGGCTTTTTTTGCTAAAGATTTTCCCCTTAACTTTAACCCTGCCCTGTACTACACATCGTTGGATAAGTAGGAAAGATTGAATGAAACAATTTGTCATACAAAACCATTTATTTTCCTCACAACGACGGCAACATTAAAGAAGAGCGCCACAATATGACTCGTCCGTTCGTCTCTTTTAAATGGGTAAAGTACTTAATGGCAGTTCAGTAATAGACAATTTAGAGCCATTGCCCGCCTTCAAATCAACACGACTAAAAGAGAATGGTTTCTGTAATGGGCCAACACACAACTTAAAAGTCGAGTTGAACGTTAGCAAACTTTGTTTGTCGGGTCCGAAATCTCCCTGTTTGTAGAACTTTCTTTTATTACCACGTTATCACTTGCTACAGAAGTATTTACTGCTAACTTTGAATAAGTTTCTTGATTCGAGAAAGTTCGAAATCGGTGAAAAAATCGTTTGGAAAAAATGGTGTGAATGATTTCGTTGTTTCCTCTCAGGTGTTTTATTGCTTTTAACGGGCATATTCAACATTGTTAAGAACTTTCATTTAGTGGCGTTCGAGAAGATATATTTTTATTTGTTGGGAAAAGCTATTTAAATGACAATGCACAGTGGAAAGAGGATGAAACTTTTCTTTTATAGTCCAGTTATTAAACAGATTTTCGCTCGGCTTCGGTATTTAATTTTTTCTGTTCGGCTGCATTAAAACGCTTCTGGTATCAACGATATATTGAGTATGGTAAATAAAGGAGTTTTAATATTTGGGGAAAACTCTTTCTGGGAAATATTTCTTCGTGAGTGGTGCTTTTGGTCGTCATAAAATACTTATAATCGACTGTAGTTGTTGAGGCTATTTGCAAACAAAGTCTATTTTATTTAAGCTTGGATAAATTTAAAAATGAGTGGTTCCAGGGTTGTTCGATTTAAATCGTGATTTTAATCACGTATCATGATCAACCTGGTATCAACTTTTTAAAATCAATTGATGATTTTTTAAAAGCTTATTTTTATATTTTAGTCGTGTTTTCCAATTTAGTTTTTTCTTATGCATCACTATCACAGTGGTTATATTGTTTAATTTTATTTTTATCATTAATTACTGATTACGTTAAAGAAATGAACATATATACTACTTTTATGAGTTAAATTAATGTAACGTAGTTCTATTAATTATAGCAAAAACTAGATAAAATGTGATGCAAAATTATTACATCGCATGTAAGTAATGTTATTGATATATTATTAATCAGTTTAAAAAAGTATAAAACTGTTTATACAATTTAGTAAAAAAATATTATTTAAATAAATTGAGTTCACACTTGTTTTTATTTTAAAATATATGTATAAAATATCAGCAACCCTGTTTTACTACGATGTGCGGAATTAGTTATACTTTTACTGCTTCAAAAATACTCAGGGGAAATTTGCAGCGATTTCGAACAGTTGTTTCTTTTTTTTACAGTATTTTGAAAAATAACTGTAATTATAATAACCCTGTATTTTCGTATCGAAACTAACTGATGGAATTGAGTTTGAACTACAAGAACCACTTCAAAAAAATTGCACTAAAAATCAATTTTATTCTATTATTCTTGAAATTATGTGAAAGTTAAGTTTGTAAGGTTTTCCCTAGAAGTACTTTTTACTAGTATTTCAATTAGACGCATCTGCTAGTAACTGATGGTAAAAGGTAACTGATTATTTTGATTCCACTTGTTTGAATCGAAGATATTTTCAATTAATAATCTTCGTCTAATACAGTTTTGCAAACCTGATAGTTTTAAAACAATAAATAATGCAAAAATATTTATTTGAATAGGTTAACCTTCGAAATACGGTACTTACGTATTAACGCCACCTCAATCCGCAATCGACCGAAATCCGATTGACTACTTTGTTTTTAAATAAAGAGTTTTGAATTCTGAAAGTGTTTTGATTTTATAAATAACACTTATAAATGACAATTTAAATAATTTTAAATAATTGGCGGCACTTTAAAACCGCCAAATCTGCGGTTATGTAATGTTACTGTTACGGTGGCGATAATCCATCTGAGTACCACATAAACTTAGCAGTCCCATAGGAGAGGGGATTAAGTTTTAAAAATAATTTTGAAATTTAACCAAATATTAATTAAAATATGCGTTTTGATTATCTCGTTGCATTAGGAGACCGAACAAACGTTTGAATTTCGTTGGAAGGTGCCTGTAGTCCGACCACCTGAAAAAAAAAACTACTGATGTTCAATATTGTGACGAACATTATGGAGAAACGGGTTGTTTCACTCAATTTTAGGGGTGAGATGGTAAACGCTGGAAATAAGGGTTACGGGTCAAATCTGTGTAACTATCGTTCAGATTTTGAACTTCTTTCAAAACTTTCTCTTTTCAATGGCGGGCGGACTTTTCAATAAATATCGCGCTAATTTGCAACATGAAGGCTGTTTAAAGTTTAATATAAACGCCTATAATTTATTAACATTTTAAAAATATTTCTGTGATTAATTATGTGGGTGTACTTATGAATATAAAAAAAGTTCTTCATCTTATTTAGTGGTGACTAATACTACACAGAAAACAGCATCTGAATTCGGGAATCCCGTGTTTTTGGAATGGAACATGGAGTGGAAAAGGGGGAGCATTCTTCCTTCTTCCCCCTAGTTTCCTCCTCGTGTCTCTCAATTACACTCGGTGAACTACAGAGGGACGAATCGGTGACGTTTAAGCAATTGGCTTGACAGTTAAAGGGAAATGGAGAGGAACTGTTTCTAATATATCTCTCTAGAACGACTTGAGAAGGATGCGCGCTTCGTTAAGAGATGAGGTCCCCGTTCACTCAGGGGGATTTTTTTTAAATACACGGTGGATGGCACGTGGGTATCTAAGGAATTTGGTTGCGGTTTTTATATCTGGTGATGGGCGCTAACGGTAGCGGATCCAATGGGTATCATGGGGGCACGTGCCCCCCGCAGAAGGTGAAAATTAATTAGATAAAATGACATTTAAAGATATTTTTTTAAATCGTCAGACGGTACGGTAAAACAATCATATTTTATTAAAACATTGTTATTTCAATTTAAGGATCTATAAATAAGAATTTTCCAATAATAGAATACTTTATAAGTAAGATCATAAAAATCTTCTTACTCGAAAAAGGAAGCCGAATATCTAAACAGGATTATGAAGAATGAGATGATAAGGAATACTCTACTGGCTTTGTACAAAAAATTCTAAGTATTTCACTATCAATAAAGACTGTGCTTATATGCGCATTAAAAAGTATTTAAAATATTAAAATGCATGTGAATTATTAAAGATGCATGAGAATGTGAGTTATTTCTCAAAAAGTAAAAAAAGATGAAAATTTTTGCAATTTTAAACGGGCCTTTTTCATTATTCTGCAAACACAACTTGGATACAACGATCATCGGACCTGCAGTTAAATTCTTGTCTTTGCCATCCATTATCAAAGATTTAATGATATTCAAAAAGGGAAATCAATTGCCGGAAGTCATAAACTTTTTAATAGGTGGCTGCTCACTTGATCGAGGGCCTCTGTCACCGAAACCCGTAACATTGATGGAGTGCTGTTGTTTATGGAAGGTGAACAACGGGCTCGTGTAAAATTTAGGTTTAACTTTTTCTTAGTCGATATTATCACATTTTATGTATATTAAAAATATTTATATATTACAACAATTTACTTTTTCTCGGAATTCTTGCATTTAAAGGAGTGTTGTTCCTTGGAAAAAGGAAGTTTTGGAAGTGTTTTAGTGCTATTGTGTAGTTTTGCGGGTTTTTTTGCTAAGACAAATTTTATTTTAAAAAAAATAGACGCTTGTTCAAAAAAAAGTTTTTTAAGGCCGGAAAAAGGGATATTTTTTGTCGCTAATATCTCTTTGTCACGAAACATTTTTCTCTGCGCTTATATTCCACTGAAGTTTATAACTGTAATTTCCGTTATTTCTCCTTTACTTTTTAATTTCACTTTTGGAGCGCTGTAAGGATTCTCGATATATTCAGCACGGTCATTTTCTATACTTACACCTGTCTTCCACGAGGCTTTGTTTCAAAGCTATCATATACGGACTTTCCAAACAACCTGTACTTATGTGCTTCGCTTATTCTTATAAATATATTAAGAAAGAAACCTTATTTCTATGTAAAGCAAAATCTAAAAACAAACAAATGCAATCATTGATTGGAATATGTAAACTATATTGAATGTTTTAATCAATTTTTTTTTGTATAAAATTAAAATATACATAGATTAAAAAATGCTCTGATTGCATATTTTCTCTGACTGCAGATCAGCATCGCAAGAGATCCAGAATGGCAAATGTCAACTCAGCCATCAGATCATTAAGCTCACAAACAAAATCATTGCTGCCCAGAGATCCTGCATCTTGCAATGGATACCGGCTCATGCAAATATTTTTGGTAATGAGAAGGCCGATGAGCTCCCAAAGACATCCCGTAATTCTCCTCAGTCATCCAACTGCCTAACCCTCATTTACGCCAATGCTGTTGCTGGCCGAAGACTAATCTGTCAACAAGTTAAAAGAAACTCCATTCCAGAATTGAACTGTGACAGATCCATATCGACTATTATAACCAGACTTAGGACAAATCATTTAAAGGGGATGATGATTTCTGCGAACGGACAGCGTAGTTACACCAACTTTTGTCCTCATTGTCCAGATGACATCCCACTGTCTCCTCAACACATCTTCAGCTGTCCAGCAATCCAGGCCAAAATTTTTGACATCGACTTTGAAGACCCAGTGGATCTACTCTATACATATATAGGGCTGTCGAGGTTGCAAAAGTTGTCCTCAACAGCTTCGGAGCTATATAGTTGCACATTATCATAGAGGCGACATCATCATTAAAAATGCTCTAATATATTCACAATTCCATTAAATTGCACTTTTTACAGGTTAAAGTCGAACATAAATACCGTATATCTCCGCTTATTAACCGAGAGTATACGCTTTTAATTCAACAAATTGACCAAAAACTCAACACTCACGTATATGCCGAGTCAAAATTTACCACCTTCGTTCCCATGAACCACCAAAATTGTAGGAAAAAACCGCAGCAGAGCAACAAAACTTGCATTGGATTCCGCTGGGATTCGGAACTTCAAGTTGGTTAAAATTTAGTTCCTACTTTTACTCTTTATGTTTTCTTTTTATTGTTTTCTATTTTACGCATTCGCATAAGGCACCCTAGCTTATCCGTTATTTTAATATTATCGCAACTTTGATTTAACAATAATACTTAAATGGGTTATATGTAGTACTTCTCTGGTAACCAAAAAACCTATTTCTGATAGATTCATAAATTCGAATTTGGGCTTAATTTGAAAGTGGAATATCACAATGGGGGCATTTGAAAGTTGTACATAATTAGTGATAAGATTGGAGGGTTATAAATGCCCCTGAGAATATGAGGAACGTTATTTGGGAATAACTCCTAAATTGAATTGCGAGACCTTTAATAGAAAACTCACCACTTTAAGTATCTAACTTTTTAAATTATAGGATTATAAACATAGATTTCGAACGGAACGTGTGGTGACGTGCATAGAACACTTTTAAAAAAAGCTGACGCCATCATAAGTGTTGCGTCGCTATACTATATGTAATAACAGTTCTAAACTGAAGGGGTTATGTTACAAAAACCTAGTGAGTAATTTTGGTTCAAAGTTTTATTCTTGCAACTTTTTCGCTTTCTGGTTTTGTCGTTAAGTGAGCGTATAAAATTAGTCTAATGACCTCTGTTTTTTAATGTACCAAGTTTTATTTACTTACCTGTAACCATAATATGTATTTTTATATATTTTATGTACATAACCCCTTCATCCACAAACATTTTTTAATCTGTAAATTATTTAACGAATGAATGATGCAAGATGTAAATAAATTCAATCATTGCAAAGCTCTATATATGATTCGAAAAAGTTAACAAAGTGAACTAATTTGGGCTATTTCAGAACAAAATATCTTAGCAAATTTAACTTGAAATATTTGACAAACAAAAAGTGTGCCCCACTTCAGGAAAGTTATGGTCAATAGTTTGAAACTTCCTTTATCAAAATATTGGTAGAGTAGAGACATATCATTAAAAAATTCTTATTTTGGCCTGAGCAAGAATCCGACCAAATAATGATATGTTCTTTGCTTTTTAGCTGATCCTCAAGTTCAAATGAAGTGAGTAAGGGGACTTCCATAAATTACGTGAGGTCAAAAAGGGGAGGGAGGGGTTAGGAAAAATCTCACCAAGGGGGGAGGGGAGTCGAATAAAATCTCACGTCAACATTTTAAGTTAGAAATTAGACGATTTTTTTAAGTATGAGAAAGGTATAATACCCACCGATAAGATACTGTGGTGATTTTTAGGCGAAATAATGTCCTTTCCCCACATCATTAATAATGGAAAAGTTTAGGTGCTGTGAAGCACAAAATGCAAACGAATAGGATAGAAAATTATGTTTAAAGGTTTTTGGCAAATCTCACGTGGGGGGAGGGGGGTCCAGATTTTGGACAAAAACACCACACGTAATTTATGAATGTCCCCTAATGAGCTTAAGACCTCAGAACTCCCTCTCGTTGCTTGGTCCTCGGTCCAGGTACAAAATATAGCTCTCGAAACATCTTTGGTTGTGATATGAATGCCTAAGTTGTGAAACCAGGCTTAGCGAAGATAAAATGCTTTTGAAGTGCAGAGACGTGGGAGGGGCATGGTTTGCTGGAGGTCGACCGTTAAATAAGCAATTTTGTTATCTGATTTAGCTACTTCTCTATCTAACCTCATAACTTCAGATACAGCTTGGAAGTTTTCTATATGCTCCTGATTTTTTCCACCTGAATCACATGCGCTGCAAATGTCCGATTTAGGCTATCCAAAAGAGAGATTATTATGTGTAATGAAAATTTGGCGGTAATAACTTTCCTTTAGCATAAAAAATTTATCAGGATGCTTATTGTTTTTACATTCATCGATGTACAATTTATGCATTTTCGACACAGATAGAAGTGGGTAAAGATATTTTTTTATGTATATTACAATACCTAGAATAATGTGATTCTTTTTGAAATCAGAAACTTAAACTATAGCTTACGTTCTAATAGTCCTTATTTAATTCCTAAAGCTAGAAAAGAAATCTTTAGAAAACACTTCACCTATTTATCCCCAACTATTCAATAGCTTGCCTAATCACATTAAATCAGAAAAATCTCCTCTAAAATTTAAAAAGCTTTTAAAATTATTTTTATACTCAATAGTTGACATTGAACAATATTTTTAAAACATATGCTCACTAAATAAGATAATCTGAAGCTCACCCTACAGCACCTCACCATCATTTATAATCACAATTAGATTTATGCCTTGAAATTACCCGTATTTTATTAATTATTCATCTAAACTTTTTTTCTTCCTTTCTTTCTATCTTTTCTTTTTCTTGAAAACCCATTGATGTATAATTTTCGGTCACCTGTAAGAGTCAATTTGACTCTTTGGTGTCTCATACGTGTATTTTTGTCATTTTTCCCTTATATTTTTTGTTTTGACCTTAACTATGTATATATATTAGTAAAAATAAAATTTGATTTGATTTGATTTGATTTTCGAAGGAAATTTTGAAATATGTTCTATAACAGAAACCTTGACATCTTCACTAGTTTTGTTGGGTCTCACATTACGTCTACCCATTTTAAAACGTTGAGGAGCATTTGTACCAGATTTCATTTTATTGTGCATGATTTCAATTTTTCAGACATAAGTTCAGATAAAAGTTTGCCAAAACTTTCTTACACTCTCTAGTTCGGACACCTCCTGTTGTGACTATGTAGTTACTTGTATGAAGTTAAGTTATGATTTACAGGAGTTAAGGGCACATAGCCCTTTCATTCTCTATGGCTTAAGCACGTAAATGTTACATAGCCCCTTCATCTTCTTCATATTTTTTTTAGATGTTTTGAAATATTCAGATTTTGCTGCGTAACATTTCTGCACCTAACTTTTTCATCCATTGAATTAGATTGTATTTTCAAAACATGTTACATAGCCCCTTCATCCACCAAACCCTTCAATTGTGAAGGTATCAATGATTCAAAATGCTCCTTATATAGCATTAACGAAACTGGAACGTCTAAGGGAAATGCGGTAGAAAATTTAAAATTTCCCATCATTCTTTCTTTATCCATATAGAACAGGGGGTGTCCTACCTTTTTCGTAAGCGTGCCACAATTTAAGAAGCAATTATTATTGTTAGAATTTTTAGAAAATAAAACATTTCAAAATAATATGGTTAATATATTTTAAAGTAATATAGAGGGTACTCCCGAAAAATTTTATAATATCTCCCATAAAACTGAACTTTTTAACGCATATTGAAACGCATTAAAACACATTTAAACTTTTAACGCATATTAAGGGATATACGTGAATAAAATAATCATCTTTGGAAAATTCAATCAGCTAGAACTATATAATTAAATTGATACTTTTGAGTACTCTCAGTACACGGAGTGCTAAAATATTATCACAAATTTTTAAAAACATGTTTTTTATCGCAGTTTTAAGTCTTAAAAAATAATACACTTTCTTTAAACTGACTAACTACTTTTGAGGGAACAAAAATATCAATCATGGGAATTCAATCAAAATGGCAGCTGAAAGCACAACTTTAATTCAATCTATTCGCATTTCCCGCTAAAATACTCATCATAGAACACGTGCCTTATGGAAGAGTAAAACTGAAAGTGTGTTCCTGCAAAGCATCGTCAGTATATTCGTAAGGATGGTTATTCTATGGTTTAATGTTGATGGGACTTGTAGGTACCGACAGTAGTTAAAGGGTCAATAAGGAACTTAGATTTGTGTCCTATCCTTAATTTTTAGACACGAGTTTATAGCAATCGGTCATGTCGCCCTATTCGCTGCATAAAAACACCCTTACCAAGCCTTAAAAATTTCACCCTCATCTCTCCCTCAGCCAATTGGACAGGGAACCGAACACCGAAGGTTTTGCCTCCCCTCTCGAACCCAAAACCTTCTTTTGAAGGGGGCTCTAACATTTCTCATTCCTGAAATAGAACAGGGTGAGAGCTCATAAGGTCTTCGGAAAGATGGATCGAGTAGTGAAGAAGGCGAGTGTCAGTTGACGATTTCCGAAACTTCGACACCCCTTGGAAAAGGGGGGCGAGGGAGAATTCGATATCCTCTTTGACGACGAAGGTGACAAAATCGATGACAACACCTTTTGGAAAACGGGCTGTCGTAGATGATCTTGCTTTGGGTAAGCTAATAAAGATGACGGATTTGGTTTATTTTTGAAAGTGAGGGGGGAGGTTGGGGCCTTGTAAGGTCTTGTACGCCTTTTTGATGGATTTATATTAGTAGTTCCCGAAGAGTGGTCCTTGATGGAACCTGGTAGCATAGAAAAAATTTCCAAGAAATAAAAATATAAAAAATTGAATGCACTGCATGGGAAAAGATTAAATTATAATCGTACCTACATGACTTTTGGCTGTTTCCTTTTACAGGATAACCTGTTGCCACTAAATAAATCACAATATTTTCCCGTGCTATAAATATTAAAATGAAAATGAAAGATCTGCGGAAGAGTTGCAGGTTTTTTTTTCGTGGGATCTAAAGATTAATTTGTATCTCAATACAAATTAGTAATATCAATCGTAAGATAAAATTAAATTTTTCAGAAATAGGTATATTTTCGAGTGAGGGAGGCCGACCTTTTTGGAAAGGTGACCACTATTTGAGAAACAAAATGTAGGCGTGCCACTTCTATTTTTTTACAATCTATACAAGAATAAAAAAAATTTGAAAACATTATTCATAGACTGAATTTTATGCAAAACAAAAACAACTTTTATCATGTCAGTCTGAGAAGGTTGCTGCGCCAAAAACTTTTAGGAATTCTCCCTTAAATCCTTAAAATACACCTAGACTTTTGAATTACCGTAATTTTGGGTAAATATAAGACTTACATTTACCCATTACATTTAGTACATTTTTAGTAGACATGAAAATTGACTTTAAATAAAAAGCGAAATTTATCCAACAAATCATAAAAGAATCCCTATGATATAAAATACTTGACACGTGTTAAACATTTAAAATTTAATTAGGTTCTTTAAAAAAATATTTTATATAGTAATTTAAATTTAATTAGAAATTTAACTGTTAATATTTTAGGTTATTTCAATTAAATAAGCTGCATATATATCAGATTAAGTTTTGAGTAGGTTATGCCACGTCTTATCTATCCAAAATAATACCCGTGTTCCTTACTTTAAAGAAAGCTACGTCCGAAATTAGAAGTTCAAAACCAAGTCTCTGTAGGCATTTTCCAATGCTCCCCAATAACCTTTCATAGTATGGCCGGCAACACATTTAAATAAATTATCAAAATTTCGCATGAATAAAAAAAAAGGATCAGGAAGTGCGGTCCTCTTCTCTTTAATACTCTCTAAATAAGAGGGAGTTCTACTTTCTCAACATGTGGTTGACATATTTCTGGCTGGGGACACTTTCATCTCTATGCAGAAAAAAAATCGCTTTTCGGTAGTTTTTTTCTACTAGCCTTGCGATCCCTCTGGTGGCTTTTAAAAATAAATTGACAGTCAGATTTGACGGTGCCGCCGCGCCGCTGTAACTGTAAGAAGTGGGCAACAGGAAAAGTGAGAAAGACGTATACTTTTAGAAGATATTTCTCAGTGGTTATATGAGTGGGAAAAGATAGTGGAAGGATAATAAAGGAGTTATAAAGGAGGATAAAGGAGGTGGAAGGAGTTATAAAGTTCTTCTAATTTACTCTGAGTGAAAACAAACTAAATTTTTAGCGCCGTTTCTTAATTGAAATTATAAACATACCACTTTTTATTTTTATTTAAGCATAATCAAATAAAAATTTGCAATTGAAGAACATCTTGAAAAATGTAATTAATCTTTAGGGATGATGAAGTTTGTTGAGGATTTGAAGTTGTACTACTCGTAGTAAGTGTTTGTAAGTTTGAAATTAATGAACGACTTCCAAGATGGAAAATTTATGTGAAAGTAATCAGAATGGATATTATCACCTAATTTCAGTAAAAGCACAATTCTTTCAAATTATCTCTGCTTTTAAGCACCTCTGTTTTTTAGCATCATTTTGCTCTTAAGCCATCTCTTAGCTGTGGAGCCTTTGTTCTCTATCATTTCTCTCTTCTATGCTCTTGAGCCTCTCACCTCACAGCTCTTAAATTACTATACTCTTGAACCTCTCTCTGCTTTTTAGCCATCTCTTAGCTGTGGAGCCTTTGATCCCTAGTATTTCTCTCCTCTATTCTCTTTAGCCTCTCACAGCTCTTAGATATACTATACTCTTGAACATCTCTCTGCTTTTTAGCATAATTTTGCTCTTTAGATATCTCTTAGCTGTGGAGCCTTGGCTCTCTCGCATTTCTCTCCTCTATGCTCTTGAGCCTCTCACACCTCTTAAATATACTATACTCTTGAACATCTCTCTGCTTTTTAGCACCTAGTTCATCTTCAGATTATTTTTCCTACACTGCAAATAAGCATGTCTGAAATTAAGACATTTAAGCGTCTGAAACGATCTTTCAGATGCATTAAACGTCTGACCCAGTGGGACCTATATAATTTCAGACACCACAGACATCTGAATTTCAGACATGTAAGTTGTGTAGTATTGAGGAGCTGACTCAAGCGTCTGATTAGTGACAACAAGTCTGAATTTAAGACGTTTCGTTTAAGGGATACAGAAATTCACACACATAAAATCAGACGTTTAAATTCAGATACTTGATGTGTCTTAAAGTCATCCTGTGTTGATGATGTATACACATAAGATTATATAAGTTAAGAAACTTTTGCCCGAGTTGAAGTCTTTTCAATTTTCAAACGTTGCTGATCGAATCATAAATGCCCTGCATTAATTACCTAACGTTTGCATTTCTGTACAACATTTTTTTTGTGAGAAATGATAGTTTTCATCTTGGTATGAAGCCTCTTGTTTCAAATATGAAGAACCATGCTTTTAATTTTGAAACAGTCACCTATGAAATTATAATTATTTTAAATTTATTTTTAAGCTATTTTCATTTTGTTGGTTTAACCCAGTAAAAACATCGCGATGTTGTGATAATAAGTAATCTCAAATAATCGCGCGGTCTATTAAAGATTTTAGTGCCATGTAGAGGCCTTTAAAATACTTGCTCAAAAGCAATTTTTATCTAAAAAAATATCCAAATCTAGAAAAAAAGAATTAAAAGAAGATCTACAATTAAACTTCCTTAAAAACAGCATTACAAGAAGTAATGGGCTAAATCTGTAACAACCACTTTATATAATGCGTCCTTACAT
This sequence comes from Tetragnatha versicolor, assembly GCA_024610705.1. Lineage (NCBI taxonomy): Eukaryota > Metazoa > Arthropoda > Arachnida > Araneae > Tetragnathidae > Tetragnatha > Tetragnatha versicolor. Next base: position 38,040,738 of record JANDEH010000003.1, read on the forward strand.
GGGGCAAGTACCGGTGGCTGAGTGGTAGGCGCGCTCACCTAGCAAGCGATAGACCCGGGTTCGAATCCTACCCTCCCCGATCATACGCTATATTTTTATTTTTCCAACATCGGTATTTCAGACGCTTGAAGTGTCTTACATGGGCAATTTCAGACGTTTTAGGTGTCTGAAAATTGGAATTTAAGACGTTTCAAGCATCTGAAACATCGGTATTTCAGACGCTTAAGGCGTCTGAAATATTTAAGACGCATTCATGTGTCTTAAATTTGAACCATCCATTTCAGATGCTTATGTGTCTGAATTTCAGACATTTCCATTTACAGTGTATTGAGATCCTTTTTATGATCATATTCTCTCTATGCTTTTCAATATCATTTTGTTCTTCAGCATCTCACTGTTCTTGAGCGTCTCTTGTTTTTAACGCCGTTTTGCTATTTAGCATTTTGACGTCGATGTCTTTTCATTCCCTATTAGTTTCACTCATTTCTACAAAAGATATTCTCCCGGTAATACTTCTCATCTTAGAGAACTGGACGAATTTTTAAGTCTTTACCCTTAAAAAACTTATTTTTCACTGATACCATAGGATTATTGCTAAGAAAACCCAGTCTGTTGTTCTTTGCCTTGTTCTTAACTTACGCTATAAAACCAAACCAAACCTTGTTCCTAAGTAAAAGTATGATTTATAAGGATTGTGAAAAAAGGTTAACCCTTTCAGACCTATAATTTTCCATAAGATTTAATGGCAATTTTGAGCGGTCTAGGATTGAAAAGTAAACATGTAAAAATACATACCTACACGCATATAAACATGTACAACTACTTACAACATTTCTTTTGAATTCTACCAACCCTCCAGACCTCTAACACAGTAGCTTTTCATGAACCCATTCGAACGTATCAATGCCGACACCCCCAACTCATCAACTCGAACTGCAAACGATATTTCCCTCTCTCGAAAACTTCACCCCTTCTATTTCGAGCACCTTTTCCGAACGGAAGCGTCTCTTTCGAACTTTCTTTTTCAAACGAGTTAATTCGTAACATCAAGCTCTCCCTGTGTGTTTCAAGGAGCTTTGTACTTCTCTTTTGAGGAGGGAACTACTATTTCTGGAGGCGGCACTATCAGTGCTGCATCGCGCTTCCTGTGCCTTATCAAAGGTGTCTTATTGCGGTTCCTGCGGTAATGGACAAAACCCCCTTCAGCTGGAATTGATCTGTAGGTTTCAGTGAAGTTGCATTGATGAAATACCGCATAGTATTTCTGAGGAATATACGACTATCCGTTTGGAGGAAGAAAATGCTCAACAGTCAAATATTCAATATTATTATTTCTTTTGATAAATAAACTTGGGCCACCCATTTGTAATGTAAATTAAGGTGAAGTTCCTTCATAGGCTCATATTTAATTCACATATTGACTTAAACTAAATTTTTTATTTTCTCGTCTTTCCTTCTTAGTTCTATCCTTTCTTCCCACATTATTTTTTACATACGCATTTGATCACTCTGACCCTTTTTCTTGGTTTTTTCTTTACCGTTATGTTATACCTAAAATGTTTCCTTGATTTTTCTGTACCCTATGTTATACCTAAAATGTTTTCTTGATCGCATCTAGTATACGTATTCTTAACAAAAAAAGTGGAGGTTTTTACAGGGTCGTAATTATGCGTCATTACCCCATTTCATATTTTAAGTAAATTTGAAATTACATCCTGATCGATAAAAAATTTTCTTGTGTAGTAATTTTAATTGATGTTTTTGTGAGTAAGGACCCAAGATTTTTCCTTTCCAATTGCCTCTATCCACCCAAAAGTGTTTAAAGGGAAAAAAATAAGGATCCTTTTTATCTATCCCACAAAAATCTTTATTCAGTATCCGATTTTCCTCGTTGAATTAAAAAAAAACTTTAAACCTAAGAAAAGAACCGGTTAAAACCGAAAACCCAATAAAAAATAACTGTTTAAAAAATACAGTTATTTTTTACATCCCTTATACTAAGAACTTTGTACTAAACTCATTTTAACACCACTCGTAACTAAGTACGTGGACTTGCCTCACTTTTCCTCTGAGGAGTAAAGAAGACCATATGATGCATTAGCGTAAATACGGCCCTGCTGTATGCACCTCATAACGCCCGTATTCTTTGAGACTGAAATCCAGCACGCATAATGTGCAGTTCCGGGCCATTTCCCCGATGACTTGCGCCGAGAGCCCGTTTTGTTTTGGACGCACGGATATTTTTATCTCCGGATGAGAGAGAGAAAAGTTTTTCTTCCTTTCGGAGTGGTCCAGTTTTCCTGAAAGACCACGATCGGAGACAACGGGTGAGAAAATAATGGCCATTGACAATGATGTTGCCGAATTTTGATTTCGTTGCTTTTTGAAAACAAATTCGGTTCAATTCCAATAACTGTCCCGTTTTATTTGGCCAGAACTGTTGGCGTACGTCTAAAATTAGTCGTAATATTTCAAAAACTACTACGCAACCAATAGAAATAAAGTTATTTAAATTGAGTTAGTTGGTTTTATGGCACGACGACAACACAACAACAGTTATTTCAATAATTAACAAAAAAAATTATAGGATATTTTAATATATTTTAGCATCTTAAACCAGTTTGGAGATTTTAACAGTTAATGGAACTGAACCACAAATTCTTTTGCAAAAAAAAGCTTTTCATGTATTTTATCAGTCGTTCAATTATGAAAGCTGTTTATAATTCAAGGAATCCTGGCCTAGCGCAAAAAATGGTGATGAAATAACATATTCTAGCAACACACTTGTGTAGAAGCTCGCACTGGAAAAACATAACTTCACCAAAAAGTAGCATAGGCCAAATTGTTTTGATTGACCATTAAAATTGATATTGGATAATTTTTTTGGACCCAACAGCCGTTTACCTACTGACAATTAAGACGTACCATTTCAAAATTCAATTGTTGGCCATTTGAATTAATGCGGCAATCCTGTTTGTCACCCCATCACTTGAAAGTGCTTTTCTCTAGCTCAGCCCAGAGTTTTTATCCTCGTTTAAAACTGGAAAAATTGAGTTTGACATATTTGGGCCTATCACTTCTTCTGGCAACTCTAGTCTGCCGTCTCAGTATAGCGTGTGCGATGAAAGTTTATAAAAATATTTTTCTAACACCTTTTAGTAAACAATATGAAATCTTCTTAAATGTCATTCTATACGTCCATACGGTTGCAGAACAAGCGATAACCCAGGGGTAGGCAAGTAATTTTACTTTGAGTCCAAATAATTTTGAAAATCTTCCTCAAGGTCCGGAGAAAAAATCTTAAGATAACATTCTTAAGAAAATCTTTAGATTATGGTTTCTAAAGAATTTCTTCAGAAAGAAGGGCCCAAATAACTGCAGATAGTCTGCAGATTTTTTTCTGAAGAAAATCTAAAGACTACTAAATCTTAAGCCTAAGGCCTAAGCCTACTTCCCACATGAAACTTTCTAACATATGCTTGCGTTTGCACTTTGCAGTAGTCTTGCATCTTTGAACAAATAAAATTTTCAACCACAATATAAATAAAGGACATTTGGTAAATTAAATCATACCATATTGTTAGATAGCCCCATAATTGTATCAAGAAAATTCATAATTCAAATCAGCATTCATTCAGGCACGCAACTAGTGTTGAAAACAAAACGTAAACATTGTTCTATCGATTCGATTCTGCAATCGATTCTACTAGATTCTCTAGGTTAGATTCGATTCGTTTGATCTCTGATGTCGATTCGGTTCCCGAAGACTTGATTACCTAATTCTCTCATATGAAGTCAGATTTAAATGAGAAAGTAGTTTTCTCGCTATGAAATATTAACATCACAAATACAATCTTAAAATAATTAAAATTTTAAATTAACCGTACAATATTAAAACTTTGATCGAGTTCTAGGAATCGATTCTTTTAAGATTTAGTTTATTTTGAAATCGAATACAAGGCATTCGATATCAGTTTTATTCATTCTGTACGTAAAATTATAAAATTTTGTAAAGTTTAATATATTTTAAAGACAATTTGAAGATTCTGTTCAATTTGAAAAATGGCTGAATAACCGTCTTAAAAATTTCTGAAGATACATCTTGTCTTTAAAACATCTGTAAATTGTCTGCAAAAATTCTGAAGACAATTTAAAGTTAATGCTATGTCTGCGAAATGTCTGTTAGTTGTCTTCAAAAATTCTGAAGACAAAGCAAAATCTGCAAAATATCTTACAATTTTTGTAGAATTTCTGTAGAAAGTGGCTTTTTCTGAAGAAAATCTTCAGATTATTTTTAGTGGGGTATTTTTACAAAGATGTAATTTGAGTACGCTACCTGCTTGATTATATTATTAAGTTTAATATTATGAGAAGTTGTTACATTATAAGTGGGGGTCTTGTGGTTTCCCCAAGTAAATTTTTTGAAATTCGACTCTTAAAAAGCGAGTCAAACTGATTTTTGTAGCGTAAAAGTACATATTCATGATTTTTAAAACGTTTTGGCGGTCCGGAAAATAACCTCACGCTGTCCGCCAGTTGCCGACCCCTGCGATAACCTATATCCATAACTGCTTTAACCCTTTTGTCCTGCCCGCCCCTAACAATTCAACGGCAATCTCGGGCGAAGTAAGAAATGCTTAAATGCCCGTTCCATCCATCTAACTTCTTGACAGTAAGGAAGAGTGTGCAATGAAACTTTCACAATATCAACATCATAGGATATGATAAACCTCCCAACCAGTATGTCACCCATTGCTCGAAATCCTTATTTTAACGGCCGCACTGCAAATAATTGTAATAAAAAGTTTACATAGTAAAGAGTTTATTATTAACATCCCTGGATAGATCTAACTCCCCTGTAACAGAGTAACTACAGTGAGATACAGCAGGAATTTCTATGCGGTCACGTCTGGAACAGATGCTGCTCCATAAACATCACGTCGTCGCAGTAGAAGTAAGGATATAGGGAAGTGGCATAACCAAGATCTCTACAAGGTTTCACTATTGTAACCAAAAAGAAGCCTCTTTGTCGCCAGAATATCCATCCATCATCTAAAACAAATGCCCTTGTCTCAAACAGTGCGCAAGTGCAGTCGCTGTGTTTGTTGACTCAAACTGCTTTGGTATTATGAATGAAGCCGCCATCTTTGTCCATCCAAAAATCGGCTTCAGTGTTTAGAATAAAGGCACTTCCCTCTCTCCCGGGTAGAACAGGAATCCTTTTCAGTGTGTCAACTTGAATCTTGTGCTGTATGACTCAGCTTTGGCCATAGGAAAATCCGCTGTATAAACAACCGGGGAAGGCACATAAAAAACTATCGGCTTTTCTTGGGATAAAAAAAATCATTTGAGGGGAACTGCTACAAGGGGAATTTTGAAGACTTTTGAGAGTGAGTTAGTGAATATGATTTCTGTCAAGAAGTCACTGAGACCTAGAATAAATAGATTACTTTAGCGGCTGAATAAGTTTTGGGTCTGTACAAAAGAAAATTAATAGACGGTTCCAAAAATTATGTGGAGCTTGGGGAATTTACAAGTCATGTAAAATAATTTTCTGGGATTTAGCACCCTCCGTGTCATTTTGTGATTGTGATTTCGTCCATTATGAGCCACTTTTGAGACTTTAAAATTTAACCACGCAAACTGATAAATTTAAATTGTGTTTGGTGTTTCACTACTTTCATTATTTAGATAACAATTGTTCTTTTACTTCCAAACCAAAGAGTAAAGAGTAGAGGAAAGATTTCTTACATCACTTTAACCCTTTCAATCCTAAGATTTCCCAAGATGGCCATTGAATCTTACAGAAAGGTGGGCAACAAAACTGAAAGAGTTAATAACAAACAGTGAAAGATCATTATTAATTTATAATGATGGTGAAAAACACACGTGGATTAAAGAAATCTTTAGCGAAGTCGCCATCTACCCTAAATCCAACTTTCTAAACTGATGGATTGCATCAACAATAAAAATTTTTGTATAATACGAATTTTGAGCATTCCCTGTCATGTGTTCTCGGTAAGAACTTTCACTTAGAATTCCGATTTTGAGCGAGTTTTAAGTACAATAAAGTTAAATAGCATAAAAAATAAAATCTTATATTGTATGGCCAAAAAAATTCAAGAAAATACTAAAATATACAAAAACTGTGATTTCTCCAGAGTTATGACGTTTGACGGAATTTGTAAGATTTTTTTATTGTTCTCATGTTACTTTTTGATTTCTTTGTGTTGTTTAAAATATTCCTAGTCAATCAATGCATAATTGCATTGATCAAGTCAAGGCAATATATAATTACAAACCGTAAATAAAACGAAATGAATACTTCTAGCTTTAAATTACGGTTACAAATATGGTAACGAATATATGGTAACAAAGGGCAGCCTGAAGATTGTCAACCCGCTTAGATTTGATCATGATAGTTACAATCATGATCAGTTAAGTTTTAACTCAATGTCACTTGGTCCCCTTGTGCTCCAAACCTTTCAATTAAGCTTTAATATCTACTATCTTAACATTTTACTTTCAATATATCTGTTGCGGGAAAAGTGATAAACCAGGCATTATTATTAATGATCCCCGAAGTGAGGCGGGCAATGTGATAAATTCAATGACTTTTATCAATAAGTATTTATCACTTTGACCTTAATATGCGGGCATTATTTACAATTCCTGGATTTATTACATTTCCCGTAACATAGCCACCACTAAATAACTAAGTGAAACAACATATATATATTTTAAATTCTTAACTGGTTACTGTGGCGAGCTTGATGCTGTTTGATTTTATTAATGCTGTCTTGTTATTAAGATATGCTAATGCTAATTGGGAAGGAGTGAATATTGGTCGAGTTTTGGCTAAAAAAGTAGCAATATAAAAAAACTTTGTTAATTGTAGATAGATACAATTCTTGATGATCGATTGGCATCTTTTCTGGAAAAAAAAATCGGAATCCTTTCTATTTCACTAGCCAAACACCATCTTCTTATGGGAGGGGTTCAGAAAACTGGAAAGGGAACGATATACAGGGTGTTTCAAAATTGCGTTGCACGGCTTTTATTCGGAACCAACGCCTCCCAGGCACGGATTATAGCAATTTTTAAGGGGGGGGCGGTCTAGGTTCCCCAAAATTTCGTAGATTTGATATCAAATATAATTAACCCCCCACTTCCTAGTCCCCTTTTTAAATTGTCAGAGGCGGATCCAGGATTTGTTTTTTTTGGGGTCTTAATATATAACAGGTTGTGAATCTTCATAATCGAAGTACTAAAAAGGGGGTCTGGGGGTCCTCCCCAGAAAATTTTTGGAAATTTAAGTCTATAAAGCATGTTTTAAATCCATTTTGGTACACCTAATCCAAATTTTGGACTTATTTCACGGGGCCGTTACTAGACTTTTTTCGGGGACACGGGGAGGGGTTTGGCCCCCAAAATTTTCTTGAAACTTAAGTACGATTTTGTTGGTGACGAAGGTAAGTAGACGGCTGCAGATCCAGGGTTTGGTTTTGGGGGGTTAAGAATTTTCAGTATCAAAATCGTCTTCTAATATCCTAAAGGGGGGTCTGGGGGTCCACCCCCAGAATATTTTTGGATTTTTAAGTCTAAAAAGCCGATTTTCAACTCGTTTTGGTACACCTAATCTTGATTTCGGACATACATTTTCAAGAATTCAATTTCCATTTTAATTAGATTTTTGCATTTTGACGAACGTTTTACAAAAAAGTTGTAAATAATTGAGTTCCAAAGGAGTGTCGGGGGGGGGGGTCATCCCCCAAAAAATTTCCGGAAATTTGACCCTAAAAACAGGATTTTAACTCGTTTCGGAGTCGCTTTTCCCTTATTTTCCACCCCGAGTTCCCACTTCCCCTCTTTCTCACTGTTAGTGATTATTCCTATTGGGGGGCTGTTAAAGCAACCCGAAGAGGACCACTCCTTGTAACTCACAAAATTTTCAAGGAATAACTGTAATAATAGATTTCAAAATTTCAAGGGGTGTTGGGGGTTCTCCCCAAGAAAAATTTCGAACCTGAAATGTAGGGGTTTTATGCATTTTAAGATGAATTTTTAAGGAAAAACAGTTAGTAAAAAATGGACGTCGAAATTTCGGGGGGAGGGTTTGAACCCCCATAACCCCCCTTGGATAAGGCCCTGTTAAATCATCAAGAATTTAACTTATTTTTGGAAGGATTTTTACATTTTGACAAACTTATTATTAAAAATTGTAAGGGAAAAAACCCAGTTTTTCAACTCGTTTTGGTACACCCTCATCCGAATTTCGGATATGCATTTTATGGTAGAATTTTTGCATTTCGTCGAACTTCATAAAAAATATTATTGTAAATAATAGTTACAAGTACCGTAGGGTAGGGGGTCTGGGGGTCCTCCCCCATAAAATTTTTGGAAATTTGACCCTAAAATAACAGGTTTTTAACTTATTTTTATAGTTTCATTGCTTGTTAAAGGGGACTTTCTTCATGCTCTGATTTTCGTAACCACACAAAAAAAATCATGTCATACTAAGGGGGGGGGGCGATCGCCCCCTTCGCCCCCCCCCCTATAATCCGTGCCTGACGCCTCCTAGGGTCATGGAAGTAAGGTCTACCCCTAGGTAAGTGACCCTGGAGAATCTATTGAGATGACTTACAGCGCCCCTAGCGGCGAAATTAAAAAGTTAAAAAAATTTATTTAAAAACTAAAGGAGATAGAGCGAAAACCTAAATGAGAATATTGTTGCCAACTTCATGAAAAACTCACTGAAAAAAATTTGATCAACATATCTTCAATATTCACGGAGATATAAGCATGTGAAAAGAGCCCTTTTTCAGGGGTCGAAAAATAAAAAGCTCGCATATTTGCAAATTTTTCAGTGTTATTGTGTAGTTTTCTGTTTTTTAGTTGAAAGAACACAAAATTTAATCTAAAAATCAAAAAAATTTGCAAATATGCAAACTTTTTACTTTTTGACCCCCGCAAAAGTGCTATTTTCACATGCTAATATCTCCGCGAATATTCAAGATATTTTGATCAAATTTTTTTCAGTGAGTTCTTCTTGACGTTGGCAACAATACTCTCATTGAGGTTTTTGCTCTATCTCCTTTAGTTTTTAAATTAAATTTTTTAACTTTTTAATTTTGCCGCTAGGGGTGCTGTAAGTCATCTCAATAGATTCTCTAGGGTCACTTACCTAGGGGTAGACCTTACTTCCATGACCCTAGGAGGCATTGGTTTCGAATAAAAGCCGTGCAACGCAATTTTGAAACACCCTGTATATAAATGGTTCAATACCATGGGGATTACGTGGAAACGTTTCTAAATATGTGTGTAACCTTCAGAAATAATCTTATTTTTAAATATTTATTTGTATTTTTTATTTTTAACTTATCGAGAAAAGAGTGAAAATGAGGAACTCTATGGGTCAGCGGGAAAAAAATTTCGAAGAGCGTTCTTGTAAAATTGTTAACTAAATGGAAAAATGTCCGCTTTTTCCAGAAAAGATGCCAGTTGATCTTCAAAGATGCATCTATCTACCGTTAGCAAAATTATTTTTATTTGCCATTTTTTTATTTGTGTGTATTTGTGTTTGTATGCGATTAAATAAAAAACTGCAGTCCCAAACAAGATGCAGATGATACGGCAAGAAAGGAATTCCCCACAGTTTAAGTGCATAAACCAGTCAAGCGACGTCATTTGACATGTTTCTGCACTAAAGCTGAAATTTAGCATGCTGGAAAACCATTTTAAAATAACGTTATTTTTATTATTCTTACACTAAAATGAGCATTTACCCCTACAGAATCTCATGACAGAAATAATTCATTTCTGACAAAAGTGTTGTTTGACATGTTTCAGAAATAGTAAGTGATTCAATTATGCTTTAATAACTATCTGACATTTTAGTTTTTTTATATATGTTAGGGGAAAAGTGATAAATCGGGTATGAAATTCAATGACATTTATCAGTAAGTAAATAACACTTTGCCCGAAAAACGCGGGCGGCTTCGAAACATTTGTAAAAGTGGCAAGTTCCTAAACAGCAAGTTTATAAATTATAATTTTCAAATATAAACCACTTTTATGATTTACTTTATATTACATACCGCTTCAAATAAAATTTTATTAACCGCCTTTCAGCGCTATACAACATATCGATAGGTGCGTGGGCAACCTTTTTTTTTTCACAGTTTTAAAAATAAAAGTGGTACTCGAGAGTTATGGACCACTCAATATTTGCCACCATAAGCTTTTAAATCTGAAAAAAAATCATAAGCCTAATATCCACCACTAAATAACCAAACTAAAAAAGTATATTTTAAATTCGTAACTTAATTTTATATTGCAGACTTAACACTTCGCCATTCTATTTTTTAAAGCAATCCTGATTCGAGGATGTGCTAAAGGGTCATCCATAAATTACGTGAGTTTAAAAAAGGGGGGGGAGGGGTTTGGAAAAATCTCACCAAGGGGGGAGGGGGGTCGATTAAAATCTCACGTCAACTTTTTAAGTTAGAAATTATACGATTTTCTTTTTTAAAGTATGAGAAACAGATAAGATACTGCAAATTATTTTTAAAAAAATATAGGTATTGGGGGGGAGGGGGGTCCAGCAAAATCTCAACAAGGGGGGAGGGGGGGGTCCAGATTTTGGAAAAAACGCCTCACGTAATTTATGGATGACCCCTAATGTGATTTGCAAGTGTGTGAAAGTTGGTTAGTAGATTTAGTACGAGGGGTTGGATGATATTTTCAACTTCCGTTATGATCCTGAAAAAAAAGCAGTGGGAATAAAAAAATTGCTACAAGTAAGTACATTCTTGAAGATCAATTAGCATACTTTCTAAAATAATTATAAAATTTATACTTACGGGCTTGTAGGCCGTGTTCTAGAGATAAAAACCAAACGTTTCGTCGGAAACTATCTCAAACATGGTACAAAAACAACTAAACAAACGTGGTACATTCTCACTAGAATCTAGTGAGAATGTACCACGTCTACCTGGTGAATGGGTGAACTGATGTTTTTTATTCCACTGATGATGTCGAGCACAGTTTCCGACGGTTTGGTTTTTATCTCTAGAAAACGGCCTACAAGCCCCAAAGTATAAATTTTACAAATAATAGAATCGGCTGTGAAAGTCTACATGTTTACTTTCTAAAATAAATCGGACATTACTTCTATTAAGTGAGGCGTTTGCTATCAAAACCAGCTCATTCCATATTTTTCTGAAATCCACTTTTTTGCATATTTTGAAAGTTTAGAGTGTCCTTCATAAGCTGAAGAAGGGATATAGCTCAAATCCAGCTCATTCCAACCCAAAATTAGATGAAAAGGTGAAAACTGTGATCTCAACAGTGAAATTTCAGATCATTTGAAAAGGTTAAGTGGATGTCATTTAGTTAAAACTCGTAAAGACACAAATATTAACTGGTAAACTGTAAAAAACCAATTTTACACAACTTAATTGAACAAAATAAAACTGAAAAAACTATGAAAAATCGTGTTTTTGCATCAAAATCAGCTCGTTCCAACCTAATTCGTGTAATTACGACCAAGGTAATGCACCTGGAATTAAAATGAAAAACTAATCAAATTCTAGGCGGTTATACCTACAGTTAAAAATTTTAAAAAGAAATTTAGCTTTAGAACTGTGGACGTGAGAAGTTTTTTGTCTCTCCTGTAAAATTTCCAAAAATGGAATAAGCTGGTTTTGATAGCAAACGCCTCAAGTATATAGAGTTTACAAGGGCGTTCCAATAACTTATTTCCCGTTCCGAAGCAACAAAACATCAAACTTTTTATGAAGAGGGATTCAGAAAATTTGGGAAAAGGCAGTGGGATAGCCAGAAAAAAAGTTCGGAAGGGAATATTAATATTTCGGGAGGGGATATGGGGTATTTTTAGTAGTTTTCTCTGGTCAAAAAAAGGAAATATTCTGAGTTTCGGAAGGGATATATCTCCAAATCCCCACCACTGGCTAGGCCCAGAGAAAAGGTACGATAAATGGTTCAATTTCAAAGTGTTTACGTAGAAAAGTATCTAAATACGTTTGTAACTTTCAGTAAGTTTCATCCAAATCAGTCCAGTAGATCTAGAGAAAATCAAACAAACGTGCGATTTCTCTTAATTTTGAACACCAGTGTATATTTGCACATACCCAGGTAAATAATAAAGTTAAGGATTTTTTAACAGCACAATTTCAATTGTTTGGGTTTTGTTACCAATAGTTTCGTCTGTAGATAATTTAAAAATAGGGTTGTTATTTTAAAGCAACACCATAAATACAGGGTTCCCATTCAATTTCAGAAATAAAATTCCCTGACTTTTCCAGGTCAATTTTTAAGATTTTTCGGTAAAAAAACTAGTTATTCACGGCATTTTTCGAATACTTCTTGCATTTTTGAACATATAATTTTCAGTAAACTGACTATTTGTTCACTTAGTAGAGTCGAAATTGACACGCAAACATCATTAAAAATTTTCATTTTCCTGGTATTTTTTACGATTTTCCAGGTTTTTGGCCAAAATGAGCAATTTTCTCTGACTTTTTAGATGAAATATGAATTCAATGATTTTCCAAGTTTTTCAGGTTTTCCCTGGTCCGTGGGAACCCTGTAAATATGCCAACAATTATTAGGTAATTCGATAATAAATGTACATTCGAATAATAAAAGAGGTTCCCCTTTTCATAAAGTTAACAAGGCAGTAAAGGTCGATAAGTAAGAACAATGACGTAAAATTTTCTCTTGAGTAAAAATGCAGACTTGAAATCCTAGAAAAAAATATCCTAAGACCTCCCCCTAAGACCATTCGGCGAAAAGAATTTCCCCCGAACTAAATCCCTGAATACGAAGATACCCGCTAAGTGTCACTGACAAAAAAACCCGACAAAAAATTTGACTTTTCGACACAAAAAGACACCCCTAGGGGTCGACATCAAGATAAACACCAAAGGATCGTGCACCCTGAGAGGGTGTTTTTTACGCCCCGTTTGCCATCTGCCCGCGTCTTACCACCCACCCATGTTTTTTTTTTTCGAGGGTGATCGTCGGTGCCGCAAAGGAAATCTCCCCCGCAGACGAGGAAGTTGTTCCGCACAGATTCCTGAGAGTCGTTGAAAAAGAGGGATTTTCACGCACGACACATAAAAACAGTAGTATGTGCAATGTGCGATCAACCCGAGTTATTTGTTATGTGGTGAAAAAGGCTGGTATAGGCTAATGTAGGGGGGTATTCCTAGTTTTACGAGGATCTTTGAAGTAAAAGATTATTGTTAGGGTTTTTATTGCCTCTTTTTTTTAGCAATTAATAAGTGCTATTTTATTTAGAAGCAGTGTTAGGAATTAAATAATACACCTAGTCGTTTGGACCAGTTGCATTTTGTCCCGTTCTTCCGTTAAGGCCGTTTCGACTTTTGCGTTCGGTTCAGCACAGTTCGGATAGACCAAGGATGGCGAACCTTTTTCAATTAGTGTGCCATTTATATTACGGTTTATAATTTTCAGGTGTCAAGTGTGCCATTTGTTATTTTTTTAATAAATTATATGTAAACCCTTGGAAAATGAAATCGGCCTTTGAGGGTCGATAGTTTAGAACAGGAGTTTCCTCTCCAACAGGCCCAACTTATGTACTCAAGGGCCCCAATCGAAGGCACAAGTCTAAGTGGTGGGCCGTAAAGTCAGTGGTGTATATAGAAATATATTCGGGTGGTGTATATGTATATATTCGGGAGGGGCCAACAATTATTCCTTTGTCCCTCCCATGCATCTTTAATAAGTTTAATGCAGCTTTTTATTACTTTTTGATAGAATTTTCATTTTCTAGAATTTAATCTAAGAAAAGTTGTGAATAATGAAGTCCCAAGTAAAGGGGGTCCTCCCCAGACACCTTTTTAGATTTGATCCTAAAACAGAGTTTTGAAGTAGTTTTTGGTGTATCTAATCCGAATTTCAAACATTCACTTTTAGGTAGGATTTTGATTTTCATGAATATTAAAAAAAGGTGTGAATAATAAAGTTTCAAGTAGAAAAGAGGGTTTGGGGGCACTCCCCCTTTGCACCCATGATATTTTTTTCTAACGGCCGAATGTCAGTTTCCTTACGTATTTGTAAGGGCGGTTGTGATTTGCTTACCTTTGCTGACAAAACGGAGGATGGGGTCCAAAATGACCAAGGAAATATGAAAGGCCCAACGGCACCTAAGAGGTGAGTGGGGGGTTTGTGGGTCCTCCCCCGAAAAATTTTTGAATTTCAGCAAGCTAAAGAGTGTTCTGAAGTTTGTTTTGGGAGTTTTCGGGTAGTAGGAAATCTCTGGTATAGAACTAAAGTTTTTTGTCATTTTTAGTGAATGTCGCGTGCCACCGAAATACCGGTCGCGTGCCACCCAGTGGCACGCGTGCCATAGGTTCGCCACCACTGGGATAGACCAAAATGACAATATTTCATCTGGTCAAGAATCAAAACACAATGGTAAAGAGGAAAAAACGGGTATTTTGTCGCCTTGGGTACTTCGCCTCTTCATTACTATTATGAATTGAATTAATTACTATTTTAATTAATGGATTACCAAGAATTGGTTTCCACGGACTGTTTTGAGGTCAAAATTAAAGTGTTACCATGAAGGAGCAGCTACTTAAATAGCATTCAATTTCATATATCTCGCTCCCATCTCAAGTGGATTCGGAAGTTTCCAATCACAACACGATAGGTTTTTGGGGACTATGCTCACAACTTTAAAAATACTTAAGTAATTTAAAATCAGTATAAAAACTTATCAACTTAAAATTTGCTTTTATGTTTTGCACAGGCGTGTCCTAATAAAATGCTTTCAATAGCTTTTAAAGTCGTAACTAGTTTAAATCGGATTTTAATGCTTTCCCAATGCTTCATAATAATTATAGATTTAGTCTTATGTTAGTCTTATGACAACAATCATCAATTATCCCTTACGAAGAAAAGAACACAAACCATGGACGAACATCGTCACCCACAGAATTCTTAGGCTCAAAACACACTGCGTGGCTTATAGTCGCTACTGCAATCAATCTCCATAAAAAAGCATGGAGAAAAGCATTAAAAAAGCATCCTTGTCAAGATAGGGGGAGTCTCAGGCTGAACTCCATGCTTTTTCCCCCTCTTTGATTGATTGCTGTCACGGCTTATGGTCGCTATGTCTGACTAACCACTTAGGCCCAAGTCCGACCTAGCGACCATAAGACGCTACTGCAATTAATCAAAGAGGGGGAAAAAGCATGGAGTTCAGCCTGAGAATCCCCCTATCTATTCCTGTCAAGATAGGGGACTAGGCTTTCTCCATGCTTTTTTATGGAGATTGATTGCAGTAGCGTCTATAAGACACACAGTATGTTTTGCACCTTACTCAGAAACAAGAACAACGCATCACATCCCTAAAAGAAAAAAAATCCAACGGGCGAAAAAGAGATAAATTTGGTGCGAACCATCTCCCCTCAACAGGCGTAAATAAGTCGCATTCTTCACAGCAGAGTTTAAATACCTCTTCCATCTGCGTGGGGAGAGAAAACCCTCCTTTCAAAAGAGGGAGAGATTAAGAGGAGCATGTTTATGAAGGGGAAAGAGGAGGCATTTGAGGGGCGAAGAGAAAGAGGGTCTCTGATTTTATGGGGGAGGGAGGTGTATTCAGTTGAGGAAATCACTCAACCTTAAGCATCGTGAAATGTCTATGGAGAGGGAGACTAAAAATATTTGGAACGGGAAACGGATCTAATTCTGGAAGCCCTGATCCCTGAGGGGTGATGTGGGAGGAGTGCTTTCGGTGAAGTGATACTAATGATGGGGGTTCTTGAGGATTGTGATATGATAACGGTTTTTTTACTAAACTATAATATAATATTAAAATATTAAATAAATTAAACTCACCACTATAATATTAAAGAAATTAAACTACATAACTATGAAAATATTCCAATTAACTAGGTTTCCAGCCGCCTGATCTCTGTATTTTTAAAAGCGATCTACACGAAGGTCGCTTAAGGATTAATAAATCACTCATATCATTCAGACATATCAAACACCACTTTTCTTGTTTTGAGATAAACGAGAATAATTGAATCGTCAGTTTGAAGAAGGGAATAAGTCAAAAAAATGACAAATTGACTTTTGGTGCTCAAAACAATCTCCCAGTTTAGCTCTACACATGGTTGAAAAGAGGGGGGAAATAACTAACCCCTATAGGGAGATATCACCCCTTGAAGTTGTAAAATCGATGTCCATTCATAGTATTTTTTAAGTTAATTTGGAATTAAAGTTAATTTGTCTTTCTTTTCATATTCTTTGTACTGTAAACTAAGTTAAAATAAAATTTTCTCTTAATTTTAATTTTTTTTTCGAACTTTTTTTGGCAGGGAATTTTTGACTCCATTCATATTCACTCACTCCATTGATACTGCTTTAATAACTCAGTTTCATTATAATTTTGAATTTTATTAGTCTTATTCTTTTTATTTCACCCTTTTGTGGTGTAAACGAAGGAGAAATATAATTTAAAAATTAATTAAAAGGTTTTTAAAGATTTTTTCAATTCCATAAGGTGGAAGAAGGGAATAAGTCCATCAACTTATCTTGACTGTAAAATTTTTTTGATTATAACTCATATTTGTGTTGATGATTGCTCTGTTTTTTAAATAGGGTTCTGAACTTCCTGTAAAAATTTGGTGGTTATACAATGAAAATTCCATTACTTATACAGTTTTTTTCGATTTTCTCAAAACTTGGTTTTTGGACTTATTCCCTTCTTCAAACTGACGATTCAATTGTATAGAAGCTCACAACATTTTTATGGAGATGCTTAGTATTTTTTTCATAAAGGTAGACCTCTTTTGGATAGTTTACAGACAAAAAGAAGTTTTTTAAAGTTTTTATTCTTTTCAAAAAAAATTATTGCAATATTTGCATTTGAAATGTTTCTGCAATAAACAGAGTATTCAAGCCTATTTTCATAGCTTTAACTTAAGATTTGGTAATAAAAGTGAGAATATTAGTTGATTTGTTGATTTAGGAGAAAATTAGTTGAAAATAACATTTCCTTATTAGTTATTAAATACTAACCCATAAAATTATTATAGAGTTCTTATTTTTTTCTCTTTTTTTAGTTGATGTGTAATACTTATTTTTGTACATGGTTTCAACTCTAGACTCAAAAATAGTGGTCAGCCAATTCAAAATGTTAATATAGGCATCTTCAAAGTCAATTAGATAGTTGTTTAGATGTAACTTTGTGGACAGTAAAACGATTTTGCTTTAAAAGCCTACAAAATCAGTTAATTAGGTCAATATTATGATCTGGGGTATTGATTTGATGTCCCCTTTTAATAAAGTGATTCATAGATCCAAAATCTCAATCACATGGATGTAATAAATGGCCACAAGCATGGACATTTTAAATATATAGGTACCAAAAGGTCCTTAGTCTTGAGATTCGTACAAAAACTTTAAAAGTAGGATTTTTACTATGGGTTTGATGCACCTAACCCAGGGGTTGGCAACCTATTGAAACGGAAGATCCAAGAGATTCCATTTGTAAAATTTCCCAGATTTAAAGAACCACTAAAATTTTGTTTTCAATATTATAATATAATATGCTTATTTATATTTCATATAATTATCTTACGTAACGCCCAGATTTCGTTGTATTTCTTTTACTCGGTTGGCAACAATAAATTTGTTTACAAAATGAGTGCATTGTTTTGGATTTGATTTTTTCCGATTTCAGTCTAATGATATTATTAGCTGTTCAAATACGTTAAGAGGGATTTAATGTTAATATTTTATTAGTTTACTGTTAAATTATTATTTATATACATGTTAATAGTACTTATCTGATATATTATACTGCTTATGGTGGTTTTTCTTGGCTAATGCAACAGTACCCATGAATTTTATAAACACTGTATACATATTTTTCATACACTGTATTTAATGTTTCCCTGCTGCATGTCACTATTTATAAAACTCTCTTTTCACCAATAAATTTAGTTGGTAATGAATCTCAGCTAGGATGTACCAGCGTATGGCGAGCGAGCGTAGCGAGCACAGGATTGCGAAGCAATCCTAGGGGAGCTGCGTCAGCAGTTCCCGGGGGTTGGCGAGCGATAGCGAGCAGGGGGCGATAGCCCCCTAGTTTATATTTAATATTTGATTGAGGGGATGAATTTAGTTGTGGAGGTTGACCCAACATATTTTTTGAGTTACCTCCTTTCGGGTACTTTTTTACATCAAGTTTTAGATGACTTACTCCAAGAAAAACTGGAAGGTCTGGGGGTTCTCCCCCAGAAAATTTTTGGAAATATCCCTTTCAAAATATCGTTTTACCTCATTTTTAGGCCTTTTTGAATTGCACCCTAAGAGCACCGCTCATTTATTTAAGTGACAGAATTTTTTATCACTACTATATAAGACCAAATAAAGGGGTCACTCCTCTCCTCAGTCACATAATTTTCAAGGGGGTTCTTCCCCAGAAATTGTTTGGAATGTTTACCCTTAAAAGTAGTGTTTGTTTAACTCATCTTGAGAACTCAGGGTTACACTGCTCCTTGTGAGTCGCTTTGATTTGATTAGGTACTTAAAAATATATTTTCCGTTTTTTAAGGGTTTTGATAATAAATTACTAATTTTTCCGTATGGATAGCCGCAACTTTACACCAAAAGATCCACAGATTGCCGACCCCTGGCGTAGGCGATAATAGAAATAAAAAAAACATTGGGTACGCCTTGTGATAAGGGCTCTTTGTGGCGCAGGGATCACATCCACTTCTCATGAAACTCACTCCTCCTTTTACACGTCACGAGAGGCGGAGAAAAAGAAACTCAATCCTTGGAATGCTCTAATACCCTTCCGAAAGTGACAGATTAAATAAAGCTATGACCACCAAATTGTACTACCTACCCTTTTGTAAATCAAAGTCGTTTGCAGGGTTACCCTCTACCATGAGATGTCATTTAAAAATATCATTTGGATCAATACCATCACATTTTCACCAATATATTTTCATATCGCAAATCTTCCATAGCTTGAAAACAGTAGCATAATATGAAAAATAAACTCTCCCAAAATACAACGGTATAGCAACCATAGATCCTCTCTCATGCAAGTGAACCTTTTATCTATTCTTAATCACCAGAAGGCTTAACGTGTTTGTAGCGTGATGCTTGCGATTACACCTGGAATCAACCACCTCAAAAGAAAAAAAAAGGTTTCGTCTGCTCTGCTATTAATCCCCCGAGCAGTGGTGATGATAATGATGAGTGCTGCACCATCCGCTTAGCTCAATAACTGCCTGTGTGATAAGGACTCATTAAAAATGCGAAAATGTAATCTAAACGAGGGTAAAATTTGAGTATGCAAGACGGCCATCTTTGAACACGATTGCAATGGCTGTAGTCACTTCTATGTTCTTTATGATATTAAAATCTACAAAACAGATTATCACATTCGCAAATTAAATCAAAAATGTATTTTTTCTTGGTTTTACATCAAGTTAAGGAGTATTAAGCAAAAAAAGAATAATTTGTTGTAAAATATGTAGTTAAATTAACCCTTGGTCTAGACAAAAGCTAAACTAAACCCGACTTAACTTTAAGTGTGTCAAAATATATCTTAGAGAGATTTCATTCTATTCCAAAATTAATCAAAATTATCTATTGTTTGCTCATTAAAACGAGAGAAATTATTACAGAAAAAAGTTGATCTCGAATTTTGTGAAAGAATGTGCGTTGAATCAAACTCACTAGTCAAATAGTTAACAATAATAACTGATGTTTTTGTTAGGGTGAAAGACCGAAATTTGGGGAATTTCGACATTCACCGGTGAATGTCGACAATCACATAGTCGCTTATCTGTGATTGTTGACATTCACCAGTGAATGTCGACATTCTCCAATTTCGGACATTCACAGTAACATATGTTAAACAACTGAGACTGTTATAAATTTGATTATCTTCGCTTTGCTCTCCAAACCCAGTATCTGTGGGTCCCGAAAAAGTAAATGCTATGCGCATTATAATTTCAATGAGAATTCTACAGTTTTGACGATTACTGGTTTTCAATAACCAGTTTCATTTGATTACACCTAGTATTTCTTTTTGGAATCTAATACTCGTGTAGTTCCTAATATGAATTCCTTTGGATTTGAGGAAAGGATTTTTGTAAATTTATTAAAACTTTTTAAAAAGTGTTGTATTGGAAATCTAATGCAATTAATGTAAGTATTTAATGCTATTATGCTATGTGAATGTAGCTGGAATCAATTTGAATAAAAGATAACAAAGCTGAAAACTAAACAAATGAAGCAACATAACGACTGTCATTTGTCATAAGAAAATTCTTGACTTTTAAACTTCCTTAACGTAGCATTATTCAAACGAAATCTTTCAAGAACAAAGAAACACAATCAGGAAAATATGTGAACCCAAACACCACAGGACTTAAAATATAATTATAACATTTCATACCTAATTAAATTCGAATTTTTCAAAGCCAAATAAGAAAAGCTAATAATAATTACTCATTCCAAATCATAGAAGCAAGTTATTCCATTCTTTCGGCCCGAATTCTTATGTTAATTACAAAATTAAATTGATCGGAATAGGAACTTAACCAGAAAGAGTTGTGAATATTTCGAACATTTTTTTCAAATATTCCTTCGTTTCGTTTCCCGCCTTTTTCTTTTCTTGCGATCCGTCATCTTGAATATTTATTTATCAAGAATAAATGGCAACGGGACTGGACTGTTTGAATTCCTCATTTTCAGAAGGAATGCGATTTTAATCAATCAAGCGGGATTGGGGAAGAAGGAATCTTTTGAGCAGACAAACAAAAGCCGTCGAATTTATTATTTTGTGAGGAAATTTTTCGGTGCTACCGAAAATTTGCTGAAAATGCGTTTTTGCAAAGATTTGTACTTTTCTTGTTCGATAAGTTTGTAT
The DNA here is from genome assembly GCA_024610705.1 of Tetragnatha versicolor. NCBI lineage: Eukaryota > Metazoa > Arthropoda > Arachnida > Araneae > Tetragnathidae > Tetragnatha > Tetragnatha versicolor. The sequence goes on from JANDEH010000003.1 coordinate 38,061,694, forward strand.
AAAAATAAGAAATTATAGGAATTAATACAAATCGAATCGAACTATGTTATTTTAAACGGTGTTTGAGACCACCAGAAATGTTTCCGCTTAACGAATTAGTTAAATTTATTATTATTATCAAGATAGAAATCTCCCTTTCCTAATAATAACTTTTTGTTATGGATTAAAAATACAAATAGTAATTGAAAAGGAAGCTTACAAAAGTTTTCTGAAACTGAGTCAAAAATATAAAAGTTTCATAATGCAGTAGTGTAAATAGTGTACTACGACATTATAATGCACTACGTGATATTTTCCTTTTATTTTTAAGATTCCTCACTATGAGAAACATATAAAAGTGAGTTTTGTTAATCATTGGAAAATTTAGGTTGCATGATTTTATCCACATAAGCCACGGGAATCGCATATTTAATGTCCTTTGATATGTATGTACCCAAGAAGAAAAAATTTTAGTTCCCTTTAATTGATTTTCAATCTATTAAATTTATAAGAAGCGCTATAAAAGATGAATAAAATACAAGTTCATCTTGTTAGCAATAAAGATTTCACAATAGTTTACGGTTTGTATAAAGTTATATTTGCATCTCAGTTTCATAAACATTATTTTATGATGTGAATAAAATTAATTAAAATCATCTTTTGCAATCATTTTCATAGATATTTTATTTTAATATTTTGATTCCACATATTTTATATTCCCTGAGTAAATATTTTTCTGTTTGTTTTATCCGAATTTCCTGTCACTTCCTCTTCGACTTCTAGGCTTTTTCTAGCTACATGTGTCCTTTTTAGAAGAGAACTGCAGTCTTCTGGATAAATATTTTTAGTCAGAATAAAATACATATGATTTATTGAAACAGGTAAATATAAATTTAAAATGCGGTTATAAAACATTTTTGATACAATTTTACTGAATGTTTTCCAGATGATTAAATAACTTTCATTCAACAAGTAATGAGGTCACTTTTATAAATTGGAATAGTAGAATATATTTTTCTAAAATTAAAGTCGAAGATATTTCCATTTGGTAATTAGTTTACAAAACCGATTCAAAATACTATTAAAAAATGCATATGACATTAAAAATTTTAATAAATAGTGCCAAGTTAATTTAAGATTGATTTTGGATGAAATGTTTCTGTATCAATGAAATGCCACATGACAGAAACTGAAAGGTTACAAAAACAAATCTCAAAAATTTACTTCAATAAATATTTATATTAATATTGAATTATATAAGTACACTAAATTCATAAACCAACATAATGAATAACAGCACTTCTACATCATTATTTAGGTATTCGAGAGTGAACGCTACGAAATAATTTATAAGCTTTGAATGATATGTGAGCTAAAAACATAATTTGTGGAAGTAATCATCGTCCCCCCTGATTTTATTTAAATGTTTTCTTAAGAATAAAACTTTATTAAAATTAAAAAATTAATTGGATAACTGTTGATTATGTTTGTGTAATCTTTTCACTTAAGAATGTCTTCTGTAATTTGATGTTTTAAAGGAAATTATTTTATTTGGAAGGTTCGTCAAATAGCGTTTTAACTTTAATTGATAATGAATAATAATAAAATTAATAGTTAGCTAATATAGTTATTAATAACCAGATGAATTTAAAGTGAATAACGGATATTATCAGATATTGATTTTAAAACTTATGCGCAAACAGCATTGATTTCACGCCATAATGATTGTTTCAAAAATAAATATTTACAATGTAGTATATATTTAAATATATAAAGGAATCGTCCTTGCCAAAATCTCAAAACAAACAATAAAATTTAACATCCAAGGATCGTAGAAGAATTTTCTAAAGTAATCTAAGCTTTAAAAATACCCTTTGAAGCCATAAATCAACAGTAGTACCCACGAAACTGTAAAGATTGATTTTAAACCAGATAACAACCGCGTTAGATTATCCCGGGCAAACCCAATCCCTGGTATTACTCAATCAAAAAAAATTAAACCTCGCTCTTTTCTCCATTAAAGAATATCTCAAAGAGAAGAAAAAACGCAAAAAAGAAGCAAAATTGCTCCTTTGCTTTTTCTTTAATAAAAAGTTCTTTTTGAGTTTTTGCTTCGCCTTGTCAGTTTTTTTTCTGTCGGCCATGTTTACCTTTTGTAAAAAGTTACGAAGAGAATCTTTTGCTTTGTAGGGAGTAATTTTATGGAGTAATGATTCCAGAGCTATGTTATTTAATGTTCTGGATATTCTAAAAATATTTTGAGGATATTTGTATCCTCTTCGGGTGAAGATTTTCAAATTATGTGGCTAGTTCATCATTTCACTCTTTGTAGTAGTTCCCCGTAAATCAAATAAAAAGGGAACTTTTAGCAAGATACAATCCACACGGACACACCAAAATAGGGTCTTAAAACTAGACAGTAAAACTTTTGAAATCTATTCAGTCGGTATTTAAAATAAAATTTATTAGTTTAGTTATTTGAGTGGTGAGTATAAGCTCATTACAAACTAAAAACATTCCCCAACACTTTGTCCTCTAAAATTGTGAATGTTATATTCATATTGAGACTTCAAACTTTAAACTGTTTGCAATATGTTGCATTTTTGAGCAGTAAAATTCAAATTATTAGTGGAAAATAAAGACATTTTTATACGTAGTAGTAGTTTAACTTCTGTAGTTAAATTTTTGTCCTAGAAGGGATTAAAAAATCAAAGTTTTTATTTTACGTATTCCCAGAGCACATCATGTTGTTTAGAACGCTCTCCCACTCCAAAAGTTTATTTTTAATGCTACAAAAAGTTTTTAATTCCAAACTAATATATTGTTTTACTATGTAATAACACTCATCTTTCGACCCTTAATATTATATTCCTTTTTTATCGATGTTACTTGATAAAAAACCTATTTTCTCTCTTTCACACCATAATTCCAACAATAATATCAAATACAGGTAAGACCAATAAAATGAGATAATAGTAGTCTTATAATTCCCCTCAGGATTATTTCAATATATTTTAAATGAAAACTATCCCGAGCATATTTTCTATCTAAACACCATCAGTAGCATCGGTTGACGGCTCCTATCAAAGATAAATCGTTTGCTTCCAAAGCTTGCATCCCCTCCTCCGTTATGGCAAATGAGAACCCTGGCGATTCCCCAACCACTTAACTCAGCATTGCCCTCTGGGGACCTCTAATATCGTCACTCTATGCAAATGACGTCATTAGCACCAGGCCTTGTTCGGACATGCTGTTCCGGCCTAAGGTCGCCCAACAATCAAAACCGGAATAAATTTCTTGGCGATATTGAACGAATTACTACGTCAGATCTAGGCACGATGGTTTCAAGCATGCGTATATAGTGGTGTCCTTTAAAAAAAACCCACTCCAAACTGTACCCTAAAAAAACCCATCGAGATATTTTAAATAAATAATTAAAATAATTTTAAATTCTCATGTCCCCTGTCTTCATAAGCCATTTAGAGTTGCAGGGAACTTGAAAACATGTCAAAGAACCGTTTATTTACTTATTTATTTGAATAAATAGAAAATGTCGATTTTGGGCTAAAAATATGATTCAGTTATGCAGATTTTGATGCTGTAAAAATATATGTTATAAACATTTTAAAGCATTCTTCACGTGTTTTTGTGTTATCCCGTTATTATGAGAATAAAATACTGAAATTTCAGCTCAGTCGGCCAATTAGGGACCCTACGGTAGTCTTTGAAATGAGGGTTGAAGAAAACCCATAGTGTGCCTAAAAAAACCCACTTTTCTTTTTGTAATAAATGATAAAATAAATAAAAATTTTTGCAAAATGTTTAATATTATTCATGATATACAACTAATTACTCAAATAGAAGAGTTGTTTTAGTAATTCTCGATGTTTTTTTCAGTATTTTTGATAAAAATTCAATGATACCAAAAACAGCCATTTTCCGTGAAAATACAGCATTTTACCGAGTTTTACTCGAAAATGGGTTTAGAGAGTTGATAGTTGGGGGTTTAAAACAAAATATCAGTTCCAATTACCGTTTTTCAGCTTTTTTATGAAAATTGTATTAAGTATTTGTATTTAATAGGTCGTTTTCATCAAAATACAACAATGAAAACGCTATTGTTGTTGTATTTTGAAGGCAAAATTCTTGAGTAGAAAAACTTTTCATAATTTTAATTTTAGAAATAATTTGTAATGAATTTGGTTTTTATTATCTTAATTATTCTCTTTTCTATCAAAATAAACATTTCAATCATATTTTTTCTTAAATTCTTGAGTATTTTCAAGAGTGGGTTTTTTTTAGGGTACATGGTTTTTTTTAGGAAAATTGGGTTTTTTTTGGATTCTTACTTAATTGTCTGCCAATTTGTAACGGAGTGTTGGAATTAAAAATACTAAGCACTAAAATGTAGGGGAGGATGAGCCGTTACAACACCATTTTGTTCGATTTAATTATCATATTTTTTAAGCTTTTAATGAAGGAAAAGTGAAAAAGTGGGTTTTTTTTAAAGGACACCACTATACGTTGGTTGCATCATGGGTTGCATGAATGTTTTTATTTTATCACCGTTATTTTACCCAAAATGTTTATTTTATTTTTTATTTTATTTCATGAAAGGTGAATTTTATCTACTAAATAGAGTATTAAAAATACGGGACTGCATGTTCCGTAGTGTACTAAACATTTAAGACCATTATTTTAATTTATATGGCATTATACAGGGTGTCCCATAAATAGTGGGTCACACTTCTAGAGAGGATAGTAGACACCTAGACGAGTCAGAATCACATAGGAATCGGGGGTCCCAGACCAAATCCCAGGGAGTTAAAAATGGAGCGACACCACAAAACAATTATTGAAAAATTCAATCTGTTGAAAAACTACTACTGGTAAAAACTTGGAGATTTGGTCTGGGGATTTGGTCTGGGACCCCCAAACCCTATGTGATTCTGACTCGTCTAGGTGTCTACTATCCACCCTAGAAGTGTGACCCATTATTTATGGGACACCCTGTATACATTTTTTACAATACATGTTGCAACAAGACAGTCCATACTAAGCACAGTATGAGTAGGAAAAAATTTCCCGAAGACTGCGACTATTTTTTTTGCGAAAAATGTTACAACATATCCTATAATAATTCATTTCATTAAAGGATATACTATTTAACATCTTAGTTGATATGCAAATATATCCAAATAACCATGTTCACTTTCCCATAAACATATTTTTTAGCATAAACCGGATGTGACTTAATATCTTTTTCTGTCACGATTTTTTTAAAACAATGGGTGGGAGAGATTTATAGTTCTTGGGGCATTTTTTTTTGGTTCACTCCACGTAGAGAATCTGTCCGTATAAAATTTTAACGGACTTGTTGAAAAACCCTGTATGTTACAAAAATTAAACCTCTGTGTCATTTATATTGTTATGGTTAGTAAAATTAGCTTCGATTAATATTTAGACTTTATGTATCTCTATTAGTCTAATTGTGAATGATGAATGGAATTGATATGTGTCTTTGACCGAATGATTCCACTCTTCTTCTCAACCCAAAATTGTGTGTTTATAGCTTGAAAGTGTTTTTACACGCCCATCATGAGGTTTCTTGAAACTCGAGGTAGTTCTTGAAGTTGTATTTAGAAATTTTATGATGAAAAGAGATATATTTTGACATTATACGTGCTCGTACGCTTAATGTCGATCTTTCATATATTGGAGACATTCTATGGAGGACTTAAGTCACCACAAAAATCACAGCTATTTTTAAGTAACTGTGAAAAGTGCAATTTAAAAAGAAGGCGTTGTATAGGGTTTTTTACTTCTAGCTTGCCGTAACTGTGACCAAAATCGGAGTTTCATCACAAGTTTGGATGGAACTCCCAGTTGAAAAAGTCAACAGCTATAAAAAAAAACAAAGATTACTGTGTCTGGTAAGTTATTTATAAATTTACTCATCTAAAACAGTACATCTCTAAACGATTAAAATGTATGAATACTAGATAGGTTAGAATTAATTTTTCCAACCTAAAAATTTTTCAATAATTTTGGGAAAAATTAAGAATCTGTAGAGGGTATCGTAATAAAATACATTACAATCAGTAGAGACTTTACTCCTAATTGCCGAATACTTTCATATACCAGTTTCAGTGCGTATATCATTCTCCTCGGGACATTTCTGTCTCTTACATTGTGTCTTCTTTTGTGTTGTGCTTATTAACGAGCACCGAAAGTAGAGCACTAGGATTTATCCAAGATCGATAGGAAAGTTTAAAGGGGCTTTTCCTGATCTCATTGATCCATCTGATCAAACCGACACCCAACCAAAAAAAATGGTGCCATAGTGGGGCTTTTAAGGCTTAAAAGCATGTTCCGTTAAACTTTAAGGACTTAATAAATCACAATAACAATGTAGTTTGGGAATGGAGGGATCTATTGGGATCATGTGACTCTAAAGGCTCATTCAGACTCATCACTTTTTTATATTCCTTTTGAAGGAATCATCTAAAGTGAAAACTGTGAGTTGGTGTTTCATTCATTACTCCTTCATTTTTTTATGGAAACTAGCGATTCATTGGAGTGAATCACTTAGGATGAACATTGAAAGTGAAACAGTGTGAATGAGAATTTACGTTGGTTTTTCTCTCATTCATTATCTAGTGTTGATCTCATTAAGAAGCGTTTCTGTAAATGCGTTAAGATTAAACACGAATTAGATGAGTAATCAAGGGATAAATATGATGATCATACTTTATTGCCACTTCAATCATACTTTATTGCTAATTTGATCAGTCGAAGTCAAAACAACATTTCTTTGCCAATGGAAATGAACCCTTAAGGACCTTTCATGCTATAAAATTTCTATCTTCATTTTAGAAGAATCGTCCAAAATGAGACACGTGTTGAGGCCCATTTACATTGTTTCACTTTCAATCTTTTTCAATTCAAATTTCTCTGAGGAATCACACATTTGCATTGGAAATTGAATTACTTAGAAATGAAACGACAGATTGCACACTTAATTTTTGTTGATTCCTCTTAAATAAAAGATCGAAAGTGAAAAGTCTAGAAACCCTGTGAGGATGGATAATTCCTGATGAACAATGGAAGTAAAACAGTGTAGACTTATCTTTTTTAGTGTACATTTTGGAGGAATCATCCAAAGTGAAAAGTGTGAATTTGCGTTTCACTCTTTGCTCCTTCACTTTTCTATGCAAACTAGCGATTCACACAGGAGTGAATCACTCAGGATGACGATGAACAGTGGGAGTGAAACATTGAAACAGTGTTAAAGATCCTTTTATTCACACTAATTCACTTTCACTGTTCATATTGAGTGATTCACTCCTGTGTGAATATCTAGTTTACATAGAAATATTGAAGGAGTAAAGAGTTAAACGTCAATTCACACTTTTCACTTTGGATGATTCCTCCAAAATGAACACAAAAAGTGATTAATCTGAATGTGCCTTTAGATAATCGTGAGTTTGATTCCAAATTTATGAAACGAATGTCTGGTATAGAAGAGGTTGATAACTCAATGAAAATAACTAATCATCAAATAGGAATGATGTGTTACGTGAGCAATCTTAGGCTGCCAAAGTGAAGAGATGTCGGACGTGAGGTAACAATGTGTTCAACATGCAAAATATAGGCGTTTATTAGATTCGATGTATTCAACAGTATTGATTAAATGCACGCGTACAAGAGACCTTACACCAGGGGCGTCATTTAGGGGGGGCAGGGGGGGGGCAACCGCCCCCCCCCAAGGTTTCCACTGTAATATGAAAAATAGCTGCAATCCCTTGAAAATTTTGTAACTTCCACAAGGAGCTTTGGGTGCAACTCAAAATGTCTCAAAAGGAGTTAAAACATTACTTTTGGGGGTTCAATTTAAAAAAATTTCTGGGGGAGGACCCCCAGCCCCCCTCTAAAATTTTCACGTCTCTTATTAAGTGTTTTCTCCCTTGAAAACTATTCTTCTTACAAGAAGCTTTTCTCTTTAGAAGCTCCCCAAAGAATTTGAAAAAGAGATAAAACACTAGTTTAAAGGGGAATTAAAATTCCTGGGGGAGGACCCCTAGCCCCCTTAAAACTTTGACATTTATTTACAACTCTTTTCCATAGAAAATTATGTGGTTTACAAGAAACTGTTGGATGCAGCCCAAAGGGTCTCAAAACGAGCTGAAACACTACTTTAAGAGCCAAATTTTCAAAATTTTCCTGGGGGTGAACCCCCAGACCCCCCTTTTCCCTTGGAGTTCACGTTGTCAAATTTTGACATATTACCTTAAAAATGAAGTTGAGGAAACACCCGCCAAAAAAAACCTAGTTACAGAAAGGGTCCAGCCCCACTTTAAAAAAATCCCTTGCCCCCCCCAACGAAAAACTGAAATGACGCCCCTGCCTTACACCATGTATTATTTTGCTTAAATTTACTTAGTGATGATTGTTTCTCCTCAGTAAATTTGCTCACACCCCATCCCAAACCTTTCGATGCGTATATGAACACCTTCTCATCATCAACTGATGTTCTCTCTCTCTCTCTCTCTCTCTCTCTCTCTCTCTCTCTCTCTCTCTCTCTCTCTCTCTCTCTCTCTCTCTCTCTCTCTCTCTCTCTCTCTCTCTCTCTCTCTCTCTCTCTCTTCCCCCTGCACACAACACAATGACCCCTCTTCCTCATCAACCCTCCCCCTAGCTCGAGCCAATTTGCGAAGCCTTCCAATCAGCGTGCTTCAAAAGATTCCTCCCCCCCCCGGCGGGAATATTAAGTTCGCTTCGCGATTCACGCAGGAGCCCAAGCCTTGAATGAACAAATGGGGAGTCAGTCATATGCGGCAGTTTCAATCGTTTCTTGAGGTATTAGTAGTGGCACGTTTAGAGTTTAAAGATCCTTATAGTAGCACAGTGTTCATACCAGATATGTCAAGTTTGCGTAACTGCAACCAGTAAACGAAATTTTCCTTACATGACAAAAATTGGACGAATCTTGTTCTGCTTGGGACGAGGTCTGAGTATAAATTAAATACTCTGGCTAATAGAATTCAGAATATTTATTATTTGTTGGATCATACATGTTGACCGTTCATTCATCCAAATAATTTTTAATAAATCATTTATGATTTTCATAATTTGCAAATTTATAAGTTCGATTTACTTCGAATTATCGAAACTACTGCAATCAAATCCATAACTAAAATGCGTATTATTTTCAAACATAAGCAAGAAACACATAAGTTAAGTAGTTGATCTATATAATCCTGACCTTTATTTTTTTTAAAGTAAAATTTGATTATCACTTCCGAACTCTGATTGAAAGCACAAAAAGTACATACTCTATAATTTCTTCACCCGAGTAAAACAATTATGTTAAAACTCACAAATTCATCTATTTCTTAATTCACAAATTCATCTATTTCTATTCACAAATTCATCATTTCTAAATTCACAAATTCATCTATTTCTATTCACAAATTCATCATTTCTAAATTCACAAATTCATCTATTTCTAAATTCACAAATTCGTATACTTCTATCCGACAACGTTTCAATTTTCATGGGCCCCGGAGCAGAAACTCAATATCGGGATGTGACCCAACTCGCAAACCAAACTTTTTTCGCTTACTTCGAAGCAGCCCCCCAAAAAAAACTTTCATTAGGGGGGCGGTCCACGTGACCTGGCTGTAAATTACATCCCTTTACGAAAATGTCAAGCTTGTCCAATAAATAGGGATTGAGGTTTTCTTATTTGTCAACCGTGTTTAACAGTGTCGTTTAAAGTTGTGCTTGGGAGACGTTTGACAGTTTAGTAAGGGAAAAATGAAAATTTAACTTTTCTATAACAAGTGGTTATCAAACTCTTGAGATTATAAAATTAACTGTTGTTTTCAAATTCATAAAATATACTGATTTACTTATCGTATAAATTTTTTAAGTGTTTCTTTATCGATAAATTACTGTCCATTAGGGATAATTTGGGAGTTTCAAACCTACTATGTAATTACCTCGAGCATTCCAGGTCTTGATTTAGGCTCACAGAATAACATACGTTTCAAAGAAATGTATACTACTAGATTACAACGTTTCCTGTAAGTGACGTATTGATTGAAGTAAGACGCCACACTTTCTAGCTATAATATTGGCTAGTCAGAGACGACCCTCGTTCGCTCTGTCTTTTTAGGCCAATTAGGTAGCTAGAAAGTGTGGCGTCTTCTTACGTCAACCCATCAAGTCACTCACTTGAAACGTAATCTAGTATAGAGTACATACACTACCCTACAATAATTGACCGGACACCAAGGTGTGATGCTTCAACTGAAAAAATAAATGATTTAATTTGAAGTGATTGACTACTACGTGCTGCAATATCATTATTGACCTTTCTAGGCATATTCTACACAATATTTTGATATTCAGTTTTGGAAATTTGTGTATATTTCTGCCATGAGAGCACTGCTGTCTCAGTTGTAGATTTTGACCGTGGTCCCCCACTCCTTAAATGTTGCGCTTTGGTGTCTCAAAAATGTTTCCTAAGGGTTTGTTTTGGGTCTCTGAAGGGGCCATAGAAAAAATTTCCCATCTATATATTGATCCCCCTTCTTGACAGAGCCTCAAACATGGCAGGAAGCATTGCCTTCTGGAAAGTAACATTTGTCCATTTTATGAAATTGACAGAAGGTGGGAAAAATCTAACAGTCCGAAATGTTCCTCCTGACATCAGTATTTAATTTATCAATAAGAAAAGTTAAGGGATCCACGAAAAACACCCCCAAACGAGATTACACCATCTCTGAATTTGACGATTTGTGCAATCCACTCGAGAAAAAGACCTGCCTTTCTCATTTTTAAACTTAAGCTTGCCCAATCGACTGGAGGAGTATTCAGTGAAACTTGATGCTTCTTAAAACAGCATTCTAGTTGTTTTAAGTCCAGTTACGACGGTTGCAAACGTCAAGCAAGTCTGCCTTCTTTTTTGGATGACGTGATGTTTGGTTTGTTTGCGGCAACCAAACAATGGATATTAAAGACGGATATTTCTTTTTACTAAGTATTGTAGGGGACCTAACCCCTGGAGCCGTTTTAAACTAATTTTGAATTATTTGAAATGGTTTTTTGTGTTTTGTACGATTTTCACACTTTAAGGCACGCTGATGCCACTAAGTCATTTTTGAGGGACAAATGCAATTAGTGTCCCAACACCCGTTCTCATTCTACAACACCAAAAATTGGCTGTAACATTAATAACTCTCCCGAAATTGAACAAATAGACATGTCTCTAAATTGACTTCTTGCTTCATCAGTTCTTTCTAAGTCCCGAAGTTTATTTCCTTTCGAAATATCATCACAATTTCATGCAGAACTAAAGAAGGAACCTCACCAGGTCACGTGCAAGCATTGGAATGTAAAAAAATTGAGATGCAGTCGGGTTTCATGCAAATTGTCTGGTGTCCGGTCAATTATTGTAGGGAGTGTATTTGGTCATTTGCGGCCTATTAAAACATAAATTGGCGCAAACTTAATTAAAAAGACTACCCTTAATCTAAAGCTACCAGTTAAAGAGTAAATCTTAAAATGGTTAGTAGGTATGCATAAATTTTACAAGCAGTAGTAAAATCTGAAATGATGTTAAATTAATTATCGTGCTTGTAGCATGATGGGTGTAACTTTAAGAGAAATAAATAGCTTATTTCTGAAACATGTCAGATGCCACTTTTCTTGTTATGAAATAAACGAGAAAATATGATTTTTATAAAGATTTTTAGTAACTTTTTCTTAAAGTAGTTCTTATTTAGATATTTTACAGACAAAAATAATTTTTTTAATGTTTTTATTTTTTCATAAAAAATTATTGAAATATTTGCATTTGACAGGTTTCTGCAATAAACAGAGTATTCAGGCCTATTTTCATAGCTTTGCTCTAATTTATTAAAATATTTGGAAATAAAAATGGGAATCTTAGTTGAAAATAACATTTTCTTATTAAACTAGGGGGCTACCGCCCCCTGCTCGCTATCGCTCGCCAACCCCCGTTAACTGCTGACGCAGTAACTTTTGGACCGCTTCACAATTCCCCACAAAACCCAGCTCACTGCACTTACTCACTTTATAAAACATTCTTAACACAGGGGTAGTACTTCTCCGTGGTACTCTTTCAAAAATGGCGAATATTTATTCAGTGGTGGAATGTTATCATTTCCTTTATGGTAACATGAATTGGCAGATTAAGGGAAGCATTGAAATATCTCAGGAATAAATTTAACTTTCTTAAAATTTGTAATGATTGACTGTTAAAAATGTAGTAATTATCTTAAACATCGCAAAAATTTAGAATTTTATCTTCATGAGAAACAAACTTCGAAGTTGTGTCATTTTCATAGCAACGACACCGAATGTCAAGACTTCCAACATTTTCATCCTTATTTCTAAAACATTCACCCGTGTTATTTAGTTGTTTGCGTTTTGTCATTTTGAAATAAAGAGTTACATTTTACTACCTTAAAAAACATACTTGCAAAAAGATATAAAAAATAAATGCAAAATTCAAAATTTCCGAAAGCGAGAGTATATTTTATTGTAAATATAGTAATGATTAGGTTGCCACAACTACAAAGATAAATATAAAAATATTCATTTGTTATATAAAAAATAAATTAATTATATATAAGTTTAAAATATAATGAAAACCGTTTGAACAACAATTAAACCCTTTGTGAACAACAAAAATATAAATATTGTTAAAAATAACACAAAATATATTTTTTAAATTCGTGTTATAAATAGAAAGATGATTATTTAATCTATTTGAATATTAAAAAACCAGTGAAATATGTTTTCAATTGTTTTAAAATTCATAGTTTCTTGCTTTGTAACTGCGACCTTATCCGAAATCTAAAAAAATGGAAATATTTTAAAATTGAGATTTTTTTTAGAAATTCTAAAGGCACTTTGCACATCCTCAAAAGAATCCGGACAGTTTGATACCAAATATGTGTTATACGGATCAGTAATTAAAAAGCCTTTCTCTGGAAACCGTTCACCAAAAACTTTTTTTTAGAATAGAGAGATACTAATAACGGTTCAGTACCGATTCAGCCGTTCCCGATTCAGCCGGTAATAAAATATTCTCCCGATTCAGCCGGTGAGGGTTAAACGAATTCTTATTTTGTGCCGTTTCAGCCGGTGGGTACCTTAGGTTACCCCAATTGGCTTACAAGCACGTTTAGCGCGGCGACTTAATCACACTATGAGATCATATGTTCATTTCAAAAGTAGTATTCATTGGGCTACTGCTACTTAACATTTTGAAATCATTTCAGACAAGATCATTAATATGTTGAATTTCCCGGGTGGGATTCAGGAAGAAGGAATATTTATTTTTGTTAATTATATACTTTATAATTAAAAATAACTTGTCAGTAAATTTATGGTAATATTAGACAAAAAGAGATGTTACACTCAGAGAGATTCACAAATGTTATCTTGATATTTATAATTAAATATTACAAACAATATTAGAACAATTAGAGATTAAGGCCTAATAATATGAACTCTCCAGGAACAACGCTGCACCAATACTGGTCAGTAACAGCCCCTATCGGATTCAGGGGGGCTAGAGGGGGCTCAAGCCCCCAACCCAAATGAAAAGTTTCACACTATATAATATGGCATTTTATGCACCAAAATGATTTAAAATTCTGTTATTTTAAGGTCAAATTTTCAAAAAAAATTTTGGGGGAGGACCCCCAGACCCCCTTAGCACTTGCAACTCTATTATTGCAATTCTATTTTATTAAGTTTGCAAAACCCAAAAAATCTATATCCTAAATTCGGATGAGGCGTACCAAAACGAGTTAAAATTTTCGGGGGAAGACCCCCAGACCCCCATTTTAGTAGTTGGAGCAGGATAATTCACTACCTTTTCCGTATTAACATCAACAAGAAGATTCAATTTGATTATGAAAAATTCTTAGCCCCAAAAACCAAATCCTGGATCCACTGAGTATCGCAAATATCGAAGAATATCGGACATCGAAATCCAGATATCTGACAGTCTTAATTGATAATCCGTAATTTATTAAAATAGAGGGAGATAAGAAATACATTCAAAAACATTTCTAATAAAATTGTACGAAAATTAAGTGAAAATAGAAAGTATTTACCCCCTTTTTTGGTAAAATTTCTAAAATGATATCCTGGAAATGATTTTGACTAATACTGGACAATGTTAAATTTAATATAGCTTTCTCCACTTTCTCTTTAGACCAATTAGAAAAAATAATAAAGGGTACCTTTTTTTCCACATTCACTATTTCGTATTTCAACAACACCCTTGGTTTAATGGAATAAATACCTGAATCGATGGTTTGAATTCGATCTTAAAATGTTAAGTGTCAATTTCTACAGGTAGTTTTACATCTTCCCATGCCCGCTAATAAAAACCCCTAGCTCCTAGCTCATTAGGGGTTAATTTTCAACCCCCCATTCCTGTGTGATTCTGAGTCGTCTAGGTGAGCACTACCCCTCCTAGAAGTTATGAAACACTTATCTGAAACACCCTATTAGGGTTAGGGTATATTAGGATTATGATTCTAAGTATTAATACTTAAAATGATGATTCAATTTGATTAATCATCATTTTAATCATTTGATTGATAGTCTCAAATATTTAAAATGATGGACTTACTCTGCGTAGTACCCACATTTACGTTGGTATACGTATCAGGTGTGTGGGTTTTTTCAAAAATCAGTGGTTTCTCCTACATAGTAAGTGGGTTTTTCAAAAATCAGTGGTTTCTCATACATAGTAAGTGGGTTTTTTCAAAAATCTGTGGTTTCTCCTACATAATAAGCGGGTTTTTTTCAAATTTTAGTAAGTTCTTTCTGTGTTAAATGTGTTCTATCAAAATAATGTCAGTTTTTCCATAGGTTTCATAAATTTCTTTGTACTATGTACTAGCTTTCTTTGTACTAGCTGATTAAAACGGTGTATTGCATTACGGTTTGCGGTCATTATTACGGATTCTATGATAGTCCGATGCTTTACCGAAAAACGACGATAATTCTTAAATAAAGCACAATATATTTTAATAATGGTTTAAAAAGTGATTGTTTCTTAAAATATACGTCTATATACACATCATATCCTATTTTTATGAACATACCTTCCATATTTAGTAAGTTATTAGAGTTTGAAAAAAGTTCTCGGTATCGTTAAAAAACACAAGTCCGCATTTCGCTTATAAATCAATAATAATTATTTTAAAAAAATTTTTGATTTTACTTATGAGTAAAGAACCGTTATGGCAAAGTTTTTCCAGAATTACGGGTTGTCATGGTGATTAGGACGTATTTCAGGATTTTTTGAAGCAGAATGAAGTCTACTTGTCTATGATGCCAATCACTCCATTTTTTCAGCTGATTTCGAGTTCAAAGTTTGTTTACATTTTGTTCGAATTACAAGTGTTATACATCGTTGTAAAGGTAATTAAAAATGCTTTAAGAAAATAAAAATTGCTAAGGGGTGTTCTCCATATTACGGGGCGTGTTTTGGATCAAAGTTTGAAAGCATAGTGTATTCTTTTTTCCAAAGTCATTGCCGATTTATGAAATCCTATAGTATGCTGTTTGGGACATTGAGCTGTTTACAACTATATGTCGCACTAAGAGATCGGGTACATATTTCGTGATTTATATTAAGTTAAAGACGTTTCCGTAATACTTGAATAAAAGTATTTTTGCTTGAGATTGGTGTATGAAATTTTAATATGTTTTACCGGCCGTTGAGCGGTTTAAAACGGTGTATTGCATTAAGGTGGGCCTCATGCAATAAGCGCTCTACAGTAGTCCGAAGTTTCTCCGTAATATTCAAAAGACACTATATTAAAATTAATAAATCGATCAATAGTCAGCGAAATCTTGTAGTATACTTAAAGATGTGCATTTTATTCAATTTTTGTTCAAATCCCGCTATAATTATGGTAGTTATTATAGTGTGAAAAAAAGTCAACCGCTCTCAAAAAAATTAAACTTAGTTTAAATTTTGAAAAAACCCATTAAAATTTTAAAAATATCCTAAACTATGAAAGAATTCTATTTATCTTTGAAAAAAAATACTCAAATTTAAAAAAAATCCTTAATTTTTTATAACCAGTTTGAAATTTAAACTTCTTAAATTTTGAAAAAAACCCATTCAATAATAAAAATTTGAAAAACACTCCCTTGATTACTAAAACCTGTTTTATAGATTTTGGGGGAATAACACCACTAAAATTAAAAGAAATATCCTAAGTTTTGAAAAAATCTTGGTGGGTTTCAATAAAACCCTGAAAAACCTATATAAAACAGGGTTTTTTCGAAAAAGGTGTGGGTTTTTTCAAATTTAAATGGCTTTCTCCTATATAGTAAGTGGGTTTTTTCAAAGTTGAAACTTTTTAGACTTTGAAAAAACCCACTGAAATTGTAAAAACATCCCTTTATTTATTGAAACCTGGTTTAAATCTCGAAAAAGCCCACTAACATTTTAAAAATATCCTAAACTTTGAAAAAACCCATTCAATATTGAAAGAAATCTATTTAACTTTGAAAAAACCCACTGAAATTTAAAAAATCCTCCTTAATTTCTTACATCTTATTAGAACTTTAAAAGTCCTAAATTTTGAAAAAAAAAACATTCAATAATGAAAAAAATCCACTGAATAATGAGAGAACCTATTTAACTTTTTAAAAAACTCACTGAAACTGAAAAAACACCATTAAATTTTTGAAACCTAGTTTAAACTTTGAAAAAACCCATTAAATTTAGAAAGAAATCTATTCAACTTTGAAAAAAAATTCTGAAATCTAAAAGATCTTCTTTAATTTTTATAACTAGTTTGAACTTTAAACGCCTTAAATTTTTGAAAAAACCCTTTCAATAATAAAAAAAATTAAAAAACCATCTTAAATTTCAAAAATATCCTAAGCTTTAAAAAAACCCATTCACAATATTAAAAGAAATTTATTTAACTTACAAAAAACACTGAAATTTAAAAAAATCCTAGTTAATTTTTTTATAAAGTTTAAACTTTGAACTATAAACGTTCTAAGTTTTGAAAAAACCCATTCAATAATGAAAAAAAACCTTAATTATTGAAACCTGGTTAAAATTTTGAAAAAACCCACTCAACTGCAGTTCTTGGTATGTTATTTCATTAAATGTTCTTCAATATTAAAACTGCCAAAATCTTGATTTTTCTTAAAAAACCCAAATATGTGCCACCCCCCAAATGAGCCCAAATGAGCCAAATAACCCCAAAATGTGAGTTTTTTTCACATGTTTTTTTTAAAAAACCCATTGGGTCCAATCTGGCCAACCCTGAATACGTATTGCATTATACCAAGCACGATTAACTTACTGAAATCATAAGTTGTATATTTGTAACGCCAGAGACAAGGATTTTATTTTCAACAGTAAAATAAGTCTATTAAATTTAAAATAAAAAAATAAAGATTAAAAACTTAAAATTAAGTAGTAGTGAACAGATTTTTGAAAGAAATTGGGTTATGGTACCCAAATAAGATCCAACAAATTTATTTTAACGCCAAACTTAGTTTGTATCCCCAAACAATGACTCACCGGCTCAATCGGGACTAACAAACCATCATAAAGCATCACACCGGCTGAAATGGGAGAATTTTTGACAACCGGCTCAATCGGGAACGGCTGAATCGGCACATCACCCTAATAACTTTTAATATTATTATTTTTCTCTTTTGGTTAGTAGATGTATAAATACCTTTTATACATCTAAATACCTTTTATTTATTCTATTAACAACATTGAAGAATATGTTTGAATTTTAATTTGTATTTCTAATACGCATTATTTAACTGGGGTTCACCTAACAGCATGGCCACAATACTTATATTTAAATTTAAAAAAAAGAAAAAAGAAGAAGAAAAAAAATGAAAAGTAAATTTTTTTTTTATATATTTTTTAAAAAATAAATTTGTATTTCTTTTGTAATTTTGCATTGCTTTTTTCCTTTTTTGTCAATAGATGTATTTATATACAACCATAATTTAGCTGCCTGAATGAGTCTGCGACTCCTTGGTAGCACATATGTATTTTCCCCTTCCTGATTTGTCTTGTTCTTTTTTTTCTCTCTCTCCTTAGTTTATGTAATGATATTATGATAATAATAAATTTTTTTGTTTGTTTTATACATGATTTAAACTCTAGACTCCAAAATAGTGTTACCAAAACGTCCTTGGTCTTGGGATTTGTATGCGATTAAATAATAAAAACCCGTCATAAACAAGCTGCAGATGAGACGGCATGAACAAAATTCCCCGCAGTTTAAGTGCAGAAACTAGTCAAGCGACGTCGTTTGACATATTTCTGTACAAGAGCTGAAATTTAACATACTGGAAAACTATTTTAAAATCACTTTATTTTTATAATTATTACTTTAAAATGTGCGTTTACCCCTACACAATCCCATGACACCAATAACTCGTATTTGAAAAGAGTGGCTAAAGCTACCAGTCAAAAAGTAAATCTTAAAATGGTTAGTAGGTGTGCCTAAATATTGATAGTCATTCTTCATAATCGTGGACGATTATTAAATTACCGTTCGTGCTTGTAGCATGATGGGGTGGAAAAGTAAAGAAGGTTTTATTGCTTTAGGCCCATCAGTTGTGTGACAGATAACTCCATCAGTTACTGAATACAATAAATATCCCCCCCAAAAAGACACTAAATCTCATTTTTAAACACCTAGAAGTTATAGGTATTTCAATATCGAAATAGAATATCTTTTAATTTATTTTCATTGAAAATTATAATAAGTTTCGTTAAGAATATAAGTTTTCAAAGAACTTTTTCTGGTTTAGCCAAAGGAAAAAATATTAGGGGACATCCATATATTACGTGAGGTCAAAAAGGGGGGAGGTGTTTGGAAAAGTCTAACCAAATCTCACTAAGGGGGGAGGGGGGTTGATTAAAATCTCACGTCAACTTTTTAAGTTAGAAATTAAACGATTTTTTTAAGTATGAGAAAGGAATAATACTCACAAATAAGATACTGTGGTGATTTTTAGGCGGAATAATGTCCTTTTCCCCCACATCATTAATAATGGAAAAGTTTTAGGTGCTGTGAAGCACAAAATGCAAATGAATAGAAGAGAAAATTATTTTTAAAGGTTGTAGGTAAATCTCACGTGGGGGGAGGGGGGGTCCAGCAAAATCTCACTCTCACCAAGGGGGGAGGGGGCCAGATTTTGGAAAAAACACCTCACATAATTTACAGATGACCCCTTATTTGGACGGAGAGTGACTAGTGAAAGAACGGAAAAGTGTTTAGGAAGATGATTTAGGTAACATTTTCATTTCTTTTTAAGTATTCATTTTTTTCTCGTAACGGTATTTTTAATAATGATATTCTATGAGTCCATGGAAAAGCTTTTGACTCCTTTGGGATATCACTTGCAATTTCTTATTTGTTTCTATTCTGTTCTTTCGTGTGATGCCTTCATGACTGTATTTTGTAATAATTTTCTTTTCTTTTTGTTAATAAATTTGAATTTACATAGGTTAATGTTATAATATATTTCTTAACACAACGTTACCTATTGCAACATGCCTATGCAATTAAATGTGTTATGGACCTATAAATAGTTATATAACTACCAACGATTAAATACTTCCCAATTTGATCATCTTCATATTATCATATCATATTACCCACTACAGATAACTTCCTCTTAAAAAAACCATCCGTTTTTTTTATCTGAAAAAGAACATCAATTCCTGAAAAAATCCATTCTACGTACATATACACCATCAACTCAAATTAACTCCCAAATTACCCGACACTGTAGTACCCACCATCACGTTAATATCAAGGGAGAAATTCATTTAATCTAACAGATTCCCTAAATACCCGAAACTGCCAGAAGACATAAATCCAACAGCGCAAAAATCGCTTTCTGAAATAATAATTTGCTCGCAATCGTAATTTAATTGAGCGAGCGAAAAAAAACCACTACTACTTCAACTCAACGAGTTACCGCGCGGTTTGAGGCTGTTGTGAGACCGTTAACTCTTTAGCGAAATTCTGAATGCCCCGAGGAAGGGAAATAAGCATCTAATCACAGTGCTTAATGACGTGCATTAAGCCCTTTTTAGTTGTGCTCCTTAGTTTGCTGACTTTTCTAAAGGAGAAAATAAAATTTACACTATTGAGGCTTAATAAATATGCCCTCCAGAAAAAGAATATAAAAATAAGTGGTGACTGTTAGATGAGTATTTGTTCGAATATATTTTTTTGTACATACACCATCCTCGAAAGAATTTGGTAAGGATCAATATCGCTCAAAAAAACAATGAGTTATAGATAGAAAACATCGCAAAAGAAGGTTAATACAGAAATATTAGATTAAATCATCTCTTTTCAATGATTGCTATTGATGAATCGAAGTTTTCTTCTGTTCTTTTAAGAGTTAATACGTTCAACAGGGATTCACATGATAAGAGATGCAAAGCTATCAACACTTAAGCAACGACGCTCCCATGGTAACAGCGGTCGCAACTTTCTGAGCGATCGCAGCGCCAATTTTTTGCAGCGATCGGACGGGGAGTGAGCCGATGACGGAGGGCGGCCGCCCGCGCATGCTTGTTAATACCTTCCTTAGCATTGTTTACCATTCCTTAAAATTTATTTTGTTTAGTCTTGTTGAAGAAAAATAAAATAAAATGGGCTTCCCATAAATTTGATAATTTTTTATTTTTAAAGTATCATTGCTGATTATAAAATATAATAAACATTGAAACATTTATAAAATCTGGTGTTATTTGTGTAAGAAAAAAACATTTTAATTTGAAATCATTTTATTTTAATTTCATCACATTAAATCATTAAAAGAATAAAATATTAAGACATAAAACATTAATTTTTTTTTAATTATAAAAAAAACTAAAACTGCAATAGTATATTATGGTTTTGTTTAGCAACTTTATTTTGTTTTCACAGAATACATAAAACCGTTAATGATATTTAAAATTAAAAAATTAGGATTCTTATTGTACATTTTTATGTATCCAAATATTCTTAATAGGGTATTTCAGGGGTGCAGGAAATATTTCAGGCCCAAAAATTTCCCAAGAACACAATTGTTTCCTCCAAAATGAGATTTTATAGTAAAATAATACCAAGTTGATTCAATTATTGAAATTCTTTAAGATTCAACAATTTTCACATAATTCATTGATTAAAATTTTAATAAAATTATACCCTAATTTAGTCTTCCTTTCGTACCAAAAGCTTATCTTTTAAGTGAATATTTTCTTCAATTATTAATTAGATACAGGTATTTTTTTCTCGAATTTAGCTAGCTTAAAGCAAGATTGACGGTGTTGCATATGCAAATGTTTGGTCAGTCGACAATATCAAAATATGCCATCTCTAACTTCTAGTAAAAACATACTTTATTCTATAATCAATACCTAAATCCTTGCAAAAAAATTTAAAAATGTCCCTTTAAAGAAAACTGGAAAGTTATTTACAATATGTAGGATAATGGGGCAGATTTTACAAACACATTTTTAACACTCCAGTTTTGAAATAAGAAAAGAGTGAGTCTATCTAGGATTTTTTTAAAACAACCTATTTTGGGGAAATTTAAATCAACTTGAAAAAAAATAAAATTCTAGTGAATAAATGAACATGAACATATACATAATCTTCAAAACATAAAAAAATCATCAGAATTTTAATTATAAAAATTAAATTTATCGTGTATAAATTAACATAAACATAATCTTCAAAACATCAAAAAATAATCAGAATTTTGTTTAGAATTACTTATTAATTTTAAATATAGGATAAAACAGCTTATATCAGAGAACTTTCCTTAGAAATTTATTTTGTGATGGTACCAATAAAAGGTAGTAAATTTTCCTTGAACAGACACTTGGAGTAGCTTGTAAAACTTTAAAATTATATTTTATAATATAAACTAAATCTTGAAAAAAAACCTCAAATTACAAGAAGGTTCTGAACTGTAAAAAAGTTAGCACTACAAAAATTTATCAATTATTCAATGTTTATTCAATGACTTAAATATAGTTGGATTGTCACTATTTGATGGTCACAATTCTTAGGAGAAATATTTTTTTAAATTACTAAATACAGTAATCTGTTTTTCACTATCAGAATGGTAATGTTATTGTCATCAAAAGATAACTCAGAAATGAAGAGAATTTATCACTAGAAAAAAATGTTTATTTGACTACATTACTCAACACTAATTCTTGAAATACATGACATTTATTAAATTACATCATTTTGAAATTCTTCACAATCTGCCCTTTTCAATATTTGTTTCATGGATTTACAAAGAACAGCATTTTATATGAAATAAAAAAAATTAATAGCAAGCGATCACAATATCAAAATAGTAATTACAGGTAAAAATTTAACAGTATACTATTAATTATTGATATCTAATATAATAAAACTAAGTGTGGGTATATGTGTTTGTCTTTTATACAAATCCACAGTTTACTTCCGATCTGCACCAAACTTGGTATACCTACGTAAAAAAACTCGGAAAAAAACATAGGCTATGTTTCGAAAACTTTTAATGACCCCTTGACCCTCTTTTGCCCCTTTTTATCGTCATTTTGCCGAAATAGCTTTATTTCTTCTCAAAAAGAGATCTGCTTACTCCATTGTTACAAAGAAAACTTAATGTTAAACAACAAGTTTTTAATAGAAACACTAGGTACAAGTCTATTTAAAAATTATATTAATAATTTAAAAATCTATTTTAATGAAATTTAAAAATTTTAAGTACAGTTTAACACATTTTTATTTGAGAGTTTATCTAATTTTTATATTTTAAAAAACTTTATGGAATGTCATTGTTGTTAAGATAGTCTCCATGGAAACGAAGATGAAAAATCAAATGATTATCATATTGTAGCATTTAAGAAAGTTGGTTTACAGACTAAAAACTAGAGTTAATATTCAAAACCCTTTTATGTGGAAATATTGTATTTTTCTTAAATTGCAGGAATATATTTTATTTATTAAATTTTATACCAAAGATATAATAAAATCATGAAAATACGATTAATTAAGGGCTCTAATTGGCATTTTAGGTGATTTTTGGAAGAATATTTTTCTAATATTTGTTTTTTTTATGGGAATCATGTGGTAAATGCAGAAATCGTTCAGAATTTAAAATGCTTGATTCAACACCTTTTACTCATTAAAATATAGGCGCGGATCCAGCACGGCTGCAAGGGGGGGGGCACTTTTCCAGACAAGATCCCTATTGGTACCATTGGGGTATGGGGATCATCCTTCCCCAGAAAAAATTTGAAATTTGACGTGTTAAAGTAGGGTTTAAACTCATTTTTAGAAACGTTTTTAGTCTAAGGGGGGCACTTTTCAACACTATTACCTTTACTTTTTCACACAAAATGTCAAAATATTGGGGATTTCCTAAAAATTATCACTGAAGATCCCCTGGTGGTACTTATGAGAGGTATGGGGGTCCTTCCCCAGAAATAAATTGGAAATTAGACCGGTAAAAGTAGGGTTTTACTCATTTTGACAACCTTTTTAGAAAATGAATTAAAAATTTTAAGGGAAAAAAATCTCCCCGTGCAAGGCCGGGCACATCAGCTAGTATTAAATAAAGCATTGAAATTTGAAATGTTAACTTATTTGCATTCAATGATATTTATTTTATCTTGGTGTAAATTTATAAATTTAATCTCCTGAGATAAAACTTTCATGCGAAAGAAATTAATACAGTACTTCTAGTTTAATAGAACACAAGCGAATAAGAATTCTTAAAATATGGGATTTCCTTATTCTAGAAAAATGAGTAATTTAGCTAAGTAAGAACGAGAAAAGCAATAAAAATAAATATTTTTCTCCCTGTTTCAATTAACAATAACAAGTATAATACGTAATCTCTGTATAAATAAAAGGCTAACGGGCGATGTGTGTGTGTATGTGGGTATGTGTGTGGGTATGTCCGGGGTAATCTCTTGAAATAGGCCACGGACCGAAACCAAACTCGACGTATAGACGTATTCCGAGTCGGGGAGTAACTTGGGATAGTTTTCAAAGCTTTAAAATCGAATAATTACGAGTAATTAGCAAATTTATAGCCGAAAACGCTTATTTCTCCATTTCTCTACTAGAGTAGACTGCTCGACTCACTATTGTTAACGAGATGAAAACCTCCAAAAATCAAATATTTTAACAAGAAAAACTCGATAATTGTCCATTTAAAAACTATATCAGTTGTAAAAACACAAAAATTAAATCAAATAATTTATTTTCAAACGTTATTTTCCTTTATTTCAAGATGTTTTCCTTTAAAATTTAAATATTTATGGAAAAGAGTAATTTTTTTTCATGGAAAACGACTTAAAAATAAAACATTGTTTCAAATGAAGCGGTTCACTAGACTTTAAAATTTACTAGATCTTTTATTATTGTTTCAAATTTGTTATTTTCGTTCACCAGACTCACTAGAAAACATTGCCGAGAATACCGGGAAAAGAAAAATTACCGGGAACACCGGGATATGAAAAATTACCGGTAACACCGTGATATGAAAAATTACCGGGAACACCGTGATATGAAAAATTACCGGGAACACCGGGATAGGAAAAATTACCGGGAACACCGGGATAGGAAAAATTACCGGGAACACCGTGATAGGAAAAATTACCGGGAACACAGGGATAGGAAAAATTACCGGGAACACCGGGATATGAAAAATTACCGGGAACACCGGGATAGGAAAAATTACCGGGAACACCGGGATAGGCAAAATTACCGGGAACACCGGGATATGAAAAATTACCGGGAACACCGGGATAGGAAAAATTACCGGGAACACCGGGATAGGCAAAATTACCGGGAACACCGTGATAGGAAAAATTACCGGGAACACCGGGATAGGAAAAATTACCGGGAACACCGGGATAGGAAAAATTACCGGGAACATCGGGATATGAAAAATTACCGGGAACACCGGGATAGAAAAAGGCATCTGGGATACCGGGATGATTGGTAATTGCTGCTTTAAAAATTATAAATATATTTTGAGAAAACTTAATTTAAAAAAAATTATACACTCCACCCGTGCAAGGCCGGGCATATCAGCTAGTCTCTGTATAAATAAAAGGCTAACGGGCGATGTGTGTGTGTGTGTGTGTGGGTATGTCCGGGGTAATCTCTTGAAATAGGCCACGGACCGAAACCAAACTCGACATATAGACGTATTCCGAGTCGGGGAGTAACTTAAGATAGTTTTCAAAGCTTTAAAATCGAATAATTACGAGTAATTAGCGAATTTATAGCCCGAAACGCTTATTTCTCCATTTCTCTACTAGAGTAGACTGCTCGACTCACTATTGTTAACTAGATGAAAACCTTCAAAAATCAAATATTTTAACAGGAAAAACTCGATAATTGTCAATTTAAAAAGGATATAAGTTGTGAAAACGCCAAAATAAATTCAAATAATTAATTTCGTGACTTTATTTTCCTCTATTTTAAGATTTTTTCTTTAAAAATAGAAATATTTATGGAAAAGTGTAAATTTTCTTCATGGAAAACGACTTAAAATTAAAACATTGTTTAAAATGAAGCGGTTCACTAGACTTTTTAAATTTACTAGATCTTTTATTATTGTTTCAAATTTGTTATTTTTGTTCACTAGACTCATTAATTTACTAGGAAACATTGCCGAGAACACCGGGAAAAGGAAAATTACCGGGAACATCGGGATAGGAAAAAAAAAGTACCGGGATTACCGGGACATAAAAATTACCTCGATCAGCGGGATAGGAAAATTATCGGGAACATCGGGATAGGAAAAATTACCGGGAACACCGGGATATGAAAAATTACCGGGAACACCGAGATAGAAAAAAAGGCTTCTGGGGTACCGGGATGATTGGTAATTGCTGATTTAAAAATTATAAATATATTTTTAAAAAATTTAATTTAAAAAAATATATATACACTCCACCCGTGCAAGGCCGGGCATTTCCGTTTGTTATATAGCTCAGTGTTTCAAATTTGTTATTTTTGTTCACTAGACTCATTAATTTACTAGGAAACATTGCCGAGAACACCGGGAAAAGGAAAATTACCGGGAACATCGGGATAGGAAAAAAAGTACCGGAATTACCGGGACATAAAAATTACCTCGATCAGAGGGATAGGAAAATTATCGGGAACATCGGGATAGGAAAATTATCGGGAACACGGATAGGAAAAAGACGCCTGGGATACCGGGATGATTGGTAATTGCTGATTTAAAAATTATAAATATATTTTTAAAAAATTTAATTTAAAAAAATATATACACTCCACCCGTGCAAGGCCGGGCATATCAGCTAGTTTATAACTATAGCAAAAAAATATCTTATACAAAATAATAAAAAAAATCTCTTCTTTTTTTTCTTACAACTGAAAAAACAATAAAAAGCTCCATTTAAACAAAGTAAACAATAGCTAATAAATATATAATTTGTCGACTAAGATAACTTTCACTGGGATCTAAAAAATATTAAATATTTACCTTCGTAATTCCAATCTTGATATGGCCTGAGCTAGTCTATAATTGTTAATGTTGATTAATGATCAATCAAAACAATACTCGCCACCGTCGATTCAATTGATTGAGTGACATGGGGAAAAAATGGCGGCAAATTTTGAACTCTGAGATTTCTGTAGTTCCCCGCCCGTCCGCTAGAGGACGCCACTAGAAAAAAAGCGACTGGTCGTCCCATTGGATTGTCTTCGCTTAACTATATAACGCTTTGAAGAGATGTTATATAATTTGTTTAATCCATAGAAAACTATTATTAACTATCTACAAGTTACCCTGTAAATTTTCTAACAAAGCATTTGAGTTACATTCATCCAAGACTCTTGAAATGAACCATTTGATAACTACTTACTTTCAGTGACAAAAATATTTGAAATGAAGTAAAGAATAATGTTATTGATGGTTTTTAGACAAAAACATTACATAGAATTTACAAAATTAAAACACCCTTCATGAGTGAATTTTTAAA
Source organism: Tetragnatha versicolor (assembly GCA_024610705.1). Classification (NCBI taxonomy): domain Eukaryota; kingdom Metazoa; phylum Arthropoda; class Arachnida; order Araneae; family Tetragnathidae; genus Tetragnatha; species Tetragnatha versicolor. The sequence continues at coordinate 38,088,770 of JANDEH010000003.1, forward strand.
CCTTTTTACAAAATATGTAACAGATGCGTAAAAAAGTGCTATTTGAATATCGATACCTAAAATAGCATCGGTATTTAACTACCAATCCTTAACGATAGTCTTGTGTTAAATTCAGTAGAATTCTTTTTTTTCCTGGTTTATGCTCTGAAAGGGAGGTTCTAAAAGAGGCAGTCAATGAACCAAGTCGTCCCGTAATTAAAAAGCCAGAAAGTTCATTCATTATGGATGGTGAAAGAATCCTCATAACTCAACGGTATGCTTTTATAAGTCAAAAGATGAGCTTTTTTTGTGTGCGTTTGAGCATACAAAGATTTTCGCCATCATGAAAAATGTACCAGCAATATAGGAGGATACAAGAGAAGGCTCATCTTTTATTCGTTCTTCATTTTGAATGGCTCCGGTGTCTTTCATTATCCAATATATGGAGGATTACACTTGGTAACATACTTTTTTCCCTTGCTCCAGATAAATTATTCTTTGCTTTAGCGATGAGTTATCTATCAAACGCTGTGTCTTCCAAATTCATCATGGTAAATAGTTAAACAGCCTCCTTGACTTGATGCTTTTCCAGTCATTAACGGTGTATGTATGTTAATAAATTCGCTGATAATTGCGAATATTTAGTTTCATTAATTTCTTATTTATGTAAGGAATTAAAAATTTATTGATATGTACTTTTATTCGAAGGATTAAATGATGCTCAGATAAAAAGTTATTTCATGGCGAGATAAAGAACAAAACTGTGTAGTCGTATTTTTATGAATTCCTACAAGGTAGGATACTTCCTAAGGAACTAACGTGGTGCTTACGCAATCGTTTATTTTTGCTGGCAGTAGAAGAGGGAGATTTGAGTGATGTCTAGGATAGACATCCAAACTATTTTTTTGAAAATCCCTTCTGGCCCATATAAAATCAATATGAAAAATTAGGTTTGGCTAAAGAAAATTAAACTTGAATGGAAAAATTAAAATTTTTTTGAAGTCTGTCATTTTGACCATACCAGTTAAAGAAACGATACTAGAATGTACAATTGATTGAACGTTTTAGACATTTTCAATTTTGGCTTTGTTAAAAAAATTTTGCACTTTTAAATCACTAAAGTAATATTCTTTACACCTCTGTTTTACATACTGAGGAATAAGAACCCTTTATTAATCAATCCTTTACTTTATAAGACTCAACAACCACGACCATGATTTTTGAAAATCCCTTCTGGCCCATATAAAATCAATATGAAAAATTAGGTTTGGCTAAAGAAAATTAAACTTGAATGGAAAAATTAAAATTTTTTTGAAGTCTGTCATTTTGACCATACCAGTTAAAGAAACGATACTAGAATGGACAATTGATTGTTTTGAATGAACAATTGAACGTTTTACACATTTTCAATAATGGCTTTGTTAAAAAAATTGTGCACTTATTCACTAAAGTAATATTCTTTACACCTCTGTTTTACTTACTGAGGACTAAGAACCCTTTTGTTAATCAATCCTTTATAAGACTCAACAACCACGACCATGAAGCCTTGCGCGATCCCTTTCGGCTGATTGGTCCATGGCAACATGAGTAATGGCCGTTTAAGCGAGAAACAATTGCCTGGGAATGCAGGGGACAAAACTCTTCCCGTGTGTCTGTAATTAATGCATTAAACTCGTGTAATTAGTCAAATTCTCCGTATTTTGCTGCTCAAATATTCATAATCTCAGGAGCCCATAAATTTGTCGGCCGGGTGCCCTGGGATCAAAGCTTTCGGCCCGGAAGCACTGACATTTAATGGCGTGCTTCGAGTGTGATTTATTTATTCAAATCGTCATGGCGGTATGTCGGCGGTAATGTTGAATTGGGAAAGTGTCGTATATTTTCGGTTGATTGTTAGATATTCTCTAGCTACGGGGCATTTGAAAATTAGTGAAAAAAATGTTTTTAGTATTTAGTAGGGTTAATCTTTTATACTAAACTTGATTGCAATGTTTCCTGACGCTATAACGTCACTACGCAGAAGGAAAAACTAGGTAAACGGAAATCCTATTGGGCTGCTAGGAGGAGTTTAATTACGCAAATAGTAGTGGTAAAAAAAAGCGAAATATAGATGGGTTTAACATCAAACTAATGATACTTATAAATTATATACTTTCGATTTTGCGGCGTATTACAATCCTTTAGGATTAAACGCTCCAGCCTGTCAGAGCTCACAACTTAACTCTTTTAAAAATAGGAAAAAACTTAAACATTCTTTTCTTATTTTATTCATTGAAAACACAAAGCAATATTTATTTTCAGCAATCTAAAAATTTGTCCCCTTTTTAACATTAAACTATCAAAAGTTTTATTTAGAAATTTCTTTTAGGCATAATCTAAAATGAATACTACAAATTTCTAAATAGCATTTTATTATTGCAATCTCTTTACAGTTCGGATAAAGGGGTTAAAGAGTAGCTTTAAAACGAAACATAACTTCTTTTGTAGTTAAATCCGTAAATGTGTTCGAAAAGTAGAAGATCGCAGTATTTATTTCTTCCTTTAATAGAAGATCTATAGGGCAACATTACGTTGCCTAGCAACATATAACAGCCACGTGATCCCAAGCCAAATATCCCCCTTTTAAAAAACTTCCGGAGACAGCATTATTACGACGAAAATCCATCTCTCTCAAGAGAGCGATTTAAATCGGAAACTGAAGAACTTTCAGTTCCAAGAAAAACTATATAGTCTGTAGCTCAAATGTCGAGCGTGAGAGTCTTCGTAAAAAACAATAGACTGTGACAAAGGCGTGTGGTTTCTGTCATGAATAAACATGTGTATCTGAAATTACCTCGCTAATCAAATAGCTCCATGTATGTTTCTGGCATCACAGTTTTGTCAGATTGTGGTAAAAAAATTATTTAACAGTATTTAAAAACGCATTTCGTTACAAAATACTTAACCTTAAAAAGTTTGGTCCCCGTCCGTTTTATTCCCGTCTAGGGCAAAATTTAACGATCTGCTAAATCTAATAATTTTCATTCGAGCTCTATAAGTAAGAAATAATAATCTTCGATTTAGAACGCACCAAGTAAAAAATTTATTTTAAGAACTTTTATTGAAAACTTTTAGGAGAGAGAGGGGTAAGAAGGGAAATTTTATGTAATTAGTTTACGAGTCTTCCACGAGTTAATTTAGAGGTATCATTGTTTCATACTTGTCGCTGTTTATCTCTGCAAGCAGCTTTGAGTCTGTGAATGAAAAATATTATTTTACAAAATTAAAAGTAAAAACTTACTCATACCATTAAAGTAAAGTATCAATCTCAATCTATTTTGTACACCTAATTATTTTGTGTTTCGTTACAATATGTCCTTTACAATCCTTTACAACACCAATTTACAATTCCAATATCCTTTACAATCCTGTCCTTTAAAATTACAATATGTCCTTATTGAATGAACTGAGTTAACTTGAGTTAAGGTTAAAAGTTATGGTTTTTTTTGCAAGAACCTATTTTTTGAAAGTATTTTCTCTTGGGGTAGGATGCGACACTAGGGTGGTTACAAAAAATCAACTTTCGAAATTCTTAGGTCTTACCCCCCTAAAATGTGCCAATAGGCTAAAAAATGAGATTGGCCAAGTTTCAGCTCAATCCGATAATATTAACCCGTGCCTCATCGAGGTCCAAGTTCAGAAAAACATAGATTTTTAACAAAAAATCGTAGTTTTCGCCCCATAAAACTGGAACCGTTTATCCCAGAAACCTGGTTCGGGTGTCATTTGATAGGGAATTTCATACACTTTAACTCTGAAGTTACGGAATTTTATTTGCTAAAACGGATGGGGTGCTATTTAGCATTTTCATAGTGAAGGTCCGTGAAAAAGTGACTTGATTGCAAGAAATCTAGAACATTACAATGTCACAAAAAACTTTATCCTCAGGGCTTTTTCTGTTACTTTTGGTCCCAATAGATAGTAAATCAGTTTTTAAACCCCCTAAGGACTATTCCATATGAACAGAGACATGATCATGAAAAATAAAAAAATAAAATAATAAAATTTTCTAATTATTTAAGGGAATAATTATGCAGCATTGATCTAATTGTGTTTTGCATTGCTTAAATTTTGTGTAAAATTATTTTTATCGGAATATCAGCATCGTAAACTCAATATTTAGAACTGCTTGTTTAAAGGTTAATTTGTTAATGAAAAATATATGTTTTATTTTGAAAATGAAAAATAAATTAATTAGTTTTTACAACTTTTTTGTTAAATATGCTCATAAACTTTATAGTAAAAATGAAATAAAGTGTTTAAATCAATTGAATTATATTTATATTCATGAATAACTGAACGCTTATACACATGTATCGTGAGTTATGAAGTACTGTAGCGTGAGTTACGAACAGCTTTCTATATTTTATTTTATTTCTGATTTTCTTAAGTATTCCCAGTAAAACTGATATCTATTTTAGAATAAGGGAAGTATATTCAAACACCTGACAAGCATATAGAATTATTAAAACACTATTTAAGCAGAAAAACAAATATGAACTTTATACTCATAAATCCATGTCTTTTTTCATGTAGCGTGAGTTACGACTCTATTTTAATTAATATTTAAAAAACTAAAATTCTTAAAAGATTCGCGGGACTGATAATGTGATACAGTTGATACAAATATATTATTAAGAGCTTAATTAGATAGAATACCGATGGTATATGGCCTTAACCTTTCCCTATAACCCTTATAATCTAAGCGAAAGAAGCGCGACTGCGAGGTTCTGCTAAACAAAGGCTTTAATACCCATTGAAGTGATAAACAGAGCTAAATTACAAATTTTTCACAAAAATTCACAAAAACATCTAGAGAGATGTCATTTGGTGTCAGAAATGATGTTTGAGATTATATATGTGGGTAAAATTATAATAATAGCGTCCTTCCGACTCTGAATGTTAAAAAAAATCCTATTTCTACCCAAGTTACATGTTTTCAGCTTTAAGTGATCTTAGAAAAATGTATAAATTGATTTATTTTAATGTAATTCGAAATTCATTTGCCTATCATTCAAGGAAAACTACTGTCTTGAAAAGTATAATAATGTTTCATTATATGTTTGATCTATAATCTAATTGCTGAATATTTTGTTCTTTATTCGTCAATTGTTTTTACACTTGTGTGAAAGGAGACATATATCATGTAAGAAAATGAAATATGAAAAAACATTTTCAATTTCACAGTAAATGTTTCTATGCTTTTCATAATTAATTTTTGTAAGAAACCATAAACAAGATTTCTCGGAAAAATACCGAGACACTCCAACAGTATATTCTCTGAAGTTTTCACTGGATTTTTTATAAGGGCAACCAAGTTACTGTCCTAAACCTAAAGATAGATAAACTCAATTTAAAGAAAATCATGATAATTTTCCAAAAAATTTTAGACTATTTTTAAAAAATTACTTGGTAAAATTTTTGTTCTTCTCACCACGTGTAGAAAACGTGACGTGTTTCGTGTCATAATGACGTTTCGTGACGTGTTTTTGAAATAATTTGCTATAGCATACCTTTCAAAAAAGTTTAGTTTCTTTGAATGATAGGCAAATGAATTTTGTGGTATATTAAAATAAATAAATTTATACATTTTTCTAAGATCACTTTTAGCTGAAAACATGTAAACTTTGGTAAAAATAGTATTTATTTATTATTTAGAGTCGGTAGGACGCTATTATTATACTTTTACCCACATATATAATCTCAACCGTCATTTCTGACACCAAATGACATCTCTCTAGAGGTTTTTGGGAAAAATTTGTAATTTAGCTCTGTTTATCACTTTAATGGGTATTAAAACCTTTGTTTAGCAAAACCTCGCAGTCGCGCTTCTTTCACTTAGATTATAGGGGTTATAGGGAAAGGTTAAGGCCCTATTCCATCGGTATTCTATCTAATTAAGCTCTTAATAATGTATTTGGACCAATTTTATCACATAATCAGTCACAAAGTGCGTATTTAAAAATTTTGAAAAAAAAATTTTTTTCCTTTTTTCAAACACTAGGGGGTTTGAATTTATACCCTAGAATTCACTTAGGGGGTTTAAAAACTGATTTACTATCTATTGGGACCAAAATTAATAGAAAAAGCCCGGAGGATAAAGTTTTTTGTGACATTGTAATGTTCTAGGTTTCTAGCAATCAAGTCGCTTTTTCTCGGACCTTCACTATGAAAATGTTAAATAGTGCCCCATCTGTTATATAAAATAAAATTCCGTAACTTCACAGTTAAAGTGTATGAAATTCCCTATCAAATGACACCCGAACCAGGTTTCTGGGATAAACGGTTCAATTTTTATGGGGCGAAGACTACGATTTTTTGTTAAAAATCGCTGTTTATCTGAACTTTGACCTCGATGAGGCACGGGTTAATATTATCGGATTGAGCTGAAACTTAGCCAATATCATTTTTTAACCTATTGGCACATTTTAGGGGGGTAAGACCTAAAAAAAGTTGAAAAAAATTTTTCCCCATGTAACTTGTGACTACCCTAATGCGACACTATGACTTAGGATGGGGAAAATGAAATGAAAAATGATTTTGCTTTCTTTCCATAGGAAATGTATTTTTTCCTAACGATGAAAATAATAATAGAAAGGTGGAATATAATTGCAAAGTTACCTCCAACGGAATTGATTGGTGGCACTAAAGCCCTAGATCATCTACCTTAAGTAGCGACATCACGCTCAATCGGCCGCCATTTTGGGGAGAACTCACTACTAGTGACGATAAGCTAGACTACCCAGACTAGTAGTGAGTTCTCCCCAAAATGGCAGCCGATTGAGCGTGATGTCGCTACTTAAGGTAGAGATCCAGGGCTTTAGGTGGCACTAGTCGGGCAAAATAATATTTTTCTTTCGATTTATACTTCATCAAATATAATTTAAGATAAAGACCTGTGGCCTTTAAAATAAATAATAAGAATTAGAATAAACTTCGGTGTTAGTCATTTTTTCGCCAAACTTTTGAAAATTACCTGTGAATTTCCTTTTTGAAAAATATGTCCCATTCTACCCCCAGGCTGGGACGTTTTTCTTGTTACTGTAACAGGTTTGTAAACCTATAGTGTTAATAACTATCATCCAGTTTATAATTTTTAATGTGTTAAAACGTTTCAAAATGTTATTCTGAAAGTTGCAAATTTGTGTTGGCAAAAAAATAAAAATAAATTATTTTTGTAAAAACTGACACCCTATTACAGTGTCCCCTATATAAAATGATATTAAAGCAACACATATATCTTTAGAAAAATTTTCACCAGTAAATTAATTAACTAATTTTATATAAATATATAAATTTTGGAGATTCTAAATCTAAAGGATCTTAACTCTGTTCCCGCTTGTACACATTTAATACAATCGCATCAGCTATCAGCATATCGCACCCTTGCTACAAAAGTGCCACAACTCAAAAATTGTGATTTTTGAGTAATGACCACCATTAGGCGTAGTTTTCACATCTCTACCAATCTTCAAAAGAGCCAGAAGTTGTATTGAAAAATCAGCCGCCGGATGGCAGTTATGGCGTTTTGTTGTAATCAAGATGGCTATGATTCCTTCTACTGAAATTCCACATCTTGAGTTGTCGTCCAGCCGTCGTTGAGTATGAACTTTCTAGAACAATGGCTAACGATTATAGTTTGAGATGTATCGTTCTTCGTATTGACAAATTCAAAAATACTAAAATGTGCCTACTCAGTTTTTTGCAATTCCTGGAAAACATAGTTTTTTGAGTTGTGGCACTTCGGTAGCAAGGGTGCGATATGTTAGGGCAGGTTTTAGTTGCAACGATGCGACCATGACGTCAAGGGCGAAAATTGGTCGAGAATTACTAATCGATATAGAATCTGGTCGTACCATTGGTGAATAGCTTTATGACGTAGTAGTAGTTACGTTATCCTTTATATGTAATTTATAGAAAAGTTTGGACCAGTCTCGAAGGGTATCGTTCCTCGAATGTAATCTAGCCCCAAGTCCAACAATACAAAATTTGAAATAAACTTGGATTTGGGTTCTTTTTTTAAGTCAATTTACAACTTGTCAAACTCAAAAGCATATTTAGTATATACGTATGCGTCGGTCGGTATTTATACCCCAATAGAATAATTTGACTGTTTGAGTGGAGAATAAGCTCGCTTCAGCCTTCAAGAGCCTCTACGAATGCCATCTTCATACTCACAACATTAAGCCCCGTTACTAAAAACTTACGCTTCAAACAAAACTTCATTTCAAACATTAATTTATAAACTAAGTTAAGTGTACTTACGCCACTCCCATTCATACTAAGCAGCTCGTGCATCTCGGCCATTCGTTTACTGCACAGTTGCGATTACTCAAGTTACACTTGCGAATCCTACGGATACCAGGTATTTTGGGGCCATTCACAACTTTTGGTGCAAAGTTTTAAGGGATTTTACACACCCCTTCGACCCCAGTCACGCCCCATTGTTGTGTCACCCTTTTAGAACATTAAAATTTAACACTATAGAACACTATAGAAATAATATCCTTAGAATCATACATCTATGACCCATAGTTTTCTAAAAAATAACAACGAAAATGTATGACGGTACGGTATGTTCGCTTTAAGCTGCAAAACGTTTTCAGAAAACAAGAACATGGTTATGTGGAAATGTCAGCAGAGACTAAAACGTTAAAAACTTTCTTAGAGCATGCATGCGCGTGATGCAGAATAAAGTAATAAAGGTTTTATCTGATGTGATCTCACATTTAGAAAAAAAACTTTTTTCTTTCCCTTTTTATGTCCTCTATCTCAAAATCTGATCGTTAGTTATATGCCTTTAATCAGGCCCGATCGCCTGAATTATTCGGTTTTACTCAAAATTATTATTTACTCAGATTATTTAGGTTATTAGATCAAATGTTTATAAATCGGAATTTATAATGTATTTAAATTATTCAAATATTATAGTGGTGAGTATAATCGTCACACGCTAAATGCAATTATTAAACATCCCCCTCTCTGACGATCAGCTCGAGAGATTCAAATCGAAACCGTCCCAATCCACCTGACTCCGGCTGCAGTCACACATAAATCTCAATCGATATTCCTCGCTCGCAACATCGTAATCCCTTTTGCACTAGGTGTACCTGTCATCTGCTTCCTATCCCCGGATTTAAAAACACACACCCATTCACTACAAAAAAAACTCCTTGTTATTGAATTAGACACAAACGCAATCTCCCATGCAAAAGGATATCATTCTCCGAATGCATATTTCGTGTTCGAATATCCCCCCTTTTCATTAGCACACCCCTCTTCCACCCCTGGGGGTGCAATCTGTTGAATGGGGGGATTTTTTTTCTATCTTCCGCTCCCCGTGGAATGTTTTTATTTCTAATATCGCTTATTTCATTATGCTACGCCCTTTGCGTTAATATTATAAAATGAATGCCATGGATTGTTACCTTCAAAGGGAGGGCACTTCCTATGGTAGTGCATTGAAATAATGTTCCCTCATCCCCTTGTCTTTTGAAGCTAAAGGGATTTTTTAGGGGGTGGGTATTGATTTGGAAGTGATGTGATTCTATTTGCATTAGGCAGTCGTCATTTTGCTTCTTTTTTAAAAATCCCAATACGAATTTCTGTTTTTTAATGTTGACGGCTTCTCGCTTCTATTCTTACTTTCAATCAGAGTTGGGGAAAATTAGTTAAAATGAGATTCTAATTTTTATCTTTGTGAATCTATCTATAATTTTTAATTAATTATTTATTTTATTTTTTTAATTATAGTTGAAAAATTTAAAATTTGAATATTTTTATGAGAAAATTATCTGCAATAAATATAAAAAATAACAGTCATAATGCTTGAGAAGTCCTATTATTTTCCATACTGAAAATGTATCTAATTTGTTTTTTATGTGTTGTTTTACATCCAACAAGCGCTATTTTAAAAGGAAAGGAACCATATTTATGACCATATCGACCCCCTCTATCCTCTACGACTGCTCTGTTTGTTATAAAACGGGCTACAGATGTCTCTGTCAAATGAATTTAATCACCAGTTAAAAAGTTAAAATAATATATTATTAATACGTTCCTGTTTTGAATCGGATGTGTTTTCCTTCTTTTATTAATTGTTACACTACAAGCCTAAATGGAGGTGTAGTAATATGTTTAAAGTAGAATACCGTAAAACGGGGTGAATCGGATCAATTTTGAAGTTTGAACTGCTGCCAAAAGTTTAATAAAAAATATTTTTGAATGCTTTGAAAACAATATTTCGAGTCCCAATTAATACTTTAAGAACCCGTGGAACAAATTCAATTATCTTGAATGGTTTATTTTATATAAATTTTAAAGTGCCGTGATCCGATTCACCCTCAATGCGGGGTGAATCAGATCACTGCCAGTTTTTGTGGAAAAAACGCAATTTTTACGTCTTAAAGTGATACAGGATCCTGATATTAGCCTTTAAATAGTCTAATAAGGTAAAATGAATACATTTCACTAAATAATGAACATTTTTAAAAATAAAATATAAGATTTTCAGAAAAGTTATGATACTTTTTACCAAAGTTTCATGTTTGAAAATTTGTTTTGAAAAACTGGTAATAGGTGGAGATTTCAAACGAAGGTTATTTTGGTTTATGTATATCTAAGAGTATAATGTATGGTTTTGGAAGTTCTGGTGGTATTATTTCTTTTCAAAATGGTGGTTAGAAAAGAAGACCGCAAACGACGATTTTCGTAATTTTTTTCAGCCGCTTTAAAAACTGTGAATGCATTATTCATAGCTAATAAAAATTTTTCCTGTATATTTGCAATGTTTTAATTAAGATGTGAAAGATTTGAGATGATTTGATACGTTTAAGATAGCAAATGTTGGCTTTAAAACTACATATAACTGGTGATTTTTCCATTGTTCCTTAGCACTTCACTCGCTCCGTTGAGCAGCTGGTGTATGAAATGAAATCAAGACTAGTGATGGGCAGGTATCGATACCAAATACTTAAGTACTCGATACCTATAGGTATCGAGTGTATTCGATACCCACAAAAGTATCGATACTTTATTGGCATATTTCGTTTTAAATTTTTCAATGAAGTAATCTTTATAATACCTACTGTAGATCAAACGCAGCCTGTTTCCGTTTTCATTTTGCAACGCTCAAACCCAAGTCGTTATCATCCGCGAGAGAAATTTGAAGCGGCTAGGTTTTTCCCCCGCCAAATCCTTCGCCTCTATCCACCTCCAGGCCCGTAGCTACGGGGCTTTTTGATGGATCGCTTTCAGTTTTTTGAATATTAGTCTGATTATGGATAGGCCCTAAAAAATTGTCCCTTCAGGTTCATTTCCCGATATTGAAAAAAGTACTCGATACCTAAAAGTACTCGATACCTATAAGTATTCGATACCAAAGTATTCGATACCTATAAGTATTCGATACCAAAGTATTCGATACCTAAAATTATCGATTTTGCCCATCACTAATCAAGACAGATGTTTTTCTGAAATAAATTAATTATTGAAGCATTGAAAGTTTTCAATAACATTATTGTTTTATCTGTTCCCAGTTTCGAACAATAAGTGTTGCTTTTTTTAGTGTTTTCATTTGTAGAAAACAATCGCTTCGTTCGCTTTAGCGAGTAGTGCAATTCTCAGAATCTAAAAAATAATGCGCTCTTAAATATCGCACTGATTTCTGCACCTATATTCAAAGATAATTTAATATACGGCATATTACTAAATAGCTGGGTCTGTATGTACGTTTTCTTGTTGATTTTGATGTTGTTTTAGTGAAAATTTCTTTCGAATGACCAACAAATACTGAGAGAGGTTTTTAACAATATATTTTATGTTTGAGACCAAAATTTCCCGTCTAAAACTTATCGGTTAACCTTAAACCTTTGACACATTAATGTAAGCATACAGCAAAACTTTTATTAGCCATGAATCATGCATTCTTTCCAGTTTTTGAAGCGGCCAAAAAAATTTAACTAAAATCGTCATTTGATGTCTTCTTTTCTAAGCTCCATTTTGAAAAGAAATAATACCACCACAGCTACCAAAATCATACATTATATTCTTAAATACACATAAACCTAAATCCCCTTTGTTTGAAATCTCCAACTATCACCAGTTTTTCAAAAAAAAAATTCAAACATGCATTTTTATGACTGATCCGATTCACCCCGCATCAGTAGTCGGAATGGACTTGTTTTACTAAAAAATTCAGCAAAAATCGGGATTACAATTTATTTAAAATTTGATTGCAAAGAAACTTTTGAAAGATTCGGGACCACACGGGGGATACCAAAAATTGAGAAAAGAAAGTTATTTTTTTGGTTCAATAAGCAAAGTTTTGACAGCCACGTTTTTGTGACCTTTTTTGTATACAACTTTAAAGCCGTGGTAGACCTAAGATATTATCACAAAATAATTTTTGATGGCTGAAACAACTTCTGAACAATGCCTAGAATAAGTCAGAATTTATCCTGATTTTATAACTCTAACACAACCGGAGCTATGATGGTTTAAAAATCTTTTTTCAAAAGTGATCCGATTCACCCCGTTTTACGGTATATTATAAAACAAATACTAGCTGTTTCAACCCGGCAAAGCCGGGTTTTACAGCTAGCCTTCTTTGGCGCTGATGCGAGATTCACTCGTTACTACCTGTTCGTATTTATTCATCCCCTATCATTAAATATGCAGTTTTAATTCATTATCTTCGAAAGGGGTTTGTCTCCGATTTCACATGGCATTGTCACAAATTTATTACATTGAAATAAGTGTCATTTTATTTTGACCGGTCATCAGCCCAATCCACCGAACCGGATCTGTACAAACTTGTTCTTAAATGAAATCTTACTATCCCGATATAAACCCATTTTAAGTGTCCTAAAACCTTCCACTTTAAATTATTATTTGATTTTTATTTGTCTCATTGTTTGAAGTTAAATGTTTATCCCCTTCTGTGTAATAGTTGGGTGGCTTATTACAAAAAAACTTCAAATTGTGATACTTTCATGAAACTTTCAGGAATGTTAGATAATCATATAAGAATTAAAAAATCGATGGGAGCCCAAAATTTTAGGGCGTGGTTTGACCGTTTTGACGTCATACCAAGATGGCGACCAAGGGCCTATATTCTGTTCTTTTAATGACAGAAAGACATTTTTGGGGTCAAATATTATGTTTTAAGGGTCAAAAAACATGATTCTGATGACAAAACGTGCAATTTGTTTTAAAAAGTAACTTAATTTCAATAAAAGTTCAAAATAGTAATACAGGCAATCGGCAGTTTCTTCAAAAAAAATTTTTTTAAAAGGTGTTTTTTTCGATGGTTTTACATGTTTTTTGGGGTGCTGATTCCGAATATCTAATTCATTTCCACGTGAAAGGTCAGCTTCATATCAATAAATGCAAAAAAATGTGAAAAAATCACCAAATTTTTTGTGCTACGGGTTTTCGCTTATATTTCAAAAAATATTAGTTTCTTGAAAATTATTTAAATTACAAAGTTGGAGTAAATGAAATCTCTTACAAAGTGCACTATTCAATTTTTGTTTTCCGAAAAATAGTTTGGCCGTTATAACACACTGAAAAACAGAGAAACAAACATCCTCTGTTTAAGTTATGCTGTGTAAAATTCTCTGTTTTTCAATGTAATATAACATGAAAACTATTGTTCAGAAAATAAAAATTGAGTTTTGCATTTTGTAGGAAATTTTGTTTACTCTAACTTTGTAATTCAAATAATTTTCGAGAAACCAATATTTTTTAAATATAAGCGAAAACCCGTAGCCACAGTAAAAATTTGGTGATTTTTTCACATTTTTTTGCATTTAATGATATGAAGCTGACCTTTCATGTGAAAATGAATTAGATATTCGGAATCAGCACCCCAAAAAACATGTAAAACCATTGAAAAAAATACCTTTTCTAAAAAAAGTTTTTGAAGCAACTGCCGATTGCCTGTATTACTATTTTGAACTTTTATTGAAATTAAGTTACTTTTTAAAACAAATTACACGTTTTGTAATCAGAATCATGTTTTTTTACCCTTAAAACATAATATTTGACCCCAAAAATGTCTTTTTATCATTAAAAGAACCGAAAATAGGCTATTGGTCGCCATCTTGGTATGATGTCATAACGGTCAAACCACGCCCTAAAATTTTGGGCTCCCATCGATTTTTAGTTCTTATATAATTATCTAACATCCCTGAAAGTTTCATGAAAGTATCACATTTTGCAGTTTTCGGGCATTTTTATGTAATAAGCCACCCAACTATAAAGGGAAAGAAGAAATACTTCAATCAAACATGTACCATAATTTTTTATAAATTCAATACGGCTCTAGTATCCCGTTGGGATAAATCTATAGTGAACCGTCAAAACTTTGAAATTCAATTTAGATGTAGATTTTCTTCACGCTCTTTAAGGACGTTTTGCCTGTGTTGGTAAAAATATTGACTAAAAACAATGAGGCAAATTGAAACCAATTTGTAATTAAAAAATGGAATGCTTTGGAGGAATGCGACCTAAAACTGGCTCATCTAGGGGTAGAAAGCTTTCTTTTAAGACCGAGTTTGTCCAAATCGGTTCGGAGGTTCGGGCTGGCGGCCGGCCGAAAGGAACCTCTCCATAGAGTTAACATTAGAGCAAAACGAAAAGAACGCATAATTTTAAAATGGAAGGTTTTTGAGGAACGCGACCTAAAACTGGCTCATCTAGGGGTGGAAAGCTTTCTTTTAAGACCGATATTGCCCAAATCGGTTCAGGGGTTCGGGCTGGCGGCCGGCCGAAAGGAAGCTCCCCATTGACTTAACATTAGAGCAAAACGAAAAGAACGCATAATTTTAAAATGGAAGGATTTAGAGGAACGTGATCTAAAACTGGCTCATCTAGGGGTGGAAAGCTTTCGATCAAGGCCGAGTTTGTCCAAATCGGTTCAGGGGTTCGGGCTGGCGGCCGGCCGAAAGGAAGCTCCCCATTGACTTAACATGGGGGCAAAACGAAAAGAACGCATAATTTTAAAATGGAAGGTTTTGGAGGGATTCGACCTAAAATGGGCTCATCTAGGGGTGGAAAGCTTTCGATAGAGACCGAGTTTGTCCAAATCGGTTGGGGGGTTCGGCCTGGCGGCCGGCGGAAAGAAAACCCCAATTATTTTCCTACTACTATTATAATTGTCTACTACTATTATAATTGTGAATGTAAGCATGAAGACTTTCACAGCCGGTTTGATTTATTAAATTCATTTCTTTCGGGCTTATAGGCCGTGGTCTAAAATAAAATAAAAGATCCAGACGTTTCGTCGGAAGCTGTGTCCGACATCATCAGTGGAAATAAAACATTAGTTCACCGATTCCCTGATGATGTCGGACACAGCTTCCGACGAAACGTCTGGATCTTTTATTTTATTTTAGACCACGGCCTACAAGCCCGAAAGAAATCCTACTACTATTATAATTGTGAATGTTTGTCTGGATGTTTGTTACTCTTTCACGCAAAAACTACTGAATGGATTTTAATGAAATTTTACCATAATGTAGCTTATACATCAGAATAGGACATGGGCTATAATTTATAAAGAGAAAATCAGTCCTTCATTCTTTTTTTCCCGTTTTTCCTGCTTTTTTTTCACTTATTTTTCCGTGTTTGAAAACCTGTTTTACCAGTCATACAACGAGTTAAAAATAAAACATTGTTTCAAATGAGACACAGATCACTAGACTTTTTCATTTACTAGATTATTTTATTTTAGTTTTAAACACTGGTTTTAACACTGTTGTTATACAGGGTGTCCCATAAATAGTGGGTCACACTTCTAGGGGGGATAGTAGACACCTAGACGAGTCAGAATCACTTAGGAATCGGGGGTCCCAGACCAAATCCCAGGGAGTTAAAAATGGAGCGACACCCCCAAAAAAATATTGAAAAATTCAATTTGTAGAAGAACTGCTATTGGTAAAAATTTAATTATGGTCTCAAAAATTGTGATTTAATATGATCTTTAAAATTATCTCAAAAGTCTTCACCTTAAAATTTTTTTTATTATGAAAAAATGTGAAAAAAAAATGTGAAAATTCTGCCCAAACCTCATTTTGTGTTTCGAAATCCTTTCTTTTTATTTAATAATCTGAAAGATCATAGTCGAAAACCCTTAAGTCCAAAGTTTCACGTAAAAACCATCAATATTAAATGCTTGAGATCCTGTTAAAGCATGGTTTAAGTCCGTTTTTTTCGTCCGCAGACTGTCGTTTTGGAAACGGCTATAGGAAACCAGTTTTCGCACGCAAAAAATGAACTTTAACAGGATCTTAAGCGTTTAATATTGATGATTTTTACGTGAAACTTTGGAATTAAGGGTTTACAACTATGATCTTTCAGATTATAAAATCAAAAGAGATGATTTCGAAATACAAAATGAGGTTTGGGCAGAATTTTCACATTTTTTTGTGGTTTTTTAACTTTTTTAATAATAAAAAAAATTTTAAGGTGAAGACTTTTGAGATAATTTTAAAGATCATATTAAACCACAATTTTTGAGACCATAATAAAATTTCTACCAATAGCAGTTCTACTACAAATTGAACTTTTCAATAATTTTTTTAGGGTGTCGCTCCATTTTTAACTCCCTGGGATTTGGTTTGGGACCCCCGAATCCTATGTGATTCTGACTCGTCTAGGTGTCTTCTATCCCCCCTAGAAGTGTGACCCATTATTTATGGGACACCCTGTATTATATTAGAAATTAGAATAATTAGAAGAGGAAATATTAGAAAAAGAAAAAATTCACAAATTTGCAATTTGTTCAGTGTTATTGTTTAGTTTTGTGTGTTTTTAGTTGAATGAAGGTAAAATTTAATCAAAAAATCAAGAAAACTTGCAAATTTGTAAATGTTTTCTTTTTGGAAGTTTGAAAAAGTGTTATTTTCACATGCTAATATGAATTTTTTTTCTGTGAGTTCTTCATAACGTTGGCAACAATAGCTGTATAGCTCAGTGGGTTTTAAATTTCTTAATTTGTTCACTAGACATACTAATTTACTAGACTTTTTTACTATGGTTTCAAATTTTTTATTTTATTAAGGCACCAAGATATTAAACATTATCAGGAACATCGGGATGGAAAAATTACCGGGTTATGAAAATTACCGAGAACACTCGGACAGGAAATTTACCATAAAGACACCCAGAATACCGGAATATAAAAATTACCGTAAACACTGAGGTAGGAAAATTACCGGGAACGCCGGGATTAGAAAAATTACCGTGACCACCGGGATAAGATTACCGGGAACACTGGGATAGGAAAGAGGCGCCTGGGATACCGGGAACACTGGGATAGGAAAGAGGTTCCTGGGATACCGGGATGATTTGTAATATTGCTAATTTACAAAATTATTAATGTATTTTAAGAAATATTTTAAAAAATAAATTTATACACCCCACCCGTGCAAGGCCGGGTATAACAGCTAGTACTATTATAATTGTGAATGTTTGTCTGGATGTTTGTTACTCTTTCACGCAAAAACTACTGAATGGATTTTAATGAAACTATACAATAATGTAGCTTATACATCAGAATAGGACATGGGCTATAATTTATAAAGAGAAAATAAGTCTTTCATTCTTTTTTTCCCATTTTTCCTGCTTTTTTTCACTTATTTTTCCGTGTTTGGAAACATGTTTTACCAGTCATGCAAGCAATAATAAGGAAACTTTAGTAGTACCAGTGTTGTAGTTACTAGGCAATTTTATTAATCTCTATCGAAATAATCACGTTTGTGGATGTGTGTGTATGTATGTGTGTTCCGCATCTCCGTTTAGACCACACCGAAGGCGTGGACATTTCCTCCATTTCAAGATTTTTTCCCTTTGAAATAAATATATTTACTGAAATATACAATTTTTTTCATGGAAAACGAGTTAAAATTAAAACATTGTTTCAAATGAGGCAGATCACTAGACTTTTTCATTTACTAAACTTTTTATTATAGTTTCAAATTTGTTATTTTATAAAGGCACCAAGATATTTAATATTACCAGGAACATCGGGATTGTAAAAAGTGACAAGAACACCGGGATTGGAAAATTAGCGGGAACCTCGGGATAGGAAAATTTACCAGGTTATAAAAATTAACGTGAACAACTGGTTAGGATATTCACCATAAAGACACCGTGAAACCCGGAGTACAAAAATTACTGAAAACAACGAGATAGGAAAATTACCGGGAACGCCGGGATTAGAAAAATTACTGGGACCACCGGGATAGGAAAAATTACCGGGAACACCGGGATAGGAAAGAGGTGCCTGGGATACCGGGATGATTTATAATATTGCTAATTTTCAAAATTATAAATGTATTTTAAGAAAACTTTTAAAAAATAAATTTATACACCCCACCCGTGCAAGGCCGGGTATAACAGCTAGTGAATTTAATAATTGTGAATGTTTGTCCGGATGTTTGTTACTCTTTCACGCAAAAACTACTGAATGGATTTTAATGAAATTTTACCATAATGTAGCTTATACATCAGAATAACACATAGGCTATAATTTATAAAGATAAAATCAGTCCTTCATTCTTTTTTTTCCCGTTTTTCCTGCTTTTTTCACTTATTTTTCCGTGTTTGAAAACCTGTTTTACCAGTCATACAACGAGTTAAAAATAAAACATTGTTTCAAATGAGACACAGATCACTAGACTTTTTCATTTACTAGATCTTTTATTTTAGTTTTAAACACTGGTTTTAAATTTCTTAATTTGTTCACTAAACTTTTTACTACGGTTTCAAATTTGTTATTTTATAAAGGCACCAAGATATTATTAAACATTATCAGAAACATCGGAATTGTAAAAAGTGACAAGAACACCGGGATTGGAAAATTAGCGAGAACATCGGGAAGGAAAAATTACCGAGAACACTGGGATAGGAAATTTACCATAAAGACACCCAGAATACCGGAATATAAAAATTACCGTAAACACTGAGATAGGAAAATTACCGGGAACGCAACCGGGATTAGAAAAATTACCATGATCACCGGGCAACGGGATAAGATTACCGGGAGCACTGGGATAGGAAAGAGGCGCCTGGGATACCGGGATGATTTGTAATATTGCTAATTTACAAAATTATAAATGTATTTTAAGAAATATTTTAAAAAATAAATTTATACACCCCACCCGTGCAAGGCCGGGTATAACAGCTAGTAATATATAAGACTAGAAACACACATACGTTATGGACAATTTTAAACCTTAAGTGTAAACTCACAACTCTCAAGCGTCACCCCCAACCGTGGACCGGTTTCGTCCTTGTTAGGACTCATCAGCACGGTATAGGAAGGTAACGCAAGAGAGCGGAGGGCCACTGAAAGTTGACTATAACTGAAAAAGTGGTGACCATTGATTAGTCCTCCACCCATCTGCTGGAATGACAATGGCATTCCTAGGACAGATTTAATTCAAGAAAGGCAAGGTAAATGAAAGGAGAATTTCACCATTTATCGCTGGTTAAGCGGAGAATAAGTGTAAACTCACAACTCTCAAGTGAGTTTACACTTATTGTCCTCTTAACCAGCGATAAATGGTGAAATTCTCCTTTCATTTTAAACCTCGTTTTTTAATTACTTCATGTAAAGGTACGCGTTTGATTCGGGTTCCCAAAAAGCCAATATTTACTCATAGTTTTCTAAAATATCGATTTTAATTCTCTCTAGGTAACACTCAAAACTTCGACAATGCATTCCAAGGAACAATCTTTTCATATGCTGGATGGTGAGAATTCCTAGTTTTGTGTGTTAATTTCTTAAATTTTACTTCACGTATTAATTGAGTACCGAGAAAAAGTTTATATTAATTTTTATATGAAGAAGAAAATCACGTCGCAAAAATGAATTCGTCGCTTAAGGCGCAAAATGACATAACTGACATTTTGGCCATTTTGAGTTATGCATCAATCTTTATGCAAATCCCGGCCCCGGATCACCTGGCACCAACGATTTTGCGAAAAAATGACTCAAATCGCTGCAATCGTCAATTTTGTCATTTTAGCATAACTGCATTCGTAAGGCAAAATGACATAATTGCACGCCTCTCATTGATATTGTTAGGGACGCTGCCACAGAGAAGCGTTTCATCTCAATCCCCGGTCAAAAAGGCCTAAAATGAAGGTTTAAAACTGTAATAATATTATTTTCTTTAATTAATAGCCAAACTGTTTTTTTCATCTCCTGCAAAATAGGGAAAATGCAGTTATGTCATTTTGCGCCTTAAGCGACGTATTATGTTTCGTGAGATTTAATTTTTAAGAGTTAGTTCAGTCAAATTGTCCTAAAATAAGGCCATTTTGGGAAAATTTTGGGGTAGAAGATATTTTTCGTTATCTGTATGTTTTTTATGGTGCTGAATCCGAATCTGAGGTTTGCCAACAAAATTTCGTGACGGAACATTGTGAAAATTCGAAAAAATGGCGAAAATTCGCCCCTTTTTTTTCGTTTTCGGCCCCTAGAACATTACCTTTGCGCTTCTGAGCTAAACAGTCAATCTAAAAAATAAAGAACACTAACCAAGCTACAAAAAAGTCAATTACAACTTTTCTCTCAGACGCATAGTTTCGCCGATAGAGCACGTTGAAAAAGGGGCTATTTTCGTTCGATTGGTAAGAAATCCAAAAAATTTCACTAGTATCTCCAAAAAACCGCATTTTTGGAACATGATACTATAAAAACTGCCTAAATAATATTTCACATGAAATAAGTCATCTAAAAACTCCAATAATGATAACTAAATGCATTTTTGTTCGGTGATTTCTCAGGAGATAAATAGTAATTTCAACAGGAGATAATAGTATTTCTATAACTAAGTTTCTTCTTCGAAATTACATGCAAAATTTTTCTATTGACTGCTCTATATGTTTTTGAGGGTGCTGAATCCGAATTTGAGGTTTGCCAACAAAATTTCATGACGGAACATTGAGAAAATTCGAAAAAATGCCAAAAATTCCCCACTTTTGTTCGTTTTCTGCCCTTAGAACATACACTTTGCATTTCTGAGCAAAACAGTCAACACCAAAATAAAGAAGAGAAAACAAGCTACAAAAAAGTAAATTAAAACTATTCTCTCAGATGAAGGGTTTGGACGCTAGAGAACGCTGAATATTAGGAAGTTTTTGTTCCATTGGTGGAAAATTCATAAAATGTCACTCGTATCACCGAAAAGCGGCCTGTTTTGGAACAGGATACTATAAGAACGGCTTCAATTATGTGTTACGCCCATGAAATCAAATTTTTTCGGAGATACTAGTGAAATTTTTTGGATTTCTTACCAATCGAACGAAAATAGCCCCTTTTTCAACGTGCTCTATCGGCGAAACTATGCGTCTGAGAGAAAAGTTGTAATTGACTTTTTTGTAGCTTGGTTAGTGTTCTTTATTTTTTGGATTGACTGTTTAGCTCAGAAGCGCAAAGGTAATGTTCTAGGGGCCGAAAACGAAAAAAAGGGGCGAATTTTCGCCATTTTTTCGAATTTTCACAATGTTCCGTCACGAAATTTTGTTGGCAAACCTCAGATTCGGATTCAGCACCCCAAAAAACATATAGATAACGAAAAATATCTTCTACCCCAAAATTTTCCCAAAATAAATACTATTTGACTGGACTAAGTCGGTAACTTGTTATATTTATTTTATCTCTTTCAATAAAATATCAGTAGTTTGAAAAAATAAATATTGTATTAATATAATACTAGCTGTTTCAACCCGGCAAAGCCGGGTTTTACAGCTAGCCTTCTTCTGAAGCGAGATTCGTTCGTTACTACCTGTTCATATTTATTCATTCCCTATCATTAAATATACAGTTTTAGTTCATTATCTTCGAAAGGGGTTTGTCTCCGATTTCACATGGCATTGTCACAAATTTATTACATTGAAATAATTGTCATTTTATTTTGACCGGTCGTCAGCCCAATCCACCGAACCAGATCTGTACAAACTTGTTCTTAAATGCAATCTTACTCTACCCCGATATAAACCCATTTTAAGTGGCATCCTCCCAAAACCTTCCACTTTAAATTATTACTTGATTTTTATTTGTCTCATTGTTTGAAGTTAAATGTTTATCCCCTTTTATGTAAAGGGAAAGAAGAAATACTTCAATCAAACCTGTACCAGTAATTTTTTTTAAATTCAATGTGCCTAGTATCCTGTTGAGATAAATCTAGTGAACCGTCAACTCAAAAGTTTGAAGTTTAATTTCAAAGTAGATTTACTTCACGCTCTTTAAAGGACGTTTTGCCTGTGTTGGTAAAAATATTAACTGAAAACAATGGGGCAAATTTAAATAAATTTATAATTAAAAAATGGAATGCTTTGGAAGAATGAGCCCTAAAACTGGCTCATCTAGGAGTGGAAAGCTTTCTTTTAAGACCGAGTTTGTCCAAATCGGTTCGGGGGTTCGAGCTGGCGGCCGGCGGCCGGCGGAACGGAACGTCTCCATAGAGTTAACATTAGAGCAAAACGAAAAGAACGCATAATTTTAAAATGGAAGGTTTTGGGGGAATGCGACCTTAAACTGGATCATCTAGGGGTGGAAAGCTTTCTTTTAAGACCAAGTTTGTCCAAATCGGTTCAGGGGTTCGGCCTGGCGGCCGGCCGAAAGGAAGCTCCCCATTGACTTAACATTACAGCAAAACGAAAAGAACGCATGATTTTAAAATGGAAGGTTTTGGAGGAATTACACCTAAATATGGCTGATCTAGGGGGGGAAACCTTTCGTTTAAGACCGAGTTTGTCCAAATCGGTTCGGTGGGTCGGACTGGGGGTCGGCAAAAAGTTCCTCCATAGAGTTAACATTAGAGAAAAGTGAAAAGAACGCATAATTTTAAAATGGAAGGTGTTGGAGAAACGCGACCTAAAACTGGCTCATCTAGGGGTAGAAAGCTTTCGATCAAGACCGAGTTTGTCCAAATCGGTTCAGGGGTTCGGCCTGGCGGCCGGCGGAACGGAACCTCTCCATAGAGTTAACATTACAGAAAAGTGAAAAGAACGTACAATTTTAAAATGGAAGGTTTTGGAGGAATGCGACCTAAAATGGGCTCATCTAGGGGTGGAAAGCTTTCGATAGAGACCGAGTTTGTCGAAATCGGTCCAGGGGTTCGGCGCCGAAAGAAAAACCCAATTATTTATAACCCAAAAATTTTCTTAGTTGCTTCTTGGTTCAGAAATACAGAGGGATCATGCTATACTATCGCAATTTTTAAAACATCGTTTAGAATAAATTTATAATTTAGGCATGAAATTGAATAATATGGTTTTCAGAATGCCTACTCGACAAGAATACATACGACACAGAAATAAAACATGTGTTATAATATATTTCGTTTCAGTCATTCATAATTTCATCTTTATTTTGACTGAAATTATATGTTTGTGTTTCGCTAGGATACAGAAGGTTTGATGGATAAAAGACAAGGTATGATAGAGTCTACGCTTGCAAATGTGGACAATCGCTGGACGGTTTTCAGATAAATTATAGACGTTGAATGTAATTGAAAGAGCAAACTGACCTGTCTGGTTACATTTGAAAAAACTATTTCATGTTTGCATTGTCATTTCTTTATAAATTAAGCAGTAAACATGCTTTGAAATGAGTCGATCAGTTCTTGTGCCTTTATCATACAAAATAATTTTAAACTTAGCGAAATAATTGGAACCTAAATGGAATTTTTATTACTATATTCGGTGTTAAGCAGTGTAAACCAGTGTTACCGTTGGCGGGATTGCTAAATACTCCTTTTAAAAAAGAGAACTATAAATAACATGATTTTTCAAAATTCGCTTAGGTTTTCAAGTTTTTTTCCATAGTTATCGATTTTCAACCAGGTTAATAATGTAACTACTAATTTGGTTAATGTCAAAGTTAGGAAAAAAGCACCCTTGACAGAAAACTTCGAATAGATCTATCCTTTAAGCTTCATTTAGTTCCATTCAGCTTTTGAAAACGCGTAGACATAGAGAGAGAAGTCGAATTTATCAACATCGAAATTTTAATTTTTTTCCTCATGGTTTTCAAAAAACAAAATAATGCTGAAAAACATACGAAAAAATAATTCTTCAACATAAGACAAGACTTTACGCAATAATAACTCATAAAAGAGGTTTTTTCAAAATTAAAATTACTCTTTTCAGGCTCAGTAGAGGCCAGAGTCCAGTGAAAAAAAATCTAGCCAAGTATGTAAATTAGGCTGTGCTTTTTCATACTTAATCTTTTTTTCTGAATAGGACAGAGAACTCATTATTTTTATTCCGGGAAAATGAATTTTTAATTTAGTGTAGAATCCCTAGAATATAGATGCCTACGGAATTTTAAATTTTGTTTACCGGATTCCTTTTTGAAGGTTTTTTTTCGTAATTTAAATAAGAATGCTGGTTTGATTAAGTTTGTATGCCTTTCCCCTTTACACCGATGTTTGTGAATAAGTATGTAATTTTTTAGAAGGAAGTCTATAAATAAACAGCGTGAAACGTTTTGTCGTAAAATAAACACCCGTAATGCAGTTATGATGAAATACATTTAGCTTGAAGGCTTACAGGTTTTTTGTGTATAGCTATTATATTCCTTTTCTCTTATTGAGATTTAAAGATTCTTTAATATGTAGATGCATGAAAATACAAGATTTGCAGAATTAAAACTTCATATAAAGCTGAATAAAACTGATCAGTGATTTACATCGGGGACATTTTAGGACCTAAAGGCCCTTTTAGTAATCAAAATTAAATTTACTTCTATAGGGTTTTTCGTATCACGATATACTTGTATATAAATTAGTCAAACCAGAGTGTTTGATCAAAATCAGCGTTAGATGATATTTTGCAATCTTTGTACTGTTTGATTTTTTTTTGCTTTTACCTATTTTAGGAGTTGGAAATAAATCTCATTTCAAATAACTTTATCACAAAGACTTAAATGTTTTTAAAAAACATATGTTTCTGTAATCAGAATCCAATAAGAAAAACAATTAAATTGGTTCTTACACGAAATGCTACGTACTGAAAATCGTTTTTAATTTGAAATTTTTCTTAAAACTCAAATTCTTATTTTTCCTTTTCTGTGGCGGTTTCCTGGTTTGGGTTTTTAAAGCAAGAAATACACTTGACTCATCAATCTTCAAATTACTTAATCTCATAAACAAAATGGGACATAAATGAGATAACTAAAAACTAGATCATACTCCTAATAAGCGCCATAACGAACCTAATCTAGATCCTAACTTCCACATGGGTCTCGTCATAGTCCACGAAAACCTCAAAAGAACGAGATTCCACAGACTAATACAGAAAAATAAAAGTCCCCAGTACAATACTAACTCTCCCTTCCGAGAGTAATCTCAAAGACGAGTTATCTTTAACCTGTCGCGGTTAATTACGTGTGTGAAATACGCATGCGCAGTTATCAGCCCAAATGAACGGCGTCCATCTTGCGACGTCAACGCTAAAGTTCCATTCCCTCACACAGTAGTTCCTACACCCCCGCTTATTAAGTCACCCATGTTCTTCCGAGAACTTTTTTTTTCGGATTTTTTTCCCGCGCTTTTTTTCTGATTCGTTTTTCTTCTTTCTCTGGATCCGCAAATGGTTTCTATAATCCGGAAGCCGAGATCGTTTTTTGAAGGCTATTAAGGTTATACTACACGATATCAGTTTCGAAGGGAGTGTATAAAAAAAGGGAGGGTAAAAAAACCTGACTCCGATGGAATAAGATACTGGCTAGGAAAACCGTGTTTCTTTCGATGTTTTTTCCTGCTCTCTCCAACCTCGTTGTTAATCTATCAGGATTAAGAACTGTGGAGGTGTGCGATTACTAGGGAGCACCATGGGCCTGCTTTAATCGAATTGAAAAACTTTAGAACTTTTTACTGATGCTAGTACTGGTTTGTTCCTAAAAAATTCTTAAGAAATAAGTTTCTGCCTTTTAAAAATTTTGTGGTGTGTATAGTGAAGTTAGAGTGGTTAAATGTGTTTGAATAGATAGAGTGTGAAATACAGGGTGCCCAACCCTAGTCGTTGTACAGCTCATACCAAATATGTCACGTTTACGTAACTGCTACTAGAAGTAAACGAAAATTGGAGGAATCTTGAACAGTGCTACCTGGGTATTGTCAAAGCGGTATTGTAATGTGTGAAGTTGTTTTAAATTCAAGATTGATACTTGTAGTATTTACAAAAATAATCATATCTTAGATCCATTGCTGAATTAGGTATGGAAATACATTATGGAGTAAATATGGAAAAACTACAGATCAAGTGTAGGCTCGTTTCAAAAATTAAAATACTTAAAATTGTTAACTTTTTGAGTGGTGAGTGTGCTACCACTAACTCTTCATTGTTTCAATTCCGTTAACTGTCTTACTAATAAAATATCGTCAAGCTATTTTGGACGCCAAAAACTAGAAATGATACTTAAAATTGCGATATAATCGAAAGTATAAACAGTTACAGCAATAAAAAACATAAAATTTTCCCCGATCTATAAATAAATATTTCCTGTTTAAAACATCATGGCTATGTTTGGCGTTACAATTAACTGAATTGAACCACGCTATTTTCAGCATTATGATATCCACAACTATCAACTTGGGAACGGATCAAGAAATCTTCTCGACTTAACATTGAATTTTTATCTAAAATAAAGGAAAAAAATATTTTTCAACGAAAAACATTTCCAACAGGCCTCACTATCAGTGTTTCTAAAAAGTTCTTTAAGTTTAAAGCTTTCCTAAAATTTCTAAAATTATTAGTATTCGGCAATTAGAGGTAAAAAAATAATTAACTATCAACTACTAACTAGTCTGGGAACTAGCTGCCGAACACTAATAATTTCAGGAATTATTAGGAACACACAGGGGGAGGCCTGTTTTATTAACTAACATTAATTCGAAAAAACATGGTTAAATCAATCCAAGTGAAGTAGCCCCAATATCAGCGAATCTCTGTCCCCATTAATAGCATTTATCCGAAATCGTATTCACCGAAGCCATTTCATCTGATTGCGGCCACTTTCACGGCGTCCGTCAAGTCTGACGCCAACTGCGAGTAATGAATGGAGCCCAGGCATTAAGGCATTGTTTGTCCGAGTCCCATTGGACCAGACAAATCGAAATGGCTTGCGGGGAGGGATAATCATGGAAGCCATTTTGGGGAGCAATATTCAATCGGATTCCGTAAAAGGGGATCTGCAAGTTAATGTGGGATCCCAATACTTTTAAACAGTTTTGTCAAGGTTGAGAAAAAAAGAAAACACGAATAAGTATTATACGTAAAATTATTGCTGTTACTTTTCTGTAAGTATAATTTCCGTAATCCGTAAGTGTTTTGATGTAACTGTAACCAGTAGATAAAAATGTTAACTGTAACCTAGAACGAATTCCAATTCCAAATATGCTTAACTTGAGTAAATAATCTTGTAGGGTTACTTGGGGTAAGTGGGACCCCCCTAAAACTATAATATGTACCGGAAATTTCACACTTACTCGCATTGATTATGTTACAGCTTGTCACACCGATGAGTTTTGCATATATTTGAGATTTGTTTCATTTATTTTTAAGATTATAGAACTAATTTAAAATAGTTTCTCTGAATAGATTTTTTGGAGAGTTCAAGACGCAGTTTTCTAAGTATTTCTAGTTAAGTTTTAGGTTCACTACTTTAAAATTCATTAAAATTTATAAATAACTTGATCGACATTTTATATCAAATTTGCGTTTTAATTTAAGTTATGGTGAGTAAAGTGAAAAATCTCATCAATAGTATTCATTCTCATTTAGTGTGTCCGATTTCTTTTTTTGTCTTAAAATGTTTATTAAAGTGCAAAATAAATCTTAATCAACTTTATTATGTTTTTTCAACACTATTTAATATGCTAAAGTAAAACATATCCCTTTGGCCTTTCAAAACATTCTTTAAAATACTTATTTTGCTTTTCATTATATTCTTACCTTGTAATATTGATTTTGAAGTGAGTATATTTCTCACTCATGGATAGAGTTACAATAAAATATTTTATATTGAAATTTTCTATACTTTATCAAGTTACACACTTACTTCCTTTTAAGTTATGCTTGCTTTAAATATAAATAAAGAGGGGGTGACCCACTTACCCCATCTCTTGGGGTAAGTGGGTCACCCATCTTATTTTTGATAAAAATACCAGTTAAGAAAAATGTAAAGCTTTATTTTAGAAACTACTGATAAATTTTTGTTTATCGATAGACTCTTTAACGAAATTAGTCAACAAGTACAAAATAAACCCTTTTAAATTTTTTCTATAAAGCTCCAAAAATGCACTAGGCCAAAAAGGGGTCCCACTTACCCCAAGTGACCCTAACTGGTTTTACGAGTGTATTAAGGTTATGACTTTTTCTTATATAAAAGCCTGTGGTGGGAAATGTGATGAGTCCATCACTCCAAAAACTAACTTTTATCTTGCGATTTTGTAAAAGCAGATTTGGCGCCTACTGAGATGTATCAGGCTAAAGGTTAGTTCAGAAAGCTTTATTTGTGCAAAAGAATTAAAGGATGTATTCATATTATCTTGACCTTAGGTTAACCAGGATTCAAGCTTTTCTGACAACCCTGATTGACTTAAAATTTGTTTCTCCTTTCAACTACCAATTAAAAGTTCTGATTCCAGGTTAACCTTAGGTGTGGTTAGTGGTGAATACGGCAATAAATCATAAAAGGAAAAAAAAGGTCCATTTTGTGAATTTCTTTATTAGGTGTTTTGCTTAAGCAGGTAAAAATGACTACTTACAGCTGTATTCACTTGGACTTAAGGTTAACATGGAATCAAACTTTTTCGACAACTCTGATTGGCTAAAATCTTGTTTCCCTTTTTCATCAACCAATTATGGCCATATTCACCACTAACCTAACCTAATGTCAACCTGGAATCAAAACTTCTAATTGGGAGTTGGAAAAGGGAAACAAGTTTTAAGCCAATCAGAGTGCTTAATTCCAGTTAACCTTAGGTCAAGTTAGTGGCGAATACAGGCGTTAGAAATTTTGATTCCATGTTAGCCTTAGGTTAGATTAGAGGTGAATGCGATTAGCTTTCAATTTCAGTTATTCAGGCTGTAGTTAAATCATTGCTCTTACTTGTTAAGTTAATGGCGATGGCGATTAATCATTAAACGTACAAATGGAATGCATATTATTTATTTAGTGGAGGCTATAATTACCACACCATTATTTTATACTATCTAAACCACACATCGCACTTGTGCCTTAAGAGGAGAAACGACTCAAAGCTTACGCTATTCATCACACAGGAACACAGAAGCCTGATTAAATAGTTAAACATCAATTGCGGATCAAAGGATATTGGAACATTGGATTAGAGGCATCTCTATGGAAACGCAACCAGGATAGCATCTCTTCCTCAAAGAGACAATACATTCTGGAGCTAATCTCAAAGCAGGGCTCTACCGAAATCCGCTTTAACCGTAGATTAGTTTCTCAATGAAGGTAATTGTGTTGGATAGTGACCAAACACACGCTTTACGATTATGAGGATGTTTGATGATGAATGAATATGTTTGGTCGTATAACGGTATCGTGTTCTTATGTAGTGGAAGGGAGAGAGATCAGCTCTTTGAACTGTTATCAAATGCAATTATATTGTCTGATAGCTGTCTACTCCGATCTTTCACGAATAAAGGGATAAGTCGGAGCAGAAAGTGATGAAGTCCTGATCTTATGAATAGAATTTACTATCACAAAGAATTTCAAAAATACAACACAACACAAGGAATACACACATAAAAACAAACGACAAAAATGGGGAAAAACACAGACATACATACAAAAATATAAAAATAGTTATGAGAACCAAAAGAGCTCATAGCTCGTCTATGGTACTAGGACATATAATTTCTTTGCTTTGACAACGAAGCTGCTCTGACTCTACGGTTATATTAAATAATTTCTCAATGTTATTTTGTCTTGCTATAAAATCATAAAGACCATTTTTAAATTCAGTTCTATTATTAGATGCTTTAATGGTTTCGTTTAATTTATTAAACAGAAAGGGACCTATAAAAACATGAGACTTATGAAAAATTTCTTTTTTAGACTTTGAAATAAATTATTTCTTTGAATGTTTCTAAGAGAATATTTGAAACTAGTTTTTAACTGATAGAAAGACATATTATTGAAAATAAAAAGTAGCAATCAAAAAATATAGTTCTCTTACAGTCAAAATAATAGGTTTTATTAAAGAATTACCTTTTATGTGAGATAAGATTTTGTTTTGAAGGTGGTTTAGAGGTTTTATGTTGTTATAATAATCAGAAGCGTAGCAAGTTATTCCATAGTTGATTGAAGATTGAAAGATCTGTCCAATTGAAGATAACAATAGAGGTGCATTGAATATTAAATTGATCTCAAAATTTTTTTTATCTCTACGTCCAACAGGGTCGAGATTTCTCACACTTAAAAGTGAAACCAACTAAAAAATACTGATTAAGAATGTACAGAACCGACGGCGATATCTGTTTCTGATGTAGAAATTTTACTGGTGTTTTGAAATGTTCTGGTATTTTCTTTGGTCTTGCTTGGTTGGTTGAAATTGCAGAGGAAAAGCCGAACAGATTCTCCAAAACGCCATTTTGAAATCCTGTCTTATGTTAGAGGGTAATACAGCAAATGTCAGTCATAGGTAATTAGAACCATTTTGGTGGTCACCAGTAGTGATTGCTGGATATCAGCATTTTTCGTTGAACATCGATGGCTGTCATAAAAATTCAAATAAAATTAAAATATTAAAGATAGTGTTTTTGGACTATCTAATAGGGTGGGTCATTTTCCAATGGCGAAAAAAAAACTTTGCAAATTCTATCGGGCACAGCAAGAAAAGGGTGCCAAATGGTCTCAAACTAACATGTGTAAAATATTATTCGATTATAATAACTCTTTTGCCTCCGGATTGGCCTCAAATAGAACAAAAATATGTAATTTTTAATATTTTTAAGAAATTTTATGAATTAAATTTTTTGGTCGAAAACTTATTCAAGTTCACAAATAAGGGTATTTAAAAGCAATTTTAATCACATTAGTCACCTTCATGCATTATTAATGCAAAAATAACTGCCAAAGTGGCAATATAATATGCTATCATATTAACAAGAGCCGTAGAATATGAATCTCTTTTTATAGTGGATTTTCAGTGGTACAGATTTTAAATATTGGTTTAGTTCATAGACATTCTCTCTCAAGTTTGGTCAGTATAAAACGGTATTTTTAATTTTTCAAAATAGAAACAGTTGTGTTTTTCATAATTATGCCGCGCTTTCGAAATTCAGCAGACAGTTATTTCACTGGCTGGTCTTAGGATCCAAATATGATCGCAAAAATATCTTGAAACAATTGTCGAATAGATAGTTCATTCATAGGCAATATCAGTTATGATTCGCTCAGTCATGATTTACCTAATTTTTTACTATAGCAATTGACTAAAACCCAGGCCCATGAAATTATACTTCTTTGAGGATTGACTCAAAATAGCTTCTTAGCATTCCCTTATGCGTTCATAAAAGTTAAAATATAGCAAATTTAACTGTTAAGGATAATTACAAGTAAGTTTTGAAAAGTAATGTAGCTTATTTAAAAACTTAAGGGAAAATACTGAGCTTTATGCTGAAAACGGGGATCTACCGCTCTTCTTAAGAAAATATTTCAAAATTTGACTCTTAAAATGTGGTTTTAATTTATTTTTGGACATTAGGGAATCACATGGGGACCCTTGGGATGTACTGTTCCTAATATGCCAAAAAATTTCAAGGAAATCCCAACTTTTAAACTATTATCCAAATGTTTTCCATGGGGTTGAAACCTATAACCCATAAAAGGTATCCACCTTCTGACATATCCATTTTTATTAAAAATTTAATGTTTTTACCATCCTACTCAACCGACAATAAAGGTTTCGCACATTTGTATGATTCCAGCAAGAAATTTTTGATTGCCAGTTCTAACTATTGAGATATTTCAAAATATGGTGTATTACAGTCAAGTATTTCAACTTTGGTTTCATTTATAATTATTTTATAGTCTTCAATGATGATTTTTATACCATTGTGCACATTTATATTCATGACGGATTTGTGCAATCGAGGTAAAAGCTTGATTTTCGTTCGTCCATTTTTGCATGAAATTACTATATTAATCGAAACTTTGAGGCCAATCCGGAGGCAAAAAGAGTTATTATAATCGAATAATATTTTACACATGTTAGTTTGAGACCATTTGGCACCCTTTTGTCGCTGTGCCCCTGGGAAAATGTGAAACAAATATTTTTGACCCACCCTACTATCTAATGATGTAAGAATCAACCCTCAAAAAATTATTTGATTTTAAAATTTTCTAGCGACCACCTCTAGATGACTTGATATGGATTGATGATGTGTTTATTCTAATTGTCCTTTTGAGGGCTATTTAGAGGATAATGCTTTTCTGCGAGAGTTGATGCATGAGTAGTGGATGCTATCCCAGCGTCACTAGGCATAGCCATCTCTAGAGCACCATAGAGTCCCTATCACAAGGCATACTTGAAATTTTTATTTCCATTATCCCCTAACGTATAGAATACAATCCCCCTAAAACGAGAAAACCTCGGATAAGTTAGGAATAATAGACTAAAGGGGTATTTCCCTTGGTCATAATCTGTTGCATACGTCAATCCAGCAAGAATACAAGACGAATACAGAAAAAAAACTCGCTTAATTTTCAGGTCCAGCTCCGTGACATTCGCTGCGCAATGTTCCAACTTTTTATTTTGCGAAAGTTTGTTTCACGTGATGCAGGGCACTTTCCGACCGCTTTTAATATACTTAACACAAAACTATAGCTTACGATCACATAAGAAAGAAGTATAAGGAATAGAGTAAACATTGACTGCAATCCAGCGTGGGCAAATTCGAGAAGTGGGAAGTAGGAATCCAATATGAAGAAATGAAGAAATTTCCAATTTCTACGTATAGATGGGATGAGAGAATCATACAGCAAAAGATTGTTTTTGTAGTTTCTATTTATGATTCTTATTTCTGTTGGATCTTAGAGATACACCTTATAATCATTTCTTTAAAGGATAATTTAGATAGCTTTACGTCCAAAACATCAGTCAACTTTTTCTGCTTGTTCGTAACATTCAGAAAAACTACAAAAAATTGAAAAACAAAAAAAGCTAGATCCAACATTACAAATGGTCAAATTATACCGATTGTGTCGTATACTTTCCCTGAAATCTTGTAAGCAGCTTTTTTTTATTAGGGATCACTCGGTATAGTTATTGTTTTTTTAAACCTATAACTTTCTTTCTAAAATAGGTAGAGATATTCTCCTTAATGTTCTTAAAAGGTATCTTACAAAGTAAGAATTTAATTTGCGTTTATTTCAACTGGGTGATAAGCCCTGACAAAAAAAAGCAAAAAAAGCAGATTGGCGTGTTCGGGGCAGTAACGATGGACTTTTTAATATGCCGATTTAAATCATTAGCCAACAAAAAAAGAGTAAAAAACTAACACTTGACCTCTTTTCTCGTTTTTTTGGAGGGATTTCAATACCCACCCTATCAATTCTATCTCTACGGCTGCGTGTCACTCCAGTCGTTTAGAAAGAAAACAAAGTGCGTTCTTCGGGAACAGCCTCTCGTGGGAACCTGGAACATTTTTCTGTGTGTGGGATACCACACCTGCGTTCCTCTTTTTCTTGGGAGAAAGCGTTTAACGATTTTCTACTTCCCGGTTGTTTGCCCGTGTTCCCGATTTTACCCTGATCTTTTGTGGGTAAAAAGGCTGTATGCTGATGGGGTTAAGAGCGAGTCCTCCAAACCACTGTTTTAAATTGCGAGGAGTTTTTTTCAAGGGAAGGTGAAAATGTTTGGAAATTGTGCTGAATGAACAACTGCATCGAAATTTCCGAGAAAAAAAATTGACTTTTAATGAGGGTTTTGTGTAGGTAGTGAAAAGATCATCTACTTGACCTCTTTTTTAATACAGAAGAAAAAGTTGGTAAATCTGGGGCATATATAGGTAGGTGGCAAGAGGGGTCTACCCCCTGTCGAAAATTGGAATAGGTTCTTCAAAAATTTCACTTTACAATTTTGAAAACAAAAATAACTTGTATTCTGGACAAGTTAATCCTTGTCTTTAGAGGCCAAATTTTTAAAAATAATTTTGGGAGAAAACCTCCCAAAACCCCTTACTTTCATACTTGGAAATCATTATTATTCAAAGCTTTCTTTTTTTTTTAGATTAAGTTCATCACACTAGATGCAAGTTGTACCGAAAAATTATAATCAGAAATAATATTTGGGCATTACGACACTGATGTGAAAGCGCACAATATTCTGAAGGAAGCGTTATTTTCAAAATTAATTTCTTTCCTCTATCTTGGTGAAAAACTAAAGGTGTTGTGAAATAGATTTTATTCAATATGGTTATGAGGTACTACTTAAGTGTTTACTTTAGAATTCGTCTTATCTCTCCGTGTAGTTATTGCTAGTTTGAAGTCCAGATATAGATGAATTGATGGGATCTGAAAATATGATTTAACCCTTCAAACCTAGGGTACGGGAGATTACCATTGAATCTAATGAAAAACTTGAGAGGGGCTAGGTATGGAACGAGTTAATGTAGCACAAAAGAGTCGATCACGTGGCGCTGATTTAATTTGATTAACGTGCAAATTACTTAGCACTTCTAAAATAAAAATATTGCCAATTGATGACGCACAACAAATGTGGAAATGATTTATATGTATTACGTTTTTAATAATACTTAGTGGTGACTATTAATAAAAATGAAAATTTTCATTTAATAATAAATTATGTCTTTTATTATTGTTCCGTTTGTGCTCCTTTTTCTATAATCTTATAATAATTCTATAATTTTATAATCTATCTAAGAATATCACATTTCATACTTGTTCCAAGCTCTCACACTTAATGCGCGGTACAACAAACTTTCTGGGGTGAATCTTTCAAATACGTACTATACTCTATTCATTTAGAATTGGCGCTTGAGAAATAGTGCTTTCCCCCTCGCTAGAAGCATAACCATAGTTACGCTCTTCGAGCAGCCAATAGTAAGCCTTCTTCGTCACTTTGACGAGGATAGTTGCTGTGGTTACCGATCGGTGGTGGGGGAAGGAAATATTCTCAAGCGCCAGTTCAAAGCGAACTGAGTATAAAATAGTTACTTTTTCACCGTAAACAACGCTACACAAAATGTATAACCAGCGTTTCCTCAGAATGCGGAATATAATCTGGCACTTCCACACGGCTCACATAACAATCATTGCATATTATACACAGCTTTATCCATTCACTGTGCGAGACAAAAACCACTAAATGAGGTTTGGTTTCATCTTAAAGGTGGATTTACATGCAGCGACAAGAACGACGAAACCGTTTAAACTTTCCGAGACATCTGAGGTTTTTTTGAATTGTGGTTCGCGAGGTTATTTTTGGTGAGTCACTTCAAAATGTTGAACTTTAGTCTAGCTAGGTACATGGATTTATAATATTTTTCAATCCTGATATTTCATTACCGGATAGTAGAAAATAAAATAAAACGTGCGTAGAAGTGCTTGTGATACTTTCATTATATTCACTCAAATACACATTGTTTCAGATTAGAACTTACAGGAAGGGTAGGGACTTAGAAGATTCAGAATCAGATAGGAATGGAGGTCGATTAACGCACCCCTAAAGTAGAGGTTTTTTAAGTGGTGTATAATTCGCAGTATGGAAATCCCAGTGGAAATTGACATGTTTCCCAGTTGAAATTGACATGTAATCTTTTAAAATTAGATTATAAAACCAGCAAAATCGTTAGATTCAGGCATTTATTACTTGAATACTAGTTTTGCGAATGAAATTTCAGCTCTTAAATTGGTCTTATTTAATTAGAAAATTTTAAAAGTTAATTTAAATCAGTGTTTTAAACGTTGGCCGCACTTTATGCCGGGGGACAATTATAAACTTTGGGAATTTCTTAAGGAAAGTTGCAACTCCAAATAACCCCCAGATTACTAAAAAACGAGTTGAAACGGTAGTTTTGAGAGCCTAATTTCCGAAATCTGTCAGGGGAAAGGTTTCTCAGACCCCCTTCCTTTTTAAACGGGAAATACTCAGTATTCATGTTGCAATTTCAAATTTTGCAGCGCTGGAAATCAAATCTTTCCTCTTAATTTTTTAAGAAGCTACATTTAACCGTTAATACTTGCATGAAAAGTAAGAAAAATTGTTGAGGACTCTGGGTCACTTGTTCAAACATTTATATCGTCTACTATCACTTTGTCACAAGGAAGATGGGGGTTCAAGAATTGTGCAAAACAATCAACAAAATCAACAAAAAAAAGCTATGTTATAATTTTTTTCTAGAAAATGTAGTTTAAATGACATTACACAAAAAATACGGCACTTAACACAAAAAAAACGGTGGAGAGAAATTGCCTCCATACTTTGAGATGTTACACCGCTATACGTCATTGCACCAAGAACCAATGGATGGACCAGATTCTACTACATCGATGAGGGGAAGGAACGACTGAGAATTTTTCGTCGTTTTCCTCTTTGCCTTCCCGACGTCCCAGTCGCGTTGCTGAAGACGCTGCATGTAATCAGTTCCTGCCATTTGGTTCTTTGCGCTATGACGTAGTAGTTACGTCATCATTCATCGGTAATTTATTGGGAAGTTTCGACCAGTAGCGTTGCTAGAGTCGCTGCAAGTAAACCCGCCCTAACGGTGCTTTTAAGGCCCAGTTTATACGGATCTCGGGGCAAATAGGGTCGCTTTAAAATTCATAGCATGGAGATGAGAAGGAGGCATCGGACCAGACCACAATTCCGTAGTGTTAAGAGCAAGTCTCCTCTTGAGATGAATAAAAGATGCGACACGTGGTTTTCCATTCGATGCAGAGATTCAATAGTTCTTTTCTCTTAACTATTTACATATATATTTGCGAAGGGATTATTTATTAATGTTATTCTAGTCCCGTGTTTCGGGTAGGCTTTATAAAGGTAGTAGGTGGTAATGATAGCCTTTTTCTTGGGTTTTATAAGGGAATCCCTAAGTTTTTAATCGTAAGGGTTTCACTACTTCAGGGGCGTATATGAGGGAGAGGCGAACGGGCCCTCCTCCATGGGAAAATCCATTTCCATGCAACAACCTCTACAATATTATACAACGTTTCCTCGTGGCTGCCAGACAATATAATCTTCATATATATTTCCCGTATTTTTCTGACTGAAAGCAACCCAAAATCTGGAACACTGAAAAAGGAAAAACATCCCCCAATCGGCTAAAACGCATCGGTCATCTACACGGCGGTCAAACAAAAAAAAGGAAATCCACCGGTCGGCCATCAAAGATGGGAATGAGACCTGTTGTGGTCGAATCACGTTGCAATTACGTGAGTGCTCTGACCAATCCATCTGGTATGTTGTAGTACTACTATGACAAGAGTATGTGCGAGATGATCACAGGATCAATCGCGTTTTGCGGCTGTGTGGGTGGACATAAGGCAGTTTAATGTATTGTGGTGGAAATAATCAATTATATCAATAGTATCAAAATTAAATACTTGGATGGAGTTTGTTTTGGGTGGTTGTAATTAAACTATTACTTGATGATGGCTGTAACAAAAGGTTCAAAAGGCTGCAAAGTATTGGCGAGCTTTTTTTTACGAAAAATATTCATATAATGCCAAATTATTATTGTTTTTGTCAATTTTACTGAATATTTTAATCATTAGTTTGCTATTATTGGCGATGTTTCTAATTTTTGGCGTCTAAAACAGTTTGACGATATTTGGCGGGACAGTTAAAGGAATTTAACAAAAAAAACTATGGTATAAAATTTTCTCAGTTTTGACGGCAGGTCAAATAATGATACAAAATTTTAACTTGGTATAAAAATTTTGTAATGCAAATTTTGACAAATAATATACCTACAGGGTGTTTCAACAAGTCTATCCAAATATTGCAAAGTCAGATTCCTTATTCTTGCAAGTTTAGTATATTATAAGTATGCAATGCATGCATACTTGTAATGGATAAATAATAGAAAACTATTGGAGTTTTTATATCGTATTGTTAATTTACTTTTTTAGAAAAAAAACTTCTCCCCCTAAGTACGCTATTTTTTCCGTCTCTTACATTATTTGACTGAAATTTTCAATTCATCATTTCATAGAATCATTTTTTTAATATTTTTTTCTGTAATAGGTTATGGTTATGATACTCTTCTACATACATATCATTTCACATCCCGTTTTTTTTCTCTTCCACTATTTTTAACATTATATTTTCTCACATATTTAATAACTGAGAGATGAATATTCCTAACCTTTTTAAATCTCAAGAGAATACAGTATATTTAATTACTTATTGCATGAAAAACTAATTGCTTTTTTGTTAATGAACCTTAACTAATTTAAGAATAGCAATTTAATTAAGCATAAATCTCGGTGGCGAAAAAAGACGAAATTTAGTTAAATACTGTTCTTTCTTTGGAAATATAATGACATTTTTTATAAAACAAGAGTGAAAATAAATGACAATTTGCTTAAAAGCAAAAAGTCGATTAAATTCTCTAATTTCTGAAACTGTTCTGGCTTAATAAGAAACCTCAAAAACGTTTTTATGCCATCTCAAATAAAACTATTAGTAGTGAGAATTTATTTTTCTTCAACACGACATTAAAAAAAGAGTTAAGTCTTATTTAACTAATTTACTCACGATTATAATAAAAAATACCATTTTTTAAAATTTACATTACATTTGTGATTGAAAGAAACTTCTTGCTTTGAAAAATATTTTTTAACTAGTTTCTTCAGAAGCAAATAATAGTAGGTAATTTGTTTTAACCCGTGTTTTTTTTCTATTTCCATTATCACTTATGCATCGACTTTTCAGGTACCCAGTGCTGGTTAAAACACCAGAAAAAACCTTAACGCGTCATTTTTCCTTACACTGGAATCTAACAAAATTTTTGAAGAGGAATCCCTTATATATACAGACCCCCCATTGCATGTCACCTCAAATCTATCGGAATAATATTAGAGAAATACATGGGCGGGAATATAAAATGATTACACTCGCCGAAATTTCTTCGGTTCTCTCACATAATCGATTTCCCCATGCCTTTATTTTTTAAAGGAAAGTAAATATCCTCTTAAGCAGCCAAGCGAAGTGGAATTATTTCACCGTTAGGCTTAACGAGACAGAAGCAAAATGAAATAAGCGGATGCTTCGCGTGGTAGGAAGTCGATAACGACAGAGTATAGAGAGAGAGCTTGTGTCTTTTTTTACTATACCCTCAAAACTGCTTTCGAAGTATCGATTTCGAGTTTTGGTTGATAGAGAGTAGATAGAGGTGCCAAGGATTGATCGGACAATGTTTCGTGCGTGAATATTTTAAAAGGTGAACTGATGTTTGAATGAAACGCGTATTTTTAGGAATCGGACAAAGCACTGAAATTGGCCAAGGAGTGCGGTTTTTGCCTCTGCTTTGAACAACGTTATAAATCTAAAAAAAGGTAAAGAGCAACAAACCGAATGAGTGTTGTTTTGGTATTTTTCCTTTGCAATTCTAACTGTTTTAGGACAGGCATGGACAACAACTTTAATCATGATTTAGGCTGCTAAATTATCGACATTGGCCAATTAAACGTACTAAAAGATTGAGCGGGATTTCGAGCAAATATAGTTTATGGTATTGAAAATAATTATGAAAAAATATTATAAAGTGGGATCGCATAACATGCATGTATTAAAATTTCCCTCTAAAGATGCTAGAGTGTTAAAAGTTTTGCAATCTGCAAAATGTAAACATTGAAAGGATTCTCACTTTAAAATTCGGAGCACTGTAGTTAGAAATATGTACGTATTAGAATATAAATATGTACTGCAGAATGTTTAAATATCAACTGAGCAATATCAAATTTAAGAATAAGATCCAATAGTTAATAATAATTCATTATATGTTTTAAAAAAGAATAAAATTCGTTTCAAGCAAACATTTATTCTTAAAATTTACTTAAAAA
Organism: Tetragnatha versicolor; assembly: GCA_024610705.1. Classification (NCBI taxonomy): domain Eukaryota; kingdom Metazoa; phylum Arthropoda; class Arachnida; order Araneae; family Tetragnathidae; genus Tetragnatha; species Tetragnatha versicolor. The sequence goes on from JANDEH010000003.1 coordinate 38,128,872, forward strand.
TTTTAAATTATTAAAAAAAGCATTTACAATGAAATTTTCTATTTAGGAAATTAATACACTGAATATGAAATAAATGCCTCCTATGTCAGATGTAAGGGAAAAAATAGTATCAAACTGACACAAACACTTCTTTCTTGGATCCCTTTAATTCCTCTTGGTCTTTTATTAAATAGAGAAACTCCCGTTGCCTACTGACTCGAATTCAAAAATGAGCTCCGAGACTTGCACCATTTCGTAGCGTTTTTTAACCCGAGATCCCAAGGGAGCTAATTACTACGATTCGTTCTCCGCAAAAGGATTAGTTTTCAGCGGATGGCATCACCCGCGGCTAGTTGCAGTTTTCGGTTCGGATGAGTTGCAACAGTATGGAAACTTTTCATAGACCTGATTATATTATCGTTTCTGAAATGGTTTTGAAGCATCATAAATAGATTTGTGAAAAGGTGGCAGAGGTAGAGACCCATATATGTAAATTCAGTTGTTTTTCTTAAAATTTGAAATTTCCAAGATATTAACTATGAAAATTTAGAATGCAGAATTTAGAATGGAACTGTTCTTACTGTAGAATTACTCTTCTTGAATTCCTTTCCTTTATAATTTTATCTGCTTTACAAAGGTGAAGTCCCTAAAGATCCAAAAGAGTGGATTAAAATATTAAAAATATCCAATGTATTAAAGGTGAAAAAAGGTTTAATATCAGGTCGGATTATTCCGAGAGCTTTTGTAAGTTTCCAAAAAAAAATTTGCATAAAAATACGAAATAAAATTTTTTTATGCCTTCCAGGCCCTATCAAACATATTAAGTAAGAATTTTTTGGGAAGGGGACGGAGGAAAAGGCCATTAGATATGAATATTTAGTTTATTTTAAACATTCTTGTCATTGGAAGTATGCATATAAAGAAAAAAAATACTAAAATTATTTCAATTGCTAAAGTTACATTAATTAGTAGAATATCTCAAATATACAAGTTGTTAAATGTTAATGCTAGAGACAAATTTAATTCTAAAACCTTCAACAAAGAATAAAACTTCTGAATAACGTTATTCGATCTATATCTTTAGAACAAATATTTTAAGGAAACCCATTGGAAAATTCCTTCATTCAGAAACTAAATCGAACAAATTCTGTTGGTTCAGCCCCCTTGAAGGCATTATTCTAAAGTTTTGCTCAGAATTAATGTCTAAAGTCACCATAGAAAGATCCTTCTATGTTGGAGCCATAACCATAACTCCCTTTCAAAAGTTCTGATCTAGTTTCCAAGAAGAATTTAAGTTCAGTTCTTGTCATAACTTTTGGAATTCCTAGCATTATTCTACTTACCAAAACAGCGATCTATCTTGGTTTACCGTATAGTTTATATCACCCTTGAGTTCGAACTTTCTGATTTGAGTTCTCAAATATATATTTTTTCTCCTTTCAAGGGGCATCGCATCATTTCATGTGCAACGCAAAAATAGCACGATATTATATCAGAAAGTTTCATGTTCTTTTGAATGATGTGAAGATATATTTTATTTAGATCAAATGATATAACGTATAAATTATAATTAAATATACACTCTAACCACGAACTCGAACCTTTCAAACGAAACGACTATGAACGTGTTCAGGGGGCGCCAAATTTGGGCCCGAACATTTTTATCAAAAATTATATTTGGGAGGGGGTGGGTGATGGTAGCCATATTTTATGAATTCATTTATTTTATTTTCATGATCTCCACATTAAAATGCACAAAATAATGCTATTATCTTCAACTAAAACAAGTTTTAACCTATTCTAAAACTACTTAGAAAATTGATGTTTCAATCAAAAAGTGTTTCCTCCAGAGCCTGTTTTCAGTCAAACAGTGATTCCTCCAGTCACAGCCAATCATAGCTGTTCTTACTCGTCACGTGACTAGGGATTGTCGTTTTAGGGCATTTAGGTCATCCCGGGATTTCGGGATAAAATTCGACATCATCCCGGGATCCCGGGAAATCCCGAAAATTTAATTAATGCCAGAATTTCAAGAAAAAAAAATTTTTTGGACTTCAAAACTTGCATAAATATGAAATTAGAAAAAATTATGGGAAAAAATTATAATTTTTAATGCTACAATTTTTCACACACAGTTCTAGGCTTTAAGATTTCTTATATGATAGTAAAATATTTTTTGCAATTTTATATTCACTTATTATATTATAATAGCACACACACATATATCCCTTAAAACCTTATGAAATGACACAAACTTAATATTTAAATTTGTTTTAAAAATACTCAAGTTAAAAGTTTACTTACCCTAAAAATGCTTTTGAATTCCCTTATAGATATGTATTGCAAGGATCGGCTTCTCAATGGAATGTATGTTTTTTAATGTCGGAGTAAACCACTCGTGAAACCTCCTTTGCACTTAATTATCAAAGAACACTTTTTGCATTTTGCTTCAGAGTTCGGTCTTTTTATGAAGTGCTCCCATGCATATGTACTAGCTTTTTCTGCCATAATACAACACCACAATATTCTCCGCCCGATTTTCAAAACGTATAATCTCTTTAAATGCTGACGACTTATTGAGATCACGAGTACTGTGGTCATTCGGAAATAAGGTTCCAACTATCCTCGTAAATAATTATTCATCACATAAATAAAGATTACGAGTTTCTAATATATCTATTAGAATTGCGATCAATGCTTTGCGTTTGAAAATGGCCTCGTGCTGGGAGTTATTACGATTTGTATCTCCTTATCACTAACATACTATAGTCTGTTCATTTAGAATTGGCGCCTAAAATAGGATAAAAAAGCTCAATAATGCTTAATAACGCTCATCACACAACTTCAATGACCGATTTTTTACAGTATATTAAGTGTTCAACTTCAGCCGCCTTCTTATTGCATAAGAAAAATTTTTCGACGATAATTACAGTAGTAACTGTTTCTAATACATTACGTCTCTGGCGCCAGTTCTAAATGAACAGAGTATAATGAGTAAAAATCGTTGAAGATGAGTAACCAAGTTTTCACCATTTATGCCAACACGCGAGCATTGTATGTATTATACAAATCGACAAGTTCCTTGTTTATTGCCTTTTAGCTCTTAAGTTCTAGGAGTGGGAGATAATTTAATTCAGCAGATGATTGACTTAAACCACCTCACTTCCACTAATTTAAAAAAATCTTCCAAGGAAAGGAAATATTTGTTCCATGCCATAAGGAACGATTTTCAAGCGTTTTAGCAGGGTTAAAGAAATTTAAAACTTTGAGGGAATCCCGGGACGGACTGAAAAATCCCGGGACGTGTCCCGGCCTAAAAATTCTACGGGATCCCGGGATCCCGGGAAACCGGGATCCCGGGAAACAATCCCTACACGTGACCCACTCATTTGTCAGCGTAAATTTGGTGATGTAAAAATATTGGTGGGGACTTTTTGATACGAAATCACCTAATGTTTATTTTAAAAATTCACATTGTATATCAGAAATAAAAAGAATAGTTTTTGAGAAGAGTAGGATTAATTTTTTTCATTAAAAAAGTGTTTTGTCCATGTTGGAAACATTCCTATTCCTTGATTTCTCCAAATTTCAAATGCATTTTTAATAACACTAGTTGACAGTGGTTTCCTAACAACAACCAAATTACTATTTTTGTTACTAATTTATATAGTAATTCAAATAACTGCAAGTAAAAAAGTTCCACCACGTCCCATTTTTGTGTAAAAAATTTTTTCGATTTTCAGCTTTTTCTCTTAATTTTTGCGTTTTAAGTGTCAGTTTTGTCCAATAGCAACCCTGAAATCCCATCCAATTAATTTATTTATATTATCCCAGTATGTAGACATACTTTTAAAAGTGTGGCTATGTTTTTGTACTGCAGTTCATTTTGAAAATTGACGAGTTTTCAGTGTAGATTTTGCAAATTTATGCACAATACGGTTTTCTGAATTTGGGTACGGTTTAAATTACAATCCAACGGTAATATTTAACAGGAAAAAGTGGGAAAAGTTTTTGCCACTGATTTGGGTCCAAAATAGGTTACTAAAATGAAATCTTGGCTCCTCACGTGTGTTGCAGAAGTTAGAATGTGGATCTTTTTAAATGCATAAGAGTCAACAGTAGTTCTATGCAAATTACTATCCCTATAGTATGGGGAAGACATTCAAAATATCTTGCTTGTTTAATATCAATGGAAAATCCAGAAAAAGCATTTCAAAAAAGTATTTAAAAGGACTTTTTTTGCCCTTAAGTGAAGGCAAACTCAAAGTAGTATGAATCTCTGATTAAAAAAGAATTCATGACAAGGAAAATTTAATAAAATTGCATTATCAGCTAGGAAATGGTTTTTAGGAGTGGTAAGATGATTTTTAGAAAATAGGACCAAAAAAATGTTTTAATCCCAATATAAGGTTCTCTTTAGTCTTACCAAGCCTTACAATGTTGAGTATCACTCAAAATTCATATTTTACATCCACTTTTCAACTTATTTCCGGAAAATCTCCCTGTAGTCAATCATTAACAAGGGTAAAGATTCCCTTGGGACATTAACTCTATATATAGGTCACTGAGAAATATCAATTTTGGGCTACAGCTCTTGTTTCATTGAAAGAGGTGATTTAACGCCACTTAAGAGACAAAAAGGGATAAAATTGCATCGCATTTAAAGAATGTTTAATGAGTTTTAGTTTTATTTTGTCTGACACATGTATATAATCTCAATTATGATAGTATTTTATGCTAAAATAATGATATTAACTGTTAAAAATAAGTGTTTTCAACGCTTTTGTCCGTTTCTTACAGTATTGGTGCAATATTTGTAACAAAAAAACTGTACGTGCTGCAGCTTTTTCACAAGTATTTCTGAATTCTACACCCTAAAATTAGTTTGAAATATTTAATCTTATTTTTGTAAGAGAAAAAAAGTTTAATTTTGTCGACTAGTGATAATTAATTTTAAGTTTTTAGGTAAATTATGACTACAAATCTTCTCAGTTACTCGTTATAGAACTAAATAAACAATAATTAGGTTTTTAAACTATAGTTATTTTTTAAGTTATTAGTTTTTTGTGTTTCCTGAAAATTTGTATATGATGGAGAAAGCATGGTTGGATTGTTGCTCCTCAAATATGTATGAAAACCCCATGTTAGGGTGGAATTAAACTAAACTGAAGCACTCCTTAAAAACTAATATTAAACCCTCCACCAATATTTAACAACCTCCAGAGTCCAATTAAAACGTTAATTCATCGAAAAATATACGACGGCGTTCTTTTCCCTTTCTACCTCTCCGGAATTCGTTCCGGACGAAAAAAAAACCGGAATATGTCTCCGGAATTTTAATGTTTCCCTTCAGGCATAAAAAACCACTGGAGATTATTACGACTGTGGTTTATGGAGGCCCTGTTCCGACATTTATGGAGCATTCTTCAAGATTAAAAACAACGAGGCACATGTAACATGTATCGGCGGTTAATGTTTAACGGGGAAAGCCTAATTGGAAGGGTTCTTTTAACAAGGGGAAACAAAATGGAGGGGCTTTTCAATAATGAAGCGGTCTTGGGAAATTCATGGGCATTAAAATGTCGTCGTAAAAGGAGAGGAAATTGGCGTTTTGGGCTGGCAGACTGTAGACTGACTTCAAATAAATAGATGGTTATGCTTCGTATCTATCTTTAAGGGAAAAATCGATACGAGTGTATATTAGGGTGACTGTAATTACCACTTTAATTGTTTGTTTTATTTTGAAAACAATTCAACCCCTTTTATCAACCATATATCCACACAATCTTAAATGAAAAATATAAATACCCATTTGAAATAACAACCGATAGCGAACATTTTCATCCTTCATGAATAAAAATCAAAATAGTATGCTGTCAATTATGTATACTCCTGATTGAGTACACCCGAACTTTAAAAAAGTTATAAAAAAATTGCAGCTCAGCTGTGGCTCCTTTCACTGGTTACCGTCTCTATATTGTGTATTTTCCCTTTAAAGTGCTGTTATTATAATTCTTTCTTGATATATTATGTATATTAATTTGATTATATTCTATATTGTGTTTGTACATATTCTTATAATCTCAGTCACCACTTGTCAGTGACCACTGACGAAGGGGATCCATAGTATCCCCGAAACGCTGTATGGCTTTTAATTAATCTTTTATCATGTGCAATTGATTTTCGTCTGACCTTCTTAACTTACAAGCTAAAACCCTGTTCTTTAGGGACAAATTTCCAAAAATTTTCTGGGGGAGGACCCCCAAACCCCCCTTTCTGATTGGAATTTTACTATTCCAAATCTTTTTATAATAAGTTCATCAAAATCCTTATCCTACTTAAAAATATTTGTCCAAAATTAGGAGTAGGTGTACCAAGTAGAAATCCTGTTTTTATGGGTCAAATTTTCAAAACATTTCTGGGGGAGGACCCCCAGACCCACCCTTTGGTACTTGGAACAAAATTACTCACACTTTTTTCATGTAATAAGTTTTTAGATGTAGTAGATCGTAACATGAAAATACAATGGACATTTGAAAAGTAAAGTTACATTGGACGTAATAAATTTGCTTGCGAGTGGGTGAAAAATAATTTTCGGCCCCTCCTGAAATAAATTTCCATATACACCACTGTACCCCATAATTAACCATTTTCGTTATGTTTTCAACCACATATCAAAAGTATAAATTAGTATCTTCGAATGTACTAAATAAAGGTCAGCGAAATTTTTCTTTATTTCGTAGATTTTTTTTCTACTTTTTTTATAATTTAATTAATAAGTTAGTTAAAATAAAGATATTAGGTTCAAATTATAATAAAGGAATTTTGCTTAAGGTTTGAAAGGCAGGGTATAACTCTTAAGGTTTTTTCTATCCCAAATCCACTCTAAATTTTACTCTAACTGAACTGCATGTCTAAAATCTCTGCAAGTTTTAGGCCGGAAAAATTTGAAAATAACTTAATATAACGCCTCGAATACTCCAACATTTTTTAGGAGTTAATGGTAAACCTATACGACATCGCCATTATTAATAGGAAACTAAAGCCATACTTCCTCAAGGGATAAATGCAGTATTCATGAGAAGCAGAAACAGACTTCGATAGAAATATTTCCTTATCCATATCGAGCGTATGAGGATGATCACAGCTGGACGTGTCTTCCGCACCTGTGACCATCACCTGAGGGACTGAGAAGGTGACAGAGATGTCCGGGAGATATCATCTACAGAAACAAATCAATGAGCTATGTCCCGAATGTTATCGATCTGCGTTTTGAGTTGAAGGATGATCACCAAAACATGTTCATGAAAATTTGACCTGCCTTGAGGTGTTTTAACAAGTTTGCCCAGAAAGATTCCTTGTGTGATTAGAGAACATAAAATGTGTAGGCCTAAGGACTACTTAACTTCGACGATTTCTATTTTTTGAAAATGCGATGACATGTACGATAAAAAATTTTTTATTTCCTTTCACGATGCGCTCATGCATGTGAAATGGAAATTGTGAAAGTGAATTTTAAAAAGTAAGTAAAAATTTAGACCCGATTTTGAATTTTTCTTCCACCAATTTTTATTTATTTTGAGTTCGACCGTCTTCTGAACTATCAATATCAAATCCTGAGTAAAAGTTATTCGTTGAAACCTTTATACACCTACTTAAAATTTTTCATCATCTTAAAATTGCAAGATAAAAGTTCATTTCCCTCATTAAATCATGAAAATGCTTATGATGATGAGTTTAACTCTATTTTTAAAAAATTAATTTCATCTCACTAGTGCGAGTTAATTTTCGTGTTAGATATTCGAATGAGGTATTCTCACGTTTTGAGATTTAATTTTATTAAAATAGTAGATAAAAACCAAGAAGAATGACGTTTGCATCAAGTATTTTCGTAGCCTAGTTTTTGAGATATTAATTTTTGAAATTTCGTTTTTGTGTTTTGGCTTGAAAACACTTTCGAATCACAAATCATGCTGTGAGGTCACATCCAATCAGTGGTGGATCCAGGGGGTGGCACTTTGGAAAGTGCCCCCCTTGGAGACCCAAAAAAGGTTCTCAAAAGGAGTAAAAACAACTTTTACAGGTCTAATTTCAAAACTTTTTTCTACTAGGAGGACCCCTATTCTCCCATTAGTATCAAATGATATATTCAGTGTTTATTTTTAGGAAATCACTAAAATTTTGCCATTTTGGGTCAAAAAGTAAAGGTAGTGGTGTTGAAAAGTGTCCCCCTTAGACTCAAAACGTTTCTAAAATTGAGTTAAAATCCTACTTTTACACGTCAAATTTCAATTTTTTTTCTGGGGGAGGACCCCTATACCCCCAATGGTACCACAAGGGGATCTTGTCTGGAAAAGTGCCCCCTCCTTGGAGCTGTGCTGAATCCTCGCCTGCATACAATAGAAGCTCGTTTTCTGATCACGTGAAAACAGTAAACACAATAGTTTTCATGCGCAGTGATGTCACATCCGCCCGTTGACTGATAACGTGACTTTTTGGGGATTTTGGCAAATCTAAAATTGAATTTTAATTGAATTGTAAATTATTTAACCAACATTTATGCACTTAGAAAAATTAGAACTTCAGGAGTTCTGAATGACAATCAAAATATATATAGTACCTGTGCCTAATATGGACACCCTAAGAAAAATGTATTTTTTTCACCCCCTTATACACGTCACAGGAGTCCAAAAATTTATGACCACTATCTTTGGACTGTTGACTATCGTTATTAAAATTAGGGACCTTGTAATTATTCTGGTTTAATTTCAGTGATAAAAACAAAAAATGTTTGCAAGTGTCCATATTAGGAACCACCTGTCCCTATTATGGACAGGTGGCAAATTATTGACCTACTACACAGGGTGTATGGAAAAACCACTCTTCCAAGGGATTTTAGAGGAGAGGGGATAAAAAAATATTTCTTAAAGTATTGCGGGGGAGGGGGGGCACAGTTAATATCATCAGAACATGCACTTCGTAATGTTATGTACGGATACTATAATTAAGATTAAAAATATGTATAAACATTAATTTATTATGAATTAGCTAAATGAAATAACATAAAACAGATAATTATTTTAAAAATTTCTAAATCTGAAGATTCACTAGCTGTTTTTACATGTGGACATAAGGTGTCCATAATAGGAACAGGGCGTAGTTTTACTAAATCTTGTAATATATAAACCAGGGGTTCCCAACCTTTTTGCAGCTGCGTACCACTTGACTTTTTGAGAAATTTTGGCGTACCACCAGTACCTTCTAAAAGTTTTCAAGGGCTTTTTGAATTAAATTCCTGAGAAAACTTCATATTTAAAGGTTAGATATTTGTTTATTTATTTATAACATGCTTATAAAAAAGGAGAAATATTAAGATGAAAATGGTATTAATTTACAGTTTTATTTATTATACCCCATAGGTCCAGTGGCGGATCCAGGATTTGGTTTTGGGGGGGGGGCTAAGAAATTTCATAATCCAGTTGAATCTTTTTGCTAATGGTAATACGGAAAAGGTAGTGAATTATCCTACTTAAACCCCTTAAAGGGGGGTCTGGGGGTTCGCCCCCATAAAATTTTTTGGAAATTTAAGTAAAAAACCCCACTTTTTCAACTCGTTTTGGTACTCCTCATCCGAATTTCGGATATAGATTTTTGCGTTTTGACAAACTTAGTAAAATATTAGACGTTTTGGGGGGGTTTCAGCCCGAAAGCCCCCCCGCAGATCCTCCACTGCATAGGTCTAAAAACATACAAATATATCGCTTTCACTCACGCGTACCACCTGAAACGTTCCCGCGTACCACCAGTGGTACGCGTACCACCGGTTGGGAACCCCTGATATAAACAAAGAAAAAATTTTTAAGCAATATACGCAATAGCAAACGAAAATATATTTCATCCGCTTTCTAAAACACTCCACTTTTTAATATTTAGAGTAATTTTACCATATCTAATAACAATTTAAACTTAACCTGTAATTACTATCAGCACACCATGAAAACACATATTTCCTCAAAATGGCGAACAGCGCGCTTTTTTGCACTTTAAAGACTAAATTATCTTTTAAACTCCTTTTCTTCAAGAACACGTAGTGCCGACTCTCGATCAAGTTTCTTACTTTTTAAGATACAAGGGGTGTCCATATTGAGAACCCTGTCCCATATACTAGAAGCTCGCCGGAACCTCGACCCTTTACGAGTAGCTTTAACGCGCATGCTCCGGAACTCCGCTCTCTCAAACTATTATCTTGGATAGAGAGGGATCGTTTCCATATAAATATAGAATCTTAGTGCCTACGCTTACGCTACCTCGCGTGTGTGTGTTCGAAAAGATCGTAATGATCATTCTATATATTCGGTCTTCTTTCTATATTGTTGTTGTTGTTTACATTTTGAGTCCAAATGCTTCGAAAACGTGAGTTGAAGTCTATGAGTAGTATGATTATACTTCGAAACAAACGCTAAGTCTGCTGATGGCATTGAGTTTTCAAATTCCAATATTTGATTTTGTATTCTATTAAAATATTTGTGTTCTCTTACCAATAAGAACTAAAGTAATGAAGCTTTAAATACATCATCTTCAATTTTTTCCTTCAATATAAATGTAAAATATTCATGAAACAAATTCTTTAAATGAAATGTTTGAACTAAGTTTCACAATAATACACGTGTGGAAATAAGCATTAAAAACATGTGACTGAATTAAGTCATTACAGAATTTCTTGAAAATTTCCATTGAGTCTCATGTGCATGTCAACCAATTAGTTTTCATGACCAGTTAGCTGTTAATTTATTATTTACTATTTTTATTGGTATGTTAGCTAAAAAATGGAAGGAAATGCATGAATTAGGTTAGCCATTCAAGAAATTTAAAAATCCGTTGGGTTGTTCAAACTCATCTTGATAGAAGATTTTTAAATCAAGCATTACAACCCTTTTGAAAAGCTAGTTTCTTGGAACAATAATTCTTAAATTTGAAATTTATTTTATGAAGTACTTTCTACATGAATAATCTAATCTAATAACCGATGATAATATTTCAACTAAGCAAAAACGCTTAGACAATGGCAAAATGGATGCAATAGAAAAGCGAAATAAGTTTTGGGTTTTGGTTTCGATTTGGTATCTTCCGATCCGATCTTCCCGAAGCGCAAGGTCACGTGAACTAAAATCATAAAACTATTTAAGCGACCTCTGGTGGTGATCCCAACACGTATTCAATTTAGTATACAGCCCCCAATCCTACCAGAAGAACTTTTCTGGAAGCGGAGTCCCGGAGCATGCGCGTTAAAGCTACTCGTAAAGGGTCGAGGTTCCGGCGAGCTTCTAGTCTGTCCATATTGGGTACAAGTACCTTATATATAATAAAGTAATTTTAAAATTTAGTGGTGATTGTTATCCTTACAAATATAAATCAGCCGAAAGTCATCATCGGTGTGAATATGAATGAATTGTCAGTTTTAAAAAGGGAATAAGTCCAAAAACTTTTTTAAGTCAAAAAAGTTTAGAGAAAAATTTTTTTAAATGCATTAGTAATGGAATTTTCGTTGCATAACCACCAAATTCGTACTGAAAATTCAATGAATAATCGAATAAAATATAAGTTCATTTGAAAATATTTTACGGGTGAAAAAAGTTGATAAAAGTTTAAAAAGTTCCCTTTTATAAACTCATGAATGAAAAAAATCTTAAAAACCACATAAATTGCCAATAAATTTAATATTTTTTCATAGTTCACTGAACAAAAGTGAACCCCCGGTTGGGAATCACTGTTTTATTTAATAGAATAGGAGAACACTAGGAAAACACCATATGGAATCTGGAAAGAACAGATAGTGTCAACCTATTCTTCTATGGCAATCCAGACAGTGCTATCGTTGTTCGATAACCTCCTCTTCGAAAAGGTCGGAGGATGACTTCGAACTCACTCAGAGCACCAATGGTGGGAAAACACTCTATCTGAAGCAGAGTGATACTTCGTATGTGCTTAAGAAAAGAATCAACAGGCAGGCACGGCCTATAAACAAAGCAAGAGACCTTAAAAAATTCCGGACTTCTATTTAAAGTTTGGGATTAAAATCAGTTTTTAAATGAAAGGAATATATAAAATTTGTGAGTTACAGTATATCTAACAGTTGAGAAACGTATTATTACAGTATAGAGAAGAGTGTTGATAATTAAATTTTTATTTTGAAAAGGCTTTCAATCTTTCTTTATAAACATAACCTGTTTGCTTCTTTTATAAAACTGGCAAAGGAGTCTAGAAATCTCAACAGTAACAACAACATCAATGTTACCTTATTATATTGGATGTAAATGCCGTGGCTAAGTTCAAACTAAAAGAGCAGCCGATTCCAATTAAACACCCGCTCTGTAACATCAATGGGGAACGCCTTTTAACAAAGACTATTGTTAGACTAAGGACAGGACATCACAGGGGAATGAAGATCGACAGAGAGGGGCATAGAACATAAATAGAAACTGTGACAAATGCTTGGACACAGCTTTAACACCAGCTCACATTTTCGATTGTCCAGCCATAGCTATTGACTTACCTAATACTGGGGTCTTATTCTTTGAATATACCTCTACAATGACAATATTACAGAGATTGCAAGGGCTGTCATCTCCGCTGATGGCAATGTTTGATTTGGACTCATCGTGGACACGACATCATCATCATAACCTGTTTACTATCTTAACCATATTACTATCAAACAAAAAAATTTAATACGTGCAAAGTTAAGAAACAAAAAGGTACTTTTCCATTATACCATCACAAATCTCGCCATCCAGACGTTTTGGGGACAACACACAGTCACCGGAAGAAATCACACGAAGCAATTTCCGTTGGCGTTCAATCATTATTAGCGACTTTATCGCCTGCGCCGGTATAATGGAAAAGTACCAACAAAAATTACATTATTTACAGACTACCAAAAAAATACAAACGAGCCATGGAGTTTATATCAAGGATATCTAGCTAGACACACCATTCAAAATTATATTACTTTATCCTGGACACTTTTAGTTGCTATTTATACCCAAGTTGTATTATTTGACTATTTGAATGCTCACTATAATTGCCATAATTTTTTTAAACTACAAAAAAAGTATTTTATATAAGTTGATGCAATATGTATTTCATTTTCCGCTTTAATCTGAATTCAATTAATCGGTTTAACATTACCATTACCCCGGATGATATAGAGACTCTTGCATCCATAGTAGCTCAGCTCACAACAAATACGTTGATTTTACGTAACTGCAACTAGAATCAAACGAAATTTGGCCATTACATGACAAAAATTGGACGAATCTTGAACATTCTTGTTTAATAATCTTGTTCTGTCAGGAATATTATCAGGATTGAGTAATCAAAGCTATCCTTCCTATTCCCAGGGGCAATCATCACTCAATAATAAATAAAACGAAACGAAACGCCATCATTGGAGAAATGAGCTCAACGTTCGAATCCATTGCGGGCGTAGTAATTGCTGGTATTTATGCATCGGTGATTAAAACAAAAAGAGCTGAATTAAACAAAGAAAGATGCTTGTCGCGTCTTCGGCGAAATTGCTTGAGAACTATACTTCACAGCAACGTTTCCTGAACCCAGTACGTCACTACGCGGAAGAAGAAAGTGAGTGAACACAAAGCCTGTTGGGTTGATAGGAGGAATTTCGATACGCGAATTGTGATAAAAAGACACTATTTATACATGGGTTTAACGGAATAATCATATTGGGTTGTCCCATAAGTTCTGTTACTTTTCACAAAGTTTCGTGTTTGAAAATTTTTTATGAAAAACTGGTAATAGGTTGAGATTTCAAACAAAAGGGATTTTGATATATGTATATTTATGAACATAATGTGGGATTTTGGTAGTTCTTGTGATATTATTTCTTTTCAAAATGGTGGTTTTAAAAAAAGACCACAAACGACGATTTTCGCGTAATTTTTTTCTTTTGTTTAAAAAACTAAGAAGAACGCATAATTCAGGGCTAAAAAAAGTTTTACTATATATTTGAAATGTTTAATTTAAGATGTCATAGTTTCATGATAATTCGATAAGTTTAACTTAGGAAATTTTGGTCCCAAACATAACATCTATTGCAAAAACTTACCTCTATAATGTTAGCAGTGGCGTAGCCAGGATTTTCCTATGGGGGGGTCCAGTGCGAAAAATTTACCATTGGAAATCAAAAAGTTTCTACAATTAGTGAAATAAAGTTATAGTTTTCACATTACTTTTAATTTTTTCTCTGTGTTAATTAATATAGTTAATCATTTATTAATAATTAAGATTAAGTATTACTACTCCGATTGAAAGTTCTGATCCACATAATTTTTTTATTAAGTACAGAGACCGTGAAGAAACAGATTAAGAACCCCCAGAAAATTTTTGGAAATTTGAATTTTAAAAGGAGTATTTTTACTTCATTTATGAGGTAATAACCGAGGAACACCACTCCTTGTAAGCTAGATAATTTTTAAAGAAAAAATAGAAAATCGGACGTTTCTGAGGCAGTAGTTGATCCAGGGTTCTGTTTTGGGGGGGCTAAGAATTTGAAAATCAAATTGAATCTTCTCAACGAATATAATATTAAAAAGGTTGAAAATAATCGTGTTCGAATTACCTTAGGGGGGGTTGGGGGACCTCCCCCAGAAAATTTTTGGAAATTCAAGTCTAAAAAGCAGGTTTTCAACTAGTTTTGGTACACCTAATCCGAATTTCGAACATTATATTTTCAGGAATTTATTATTTGCTAGGAGTTTTGTATTTTGGCGAACTCATCACAAAAAAAGTTGTTTATAATGAAGTCCCAAGGGGGGTCAGGGGGTTCTCCCCCAAAATTTGTTTTGGAAATTTGACCCTAAAAACAGGGTTTGGTTTACTCTTTTAGTATAGTATTACTCTTTTGTTATAGAGACACTGGGGGTTCCCCCGGAAAATTTTAGATTTTAACATGCAAAATAGGTGGTTTTTAGACACTTTTAAGGGACATAAACGCCCTCTTTTGAGTAGGCACTGGAATGTTTAACGCCTAAAAAAGGGTTCAAAAATTTTGGGTCGGGCCCATGGGGGGGGTCCGGACCCGGGGACCCCCCCCTTCGCTACGCCCCTGAATGTTAGTCATTTCAAAGAAATTTTTACGAAAAAAAGCATCAAAATCAATAAAAAAGCTTAGGAAAGACCCAAGCATTCAAAATATGCAGTATATTAAATTATATCTGAACTTAAGCTCAGAAAATAGTGCGCACAATGCAAGTGCGCAACGTTTTAGCTTATCACAATTACACTCGCTGAACTTACGCTCAGCGAACAAAGCAATTTTCTTCGCTTCATACGAAAACATTACAATAAAAACAACTCCTTGGCAATTAGAAATAAATCAATTGAATGATATTATGAAAAGGTACTTTCAATGCATTAATGGCATCAATTCAATGCATTAACAAGCATTATGGTTCAAAAACACCTGCCTTTAATTACTTCATACCAGCCGCTTAGAAAAACAATAGGCGTGCTTTAAAAAACACGTGAAATTGCCAATATATGAAGTTTTAAAGCCAAAATTTCCAACCTTAAACTTATCGAATCATTTTGAAACTATGACATCGTAATCTAAACATTTCAAATATACAGTAAAACTTTTTTTAGCCAAGAATTATGCGTTCTTCCTGGTTTTTTAAACAAAAGTAAAAAATTAAGCGAAAATCGTCGTTTTTGGTCTTTTTTTCAAACCGTCATTTTGAAAAGAAATAATATCCCGAGAACTACCAAAATCACACATTATGTTCATAAATATACATATATCAAAATCCCTTTTATTTGAAATCTCCACCGATTACCAGTTTTTCATAAAAAATTTTCAAAGACAAAACTTCATAAAAAGTAACAGAACTTATGGGACAACCCAATACTTTAAAATTGACGTTCTTTGTTTCACTTTAAATTCAGACACCACGATGGGAAATACTTTGTTAGTGACTGTAGTAGGTTCAACTTAAGTTGCTTTCAAGTATAGTAGTTAATCCTCATTGAGGACTACTCCGCTTTGCTGTTTGCTATCAACGTTTTCAATGGCGATCTTTTCCCCCTTACCGATTTTAGGAAGATTCTTCTCGCTAAGAGGAAAGAAAAAACATTTCTCTCAATATTGTGACGGTGCCATATACTCATACAGGTAATTTATAAAGTTGTTTTATAGTGATTTTGTTCACCACTATATAAATTAATATAATTTTTATAAAATAACAAAAAGTCAACTTTACAATACTCCGCAGTCCGCACTTATCTTCTGGAAATATATAAATAACTGATATATAAATTGGTTAAAGCAATTTTACAATATGTTTTGAGTGCGAAGACTGGAATTCAATAACGCGTTGAGATCTGTTGACCATAACATGGATCTCCATAATCTCCCATAGTCACATTCTTAAACTAAATTCTATTGTGACAGACACCATCTTTCCATTTCAATATTAAAAAAAGGAACGCAAACGATATCCTCGGTTCAGAACCCCAAGGCACCTGAAGAAACTAATTAACTTTAATTCGAACTTGTAATAGGTATTGGGTTGTCCCATAAGTTCTGTTACTTTTTACGAAGTTTCGTGTTTGAAAATTTTTTATGAAAAACTGGTAATAGGTGGAGATTTCAAACAAAGCGGATTTTGATCTATGTACATTTATAAACATAATGTGTGATTTTGGTAGTTCTCATGATATTATTTCTTTTCAAAATGGCGGTTTGAAAAAAAGACCGCAAACGACGATTTTTGCGTAATTTTTTTCTTTTGTTTAAAAAACTAGGAAGAACCCATAATTCATGGATAAAAATTTTTTTTGCTGTATGTTTGAAATGTTTAGATTAAGATGTCATAGTTTCAAGAAAATTCGATAAGTTTAACTTAGGAAATTTCGGTCTCAAACATAACATCAATTGCAAAAAACTTTCCTCAGTAATGTTAGTCATTTCAAAGAAATTCTCACAAAAAATCATCAAAAACAACAAAAAAGCTTACAGATAGACCCCAGTATTTAAAATATGCAGTATATTAAATTATCTCTGTAATTAAGTTATAAAGTAGTGCGCACAATTCAAGCGCGCAACATTTTAGCTTATCCGAATTACACTCGCTGAGTTTATACGCTATGCGAACAAAGCAATTATTTGCTTCATACGAAAAATGTACAATAAAAACAACTCGTCGGAATTTAGAAATATATCTATTCACCTATAATATGAAAAGGTTCTTTCAATGTTTAAACTGTGTAAAAAAGCATTATGGTTCAAAAAACATCTGCCTTTTATTTGCTTCATACCAGCTGCATAGAAAAACAATGGGCGTGCTTTAAAAAACACGTGAAATTAGCAATATATGAAGTTTTAAAGCCGAAATTTCCTACCTTAAACTTATTGAATCATCTTGAAATTAAGACACCTTAATCGAAACATTTCAAATATACTGTAAAACTTTTTTTAGCCATGAATTATGCGTTCTTCCCAGTTTTTTATACAAAAGACAAAAATTACGTGAAAATCGTCGTTTTTTGTCTTTTTTTCAAACCACCATTTTGAAAAGAAATAATATCATGAGAACTGCCAAATTCACACGTTATCTTCATAAATATACATAGATCAAAATCATCTTTGTTTGAAATCTCCACGTATTACCAGTTTTTCATAAAAAAATTTCAAACACGAAATTTCGTAAAAAGTAACAGAACTTATGGGACAACCCAATATTTGTCTTTGCTACAATCACGCTCTCCCCAACGTTTAATTTTTTTTTCCCTTGAACGACGGTGAGGCAAATATTGAAATTGGATTAGGATTTTAATTATGAGTAGCTTTTCCGCTAAGAGTTATACTTTCATCCCGTCTTTTTAAGGGGCTTCATCAATAATTGTTACGTACTTGTTATATTAAGTGATTGCGAACGCTGTTTGCATTACGAGTGTTTTCAAACTTGTTAAGGGTTCATATCTCGCTTATTGGAAATTTCGTTTTCCTATCCGTTTATTCTATGGTGGGAAAAACTTGTTGCTTGGGGCTATTCAGCGTCCTTGAGATTAAATAAATTAGGTACTTCAAGTTGGAATCTGTTGTTCAATTAAAATTACACAACGCTTTCATACTTTTATTACCTACTTTTTGAAATTTTTGTCATGTTTGCTTTTGCGATACTTTTCACTTGAAAACTGCATTTAAATTATTCAAATGAATATGGTTCAAATGCAATATTTATGTTTTATAATTCAGGTATTCATTAATTTGTGTTTTGTTCGGTATTAGAAATACATATAATACCTACCTTATTTTGTTCTTCTATTTCTTTAAGTATTTTTTTTTGTTTTGAAGAAAAATTGATATACTCACCACTTTTAAAATTTAAATTGATAAATATATTCCTTGATTAAATTATAATGTTGCTTGGCGAAGAATAGATAGTGTCTGAATTATTAACGTTAACACGTATCAGTTGTTGACGAGTTTTAAAGAAGAACGAGGTAAACTTAATAAAATTTTAGCATTCGCATTTAAGATCCTAATACTACATTCGCACATGAAAAGTAAAAGAATGATAACTGTTACAATCTCTATTAGGTATATTGGGGCACGTCCAAGATCCCAGAGCCCCCAGACATTAAGGTAAATGTGGGTTTAGTGGACACTGCACCAATAGTGGCCACATAGCTGATTAATTTTAAATAGAACGAGTTAGAGCAGGGGTCGGCAACCTTTTGAAACGGAAGAGCCAAAAGTCACAATTTTAAAAAATTCCCAGTTTTTAAAGAGCCACTAAATTGTTTTGCTTCAATGTTATAGCACATGCTTATTACATATGATTTTAGTTGGGGAGCATTTTTTACACATTTTTTCTGAGGTACAGTGGGCCAAAAAAAATTGGGACACTTTCGAATTCCTTCGAATGGGAAAGTGTCCCATTTTTTTTTTTTTTGGCCCACTGTACCTCCTTTCGGGTTCGGGTACTTTTTTACATCAAGTTTTATATGACTTACATACACATTGTAAATTAATTTTATTGAATTAATTTCAAAATTTTGTCAACAAAGTAAATTCCTAGAAACATTGGAGGATCTGGGGGTCCTCCCCCAGAAAATTTTTTGGAAATTTCTTCTTCAAAATAGCTTTGTAGCTCATTTTTAGGCTTTTTTGGATTGCACCCAAAGAGCACCTCTCATTTTTTAAGTGGCAGAATTTTCAAGGAAAAATAGTATAGTTAAAATAAACAGCGAACTTAAGAGAGGGGGTGGGGATCCAACTTCCGAAAAATTTTGGAAATTTTCTCCTAAAAGTAGTTTTTTAATTCGTTTTTTAGAACTTCTATTATGACTAAATGTGGATAACTCCTTATAAATCACAGAATTTTCAAGGGAAAACAGCACATATTCCAAAATTTTGAGGAGTGATTGAGAGTTCTCAGCCGAAATTTTGGAATTTTTACCCTTAAAAGTAGAGTTTGGACTCATCTTGAGAACTTTGGGTTACACCGCTCCTTGTGAGTATCATTGATTTGATTAGGTACTTAAAAATATATTACTGATTTTTTAAGGGTTTGATAATAAATTATGAACTTTTTCGTATGGAACTGGAGAGCAGCAGGTTGCCGACCCCTGAGTTAGAGGCATCGAACAGCGTCAAAATTTATAGCATAGTAGATTGTGCAATCAGGTAAGCTGGTAAATTACCACCGATGCCACAGATCAGCATGGGAAGGATATTTAAATATTTGAAAATAACATCGGCCGAGTGACTGAAATTTTATTTGGCTTATTGAATCGCGTAAGGAAACGGGTATGACGGAGCTGATTTTTTTGTATTTATTACCGTTTGATTGACTTTTAAATTTATATTTAGATAAAGATGAGTGTATAAAATGATACTGAATAAAATTTATTTGAAAATTTTGACTCTACGAGAATTTATGGGGGTGGCCACTTTACCAACACATAATCTTAGGTTTTCCAATAGTGGCCACGGCAATGGCTTCTAATATAAACATAAATAATATGTAATTTGAATAAATTTTTCTTCATAAACTGTTGATTGTGCTTTAAAATGAGTGTTGTATTAATTTGGTTTCATTCTGGGCTTCGGGAACCAAGGTTTCTAAAACATTGAACTACTTGCTAAATTCCTCTCAAATCAGCTACAGCATAGGCTTTGGGCCGAAAACTATCAAGTCTTTTTTAAATAAAGCTAATTTGACTGGATCTAAAATACATTTCGTTGGGAAGGAAGATTCAATTAGAACTAAACAACTATACCAAGAAAAAAAACCTCAATTTCATGCATAAACCCCTCATATAGGCAGAAAAAGAGAGGTGTCCACTATAGATGCAAGAGGTGTCCACCATAGAAACAACAGCTACATCTATGTGGCCACTATAGATGCAATTTGGAGTACTTTTTAAAAAATAATTAAAAATACTTTACCCAATCTAATTAAAAAATTTTAATGGTAAAATCGAAATAAGAAGATCCAATTAACCTAAAAATAGGATGATAACCGTTTCCAAGCAAATAGGTAGGTAATTATTGAAAATTTAAGCAAAAATTTTCCTTAAAGTGTCCACTATACCCACATTTACCTTACTTATTTTATCACAAATAAAATATATGGGATAATGTAGTGTAAGTATAAACTTTGAGTGTGTGCAAGTGCATATCCGCTAACGTGGCCCGCCGGCCAATCGACAGATACCACGTGCTAAAGGTAGGTAAAAACAGTGCTTACTTTTCTCAAGGTTAATTTTTACATATGTTTTAAAACATATTGCCAAAAATTAGTAATCAATACTGCCAGACGCATTCCATCGGCCGCAACTTCTAACAGACGCTTTAAAGCTCCCCAAAAAAATAATGTAACTTTTCTCATTTTCTCAAGCTTGATTTTTATGTATGATACTCGGTGAGCTATTTCAATAATTTTTGTAAGCAGCCAGACCAATCGGATGGGCCAAATATCCCCCCCAGACGAACTTAAAGGGTTGATTAGGGTGTCCCCAAAAAAACGACTTTTGAAATTGTAAACTCAAACTCTTACCCACAAAAATGTTTTCTCAAAAATTTTATCCTTTTTTTGGCCATTTTTTGAAAATTCAATGACCTAGGGGGACCTTAAAAATGTTTTTAAAAATCAAAAAAAAAATCACAGTGCTTTATATTCACAGAAAAACATTTTTTTTTGGGGGGTGAGAGTTTACAATTTCAAAAGTCGGGTTTTTTTTGACACCTTAATGCGAACGCATTGCAACCCTTTAGGTGCTGCGTCTGGGGGGATGTTTGGCAGATCCGATTGGTCTGGCTGCTTACAAAATTTATTGAAATAGCTCACCGAGTATATCATACATAAAAATCAAGCTTGAGAAAATGAGAAAAGTTACATTATTTTTTGGGAGCTTTAAAGCGTCTGTTAAAAGTTGCGGCCGATGGAATGCGTCTGGCAGTATTGATTACTAATTTTTGACAATATGTTTTAAAACATATGTAAAAATCAACCTTGAGAAAAGTGAGCACTGTTTTTACCTACCTTTAGCACGTGGTACCTGTCGATTGGCCGGCGGGCCAAGTTAGCGGGTATGCACACACTCAAAGTTTATACACTACATTATCCCATATATTTTATTTGTGAAAAAATAAGGAATGTTTGGGGGCTCTGGGATCTTCATCTATTATAGGGAACATTAACAAATTATGTCACTGTTTTTTAACGGAGAGGATATGATCCTGTATGACTGACTCAATAATCAATATGGAGGGGGCAAGTTGGTCGGGACATTAAAACATTTGTTGTATCACAAAAATAGTTTTCATTCGTGATAGAATGTTAAAAAACCCTTTATAAAGTAAAAGTTTTAGTTAAGTAAAAGTTAAAGTAAAGTTTTTAAAAATTAAAAGAATTACTGTCAAACGGACGTAACTCATTTCGGTACTTTCGTATTAGCCCGTCCATCGTTTTCGCCAAATTTCGCCAAAACGCGCCAAAATACGGGATTTCATCAGAATCGCCGAAAAACACATTTTTTAACATCAGAAACATCTTTATAACATCAGAAAATAAAAAATAAAAGTTTCATGTGGTTGGGGGGGGGCTGCCGCCCCCCCCCAAACCCCCCCTGCCCTATCTATAACCAAACTCGTTGTGGGGGTAATCAGACACAGTAAGGATTCAGAAAAAGGGGAATCAGTATTCTTGGATGAACCAAAACTACGGATATCACTCGGTAAGAGCATAAAAATAACTTTTTTAGCACTAACTTACTTGCAAAATGGTCGATCCTACCGCCGGCGATTTTTTGTCGATTCTACCACCGGCGTGCATACGCAAACATTGAAAGACTCTGGGGCTCGGCAAAATGGCGCAACAAAGTTCACCGTGGAACGACACGAAAGCAGACTCCTACCTTTCAGATGCAGTCTTCGTTCTTACCTTGTAAACACTGTTGAATTTACGTTCAAAACAACCTGCGGGGTGCGCACATTATTTCACCCATGGGCTTACCGATTTAAATTGCACGCGCATGCCCCAGTGATCGGAACTAGCGCGATTTCGATACGTTTTCCAGGGTTACCAGAATCAACGGTAGTGTTGCGGGGTTTAGCAGACTTGGCGACTTATCGCCCCTGTTGGCGAATGGACGGGCTAATACGAATGTACCCTGATTTCTGATAGAATCGGCGTATTAGCATATAATTTTAAAGCGCTTTTATATCAATTTTTTTAAAAGATTCAAATATATACTATTTATCTGCAGTGTTAACTGATATCGTTATATTATATTTGTAATGCTTTTCAAGCATTTCTTCACCTAAGTAGGCTGTCCCTTTCAAAAATTAATACTTGCTAGAAAAATAGGCAATCGAAAAGTAATTATTAATATAGGGTCACTTGGGGTAAGTGGGACCCCTTTTTGGCCTAGTACATTTTTGGAGCTTTATAGAAAAAATTTGAAAGGGTTTATTTTGTACTTGTTGACTAATTTCGTTAAAGAGTCTGTCGACCCTATTGGAAATTTTTTTTCTGGTATTCCATAAACCGGTATGAATTATACTGGATCCAGTATAAATGATACTGGAACCAGTATAAATGATACTGGATCCAGTATAATTCATACTAGTTTATGGAATATCAGAAAAAAATTTTCCAATGTGGATAAACAAAAATTTATCAGTAGTTTCAAAAATAAAGCTTTACATTTTTCTTAACTGGTCTTTTTTATCAATAATGAGATGGGTGACCCACTTACCCCAAGAGATGGGGTAAGTGGGTCACCCCCTCTTTATTTATATTTGAAGCAAGCAAAACTTAAAGGGAATTAAGTGGGTCTTACTTGATAAAGTACAGTAAATTTAAAAAAAAATATTTTATTGTAACTGTGTCCATGAGTGAGAAATATACTCACATCAAAATCAATATGACAAGGTAAGAATAGAATGAAAAGCAAAATAAATATTTTAAAGAATGTTTTGAAAGGCCAAAGGGATATGTTTTACTTTAGCATATAAAATAGTGTTGAAAAAACCTAATAAGGTTGATTAAGATTTATTTTGACAATTTAATACACATTTTAAGATAAAAAAGAAATCATACACACTAAATGAGAATGAACACTATTGATGAGGTATTTCACTATACTCACCATAACTTAAATTAAAACACATATGTGATATAAAAATGTCGATCAAACTATTTATAAATTTTAATAAATTTTAAAGTGGTGAGTAAAAGGTCTTGCTACTTGCTCCTATAAATCGAAATTTTCTGAAAATATTGGGGGAAATTGTCCCTATAACCCCCTCAAAGTCCGCCCATGTGTTCAGTAGTAGTTCCTATATCATATGGAACCCTCTAGAACAACTTATATCATAATAAAGGGTCCCACTTACCCCACACTGAGGGGTCCCACTTACCCCAACCATGCTAAAACTATGGGGTAAGGGGACCCCCTGTTTAACACTTCAAAATTAAAAATTTTGAAAATTTCAAATTGCCGTATGTAATTTAGGTCAAACTCTGCAAAACAGTTCAAATAAACATTACAATGTAATGAAAACTTAACTGGAAATACTTCTTTGAAAAATACGTCTTGAACTCTCCAAAAAATCCATTCTGGGAATCTATTTTAAATTAGTTCTATGATCTTAAAAATAAATTAAACAAATCTCAAATATATGCAAGACTCATCGGTGTGACAAGCTGTAACATAATCAATGCGAGTAAGTGTGAAATTTCCTGTAGATATTATAGTTTTAGGGGGGTGACCCCAGTAGCCAGTAGCGGATTTCTAAATAGGCTAGCTAGGATATAGCCTACGGCGGCAAATTTTAGTAGGCGGCAAATTTTCGACAGCAGAATTTTTTTCTGTATAAAAAAGAGAAGAGAAAGGAAACACTAAACATAAGCTCTGGAAGGAGGGAGAACGTCCTTTCAGAAAAGCAATTATGTGATGGTTTACAAGGAACTGTTCTCTTTACCCAACGGGTCTCAAAATGAGCCAAAACTACTTTAATGGGCAATTTCCAAAAAAATTTCTGGGGGAGAATCCCCAACTTCCCTCTCAAATTTTTATATCTGTTGTACAGTGTTTTTCCCTTGAAAATTGCGCCTCTTGCAAGAAACTTTTCCCTTTTGGTGCTCTTTCCATAAAGTTTGAAAAGTAGATAAACACAAGTTCCGGGGGAATTTCCAAAAATATTTTCTGGGGGAGGACCTCTGGCCCCCGTTCGACGTTTTTATAACTTTCCCTCCCAGAAAATTATGTGGTTTTCAAGGAACTGTAAGGGTCTCAAATTGAGCTGAAACACTACTTTAAAAGGATGGTTTTCAACATTTTTCTGTTGGTGACCCCCAGACCTCCCTTTTTACTTCGAGTTCACATTGTAAATTGTAACATTTCGTTTAAAATATTACTTTTAAGTGATCTAATACTTCAGGTATAAATACACTCCGGACCTTAAGAAGAGGTTTAATCAGACCGCCCCCCCCCAAAAAAAAGAAAAATAAGAAGCCAAAAGTCAACTCATGGCGTGTACCAAAATCTTTGCCCTCCCCCAGTAGCGAATCCAGAGGGGGGTGCAGCCCCACCAGGAATAAGACATTCACGTTTTTGGTAATAGCAATAAAGCCAAAAAAGAAATTTCAACACGTTGCGGACATTCGGTGGTGTTACCTAAAGGGTTTCAAAATGAATCGGAACCATAATTTTAAGGGTAAAAAATCCAAAATTTTTCTGGAGGAAGACCTCCAAACCCCCTCGAAATTTTGGAATCTAATATAAGTACTGTTTTTCCTTGTAACTTTAGGGATTTACAACAAGTGATCCTCTTTGATGTAACCTAAAGTGTCTCAACATGAGTTAAAATGCCACTTTCAGGGACAAAATTCAAAAATTTTTCTGGAATAGGAACCCCTAAACCCCCTAGAAATATTCCAATTCATAATACTATAAACTTTTTTCCTTGAAAATTCTGCCGCTTACAATGAGTGGTGCTCTTTGGGGGGGAATCTAAAAGGCTTCAAAATGAGCTAAAACACTATTTTGAGGGGCAAATTTTCAAAATGTTTCAGGGGTAGGACCCCCAACCCCCTCTTTCATTTGGAGTTAACATTTTTACACAATTTTAAAATTTAGTGCACCAAAATTAAAACCTTACGAAGTCATCTCACCTATAACTTAGTATTAGACCTCAGAAAAGATGTTGTGTAACCCCTCTAAGCAAAAATCTGGCTACGGCACTCGCAGGGCAGCCCCCTCCCCCTTTCAGTTGCTTACATTAATATTTGAACAGCCCATAATAGCAATTAATTTATTTGTGAAACTCAGCCCCCCCAGGCAAAAATCCTGGATTCGCCACTGCCTCCCCAATCCAAAAACTGAAATGACGCCCCTGTTTAGTTTTGTAAGTATAGTTATAGCATATAGGCGGCAAATTTTGGTTCAGCCTATAGGCGGCACATTTGGAAATCCGCCACTGGGTGACCCACTTACCCCAAGTAACCCTACTTAAATAAAAAGAAAATCATCAACAACTTACAGAACGAAAACCAAAGACCCTTCTAAAAACTCTATTTACTTAACTTTCGTAAATATAAAAATTAAACTCCAATTTTTGCGTGGAAAAATTTTGAAACCTCATATATATGCTGAAAATTCTTAATAATTTTAACAATAACCGATTATTTTACTCCTAAATCAGACATTTTTTGTAACCGAACATTATCTCTTTTAACTGATAATTATAACCGGTCATTCTTATAAATAACCGTTTAACGCATTTTGATCCAGCAACAGGTAAAACACTATTGAAACACAGATAAAGAAAAAAGGTACTCACGGAGGTTACTCCCTGCCAAAGATGCCTTCAAAATGCCAAGGAGGTGAAAGCTCAGAAGAAGCATGGTGCACATAATCCGTATTGGGTTATCCACTAATATAATCCTTGACCATAGAAAATCACTCACACATTGGGTTATCCGCAATGAAATGATAATGGTGCTTTTGGGCTAAAAGATGAAGTGCTAAGTGATGTTTTTCAGGTTCTTGCCGATTCAAGCTCAAGTTTACATGTAGTAGAGTTGATTGTCAATTATTCTTCAAAATGATGTTGAAAAAACGGGGGTAAAATAAAACAAACTTTGATGTAATTGTGTGAAATTAGTAGAGTTAGCTTTTAAAAGGTTTGTGTAAATGAATTTTTACATTTGATATTGAATATTCAAAAACCTTTAAAAAAATAACAAATTATGCAGTGATCATAAGATTTTTTTAAAGTACCCACAAATGTTTAGTGAAATGAAAGTTATTAAATATTAGTAAGTTATAGTTAAATTGTATAAATAGGGAGGCTAAATATGAAATTCTGTTATTGCAATTTTCAAGTAATTCCTCTTGATGTTTCTACCAGAAATTTATCTTAGAAATTGTTATTCTTGGCAGATGTTACTAATGAAAGTGAGAATGGTAAAGAAATTCCTGTGTATTGAATGACGTTCTTTCTTTCAAATAACAAAACTATATTCAATACTTTTAGCCCGATTTTAACTCATTTCCCTAACTTTTAACATCTTAAATAGTTTTAAGTGAAAGATAAATATTCAATTCCTATATGCATAGCTTGTAGAAGTCAATTCTAACCCTATACATCTCAAAGCTCTATTGTCTATCATCCTTCAATCTTGGAACTATCAATAGTTCATGAAACCATTTCTTGTATCTTTTATTGACGTTAAATTTCCTCTTATAGGACGAATAAACAGTATACCGATGTGTATGCAGGTTTTACGTTTTCATGTATAAATTCACGCCAAAAAAGTGACTGTCATATATTTATGTTACTTTTCTAAAACATTATTCAACACTTCCATCATCATATGCATCTGACAAAAAGCAGCAAGCTAGTTGTCGTTTAGGAAAACATTCATTGAAAACGTCATTGGAAAACGTCATTGAAAACCTGCTTTTACATCAGCTTATCCATCCAAACTTGATTCAGTTGCCATTGACACATGCCAATACGAAATCAAAGGAGTCACTTAAGTCAGCAAACCGCACACACATTTGAACAAGCGACAAAAATCCATCATACGAAGATCACAAAATTGTACGACTTGAACAACTTCTCTATATCCCCAGAGGCAAATCCAGTCTCAACTTGCTGAATAACTATAGTCACACTCGATAAATGCATCAACCAACTCGCTTTCCTTTAGATATCCTCACATCATTCAGGGATATCTGTATCCAGTATCCTAAGTGACACAGAAAGTCTCCAATAGCTAGTCACACTCGAAAAATAAATCAATCAACTCGTTGCTTTTACGTACAGTATCCTTACAGCAATCAAAATTCCTTATCCTTAGTAACAACAAAAACTATTTCAAGAACACATAATTGAGGAACATCTTCTGCTTACAAAGTTTCCAATATCCTTAATGACCACGACAAAATTAGCTTCAAATAGCTTAACAAGTATAGTCACACTCGAAAAATATATCAACCAACTCGTTGCTTTTACGTGAGCACAGTATCCTTACAGCAATCAATTTCCTTATCCTTAGTAACAACAAAAACTATTTCAAGAACACATAATTGAGGAGCATCTTCTGCTCGTAAAGTTTCCAATATCCTTTCTGACCACGGCAAAATAGCCTCAAATAGCTAGTCACACTTGAAAAATATACCAACCAACTCGCTTGTCTTTACATAAACACAGCCGATCAAAAACTCCCAGTGGCACCTTGAAAAATCATACAGTCATACCCATCGGTATAGACAATTAGCTTTAACTCCCTTAATGACAATTCTTATCTTTACGTAAACACAACCAATCAAAGCTCCCAGTGGCACCATGAAAAATCACACATGCGTACAGTCACACCGCATTGATTCACATAAAATGGAATGGCACCATGAAAATTCTCAATGGTAACTATACGGACGAATGTATCTCCCCGTGTATCCGAACGCAGAGAGAGGAGGGAGCGTGGATCGTATCCCGAATCCCGAGACTGACTGAGGGGGAGGATGAGCTTCGTTGTACCACCAGGGGGCGTGTTACAACAGGTGCCCTCGCAGTCGGATTGTAGTGAAAGAGGAGTAGCTGTGTTATCAATGAAAGGGAGATGCTTCCTCTTTTCAATGAACCCTTGGACATATTTTTTTTCTGCTTGTTACGGCTTTTTTTTTGCGATGATGATACTTTTGGCGTTCGCTTTTTGGGGTTTGTAGGGAACATGGTTTTAAATATGGGAGCAAGAAAAGCTTATACTTAAGCATGAATTTTACTAGGGCACTAACCATAAGGACAAGCTTACTTATACTACTTGTTAAAATAGTTTGTTTTCGTGAATAAAAGATCCTTCTATAGTAATAAGATAGTCTACTTTTTTTCTCTTTAAGTCTACTCGTTTAGACTTTTTCAGGGGCGCATATAAGAAGAGGCCATAGGGGCCCATCAGACACCTTCAAATCATACTAGTAATACCATTTAACGTATTGTATAAGTTACAGTTAATGTCCTAAATTCGGTAATGTTAAGAAAAACTAAGATAAATTAGAATTACCTAAGTTAAAGTACACAATATTTCATACTTTACCTAGGTATTCTGAACATTACCAGATTATGAACATTAACTGTAACATATATACAAGGAAAGCACTGATATAATTTGGGTCCACCACTCTGGAACAAAATTCTAGCCACTGACGATTTAAAGGAAATAAGGACCTTCAAGAAAAAAAATTTATATATACACCCCTGAGTTATAAACTTGTCTAAACTGAAATCGTTTTACCAAAAAAAGAAAAGAATTAATGGATTGAATCACAACCTTTAATGAATACCCCAATATTAAGACCCTGAACTCTGACAACGCGACAAATCTCACCTAATGCATTCCTGTAGGGATGTCAATCAAATTGAATTCCTCTTCTAATCTGAATTGCAGAGACAGCAAACATTACTCTCGCGACATCATGCACACAATATTACAGTTCTATCGCTGATTTAACATGTCAAGACTATTCACTCTGTTAAGGTTGTAGCAACTTACAGGATGCGATGGGCTGCTTGAAAATCTAGTGCTTCGCTTGAATATTGAGTCTGGAATCTAATCTAATATCTAGCTTATTAACCCTAATAATTTTTCGTAGTTACCATAATATTCTCACTATCGTTATAAAAGTCACCACTATAAAAATATTTAATACTTTTATAATAGTTTAAATATTCACCAATCATTGTGTTGGAGTCTCTACTTGGTCATAAATGTCTAAGTACTACCATCCACCTTAGTGCAGGATTGGTGATAAATAAAAGTAAAAGTGATTGGTGAACGGTTTCCAGAGAAAGGCTTTTTAATTACTAAACCGAATGACACATATATGGTATCAAAATGTCCGGATTCTTTCCGGATTTCCGAGTAGGCCCTTCGATTTTTCAAAAACATTCTCAACTTTCCATTTTTTTTAGATAACGGATAAGGTCGCAGTTACAAGGCAAGTACTGTCAATCAAATTATTATGCATCCAATCACTACGACCGATTCACGCTATATTTTAAGATGAAACATGTTTTTTCACCTTTTAAAAAAGTACTTTCTTGATCAAATATCAGTCAAAGACTGATAAAAACATATTCTAAAAACTTACCTGTAGGCCATTTTATACTAAAATTTCACACTTTTTGTCCAATATTTATAATTTGTTGTCTGGTTTTATCGAAATTATTTGTAAACATACAGTGATGTTTTGTGTCTTATTATTTTCAATTGATAAACGGTATTGTTTAACAAGTCTGGGTTTAAAAAAAATATGAATGATAAACACTAGGCATATTATACTAACGAGTTACTTTAAAATAATGGCTTTTGTTTGGTCTGAATATTATTGATAAACAATTAGAATTAGTTATTTTTATAATCATAGATTAAAAATATTTTAGATGAAAATTATTTTAAACATTTCGTTTAAATTTTTGATAATTTGTGGTTAATATATGTCCAAACTTTTAAGGGATGGGAATATTCATGGAGGGGATTTGGTGACGTAATTTTGGAAAGTTGGTTGATATTTTTTCTGTAAATTGTTTTATAAAGTGTATTAAGTTCAGCGAGTTGGATTTTGTGGGAATTGCGAAGCAATTCCAAAAGGTCCTTCGTCAGCAGTTTACGGGGGTTGGTGAGCGATAGCGAGCAGGGGGCGGTAGCTCCCTAGTTTGTTAAAACAATGTTAATTGAGATATTGATTGATAAATTAATTCATTCTATCCTAGACATACACTAAGTAATTCGAATAGCAAAAGGTTATCAAGGGTCAATCTGGTTTTTAAGTCGAATGTTGAAAAACCAAAAAATTATTAATTAGTAATTAATCAAATGTTCCAGACCTAAAATATAATTATATACACAGTCGAGCGGCAGAACTGGAACCTACCCGGGAAAATCCCATGAATTTCTATGAATGAATTTCTAGTCCATCGCCTTCCACTCGGCCACGACTTCTTACTATTCGTTAGTAGGTGCATTTACATAAATTGAATCACTTAATTCTGAGACGTGTCAAACGCCACTTTTTTTTCCAAAATGAGTTATTGGTGTCATGGGATTCTGTAGGGGTAAACGCACATTTTAAGGTAAGAATTATAAAAATAACGTGATTTTAAAATAGTTTTCCAGCATGTGAAATTTTAGCTTTAGTCCAGAAACATGTTAAAGGACGTCGCTTGACTGGTTTCTGCACTTAAACTACGGGAATTTTGTTCATGCCGTCTCATCTGCAGCTTGTTTGGGACTGCTGTTTTTTATTTAATCACATACAAACACTATATGGGATTTGAAAAATCATTCTTTAGAGGTTAGGTCCATCAAACCATAGTAAAAAACATATTTTAAAAGTTTTTGTACGAATCTCAAGACCGAGGACGTTTTGGTAGCTATATATTTAAAATGTCCATGCTTGTGGCCCTTTATTACATCCATGTGATTGAGATTTTGGATCAAGGAATCACTTCATTAAAAGGGGAAATCAAATCTATACCCCAGATCGTAATATTGAACTAATTAACTGATTTTGTAGGCTTTTAAAGCAAAATCGTTTTACTGTCCACAAAGTTACAACTAAACAACTATCTAATTGACTTCGAAGATGTCTATATTAACATTTTGAATTGGCTGACAACTATTTTTGAGTCTAGAGTTGAAATCATTTATAAAAAAAGTATCTATACTTCTAACCAAAAGAGAAAAAAAAATAAGAATTCTATAATAATTTTATGGGTTAGTATTTTATAAGGAAATGTTATTTTCAACAAATGTTCTCACTTTTATTAACAAATCCTTAAATAAATTAATGTTAAGCTATGGAAATAGGCTTGAATACTCTGTTTATTGCAGAAACTTGTCAAATATTTCAATAATTTTTTATACAAAGAATAAAAACATTAAAAAATGTTTTGGTCTGTAAAATATCCGAATGAGGGCTATACTTTAAGAAAAAAAATTAAAAAACATCTTCATAAAAATGTAGTGAGCTTCTATACAGTTTTTCTCGTTTATCTCAAACCAAGAAATATGGCGTTTGACATGCTTCAGAAATAAGCGATTCAATTAAGTAAAGCATTCACCAAAAGTTTTGTCCGCAACCTTTAGAATATTTTTAAACTAATAAAATTGAGACTGAAAAGTGAAAATGCTGGTTACCTTTTTACTATCATTACTAGTATTTTTTTTTTCAATTTTTCTCTAAAGTAGCCATCTTTCCGACAAGATAAGTTTTAACTATTTTGTGTGAAACGAAAAAAAATCCTACCCATACATTTGTTTCAAATATATATAATCCCAGTTAAATCTATTAAACTAATCCCCTCCTAATGTTTGTGTTGAGAATTGATCCATCGATTAGGTGGTATGCAATTCGCATTTCTATATTGAAATAATGGCAAGAGCTTCGATTTCCGAAAGTTGTCTTTCTTTATGGATCCATTGAACCTGCCGGCTTAGATCTCAGTTAGATCTCATAATCCGAGGAATTTTTGAAAAAGCCAGATCTTTGGAACGTTTACTCCTTCCGACAAAGTGGAAAGTGAAAGAAAGCTAGAAACTTCTCGGTCTTCTAATAGTAAAATGTGTTCAACTGAATATTGATAAAAAACGCATAGGAAATTTCATTTTTATAGTTACTTGACTATTGCAATTGCAACATCCATTGAATTTTGCTGTGGGAGTTTCCCATTTTGGAATTTTTATTTATGTGAAAAACAAAACTTATTCTTCAAAAACCACTTGACGTTGTTTATTTTGCATAAAACAATCTTTTATGAGACATTTAAAATATAGATGTCGAAAATTATGAATTTTTTTCATTCGTACTTTTATTTAATAGTATAAAATGTAAGTGATGTTTTAGAACTTAAATGGTCATCAAAATCGATAGTGACAAAACTTTTATGGATGTTATAAGAAATTTAAATTTAATTTAAAAATTATTTAAAATATACTGAAATGTTCGATCAAGCACCCGGTATTCATATTTTATTTAACTACGTTGTAGAAAAATAGAATTTGACTATTAAAATTCCAAACTTGGTTTATTCCATCCGATGGATAACAATTGATAGTTTTACCCATGTAATAATTTTTTTTTTCATTTACCAGAATTTACCGACCGGTACTTACATTGCCCAGTCCGATCAATGTAAAAAACTGTTGGTGAATTTCGGTAAAAAAACAATTGATAGTTTTACCCATGTAATAAATTTGTTTTTCACTGACCAGAATTTACCACACCCTTTCACATTGGATACCTTTTAACAAAATATCATTAAACTTTAAAACCGAATAATCTAGTCTAACCACAATCCTAGCTATATGTATACTCTTCTGTGTCTCTTTAAATTTTCCATTCTTTTATGTTAAAAGAAAGCAGATGAATTATTTGAGAGACGGTCCCGGGATTCTATAATCTGAAAATTTTGGAAATTTAAACTGCGTATTTACCAAGGAAAGAAATTTGAAAATGCAGTACTAGATGGCCCTTTCTGGGACCTTTGTTTTGGAGGTGTCACAAAAATTCCGGTCTATGTAAAAACCGGTTGGTGAATTTCGGTAAAAACAACAAAACAATTTATAGTTTTACCTAAGTAATAAATTATTTTTTATTCAATTCAAGGAATTTGAAAAAAGTCTACAGTTCAACTCTAATCTCGTGAAGGATCTTGCCTCAACTTTAAAGGAGCTGTCATACCTCCAGAAACAGAAACAAGAAGAACTGCAGAGAGAAAACAATGAACTGAAAAGTGAACTCAAGCAAGTTAAATTGGAAGTTACAGACCTGCAACAGTACTCTCGGAGAACTAACATTGAGATAACCGATCTTCCCGAAACTGAAAATGAAAACCTGAATGAAATTTTGGACAGTGTATTTTCGCATCTTGAAATCGACTTAAAAAACCAAGTTTCAGTAGTACATCGTGTGCCGACGACAAAAAAGGACAAGCCCAAACCTATCATTGTGCAGTTTACGAGTAAACAAAGTAGAGATTCCTGTCTAAAAGCTGCAAAGTCAAAAAAAATCACTTCTAGCCAAATCAATGAAAGACTGATCGATCAACCAGTTTACTTCAACGAACATCTTACTCCACGCCTTAAAGAACTCTTTTTCTATTGCAGGAAGTTCAAATCCGAAAATAATTTCAAGTATAATTGGGTAAAGGACGGAAAATTGTTTATAAGGCAAAACGAAAACTCAAGGGTCTACAGAATAACAAGTAAAGATGACTTTCCTAAACTTTCTCAATCGTAAACACGGATTGCATAACTGATATTATAAATGATCAAGTAAGTACTTCTAAAAATCTGTATTCCCTTAAAGATTTAAATTCATTTCTGTCCATCCCAAACAATAACTCCTGCATAAATATTGTCCATTTTAACATAAGAAGTATGAGAGCAAATTTTGATCAACTTAAAATTCTATTACAAGCCTCTATTAGCTTTATTGATATTTTGGTTTTGTCAGAAATTTGGATCTTTGAAAATGAAATTTCCTATTATGATTTAGATCTATTTAAGTCTTATTTCTTCTGTAGAGAATTCAACAAATCTGGTGGTATAGCAGTTTAAGTTAAAAACATTTAAATTTTTACTTAAACTCCTCTTTTAAAATGAATACAGCTGAATCAATCTTGTTATACCTCAGACCTCTTGATCTTACTGTTGTTGGTATGTATAGATCACTGAGTTTTAGTATTGATAACTTTACAAGTGAACTGGCACTAAAACTTAAAACCATAAAGTCTAAAAATGTCCTTTTGCTAGGTGATATAAATATTGACATGTTATCGAACGATAGCTCTGTTCAAGATTATCAAAATATTTTTAGTTCTGAAGGCTTTACCTCTCTTATAAACAATATTACCCGCCAAGCATCCAATTCATGTATTGATCATTTCTTGTTTAGAAGTTCACAAATTAGTACTGAATCAGCTATATTTTTAAATGACCTAACAGATCACTATCCTATTATTTGTAAATTAAATTGTCAAAATTCCTCCTTTAAAAACCCATTACAATCCGTGTTTACTAAAATAAACTATGCTCAATTGAAGAATTTTTTGTTAAGTTATGATTTTCCTTTACGCATAAATTGTGAAGATGTTGACTATCTCTATGATGATTTTGTATATCGGTTAAGAAACATGGTCAATAATTTTTCGTATTATACTAAACCACGAGAAAATAAGTTGAATAATAAATGGATAAATGATGAGATACTTAAATTGATCAAAATCAAAGAGAAACTTTATAAAAAACATAAAAAAGTATCCTTTTGACATTATTCACGAGAGAGTATACAAGGATTTTCAAAAAGACTTAAAATTAAAAATAAAAAATTTAAAGCGTCATCATTTTCTATCTGAATTTTTAAAATGTCAAAATGTCAAAAAGCAATGGGAATTTGTTAATAAAATCACAAATCCTAATAATCAAAGAAAGCAATTTCCGTTTGATAGTAATAAACAGATTTTAGATAAAGTAAATGAATTCTTCATTAATATGGGCACACATGTCTTCCCTCACATCCATGATATAAAATATATTTGACTAGCCAACTGAATTATTTTCTTCTCATTGAATCTAACGACTTAAATAATATGTTCACTTGATGATAAAAAATCCTGGTTTTGATGGTATAACTTCCAAAATTCTGAAATTACTGGCTATTGATCATGTTTCTACTATGACTAAAATTGTAAACCTATCTCTTTCTAAAGGTGTTTTTCCTTCTTCTTTAAAAACAGCTCTTGTAGTTCCGGCAATGCGGATGATTTTGTAAATTATCGCCCGATTTCTTTGTTACCAATTTTTTCCAACGTTTTGGAAAAGGTTGTTCACTCCAGACTCTATGAATACTTAAAAACTTTTAAAATAATATCTAAAAATCAATTTGGCTTTTTGCCAGGTCTTAGCACTACTGATGCAATACTTGAATTTACTAAATTTACCTACAGTAGTATAGATTTAAGTAAAAAAACCGCAGCTGTTTTCTTAGATATATCCAAGGCTTTTGATAGCGTAAATTATGGCATATTGCTTGATAAACTTTACTCAATTGGAATCCGTGGCACAGCCCTTGATTGGTTCAATTCATACTTAAATAATCGCAAGCAATTTGTTAGCCTAAATAATTTTAATAGTAAAATTTTTAATATAAAGTCTGGAGTGCCCCAGGGATCCATTCTTGGACCCTTATTGTTTATTATCTATATTAATGATTTTTGTAATCTAAAACTAAAGGGAAAATTATTACTTATGCCGATGATACCGTTTTAGTATATTCATGTTCAAACAATAATATTTTAACAAAATCTATAAATGATGATCTCCTGAACATTAAAAAGTGGTTTGATGCTAACAAATTATCAATTAATATAAAGAAAACCATGTATATAAATTTCAGTATTCATGGCCCTTCAATTCCTCTTTCTCTTTATCTGCACTCTAACAACTGTGATGTTTCTAATTGCAATTGTCCTCCCCTTCAACAAACTCTTACCATAAAATATCTTGGCATAAATCTTGATTACAACCTAAAATGGAAGTCTCACGTTCAATACCTAACAAAAAAACTACGTTTTATCCTATATAAATTCTATCACCTAAAAAGTATCATTAGCAATAGGTTTTTATTACAATTATATGACTCCTGGATAAATTCATTAATTAGATATGGCCTTATAATATGGGGCGGAGACTACATAAGTAACTTAAATCCAGTAATAAAAATCCAAAATAAAATTGTTAAATTTCTAAGCAGTAATCACACGTCTAATTTAATTTCCTATCAACATCTTAATATTTTTCCCATCAGATACCTGTTTTTCTTCAAAACTATAGTATATTTTTTTCTCTCATAACACTGCCGAAATCAGAAATTTAAACTATAGCTTACGTTCTAATAGCCCTTATTTAATTCCTAAAGCTAGAAAAGAAATCTTTAGAAAACACTTCACCTATTTGTCCCCAAAATTATTCAATAGCTTGCCTAATCACGTTAAATCAGAAAAATCTCCTCTAAAATTTAAAAAACTTTTAAAATTATTTTTATACTCAATAGTTGACATTGAACAATATTTTTAAAACATATGCTCACTAAATAAGATAACCTGAAGCTCACCCTACAGCACCTCACCATCATTTATAATCACAATTAGATTTATGCCTTGAGATTACCCGTATTTTATTAATTATTCATCTAACTTTTTTTTCTTCCTTTTTTTCGCCTTTTTCTTTTTCTTGAAAATCCATTGATGTAAAATTTTCGGTCACTTGTAAGAGTCAATTTGACTCCTTGGTGTCTCATACGTGTATTTTTGACATTTTCCCTTATATTTTTTGTTTTGACCTTAACTATGTATATATATTAGTAAAAAATAAATTTTGATTTGATTTGATTTTTCATTGACCAGAATTTACCGACCGGCTCTTACATTGACTAGAATTTTCGTATAACCGTTTTGGGAACCAATGTAAACATGATCCTCGTTCCCAATCTTCGAAAAATCCAAAAATTCTTCCAAATCTTCGTTCCCAATCTTCGATCCTCGTTCCCAATCTTTAGAAAATGCCTAACTGACTGTGTGTTCTCCTAACCACTATACACTACCCGTTAATGGAGTTTTAATTGCTTTTTGACCTAGCGAGCCCCTTTTCCTAATTAACTCCTTATACTGGTTAAGAGAGTGAATGAAATGTTTGATGAGAGTTTAGGGGCCAATTAATCGGTCAATCAGATCCCAAAGCGAGCTAGCTCTGTTCCGCCTCGTTGATATTTGATTGGACAGGAATTGAGACGTATATTCGTTGATTCTCAAAGAGTCTTTAAAAGCTAATTACATCCTAGCGCTAACTCGTCAAGAAACATGTGGAAGTACACGTTAAAAGGATTGAGGGTGCTGGAGCGTAGAAAATTTAAAAGGATTTGATGTTGAGCAGAATATGGGTAAGTTCATTTGATGAATGTTTTTAATTGCATAAAATATCTTGGCTTTGTTTATTGCAGGAATGTTAGTAGTTGCATGTAGTTTATTGCAGGAAATAGAAAGTTTTACTTCGGTTCACGAATTTCATGGGGGAAATTATTGGTCAGTAGATTTAAAGATGATGTAATTTCGAGATTTATTCCTTCTTACCTTATGCTCAATTTTAGGCTTTACATATTCCTATTCAGTCATTTTCCGTAATTACCATTCTTGTAAAGTGAAAAGCTATATACTTTATTAGTGCTCTACTAACTAATTCAATACTATAGTAACGTAAGTAAGTTTGCCAATTTTTATTTTATTCTCTTATTTAAAATTGAAACTTAAAACTTGACATATTACACAGACTAATTTATATTTGACTAACAAAAAAGTTTGCTTCAATGTAAGCTGCTTTACACCATTAATTTCTCAATTTAATTTCCTATTCTAATACGTGCCCAAAGATGATATATTGGTTATCTTGCATTTGAAAAAGCCTGGAGGTCCTAAATTTTTGTATTTTCCCGTAGCACACATGGATGTAAAATTGTAAACTGTGTGATTGAGATATATTCTTTCGAAGCTAGCAGGTAACAATTGTAACATGAGCAACAATGACGTTGTTCACGTTTATCCAATCAAAATCGATTTTACGAGAATTATACGGGAATCAAATTGATTTTACAAATATGCCAGCGTTCTTTATGAATGCATTTTGAATGAATTAGATTATTAAGGTATTTTAGTATTGATCATTCAGAGAAGCGTTGTTTGTTTACTACTAATATAGAATTTACTGCAATCTTATGTACATTTCATGACTGTTTCAGAGAAAGCATTGTCATTCCTATCTTCTAGGAAGTAATTTCTACCTCAATATTCTAACGTCCTATTTTTGTCATGTATGGCCAAATTTCGTTTACTTCTTGTAGCAGCTGCGTAAACTTGACATATGAGGCGTTTGCTATCAAAACCAGCTCATTCCATTTTTTACAGGAGAGACAAAAAACTTCTCACGTCAACAGTTCTAAAGCTAAATTTAAAGAAAAATTTTAATTGTAAGTATAACCGCCTAGAATTTGATTAGCTTTTCATTTTCATTCCAGGTGCATTACCTTGGGCGTAATTACACTAATTAGGTTGGAATGAGCTGATTTTGATGCAAAAACACGATTTTTAATGCCTTTTTTCAGGTTTTTTTTTGTTTAATTAAGTTGTGTGAAATTGGTTTTCACCAGTTAATATTTGTGTCTTTACGAGTTTTAAATAAAGGACATCCACTTAACTTTTTTAAAGGATCTGAAATTTCACAGTTGAGATCACAGTTTTCACCTTTTCATCTAATTTTGGGTTGGAATGAGCTGGATTTGAGCTATATCCCTTCGTCAGGTTATGAAGGACCCTCTAAACTTTCAAAATATGCAAAAAAGTGGATTTCAGAAAAATATGGAATGAGCTGGTTTTGAAAGCAAACGCCTCATATATTTTGTGTGATCACCTGTGTTAAAGGTTCAGAGGTTTAAAGAAGTGATAGGGTTTTGAGTATTGCCCAGATTTTGAAAGTTACGTTTGACGTTGAAAGTTACGTTGTTTTACTCTACTT
This sequence comes from Tetragnatha versicolor, assembly GCA_024610705.1. Lineage (NCBI taxonomy): Eukaryota > Metazoa > Arthropoda > Arachnida > Araneae > Tetragnathidae > Tetragnatha > Tetragnatha versicolor. Next base: position 38,168,513 of record JANDEH010000003.1, read on the forward strand.
TCGTAATAAAATTAAATCTATAGTAAATTTTATATGCTGCTCTTGCTCTATGATCTAAATATGACAAATATTAAAGAAAGCTGTATGTTATCTTTCTTTAAATATCGTTAAAAATATTCTCTATAATAAAATGAAAAATATAATGAATTTTAAAATTCTTGGGAAAGCAACAAACTGGTTAGAAAATGGGCTGAGCACTGAAACTTCTCTGATGATGTTTGGTGACCTATTTTGGAAAAAGTCAAAATTTTATTTTAACACAAAATAAGAAAATTTTTATAAGTTTTTAAATCTCTTCTAAGCGTTGGTTTTCTAATATTTTTAAGGAATGATATTTATATCCAAAATATTCGTGGTTAATTGCTAAAACTGTTTATATATTGAAATATGACAAAAAATATAGACGTATATAGGAATCACGGAATATATTTTTGACAGTAATCATTTACTAAAAAATTATCATTTATTAAAATATTTTTTCACCCACAACATGTTTTTACTTTTATAGAAAGATTTGTTTTCTTATTTAGTTTAATAAATTTAGATGGATGCTTTTATATTTTCACCCATAAAGCAATATATGATTTTTAGTTGTTTATCGGTGTTCTGAAAAATAAATACACGCTTTACGGAATGTTTAATCGTGACAATACTTTTAATTTTTTTTTCATCACCACTTTTTAAACAAGGGAAAATATATTTAAAATAAACTTCAATTTTATAATTTCGTCATTAAATAATGTTGTATTAAATTAAAGTTTCACAACAAAATTGTCGTGAGTGGAACTGAATATATCCTATAGATAACTTAGGTAATATAGGGCGGAGCGAATGTAATTAAAATGTTTAAACTTCCATTTTGATAAGGGTCCGACGCGACGCTACAAAAAGAAAATTACTGGACTGAATGTTCAAAAACTTAGTCACACGTCCGAAGAAGTGGGATATGAGATCTCATTTATCCAGTAAAAAAATGTTGTAAGTAGTCAATTTGGCCATTATAGTCAATAGGGTGTTTAAATAAGCTTGTCCGAACTATACACCGAAAGATTCCTGTTCTAGAGTATAAAAAATGCCTGAAGATTTGTACCCGTACAACGCATTTTTAAAGTGCCCTCCATAAAAACTTAATTATTTCTTTTCACCATGTGCATTGTAAGCATATAAGTACAAACATATATTTTTCTATAGCAAATTTTCTTGAAAACTATGATGGAGATCGTTGTGGTTTTACTCATTATACATTTTTTATGCACACCACACAACGATTCTAACTGTGCAGTGTTTAGTAGGAACACCCTGTACGTAGCATTGTTATAATTCTAGTAACAGAAATAAGATTATTTTCGATTTTTAAAGGAAATAGAAAATAAATACCTACCATGCAAGTTGTTCATTTATAATCAAGAGCAATTATTTGCAATTCAATTTAATCAAAATTTTAAACTTTGGTATCTATATCTTCTCCCCATATTATATACCTTTGGAGTGATCCCAAGCAGAGCAAACTTTCAAGATTCGTCAAAATTTTTTCAAAGTATGGCCGGATTTCGTTTACATCAAGCTGCAGTCACGTAAAATTAAAATATTTGATATGAGCAGGCGCGGATTCAAGAGGTGAGGCACTCCGGAAAGTGTCCCCTCCTTGGGGTAAAAAAATAAGAACAAAAGAGAAAGATATTCTGAAAGACCTTAAAAATTCTTCTGTCGTTCAAAATTGTAATTTTTCTTCTTTTTTACCCTTTTTTCTCTTTCTTTTCTCATTTGGCCTCTCTTTTTAGCCCAGGGAGTTACCTTTATCGGATTGTTCAAACGTTTTCGTTCATCAAGCGCCTCTGCTGATGAAAAAATGAGTTATTTTCGTGAAGTCTTATAATTAAACTAATGTACAATAGGGTGTATCGAAAAAAAAATTTATTTTGATGATGTATTAGTGCGGAAAAAATGTCTAAGGTGGCAGAGAGTACCTGTGATTTTTTTCAGAATTTTCAGATAATATCTTTAGGTGCCACATTGGCCCTGAAGGTTCCCCTCGTTATCTTTATGGAGCGCGCCAACCAAAAAGGCCGAATATTGGTTTTTCGCCCCTCATTCCTACTCTAATCACACAAGGAATGTCTTCAATCTAGTTATGGGTCCTATATGGTGTATGCTACCCAACAAAACTTGAATAACAGGCTGAATCTTTATATTACGTAATATTTGTGGGCTCATATTTCGTCAAAAATCGCGTCTTTCCTCGCTCAAATTGGAGCCCACAATTAACATAATATAGATATTTAGGCTGTTATTCAAGTTTTATCGGGTAACATACATCATAAAGGGTTCATAACTCGAGTGAAGACATTTGTAGTGTGATTAGAGTAGGAATGAGGGACGAAAAACCAAATTTCGGCCTTTTTGGCTGGCGCGCTTCTTAGGATAACATGGGGAACCTTCAGGGCTGATGGTGGCATCTAAAGATATTATCCTAAAATTCTGAAAAAAATCACAGGTAGGGGAGAGTGGGGCAGGTTTCAACAGTTTCGTTTTCGATTAAAATCGTTTTCTCGTTAGTTATGTGGTTGATTGAAATGCCATCTGGTGTTAAATAATGTTTTTTATCATAAGAACATGTGTCCGTTGTGTTTCCCCCATTTTACCATTAAGATTTTTTATAATCGAGTAAAGTTGATTTTGACGTCTCAAAGTAACTTTTTGATTTCTTTGAAAAAATCGGATTTTACCCTCTTTTTATTAATTTAGGTGAGTGATTTTTACATATATTATTATTTAAAGTCTTCTGCTTCTATGTATACCATTTTCAAACTGATATCGTTAATGTGAAGGGTATGAGAGGTCTTAAACCGTGACGACCAAAGGTGGGGCACCTTTCAACACCTAGGGTAGCGGTGGGGCAGGTTTCAGCACCCCAAAAATGCGTTTTTCTTGGTATATTGAGCTTTCGCAATGTTTTTTCTTGAAGTAAACTATTTTCAATTAATTATATGACAACTAATAGTATTTTATTATGGTTAATAATTTATTTTTAACGAAAAAACAGCTGAAAATTGGTTTATATTATTTACATTAATATACATACAATTTTTAAAGTTAAGGCTGCTAAATAAGCCTTAAAAACAATTTTTATGCATTTAGTAAATATAAGCATCGATTTCAATAAACCTTTTTATTTTATACCTCTCTCTGATGTTGAGTAACTAGCAAAATTTTAAATAAATTAAAACATGTTAAAAAATAAAAAAATGGCAAATTCTGATTGAAAAATACTCAAATTAACAATATATTTTTAAAATACTACTCAAAAGAACTTTTAAATGAAAAAATAAAGTTAATTACACTTATTTGAGTCAAAAAACATAAAAAAACAGAAAAACATCAAAATTTGGAAAATTTTTTTTGGAAATTTTTACTCCAAGCTAGTAAAATATCTTTATAAAAATGTATATTTCAATGTATTAAAAGTTAAATCAATTGAAACTTTCCAAATTTAGAAATAAACCCGCTGTTGAAACCTGCCCCACCTCTTGTTGAAACCTGCCCCACCCGGTTGCCAGATTTCAACTGAAGAGAACCTTTTTTAAAACGCAATTTTGGACTGCTTAATTTTCTCTGAGAACCTGGGTAAAATTACACAATGTGTCCGAAAGACCACGGTAGGATATGCAAGTGAAAGTTTTAGGATGCGTCAATTTGCTAGGTCACAAAAAAATAAAAACCGAAATCTGTTGAAAGGTGCCCCACCTTCCCCTACTTTCCCACCTTAGACAACATTTCCGCACTAATTCATAATCAAAATAAAAAAAGGGTTTTTTTATACACCCTAATGCATAATTCTTTTATATAAAAGCATATAAAACAAAACACAAATTTTAATTTCACTCTTAACAAAGACATTTCGTTTCGACACTACCTCAAACTCCCAAAGTTTCCTCCGACATTCTCTGAAGAATCAACAAGTCTTTGCAAAAAGAAAAATGCAATCCCCTGGTTTTACGCCGCTTAAGAAAGGCGTTCAAAACTCTTAAAACTCCAAAAATGGAACAGAGAAAGTCTTGGAGTTTTGGGAAAGAATCTTTCACACGTGGTCGACGGCTGCCACTCAAAAGAGAAGAATCTAAAGAAAAACTTTAATACTTCGAAGTTTTCCTTCTAACTAAACCTACTTTTAAGAAATGTATGTTTTCCCGTTGCTAGTAGAGATCAGATTAAATTATTATCTTCAGAATAAAATAAAGTTAACTAATTATGTTAATTAGGTATTAAGGTAAAATAAAGGTAAATTTTAAACATCTTCAGAAATTTCAAATAACACTGTTCAACAAATTTGACCTTCAAAATTTTTTCCTTGATGAAAATAGTCATTTCTTATAGATTTTGGATCGCTGAATACAAATATTACCATTAAAATTCTCAATTGACTCAGGATTTTCGGGGAACAGCCCCTCCCCCTTTTTACGTTTTTCAACGACTTTATAACTTTAAACTCGATTTTCAGGATCAAAAAGCATTGTTTTAGTCTTTAAATTGCCCCGCAGGTAACAAGAAATGTTCAAATTAATAAAATATGATAAATTTATAACAAATGGATAGGTTTAAGGGGTAATTACAACCCTAAAAATACAAAAAAATAGCTAAAAATTATAGAGGTTTCTATACGCTATATTTTCCTCTTATTTTTTACGCAATTCCAGTTTGAAGGGTCCTAACCCTTCCCCAAGGACCCAAATTTGATGACAATATGCAGCAATAGTTTTTACTAACAGCGGCTGAGGTGTTAGCCTCCCAGAAGCCCCCGCGGAAGAGTTCAAAAGACTTCCAGAATCGCGAAGGCGCTCGCGAGCTCAGGAATTAATATTGATGATTTTGAAAAGATTACAAATGACGTTTTTCTTACATTTTGGGTGTATCCTAAGTAGAAACTCTTCAGTTCTTTAAAAACTGACCGGTTTTAGGGAGTGAGGATTCCATGTGTCAAGATGTTAATAGATGCACGCAAGGGCGGATTAAAGGGGGGGGGGCGAGGGGGGCGACCGCCCCCCCCCCGAGAAAAGAGGTAAAGGTGGATAAAAATGTGTTAAAATACTGTTTTTAGGGTTCAAATTTCCAAAAATTTTCTGGGGGTGAACCCCCCCAGACCCCCCCTTGGATTTCTTTGTTAACCACAAACTTTTTAAACTAATACGGTAATGAAATCAAATCAAAATTTATTTTTACTAATATATATATACATAGTTAAGGTCAAAACAAAAAATATAAGGGAAAATGACAAAAATACACGTATGAGACACCAAGGAGTCAAATTGACTCTTACAGGGGACCGAAAATTATACATCAATGGATTTTCAAGAAAAAGAAAAGATAGAAAGAAAGGAAGAAAAAAAAGTTTAGATGAATAATTAATAAAATACGGGTAATCTCAAGGCATAAATCTAATTGTGATTATAAATGATGGTGAGGTGCTGTAGGGTGAGCTTCAGATTATCTTATTTAGTGAGCATATGTTTTAAAAATATTGTTCAATGTCAACTATTGAGTATAAAAATAATTTTAAAAGCTTTTTAAATTTTAGAGGAGATTTTTCTGATTTCATGTAATTAGGCAAGCTATTGAATAGTTTTGGGGATAAATAGGTGAAGTGTTTTCTAAAGATTTCTTTTCTAGCTTTAGGAATTAAATAAGGGCTATTAGAACGTAAGCTATAGTTTAAGTTTCTGATTTCGGCAGTGTTATGAGAGAAAAAATATACTATAGTTTTGAAGAAAAACAGGTATCTGATGGGAAAAATATTAAGTGTTTGGTAAAACAACTGGTAAATGTTTTGGTAAAACAACTGGTTTTACCAAAACATTTTCTACAACACGGACATATTAAACGATACATCAATGCATGAAGTTAAAGGGGCTTGAGGGAACTTTTAAGTGACCTGGTCTTCTCCCGTAATGGACAGTAGCGCAATAAGAATGGTTGCGGTTGCGGTGCTCAAGTTGCCAGTTGGCTTGTCTTACCTCTTTCTTGAAGTTGTGGGAATTTATCTAGTTTTAAAGCTTATCAGCCCAAAAGCTTAAAAATAGGCAAATATTAAACCTGATTTTTTGGTAGTGGAAAGTTACACCACATAGCGAGGATCTCAAAGTTTACGTGAGAGAAAACGTTTTCACTGAAGATGCCTGACAGTTTCAGGCGAAACGTCTGAGCTTTTACCAGCAGGACCTTGGCAATATCGCCCGAAAAATCCTAATTTGAATTTTGCCTGCCGAGAAACCCTTTCTGTTTTGATTTTTTTTGTTTGCAACGTATTTTTCATGGGAGTATATAAGAGGGGACGAGGGGTACCTGTCCCCTCAAGACTAGATATACCAAAGCAAGTTAAAACCCAGTTTTTTAGGGTCAATTTTCCAAAAATTTTAGGGGGGGAGGACCCCCAGGGCCCAATTTTTACTTAATCCTTTATTTACAGTTTTTATATACAGGGTGTCCCATAAATAATGGGTCACACTTCTAGGGGGGATAGTAGACACCTAGACGAGTCAGAATCACATAGGATTTGGGGGTCCCAGACCAAATCCCAGGGAGTTAAAAATGGAGCGAAACCCCAAAAAAATTATTGAAAAATTCAATTTGTAGAACTACTATTGGTAAAATTTTAATTATGGTCTCAAAAATTGTGGTTTAATATGATCTTTAAAATTATCTCAAAAGTCTTCACTTTAAAATTTGTTTTATTATGAAAAAAATTAAAAAACCACAAAAAATGTGAAAATTCTGCCAAAACCTCATTTTGTATTTAGAAATCCTTTCTTTTGATTTTATAATCTGAAAGATCATAGTTGAAAACCCTTAAGTCCAAAGTTTCACGTAAAAACCATCAATATTAAACGCTTGAGATCCTGTTAAAGTTAGTTTTTTGGGTGCGCAAACGGGTTTCCTATAGCCGTTTCCAAAACGACAGTTGGCGGAAGCAAAAAACGGACTTAAATCATGATTTAACAGGCTCTCAAGCATTTATTATTGATGGTTTTTACGTGAAACTTTGGACTTAAGGGTTTTCAACTATGATCTTTCAGATTATTAAATCAAAAGAAAAGATTTCATACAAACTGAGGTTTTGGCAGAATTTTCACATTTTTTTGTGGTTTTTTAATATTTTTCATATTAAAACAAATTTTAAAGTGAAGACTTCTGAGATAATTTCAAAGATCATATTAAACCACAATTTTTGAGACCATAATTAAATTTTTACCAATAGTAGTTCTACAAATTGAATTTTTCAATAATTTTTTTGGGGTGTCGCTCTCTTTTAACTCCCTGGGATTTGGTCTGAGACCCCTAAATCCTATGTGATTCAGACTCGTCTAGGTGTCTACTATCCCAGAAGTGTGACCCATTATTTATGGGACACCCTGTATAATAAATTCATCAAAAAATCGAAATCCTTCCTAATAATGTATGTCCAAAATTTGGGCTACGTGAACCAAAAAACAGTTCAAAACCCCGTTTTTAGGGTAAAATTTCCGAAAATTTTCTGGGGGAGATCCCCCAGACCCCCTTGATACTTTTTATCTCCCAGGGAGGCCTTACTGTAAATTGAATATTCCATCTATCCGCCCCCTCCGAGAAATTTGCATTAATCCGTCACTGGATGCACGGCTGTGGATAACAATTAGGGGGCATCCTCTTAAAAACTGAAGATGATGGAGGAAAATGGGTTTCATATTTGACTTCAGCAGGTCATTTTACACAAGAATCAGCTGAAATTCAGTGGGTGGCATTTTGAGTTTTATTTTGCACAGCAGTTTAACTCAAAGTGCGACATTGAACCCTTCCGTGGGTGCTTTGGGGGAGTTAAAAGCTCAACCGCTTTTAGTAAAAACTATTGCTGCATATTGCCATCAAATTTGTGTCCTTGGGGAAGGGTTAGGATCCTTCAAACGTGAATTGCGTAAAAAATAAGAGGAAAAAATAGCGTATAAAAACCTCTATAATTTTTAGCTAATTTTTTGCATTTTTAGGGGGGTAATTAACCCTTAAACCTATCCATTTGTTTTAAATTTATCATATTTTATTAATTTGAACCTTTCTTGTTTCCTGGGGAGCAATTTGAAGATTAAATCAATGCTTTTTGACCCTGAAAATCGAGTTTAAAGTTATAAAGTCCTCAAAAAACGTAAAAAGGGGGAGGGGCTGTTACCCAAAAATCCTGAGTCAATTGATAATTTTAATGGTGATTTTCGTATTCAGCGACCCAAAATCTATAAGAAATGACTATTTTCATCAAAGAAATTTTTTCATTGTTGAACAGTGTAATTGAATCGCTCTAAATACTAATTGCTGCTCTAAATATTCTACTAATCTAAAAAGAAATGTATTAGTCGACGGTTTCCCTTTGAAATCTGTAAGGTTTCTAGTTATTAGTAGCAGGTTCAAGGTCTGATAATTTTTATATCATAGAATGGCAACAGTTTGTTTGTTTTGTTTTTGAATTGTAGTGTTTGCGATGGCAACAAGAATCAGAATAAAGATGGCTATGAATTTGTAAGTTGTGTTCTGGTGATTAATTATTTGATGTACGGTGCGACTGACATTTGTGCGGGGACGCGGATTTCGAAAAGAGAGGAATAATGTTTGCGGTTAAAGGAACCAGGAAAGAAGATTTATGGCGGGTGTTGGAAGAAATGGGTGTAACACCGAGCGATACCGCTAAAGTAGCAGACTTGCGAAGCCAAATCGAAAGTAACGAAGGCTATAAAGAAGATCCGGGATTTTGGAAAGAATTTTTGATTACAACGATAGAAGACCGAAAGGCGGAAGAGAGAGAAAAACAACAAGAGCAAATGGAGAGAGAAAAACAACAAGAGCAAATGGAGAGAGAAAAACAACAAGAAGAGGAGAGAGAAAAACAACAAGAGCAAATGGAGAGAGATAAACAAAGAGAACATGAACTGCAGTTAGCGCGATTGGAGCATGAATTGCAATTGGCACGTTTGCAGCAAGGGCAAGAAACCAGCAACAATGGAAGGGTGAGTGATGATATTAATACAACTAGCTATGGGGGAGATAGAATTTCGGTGGAAAGTTATGTAAAAAGTATTCGGGTACTTACAATGCCAGTCCCCACGAAATCGGAAAACTGGAGATTATTTTTTAAGTCATTAGAACGTGCGTTTGAAACCAAAATGGTTCCGCACGAATTTCGCTCGGAAATTTTAATTAACTTGTTAGGGGAGAAGGCGTTGAGTATACTGACGTATCCCCAGGGAGAAGATATTAAGGAGTATGATACTGTGAAGGAAAGGGTATTGCGTGAACACGAACCCTCTCCACAAGCCTGTTTGCAGAACTTTAGGGAAGCTAGGAAGCATGCCAATGAAACGTTCTCGCAGTTTGCATCAAGGTTAAATGCGTTGTGGTGTTACTATTGCGAAAGAAGAAAGGCGAAAGATTTGCAGACTGTAAATGACTTGATTGTTTCAGATCAACTGTTCAAAACGCTAGACCCAGAAACCTCAATGTTTATCAGGGTCCGACAAGGAGAAAATTGGTTTACACCTTTCAAACTAGGTAAGGAGTGTGACATCTTCTATGAGGCAAGAGGGAAGTCCTTAAGGGAGGGAGAAAATCAATATCCCTTAAACAGAAATCGTAGTAGAGTGAATTTTGAGAGTAGTAATATACAATCAAGTAGGTATAGCCCGCCACCACATCGGCGAGGTAGCTATAGCATTGGGAATTTCAGAGGAACAAGACCACAAGCATGTTTTGTGTGTGGAAAAACAACCCACTTAGCCCGGAATTGCCCGCAGAAATTTGGCTACCGAGGCGGAGGACCACAATATGAGAGTCAAAGATACGAGCCAAAAGGAGATGAAGAACCTAGAAAGGAGGATGTGTTGAAGCGGGAGGAGAATATTCTCAGGGAAGTAGAACCTGTTCGAGCAATAGAGGATGATGATATACTGGGCGTTGAATTCATCCAATGGGATAAGATTGAAGCGGAAGTAGAGGAAGGAAATAGAGCTTCTAAAGAGAAGGTAGTCGAAGATGACTCCGTGAAGGAAGAAAGAGAAAATGAAGTTCCTGGCGAGAATGAAATTGACGCTGTAGAAGAGTCTCTGAAGGTAGAGACGGAAAAGGAAGTTTCCAAAGAAGAGGAAACGTATGCCGGAGAAGCGGTAAATGAAGATAGAGGAAAGCAAGGTTCGCAAGGAGAAGACGTGGATGAAGAAGCAATGGAGGAAAGGGAAATCAAGCAAGCCGAAATGGAAGAAACTGAAGACTCTGAATCTGAGGATGATGCTCAAAATGATGATGTCAGTTCTGAAGAAGGGAAGTCTGCTAAGAAGCGTCAAAGGCAATCTGCGAGGTCTAAAGCTAAAGTTAACCCTGCCAAGCGACGTTGCAAAGCTGCTGCTTTCAAATATGACGAGGATGTGGGCTCTGAAGAGGAGATGGAGTTAAGTTCAGAAGATAAAGCTTCTAAAATGAAGGGTCGAAAAGAAGTGAAGAAAGCCCCTGCAGCAACTCCTGTGAGACGTGGTGGTCGTCAGAAGAAACTGACCAAGTACACTGAAGACTATGACTCCGGAATTGAAGAAGACCAGGCCACTGAGAAAGAAGACTACGAGCCTGAAGTGAAGGTTGACACCAAGGAGAACTCTGTGTTGGACCCTCAAACTGAACTGTGGTGTTTTAAAGGTGGAGGTGGAACTCTATCCGACGACTTTGATGATGACAACAACGACGACTTGGAACACGATGATGGACCTTTTTCAGATGAGTGACATTTTTTTTTATTATTTGGAATTAATTTGTGCTAACTTTTACTTTTTTTGAAGTGATTACTGAGAAAACTGTAATTATCTGATTTCCTAAGTTATAAGTAATTTTATGAAGTGTTATATCACTAATGATAATTATGTAAAATGAAATTGAGGGGTTACTTAATTTTTGAAGACATTTGAGGATAAATGACTGTCTGAATAAGAATAGTTCTTCTTTTCAAAACTGAAAATGTAATGTTTTGTTGTTTTGTTTTCGTTTAAACCTTTTGTTGTTCTCGTGAGATCTATGTTTTTTTTTTGGTTTGTTGTGGATTTTTTTTTAGTCGCGTGAATATTTTTAGTTCTTTTTAATGTTTCTTCACGAGAATATTTTTCTTTTTATTGGCTCTTTGAAGTTTTATTTGATTCGTGTTCTTTATTTTTTATGGTGTAAGATTTTGATATTGCATTTTTGTATTTTGATTATAGTATCCGGTATTGTTAAAAAGGCTTCTGTACGTCTAGAATTATTTTTTTGTCTTGTGGATTTTTTTTATTTGATTTTGTTATTTTAAATTGAGATTTAATATAACTCTAGTGGGGGAGGTGTAAGGTTTCTAGTTATTAGTAGCAGGTTCAAGGTCTGATAATTTTTATATCATAGAATGGCAACAGTTTGTTTGTTTTGTTTTTGAATTGTAGTGTTTGCGATGGCAACAAGAATCAGAATAAAGATGGCTATGAATTTGTAAGTTGTGTTCTGGTGATTAATTATTTGATGTACGGTGCGACTGACACTTTTATATTACTGGTCCAAATGGCATTTTAAATAAATTAATTTGATAGAAATCTCTGGTTTTGTAGTATGAATGGGTTAAATTTTAAAGCAAAAAGCGACTAAACTTTATAATCTATATATATAAAATCCAAATACCATTCATTCATTCATTCATTCATTCATTCATTCATTCATAACACTCATCACGAAATCTCCAAATCTGCCGGACCGATAGGCTTGAAATTTGACAGAGACCTTCCTCTCAGCCATTTGAAGCGCACTAAGAAACGATTTTAAAATCGAACGACTCCTTCCCTGCTTTTCGGCGCTTTTTCGACTCCGTTTTACCCATTGAAATAGCATTGTGCATTGTTGAAATGCATAAATTGCAGTGTTTACTTCTCTATCTTAAGGCGACGTCTTGCCTCACTTGATAAAATATAATTTGAAAACAATTTATAATTTACAACGAAACTTAAGAAAAACAGTGTGAATATCTGTATTTAAATATAATAACAACTACAGAAAACTGAAATAAATTGAAATAATTAAAAATTAACTTTCTTTAAAATTTTTATTTTCTCAAAAATAAATATATTTATGGAATAGCAAGAATTGAAAAGTTTCCATGGAAACAGCTAAATTTTCATTGCTTCATAGCGGGCATGGTTTACTAGACTATTATCACTAGATTTTTATTGTAACTAGCAATCAGTTTCTACTTTTTCAAAGTAGCTTTTAAAGAAGTTGGTTATATTAATAAGAAGACAGGCTTTTAATAGTTTTTTACTTGATAACTTTTTATTTCTTTTTATCTAGGGATTTTTTAAATTTATTTATTTTAATTTATAATTTTTGCAGAAATTTAAAAGGATAGCGGGGATACTTTATGAAAATCCGATTAAGATTTTAAACACTAGATTTAAAATGACAGAGGTTATTTAAATTGGATTGTTTTTATCACATGGAAAGGATAAATGTTTAATAGACAAAAAACCAGGATGGAAGGAGATATCACAGTTGGAACTGAGATGAGAAAAAGGCACCGGGAATACCGGGATGAAAATTATTGGGAACGCCGGGAAATGAAAAAGTACGAGAACACCGAAATATGAAAATTATCGGGAAAACCGGAATATAAAAATTATCGGGAACACCGAAATAGGAAAAGGTACCGGGAACACTGGGATAGAAAAAGGTACCGGGAACACAGGGGTATGAAAAGGTACCGTAAACACCGGGATATGAAAAGGTGCCGGAAACACTAGGATATGAAAAAGTATCGGGAACCCCGGGCTATGAAAAACTACCGGTAACACAGGGATAGGAAATGATACCGGGAACACCGGGATATAAAAAAGTACCGGGAACAGCGGGATATAAAAAAATACTGGGGACACCGGGGTGATTGGTGATACGAAAAATCGGACATACCTATAACTTGAGAGAACTTTAAAAAAGGAATATATGCACTCAACCCGTGCAAGGCCGGGCAAATCAGCTAGTCTATATATATAAAATCCAAATACCACTGACTGATTCATTCATTCATTCATTCATTCATAACACTCATCACGAAATCTCCAAAACTGCCGGACCGATAGGCTTGAAATTTGACAGAGACCTTCCTTTCAGCCATTAGACGCGCACTAAGAAACGATTTTAAAATCGAACGACTCCTTCCCTGCTTTTCGGCGCTTTTTAGTCTCCGTTTTACCCATTGAAATAGCATTGTGCATTGTTGAAATGCATAAATTGCAGTGTTTACTTCTTATCTGAAGGCAACGTCTTGCCTCACTTGATAAAATATAATTTGAAAACATTTTATAATATACAATTAATTTTAAGAAAAACAGTGTGAATATCTGTATTTAAATATTATAACAGCTATCAGAAAACCGAAATAAATTAAAATAATTAATTTACTTTCTTTAAGATTTTAATTTCTCAAAAATAAATATATTTAAATAGCAAGAATCTAAAAGTTTCCAAGGAAACAGAGCTAAAATTGCATTGCTTCATAGTTGACATGGTTTACTAGACCATAATCACTAGATTTTTATTGTAACTAGCAATCAGTTTTTATTTTTTCAAAGTAGCTTTTAAAGAAGTTGGTTATGTTAACAAGAAGACGGGCTTTTAATAGTTTTTTTACTTGATAACTTTTTATCTAGGGATTTTTGAAATTTATTTATTTTGAAATAGAATTTTTACATAATTTTAAAAGGATAGCGGGAATACTTTATGAAAATCCATTGAAGATTTTAGACACTGGATTTCAAATGACAGATATTATTTAAATTGGATTGTTTTTATCACATAGAAAGGATAAATGTTAAATAGACAAAAAACCGGGATGGAATCAGGGTTGGCAAAAACCCGGGTTTTTTTGAAAAAACCCAAGTGGGTTGGGTTTTTTCGGGTTTTTTCAATAAAACCCTGAAAAAACCCACATAAAACTGGGTTTTTTCGGAAAAAGTGTGGGTTTTTTCAAAATTAAGTGGTTTTCTCCTAGAAAGTAAGTGGGTTTTTTCAAATTTTAGTGAGTCTTTCTATGTTAAAAGTGTTCTGTCAAAATAATGTTAGTTTTTCCACAGTTAAGTGGGTTTTTCCAAACTTTTTATACTTTGAAAACACCCACTAAAATTCAAAAAATATCCTAAACTTTGAAAAAACCCATTCCATATTGAAAAAAAAATCTATTCAACTTTGAAAAAACCCACTAAATTTAAAAAATATCCTAAACTTTGAAAAACCCATTCAATATTGAAAGAAATCTATTCAACTTTGAAAAAACCCACTAAATTAAAAAAATATCCTAAACTTTGAAAAAACCCATTCAATATTGAAAGAAATCTATTCAACTTTGAAAAAACCCACTAAATTTAAAAAATATCCTAAACTTTGAAAAAACCCATTCAATATTGAAAGAAATCTATTCAACTTTGAAAAAACCCACTAAATTAAAAAAATATCCTAAACTTTGAAAAAACCCATTCAATATTGAAAGAAATCTATTCAACTTTGAAAAAACCCACTAAATTTAAAAAATATCCTACACTTTGAAAAAACCCATTAAATATTGAGAGAAATCTATTCAACTTTGAAAACACCCACTAAATTTTAAAAATATCCTAAACTTTGAAAAAACCCATTCAATATTGAAAGAAATCTATTCAACTCTGAAAAACCCACTAAATTTGAAAAATATCCTAAACTTTGAAAAAACCCATTCAATATTGAAAGAAATCTATTCAACTTTGAAAAAACCCACTAAATTTTAAAAATATCCTAAACTTTGAAAAAAACACATTAAATTTTGAAGGAACTGCCAAAATCTTGGATTTTTCTTGAAAAAACCCAAAAATGGGTCCAAAATGTGGGTTTTTTCACATGGGTTTTTTTGAAAAAACCCATTGGGTCCAACCCAATTGGGTCCAATTCAGCCAACCCTGGATGGAATGAGATATCACAGTTGGAACTGCGATGAGAAAAAGGCACCGGGAATACCGGGATAAAAATTATTGGGAACACCGGGATATGATAAAGTACCGAGTACACAGGGAACACGTACCGGGAACACCGGGATATGGAAAGGTAATGAAAAGGTACCAGGAACACCGGGATATGAAAAGACCGAGAACACTGGGATATGAAAAAGTACCGGGAACACCGGGATATGAAAAATTACCGGCAACACAGGGATACAAAAAGGTACACGAGGAACGCCGGGATATAAAAAAGTACCGGGAACAGCGGGATATGAAAAGGTGCCAGGAAAACCGGGATACAAAAATTATCGGGACCACCGGGATATGAAAATTATCGAGAACACCGGGATATGAAAAAAGTACCGGGGACACCGGGGTGATTGGTGATACGAAAAATCGGACATACCTATAACTTTAAAAAACTTTAGAGAGAACTTTAAACTTTAGAGAGAACTTTAAAAAAAGGAATAAATGCA
Source organism: Tetragnatha versicolor (assembly GCA_024610705.1). Classification (NCBI taxonomy): domain Eukaryota; kingdom Metazoa; phylum Arthropoda; class Arachnida; order Araneae; family Tetragnathidae; genus Tetragnatha; species Tetragnatha versicolor. The sequence continues at coordinate 38,184,018 of JANDEH010000003.1, forward strand.
CTCCTCCCGTGCAAGGCCGGGCAAATCAGCTAGTGGGATATAAAAGCAATGAAACGTCGACTTTTAAATCTTTTAACACTCGACCACGGCCTTATTGCCGTGCTTGTGCATAAATGCTTGTTAAACTAACGGTCACTTCCATAGTTGTTTCAGATATGCCCTCATAAATCTGGATCAATCCTATTTAAGACATGGGAAATGTGTGGCGGGTGGGATTGAAAAGTTCAAATTGATACCTTGAAGTGACTACGGTCACCATAATATTAATAGCAAGTTTTTCATACCAAAAATTTGTTTACAGAGTGTGATTGAATTAAACTTTTGCTAAAAGCACAATAATAGAGAGTCTCCAACCACCTCATACAGACTATAGTACTATACTAGACAGCAACTTAAGTTGAACCTGATACGTCACTAACAAACAAAAGTAGTTCCCATCGCGGTGTTTGAATTTAGAGTGAAACAAAGAACGTCAATTTTAAAATATGATTATTTCGTTAAACGCATGTAGACATAGTGTCTTTTTATCACAATTCGCGTATCGAAACGCTTCCTAGCAGCCCAACAGGCTTTGTGTTTACCCACTTTCTCCTCTCTCGTAGTGACGTACTGGGTTCAGGAAACATTGCTGTTGAGTATAGAGAGTTCTTGTTCCCAGGTAGAGCAAGACAGACTCGGCATTTTATTCCTCCGGGGTCAATAAAATGAAAACGAAGTTTGCTTTATAGTCCACTGAAAATAGAGTTGAACCTAGGACAAATTGCAATAAAAGGTTTCTCACTGGTTTTCACTTAGGAATGACCTCAATAATAACATACTAAAAATCGGCCAAAATCGGCAGGGGGGAAGTTTATTTTTTTTTTAATTTTTAAAAAATGGCCGAAAAAATATTTCAAAAAATTAAATTATAAAAACAGAGACTTATGATACATGTTTATAGGCTATTTTTCAGTGCTGAATACGAATATACCATTTAAATTTTAAAAAATTTAAAATTTCAATTTTTAAAAATTAATTCAAAATTTGGAAAGTCGAAAAAATTAAAACATCGCTCAAAACCACAAAATAATTGCAAAAGAAATGATTTAAACGGTTTTCAATTAGAAATGACTTAAATAATAACATACTAAAAATGGAAGAAAATCGGACAATAAAAAGTTTAATTTTTTTCAAATTTTAAATTTTTTTGGCCTCAAAAATCGACCTTTTTAAAAACTCTTGTTAAAAAGGTTTGAGGCATTTACCAAGGTCATTTTTCCATGGATGTTGTAGGTATATACCTCTATAACATAAAAAACCACAATTGGTGATTATATCATTAGTTAATTAATTAATTTATAAAAATTAACGTTGAAAATACAGGTAAAATCTTTCAATCAAGTAATAAGGAAAATATTTAGACAATATTTGGTAATAAATCATTTTAAAAATAATTAAATTGAAAAAGGACAAAATATCTTTCAAAAAATTAAAATTTTAAATTAATTTAAAAAATTTAAATTTTTTAAAATTTTTAAATTTTGTAGTATATGCATGTGATACATGTCTCTAGGCTATATTTTAGTGCTGTTTACGAATATCACGCCAACTTTTCAATAAAATTTAAATAAACTGTGGAAAAATTGAAGCATAAAAAACAAAATTATTGAGAAAAATGCTTCAATTTTTCCACAGTTAATTTAAATTTTATTGAAAAGTTGGCGTGATATTCGTAAACAGCACTAAAATATAGCCTAGAGACATGTATAACATGCATATACTACAAAATTTAAAAATTTTAAAAAATTTAAATTTTTTAAATTAATTTAAAATTTTAATTTTTAGAAAGATATTTTGTCCTTTTTCAATTTAATTATTTTTAAAATGATTTATTACCAAATATTGTCTAAATATTTTCCTTATTACTTGATTGAAAGATTTAACCTGTATTTTCAACGTTAATTTTTATATATTAATTAATTAACTAATGATTTAGTCACCAATTGTGGTTTTGTTATGTTATAGAGGTATATACCTACAACATCCATGGAAAAATTACCTTGGTAAATGCCTCAAACGTTTTTAACAAGAATTTTAAAAAAGGTCGATTTTTGAGGCCAAAAAAATTGAAAATTTGAAAAAAATTAAAATTTTTATTGTCCGATTTTCTTCCATTTTTAGTATTTTGTTATTTAAGTCATTTCTAATTGAAAACCGTTTAAATTATTTCTTTTGCAATTATTTTGTGGTTTTGAGCGATGTTTTAATTTTTTCGACTTTCCAAATTTTGAATTAATTTTTAAAAATTGAAATTTTAAATTTTTTAAAATTTAAATGGTATATTCGTATTCAGCACTGAAAAATAGCCTATAAACATGTATCATAAGTCTCTATTTTTATAATTTGATTTTTTGAAATATTTTTTCGGCCATTTTTTAAAAATTTAAAAAAAATTAAACTTCCCCCCGGCCGATTTTGGCCGATTTTTAGTATGTTATTATTGAGGTCATTCCTAAGTGAAAACCGTTGAGAAACCTTTTATTGCAATTTGTCCGAGGTTCGGCCCTTTTTTTCGCTATTTTCAGTGGACTATTATGAAACAAGTGGTTTACTTAGCCTAAGCTAACTGTGACTTTCAGTACTGTAACAGCTCTGCTCACGAGTTATACTAGAGTGTGAAGGTCTAACAACCTAAGTACTTCCTCCTAGTTTTCCTTTATTGACATCTAATCAATATATTCTTTTAATTCGTTTCCGTTAATTTCATAACAGCCACCCAATAAAATTCTATACCGGATTATCCCATCTGTTTTTTTTTTCATTTTCCCTCCGCCAAATATACTTTAACCCTTTCAGCTCTATCCACCCCAAATTTAGCATAATATTCAATGGCAATCTCGGTCTAGGAAAGTCACAAACGTTTCTTATGCAAGACTGCTTCTTGGTGAGCAGGTTTGAAAAACTAACTTCAGCAAATTTGGTACTTTTTACATCGCAGTCTGAAATTTCGGATGTTTTTCCCCTTTAACAGCCCTACACTAAAAGGGTTATTGACAATAAACCATCGTCAAACAAAATTCCTTTTACGTAGCGTTAACTCGTCCACTGGTTCTCTAATCTCTACTTTTGGCGTCTTCATCGTCTTTTCCCTCGCAACTTTTCAATTAGTTTCAGACCCTGCCCCCAGTTAACTGCACTAGGAAATCATCATTTCCTCCAAGTGCCATTTACATAATGCAGTTTAGCCGCGCGTTCCGAAAGAGATTACCCCCGTACGGATCTTTCTCTGGGGGGACGGCCTTTCGACTGCTGCCAACTCTAAATTACTAATTTAGGGTTTTCCTTAATTACGGCTTAACCCGCCACAAACACCAGGCTCATAATTCGATTATCATTTTCCGCGGGGTTTGACGGGAAAAACGAGGGAGTTTTCTACCGCGGATGAATTCATCAGAAAGAAATTTGGAAGTTTAGGGGGGTATACAGAGTTGATATTTATTTCGGGGATAGAGGGATGTTTGAGTGGAATATAAAGGCTATTTTGGCCGGATACGTAGATGAAAAGCACCTAAAAGACCGGTTACCTTCACTTTTTTCCATTCAAGGCTTTGATTTTTAAAAAAGTAAAGTAAGAATTCTTCCAGTGCTTTTCCGAATAATCGAGATATCTCTCCAATGGATCTTTCGTGTGACAAAAAGGATTTTTATTTTCTTGTACATTTTTATTTTAAGATTTATATTCTCAAAATAAAAAAATAGCTAGCTAAGATTTTATTTCAGCATGCCGCACTCGCAATTTTGCAGCTATCACTGGTAACACAGCTCATATCGAAAAGTTTATGTAACGGCTACGGGACCGTTCAAATATTACGTAAGCACCTAAGGGGGGAGGGATTTGCTCTTTGTTTATTTTTCCTGACAAGGGGGAGGGGGGATATGAGTAATGCTTACGTAAGAAACTGCATTTTCGAAAATATCTTGTTTCTTGCATAAATAATTTCAAAACTCAACCAAAAAAATTATTTAACAAAAAATTGAATTTGGAAATCTGACGTAAGCACTTTTTTCTGGGGATGGACCCCCAAAAAACGTTTTGAAATTTTACCCCCGAAGAGTAGTGTTTTCAACTCATTTTTAAACCCTTAGGGTTACACCCAAAAAAAGGACAGCTCCTTGTATAAGTCACCTAATTTTCAAGTAGAAAAAAACAGTACTAACTAAAAGGGATGTCAAAATTTCGGGGGGGTCCGGCAGTTTCTTACGTAATTATGGTGGGGGCGGGTTGGGGTTTGCTTATCTTTGCTGACAAGGGGGAAGGGGGGTTAAAAAGGACCAAAAAAGGTGCTTATGTAATATTTGAACGGCCCCTACCAGAAGAAGTAAACGAAATTTATTTATACACTAGCTGAAGCCGCAACCCGATGCGTTGCGCCGAGTTAAGTTTTAATTCTAGGTTTCACGATGCATACTTTAATATTATATTTTTAGAGAATAAAACGATATAAAAAAGAAAAATTCAATAATTTTCTTTCATAACATTCTATATTTCCAACATAAATAATAACTCATTTTAAACTCTATTTTATCTGTTGTGGCCACTTGTCCAACCTTTTCCACAGCCTTGAACGGGTGCAGTGTATAATTTTTAGTTTTCTAAAAATACATTTCTACTTTTGTAGATCAGCAATTACCACTATCATCCCGGTATCCCAGGCGCAATTTTCATATTCCCGAATTCTCGGTAAATTTTCCTATCCCGGCTAGTACGATATTTTACCCATCCCGGTGTTTCCGATATCATTCCTGTCCCGTGTTCCCCGTTAATTTTTCCTATCCCGGCGTTCCTAGTAATTCTACTTCTATAGATCAGCAATTACAACACTATCATCCCGGTATCCCAGGCGCACTTTTCATAATCCCGTATTCCGGGTAAATTTTCCTATCCCGGTTTTTACGATATTTCACCCATCCCGTAGTTTCCGATACCTTTCCTATTCCGGTGTTCCCGGTAATTTTTCCTATACAGATTTGGTTTTAAGATATTTTACCTATCCCGGTGTTTCCGATATCAATCCTGGGTGCCTACTTAGAGGCTCGAAATTAATTCCCCTTCCGGAAAAACTCCTAGACCACGTGACTTTCCGGAGTCACGTGATACAAAACTCAAAAAGTGCTACTTAGATGCCAAAAAATACCTCTGCCTTCCGGAATTCAGGCGGGATTTTTTTCACCCGGAAAAAACTGCGTGAAATTAATTTCACTGTGGGGAAAAGTAATGGCCGACGGTGTAAACAAATCCCTATCAGACCTTCATTTCTAATTAAAATCAATAACTATATTTTTTTAACGGAAGAGGCTGCACGAGGAATTATTTTTTTAAAATAAGATTAATCAACAAGAATTCGGACTAAAGAAATGCGAATAATATAACGTGAAAGAACAGACAACAACAGGAACAGCATATTCTGTGGTGAAAGGAAAAAAAAGGTAAGCTTTTTTCTATTAATTACCTTGTTAAAAGTTACTATAATTGTTATTAATTAACACTTAATATATCCGATTTACTTATTCAATAATCGGGGATTAATTGGTATAACTATTTTGCCTCGATCAATCTAACCATAATTTATTGAAACGTAACTTTGAGATTGTCCTAATTTCGTTTTTGGTAGATGTCTTGACAATTCTTCCACCTAAATATTATCATAATAATGAAGCACTTTATAAAATAAGGTGCTGAAAATTTTTTTTGAATAACTTCCAGAAAACTGTAAGAATACCCAACTCTAAATTCTAATCATATTATAAAACATAGTGATCTTAAAGAGTGCTTTGGCTTATAAATATTCAATTATATCACAGTTGAAAAGTAATTATTTACTTGAAAACACAGTAGAACTCTTAATTATTATTCGGTATTATGTAATTAATTGATTTATGAAATGAACTACTACAATGTTTTCAAAAATTCCAGTGGTAGTAAATTCATGTATTCCATTCTAGGTTCTATTTATAGTTGTTACCACATCCTTTCTTGATGTAATGGACCTCAGACCCCTAATAAAACTGATGCAAAAGTAAACATGGGGTTTTCTAAGAAGGTAAAATAACATTTTTGTAATGTGAGTGTTAGTAGAAAAGAATGCTTTTATTAGTTGTGTACTTTGCAAGGGAAATGTTTAATTAGTTTATAGTTTTGCTGATAAATATTATGATGATTAAATGTTATTTGTTACCTGTCATGCTTTAGATAAAATGGCTTTGTTGGTTTCATTTGCATTCTTTATCTAGTCATAAATGTTTCTGTCAAAAAGAAAGTTTAAAACATTAAAATTATAAAATCCAAATTTTAATCAAGGATTAAACTGATTAGGTTTGTAAAATTTAAAGGCACTTGCTTGATAAGTCATTGACCAATTTGCCAACATTAACACTGTTTCTAAAAAAACTTTAATGCTCTACTCATCTATAATCATTTTCTGTTTCTGGAGAGTTTTAATTTAACATTGACAAATTAAAAAGTTGACAGCTTAGTATTAAATTTGAGACCACCTACAAACAACATAAAGGACATTGTAACAAATGAAATTATTAGTGATAAACCTATCAGCATTTTTATCAGTGTCGTATCATAAGGGCCATTGTAAAGAAGTTCTAATATACTAAATATAAATACAAGTTACTACTGATTATAATACATCTCTTTTCCCTCTTTCATGACTTGGTTCCCCCTTTCTGTATGTTGTCCTAAGCTTCAACAGACTAATGTTTTTCATTTTGATGCCTGCTTGCCTTTGTGCATAAAACTATTTAAGAATATTCAACACAACTTGTATTTAAAGCCTAAAAACTTTTTACTATGTTGAATTTAGGCACTATAACCTAATCTAAACCTATATAATCTGATTTTAATTTAAAATACCAGGTATAAATTTAAATGGCTAAATAATCCTATTTTATCTCGCCGAAATCCCATTCACCGACAAATCATTACACCGAAAGACTATTTTCCCAGCAAAACATTTCTCAAAATTGGCCATTACAGACAAAATTTTAAAAATTCCAGAATTTTCCATATTCTAGTACACAGACAAAAAGTTTTACTGAACTCCAAAACACTGTCAGATCATTTCACCGAATTGATTGTTTCGCCTGTCTTTTTGGCCAATGGTCAAGTCATGTTAGGGTTATGGAATTGAGGGAAATATCTTGTCGGTGAAATGGCTTTTCAATGTACTGGAGGTAATTTCTGTCGGTGTAATAAGGTTATTCAATAAGACAGGAATTTTTTCTTTTGGGTAACTGTGTTTCGCTGTGGCTTTTGGTGAGATAGGCGTGCAATTGTCTCTCTATTCTAAAAAAAAGTTTTTAGTGAACGGTTTCCAGAGAAAGGCTTTTTAATTACTGAACCGAATGACACATACATGGTATCAAAATGTCCGGATTCTTTCCGGATTTCCGAGTAAGCCCTTCGATTTTTCAAAAAAATTCTCAATTTTAAAATATTTCCATTTTTTTAGATAACGGATAAGGTCGCAGTTACAAGGCAAATACTGTCAATCAAATTATTATGCATCCAATCACAACGACCGATTGACGCTATATTTTAAGATGAAACAGGTTTTTTCACCTTTTAAAAAAAGTACTTTCTTGATGAAATATCACTCAAAGACTGATAAAAACATATTCTAAAAACTTACATGAACGCCATTTTATACTAAAATTTCACACTTTTTGTCCAATATTTATAATTTTTAGTCTGATTTTATCGAAATTAATTGTAAATATAGAGTGATGTTTTGTCTCTTATTATTTTCAATTGCTGAAAACGGTATTGTTTAACAAGTCTCGGTTTAAAAAATATGAATGATAAACACTAGGCATATTATACTAACGAGTTACTTCAAAATAATGGTTTTTGTTTTATCCGAATTACAATTATAATTAGTTATTCTTATGATCATAGATTAAAAATAATTAAAATGAATATTTTTAAAAACATTTCATTTAAATTTTTGATCGTTAATTTTTTATTTAAGTTCGAGTTAATATATATTCAAACTTTTAAGGGAAATTTATTCATGGAGGGAATTTGGTGAAGTATTTTTGGAAAGTTGGTTGACGTTTTTTCTGTAGATTGTTTAAAAGTTTTATCAAGTGTATCAAGTTCAGCGAGTTGGAATTTGTAGGAATTGCGAAGCAATTCCAAAAGGTCCTGCGTCAGCAGTTTACGGGGGTTGGTGAGCGAAAGCGAGCAGGGGGCGGTAGCTCCCTAGTTATAGTAAAATAATGTACTTAATAAAAGCTCATGTGCTTATGAACAACACCCTCAATGTGGAGTTTGAAGTAATTGGTTAACTGCATTAAAGTTTTGGTCAAAACTTACCCTCTCTCCCTGAAACGGCAAAAAAATTAAAGTGAAGAGTATTAAAAAATTAAGTAAAATCTTAACCATTTCCTATAGGGGGAAATGTAAACAAAAAGGACATGGGGAGTGTATTAAGTTATTTTGAACAACTTTTATAATATTCTTTGTTTCTTTTTATACAGGCAACATCTATCCGAGTAACCATGACTGGGTAAACCCATCCTCAACAATAAAGGATTCAACGATTCATCTTTTGAATGCATGGATCTTCATATCAATATCTTTTTAAAACTATGGGACTCATTTACTGACTCTAGCATGCCACTATTGTAATTGTATGGAAATAATTGTAAACTTACACATGTCTAATTTAAAAAGTTTTACAATTGTTGATTCTGAAATGATTGATAGTTCTCAAATAAATTTTGTTATTTTTATTAAAATTTTATTTTGTGTGTTCAATTCTTATAGCTAAGAGGTAACAGTACTCTAAGGGTTCTCTCTTATTTACTAATATTGGCAACATTTTATGTATAAATATAAAAAAAATTAAAAGCAACAGGGAAAGCGTCCAGGCGCGTAGCCAGAGGGGAGGATTTGGGGATATATCCCCCCGAAACTCAGAAAATTTCCTTTTTGACCATAGAAAACCACTAAAATTACATCATATCCCCTCCCGAAATATCAATATCCGCCACCAAAATTTTTTTTCTGGCTACGCCACTGAAAGTGTCATGTATTTTAAAAAACTGACAATAATTTCCAAATAGTAAAATAAATCAAAATATTATAACTGGCAGGTTGTTTAATGTTTGCAAATTAAAGTTAGTTTATTAAATTTCTCGACACTCACCAGGCTCATCCAAGAGCAGTTTCTCAAACTGAGGGTCGCGAGAAGATTTTGAATTTTTCATAATTTTCAGAGATGTGTTATTGACTTTTGAAATTTATCAAATTACCATATATAGTCCTACTTGTGGTGTTGAAAGCAAAAGTCAATTTATGTAAATACATACCATGTGTAACATTAATGTGCTAATTATGCAAAACTAGTCGGTTATTCAAATAAGATTTGATTATAAACATAGAACTCTCCATCCACACCGGGGGAGCAATGCAATTTTTAAGAATTTTTTATGAAAATAATGTAACTGCAATTTATCCCAGATAACTAAAAAAAAGTTAAAACTTAGTTTTTAAGGGTCAAACTAATTAATTTTGGTACTTACGAATTATCCTGTCGACCAAAGAAAGGTCAATGGGTTTACCGTTTTTGGATTCAGCAGTATGGTCGACGGGATAATATGCAAGAACCTTAATTTTTAAATAAAACTGACTAATTTTTTTCAAGTTAATTTTTCTTCTAATACGTGCATACAGGCCTGACGAGAGGGGGGGCGAGGGGGTACAATTGGCCCGGAACCCAAATATTTTCATATTGAGTTCTAAGAGGGATATATTTTTGAATATTTTGAAAATTAATTTGTTTACATAGAGGTTCAAAAATTTTCTGGGGTACCCCCAGACCCCCTTTATCACTTGTTACTCATCGTATCAAAAGAAAACGATATTTTTAAGTTGAGTGAAATTCAGATCTTGTCAAGAAATATTTTAAAAATTACATTAAGCCTATGAATGCATGGGGGGTACTTCAGAAAATTTTTGCCCCCTACCTCAAAATGAGAAGTATAGATATGTCACTGGGGGCCCGCTTCCCAACCTTGTCCCCGGGGCCCGACTTGGCTCTCGGCGGCCCAGCATGCATGCAATTTATTATCCTAACGAAATAGTTTGTGACCAAATTATTGAAATTGAAATGCAATAAGGATTGAAGCAAAGTTCTATAAAAAATGACAACTTTAAACTTTGGTCGTGTTGGCTCAATGCAAAATTAAGTTTTTAATAGCAAGGTTATAGTGTTATATTGAGTTAGAAATTGTGGTTGGATCCTAGCAGAGCCCAAACCCTTTCCAAAGTTGGAGATAATTCCGCTATCTTGATAACCCTACTTTAATACACTAGATGGCGCTTGGCGTCATCTTGTCCTGGTTTGGCACTTTATTTTGGTTTGTCGCCAAGGGTGTGGGCTCTCCTAGGATTTTACCGAAATTGTCAATTTTTATTTGGGTTGAGAGTTATAAATTGGGTCTATATATAACCAATGATTAAGCATGAGTTACAGGGAAAGCACTATGGTAAACAAATTTAAAGAAATTATGATTAGAATTAACAAAATCGTACTAGCAACTTCTAAAATCAGGAGAAACTATTATGAATAAAGCTATAAAAAACTATCACTAATCAATCTAATATGGCAAGATCACAATAGATTTACAGTGCTTTCCTACATAACAATTCATGCTTCGCCACTTGGTTTAACTCCACTATCTTACTCGTCTTACTCACAATTTCAATATTAAACATTCAACAAAACATAATGATCAACTGTAAATTAAAAAGAGTATAAATAAATTACTGGTTGTGTAGTGGTCTTACCAAAAGAATCTTACTGGTGGTGTAGTGGTCGTGTTTTTACCAGTGATTTAAAAAATTTGGTACTCACGCACTGAAACTGAAACAAGAACTGAAACTTTTTGTTCCTCGCTGAGAATGAGGAACAGCAGATGCTTCTTGGCGATATGCTTTCTCGCCAAGCACTTTGCGGAATGAACATCGTAAAAGAATTTAAGGTTGCATTGTGAAGTTGGAAGAACCATTTATCGCCAAGGACTGGATTGTTAAAATTAGCCAATGCAAGATACTGAGTGATTACGCAATAGCTCTTACAATATTTTTCACCAAATATAGTGTTACACTGGATTACATGGGGGCCAAATTCAAGAAAATTTGAAAACTGCTTAAGTTAATCTTAATAAAATAGTTAACAATACTCTTATTTTACAATGAAACACAGACCATCAATTTAATATGCCTTTTATTTTCCCTGATGGATATAAAAATGCCCTCATGAAACAAATATTATAAAAAACTTGGAGTACATTTACTATGCCACCTTAATCACGATAGAGATAACAAAACTATGGAAATATTAAGAACTTTTTGTGGTTCTTATGCATTTTGCTTTTGCAAACGATGAGATAAAAAGTTCATAGCGTTCATTAATTCTTGACACTCTAATTCCTGAGGTCTTACAGCAATGCTGTATTGAATTGGCACCGAGATGATCTTCTATCAAGCTGATTCATGGGCGGTAATGACAATTCTTATTACACAAATATTTCAAGTCCACTGCTGTTTCAGAGCACAATTCGAAGCCGCGCAGAGGGAAGGATCGCGTTTTTTAATTAAAAATTTCGTTTCATCACACACATCACGTTAATGTTTTTTGTTTACAGTCAAAAGAAGCGTAAGAAATAACAACAAAAGCTGTGATTGGTCGCCGCGAAATCCGGATGGGAAATTTAAGTAGTCTCGAACCCAAATGCCCTTCTATAATTCCTAGACCGATTGGCGCAAGTTCAGAGGTGCGGATGCGCCAAGTTTTTAGCAGTAAACATGACTAATATGGTAACCCTAACTAATATTAAAAGAGTCATTTGGCTTCTAAATATGGCGCCAAATAGCCAAAAATCGCCAATCATCCGCACCTCTGAACTTGCGCCGGGCCAATCAAGTTTAGCCGTGGTTATGTATAGGAAATTAAGGGTAGGAAAAATTACTGGGAACACGGACATAGGAAAAATTACGGGGAACACGGGACAGGGTGCCTACTTAGATGGCCTCCGGAATTTTTCCCCGGGGAAAAATTCCCACTTCCGGAATTATGAAATTCCAAGACCAAGATTCCGGAACTACAAGAAAGTGCCACCAGTAGCGGATTTCTAAATAGGCTAGCTAGGCTATAGCCTACGGCGGCAAATTTTAGTAGGCGGCAAATTTTCGACAGCAGAATTTTTTTCTTAAAAAAAAGAGAAGAGAAAGGAAACACTAAACATAACCTCTGGAAAGATGGAGAACGTCCTTTCAGAAAATCAATTCTGTGGTTTACAAGAAAAACTGTTTTTTTTGTTACCCAAAGGGTCTCAAAATGAGCCAAAACTACTTTAATGGGCAATTTCCAAAAAAATGTCGGGGGAGAACCTCCAAACTCAAATTTTTATCTGTTACAGTGTTTTTCCCTTGAAAAGTACGCCGCCTACAGGAAACTTTTCCCGTTTGGTGCTCTGTCTATAAAGTTTGAAAAGTAGATAAACACAAGTTCGGGGGAATTTCCAAAAATATTTTCTGGAATTTCCCTTGAAACTTAAGGGTTTTACAAGGAGTGATCCTTTTTGATGTAACCTAAAGTGTCTCAACATGAGTTAAAATGCCACTTTCAGGGGCAAAATTTAAAAAATTTTCTGGAATAGGAACCTCTAAACCCCTTAGAAATTTTCCAATTCATAATACTATAAACTTTTTTCCTTGAAAATTCTGCCGCTTACAATGAGTGGTGCTCTTTGGGTGGAATCTAAAAGGTTTCAAAATAAGCTAAAACACTATTTTGAGGGGCAAATTTTCAAAATTTTTTTGGGGGAGAACCCCCAGACCCCCTTTTACTTCGAGTTGACACATTTACACAATTTTGAAATTTAGTGCACCAAAATTAAAACCTTACGAAGTCAACTCTCCTACAACTTAGTATTCCTAAGATTAGACCTCAGCAAAGATGTTGAGTAACCCCCATAAACAAAAGTCTAGCTACGGCACTGGCAACCCCCTCCCCTTTCAGTTGCTAACATGAATATTTGAACAGCCCATAATCATAATAGCAATTAAGTTATTCGTGAAACTCAGCCCCCCCAGACAAAAATCTTGGATTCCCCACTGCCTCCCCCAAACCAAAACTGAAGTTTTATTTTGGGAGAGACGCCATGGGGGTCGCCTGTTTGCGTCTGGTAAACCAGATGTCCAGTCTTCGGTTGCAATGTTGTTTTAAGACACAGTAGGGGTGACGATTGACAGAGAATGGGGTAGGACGTGTGAAAGATTTATGGACCAGACGGACTAGGAAGGTTTTGTTCTGCCTGGGGCTAACTTCAAAGGGGGTGCTGTTGTGATAACAAACATTTCAGGTTTCTTGACCAAAGAATTCCATGAAAATCTTGAGTGCCCAGGGATGGAAAGAACGTTCAATTAGTTCCATTGCCACCTGCTCAAAGGGGTCATAAATAAATCGAAGATAAAGAATTCCCAACGCTTCGCTCTTCGATCATCAGCTATCGGTTCATTTTACGAAAAAACAATCCTGTGTATTCGGGGGTTGGTTTTCATCCCCTTTCATTGAATGTGTTCACGAGACCGCTTCCATATAAGCTCTGTTTTGCTTCTATATTGGTAGTAGCCCTGAACAGAGAGAGACCTTCTAAATTTGTGTAATGTAAGTTCAAAAATACAAATTGGAACATCGTTTTCTAGTAAGTTCCTATTTGTTTTTCGTATTTTACTGTATTAATCAATAAATTTCATAAAATAATTGGATATTCGTACTTGCCAACTTTTAAGGTTTGTCCGTAAAATGTTAGGATTTTCGTTTAGTTTACGGTCTTACTGATGGATCGAAAATTTCTGCGGTTATTGGGTTTATTTTCACTTCAAAATCAGATTCCTCTGCTAATCCCTGTCCATTTGATTTTCACAATTTTGGTCTTTTTATTAAATTAATTTTAGACTTTTTTGTAAGTCTTGGATTCGCTCGCAAGTCTCCTGAGTCTTCATGGGCATTCTCCGGGTAAGTTTGCTTATCTTACAACTTAACCGAGATAAGACCCTGAAAGATGCTTCGATGCATGAAACTTGTTTTCAATCAATGTTTCATATTATTTCTCTTAGTAATAGTTGATACGAGTGATAATTTATAAAACATTTTCTAGAAAATAGATGAAGGAAATATTTGTTTATTTCTTAGAAACTATTGCAGATTTTTAATTATATTTTATGCAATTTTACATACTGTTTTATAATTTCAATTGCTTTCTTGAGTTAAAACACTAATTTCGAGGAACAAATTTAAAAAAAAAGGAAAAAAAAATTCTGGTAGAGAACCCCCAATTCCCAAAATTTAGCCTTGGTTTTAGGTAGTGTTTTCTCATTAAAAATTCTGATGCCTAAATGAAGAGGTCTCCTTTAGGTGTTTCCCCAAAGTGTGTCGAAATAAAGAAGACTTCTAGTTCCCCTCCAAAATTTTACGTCTATTTATGACTATTTTCCTTTAAAATTCAGTCATTTTTAACGTCTCAAAATGAACTATAACACTTTTTTCCGAGACATTTTTCAAAATTTTTCTGAGGGAGACCCCCAGATTTACTTAAGCTCACATTAAAAAATTTCGACAATTTGTGCAACACATTCAAGAGCTTCTTTCAAGTGATTAAAAGTTTAACGCATAAATAATGGTACTCGTTAGGGGTACATTAACGTTAAAAACGTTGAGTCAATCCCACCCCCGAAACAAAAGTCTGGTTATAGCCCTAAAATTTCCCCACATAAAAGGGGTGGTTTAAAAAATAAAGGGGTCGCCAATGAGCCATCTTCGCCCCGGGCGCCGTTTTACCACGGCACGGCTCTGTGTAGGCGGCAAATTTTCGTTCAGCCTATAGGCGGCGCATTTGGAAATCCGCCACTGAGTGCCACTTAGATGGCCCTATGAAATCGGTCGGCGCAAGTTCAGAGGTGCGGATGATTGGCGATTTTTGGCTATTTGGCGCCATATTTAGAAGCCAAATGACTCTTTTAATATTAGTTAGGGTTACCATATTAGTCATGTTTACTGCTAAAAACTTGGCGCATCCGCACCTCTGAACTTGCGCCAATACGGCTTATCCACTATCCAAAAGATCAAAAGAGCCGACGGCGCTGGAAGTTTCCAGTTTTTACCGCTTGAGGGGGTACCACACGTAGTCGCTCGTTAGGGTTGGTTTGCTTCGGCTCTTCAAAATACGCAGCACACAGAAAAATCCCAACACAGGTTCCAAAACCATACTTACAAACTTTTCTCAAAAACTTCAACTGGTGACTAACTTCATGGTTCATTTTCATTTCTTCATGGTTCATTTCGGTTTTTTTTCAAATTTGGACGGCTAACCGGGCTAATTAACTTTCAGATTTAGATTCAGTTATTTAGAATACACAAAAATCATACGTGATCCGGGTCCACAAAAATTTTTTCTATGCTGTGACTGCAGTTTTTTGGAATTTTTGGCCTTTTTTTGCATTTTACTCAAAACTGGAGGGTGACCGGTCCAAACGGACTTGAAATTCAGGTTCAGCGGGTCGAAAAACATACCGGTAGGTAGGTCCGGTCCAAAGTACATTCCACTTCTTTTTTTTTGTGTGCCGGTGTTATTTTCCAGTCAAAAGAAATGCCATGAATGACAGACAGATGGCGCTAACATCGTAGATTGTATCCCAGTTTCTGGAACCTACCTTTTCGCGTAATTGCGCAAGCCGTATATAAACACAGTTAAATCCAGTCTAGCCGTGACATAACTTAACTGGAGGGAGGGATATATTTTTTTTTTCACTGGTCCGGCGGACCAGTGAATTTCTGATTCCACTGGTCCGAACCGTTTTTTAGTTGTCCCGGACCAGCAATCCAGTACAATTTCGAACGCTGCTATAAAATAAGTCAAGGAGGCCTGCATGATAGTGGGAGCGTGTTATACTCCTATATAAACCCACTATTTTGCTCTATTCTCTCTGGAACCGCTATTTCATATCTTTCAACTCTGACGATTGTTACTCTTGCGGATGAGTGTATTCCAATTTTTAGATGATGATTATTTATTGGGTATTATATCAATTATATCAACCCAGAGATGGGCGTA
Source organism: Tetragnatha versicolor (assembly GCA_024610705.1). NCBI lineage: Eukaryota > Metazoa > Arthropoda > Arachnida > Araneae > Tetragnathidae > Tetragnatha > Tetragnatha versicolor. The sequence goes on from JANDEH010000003.1 coordinate 38,200,191, forward strand.
ATCAAACTACTTTTGTAATCAGATTAATAATCTGATTACATTTGTAATCATTACATTTGTAATCATTACATTTGTAATCATTACATTTATAATCTGATTACTTTTTGCAGTTTTTAATCTAACTACATTTGTAATCATTACATTTGTAATCTGATTACATTTTGAAATTTTCAATCCAACTACATCTGTAATCTGAATGAATGTAATCTGATTACATTTGAAGTTAGATTACATTTTGTAATCTAAATGTGAATGTAATCTGATTACTTTTGTAGTTTGATTACATTTGTAGTTTGATTACATTTTTAGTTTGATTACATTTTTAGTCTAAATACAGTAGAGCCCCGATTATCCGCGCAATTGGGTGGCAAGGGTACCGCGGATAGCGAAAATCGCGGATAACCCGAAATAGACTAAAAATGAGGTGAAAACACGAAAAAAATATTTCAGCATAAAAACTATGTTCTATTGTAAAAAACATGATACGTAAAACTTTTAAAATATGTACAGTACAGCAGAAACTTTTGCTCTACATCTAAAATGTCTCTAATCTCATCTAAAATTTGCTCTCATCGTTAAAAAATTTGTTTCGGGGCACTCGCGGATAATCCGCACCGCGGATCATCCGCTCGCGGATAATCGGGGTTCTACTGTACATTTGTAATCTTCAATCCAATTACTCTGGTACCTTTACCGGAAGTGGTCCACAACTTGCATGAAGTGGTCCATGACTTACAGGAAGTGGTCCACAACTTACCGGAAATGGTCTACAACTTGCCGGAAGTGGTCTGCTTCTTACCGGAAGTGGTCCGTAACCTACGGAAGTGGTCCATAACTTACCGGAAGTGGTCCACAACTTGCCGGAAGTGGTCCGTTACTTACCGGAAGTGGTCCGTGACTTATCAAAAGTGGTCCACAACTTACCGGAAGTAGTCTGTTACTTACCGGAAGTGGTCCACAACTTGCCGGAAATGGTCTGTTACTTACCGGAAGTGGTCCATGACTTACCGGAAGTGGACCCCAACTTGCCGGAAGTAGTCTGTTACTTACCGGAAGTGGTCCGGAAGTGGTCCGTAGCCTACCGGAAGTTGTCCATGACTTACCGGAAGTGGTCCACAACTTGCTGGAAGTGGTGCGTTACCTACCAAAAGTGGTCCAAAACTTACCGGAAGTAGTCTGTTACTTACCGGAAGTGGTCCACAACTTGCCGGAAGTGGTCTGTTACTTACCGGAAGTGGTCCATGACTTACCGGAAGTGGACCCCAACTTGCCGGAAGTAGCCTGTTACTTACCGGAAGTGGTCCGTAACCTACCGGAAGTGGTCCATGATTTACCGGAAGTGGTCCACAACTTGCCGGAAGTGGTCTGTTACTTACAGGAAGTTGTCCGTAACCTACCAGAACTGGGTCAATGACTTACCGGAAGTGGTCCACAACTTGCCGGAAGTGATCTGTTACGAACCGGAAGTGGTCCGTAACCTACCAGAAGTGGTCCATGACTTACCGGAAGTGGTCCACAACTTGTCGGTAAGTTTCGTAGCACTTCCGGGAAGTTGTGGACCACTTCCGGTCAGTTGTGTACCACTTTCGGTCAGTTGTAGACCACTTCCGATATGTTTTGGACCACTTCTGGTAAGCCGCGGACAACTTCCGGGAAGATAAGAACTATGCCTATTAAGTTGCGTACCGTTTCCGGTAAGTTTCAGAGCACTTCCGGTCAATTGGGAACCACTTCCGGTCAGTTGTTGACTACTTCCGGTAAGTTGTGGACCACTTCCGGTGAGCCGTGGACAACTTCCGGGAAGTTACGAACCACTTCTTTTAAGTTGCGGACCATTTCCGGTAAAATGTGGACCATATCCGGTCAGTTGTGGACCACTTCCGATATGTTTTGGACCACTTCTGGTAAGCCGCGGACAACTTCCGGGAAGATAAGAACTATGCCTATTAAGTTGCGTACCGTTTCCGGTAAGTTTCAGAGCACTTCCGGTCAATTGGGAACCACTTCCGGTCAGTTGTTGACTACTTCCGGTAAGTTGTGGACCACTTCCGGTGAGCCGTGGACAACTTCCGGGAAGTTACGAACCACTTCTTTTAAGTTGCGGACCATTTCCGGTAAAATGTGGACCATATCCGGTCAGTTGTGGACCACTTCCGGTAAGTTTCGGACCACTTCCGATCAGTTTTGGACCACTTCCGGGGAGTCGCGGACAACTTTCGGGGAGTTACGAAACCACTTCTATTAAGTTGCGGACCGTTTCCGGTAAGTTGGGAACCATTTCCGGAAAGTTTCGGAGCACTTCCGGGAAGTTACGAACCTCTATTTTTAAGTTGCGGACCGTTTCCGGCAAGTTGTGGACTACTTCCGGGAAGTTTCGGAGCACTTCCGGTGAGTTGTTGACCACTTCCAGTCAGTTTTGGACCACTTCCGGTCAATTTTGGAGCACTTCCGGTCAATTTTGGACCATTTCCTGTCAGTTGTGGACCACTTCCTGTATGTGGCGGAACAACAATACACCCTATTCGCACCCTACCATTATCAATCAGAAAAAGTAATCAAGATATGTTATATTAGATTACAATTGTAATCTGTAATCAGATTAACGATTACAAAATGTAATCTGTAATCAGATTACATTTGTACAAAAGTAATCAGATTACAAATGTAATCAGATTACATTTGTGCAAAAGTAATCAGATTACAAATGTAATCAGATTACATTTGTGCAAAAGTAATCAGATTACAAATGTAATCAGATTACATTTGTGAAAAAGTAATCAGATTACAAATGTAATCAGATTACATTTGTAATCGTAATCGTTAATCATTAATCTGATTACATTTTGCCCATCTCTGTATCAACCTATGTTCATACCAAATTTCATTAAAATCTGGTGTTTCCAGAAATTTTTCTTATCTCAGTGTTCCCGGTAATCTTCCCTATTCCAGTCCTCCTTGTAATTTTTCCTATCCGGTTGGGTTTTTTTTTTCATCTTAATTAAGCTATTAATTTGAAAAATCCAGTAAATGTTCAAGTCTGAGCCGTATTCATTTTTTCATAATTATAAAAAAATGAAATATTTACAGTTATACTTCCATACCGACAATTTCCACTTTTCCATAAATATATTTTAATTTTAAAGAAAAAAAAACTTAAATAAAGGAAATAATAATATTAAAACAAATATTTTAATTAATTTTGGTGTTTTCATAACTGAAAACAGCTTTTAATAGATATTTATAAGATTTTTCAAATTAAAATATTTAATTTTAAAGTTTTCATCTCATTTACAATAGTGAGTGAAGCAGATCTACTCTAGTAGAGAAAAATTTAAAAAAATACCAGATCAAAATCCTAGTAGATTTTAGGTCTCGTGAACCATGTCTTGAGAGTTATTCCATAAATATTTTTCTTTTAAGAGAAAAATTCTTAAAATTTAGGTAAATAACGCTTGAAAATAAATTATTTGAATTTATTTTGTTTTTTACATAGCTGATGGAGTTTTTAAATGGACAATTATCGAGTTTTTCTTATTAAAACATTTAATTTGGTGGTTTTCATTTCATTTACAATAGTGAGTCAAGCAGGTATAATCTAATGGAGAAATAGGCGTAAAAGAGCAGAAAAACGCAAATATCTCGAAAAGTATTTCGAATTTCGGAATGAACATGGGCTACTCCTGGTCCCTGGGTCATTCTGCGTATTTTTGTACCTCTGGCGCCCTTCTGCGTTCAGTGGTTTCGGAGGAGATAGATGGACATACATACACACACAGCCACACACATACGTTTGTTTACTCTATATATAACGGTAATAAGAAAATTTAAGTAATCACGATTTCAAAATATCCCAATATTCAATCTGCCACTTTCGAAGGGATATTAGAGGATTCGGGAATTGATATTCTATCTCTCCGCCTCTTATGACGTGACCAGGGAGACGTTAGTTTGATGCGATCCCAGGGTCCATGCGATAACCATGGCCCCTATCACAAGCTATAACCCGTGTTTTTAGATTTCCACTATCGCCTCTCTATTCTGATATTCTATGTGCTTCAAATATTTATCACACTTAAATTTGAATCTATTTGTTATTTTAAGATAACGTATCCAAATGAAACCCTAAAATCTTGTTAAGACTAAATGCATTTTTCTTTATCTTATTTCTATATGTTGAAAAATACTTTTTTTTAAAAAACTGTCTTCAACTTGTTTTAACGTTATGAAAGAAGGGGTCAAAAATTTTAAGACCAATTCGCAATCTAAAAAGACTTGGGAGTACAATATTAACAGAATAACCATAGTCTGGCGTGATGTAATCTGCTTTAGTCTTTGAATCTAGATTAAAAATAAATGAATAAAGAGCAATGAGTTCGCAATAAAAATAATGCATTTTATTTTTATTAAGTTCATTTGTACAACAAATGTTTCAAGCAACAAAATACTAAAATTTGTAATTATTAATTTAAATTACATATTCTAATGATGGGTCCTCTTTCGCACATCCTTTCGTTTAAATAGAAATCATTCTAAGGAATTGTGTCTACATCTTCAAAATTACCATTTCATTTTTTAAATCTCAATCCACTGTATTTTTTAAATGTTTTTATTTTAATAAACAAAATTAATAATTTTTATGTTTGTGATTTATTTGCCTTGTTTATGAAATTCGTCACATAAATTTTAAAAATTTTTCTTATTAATTATATTCGTTCACACCATAATATTTCCCCATCACTTCGTTGGTAGTTATATATTTTATCATTAAACATAATGCAACACCAATAACAAATTTAATTTGACCTAATAACAAAATAAGTTTTCCATTTAATTTTACTTATAAAAACAAAGAGGTTTATGAAATTCGCATTAACTATTAATATTTATGGGACGAACTTTTCTAAGCGATTAAAATTTCTAGGCATAGGATATCCATCATGGGAAATAGGGAATTAGCATTTTTATCTTTAAAAATAAGAGTTCACCAATATTAGAGGAGTAGGTAGTCGATTTTAGATTTTTGAAACTAAAAAGGAGGTATTCAGCGCATTTAAAAAGATCATTTTGTTTGGTAACAGCTTGTTTTCCCTATTTTAAATTGTTTTTTTCAGCATCCTATAGAAAATGTATGGATGAAACATAAAAGCATGAAAAATCACTGAGTTTAGGCTAGTCAGAAAAATTTTAACATTGTAAATAGATCAAAATGATTTCACAATATTTTGTTTATGTTTAAATGCTAGGAATTCGTAACCGTAAGGAAATTTTACAAACTTTCCTTTCTTGACATATTTCGAATTACAAGTTTCATGCTATGTATGCTAGTTTTTCTCTTAATCCGAGTTGTTGGAGCCACACATTCTGAGACTGAGCACTTCGATCAGAACTGCAACTTCCCAGTGATGAAGTTTCCTAGGGCACCAGGATCGTCAGAGGTGTAGTACTCAATAGCCAGCTCGCAAAAGTAGGCGAAGTCCAGCGGTTTCGTGTCATTCTGGAAATAAAAAAGTAAATGTGATATACAGTTTTGTGAAGAAAAATAATTAATTCACCCACTGGATTGCCTGTCACGCCATCTTTTGACTAGACTGCAACTGCTTGAAACACTTTTACAACGTTAATAATGAACACTAGGGTTATGATTCTGTAACTTTTTTTTTAAATAGCCAAAAGCCGGATGTTGCATTCGATGGACTTTAGGTCCCACGTTAATTTTATGGTTTTATTTTCATTGTATTGAGAAAAAACCTTGCCACCCAACATCATTTCACTTTATCATATAGCAATCACACATCACCTGACTTAAATGCCTTTTGGCCTTAAGTTGACTTTGTCAAAACTGGATACAGGAACCATCAAGCCATTGATTGATGTGCCCCGATCTTGTATGGTGGCCGAGCGGGCTGCTAGGAAGAGCTTCGAAATATTTGTAAGAGTGGCAATTTCCTAAACCGTAAGTTCATAAATTATAATTTACAAATTTAAACCTTTTTATGATTTAATTTGTGTTATACGTGTTATTAAATAAAATTTTTTATCAACTTTCTTACAGTGCTTTATATCAAAATCTTATTGGGTGCGCAAGTTTTTTTAAGTTTCAAAGTTATTTTCGAGAGAGAAAACTCCAGCTCTCAAGCGTCGCCTCCAACCGTGGACCAGTTTCGCCTTTGTTAGGGCTCATCAGCACGGTATAGGAAGGTAACGCAAGAGAGCGAAGGGAGAGCTTTTAGTCAAGCCGACTATAACGGAAAAAGTGGTGACCATTGATCAGTCCTCCACTATCTGCCGGAATGAACTGCGCATTCCCTAGAACAGATTTAATTCCCGAAAGGCAAGGTATGAAAAAGAAGAGTTCTTCACCAGTAACCTCTGGTTAGAGGAATGTGTGAGAAAACTCCAGCTCTCAAGCGTTGCCTCCAACCGTGGACCGGTTTCGCCCTTGTTAGGGCTCATCAGCACGGTATAGGAAGGTAACGCAAGAGAGCGGAGGGAGAGTTTTCTCACACATTCCTCTAACCAATGGTCCTCTAGGTGAAATTACAAAGGACAGATGTTGTTTTGTTAAGAACATTACTCTATGTACTAGGTCTCATTTCAAACAACCGAATAACTAACGAGAGAACTACAGTAAAGCACCGTTTATACGTCTCTCATTTATACGTCTTTTACATTTATACGTCGTTTTCGCTAAGTCCCAATTCATTCAAATAATCAAAATTGTTTTCAATTATACGTCTTTTCATTTATACGTCGGTCCCTTGAAAGACGTATAAACGGTGCTTTACTGTATTTTAATCGATAATAAAACTGTTAAAACCTACCCCGTCTCTCCTCTATAGCTACTCTATTAACATACATCTCTGTTCTTTTCGAATGTGTAAGCTATCCCTTAAGAATGGGAAACTTTTTTGAAAATTGGACTTCTTTGATTTGCCCAGAGCATAAAAATCTAAATAGTTAATATCAAATTTTTAAATATTTTTCTTAAAAACTGGTGATTAATATTTACAGCAAACATTATTAATCTTAAAAAACAGCAGAGTTTTTCTACATTTTGATTGAATTGCTTGTTTGTCTGTTCAGACGGGAATTTCGTGTTACTGTTAATTATTATTTAATTACTGTTCCAAATTACTGTTCCAATTTAAGCTTCCCAATATTTATAATATTTTTACAAACTAGGAAGCTACAACTCCCTGCTCGCTATCGCTCACCAACCCTCGTAAACTGATTGAGCAGGATCTTTTGGATTGCTTCGCAATCCTCACAAAACTCATCCCACTGAACTTAACTCATTTTATAAAACATTATTTAAAAAATGGCAAAAGAAACGTCGTTCAAATAACTGTCAGAGGTCTTCTCCATGAATAACACTCTCTTAAAAGTTTAAATATAACAAAGGACTTAGAAAATAGATTATATGCTCCGGTCTGCTACAACTGTTCGACGAAGCTGATTCGGCGCCAGATATTTATTTATATTGTGAACTTTTTCACAATAGTTCCAAGTCAAATTTGGAAATAAAATGCCTTGATCATTTATCCAAAATTAGAATTTTTAAAAACAAATTAATATCTTTTTTATATAATGCAAAATAATAAATAACAAATTACATTGTTTAAAAATCTATTACATTTTTAAAGTAATTCTAAAAGAAATCTCTTCCAACTAATGGCGAAAACCTGAACAACTTTCATCGCCAAATAGATTTTCTCCTTGCCGAAAGCCCTTCACCGAAATAGTTTTCGCTTCGAAACAGGCTAACGCCGAAAAGTCATCTCTATTAAAATTGCGTATTATTTAGATACAATAAATAAAAATTGATAATAATCAAAGCATTTAAAAGCCATTTAAAAAGTTAAATAATTTTACTAGAGTCATCATGACAAAGCATTGTCTTGACTGTCTCTCTGGAATACCGAAGTTTTCAAGGATATATGAAAATTCTTCAACATCAATGGCACCATCTCCTATAAAAGAAAATAAATGTATACCAGCAATAAGCAAACAATAGTTTTATTTCCACTTTCGTACTTATTTTTTTAAATAACCCAATGAATTAAACAAATAAATTTTGGAGGATTCCAGTAAAAAAGTACTTAGAAATTAACTTAATTTAATGTGTGAAAAATGCGCTTTACATTCTTCATGACAGGATAGCGTGTTGCTTCAAAAAATAAGCATAACGTAATGAAAGGAAATAAATAAAAGCTTTTCACTTTTCTCATATGACATATACCTTTTTATACCATGTGTCAATTAAATACACTTGGTTACTGCGATACAATTTTGCTGTGCTATTTTTAATATTAAAGTATATTAGAAGCTGTCATAGAAAAAGGTGCATGGTGTGTACGAAGGACTAGAATTTTATGAAATTAATAATTATAGAAAAGGAGAAAAAACTAAATATTGGATCAAAATTTTTAATTGCCACTGTTAAAATTCAGGCAAAGTTTATCAACAAATAAAAATTATTATAAGTTGCACAAAGGTTTGCCAAAACGTCAATGTAGAGATACCTGGGGTTTGATTATTCCAAAAAATACTGTGAAGAGAATGCTTATAATCGAAAACAAAAATAGATTGTCAGTTTTTGCGTAGTGCGTGATGAAAAAACGACATGTTTTAGCGCTATTTTAATTTTATTTTTACAACGATCCAATATTAAAGCTGTTGGAGTTGCAATAAGACTATCAATTGATCTTTTAACGTTTTTACTGGTAGATTTACTAATATATTTTATTTAAAACATTTACTGCGCAAATGCTTACATCTAATTGGGTAGTACTGAAGTACTATAGAAATGAAGATGGATATGATTGATTCTCAAAGATGGAAAAAATCCCTTACCTGTCCTATCGTAGATGTTGAACCTACACCAAAGGTAGGTTGTGAGCCATTCCGGTAAAGCCCCGCCCCCTCCCCTCAAAGTTTTGTCGAGTTGATTCCACATTTTAACCTAAGTAACGAAAAAACGTAACACGCATATCTCAATGCAATCATAGTCACCATACCACTAGTTATAAACAATCACCAAGTTTCATAATCCATAAACAATCCTGGTTCAACCAGCATATTACGATTTTCAAAAAGATTAGTGTAGAAAACAACGTGTGTCTTGCACTATAAGGTCATCCGGAAAGTTCGGATAGTTTTTTTTGTAAAGATTCGTCTTTGAAATTGAAAATAATAAAAAACATAACTTTTATCAACCATGGATAATGCATTCTTCTCAGTTTTTAAAGCAATAGAGCAAAATGTTACGAAAATATGCATTTGCTGTCTACTTTTCAAGATGCCCTTTTGAAAAGAAAAAACTCCATCAGAACTATCAAAAGCCCACATTATATTCATAAATACAGGGTGTCCCATAAGTAATGGGTCACACTTCTAGGGGGGATAGTAGACACCTAGACGAGTCAGAATCACATAGGATTTGGGGGTCCCAGACCAAATCCCAGGGAGTTAAAAATGGAGCGACACCCCAAAAAAATTATGGAAAAATTCAATTTGTAGAAGAACTACTATTGGAAAAAATTTAATTATGGTCTCAAAAATTGTGGTTTAATATTATCTTTAAAATTATCACAAAAGTCTTCAACTTAAAAATTTTTTTATTATGAAAAAAGTTAAAAAACCACAAAAAAATGTGAAAACTCTGCCAAAACTGTATTTTGTATTTCGAAATTCTATCTTTTGATTTTATAATCTGCAAGATCATAGTTGTAAACCCTTAAGTCCAAAGTGTCACGTAAAAACCATCAATATTAAACGCTTGAGATCCTGTTAAAGTTCGTTTTTTGCTTGCGCAAACTGGTTTCCTATAGCCGTTTCCAAAACGGCAGTTAGACTTAAACCATGCTTTAACAGGATCTCAAGCATTTAATATTGATGGTTTTTACGTGACACTTTGGACTTAAGGGTTTACAACTATGATCTTTCAGATTATAAAATCAAAAGATAGGATTTCGAAATACAAAATACAGTTTTGGCAGAGTTTTCACATTTTTTTGTGGTTTTTAACTTTTTTTGTAATAAAAAAATTTTAAGGTGAAGACTTTTAAGATAGTTTTAAAGATCATATTAAACCACAATTTTTGAGACCATAATTAAATTTTTACCATTAGTAGTTCTTCTACAAATTGAATTTTTCAATAATTTTTTGAGGTGTCGCTCCTGATTTTAACTCCCTGGGATTTGGTGTGGGACCCCCAAATCCTATGTGATTCTGACTGGTCTAGGTGTCTACTATCCCCCCTAGAAGTGTGACTCATTATTTATGGGACACCCTGTATACCTAAATTATTTGAAATCTCCACTTATTAACAGTTTTTCAAAAATTAACTGGATATTTCGGATGACCTTATAATATACATAGTGTTCCAGGTGTTTCATAACTTCTAGGAGGTGTAGGATACACTTATAGAATCTAGATGACTAGGAATCCCATAGGAAAGGGGGTTAGAGAGGCACTCCTAACGAGCTAGGGGCTTTAAGAGGGCATGGGAAGTTGTAAAATTTCCAATAAAAATTGACACATAACCTTTTAAGATCGAATCAAAACCATCGATTCAGGTATTTATTCTATTAAACCAATTAAAGAGCTGAAATTTCAGCTCCCTCCTCTAGTTTTTATGTAGCAAATGCCGGAATAGAACGATTTTAATGGTTTTAATCCAATCATAATTATTATAATCATTATTTTTTTAATAGGGTAGTGGATAGATGGAATGCGTTGCCTGAAACAATTGTAAATTCAAGAGGGGTAAACGAGTTCAAGAGGAAAATTGACAGATACTGGGATTCCGGTAGTTTGAGTTAAAAAGACTGGACCAACCTTGCTGGGCTTACGCCTGTAGTTGGTCGACTTAATTTGTATTTGTATTTGTATAAGAGGTTACAAGTCAATTTCCATTGTTGATTATCCAACTCTCCATCATGCCGTCTTATAAAAACCCCTAAGTCACAAGGGGTGCATTTCCAACCCCCATTCCTAGGTGATTCTGAGTCGTCTAGGTGTGCCCTACCCCTCCTAAAAGTTATGAAACACATATCTGCTGAAACACCCTGTATACAACATTATGAACTGACAAAAATATATGAAATAACGTCAGATTTTTGCCGTACCCACTCGTCCGCAGTCACAGCGTCGTCTTCGTCCTCGTCTGCTTCCGTCTTCAGGGACTTCCAGATGGAGCGAAAGAGGTCCTCAGTCATCTCGTACTTTTCGGAATCTGAAGACCAGCCGTTCAGCTTGCAAACGTACTGAAAGCACACAGGAAATCAAAAGCAAAGTCGAGTTTTTGAGAACTCCTTTTTTACGAACTGTAATGGGACCATTTCAAGGTAATTTTATAGAATCTACAGATTACCTCTGTAGAAATAGCTAGAACTATTGAATTGTTTTCAATGGAGTAAGAACTAAAATTAATTTATATTAGATCATTATAAAATAATTTTTCATCTGCCTTATAAGTATGTTTTTAATTGTTAGTAAGTGGGCAATTCCAAGGGTAACTGACTGACATTTACAAAGAAAAACAATAAGCACTTTGTAATTTATTTCCCAAAAATAAAAGAGATTTTCCACCCAGTTTATTGCTTGCTTTCTTGTTAGCTAAATCCAATGGCAAAATTGAATTTTCAAAAAAAGGTTTTTATTTTTTTTTATTTAAACAACATGGTAACTGACAGACATTTATGTGACTGTTGTGTCAGACAGTTACTATGTTGTTTAAATTTTTTTTAAATAAATCTAAACCTATTTTGAAACTTTGATTATGCCATTAGATTAAGCTAACAAGAAAGCAATAATCTGGGTGGAAAATCTTTTTTAAAACTTTTTTGGGGGGAATAAAATTACAAAACACTAAATGCTTTTTCTTTGTAAATGTCAGTCAGTTACCTGTAGAATTATCAAAATGTGTTTTCAGTCATTCCTTAAAATTATAGATTTCCGATGCATCGAATGACACTCAATTTTTAGTGCGTTATCTGTTATCCAAACCCGATTCTTAGTGAAAACCGTTTAAATGGCTTTTGTTGCAGGTTGTTTGAAGTTATGTCCCGGTTTTTCTATTTTCTTAAGAGCATCAAATTAAATTGTGGGTAACACTTGTTTTGCAATGCAAAATTTACGAAATTATAGCGCTCGTTAAATGAAAACACTCAGGTCTTTACCTCCTGCACCATGAAAAAATCTGACTCCGTAATAACGCCATCTTTATTCAAATCTGAAAAAGAAATAAGTAGAAAATAAGATTTCCTTCGGACTCTACATTTAATTATGAATTTAATATTCACGAAATTCCTAAATAAACAAACAACCAACGGAAGTGACGTCACCAGGTGACTCAATCTTCCGGTTTGTCTGATATTTACATTGAACAACATTGCACTACGGCGCGTTTGGTTTTTTATAATTTTTCTTTTCTTATTTTAAAGCGTAATTTAAAGGAGAAACTCAAAATATGAGTTCTCCATACTTCCGATCATTATCTGAAAATTGTAAAAAGAGATATCTTGATAAGTTATCTGTGAATGGGATTGATTTACCACACATTTCCTATTCCTACTCACAGCATGTGAAAATGCTTATTTTTGGTGGTTTTTATTAAAATAAGATCCAAAAAAAATTTTAAAACAGTTTATACTGGACACAATTACGAACATGTTTATAGGTTATCAAGTGTTTTGAATTAGAAATATAATTTTAACTCAATAATAACCGATCAAAAATATAAACCTTGATGTCTACAACGATGTGTTTCAATCTCCCCTCTTATTGATTTTAATTACTAACTTGTTTAAATGTAATTAAAACAGCTGCTGATACAAAGAAAACAAAATATTGAGCAAATATTCAATCATGAAAACTTTTCAGAACATTCTTGTTGTGATAAAATTAATATCGCTGTTCTGCTATGTCAAACTTGAATATCCATTGTATCAAAGTAGTTTATTTATTTAGAAACTGAATTTTTATTGTCTTAAAAATATAAAGTACATAAAAATATGGAAAACAACGGGATAAAATCTAAGAACTAATTAATTTAATTTAATTATGGATCTATTCAAAATTTTAGTGCATTTACCTTTAATGATCCTACTACATTCAAGTCAGCTTGTTTATTTTTATTTGAGATTCAGAAATAGTATTCTTAAAATCGTCTGTCACTTTAATTATCTTTTTAAATATTTTTATGCGTATTTTTTTAAATAAGTGGGTGATTGTATTCATAAGTTTTAAAACAAACTAAATAATAAATTTCAATAATATCGGACAAAATTAATCCTGATCTATCTACGATCTGTTGCAATGGCGTTGATTGTATTAGCTGAGATTTTCGTCCAATGGATCGGGTAAATCAATCGTCCCATTCACAGATAACTTATCAAGATATCTCTTTTTACAATTTTCAGATAATGATCGGAAGTATGGAGAACTCATATTTTGAGTTTCTCCTTTAAATTACGCTTTAAAATAAGAAAAGAAAAATTATAAAAACCAAACGCGCCGTAGTGTAATGTTGTTCAATGTAAATATCAGACAAACCGGAAGATTGAGTTACCTGGTGACGTCACTTCCGTTGGTTGGTTGTATATTTAGGAATTTCGTGAATAATAATATTAAAATTAAAAAACAAATAGAGAACATTTAAATTAAATACTCAGAAATAAAGGTACGAAATTTCTTTTTAAGAGTCATACCTCATACACTAAAAACTAGCAAATGTACCAGCGTTTTTAAAAGACCATACATAACCAAAAGACAGCATCGAAAGTACCGAATAACTTGATCGATTAATTTGTTTTATCTCGATTAGTTTTATCTCAATATGGCAATTAAAAGAAGATTTTCAAATTCAATTAATTTGAAGAAGAGAGGCACAATTTTTTTCCAGTGTATACTTGAGGAGAGGATAATATCTTGGTTTCCACGCCAGGTCAATTGTAGCACCCATTTTGAGTTAGTTACCTAGTCCGAAACCACGTTCTGTTACAGCCGCCACATACACTTGACTAGTATATTCGCCACAAACCTAATCTAAGGTTAACCCGGAATTATGCTTTTTCGACAACTTTGGCATAAAATTTGTTTCCCTTATTCAACTACCAATTAGAAGTTTTCATTCCAGGTTAACCTAAGGTTAGGTTAGTGGTGAATACAGGCGGGCCGTATTCACCGCTAACCTGACCACCGGTTAGTCTTCATTTAACCTTCTGCTTCTAATTAGCTGTTAAAAAAGGATAACTAGTTGTCCAATCAATCAGAAGTTTGACTCCCGGTTAACCGCCGCGCCGGTCAGGTTAGTGGTGAATACGGCCGTTAATCAGGCAGCAACGATTCTCTAAATTTGTCCAATGTCCTGCAGCCATGTTTATTTTCTTAATTCAATTAGTTCTGCTAGTCTTAAACAACTTAAAAAATAAAAACGTCACTGAATATGGGTTTTCAAGCAAAGGGATTTTATTCTTGGAAGTAAAATTCTTTAGAAGAAAAGAAAACTCGAACACTAGAATGGGGCCACACTCTAGTCGGCTTTACGGGTTGCATATTGCCCGCGGGCCTCCTCGGGGAAGCAGCACAAATGTTCAAGATTCGTGCAATTTTCGTCGTGTATGGTCAAATTTCATTTACTTCCAGATGCAGAAACATAAACATGACATATTTTGCATAAGCCGTATTACTGGGTAGTTTGGGCAGTTACTACTAAGTTTGCTAATATTTTTAAATATACTATGCTGCTAAGATAACTTCCGTACTAACAATCTTGTGCTGATTTTGATTTCCAATTTCCAGTGATATGGTCAGTGATTAATGCAAGTTATTTGGAAGATAATCTTACTGACCGTAGAAAGTGTTGAATTCGTACAGTAGCTTGTTCCTCCTAAATTCGGAAAGAGGTTCGTCACTTTTCTTAATCCTCGTGATGTCCTGACCCATTCTCGAATCGTCATCGAATCATCTGAGGGAAAAAGCTAGATAAGGATCAAATTATTCAAATTTTAATTAAACTCTAAAATTCACCAAACTTTTACTTTACCATTTATCTCTGCATTATGATTTTCTGCAATTTCTTATGCAAATATTTTTTGGAGTCACTAAATTGAAAACTAATGGATTACATAAATAAAATAATCATTTTTGGAAAATTCAATCCGCTAGAGCTAATTAATTAAACTGGTACTTTTGAGTATGCTGTCAGAGTACACTGAATGCTAAAATATTATCACAATACAAAAAACATGGCTTTTTCATAAGTCTTAAAAAATAATACACTTTAATTTTGACTTAAATAATGACAATCATGGGACTCCGATCAAAATGGCAGCTGAAAGCACAACTTCAGTTGAATCTATTCACATTTCCCACTAAAATACTCATCAGAGAGGGCGCATATTCGCACATCCCAACGGTTTGGTCCTGACGAGCTTAGTGCGCATGCTCGGGGAGAAAAAAAGGATCTTCTTTGGATAATATCTATCATTAATGAATCCCCAATGGTGCAGTGGTAGAGCGCGTGCCTAGCATGCGGTAGGTCGTGGGTTCTATTCCCGATTTATTGTTTTATTAAAATTTCTAAAAAAAGCTCGTCAGGACCAAACCGTTGGGATGTGTAAAAATGCTCATAGAGCAGTGGTGGATCCAGGATTTGGTTTTGGGGGCTAAGAATTTTCAAATTAAGATAGAATCCTATCACTGAACATAATATTAAAAGGTCAAAAATAATCATGTTCTAAGTACCTAATGGGGGTCTGGGGTTCCTCCCCCAGAAAATTTTTGTAAATTTATTTAAGTCTAAAAAGCAGGTTTAACCTCGTATTGGTACACCTAATCCGAATTTCGGACATACATTTTCTAGCATTTGATAAAATTTTTTGTAGAATATTTGTCATTTAACGAACTAATGATAAAAAAGTTGTAATGGAGTTCTAAGTATCAAAGAGGGGTCTGGGGGTCCCCCAGAAAATTTTTTGAAATTTGATCCTAAAAAACAGGTTTTCAACTCGTTTTGGTACACTTATTACCTGTCCCCTTATAAACGCTCGTGAGTTCCGACCTCCCCTATTTCTCACTGTTAGTTCCTGACCTTTTATGTGGGGGAATAAAGCCCCCTAGCCCCCCTGGATCTGCAAGTCTCATAGAACAAGTATCGTCAATATATTCGTAATCGTAAGGATGGTTATTCTATGTAATTTTAGTTGGTGGGACTAGTGAGTACCGTCAGTAGATAAAAGGTTAACCGCGCTATTTTTAATTCATCGGCTATCTAAGAACAGAAACACTATTTCTAAATGAAATATTACTATAATTTCATTTCACTACGTTCCACCGTATAATAACCATGGAACGTTTACGAGAAATTACAGAGACGAATTCATGGTAGAGGTAGTTGACAAATAATAAAATAATATAAATATATGAATAGTTTAAAAAGTGGTGGGTAAATACAGGTTGAATTTGACTGAAAAATTAACCTTAAGTCTCTCAACAGATTGTAACTCTGAAGGAACTTCTGATTGAAAATAAAATGAGAAAGAAGAAAACACACATGTAATATTTTATTATACCTTAATTGAAACGCTTATTTCTGACACATGTCTAACGCCACTTTTTTCATTAATGAGTGATTTGAGTCTTGGGATTCGGTAGGGGTAAACGCACATTTAAGAGAAAGAATAATAAAAATAACGTGATTTTAAAATATTTTTCCAGCATGTTAAATTTCAGCTTTAGTTCTGAAACAAGTCAAACGACGTCGCTTGACTGGTTTCTGCACTTAAACTGCGGGGAATTTCGATCGTTTATGCCGTCTCATCTACAGCTTGTTTGGGACTGTAGTTTTTTTCATTTAATCGCATACAAACACTATATGCGATTGGAAGAGTCATTCTTTAGAGGTTAGATCCATCAAGTCATAGTAAAAAACTTATTTTTAGAGTTTTTGTACGAATATCAAGAAAAAGGACGTTTTGGTAGCCATATATATTTAATATTTCCATGCTTGTGACCATTTATTTCATCCGTGTGATTGAGATTTTGGATCTATGAATCACTTTATTAAAAATTAAAAGGGGGCATCAAATCTATACCACAGATCTTAATATTGTACTAATTAACTTATTTTGTAGGTTTGTAAAGCACAATCATTTTACTGTCCACGAAGTTGATTGATATTTTGGATCTATGAATCACTTTATTAAAAATTAAAAGGGGGCATCAAATCTATACCACAGATCTTAATATTGTACTAATTAACTTATTTTGTAGGTTTGTAAAGCACAATCATTTTACTGTCCACGAAGTCAGATAAACAACTATCTGACTTTGAAGATGTCTATATACTAACAGTTTGAATTGGCTGACCACTCTTTTTGAAGCCAAATAAGTATTTATACAACTACTAACTAAAAGAGAAAATAATAATTTTATATTATTAATAATAATTATTATATAAAATACTGAAAATAATAATTATTATATAATAATAATTTTATGGGTTAGTATTTAATAAGGAAATTTTATTTTCAACTAATATTCCCACTTTTAATACCCTTAAAAAATAAGAGTTAAGCTATGAAAATAGGGCTGAACCTGTGCAGCCCTGTGTAATGCAAAATTTTCAATAATTTTTTATGCAAAGAATAAAAATATTTAAAAAATTCGTTTTGTCTGTAAAATATCCAAATGAGGTCTACTTTAAGAAAAAAATAACTAAACGTCTTCAAAAAATGTAATGAGCTTCTATACAGTTTTTCTCGTTTATCTCAAAACAAGAAAAGTTGCGTTTGCCATGTTTCTGAAGTAAGTGATTCAATTATTAAATGCAGTGATTATTAAAAACATGTAGTTGATCGGAAAATTTTCCATGTGTTTTACTTTTACACTAATAAAATAACCATGGTTGAATGAAAAAAAATATTTTGATTATAAAATCCTTAGATTCCAAACCCACCCCTATTATATTTTGTAATAATGAAACGGTACTATTTTAATTAAAAATAGACACAATATTTGTGTCGTCCCTAAAAAGACTGATAATAAATGATAAAAATAGAAATAATTAAATAAGAAAGTTAAAGATTGGTTAATAATAATAAATATAGAACTGAAAAGGTGTAATTAAATGTTATTTTTATCATTCGTGCCGCCCAGTGCTCTTTTCCATATTTATTGTAGTACACGAGATCCTTTGTTAAACCGCTGTTGGGTACTATAGTCTTGACCACTTTGAATGAAGGTATGTTCTTTTCCAGCTTAAATAATATAAACTAAGAGAGGGATTCCATTTTTTTACCCCACCTAACTCGGTCTATATTAATATTCCAGGTTTGTTCTAGTATAATGAATTTTAGGGGCTTTTTTATCAAGTTGGTCACTAAAATTTAAAAGAAACTAAAAGCTCATACCAAAAATAACTTGTTGCATATGTTTTCCAAATAATTAAAAAAAATTAGATGCTATCAAGTTATTGCTAAAACGTAAAAATGTAATTTGAAATCACAAAATAATAGGACATATTTCCACAAACTTTTTTTTATTCCTACTTACTAAATGTTCTTCTACGGCGCCTCTAGCTCTTATAAAAATAAAATAAACTTGCAACTTGTCGTAAAAAATTAAACTTACAAGTTTTACCAATTTTGGACTGCTTTATGAAGCGATTCTTTCATTTTTAAATTGTTGTTACCATAAAATTAAAACTAGATGAAATGTACTAACTCCCAAATATCTTCTAATTTTCATATATCAATGTTTGTCTTTAAAACTAAACATTGCAACCATCCTTACATAAATTTTGCATGACAAGATACTAAAATTAGCTTAACTATAATGATGAATTACAATTTCAAAATTTCTCTCTGAAATTTTTTAAATCTCAAATTATTGAACATTTTTTTTTGCGTCTTCGAATTTTCCAATATTTTTTGTAGTATACTGAATTTGTAGATAGATAAAATCGGAGTATTTTATAAGCAAGGGAATTTCAATAAAAATTTAATTTACGAAGATTATAAATTACTATACATCACAAAAATTATTATTTTTTGCGGTGAGGATTAATTTAAGTTTTCTTAAATAAAATTATATTTCAGAGCATCACATAAGTTTTTATATTCCATCTATTTCTGTACTCTCCGTAAAAGGTTCTAATATTAGGCTTGTTGTTCCGCAGACCTACGAGTAGAGAACCTCATGGTCTTAAGTAATAAAACTTGGTAAATATTTTTCCCAGGCAGCATAAATGTTCAAGATTCGTCCAGTTTTTCTCGTTGTACGGCCAAATTTCGTTTACTTCAAGTCGCTTTTATGTTAACTTGATATGTTTTGATATGAGCTGTGCTATACTAGCAGATGGAATACCCCCAAGTAGATATGACCGGTACTGGAAGCATCTTACCTTCTCTAGCAGAATCTCTGTTCGACCTCTTCGTTCAACTGTCAATGAAGGGTTTGGGAAAAGCCAGTAGAGAAAGAAACACAATACGAGAGCAACGTGTCTGACAGCATGACGTCACAAAAAGACAGGTGCTTCCCCGCCGAGGAATAATTCTTTTATCATTGGGATTTGCAGCATACCACTTATCTGCATACTTTCGAAGAAACGATTGTAAACAATACTTTTCCTCTTTTTGGCAGAAAACATATAGTTTTTCTTCAATTGTTTTGAACGGTACTCCACAATCTCATGGGAAAAGATTTCTGATGGAGTAAAAATATTAATTGAATGGAAAAAATATTATTCCCTCCTTTATTTATCGAGTACATAAAGGGGAGCTGGTAGTCCTACCCTAGGAAATATTTGGAATTTAACGCTTAAAAAACGCGGCCTGAACAAATAAACACTGGAAAGAAATTATACACCAAAATAACATTTAATTTCCCTCTGAAACGTAAACAACACTAATAGGAGAGATAGCTGCTGATGATCAAGTTTATTTTTTCTCCGGTTGAAAACTAAACTCGAGTTGAAGAGTACATCTATGAGTACGCCTCACCTTATTAATTTCAAAGTGAACTCCAACTTTGTTGGTACAGTTTTTATAATAATGCAGTTCATTTCATACCTAATTTGCATAAATTACATTTTCCAGAAAAAAATTATTAATACATGGTTTTTGTTTATTTCTAATGTGTGGTGCTACAATTCTTGTAACCCCCTCCCCCTAGTCACAAAGTGTCACAGATTGATAACCTCTTTCTCTTCTCTCCAAGCTATACGTGATAATATCATTTATGACGTGATATCATTTTATATTTTACATAATTTTTTCTACATTAAAGTAATTAAAAAATTAATTTATTTTATAACAAATAATGCCACACATATATTACCCTAAGTAAGAGTACACCTAATTTGCATGGGAAACAAGGAAATTCAAATAAAGTACTACCAAGCCCTGATTTATCATTAGGCCTGTTAGGGCCTAGCGACCCCAAAATTTTAAAAGTGCCTAAAAATTTAAAACAAAAATAATTTTTCTTATTTTCTAGAATGCATTTTCAATATTCCCCCCCAAAGACAAACTTAAAATTTAAACACAATGATTTTAACACACTTTTGGTGAAATGTATGAAATAGTCAACCGGCTGATAGGATAACTACCAATTATTATTGTGTGCAGTGAAGTTTTTTTTTATGATGAACACTCATGATGATGAATAATATGGGGGTCTTCTTGGGTATAGTGGGCTTACTAACTATAGCAACAATAATTCTTTTGTTCTATTTTCTAAAAGTCGTAAAGAACAAATCGCTCCCAAAAATCCCATAAAGTGTGAGTAGACAAAAGTTAGAGATTTCCAAAAAGAGAAAATTACTTTCTCTATGCTAATAGGGTCAGTTTATATTACTGTCTTGCCCTTAAATTTGGTAATTATTTACCTATGATGCTTGATGGACCGTTTTATTGCTTTGTTTGTAACAAAAAGGTTTTGTTTGAAAGCGGTGAAAGAATGGTTTCCAGAAAATGTTGTCTTCTTTTGCAAAAAAATACCAATCGTTTATTTTTAAAAATTATTTTGCAGTTTAGCCCAGAGATTGATGATTTTTTTTTATTTAAACCTGTTGGATAATTATCCAATCATAAACAATATTGATTTAAAAAAGCTTAAAAAATCTGTTTTTTTAACTACATTTTTAGGTATGTAAGTGTTAGAACGTATTCATATTCAAGATTTTTACAACAAGTTGTTCTTTTAAAAGTTCTATAAATGCAGTCAGTTTTCTAAACATTAATACAAAACAAAATCTTACAAATTAATACACTCCAACAATTAATAACTGAGGAAAGATGCTAGATATTTTAAAAATCTATTTTAAAAAATCCATCTTATGTGTTCTTCTATGGAGGTCCCTAAACCCTAATCATCAATGGAATCTTGGAGAGATTCTATTTCTTGTTGAGCAATCGACAATTCTGCTCTTTACATTGATCCTAGTCTAAAGCTTATTATTTTTTTAACATCAAAATTATTTTTTTGGTTAAAAGTAATTTCTACCTTGTTAAATTTTTTAGTCTAGTTCAGCATCCTGCTAAATTAATATAGAAAAATTTCGAGAATTTTGGAGAAAACCCGAATCCAAACCCGAATCCATCTGGTTTTTTTACTTGTATTAACCATCAGTTTATAGTGGAGTCGCTTATGTCCTGTTCCAAAAAATGCTATGCTGGAGTTTAGTGAGTGGTATCATTCGATTCGTAAGGACGTCTACATTAACAAGGTACTGAGTGTGTTTTCGTAATTCGGTGCAGGGAGCGTGTATGACGTCATGAATGCAAGATGGCCACCGCAGGAAAAATGCTGTAAATGGCTATCTAGAGATAATATCGGAACTATTTTTGGACGAAAATTTCAGAAATAGATAGATATTATCAAATAGGAACCAAAAAAGCATCTAAATCCAAAGAAAAGGGAGTTTATGACGACATGACCAAAAAATGACCATTTTTACCAAAAACACAGTATTTTGTCATCAAATACTTTAAATAGAAGCTATTTTCAAGTGAATGAGTATTTCACAATGAAAATTTCATTGTTGGTCACAAAAGGCGGTCATAAATCCAAGATGGCTGCCCCATAAAGTCAAAATTTCAAATTTTTTGCTCGAATTTTTTTTAATTGTAAATTATTGCACTCTAATGAACGTAATTAAGTTATTTATAAGACTAAAAGTAAAAAAAAGCTGATTTAGGCTGAGTGAATGGCCGGTATGACACTAACGGTTAGGAAAGAATCAACGAACTTTTTCTATCTCCCTGCTCCCTCTCCCTCCCCCATTTTTATCCTCCAAATCAGTAATTATGAGGATAATAATAACCCTTAAGGTGAAAAAGAGGATTAATGGACAGGTGTTAAGAAATAGTTCCGGAAATATTAGTGTTAAGCCAAGTTGTTTCTCATACGTTTATAGATGAAGATCCCAGAGCCCCCAGACATTTCTTATTTTCTCACAAATAAAATATATGGGATAATGTAGTGTTAGTATAAACTTTGAGTGTGTGCATACCCGCTAACTTGGAAGGCCGGCCAATTGACAGGTACCAAGTCGTACCAAGTGCTAAAGTTAGGTAAAAACAGTGCTCACTTTTCTCATTTTCTCAAGGATGATTTTTACATATGATACTCGGTGAACTATTTCAATATTTTTTGTAAGCAGCCAGACCAATCGGAGAGGCCAAACATCCCCCCAGACGCACTAATAGTGTTGAATAGCGAGAAATGCAGCCAATCCCACAAACCCTTACGATCGGATAAAGCTGCAAACAAAATTGTCGGTTCACTACTAGTCATTTCTCACTAGTTACAATGCACTTATACAGATTTATGTGATTGTTATAGGGTTGGTGGGATTCGCTGCATTTCTCGCTATTCAACTCTATTAGTGCGTCTGGAGGGATATTTGGCCCATCCGATTGGTCTGGCTGCTTACAAAAAATATTGAAATAGTTCACCGAGTATCATATGTAAAAATTATCCTTGAGAAAATGAGAAAAGTTAGCTCTGTTTTTACCTACCTTAAGCACCTGGTACCTGTCAATAAGGTTGTCCACGATGACGCCACGAAAATTTGATCCTGCAGGACAAACAGACTGATTGCTAAGGGTTGCCACCGGATGATGGACAACTCTGTTGAAATTCCGATTAAAAACTTCTTCAGCTAAGAAGCTCCACTGGAAACTCATTGTGATTGATTGATTTTGTCAAGTCACCCTTTATTGCATTTATGACGTGTTTGCACAACAAACACAATAAGGTTGTCCACGATGACGTCACGAAACTCTGATCCTGCAGGACAAACAGACTGATTGCTTAGGGTTGCCACCGACCGGATGATGGACAACTCTATTGGCAGGCGGGCCAAGTTAGCGGGTAATGCACACATTCAAAGTTTATACTAACTACATTATTCCATTTATTTTAAGAAAATGAGAAATGTCTGGGGGCTCTGGGATCTTGGACTATATTACATTAACTAACTATGTGAAAACATAATATGTGTTTTTAAAAATCATCATTTTTGTTTAATTTAATAATATATTTGATAATTTCTTTAATTCAACTAATTTGGAACGAAAATATAGATTGAATATATAGGCATTTTCTTCATCGTCCCGTTTAGTTTACTGTAATTAAAAATAAAAGACATTAACAGTAAATAAGAAGTATCAAGTCATTTTTAAAATGATGAAGAAACGACGGAGACTGGACGATGATGAAAACGTCTATATTTTCGGAAACCTTGGGGGTACCAAGATGATTGTCAACAGCGAAAAATTTATGAGGAGCGGAACATCTTTTGTTCGCTAATTGACCTATCGGCTAACCACACAAAACGACGCGGCTCTTTCGGGCATTCGGGGGGGAGACTAGGAGCATTGATAATATCCCCTCCCTTTTGTGTAGTCAGCTGAGGTCAATTAGCGAACAAAAGATGTTCCCCTCTTCATAAATTTTTCGCTGTTGTGTTGACAATCGTCGGGGTAAAACTCTCATCTGGAAGATGCACCTTATTTTGCGAATGTCCCAGACAACCTCTGTAAGAGAAAAGAAACAACTTCTACTAATCTGGTATTTATTTCGAAATTATTTTTCCAAGCTGTGTCCTTCGTGTCCTGTCCTGCCTGCGCATTGTTATTGCGCTCCTTGCGCAAGAATCTTTTTGTGTACAAACTTGTAAAATTATCTTAGAATTTGTAAATTATTAACTTATTTTTTGTACATAATACTGTTTTTTATATATTTTAATAACTGTAGTAAGTATATTGCTTTAGAAGTGTTGGTTTTGTATTATTGCGAACTTAATAACATTTGGAGTTGGTTTCGCTCTCTACATGTTATGATTTTCTTCCTATTCATTATCATTAGTAATACCAAAGGGTGTTTTTAAGGGTTTTATATTTTATTTAAACACTGGTTCATGTTTTATTATCTAATATTGACTGCTAAGAATTAATTTGAAAAATGCAAAAGGTGTAGAAATCTTGTTCTAACAATAACATTAAGCTGTTTGGGTCGCTTAAGATGAACCAATAATATCCCCAAAAATTACAAACGAAACAGTGCATACATTAATAACAACCATATAATTTTTGGTGACCAAAAAAGCTTGGCAAAATGGAACAGGACTGAGAGCTGAATTGAACCTAATTTTTTCAACTAATTTGCTGCAAAAAGATGTTGTATGGTGTTTAATATTTTTCTTTTGTGTTTGATTTCCAAAATATTTATTAGTTTTTATTTGGACCATTTCTCAGTGTATAAAAACTAATTAACATTTTCTTTTGCACTGTGACTCAAAAACTTCCCTACAGAGGGATACAATGAGCTATGATGAAGGGAAGGGATGCGTAAAACAACTCTAAAAATGCCTACCAAAGCAAAATTTCCAAAACTTTCTGATAATACATTTTAACATGCTCTTTGATAATTCAACTCTATATTGAATTTAAAATATTGCATCAGCTGTCTATTCTATACGATATAATTTAAACTTGAAACTGCTGGACCCCCCCCCCCCCCGATATTTTTACATCTCTATTAGTAATTACTGTTTTTTTCCTTGAAAATTAGGTGACTCGTACAAAGAGCTGTCCTTTTTGGTTGTAACCCCTAAGGGTTTAAAAATTAGTCGAAACACTACTTTTCGGGGTTGCAATTTCAAAATGTTAGGGTGGTCCATCTCCAGAAACAAGTGCTTATGTCAGATTTCCTAATTCAATTTTTTGTTACATTTATTTTTGGCTGAATTTTGAAATTATTTATGCAAGAAACAAGATTATTTTGAAAATGCACCATCTTACGTAAGCATCACTCATATCCCCCCTCCCCCCCCTTGTCAGCAAAAATAAGCAAAGAGCAAACCCCCCTCCCCCCTTAGGTGCTTACGTAATATTTGAACGGCCCCTTATTCCAGGTCAGTGAATTTTACTTTTATAACTTTTAAAATAAAGAAATCACAAATTCTGAATTTTGAATAACTAATAAACCACCGCTGTTTATACTAGTGAGAGAATACTAATTAACAATATCTTTTTTTTTCACAGAAAAATGGAAGCATCCCCTGTACTTGTCGAGACCCCTAAACCCAAATGCCCTTGGGCTACAATCCCTGCTCCGGAAGTGATTACCTTGAATGAAGTGATGAGTGAACAGCTCATTTCGGTACTTGTGGAAAAAGAGAAGACGGCTGATGAAAAGAAGACAGAACCTGTGTACGAGTCCAATTACTATTCTTGATTAATATAGATTTGGTTACATTTTCATGTTCTTGTGTTAAACTGTGGCCCGTTAGTTTCAGTGGCACAGATAAATGGGATTTGAGGATTTGACTGCATTTTTTAGTGGGATAATATTGATATTTATTTACGTACTATCCTTATTTTGATAACTTATTTTTAAATTGACAGATTTTGGTAAATTAAGAACATTGGACTACTTTACACAGAAAACTTTTAACGACATTTTTTCATTATTTTTACATGAACAAAATAGTTAACAGGTTAACTTAGTGTCTATCTATAAATACCTCACTATAAGAAAATAATGATATATTATTATCTTTTGGAGTCTGGTCATATCTAGCACCCATTCCCTCAATTTTAAGAAATTCTTCAATAGAAACAATGTTCTAATGCTGAAATCAAACTTCTGGAGGTTAATATTGGTGGAAATATTTTAAGCAGTTACGGAAAGCTTATTTCAGTGTTGCAGCTTATTTGGTTGAAAAAAAAAGAGTTTCTGTGAAATTTTATTTGAGCGCTTTTGTGACTTGTGTCCTCTTGGGTTAAAAAACATGAATTGAATAGCCCAGGTTCCATACCATCAGAGAGGTCTTAGAATTCAATTTGAGTAGAACTTTTCTTTCAATTTAAATAGGCTTGGATAAATTGTTTTTGTTTTAGGTATTTGGATGACTTAAGTGGTTGTGGAGAAGAAGTAACCGATGACTGCAGCGATGATCATGTACTCGCACAGATGTTGCAGTTAGAATATGACAAAGAGTATAATAGTGATTTGAAGAAAGTTGAGTCTCTTTATAATGGTATTAGCAAAGGTATGTTGCCTCTTATTTTATTTTTGTATTACCTTAACTATGAAGTCTGTCATATAGTCTACTTAATGATACTTTGGTTGTATAAGAGTTCTGATTTAATTCATTTTTAAAGTACCAATTTTTTTAATGAAAAGCATACCTTTGGCTTATACGATGAAATATTCAGTAATTATATTACTCAATACTTTGCGCAAACCTGCTTGTGCTCACAAGACTTCACTCCCGTGACATCATATACTTCTAAACCAACGATAGTAAAAGGGTCACGTGATTTTGACAACGCTGGAACTAGTATTTCGGAGGGGAGACAGGTGGAAGTTGAGGGGCAGTTGATCAAAAGACGTAGAGACATTTGCTTGTATATAGAAGCAAGACCCCAACTATAACCGGTTACCCAACTATCAGCCGTGCAAAGTCTGTAAAAATCATGTGACCCTTTTACTATCGTTGATGAGCAGTAAGAACGTCATTTCTTCACAGTTCGTATCTCCTACGGGAAGTACTTCCGCCAACCCAGCAGCGAGGCACTGTCCGACGATAGCGGTGATGACAGCGATGAGGAGGAGCTGGAAGCGAATGCGAGGGCCCATTGGAGCCGCTTTGAAGCAGCCGAGCGCTCGTTCCAGGCCGTGGGAAGGGCAGGAGTCAGCAAGCAAGGGAATGTCACCACCACCAAACATGACCCCACCATCTGTGGAAGGAGGAATGCTGGCAAGGTTATGGAGGTGAGACACATTCAACTTCAGTGTTATGTCTGCCTAGTCCTCTCCTGTTGGGTTGTTAGGAAATGTTTGGGTTCTGTTCATGAAATTTTAAGTTCGAAACGTAAGGTTAATTTTTGAGGGATTCTCGTTCTGTGTTTATTCCCATAGGTGTGGTCAATAGTGAATTCCATGTGCATGATTCATGCAAAAGTTATTCATATGATCGATGACACAAAGCTGTTAATTTGTATTTATGGAAGAAGTGTCTGTTAATGACAGTTTGTGTCATCATGAGAAAAATTTTTGGCAGAAAAGTAAAAGTTCCCCCAGTCCACTTTCTTGTTTTATTTTATAGTATGCATGTTATGCTTCTGTGAAGGAAATAAAAAGAAAGGATTCTCTCTAGGACCTCATTAATTTAAGATTTGCAGTGATAGGCTTGCCATACATCCGGGGTTTCCCCAGACAGTCCGGGATTTTTAGAGCTGTCCGGAGGTCGCAAATATGTCTTGGGTTTCATACTTTTAAGATTTGCCAGACATTTTTATGAAAAATCCTGACAAAACTCTTTAAAATTGCGTTGTTTCACATTTTCTTACATCTGTATTAATTTGGAGAACTTACTTTCTGTGAATTTTATGATAAAATTAAGTCAATCAAAGAATTTTTGAAAAAATAATGTCGAATAAAGAAATTAAATTTGGTATTTCTGTTCAATGTTTATTAGTTTGAATGTTTTTTTCTTATTTTTTTAATCTTTGATGATTTGATATAGTACTTATTAGAGAGTTTCAAAAAAATGTCCTGGGTTGGACCCAAAAAAATATGCAGTGACCCACATCAGCAATAAGAAATGCTGTTTATAAGCCAACTAAAGAGGTATTCCTTCTGAAGATATCTTTTAAACAACTTCTAGGTAGTGCTTCCCCAAACAGGTTCCTTTCTGTCCCACAGACTAAATTTGGGTTTTTAGGAACTTAAATATAACTCTTAGACCTGCCAATATATCTGGAAAGAAGCAGCCCTCTTATTAATATCTCTTTGGTACTTACATATTATCCCGTCGACGGTTCAGTGGCCGTCTAATTCAGCGGCACATCAATTGAAAAGTCAATGGGATTTGATAATGTTTTTGATTAAGCAGTATGGTCGACAGTATAATACGTAAGAACCATCTCTTTTTTATGGATAAATGGAAATTTGGGATGTGTTTGTTTAATTTAGGTATTTTATAAATTT
This sequence comes from Tetragnatha versicolor, assembly GCA_024610705.1. Taxonomy (NCBI): domain Eukaryota; kingdom Metazoa; phylum Arthropoda; class Arachnida; order Araneae; family Tetragnathidae; genus Tetragnatha; species Tetragnatha versicolor. Next base: position 38,228,701 of record JANDEH010000003.1, read on the forward strand.
TCTTCTGAGTCATCTAAACTTAACTTAGAGCACATAAGTTGTAACCTATTAGTGTATGAATGTGTTTGGTAAATATACAATTTTAATGTGTGATCCTTTTCCTGCAGTTTTTTCCATGCTTCAATTCTGGAGACGGAGGCAAGTTTGATATGAGGATGTCCAACCGAGTATACAATTCCCTGAGGCAGTTTTCTGTGGCAGAAAACAAGAGAGGAAAGCTGCATGACAAACAAGACATTGCTACAACTGTGAGTTTAAAGTTTGCTTATTTTTTAGAGTTTCAAGTTTGTGGGAAATTCTGACCCTTGCTAGATAAATGTTTTAGATAGTTATTTCAAAAAAGTATGAAAGGTCTAAAAAATATTCTAATTTAATTAAGCATTTGAGAAATAAACCTATGGATAATGTTGCAAAGTTTCTACAATAAACAGATATCCCGATTAATTTAAAATTAATAAGTGTTGATATAGTTTTTCAGTTTATTGGGTATGGGACTTGTGGGTGGTTTACTAACTTTTTCATCATTTTTAATATTTTTGGATCTTTATTAGAAAATAATCATATTCTAATTGTATTTCTATTTAAATTTGTAATATTCTTCATCAATATTTAAACTAAATAAAATATAAATTTCTTATGAAAAGCTAATGAAGATAACCTAGACTGGACAACCCATTTTATTAAAGAATAATATCATCATATCTGAAGAAGCATTTAAGTAGAAATACAGTAAGGCTCAATCTCAATAAATTACATTACATGTTTTCGTGTTTGTTCTTAGCAAAAAGCTCTGGACTCCAAGACCCACCTGATCTTATTCAAGCTTCTAAGTAATGAAACTCTGGAATCAGTGACTGGCTGCATCAGCACTGGGAAAGAGGCCTGTGTCTACCATGCTTGGAGTGGGCTGTAAGGGTCATTAATAATTAATTCTTTATCATTATTGTCTCTCAAATTAACATTATGATTCAGAGTTTCAAAGAAAGTGTCATTTAGATGAGATATTTTTGTTTCAATACATTATTGTAGGTATAAAAATCCAGAAAAATATTAAATTAAAATTTTTGATGGGTCTATATTTTTTTATTATAAGAAGCTGTCTGATATGCACAAATGAACAGATTAAAGTTGATAATTTAGGTAGCATTATACTAAATTGTCTTTATAAAATGTAATATTGCCTAATCCTCACTTGAAATTAAATAAAAATAATGCTACTAAATGTTGTAAATTATTTCTCCTTTATTCTTACATTTCACACATTGCTGTGCTTTGAACTTCCTTGTATAAGCTAAAATCATACATGTGATTCTTCCGCCATTTGCCGGAAATCCGCCAATTTGCTAAGCAAAATTAAATCCGACAATTCGATTTGCCAAACTGAAATTCCACTTTCTTATTTACCAATAATTTTATACTGAAAACTATGAGCGCTAGTGGGGCCTAGTACTAAATTTTAAGAAAAAGCAAAAAAAAATTAAAAATATTGAAGTATTATGAGAATTAGTTAAGATTTAAGCTAAAAAATATAAATCTAGCATATTGAATCCTAGATCTCTGGAAGTAAAAGCCGATGGACTCCCTCTACTTAAAATGAAGAAAAATTTAGGAGCCATCGAAATTTTTTTAAAAATATTTTCCGCCAATTTTTTGTCTGTGTAATCACATGTATGTAAAATTTTTAAGTATTTCTAAGGGGTGTGTGACGTTTAAATAGCCTTGTTTCTTTATTTCATGACAGACCTGTGGAAGAATGCAGCAGCCGAGAATTCGCTGTGAAAGTTTATAAGACAACATTAAATGAGTTCCGCAATAGACAGATCTACATAAAAAATGACCGGCGCTTCTGTGATCGATTATCTAAATTGAATCCCCGCAGAATTATTCATTTATGGGCAGAAAAGGAAATGAGAAATCTCCTCAGGTAACTAATAAATTGTTTTTATCAAAATGTTATATTGGCTTCCAAAAAATTAATTGTAGTTTTTATATTTAAGATAGAGTAAAATGAAAGAAACAAACACCTAATTTCTTAACCCTAATGCTTCACTCTTGGTGGACTTTTCCATTGTTCTTTTCCAGTGATTTCCACTTACTGTACATGCTTTTTCTGTACATTAAAACTTCTCTATTGAGAAATTTGTTAAAGAATAGGTTTTAAAGGGGCAATTGTGTAACTGCACTTTTCAATTTCCAAAAAATAATTTATGCATTAAATATATAAAATTTTTAAAAAATTCCCTAAAATTTGTTAAGTTTATGTGCATGATATTTTTCAAAGCTTAAAGGCTAATCTAATTGAAAAACGGCTGGAAAACATATTCAAACTCCAAATAATTTCAATCTGAAAACTAAGGTGTTCCACAATTTGAAAATTTTTTTTACATGGATATTTTGCAATCCTCAAAAATCTAAAATTGAAACAATAATTGAATATATTTCATAACAATATTTGTATATATGTTTAATTTTTTAACAATATTTGAATATATATATTTTTTATATATTTCTAAATAACAGCTTGGTATAACTTGTTAAGTTTAAATTAGTTCATATTAAAAATTAATTCTACTTGTAAACTTTTATCTATCAATATGAAGTTAGTTACTGGTAAGTAATTAATTGTTTCAAACATTTTTTTTACACCAGCACTTAATGGATTAGTGAGAGAACCACTTGCTAATATATTAATTTCTCTGATTGGATCTCTCTTTTATTTATTATAAATGGGATTGTAATCTTACAGAATCAAAGAGGCCAATATCCCCTGTCCTGAAGTGATAGCTCTGAAGAAGCATGTTTTGGTCATGTCTTTTATTGGGGGTGAAACACAGGCTGCTCCCAAGATCAAAGATATTGATCTTCCATTTGAGGACATGACCATCATGTATGAGCAGGTGGTGGAGGTAATAGTTCCTTTTTTTCTGTGTCTTGATTTAAAGTGAGAATTGTGATTAAGTGTAAAAAAATTCAATGTAGAACTAATATTAATATGGATGCATATTACTTATTATATGAATGTTGAGTTAATATTAAAAGAGAAGCTGGAGATATTTGTTGTTACTGATTTTTGAAACAGGAATAATTAAAATAATAATTTTGTTTGTTTAATTTATGTACCTAAAGGATCGATGTTATATTATTGTGCAATATATAATGTTTTGCCATCCATTAACTATTTAATTTTAACTGTGTGAGTTCCACACAATTAAGTTAGGGTTGAATAATTTACTTGGTGATATTCTTATTTCGACTGTAAATAATAAGTAGGATTTCCATTGGTCAGGAAATATCTGGATAACCTGGAATTGTTAGAATTATAATAAGTCCGAATTACATTTTTATAATGTGTCTCAATTCGCATTTGAAAAGAAAAATATGTGCAAATACAGTAAAATCCCGTTATAACAGGGTTCCCACGATCCTTGAAAGTCCTTGAATTTTTTAAGGCTAAATTTAGGTACTTGAAAGTCCTGGAAAAACGTTCTAGGTCGTGGAAAAATGACTTAGGTCCTTGAATTTTCACTCAGCCTCTAATCAAACTTAATTTTTTTAGATCTTTGTTTTTTTCTTGAAATTTTCTTTAAAACTACTCTAATGAACATAACTTGCAGCCAGCTTTACAAACTGACAGTGAAGAGCGACTTCTCCTCTCGTTCCGATTGTATGCGGGAAAAATAACTTGTCTTGAAATACGACTAATTTTTAAATGTCTGCGAAAAAGGTCCTTGAAAAATTTTGTCAAGGTCCTTGAAAGTCCTTGATTTTCAATGTTTTCAAAGAGTGGGAACCATGTATAACGAACTTCACGGGACCGTAAAATTTCATTGTAGTAACCGTACTTTCGCTAATTCAAATAAAAACGTTTGGGGACTTTCTAATAATGAGATTTTTCGTTGTATCGGTATTTGTTGTAACAGGATTTCACTGTAATTAAATCACATATATTTCTAATGAGCAAGTAGTATAAAAAATTGGTTTGACCTGAAATAGCTTTAAGTGAAGCTGGGGAAGAGTCAGGGAATTTTAAAATTCATTGGTCAACAATGTTTCAACTAATAAGGCATAATTTAGAATAATATAATATTAATTTTTTAATCTACACCTTTGACGTACTTCTTTCAGATCTTAAAGACACTATATAACACATGCAACCTGGTGCATGCAGATCTAAGCGAGTACAACCTACTGTGGTATCAAGACAAAGTTTGGGTCATTGATGTGGGTCAAGCAATTGAGACAAATCACCCTGATGCAACCAAGTTCTTACTCAGGGACTGTACTAATGTTGTAAATGTAAGTGATTTGTGTAGTTATATTTATATACTCTACCTACTTGAAATGATAATAAAGGGAGCAATAACTTAGATGCAATTATGACTGATGACATTAATTTTTTTCATCCATCACTCCAAATCCAATTGAGCCACAATTCTCAGAAATTTTGAGTTTTTTTGGTTTATTTACCTCAAAAACTTTCCAAAATTCAATTTATCCATACACTTAACCACATGAAATATCTGCTACTCTATGTCTTATATTTTTTACATGATTCATCCTATATTTTTTCAAACCCTTGCTGTGACCACTGCACTCAGAAACATAAAAAATTGAGATCTAAAGGTACGGAGCAATTTCTGCTCCAAATTGTTTAAATCAGGGGTGGAAAATCTGCGCCAATCTGCGTCGAAATTGGTTACCTGCGCCAAAAATGGCAAAATTTTCCATTTTTGCGCCAAACTGCGCCAAAAACGTAATAATCCGTTCAATCTGAATCAGTAACCCTGAAAATCCAACTGATAAGAAAAGAACCAATCCTCAGCCATTATGATCGATTCTCTTCCCGCTAGGATCCCTATGAAACGGGGTGGAAATAGGACGATTAGTAACTTGTCTACCGTTGCTTGGCAGAGAAAAACCGGGTTCTCTGCATTGTGGAAGCCAGAGAAAACCGGTTTTCGTCCGCCTTCCGACGGTAGACAAGTTCGTTAATTTGATTTTTGGCAGTGTTTTTCGGTGATAAGCACAGGGTTTGTACGCTCCTTGAAAACTCCTTGAAAATTAATTTCATTTTCAAACACTATGGAAACTCCTTGAATTTGGGTTGTACTCCTTAAAAACTCTTTGATTTTCAACCTGAATATTTCTTCTTTAAATTTATTTCCCCAATAGGTTTCAATCCACAGCTTTTATTGCGTTGAAAAGTCGGAAATCGCGATTTTTCGTGAAAGTTTCGGGGTTTTTTTCCAGAATGTTCCGTTCTTCCCGAGACTTTCGTAGACGGCCGTAGGCGCCGTTTCAAGTTGGCTTCTTCTTGCGTCATTATTGCGAAATAGAAAAAACAACTTTACCGTGGTTAGAAGCCCACAAGTCCGGTGTTTCGGAAGTCGGAAAAATAGCAATTTTTCGGAGTGTTCCGTTCTTCCCGCGACTTCTTTGGACGGCCGTGGGCGCTGATTCAAGTTGGCTTCTTCTTGCGTTATTATTGCAAAGTAGAAAAAACAACTTTACCATGGTTAGAAGCCCACAAAAGTCCGGTGTTTCGGAAGTCGGAAAAATAGCAATTTTTTGGAGTGTTCCGTTCTTCCTGCGACTTTCTTGGACAGCCGCGGGCGCTGATTCAAGTTGGCTTCTTCTTGCGTCAATATTGCGAAGTAGAAAATACAACTTTACTGTGGTTAGAAGCCCACAAAAGTCCGGTGTTTCGGAAGTCGGAAAAATAGCAATTTTTTGGAGTGTTCCGTTCTTCCTGCGACTTTCTTGGACAGCCGCGGGCGCTGATTCAAGTTGGCTTCTTCTTGCGTCAATATTGCGAAGTAGAAAATACAACTTTACTGTGGTCAGAAGCCAACAAGTACGGTGTTCTGTCTAGTGTTCCGGAAATCGGGAAAATAGCTACTTTTCGCGAAAGTTCCGTTTTTTCCGGGACTGCTTTTCCTACGGACATTACGGATGTCTGTTGAAGTTAGCTTCAACGGCGATGCAGAAAAAACAAATTTACTTTGGTCAAACCAGCCTGATAAGTCTAATTAGATGATTTTTCTCTATTTTATTTAGTACTAGCTGATATGCACGGGTGAAGAGTATAAATTTATTATTTATGGCGTTTGCTATCAAAACCAGCACCTTCCTTATTTTTTTGAAATCCCCTTTTTTGCATGTTTTGAAAATTTAGGGGGTCCTTCATAACCTGGCGAAGGGATATAGCTCAAATCCAGCTCATTCCAACCCAAAATTAGATTAAAGGGTGAAAACTATGATCTCTGATGTGAAATTTCGGATCATTTGAAAAAGTTAAGTGAATGTCATTTATTTAAACTCGTAAAGACACAAATATTAACTGGTAAATTGTAAAAAACCAATTTCACACAACTTAATTGAACAAAAAAAACTGCAAAAAAAGCATGAAAAATCATGTTTTTGCATCAAAATCAGCTCATTCCAACCTAATTAGTGTAATTACGGCCAAGGTAATGTAACTGGAATGAAAATGAAAAACTAATCAAATTCTAGGTGGTTGTACCTACAATTAAAAATTTAAAAAAACAAATTTAGCTTTAGAACTGTGGACGAGAGAAGTTTTTTATCTCTCCTGTAAAATTTCCAAAAATGGAATAAGCTGGTTTTGATAGCAAACGCCTCATTTTTAAGTTCTCCCAAATACATTTCTAATTTTATATAATCAGCATCTACCAATCATCCCGGTATCTCAGGCGTCTTTTTCATATTCCGGTGTTCCCGGTAACTTTTCCTATCCCGGTGGTCCTAGTAAGTTTTCTTATTCCGGTGTTCCCAGGTTGATTAAAATTCCTTCAGTTCTCAAGCAATGTAATTTTTGAATGATTTCCACATGGAAAAAGTATTCTTAAAATTATTTAAAATTGCTTAGATCCCTTGATTAATCATATCTTCAGGAAATAACGTTTTCAGTGAAATTATTCAATAATAAAAGCTTATTCCATTTTGCAATTTAAGAAAAAAATCAATCTTTTCTAGTTGAAAGGGAGTTTTAACAGTTTTTTGTTTGTTAACTAACTTTCTTAAAAGCTAAACTATTATCACCTTTTGATTTTACATCCTCGTTTCTATGGAGACTATTTTAACAACACGATAATCCATAAAGCTTTTTAAAATATAAAAATTAGATTAACTCTCAAATAAAAATATGTTAAACTTTTGTTAAAACTTTTAAATTTAATTGAAATTGATTTATAAATTATTAATATAATTTTTAAATAGACTTGTACCTAGTGTTTCTATTAAAAACTTGTTGATAAGCATGGAGCAATGGAGTAAGCAGATCTCTTCTTGTGGAGAAATAAAGCTATTTCAGCTAAATGACCATAAAAAGGGTCAAAAGATGGTCAAGGGGTCAATTAAAGTTTTCGAAACATAGCCTATGTTTTTTTCTGAGTTTTTTACGTATGTATACCAAGTTTGGTGCAGATCGGAAGAAAAATGTGGATTTGTATAAAAGACAAACATATATACATACATACATATATATATACACACATTCAATTTTATTATATTAGATTTTCAACTTAAAAGGATTTTCTAAGTTGTAAATTTTAATGAAAGGTCGCTTTATAGCAACTTAATAAGTTGATAATACAGTGTTTTTTTACCTGTTTTTGGTATCTGATCTGATTCCTAAGACTCTAAAAATACCTTCAAAAATAATTTCTCTCTTTTTTCTATTTAACTAAAAGTTTTTGACAATATTGTTTTTGCAATTTAATTTTTACTTAAATAATTATTCTATTGACTAATTTCCAGAGCCCTGCACGCGCTGCCTCTAGATCAGCTATTCGTACTTTTGACGCGGATTACGATTTGGCGAGCTTTTGAGCGGAAGCGGCTTTTCGCATCAGCGTTCAACTCGGCGCTCAACATCCGACTTGGAAAAAAAGCGGCGCGTTCGCTAAAACGCGGCTTCTTGGCACAACAGCGGCGAGTTGGCTAGAAAGCGGCGAATTAGAGAGAACGCGGCGCGCCGGAAAGAGATCGGCAATTCGAAACCTAATTGGCGAGCTGAAAATAAAAATCGGAGTGTTAAGGTGAAATCGTTATGCCACAAGCAACTGTGTGGGCTCAATTTAAGGGATAGATAATCTAAAAAAAGATAAAACATACGGTTTATTGAACTAAACTTTCAGCCTGGGAAAGTTTTATCAGCAAAATCACAAAGGTTTTTAAAAAAAAATTAACTTAATGGAAAAATAATAGCCTGAATACTTATTTCTAAAAAACCAGGGATTTTGAAATCTGCAATGAAAATTTATTTTAGGTATCAACAATTTTTTGTATTCTTCATTCAAGGACTGTAAAAATAATTTTACCAACCAAACTTCATTTGGAATTTTGACGAGGAGTAATAATAGTCGTACCTTTTTTTAAACCTTTTAGTATTTGAATTTGAAACCTCTGAAAACTATGAAGTTTTGTATAGAATTATTTCCCAGGCTAAAAGTGTAGTTTGAAACAAACCGAATGTTTTCATCTTCTTTAGATTATTTTTCAATTATTTTTAAGTACCAGTAAATTTTGACCGTGCATCAACCGTATTAAATATGATAGAAAAGGGACATTTTTCCATTTACACTTAAATCGAATTCCCCGAGGACCACCAGAGGGCCTGGCCGCACCAAGCAGATAGTTCACTGACTCAAAGGAATAATTTAGCTAAAATGCTTAAGAAATATCTAGAATATGTTTAGGAAATGTCATCATATTTTTAGGTATTTTGAATGTACTTGTACAGATTTTAACAATAGAAATATTAATTAGATTTTAAAAAATCAAATTAATTTTATAAGTACTCTTATTTTTACATACAACGGCCACCATTATAATTTGCACAAATAAAGTGTGTACTATACTGTTTATTTATTTATTGTTTGTTTCAGAAGTAGCCTGTTAATTGCAGTGTTTTTAAAATGGGCATTTGTTAATTAGTTACCACAGACGTACGACAAAAACTCCTAATTTGAATTAGTATACTAATCTGTAAATGTTAAACTGTTTAGAAATCATTCTGAACCAATTGACTTATATTAAAAGACTGATAAAAATGCCTTCCAAAATTCTTATACCCTCAATTAAAAGGATTTAGTATTTATATAAAAATAAATAGTTCTGTCACAATTAAACGATATTCTGTGGTTTAAATCTCAGAAACCGTTATTTTCTTATTAAATCTTTTATTTTAAAATGCTAAAATCATGAACCTGTGTGTAAGCTTCTCTAGCAAACGCATATAGCCTCAGAGAAACTGTTAGTTCCAAACAAAATACTTAGCAACGAGCTCGATGTTAGTGCACCCGCGTTGATTCGTGAGCGGCGAACTCGGGTGAGCGCATCCGATTCGGATCCAGCGCGGCGATTTGAGCTAGAGCGGTTGATTTCGTTTTAGATCGGTGCAGTAGAATCGGAGCGGAAGTATGTTTTCCGAGAGCGGATCGCAAAACTCGGATCATCCGCGCCAGCGCGGAACATCCGCACAAGCTGCGCTCAGAAGCGTTCGTGCAGGGCTCTACTAATTTCCTTTATTTTTATTTGATTTTAGTTACATTTTGACTTTTAAAGTTGTTTTCAAAACTGATTCAGGAATCGGAATGCAGTGTGTGTTTGAAGTCGTGTAAAAAATTTGTCTTTCTTAAGTTATGTTAAAAAAATACTCCTTGAAATTTTTAAGAAACACTTATTGAAAACTCCTGGAATATTCCTTGATTTTGATTTCTGAAAATGTGTATGTGTATGAACCCTGTTGCATTATGTAAACCTAACTATTAGATTAGCCTGATGCAGATTCACTGTAAACTGATACGGAAATGAAATTTGCCTTGATACAAAACCATTAAAAACTGATACAAAAATGCATTTTGACTTGATACAAAACTGCCCTAAAGCTGATACAAAAATAAGTTTTGGATTTTCCACCCCTGTTAAATGCATTTTAAAATTGACTTTTCTTTGCTCAAAAAATGTGCAACTAACTCCTTGATTATAAATGTACTCTTAAAATCATATGGTAAAAAATATTTTTGACTAAGCTGAAAAAGGGATCCTTCTAATGTAAAAGAAAACAAAGGGATCACTCTATTGAGGTTGTATATTTAGACCAAATACTGTTACTAATGTGACTTTTATTTGATCAGACTATGTTGGACCTATATAGAATTATACATTTACCATCAGGAAATGATAGATTATTGAATCCTTGCCATTCTTTTTTTAGTTAACTTGCCTTACTATTTTATTACAGTTCTTCGACAAAAGAGGTGTTCTGAACGTTCCTAAGCCTGAAGAATTACTTTCAGAAGTTACTGGGTATGTGTCTTATTCTATTTCAATTCTTAAGTTTTAACTGAAAGCTTTTATAGGATTATAATTTTGATTATTCTTTCAAACAGAAAACCTATGTGATGTTTGGCTGGCAATAAGTTAAATGATTTTACTGGAAAGTTGAAGTTTCTGGAAGTCAAATAAGCCTGAATGCTCTCAGAATTGTGATGAACTTTTGTAAAAAACATAATAAAAAACAAAATGATTTTACTTATTGTTATCATGGTTTCTTTTAATTTTTATAAAATCTTGCATTGCCAGCTTTTTATTCCATAGAACGGTAGTGCCCAACCTGCAGACCATGAAGCTGATTCATTCAGCCAATAAACTTGTTCTCTTTTGAAGCTGCTGAATGAAAGGTTTGACAAGAAAATGTTAAATAGCAATTCTTTTTTAAATTGCTAATTTTCTGGCTTGCAACTCTATCTTAATGCATAGCTGCCAATTCTTCCGGTTTAGCCGGGAGATTTTTTTTCTTTTTAATGAGTTTTCCAATTAGTGAGCGAGTTAAAATGTCTGGAACTTGATAAACGGAATCAGACGCTAACGGATGAGTTGAATAAAAAACAAAAAATACGATTTGTTAATAATCACCTTAAATCTCCCAGCTAAATAGGAAGAATTGGCAGCTATGTTAATGTGAAGTGCTGCCTGTTGTCCATAAAAGGTTGAACACCACTGCCCTAGAACAATGGTATCAAGCTCTTTAGAGAAATTTCATATTTTAAGAACCGATATTTTGTTTTTATGTCAATATTATGTATTTAACTAAACTTATGTTTTAAAATAATTTTTTTCATCCACCTTTCTTCAACGCTTAATTTTTTTCAGGGTTGTTACGTTTAAAACCAAGAAAAAATATTTAAAACACATGTATTTTTTAGCAAGTTGCTCCCTTTATTTAGGCAACAAACTCACTATTTTCATGCAGGGATCACCCAGAGCTTAAAAAGATAGTAAAAGGCTTAGGTACAAATCACCATGACATAGGCAGTACATTGCTTAAAAAAGAGCATGACGTTGTGAAGAAAACTTAAATAATCATTTAAAAGAATGAACTGTTAATGGTGTATTTAAAAATATAGCTTTATTAATCTAAGGGGCTATTCATTAATTACGTAAGGATGATTTTGGCAATTTTTGACCCCCCTCCCCCCATGTAAGGGTACGTAAGATTTTTCAAACCCCTCCCCCCCTACTCTTACGTAAGATTCCATTATGTTTTTCAAAATAATAAAATGTTAGAAAACTCTCCGTTTGACGTAAATCAAAGATTTTTATTTTTCAACAGATAAGTAATATTCTTGCTGTCAACTACATATTACTATTATATTATTACCTCTTGATTATAATAATTGGAATTTGTTTATATTAACTAGGAAAATCTTACGTAAGAATTGGTTTGACCCCCCACCCCCCAAGTAAGGGTATGTAGAGATTTTACCAACCCCCCCTCCCCCTCGGGACCCTTACGTAATTAATGAATGGCCCCTAATTGCTATTTGAAAAGTCAAATTAAAATTTTTTTAAATCATGGGGTTTTTTAGCAACGAAGTGTATATTTGGACGGCCAGTGGCGCATGCGCTGTAGGTCTCGTGATGACGTAGCAGTCTCGGCGCTTAGTGATGGAACCAATGGTACGCCTAGCCGTGGAAGTTAGAGTAGAGTTTAGTTGAAAAATGGCCGTGCAAATATACAGTGCCTTTTAGCAATTCTATGTTGAGGGTAAAAAACAAATAAAACATGTTTTAAACAGAAAAACACATTTATAACAAATACAACATGTTTTTGTTTTTAAAAAAATGTTTTTTCCATCCCTGATTTTGTTTATATCTTTATAGGCAATTACTACACTTATTGTCTTTCTTTGCTAGGTGGTTGGGATGGGGAAATCCAAGTTCAAATAAGGGTGCAGGAAAGTTAAGTACTTATACTCTGTTCATTTTAGAATAGGCGCCTGAGACATAATGTATTAGAAGCAGTTACTATTATCATCGAAAAATTTTTCTTGTGCTATGACAAGGCAGCTTAAACAGAAGTAGTTAAAATACTGTAAAAGAATCGGTCACTGAAGTTGTGTGATGAGTGTATCAGGCGTTATTCATCCATTTTCAGGCGCCCATTCTATAGCTTGGCTACTTAAGCATCTTTAAAGAAGAGGGAAGGGAGGTAGGTGAGAAATAAGCAGTTTGTCTCTCCATACCTCCTCAACCCTAGGGAGTGAATGGCCTCACTCGTTTGGGATTACACTAACCACCTAGAGAGGAAAGACAGACAATAGTACAAATTCCTTAGAAAACCCCACTTTAGTAAAAAGGTTTAGATTTTCTTTACATTACAGGGGAAAAAATCACTTTTGTCCTATCTTAAACTCCTTGGGACAGAACAACAGTTGTCTCTTAGCAAGACTAGAGAAATAGTACTGACGCTGATGTTCAACTGAGCATTATGAAAACTGTTTTTAACTAGTAGGTACATTTATAACTTTTATTGAAGCATTTTTTTAAGTAAATGAAGGTGTCAAAATAACTTGATAGTTAAACTTAGGTATACTAGACAGCAACAGTTGAATCTACTACACCAGAGTTTCTCAAACTGTGGGTCGCGACCCACTGGTGGGTCGCCAGTCAGTTTTTGGTGGGTCGCGAGAAGATTTTTAATTTTTCTGAATATGAAGTATCTTTTAATAATCTTAACAAACATGTTATTGACTTTTAAACTATCAAACTATTATTTGAACTTTGGAAATTTATCACATTACAATATAGTTAAAAGAATAAAAATTTTAGGAAGAACTACACTATTTGGTGTCGAACGGAAAAGGCAATTAATGTAATTGCGTTTTATGTATGTCACTTTAATGTGCAGATAATGCAAATATAGTCGGTTATTCAAATAAGATTTGAAAAAAATATTCAGTGTTTCATCCCATCCACACCAGGGGGGAGCAATGAAAATTTTAAGAATTTTCTTAAAAAATGATGCAACTGCAATTTATCCCATATTGCTAAAAAAAACAAGTTAAAACGATGTATTTAAGGGTCAAATGCACAAATTCAAATATTTACTTTTAAATTTTTAAAAAGTTAATTTCTCTTCTAATACGTGCATATAATAATTTATTGTTGTAACTAAGTAGTTGGCGAACACTCCCTGTCAGAGAACTTACAATTCTGTGGGAAGGAATGAGATAATAATCTCAGTTCATTTAATTATAATTAACTGAAGTCGGTGGGTCGCGTTGGATTTTGTTTCTCAAAAGTGGGTCGCGATGTTAAAAAGTTTGAGAACCCCTGTACTACACCACTAACAAAGTAGTTCCCATTGTAGTGTCTGAATTTCGAGTGAAACAAAGAACGTCAATTTTAAAATATGATTATTTCGTTAAACCCATGCATAAATAGTGTCTTTTTATCACAATTCGCGTATCGAAATTCCTCCTATCAACCAACAAGCTTTGTGTTTACTACTCACTTTCTCCTTCTGCGTAGTGATGTACTGGGTTCAGAAAACGTTGCTGTGAAGTATAGCTATGTCTATTACATTTATTCTATTTACATTGTAAAACAAAAGCTACAAATCAAAAACTCATTCAAAAGTAAAAATGCAAAATAAACTATTAACCATAGTACAAAAAAAGTTAGTTATTTTTAGTTTATTTTCTCCTGTTTTTGTAGTGCTTACTAACTAGTTTATTGAGATGATAGTGATCATAATATTCCATTTATGCAAAATGAATACATATTTCTACGCATTTTTATTACAAAAACTTAAACCTTGTTCAACATTGTTTTAAATTGTAATTACGGTATATAAGGCAAGAGGTATAATAATAATATTTGTTAAGAGTAATAGGAACAATATATTCGAAGAATGCCCTGATGGATGCAAACGACCATCTATATAACTGGTAAGGTAATTACTGGTTTATTTAAAAAGTATCACCAGTTTTTATATTTTTTGGAAGTGGAACTTACAAAAGACTCTAATTCACATTAAAACATGTAAAAAAGAAATTCTATTAAAAGTAAAAATGGAAAATGAACTATATTACAAAAAAAAAGTGTTAGTAGGTATTTTTTAGTTCATTTTTAGTCTGTATTTACTAACTAGAGTGTAATGAGAGGATAGAGATTTTATACTCCATTTATGCAAAAAGAAATTTCTATAACAAAAATTTAAACCTTGTTTTGTACATTGCTTTAAATTGTAGTTGCAATGGTATATATGGCAAGAGGTACTTTTTGGCTTTCAGTACAAAAAAATCATCTATTTAAAACTAGTTATGAGAAAGATTTAAAATTTTAAACAATTCTAATAGCTTTCTGTACAACTGAAGACCACTGGGAGAAACAGTTTTTGTCTGTTGCCCATAAAACATGATTTGATCACCATATACTGGAGCTTAAGGACTAATAAGCATGTGCTAATCATTAATGGGAAAAATTGGCTCTCCCTGAGAAGATCTCAAATCATTAAATTAGTTTTTCTCTCAGAATTAGCTTTTCATGGTCATGATGTAATGTTTTTCCCTCCATGTCTTCAGATGTATTGAATGTTCATTTTACATAGAAATAAAATTAGTTGTGGATTTTTATGGTACTCAAAACAGAAAAGTACGAAATAAAGAAAACTATACTTGAAATTAGCCATTATACATGTAAATCTAGAACAGAAAAATAATTATACATAAGCAACATCAGCTGTAAGTACTGTTTTCATACAAACAGCAAAATGACTCATTTAAGTTTCTCGCTTAGTGGATTTTTATGGTGTGCAAAACACAGAAGTAGGTATACAGAAAACTACTTGAAATTAGCCATTATGCATATAAATCTAGAACCAAAAAATAATCTTTTGGTATACTTTAGAAACTAACATCAGCTGTACTAAATACTGTTTTCATACAAATAGCAAAATGACTCAAATTTAAGTCTCACTAAGTGGATTTTTATTGTATGCAAAAAAAGAAATGTACATATATTAAGAAAACTACTTTTGAAATTAGCCATTATACATGTAAACCTAGAATAGAAAAATAATCTTTGGGTTTACAAATTAACTAACAGCTGTACTAAATACTTTTATCATATAAACAGCAAAATGACTCAAATTTAAGTCTCTCTCGCTTATTTCACATGGTTCATCTTTTGTCTAAATTTTTTAAGCAGCTGTTCCAAATGATCCCTTAAATTTGTTTCCCTACCACAGGCCCTCATCTTTTCAATATCTTCAATGGCTTTAGTGAGGTTACCAACAATGTCACTAAACACCAGAGGTAAGTACTCAATCAAGATACTTATCACCCAAAAGACTTGCCCACATCTCCACCGCAACTTTTCTTCAATGAACCACACCAATGTAGGAATGAGCACAGACTTTGATGCATCTGAACCCATCTTATCCCTAAAGTGAGCGAATACCCTTCTCAAGAGACTTTTCAAATAGGCATTATCATGTTTCATTAACTCTTCGAGCACGCACCTTAATAATATGTCAGTCGCAACTTTTTTCTTGTCAGTCGGAACTGACTGCAGGACATCAAAAAGCATGTCAAATATAACTTTAGAAGGTTCTTTTTGAGCTTCAATAAGTTTTTTAACTGTTTCGAGAATAAATTCAAATGTTTCCGGATTCAATCCTTCTGGCCTGGATCTTATTGTATCTATTAGGAGCTTTGTAAATGGGTTTTTTGCAGATGAATACCCGAAGGCAAAGTTTTTTATCACTTCCTTGATTTGGCGCTCTATACAGCTATCTCTTTTATAATCTAAAGAAAACAATCCTTTTAGTACATTTGGTAAGTATATTTTAATGCATGATGTGAATATGATTTGAGATTTTTGATCTTTTGGATAGAGCAAATGAGGAATATATGTTTTATCTAAAAGGTTGGATAGTATAGTTGCTGCGTCAGATTTCATGTACAGCAAAGGAGCACAAAACTCAACAAGATAGGAGATAATTTTATATACATGACTTAAAGTTATGCTATCACACTGTTTAGAAACCCTGCTTACTACAGATGCAGCAAATGACTTGAAATATAAGCTCAATTTTATTTTCAGTTCTTTTCTTTGTTGAAGATCACATTCTTCATATGTATGCCTCATTGTTTGAAAGAAGGCTAGGGTTACAGTTACATGGTCAGATTCAGAAAAATCCAAGCTCTTAACCCCAGGGAAGGTCTCGATGATATCCTTCTGTAATAACACTTTTTTGGTGAGTTTTTTCATTTGGTCATTAGGTGGTGCTAAGAAAAGGATACACTTTAACCAGCACTGAAACATTAAGACATTCATATTCGGAATCTGTTCCTCTAAGCCTGCAACTAATAGTTCATCATCAAACAGAAAACATAAGTAGCGGCACAAAATTAAACTGTTCACATTTTCTCTAGTGAAACTGGCAAAGATAATTGAAAAGTTACTTTGAGTGTTAGAGGTTGTACATCTAAATGTTAGACTTGTCAGAGCTGCTGCAATATCTGCTATGAAAATAGGGGGTGAGTTGGATGAAGTTAAATTTTTAAGAAAAGGATATATATGATTGAGAAAGAGCTCTATAACTTCCCCAATGTAGAGTTGAGAAACATCACTTTCTGCATCAACTCTATCTGTTACAAAAGTTTGCACTTTAGATAAAATAGAAACAAATACACCCAAAATAAAATTAATTTCAGCAATGCTACAAATGTTAAGTAAATTAGAAAATCCAGGTGCAATGAGTTGAGGAATTAACATGTTAGAATGACAACTTAGTTCAAAAATGTCATTCATATTGTCGATATATGTTATCAATAAATTCATGAGACTAGTTTTAAGTTCACGATCTCTATTTGAATGAGAGAATTTAGAACATGCTGAATCAAAGCATTTTGTCAGCTGAACTACAATCTTATTCAAATCAATTGGATTCTTCTGATGCAAGTAGATCAACACAAACAATGACTTCCATGCAATTGCTTGTTTTTTGGGGTTAGTTGGTGTTTCTTCAATGGCTAAAGCGAAGTCACATATTTTATCACAGACTTCACTTTGCCCAGACTTAACAAGAATCAAAAAGATTGAGAACATGTTTTGTAACCCAATTTCAGTAAAGCCCATAATTTTCTGTTTGAAAAGTTTGCAGTAAAAGCTACTTTTGATAGCTCGATGTCCCTGCACATTATTCTTTGACAGCTCCACAAGTAGCAACCTAAGAAACAGACAGAAGCTGGTTTCTCCTTCCCAAGTTCTGCAAGGAGAGGAGAGGATGTCTAACGACTGGTACCACGACGCTGCACTTTTATGCAAGCAAGACATGCTTCCAAGACCCGTTTCTGGCAAAGAGAAATTTCCATCCACTTTCTTGATGAAAAATTCGATAACTGGAACAAGAAATTTCGAGTTGGTTTCCCATAGAGAAATCAGGTGCATAGTGTAAAATAAGCTACAGCGAAGAGTCTTCTCTTTTCTGTCATCCACCAGCAACAAGTTGATCATAAAGTTCAAAACATCGTAGCAGCTCTTGATACTTTCCCCATTTCCACAATATTCATGCTTGTAAAGAGGTGCTACATTAGATGTTACCCAGAACACACCTTCAATGAAGTTTTCCCGGCTTTTTTCACTGAGGTTAAGGCTTACAAAGTCATTTTCTTCTTGTTGCCCATCTCGGATCATTGAAGTATGGATCTTCTGCACAGCTACAAGATAACTATTCCAAAAAGAATCATTAGCAGTTGAAGACCTCTCATCCAGAACTTTTATCAGGACAATCCATACGTCCTGTACACATCTACAGAAGAAGGGTGATGTGACATACAGTTCTTTCATGCTTTTGAAAGTTTTTAATGCTATGCAGATTAGATCAGTCATGAGAAGAATTGCCACTTGGGTTAGTGGATTTCCATAACCGACTTCATTGGAAAGTGTCTGTATGTTATCAATACTGACTGGAAATTCGGAGATTACAGGAAGTAGAGCCAGCACATAAGACCAGACATCTAAATACAGGTGAACTCCATGATAAAACATGGAATTTCTGGTTTCTAGTAAGTCTGTCAAAGGAATATTAGATAGGTTTTCAACACGACCAACAAAAACCAACAATTTCATGATTTCTTTTAATATGCTTGAAAGCATATCAGAAATTGAAGATGCATTTGCTAATTGTTTATGTTTTAAAGAACTTCTCATGGCTTTAAAATTAGCCAGGATGAAGTAAAGTGCCTCGCATACATCCTTGCGTGACTTTTCAAGATCACAAGGCTTTGCAGCTGGAGAATAATCTAAAAAAGCTTGAACAAGACGACAATTATTTTTTATGTTCCTAAACAAAAATGTGGAGTCTTTAAAAAGGGAGTGCACAGACACTGACTTCCCAAATAAAGTTTGCGAGGGATTAAATAGTATGTGGGATTCTTTTTCTACAGGTGCGTCAAAACTCCAAAATATTTTCAAATGATGATTTTGTGAATCATTTTTACATGAGAACCAAGGAATAGGCCTTTCAACTTCCATAGCTGAAGATCTTGTAGATTTTAGCTGGATTATTCTGAAAAATTGTGATTATCAGACACATTGTTTGTCATAGCAATTTTACAATATAGAAAAAGAGAGGGAAAACCATAAAAAATTACTCTTTCATCCACGTTATTGTGCTATAACTAAGACAAAATTAAAATATTCCACTTTAGTATTCTAGGAGAAAATGTTTTGAGTAAGTTTGGTTCAATGCAAATACTTACATCCATCAATACAGTAAGATTAAATGGGGTAATACAAAAAAAAATGGTATTAAAATAGTGGACTTTTTATCAAAAATGAGTTAACTCATAAGTTAAATAAACATGAATTAAAAAATTCTTCTTTTATTAACTTGTGAGTGTTGAGTTTAATTCTAATAAACATGAATTAAGCTTTATTGAATTATTAAAATGCTTTTTAGTAATAATTTTTTGAGTAATAAAGGAAAGCGAGGTAATTTGATACAGCAAAATTTAAACCCAATTTTTGAGTAAAAATTAGTTTCTTTCATAAATATTTATTGTCTTATTGCAGATATTAACAGTTTCCGATATAATGTTTATGCATGTAAAGGCAACTTTTAGAAAAAAAATCTGAAGTAGTTTTTGAGCTAGTGAAAGTGTATCAATGTGCCCCTTGTATCAAATTGCCCCAGTTTACCTACATGCTATTAATCACAGATATACATATACCCACACAAGTATAAATTTTTAATAGGAAGTTCTTTAAAAAATATTATTTATAGTATATTTATGTCGATGTTTTCACAAAAAAGATAGGTAAAATCCTATTTCATGGGTACGCCTTGGCGCGTTTTTTGGCGCTAAGTTTTTTTTGTCGCCAAAATCGAAAGGCGCCAAATTCCAAGCTGCAGACAGCTAAAAACATAGTCTAAACTGCTTAAACGTAATAAGGAAACAATTTATACATATTATAACATAATTTAAAGTATTTATCACTTGATTGACGAATTTTCAAGACTTAAATATACTATGATGCAATATTAATCTAACTATGACGTCTTGTTTCTCGTCCGATAAATTAAGAAATGACATATAATTTCAAAGATTAATTACCCTTATAAGATACGCATAATTACGCATGTATTTCAATACGCTTTACTGAATATTAAGGTTCCAGCGAATATTCTTAATATAGTAAAATACTTATAAAAATATCCTAATTCAACTAAATAACTCTTCATTAATGCATTTTAAGTAATAAAAAACACAAATAACATACCATATTCCCGTACTGAAAACTTACACATCTCTGCCTTTCAAAACAAAAGAACTGTTTTGAAATGCGCAGAGACATCGTAATATTTGAAATCCGCGCATATTCAACGCGATTGCCACAACTAAGTTCTTAATATTTTCTGAGGGGATTCCGGAATCGAACCCTTGAAGGAATCGATTCCAGCAGAAATTGAATCTTAGGAATCGTACTTAACAAGTTTGCTAATAATTATCTGTATTAATTTAGAAATAATAATATATTATAATTATATATTTTTCTATTATTATATATTTTTATTATTACTATTTTATATTTATATTGTTATTATTATTATTACTATTTTATATTTATATTGTTATTATTATTATTACTATTTTATATTTATATTGTTATTATTATTATTACTATTTTATATTTATATTGTTATTATTACTATTTTATATTATTATATTACTATTTTATATTATTATATTGTTATTATTACTATTTTATATTATTATATTACTATTTTATATTATTATATTGTTATTATTACTATTTTATATTATTATATTACTATTTTATATTATTATATTGTTATTATTACTATTTTATATTATTATATTACTATTTTATATTATTATATTATTATTTTATATTATTATATTATTTTATATTATTACTATTTTATATTTATATTATTATATTACTATTTATATTTATATTATTATGATTATTATTATATTACTATTATATATTTATATTATTATATATTATTTTTATCTCTAATAATATCCGTATTTTTTTGTATAATATCCGTATTAACTAATTATCCTTGATTTTACTACTTATCCTTCCTACTTTTTCGATACTGGCCGACTGGCCCTAAGGAATCGATTCTAGGTTGGAATCAAGCCTCAGGAATCAATTCCGGAATCGAATGAAATGATTTTTTAGATCCCTAAGCACAACATGACAGCTGATTGGTTTTCCGAGTCATTTGCGTCATCACTTCTCAATTGGCCATTTCGGAATGTTACAATACAACGCAGAACACAAGAGCGCATTCTTACGTCAATTTGGATGAATCGCGCACAGCATTCGTCATTCAACTCGCGATTGCCAGACTTGGCAATCTATCTCTGACTACGTCATCTATCGCCAACCCGTACCCATCAACTAGGCTCGATCCAAAAAGATATTTATACCTGGTATGATTTAAAGAAATTAATTACCAAAATGTATCCAAATGGAAGTTTGACCAGGTTTTCAACAGGAATAGAGATAACTGCATCAACCCACTAAAAGAGCAAAAGAGAATATTAGTAGTACAAGAAAAAATTTAACCATACGATGTACATTTTAGTTTATAGGGAACAATTTATTTTACACGAATTTTAATATAAGAAGACAGCAGGACAATTACAAAAGAAGTTATGCCCTGAATAAGAAACTAAACCATCAGCTATAAGTCAATAATAATTGAAAAAATTTTAAAAAATCTATAGAATAAAAATCATAGCTCCAATCTTTGTATCTCTTACTTTATAAGATGAGAAGACAGCAAATTTACTGTCTTTCTTTGCCTTTAGAGGGTAATTTATTTACTATAAAATTCATTTATTTTATAAAATACGCGCGCTTACCACTTACAATCAAAACAAAACCATATGTCAGTTAATTTCAAAGTTACTTTTTTAAAAGGGTTTCTTGGGGTCATAATATTCTAGAAATGAGAAATTTCAGTCTTTTTTTAGAAAGGAAAGACAAATTTATGGCTAAATAATTAAATGTCATGCTTTCTTTATTTGTAAAGCTTCTTAGCACTGAGCTTTTTTCCGTAGACTCAAGGGAAAAAGGGCTTTTCTCTCTAGCGAAGGTGTCTTGCTTTCATTTACTAAACTGAACTGAAGAAGTGTTATTTATTATTGTTTATGTTTACAATTGAAAATGAATTCATGCTTTTCATAAGTTTTTTGAAATTGAAGGCTAGGAATGGAGCATGGAAATGGAAATGGAGTTAGATCGTGACGAGAAATGTCAAGTTTATTTTGATAATAAAGATAATTTGTTTAGTTCTGAGTGTTCTGCATGGATTGGGAACCCAAGCTCGAAATTAATTTACATGAAAGATGTTTCAAAACTACTTGCGAAATTTTCGTGGATATATAATGTTCGAAATACAGACATTTTGGTGTTCGAAGTTCTCGAAAATATACCTTCCGAGGTAGTATTCAATAAATTTAAACCATTTAAATATCTTAACTAGCAGTGTTTCATCTAAGTTTTGTTATATTTTTCTTTTTAAATGATAAAACTTTACCAATATTGTTTGATTTGCACCAAGCAAATCCATAAGTAGTTTTCTAAAAGTAAATCAGTCTTTGGATATTTATAATGAAATAATTCAAGTGTAGGTAATCCAAAGATAGACTGGTCCTGGTGTAAAATATGATGATAAAGTTTTGGGTTCTGGCCCAGTTCTTTATAATTTTAATTGCTTTCTCATACATAAAAGGCATTTGCCAAATCACCATTCTTGGTTAATATAGACGCACATGCCAAGGGTGGAGAAAATTGATTTCTCCCTACATTTGTTGCTCAGGAAGCATTATTACAATATTTAGGTGAGCAATGTGATTGTCATAATGTCTTTAGTCAAAATTTAAAAGAATGCATTATTGGTTTGCAGAAAAAATTTTAAGGAAATTCCAATGCAAGGAAAGTTTTGGGTATCTAAGTCTGTCATTCGCAACACAAAATTTTGCCCAGGCCCAGTTTCTAGGGATTTACCGTTACCAAAGCTTAAACTTTGAACTTGTAATTGCTTCAGTATCAATGAAAACAGTTAGATATTGATTTTTGATAATTTTTTTAAAGAATTATCAATATTTGTTACTGGTATACTATATTATTATCTTTTGCTCTTTTAGTGGGTAGATGCACTTATCTCCATTCCTGTTGAAGACCTGGTCAAACTTCCATTTGGATACATTTTGGTAATTAATTTCTTTAAATGATTCAAAATATAAATATCTGTTTTGTTAGGGTGTTCCGAAAGTCTATGGGGAAAATTTTTTTTTCGAATTTCCCAGATGCCCCCCCCTCAAGTTGTTACAAATACTAAAACATTATTACCTGCAAATTTTCAGGTCTCTAGGACGATTTTTGACCCCCGCGCCCTTCAAAAGTAGGTTTCCCATGTTAAAGAATAGGGAAAATATTGAAAAAATCGTCATTTTTGGTTCTTTTCAATTTAACGAGCCTGGACGCAGTCAATATCGAATTAAAACCTATACATCATCCTTGGGACATCATTGCCTTAAGATCCTATTGGAAAAACCTTCCATGGGACCTACTGGGGGGTAGTTATGCGGGGGTGAAAAGCGCGCTTTCACCGAAAAAAGAGGATGCTCGCCGGCGCTTGCCGCGGGTGCTGATGGATTGGATAATACTCGCCGGCGTTTGCGGGGGGAGCTGGATAAAAGCCACGTAAGTGTTTATTGAACTTTTTTCCTAAAGTGCCTCGTTCTATTCTGTTTCTATTAGTAAAAAAATTTATTGTTAATTAAATTTTAGCTAATTTGTTTTTACCCCGCCTACCTCG
The DNA here is from genome assembly GCA_024610705.1 of Tetragnatha versicolor. NCBI lineage: Eukaryota > Metazoa > Arthropoda > Arachnida > Araneae > Tetragnathidae > Tetragnatha > Tetragnatha versicolor. The sequence continues at coordinate 38,252,384 of JANDEH010000003.1, forward strand.
ATTAACTTATTTCCATGGGGTATAATGCTATGATTTGAGCTTAGCTTAGTGAAGGGGGTTTAATGTTTTATGCAGCTATCTCATTTTCCTGTAAACTCAACTCAGTAAAACAAAAATTTTTTGATGTAAATGCAATTTATTACATTAATTATATTACATTTGAGTTATAAAGAAAACACATGATAGCTAATAACATAGGAAAAAAGTTCAATAAACACTTAAGTGGCTTTTATCCAGCTCCCCCCGCAAACGCCGGCGAGTATTATCCAATCCATCAGCACCCGCGGCAAGCGCCGGCGAGCATCCTCTTTTTTCGGTGAAAGCGCGCTTTTCACCCCCGTGTAACTACCCCCAGTAGGTCCCATGGAAGGTTTTTTCCGATAGGATCTTGAGGCAATGATGTCCCAAGGATGATGTATAGGTTTTAATTCGATATTGACTGCGTCCAGGCTCGTTAAATTGAAAAGAACCAAAAATGACGATTTTTTCAATATTTTCCCTATTCTTTAACATGGGAAACCTACTTTTGAAGGGCGCGGGGGTCAAAAATCGTCCTAGAGACCTGAAAATTTGCAGGTAATAATGTTTTAGTATTTGTAACAACTTGAGGGGGGGGCATCTGGGAAATTCGAAAAAAAAAATTTTCGGAACACCCTACTGTTTTGTAACATTGACTGAAATACTATTAATAATATTTTTTAAAGAACTTCCTATTAAAAACTTTTATGCTTGTGTGAGTATACCAACCTATAATTAATATAATAGGTAAATATTTTATTGTGAAAAACAGTGTCCATTTAAAGGCCAAAATACTTTGTGTAGGGTCCGTTTTAAGGTAAAATACTTTGTGAAAGGACCGTTTTCACAATGAAACATTTTGTGAAGGGTCTGAAAACGGACCCAAATTTCTTCTAAACAGACCCCTCTTTGCATAAGAAAAGGGAATAAAAGCTTCATAGACAGATTTATGGGGGTCATGGTTAAACAATGTCCCCTCCAAACTTTTTAGGATATATTCTATATTTTTGTTGGTAATGAATGTTTTTAATGTTTTAAAAGAAAGCATGTGCCCCTCAAAGTCTGTACAATACCTTATGCCCTTGATCCTCTCCAAATTATGACCTTAGAATATCAGCTGCTCTTCTTATGTTAATACTTGTTAAGTGAGTAATTTTGGAACAGCTTTAGAAAGAGTCCTCTAGTCACCATGTGTATAACCACAGCTCCCGCATCAATGTGCTTAATTTTTGTTATTTGAGCTATGGGTAAGCATGGTAGCTGGATGACTCTTTCTAAAGCTGTTCCGTAATTTTATTCTAAATGTTTTATCTTGAAGCAAAGGGAATTCTTCATTCTTTTACACATAAATTTGAGTGGGCACTGTAGTTTTGTGTGGAGCGCAAAGCTACTTTTTTCGGATTTTGTGGAAAGTTTCTCTGTAAAATTAAAATGTTTTCTGGAAATTAATTTTAAGTTAGGGAAACTGATTTTTTTTCAATTGTTATGCATAATTCAATGATTATAATATTGTCAAAAGACACTTTAAAATGGAGAGCTGATTTCATTATACAGTGAAATCCCGTTACAACGAATACCGATACAACCAAAAATCCTGTTATTACGAAATTCCACAAAGTCCCCAACCTTTTTATTTGAATTAGCGATACTACGGTTACAACGAATTTTCCATTACAACAAAGAAATTTTGCGGTCCTGTGGAGTTCGTTATAACGGGATTTTACTGTATAGCTTATTTGCTACCTTACAAACTAAAGGGATTGAAAACTAGGTACAGTTGTTATAACAATAACACTAAAAAGCAATTTTTTTTGAAGAAAAATGTTTACTTTTATTTTATGGTGCAGAAAAATGTTTACTTTTATTTTATGGTGCAGAAAAATGTTTACTTTTATTTTATGTGTGCAGAAAGTATTTTGTATTATCTAGCTATGATTGGTGCCTTCATTATATGATTCCTTCTAATGCCCATGCTAATTTTCACTTCTTTCTCCATAGAATGATTGGCCTGATTCATTGAAATCTTTCATAAAAGAGTGCAACCGACTTGGCAATCTGCGTTTTCCTGAGAAACACTGGATAGATGTGGCTTGTCTACCCAAGCCTGAGCCAATAAAGAAAACCCCATTCAAAAAGCAATATGAAATTAATGTCTTGTCTGATTTGATTTTTAAGGTTTGCCAAAAAACTGAATGTTTTCAAGTTCTAGATGTAGGCTCCGGATTGGTAAGTTCATGTAAAATAAATCCAATAAATTGACTCTTAGACCCCTTCAATGTTTTAATACTTTATATTGAGTATATTAAAGAACTGTGTTTTGACTTTTTTCTTAAAGAATAGAAAAAGGTTTTATCCTCTTACCACATATTTTTCTAGTGTTTTTGTTGATTGAATAATGTTTCCTAATTTGCAAAACAAACTTTACTGATTAATTGAGTCTTTATTTTTTAAGTAAAGTTTCTCTTTATTAATATTTTTATAATCTTTGAACCCTATCTTAAAACCTTAACATAAGATAACCTTACATTTTCTGTGTATTTTCAACTTAGTCAGAGGTTGCTCAAAATTCAATTTATTTTTATTTCATGGAAACATGTTAACCTTCCAGCAGGCGCTTGTATCCGAGAAATACACTCAAGATGGATTTGACTGTATAAATTTCGTTTAGAAGGCGCTACTGACTCCTGTCCTTAGCTATTCGATACACTTCATTTCAGCTACTTCCAGTCTTCATCTGAAGTTCTAACAGTCAGTTTTTGAAATGAAAATAGACGCAAAAATAGAAATGATATGCACTAGAAAACCCTCTCATCAGGGGGCACGGATCCCCCGGTACATAGAGGACTTTTCTGAGAGGCCCCATATCGTAAAGATATGGGACCCCGTACCCCTAAGTTCTCCCAGGGAAGCTTTTAGTATTTTTGATTTTTTAGTAATTATAATTTTTTTTGTTCTAAACATTGTAACTTAATGTATTTTCAGTTCAGTCTTTCAGTTATTTTCATATAAAGCTTCAGTAATAGTTCACCCAAAATATCAGTAATTGATTTCACATCTTTCAGGTTACTTCATATTTCTATAGTGCTGTTCTGTTGTTTTTGTATTGTAATTACTTTTGTTCAACTGCTCTTTTTGAAATAATATTGTTTTAAATAAAATATACTCATAAACCATATACTGATTACAACTTTGCTTTTAAATTACAAGTTTGAAAATTTGCATTTTACAATTCAATTGTGTATCTAGGAGATATGTGCGCCCTTTCGTGTTGGTATAGAGGGCGCGCCTGCTGGAAGGTTAAAAAGATCAATATGCAGTTTGAAGCATTTATCATTGCATTTTATTTAAAATTTTCTTTTAAATATATTTTCTCATAATGTTTTAACATTGAATTTAATAATCCTAATGTTTTTATGTTTATATATAATCCAAACCTTACATTTGCATCTATTTTTAGGGGTATCTTGACCAAACATTACACCATCGATATGGAATCAAAAGTATCGGTCTTGATTCTTGCTCAAAGTACACTAAAGCTGCCATAGAAATGTTACAGGGAGGTGAGAGCTACGATCCATCATTTAAAATTAAAATGAGTAGATTTTAATAATGACAAAACACTTGAAATTCAAGGAATTTTGATTTTTTTCTTTGCTTAGTGTAAAAATTTTGAGTTTTTTCTGATCAAAGAACAAGAGTTGATTTTATGCGAGACTCATCCCCAGATTATTTGTTATCTTATCACTCTTCTGTTTAATAAAGAGTACTCTAAGACTTGATTGATTGTGATAAAATTCTACTAGTGATCCTGCAGATTTTATTAGTACTATTTAGCTTTACATATGTATTAAATTCCCTTTTATACTTAAATCAATTGTGGTCTTGTGATTAAAAATGGTCTTTTTTATGTTTGTTTATTTTTATAGATCCTTGTTTTGGATCCATGCACCATAAAACTCTTGAAGTCAATAATTCTGAGAAGTGCTTACAGCAGCTGAAAGATATAATACTAGAAGAAAAGAGTTGGAAATGTAACTGCAAATTTAAAGACAACTTCCAATGCAGTAAGTTTTTGAATTTGTAATAATTGCTAAAGTTTGTTTTTTGTAGTCCAAGATAATCCTGGTTAAACTTTGCTTTAAATTTAGGGACATTGAATTTCTTAAAAAGATTTAAAAATCAAGTACATTGTAATATGTACAGTCGTAGAAAAAAAAAGTGAGACAGTTCGCATTGTAAGCGAACTACTGGGGTTAGAAAGATACTGTAAATGCCAATTTTCATTATTTAACGTCTACTTTAAAAAAGCTATATTTTATGTTCTTAGGGGGCCGTCTACATATTAAACGAAGCACAAACTTTCGTTTTTCCTATGGCGACATCAAAGATTATTCCTGATTCAGAAAGAGCACCCTCTAAAACCCCCCAAAACCAATTTTCATGTCATTTGGTCCCAAAATAAAGCCAGGAGTGGGGGTTGAAGTTGGTCGAATTTACATTAAATCTCGTTCTTTAAGTTGAATTCTTGATTTTGATCCTTTTAACCATCAACCCCGGACGAGAATTCAACGTAAAAAACGAGATTTCAACGTAAATTCGAGTAACTTCAACCCCCACTCCTGGCTTTATTTGGGGACCAAATGACATGAAAATTGGTTTTGGGGGGTTTTAGAGGGTGCTCTTTCAGAATCAGGAATAATCTTTGATGTCGCCCATAGGAAAAACGAAAGTTTGTGCTTCGTTTAATATGTAGACGGCCCCCTAAGGACATAAACTATAGCTTTTTTTAAAGTAGACGTTAAATAATGTAAATTGGCGTTTACAGTATCTTTCTAACCCCAGTAGTTCGCTTACAATGCGAACTGCCCCACTTTTTTTTTCTACGACTGTACATTGTAGATTTTAACTTTTTGGGAGAGACTCTCATTTATTCTTAAAAAGGTGCTTTGCAAGAGAAACAAGAAACAGACACTAAAGTTTAAAAAGAAACTACGTTATAAAATTTTTTTTTTATTTCTTAAATAATAATCATTAAAACAAATACAAAAACAGATCACCCTTGAAAATAGTAACTCATATTTTCCTACTTATAAAAGAAATTTTAAATAATTTTTGTACCACAAAGCAAGAAAATTTTCAGATATGCAACTAAAAAAGTAGACATTAACAGAGAATTGCTTGGTCCTATATATATATATCTGGATTATTTTAACAGGGATTAATTTAAAGAAAGATTTTCTAGGGTTTCTTTTGCTTTTAAAAAATTTAAACAAAACTGATTTTATAATAAGAATCTCTCTCTGTCTTCTGTTAAACAGTTTAACAATCTTTGATCAGACCATTACTACTTAATTGGTACTCTATGCTTGAATCATAAAAACACAACCAACCAGACCATTACCAATTTCTTCCATTAAAGTATTTGATTGTCTTTCCATTTCCACATGGCGGCTATTAGACATAAATGCTCAGTTCACTCTTAATTTTGATTAGTAGCTTGTTTACAGGCAGAAAATCCTCCTCTTCAGTCTTGATAGGCCTTCATAGTTGTGGAAATCTGACCCAAGATATGATGCAACTCTTCTGTAACTCTGAAGAAATGGTTGCTTTTGTCTGTGTGGGATGCTGCTACAACAAAGTCAACCTCAAAGGTAAAAGCTTTCTTTTTCTTCCTCTTTCTGTTATTATTATCTCAGTATTAAGAGATAATTCCTTTAAGTCTCTTTATTAATTTTAATAAATACTAAATATAAGTCGTGATAAATTTGATCTTGTCACTCAGGTGAGTATTTTATCTAGCTAGTTTCATTTTCATTAAAGTCATAGTTGTAATTTTCTCTAGAAAGCTTTAAATTTACAATATACTATTAATTGTTGATTAATACAATCATATATTGAAATCATATATATATTGAATCATTTAATTGAACTGAACTGACGGATTTTGAATGGACAATTCCCGCATTTTTTTATTATTTTTTTATTCGAAAGAGATCGACAAAAAAGGAATTTTGGCCCAACATTTTTTTAATTCCCATGTTTAGTTATTTTTTAATTTAATTTCAAAGTTTGTCTTTTTATAAAGGCACAAAAACGGCTGCTACGTCACAAACAGTTGTGTGACATCAGTTGGCATTAATAACAGTACGATCATCCAATCAGGTATATCCTTTCGGCAATTCTTGATGTTAGTTTGTGCCTAGTTACGTCACGCCTGTTTCGACGGCAACTCAAAGTTAGCTATTTTTATTTTCAAATATCTTATTAAATAATTTTTTTTGAAACTTTTAATGCTGAATTTTGACAGTAAAACCATTTGTTTTACTGGAAATATTGCTTATTATCCAATTTTGAAGAATACAAGAATTGTCCATTACTACACAAAAGCACTAAATATCTAAATTTAATCTTTTTTGCTGCTTTGCCTATATTAAATAACTTAACTGTGTTATTAAAATTTTTGCATAAGATATATACAAACCTTGCATTTTAGACTTTCCCATAAGCCAGGCTGGAAAATCAGCTGTGTCTAATGTTTCAAACCCAAATTGGAAACCTTGCACATCTGGTTTGCGTTTGGCTGCTCATAGTACCAGATCTGGACTCTCTATCCTACTAAAAGGTGCAAAATGTATGTTCTACAGAGCAGTTTTTGAGTGTTTCTTAAAAAAAGGTTTGTTCCTTTTGTAAATATTCAATGTAAAATGCTATTTTTTCTGTGGGGAACACAGTTCAACTCATATATCTTTATTGTAAAATATTTACTGCAGAGGTAATATGCACATTAAAGTGTACTTATAATTTGTAGTGTGCTTAAAACTTTGTATCTTAACATTACACTCTTTAAAAAGTCCTTTATTTTTTTAATGCTTTGCTTTTTAAATATTTTGATCTCATTAAAATTCCAGTTAGATGTTTATTAAAATAGGACTCACTCCATACGAAACCAAACCAATCCAATGAAATCTTATCATCCCATTTATGATTTCAGTGCAATGAAAGAAATGAAATGAAATTTGGTTACAATGAAAGATAAAAAAGTTGTTATTTGAAAGTTTTATGTAGAAAACGATGTCGAACTTTGATGTATCCATGGTTTATTATCTATAACTTCCAGAAGAAACTCATCCATGACTTTGGATTTAAGACTTTATTTATGTTATACAAGTTGCACTGCATGAACTTTTAAATGATAACTATAAACTAATTAACACCCTAAATTATTCATTAAAATTTTTTAGTCCCAAAGTTCATTGCTTTTTTTCCAGAAAATATTGAATGGACCCAACCTAAAAGGCACCTTAGAGCTACTGATGTTGTGGACTTTGAAACATATTGTACTAATATGCTTTCAAAACATCCCTTGAGTAAGTCTTTCCTCTTAAACTATTTTAAATCAATGTATTTTGTTATAAAAAATGGGTGTCTCAATGACTTAATTATTAAGAATAGTATCATATAATACAGTAAAACCTTGATAGAGTGACTCTTCTGGCATCAACAATAAACGGTCATTTTAATGAAAGGATGTTATGACAATTATCAATAAATAAAAATAATTAGCACTTTATAACTGGTGGTTGTAACACAGGGGGTCTCTATATCGGGGTTGTTGTAAATAGATTCTAGTTAAGGACAAAATAATATGTGTGGAGAATTGGAGATATCTTTCGCTAAATTTGATTCTTTAAAATCTGCAATGAACCCACATGTAAGTAATATGAAATTAATTTTGTTAGGGCTAAAACTACTCAGTTTATTAAGCCAATTCTTAGTGCAAATATTTTATCAGTTAAGTATTTTTGGTTTTATTTCCTGAGTGATCATTCATTGATTACCTTAATTATTCTGTATTAGAAGATGACGAAGCTACATTGAAGATGCTATCCAACTTGTATCAAGAAAAGATCCCTCTCTACCCAAGAGTCAACATTTTGTTGGTAAGTAAAACCAAAAGAATGCACTATTTTGAAACTTTTGTGTCTAAGTGAATTGGATTGATAATTGATGTTTTCTAGATAAATGAAAGTATTTTATTGAGAAAAGATCCTAGGTTACCAATTGTTCCAATTACCAATTGTTCATAGTTATGACGGTAATTTAATTTTTTTGGAAAATTTTACAGTATAACATGTGTTGCTAAAACATGTGTTTTTTTTATTAGAAAACAATGATAATAATTAACTTGTAGGTTTGAAATATTTCCTTAATTATGAACATATCTGCAGCATTGTTGCTTGAGTGTTTACCAAAAACTATATTATTGTGTGGTGTGTATTCAAGGTTAATCTAAGAAAAATTATTTTAAAAAAGTCATCACCACAAGGTCATATTTTATTTAACAAATACAAATGTGTGTACAGCAACATCAAAATTTGGAAAAGGATTTTTTTTGGGGGGGGTCTGTTTTATCAGTTTTTGGGCATTTGACTTTAAATGTGTTGTTTATTTTCTTGCACATTCTCAAATATGTCAAAACATATCTTAGGAAGATGACCTTATTTCTATTGAAACCTATTCTATTCTCTTACCTTAATTCTATTAAGGTAAGGATCTAAACCTTAATTCTATTCTCTGGCCATCTGGAACACATTACCTTTCTTTACACCATCTTAAAATATTAAAGAAAATTATATCACAGTTTTGATAGGTAGGCTGTAGGATTTACTAATCTCTAACAAATTCATTTTCTTGTAGCTTTTCCAGACCTTGTTACAGCCTCTGTGGGAGGGTTTCATCACAGTTGATAGGTTGTGTTTCTTTGAAGAAAAGAACATTTATGCTCAAGTGATATCAATGTGGGATGATCAGAGATCATCTAGGAACTTAGCTTTGTGTGCCTTCAAAGAAAGATGACAGGATTCAAGAGTTGGGATTTTATATTTTTGTATATTTTATTCTGTTATGTAGTGTAAGATACTTCTGAAAATGTTTTAAAGCAGGATATTGAAGGAATCAGTTCAACCTTTAGGCTTGAGCAATAAAAAGTTTTAGAAATTTTCAAAGCTTTACCAGTTTTATGGGGCATGATTTGAGGACTCAAAAGAACATAACAAAAACTTCAAATGGGATTTAGCTTGATATTTGTTTTCTATAAACCCTAAAACATGTAATATTAATTTGTAATAATTTAGTTTTAAGAGGGGATTTGATTTAGAACATAAAGATGTCTCTATAATATCATAGTCTGATTAAATACCTTCACAAAAATGTACCTATCTTTAAAAATAATTTTAAGGTAAAACGGTTGAAACAACGTAATTTATTTGCACTATAAGTTAAAAACAGGCAGACAATTGTTTCAGGGATCACTGGATCCCCTTCGTTAGTGCTAAAAGACAATGTAAACATCAAATTGGTGTATATACAAAAATGAAGTCATAAAAGGTTACAGTTTAAGTGAATCCACGAATTGTTAATGTTTAAATTACAAAGAATCAATCATACATAACCTGCTGGATGAAAAATAAGGAATACTACTTAAATCACTAACAAGAAAATCTGAAAATTTGTTTACATAAAAAGATTCATAAAAATCCAAGTCACTAGGTATGTCTATAATTTTGCTAACTTTCAGGTGTTTGGAGAAACATTTACAACAGAAACTTCTAACACAATGACTAAAAATTTTTATTCTTCAATCAAAAAATGCAGCTTCAAAATATTTGTGTTTAAAATATAATTAAAATAATATTATTTGTAGGGCTCGACCGATGGCACTTTTTTGGCCGATGGGCCGATGCCGATTGTTCGAAAATTTCCATCGGCAAGCCGATGGCCGATGGTTCTTTACAAGGCCGATGCCGATGGCCGATGCTAAAGGCCGATCGTAAAAATTGCATTTAACTAATTTAGTCCTGTAAATCTAACGAAAAAAGGGAAAAAGAAGTAAAACCAGAAAAATTTCAACACTTAGTTTTTAACGGTTTTCACTTGAGAATGATGTTTATAGACTATTTTTCACTGCTGCTGATACGAATATTCTATTTAAATTTTTTAAGATTGAAATATCAATTCAAATTTATTTCAAAAATTTGATAACCATCGGCCAAACATCGGCATTTATATGTTTTTTTAGGCCGATGGGCCGATTTTTTCAAATTTTAGCATCGGCCTCCGATGTCAATGCCGATGGCTATTTTTTCAAACAACGGCGCCAATACATCGGCCAAGCCGATGCATCGGTCGAGCCCTAATTATTTGTGTTCCAAGACAAACATTGAGTTTCTCCAATTCTGGATTCTCATTGCTGGCTACATATGTATCTTCTACATTTTCCCCTTAGCATGAACAAAATTTTAGAGAAAAAAGGATATATATTGTTACAAATACCTCATCTTACTACCTTCTGATAGATAAGGAGTTAGTAGAGATTAAAAATCTCTGCCAGGAACCCCCAATCTATTTCCATTTATTTCACATATTGATTTTTTACAGACTTTCTAATTTTATTGTGTATTTCGGTTTATTTTTCAGACTTTTAAATGATTTTTAAGAGTTTATTTTCAGTAATTAGAAGATAAAACCAATTTATGTAACTAATAAAGCAATTATAATATATTTTGCTATAATTATAATTAAACACTACTGTTACATTTGAATCCAGCAGTACAGATGAAAGGAAGTGTTATTGTAGGTGAAATAATATTATGAGTTTTTTTTTTTTTTACGCAGCCATTGTTGGATTTTTCACCATTGATTGTGGTTACAAGGTTCACCCCGAGTGCCATGTTTGGGGACTAAAACCAAGTAAGTGACTTATGTACAGATTTTCCCTGAAAAAATATGGTTAATTTCTGAAAGGTATTAAGATTTTTTTACTCCGTAGGAGTGAAAAAATATTGGTCTAGAAAAAAATGGGCATGCCGTCTAAAAAAAACATCTAAAAACTAGTTAAATTTAAAATAGACACAAATTATTCAAAAAAAAATTTTCAATGAATTTATAAAATTTTAATGTAGTTAAATTTTGTTGTATAGTTGTGTGATACAAGTCTATAAGTCTATGTTTTAGTGCTGTTTCTGAATATATGGTCAATTTTTCAATAAAAGTGTTAATAGTAAGTGTGGAAAAAATTGTAGCACATTCTTATTGATTTTGTTTTTAGAACTTCAATTTTCCCACACTTTTTCAAAATTTTATTAAAAAGCTAGCCTGATATTTGTAAGCATCCCTAAAATATAGTCTGCAGGCATGTATCATTTGCCTATACCAGGGGTTCTCAAACTTTTCCAACCGCGGCACCCCTAGCAAGCTAAAAAAATTCGGGGCACCCCCCCAAAAAAAGGTTAAAATTTTTTTGGAAAAAAAAGGTATCCATATAAGAAGTCTCCCGCAGTGTATTATGAAATTTATTTCAGGAGGGGCCCAAAATTAGCCCTCAGCATTTCCATTTATATTAAATATATTCAATGTAATTTCTTTCAGCTTTTTTAGGTAGAATCTGTGTTATAAAAGAATTTTATATAAGAAAGGTTGTAATAAAGCTTGAGGTATGAAAGGGGGGTCTGGGGGTCCTTCCCCAGATAATTTTTGAAAAGTTGACTGTAAAAGACAGGTTTTTTAGTAGTTTTAGCACACCTATTCTAAAATTTAGATTTACATTTAGATACAAAATGAGCGATTCAACTTGTTTCGGCAGACCAGGTCCGAGTTTCGGTGGGACAGGGCACTCTCGGCCCCCATATACGCCTTTCCGTACTCTTTTTCATTTCACAATAAAAGGAAAAAAAAAGAGAAAAAAAAAGTTCGATTTTTCATTGTTTTCTCCCCCCATAAACAGTTAAGAAGATTTGTTAAATAATTAAAATTTCGTAATTTTTTGCAACTTTTCTTGGTTATTGTCGGGGCACCCCTGGCATACCCTCGCGGCACCCCAGGGTGCCGCGGCACACAGTTTGAGAACCTCTGGCCTATACTACAAAATAAAAATTTCTAATTTTGTTTAAAATTAAATTTTGTTGAAGATTTTTGTCTTTTTTTAATTTAATTATTTTTAAGATGATTTGTTACTGAATATTGTTTAATTATTATCTGTTTCACTTGATTGAAAGATTTTAACTGTATTTTCAATGTTCATGGTTATTTTTATGCTATAAACATACAACTACAATACTACTTCCATGCAAAAATGACCTTGGCAAATGCCTCAGGTGTTTTTAAAAACAATCTTAAGAAAAATATATTTTTAAGGACCAAAATGAATTTACGGTATGTTTGTATTCAACACTGAAAAATAGCCTATAAACATGCATCATAAGTCTCAATTACTATTATTTAATTCTTTAAATATTTTTCGAACCTAAAAAAATTAAATAGGAAAATAAGCTTTCCGCTTACCGATTTAGTACGATTTTTAGTATGTTATTATTTAGGTCACAATAAAAGCCATTGAAAAACCAAGTGTTGCAATTTTTTCTGGTCAGGGTTGTATCCAAGGGGGGTTAGTTGTTCTGTTCCACCCCCTCCCCAAAATTTTGACATAAATTTTTTACTGTTTTTTCCTTGAAAATTTCTTTTAAAATTTGAAATTCATTAAGTACGGTTTTCCTTGAAAAGTTTTCTTTGATGTAAATTAAAGGGTCTCAAAATGAGTTAAAACACAACTTCTAGGATAAAAATTCTAAAAGTTTTCTGAGAGAGAAAAGAGAGAAACCCCAAACCCCCCTTCGTAACTTAGTCGTTTTTTATTAAATACTGTTTTTCTCGAAAATTCTACCACTTTCAATGAGCTGGTCTCTTTTGGACTAATCTCAATGGCCTCAAAATAATCTAAAACATTAATTTTAGGGCAAATTTCTAAAAACCTTTTTGAAGGAGGAACCCCCAGATCCCCCAGTTTAACTTTGGAATTCACATTGCTTGTGGCAATTTTGAAATTTAGTGCATCAAAATTAAAATCCGGTTATCTAAAAATTGTCGTATAAAAGTAATCGCAAAGAGGTACCTCAAAAAACATTTTGAGTCAACCCCCCATACAAATGTCTGGTTACTATCCTAGGTGAGAACTTGTGAAAATCCGTTTTACAAATGAAACTTTTATTGAAACTAACATTTTCTCATCATGTCTTTCCCGATTCCTAATATAAATTTTTGTAGATAGTCAGCTGTAACCGGCAGATTGAAAAATTACCATTTATAAATCAGTCCTGGGAGACTGCTAGCTCAGCTGTTGCGTCACAGTTCACGTGGCTCGACTTGTGCCTTCGCTCGTGTTTGCGACGGTGGTGCACCGGCTAAACTGACAACATCGCTCTTTAGACTTATTTGAATGCTCTTAGCTTCCAAGATAAAGAGTGATTTCCATCCGCGATATTTCGGTGCATAAAAATATTTATAGAAAAACTGTTTAATTTCAAAATTGAAAGAACGTCAAAAAGGGGCCGCTCAAATATTACGTAAGGACTTAAGGGGGGAGGGGGGTTTGCTCTTTGCTTATTTTTCCTGACTAGGGGGGAGGGGGATATGAGTGATGCTTACGTAAGATACAGCATTTTCGAAAATCTCTTGTTTCTTGCATAAATAATTTCAAAACTCATCCAAAAATAAATTTAACAAAAAATTTAATTAGAAAATCTGACGTAAGCACTTTTTTCTGGGGATGGACCCCCAAACATTTTGAAATTTTAACCCCGAAAAGTAGTGTTTCGGCTCATTTTTTGAACCCTTCCTTAGGGTTACACCCAAAAAGGACACCTCCTTGTTAGCCACCTAATTTTCAAGGAGAAAAAAAACAGTAGGGGAGAGTGTTGTACCTATGGACAAAAATCACGTTTGGATTTTTCCAAGACACTTAAAATCACATTTTGACCATTTAAAGTTCTCAACCTATAGTCCAAACCTTTGTGAGAAGGGGGATATTTTTTATTAGCTAAAATCTTCAAAATTGGATTTTTAATTAATTTTAATAACTTGACGAAATTTTTGTCCATAGGTACAACAACGTGCTCTCCCTATGGACAGACCCAGTTGTACCTGTGGACACCCGTAAAAAGAGAAGTTTTAGCTGAAACAACCTAAAAATGAACATTTTTATTGATGCATTACCTTTTAATAACCTATTTCAAGCCTTTTTAAAATTGGAAATAGATTTTTAAAGTAATGTAGTGTTAGATCGTAAATGATCATTAAAACGAAGTTGAATGATAAAAGTCTTGATTTTTTACCAAAAACACATAAATCACAAGGGATTTTTAGATCAAAATTTAAGGTAATAGTTTCATCAATCATGCTGATTGATCTGATCACTTCACTGATAAAAAACAATTTGATCAACACTTAGTTGTGAAAGCATTTGGTGGTAATAACTTCCGCAAATCTTCTTCAGGGGAAATTTAAAGTTTTTTTTAATCATCATACTTAAATGCGATAGGGTGCTTTAGATTTTACACCATATTTTACACTAAATGTCAAGTAGAATCAATTTTAAAAAGTAGATTAGATAACAAAATATTTTATTTTTCATCTAAAAATCACTTAAAAATAATCGCCGACAAATAGATAACCATTTAGAATTAATTTAACATGCATTAAAATGTATTCACTTAAATGAAACCTGATTCTAAAACGCCGATTAGCTACAGACACCAACAAAAACGTGTCCGTAGGTACAACACTAATGGTGTCCGAAGGTACAGCATCAAGTGTCTTTGCGTTCAAAATTCTACAAAACATAAAATAATTGAGGTCTGATGATTTCTAATATCAAAACTAAAAAGTCAAAATCTCGGGGATTCACCCCATATATATCATTTTATCATATCATAATTATAGGGGAAGAAAAGAATTAATGTAGTGATGCACTAAAAGAAACTTTGAGCATCTAAAAACAGTAAATTTATTTTATAAAATTTAAATAATATTTTAAAGAGCTGATTTCACGTTAGCAACTAGATAGCATCTATTTACATTCAAAATCAACCCCAAATTCAATTTTAAATATTTTCCCGAATTTTAAAATGAGGTGGCTGAAGGTACAACCGTCCGTAGGTACAACACTCTCCCCTACTTACTAAAAGGGATTTGCTTATCTTTGCTGACATGGGGGGGTAAAAATTGCCAAAAAAGTGCTTACGTAATATTTGAACGGCCCCAAAATAGGCATAGAAGTATAAAAAATGAATTATTAGATTAGTTTACTCATTGAAAAAGATTTGATCAAAATATCTTGAATATTCGCGGAGATATTAGCATGTGAAAATAGCACTTTTTCAGGGGGTCAAAAAGTAAAAAGTTCGCATATTTGCAAATTTTTCAGTGAAATTGTGTAGTTTTGTGTTTTTTTAGTTGAAAAAACAAAAATTTAATCAAAAATTCAAAACAATTTGCAAATATGCGAACTTTTTACTTTTTGACCCCTGAAAAAGTGCTATTTTCACATGCTAATATCTCCGCGAATATTCAAGATATTTTGATCAAATTTTTTTCAATGAGTTTTTCTTGACAATGGCAACAATACTATCACTGAGGTTTTTGCTCTATCTCCTTCAGTTTTTAAATTAATTTTTTTAACTTTTTAATTTTGCCTCTAGGGACGCTGTAAGTCCTCTCAATGGATTCTCCAGGGTCAATTACCTAGGGGTAGACCTTACTTCCATGACCCAGGGGCTGGTTCCGAATAAAAGCCGTGCAACGCAATTTTGAAACACCCTGTGTATACTATTCAATATCAATACGCGAAGAAAGGTTTCCCCCGTAGCCGTAGCTAAATACACTGGTGTCCAAAAATTAAAGATAATTTTACTTTTTTGGAATAATGATACAAATCTTGGTTCCTATAAAGCAGTGTGGTCCAAGTCCAACCCACGCCCTTTGAAAATATTTTCATGACACTCGGCCTCAAATTAAAAACTTATTCAAGGTAAATAGAATAGAATCCAATCTCAGTTTTAATTACAGAAATGGGCTAAAAACCACTTTTTTTGGGTCCAATTTTCAAAATTTCTCAGGAGAGACCCTTTGAACGTTTTTGAACAAAAAATCATAGGGCCCATTAAAATAGCATTAGTAGGAATTACGGCTGGGGGCAATAGTTTATGCAATTTAAATTTTATCACCTCTCGGCTTTATCGCTTTAGTATAACTTTAATAGTTTTCTAAGTTTACAAAAGATCAAAATGAAGGATCTATTAAATCAGTTGATGCTGTGAGGTGTAATTAACCTTGTATCTACAAGTATTATTTCAGAAATGTCCTGTACAAATTTATTAATTTAAAATTATTTTATTTTTTTACTGTCTATGGCACTCGTCTCCCTTTTAAAAGTTTAATTGGCCCTTCGGGTGACTACTGACTAAAGGTTGGACCACACTGCTTTAGTGGAAATTCCTGCCATAGTATCTTCCAAGCGTGGAAATATGTGGTCCGTGGTCAGGGCCTTCCATTGATAATAGCTCCACACTAGGGTGGTCACAAGTAACATGGGGAAAAAATTTTTTCGACTTTCTTCAGGTCTCACCCCCCTAAAATGTGCCAATAGGCTAAAAAATGAGATTGGCCAAGTTTCAGCTCAATCCGATAATATTAACCCGTGCCTCATCGAGGTCAAAGTTCAGAAAAACGGCGATTTTTAACAAAAATTGGTAGTTTTCGCCCCCTAAAACTAGAACCGTTTGTCCCAGAAATCCGGTTAGGGTGTCATTTAATAGGTAATTTTATGCACTTTAACTTTGATATAGTCAGGTTTTATTTACTCAAATGGATAGGGCGCTATTTAGCATTTTCATAGTGAAGGTCCTCGAAAGCGAATTTCCTTACAAGAACCCTAGAACATTACGAAGTCACAAAAAACTATGTTTCCTGTCTTTCCCTATTCATTTTGGCTCCAATAGATAGTATATGAGTTTTTAGACCCCCTAAGAGAATTCTAGGGTATAATTTCAACCCCCCCTAGGTTTCGGAAAAAAGAGAAAACAATATATTTTTTACAAATTTTTTTGACTGTTAATGTGTTAAAGTTGGTTCAAATACATTATTAAAAGTTTAATTGGGTAGAAGATCATTGATAAAGGGGATTAACCTTTTGTTATAACCCCTATAATCTAAGAAAAAGAAGCGCGACTGTGAGAGGTTTTGCTAAAACCCATTAATACCCATTAAAGTGATAAAAAGGTCTAATATACAAATTTTTTCAGCAAAAACCTATAGAGAGATGACGTTTGGCGATTTATGTCTATGATATTATAATAATAGCACCCTTACCGACTTTAAATTTTAAGAAACCCTATTTCTACCAAAGTTGCTCGTTTTCAGCTAATTAACCTAAAAGAAAATATTAGAAAAATGTATAAATTGAATTATTTTTAATAAATATACATCAGCAGGGGTTTCATTTGCCTACCATTCGAAGAAAATTAATTTTTAATAGGTATGAAAAGGTTTCATTACATATAATTGATCTATAATCAAATTATTTAATATTTTATTCTTAAGTCGCCAATTATATTCACACCTGTGTTGAAGGAGACAAAAATAGCGCGTAAAATAGGAAATATTCAAAATATTTTCATATATTCAGTAAAAGTTATTGTTTCCCATGATAAATATTTGATATAAATTGGAAACAAGCTTTCTCTGAAAAATACTATGGTTGATAAACTCCAACAGTATATCACTTTTAAGCTTCCGCTGGATTACTGTAAGTAACATCTAAGTTATAGTCCTAATCGTAAAAATGGATAAGCGAAAAACCTTATTGTAATTATCAAACAATTTTGAGACTATATTTTTGAAAATTACTTTTTTGAAGAAAATTAATTTTCTTTATTCACACTACGCATTTAAGTAGAAATATGAAAACATATGTGACGTACGGAAAGAAAACTTTTGATGATAATTTATAAACTAAATTATGTTATGCATTTAAAAGTGAATTTTCTGGAACGATAGGCAAATGAAAACTGAAATATATGTTATAAATAAATTGATTTATACATTTTTCTAAGATCATACTTTCAGTTTAATTAGCTGGAAGCGAGTAACTTTGGTAGAAAGGCTTTTTTAAAAATTAGAGTCCAGAAGGGCGCTATTATTATAATTTTATAACACATATAAATAATCTCAAACATCATTTTTAACACCAAATTATATCTTTCTAGATGTTTTATGAAAAAATTTGTAATTTAGCTATATTTTTATCACTTTAATGGGTATTGATGGGTTTTAGCCAAACCTCTCACAGTCGCGCTTCTTTTTCTTAGATTATAGGGGTTATAACGAAGGGTTAATCCCCTTTATCATTGATCTTCTACCCAATTAAACTTTTAATAATGTATTTGAACCAACTTTAACACATTAACAGTCAAAAAAATTTGTAAAAAACATATATTTTTTCTCTTTTTTCCGAAACCAAGGGGGGGTTGAAATTATACCCTAGAATTCTCTTAGGGGGTCTAAAAACTCATATACTATCTATTGGAGCCAAAATGAATAGGGAAAGACAGGAAATGTAGTTTTTTGTGACTTCGTAATGTTCTAGGGTTCTTGCAAGGAAATTCGCTATCGAGGACCTTCACTATGAAAATGCTAAATAGCGCCCTATCCGTTTGAGTAAATAAAATTTGTCTATATCAAAGTTAAAGTGCATAAAATTACCTATTAAATGACACCCTAACCGGGTTTCTGGGACAAACGGTTCTAGTTTTAGGGGGCGAAAACTACCAATTTTTGTTAAAAATCGCCGTTTTTCTGAACTTTGACCTCGATGAGGCACGGGTTAATATTATCGGATTGAGCTGAAACTTGGCCAATCTCATTTTTTAGCCTATTGGTACATTTTAGGGGGGTGAGACCTAAGGATTTCAAAAGTTGATTTTTTGTAACCACCCTACTCCACACACATTCGGAAAGGTAGCGGAAACGTTCATATGAGGGTCATTTATTAAACAATTATTTGTATTGTAAGGGATATGTATTTCTGAACTCAATGCATGATTTTAAGTGCGTGAAATGTCTTTGAGTATAATTTTTAGACTAGGTGACCTACTCTATCTTCATTATAGGTGAAGTCAGTGGCGGATCTACGGGGGGGGGCTTTCGGGCTGAAGCCCCCCAAAACGTCTAATATTTTACTAAGTTTGTTAAAGTTTTTGACTTAAATTTCCAAAAATTTTCTGGGGGAGGACCACCAGACTCCCTTTTTAGTAGTTTGAGTAGGATAATTCACTATCTTTTCCGTATTACCATTAACAAGAAGATTCAATTGGATTATGAAAATTCTTAGCCCCCCCAAACCAAATCCTGGATCCGCCACTGGGTGAAGTCTTTTTTTTCGAAGCTCACATAATGCCTGGAGACCCTGAAAATTATATTACAGGAATTGCAATATCCTTAAATTTTAGACATGAGTTTATTTTCAGAAAAATTAAGCACTCAGAAATCACTCACTAAGGCCCGTAACTATAGACTTATTTCATGATTTTTTAATGCGACCTAAAGAAAATAAAGGGTTGGAATAGACGTCCCTGCAGCTTGTGAATTCTTGAAAACATTCTTCGATCAACATTTTTCTAGTAGATATATTTTATGAGCCTTTCAGCGAATGTATCCTGAAGAGAAAGATGTCATTTTATTGGTATTCAGATCCATTTTTCTAGGATGTCCTAAATGCATTTCATAGTACATTGACCGACTTAAGCTACCCATAAGTATCCTTCAGATAATTGCCGCTAGCAAATAAAAAAACGCATCTTGTATGTTTATCAGCAGCAGCATGTACGCATTGCGCAAACATTTTGGGTCAAGGAGGGGAATCTGTGAAACGTTCGAATTTCGGTCTTTTCCTTCACTGACTTCGCTTCGAGTTACTCGTCCCTCCATTGTGTGGATTGGAAAAGAAAACAAAATGCCTAAGGAATAAGAGAGAGGCCCGCTAGATTGTTTTAAAGATTCTCTCACAGGAACACATCCGTCCAAGGTGAGCTATTCCTTCGGCTTTGCCTATCTTTCTGTATGGAATCCATTAGTCCTAACGGTCTAAGACCGCGTATACACGGGTAGACCCGTTGTGTTGATTAAAAACCCAACACTTACACATTATGATATAAGACTTTTAAAAAATTGGTTCTTAAATTTAAAAGAAAATAGAAAACCTAATGTAAAATGCATTGGGACGTTCCGTTCCTGTTATAAAATAACCAGATCCCCCCTCATAGTTTAAAGAGTACAGGACCGTATTCATAGATGTGGGGTTTTTTTGCTGTCTCCCTCTTTATATTTCTTACAAAAAAAGTGCGAATCAAGGCTATAATTTTAGAAAATTCCGAATCTGTTCGTAAAAACATTTTTTAAAAATATTGATAGGCAAATATCAAGAAAAAGAAACATGGTTGTCCTAATGCTTGTCTATCTTCTTGTCTCAGAGAAAAATGGTCTTCCACTTAAGTGATTATTCAAGAGAAAATTTGTGAATTAAAGATAGTGTATTCTTTCTTTTTAGTTATGCCTTCCCCCCTTTTTTAAGAAGCCGTTTGAGCTTTAAGCCCAAGAAGTGGGCGCTTTCCTAAGTGCCCCCTTTGATACCGCGCCTGCTATACATTTCGCCGAGTTTTTTACTAAGTTCTTGTTATCACTTTAAATATTTACTAGCTGATGTGCCCGGCCCTGCACGGGTTGAGAGTATAAATTTATTGTTTTTTAAGTTTTCCCAATTACATTTCTAATTTTATATAATCAGCATTTATCAATTATTCCGGTATCCCAGGTGTCTTTTTCATATTCCGTTGTTCCCGGTAACTTTTCCTATCCCGGTGTTCCTATAGTAATTTTTCTTATCCCGGTGTCCCCGGGTGGATTAAAATTACTTTAGTTCTCAAGCAATATAATTTTTGAATGATATCCACATTTACAACATGGAAAAAATATTATAAAAATTATTTAAAATTGCTTAGATCCCTTGATTAATCATATCTTCAGGAATTAACGTGTTCGGTGAAATTATTCAATAATTATAAAGCTTATTCCATTTTGCAATTTAAGAAAAAAAATCAATATTTTCTAGTTGAAAGGGAGTTTTAATAGTTTTTTGTTTGTTAACCAACTTTCTTAAAAGCTAAAATATTATCACCTTTTGATTTTACATCCTCGTTTCCATGGAGACTATTTTAACAACATGATAATCCATAAAGCTTTTTAAAATAGAAAAATTAGATAAAATCTCAAATAAAAATATGTTTAACTATATTTAAAACTTTTAAATTTAATTGAAATATATTTTTAAATTATTAATAAAATTTTTAAATAGACTTGTACCTAGTGTTTCAAATAAAAACTTGTTGTTTAGCATTACATTTTCTTTGCAACAATGGAGTAAGCAGATCTCTTCTTGAGGAGAAATAAAGCTATTTCATCAAAATGACCATAAAAAGGGTCAAAAGAGGGTCAAGGGGTCATTAAAAGTTTTCGAAACATAGCCTATGTTTTTTCTGGAGTTTTTTTACGTATGTATACCAAGTTTGGTGCAGATCGGAAGTGCAGATCGGAGGAAAATTGTGGATTTGTATAAAAGACAAACATACATACCATACCCATATACCCACACTTGATTTTATTATATTAGATTATAGAGGAAAATAATTTGTAAAATTTTGTAGTGACTTTTCAAATTTATCTACATTGTAATTTTTTATTTGACTAGGGGGCTCTGCCCCCTGCTCGCTATCGCTCACCAACCCCCGGAACTGCTTCGCAGTTCTTTGAAGATCGCTTCGCGATCTTAGCGAGCAGAGCTCGCTTGTTTCATCTCAACAATCCAGGCTCGTCGGCTTAGTTAATGATCCTTTGATACCGAAACTACTCATCTCTCTAGTTTATCAATGATTTAATTCGAATCATTCATTCCCTCGAAGATATCAAAATAAAACTGTTTCTAAAATATTCCATCTCTTAACTTCAATTCTTCTTTCTTCAATTATTGAATAGAAATGTTTTTAAAAAAATATCAAGCAAGTCTACCAATTATCATCAACCAACTTAGAGTAAAAACAAGCCTTTAAGAAACTTTAAATTTTTAATATGCACGTGAACATCTAGTGAATCGTCGGAAATTAAAGAAATAAGACTCATAAAAATAAGCTGTTTCCCTAGTGAAAGACCAGAAAGAGAAGAAAAAATCGAAACTTTGAATCTCAATAATTCTGAAACTGATTCGAATTTTTTAAAAAACGAAACGCCAATATTTTTATAAAAAATAACTGTATATGTGTTTAAAATATTGTACCTCTATCATGATTAGTTTTTATTTTATAACGAAAAAATCAAAAAATTGTCAAAAATTTCGAAACTTTAAAATTGAATTACTCAAAAACTAATTCGAAATTCGAAAAAAGAGCGATGAGGTGCAAAACTTCATGCCTAAGAGTATGTGTATGCAAAAAATCACGTTTCTGCTGTAAATAGATTTTGCTGGAGGCGAACTCGCAGCAGAAAAAAATAATTTTCGACTTTGACATTAAATAACTCCAGAACTATTTATCTAATTAATTAGGTTTTGGAACGAAAATGATTATCATGCATTTGTCTACCAATGGTCAAAATTTTATAATGTTCCTTTGAATAGTTTTTGCGTAGTTAGAGTTCAAAATGTTCAAAAATAAAATTTTCAAAATTAGCGGCGGCGGCGACAGCGGCGGCGGCGACAGCGGCGGCGGTCACTGTTACTTTTTTTTAATATAGAGAGATACCGGGTCGCTCTTCTCACAGACCTACTCCGAAGGCCACCGATTGGGAACCATTGTTTTTTAGATCCGATTTCTTCTGTTGATTTTACTTTGATTGAAACTTGAAACAGAAATGTCAATAATACGTTTTTGATAATTTTTGCGAAATTTAATATCCTAAAAGGGTGTGGCATGTGGCATATCGAGTATACAGGGTGTATCTGAAATGGTGCAACAAACTTTCAGGGATGATAGTACTCATCAAGACGAACAAGAATCGGCATAGAAAGGGGGGTCCCAGACCAAATCCCAGGGAGTTAAAAATGGAGCGACACCCCAAAAAAATCATTGAAAAATTCAATTTGTAGAAGAACTACTATTGGTAAAAACTGAATTATGGTCTCAAAAATTGTGGTTTAATATGATCTTTAAAATTACCTCAAAAGTCTTCACTTTAAAATTTGTTTTATTATGAAAAAAGTTAAAAAACACAAAAAAATGTGAAAACTCAGCCTAAACCTTATTTTGTATTTCGAAATCCTTTCTTTTGATTTGATAATCTGAAAGATCATAGTTGAAAACCCTCAAGTCCAAAGTTTCACGTAAATACAATCAATATTAAACGCTTGAGATCCTGTTAAAGTTTGTTTTTTGCGTGCCCTAACAGCTGTTCTGGAAACAGCTCTAAAAAACTGCTTGCGCACCCAAAAAACAAACTTTAAAAGGTTCTCAAGCGTTTAATATTGATTGTATTTACGTGAAACTTTGGACTTAAGGGTTTTCAACTATGATCTTTCAGATTATCAAATCAAAAGAAAGGATTTCGAAATACAAAATAAGGTTTTGGCAGAGTTTTCACATTTTTTGTGTTTTTAACTTTTTTCATAATAAAACAAATTTTAAAGTGAAGACTTTTGAGGTTATTTTAAAGATCATATTAAACCACAATTTTTGAGACCATCATTAAGTTTTTACCAATAGTAGTTCTTCTACAAATTCAATTTTTCAATGATTTTTTGGGGTGTCGCTCCATTTTTAACTCCCTGGGATTTGGTCTGGGACCCCCTTTCTATACCGATTCTTGTTCGTCTTGATGAGTTCTATCATCCCTGAAAGTTTGTTGCACCATTTCAGATACACCCTGTATATGGAAAGCAGGATCTCTTTTTCAACTATTCTGAAGAATATGGCTTAAGTCTATCTGTTTTAAGTAACATTTAAAGATATAAACTCTGTTCGTGTTTATGGGAGGAAGCGTGGATGTGGGCTAGGGATCGGCCCTTTCTCAATTTAAGATTAGGGTAGTGGGGGCAGAGCCTCGCAATTTTCAGTACTTTTAACATTGTGGTCGAAAGGGGGTAGATAATCCCGATATTTCAATTGGAGGTGTTAGATTGAGATCTTACCTACAAAACCAATCCAAGTTTAAACTCTTATCGATGGCATTTTAAGAGAAATTTACAATTTAGTAGGAAAAAAATCGCGGGCTTTGCCTCGCAAAATGGGGCCAAGACCCGCACTTGCGAATCTTTGTGCTCAAGTGAAATAAGCATGGATAAACAGAATTTTTCATTATAAAAACACTAGAAATAATCCTCTTAATATTTTTTAAAATTTCTAAGTCAACCAACAATATTAAACAAATAGAATCAGTTTTAATGAAAATTGTCAACCTGTTGTAGCAACTCATTTCAAATTGCCCAATATCTTTCAAAAGGGAGGAATGATGGTTTCCGTTTCAGGTAGAGGGTTTGACAACTCGGAAATCTTTATTCAACTTTTTAGGGATCCTGTAGGTTCTAATTTTTTTTTGGGGCGAATTCCTAAAGTTTTGAAGCTGCGGGTATTTGCCCCTAAACACTAGCGGGTATTGGCCCCGTTTCATTTTATTTTAAAAAACAAGCCTATTTATTTTTAGAGACAAGTTGAGGGAATTCTTTCAAAACGAAACTTAAGTCTCTAATTTCAATCATAGAGTTAGGAAAGAAGAATAGAGGAGGAATCGGGTCCGATTTCAACGGAAGCGAGCGATCCCATGACTGCCTAGCATGTCAAAGCTATGATTTACGAGATATCACGCTATTTGGCGAGGTTATCGCGCTGTTTGGCACGGCGGCGCTCAGAATATATATATTTTTTTGTTGCCTTATAAGTTTCGTATTTTTGTATCAATGCTATCGTATTTTTTACAGTTAAAATATAAATTAGTGATAGCTTCTGTTTTTAAAGGTTACATTTTATTTAAGTAATTTTAATTCCAGTATCTGTTATCTGAAACATAAATGAAATTAACACTACTCTAAATCCTATTCTAATTCACAACGATAAAGCACACGCAATATTTAAAGGAAAGCAATTTTAAATTGATGAATACAAAAATTAAAGTAAACTGTTACTTTAAGTGGTTAGAAAGATTTAAAAAATAGTTAATTAATTTTGCTTTTATATAGAAGTGCATAAATTGTGTAATTTGAATAGCGAATTACATCCGAAAACATACAGGGAAGAAGTTTATGGATTTGTGAAGTGAATTATCACTTTGAAATTTGATGGTCTACTTTTTACCTTATTTAACTTGGAGACTCTTCCCCTTTCTCATTAAAGCTCGTTAACCCCCTCTACTTATCACTTCGCGATCTTAGCAAACAATGTTGCAAAAACCGAAAAGGCACCGAAAAGCTTGAAACTTCAAAATTTAAATACCCAAAAACTAGTAGGAAAAAGAGTGACGGTAATCTTCATTCATAAGAGTATGTGGCTTCAAAATAATATTTTTCTGAAAATAGGGGGGGGGTCTTATGCCATAAAACCCCAACCAACCAATCTGCTGATTACAGTTTTTTAATGGCAAACTCGCAACTGAAAAAATATTTTCGAATTAAACATTTGATGGCTTTTGAACTAGTAAATTAAATAAAATAAGTTTTACATTCTACTGATTAGGTTTTGTGTCATGAAATTTCAAGGATATCAAAGCGAAAATTTTTTTAAACAGCCCCAGTGATGGAGACATTAATTATTATTACATTATTTTATTGAGGTATTAAAATTCTAAAAGAAGTACCCAAATCTTGTACATATATCCATAATAATATTATTAACAATATTGTTACGAAAATTACATAAATGTAAATATTGGTAACTTATTTTGATACATTTAGCATTATTGTAGCAGCAATCTAAAAATAGTCTTTACAATACGGCAAAAAAAATCCACAGAAACTTTAAAAAATCACAATTATTTAGAAACTGCATCTCAATAATGAGGAAGTTGCATGATTTTTTTTATATTTTTTAATAGATTCCTCTTGCAAAAATAAGCAACTACCCAAAATTTGAGGCTGATCGAGAAATTTTTTGATTGTCAAAAAAATTAACAAAAACCCCCTTTTTAAAAGCGCGCGAAAACGCCAAGAGTTTGGATGTGACGTCATCTTATACTAAACATTGTTGTAAAGCAATGGAGTTGATGGTATTATTGTTGACGTCATCTTTTAGTTTAAACAATAAACGTTTTCAGTCACGTGTTTTTTTTCTCGACTTTTAAATTAAAATATTTAATTACCTGTAAATTTTTTTGAAAAACTGACTAGATATTTCATTTTACCATACAAAAAACCATACGGAAAACTTGTTTGTTTTTGAAAATCTGACACATGCAACTTCCTTATTGGAATATGCATTTTTTATTCCTTAATAATTATTGGGAATTATCTTCTTGAATTCTTGAGAAAGAGGCAAAATAAAAAATAATAACGAGCTAAAATTAAACCCGCACCAACACAAAACAAGCGCCAAGCTCGATCTCCAACGGCCGCCAAAGCTCATTTCATGACTTAACTTCGTAAAAAACAATCTTCAACCAGAAATATTGATTTGAATGACTCAAAAACACATCCAATCTAATCACAAATCTTCATTTTATAATACTAGAAGTAATTTAACTGAAATTCTGTCAAATTTAATCGAATATAGCTCGTGAAAGTCGAACGAACTCGGCGCGAAGTTTTTTAAAATCCCATTCATAAAAATGTTTCGGAGATATTATAAATTTTTAAGCTCAGAATAATTAGTATTTTCCTTCTACATCATAAACAGGTGTTTTTTTCTTTTTCCGATCATTTTCCTATGAGTTATTACGATTTTTCACCTTCGAAATCGACACGTCTATGGGAGCTCCAATGTTAAAGAATTCTTTTTGCCTAGCATTGATCTTTGGAACACAGGGTTGCCGTCCATGCCGTCTCTATTATTCTTATACCTCTATGATTTCAATACATTGGGTTATTTGTTGGTTTTTCTCTTCAAGCCCTATTTTGTGTTAAAGTAAAAGATCAGAAAAATTACATCTAACTAAATGATGAAAAATAAACTTACAGCATTTTTTAAACTCATGAGTGACTTGTAAAAATTGATCAAATTATCAAATTTACTATCGAAATTGTAACAAACTGGATAATTTTTGATAAAATTCCTTATGCAAAAACTTTAAAAAAATGGAAATTTAGAGGAGATTTCAATAAAGATATTTTCTTCATATCTCCTTTCCTTAATTTTTTCTAAGACGACAACTGTGTATTCTGGAAGTTTTTGTGTTGCGAAACCAATGTCTATCAATATCAAACAAATTTTTCATTATAAAAACACTAGAAATAATCCTCTTAATATTTTTTAAAATTTCTAAGTCAACCAACAATATTAAACAAATAGAATCAGTTTTAATGAAAATTGTCAACCTGTTGTAGCAACTCATTTCAAATTGCCCAATATCTTTCAAAAGGGAGGAATGATGGTTTCCGTTTCAGGTAGAGGGTTTGACAACTCGGAAATCTTTATTCAACTTTTTAGGGATCCTGTAGGTTCTAATTTTTTTTGGGGCGAATTCCTAAAGTTTTGAAGCTGCGGGTATTTGCCCCTAAACACTAGCGGGTATTGGCCCCGTTTCATTTTATTTTAAAAAACAAGCCTATTTATTTTTAGAGACAAGTTGAGGGAATTCTTTCAAAACGAAACTTAAGTCTCTAATTTCAATACATTGGGTTATTTGTTGGTTTTTCTCTTCAAGCCCTATTTTGTGTTAAAGTTAAAGATCAGAAAAATTACATCTAAATGATGAAAAATAAACTTACAGCATTTTTTAAACTCATGAGTGACTTGTAAAAATTGATCAAATTATCAAATTTACTATCGAAATTGTAACAAACTGGATAATTTTTGATAAAATTCCTTATGCAAAAACTTAAAAAAAATGGAAATTTAGAGGAGATTTCAATAAAGATATTTTCTTCATATCTCCTTTCCTTAATTTTTTCTAAGACGACAACTGTGTATTCTGGAAGTTTTTGTGTTGCGAAACCAATGTCTATCAATATCAAACAAAACTAATTTTTCTGCTCCTCTTATCTGACTCGTGAATCCGCTTATGACAGGGTATTTATCTAAATGCCCTTAAATCTCGATTTACTTCACTTGTGTCGGTGGCAATGACTTTCTTATCATCTAGGAAATTTTACAACCGGAGGTGTGTTGAACCTAAAATTAGAAAAACGTATCTGATATTAAATGACTAAAAATTCATCCATAAAAGGTAGGGAGAGAATATTTTTTCTCTTCTAAAAATAAGCATTTCATACAATTTGGAGGGAGCTCCTCGTCGTTATGGACCAGTGTATGAAAAAATGCATCGATATCGGAGGGACAAGGGGGACGCGTCTCCTCAATAATAAGAAACATTATTTAAAAAAAACTAAATTTTTGAACTTTTGAGGGGGGCCGAAAATTTTCTGAATGTGTTTCCCCCCAACCATTAATCATAAAGGATGGTGCCAATGATTTAGAACACGATTTCATTTTGAATAGGTTGAAGCTAGTGCTGGGATTTGGGGGACTATCTTAGAAAAAAAATATTAAAGACGAGCTCCCCTAGAAAAATAACAAATTCAGCTACAGCACTAGTTGAAGCATAGAAGATTTGGAGAGAAATTGTCTAATTACACTGAAAATGAGTTTGACCCTGTTTTAAAAGGTCAAATTGAAACCACCTTAAAATTATTGAACAGGGGCTGAAACAAAAAAAAAATTATTTCTGGGTTAGTAAATCATGGTTTTGTAAAATCTATCTTAAAAAATTACAACTATTACTGCTCTCTCTCTGTTGGGTGAGAAAAATTTTAAAATAGTTCTTAGTAAATTATTATTTTTCTTGGTAATTATTAATTTTTGAGAAAAAAATTTATAAACAGCGTTTTTTCTTGCAAGGAAAAAAATGAATTGCTTAATTTCGTGAAAAGTACTTGCGATAAAAGCTTATTTATTTCTATTCAATTTAATGAATGCAAATAAATGAAAATAGGGAATATCTGAGGTGTGTGACACCTGCACACCTGAGATCCTTTTGCTTTTATAAAATTATGTTTAATGGGGGTGGACCTCCTGTTATTAAATCCACTAGCCGTCACTGTTGTTATTAGTCATTTATTATTCACGATTCTCTTATCAGAAATTAATCCAGTTAAAAGTATTTCGTCACTGATCTGATAAGAATATTGCTCAAACTCGATGATGCGAAGAAAGCCAAACATCTTGCGATGTTGAATATTGATTTGGTTCTTTCATTTTGCTCTTTTTTGGTCCTGTATTATTTTGAGGGGAGCGATCATCCTCTTAACTGCTCTTAACTAGATTAGAGGGCTCTGATAGGCTTCTTTTCATTCTTTAGAATTTAAATAACGTGTTTAAGAATCTGGCAACATAACAAGTTCCTTTCCTTTCATTTCATTTGCCATCGCGGAAGAAGCAGCAAGTAGTTGAAGATCAAGGTTAGTGTAATTTGTTTACAAATTAAAAATTAATTATACGTTCAATTGAACATAATTTAATCGATTGACTTACAGTCTATTAGCTTTCTATGTTTGATTTCCTTTCAAAATCACTGCATTTATTGTGTTATTGATGAATATCTATTTTTAGATCCTCACTTATCTTTATGAAAGTTTTATATTGTTTTCGTTTTTTTAATTGAATTGTTTTGATGGTATCGTATTGCTAGTGTCTTAAATGTTCAGTCGCACTTGGCACACCTGACCGTTTAGAAAGGGTCCAATTTAATTCACTTACGTAACCAGATAGACTTGAAGGCGCCGCGTTGAGCTAAAAACGAGCTCTGGGAATCTCGGGAACTTGTTTGGATTTCAGTTGACATTGAGGGATCTGGTGTACCAAGCGAACCAATTTTCCTCCTTGTAAGTTTTCAATTTTTGTTCATTGCTATTTTTGAAAAGTTAACTATTTTAAAAAATAAGATCAGAATATTAAGCCCACATTTTCATTTGGATAAAACAATCAAATGCGCATTCAAAATGCTTCCTTTTTTATTTAAGTGACAAAAAGAACTTTATAATTAACTCTGTTAAGTAATTAAGTTCACTGCAGGTTGCTATTTTCATAAAAATATAGTATAAGGGTGTACATATAAATACGCTTAAGGGTGTACAATATAAATTGAAACTAGGGGCCGTTCTAATATTAAGTAAGCACTGAAGGAGGAAGAGGAGGTTTGCTCTTTGCTTATTTTTCCTGACAAGGGGAGAGGGGGGATATGAGTGATGCTTATGTCAAAACTGCATTTTCGAAAATCTCTGTTTCTTGCATAAATAATTTCAAAACTCAACCAAAAATAAATTTAACAAAAAATAGAATTGGGAAATCTGACGTAAGCACTTTTTTCTGGGGATGGACCCTCCTAACATTTTGAAATTTTAACCCCAAAAAGTAGTGTTTCGACTAGTGATGGGCAGGTATCGATACCAAATACTTAAGTACTCGATACCCACAAAAGTATCGATACTTTATTGACATATTTCATTTTAAATTTTTCAATGAAGTAATCTTTATAATACCTACTGTAGATCAAACGCAGCCTGTTTCCGTTTTCATTTTGCAACGCTCAAACCCAAGTCGTTAATCATCCGCGAGAGAAATTTGACGCGGCTAGGTTTTTCCCCCGCCAAATCCTTCGCCTCTATCCACCTCCAGGCCCGTAGCTACGGGGCTTTTTGATGGATCGCTTTCAGTTTTTTGAATATTAGTCCGATTATGGATATGCCCTAAAAAAATTGTCCCTTCAGGTTCATTTCCCGACATTGAAAAAAAGTACTCGATACCTATAAGTATTCGATACCTATATGTATTCGATACCAAAGTATTCGATACCTATATGTATTCGATACCAAAGTATTCGATACCTAAAATTATCGATTTTGCCCATCACTAGTTTCGACTCATTTTTGAACCCTTAGGGTTACACCCAAAAAGGACATCTCCTTGTATACGTCACCTAATTATCAAGGAGAAGAAAAGTACTTACTAAAATAATGTCCAAATTTCGGGGGGGGGGATGGGTCCGGCAGTTTCTTCCGCAATTATGGTGGGGGGGTGAGGTTTGACTATCTTTGCTGACAAGGGGGGAGGAACGTTAAAAGTGACCAAAAAAGTGCTTATGTAATCCTCCTATCAAAAAATCCATATGATCGATCTTTTAGAAATATCTCTATAAAACAGTACCTATATCTTAAATAAATTTTTGTACAACCATCCGCATTTTAAATACATATAATAGTTTGTAAAATGGAGCTATCACATTTTTTCTTAAGTCTGGTAATTATAATCTTATCCCAGGATGACCTGGATGTTACAAAATGATATCCTTAATCTTGAAGCTTGATTCTTAATACTTCAAGATTAGAAGTGGATCTTTTGCACAATCTATACTATTAAAATCCGAGAGTAAACAAACGTATGTATGTGTGTATGTCCATCTATCTCCTCCGAAACCACTGAACGCAGAAGGGCGCCAGAGGTACCAAAAGACGGCAAATGACCCAGGGACCAGGAGTAGCCCATTTTCGTTCCGAAATTTGAAATACTTTTCGAGATATTTGCGTTTTTCTGCTCTTTTACGCTTATTTCTCCATTTCTCTACTAGATTACACCTGCTTGACTCACTATTGTAAATATGCAAATTGAGTTTTATCCCTGGAATTTTCTAGGCTAAAAATAGCATACTTAAGTTGATATTCAATCATTCCTGTTAGGGTAGCCTTGTGTTGTTCCTGAGTAGAAGGTCAAATATTGTAAGCTTTATATTTGATTGTTTATTTTTAGTTTCTTTTGTGTTCATCTAAATTTTATGCAGTTTCAAATTTTTTTAAATTGTCTTTCTTTGAGAAAGATGGTTTAGGAACCTTGAGAGGTATACTATACAAAAGGATTGTATAGACTCTTCCTGTTTTTTTGGAACTTAATATTTATTTTTCTGTTAACCACTTTGCATTTTAGTTTATTACTGTCAATTTAATTCACTTAATTATACCTACAGTCGACTCGGCTTAATGTGATCATGGTTAATGTTATAAAAATTGACAGGTCCGGATCACTTCTGTTAAACTTAGCGCAAAATGTATCATTTTATCTAATCAATAAGCCTAATGTTATCAAAATCTGGTAGAAACCTTCCTTTTCCCGTTGAAGCCAATTTTAATACATAAATCATACAAAATGAGTAATTATTTTATTAGTGTTAAGTTCCAATCTTTTATTTTTCTTTAATGTATAGGTTGCTAAAGTTGCAGTTGTAAAAGTAGGTAATCGTTTTAAGTACTTTGATTCGGACAATATAGTCGCGATTTTAAAGTAAACACTCGAGTTACACTTTTTGAAACTTTCAAGTATAAAATTGCTTAATATTATCAATCAGATATTGTTATCATTCTACTCTTAAATAAAAGTGATCACATTAAGCAGAGCTTCTCGTTGTACTAAAAGAAATATTATTATAGTCCTGGCAATAAAAAGTTGTTCTTGACTTAAAAAAATTAAATAGTTGCATTTGAAATTTACTCATACTCATTGTTACTCATATCTACATTAAAATGTAATAGTATAATCTATAATTTTCCTTTTCTCTGCTGTAATCCCAGGGGAACTAAAGCTCTACTTTCATTCATTGTTATATATTTAAAAGAACAAAATAAGTTATAATTTTTTATATTTTCTGAAAATTCAGTTTTAGGAATGCTTATTAGGTAAGGCAAGCCCCCTTTTAATAGAGGAGGACTAACTAGCTTGCATTTTTAAAATTCACTATGAATAAGATATCCAGTTCAAGGAAACTTGCTTCCCTGGCTATTGCAAGAAGCTAGAGTGCGCGCATGGCGACGAGACCAAGATCACTAGGCCAAGAATTTCCTCATAGAAATGCATTGCTCTCGAGTGACTAGTGTTTTAAGTCGCCGAGACAGAAGTCTCTAGTGCGCGCTTAGCCTTAGAGATTACCAAAAAATGCTCAAATCTACTTAGTAATGAAGGATTGTGCTGAAACTAGGACACCAAAGCTAATCTACAACAAAAAAGAAATATATTTTTTAAAGTTGCAAAGGAAGCGGGTCAAAACTTCCAGTTTCCTCTGCAGTTTGTCTTTTTTTTTAGACAAAGGGCCTTCATTAATATTGCTCTCTTATAATATTTTTTACTACTATCTTTATTCTAATTTTTAGTGTTATTTTGTGTAAATTAGGATTCAGTATTTTATGCATAGCAGTTTCTTCTTTTACCTGTGAAATGGACCTATTTTCTGTTACCAAAAGGAGAAAGAATTAAATAGTGAGGATATTTTAATCTTCTTCTGATTTATGGGTTATGTGGTATGTGGATAGAGAAAATTTTCAAAGGAAAACTATCTGTTTATTCTTTAATTATTACCACTTCGTGTTACTTTCCATTCCCATTTAAATATTTTTTTGTGTTATAATTTATAATTTACTCCTGACATGCTAGAGATGCATTCATTCAATAAGGATAGAGAAAGTTTTAATACATCTGCATTAAGCTGTTTTCTTTTTACATGCTATTTTTAAAACTTGCTGTAGTGAAAGTTATGATGTATGGACACTGATTAAACAGTTGGATGTTAAATACACTAGTACACACCTTTCTTCACTAGTAGTTGGTTTTGGAAGTTTTAACTTTCATAGAATAATCTGCAATGTTTAGATTTTTACTCTTCTTTCCAATGTTTCATAAGCTGTACCAAAGAATGACTAGTTCAGTAAGTCGCTTAGTAAAAAAAATTAAAACCTTTTCTGTTCATTTACGTTCAGTGGTCACGAAATTTCAGAAGCTTCTGTGCTACCATACTTTTTTAAATCCTACTGTGAGCTACCGAACCAACCTTATAAAATATCACCATACAACCACATTAGCACTATATGTTCTTATGAGGACCAAATGTAGGCTTACCATATTATCTCGGGGGCAACCCAGGACATATTTTTGAAATTTCTTTATAAGTGCCATATCAAACTACCAAAGATTAAAAACTAAGAAAAAACTATTCAAACTAATAAAAATTAAACAAAAATATCAAATTTATTTTTTCATTTAACATTACTTTTTTAAACATTATTTGATTGACTTAATTTTTATCACACAATTCACTGAAAGTAAGTTTTCTTAAGTAATACAAATATTAGAAAACGTAAAAACATGCAATTTTAAATAGTTTGGTCAGGATTTTTTCATATAAATGTCTGGCAAATCTTAAATGTATGAAACCCCGGACATTTTAGCAACCCAGGACATTTCCCCGGACAGCTCTAAAAACCCTGGACTGTCCAGGGTAAACCTGGACATATGGTAAGCCTAACCAAGTGCCATTAAACCCGGACCGGTCATTTCATTTAAAATCACCTGATGAGTGTTGCCATCATGTCACGGATTTTCCTGAAAATTTTATGTGGAAGAGAACATGATGAAAAAAGGCTAAAATAATTTTTTCAGAATTTTTCGATCAAAACTGACGTTGTGGGGCCATTTTGAATTTGACTGAAATCCTCAAAATGGCGGCACTAGACGAAGTAATATGCGTGTTTGTAACTTCAATAACTTTCTTATTTATCATCTGATATAGATAAGTTTGGTGTCTTTTTAAAGATAAAAATACCAACTAAATGAAAAATTCAAAAATATTCCAGAAATAGTGGATCAACTTTTAGAAAAATCCATTAAAAGAAATTTTGGAAGAATTTTTTAAACAATTTTTTAGGAATTTTTTAAAGGTAAAACCCCACCTTTCACCCTCTTGATTTTTTTCTCAATGTTGCAAATCTCATATTTCAACATAAAAAAAATTCAGGATGGTGTTTTTTGTTGTTAATTTTTAAAAAATAAAAGAAGGTGAAAAATTGAATTTTTTGTATATTTTTTAAAGAATTTTTTTAAGGTAGAACCCCAACTTTCACCATTTTGATTTTTGTCACAATATTGCAAATCTTATACTCTTCAACATAAAAAAAATTCAGAAGGGTGTTTTTTGTATTTTGTCTTAAATGGAACAAATATTAGTTGCAAATGACTCCTTAATGTTCACCCTTTCTCCCTCTTCCATTCAATCAATGAATTTTCTTTGTTGTACTTCTGAAAAAGTTGATCCTTCTGGGAAGGTGAATAGACTTACTTCTTTTATTTGTTCCATTTAAGACAAAATACAAAAAACACCCTTCTGAATTTTTTTTATGTTGAAGAGTATAAGATTTGCAATATTGTGACAAAAAATTAAAATGGTGAAAGTTGGGGTTCTACCTTAAAAAAAATTCTTTAAAAAATATACAAAAAATTCAATTTTTCACCTTTTTTTATGCTTTAAAAATTAACAACAAAAAACACCATCCTGAATTTTTTTTATGTTGAAATATATGAGATTTGCAACATTGAGAAAAAAAATCAAGAGGGTGAAAGGTGGGGTTTTACCTTTAAAAAATTCCTAAAAAATTGTTAAAAAAATTCCTCCAAAATTTCTTTTACTGGATTTTTCTAAAAGTTGATCCACTATTTCTGGAATATTTTTGAATTTTTCATTTAGTTGGTATTTTTATCTTTAAAAAGACACCAAACTTATCTATATCAGATGATAAATAAGAAAGTTATTGAAGTTACAAACACGCATATTACTTCGTCTAGTGCCGCCATTTTGAGGATTTCAGTCAAATTCAAAATGACCCCACAACGTTAGTTTCAATCGAAAAATTCTGAAAAAATTATTTTAGCCTTTTTTCATCACATGTTCTCTTCCACAAAAAATTTTCAGGAAAATCCGTGACATGATGGCAACAAGATTTTTTTATTTTGGGTGATTTTAAATGAAATGAGCCGGACCTGGAAAAAATTGTAACCTTCCCCCGAACCTAATAGTATTTCCCCATACGGAGCTGGCAGGGGTATACAGAGCTGGTATACGGAGGGGTATACGGAATACGGAGCTGGCAGGGGCTTCCCCCGAACCAGGTTCGGGCTTTTTTTCCAGGTCTGATTAAACCCTAAACCAACAACAACGACCAACCATATGAAATCACTCCTAGAGACATTCCATTGATTTAGAACTTGGACTTCTAAGGCTAAGCACGCACTAGAGACTTCTGTCACGGCGACTATAAACACTAGGTAACTCGAAAGCAATGCATTTCTATGGAGATGACTCTTAGCAACCGGCCAAGAGTCTCGTCACCTATGCGCGCTCTCTAGCTTCTTGCAAAGTTGCAATAGCCAGGGTGATAATTTTGTCTCTCTCGCCGTGACAAAAGTCTCTAGTGGGTGCTTAGCCTTAAAGACGTTTTTTTGTCAGGGTTATGTACTACAACTACATATATTCAATATTCACTTTGTCAAAACCTCTGTTTACTCTTTCCAGACACTCAATGGCAAGTGGACTTTACACCTTACAAGCAAGTATTTCTCGCAACCTGCTAAGATGCTTCCAACACTCCTGTGACACCCAAGCATCCCACACCAGATGGCGCTGCATGGCGGGCCTGGCCCTAGCCCCACAGGTCTTCGGGGCTGAGCAGGAAGCGACTATCTGCCCCAACGCAGCTGCCATCGAGCTCCAAAACCTCAAAATGAAAGAAAGGAGGGACTGGAGGGAGCTGACTCTCGAAGAGAAGCAAACATGTAATTCACTTGGATTATTTAAAGTTTCTCGTGAGGGCTGGTGTTTTTGCAGCTTAAGTGCCCTCGTAGTCGACTGCAAGAAACACTCCTAGTGGTTTTTCAGTTTTAATTTACTACTGTAACCTCCTGGCCAATTTTCAGTTGTGAATGCAGTAACAAATAATTAACAAAAGTTATTAATCGAGTTTGGTTAATTAGATTAATTGTACAAAATGTTTGCCAAAACTACTGTTTTTATAAAGTTTTAAAATAAAGCTGTTTATTTGTATCTTTTTTCCCTCAATGTTATTATATATACATAGTAGTCAAGTTTATCTTATAAATTAGTTTATCCTATTTTGCAAAGAAAGAAATGTTCAATATCATTTTCTAAAGCATGCTTAGATTTTATTTTTAACCTATCTTGTTGAGAATAAATTGGAAATTGATTATTGCATGCAATATACTTTATTTTATTTTTTCTGCTTTTAACATTTGTAAAATTTGTACTGGCTGGATAATATTCTTGTTTAGGGGGAGTATTCTGAAATAAATAAAACCTTAAAGTTGATGCTTGTTCATAACTCCATGCTGCATTTAATTGTGAATAACTGATCGTTACTAATACAATGTGCTAACTTTGTATTTGAAACTTTTTTAAAGTATAAAACTGTTTGGTAACTATATAAAGTTACTCTATAAAAAAGATAGCTATACTACCTGGAGTGTTTCTTGCAGCAGGCTTGAGTTAGTATCTTTTTGGTTGCCTTCACTTTTGTGTGCTTTTGCAGAAGTATGGCCGACTTGTTCCTGGTTATTCTGCAGGATTGATCGTCACGGTAGGCCTCCTTTGCCCCTCTTTCGAGCCTACGTCTTCTGCTTTTTCTCGTGTACTTGGTTGCTTTATGTTTTTAATGTGGTTTGCATTTTGTTTTTTGTACACATCTAAAACTGGTATAAGATTTTAAACTGGTCTAGTTTATTCCTTTATGATCTTATACTTTAAACCAAACTAGATTCTTTAGCCCTTAATCAGATCTTTATTTCTAACAAATTCTTTTTCAGGAAGTTTTTATTTTCTTTAAGCTGAAATTATTTGAAGGTAAGGAAGGCTAGGTAAAGTTAATCATTGAAACAAATGATTTAGGAAAACCTAGTTAAAACAGATAGTTTTCTTGTCATTCATTTTTAAGAGTTTTTTTTGCAATAGTGATAGATTTCACTTCTTTAATTGGTTTTAAGATTATGGCGTACCTATATTTTTTGTCATTCCAGAAAGATTGAATTGTTTTTCTGATGTTCTGGGATATGGTAATGTTATTTTATATCTAATTCAAAAACAAGTTCTGAAGTTTAGAATCTGTTAGTGAATTGGTGTTTATTGTGGATTGGTTTTCTCTGTTGCAGTGTATCGTATGAGCTTCAATCAACCCCTTCATTATGCAGTGGACCAACCCGCAGACGAGTGGAAACTGATCTTAGCCAGCACCTTCACAGCCATGGGATTCATGATGCTGGGAATATACTTCTGGGAAACTAAAGGAGGTAAGCTTGTGGTTTCAATTTAGGGAATCTTACAATGTAAATAAATGTTTAAAAGGGGTCAAAAAAGGTCCAACTTTAGTTCTTTAAATTGCTCCAGCAGCACTTCTAATTGGGTTCTACAGTTGAAATTGTTGTTAAAAGGGTTTTTTAAATGGTGTCCCAACATGTTACAGTATTTTAAAAATGAAATTTTTACAAAACAAATTTTAATTAAGTACAAGATTGATTTCTCTCAAATTTGTATTTTTAAGGTTTAGAAATTAATTCCAGTAATAGTCAAAAATATTTAAAAAATTAAGTTTGTGATTCTTTTTATATCTGCTTAAAATATATAAAAACGAATTATTCCTTAATTGAATGCATATGGGGTTGTATTTACATACCTGCCAACCGTTCCGATTAAATCGTATTTGTTCCGATTTTTCACTGTTGTTCCGAAAATACGATTTCTGTACCAAATGTTCCGTTTTTACGTTCCCTGTCCCGCCATTTTTGACCTGCTCGACTTGTGCAATAATAAGGCGTTTAGTCTTAGTGAAAAGGTGTTAAGTCTAGTTCTTAAGAACAAGAGTGACTCTCAGAGTTTCATGGACTCTGATACTCTACAGTCTACAGGCATTGCTAGCTGCATAAATAGTAATTCTGATCCATGCTATAATAAATCTTTCAGTGCTGACCTATTAAAAAGGGCAAAATCAGCTACTTTTGTAGCACTTAATAAAGATTAATTTTCCTATTTTCCAAACAATGTTTGCTTATTTCACTGTTTCATTTTATTAGTACTTACTAAGTATTTTTAAATCTTTCTTAGTTATTATGTATGAAATTCCCAGTGTTTAACATCTTGAGTAATTTTTATTATTCTATTTGCAGAAATTTAAACCCAGATAAAAGAAAAAAAATTAACTTAAAATTATATCCTACTATAAATGTAGATAGTTATTAGTCAGAATATAAAGGTATATAAAACACTTAGTCCTCTTAATAACCATAAGATACCTTAGATAAGGGATAAAATTTATGAATTAGAAGCTTTTTTAATAATACCCCTTTAACACATTCAAAATGTGTTGAGCGTGCTGTTCCTATTTCTGTTTCTGAAATGTTGGCAGGTATGTATTTAACTAGTTTTGACTATAGTGCTCTTGCACAAACTTGGTTTAGCCCTGACAAATTACAAACTATACATTTTTGTGATGTTAATGTACAGAGTCAATGACCTTGGAATTTCTTCCCATCACATTTTTAAAATAATTTTTCTTACATGAGTATTCAAAGTTATTTACTTCCAACATTGTCTTAGTGTATAAAACGCTTATGCGTGGCGCTAAAAGGGCCCTTACTGCCTGCTGTTTACATCCTGGTGTAAAAAAACTGATCATTGCCATGGGCAGTAAGTAATTAGGGCCTTTTTGCACCACATATAAGCGTTTTATATAATCTATAGACAATGTTGGAAGAAAATTTTCATTAAATAAATTAAAAATTTTGTTCTTAGGGCTGTTTAATTTTGCTTCCTAGAACAACACTAAGCTTACAAAACATTTTTTTTTGTTGTGGTTGAAGGAAAGATGTACTTGTTTATTTTATTATTGCATTGTCATTGTAATTCTTCCTTTTTTGTTGCAGCAAACTCAGAAAAAGATGTAGGACCATTGTCATTGAAAAACAAAGAAGAAAACAAGCTTTCATTTGTTGATGAAGTCGAAGTCACGGCTTAAGTTTATTTGTACAAATTTTCTGTAGTAGGGTGTAGTTATACTTTTCTTGTTGCTGACATTCTGGTTATACAAATTTTTAGTGTCCTTTGCACAAATAAAATATTTTACTTTTTTGTAAAGTATTTGAGCACTCTGATTTTACATTTAATCAATTTCTTCAAAAAAATTACCCTAAAGGTCTGTTGAAAAGAGTATTTCAAGTCTGTTAATATAGAGCTAGCTTTTAGTATTAAATTTTAACACACACTGAATTAGGAACTATTTAAAATTAATACTGAAAGCTAAGGATTGTTTTGAAATAATTCTAAATTACACAAATAGATGATATGTGTGTAAAAAGCTTTGACTAGCTTTGCGAAATTAATTGGTCATTAATTTTAGAGGATCTAGAACCCAAAGCTATTGAAGCTTTTATTGCTCATTAAGAGTTCTCTATCTAATATAATAAAACTAAGTGTGGCTATATATATATGTATGTTTGTCTTTTATACAAATCCACAGTTTACTTCCGATCTGCACCAAACTTGGTATACCTACGTAAAAAAACTCAGAAAAAAACATAGGCTATGTTTCGAAAACTTTTAATGACCTCTTGACCCTTTTTAGACCCTTTTTATGGTCATTTTGCTGAAATAGCTTTATTTCTCCAAAAAAGAAGATGAGTTTAAGATGCTATTGGTGAAGAAACAACACGAAGTAGCACTAGATTTTTAAAAGAAAACTTTGACCCTTTTTATGGTCATTTTGCTGAAATAGCTTCATTTCCCCTCAAGAAGAGATCTGCTTACTCCATTGTTACAAAGAAAATTTAATGCTAAACAACAATTTTTTAATAGAAACACTAGGTACAAATCTATTTAAAAATTATATTAATATTTTAAAAATCTATTTCAATGAAATTTAAAAGTTATGTATAGTTAAACATACTTTTATTTGACAGTTTATATAATTTTTATATTTTAAAAGCTTTATGGAATATCATTTTTGTTAAAATAGTGTCCATGGAAACGAGGATGTAAAATCAAAAAGTGATAATATTTTAACTTTTAAGAAAGTTGGTAAACAAACCAAAAACCATTAAAACTCCCTTTCAACTAGAAAATATTGATTTTTTTTCTTAAATTTCAAAACGGAATAAGCTTTAATTATTGAATAATTTCACCGAAAACGTTTATTCTTAAAGAAATGATTAATTAAGGAATCTGAGAAATTTTTAAATAATTTTTAGAATATTTTTTCCATGTTGTAAATGTGGAAATCATTCAAAAGTTATAGTATTGCGCTTGAGTAGTACTGGGAAGGAATTTTAGTCCATCCGGGAACACCGGGATAAGAAAAATTACTAGGAACACCATGATAGGAAAAGTTACCGGGAACACCGGAATATGAAAAAGACGCCTGGGATACCGGGATGATTGGTAAATGCTGATTATATAAAATTAGAAATGTATTTGGGAAAACTTAAAAATGAGGCGTTTGCTATTAAAACCAGCTTATTCCATTTTTGGAAATTTTACAGGAGAGAAAAAAAACTTCTCACGTCCACAGTTCTAAAGCTAAATTTGTTTTTTAAATTTTAATTGTAGGTACAACCACCTAGAATTCGATTAGTTTTTCTATTTTCATTCCAGTTGCATTACCTTGGGCGTAATTACACTAATTAGGTTGGAATGAGCTGTTTTGATGCAAAAACATGATTTATCACGCTTTTTTTCAGTTTTTTGTTCAATAAAGTTGTGTGAAATTGGTTTTTTTCAGTAAACCAGTTAATTTGTGTCTTTACGAGTTTGAATAAATGACATTCACTTAACTTTTTCAAATGATCTGAAATTTCACAGTCGAGATCATAGTTTTTTTTCACCCTTTAATCTAATTTTTGGGTTGGAATGAGCTGGATTTGAGATATATCCCTTCGCCAGGTTATGAAGGATCCTCTAAATTTTCAAAACATGCAAAAAAGGGATTTCAAAAAAATATGGAATGAGCTGGTTTTGATAGCAAACACCATAAATAATAAATTTATATTCTTCACCCGTGCAAGGCCGGGCATATCAGCTAGTTTTATATATAAATGTAAATATTTTGAAACTGACATCACAGTTTAAAGTTGATTTTATGGAGTTTTAAGTAATAAGAAAATATTCATTTATTAAAAAATATTATCTTTTTGATGTTAGCATGATAAACTGCCACTTTACCTGCATATTGTTTGGTTTAACTGGTGTGATAATCCCTAAGCATCTTATAGTTAAGGAAATGTTGATAGTTCTAGTGGTCCAATCTGTTTCTAAAAGCTCTTGCTCAATGGTTATAACCTTCACAATTAAGTGTTCCATTGAAGACTATTAAAAAATAAGGGAGGCATTTGAAAAGTCCTAACTTAGTAGATTAGTATTACAATCATTTAAAAAAGGGAGCTCTTCAAGAGTAGGAGATTTCTTATATATCAAAATGGACATTTTTTTCTTAGATATCTCTTTAAAAAAATAAACGTATTTTAATATTTTTGGCACTTTTAGAGTAAAACATGGACGTTTTCAGTTTCTTGTTGTCTGGCCCTAAAGTAAAGGAATATCACTTGATGTTTTTAGAGAAAGCTTTTGAAGATTAACTTTGCAACTGTGTTGAAAAGTTTTCTTAATTATGGCATTTCTTGAGGTTTTTAAAGAGTTATATTTTTTATGAAGGTGTTCTTAATTCAATTTAAATAAATGATTGTTAATTCCTTACTCCAATCAAAGTATCAAGTACAGTAAAAAAATCTGAAGTAATCCAGTTTAAAAAAGGTATTGATGAAAGGATTAATAGAAACATATTTGTCTCATTCTCCTTTTTTTTTCAAAATTATTTTAAAGCTATCCAATTGGTTCGAAAAATAAGGAATTGCATTGAACCTGACGACCTAGATGCCTAAAGGCAATTGAGTATAAAAATTTGCCTACTGATTTCAGGACTAAAGAGCTCTTTCTACCTTAAAAAAAGGATGTAGTTGCTTCTGGATCCCTGCCTAACTCAACCCTGAGGATCTGTCTAAAGCAGTGGTTCCCAACAGGTGGTCCGCGGACCACTGGTGGTCCGTGAGAAGATTTTTAAATAACTTATCCAAAAAATTTAGATACAAAAAAATAAGAAAAAAAACATACATTTTATGTTCTCTTTCTTTCCTATGAATCATTTGTTCATTTCTACACTAGCGGAAATAAAAATCCCAACACCAAGAAGGAAAGGAGATATCAAAGTCAAATTTATTTCTATGATTGCACATAGTATCAATGTGAATTGATTAAAAAATCAGCCTTCCTGGATATTAGGGGGCCGAGAAAAACAGGGAGGAGTGTTGTCTTCATAGGTGTCCATTACCGCCGTCACACGTCATGGTATTGAGTGACAGGGGATCTAAATGACTTTTGAGGGATTGGAGGACCATGTTGCCTCCTCAGGTAGTCCAAATTCATATGGTGCACCAGCGGACGTTGCATACCGGGCTAAGTGATTTCTCCTCTTACTCCTGACATGTTTTGTGAGCGTTGGTTCTTACGAATGGATAGGCCAAGGTAAAAATGCAACATAGGGGGTTAAGAAGAAAGCTTAGACATTGCATGAAACATGTGTTTGTGTATTTTTCTCTTGAAATTTGTCCCCAGGACAGGTCTGAAGGTAAGGACGGACAACCGGCTAAAAAACCTCAATGAAGCATTTCTGGTTGGCCAAAGTACCGGTAGATCATACTGAGGACAAGTGGCAGTAGGATGGATATCGTTTGCAGTACTGCGGAATGTCCGTTTTGTCCGCAGAGCTTCTTACATCTTTGCCTATAAACAAGGGGTTGAAAATGGGCCTTTCTGGTTCCAATAGTGCACGAAATAAGGAAATGAAAATCCCAATTTCATGACATTGTGTTTATGAGAGAATCCTGCTTCGGTTTGGAGCACCACGACGGTTGGGTATGAGTTAGAAGAAACAATGGAGAGAGCGTGTTCAGCTGATGATTTTCTAATCGTTCCACGAAGTGGTGATGCAGGGTAACGGAGTGGGGATGCATTGGATTCCATTTCTGCAACTCCTGGGTATGATTCACCAGTATTTTTTCCAACCTGAGCTGCGTCATTGAGGTTTTGCAGCTGGTAGACCGTCCTTACCTTCAGACCTGTCCTGGGGAAAAAATTCAAGAGAACCATGCACAACCACATGTTGTATGCAATGTCCAAGCTTTCTTCTTAACCCCCTAGGTTGCATTTTTACCCCGTCTTTCCCGTTCTCTAGAACCAACACCCACAAACAAGTCCGGTCAATGAGGAAAAATCACCTAGCCCGGTATGCAACGTCCGCTGGTGCACCATACGAATATGGACTACCTGAGGAGGCAACATGGTCCTCCTATACCTCAAAAGTCATTTAGATCCCCTGTCACTCAATACCATGACGTGTGACGGAGGTAATGGACACCTATGGAGACAACACTCCTCCCTAGTTTTCTGGGCCTCCTAACATCCAGGAAGGCTGATTCTTTAATCAATTCACATTGATA
The DNA here is from genome assembly GCA_024610705.1 of Tetragnatha versicolor. Taxonomy (NCBI): domain Eukaryota; kingdom Metazoa; phylum Arthropoda; class Arachnida; order Araneae; family Tetragnathidae; genus Tetragnatha; species Tetragnatha versicolor. Next base: position 38,296,828 of record JANDEH010000003.1, read on the forward strand.
CTATGTGCAATCATAGACATAAATTTCACTTTGATATCTCCTTTCCTTCTTGGTGTTGGGATTTTTATTTCCGCTAGTGTATTATTTTGCATATACACAGTTTTATTCAACAGTAATTTATTACAGAGTAGAAAGGAAACGTGATTATGTGGGAAAAGTATTGCATCAGATTAATTTAAACTGAGAGACGTCGGGCTGGGGCAAATAGAGAATGGAATGATCGGACTTATACTTCGTTTGATACGAAACGAAGCGTGGAAATGTTGAAAGATGCTTCAAACTGGGATGCTATGGTCACACAGAGGGTCTTTGACTTTGAGAAATCGTGGTATGAAAAGAGGAAATTTCTGAGATTCACGTGAATAGGTTTGTTCGAAGATATGAGAAAAATTTATTGCCGAAAATGCGAAAGTTTTTGAACTCATAAAATATTTCCTATTTTAATCGTTCCTTTGAAATAATTATTGACTTTAGACGCGGTTTCTTTCGGGAGAACATCAGCCACGCCTATATAATTTCCTCTGACACTCACAGTGAGTGCATGTCCAGTAGGGTGGTTCACATTCCTATGGGAAAAAATAAACTTTGTCCTTGACACAACGTCGCCCCCTCATTTTTTACATCTACCCATAGTATTATCATGGCAAAGTTTCAGCTTCCTACTTACGTTTTAAGAGGGTGCTCAATGGCCCTAAAAAAACTGCACTTTTTAGTTTTTTTTCGAAATTTTAGCTAAATTGGCTAAAAAATAACTAAAAGATAAACTATTTTGACACCTACTTTATTTATACGCTTTATATATTATTATAGATTGAAAATAAAATAGTTCTCAGCATCATTTTTTATGTATGAATGTTTGGAAACAATATTGACAAGTGAGTGTTTTGTTGACTAGGAAGCAACTAGTAGGGGCCGTCAAAGGGAATAATTGTTCAGATCGTGAAAGAGGCACCAAAATTGGTTTAAATATAGTTTAAAACATGCTGAATCCAAAATCGACCAGAAGCACTCTGCCGGAAGTGCCGTTTGGGACTTCCGGTCAAAAACAAAATGGCTGCCCGCAGGGCTATTTTCGGTTCTTTTAATGATAGAAAGACTTTTCTGGGGTCAAATATTATGTTTTAATGGTCAAAAAACATGATACTGATAACAAAATAGGCAATTTGTTTTGAAAAGTAACTAAAGTTCATTAAAAGCAAAATTCATTAATACAGTCCTATGACGGGCAGTTGCTTCAAATAAAATTTTTTAAGTTATTTTTTTTCAACGGTTTTTCATGCTTTTTGAGGTGCTGATTCCTAATACCTAGTTCACTTTCACGTGGAAGGTCGGCTTCATATCAAAAAACGCGAAAATATGTGAAAAAATTGGAAATTTTTCACTATCTTCGGATTTTTTCTTATATTAAAAAAATATTAGTTTCTCAAAAATTACTTGAATTACAAAGCTGAAGTACACAAAATTTCCCACCAAATGCACTATTCAACTTTTATTTTTCAAAGAATAGTTTTGCCGTTATAACGCACTGAAAAACAGGATTTTAACGCAGAGGATTTTAACACATTTTTGCAGATCCAGAGAAAATTTTTGATAAATATAAAAATTAAACTAAATACAATATAATAAGACATATTAAAGCTTAGAAACATCAGGCTTTACGAAAAAAAATTTTTTTTATGCATGTGATGTCTAAAAGCAAATCCATAAAATTTTTAGAGTGTCAAAATGAAGGGTCATTGAGCACCCCCTAAAAATAGGAGTAGAAAGCTAAAATTAAAGGAGGATGATACTATTGGTAAATGTAAAAAAAATTAGGGGGCGACGTTTGGGCTAGCTTGAAAAAAGTTTTTTGGACCATCCTAATGTCCAGTTTGCTTTTTTGTGATCAACAGAATTCCTGGTTATCTCTTTTGTCCTGCAGTTTAATTTAAAGCTAAGTACTTTCTTTCAAATTTAAATTTACTAATGATAAAAAAAACCTTATTTGTTGGTTATGAAAAAGAAGAAAAATAACTATTTTATACTGTTGTTTTTTTAAACCTGTAACTTTTGTGTAGGTGTGAACTCTTTCAGGGTTAATAGATAAAAATGCTTAGTAAATATGGTTAAATGTTTTTATAAAAGGTATATTTTTAAATAATTTGGTATAAAATAATTGTAATGTTGATTTTTCTTTTAAGTTCAATAGATTATTTGATTTTCTAAGTTCTATTTAGAAATATTGTAAGACTCGGTTTCCCTTACTTCAGAAAAAAAATCAAAATTTTAGACCCTCCATGAGGAATAAATGCACTGAAAAAAAGTTAAAATTTGTTGGAAGATACAGTTAGGGATTGAGATGGTCCGCAGAGGCTCAAATTTAAGTAAAGTGGTCCGCAGACATATTTGAGTTGGGAACCACTGGTCTAAAGGAATTTATTGAGTTATTTACTTTGAGGAAGAAAAGACCCTGGGTTCAATACTTAATTTTCATAACGTTCATTTTATTCATCATCCTTACAAAGCAGGAGAATCCAAGGTAAGTAAAACAAACAGGACATCCTAAAACCGAACCTTTTCAAAAATAAAATGTAACCACTAATTGGAGTGTGAACAACGGTAGATGTGTGTTCCTCGAACATTCAAAAGTACTGAGCACCTCATATTCTCCTGAAAAATTTAATTTAATTTTTGATTAAATTAAAATTTATTTTTGAATCTGGGAGAACTAGGGATTCCGCTATGGGTAGTTTTAGGTTTGCAAGAAATTATAAAAAAGGGAATGGAAACCTCATAAACCCTACTCTATTTTATGCAATGCTCACAAAAATATCTATTCTAAAAAAAGTTTTTGGTGAACGGTTTCCAGAGAAAGGATTTTTAATTACTGAACCGAACGACACGACACATGGTATCGAAATGTCCGGATTTCCGAGTAGGCCCTTCGATTTTTCAAAAAAAATTCTCAATTTTTTTTAGATAGCGGATAAGGTTGCAGTTACAAAGCAAGTATTCTCAATCAAATTATTATACATCCAATCACAACGACCGATTGACGCCATATTTTAAGATGAAACATGTTTTTTCACCTTTTGAAAAATAACTTTCTAAATAAATATCATTCAAAGACTGATAAAACGTTCTAAAAAAATTTTTACAACGTGAAAAAAAGGGGGGAATGGTTGGGTCTGGGGTTCACCCCCAGGAGAATTTGCCTCTTAAAGTAGTGTTAATTCATTTTTTGAGACCCTTTGAGCTATCATTCAAAGAAAACAGTTTCTTGTAAACCACAGAATTTATTATTGGGAAAAAAGTTGTTAAAAGACGTCAAAGTTTCAAGGGGGGCTTAGGGGTTCTCCCCCAGAAAATTTTTTGAAAATTGGCCTTTAAAACTAGTGTTTTATCTCTTTCTCAAACTTTTTGGGGAGCTCCTAAATAAAGCCCTGGATCTCTACCTTAAGTAGCGACATCACGCTCAATCGGCCGCCATTTTGGGGAGAACTCACTACTAGTCTGGATCTTGAGTCTGGATAGTCTAGCTGGATAGTCTAACCGGTTATTTTCTTTCTTCGGTTTAACCGGTTCGGTTTTTTTCAAATTCAACAACCGGACAAAAAATAACCGGAAGGAATTCTGGCCAAAATAGAAATTTCAAGTCAGTTAAAAATTTCCTTATTATTAATTTAGATAAAATGTTGCTGTTTAGTACTATTTCCATAACCGGGAATAATGAGATAAGTTAACCGGTTAATTTGCGGTGGTTCCTCCGCGGACAGGGTTAAAAAATAACCGATAAACTAGGTTTTTCATTCATTTAATTTCTTTATCGATTTTATGGATACTATCAGTTTTGGGTCTCACATCCGGAGAAAAAAAATCAGTTTTTAATTAGATTTTTCTTTCTATTTAAACAATTAGGCCATTATAATATTTAAACTGAAAAAATAATGAATATTTTGTGCGTTCTGAGATGTCAATCTATGACTAACAATTTTGAAACAAAACAAGTGAACATAGTCACCAGTATAATAGTCAAATAATTCAATTGGGGTTTAAATACCGACTGAAGCAATCCGGAAAAATTTATAAGTCGTATGACCTTCGGATCGGTATCGCCGCGTGGCTCATATATGCCACAAAAGTTTAAAAATAACCGACAACACCGGTTTTTTTCACAACAGGGAAGAAGAACGGTTTTACAAAACCAAGGAAAAACTGTTTATTTTAATTACATGTTTCGATCAGGGTTTTTTTTTTTCGCTTTAACCCAAAAAGACCATTATTTTAACGAAAAAAGAATGTTTTGTGCTTTCTGAGATGCTAATTTTATATCATTAACAATTTATAAATGAAATAAGTTTAAAAATAACCAATAACAACTGTTTTTCTTCAGATGCTAAAAAATATAAAATATAATATATTTTTGATAAAAGATTTGGGGCTAACAACCGGAGAAACCCAAAAAACCACTGTTTGAACTTAATAAAAATATGGATATTTAATGCTTTCTGAAATGCTATATAAAAATAACCGATAACACCGGTTTTTTTTTCACAACCAGAGAAAAAACCGGTTTTTTAATTAGATTTTTCAGGGGGATTTCTCTCGTTTTAACCCATAAAGGCCACTACTTGAACTGAATAAAAAATATGAATATTTTGTGCTTTCTGAAATGCTATATAAAAATAACTGATAACACCGGTTTTTTTCACAACCGGAAAAAACCGGTTTTTTATTAGATTTTTCAGGGGGGTTTCTCTAACACCGGTTTTTTTCACAACCGGAGAAAAAACCGGTTTTTTAATTAGATTTTTCAGGCGGGTTTCTCTCGTTATAACCCATAAAGGCCACTACTTGAACTGAACAAAAAATATGAATATTTTGTGCTTTCTGAAATGCTATATAAAAACAACCGATAACACCGGTTTTTTCACAACCGGAGAAAAAAACCGGTTTTTCAATTAGATTTTGAGCTTTTTTTCTATTGATTTAACCGATTAAAGGCCACTGTTTGTGAACTGAACAAAAAATATGAATATTTTGTGCTTTCTGAAATGCTATATAAAAACAAACGATCACAACGGTTTTTTTCACAACCGGAAAAAACCGGTTTTTTAATTAGATTTTTCAGGGGGATTTCTCTCGTTTTAACCCCTAAAGGCCACTACTTGAACTGAACAAAAAATATGAATATTTTGTGCTTTCTGATATGCTATATAAAAATAACCGATACCACCGGTTTTTTTCACAACCGGAGAAAAAACCGGTTTTTTCATTAGATTTTTCAGGGGGGTTTCTCCAACACCGGTTTTTTCACAACCGGAGAAAAAAACGGTTTTTTAATTAGATTTTTCAGGGGGTTTCTCTCGTTTTAACCCATAAACGCCACTACTTGAACTGAACAAAAAATATTAATATTTTGTGCTTTCTGAAATGCTATATAAAAACAAACGATCACACCGGTTTTTTTCACAACCGGAAAAAACCGGTTTTTTAATTAGATTTTTCAGGCCGGTTTCTCTCGTTATAACCCATAAAGGCCACTACTTGAACTGAACAAAAAATATGAATATTTTGTGCTTTCTGAAATGCTATATAAAAATAACCGATACCACCGGTTTTTTTCACAACCGGAGAAAAAACCGGTTTTTTCATTAGATTTTTCAGGGGGGTTTCTCCAACACCGGTTTTTTTCACAACCGGAGAAAAAACCGGTTTTTTAATTAGATTTTTCAGGGGGTTTCTCTCGTTTTAACCCATAAACGCCACTACTTGAACTGAAAAAAAAATATGAATATTTTGTGCTTTCTGAAATGCTATATCAAAATAACTGATAACACCGGTTTTTTTCACAACCGGAAAAAACCGGTTTTTTATTAGATTTTTCAGGGGGGGGTTCTCTAACACCGGTTTTTTCACAACCGCAGAAAAAACCGGTTTTTAAATTAGATTTTTCAGGGGGTTTCTCTCGTTTAAACCATAAAGGCCACTACTTGAACTGAACAAAAAATATGAATATTTTGTGCTTTCGGAAATGCTATATAAAAATAACCGATTACACCGGTTTTTTTTTCACAACCGGAGAAAAAACCGGTTTTTTAATTAGATTTTTCAGGGGGGGGTTTCTCTCGTTTTAACCCATAAAGGCCACTACTTGAACTGAACAAAAAATATTAATATTTTGTGCTTTCTGAAATGCTATATAAAAACAACCGATAACACCGGTTTTTTAACAACCGGAAAAAACCGGTTTTTTAATTAGATTTTTCAGGCGGGTTTCTCTCGTTATAACCCATAAAGGCCACTACTTGAACTGAACAAAAAATATGAATATTTTGTGCCTTCTGAAATGCTATATAAAAATAACCGATAACACCGGTTTTTTTCACAACCGGAGAAAAAACCGGTTTTTTAATTAGATTTTTCAGGGGGGTTTCTCTCGTTTTAACCCATAAAGGCCACTACTTGAACTGAACAAAAAAATTGATATTTTGTGCTTTCTGAAATGCCATATAAAAATAACCGATAACACCGGTTTTTTAACAACCGGAAAAAACCGGTTTTTTAATTAGATTTTTCAGGCGGGTTTCTCTCGTTATAACCCATAAAGGCCACTACTTGAACTGAACAAAAAATATGAATATTTTGTGCCTTCCGAAATGCTATATAAAAATAACCGATAACACCGGTTTTTTTCACAACCGGAGAAAAAACCGGTTTTTTAATTAGATTTTTCAGGGGGGTTTCTCTCGTTTTAACCCATAAAGGCCACTACTTGAACTGAACAAAAAAATTGATATTTTGTGCTTTCTGAAATGCCATATAAAAACAAACGATCACACCGGTTTTTTTCACAACCGGAAAAAACCGGTTTTTTAATTAGATTTTTCAGGCGGGTTTCTCTCGTTATAACCCATAAAGGCCACTACTTGAACTGAACAAAAAATATGAATATTTTGTTCTTTCTGAAATGCTATATAAAAACAACCGATAACACCGGTTTTTTCACAACCGGAGAAAAAAACCGGTTTTTCAATTAGATTTTGAGCTTTTTTTCTATTGATTTAACCGATTAAAGGCCACTGTTTGTGAACTGAACAAAAAATATGAATATTTTGTGCTTTCTGAAATGCTATATAAAAACAAACGATCACAACGGTTTTTTTCACAACCGGAAAAAAACCGGTTTTTTATTAGATTTTTCAGGGGGGTTTCTCTAACACCGGTTTTTTTCACAACCGGAGAAAAAACCGGTTTTTAATTAGATTTTTCAGGGGGGGGTTCTCTCGTTTTAACCCATAAAGGCCACTACTTGAACTGAACAAAAAATATTAATATTTTGTGCTTTCTGAAATGCTATAAAAAATCAAACGATCACACCGGTTTTTTTAATTAGATTTTTCAGGGGGGGTTTCTCTAACACCGGTTTTTTTCACAACCGGAGAAAAAACCGTTTTTTTAATTAGATTTTTCTGGGGGGGTTCTCGTTTTAACCCATAAAGGCCACTACTTGAACTGAACAAAAAATATGCATATTTTGTGCTTTCTAAAATGATATATAAAAATAACCGATAACACCTATTTTTCTTTAATTTACCAGATACTTTGGGTAGATCATCGTTTTCATCTTATAAAGGGGGTTTTTCGTTTCATTACGTTCTTCAACTGTGAGGGCAAACATAAAGGTATATTTTCTTCACCTGATGCGTGAATATATGGTTGTTGGCTAAGTGATAGTGTCTAACGATTGTTAAACGGGATGTTCGTATGACGCGCTAGTATGTTGTATTTAGAGCGTTCTTGACTCTTGGTTCATCAAAGTTTATGTCAAGTGTTTGGACTTGTAAAATTTCATGACTTGAGAGCGAGGGCGCTTCACCGGTGATTCGTTCTACTCTCCATGCCGTGCAAACGGACGACGACGCGGCATAGCGAAGAGCGATACGACCGTACTCGGTTCGTCGTACTTTTAAGGCTCTTAATTAGTATCTAATAAGTATTGGATATACATGTGTTTTACATCTTTGGATAGGTAGTCAAAAAGGCTTCCGGAAAAAAGTTTATTACTAAGTTGTGTCATTATTGGTTTTTTGATTTATTCGAGGAAAACTGTAAAATATCCGTTATCGAATAAATTTCTTTGTACTTGTTGTATATCTTTGAAATTTTAATATGTTGTGCGCCTTTGATAGACAATTAAAACGGCGTATTACATTAAGGTTTCACTTCATAAGAAAGACCTCAAATTGCGTCCGAAGGTTGTCCGTAATATCCTTAAAAACCTAATAATATAAAATAAATCAATCAATAGTTAATGATACATTGTAGTATATTACTATAAGTACAACATATTGAAATTTCGTTAAAATCGCGCAATAATTTATGAATTTTTTAAGAGTTTGAAAAAAAGTACTGTTTACTCGAAAAAAATACAAGTCCACAAATTGCTAATAAATCGATAATTATTATTTTTTTAAAATTTTTGAATTTTTTTATGAGTAAAGAACACTTGTGGCAAGGTTTTTCCAGAATTACGGGCTTCGATGTTGATTCTGATGTCATCCAAGATTTTTTGAAGTCAAATGGAGTCTACTGGTCCTAAACGAGAACGACCCGGTAATAATTCCCAATTTTGAGATCGCGGTTTGTTTACTTTTTCTTTTAGACTCATGTGCTTTATATTGTTGGAAAGCTTATCGAAAGCATTTTCATGAATTGGAAATTTTTAGGGGACCGTCTCCATGTTGCGTTCATAATTCAGGGCCAAGATGTTTCGTTTTTCTTCGAATTTTCTCCTAAAATAATGCCAGTCATTTGAGATTTTAATATGTTTTAGGATACTTTTAGAAAAAGAATTTTATGTATCGCATTAAGGATTCGGATAATTATTTATCGATTTAAAAATTATTCAAGTTTTTACATGTTTCAATACTATAAGGCCCCTTAATTGTCCCAAGACCCTGAAATTTTAATATGTTATTGTTATATATAATGACAATAGTTACAGCATATTACAATTTCGAATCGATAGGTCTACAGGAAGTCTTCATATAAGTCCACACATGGTCTTTTTAAAAATTAAAAAAAATCCAGTTCAAAAACCTGACAACCGATGTGATCAAATTTTAGTATGTTGCAATGAGACACTTCGAACAGAGTATAACACTAATCCATGCATTGAAATTTTCCTCCCCCTTTTACACTTTGAACGGTTTTATTTGTATACGACCCCCCTAACTGTACTAAGAATTCAAAAAAGACTGTAAAATATCTTTTGAAGTTTTTATATTTGGACTGTTGATTTTCCTTAGTTATTAGTTTTCTAAAAACCTTTGTTAACGAGGAAATTTTGATTTAAAAATCCCAAGTTAAAAGACAAGGTTAAGTCACCCATGCTAGTTTGCAGCGAACCGCATTTAATTTATTTCAGTTTGGTGTTTTTGAAATCGTTCAGAAAACATTTATTTTTAAAAATGCTTTTGTCCATTATTCTAAGCTGGCACAAAGGTAAAAGTGTTGTCGAGACATCCTCAATCGTTCTGTAGAAATTTAACTTTTATGAAATTTAAAAGAACGAGCGAGAAAAATTCCAAAAATAAATCATTATACGTGAAAACTGAAACAAAAGCAGTAACTTGAAATCATAACGTTACTGATTTTGTTTTAAAGCTTCAATTTTCTAAATAATATTTAAAACTGAAGCTGATCTAAGAGTCTAATATAGCACTACACTAGACCTCTTAGGTCTAGATAAGATTTTTTTGGCTTATTTGCAAAGAAATTTTAAGAACTTGTGGCGAGCTTAGTCACCAGTATAATAATTAAATAATTCAAATTGGGTATAAATAATGACAAGCATTTTCATATATATAGTACGTGGAGTGCAAGCGGATTATTCGCAATGCTCTTATTACGTAAGTTGGGGCACGTAAACTACATTTCTAGAACATAGACCCCAAGTACAATTTTGAGTCGCATGACCTTCAGATCGGTATTGCCCCGTGGCTCGCAAATGCCACATTGGTGAACCGGTATACAAACACGCACCTTCACTACCATATCCAAGATAAGGGTTTTCTAAACCTTTTCATTAGTATTTTACATAGTAGGTCATCAGCCCTCTAAAAAAATCTGAATAAATATTTTAAGAAAAATTATTTCTAAATGAAAATCTAACTAAAATTTTTACAGCTGGTTCCACTCCAGCGGCAAATCCAGGATTTGGTTATGAGGGGGGGACGGCTATGAAATTTCAATATCAAAAACGTCTTCTAATATCCTAAAGGGGGAAGTCTGGGGGTCCTCCCCATTCAACTCGTTTTGGTACACCTAATCCTATATCTATCCTACTCAGTTTGTACCACGAATTCGAGACGGACCACCCTGTATTTTGTCATTATAAACCACGTGATCTAAAAAGTCTTTCAAACCAAAGCAAATATAAGGAATTATATTATTCGAGCTGTATCAAGTCAAAATATCCAAAACTAAGCATCAAAAAATAAAACCATCCTGCCGACCGATCTGCCATCTAGTGATAAAACGTAGATATAAAACCAGTTCCTGACCAAAGAAACGGAGATTTTCAGCGCGGCTCTCACACGTGAGCGAGAAATAGAAAGCATACGCTCAGCACGTGTGAGAGCCATGCTAAGGAGGGAAGGGGTTAATCTTATAAAATCGTAAAATTAATTTCAGTTTTTATGAAATTCAACAATCGCCGAAAATAAACGGCGGAAATTCTGACTCTAAAATTTTAAATACTTGAAACGATGAGATTGTATCGGTCCGGTTTTTTTTCAAATTTAACAATCCACATTCTTCGGAAAAAATTGAGTCAAAAACTAAATTTTAATTACTTGAAATTAAAGAGGTGTATCGGTCCGTTTTTTTAATTCAACAACCGGCTGAAAAAAAATCCGGCTGAAGCCTGGTTAAAAAACTGAAATTTTAAAAACTTAAAAAATGTGAGTGTACCGGTCCGGTTCTTAAAAATTCAAAACCGGTGGAAAAAACCGGCTTATTTGAAAACGGTTACCTCTACTTATTTTATAAATGCCTAGACCACCTATTAAGATGTAAATTATATCCCTCTACGATAATATTAACCCGTGCAAAATGTCAATTGATGGTCAAACAATTACCGGCACGCGCCCGCTATTACTCACCACTTTTTTTTCTTTTTCCTACTTTTTGCAGGATTTTTAATATTCTTGGCCAGAGATGGGCAAAATGTAATCAGATTAAGGATTAACGATTACGATTACAAATGTAATCTGATTACATTTGTAATCTGATTACTTTTGTAGAAATGTAATCTGATTACATTTGTAATCTGATTACTTTTTGTAATCGTTAATCTGATTACAGATTACATTTGTGATCGTTAATCTGATTACAGATTACAATTGTAATCTAAAATAACATACCTTGATACCTTTTTGAATACCTTTTTGCGACTGATAATGGTACGGTGCATAGGATGCACTTGTTGGTCCGCCACTTAATGGAAGTGGTCCACAAATGACAGGAAGTGGTCCACAACTTACCGGAAACGATCCACAACTTACCAGAAATGATTCGCAACTTACCGGAAGTGGTCCACAGCTGACCAGAAGTGGTCTGAAACTTACCGAAAGTGGTCCAAAAATTACCGGAAATGGTCCAAAAATTACAGGAAGTGGTCCACGGCTTACCGGAAGTGGTCCACAACTTACCGGAAGTGGTCCATAACTTACCGGAAGTGGTCCACAACTTTCCGGAAGTGGTCCACAACTTGCCGGAAGTGGTCCACAACTTACCGGAGGTGGTCCATAACTTACCGGAAGTGGTCCATAACGAATCGGAAGTGGTCCACAACTTACTGGAAGTGGTCCACAACTTGCCGGAAGTGGTCCACAACTTACCGGAAGTGCTCCGAAACTTACCGGAAGTTACGGTAGGTTACGGACCACTTCCGGTAAGTTACGGATCACTTCCTGTAAGTTGTGGACCACTTCCGGTAAGTTGCGGACAACCTCCGGTAAGTTGTGGACCACTTCCGGTAAGTTACGGACCACTTCAGGTAAGTTACGGACCACTACCGGTAAGTTATGGACCACTTCCGGTGGGTTACGGACCACTTCCGGTAAGTTACGGACCACTTCCGGTAAGTCGCGAACCACTTCCAGTAAGTTGTGAACCACTTCCGGTAAGTTGTGGATCACTTCCGTCAAGTTATGGACCACTTCCGGTAAGTTGTGGACCACTTCCGGTAAGTTATGGACCACCTCCGGTAAGTTGTGGACCACTTCAAGTAAGTTATGAACCACTTCCGGTAAGTTACGGACCACTTCCGGTAAGTTACGGACCACTTCCGTTAAGTCGCGAACCCCACTCCAGTAAACTTGCCACAGTTATCAGATTGAAGATTGCAAATGTAATCTAACTACAAATGTAATCAAACTACAAATGTAATCAAACTACAAAAGTAATCAGATTACATTCATTCAGATTACAAATGTAATCATTACAAATGTAGTTAGATTAAAAACTCCAAAAAGTAATCAGATTACAAATGTAATCATTACAAATGCAATGATTACAAATGTAATCAGATTATTAATCTGATTACAAAAGTAGTTTGATTACGCCCATCTCTGTTCTTGGCAATGAAAATGTAATATTAATCGGTTTGAATTGTCGTCTACAGCTAAAGTTCAACTTGACGAATGTTAAAAAACAGCACAGCAAAAATTTATCAATTACATGGGAACTTATAGATCTGGTAATCCAGGGGACTAGAAACGCCAACTAAAAGAAAAATTTTATACCTTCACTTCGCATACGGAAAAAATATATATAAAACCTGGAAAAAGTAGGAAAAAAGTGGTGAGTATCAGCGGGCGCGTGCCGGTAATTAAGCTTGTTTGACCATCGTCAAATGAGATTCGGTACGGGTTAATATTATTGTTAAGGGATGAAATTTCATATCTGAATAGGTCAAGGCATTTACATAAAAAGTAGAGGGTAACCGTTTTTAATTTTGCAAAAAAAATTCTGTTATAAAAGGGACACCCTATGAGAATGTATCGGTCCGGTTTTCTTCAAAAGTCAACAACCGGCTGAAAGTCTAGCTCAAAAGCTAAAATTTTATACCTTAAAAAGATGAGGGTGTACTGGCCGGTTTTTTTTAATTTAACAACCGGTGTAAAAAACGGCTACAATTCTGTCTCAAAATTTAAAACTTAAATTGCCTGAAAAGATGAGAGTGTATCGGTCCGGTTTTCTTTAAAATTCAACAACCGGCTGAAAGTCAAGCTAAAGAACTTAAATTATAGTAATACCTTAAACTTTAAAAAAAAGGTGTACTGGTGCGTTTTTTTAAAATTCAACAACCGTTGTAAAAAACCGGCTATAATTCTGACTCTAAAACTTAAATTGCTTGAAAAGATGAGAGTGCATCGGTCTGGTTTTCTTTAAAATTCAACAACCAGCTGAAAAAAACCAAAAACATAAATTTTAATACCTTAAAAAGGTGAGGGTGTAATGGTCCGGTTTTTTAAAAATCAACAACCGGTGTAAAAAACCGGCTAAAATTCTGATTCAATATCTAAAAGTTAAATTGCATGAGTTGATGAGAGTGTATCGGTCCGTTTTTTTTAATTTAACAACCGGTGAAAAAAATCGGCTATTATTCTGACTCAGCTAAAAACTAAAATTTTAATTACTTGAAACGATAAGATTGTATCGGCCTGTTTTTTTTTACATTCAACAAACGCCGGAAAAAAACGACTGAAATTCAGACTAAAAAACAATTTAACTTGTAAAACTGTATTAAAATGTTCTCCCGGTTGATGAAGAATTCAAAGTTTTCCCCATTGCAGGTTTTTAAAGCAATTTAAAGTGTGAAACCGAATAAAAACCGATGGCTTATGACCAAATCTTTGAAAATCTATGTTTTTTTCTAAGTATGATTATTAGTAATCATCCAAACAACAACAGATCGGTTTTTATTTTGACAAACCGTTTTTGTAATGCATTTCAAGTGTAGGAAAAACCGGTTTTTCGGTTTTTTAAATAACCGGTTATTTTGGTCGGTTTAAACCGAGCGGTTTAACCGAGAGGAAAAATAAACCGGTTAACCGAAAACCGGTTATTTTGAAAATTTTGACATCCCTAGTCACTAGTAGTGAGTTCTCCCCAAAATGGCGGCCGATTGAGCGTGATGTCGCTACTTAAGGTAGAGGATCTAGGGCTTTACTCCTAAAGGGAGCAGCTTCTTGTAAGTGGCATAATTCTAAAGGGAAAAGTATAGTATAACCGACATTGAAATGCTTTTTTGGGGGGAGAGCTAGGGATAGCCAGCTCCCCCGTTAATATTTTTGAAATTACCCCTTTAAACTAGTGTTTTATCTCATTTTCTAACTCTGGGGAGCACTAAAAAGGAAAAGCTTCTTGCAAGCAGCAGAATTCTCAAGTGGGAAAGGGAAAACACAGAAAAACAGACATTAAGATTTAAGAGAGGGGCTGGGGGTCCTCCCTCAGAAAAGTTTTTTGAAATTTGACCCTTAAATGTAGTGTTTTAACTTTTTGAGAGTTTTTGGGCTACCCCCAAAGCTCCTTGTGGAAGTTACAAAATTTTCAAGGGACTCGCAGCTATTTTTCACATAGCAGTGGAAACCTTGGGAGGGGCGGTTGCCCCCCCCTTCCCCCCCTAAATGACGTCCATGCTTTAAGCACAAAAAGTCAAATTATTGTCACTTTTTGGACTTATTCCCTTTTCAAACTGGCGGATGATTCTATTGGTTTTTATTTCATTGTAGTTGTATTGTTACCCGCTAGATGCCACTCCCACACACATCCAGCGGGTCCGTTTTGGAGACCTAACCTTTTTATTATATGCTTGTTTGGTGCTCCGTACGATTTTTGTGATACAATTGTCAGCCTTGATATTTCAGCAAGGTCTTCACAAAACCCATGCGAATTCGGCTTAGCTCCCAAAAAAGAAAGAAAGATCTTAGAAAGGAAACCTCGAATTTTAAAGGAAAAAGTTCTCTCAAATTTTCAGGTTTTCCTCTGTTAATAATGCTCCAGATAAGATATAGTGCTGTCCTTTAAAAAAACCCCACTTTTTCATATTTCTTTCATTAAAAGCCTAAAAAATATGATAATTATATCGAACAAAATTGTGTTGTAACGGCTCACCCTCCACTACGTTTTAGTACTTAGTATTTTTAATTCCAACTCTCCGTTACAAATTGGCAACAATTAAGTAAGAATAACCCCCCCCCAATTTTCCTAAAAAAACCCATGTCCCCTAAAAAAACCCACGCTTGAAAATACTGAAAAAATTAAGAAAAATATGATTGAAAGGTTTATTTTGATAGAAAAGAGAATAATTAAGATAATTAAAACCAAATTTATTACAATTTATATCTAAAATTAAAACTGTGATAAGTTTTGCTAATCAAGAATTTTGCCTTCAAAACACAACGACAATAGCGTTTTTATTGTTGGATTTTGATAAAAACGACCTATTAAATACAAATAATTAATAAAATTTTTATAAAAAAGCTTAAAAACGGTATTTAGCACTGATATTTTGTTTTAAACCGCCAACTATTATTTCTCAAAACCCATTTTCGAGTAAAACTCGGAAAAATGCTATATTTTTATGGAAAATGGCTGTTTTTGGTATCATTGAGTTTTTATCAAAAATACTGAAAAAAAATCGAGAATTACTGAAAAAACTATTCTATTCGCATAATTAGTTGTATATCATGAATAATATTAAATATTTTGCATAATTTTTTCTTTATTTTGTCATTTATAACAAAAGGAAAAATGGGTTTTTTTAGGCACCCTATGGTTTTTTTTCACCCCTCATTTCAAAGACTACCGTAATGTCCCTAATTGGCAGACTGAGCTGAAATTTTAGTATTTTATTCTCATAATAACGGGATAACACAAAACCACGTGAAAAATGCTTTAAAGTCTTTATAACATATATTTTTACAACCTCAAAATCTGCATAACTAAATAATATTTTTAGCCCAAAATCGACTTTTTCTATTTATTCAAAAAACTAAGTAAATAAACGGTTCTTTGACTTGCTTTTACGTTCCTGCCTCTCTTAATGGCATACAAAGACAGGGCACATGAGAATTTAAAATTATTTTAATTATTTATTTAAAATATCTCGATGGTTTTTTTAGGGTACAATTTGGAGTGGTTTTTTTAAAGGACAGCACTATAATATATTTTTCAGGTAACTAAAAAATTAGGTTCGCTTTCAAAAGCTATGTGAGAAATATAATTTCATAATTTTAAATTCATTTTTAAATAATCTAGAAATTGTATTGAAATAGTATTAATTAGCAAAAATTTCTAGTAAGTAGCATTCAAAATTAAATATTGAGAAAATAAACTTCAAGGATTGGTGTAAATTAATAAATTATATTTGGTTCTAAATATACTTTATTTCACCTACGCATACACCTTCAGGTAGATAAAATGCCATTCTTAAATTTTCAGATTCAACCAGTTTATAAAACTAAATAATTTAAGTCTTCAGATATCAATGAGAAAAACGTTTCTTGGTTTTGGGGATCAATTTTAGCTACCCAAAATATTTCAGAAAAAAGGGCATAATTTGCAGCGTAAAGTGGCAAATGTCTAAAATCTGTCCATTTTTTTCAAGTGATTTTTCATTTAAAGATGTATATATACATAGTTTTTATGGAAAATTTCTTTTTTTGCTTTAGGTACTAGATATAAATGTTTTGAACTTAAATTATAATTTAAATTACGTAAATCAGAGCTATTATCTTGTTTAAAAAAATAAATAACTGCTTTGAAGAAAAAAAGGTGCCGAAGAGGTAATATACAGGGTGTATCTGAAATGGTGCAACAAACTTTCAGGGATGATAGTACTCATCAAGACGAACAAGAATTGGTATAGAAAGGGGGGTCGCAAATGAGTTTTAAGGGGTGAAACCCCGGGGTGAAAATCTGCTAAAAAAACTTGCATATTTGTGTAGGAAGAGACACAATGGTTCGATTCCGGTAGTTATTTTGTAAAACAACTTCAAATATTACTAAGCTAGTTTTCCCACCAGTAACACTTTTGCAGTCGACAGGAAAAAAAACTTCGCCAATCCGTGATCGCCAAATACTTTTTTTGTGATTCTTACGGAAACTCGAATTTCTATGTAGTAGTACCATTAATGATTAAATTATAGCTTAGTTGGTAGCGTAACAGTCTTGCAATCGTAAGATTGCGAGTTCTGTCCTACTGTATGAAGTTGTTTGTTTTTAAATTCATATAATTTTTTTGAAAGCTATAGTTTGAAAGACATTGCAACATGTTTTAAAGTATTAAGATTTCATTTGGTCCCTTTTAAATAAATTTTTTTAGCTATACTAAATAAGTGTTTTTTTAAATAGAAACATATTGATTAATTAATATCGTACCTTTAGAAGTAAAATACTAACACAAAATGTAGAATTAGAGATCCCTGCATTTTTAATTCATTATTAGTACTATTTATGCAATTCAGGACAATGCACGGCTTTTAAAGACAAACACGTCCTTTAAGCCTTAGTCTGTGAAAGCAGCACTCCCTTCTCAGCTGTGCAATTGCCCGCAGTTTCGCACCCAGGGTTCAGTTAAAGCCCTGGATGGAACAAGCGTAGCTCTCACACAAACCCTAGGGGATTGGTAGCTAACTTCAATAAGCAATGCATGAGTACTGCTATCTAGCTAGCTGCTGTGACACCGTAAGGATTCATAGCGATAATAAACAAGAGAAAATTATTTTAAAAGTGGTAGATTGCCGCTGAGCCATCCAGCTGGCTCGTTTTTTAACGTGAAGAAATTTAGCATTTTGAAGATAATGCCTACAGTCTAAATAAGAATTGAATAAAGAAATTGATTTCTACAAGAGATTTGGAGAAGTGGGGAAAGATTAACAGACTGACGGCCAAGCGAAATCGAATAATTTTGATTGAATAATTTAGGAAATGATGGAGTGATTGGAAAAGCCATGATTTGTTAGGTAGGAGGAAGAAGGATTTATGCCAAAAACTGATGGCTGAAGTTTTAAAGGAAAAATAAATTTAAACACAAAAATTGGAGGAGGGGATGAAACATCACTAAAATAGTATTAATTTTACTAGAAACTAGTTTTAATTAAGTCACCACTCTGTTAATTAATTTTAAATGACTTTGTCTGTGTACTGAGGATGGGCTGTACAATCTGCTCCTAGGGTGTCGGTGCGTTTGAGGCTCATATAGGTTAAAACAATTTGTCTGTCCTCGAAGGTGGATAACGTAAACCCCTTAGCTTAGGGAAAGTGCCCGTACTACGTTACCCATTTATTTTCTATTTTTGATTCCCTACCTCATTTTGGTGTCCACCCGTAGTACAGTACATGCCAAGAACCTCCCATCCCCTTCTAGTTTTCACGTAGTAATTCATAAATACGGTTTTCAATTATATTTTTTGCAAACAGAAAATTTTAAAAATTAATTCGGCTTAATTTGTCTAATCCTAATAATTAATTTGGCTTAATTTTGTCGTATTGACAAGAGGAAATTGACTACGAGACGAAACCCTAAGCTTCATAAACTACCCTCCCCTCCTTCAGCACAAAGAAATACTAAAATGGCCGAGCTCGCAACCCATCTCGACCGTGTATTGCTCGAACTTGTAATTTTTTTAGTTTTGTCTTGTCATGAAAATAACAGTTATAATTATGTAGTCACATCTAGAATAAGAGAATTTAAGTATAAAACTGTATAAAATGCTTAGGTTTTTAAACTCTTTTTTTCTATTAACACATATGTTTCATACAAAATTTGAGTCATCATTACATGTTCATAAAGGGTGTTTCACAAAGAGCTGCCTAGTTTAAAAACTAATAACAAATAGACAAAACAAGATAAAAATACCCCGTGATCTGAAATGTCTTTTTTAGACTAAAGAAATTCTTAACACAATTTATTTTAAATCGGTAGATTAAAAAAATTAATACATGGCAGAACAAGATTTTGTGAAACGAAGGAAAAGCAGTCCTCGAAATACGGAAATTACGGATAAAATTTACGGAAGAAACGATTTCCGAATAAAATGAGAATCAAATACTTTGTAATCTAATTAATTGATCGTTGATTTAAAAACAGGAATTTCAAGGATTGCTTTTCCTTCATTTCACAAAATTTGGTGTTGCCAAATTTTTTTGAACTATCAATTTTCAAAAATTCGTGTAAAAAATTTTAAACACCTGTCAAAGTTTTGCGTTGAGACAAAATGCGATTTAAAGCATTGTAATTACCTGAAAAAAAAATTACCGTAAAGAAAAACACTACAATTTAGAAAAATCAATAAAAATTCTCAAAATACTGTTACACATCCTTTAATTTTGTCCGATTTTTGAACCTCAAGCCATAAGACCCCAACCCACATCCTTTATAATAGTACTCTTTCCGTGTATTGCCCAAAAATTATTGACATGACAGAATCCACAATCTTACGATTGTGAGTTAAAAGTTTCCGGCTCATTACTCTACCAAGTTGATCTACCGTTTTAAAGATAAAATAGGAAACGAAAAAATTGCGCCAAATGGCTAATAAGTTGCCAAATTTGGTTGAACATGCATTAAAAAAGAGGCTGATCGAATAAATCTTTCGCTACTAAAAGATAACTTACTGAAAAGTTACAGTTAAAATTTCTTTTTGCAAGTACGGGTTCTATTTTTTTGGTGTAAAAAATTACGGAATCGAACAATTGTGTCTCTTCCTGCACAAATATGCAAGTTTTTTTGCTGATTTTCACCCCGGGGTTTCACCCCTTAAAACTCATTTGCGACCCCCTTTCTATACCAATTCTTGTTCGTCTTGATGAGTACTATCATCCCTGAAAGTTTGTTGCACCATTTCAGATACACCCTGTATTTAGTTTTTTGTAGAGATCAAGTAAAGGGAACTGTCTACGACTGCTTAAAAATTTAATGATATTGTTCTGAATTTTAACTATTGGATTAATATTTTCTAGGTAATCTCCTCCAAAACAACAATTCCGTAACTCATTATTGAGTTGACCCAGGAATGATATAATTGAAGAAAAACGCTCCTACTAGATTATCTTTTTTATAAAATCAAACTTGTGGAGAATAAAGCGTAGTTTGTTGGTTAAGTATTTTGCATGGGATTTCCATTTGAAATTAAAATCTACATGTAATCCGAGGCATTTTATTGAAGATACTTGTTGAAGGGGTGGGCAATTACAATTAGTATTATTACGATCTATTAAATGGTAATAAAGGTAAAGATGTTCAGACGGCCCGTAGATGCTGAAGTTGATAAATTTAGTTTTATTTATATTAATAGATAATTTATTAGCATAGAACCAGTTTTTGATGGTCAGAAGATCTTTATTTATATTATTTTGTTATATGTCATAGTTTGAATGTGAGTACAGGATTACTGTATCGTCTGCGTAGGTTATGATTTTGCCATTTAATTTTAGTTTACAGAAATCATTGATGTATATTATGAATAGTAAAGTTCCAAGAATTGAGCCTTGTGGTACACCAGACTTTATATTTAAATTATTACTTTTAAAATCATTTACTTTTACAAACTGTTTCCGGTTTTTTAGATAGGAAGTAAACCATTTAAGTCCCACTCCTCGAACCGCAATTGAAGATAACTTGTCAAGTAAAATATTATGATTGACACTATCAAAGGCTTTTGATATGTCCAAAAAAAACAGCTACAGATTTATTATTTTTATCTATGCTATTATAAATATGTTTAGTAAATGCTAATAGCGCGTCTTTAGTACTGAGACCAGGCAAAAACCCAAATTGGTTATCAGAGATGAGGTTAAAAGTCTTTAAATAATCATAAAGTCTAGTGTGTACAATTTTTTCAATAACTTTTGAGAAGATTGGTAAAAGAGATATTGGTCGGTAATTTGCAAATTCATTTGTATCACCAGATTTATGAATGGGTACAACTAACGCAGTTTTGAGGGAAGCAGGAAAAACACCGTTTATGAGGGATAGGTTTATAATTATCGTGATGATAGAAATGTGATAATTTACTGATATTTTAAGGGTTTTAGATGTTATTTTATCATAACCAGGGGTTTTATTATCATCTAATGATATTTTTTTTGTTTCTTGATCGTTAGTTTCATTGAGATAAAAAGAGTTCAGTTGACTGGTTAAATATTTACTATGATCTCTACCTTCGGTGTATTAATTGTTTGATCCCATATTTATGAAAAATTGATTGATATTTTCCGCTAATAATTTACTATTGAATGAAAGCAGAGAAATTCCCCTGTTTATCTATGGGGTAATTTCGTCGCCTTAGAATCAAAAACTACTATCTCCGTTCGGCAAACTTCGGGGACCCCGATCCTTGGCGACTTATAATCAGACGCCAATTCAAACCACTCCCCATAAAAAATCCACCAATTAAATACCACTAAATCAAAAAATAATAATAATTACTTCAGATCGTTGCAGGCGCTCATTTGATTGGTTTGGCACTTTGCCAGCTCGATGATGTCACGCTTACGAACCAATGAAATGAGCTTTCTCGCTTGCAATTCCGAATATTTCCGAATCAGACCAGAAGGCAGTATTATTTTGATTTTAAGATGAAGAAAATATTGCCCCTGATATGGCAACCTGCTTACGATATCAGACCGCCAAGATTAACATTGAATCGAGCTCGTTTCGCAGCAGCCAATGAAATAATTGGAACTCTTTTTTCGTTATAAAAGAAAAACTAATCATGGTAGAAGTACAATATTTTAAACACATATACAATTATTTTTTACAAAAATATTGTAGTTTTGTTTTTTAAAATATTCGAATTAGTTTTAGAATTATTAAGATTCAAAGTTTCAATATTTTCCCTTTCTAGGACTGAAATGAATTAACAATGGATAGCTGCAACCCTTTAACGCCAAAACCGCCAACAAAACGAGTAGAATGAACAACTACTGTGAATGAAGCTGCGTGAATTTTCAGAGATAGTAGTTTTTGATTCTAAGGCGACGATTTATACTTGTAATTTCCAGGAAAATTATGTTTTTTAACAGCCTGGATCCCTGAATTACGGGTTTTATCGAAAGATACGAAAAAGAAGCACAGAATTAGGTCTAGGTCTAAAATGGACTTATTCATGCCCCTCCCATATTAATCACGTGATCGGGAAAAATAAACTCACTATCAAATCAGGCTGTATTCAGAAACTTTAACAACGATATAGAAACGAGACGTTAACGAGCATTTGGAGCAGTCCCCTAAATACGTACTTCCCAAAAGTAGCTTCAAAAATCTTCTTTTAGCTTGCTGTGAAAATCAAAGAAATCCTCGGACCCCCTCTATTTTATTTACCTCTTAGGTTACGGAGTATTTTTAGTCGTTTTCTAATGTAAAAAAATCCTTGTGGAGCTTGGTAGTGCCAAGTGGCATACGACAACAACAACAACAATTGAAAGCTTGAAGTTAGAGGATGGTTGTATACTCTGAAATTCCCCCTCTTCCCAACATGGGTTTTGGGGCTCAGATCAACCTTATCATCGGCCAACATCGGGGGGAGGCGACTATAAGTATAAGTGTACCAAAACGAATTATCTATAGGCTTCAGTCGGGTTAATCAAGAAGTATGTCTGGCTACAGTGGTTGCCTCCGTGCTGATATGGATCCATTATAGCCTTGTTGGTTAAGTACCTGTCTTCAATGCAAAAGGTTCCCGTTTCAAACCCTGGCGGGGTTTCAAATTTTTATAAAATAACTTAAGTTTTCTATTTTAAAGAAACGCTTTAAAACGAAATACATTTCATCCATTGCCTTCTTGCTGCTGTGGATCTACCCTAATAACACAAAAGTCACAGTGACGTTACTATAACGTCACTGAGGGTCACACAAGTCACAGGTCACAGAGTGACTGAAATGCGTCTACACAAAGAGGTCACATTGTGACCGCCATCTAATAGAACTTGTGTGAACACGCTGCAACGTCATTGTGACTCCTCGAGGTGACCGTCAACCCTAAGTCACCTCGTGACGTCTCTGTGATTTCACCGTGTGACCGATTAGTGACGACATGTTTTAGTAGGAATATATTGAGGTATTTCTGATTTCAAGTAAAAAATGCACTTTAAATAGCCTGAAAATACTTAGCAATTTCAAACTTGAAGCAATTGTTAATTTTATTTAATTTTTTCTAATTTTAGAAAAAAAATACTTGTTACCAGTATTAAAATATCTATCTAAAATATATAAATATCTGTAATAAGAAATCTTCAAAGGCGACATTACGCAAGACTTGAAAGCAAACCACTTCTATTAGCTCAAGCTATGTTATGAATGCTAGAATATCGAGGCTTTTCTGAAAAGGTTCAAATTCAAGTCATTAGGTGACCAGTTAGCACGGCAACATGTCGAATACCAGTCACTGCGACGTCGCAGCCAAGTCATCAAGTGACTGCGACGTCACAATCAAGTCATCAAGTGACACTGCGACGTCACAATCAGGTCATCAAGTGACGTACACATCGTGACTACTCTGCGACGTCACATTCGCGTCACGTAGTCACAATCTGGTTGTACTGTGACTTCACAAGGTTGTCACGAGTGGTCACAGATTTTGGTCACAATTTGCGGACATTAAGCTGTCACTGTGACGTTCTGGTGACTTCACGGTCATGCCCGTGACCCCAAAGTGAAAGTAACAAACGAGTCACATATTGGTCACCTGGCTATTAGGGTAGTGGCCTGGTTCTTCAATGCAAAAGGTTCCCGGTTCAAACCCTGGCGGGGTTTCAAATTTTTATAAAATAACTTAAGTTTTCTATTTTAAAGAAAAGCTTTAAAACGAAATACATTTCATCATTTGCCTTCTTGCTGCTGTGGATCTAGTGGCCTGGTTCTTCAATGCAAAAGGTTCCCGGTTCAAACTCTGGCGGGGTTTCAAATTTTTATAAAATAACTTAAGTTTTCTATTTTAAAGAAAAGCTTTAAAACGAAATACATTTCATCATTTGCCTTCTTGCTGCTGTGGATCTAGTGGCCTGGTTCTTCAATGCAAAAGGTTCCCGGTTCAAACTCTGGCGGGGTTTCAAATTTTTATAAAATAACTTAAGTTTTCTATTTTAAAGAAAAGCTTTAAAACGAAATACATTTCATCCATTGCCTTCTCGCTGCTGTGGATCTTGTGGCCTGGTTGGTTAAGTGAATGTCTTCAGTTCAGAAGGTTCTCAGATCAAACCCTGGAGGGATTTTGAGATTTGTATAAATTAAGTTTTTTACTTTAAAGATAGCTTTAAAATGGAATACATTTCATCCATTGCCGTCTTGCTGATGTGGGTCCAGTGGCCTGGTTGGTTAAGTGAATGTCTTCAGTTCAGAGGGTTCTCGGATCAAACCCTGGTGGGATTTTGAGATTTGTATAAATTCAGTTTTTTACTTTAACGATAGCTTTAAAATGGAATACATTAAATCCATTGCCTTCTTGCTGCTGTGGATCCAGTGGCCTGGTTGGTTAAGTGAATGTCCTTAGTTCCGAAGGTTCTCGGATCAAACCCTGGTGGGATTTTGAGATTTGTATAAAGGAAATTTTTAACTTTAAAGATAGCTTTAAAATGGAATACATTTCACCCATTGCCTTCTTGCTGATGTGGGTCCAGTAGCCTGGTTGGTTAAGTGAATGTCTTCAGTTCAGATGGTTTTCGGATCAAACCCTGGTGGGGTTTTCAGATTTTTAAAATATTACATAAGTTTTCTACTTTGAAGAAAGCTTTTAAATAAAATGCACATCAACCATAGCCTTCTCATTAATGTGGAGCCGTTAGCCTAGAGGTACGGTATGCATCTAAGGCTCCAAAGCTTGGAGGGTCGATCCTGGAGACGACTCATTTTAAAATATTTTTACTGATACAGTTACGGTCACAGTTAACTGACGCAGTCACAGTTAAACTTATCCAGCAATAAAATTTTCTCCTCGAACATGAGGCTGTGAAGACGGGTAATGGAGTCAAAATTTTGCAATCTGATAACTAAGGGGCCTGTCTCCATATTGCAATCCGTTCGGGGACCGTCCACAAATTGCGGATTGTACCCTAGGATAAAAATTTTAGGCAAAACTGGCTTCCTGACAGACCTTTCTCCGCTGGCCCCCAGGGTGAAGGGGCTTTCGGGGGTTATCCGAAGAACCCCCTAGGCCCGCGACCCCCTGGGGAGCAGATCAGGTCCGCCAGGAAGACCTCCTCTCGTCCGAGCCCCGACATCTTCGACGGGTGAACGGACTAGACTCGGTCACCAGTTTCTGTCCCTTAGGTCAGATGCAACATCAGGTACTCATAGAAAATAAAGTTCATTTCTCTTATGTTAAGTTAGAAGACAACTATATTAAGAAAGTTGAAAGCATAGAGAGAAGAAGATATTAAACAATTAATACAGGAAGTTAAGATAGTGGGGTTTGAGCTGAGTACCTCTTGTACACCAGGACCGCGACTCTACCAACTGAGCCATCAAGGACACTTTGGAAGCAGCTACTGGTGAAAATGTATATTGGAATTGTCAGTGCTTAAAATTTAATTTAGCTGTAAAATGTACTAAAACAGGATGTTAAGTTAGTGAGGTTTGAACTGAGTACCTTCTGTACATTAGGACCGTGACTCTACCAACCAAGCCATCATGGACGCTTTTGATGCAGCTACTGGTCAAGGTGTATATAAGAAATTTTCAGTGTTTAAAATTTAATTGAACTGTAAAATGCTCTAATATAGGAAGCTAAGTACGGGGGTTTGATCTGAGTACCTTCTGAACTGAAAACCAGGACTACGACTCTACCAACTGAGCCATCACGGATGCTTTGGAAGTGGCTACTGGTGAAAGTGTATAGTGGAATTCGCAGTGTTTAAAATTTAATTTAGCTGTAAAATGCGCTAAAATAGGATGTTAAGTTAGTGAGGTTTAAACTGAGTACCTTCTGTACATTAGGACCGTGACTCTACCGACTAAGCCATAAAGGACGCTTTGGATGCAGCTACTGGTCAAAGTGTATAGAGGAATTTTCAGTATTTAAAATTTAATTGAACTGTAAAATGCTCTAAAATAGGAAACAAAGCTAGGGGGTTTGATCTGAGTACCTTCCGATGACCAGGACTACGACTCTACCAACTGAGACATCAAGGATGCTTTGGAAGCGGCTACTGGTGAAAGTGTATAGTGAAATTCGCAGTGTTTAAAATTTAATTTAGCTGTAAAATGCACTAAAATTGGAAGTTAAAAGTTAATGGGGTTTGAACTGAGTAGAGTACTTTCTGTGGAATACGACCGCGACTTTACCAACTGAGCAATCAAGGACGTTTTGGAACCTGCTACTGATCAATGTGCATAGTGGAATTGTCAGCGTTTAAAATTTAATTATAAAAAAATATATACCACTTGGAATTTTTAGGCTCCACTGCAAAGCGTACATGATTTAAGGCAAAGGGGGGTGCGGCTTTTGAGAAAGTGAGGCCCAATGAAGGGCAGGAGTCAGACTTAAGCCTCAGATGATTGATACCGCCACGATCTATCGCCAGCTCTACAATTTAGCCTTGTCTCTGAAGGGGAGGGATATAGTCTCCAGGCGAACTGGACCTATGGTAAACTGCGCCATGTCCGACCACAGGACTTCTGGACCCACAGTTTAACGAGCACGTACTTCACATATACTCGATGGGTCTTAAGCGGCGTCGGGAATCGAACCCGGGACCCTCCGATCCGAAGCCGATGCCTTAACCACTAAGCTCCCCACGGCCATGAAAAATTTGTAGAAAAAATATGTATTTATTATTTTAATGAAATAAACAAAAAATAAATCCAATGTGTGTGTGTGAATCAAACTAAAATATAAAAACTGTTATTTATAAGGGATTGTTGGTTGGTTGTTTGGAGTTTTATGGCGCATGATCCACATCAGGATATTATGCGCCAATTATAAGGGATTGTACCCTACTGGCTTCAAAGTGAAACTATTTGAAAATGTTACGGGGCTCAAACTTTGATATAGAAATACGTGATTGTAAATTTCATATTTCGTGCATCGTTACGTAACTTTTAAAGTTTTATTTTTCTACGTTCAATGAGTTTTTTAAAACACTTGCAAGTTATTCTTTAAACATATTTTTGATAATTGAAAAATCAACGTCATTGTTGTGCAAAAAGAATAGATGTTTTGTGGTAGATAAAAAATACACAATATTCAATAATATTAAAAACTTTTAATATTCTAAAACAAAGAATGAATAATCGAAACAAAATATTCATATTCTTCAATAAATTCACATTGCTTTTGTTTTTTTAAATTAAAATGTACACTGTACACATGAATTTTTAATCCAAAATTTTAAAATTTTAGATTTATTTTAAAAAATATGCCCAACTATCAAGTGGTTATTTTTCAAGCAATTTCTATTATTGTTACAGAAAATAAGATTTGGGGAAGTGACCACATTTAATATCACTTAAAAAACTACGTCTCTTTATCTACTGCTCTATAATACACAGTCGACATGATTTCGTATAAATTCTAACGTAATAGTAACAACTTATAAAATATAATTAAGAAACTACAGGTTGATAACTTTCAGATTATTATAAAACGAAGAAATATTTCGTTTGTTGTGGGAGAGATTAAGAACCTCTGGCCTTAAACTCTCTTCAGATATATGGGAAGAAAGAACGTGACTTAATAGTGTGGTATGGTAACATCAAATACTGGTAGCGTTTTTAAAGTAAAAAATACTTGGTCTCTTTACAATGATAAAATAACACTTAAAGAAATGGGGTTTGTAAAATACGAATGCAAAGTTCAAATACAACAATAAGATTTCACTCATTGACAGTCTTGAAGGCACAACAAGTCGATATGATAAATGCGTAGTTAGGAATGACCATAGTAGTTAAAGTTAGTCCCTACTAGGGTTCCTGAGAACATCAGATGGCTCCTCCTATTGTGTGCTAACACTCATAAGACGAGGGTTTATCGAATTCGTCCTTGAAATTTATTTTATCCTTCAAAATAATATGAAGGTAAGTGCTTTTTACCACACACAAAGCAAGTTGAATGATTTTTGTCCATAAAATTATATTCATCAGTGAGGAAATTTCTGTGAGTATTATATAGAATTCAAGTATCACTTCGGAACTAAAAATATAATTGAGAGAACCTTAGATATCAAATAGTCACACAAGGAAACACATACACGTTCCTATGAAGGAGATTTTTGCTCCATCTGGAGGTGAATATACACTTTTCAAAGTCTTACTTTTTCTCAGTTTTATTTGAAATGGATGGATTGACGATGTAAATAAAAAACTATATCTTTCGGCCTTAATATTTATACAAGAACAAAATTGTCATAACTTTTTTAGTGGTGACTACAGTCGCCATACATCTAACAGCGATTCACCTGATTGGTTTCGGCGGATCAGTGAAGACTCTTCTTTAGTCATCTTCATCACAAAGTCGCATCGGAAAAAAATGCCAAATGCTGTTGAATTAATTCAACTGAGGACAGTACACTCGTAACTCACTCTAAGAAAACTGTTCAAATCATTGCCTCAGCATTATAGACACAGAGGACGTCCTCTACAACGTATGGCCTCATACATCAGTAAATTTTTTGCGTCTGTCCTGCTAAGTAACGAGATGATTCTTCAGCCACCGTCCACATAGATACAAAAGCAGGATAAGCAGCCATTGCACATTGATGCGTTCAGCATAGCTGAAGTACGGACAGTACGGACATTGGAAGGACCCGCACACTTCGCAGATATTCAATACGTATAGGTCAAACTCTTCGAAGATCGTCTCTTTGTAGCGTTCTGAAAAAAAGACAACAGGATTTACTGAGGTGCGCAATTACTTGTTACACTGGAAATTGTTTTATACACAAAAATAAACATTAAAGAACACTTTTTTGTCCCCAAACTATTTGATTGTGTTGTTGGATGGAAAACTTTATTACCTTATTAATTATAATGTGTTAGTGTTCTGAATATATTTGAAAGTGTTGAAAAAATGAATGTATTCTGAAAATAGTCTATAATATTCTGAAATATGTTTAAGATCTGAAAGTGTTTTTAAATTTAGATCGCAACACTATAAAAACACATTTTCTGCTTTAAGCAAAACTTTTACAACAAGATCTTTTTTTCCTCACAACACAACCGAAACGCTTCATTATTTTGTGTTTATACTTAGTTGTTTCACAAGCGTTTCACGCATTTGTGTAGAGTAGTTTCTGATATAACTCACCAAAATGTGAATTTTTCTTCACCACTAAATTAATAAAACATTTTGTTACAAATATTTACCTCCACAATAACAGTTACTTCTGGATCTGTGAATTTTTTTTTAAATAGATCATTGTTGTTGAACATTGATCAAAGTTAAAAAAGTATAGACATCAGCGAATTATTGAAGGGCTTGGGAGATGAGTGGGTAAAGTTACAAAACCTTAGTTTCGAGTAATTTAGGTTCAAAGTTTTATTGTTGCATCCCCCCATGGGCGTAGCCAGGGTTCAACTTAGGGGGGGCAAGCAGGGTCGACTTTTTTTATGTTTGTGGAGAACAATTTTAAAGCCCCGTGAGAGAGGGTCGCCAAGTTTAAACGGGGGGTCTGGTAAAGAAAAGAAGGGCCCTAAGAAAAGGGTTGTAAAGTGTTTTTTGGTACTAGTAACTCCTAATTTGGACATGCATTTTTAAGGTAGAATTTTGATTTTAATGAACTTATTATAAAAAAGTGTGATTAATAAAGGTTTAAATACTAAAGAGGGGTCTGGGGGTCCTCCCCAAGACAAATTTTGAAAATTTGACCCTTAAATACTGGGTTTTTAACTAACTAAAAGTAAATTAAAAGTTAATTACTCGGAATTAGGGGGGGCAGCTGCCCCTCCCTGCCCCCCTTGGCTACGCCCATGGTTGCAACTTTTTCGTTTTCTGGTTTTGTCGTTAAGTGAGCGTATGAAATTAGTCTAATGACCTCTATTTTTTAATGTACCAAGTTTTATTTACTCACCTGTATCCATAATATGTATTTTTATATATTTTGTGTACATAACCCTTTCATCCACAAATATTTTTTTTAAATCTGTAAATTATCTCACGAATGAATGAAGCAAGATGCAAATAAATTCAATCATTGCAAAGCTCTATATTTGATTCGAAAATACAGTATACAAAGTGAACTGATTTGGGCTATTTCAGAACCAAAACAAAATATCTTAGCATATCTAACTTGAAATATTTGACTAAAACAAAAAGTGTGCCCCACTTCAGGAAATTTATGGTCAATAGTTTGAAACTTCTAAGAATCCGACCAAATAATGACATGTTCTTTGCTTTTTAGCTGATCATCAAGTTCAAATGAAGTGAGTAATGAGCTTAAGAACCTCAGAACTCCTTCTCTTTGCTTAGTCCACGGTCCAGGTACAAAATATAGCTCTCGAAACCTCTTTGGTTGTGATATGAATGCCTAAGTTGTGAAACCAGGCTTAGCGAAGATAAAATGCCTTTGAAGTGCTAAGACGTGGGATAGGCATGGTTTGCTGGAGGTCGACCGTTAAATAAGCAATTTTTTTATCTGATTTAGCTAGCTCTCTATCCAACCTCATAGCTTCACATGCAGCTTGGAAGTTTTTTATATGCTCCTCATTTTTTCCACCTGAACCACATGTGCTGCAAGTGTCCGATTTAGGTTGTCCAAATGAGTGATAATAATGTGTAACGAAAATTTGGCAATAATAACTTTCCTTAAGCATAAGAAATTTATCAGGATGCTTATTGTTTTTACATTCATCGATGTACAATTTATGCATTTTCGACACAGAAGTGGGGAAAGATATTTTTTTACGTATATTACAATGCCTAGAATAATTTGATTCTTTGGAAGGAAATTTCGAAATATGCTCCATTACAGACACCTGATATCTTCACAAGTTTAGTTGGGTCTCACATTATGTCTACCCATTTTATCAGATTGAGGAGCACTTGCACCAGATTTTATTTTATTTTGTATGATTTCAATTTTTTCAGACATAAGTTTGCGAGAGCTTTTTGTAGTTACTTGTATGAAGTTGAGTTATGATTTACAGGAGTTAAAGGCACATAGCCTCTAAGGCTTTAGCATGAAAATGTTACATAGTCCCTTCATCTTCTTCATATTTTTGTTTCTAGATGTTTTGAAATATTCAGATTTTGCTACGTAACACTTCTGCACCTAACTCTTTTATCAATTGAATTAGATTGTATTTTAAAAAAATTTTACATAGCCCCTTCATCCACCAAACCCTTCAATTGTTAGTTGTAGCTTTTTTACCTGGCATGTAATAGTCGTAAACTTTAGCTTTGAGGTATCTCGTCAGATTAGCCACAGGATACCACCTTTGTACCGTAAAGTTGACACATGACCATGCAGTATCCAACTGAAAAATGAAGATATGTTAATATGTGGTTTCGTGATAGAAAAACGCGGATTATCCTATTTTTCTCTCCCCAGTTTTTATGGTAAGCAGAAAAAAGTAGCTAAAATTTTGGAGTTTAAGGTGGACATTCGCTAAAAGGAAGTTATGAGATTAAGTATGGGTTTGTGAAGGTTGAATAAGGTTTACACAACTGATTGCTATGCATTAAAGAGGAGAGGTCAATTCTAAAAGCAGCTTGAAAGTGCTGTGGGCAGCTTTCTGACCAGCTAAAGGGTTCTGGATTCAGCATTATCAATAGCTAAAAGAATAATAGACTTGATTGAGGATCAGAGCGGCTTTTGAAGTGGTAAAGGTGAAAAACCTTAAGTTCCTCTGTAAATGAGTTTTTAAAAATATTCCCTTACGGCTATGCACTCTTTTTTCAGTGAAAATGTTCTTTTTGACGTGGTAAAGAAGGCAGAGACAATGTTAAGTTCTAAAAGTAAATGATTAGAAAACTACGCCTTTACTGCTTGATACCTACTCCCCTTTTTCTGCTAAACTAAAAATATACACTTTGAGGGTGTATTTTTATTATTTTCTAAAAAATAGCATTCCTTTTGATAGAAGTTGGTAGCATTCATTTTCAACCTTCTGTTTAGCCATTGCTCTGTGGTCCAGATGACCATAACTGCTCTGCAACCTTAATCTCTATAGCTAATTCTGAGCCACTCACATTGGGCTCGCCGGTCCAATACAGAACTAAATGCACTGACTTACGTAGTCGAACATAAAGACTGCGGATTTGGGGTACACTCTCCCCCTCTGTAGTCGAGGCACCCTCTTGGAGTAAATGTAGTCGTCCATGTCCGGCTTGTGCATCAGGTAGCCAGTCGGTAGGGAGATCTCCATAACTGCCACCCCACTGGTGTCGCTCTCTTCGGTCAGTGTCCACCTATGGGTGACGTAAGCAAGGTCACTACATAAATCCCTATTTATGGGCCGGATGCAACTACGTTTTGCAACGATTTTGAGACCGGTCGAATCCTACTTCTAAACAACTCAACTTTCATTTTCCTGCGTCATTTGCCAAGGTTTGATTGGATTTCAAGAACGTCAAGAACTACGTCATTGGTCCACGTGCATTTGATTGTACCCGGCCGTTCCCGCGCTTTGCTACGCAATAGAACGCTTCAGCCAATTAGGAGGAAAACGTCAGCAGGATCGTCGCCTAACACCACCTCCTGAGCAGGCGTTCTGTGGCGATCGTTATTAGGCGAAATCCGGTTTTTTAGCACGTTATAGAACGTAGTTGCATCCGGCCCTATAAACTGCAAAAAATAATCTTCCAGAAACAGAAAATAACTGGCAGCAAAACTTGCTTTTCTTTCCACGGGATTCCTCTGTTGACTGAACTTTTTCTGTAGTTACGATCTTTTCGCATCAACTACGATCCATCGGAAATATTATATTTATTTAACTATATACTGTCTCTCTCTACACAGACTGGTGTCTCTGTTTTTCCAACTTCCGAAATTTAACGGGTTATGTCCCTAAATATTTTCGCAGAGAAAGTCACAGTGTACAGAAACGGTTCAGTCAACAGAGAAATCCATCAGTGAAAAGGAAAGCTCCGCCAATTTTTGTTGCCAGAGCTTTTTTGTTTCTGGACGATTATTTTTTGTGATAATCAAGTTTGTTTGGCGGCTTAGGTGGAAATTTACCAAAGGATGGGGACTTTTCCAAAGGGGGGGAAGGGTTCAGCACAGGGCTACCAAAATGCTCAAGGGTATATCCAATTTAAGTTATGAGGAACGATTAAGTAAGTTACCTAAATATGTTCACTCTAGAGCAGTGGTTCCCAACAGGTGGTCCGCGTACCACTGGTGGTTCGTGAGGCCTTCAGAGGTGGTCCGGGAGAAGATTTTTAAATAACTTATCCAAAAAATGTGTGGAAATTAAATAAAAAAGTTTTCCTAATCACACATTCCAGGAAATAGTAAAAAACTACAGATACAAAAACATAAGTAAAAAAATCATACGTCTCATAAATAAATAAAAATGTTATGTTCTCTTTCTCTCCTATGAATCATTTGTTCATTTCTATTATTTTGCACAGTTTTATTCCACAATAGTTTATTCCATAGTAGAAACGAATGTGATGATGTGGAAAAGAATTGCATCAGAATAATTTAAACTGAAAGGCGTCGGTGGGGCAAATAAAGAATCGAATGATCGG
Organism: Tetragnatha versicolor; assembly: GCA_024610705.1. Lineage (NCBI taxonomy): Eukaryota > Metazoa > Arthropoda > Arachnida > Araneae > Tetragnathidae > Tetragnatha > Tetragnatha versicolor. The sequence goes on from JANDEH010000003.1 coordinate 38,330,508, forward strand.
ACTTATACCTGGTGTGATAAAGCGAAGCGTGGGAGTGTTGAAAGATACTGGGATGCTATGGTCAGACAGAGGGTCTTCGAGAAATCGTGGTATGAAAAGAGGAAATTTCTGAGATACAAGTGAAATAGGTTTGTTCGAAGATTTGATAAAAATTTATTGCCGGAAATGCGAAAGTTTTTGAACACATAAATTATTTTCTATTTTAATTTCTTCTTGAAATAATTATTGACTTTTGACCCGGTTTCTTTCGGGAGAACATCAGTTTCGACCGCCTCGCCTATAGAATTTTCTCTGTGACAACTCACAGTCAGTGCATGTCCAGTTTGTTTTTTGTGAGAAACAGAATATCTCATTTGTCCTGCAGTTTAATTTCAAGCCAAGTACTTTCTTTTAAATTTAAATCTACTAATAATATAATATTACCTTATTGGTTGGTTATGAAAAAGAAGAAAAATAACTATTTTATACTGTTGTTTTTTTTAAACCTGTAACTATTGTGTAGGTGTGTGAACACTTACAGGGTTAATAGATAAAAATGCTTGATAAAAATGGTTAAATGTCTTTTATAAAAGATATATTTTTAAATAATTAGATAGAAAATTAAAGAAATGTTAATTTTTCTTTTAAGTTTAATAGATTATTTGATTTTCTAAGTTATATAGAAACATTGTAAGACTCGATTTCCCTTACTTCAGAAAAAAAGTCAAAATTTTAAGGCCCTACATGAGGAAGGAATGCACTGAAAAAAAGTTAAAATATTGAAGATACCGTTAGGGATAAAGATAGTCCGCAGAGGTTCAAATTTAAGTGAAGTGGTCCGCAGACATATTTGAGTTGGGAACCACTGCTCTAGCTCTAGAGGAAAGAAGGATTAGAGGGGATTTAATTCAACTTTTCAAAATGATAAAACAAGGGGACACAGAGGGACTGGATTTCAATACGGGTAATAGAACGAGGAGTCACAGATTTAAATTGAACAAGGCAAATTTTAATCGGGATTGTAGGAAGTATTATTTTTTAACATGGTAGTGGACAGATGGAATGGGTTACCTGAAACGATTATCAACTCAAGTGGGTTAAACGAATTCAAGAATAAAATTGACTGATACTGGGAATCGGGTGGCTTAAGTTAAATGGACCGGACCAACCTTGTTGGGCGCTTGCCTGTAATTGGTCGACTTAATTTGTATTTGTATTTGATTTAGTTGTTTCAATCAGGGGTTTAATATAATGATTATGCTTGATCACAAAAACCTGGTTTAATTTTTCATCATTTTGGAGGAATCATTCAAAGTGTAAATTGTCTTTTTACTTCTCTTTTTTCCCATGCAAACACGTGATTGCTCAGTAAAGATCACTCACTGAAAGTGAAAAAGTGTAAATGATCCTTAAAGGCTCATCCAGGGTTGTCACTTTTTGTATCCCTTTTGGAGGAATCGTCCAAAATGAAAAGGGGGAATTGGCGTTTCACTCTTTACTCCTCCACTTTTCTATGCAAACTAGCGATTCACACAGGAGTGTGAATCGCTAGTTTGTCCACTAGTTGAATCACTCAGCATGAACACAGTGAAAGTGAAACCGTATTACAGTCTGTTCATTTAGAATAGGCGCCTGAAAGAGGATCAAAAACGCCTAATAACGCTCATCACACAAGGCTGCCTTGTCATTGCACAAGAAAAATTTCCGATGATAATCACAATAGTAACTGCTTCTAATACATTACGCCTCAGGCGCCTGTTCTAAATGAACAAGTTACAATGAGCAATGCCCGTAATTCCCCCTTTATTTCCTTATTATCTTTCCTTTTACCTCAGTCTCATAATTAGCAACTTCAAACCATATTTGCAATATTTCTTACAAGAAAAGCATTATTGCGTTCTTACTTGGCACAGCTCCTTATGCTCATGTGAGACTTGTTACGGCCGTGGTACTGTCCTCGGACGGTGAGGTCGAAGGCCGGAACAGGAGGTTGGATGAGCAGGAACTCCTTGTCCACGTTGTACCGAATGTCCATCTGGAGGACCGACATCCCTGCTCCTTTCGCCACCACCTCTGCGTGACCCCACACGAACGGTCCGATCTGGAACAGACATTCATTTGTGTCAAGCGATTTGGGAAGTGTCAAGCAAGGTATAGACTAAGTGGTTACTCAATTGCGGAAGTTCACCGCAAACTTAACCTTTAGATATAACCCATAATTTTTTTTATGACTTAATGAGATACACGGATAACACGGGAGTAAGAACACATTTCTGTCATCAAATTACCAACACTTTATTTGCGTAGGGGAACATCCATAAATTACGTGAAGTCAAAAGGGGGGAGGGGTTCGGAAAAATCTCACCAAGGGGGAGGGGGGTCGATTAAAATCTCAAGTCAACTTTTTAAGTTAGAAATTATTCGATTTTCTTTTTTTTAAGTATGAGAAAGGAATACATACATATAAGATACTGTGGTGATTTTTAGGCATAATTCCTTCCTTCTCAGTTTGAGTGAACCGTTGGCTTTTTCCATCTCTTTTAAATCTCATAAATTTTCTCAAAGTTGTGATTTTGACAACTCTGGAACTAGTATTTCAGAGGGGTAACAGGTGGAAGTTGAGGGGCAGATGATCGAAAGAGCAAGAGACATTTGCTTGTATATAGAAGCAAGACCCCAACTATCACCGGTTACCTAACTATCGGCCGTGCAAAGTCTGTAAAAGTCACGTGACCCTTAAACTATCTATTGTTGAGTGCTTAATACCTACTTTATTGTTTCACGATGCACCCTGATTATCAGATGCTAACTGGAATATAACCATCCTTAGGTCAAATCATGGAGAAACCAAATCGGAATATATTGAAATAATAAATTTATTTAACTTTTGACTGGTGACTTTTATCATTACATCCACATTAGGGTGTCCCTTATTTTACCGAAAATTTTTTTTGAGAATTTGAAAACGCGATTACCCTCTATTCTTTTTATTAATGCCTAAGGCTATTCAGATACAAAATTTTATCCCTCTACGAAGAAATTATCATGTGCAAAATCTTAATTAAAGTTGGTCAATTTGTCTGTTTTTGTCCTTTTTGTGACAGAATTTTTTTATTTTTGCGAATTTGAAAAGAGGTACCCTCTACTTTTTTTATAAATGCCTTGACCTAGTCAGATATAAAATTTCATCCCTCTACGATAATATTAACCCGTGCCGAATCTCAATTGAACATGGCCAAACAAGCCAATTACTCCCAAAAAAGCCTAATACTCACCACTTTTTAAAATAAATTTTTTCTAAAATCTTTTTCCTGAAAAACCGTATGTTTTTTTATAAAATACTATCCTTGGTCTCTTCCAGATGAGGTATCTAGTTGAAGGTAGGGAAGTTGTTCCTGATCTTTAAAAGAAACAAGCACTGGCAATCGTTCTTCTTTACCATGGCTGATCCTTAGTCCGGGTAACAGTTTTCCATCCCAATGCACTGTTACAAAATCTGGAAGACAATCTTGAAAGTTTTCTTTAACTGCATCTGCTGTACTCATTCTCATTTCAGGCCGAACCCGTTGAATGGTGGATTTATTCATTGAAGTTTTCGCCAAACATTATAAAGTTTAAGAACTTTCCTTACACACAGTTAGCAAATAATTTCGTCGGTATCCTTGCTTTCTCCCAAAAAATAATACATTCAAGAACAGTTAATATGGCACTTTGTTTACGGAAAGTTGAACTACACGAATGTTGTAAAACAGCACCGCAAGAATTTGTTGACTGCTAGGTAACTTAGATCCAGTTATCTGATGACTCAAATTCCCAACTAAGTAAATTGATTTACCTTCAATGTGTGAACTTCTTTTAACAGACATCGTTTCAAAGTGATTAAAATCTTTGTAAAGTTGAAAACCTTATAAAACAAGGAAAAAAGCAGAAAAATAGTGGTGAGCGCGCGCGTTGGTAATTTGGGTTGTTTGACCATCTTCAATTGAGATTCGGCACGGGTTAATATTATCGTAGAGGGATGAAATTTTATATCTGACTAGGTCAAGGCATATATAAAAAAAGTAGAGGGTACCTCTTTTCAAATTCGCAAAAATAAAAAAATTCTGTCACAAAAAGGACAAAAACAGACAAATTGACCAACTTTAATTAAGATTTTGCACATGATAATTTCTTCGTAGAGCGATAAAATTTTGTATCTGAATAGCCTAAGGCATTAATAAAAAGAATAGAGGGTAATCGTTTTCAAATTCGCAAAAAAAAATTTTGCGGTAAAATAAGGGACACCCTAATCCACATACTTGCCTATTCTTTTGATTCAGACGGAAAACTTCATTTTTCTGTTACCAAATCCTTTACCTTTTGTTTTTTATTAATATCTTCCTGTTTTAAACTTCATACTTTCATTAGTCACGAGTCACGACTAATTGAAAAATTCATTAAAAATGGAAATCTTATTGCTAAATCGGGGAAGTTAGTTGGTAGCTGTGCATCCAATTTAGTTCCTGGTAGATATTAAATTTTTAATTGATGGACTTCTGTTTTTTTTCTCACTTTTTATTGTTATTTGTATACTCATATTCCAATATGTACTTGTATTCCTATTCAGCTTCCCTCCCCATACCAAAAGCCCTAATCCAGGGAATTTAAAATCGAAACTCCCGGTGTGCGCTCTTTTACGGGGCCAGTTTAAAGATTTTGTAATGATTCTCAAAGGCAGGGAAAATTTGAACTTTGATTATATATGCATGCAAACGACAAATGTTTCTAACAATTTAGTGGATTTTTCTCATAAATTCAACAGCTGATAATCATCCCTCTTGTACTTGTATCTATTGTGCTCAACCTCGCACGACTGATTAGATACTATACTGGCTAACGACCGTATTCACCGCTAACCTGAGAGGAAATCATACTTCTGATTGGTGGATAACTAGTTTTCCTTCTTTAACTCCCAATCCGAATCTTGATTGTCGGTTAACCGCCGGTCAAAATCGTTAAAGCGATAGAAGGCAATAGCTCACTTCTGCCAAAGCACAAAATCTATATTCAATACGTACGGTATGGGGCGATCCTAGCAGAAAAATTTGTCAAATGTATCCGATAATTCAAGAAAGAGAGAGAGAGAGTAATTTAAATATAGTAAGAGCCATAGTGCAACGCAAGTGTTTATGTACAGCTGGACTCTTTCACGGACCAAGTATTATGGGAACTACTGGTTTAAACAAATGATCGCGCATGTTAGACTATTTTGTTGCAGCCTACAACTACAATACTAACAACAAACGGACAAATCTGGAACATACATTTGACAAGCCAACCATCATAAATCAAAATTTTACGTTGGGCAAGGTTGGTTGACAGCATTGTTGTCAACTCGCTATGCTTATTTGAGGAGCAAACATTCAAACCGTGTTTTCTCAAAAAAATAAAAATAAAAAGTGAGTTACTGCTATTTTCATGATCTCCACATTAAACTGCACAAAATAATGCTATTATCTTCAAGTAAAACCAGTTTTAACCTATTCTAAAATGATGTTTCAATCAAAAAGTGTTTCCTCCAGAGCCTAATTTCAGTCAAACAGTGATTCCTCCAGTCACAGCCAATAGCTGTTCTAACTCGACACGTGACCCACTCATTTTTTAGCATAAAGTTGGTGATGTAAAAATACTGGTGGGGACTTTTTGATACGAAATCACCTAATGTTAATTTTAAATTTTACATTGTATATCAGAAATAAAAAAAATAATTTTTGAGAAGAGTAGGATTAATTTTCTTCATTAAAAAAAGTGTTTTGTCCATGTTGGAAACATTCAAACCATGTTTCCTCCTATGTGTTCTATCAAAACGTGATTTCTCCAAATTTCAAATGCATTTTTCAATAATTAATTTTAAGTTTTTAGGTAAATTATGGCTACAAATCTTCTCAGTTACTCGTTATAGAACTAAACAAACACGATAATTAGGTTTTTAAATTAGTTATTTTTAAGTTATTAGTTTTTTGTGTTTCCTGAAAATTTGTATTTGATGGAGAAAGCATGGTTTGATTGTTTGCTCCTCATTTACATATTACTACAATGTTGCAAGTCAGAGGCCAAATTATCCAGTGGTCACTGCCCCAGTTGATACTGATTTTAAAACTTTAAAGACTGTAAGTATTGTAGTTTCATACAATTCCAATATGAAAACAAAAAAAGGAAAAACTTACGGGAACATTCCTTGGTTGCGCTAGGTTCTCGTTGTCAATGGACATTGACTTTATCTTTCCCGCATTCGAGCTGGATTCCACCGTCACTTTCATGTCCGTTATGTCCCGCACGTGAGTACGGAACGAGTACTCAATCAGCGCTTGCATGGCCACAATGGTATCCTGAAAAGAATAAAAAATTCGCAAAACTCCTTCGCTTTTAATTCATGCATACAGTACTGGGAATAAAAACATTTACAGTGAGCATTGGAAGCAAACGCATACGAAACGCAACTTGTTCCTTTTTCTATGGTGAACCCCCGATTTTTATTTCGAAGAACTGTTAAGAGTAAAGTGTTTTGAATTCGTCTTTTTATGATGTTGATGAACTGGTACAGCTACATCAAGTTTGCACGTAGGCAGTGAAATTAACCTTCAATAGTGCTTGAACCAACCAGGCGCGGATCCAGCACGGCTCCAAGGGGGTGGCACTTTTCCAGACCATCACAATTACCTTTTGACACAAAATGTTGGGGATTTTTCAAAAAAGTATCACGCAAGATCCCGTATCACTGGAGGTCCCGTCCTCACACCCAAAAAATGTTATCACCCAAAAATTTTATTTTTTTCATTTATCACATTGCCCGCAACATATACATAAATAAATACTGACATTCAAATATTGGTTTAAAATTTTAAATCATCATGCTCGAGTTTCGCTTAATATAAGTAAAATTGGAAAAAATAGTAAAAACATTGTAAAAATATTAAGCGATTCTATCAATTTAAACTTTTTCTTCATTTCCAATCCCGTTTATTAGCGACCCCAGGGAATCGCAACTAACGGAATTACATGAACTTAGAGTAATTGATGCAAGTACTAAAGATAGGGAATTTTACTTTAATATTTATTTAAATATTTTAACTATTAGAGTGGTGAGTGACCTGTGAAGAGACGAAGGCCTGGTCTGTTGTGCGCATGGTGTTGAGCCACTTGACGATCTGGTCGCTGTAGGCTCCGTTGTAGCGGACGTAGACGAGCAGGGCGTAGGCGGTCGCTTCTACGGCCACCGAGTCGTACTTGTTGGGGCGTCGCGGGAGGATGAAGGGGCGCTGCGTCTGGTACAGCACATCGTTGGACGATATCGGCTCCGGGCTCCAGTACACCATACCCTCTGCAAAGAGAAAAGGGATTGATTCGCTATTTTCATTCAATTTTTCAGGTTGTGTGTTTCAATCAGGGTTGGCTGGATTGTTTTTTTTTTTTTTAAAAAACCCATGTGAAAAAACTCACATTTTGGACCCATTTTCGGGGTTTTCCAAGAAAAATCAAGATTTTGGCAGTTTTATTATCGGAGAAAAACATTTAATGAAATAACATACCAAGAACTGCAGTAGAGTTTTTCGAAATTTCGAGTAGAGTTTTTGTTAGAGTTTTTCGAGTTTTTTTTTCATTATTGAATAGGATTTCTCAAAATTTAGGACTTTAAAGTTCAAACTAGAGATAAAAAATTAAGGAGGATTTTTAAATTTCAGTGGGTAAATTTCAGTTTTTCGAAGTTAAATTGATTTCTTTCAATATTGAATGGTTTTTTTTCTAAGTTTAGGATGTTTTTTAAATTTTAGTGGTTTTTTTTCAAAATTTAAACCAGGATTCAATAATTAAGGGGTGTTTTTACGATTTCAGTGGTTTTTTTTTTCAAAGTATAAAAAGTTTCACTTTGAAAAAACCCACTTAACTAAGGAAAAACTGACATTATTTTGACAAAACGCATCCCTCCGTCGGTCGCAACTGAACTTTTTCGCACACCTCATACATTTTCGTTCACCTTTCCGTTGTTTTGGGGGTTAGAAGTCTGAAATTCCTGGTAGTCTCATATCTTTACCGGATGTATGGCGCCAGCCAATTCATTTAATTCGCGCGCTTTGTTTAGTTTTGTTTTCATCATAATTTCACTATTTGACACATTGCGACCGATCGTGTTTCAGTATTTTAAAGTAAGTAATAGTAGTTTTTGGAATCCCTGATGCTTATTTATTTATTTTATGAGTGTTAGCACGTCAATATTATTAAATTTTCCGTAATATGTATGAAATTCTTCTAATTATTTTTGGTTTATTGCGGTTGAACTTACACCAACAAAATCGTACTTTATTTACATCGCAAACGATAAAGTTGTACACTATACAAATCTACGGCTACTACCTGTAGGTTTACAGATTATAGCTAAAAATAATATATTTTGGAGTTATTTTACAATAGCTACAGGGACTGTCAGTGGTCAATATGCCTAGCCTAGGACCTGCAAGTATTACCTGTAATATTTGTGTTTGTGAAGGGTTATTATCTGGACATGAGTTCAAAAACAATAATTTATGATTAATATCCTTCATGTTTCACATCATTCATTTTAATTTTTGACTATAATATTGAATTACTTATCCTGATGATGTAAGTTTAATTTTATGATATTTATATTTTTTTCTTAATTATTAAAAACAAATATAATATTTTTTCATGTCTGAATAATTCTAGGAATATCTCTTATCGTTTTTAAGACTCCATCAATGAAATTAAAAGGTATAAAATTGCGATTCTTTCGATTGTGCATTTTGGCACATTGCGACCCAACACGTCAGTTTAATATTGCGACCGACGGAGGGTTAATATAGAAAAACTCACTAAAATTAAAAAAAACCCACTTACTATATAGGAGAAAACCACTTAATTTTGAAAAAAAACACACTTTCAAGGTTTTATTGAAAAAACCCGAAAAAACTCAACCCACTTGGGTTTTAAAAAAAACAGGTGTTTGCCAACCCTTGTTTCAATTGAATATAGTTTTCTTTGAATTAAAACGCGCACGAAAACGCCTGTAGTATTACGATTCGGGGTATGCATTAGTGTTTTAAGCAAAATAGCAATCAAATTTTCGTTTCCATTCTGATTAAATAAATTTTTTTAGATTGATTATTTTTTCCATGATGAATTGTATCGAAATTCAAAACCTTCTCCATGAAGAGGGTGAGATGAAATCATAGTGTCATATATCATGATGTCACATTTCTCCACAGTTTCTAGTTACAAAGTTACATATTTTTTCTTCGACATTTATATCCAAGTTAAAACCTCACAAAATACCTTTTCAAATGAGGTATTTGCATGAGTGAGGGATTTGCTTGATTTTATACTTTTTTTGATACATTATGGTTTAAAACTCCCAAATTTCTGATTTTTAAGTTCAAAAATGTGCTTTAAATAACTTAAAATTCAATTTTATTTTTGCCAAAACGTCAGAAAAGTCACGTTATCAGAAAACGGGCTTCTATTGGATGTGACATCACAGCGCATGAAAACCATTGTGTTTACGGTTTTCACGTGAACAGAAAACGGGCTTCTGTTGGATGTGACCTCACAGCGCATGATTTGTAATTCGAGAGTGTTTTCACGCCAAAATAAAAAACGAAATTTCAAAAATTTATATCTCAGAAACTAGGCTACGAAGATACTTGATGTAAACGTCATTCTTCATGGTTTTTTATCTACTATTTTAATAAAATTTAATCTCAAAACGTGAGAATACCTCATTATGGTTAGATTTTCGGGAGGATCACGAGGAAAAAATTTGCCTAAAATACCAGACCAGAAAATGTGACACTTACACTGGGTCACACACGTTCCATTATCAATGACCCTATTTTAAAATTACCTGCAGACGTATCTATTAGATAAAATGTATTAAATTTGTAGAGGGATAAGAATTCGTTCGCACCAAAACTATAGTAATTTAAGGCAGAGTTGAAAGAATGTAAGCAGTTTGAATGTTTCAATATTTCCCCCGTTTTTGTCAAGCTTCATAGTAAAATCAAATGAAAGGGACTCCTGAGAAAGTAAGATTCATAAAATGGGAAGAGTCATTTAAACCTCTGAATATAGATGGAGACCATATCAAACTCCACCTTCGCAATTTAGCCATGTGTCTGAAGGGTAGGGAAAATACAAGCTGTGCCCGGGGTGAACTCAATAATTGCACAACACTCACCTTTCTCTCTCTTCATGGCTTCCAGCCTTTCGAAGCCCAGTTCGGCCTCGACGCTTCCCGCCTCTACCAGGGCGTAGGTGACCACCGCCAATTGGTAAGGGTCGCGAATGCGAGGTAGCAGGCGCCCCAGGAACCGTGCGGCCAGGTTGCGTGCGTTCGAGATCTCCACGCGAATGTTCTGTAATAATAGTCACCACTCAATATACACTTTTTTATAGAAATAAAAATAATTTTTTTTATCTCAGTTACAGTTTTCTTACATCCTCCGCAATTAATTATTACACGCTTTGAAAAGAGCGCAGGTATTATATCAAAAATATCAATAACTAGTTGACCTTAGAGAGCCTGTTTACGAGATAGAGGCGATAACTCGCTTAAAAGCGTCTCTGCGCATTCTTGCGCGCAGTTAAAACTGTCCAAATCTCCAATTCGGTCCAAACTGTATCATGCCGCTTGTCTCGCTCCAATGCTAATCCTATGGAGGGAAACCTGCGGTGAACAGAAAACGCTGTTGACCAATCAGCGCGCTATACCGGGTTGTCGCCTCTCACAGGCTCTCTAGTTGACCCTTCTCTAAATTGTTATAGAACAGAGGTTCTCGTTTAAGGGTACCTTTGGAATTACATTGAGTCAACCCCCCCAAAAAACAAAGTAAGGCTTTTTAGTGCTTAAAATCTTGTTTTTCAAGGCGTCTAAAAAGAGGAATTTTCAAATTAAGATTAACTAACCGCGCTTCATCTCCCAGTCTCTAGCATTTTGTAAGGTAGGAAATCCTGTAAACTGTAAGAATGCAATTTTAAGTTGTCGTTTCTTGATTCATATTGTCAGCAACTAATTCTGTACATCAACTTTGGTTAACCAATGCAATAAAATAAAATAAAAATCACCCTGATCTTAAACTTTATATTTTGATATTCAGAAACTCAACAAGAGGTGATTGATTCAAAACGATTTGGAATGTCGGCTTTTAATTTTATATTTATTGGTTTAGGTAGCAACCTAGGGCCTAGGTCATGGAGAGTGTGGAACGCAAAAAAGTCAATTTACTACATTAGTTTGATATTTGATATATTATAAACACAAATGGCATTTTTTCCTTACCCCAGGTAAGTCAGCAACGGTTGTCAATGTTATTAACACATGAGCTGTCAAGGTAACGTTCTGATAATCCGTGCTCCTGTCCTTGTAATTCTGGAAGGGGAACAGTAAGTCAAAGAATGAAAAAATTTTTTAACAAAACAAGAATTTAGCCATATGTCTGAAGGGAAGCGGGAGTCTCCAGACGACCTCCAACTATGGTAAACTACTCAATAAGCAATCAACTTTCCAAACCTGAGGAAAACTTACAAGTATGGTCAACTTTCTGTTCCAAGGCTGGTTGGAGGGTTCGTAGAATGACCCATCTCTCGTTTGATGTTTCAGAATGTACTCCATGGAACGGGTCAGCATTTTGGGGTCGATATAGAAGCTGTTCTCCCAATCTGGGTAGTTAGCTAGGTGAAACAACCGGGTGCAGTATGCTGTCAGCCTAAATACACATAAAAGTATGTTCTTCTATTGTATTGTATTAGTTGTATGTATTAGTTCTTTCTATTGTTATTATTTTGTGTTGCTTGACTGTAACCCCCTGCTTGGAGGCCGCAGTATCCCAAATAAATAAATAAAAATAATTGAAGGGGTTGGAGCACAAAAGGGCACAAGTGAATTTCATATTAACTTTTGCTCAGGAGTTTTGTTGGCGAGTTCTTTCAAGACCCTCTATGGCCTCCCAACTCCCAACGATGACGTCAAACGTGAGTGAAAATTGCCATGTTAAGTCTATGGAGTGACATCAAAGATGAGTGAAAGTGATGACGTTTCACGGCCGAGTTGTCAGGCCTTGTATATAGAGGGTCTTGGTTCTTTCCCTGTGTATGCTAACATGTTTTCTGGATAAGAACTTTCAGTTTCATTTCGAATCCGGATTTTGAGTGTGTTTTGAATACTACCAAGTTAAATTGCACAAATAAAAAAAATTACAAATGCTTTATTGTACACCGCAAACATTTGAAGAAAATATTTATGTGATAAGCCCCGGAAAAAAGGAATTATATAACAAAAAGAAAACATACATCTCGAATCAACTATATGGCGTTGTGTTATTCCTTTAACTAACCTATCTTTTTGAATGGAAAGTTTGGAAATAAAAAAAACCGCTTTGAGACATACAAAAAAGAGATATTTAACATTAGTTAGATAAAACTTCATTTCACCGATTATATACTTTACTAGATTTTTAAAATTTTTCTGACTTACCACAGACTTGGTTGTTCTCCTTTGAACATGGTGAACGCTCCGTTCTTGTAAAACACCGACTGGTAAACATATGCTGAATAAAAAAATTAATCTATAAACACAATACTCTTACAGCTTAAAATCGTATATTTCTTTAAAAATAAGACATTAATCCTTTTGGTAGCGCTAGAGGACAGATTTCGATAAAATTTAAGATATAGTGGTAAGAATCACGAAAAATTGAACTCGTAATAAAAATTAGTTCGCTGTTTGAATATTACCAATAAACGGCGTTTTCCACTTGAAAAAAGTTTTTGAGCCAGACTGCAGAAACAGAAAGAGGTTGTGGAAACTTTTGCTGCCAAAATTTTCCTTCACACGGGATTTCTCTGTCGGCTGAACTTTTTCTGTGTGCTTCGAACATTTCGCAACTTTTTAGGGAACTTATCCATCAGAAATATTCTATTTATTTAAATATACAGGGTGTCCCATAAATGTTGGGTCACACTTCTAGGGGGGATAGTAGACACCTAGACGAGTCAGAATCACATAGGATTTGGGGGTCCCAGACCAAATCCCAGGGAGTTAAAAATGGAGCGACACCCCAAAAAAATTATTGAAAAATTCAATTTGTAGAAGAACTACTATTGGTAAAAACTTAATTAGGGTCTAAAAAATTGTGGTTTAATATGATCTTTAAAATTATCTTAAAAGTTTTCAGTTTAAATTTTTTTATTACAAAAAAGTTTAAAAAACACAAAAAAATGTGAAATCTGCCAAAACATTATTTTGTATTTCGAAATTATTTCTTTTGATTTAATAATCTGAAAGATCATAGTTGAAAACTCTTAAGTCCAAAGTGTCACGTAAAAACCATCAATATTAAATGCTTTTTCCATGATAAAAAATTTAAGGTGAAGACTTTTGAGATAATCAAACCAGATCATATTAAACCACAATTTTTGAAACCATAATTAAATTTTTACCAATAGTAGTTCTTCTACAAATTAAATTTTTCAATAATTTTTTTGGGGTGTCGCTCCATTTTTAACTCCCTGGGATTTGGTCTGGGACCCCCGAATCCTATGTGATTCTGACTCGTCTAGGTGTCTACTATCCCCCCTAGAAGTGTGACCCATTATTTATGGGACACCCTGTATATTGTCTTTCCATATACCGGTAGTTTTTATCAACTTAATATGTTATGTCCCTAAACATTTTGGCAGAAAAGTCGTGTCATATACAGAATAAGCTCAGAACTACGTAGTTTCCAACAGGGTAACATATTTCATATCCCCCTGTAGTTCGAAAATGTCTAAATACCTTTGTTGAGGTATTCCAGCATTCCTTTCCTCGTCTCCGTCTTCAGTTGATTGGTGAGCCTCAGATAGTGCAGGGTGTACAAAGTGTAGGCAAAATCGAACATGATGTGCTCTCCAGACTTGACCGCATCGGCGAAGTCAAGGGCCCGCAGACCCACAGGGGATCCTGGGTCCTCAGGGAAGGGAGCACCCACCACGTCCCCTAAAAAATGCAAGGAAAAGGTAACTTGTAGTTTTTCGCTCTCAAACTTTTAACATCCTGCCAACAGACTGAAATGATTATTGATCCTATGACGTCACTAAGTGGAAGGAAAACTGAGTCAACAGAAAGCCTGATGGGTTGCTAGGAGGAGTTTCGGTACTCAAATCGCGATAAAAAAAGCGCTATATAATGCATGGGTTTAACAAACTAATAATGTTTCTTTATAAGTTCTTAATTTTCCTCAACATTGAGACACCGCGCTGGGAACTAATTTTTTGTTTTGCTCACAGCCTGGGTCAAGTAACGTTGCAGTCTTGTTTTAAACCGAGGAACAACGGCTATAGCCGATGATGGAAATCGGAAAAAACATTGGGTACTGTGTCTTGTGATAGGTGGCGCTGGGATCGCATCCACTATGTTTTGAAGCTAACGCCTCCCACCTCACGAAGCGGAGAAAAATATAATCTCAATCATCTAATAGAGCAGTGGTGCCCAACCTACGGCCCGCGGGCCAAATGTGGCCCGCGAGGCTGATCCATGTGGCCCGCGGACTCGTTAAATCCTAAAAACCAAAACCAATTTCAGAAATCTCCCAAATAAACCACGAAAAACATTCCCTGTTCTGAAAAGAACTAAAACTAGTGTTCGATCTCCACTTACAGATAATAATATTAATTCAGTTTTAAGGATAAGTGTTACAAATTTGGAGCCGAATTTACAAGAACTAGTATCCTCCAAACAGATGCAAACTTTTCATTGAAAACGGGTACGTAATTTTTATTTATGTTTAGAAAAATCTTTAAAAGTGTTTTTATGTGGCCCGCGAGATAAATCTTCATAAGCAAATTGGCCCTCGGGAAAAAAAAGATTGGGCACCACTGTAATAGAGCATTAGCACATGACGTCACTTGGAGGTCAGACATATGGTTGCCGTGGCAAATGCGAGGTAGTGAAATTTCTAAACGCTTTCTGAAAAATACCCCTTCACACCTCCGATTTAAAGCAACAAATTATTCTCAGTACTAAAAGGGATAGAGTTATACTATGTTCCACCCAAAGTTGGCACCGTTGGGAAAGGCAGAGGTTGTACCAATCCGGCCGAAAAAATAGTACTAGCTTGTATTGCACTTTAAAATAAGGAATATGCAGACACATTTGTAAAAATGTGTCATACATTATATTTTATTGGGATTTTTATCATTTAACTTAATTTAATCATGCGCTAAAAGTCTTTAAATGCAAGCGAATGAATATAGTCCGTAGGGTAGAGCCGGGTAGAAGGGCCTAATCCGACTGAATGGCTGGGAACCGGTTTCCTGGCTGTAATTCGGTCGCCGTAGCCTTTTCTTCAGTGCCAACTTAGGGTGGAATCGAGGCATTTTCATATGAAATTCCCATACGGTTAAACCAACGATAGTAAAATGGTCACGTGATTTTGACAACGCTGGAACTAGTATTTCGGAGGGGAGACAGGTGGAAGTTGAGGAGCAGTTGATCGAAAGAGGAAGAGACATTAGCTTGTATATAGAAGCAAGACCCCAACTATCACCGATTACCCAACTATCGGCCTTGCAAAGTTTGTAAAAATCACGTGACCCTTTTACTATCGTTGGTAGAACAGTAGTAGTATACCTATATCATCTATGTAACCTTTTTTGAATCCATTCCATATAGATTTATTCCATTAAATAATCGAAATATTTTCGTTATGGTACCTCTTTTTTGTACATAAATCAATAGTGCACAATGAAGTGGTTGCCATAGCTTGTCCTCCAACACTCGTGTTGCTACGGCTGTTGCTAGGGCCAAGTCACGTGATGTGAAAAGCTCTATACCTCTCCTAAGAGCCAAGTCACACCTAGCGACCATAAGACGTGACAGCGATCAATCAAAGAGGGGAAAAAGCATGGAGTTCAGCCTGAGACTCCCCCTATCTGGACAGGAATCTTCCTTCCTGTCAAGATAGGGAACTAGACTTTCTCCATGCTTTTTTATGGAGATTGATTGCAGTAGCGACTATAAACCGCGCAGTGTGTTTTGCACCTAAAGTGGCAGATTGAAGGAACATTAAAAAAACCTCACCTATGAGCGTCACAGTGGCTGCGGGAGAGTCGAAGATGTAGTAGCGGTAGGTCTCTTCGTAAGGGATGATGGGGTCTTCAGTGATGTTTACGTCCAGGTACCGAATCATGTAGGCTTCGTTGCGCATGTCCAGCAGGAGGGAAGTGTGCAGGTGGACTCCTACTCCGTCCGGCTGCGGACAATATGTCGAGTGCATTAAGACAAATGTAAAGGCAAAGAGTGCCAGCACATTTAGGCTAAGCGCGCACTAGAGACTTTTGTCACGGCGACTGAGACAAAAATATCACCCTGTATATTGCAAGAAGCTAGAGCGAGCGCATTAGGCGACGAGACTTGCATTGCTTTCGAGTGACAGTTATGTTACTAGTTATCCTAGTCACCGTGACAAAAGTATCTAGTGCGCGCTTTGCCTTAGTGTCTGGCAACACTACAGCTGCAAGTGTCGCTCGACCCAGATCCTTATCAAGAGAGGGGAGAAAAGCATGGAGTTGAGCCTCAGTCCCTTCCACTTGATAACGACTTTTTTTATGGGTCGAGCGATTCAAGTCGCTCAGTGTGTTCCGACTCTTAGTGTCTGGCAACACTACAGCTACAAGTGTCGCGCGACCCATCAGTAAGATCCTTATCAAGAGCGGAGAGAAAGAAGGGGACTCGGGACGATGCACTATTTATTAGATGCGGTTGAAAGTAGGAAAGATGACACCCGTTTTCCTTCGGACCTTCGCTACAGGAGTAGTCTAGTAGTGCATCGTCCCTCCTCGTAGTCCCCTTCTTTCTACAAAGCTGAACTTTTACAACCCCCAGTTTTATAGCCCGATCTCTTCATCTCTTACTATACCTTATATACGCCTTGTGGTTTGGGGGTTTCTCCTCGCACCTCCGTCAGAGAAGGGGTTTTCTTTTGTTCGCTACTAATTGACCCCACAAAGAAAGCAGGACCATAAAACTGGCCGTTGTAAAACTCATATAGGTGCAGCGTAGACTTTTCCACTGGCTGTAATAAAACGATTACTGCTAGGCTCCAGCACTTGCGGTTTAGGGGGAGATATCCCGATATCTCCCCCTAAACCGCTAGTGCTGGACGCCTGGCAGTAATCGTTTTATTACAGCCAGTGCCTGGCTGTAATAAAACTTTGCGTTGGCCCATAGCCTCAGCCTTAACGAAGAATCGTCACTATCTTCATGTTTGGTCCTAGGCCCAAGGTTTGGCATTGAAAAATAAGCTGGACGCCCTAATTCTGTAATTTTTTTACCCAGACGTGAACACAAATCTACTTACAGATGATTTTTTACATAGTTAACGTTTTTATCGATTTTCTCAAAACTTGATTTTTGGACTTATTCCTTTTTTCAAACTGACGATTCAATTTAGGTTTACGTAATATTAGAGAGGCAAGTAAAACTCTGTTGCTTACTCACCAGTATGTTGATGGTCATTGTTTCGACATCCTTTGCCACTTGTGTCCTTCCTATAATGGTCACTTCAATCTCTCCGATGCGGGTGGCCACGATAGGAATGTGCACGAACATATGCGACACTGGCTTTACCTAGAAATCGAAATACGGGGTCATTGTTTCCAGAAATTGATGGATTTTCAAATATTTTCGAACGCTCTAAGCACAGAAGTAAGCTAGCCACTTGGCCTGGACACACGCTAGTAATTAGCACCCCAGGCCCAAAGGCCACAGAAACGGAGATGGGCACCGCCTGATGGGCCACTAGGCCCGGGCAGACTTTGATTGAAGCACAGAAGTAAAGTAAAACAATGTTTCATAAAGGGATGTCCATAAATTACGTCAGGTGTTTTCTTTTTCAAATTTTGGACCCCTCCCTCCTTTGTGAGGATTAGTGAGATTTTGTTGAACCCCCTTCGCCCTCAAAGACTAGATTTTCTCTGTAATTTTTAAATTAATTTATTTCCTTGAAATGTCATTGGTACATTTGTTTCGTCTCTACGATTAACAGACATTGTTAACTTTTGACATACGTTGTAATTATTACGACTGAATTTCTATCGATTCCCTGCTCTGACTAATGGTCACATTTTTTCCTAGCTGGGGCTAAATAAGATGAAAGAAAAAACATATTACACTGGTCAACACACAATTTGGTGCCGGGAATATTAGAGCTGATTTTGTATACAGGGTGTTTCCAAAGTCCGTTTCGCGGCTTTTATTTGGAACGGAACCAACGTGTCCTAGGGTCACGGAAGTAAGATCTTCCCCTTAGGTAAATGACCCTGGAGAATCCATTGAGAAGACTTACAGTGCCCCTAGTGGCAAAATAAAAAAGTTTAAAAAATTAATTTAAAAACCGAAGGAGATAGAGCAAAAACCTCAGTAAAAGTATTGTTGCCTTATAACCTTAAAAGTATTGTTGCCAATAACCTTAAAGCTAAATCGGGGAGCTGAAAAACTTCTTACTCTATCTTTTGGGACCCAAAAGAAAGGGAAAAGCCTCTGAATGGGAGGCTTTTATTTTTTGAGACACCTTTATATCACCATATTGTATAAAACGTGCAGCAAAAGTCCAAAAAACGTCATTGTAGAATATCGCAAAAACTAGACCCGCTTCATGAACACGGATGCTATGTTCTAAATCAGTAGGTCAAATATTTACGAAAAAAGCTTTAATATTCTCGGCACCAAGAAAAAAGTTTTTCTTTGTAGACCAGTGTTATCCATGCTAAATATTAAAGTGAGATTTCAATTGACACCCCCTCCCGCTGATGAGATTTTTCTGAACCATCTCCCCCTTTTTTTGATCCCACTTAATTTTTGGACGTCCCCTAAACTACGGTCATAAGCGGACTACGAAACTGACCCGTGAGGACTACAATCTTTTGGTGAAAATCGCCAGTTCAAAGCTTCAAGATTAAAATAAGTTTTAGTTGGAAAACTTCATATTGATGTTTCTACCAAGCCATATGATATACTACTATAGTCTGTTCATTTAGAATAGGCGCCTGAAACAAGATTAAAAACTCAATAATGCCTAATAACGCTCATCACGCAACTTCAGTAACAGATTCTTTTGCAGTATTTTAACTACTTCTGTTTAGGCTGGCCGCCTTGACATTGCACAACAAATATTAATACATTACGCCTCAGGCGATTATTCTAAATAAACATACTATAGAACAGAGAGATTGATTTTAAGTCACACATTGGTATAGGAAAAATTTAAAAAAAAAGCAGCTGTAATATTCAATAACTGCAACTTTCGGTTTGTAATTTTGTTTCCTTTTCCACGTTGCCGAGTAAATTTAAAATAGTACAGTAATACCGCATATTTCCGCGTACAAGCAGATCTAAAATTTACCACCTTCGCTTCCAAAGAATCACCAAAATCGGAGCCAGAAAAAAAACGGCAGCCGCAATAAAACTTGCATTAAATCCCAATAGGATTCAAGGCAGAACATCAAGATTCGTATTTTCTTTATAAACATAATAGAAACTTATCGAATGAGCGTGAGAAGCATCATCCAACAGATTCGTGGCGAAGAAAAGGGAAGGAAAAGCGTAACCATGGTAACGTTCTTGCGAAGCCAATAGTAAGCTTTCTTCGCCACTTCGACGTTGATAGTTGCCATGGTTACCGATTCAGTGGTGGGGAAGGAAATCTACTCAGGCGCCTATTTAAAATGAATAGAGTGTAAGACTGGAAATGAGCTCCGGAATCAAATTCAATAATTTAAAGGGGTACAGAGATCCTACATTGATAAGATTTTCATACACATTCGGAACGGTAGAAGAATCTTCATATGAGAGTCATTTAGCTAGAAATTCCCTGTTATTTGGAAAGGATATAATATTCCTGAACTCCATGCATGACTCAAAATGCGTGGAAAAATTATTTTTAAGGCGTTATTAAAGACCTCCTTTCCATCTCCACGTTCATTTTGGGGTTAATTTTAGTTCATTTGGATCATTTATCGGCGTGTGGTAACCATATTTTTTGAAGCTCTCATATGTGTTTGTTTCGATTTATGTCTGGATACCCTAAAAGTTACATTAAAGGAACAAAGATTTTGTCACTGTTCTCAAAAAATCACACTATCCTTAATTTTGGACACGAGTGTAATAAGAAATGTGAATCTCGGATGAAAAAAGCAGTGGAGTGATGAGCAGGATGGAAAGGATGAGCAGCAGTGATGTAGATGTTCAATAGTTGATGAAATTAGGTTAAGTCTTTGTATTTTTTTACTCACGTAAATAAGGTGCTGCCATTCTCCTCCAGATGTTCTTGGTCTGTAGGAGGAGACAATGCCTAGGGGCTCCACCAGAACGAATTTGTAGTCGTCCGAAGCAGCCAAGATTATCTCGGCCTAAAAACAGTCGATATTGCAGTGACATATAACAGTGATAGAGGAAAATCTTAAAAAATCTGTAGAAATAACTAAAAGAAGTATTATACACTTCAATTAAAAATTAAATGTCTACCAGGAACTGAATTGGATGCACAGCTGCCAGCTAACTTGCCCGATTTAGCAAAAAGATTTGCATTTTTCAATTAATTTTTAAATTAGTCGTGACTTTGTTAAAAAGTATATATGGATAAAAAACAAACATATCTTCCTGTTTAAAACAGGAAGATATGGATAAAAAACAAAAGGTAAAGGATTTGGCAACAGAAAAATTAAGTTTTCAGTCTGAATCAAAAGAACTGGAAAGTATGTGGATGTAATGATGAAAGTCACCACTCAAAAATTAAGTAATTTTATTATTTCAATATATTCCGTTACATTTTACACCACATCCATTCTAGGAAGCATCTGAAAAGTAGGGTGCATCGTGAAACAATAAAAAGTAGCAGTAATATTTCCTGCCAATCCTTAGATTGTATTGTGTGAGAAAGATAGGTCCGGTAAAAAAGGAGTTGTTAAAAAGGTAGACACAAGCATATTTAGAATACTATCATAACCTAATAAAGGGTTCTAGCTAACTACGCAGTTAAAGTGCTGGTAATTTGATGACAGAAATGTGTTCTTACTTCCGTGTTATCCGTGTATCTTTTAAATGAAATGAGCTTCTGTACGGATCCACCAGCTCGTTGCCTTGTTCAGCAATATACTCATTTTCACTTTCATCAATCGGCGATATAGCATTAACTCTACAATACAGGGTGTTTCAGATAAGTGTTTCATTACTTCTTGGAGGGGTAGAACACACCTAGACGACTCAGAATCACAGAGAAGGGGGGGCGGAAATGCACCCCTAACTAGCTGGGATTTTTTTTTAAGTGGGCATGGGAAGTCATTAAATTCCCTGTTAAAATTTATGCGTAACCTTTTAAGATCGAATTAAAGCAATTATCTGAAACACTCTGTATGTATACATCATTAAAAGCCTTGTACTGTAAACTTTTAATATAAGTGCGGTCAATAATGGACCGTATAGGGGAAATGCAACACTCTCACTTACTTTTATTTCAATAAACTGGTAGTTCATTACTGACACCCGAATACCGATTTGCTCGCCTAAGCATGCCTCTTCGGGACCTTCGACTATTATAAAGAACGGTTTGGTGGAGTCAAACTGAAAGGCATCAAAAAGTCAAAATTGTAGGATACAAAGACTTTCACCGTTAAGTATACTTAGTTAAGAGAAAATTTTAGTGGTTTTTCTTATGTTATAACGTGTTCCCTTTCCCCAAAACTTTTTAACTACGAGGGCTTGGTGACTGTATGAAAAGTACTACTTGTCGGATTCCATGAGTTCAGTCTTTTTAGAGAGCCTCTATAAAGTTTAATTAAGTAGGATTTTGAATTAACCTGATAAACTGTGACAAGAAGTAAAAAAAATAATAATTTGCTTATTTTTTTGTTAAATGGTTTAAAAATGTACAAAAATTTTTGAACAAAATTTGAAGTTTAATAATTTATTACTAATTGATGAAAAATGTTTCGTAAAGGGAGATATAACAAATAAAATAATGAAAACTTCCACGGCCTGAACAGTTACTATTTATTAATACATTTTCCGAGATAGTAGGCTGTGGCTAAAGACATCAAATCCATACGTTTCGCCCATCTACAGTTTTTATACTTCATCTTTTCATTCAGAGAGGAAAAACCTTTCGATTTAATATCATAAAGTCTTGGTCAACAATCTTGAAAAATGTATTAATGAATGGTCGTATAACTGTTAAAAACATCTGTATTCCCAAAAAAATTAACATATAAAAACTATTTAATATCTCTTTGAAAATATTGTTTAATGTTTAAAAATCATATTCCATGATGATGAAATCCCTTCCCTCTTGGAAGGCCGTATTCAGTTCATTTTAATTTTTATCTCAACTATAAGAATAAATTACATATTTGTTATTTAGATTTCACAAATGATTTGTGTAATATTATTACAGAAGGATTTAAAAAATTGAATGCTCATTACAAACTGGTATAAAATTTTAGGAACTTACAATGATTGGTTCAGGTAAAATATGCAAGCCGTAAATCTTGTTCATTCCTATCGCATTCAATGCATAAGCAGAGGGACCTTTCGGAGACATGGTCGCAACGTACTCTTCTTGGTCTTCTCTAGGAAAATAATGCAACATAAATATTCATTGAAATGAAATATCATTGGTTTTCAAAAGGAACTCCTGGCTTAACTATTCGGTACGAGGTTATGCAAAATTTGGCGATATCCGATCGCTTTTTTTGCTCTGTGCAATTTTATCAACACACCAATAACTGTAAACTCCAACTCACTCCAGAGGTAGTGGTAAAATACTTCTTTTTCATGCCTTGTCTTTCGGGAATTAAATCTTTTCTAGGGAATGCGCAGTTTATTCCGGCAGATAGTGGAGGAATAATCAATGGTCACTACTTTTTCCGTTATAGTCGGCTAGAATAAAAGCTCTCCCTGAGGTGGCTGAGCTCGATGTTTAACATCCAACCAAGTGTTGGAACAGCCTACGCCCGCTGACGCACCACATTAAGCGTATCCCAGAGACTCTTGCATTGCCTGCCTAAAAGCTCTTTGCCGTGCTGATGAGTCCTAAGAAGGACGAAACCGGTCCATGGCTGGAGGTGACGCTTGAGAGTTGCAGTTACACTTATTCTCATCTAACCAGAGGTAGTGGTGAAATACTCCCTTTTCACACTAATAACTATTCAGCTTAGCAAGATTTTGGGAATTTACGCGTGTGTTTGTTGGTGTCGTTCTACCACTTTAAAATAATCGTCAAAAGTGACTTAGTGCCTTTCTCTTTTAAGTCGACAATATATATAATAGCTAAGTACAAATAAAAAACCCACATCTTTGGGGAAATTAACCCTCAGTTTATATGTATTTTTGTTCAGGGTATCTTTACGTTTTAAAAACTCGGGTGAAAATAAATTTACTCTTAATTTAAAAAAAATACAATGAGATTAAAATCAATGTTGTCAGTGAAAACTAAGTGCTCACCCGATGATTTTGTTTTTCCAAGCAAAATTTCCAGCAGTGGCATCGAAGAACGCTCCCTGGCGGTTACGGCGATACAAAAAGAATTCAAACAGGTCTTTATCCTCATTGAGCTGCATCTGAAAACCTACCAATGATTTGTGAGCTTTAAAAACAACTATTCTCATTATCTTAGCTATATATCTTGAAGGAGAGGTCTCAAAAAATATTTGAGACCCCCTGTTTTTGTAAATTTTAATTTTAATATTAAATAAGGTTTAAAATATTATAACCAAATTTATTTAAATAATATAATTTATTTGAAAAATAGTGGTGATTATGTCTCACTTTACTCTTCCCTTGTTTTGGAAGGATCACCGAAGATCGCTGGCGATTATAATCGCCGAGAGAATTCAAAGGCCGTAGTCACCGGTTACTTCACCGGCGGTTAACCGGGAGTCAAAACTCTGTGGTGGAAAGTTAGTTTCCCATCTTCAACGGCCAATCAGAAGCTTGACTGCCGATTAACCGTCGGTCAAGTTACCGGTGACTACGGCGTTATTTACTACTAAATTAGGATTCCTGTCATTGACGTCACGGGTGAACACTAGAAGACTATCCACACTTTCTAGCTATCTAATTGGCGATGTCTAATCGCTCTGTCTGCCAATTCGGTAGCTATACTTGTGACGTCAATGACAGGAAGTGTTGTAATCTAGTATAAGATTTGTAAATACGTATTATCGTAGTTAATTTTCAAATTAAATGAAAATTTGAAAACTTTTATAAATCTACCTACTATTGTGTTTTGAGACATTTTAGTAGTTTTACGTTTGTTAGTAGATTCGATTAAAAAAAACTACAAACCATCATCATAGTAACGAATTTAGACACTCAAGTTGTTTTTTGGACCAGCAATTGGTCCTTTTTAATAGAATCACGCCATTGGCGTATAAAGAGTTTTTTTTCGCGATGAACCCAGATAATTATTCAGACTGCAGGTGATCCCTGAGAGCTCCAAAAGTGAGATGCAAAAGACTAAAGAAGTTTTCTGAGGGATACGATTAACAACACATTTTTACCACTATTTTTGGTTACCACCAATTATCAATTTTAATCGTAGGGGATGAGACACACACAAAAAAAAGAATAAAAACTTATTTTATCAGTTGGAATATTAATGGGAATTACTATTTCGAAGTATATCACAGCGCGTCGCCAAGTTCCGAGTTTAGAAAATTCAGTGCCTAAGTTTAATAATAATACACTTAGAAATAATTTTAATATTAAGTAATCACTAATCACCCTTCGCTTTATATTAAAATACAGAATTTTCTTAGTGGGTGGGCGTTGAAAAATTTTACGCACATTAGGGGGGCGGTAGCTTTAAAAAGGTTGAGAACCACGGGACTATAGTATTACAAAGCCCTTAAAAATGTAGCTTTTTAGAATACGGTAGGTAGGATTTACATCTTTTATAAACTTATAAATGTATATATAAAAACAAAAAGGGATTGATAATACCGAGTTTCAAGTACAAAAGGTGGTACTGGGGATCCCACGAAAAATATTGGAAATTTGATTATTAAGAACAGGGTTTTTACTTGTTTTGTGCAATTAATCCAAATTTTGGGAGTGGTCAGGGCCATGACTCGCGCCCCCTTCTTGTGTTTTCGGGACACTCTAGGGGGTGCGTCCCACAGTTTGAGAACCACTGGATTAGAGAAGTGTATTGTAAAGTGGTAACTCACAGCTGCCTTCGTCGGTACCATCATCGCAGTCTTTGACTCCATCGCACCGCTTGTTGGTCGGGTAGCACTGTCCGGACAGACACTGGCTCAGGTCGGAGGACGAGTTGCAGAAGGCTGATAGAGATGAATTCTTTGTCAGCATATGAATCGTGAGTTTTAAAAATGGAATAAGTCCAAAAAAGAGCAAATTGAATTTTTTTTAGCTCAAATGTTACAGGTTTTATTGGAAAATTCCAGATGTACTTACTGGGCATGGTAGTTATCATCATATTTGTAAAGACGACTAGATTAGAAAACTGAAAAAAAACCGAGAGAAAAATATTTTAGAAACTTTAAACAAGAATGCGTAACTGCTCTATATAAATGTTTTAATAAATAGAAATAAATCTTATGTTGAGCTTATATTAAATTCAATTCACCATAATTTTTGAAAATTAATCTTATTAAATTTGAGAAATAACCTATTCTTCCTATTATCTAACAGTTAAATCTTTTAATCGAAAAATTGAAAGCTGGTACAAGAATTAGCTATCTCCACTTTCAAAGTAGTTTTACTTCAGCTTCAGTCGATGTTTGGCGATAACTTTAATGCTGGCGTGCTTTAGGTAGTAGTCGTATATGCTTGGCTTAAGTACGGGATTCAAACAGGCCAAATGAGTAGCAACCTCTATTTCGTAGCATGGAAACGTTTGCAACTTATTGCGTTTTTATGTTTTTGATAGGTTAGATCTATCTGTGTCCATTCCTATTGTGTCCATTCATATCTGTGTCCTGTTAGATCCATTACATGTGTCCAGTCCTTATAAGATAGACCTCTTCAGATTTCTTTGGAAAATGTAGCTATTTATTGATTGTCCCTAATCCTAAACTCTAATGACTCGGTAAGTCTTAAATAAGCTAAACTGCTGCCCTGCTTTAGGCTACAAGAATTGGCAGTGCATCTCTAAATAATTGGCGAATCTACCTGTGAATAAACTTTCTGCGAATCTGGAGACACCTGGTTCTTGGTTAGTTCAAAGCTCTCAATTTAAATTTAATGGTAGGTATTAAAAACGAAGTCATTATTTGTTATACAAGAGGCGAAAGAATATTTTTGAAAGAAAAAGCACAGAATTTTAAAAAAAGGTCGAAAATCAATACACACCTCGTAAGCACTATGAGTGTCCCTTGCAGCGTTGTGCGTGGTGTAATAGTCAATGGTCTCTGGAGACCCGTCTCTGTGTCGCCAGAAGGCCCTTTGGAAAGCCAAGTGCTCTGGTTCAAAGCCATACATGGCTTCCGTGATCTGAAACGTACACAGCATTAGCGAGGTTTCTAAATCAAAGATGATAGTATATTAACTGTTATTTAGGGCCGTATTCCGAAACTTTAACTGGAGAAAGAAATGAGATGTAAACGAGCATTTAGAAATGGTCGCTTAGTCCAGGCAACGAATGCTCAAAAAAAGGTGTAGAGGGAAATTCTAGGGTCACAACTTTTGACTTCGTAACTTTGTTTGGACTAGTTAGGAGGTGATCATATCAAAAGTAACCGCCCCTAGCCCTTAAGCCGGAGGGAGGAGGGGTGTTCGAAAGTCTAATTTTTCAGTTTTTGGCTTATTACTCTTACAAAATGCATCCCCACGAAAAAGTTTCAATTATTTTTTTTTAAAGAAGGTAAAATTTGCAAAATTTAAGACCATTCCCAGGTTTATACGTCTAATTGATCCCGAGTTATATCTCCTCAAAAATGGGGAAAATTTGAACATATGAGTTAAAGTCGTCTTTAAAGCAATTCATTGGCTATATCACCCATTTAAGAGGAAAGTATTACATTAATCATATGGCTTCACACAAAATACAACCCAATTTAAATTAAAGATAAAAACACACCAACACACCTCGAAAAAAAATATATAAAGACATTGGAGAAAGATCTTGGGCGCAGAAATAAATAGGCAAAAGGTGAAATGTTAATCAGGAAAAAATAAATTAATCTGAGTTTAATAAAAATTGAATAATTCCCTTTTAAAAGAAAATTTATTGGAGTTTGTAGTCAATAGTGTAGGTAATTTGTTATAGTAGAAAGGACCCAGGTAGATAAAACTTTTATGTTGAATTTCTTTGTTTGGTTTCGGAATATTTAGAAGAGGCGGTTTTCTAAGATTATAATTGGTATTAGAGCTTTCAAACGAAATAAAATTGTTATGAATATAAAGTAATGTTCTATAATAAAAAAGTTTCTTTATGGAGAAAAGATGATCATCATTTAAATACTTAAGTAATCTTTTTTGTAAGTTTATTAAAGGTAGCAGATTTGTCAAATAATCACCCCCCAAAAAAATTGTTCCATATTGTAAAATAGATTGTATCCATGAATAGTATAAGATTTTTAAAAAGGATCTATCTACATAATTTTTCAAGTGATAAAAGATAAATAAATAATAACGGAGTTTATTTATTAAAAATTCTATGTGTGATGCATATTTTAAGTTTTGGTCGATGTGTAAACCTAAATATTTAATGCTACTTACTCGTTCAAGGTTCAGACAATTACAATTATTAACAATATTGAAACAATCATAATATATTATATTAAGATCTAAACTATTTCTGTAAATTAAACTGAAGTTAATATATTTCGTTTTGTTACTATTTATTGACAAATCATTTTTTAGAAACCAATCTTTAAGTTTTAGTAGATCTAAATTTATTTGTCTTTCTAAGGTATTATGATCTTCAGCAGAGTATATTAAAACAATATCATCTGCATAAGATAAAATATCACCATATAGTTTTAAATTACATAAATCATTTATATATATCAAAAATAGTAACGGGCCCAAAATAGAGCCCTGAGGTACTCCCTTCTTTATAAATTCAAAGTCACTTAAAGTATCACCAAGTTTTACACATTGCTTTCTATTTTTGAGATATGATCTAATCTAAACCACAAGAGCTGCACACCTCTAATACCTGCCCTTTATAATTTTTCAAATAAAATATCATGGTTTATTGAATCAAAAGCCTTTGATATATCAATGAAAATTGCAACAGTTTTTAAGTTATTATTAATGTTATAAATTAAGGTAATGTTAAGCTTAGTATGTTAGCTAAGGTATTGTTAAGTTTAATTAATTAATTAATTTACATTTAAGAATGCAGAAGTTTCATTTCATGTACCTAACTCAGGGGGTCGGCAACCTTTTGAAATGGAAGTGCCAAAAGTTACAATTTACAAAATTTTCCAGTTTTTAAAGAGCCACTGTTGTTTTGCTTCAATGTTATGTTATATGCTTTTTATATTTGATTTTGGTTGGGGATCATTTTTTACGCAACATTTTTTCTGAGGTACCTCCTTTTGGGTTCTGGTACATGGTTGGGTTCTTTTTGCATCAAGTTTTAGATCATTGTAAATTAATTTTTTTGAACTTATTTTCCAAATACTGTAAACAAAGTAAATTCCTAGAAAAATTGGAGGGTTCAAAATAGCGTTGTAGCTCATTTTAAGGCCTTTTTGGATTGCACCCAAAAATCACTTCTCATTTTTTAAGTGGAAGAATTTTCAAGGAAAAATACTCTAGTTATAATAAAGAGCAAACTTTCGAGGGGGGTTCAGAAAAATGAGGATCACTCCTCATGAGTCACAAAATTTTCAAGGGAAAACAGCACATATTCCCAAAATTTTGAGGAGTGTTTGGGAGTTCTCCCCAGAAATGGTTTGGAATTTTTACCCTCAAAAGTCGAGTTTTGACTCATCTTGAGAACTTTGGGTTACACCATTGATTTGATTAGGCACTTAAAAGTATTGATTTCTTAAGGGATTTGATAATTAATTATTAATTTTTTCGTATGGAACTGGAGAGCCGAAACTTTACATCGAAAGAGCCGCATGCGGCTCGCGAGCCGCAGGTTGCCGACCCCGGACCTAACTTATAAGTAAAGCAGTTCTGTTCCATCCTGTTCCAAAACAGACCGTTTTTCGGTGATAGGAGTAACGTTTTTTGGTTTTTCCGCTATTCGAACAAAAACGTCCCAATATTCAGCGTTCTCTAGCGTCTGAACCCTTCATCTGAGAGAAAAGTTGTAATTGACTTTTTTGTAGCTTGTTTTTTCTTCTTTATTTTTATACTGACTGTTTTACTCCGAATCGCAAAGGTTATGTTCTACGGGCAGAAAACGAATAAAAAGTGTGAATTTTGTCATTTTTTCGAATTTTCACCATGTTCCGTCACGAAATTTTGTTCAGAAACCTTAGATTCGGATTTAGCACCCCCCAAAAAACACACAGAGAGCAAAAAATATCTTCTACCCCAAATTTTGCCCAAAATAAATACAATTTGACTGGACTACACTGGGAAAATCTCATTTTCCGAATTTTTGTTTTTTTAAGACTAGGGGGCTCTGCCCCCTGCTCGCTATCGCTCACCAACCCCCGGAACTGCTTCGCAGTTCTTTGAAGATCGCTTCGCGATCTTAGCGAGCAGAGCTCGCTTGTTTCATCTCAACTATCCAGTACAACCTGGAACTTGTCTGCTTATAATATGTTCATTAAGAATATGCGCCTGCAACAGGATCAAAAACGCTCAAAAATGCTTAATAACGCTTATCAGACAACTTAAGTGACAGATTGTTTCTACAGTGTTTTAACTACTTCTGCTTAGGCCGCCTTGTCATTGCAGAAGAAAATTTTTCGACGATAATAGAATAATAACTGCTTTTAACACAATACGTCTCAGGCACTAATTCTAAATGAACAGAGTATATAGTTAATGATCATTTAATATCGAAACTTTTTACCTCTCAAACTTTTCAATAATTCAATTCGGATCATTACCACGAAAATATCAAAATAAAACTTCCTGAAATATTTCTTTTTAAATTATCAATAATTTAATAGATAGGGGCTACCGCCCCCTACTCGCTTACGCTCACCAACCCCCGTAACTGTTATGCAGCTCTTTACAGATCTCATCGCGATCTGTAATATCTGCAATCGATCTTTAGCAGAGTAAAACAAACTTCCCGAAAATCCTCTTCCTTTCATCGGCACAAATAACACTTAAAAAAGCTAAATTATTTATTTCTCTAGTAGTTCAAAAATATCGAAGTATTTTTAAAAGATTATTAACCAAGTCTATACTATATCGCTAGCAAACTTAGAGCAAAAATGTGCACCTCAAAAATTTTAAATTTAAATATCCATGCTCGCGACAATCTAGTGAACAGGCAAGGTACATAAACTAACAAGGTATGCTCTTCCGGCGAAAAAGGCGTGGCTTTTGAAAATGACGTCACCCAGGATATATTTCCTATTCACAGCATGGGAAAATGCTTATTTTTGGCGATTTTTCTTAAAATAAGGACCAAAGAAACTTTTATAACAGTTTACACTGAACACAATTACGAACATGTTTATAGGTTATCAGTGTTTTGAATTAGAACAATAATTTTAACTCAATAATAGCCGATCAAAAATATGAACCTTGAGCTCTACAACGATGTGCTTCAATCTCTCTGCTTATTGATTTTAATTAGTAACTTGTATAAATGAAATTAAAACAGCTGCTGATACAAAGAAAACAAAATATTAAGCAAATATTCAATCATGAAAACTTTTCAGAACATTCTTGTTATGATAAAATTAATATCGCTGTTCTGTTATGTCAAACTTGAATATCCATTGTATCGAAGCAGTTTAGATTTTTAAAACAAAAAATATTCAGTATCTAAATAAATCAAGTACTTGAAAATATGGAAAACAATGAGCTAAAATCTAAGAACTAATTAATTTAATAATGGATTTATTCAAAATTTTAGAGCATTTACCTTTAATGATCCTTTTACAGTCCAGTCAGCTTGTTTATTTTTATTTGAGATTCAGAAATAGTATTCTTAAAATCGTCTGTCACTTTAATTATATTTTTTAATATTTTTATACTAATTTTTTTAAATAAGTGAGTGATTTTATTCATAAGTTTTAAAACAAACTAAATAATGAATTTCAATAATATCGACCCAATTAATCCTGATGTATCTACGATCTGTTGCATTGCAATGGCGTTGTATTTGTTGATATGCTTGTCATTGATTGGTCCGTTATTTTATATCCTGGGTGACGTCATTTATGAGCATACCTTGTTACTTTATATACCTTGGTGAACAGGCAAATATAAAATTTAAAAACATTAAACACGTCAGATAAAGACCTACTAAAACTATGAAAAAAATGAAACTTTGATGCTTAATAATTCCAAAACTAATTAGAATTTTTTAAAGAATTAAACGCCAATCGCTTTCTAAAAAATAAAAATATAAGTGTTTCAAAAATCATATTGATACCGTGATTAGTTTTCATTTTAGATAGAAAAAAACGAAAAAGTGTCAAAAATTTCGAAAATTAAAAAATTAATTACTCTGAACCAAATTCGAAATTCGAAAAAAGGGCGGGGAAGTGCACATCTTCATACTTCAGAGTATTAGGCTGCAAAAAATCATAGTTCTGCTGCTAATAGATTTCGCTGAACTGGATTACGCGGCGAAAAAAGAAAAACTTCAACTTTGACCTTAAAAATACCCCAGTAAAAATTATCACATCAGTTAGCTTTTTGTTCGAGAATGTGCCCCAATTATTCCTCTACAAATATTTCAAATTTCATAAATTTCTATTAAGTAGTTTTTGCGATATGAGAGTTCAAAGAGTTGAAAAATTAAATTTTCTGAAACAGCGGCAGCGGTGACAGTAACTTTTTTTTAATATAGAGAGATAGCGTGAGAACAAGGAAGTTGCATGTGTCAGATTTTCAAAAACAAACAAGTGTTCCGTATGGTTTTTTGTATGATAAAATGAAATATCTAGTCAGTTTTTCAAAAAAATGTACAGGTAATAAAATATTTTAATTTAAAAGTCGAGAAAAAAACACGTGACTGAAAACGTTTATTGTTTAAACTATAAGATGACGTCAACAATAGTACCATCAACTCCATTGCTTTACAACAATGTTTAATATAAGATGACGTCACATCCAAACTCTTGGCGTTTTCGCGGGCTTTTAAAAAGGGGATTTTTGCTAATTTTTTTGGCAATCAAAAAATTTCTCGATCGGCCTCAAATTTGTGGTAGTTCCTTATTTTTGCAAGAAGAATCGATTAAAAAAATAAAAAAAAATCATGCAACTTCCTCACTATTGATCTCACAGACTTGGTTTAGGGCAGTGGTGCCCAACCTTTTTCTTCACGAGGGCAAATTTGCTAATGAAAATTTATCTCGCGGGCCACATAAAAGACACTTTTAAGGATTTTTCTAAACATAAAGAAAAATTACCCGTTTTCAATAAGTTTGCATCGGTTTTGAGGATACTAGTTCTTGTAAATTCGGCTGCAAATTTGTAACACTTATCCTTAAAACTGAATTAAGATCTGTAAGTCGAGATCGAGCACTAGTTTTTGTTCTTTTCAGAACAGATAATGTTTGTTCTCAAACACACAGTTTGTTCACAGTCTCCTTACATATAAGACACAAAGGTTTATTTTCTCTCTGAATGAAGAAATATGAATTTGTCCACTTTTCTTGAAAGTTTCGACATTCCGAGTGAATCTTCAACTTTTTACGATCGGACATATTTTACGAAGTTTGGTTCTAAAAAAGATCATTATAAACTGAATTCAAATGGCTAACTGATACTGAAAAATATTTATCCAATGACAAATTCCCCGTATCTGGAAAAAAACAAAACAGAGAAGTAAAGAAAAACATTTTTACTGGATGAATTCCTTTATCACACATCTTTCTTTAGATGGAAGTGCCGTAATGTCTCGCACGATTTCGTGGTTTTCTTGGAAGTTTTCTGAAAGTGTTTTTTTTTATTTAATTAGTCCGCGAGCCACATGGATCAGCATCGCGGGCCACATTTGGCCCGCGGGCCGTAGGTTGGGCACCACTGGTTTAGGGCATAAATGAAAGGTAAATAAGTGCATTATAAGTTTATAGCCTTTACTTTTCTCTTAGATGGGTGATATAGCCAATGAATTGCTTTTCGTGGGGATGCATTTTGTATTTACACTGATAATACAAATTTTTACAAACGCTATATGTCTATTACTTTCGTAACATATTAATGTCTGAGGACTTTTTTTTTTAGTAATTAATAGCTGTTTAAGATTATTTCGTTAAAACCCTTGGGTTTAACGAAATAATAGTATAATATTGTAAAATAATCGTATATTGGAAATATACGGAATTGGAAGCTATATTGGAAATAATTGTATAATAATCGTATAATATTGTAAAATAATCGTATATTGGTTCATTTAGAATTGGCGCCTGAAACAGGATCAAAAACGCTCAATAATGCTTAATAACGCTCATCAACAAATTCAGTGACCGATTTTTTTACAGTAATTAACTACTTTTATTTAGGATGCCTTGTCATTGCAGAAGAAAATTTTTTCGATGGCAATTACACTAGTAACTGCTACTAATACAATACGGATCAAGTGCCTATCCTAAGCGAACAGAGCATTATCTTAACAGCTTATTTAAACACACACATACGGTCCTTTTCTAGCGGGACCATATTTAAACAAAAAATGTTAAAAGAGGAACACGACACTCGACACTATTTGATTATTTTATATAAAATAAAGTTTCCTACTATTAAACTGGTGAGCGTTATCACCGCGCAGAGATAGAAGAAAAGAGAAAAAAAATGAGAGGGGAAATTGAATCGCTTATTTCTGAAACATGTCAAACGCCACTTTCCTTGTTTCAACTGTATAGAAGCTCACTATATTTTTATGAAAATATTTAGTAATTTTTTTCTTAAAGTAGGCCTCATTTGGATATTTTACAGACAAAAAGAATTGTTTTAATGTTTTTATTCTTCTCAAAAAATATTATTGAAATATTTGTATTTGACAGGTTTCTGCAATAAAAACAGAGTTTCAGGCCTATTTTCATAGCTTAACTAATTTATTTAAAGATTTCGTAATAAAAGTCGGAATATTAGTTGAAAATATCATTTCCTTATTAAATATTAACATATAAAATTATTATAGAATTCTTATTTTCTCTCTTTTGGTTAGTAGATGTATAAATACTTTTTTTATAAATTATTTCAACTCTAGACTCAAAAATAGTGGTTAGCCAATTCAAAATGTTAATATAGACATCTTCGAAGCCAATTAGATAGTTGTTTAGATGTAACTTTGTGGACAGTAAAACGATGCTTGCTTTATGCAAGTTGCAATGCAGTTTGCTTTAAAAGCCTACGAAATTAGTTTATTAGTTCAATATTATGATCTGGCGTATAGATTTGATGTCCCCTTCTAATCAAGTGATTCATAGATTCAAAATCTCAATCACAAGGATGTAATAAAGGGCCACAAGCATGGGAATTTTAAATATATATCTACCAAAACGTCCTTAGTCTCGAGCTTAGTACAAAAACTTTAAAAATATGGTTTTTACTATGGCTTGATGGACCTAACCTCTAAAGAATGACTTTTCCAATCGCCTATAGTGTTTGTATGCGATTAAACAAAAAACAGCCGTCTCAAACAAGCTGCAGAAGAGACTGCAGGAACAAAATTCCCCGCAATCTAAGAGGAGAAACCTGTCAATCGACGTCGTTGACATGTTTCTTCACGAAAGCTGAAATTTAACATGCTGGAAAACTATTTTAAAATCACGTTATTTTTATAATTCTTACTTTAAAATGTGCGTTTACCCCTACAGAATCCCATGACACCATTAACTCACTTTTGAAAATAGTTTCATTTGACCCGTTTCAGAATTAAACGATTCAAATAACATACCAATTCATAAAGAAACGGTCCTTAACCCAGTAGGACCATTGATTAAAAAACATTTTATCTTCTTTCTTATACAAATAATTAGCTGAAAATATCTTATATAAAACAAAGTTTCCAATTATTAAACTGGTGATTGTTATCACCGCCGAGATAGAAGAAAAGAGAATAAATGAGTGGAAATTATGGGCATTGCTCATATTTATACGCTGTTTCACTTTTCATCATGAGTGATGTTCACCGAGGAATCGCACAATTGCGTAGGAAGGGTGAAACAACTTAGGCTTTTCATTATGTTTGATTCTTTCAAAATGAAGATCGAAATTAGCATTGGAAAAGGTGGCAATTCCAGCGTTTTGATTTATTTTTTTCATTCGATAGTGGGGTCCAAGTAGTATCCAAGAGAGGAATATACGTGTAAAATTTTTCAATTACAATGCTTATTTATTTTTTAATTTAATTTTAAAAGTTGACTTTTAAAAAGAATACGCGAAGAATTAGAAGCGCGAATTAGAATTAGAAAGAAGAATTATAAGCGCGAAAACAGCATGTGGCTTCATTCAATCCTAAACATTGGTTTTAAACAATAGTTTAGGATTCAAAGCGATTGTTGGTTTTCACTTTTAAATAGGGCCGAAACAGATCTGACGTCCTCCAATCTGAAACAAAGTGCAAAGGGATTGTCGAATTTTATTTTGAAGTATTAACTAAAGTAAAATGTTTTTATGCTCATTTTTCAATTCAAAAACATTTTGTTTACTGGAAAAGTTCATTTTTTTTAAATACTGTAATTGCCCTTAGGAGAAAATAAGAGGAGAATAAAGGGGAGAATATGAGATATAGATAAATACGCTGAATTCCATTACATTAACATTTCAATAAGTCTAGGTCAGGGATGGCGAACCTATGGCACGCGTGCCACTGGGTGGCACGCGACCGGTATTTCGGTGGCACGCGATATTTACTAAAAATGACACAAAAAAACTT
Source organism: Tetragnatha versicolor (assembly GCA_024610705.1). Classification (NCBI taxonomy): domain Eukaryota; kingdom Metazoa; phylum Arthropoda; class Arachnida; order Araneae; family Tetragnathidae; genus Tetragnatha; species Tetragnatha versicolor. The sequence goes on from JANDEH010000003.1 coordinate 38,366,513, forward strand.
TAGTACTAAACCAGATCCCCAAAACTTTTTAGCTAGCTGAAATTCTAAACATTTTCGGGGGAGGACACCCAAACCCCCACTCACCTCTTAGGTACCGTTGGGCCGTTCAAATATTACGTAACAACCTTTTCTTGGTCATTTTGGACTCCCTCCTCCTCTTTTCTCAGCAAGGTAAGCAAATCCCAACTGCCCTTAAAATAATTACGTAAGGAAACTGACATTAAGCCGTTAGAAAACAAAATCTTGGATGCAAAAGGAGCCTGATTATTTTACGCAAAAGGGGGCATATAAGTGGGGGGCGAAGGGGCCCTGCCTCCCTCCGAAATTAGGACAAGGTATACTAAAACAAGTTAAAACCCAGTTTCTTCGGGTAAAATTTTGAAACATTTTTTGGGTGAGTGCCCCCAAACCCCCCTTTTCAACTTCAAATTTTTTATAACACTCATGAAAATCAAAATCCTACCTAAAAATGTCCAAAATTAGGACTTAGATGCACCAAAAACTTGTTCAAAACCCTGTTTTTAGGGTCAAATTTCCAAAAATTATCTGGGGAGGACCCCCTGACCCCCTTTACTTGGAACTTCATTATTAACATTTTTTCTTAGATTAAATTCTAGAAAATGCAAATTCTACCAAAAATGTATTAAAAATCTGCATTAAACCTACTAAAGATGCATGGGAGGGACTGAGGAATAATTTTTGCCCCCTCCCGAAATAAATTTCTATATACACCACAGACTTTACGGCCCACCACTCACCACTTGAGCACTTTAAGTTAGAAACTCCTGTTCTAAACTATCGACCCTCAAAGGAGGATTTCATTTTCCAAGGGTTTAAAGATAATTTATTAAAAAATATCAAGTGGCACACTTGACACCTGAAAATCATAAACCACAATTTAAATGGCACACTGATCGAAAAAGGTTCGCCATCCCTGGTCTAGGTCTAGCTAGCTTATACCGACCGAAGTGACTGTGAGCTGCGATCTTCCATGCGTGGATACGTGGTCAGAGTCGAATCCCCAGATTCCAATGTTGGACTCTGATGTTAGCCGAGGCACCAGCTCGATGTTGTTGCCAGACCGCTCCTGCTTCATGTTCACGTCCAGTACGAACTGAAAGAGAAATTAGTAAATAATAAATAGAAGTTAAAATAATTATAGCTTAGTTATAATAATTATAGCTTAGTTATAATAATTATAGCTTAGTTAATAATAATTTTGGTATCCTTAGTAGCACAGCTCATACTAAATGTGTCAAATTTACGTAACTTCTACTAGAAGTAAACTAAATTTAGCCATACATAACACAATTTGGAGGAATCTTGAACGTCTGTGCTGCTTGAAGGCAAGGGATCAAAGACCAAATTGTCATTGCTTTTAAGAAAATGCCCCCATTAAAAAAATCCTAGCTATCGTGGGGTTTGTTTTACCTAGATATTTTTAAACTCTTAAAAATGCAAAATTTTGTGAGAATGAAAGTTACAGGCCGTATTTATACCTGAAATTCTTTCAGGAAGTAGTGTATCCTGTTTGTGTATACAGCAGGGTTTGAATTTGATGACCCCACTTGACCTCCAAAACCTGGTTTAATGATTAAATTTTGAGTAAAGTCGTAAAAATCGGGCCTGGTTTGAGGCATAAAACCCATGATCAGAGTTTGAGTTATGTTAATTTAGATTAAAAATAAGGATTAATTATGAGCGAAACGGTTTAACTCAGATAATAATAATTAATTCATTATGAAAAATGTTTTTTTTTCAAAAATTTAAACTAAAACAGAGCTAAAATATATCGTTTACACCCTCGCCAAAACCGCCAATCGAATTTTTTTAGGATAGGCATTCTCTTCGGTATTTTTCAAAGTAATCGAAGTACCTCTCCTTTGGCAATTTATCGATCTCTCGTGCGAAAAAAAATGCTTTTTGTATTTTAGCATCAAGTATAAAACTCAAAAACAAACCATGATCCGTGTTTGATGAAAAACGCTGCCTGATTTTTTAAAAGGGTCAAATAAAAATTTTTATACGATTTCGAATTTTTCTCCACCTCTAAGTTAATTTCTGTTTACACCTTCTTCTATACTAGATTCATTTTTAATTGGCGCCTGAGTACATTTCCTTCCCCCACAACTGCATCGGTAACCATGGCAACTGTCAACGTCAAAGTGGCGAAGAAGGCTTACTATTGGCTGCGCAAAGAGCGTAACCATGGTTACGCTTTTACCGAGGGGGGAAAGCACTATTTCTCAGGCGCCTATTTAAAATGAACAGAGTAGTTCTGTGTCTCAGCATAATTATATTTTATTTAATGTAGAGGATGCAGCTGTATATTATTATTCGCATAGAACACATTTATATCACATGTGTTGGTTGTGGATTTAAAAGTGAGAATAAAACAGTCCATTGTGTGCGAGTGTTTTATTTGAGCTCTGTGTGGAAAGGTGTGATGGCCTATCAATTCAAACCCTGGTATACAGAGAAAGGCTATGTGCAATAACAGAATTTCCCTGTACAATCAGTCTATACTCTGTTCCACCTTAACTTTTCAGCACTGGGAAAGGTAAGAGAATGTACCAATGCGCCCGAAAAAATATTACAAGGTTGTATTGGAATTTAAAATAAAGAATATGCAGATACATTTGTAAAAATATGTCATGCATTATAGTTTATTGGGATTTTTTTTCATATAGCTTAATTTAATCATGCTTTACAATCTTTAAATTCAAAGCGAATGAATATAGTCCGTAGGGTAGAGGCGGGTAAAACGGCTTTGAACGGGCAGCCTATTCCGGCTGATTGGGTGGGAACCAGTTTCCTGGCTGTAATTCGGTCGCCCCGTAGCCTTTTCTCCACTGACAAGTTAAAGTGGAACAGAGTATACAGAACTTTTCTGGCAGTAAACAGCATAGGATTCTATCAAAAATCAACACATTTTTTACGCATTCTCACCTTGTGCTTGTTGATAGCGTCCACAGGTAGTACGACGCTGTCTGCTAGCACTTCTCCGTCTCGAGTGGCATGCTGCACCAACAGGTGGAAGACGGGCGCCATCTCTGGCGACACTGGCACCGAGAAGGTGGTCAGGGTCTGCAGCATCCCCGATGCACGCTCCGACCCCGACTGCACGATCATGCCTTTCGCCACCACCTGTTGGGTCAAAGAACTGGTTCAAATATAAGGAAAGAAAATGTACCCAACTATACAACTACATATATTTTAGTCCAGGAGCACACACTTCACTTGCAAATAATTATACAGGGTGTATCTGAAATGGTGCAACAAACTTTCAGGGATGATAGTAGACACCTAGACGAGTCAGAATCACATAGGATTTCGGGGTCCCAGACCAAATCCCAGGGAGTTAAAAATGGAGCGACACTCCAAAAAAAACCATTCAAAAATTCAAATTGTAGAATAACTACTATTGGTAAAAATTTAATTATGGTCTCAAAAATTGTGGTTTAATATGATATTTCAAATTATCTCAAAAGTCTTCACTTTAAAATTTGTTTTATTAAGAAAAAAGTTAAAAAAACACAAAAATATGTGAAAACTCTGCCAAAACCTTATTTTGTAATTCGAAATCATTTCTTTTGATTTGACAATCTGAAAGATCGAGGGATAGACCTAAAGGTTTTCAACTATGATCATAGTTGAAAACCTTTAGGTCTATCCCTCAACCTGTCTCCTATAAATGACTGCATAATTGAAAGTTAATTAGTTGCATTGTTATCGCAACTTTAACTCAGAGAGCTTACTCCACTCCAATAAAATGCCTCAATTTATCAGATGAGTGATGTCAATTAAAATGTTAACCAAAAAATACCAACCAAGTAATCAAAAGACTTCAAATGAAAGTTGGTTCTCACGTGGAACACGGCATACTCTCCAGCCTGAAAATACACAATAAAAATTAACCAAACAGAATTAAACTTTTCTAAAGAAATTTTCATCGAAAACCTTAAAAGTGTCTCCACTTTGTGAGCTTGATTATTATTAGTACAGTCAAATTAGGGTTTGAGGTAGACATTTAGAAATACAAGCAGAAACCCCCTGGGATGTGTTTAGGGGGGTCTGAGGATGCCTCACCTGAAAATCCCAAAAAATCCGGTGACGGGTTTTCCGCCATTTTGAAAAAGAAGTCGGCCATATTGGATTTTTCCATAGTTCATAAAAACAGCTATAACAGGCGAACTAATTGGTTTAAAATGTTCGTTCTTGTTTTAAAATGCGTAATTCAGTGCGTTCTTTAAGTTCTATGCATCAATTGTTGGTTCTAAACCATGGATTTTTTTAAAATTAAGCTAAAATAGCAATTTTTTCATAGTTTTTTGGGATGTAGTTCTTTCGTTTAATACTGTGTCGTACCTATTATAAATATCAAGACCGAAACAACTGGAACTTGTTTAGGCTTGTCTTAGGCTATACCATACCAAAATTCTAAGAAATCCCGCTATTAGTTTTCCGCCATTTTGAAAAAAACCGTGGCAATACTGAATTTTCAATGATTCTTAAAAAATGCTATAACAAGCGAACTTATTGGAATAAAATGCTAAATTTTTTTATAAAATGCGTGTCTAAGTGTACGTTTTTGAAATATCATGCAGTAAGCTAATATTCTTAAAGATTTAATTTTAAAAACGCGGAAAAATAGTAATTTTTCAGTCTTTTTCTGTTGTAGTTCTTTTATGGTCCAGGCAAATAAGACATTCAATATAACGGGCTGAAAATTGGTGTAAATGTAGAGGATAGTGTCCTTCTTGATATCCTGAAATTCCCAAAAAATCCCTCCAGGGGAAAATCCGCCATTTTGGAAAAACCAACGCCATCTTGGATTGGGTTTTCAAGCACAGCGACTGCACCAAGGTGCCGATTGATTTCGTTTTTGTCACAAATTGTTTAATATTGTGTATTTTAAGAGACAATTTAAAGAAATTCGAAATAAAAAATTTAATTTAATAATAATTAATTTTTATTTAATTACTGCTTTGCTGTGTTAAAATGTAGGTAAGCATTCGAGATGACAAGCTGAAAATTGGTGAAAATATAGAAGGCAGTGTCCTAATTAATATCCCGAAATTACCAAAAAATCCCTCAAAGGTAAACCGCCATTTTGAAACAACTGTCGCCATCTTGTATTGTATTTTTAAGCATAGCGACTGAACCAAAGGTCCGATTGAGTTCGTTTTGATCTCAAATTGTTTAATAATACGTATTTTAAATATAAACGTGAAAAAGTTCGAAATAAAAACACTTAATTTAATTATAATCAAATTTACTTAGTTAATGATTAGCCGGGTTAAAATGTAGGTAAGAATTCAAAATAACAAGCTGAAAATGGATAGAAACGTAGAAGATAGTATTCTGATTGATGTTCCAAAATTCCCAAAAATCCCTCCAGGAAAAAATCCACCACTTTGAAAAAACTACCGTGATCTTGGACTCTCAATTTTAGCATAGTGATAGTGGAGTTTTCTCTTTCCACAACAATGAAATTTCCCTAAAAGGCATTATTGAAGCTGAAAAAAAAACTGTAATTTTAAAGTCGAATATTTGAAAAACTATTCTAGCGATTTAAGAAAATTTAATCTTAAAATGTAGTTTATTTACTCAATAACAACATGCAATTACGTGCATGGTCAAAAATTTGAAAGTTTGTGTGCTATATCGTTTTAGCATAGTTTGTTTTCTTCAATTTGACCGTTTTGTCCATTCATTTTAATTTAGTTGAAACCAAACAGTGATATTTTTAACTATGCACGTAATTGCATGTTTTTATTGAATAAATAAACTACATTTCAAGCTTAAATTTTCTTAAATCGCTAGAATAGTTTTTCAAATATTCGACTTTAAAATTGCAGTTTTTTTTCAGCTTCAATAATGCCTTTTAGGGAAATTTCATTGTTGTGGAAAGAGAAAACTCCACTATCACTATGCTTAAATTGAGAGTCCAAGATCACGGTAGTTTTTTCAAAGTGGTGGATTTTTTCCTGGAGGGATTTTTTTGGAATTTTGGAACATCAATCAGGATACTATCTTCTACGTTTCTATCCATTTTCAGCTTGTTATTTTGAATTCTTACCTACATTTTAACCCGGCTAATCATTAACTAAGTAAATTTAATTATAATTAAATTAAGTGTTTTTATTTCGAACTTTTTCACGTTTATATTTAAAATACGTATTATTAAACAATTTGAGATAAAAACGAACTCAATCGGACCTTTGGTTCAGTCGCTATGCTTAAAAATACAATACAAGATGGCGACAGTTGTTTCAAAATGGCGGTTTACCTTTGAGGGATTTTTTGGTAATTTCGGGATATTAATTAGGACACTGCCTTCTATATTTTCACCAATTTTCAGCTTGTCATCTCGAATGCTTACCTACATTTTAACACAGCAAAGCAGTAATTAAATAAAAATTAATTATTATTAAATTAAATTTTTTATTTCGAATTTCTTTAAATTGTCTCTTAAAATACACAATATTAAACAATTTGTGACAAAAACGAAATCAATCGGCACCTTGGTGCAGTCGCTGTGCTTGAAAACCCAATCCAAGATGGCGTTGGTTTTTCCAAAATGGCGGATTTTCCCCTGGAGGGATTTTTTGGGAATTTCAGGATATCAAGAAGGACACTATCCTCTACATTTACACCAATTTTCAGCCCGTTATATTGAATGTCTTATTTGCCTGGACCATAAAAGAACTACAACAGAAAAAGACTGAAAAATTACTATTTTTCCGCGTTTTTAAAATTAAATCTTTAAGAATATTAGCTTACTGCATGATATTTCAAAAACGTACACTTAGACACGCATTTTATAAAAAAATTTAGCATTTTATTCCAATAAGTTCGCTTGTTATAGCATTTTTTAAGAATCATTGAAAATTCAGTATTGCCACGGTTTTTTTCAAAATGGCGGAAAACTAATAGCGGGATTTCTTAGAATTTTGGTATGGTATAGCCTAAGAGAAGCCTAAACAAGTTCCAGTTGTTTCGGTCTTGATATTTATAATAGGTACGACACAGTATTAAACGAAAGAACTACATCCCAAAAAACTATGAAAAAATTGCTATTTTAGCTTAATTTTAAAAAAATCCATGGTTTAGAACCAACAATTGATGCATAGAACTTAAAGAACGCACTGAATTACGCATTTTAAAACAAGAACGAACATTTTAAACCAATTAGTTCGCCTGTTATAGCTGTTTTTATGAACTATGGAAAAATCCAATATGGCCGACTTCTTTTTCAAAATGGCGGAAAACCCGTCACCGGATTTTTTGGGATTTTCAGGTGAGGCATCCTCAGACCCCCCTAAACACATCCCAGGGGGTTTCTGCTTGTATTTCTAAATGTCTACCTCCGGCCCTTTTTTCGCCTAATTTGACTGTACTATATGATGAATGATTATCATGCTTTTATTGTGAAATCCGTGTACAGTTTTTCTTATTAAGTGGCCCTCTTCATCTAAGTAAAATAAATTGCCTAGTTTCCAATAAATCTATTGGAATAAACTATGACTGTCAAATCGGCATGAGCGTATAGATCCTCAATGATTCTGAAAATTCACTAAAGTAAAAAAAATGACGTAAGAGATTTATAGGATGGAGTAACATTATCATAAAACCTTGAACTCCGTCACTGAACCAAACGCTAAGGGAATATTCGGAATCGTGAGTAGGGATCTAAAAAATGGTTCGATTCGATTCCGGAATCGATTCTTGGATTCTATTCTATTCCTGAGGTTCGATTCCAACCTGGAATCGATTACTTAGGGCCAGTATCGAAAATGTACAATCGAACTTATCTATTTCAATCACAAATCAAGGATAGATAGTAATTGTTATTTATTTAATTAATAACCAGCAAAATTTTAATTAATCATCAAAATACTAATTAATTAGTGAACAAACTTATTAATATTCAGAAAATTAAGTAAGATTCCATTCAGATATTAGTGTTTGTATAAGGTGACAATATATAGTATAATATTTATAAACGATACACCTACACAAAATCTACAATACAGTAGACCTCGTGCTCCATGATTTAGCAAAAAGACGGGGCTGGATTGAATTCATCAAAATTTAAATCAGAAATTATTTGTAATATTTTTTAAAATCAATTTAGTGGTGGTCAATATCTTAAATTTAAATCCTTAATAGAAATTTATTTCGGGGAGGGGCCCAAATATCCTCAAAAGCTTTAGTCATGTTAGGCGTAAAGCTAGATTTTCGCATTATATAGTTTAGAATCAAAATTATTCCCTATACATCGTGGAGGTATAGTTCTTCGGGAATTTCTTATGCACTCCAAGTAAAGAACCTAGCTGTGCAAAGCTTGGTCGGACTTGTTGAATCATCACCGTGTGTATAGGCAATAAACGTGTTAAATTTTAGTTAGATCTTGACCATGACCACCCATTTGTTTGGTAGCTCACAGCTCACAGTACGATTTAAAAACGTTGCGGTAACTCAAAAATTTCATAAGTTTGGCGACAAGGTTAAAGTATCAAATTTTACAAGTTTAGCAGCACAGAACTAATATAGTAATCTGCTAGTTTCTGTGTTGATCTGATGTTCTGGTTTCGAAAAGTTTTGTGAGTTTTATCTTACTCTTAAATGAGTGACTTCAATTATTCGCATAATTCAGTCTGAAGGTTCTGAAATTCGTTTTGTAGTAACATTTATTTTTGCTAACGAACACTCAACAGGGTTTACCTGAGCTCTCTTGGTGCTGGTTGTGACTTGGATATATCTGTCTTTTGGACTGTACTGCGCTAAAACAGTAAGTTCAGCTCTTGATATGGAATTAGCATCACTTCGGTCTTCATAGAAGGCCTAGAAGGATAAATTTTATGATAATATAATTGAATGAATCAGTACACGCATGGACTCCTTGACTCCCTTTCTCTTGGGTACACAACGTGCAAGTTGTAAGGGTAGTCATTTTATTGCAATTACAAAAAGAACGATACAAGCATTTTTTCTATCGATTTATTTTGTGATCCTTCCTTAGTTTCACTTATGAAGTTAAAGTTGAACCCAAACATGATGCTATGGTAAAACAGGAGCGTATCCAGCTGGGCTCTAATAAGGGAAGGTTACTAGAATGATTATAAAAATTTTAGTGCTTGGGGTAAAATTTATTTGAAAAGTGAATATTTTAAAATTATGTAAAGATGTGCAGAAGAATCCATCTACAGAAGAATTTTAAGCTGCATGGTGCAAAAGGAGAGATCGGATATCACAAATTTGGCTAAGTGATTTAATGACCAGGGTGCCATTTTCCTGTAAGCCGACGATATTATAGGATCAGTTTACTCTATTATTCAATTACCTATAATTTCTCTCAATGTTATGAATGAGCAAACAATAGTGAATTTCAATTGATTTTTGGCCTCATGAACACTGTACAAAAAATACGGCACTTTACGCAAAAAGTGGTGGAAAGAAATTGCATCCATACATTGAGAGATGTTACACCCCAATGCGGAGGGACCTCCCACCTAGACTCGGAGGGAGGTCACTCGTGGGACCTCCCTCAGAGTCTAGGTGGGATGTATGGCGGATATATTTCTCAATGTATGGAGGCAAATTCTTTCCACCACTTTTTGTGCAAAGTGCCGTATTTTTTTACAATGATGCAACTAAACAAACTGATAATTTGACTCGGTAGAACTTCTCACCAAACCAGTCCGGTTACATTCTGGAAGATATTCCCCCCGACAAATCCCCAAACATGCATCCTTTCCTCACCTTAATGATGATCTTGTCAGCTTCTCTGGGGGTATAGTCCAGTCTGATCTTGACCACCCCTTTGGGTCCGAAAGGCAGGAGCTGCTGTTCCATCTCCTTCCGGCCGGACCGGGTCAGGACAACTGGACGTACCAGGACGTTGGACGCGGCCAGCTTGTCTTCTTCCAGAGGAACCAGATCGCTGTAGGACACGGAAATCTGCAATAGACCACTGATATTTAATGTGATCGTGGTTAGTGTTATCAATGGGATGAAGTTATCAAAAAGACAGGTTCCGATCACTCCTATTTAATTCAACGCATATAAATTTATAAATATCCTCCAAAAACCGTTTATTTTAGAGTTTCGAAATCAACTTTAATAATCAATCATCTGCCGCTCTTTGCTTCAGAAAGTATAAGTTTTTCATGGTTTTGAGGCAAGATGCGTGCCTTAAGGAAATACCGATCCACAAAAGTCCTACGACTTAATAAAAGTAAGTTTTGAAGTGAAGGTTCACAAAATGTAGGTTTTGCTTAAGTGAAGGTTCAAGAATAGCCTTTTCCATAATTTCTTTTTCTTTATAGAATCTATACTGACCCATGACCACAGTGGCGGCTCGTCCATAGGGGCTGCGGGGCTGCAGCACCCCCAACCAAAATTTCCCGAAATTCCAATTTTTATTTGCTTTACAATATTTAAAAAATAATACAGTTCCTCCTTTAATCTTTGTCCTTTATAATTCTTTTTCAATTAATAGTTATCTGCTATGCCGTCTCGCCAACAGATTTCTTTCCGGGTCGATCAGCCCCCGCAGATATGCCAATCGTGGTATAAAACACTATCTCTATCATATCAAATCAAAATATCAAGAATTTAGCATGCGAATCTGTTAGGAGAAAAGGGGCTGCTTTTCAGCAGCCCCGACCAAAAGAATGATATCTTTTTCTCTTGAGAGAGCTGTGAGGAAGTAGAAAAATAAACGATTTCTACTACTAATAAATCATTACATCTATACATTGGCTTTTTAACTTTTTTTTCACTCCAACGCTGTTTTAGTTTCTTATTCATAGCTTCTTTTTTTTCTTTTCAACAGAGAGAGATCAAAATATTTTTTTTCTGATGTTTCCGCAGGTCAATAAAGATTTATGTTTACTTTTTTGCAGCTAAGTTTTTATTTCTTTTTACAATGAACAAATTGAATTCGAAATGTTGATTTTAGTTTCATTTGCTTTTGCGATACTAGTGAAATAGACTTCATCTTAGATTCTTCAGCTAATAAATATAGGTAAGTGACAGTTTTTGAATGCTTATTTAGTGTGAAATCGAAATTTTATGTTGTTCCCATCTTTTCTATTTGATTTTTTTCCACGTTTTTGTTTAATAGAAATATAATTTGGCATTATATCGCTTAAAATACGTTGCCAACTTGGTACCACCGGAGCAGCACCCCTTATAATTTTAACTTCGAGCCGCCACTGCATGACCAGCTAGCTACCTAGCGCCTACTGCTTGGGTAGCTGGTCATGGAGCCCTTCGGGGTCGATAAAATGAGGACCGAGGCTCGCTTGGGAAATCAAAACCAATCAACCGAGCTTTTTCGTCAAGGATCGAGATTGCCGAAGTTTGACGAACGAGATAGTGTTTGGTGTATTGTACTCACATGCGTTTCGAAAGGCATGCCGGGCTTGAAGACCTGCGGGTCAGGGCCCAAGAACCGCAGCTGTACGGCCGACCGCACTACCCGTATGCGGCCGTAGGCCTTGACGGAGATGTCGTAGAACCGCTCACCCACCAGCGCCCTCACCTCCACCTCGCACTGTTCCAAAGGGACCGGGCTGGCCAGACGTCGCAGCTCCTCCAGAGGGACGCTGAAGTCGTACGTGCCGTGGAACTGCGAAGAGACAAAGGTTTTCGTAGTCTTGGTTGAACCACAGTTTACTAGATACTTTGTACCTATTCTATTATTATACCTATACCTATGGTATGAATAAATGAGAAATTCTATTGAAATAATTGGACATAGATGATACGTGATACGGTGTGTGATGGAGATCCATCACATTTACGTTCTCGATCTCTAACTTCTTTTTGCAAATGAGCACAGTCCCCCAAAAACCTCGACAAAATAACAAAAAACACCACCTGCAGAGTATTTGGAAGTACAAAACATACAATTTCTTCTGCTTTCTCAAGACATAACTGTCTAGTAATTTTCAGCACCAAATGAAATTATGGTTGCTTTTATAGCCTTTATTAATTGATGATGATCTGCGAATTTATGGACATTGGTTTATTTGTTGGTATTTCTCCTCAAGCCCTATTTTAAGTAGTGTTTAAGTAAAAGATCAGAAAAATTACTTCTAATGATGAAAAACAAACTTACCGCATTTTTTTAAACTCACGAGTGACTTAGGGGTACGAACTTTCATTGAACAATGGGTCACAATGAGACAGACCAACCACCAGCGTATTTAACCAGTGTGTTAGACAACTGGCCGCTGAAAGCAGCCTCCGATCTTAGCAAGTAAAATACAATGCAATAATATGAGCTTATTCCATGAATCCTTGTTAACGAAGGATAGCGATCCAAATACAGGGCGGGCGTTTCAAAAGGTTGGTGCCAATTTTAACATGCAGGTCTGTGATGCCATGACAAACAAGATTTTAATGGTAACCCCTGTCCGCAAATGTATAAGCTGTGCCCGCTTGAGGACAATGTTCATCAGAGAAGGGCCAAAATTTAACTATTTTATTCTACGGAAAACTTCAATTATTATTATTATGTATTCGGAGAAAGCATCCTGAAAAATCCCTGTTAACTAATTTTCATGAACATCTACTGGTAATTAGCAGAGAAAACAACCTCCTTTCATCCCTTCAAAAAAAATTTCAGACCGTCTTCAAATTGGAAAGTAATTTTTTCGCTAATACCGCGGAAGAAATTAAAGAAATTCGTCTCACAGTGGTTTTTGAGAGGGCGATCTATCGGAATCTGTAATAATAAATTAGAAAAATGTAAAAAAATAGGTAGAATTAAAAGGTTAAACGTTGCCCTTCCGTCGGCAAACAACGTTTTTTAACGGACATGGATTTCCACGAAAATATTATATGGCATGACAGACCTGCAGAGTTAAACTAGTTATCAACCTTGTAAGAGCGCCATCCTGTATTATTTACCATGCAACAACTCGTGTTCAGAATTGTTGCGTAAAACATTTATTTTTTTGATGAACTTCTCTAGTAAAGTCTATGTGAAAATGCATAAATATATTTTATTTTTCTTCTAATAAAGTGGTGAGTATAACCCATTAGGCGTCCACCTACCAGATCGACGTACTCCTCAGTTGTCCTCTCGCTGAACCCCGCCCCTCGATACGAGGGGAGGGGCCTGACCGCGGTGGTGAGGGTGAGGTTCCCGGTGACGGTGGCCACCGAGGTGTAGTTGGCCAACACCTGTCCCTCCAGGGCCTCGTCCGAGGAGAGAATGAAGGCCTCGGTGCCCACGTTCACGTCGAATCGGTGGCTGAACCATCGTTCCAGCAGCACTCTCCGCTCTTCTGATTGGCCGAGGGCCACGGCCCGTACGGTCCACCAGCCCTCTGGGAAGTCGTAGGGGAGGTCGAAGGACAGGTTCACAATGCCTGCGGGACATGAAGATGATGGTGATGTAAAGGAGGGGTTTAGGGCCTGGCCACACTAATACTACATTCACACATGAAAAATAATCTAGTTTATAAGTAGTAATCTAGCTTAAATAAAGCATTGTTATACTACATTCACACATGAAAAGTTAATCTAGTTTATAAGTGCTAATCAAGCTTAACCCCTTAACAGTGTCGCCCGAGCTCAGCTCGGGCAACTACTACGTGCAGAATTTGTGTTACCCGAGCTGCGCTCGGGCGGGAGAAAAATTAACATTTCCGTTTTGTGAAGCCTAAACTGAGTTCGTTTCGATGATGATAGTGATTTTTCGTCGTTTAGAGATTGTGAGACATCATGTTTGGATTATCTTCCTCCTAATTTAATAAGATGTGTGAGTATAGTCCAATACTTTTTTATGTGTATGTTAAAATAATCAATACACTTATAATTTGTGTAGTAAATAAACTTATTAAACTTATTATTATTATTATTTTATTAATTGCATTTAAATTTTGATTTTTTTTATAAGAAATTATTTTCTAACACTATAGTCCACTGAAAATAGCGAAAAATAGGGCCGAACCTCAAACAAATTGCAATAGAAGGTTTCTCAACGGTTTTCTCTTAGAAATGAGATCAATAATAACATAATAAAAATCGGCCAAAATCAGCAGGGCGGAAGTTTAATTTTTTTCAAATTTTTAAAAAATGGCCGAAAAAAAACCGAAACCATAGTATAGACATGTGATACATGTTTATAGGTTATTTTTGAGTGCTGAAACCGAATATTGGATTTAGTTTGGAAAAAAAATTGAAATTTCAATTTTTAAAATTAATTTGAATAATTAGCTATATGAAAAAATTAAAAAACCCCTAAAAACCTAACAAAAAAATCAAAAGAGATAAATCCAACGGTTTTAATTTAGAAATGACCTAAATATTAACATACTAAAATTTAAAAATTTTACGAGTTAAAGAAGTTAATTTTTTTTTTCAAATTTCCATTTTTTTTTCAAATTCGTGCCAAAAACTTTAGAGGCTTTTGAAAACGTCATTTTTCAGTGGATATTGTCCACAGATAGTTATATAATGGAAAACCGGTGGAATTGACCCTCAATGAATTACTTAATTATTTATTTACAATTTTTAAATTGGTAAAATGTAGTACAAATGTGAAAAAAGGTAATACTTTGGCATATTTACATCAGAATTTAAAATAATTAACTAATTCACTGAGGGTCAATTCCACCGGTTTTCCGTTATATAACTATCTGTGGACAATATCCACCGAAAAATGACCTTTTCAAAAGCCTCTAAAGTTTTTGGCACGAATTTGAAAAAAAAAATGGAAATTTGAAAAAAAATTTAACTTCTTTAACTCGTAAAATTTTTAAATTTTAGTATGTTAATATTGAAGTCATTTCTAAATGAAAACCGTTGGATTTATCTCTTTTTATGTTTTTGTTAGGTTTTTAGGGGTTTTTTAATTTTTTCACATAGCTAATTATTCATATTAATTTAAAAAATCGAAATTTCAATTTTTTTCCAAACTAAATGCAATATTCGGTTTCAGCACTCAAAAATAACCTATAAACATGTATCACATGTCTATATTATTGTTTTGTTTTTTTTTAAATTTTTTTTCGGCCATTTTTTAAAAATCTCTCAATCCAAATAAAGTTTTTGGTGAACGGTTTCCAGGGAAAGGCTTTTTAATTACTGATCCGTATAACACATATATGGTATCAAACTGTCCGGATTCTTTTGAGGATGTGCAAAGTGTCTTTAGAATTTCTAAAAAAAAACTCAATTTTAAAGTATTTCCATTTTTTTTAGATTACGGATAAGGTTGCAGTTATAAAGCAAGAAACTATGAATTTCAAAAAAAATTGAAAACATATTTCACTGGTTTTTAATATTCAAATAAATTAAATAATCATCTTTCTATTTATAACACGAATTTAAAAAATATATTTTGGGTTATTTTTAACAATATTTATATTTCTGTTGTTTAAACGGTTTTAATTATATTTAAAACTTATCTATAAATAATTATCTTTTATTTTTTGAATAAGAAATTAATATTTTTACTTTTATCTTTGTCCTTGTGGCAACCTAATCATTACCATATTTACAACAAAATATAAACTCGCTTTCGGAAATTTTGAACTTTTGCATTTATTTTTTACAATTATTATTATTTTTATATTCTTTTGCAAGTATGTTTTTTAAGGTAGTAAAATGTGACACCTTATTTCATAATGCCAAAACGCAAACAACTATATAACACGGGGAACTGTTTTAGAAATTAAGATAAAAATCGAAAATGTTTGAAGTCTAAACATTCGTGTTATTGCTATGAAACTGACACAACTTCGACGTTTGTTTGTTCTCATGAAGATAAAATTCTAAATTTTCGTGATGTTTAAGGTAATTACTACATTTTTCACAGCCAATCGATGAAAATAGTTACAAATTTTAAGAACGTTAAATTTATTCCTGAGATGTTTCAGTGCTTCTTAATGGATCTGTGAAAAAAACATTACCTTGGGGAAATGGTAAAGGAATGTTACATTGCTCTGTTGTTAATTTTCTTGGAATTATAAGGCGACCCGCCAATTAATGTTACCATAAAGGAACTGTTAAATTTCCGCTACTGAATGTATATCCACCATTTTCGAAAGAATACCCCGGAGAAGTACTAACCCTGTTTTAAGAATGTTTTATAAAGTGAGTAAGTGCAGTGAGCAGGGTTTTGTGAGGAATTGCGAAGCGGTTCAAACGTGTCTGCGTCAGCAGTTAACGGGGGTTGGCGAGCGATAGCGAGCAGGGGGCGGTAGCTCCCTAGTTTGAAAAAAATTAAACTTCCTCCCGGCCGATTTTTAGTATGTTATTATTGAGGTCATTTCTAAGTGAAAACCGTTGAGAAACCTTTTATTGCAATTTGTTTGAGGTTCAACTCTATTTTCAGTGGACTACTAATAGTAATGTAAAGAACAAAATTAAACAGTCAAAAAAATTTTCCATTTTTGGTCAATTTTTCTGAAATAAATGTCACTGTTAAGGGGTTAAATATAGCATTGTCGAAATGTAATATTTGAGCTAGATAAGCACTAAAACTGGATTAACTTTTTATGTGTGAATGTAGTATTACAATGCTATATTTTAATGAGATATTTCTGAAAGAATCGATTCCGGAATCGAATGCCTTGGAATCGATATCAAGGAATCAAACCCTTGAAGGAATCGATTCCAGCAGGAATCGAATCATAGGAATCGTACTTAATTTTCCAATTAATACAGATAATTATAAACAATTTTGTTCACTAATTAGTATTTTGATAATTAATTAGCATTATACAGCAAGAATCGAATCTTAGGAATCTTACTTTGTTTTCTGATTAATACAGATAATTATTATCAATTTCGTTCACTAATTAGTAATTTGATTGTTAAATAACATTTTGCTGGTTATTAATTAAATTAATAATAATAACTAATTATCTTTGATTTGTGATTGAAAAAGATAAGTTTGCTTCTACTTTTTCGATATTGGCTCTAAGGAATCGATTCCAGGTACCGTCAGGAAGGATTTTACACTCCTCTCATCCTGCGATTTTCAATTATATCCTCCCATCTAACGAAGTCGAAATCGTAAACCACCAGAGCCCGACTTACAAGTTTGGGGGCCCTGGGCATCAAAAGAACCATTTGGGGGCCCCCGGGGCTTTAAAGAAAACTTAAATTTATTTGATAACAAAAACAATCATTTTTAATCCAAGTGTAATTGTTACAGGCATTGTGATATACCCAGGCATTATTAATAATAACCGCGTATTTTGGGCAAAGTGAAAAATACTTCTTTTCATTTATAAATGCCATTAAATTTATCACATTGCCTGCTTCACTTCGGCATTATTAATAATGGCCGGTTTATTCGTTTCCCTATACATAAACACCAAATAAAAATTTGAAGTTTAATACCATACAGATTTTAAATCCATTAGTCAAAAAAATATTTTACACTCTTTTCTCATTTTCTTAGCTTTTTAAGTGTTTTGGGGGCCCTCTTGAAATGAGAGCCCAGGGCAGGTGCCCCGAATGCCCTCCCAGAAATCAGGCTCTGCAAACCATTCCTCCTAAAGGATGAGGTATTCCCAGAGAGGGGGAGAGACACCATTTGGGGTTCATTTATGGGGTTGTTAGTTTTTCTGAATTCGGGTAAATGGTGATTTCCTGATGAGATACCGAATGTAAATCCTCAGCTGACGTTACCGAGGTACCCTTTAGTTAACACAATAATGAACACTCCTGACCAAAAGCGTTTTATTGACTTTATTGCGATTGAGTTGCTTGAGAAAATGAAGTGTTGTAAAAATCATATTTAAAAATTTGGTAGTCAGAAATCGGAAAGTGTGTTCTTAAATGCGTGTGCTTGATCCAAATTCAAGAACACTTTCAGATTCTAAACA
The DNA here is from genome assembly GCA_024610705.1 of Tetragnatha versicolor. NCBI lineage: Eukaryota > Metazoa > Arthropoda > Arachnida > Araneae > Tetragnathidae > Tetragnatha > Tetragnatha versicolor. The sequence continues at coordinate 38,384,377 of JANDEH010000003.1, forward strand.
CATTCTACAACACTAGATTCAGAACACATCTGGAGGACAAAACACATTACTAACAGAACACTATCACAACACAATAAGTTTTTAAAGTGTTCTACCTGACAATACAACAAAAGCGTTTGTTAATTTGAGAACAAAAAAAAGTGTTATACTCAGTTGCAACTTAACATGAGCCTGTAGAAATATGCTGAGAGCAACCAAAGAAAGTAATTCCCCACGAGGTGTCTGAATTTTGAATGAAATTTTTTTTGAAAATAATAAAAACATAAAAATAATTCTTTTTGACTGTAAAATATCCAAATGAGGTCTACTTTAAGAAAAAAAATTATTAACATCTTCATAAAAATGTAGTAAGCTTCTATACAGTTTTTCTCGTTTATCTCAAAACAAGAAAAGTGGCGTTTGACATGTTTTAGAAATAAGCGATTCATTTATCTTTACGGTGAATAAGTGCATAACCTAACTATTAATCCAACAATATATTTCCACCACCCAGAAAAAGAGCTGTCGGAAACTTCGAAATAGCATAGATATTCAGCAGGGTAGCCAGATAGTTGAGAGCTAATGTTGGTACAGAGTGCTCTAAAAGTTGTTATTTTCAATAAAAAGTTGGTATTTTTCAAATATCAATATTTTATCGATTAATTGATATTTTCGCCAATTAATCGATATGTTATTTTCCAATCAATCGAAATTATACCATTAAAATCTGAATTCCAGAAATTTTTTGAAATTTAAATCTTAATTTACAAGATTTACTTATCTCTAGCCTTCAAGATACAAAATTCTAAAAGTCAAATTAAAAAGTTAGATCAATCTTCTTCCAAATCTGGTAGGAATCAAGTTGACTCGCATCTTCTGAACTTTCAAGTTTTCAGAATGTTCTAAATTAAAATTAGTCTGGGGGTTTTCCCCCAGAAAAATGTTTGAAACTTAAAGCCTAAAATACAGGTTTGTAATTAATTTTGTTACATATAGTTCGCGTTTTGGAAAGGATATTTCAAGATATTATTTTTATTTCGATCAACTTAATTATTAAAAAAATTGTAAATAAAAAGTCCCAGTACCTAAGGGGAGTCTGGGGGTCTTCTCCCAGAAAATTCTTGAAATTTGGACTCGAAAACAGGATTTTAACTCGTTTAGGAGCACTTGTCATAATTTTACAAAAATTAACCATCTGGTCACCCGCAACTTGCTACCCTGTGTCTAAAATTTTTGAATTTTCTGTGCCGATAACATGTTTTTAAGCTACTCTTAAGGACAACTAATTTGAATATTAAGAAAGAGTAACCAAGTCGAAAAAGCTAGTACGGAAACCTGAAAGTTGTTATTCTGTACCATAAGTTGGTACGTTAGGCAATGATGACGTCCTTATATTGGAATATTGATGAAAAGGGAAACACATATATATTTCTGTTCTTAAAACATTTTTACTGGTGACTGTACTCAATAATCGGTTTATAGACGGAAACGTTCCATCCAGATATAAGCCTAGAGATAGAAGAAAACTAAAACATCTATCATTGATTCGTTTAACTAAAACTCATATAATTCCAAAAAATATCCTGAGACACTTGGCTCATTGCCAAGAATCTCACCATTGAAATACATAGCTCTCGAGTGAGTGTTATAGTTGCCGGCGACAGAAGTCTAGTGCGCGCTTAGCCTTATGATGCGAAAGTAAAAGAAAAAAAAATTTTATTATACTTACCTAACAGTGGATAGACTGAAACCCATCTTTTCATTACTACTCCTCTTGAATCCTAAACAAATATCAAAACATTCATTCTGTTAACCTAAATTTTATCTTCGTTCAAATAAATTATTTTCGTTAAATATTTCCAAGAACCTATTTTTACTCTCAGTGAGAGTATTTTCGCCAACGTCATGAAAAACTCACTGAAAAAATTCATGAAAATATCTTGAATATTCACCGAGATATTAGCATGTGAAAATAGTACTTTTTCAAGGGTCGAAAAAGTTCGTATATTTGGAAATTTTTTTGATTAAATTTTGTGTTCTTTAAACTAAAAAAACATAAAACTACAAAATAACGCTGAAAAATTTGCAAATATGCGAACTTTTTGTTTTTTGACCCCTGAAAAAGTGCTATTTTCACATGCTAATATCTCCGCGAATATTCAAGATATTTTAATCAAATTTTTTTTCAGAGAGTTCTTCGTGACGTTGGCAACAATACTCTCACTGAGGTTTTTGCTCTATTTCCTTTAGTTTTTCAAATTAATTTTTTTTACTTTTTAATTTCGCCGCTAGGTCCGGCCGCTGTAAGTCGGCTGTAAGTCCTCTCAATGGATTCTCCAGGGTCCCTTACCTAGGGGTAGACCTTACTTCCGTGACCCTAGGAGGCGTTGTTCCAAATAAAAAGCCGTGCAACGCAATTTTGAAACACCCTGTATATTCTGACATTTTCGTTGTGAGGTAAAATTATTGTTGCTTAAAATTAAGTAACTATTAATTATTTATGACAGGTATTTAGTTGTAGAAATTTTCCAACATTATTCAACGTTTGGTATATTTATTTAATAGAAACATAAAGAGTATAAATTTTGAAAAATACTTACCACAAGATAAACATCGATAGGCTCAGTAAAAGGTTTTAACTCGGTCGTCAGTAACACTATTCTTATGTGCACTGAAAAATCCAAAATACGAGGAAGATTAACATTAACAGTTTTTTTTTAATAATTGAAGAGTTGCTTCCAAAAAGTTGAAATTCATTTTTCGTCGTTTGTTAGTTGTTTAGTTTTTTTTAAATTAACTATTGGTAAGTGCAATAGGTAATTTAAAAAATTTAAAACCTGTCTTTTTTTAACATCGCGGATTAGTCACTTTGGTTGAGGACCAGTAAAATTGTCAAACAAGGTCCGTAGGACAAGTGTTTTCTTTTCCAATTTATGAAGCTGGTTTTATTTTATTTTCACAAATTTTCATACAGATTATAAAAAACCATTTACATGACAAGAAACACTTAAAGAAACACCAAAAGATAAACAAGGTAAAGAGAAACACAAAAAACAGATACAAAGTAAAAAGACAAATAAAAAGTTAGGGCTCGACCGATTGCACTTTTTTGACCGATGGGCCGATGCCGATTGTTCGAAAATTTTCATCGGCAAGCCGATGGACGATGGGCTTTACGAAACTGATGCTTTCTTTACGAAACTGATGCTAAAGGCATATGGTGAAAATTGCATTAAACTAATTTAGTCCAGTAAATCTAACGAAAAAAAAAAGGGAAAAGGGGTAAAACCAGTAAAAATTCAACATTTAGTTTTTAACGGTTTTCACTTCAGAATGATGTTTATAGACTATTTTTCACTGCTGCTGAATACGAATATTCCATTTAAATTTTTTAAGATTGAAATATCAATTAAAATTTATTTAAAAAATTTGATAACCATCGGCATTTAGACGTTTTTTTGGGCCGACGATAGGCCGATTTTTTTTTAAATTTTAACATCGCACTCTTAAAACGATTGTATTAAAATTGAGTAAAAAGTACTCAAAAAGGCTCCGATCCAATAAGTACTCAAATTTGAATACATGAATATACTCATTTCTGAAAATGTGCATACTCAAAAATTAAACATCTTGAGCTTGAACTCAAAAATGAGCTCACGATGTTTCATTTTTGAGTATGCACATTTCAGAATGAGTATATTCATGTATTCAAATTTGAGTACTGATTGGATCGGAGCCTTTTTGAGTACTTTTTACTCAATTTTTATACAATCGTTTTAAGAGTGCGGCCACCGATGGCCATTTTTTCAAACAATCGGCGCCGATACATCGGCGAATGAATTGGTATATGAATTGGGACATGAAATTTAAATTATTGTAGGATAGGGGGATGGTCAAATTTGTAATTTAAAGTATTGTAGACAAACTTAAAAACAAGAATACTTCTTTCGGAATTCAAAGATTCATTCAATATGGATAGTAAATATAAGCTTCAACTCACTCGTCTGCTCGAGGTTGTAGACCAGCTGGTTTGTCTGTATGAGGATGGTTAGGAACCTCTCAGAGAAGGCGATCATGGTCTCGTTGCTGAATTCGGAACCTCCGAGGTCACCCTCCAGCTGACCTTCCACTTTCAGCCGGTAGGCTCCGGGGATGGCGTTGAAAGGAACCTGCGTAGAATAGAGAAAACCTCTTTTAAAACCAGGGTTCGGTAATAACAAATACGAAGACAAAATAATGTTATTTCAAAAGCGTTTGTGAATTGACCATCACCTCCAAAATTTAAGTTGAAGAAATTGTCACATTCAAATAGATAAAGGTAATATGAAAGAATATTGTGGATATTCAGAATTTGCAGAGTATATTGATCATCAACAATTAACTAAAAATTATATCAATGTTGAGGAAGGGATGACTCAAGGCAGGGTAAGTGAAATAATACTTGGTTTTATTTGATGATCAACAGAAGAAAACAAGTTACAAGTCATCCGACTAGGGTTCAAAAGGATGATATCAAAAGGGCTGCTGTAGATGTTGACAAAAAGGTAAGTCTGGTGTCAGAAGGATAGAATGTTCTAATGCTAACAAACCCAAAGCTTTGGGCTTTAAAAAGGAAAATAAGGTAAAGGGCGCATTGCTTCTGAGCGGAACAAAACAGTTCATTTGCATTAACCGTCGTCTTCTTCTTCAACAATCGACGTAAAACGATTGTCTTAATACAACCCCCTACAGCTGAAGACGCAGGTGGAGAACAGTACAGTCGGCTGCAAAAAAATCGAAACAGAGACGATTGTGAATGATTGGTAGGGGTTAGAAGGATACTGTAAACACCAATTTTCATGATTTAATGTCCTCTTTGAAACAAGCTATAATTTAAGTCCTTAAGGGGCCGTCTACATATTAAAAGAAGCACCAACTTTCGTTTTTCCTATGGGTGGCATCAAAGATTATTCCCAATTCTGAAAGGGACCCCTTAAAACCCCCAAAAACCAAGTTTCGTGTTGTTTGGCCCACAAACAAAGCCAGGAGTGGGGGTTGAAGTTCGTTGAATTTACGTTGAAATCTCGTTTTTCATAGATTTTGATCCTTATAACCGTTAACCCCGCGCACACTGTAGGAAATTTCAATTAGAAAAATTAGCGCCAATCTCTTACCGCCAAAGACATACAGCTTATGAAAATTACGGTAACCTTACGGTAACCATAAAAATTGTTAGACACATTTATTATTAAAACCTTGCTGAATGTAGCCGTGTGGCATAACGGTTAGTGTGCCTGTTCGCTAAGATATATCATCAAGTTCGAATCGCACACCTAACGTGAGCTTTATTTGCTTGTAGAAGTTTGAAGATGCCTTGAATTTAATCTACTAAAAATGTTTTTTATATTTTTACAATATTCATTTCAGTAAAAGACAAAATCAACCGATTTTTTGTGAGCATGCAATATGTATTTTTAAATTTTGATATAATTTTAATTAAAAATTTAGTTACCTTTGTAAAGTAATTTAGGAAATTAAATAACTTTACAAACAATTACAATTTTTTTAGATTCAAAGATTAGGAAACAATACTTTACAATATTTGTCTAAAAATTTCACTTGCATTAAATTTGAAATATTTTTGAATTATATGAATAAAATTTCAAAACAAAAAAGAGTATACTATAAAAATTCGTTCGTTACATAGATTTCACAAAAGGAATTTTGTTTTAAATATAAATCTAATTTTAAGAAAAGTCGCTCCACTTAATAATGACGGCCTCATCTTGCATGCATTGTCTAAAAGGAATTCGACGTTTTGGTTTATCTTTAAAATTTAATGTAATCAAGATATAAATTAACTAAACATAATTCGGAATCACACAGCTTTCACATATATTGCCATTCCCTTGGACTACCACCCCATTTTTACGTAAAACAGGGTTATCCAAGGGTTGCACCAGCCGCTTACCCCATAGTGGTTTTCAGAGTTATAGGAGGAAGTATTAAAGAAATACTCTTCGCAGCAGGTGCGGTTAATGCTCGGAATGAAGGTAGACTCAGATAATTAACTAATAATAAATAAAATAGTGGTGACTACAAAAGAAAATATTAACACTGCTATAAAAATTTAGCAACCACTTTAAATTTAATATTCTTTCTAATAGGTAATAGTGAATAAATCTTTACAGCCTGGAATATGGAGCACAGCAGATCCACCTGCATGTGTTATCAAAGATAGATGGGTCCTAAATTCTTACTGGCATCGGGTTTAGAAACTAATTTAGAATATTTTAAAACTGTTTGATTGAAGGGGGGTGGATGAGTTTAAATGGAAGTAGGGACTTTAAATTAAGTCCCTGTATCCACTTTAGCCCTCTCTAACCATTTTACCCCTTCCGTTCCTATAACACAATCGTGCGACATTACAAATATCAAATGTTCTTTTTCTTTCACCTCAGAAAAAAAAATTATCATATTCCTCCTCCCTAAAATAAAACCCCTTCCCCTTCCAATTTTTTCCCAAATTTTTGGCAGTAAAAAATGTTTTCGCTTCCCCTCCCCCCCAAAAAAAACCTCACCCATGATTTTTAAAGACTTATTCTTGCTCTTTTCTTTATGGAAATTATTAAAAATTTTAAAAAAGAATAAAATATAATTTTTGAAAATTTATCAATGACCACACGATGATGATTTTTTTCCCTTCCTTAAACCCCAAATTATTTAAAATATCAAGAAGCGTCAAATCGTCAGTATGATTAGAGTTAATTAATATTATATCATCAAACTTTGAAGTTTAATGTTTGACTTGTCAACAGATTTAATACTTATATATTGGTATTTTATTGATCAAGCACAACGTTTTACCTTAAATATTATTAAAACTCTATATCCAATCTAATGAAACGAAATTCCCCCAATTAATTATTAAAAATACGACTGTAGAATGATTATAATCAATATTTAAAAAAATTCTGAAATTATTTTTATTCCTATACGTATAAGCAAATTGAAAGAATTGTTATTTGTAAATAATAACTCTCAATTAATTATTATTATTCGTTAACAGCAATATAAATTGTAAAAATTTGTTTTAAAAGATTTATATTTGAAAAAGTATTCAACATCTATTTATCTTTGTAATTGCCTGTATCCCTATGGGTTAACCTTGAACAATGAAACATGCGGAATTGCGATAATAGAACCTGCAACCTATAGTGATCACGAGCTTGTTACACCAACTAGGCTACTACTTTAGGGTATCCTATTTGGAAGACAAAATTGCTCCAAAATATAGATAAATAGCCAAATCTGTTTTAACTTTTGTAGTAATTGTGCCAAAATATAGATAAATAGCCAAATCTGCTTTAACTTTCCTAGGAATTTTTCTAATGAAATTTCCTACAGTGTGCGCGGGGTTAATGGTTGTAAGGATCAAAACGAAATTTCAACATAAATTGGACGAACTTCAAACCCCCCTCCTGCCTTTGTTTGTGGGCCAATCAACACGAAACTTGGTTTTTGGGGGTTTTAAGGGGTGCTCTTTCAGAATTGGGAATAATCTTTGATGCCACCCATAAGAAAAACGAAAGTTGGTGCTTCTTTTAATATGTAGACGGCCCCTTAAGGACTTAAATTATAGCTTGTTTCAAAGAGGACATTAAATAATGAAAATTGGCGTTTACAGTATCCTTCTAACCCCTACCAATCACTCACAATCGTCTCTGTTTCGATTTTTTTGCAGCCGACTGTACATGTCTAAGAAAGCTGATTCTAGACAAATGGATTTGAAGGTTTGAGAGCTTTTACTTTTCTTCAGCTCATGATTCATCTTTAAAGTGGTAGACTCTGGGGGAACCAATTTTCCCACTTAATGATTTTTCCATCTTTAAGTAATTCTAATAAAAATTGCAAATGTTTACGATCCAATCTCCATTTTAATAACAAATGGACATTAGGGTTATGATTTTTTTTCAGATTTAAAAGCCTGTGGCGGCAAATGGCGAGTATTGGTCCATATTTCTCAAAAATTATATTTATTTTTAAAAACTGTGAAAAAAGTTTGCCCACCTAATAAGATTTTCCATAAGGCTGAAGCACTGAAAGGTGGTTAGTTAAGTTTTATTTGAAGCGGAATATAACATTAAGTAAATCATAAAAATGGTTTAAATTTTGAAAATCAGAAGTTATACACTTGCTGTTTAGGAATTCATAGCTTTCACAAATGTTCCGAAGTTTTTCTTGCCCGCTCGGCCGCCATACTGGTACGAGGCACATTAGTGGCCTGATGGTTCCTGTATCCAGTGTTTGAAAAGGCATTTTAAGGCGTGAGGGCATTTAAGTTAGGGGATGTATGATTGAGTAGGTGGTGTGTGATTGCTATATGAGAAAGTGAAATAATGTTGGGTGCGCAAGGTTTTTTTTTTTATCAATACAATGAAAATAATACCACAAAATTAACAAATGGACTAAAGTCCACCGACTGCAACATCAAGCTTTTAAATATTTGAGAAAAAGTCTCAGTTCGAGTTTGCTTATGAGTTGTAGGAATATCGGTTCGGTATGTGCCTCGTGTTTGCATCTGCCAGAAACCGTTCTTTTTTCTTCATATGTTTTGCGTAGCTTCAACTCAAGTTATATCAAAATTAAATGATTTTTCTAAATAAGTTCAGAAGTTTGCTGACCCTTGAATAAATAGCGAGATCACCACAAAAACTCAAAACACTGATTTCAAATCTTATTTACAAACAATACGGCGGCAAGGAAAATGAGCTAGTTTTACGACATCAAAAGAAGTGGGTGTAAAAAAAGGCGAAAAGCAGGGTCACCAAAAATTTTCACAACAATTTCTCTCCTGTGCAAAGTTTTGAGCAAAAACCAAAGACCAGACCGGCCAACAGTGCCACTTAATCTCTGGTCTTGCATAGTAAAAGAAGTCGATTTGCATGGAGTGACAATAGGAATTGCACATTTTTTTCACACGAAATAAGTGGGATACGGTATTGTGGGAGACAAATTTTTAAAGACGGTTTTCCGAGAGATTTTCACGGTTTTCCCGCTTTTACGAGGATGCAGAACAATAAAAAAACATGAGTTATAACTCGGGCAATATTGTTTATGCGTTCGTGGTCCAAGCTTAATTGTCGTACTGCCTTCGAATCTGGTCGTAAAGTTTGAGTGCTTTTTTGCATGTGTTCTTTGTCATAACAAAGATTGTTCGATTAATAGGGTCATGTAAATTTCGGACTTCTAACAAACCTGAACAACCTTAACATTGGAGATGTTTTTCTTCTTAAGCATGATATTATTCGTAGACCTGAACAAGGTGAGTAATGTCGAGTTTGAAAATAAAGGCAAGAGAGGAAGGAATATGAAACCGTTTTTTAAAGGAATGTGGTACTTACGTATTAGTACAACGACAATACTGAATCCGAAAACGCTACCCAAGTCCGTTCATCAGGCCCGAGAACTAAATAAACTTGTAAGGGTATATGTATGATGAGTTCCAAAAGAGACCTGGAGTTGCCTTCCAGAAAACTTTTGGAAATTGTAAACTGAAAAGGGGGGTTTTAAATCTTTTTTTTATGACATTGGTTTCAATTGAGTGGCACCCAAAGTGGGCCACTTCTAAAATGAAGTTCAAGGCAATGAATCTTTGAACTATCTTCTGCGCAGAATTTGATAATTTTCCGTTGTCCGGGCGAAAAATCACCAAAAAATGTAGAATTTCACCAAATTTTTCCGATAGTCATTTGCTTTGCTTGGCGACTTGGCTCGCGTTTGGCTCACAATTGGCGATATTTACGCCCGGCTAGCGAAAAAGTACCCAGAATTTCAGTAAAATATCACTACTACTCCTTGCTTGGTAGGGCTTGGGCAAGATTAAAAAATTTTTGGAAATTTTACCCTTAAAAATAGATATTTTTTTGGCCTTCCTCTGGAATACAAATTAAATAGCCAAAATATTTAAGATGATATCCCACAAAATATTGAATATTATCCACCATACTTCCCTCTTGCTTGTCTTTCTTCGGAAGGTGGCCAAATTTTGGGAAATCTTGTATTGTGGAGGGCACGTTTTAGGGTTGCACTAACTGCCTATAGCGAGAAAAGACATACTATGCGTTTGAATCTGAAGGACGCTGAACGGTCGATGGGCTGATACGCCTAAGTAGCATTTGTATTACCATATAATTTTTCATCAACACATCAGAAAGTTTCGATCTTAGAAAATTAATCTGATGTGTCAATTCTTTTATACACCTTCTCTCTGCTAAAAACGAAGATGATAGATTTTAAGAGTTGCATGTCCCAAAAATAAGAAACATACCTTTGAGATAATTTTATTGTTGGTTTGATTACATATAAGTAAGCTACATAATGAATGATTGTTCTACGGGGGACACAAACGAAAGCCAACGTGTTACACTACCGCACAAATTGTTTTCCAAATTTATACCGTTTCGCCAATGTGCGAAACAGTTAGTTTAATATCACAAGGAATGGATGACGAATCAGATAAATTGAGCTGCATATATTTTTTGAACGTTTTACGATTAAAGCTTCTACCGGTGAGCTTAGATCTATGGTATATTGAGTAATAGTTTTTTAAAAATCTTGTCTAAAAATATTTATAATTTAAATATATTGATGAAAACCCATTTAAATTTAAGAATACTTATTTTTGAAATTGAAGAGCAAAAAATAATAAAATAAGGAACGAGTACTTATCTTTAACTAATAGGGGAAAGTGCCCCAGTGTGGGATACCACTTTTACTTTTATACACCTTCTCTCTGCTAAAAAGGAAGATGATAGATTTTAAGAGTTGCATGTCCCAAAAATAAAAAACATGCTTTTGGGATAATTTTCTTCTTGGATCGAATTTTATTGCTGGTTTGATTATATATAAGTAAGCTACACATAATGAATGATTGCTCTACAGGGGACACAGCCGAAAGCCAAAGTGTTACACTACCACACTAAATTGTTTTCCAAGTTCCTACCGTCTCGCCAACGCGCGAAACAATTAGTTTAATATCAGTGCAGTGAATCGGTAATTGAAATTAATAGAGCTGCATATATTTTTTGAAAGTTTTAAGATTAAAGCTTCTACCGGTGAGCTTAGATCTATGGTATATTGAGTAATAGTTTTTTAAAAATATTATCTAAAATATTTATAATTTAAATATATTGATGAAAACCCATTTAAATTTAAGAATACTTATTTTTGAAATTGAAGAGCAAAAAATAATAAAATAAGGAACGAGTACTTATCTTTAACTAATAGGGGAAAGTGCCCCAGTGTGGGATACCACTTTTACTTTTATACACCTTCTCTCTGCTAAAAAGGAAGATGATAGATTTTAAGAGTTGCATGTCCCAAAAATAAAAAACATGCTTTTGGGATAATTTTCTTCTTGGATCGAATTTTATTGTTGGTTTGATCATATATAAGTAAGCTACACAATGAATGATTGCTCCACAGGGGGCACAGACGAAAGCCAACGTGTTACACTACCACACTAATAGTTTTGGGTCAATCCATATCAAGTGATCCAAAGGTGGTCACTCGACCATTTTATAATCGAATGATTTTTTGTGTGTTGATTCTTATATCATTAGAGATTCCAAAACCACAAATTATAATTTTTTATCTTTATTTGAATTTTTAAAGCAGCCATCGATGTTCTACGGAACAGCGATTGTAAGGGTTTACGTTAACTAGCGTTATTCCTAAATGGTTTAACTTAAAATCATGGAACGAAAGCCATTTTACTCAGAAAGATAGAGGCTTTATGATGGTTGAATCAAATATAAGGGTTATTGAGTCCCAAATAGAAAAAATCCCCCTTAAAGTCGAGCTTTAAGATGTTAATTTTTCCCTTTTCAAACGCATATTTTTGTTAAAGGAACTTAGAAGTCGATTCTTTTCTTAGAAGTCGATTTACAGGTCCTCGAAGTTGCCATAAAAACGCTCAATTTAACGGTTTTAAAAGTGCAATTTTAGTTCGAAGGCTCACCACTTTATTAGTTACAATTAGGTTTATTTGATTTCTCATTGCTGTTTTCCAAATTTGATTTCTGACGAAAATTTGTTAGAGTAAGGGATTTGCTTGATTTTAAACATTTTTGATACATTATGGTTTAAAAGTCCTAAATTTCTGATTTTTAAGTTCAAAAATGTGTTTTAAATAATTTAAAATTCAATTTTATTTTTGTCAAAACGTCAAAAAAATCACGTTGTCAGAAAACGGGCTTCTATTGGATGGGACCTCCCAACGCATGAAAACCATTGTGTTTACTGTTTTCACGTGATCGGAAAACGGGCTTCTATTGGAAGTGACCTCCCAACGCATGATTGGTGATTCTAGTGTTTTCGCGCCCAAATAAAAAACGAAATTTCAAAAATTTATATCTCAGAAACTAGGCTACGAAAATACTTGATGTAAACGTCATTCTTCATGGTTTTTTATCTACTATTTTAATAAAACTTAATCTCAAAACGTGAGAATACCTCAATGAATCGCTTAATTCTGAAACGTGTCAAACGTCACTTTTTTCAAAATTGAGTTATTGGTGTCATGGGATTTTGTAGGGGTACATGCACATTTTAAAGTAAGAATAATAAATATAACGTGATTTTAAAATAGTTTTCCACCATGTTAAATTTCAGCTTTAGTGCAGAAACAGATCAAACGACGTCGCTTGACTGGTTTCTGCACTTACACTGGGGGGAATTTTGTTCATGCCGTTTCAAAAGAATTGATCAAAGAATTTATCAGTGCGATCTTCTGATTTTGACAGTTGCTTCGGATTCTTAAAAACTTTGGAAAAGAAATTTCGGCACAGACTTTCCCGGAATCTCAAAGAGTTGTTATTTTTTGTTAAATGTTCAATAGTTATTTTGCGAAGTCCTTTTCTTAAGGATTTTTTTATGTTCCTTGAAAGGATCACAACATTTCCGGGAAAAAATACGTATTTATTTTTAAAAAATTTTGGTGGTACTTACCTAAAACACTGAGAATAATAAGAATATATATAAAAAGCAATGAGAAGAAAAATAAACATAATTGCAATTAATAAAGTGGTGAGCAGTTGACCTAAAATTGCACTTTTCAAACCGTTAAATAGAGCGTTTTTATGGCAACTTCTAGGACCTGTAACTCGACTTGTAAGCAAATACCAAAGACGGCCTTTGTACAACAGGATTATACCCTAGAAAGGTTTAACCAGTAACAATTTCAGATTTTTAAACTTTGTTCCACCAGAGATATTGGGGGTAAAAGTGGTGAAGTTTTTGAAATGATCCGATTTTGAGAGTTCATAACTCTAAAAATAAACGTATACCGAGGTCAAATTTTTTTTAAAGTAAAGTTTAAGAGGTGTACTACACATTCCTTAAGAAAAAAATAGAAAAATAATAGTTCCTTTAACAAAAATATGCGTGTGAAAAGTGAAAAATGACCATCTTAAAGCTCGACTTTAAGCGGGATTTTTTCCTATTTGGGACTCAATAACCCTTATATTTGATTCAACCATCATAAAGCCTCTATCTTTCTGAGTAAAATGGCTTTTGTTCAATGAATTTAAGTTAAACCATTTAGGAATAACGCTAGTTAACGTAAACCCTTACAATCGCTGTTCCGTAGAACATCGATGGCTGCTATTAAAATTCAAATAAATATAAAAAAATTATAATTTGTTGTTTTGGACTCTCTAATGATATAAGAATCAAATCAACACACAAAAAATCATTCGATTATAAAATGGTCAAGCGACCAAATTTACTTTTTCTGGATCACTTGATATGGATTGACCCTTTTCCAAGTTCCTACCGTCTCGCCAAAGCGCGAAACAGTTAGTTTAATATCAGTGCAGTGAATCGGTAATTGAAAATGATATAGCTGCATATATTTTTTGAAAGTTTTAAGATTAAAGCTTCTACTGGTGAGCTTAGATCCATGGTATGTTGATTAATAGCTTTTTAAAAATATTATCTAAAAATATTTATAATTTAAATATATTGATGAAAACTCATTTAAATTTAAGAATACTTAAGAGTACTTATTTTTGAAATTAAAGAGTAAAAAATAAAATAAGAACGAGTTCTTTTCTTTAAGTAACAGGGAAAAGGCCCCAATGTGGGGTACCACTTCTACTATTTACGCTTACCTAAATAATTATTTTAAAAAAAGATAAGTGGTTTTGTATATTGTGTACACTCCTTATTCGAAAAACGTGTCACTTTTTTTATGAAAAAAATTGCAATTACCCTAAAAACGCATTTTAATTAAAATTCAAAATGTGCCTAACATGCGATACCGGTCTCCTCATATGAGACAGGTTTCTTAGTATGAGATAGACTCATACAGCACCACCTTTATTTTAATATTTTTAAGATTATTAATTAAATAATATTTTATGAGTGATTAATTTTGCTTATATCATCCCGGTGGCAATGCAGTATTGTATAGCACTTCCCGCTTTTACGCCACAGGCCTTGGGTTCAAATTCTACAGGCAAGGTAGATGGGAGACTCATCCTTACATCCCTCCGGGGTTGATAAAATGAGTACCAAGTTTATATGGAGAAATCAAGAGGGTGTTAGCATCAAGCTAGCGCGTTTAGATGACCGTGACATTAAGTAACACGTTCTGTAACAGCTCTTCCAATGGCCTCACCCAGTGAGGCCAAGGGGTCAATCCATATCAAGTGATCCTGAGGTGGTCACTAGAACATTTTAAAATCAAATAATTTTTTAAAGGTTGATTCTTACATCATTAGAGAGTCCAAAAACTCCACTCTATCTAACGTCCAAGAAAAAACAGGAGTCTCTAACAATCTGCAGATGAGACGGCATGAACAAAATTCCCCAGTGGCATTTGACTAGTTTCAGAAATAAGTGATTCAATTTACCATCGCCTCCAAAATATAAGTTGAAGAAATTGTCATTCAAAACATGCTGGAAAACTATTTTAAAATCACGCTACTTTTATTATTATTACACTAAAATGTTCGTTTACCCCTGCAGAATCTCATGACCCCAGTAACTAAATTTTGAAAAAAGTGGTGTTTGACATGTTTTAGAAATAAGCGATTCAATTATGAAACGGGGAAAAAGCTCAAAATCAGACCAAAAATTTTATTTGCTCAGCATAAAATCATTATCCACATCAATGCTTAGATTATTTAGGGATTATGTTATTTAGTTATTTAGGGGCGTATTTCTTGGACGTCACCTTATTTCAGCAGAAAAAAAATCTCAACCATGACACACTTCTTATTCACAAACATCTAAAAGCTTCGAAAAAAAATTCTAATATACACTATAAACAGAGATCATGGTCAGTGGTTCAAATAACCGAAAAAAGTATCACTATGTTCCCTTGTCTTATCGAATCAGAAGATAACCTGTCGAAAGAAAGTCTCCGCGAACCAGGAAGGAAAGAACAGCTTAAGTCCAGTCACGACGCACCATCATGATAAAAGAGGGGGGTTCCGCAACGTCTGGGCAAGTTCGACATGCGGTGGGCGATTCCACTTTTCTTATTGCTGTTTCTGTAACATTTAAGTGGAAGGTCAAGAAGAGGAGTTGTTACAGGGTGTCCTTGCGCGTGATTAGAAATCGAAAAAGGAGCTTCCTGTTGGCACGCGACGGTCTATCTCGAGGAAAGGTTTAGGTTTACCGACCAGTTTCTGTCTGACCTGTCAAAGTTCCTTTTAGAATTGAAGGTATTAAGGTGAAGCTAAACTTTTATTGTCCTCAGTTTTATGGCCCCGATCTGTTTGTGTGGTTAGGTGATGTCAATTATAGCGAACATAAGAGTTCCCCTCCTCTGAAGGGGGTGCTAGGGAAATCCCCTAACCACACCACAAAGAGATGGGGAGATTATCCTTAAGCAGCGTTGTCGAGTCCATCGTAAAACTCTAGACTCCCGCTTAGGATTGGTATCCCTTCAGACCATCGCCAGTTTCTCGGAATCGAACAAAGGAGAAACAACAAACAACACCATTCAGTGACCCTCTCCAAGGGAAGTCACCTGGTGTTCTGTTTATAAACACGACCACCTAGTGACTTTCCTCTTCCATATACTCTAATCATATAATTTTTGACATGGGATATAACATAGACACTAATGCTCTCTCTTACGGCTTAAAAATACTCATGATTTTTTAAAATCAAATTCCGATCACGAGTTTATGCCCAAACCGGGCCGGATTTTTAAAATTTTACTGATTATTTAATTATTAACCAGGTTTTGAAGATCAAGCATGAGGATTAAATTAAAACCATGGTAAAGTAACAGATGTAGCGATAAAATGCAATTCTTTGGTCACAAGTACAATGTATTGGGTTGTCCCATAAGTTCTGTTACTTTTTTCAAAGTTTTGGGTTTGAAAATTTTTTATGAAAAACTGGTAATAGGTGGAGATTTCAAACAAAAAGGATTTTTATATATGCATATTTATGAACATAATGTGTGATTTTGGTAGTTCTCGTGATATTATTTCTTTTCAAAATGGCGGTTTGAAAAAAAGACCGCAAACGACGATTTTCGCGTAATTTTTTTCTTTTGTTTAAAAAACTAGGAAGAATGCATAATTCATGGCTAAAAAAAGTTTTACTGCAAGTTTGAAATGTTTAGTTTAAGATGTCATAGTTTCAAGATGATTCGGTAAGTTTAACTTAGGAAATTTTGGTCTCAAACATATCATCTATTGCAAAAAACTTACCTCAGTAATGTTAGTCATTTCAAAGAAATTTTCACAAAAAAAGCATCAAAATCAATAAAAAAGCTTACGAAATACCCAAGTATTCAAAGTATGCAGTATATTAAATTTTATCTGAACTTAAGTTCAGAAAGTAGTGCGCACAATTCAAGCGCGCAACGTTTTAGCTTATCAGAATTACAATCGCTGAACTTATTCTAAGCGAACAAAGCAATTATTTGATTCATATACGAAAACACTACAATAAAAACAACTCGTTGGAATTTAAAAATAAATCAATTCAACGATATTATGAAAAGAGGTTTTCAATGTTTAAACCGTTGAAAAAAGCATTATGGTTTAAAAAACATCTGCCTTTAATTTGCTTCATACCAGCTGCTTAGAAAAACAATAGGTGTGCTTTAAAAAACACGTGAAATTGCCAAAATATGAAGTTTTAAAGTCAAAATTTCCTACCTTAAACTTATCGAATCATCTTGAAACTATGACATCTTAATCTTAACATTTCAAATATACAGTAAAACTTTTTTTAGCCATGAATTATGCGTTCTTCCTAGTTTTTCAAATAAAAGAAAAAAATTACGCGAAAATCGTCGTTTTTCGTCTTTTTTTCAAACCGCCATTTTGAAAAGAAATAATATAACGAGAACTACCAAAATCACACATTATGTTGATAAATATACATATATCAAAATCCTCTTTGTTTGAAATCTCCACCTATTACCAGTTTTTCATAAAAAATTTTCAAAGACAAAACTTCGTAAAAAGTAACAGAACTTATGGGACAACCCAATATTTTGGTAACTTCAGTAGTACTTGTCTCTGCTGGGCGGAGACTTTTATGCTGAACAATTTGACACTTGTGGCAACGGCCACAGCAGAACTGTCTTCTAGGATACTTGAAGGGGATTAATGGAGCAGCTCCACCCCTAGGGGTATAATGCCCCGAAGGTCACCGAGAGCTCAAATGATACCCGCAACAAGTTCATCATAATTGAGATTCTAGCCCAATGACTGTATCTGTTATGCAGGCCTTTTACAGTGCTGATGCAATAAATTAAATCTATCCATTACAAAAGAAAAAATTTATACATCAATACTTTGAAATTTACTTTTTAACTGGTGACAATTTTTTCCCGTGAAAATTCAACGATGAACGATGCTATATTGCTGTTTCTGCTACCAGTGGCAGAATAATGAAGTTAAAGCGATGTTCTCTAAAAGAGGTATGGTCCCAGACCTGCTCTTTTAAAACATCTCCGACAATCTTATACCAGACAGCAACTTAAGTGTAATCTACTACGTCCCAAACAAACAAAGTAGTTCCCATCGCAGTGTCTGAATTTCAAGTGAAACAAAGAACGTCAATTTTAAAATATGATTAATTCGTTAAACCCATCTATAAATAGTGTCTTTTTATCACAATTGGCGTATCAAATTTCCTCCTATCAACCCAACAGGCTTTGTGTTTACTCACTTTCTCCTTCCGCGTAGTGACGTACTGGGTTCAGGAAACGTTGCTGTGAAGTATAATAAGTTAACATGCTAAAATTAAAATACACATTCGATTTTTGGTTTTTCAGTAGTATCGATATTCTAACATCCTGGTCTGGTTAGGGTTATCTAAAATCCTATCTTAACACAGTTTCATAGTTGCTACAGAAATAAAACATCTGAACCTCTCTGAAGCAGTTCTGGATATAAACATTTTTTTTTATTATTTTTACACCCTCCTATCTGAAAGGAAAAAAATCAATGATTCACCCTCGTTTTTAGTCCACCATTTTCATATCGTGACTACACGAATAAAATAAACGTGAGTCTCGGGGACGTCTGGTCAAACAAGAGTGTTGAACGGAGACATGCAAATACCAGATGGTTTTTTTTACTCAAAATATTTATGAGTAAACTTACTCCAAGATGGAAAAGTACACGTGGTTCGTTAACATTAACAAGTTGGTTTGTTTAGTCACAAGAGCTCTCTCTGTTTGCTAAGAGAAACGGCATAGCTTGGGACGTTGACGTGGTCAATGATGGTAATAAGATACTAAGAATTCAAGTTGATCTCTCTTCTCCTTATAGTATTGAAACTTGAAGCAAACTCCTAGTTTTATTAACACGATCAGAAATATCGATCGCACGTACGAAAATTTTGCAAAAAATATATTAAGCACTTATACCTTGTTATACAATTTATACTTTTCTATTTTAACGGTGTGCATTACTGTGACTTATGATACATGTTCATGGGCTATTTTTCAAAGCTAAACACGAATATTCCATTTAACCTTACAGTGCATACTGTTGCCATTTGGCAACACGACATTTTCCCCCATTTCCTACTCGAACTTCCATTTCCAAACGGCAGCACCATGCAATAAATACAATAAATATATAACATTTCATTGTTTTAACACTTTAGACTGCCAGTAGATCACAGCAGGGGTACTATTTTGAGACATTTGTTAATAGCTAGTGAGAAGAAAGTCAAGACACAGAAAATGCCAAAATAAAAGGACCATATAAATTAAAAGAAAAAAAATTTCAGCTTGAAAAATTTTTTTTGAAAAGATAAGTTGTTTTTTTATATTTTTAGTGCATTTGGTTTTATTTCACTACACAATTAATTTCACAAGGGACACAAATTAATTTCACAAGGACTAAGTTTTTTGTCAATTAAATGTAGAAAAAAATTAAATTAATTTTTTTAGTATTTTTTTACTAATTTACACCATAATAGAAGTCAAAAAATGATTTTCAAGTGAATTTAAAAAATCATACATTGTAGGGTTAAATTTTAACAATTTCGAAACATCAACTTTTAAAATAAATTCTAAAATTGGATGTTTGAAAACACTAAAACATCGCTCAAAACCTCAAAATAAATAAAAAAAGAAGTAATTCAAACAGTTTTCAATTGGAAATGACGTAAATACACAGAGTAATTATAATTTGTTTTTATCAACAAGGGGCTAATCAAGAAGTTGTAAATTGATCAAAATCTGAACTATTCAAATATATTCCCTTTTTCGAAAAACTAGACGATCAGCATCAATCTCAATTGGATCCCTTATATATTAAACATCAATAAGAAAAACCAAGTCAGCAATAACCTTGTTTTCATCCATGATTTTTTTTCTCAAAACCTTTTAATCTATCTAACCAAAAACATCTCTCCCGTTCTGGGTTAGAGTAATAACAGAACCGTATACGTTTTACCGTCTACTTCAAGATCCCTCACAAATCATGCATCCTACACTCCTTGAATATTAAAAACAAGACGTTCTATCTTATTATTATCCGTTGTAACAAATATGCGTGGTGCAATGGAAGAATATTAATGACTATTTTGCTATAAAAAGCAAACGTGAGGTGTGGTTAGCTCGAGACGAGTATTTAGATTGTATAATGATTACGAATACACTTAAGCGTCAAGGTAAGTTATGAATGAACCGAATCTTTCTCGTGGTCGAAGAATCAGAACATGGAGGCGACAAACTAAGCTTGCACCCGGCCATCTCTGAGGGCCATAATCTGATCCATGTTCTTCCATTATTCAGGGGGGTTATAATTTGGTTATAATTAAACTTCCATTTTGAGATGGCTTTAAAAAGAAAACTAGTGGACCAAATGTTCTCAAACTTGGTCACAGGTTCAAGAAGGTAATGGGATTTTTTTTCTGTGAAAATAATTTTGAGTTCAATAAAATTACAAGAGAAAATTGGGGCTGTTTGACAAACTATATTGTCTAAAGACACAATAAAAGCTTTAAAATTCAAATTGATGGATGGAATATTTTTTCATGCGGTAAATTTGAGGAAGATTGCTTGCATAATTTTAGGAACCTAGAAAACAAAATTGGTTTGAAATTACTAAAACATTAATTTGAATTTATACGAATAAAAAGCAGTTGTATCAATTTAATGGTAACTGTTATCATCCCAACATAATTAAAAAGCCGGCACGAATAAAATTAATTTCTTTCTCGTTCAGTGAGCTTTAATTCTTATTTTTGGAATTTTTTATTAGGCTACCGGGCCCCGTGGAAAACTACCAGTTGGAAACCACTGCTTTAAGGTATTCGACATTCCAAAATATGTGTAAACTCATTCTCGAAGCCCAAACGAAATCTTTGGGCATTTCTGTCTGACCCATGTCTGACCAAAGGCAAAAGCTAGTAACTCTGCATTGTTACTATCTATGCCCTGTCCTTGAGTCCAACGATGCATTACGTTAGTTTCCATTGGGAAAGGATTAAGCTTTACAAAAGATATGGCCTTCGATTATCACTCCAATCTAATTCTTTTTTATTCACTTCCTATATTATATGTAATGCTAAGAAGAAAAAATGTAGTTACTTGAGTTTTGGTCGTTTTTATTAGAACTCAAAAACTGATTATAATAACTTTCCTGAATTTGATTGAAATTCGAAAACTGGAATTTCACATAAAGACGAGAGAGAATTCTTGATATTTACTAGGCATTATTGAGGGGATCGGAACAACGGAACAGGGTGGTTAAGTTTTATGACTGGAAACAAGACAATAAAAAATTATATCTTACGCTGAAAAGTAGTGATGGGCAGGTATCGATACCAAATACTTAAGTACTCGATACCTATAGGTATCGAGTGTATTCGATACCCACAAAAGTATCGATCCTTTATTGACATATTTCGTTTTAAATTTTTCAATGAAGTAATCTTTATAATACCTACTGTAGATCAAACGCAGCCTGTTTCCGTTTTCATTTTGCAACGCTCAAACCCAAGTCGTTATCATCCGCGAGAGAAATTTGACGCGGCTAGGTTTTTCCCCCGCCAAATCCTTCGCCTCTATCCACCTCCAGGCCCGTAGCTACGGGGCTTTTTGATGGATCGCTTTCAGTTTTTTGAATATTAGTCTGATTATGGATAGGCCCTAAAAAAAATTGTCCCTTCAGGTTCATTTCCCGACATTGAAAAAAAGTACTCGATACCTAAAAGTAATCGATACCTATAAGTATTCGATACCAAAGTATTCGATACCTATAAGTATTCGATACCAAAGTATTCGATACCTAAAATTATAGATTTTTCCCATCACTACTGAAAAGGGACTTTTTGCATTTGATTCTGTTTCCATTTTTTGTTTTTTTTCCTTTCGTGTCTATTAACATAAACATTTTAAAATATAGTTTAATGCTGAACCAGAAAGAACTAGACCTGAGTACATTCGGACAGATAAAAAACATTGATGTTTCATAAGGTTGAGAAAATCCAAAATTCCTGTGAGACATCAACCACATGAGATTTCTTTGTCATTAGCATGCTAGCTAAGCTACTATAGCATCATGTATATTGGGCTTTAGTGTAGGTTCTTGAACGACCCAGCCGTCGAAACTTTACCGACGTGGCTATTACTTTAATGCCAAGGACCAATGGAAGGATCAGATTCAGCATCAATGAGGAAAACGATAGGAAATTTTCAAACATTTTCGTTAATCAGATAAACGCTGGCATCATCGGATAACCTCGTATCATTGATTTGGGGGAATATAGGGTCACTTGGGGTAAGTGGGACCCCTTTTTGGCCTAGTACATTTTTGGAGGTTCATAGAAAAAATTTGAAAGGGTTTATTTTGTACTTGTTGACAAATTTCGTTAAAGAGTCTATCGATAAACAAAAATTTATCAGTAGTTTCTAAATTAAAGCTTTATATTTTTCTTAACTGGTCTTTTTATCAAAAATGAGATGGGTGACCCACTTACCCCAAGAGATGGGGTAAGTGGGTCACCCCCTCTTTATTTATATTTAAAGCAAGCAAAACTTAAAACGAAGTAAGTGGGTATTACTTAAAAAAGTACAGTAAATTTCAATATAAAATTTTTTATTCTAACTGTGACCATGAGTGAGAAATATACTCACATCAAAATCAATATGACAAGGCAAGAATAGAATGAAAAGCAAAATAAGTATTTTTAAGAATGTTTTGAAAGGCCAAAGGGATATGTTTTACTTTAGCATATAAAATAGTGTTTAAAGAACATAATAAGGTTGTTTAAGATTTATTTTGGCACTTTAATACACATTGTAAGATAAAAAAGAAATCATACACACTAAATGAGAATGAACACTATTGATGAGATATTTCACTTTACTCACCATAACTTAAATTAAAACGCAAATTTGATATAAAATGTCGATCAAACTATTTATAAATTTTAATGAATTTTGAAGTGGTGAGTAAAAGGTCTTCTACTTGCTACTATAAATCGAATTTTTCTGAAAATATTGGGAGGAAATTGTCCCTATAATCCCCCCAAAATCCGCCCATGTCTTCAGTTGTAGTTCCTATATCATATAGGACCCTCTAAAACCACTTATATCATAATAAAGGGTCCCACTTACCCCACACTGAGGGGTCCCACTTACCCCAACCATGCTAAAACTATGGGGTAAGTGGGACCCCCCTGTTAAACACTTCAAAATTAAAAATTTTGAAAAATTTCAAATTGCCGTATGTAATTTAGGTCAAACTCTGCAAAACAGTTCAAATAAACATTAAAATGTAATGAACACTTACCTGGAAATACTTCTTTGAAAAATACGTCTTGAACTCTCCAAAAAATCCATTCTGGGAATGTATTTTAAATTAGTTCTATAATCTTAAAAATAAATTAAACAAATTTCAAATATATGCAATACTCATCGGTGTGACAAGCTGCAACATAATCAATGCGAGTAAGTGTGAAATTTCCTGTAATATTATAGTTTTAGGAGGGTGACCCACTTAACCGAGTGACCCACTTACCCCAAGTAACCCTACAATACAAGGATGGGAGATTCGTCTCCCTGCCAAACAGATTTTCATGAACAACTCATATAATTGCATTTAAATAAGCTGTTGGACAAAACATTAATGTTACAAAGACCTAAAAGAAGATCAATGAGTATTTTTTATAATTTTACTTAAATGCTAACACGATTGTGAGAAATTTTAGAAGTTCTCCACTCGTTTTACTTACAGCTCAAGGTCAATTCAGCAGTTGTGGTTGTTTGTAACAGAATATATTTTTCTCAGAAATGAAATGAATTTTTATTTTGATAACAAGAAAGTAAAAGGGTTACTCCTCGCAGTGTCATTGATGTTCCAGGGAAACCACAACAATCCTCTTATGTAGCGTCAATGGATTGAGTTTTATTACTACTCGATAAGGTATTCCAAGAGTTCTGATCTTTTATTGGCACCTTTCGTCGGCACGATCTCACACGAATATCTCATACTGTAGATTCCCCAAATCGAAGATACGAGGTTATCCAACGACGCCAGCGAAATGTTCCCCCATAGTTCTCATCGATGAGTAGAACCTGATCCTTCAATTGGTTCTTGGCATTACGACCCAGTAACTAAGTCGCCATCTATCAGCAGGAAAGTTTTTCGTTCAAGTCACTGCATGTAAACCCACCCTTAGGAAGTATTCGACTTGAGAAAAACTTGCCTTTCATCAAAGCGCCATTATAACGGCGGGCTTTCGTGTCGAAAGCAGAAGAATCAGTCAAAGGCATTAATTATTTTCGTAAGCGTCTTTGTATGCAAAATGCATTGTCCTTGCTCTCAAGAACGCGTTTCCTTTAGTCAATGGACAGAGCGTAGGAGAGTCGTAACGCACGAGGGAACAACCCTTCACGAGACATTTTCTTAGCACCAGTTTTTCAAAGACCTAATTGTTCTTAGAGGGAAATTCAATAATGGCATTGGATGCTTGTACAGATTGAAATTACATCAGCTACTATGGGTATAGAGCTTAAAATTGCACCCGGCCTTTTGTATATGATATTTTTTAAGTCTATGATATAGCCCTTATAACCTATTACATTGAAAATGGCTATATTCTTTAGTTTATACAATTTATCAATTACAAATATTTTTTACTAAATTTTATTATTTTATTCGTGTTTCATATCTTTACTCATTTATTTCATACTAATTACTTGCATTTACGGTTATTTACCTATTTCTTAAATTCCTATTTCTCAAATTCGATCAATCATTCATCATAGAAGTGATATTTTTGTTTCGGGTCATATTGACCCGAACACTGCGTACGTGGTGTAAGTTAGAACAGAACAGCAGGGTTAAGTTTAGAGTTTAAATTGTATACTTTTGAGCCGTAGGATCTTCGGATTGGAATCTCCTTGTTGCCTAAGGCTCAAATCTTGCCATAAACTATTTTCTTAATTTCACTACTTCGGAAACAACAGGGTAATGTTCACGATCCCGTTAAATACATCCAGACTGTTTTAGGCACCAAATTTTCAAACATCGCCAAATTTTTATAGTTGTTATTGATATAACTGCCCATTTAATCTGTCAGTCCTCAATTTTTGGCGATATTTCAAATGCTTTGAGCCAAAAAACCATTTAGCGATATTTAAAGGGACTGACAACGGAATTTAACCTAGGGTGGTTCTAAATCATTGGTAAAAACGACAGGGGTTGTATAGACTAACCATCAGATAGTTCAGAATCTCCCTGAGTACTAGAGTTGGTCAAGCGATCCTGCGAAGCACTAGAGTCAGACAAAAATAGATAATGCCATGAAAAATGGGTTATTGTGGGTAAATGGTTGTGAATAGAAGTAAAATTCCTATGCCAATTAACACATTGTCCCCTTAGAATCAAATAAGTCGTAGTCTCTACTCTTAAAAGTCTTAGTCTCTGCTCTTAAAAGTCTTAGTCTCTGCTCTGACAAATAAGTCTTAGTCCAATCTCTGCTTAATAAGTCTTAAATTAGTCTTCTGCTCTGATGCTTTAGAAACAGATTCGAAAAGCGAGTGAGGAAGCTCATTTGATTGGTTCGTAAGCGTTGATATAATCCAAATGGAAAGATCAAAATAAATCAGATGAGCTAAGTCGCCAAGGATCTGGATTCCCAAAGTTTACCGAACGCAGAGTGTTTGACATCAAGGTGACGATATTAATTTGGTTGGAGTTTGTGGTGAATCCCCAAAAGGGAGATAAAATCTTCACCACAGCCAAAGATGTAAACCCTCAGGGGAAATGTGGCAACCCCCAGTCGGTAGCCAAATATCTAGGATGCTAGACGCATAATATCTTCTTCCTTAATATAGTATTTAGAGCAATGTTTCCCAACGTGGGGCGCACGCCCCACCGGGGGGCAATATGATTTTCTAGGGGGGAAATTTGAAAACTTTCAACCAAATTGCCCTCCTGGTGGGGCATGGACTATCAGGTTTTATTTACTTCCCAAGAAGGATTTTCGAAAAAAAAAGGCCTGGCAGGGGCGTATTATAAGGGGAGTTTTAAAGGGGCCATGCCCCCCTTAAAATTCGGACTTGGTGTACTAAAACCAGTTAAAACCTGTTTTTAGGGTCAATTTTTTAAAAATTTTCTGGGGGAGGACCTCCAAACCCCTCTTTAGTACTTGGAACTTTAATATTCAAAACTTTTTTAAAAGAAGTTCATCCAAATCCTACCTGAGAATGTATGTCTGATATTCGGACAAGTGAAAAAAACCCAAGTTGAAACCCTGTTTTTAGAGTTAAATTTACTAAACTTTTCTGGGGGATGACCCCAGATCCCCTTTTTTTTTAGAACGCCTATATTTCCAACTTTTTTACATGAAGTTTATTAAAATGCAAATCTTACCTAAAAATTTATAACAAAAATTCTACCTCAGGGTACCAAACTAGTTAAAAACCTGTTTTCTAGAGTCAAATTTCCAAAAATTTGCTGGGGGAGGACCCCCAGACCCTCCTTCCACCCAAAATATATTTTTATATATGCCACTGAGACCTAGGGGGCTAGGAAAATTTTGAAAGGCTTTGGTGGGGCATGCGGACCGAAAAAGGTTGGGAAACACTTAATCAGCTGATTAACACTAGTGTTGTTATCATTTATATCAAACGTCTATCTACATGGGCTGTCCGTAAAGTAAGTTTCCCTATGAGCTGCAGACGATAGGAACGCTGTAACGCCGGATTTGACCATACTGGCGTGTACCTTGGCTTCTTTTCTACAAATCCAAGCCATGACCAGCTTCCTGCGATGATTATTATAGAATTGGCAGCTGTTAGAGATGGAGCTTCCACTCGCTTCTCCCGCCAACCGCGTTGTCTTTCCCCCATAGACGTTCGTCGTCTTGGGGGTCTTTTCGCCCGTTTTTGAATTTTCTGCACCCTTTCCGCCCATTTTTTTCGCTCATACTCTTTTTTCCGTAGACTTCACACATATTGGAATGAATGTCCACAGCCGCCATGTTTTTTGCACACAAAAAAACAATCTCAGAACGTGGCGGGAGAAAAGAGCGTAAGCTCCATCTCTAACAGCTGCCAAACCTAAAATAATCATCATAGATAGATGGCCTGGGCGGGGATTTGTAGAAAAGGAGCCAAGGTACACGCCAGTATAGTCAAATCCCACGTAACAGCGTTCTTAGCGTCTGCAGCTCATAGGGAAACTTACTTTACGGACAGCCTAATCACCACAAGTGTTTCAAGATTTTGTTTTAGCCTAATGTCAACGCTTCTTTCGGGATTTTTTTAAATTTTATACAACTTTCAAAGTATTTTTCCTCGGATGATAGAAACCACCACTATC
Source organism: Tetragnatha versicolor (assembly GCA_024610705.1). Taxonomy (NCBI): domain Eukaryota; kingdom Metazoa; phylum Arthropoda; class Arachnida; order Araneae; family Tetragnathidae; genus Tetragnatha; species Tetragnatha versicolor. Next base: position 38,411,670 of record JANDEH010000003.1, read on the forward strand.
TATTCCTACAATTTAGTCATGTCTCTGAAGGGGAAGGAAATAGTTTCCCAGATGACCTGGACCCTTGTTAAACTGCACCATGACCGATCACAGAAACTTCGGACCCACAGATTTTACGAGCACGTACTCCGCATAGACAATTGAAAGTTGATTTCTTTCCCTAATTTCTTTTTGTCCAAAACTATCCACTTTTCAAAGCTTCTGACAACTTTTGTCTGCTTTGAATGACAAGATGAACGCGCAATGAATTTTATAACAATCAACGATTTCCACGTCAAGCTTATCGACACTGATCAATTTAAATCAGATGAAATAACATCTCCCTTATCCGTGCATAACCCAGACATCTAAAGCGGATTAGCATTCTTTCGATGTTATTTCCTTTTTATGCAGAGAGAATACGTGTGTGTACACCTGTAGGGCTGGTAAGAGTGTCACAGCTGTTTTGCATGAAGGTACAGCTACCGATGGCACGTCGATAGAAACGCTCGACAAATATAAGATCTCATTTTTACATGGTATTATCATGGGGGGGACGAAGAAAACATCAAAATCTGATTTAGATTTTTATTTGCTTCTTTTAAAAATATGGAAGCAGTTTTTTTTATCAAGAACAGATTATCACTTTCCGATATGAGGAGAAAAACATCTCTTTTAAGTCATCACTGTGGTCGCATCTTTTTTTTAAAGATCATTTGTGATTATTGTGTTTTCAAACTAAAAAAAAATCTTTTGGCTTAATTTACAGCACAAAGAAAAGAAAGACAAATTAGTAAGTTAAATTTCTAAATTACCTTACGTTCAATTTCAACAAATTCAAGGGGCTATATCTGCTTATAGAGGGTAGTTATTTTTTGCCCTCTTCCCCCTCGTGTGTAGAGCGAAACTTGAAATCTTTTTTTAACGCAAAAAGCAATTTTACTGTTTTTTGTCCCTTTTTTTTCTGGAAAAATCACGTTTATGTCCAAAGGTAGGACAAAACATCCGGTGGTGCGTCGTAATTCTCGTCTCATGATCACTAGTAAATCAGAAAGAACAATCAGTTTTGTGTTCCTGAAATTGCGCAACTGCATCATGGTGACCCAGGCATTTGCATTTTATGAATTTTTTACAATACGAAATTGAAGTAATGGGAAATGTGGTAAGCGACACGTCAAAAACATGGGGAGAGATTCCGTTAGTGGGATATTAAGAAAGTCACTGAAGGAAACACAGGGAACAAATTTTTTGTCGCAGTTATACAAGTATATACTTGAATTTTCCTAGTTCGGGTATGGTGATTTCAAACAGTTTATTCGGGTATGGTGATTGCACTCTTAAAACGACGGTCTCAAAACTGAGTAAAAAATTACTCAAACTGCCTCCGATTCAAATGTACTCAAATTTGAAAACATGAATATACTCATTTCTAAAAATGTGTATACTCAAAAATGAAACATCTTGAGCTTGTACTCAAAAATGAGCTCATGATGTTTCATTTTTGAGTATACACCTTTTCAGAAATGAGTATATTCACGTTTTCAAATTTGAGTACATTTGGATCGGAGGCAGTTTGAGTACTTTTTTACTCAGTTTTGAGACTATTGTTTTAAGAGTGTGATAGTTTTGTTCCAAAAGCTACAGATTTTTTTTCAAATGTCATTTCTAATTTCAATTACTTAATTTTCTTCAAAACAAACAAGTTTTTATCTTATATTATGTTCTAAGTTATGCCTTAAACCAGGCCCGATTTTCAAGATTTTATTCAAAATTTATTGATTAAACCGGTTTTTGGTGATCAATTATAATCATAAATCCAAACTATGGTTATAAACTCACTGATACTTGATCCCGTTTTGCTCCAAACCTTTTACGTACGTAACACACCTCGCGGACAGTAGAAGGAAGAAAGAAAAAAAAAAGCGAAAAATAACTCTAGTCTGGCGGAATATAATTCCGCTCTCATGCAAATCATGGAAATGGAATATCTTTCTGTTTCTCCATTGTTTCGCATTTCTGCTCGTTTTGTCAGAATCAACAATGTAAGTGGTACACTCCCACCAGACAATGGACTCTCCCGAGGCACTGGATGGTACACGACTGGGCAATCGGCTGTACACGATCTCAATTAATTGAAAGGGTGGAATGTACGGTACATTGTCGACTTGAAAAGGTCATGTTCATCTGAGATATATGACTTCCGAGAAGTTGAAATTATTATTTATAGTGTATGTGTAGTATATAATGTTATCTCTGTTCATATTTTCACATTTTTTTTATTTAGATTTTGTGAAAAAAATTGAATGATACATAAAAATACACTGGTCTACAAAAAAATAATTAAACGGGAATATTAAAGCTGTGTTTGTATATATTTGACCTGATTCAGAATGTGGCATTCATTTTTACACATCAGCTCTAGTTTTTAAGATATTCTTAAATTACGTTTTTAAGACTTATGCTCGATTTTCATACAATAGAGGGATATAAAGATGCCTTAATAAATAAAAACCTTACTCTCCAAGGCTTGACCAATTCCTTTGGGTCCCAAAAAGATAGTGTGTAAAGTTTCAGCCCCCTAAAATAGTTCTTAGGCTAGGTCACTAGAGTTTGAAAAAAAAAACTGTCTTTTTTTTCAGAATTCTTTAAAAAATATTTTTGAGTTTGCTATTGTGATAAAACTGGCTAATATATGTTTTTTAGAACTTATTCAGACAGAATAAATTATTTATACTTATAAACTGTACCTCATAAGACCTATTTTCTAATTATAAGGCAAAAAGTAGGGTCATTTCGTTTAAAAACGCTTAATACCAATAATGGTGGTTGAAACGAATAAATTTTGAATATTTTAGAAGCAAGTCCTCAAAAAAGGTGTCCTTTGCAAAACTGAAATTTCATACGGTGATAAAGATCAGGAAAAGGGAATTTTTTCCCATATTTTCAAACTTTAGGGCTTGAAAGCCTGGGAGCAGTTTCTATTGTTATTTCATTGATCTTAATCAGTTTTACATCAAAGGACACCTTTTTTTGGAATGAAAGGCTTTGCTATCCAGGGCTTTAGGCGGGAGGATAAGCGTTATTCTCCTGTATTTTCTAGAATACTTGAGGTATATGTCCATTCTATGACAAAAAATATTATTTTTATTTTTCTCTCTCTCGGAACAAAAATATAAAAAAATCATCCAATAATGATCTCAGATAATCAAGAAAATAACGATTACCAGTAATAATTGAAAGGCTTGGTGGATGAAGGGCAATGAAGGGGCTATGTTACAAGGCCTGTCCCAAAAGAAATAGACTGAATTCATTAATTATCTATTACTTTTACTATTACTAATTCTCTATTACTTCTCTAATTCTCATCACTTTCGGGACAGGCCTTGTAACATAACCCCTTCATCCACCAAGCCCTTCAATTACGACGAAAGGTTTTTTTCCAATCGCCAAACGATGGTCGGCGTTAGCTGAAAAACGCTGCTTGGTATTCAACAGTGGCAAATAAAAATTATCCGAATCAATTGGGACCGGATCCCATTCGGATTATTTGATTTTTTCCAAAAAAAATAGTCTTACTCTAACGAATTAACTGTTATGTATGTTGAAAATGGGAGAAAAAACTATTTTTAAAGGAAGATCTTTTTTAAATGAATTAAATGAAAAGGCAACACTTTAACATGCTAAGCGTACTACTACTTACAAAGTGCTTTACGTACCGTAAATGTAAATCATTGCTTTCTAAACAGTTCGATAAGTTGTTAGGCAGAATCTTCATTTTTCAAATCGTATTAAATTTTCCTTCTTAATTTTTTTTCTGAAATTCTGTCGAATGATTCGGATAATTGCCGACTCGGATTGTTGGAGTTTTACCCACACTGAATTTTAAATATCTATAACAATCCACTACGTAAATGGATGTTTTATTATATTATTTGCTTTATTATTTTCGAGTACAAATGAAATTTGGTGTAAACTGTGCTTTTAAAAATATTTCTACTTTTAAAAAGTGGTGACTTTTGAGATTTCTGAGATTTTACATGCAATTTTTTTTCTGCAAAAAAAGAAGTGAAAGGAAACATTAAACTTAAGCACTGGAAAGAAACGGAGAACGCTTTATCAGGTAAGCAATTCTGTGGTTTACAAGGAACTGTTCTCTTTGTAAACCAAAGGGTCTCAAAATGAGCTAAAACACTACTTTAAAAGGAAAATTTTAAAAATTTTCTAGGCGAGAACGCCCCAAACCCCCTCTCAAATTTTAACATCTGTTTGTTTTTCCTTGGAAAATTATGCCGCCTACAAGAAGCTTTTCCCTTTTGGTGCTCTAAATAGACATAGAGTTAGAAAAGTAGATAAAAAACAAGTTTAGGGGGGATTTCTCAAAACCTTTTCTGGAGGAGGACCTCTAGCCCCCCTAACTTTGACGCTTTTTTTATAATTCCCCCCCCCCAGAAAATTCTGTAGTTTACAAGAAACTGTAAGGGACTCAAAACGAGCCGAAACACTACTTTAAGAGGCAAATTTTCAAAATTTTTCGCGGTGTCCCCCAGACCCCCCCATTTATACTTGGAACTCACATTGTAAAATTTTAATATTTCGTGTAAAAAATACTACTTTCAAGTGATTTAACACTTCATTTATAAATACACTCGGGACCTCAAGAACACGCTTAGTCAAACCGCCCCACCAGAAAAAACAACAACCAAAAGTCAAGTTACAGAGTATATACTTGACCCTCTTAAAAAATCCTTACTCCCCCAACCCAAAACTGAAATGACCGACCACGGTCACCCAGAACGCAGGATCAGGCGTATCAACAGGCGGATCTCATCGGGCAGTGGATATCTACCCCACTCTTTTGTTCACTAATTGACCTCACCTAACTACACAAAGAAATCGGGGAGATACGCCTGATCATGCGTTCAGGTCGACCATACGACGTATGGACATGCCTCCAAAATGAATATCAAAAATAATAAGCCTGAACGAGTCTTCAGTACAGGGTGCTTGTTTAATGGTGCCCCTGCTGACCCAAGCTCATTTCCCACACACGCAGCGGAAGCCGCGCTAATCGTGGGAGGGGTGGAAGTGGCCACAAAAGAGTCCTTTTCACGCACCGCTGACCCTCAAACGAACGATGTTTTGAAAGGACCCGCCGATGATGATGATGATGATGGCGGAAAGATGATGAGTGGTATATGGGGTGCTGTATGTCAACAAAGGTTTACCTGCTGAGAGGCACACGAACTTCTTGTATCGCTGGTTTTGTGAAAACCGACTCATAATTTTCAAAATCTTTGATAAAAGAGATGTATAGAGTAATTTTATTTGGAGTTATGGTTATATAATTGAGGGGACTTGGTTTGTGGATCTTGATGATCGAAAATTTTCATTCTCCAGCATGGACGCCCATGAGGGAAAGAGGGGGCTGGGGCTCCCCTCCCCTGGGTGCAAGAGGGAGCCCCAGCCCCCTCTTGCACCGGAAAAAATATGGCTCATTCCATGCCAAATCGACCAAATAAAAATAATCGCCGTGCTCTTAGGTCATGGATTTTTTTCAAAATTTTTCTATAGATAGATACCTATGTGAAATACCATCACAATTTTTTTCAGAATTTTTACTCAAAAAGGAACCCCAGGAAAAATTTTTGAACATTGGACATTTTCCACCGTTTTTTGATTGATGAGTTACAAAAAGTGACGTTTCTCAACTATTTATCAAGCAAATGAGCTGATGCTGGTGCCAAATTAAAGCTTACACTCTACACTTTCTAGTAAAATATAAAAATCCATTATTATTTAATAATTTAATATTTTTTTTCAAAAAATAGCTATTTTCGTAAAAATTGAATAACTCCGAGTTATCTAAAAACATACGTTTTAAAAGTTTACCTAAGAATCATCTTGGCATATACTTTCCATAGTATAAAAATTGGGATGGTGTTTTGGGTTAATGAAAAATAAATAATTGTTTTCTAAAATTCGTTAAGTGGTCAATGCAGCTTTGTAATTTTCTTCCCAAAGTCATTAAAATGAAAAACCTAATTCTTTCACAAGAAAAATTTACCTTTGTAGGTATTTTCAACAGTATAAATATAAAAAAAGTGTTTTGGGTGTTGAAAAACAATTTCTTTCAACATTCAATAAGTGGTCTATGTATCTTTGTGACCGTTATTAAAAAAGACCATTATAATTTGAAACATATTTAAAACAAGAGTAAGTTGCCTCAATTCGTTTTTTATTTTTAATAGTAAAAAAAGGGAAGTTATAGATGTTGAAAAATAAAAGAATTTGAAGTTTCTACTTTTCATTTACAAAAAATTAACTTTCTTTTTATTAATAACTTTTAAAATAAATATTTAGCCCTTTAGACTTAGCCGTGATGATTTATATGTGTATGATGATAATATTTTTAGCTATATAAAGATGGAGTAAGTAAACTCTAAATTTGTACCAAAAGTACATAATTAAGTATACCAATAATATAAAGTTTATTAAATATGTATTTATGATTTATATATGAGTGGTTAAGTATAAGTTTTGTATTATAAGGAAATTCTGTAGACTTTTCAAAGCTGCATTGAACACTTAACGAATTTTAGAAAAAAATTATTTATTTTTCATTAACACAAAACACCATCCCAATTTTTATACCATGGAAAGTATATGTCAAGATGATTCTTCGGTAAAATTTTGAAGTGTATGTTTTAAGATAACTCGGAGTTATTCAATTTTTTCAAAAATAGCGATTTTTCGTAAAAAATATTAATATGATTAAATAATAGTGGATTTTTATACTTTACTAGAAAGTGTAGAGTGCAAGCTTTAATTTGGCACCAGAATCAGCTCATTTGCTTGAAAAATAGTTGAGAAACGTCCCTTTTTGTAACTCATCAATCAAAAAACGGTGGAAAATGTCCAATTTTCATAAATTTTTTCTGGGGTCCCTTTTAGAGTAAAAATTCTGAAAAAAATTGTAAAGGTATTTATCATGGGTATCTATCTATAGAAAAATTTTGAAAAAAATCCATGACCTAAGAGCACATGCCATTTGTCGAGTTGGCGTGGAATGAGCCATGACCTAAGAGCACATGCCATTTGTCGAGTTGGAGTGGAATGAGCCATGACCTAAGAGCACATGCCATTTGTCGAGTTGGCGTGGAATGAGCCATATGTTAAGTTTTCATTTAATAAACGCTTGATTTGATGAACGCTTGATCAAGATGATTTTATTAAACGCCTTTTTTATTTTAAATATTTAACTGTATTAATCATTTTATGAAAGTAAGCTAATTCAAATGTAAATTATTCCAATGTTTACCGCTATTTTTATTTACTAGTCTCTCACTTGGAATTATGCGGGCCCGCGTAGTAGCGTTCCTATTAGGATGTCACTCAAAACGGTCGGTTGATATTCTATGGCACATGGACAAGACATTATGCTGCAGAAAATTCAAACTAAACAATTTTGGAAGTCATCGAAATGAGTTAAAACTTAAAACACTACTTTTAAGAATAAAATCCGTCCAGCATTACTTTTTAGAGTTTGTGAGTACCCCACTCAAAGATTTTAAGGGGAGTCGGTATCTTTGATACCTTCAAAAACTTGGTTTTGAATGTTTCAGATTCTATATTTCAAGACCTTTACAACGATGCCTAATTAAGCAAAAATTCAAAGTAGAATCGTATTGAATTGTCTTTTAAAATCACGAGAACTCTATTTCTTCTGGAAAGATTTTAACATTAAAATGAGTTTTTCTCAAAATGAACTTTTGAGAACTGCGTGTACCTTTTTCTCAGAATCTAATGTATGTATTGAGCTCATACTTGCACCATATGCTCTTGACATTTGTATTTTTAACTTTTAACATGAGTTTTTTTCAACATTTTCAGTTAAACATGTTTTAGAGCAGTTTTTGTTAACAAAAGTGATGTTTTTTTTAGAATTTTTAAGTGAGGCTCACTCATTATTTTAAAAACATATATCTAAATATTATATTGATAAAAGCTTATGTCTGTTTGAAGACTAATGTGCGTTGATTGTATATAAAAAATTTGAAACTTTTCTGTCCAATAGTTTCTCGGAAAAATTTAACATTGTCGGTATTCAAGGTACCGACTCCCCTTAACCTCTCCCACTAAGAATCGTCACAAAAATTCTACTCCCCGGGCTTAAAACTTCCCTTTTTACACTGATCAACGTACTATAATCAACGATAGCTTTAAGCCCATCCCGTATTCCAAGCGAAAGCCGATTCCTTCGTAAGCCAGTCATTACATAAACTTGTCCATCCTCTTTTTTTACGTACACTCCATAGACCTCTTGCACCACCCGATTGCGTGACGACATCAATAAATTGCATCGGAATGTGTACGGATTCAGGTGGCACCAACAATAATTAAGAGGGATAGTGATAGGGTGAGGTATTTTTTTACTTACTGGAGGTAGATATTATAGAGGCCATAGACAAGAAAGTCCTAACAAAGACGACAATAACTTTGGATCGGATGTAAAAAAGGATCAGACGGTTTCTTAGAAGTGGCTTAAGTCTAATGCTGTTATAGTTTTCGGAAGTCGTGAATTCTATGAATCTCTCCAAACACTACCTAAAGCCTAACCAAGAAGGCTTATATAACTTGACTTTTCTTTCTGATGGGAATAGGATTAAAATTATTTCTGAGATACTTCCATTAGGAGAACATTAAATTTTTAATGTAGTGTATTAGAACCTTTACAGATAAAACTTGAATCTTGGTGAGATAAATTATGGTTAAGAATATGGAGGTTATACTTTTAGAAGCAAATAAGAGGGGGTCTGGGGTTTCTTCCCTACAAAACGTTTTGAGACTGGATCCTTAATAAAGTAGTGGTTTTACTCTTTTTTTGGACATTTGTGATCACTTGTACCAGAAGATCGCGTTTTGTACGCTGCATAATTTTTGAGGAACAAGCAGAATAAGAACAGCATTTAAAATTTCGGAGAGGAATCCGAAACCCCCGTTGGATATGACCCTGACTGCAATAGTAAGGGAAGTTGTTGATTCTATAAATCTCTACAAAAACAACCTAAAGCCAAGAAATACATACTTAAATACCATCATATTAAAAACCTACCTACAAAAGAAACCTTAAAATAGTTTTACGTTTTTACAATTGATAATGAAGTATAGACAGGAATTTCACAAAGATTTATAAAGCTCTTCAATAAGGAGAAAACTACATTTTAAGTCTTTAAGACCCCTCGGCGAATTCTACAAAAAATATAATTTTTTTACCCCTCCGTTAAGTATGCATCTTTCCATCCTACATACACATTAATAAAAGCTAGGTCCCATTAATCACCATTTATAAAAAACCTGCTTGATAATCTGTATCAGAATCTTTTTAATGGGTCGTAAGTCATAGCACAAGATAGAATAGTCAAATGACTTCGAAGGTACGAAAATCCCATTAATAATAATGGCAGTTGTAGTAGTAGCTCTATTCTTCGAGTGTCTGGCGACCTTGGAGGGGTACTTCTGCTTGACCCTCCTGACCCTCGGTGACGTCACAGACGAAGAACGAAGTTAGGGTGGTAACCAAAATGTTGTAACAATCTTCATGCCTTGAAGAAGCAAAACTTCAATAGTATCCAAGAAAATCGAAGTGTTATTGCAAGTTTTCTAGGGAATTTTTAGGCTGCCAGCGCAATAGATGTGGATCGGCAATCAGTATTCATGTATTTTGGGGATTTTTTTAAAAAGAAGGTTAGTTATATATTCTTTGATTTATTGCAATAGTACAAGACGTACTTGGTTATTTCCTTAATACAAAACTGTATCCCGTGTTTCCAGTTTAACAATTCCAATTGAATTAGGAGGTAGATTAGGGAATCCCTTTTATGACAGAAAAGAAAATTGCGAATTTAAAATAGGTTAACCTTTACTTGTTTTTAATAAATGCCTTGATCTATTCAGATGTAAAATTATATCCCTCTACGATAATATTTACCCGTGCAATATCTCAATTAAAAATGGTCAATGTGTCTCTTTTACGACAAAATTGTTTCCTCTTTGCGAATTTGAAAAGAGATACCATTACTTTTTTTATAAATGCCTTGACCTATTCAGATTTTCATCCCTCTACGATAATATTAACCCGTGCCGAATCTCAATTGAAGATGGTCAAGTAAGCTAAATTGCAAGCAAGCAAGATCAGCACCACTTTTTAAAGAAGAGAAAAATATATTTAAAATTAACTTCAATATTTTCGACTGATACGTTGCCAAGGCTTTTAATCTAGTTTGGCATGAAGGTCTTCTATACAAACTCATTGCCCTCAAGTTTCCTCCACACCTTATTAGAATTATCCACTCCTTCCTCCACAATAGAGCTTTTAAAGTCAGGATCGGAACCCCTTCTTTCGAAGTATTGGAGACATCTTTTTAAAAAAATATTACAAAGTACACTAATTATAATTTGAGTAATTGCAAAGCATATTGAAAAAATTAAGTAAATATTTGAAAGTTTATTTTAATCTGTACTTTTTGTGCATTTAAATGTTTCTAACTTTAAACCTTAGGATCTTCATAAACTACTTTAAACAAAACCCACTTGCCTTGCATTTTAATGCCAAGGAAACCTCCTCTACAAATAATTCAGTAAATTGATGAACAGAGTAAAAATATAGGTTCTTTTAAAGAAAATAATTTATTTGGACGATGATAAAATTTAGGTTAACAGAATAAATACATCGGGAGAGAGAGATACAGGCGACATCAAAACTACAGTATGCCAATCTGGCCTTCCAGTTCAAAACTATCTTCGAAACTAAACAAATTTAAAAAAAGTAAAGAAAAATAGAAATAATACATCGTGCGAGATAACAATGCGTGCGAGCAACAGCTTGGCTTTTGCCCGTAGTGCCCGGTTTACAAGCCACTGCTACTAGTAAATAATACAAAATTCTTACAAGTCCCCCCAAAAGAAGCTCAATCGTCACAGGAGTGACAGTGGGCTACAACAAAATTTTCCTAAGCATTAATCAGAGGTGACTTGCAACCCAGAACAAACTAGAAAACTTAAAATTATACATAAGGACTGCACTGAATTATACATAAGGACTACATAAGGCCTTGCACTGAGCTATAAAACAAACTGGAGTGTCAACCTCCGATACTCTAACAAGCGATTGATCATGCCAGCGCGGAAGGTCACAATGCCCGGATTGCTCTCAGCAATCCGGGCAAGCTTGAAGCAAAGTTGGAAGAGCATTTCCCCCTTTAATCCGCCCGTGCCTATTTTTCAAAATATTATGAGCAACATTTAGAATGGTCGTTTCTATCTGTGCATACAACTGTGCTACCAGATGGAGAAATTTAAAAGAAGATGGAAATCCTTTCCGCGGTGTGATGCGGTTTCAGCACGCTAACTAGTCACTCCAGTTTGTTATATAGCTTAGTGATGCCTTGACCCACATACATAAATGGCAATTGATATAAAAAAAATTTTAAATATAAACAACCGAAAAGATGCCTTTATATAATCCGGATAACTACATGCTATAATCACAAAAATCCCTACAGGCCTAAGAGCTGACCTAAATGCCCCAGTTCAGTTCCCAAAGTTCACTGTTCAGGGCACGGAAGGCGGGATAAGGCATCCGCGTTACCATGGGCAGCACCCTTCCGGTACACTATGGAAACGTTATAACGCTGTAAAGCGAGAGCCCACCGAGCTAGTTTGGCTCCTTGAGGCTGTGAATGGGTGAGGAAAGTCAACGGGTTATGGTCACAGACCACTTCAATTTCCGCCCCAAATATCCACGTGTCGAATTTCTTGAGGGCTTCAATTACACTAAAAGCCTCCCTTTCTATAGTTGACCACCTACGTTGAGTGTCCGTTAGCTTTTTGCTAAAGAAGGCAATGGGGTTTTCCTTAACTTTATCATTTCTTTGCGAAAGACACGCCCCTATAGCCGTGGCTGATGCGTCAGTATAGAGTTGAAATGGTTTCCCAAAGTCGGGGGTGTAAAGGGATGGTATATCAACCAAACATCGTTTTATTTCCTGAAAAGATCGCTCCGCTTCTTCACTCCATTGAATTTTATTGGGAAGATGCTTCTTGGTCAGGTCTGTTAATGGCAATGTCAATTCGGCAAAGTTGGGAAAGTACTCCCGGTAGTAGCTGGTCAGCCCGAGAATACTGCGCACTTCTTTCTTGGTCGAGGGGCGACTCATACCTCTAATCACTTCTACTTTCTGCGGATCTGGCGAATGGCGACCGGACCCAATAATGTGACCAAGAAACCTCACCGATGACTTGGCAAAAGAACACTTGCCTAGATTCACTGTAAATCCCATCTCTACCAGTGTCTCGAAAACTCGAGTGATGTGGAGAAGATGATCTTCCCAAGTCTCCGAAAATACGGCGATATCATCTATGTACGCTCGACAAAAATTTTTGTGAGGGTCTAGAGCTGTATCGATAGCCCTCTGGAAAGTGCTTCCCGCGTTCTTGAGCCCAAATGGCATAACCCGCCATTGAAAGTGTCCACTGTGGGTAACAAAAGCTGTGTATGGCCTGGAGCTCTCCTCCATTGGAATCTGCCAGTACCCCTTGGTGAGGTCCAAAGTGGTTATGAAACTAGCTTTCCCAATTTCATATAAGAGGTCACGGGCTATTCTCATGGGGTACGCATCAGAAATGGTAAAGCTGTTCAGCAGACGAAAGTCCACACACAATCTTATCCCACCTCCAGCCTTAGCAACGCACACCACCGGATGGGCCCATTCGCTGTCGCTGTGTTCTATCATGCGTAGTTTCAACAGTTCTTTTACCTGACGGTCGACTTCATCTTGTAGTGCTATGGGGATCCGGTAGGGCTTTAGCCTCCTGGGAGAATTACCTGCTTTTAATTTAATTCGATGACCCATTACTTTTGCTTATCCTGGACGGCTACTAAAAACAACTCTGTGTTTATCTATGACTTTTCTGAGGTGGCTAAATTTATCCCCTAATTCCTCTTTCAGGTCCGATAGAGTAGTTACATCATAACTCAAGCCTTCGAGCTGGTCGACAGGCGCACAGTGTAGTTCCCCAAACTCCTGGTCGTCCTCAAAAATTAATCCTATATGCTGCACTCGAGCAATAAATGGTCTGATTTTATTAATGTGTAATTCTCGAACACTACCGTCTTCCAGCTCCACCTTGACGGAATTGCGTCGAGTTCGTTCGACCACGGTGGCTGGTCCCCTCCAAGAACTCTGTAACTTGTGTGATGAAGAGGGAATCAAAATAAGCACTTTCTCTCCCACGTCGAAGGTTTTATTTTTCGACCTCAGGTTATAGTGCGAGGCGTATGCTTCCTGTGAGCGCCCTGCGTTCTCACTAGCAATTTCATGTGCTCTTTGCAGCTTGGCCAGTAGATCTTGAAGGTACGACTCAACTGAACGGGATGCGGCTACGGGTATCGTCCGCTCTCCTATCCAGAATTGCCTCAGAAGGGATAGAGGACCTGGGGGAATCCGCCATACACTAACTGGAAAGGAGACATCCCGGTAGTACTATGGGGTACTTCTCGATACGCGAACAGTAGAAAGGGTAAGTGTAGGTCCCAATCGTAGCCATGATCCTGAATATTCTTACCTATCATGCTCTTTAGCGTCCTGTTCCAGCGTTCAACTGCCCCCATACTCTCAGGATGGCCTGGAGTGGAGAACCTTGGCGCTACGCCGATCAGTTTGGTGAACTCTAAAGTCAGCTTTGAGGTAAAGTTGGTACCCTGGTCTGTACATATCATCTTAGGGAACCCAGTTTGGGTGAAAATCTTCATTAAAGCGTTACAAGTTGTCTTAGCCGTTATATCCTTGGTTGGAATCACATCCGCCCATCGGGAACATAGATCAACCTCACATATTGCAAATCGGTGTCCTCTTCTCGAAGGGGGTTCAAGTGGTCCAATACAATCCACGCTCCATACTTCAAATGGAGTTTCAGGTCTAACTAAAGGTTGAATAGGAATTCTATCCCTATACGTTATCCCACTCTTAAGTTGGCATGTCTTACAACTCCTGCAAAAATTTTGCACGTCCTTCTTAATGGTGGGCCAATAAAAGGAGTACTTTATCCTCTGGGTGGTTTTCACCTCTCCAAAATGACCTCCTACTGGAAGTTCATGAGCGATTTTCAATACTTGTTCCCTTTTCCCCACAGGGAGAACCACTTGCTCTACTCGTTCTCCGGCAATGACCTCGGAATGAAAAAGGACACCATCTTTTACCTCGTAAGAGTTCTTACGTGCCTCTGCATCACTCCAAGCCGTCCTCAAAGTCACGTCTTCCCTCTGCATCTCCGAAAAATTTCTTTTGTTTTCTTTACTAACTTCTACAATAATTTCTTCCGCCCCCTCTACTTGTAGCTGGAAATTGTCTACTTGTATCTCCTCCACCACATCTTCTCTTTGCATCTTTGACAATTTCTTCTCGTTCCCTTTATTAACTTCTACGGTATCTTCTTCCGCCTCGTCAACTTGCAGCTGGAAACTGCCTACTTGTATCTCTTCCTTTAGGGCTTCATAGGCGGAGCTGCTTACTAACATATCGGACTTAAGTTTCTTCGACACCGCGCATACGACCGGAACAGTACTATGATGGGGGTCATCAAGCTTCAAATACAGGGTCCGCAATAGAGCTTCTTCGCTGTCCCCGAACGCTGAAGTTATGGTGATTTTTCCCTCTCCGTGGCTGGGTAGGTGACTTACCAGATCATACCTCACAACCGAAATTTGCGCACCAGTATCCATGATCCCCTTAATTTTTGCATCTCCACATTTTAGATTAATCATCGTCAAATCATCAATTTGGGCCTGCCAACCTACTGAGACTCTGGCAGTAACCACATCCGACCTTCTATTTGGTCTTTTCAATTCCGGGCAATCCGGCCGGAGGTGTCCGAGCTGCTTACAATGGAAACATCTTGTCTCTCTCCTTCGGTCAGGTTCTGATTCATGCCTTCGCCATTCAGGATTTCCCCGATTTCGGTTGAAGTTAACAATCCCTCTTGGCGATGGCCATTGCGAATCATTCTTCCTCATCCAACTTGGATACTGGTCCTGAAGCTTGTCCTTGGTGGACAAGGGACTCTTTTTAAAAGTCCGTTGAACGTCTTCAAATTTCTCTAACAGTTGGACTAACTCTGCCGGGGAGGTTATCTCAACCCATTCTTTAATGTACATGTCCTTAAATTCTGGAGGAGCCTTCTTTTTCAGTTGATCAGAAATAATTAAATCCCTTAGTTTCTCAAAAGTATCCACTTTAGATCCAGCGATCCATTCGTCAAAATAAGTAGTGAGCTCATGGGAAAAATCCCTCCAGTTTCGATCATGGGCCTTCTGATGAGAGTTAAATAACTGCATGAACTTTTCCGGCGTAAGCTTAAACCTTTGCAAGAGAATGCTTTTGATGTAACCGTAATCAGAGGCCAGGTCCGCCGGCTCGCGAGCAATTATCAGAGAGATGTCTTGAGGTAACAAACTCAAGAGGTGGGACACCCACATGTCTCTTTCTACCGACATCAAGGTGGCTTGTCTCTCGAAAAGGATTAGATATAGACCCATGTCTTCCTTTGCATTAAATTTGGGAAGTACTCTCGACAAATCTTTGGTTGGCATCGAATTTCCCACCAAAGAGTCTCGGGGTCGCAAGGACGCCTCTAACCGAAGTTTTTCTAATTCAAAATTGCGGAGTTGCTCTTCGCGCCTCTCATTGGCCTCTCGTTCCTCCTTCCTTTCTTCGCACTCCCTTTCCTTCTCCTCGCGTTCCCTTTCCTTCTCCTCGCGTTCCCTTTCCTTCTCCTCGCGCTCCCTTCTCTCCTTCTCCTCACGCTCCCTTTCCTCTTTCTTCTCCTTGCGCTCCCTTTCCTCCTTCTCCAGTCGTTGCTTTACAATTGTTGATAGAATGGCCTCTGTCTCTTTTTCCTCGTAGTCCACTCTTGAAGTAATTAAGTTCTTCAATTTTACGATTCTTGGATCCGGGCCAGGGTCTACTCCCAACTCTCTAGCGAGACTCACTAAATCCTCTTTCGTATGCGAGCTAAGAAAAGCCATGATTCCCAGCAACTCCAATCTCAAGAATAACCCAACAATCAATTATATGAGCAATTCAAAAAAAAAATTAAATACTTTTGACAACTATCAAAATTTGTAAAATAAACAACAACAAAATATTTTATAAAGAACGCTTATCTGAAAGTCCTCGACTAAGAACCTTAAGAAGTTCTTCGGGCGGATGCCCCAGAGCTAATCTCAGTTCGATGACTGTTCGGTGTAACTTTCTTTGGTGCCGGGGTGGCACTCACCTTGCCTATGACGGCGTATGCTTCAAGCTGGGCAGCTTCTCTTTAAATGCCGGGGTGGTACACTTCTTGTCCGTGGCGGACACTCCTTAAAAATCTGGCCGGATGGCCTCTCTGATCCCTCGTCCAGGTGACGAATACAGGCTGGTAAGCCTCTCTTTAAGTGCCGGGGTGGCACACCTCTTGTCCGTGGCGGACTCCTCAAAACTCTGGCCGGATGGCCTCTCTGATCCTTCGTCCGGGTGACGAATACAGGCTGGATAGCCTCTCTTTAAGCGCCTGGGTGGCACTCACCTCTTGTCCGTGGCGGACACTCCTCAAAACTCTGGCCGGATGGCCTCTCCGCTACTTCGTCAGGGCGACGAATACTTTAAGCCGGGCGGCTTTTCCCTCAGTGCCGGGTGGCACAACTAACAACGTGTTCGGGTGAACACCGGTACTGATTCATGGCCATCTCTCTCTCCATCCTAACAGACTGCGCCAGTAAAAATATAGGTTCTTTTAAAGAAAATAATTTATTTGGACGATGATAAAATTTAGGTTAACAGAATAAATACATCGGGAGAGAGAGATACAGGCGACATCAAAACTACAGTATGCCAATCTGGCCTTCCAGTTCAAAACTATCTTCAAGTTCAAGTTCAAGTTCTATAATAGAGACGTGTGCTGACTATGGGGAGTCGCTTTGTCTTCTTCTTCCATAAGTTTATTTTAGTTATGGTCACAGATATTGGTTGGTTATTGAGTAGGTTAAGTTGGTTAAGCAGGTGTTTCGAAAGAGTTCAGGAATAAAGCTAACGCCTTCTTTATATATTTCATTCTTTGAATACGTTTTTTGGAGACGGCCGACTACTAGAACTTACGTCTCTTTCCTTCCGAAAGGTAAAGTTTTTTTAAATGGATATTCAATTGATTTATGATTTTCCTTTGAATAAATTTATTTTAATGTTTATTCTATTTTTTCTTTGTTTATATCAAGATCATTGACACTTTTAATCTTGATCCTCTGTTTCACTTTCAGAGTCGTTTTCACTTTCGGAGTCGTTAGATGCTTTTTCTGCGCGGCTTGGGAAATTTTCAAATTTAAATTGAAAATTTGTAAAGGCTTGTGCTATTTTTTTGCTGAAATCTTTGAATGAGTCATATTCTCCGCTTAAAATCTCCAGGTCTTTCTGTCTTTCTTCTCTTTTTCTTTCGGATTCTCTCTCTTCTACCCTTTCACTCCAATCACGATAAACACCTTCACTCAGAACCTTATCCAAGGATTGAACGAGATGACGAGTGGCTTCAGTGATGCGATTTAGTGGCTCTTCGAGTTCGATTTTAATTAATTGAGTGACCTTTGTTTCTATGTCTTCATAGACCTTCTTTGAGTTTCTTTGGTCTTCGATTAGATTAGGTGTCTTTCTAGATAATTCCTTTTTGATGATGTTGGTCAGATTTACAACAGCGTTTTCCAGACGTTCTATTCTAGCGTCTAAAGACGCGTTTGATATTTCAGTATCTTTATCTTGATTTTTTCCTTTTCCTATTGATTTTTGTATATTCTGGTTTCCCTGTATAACTTCTGAATAGAGTTTTTTTGAATTCAACTCTTTATGAGCAACTGAAAATGATCTATTTTCTGCCTTAGATCTATTCTCGATCTTGCATTCTTTTTTCACAAACGGACATTTGATATCGAGAGCAGTGTGATTTTTACTTTTACATCTAAAACACTCCGTATTTATTTTACTGCATTCGGTTGTTTCGTGATTATCTCCACAATTTTTACATTTGGGATCTTGAGCGTTGCAATCTGCTCTGAAGTGACCGAAGTCTAAACATCTATGGCAGATTTTTACCTTGTCAATAAATTGGTAGACTTTATGTGATGCATAATCAAACTTGAGTTTTTGTCTGTTTACGAATCCTAATTCTCTAATAAGAACAGTTGTTGATGGTTTTGTTTCCCCTTTTTTCGTGAATCTTGTTATTTTTTTCACAAAAATATTCTGTTCTTGAAGTACTTCCGCTAATTTGCTTACAGGAGTTTCAGGATCAACATCTTTTAATATATATTGTGTTGTGTAAGTCTTCTCGAAGATTTTTCTTTCAATTTCTTTTTGGTTTATTTTTCTTATATTTAATACATTAATGGCTGAATTTAAACTCTTTGCAGTTATTAGCACGCACTTATTCTTGGTTAAAACTACTTCGTCTTCGTGTTTCAAAATTCCTTTAAACTCAGCTTTTAATTCTGAGTATTTGATTATATTTTCCTCTGGGTTAATCCCTCTGAATCCAAACTTGATTTGGCTTACTCCGTTTTCAAATGCCTTCCTTATTTGTATTTCTTCTGATTCTTTGTTATCAAAAATAAAGTCCTGTCTAAATTTTTTATCTCGAAAGTTATCTTCGTCATCTTCCAAACTTCGTTTTACACCAGTCCCAGTTTTTTCAAATTCCATCTGCTGCTTTTCAATTTTTCCTCCAAAAACTAAAAAAATATATTTTTGGCTGCTTCTTGCTCCATTTAAATCTCAAATTGTTGACAAAAAAACCCTAACTCAAATATTACAGAACTTCCTTTCTTACAGATCGAACATCAAACCTTCGCCATTTTTTCCCCAGATGGTTTCCTCAAAACTATCTTCGAAACTAAACTAATTTAAAAAAAACTAAAGAAAAATAGAAATAATACATCGTGCGAGATAACAATGCGTGCGAGCAACAGCTTGGCTTTTGCCCGTAGTGCCCGGTTTACAAGCCACTGCTACTAGTAAATAATACAAAATTCTTACAAACAGATATAGCATTTTTATGGATACTTGAATTATCAATCAATCAAACTTTATTTAACAACAAAAAGAAAATATAAATTGATTACAAAAAATTTGTGATATGCTAAGGGGAAATAAAAAAAGAAAATTATAGAAGGAAAATATTCATTTAGGTCTTAAAATTACTACTGGGACTGATTTTAATTTGATCAGAAAGTCGTTGTTTTACAATACAATTACATACTTTCCTTCTGATCCTAATAAGACACTAATTCCTTGCAGTAAACAAATCAAGAATGGCTAAAAGGAATTTAAGGTAAATCTGAAAAATGAGTTCTCGATATGAGATATCCCATTTTAGGAACCTTGACAATATCCCATATTAGGATTTACCTCTTTTTTTGACAAATCTGCCAAAAAATAATTAATGGGCCGAAAAATTTAAAAAAAGATGCATGAATATTAAAATTTGGATCAGTCTGAGAAGAAACAAACAAAAAATTTTAAAAAACAACTTCCCGTTTTTGCTGTACAGGTCCTCCAAAACTCCTCCTAAAAGTTTCCCATGTTCTTCAAAGCTAGTCCTTACCTTCCAAATTTTACTTGCGGTTACAATTAATTAGTCTAAATAATTAAGAAATGCCACTCATGGATCGTGACACTTTCGGATTTTAAAGATAAGGGGGTGCGCCATATTAGGTACCTATCCCACATTGGGCGACTTTCCCCCTATGTTCTTATGATAAAAACATTATTTAACACCAGATGGCATTTCAATCAACCACATAACTAATGAGAAAACGATTTTAATCGAAAACGAAACTGTTGAAACCTGCCCCTTTCTCCCCTACCCCAGATCATAGTATTGAACTAATTAACTGATTTTGTAGGCTTTTAAAGCAAAATCGTTTTACTGTCCGTTTACATCTAAACAACTATCTTATTGACTTCGAAGATGTCTATATTAACATTTTGAATTAGCTGACCACTATTTTTGAGTCTAGAATTGAAATCGTTTATAAAAAAGGTATATATACAGGGTGTATCTGAAATGGTGCAACAAACTTTCAGGGATGATAGTACTCATCAAGACGAACAAGAATTGGTATAGAAAGGGGGTCGCAAATGAGTTTTAAGGGGTGAAACCCCGGGGTGAAAATCAGCAAAAAAACTTGCATATTTGTGCAGGAAGAGACACAATTGTTCGATTCCGTAAATTTTTACACCAAAAAAATAGAACCCGTACTTGCAAAAAGAAATTTTAACTGTAACTTTTCAGGAAGTTATCTTTTAGTAGCGAAAGATTTATTCGATCAGTCTCTTTTTTAATGCATGTTCAACCAAACTTGGCAACTTATTAGCCATTTGGCGCAATTTTTTCGTTTCCTATTTTATCTTTAAAACGGTAGCTCAACTTGGTAGAGTAATGAGCCGGAATCTTTTAACTCACAATCGTAAGATTGTGGATTCTGTCATGTCTATAATTTTTGGGCAATACACGGAAAGAGTACTGTTAAAGGATGTGGGTTGGGGTCTTATGGCTTGAGGTTCAAAAATCGGACAAAATTAAAGGATGTGTAACAGTATTTTGAGAATTTTTATTGATTTTTCTAAATTGTATTGTTTTTCTTTACGGTATTTTTTTTTCAGGTAATTACAATGCTTTAAATCGCATTTTGTCTCAACGCAAAACTTTGACAGGTGTTTAAAATTTTTTACACGAATTTTTGAAAATTGATAGTTCAAAAAAATTTGCAACACAAAATTTTGTGAAATGAAGGAAAAGCAATCCTTGAAATCCCTGTTTTTAAATCAACGATCAATTAATTAGATTACAAAGTATTTGATTCTCATTTTATTCGGAAATCGTTTCTTCCGTAAATTTTATTTCCCTACAATGTAGGATAAGGATTTCGAGGACTGTTTTTCCTTCGTTTCACAAAATCCTGCTCTGCCATGTATTAATTTTTTTAATCTACCGATTTAAAATAAATTGTGTTAAGAATTTCTTTAGTCTAAAAAAAGACATTTCAGATCACGGGGTATTTTTATCTTGTTTTGTCTATTTGTTATTAGTTTTTAAACTAGGGAGCTCTTTGTGAAACACCCTTTATGAACATGTAATGATGACTCAAATTTTGTATGAAACATATGTGTTAATAGAAAAAAAAAGAGTTTAAAAACCTAAGCATTTATACAGTTTTATACTTAAATTCTCTTATTCTAGATGTGACTACATAATTATAACTGTTATTTTCATGACGAGACAAAACTAAAAAAATTACAAGTTCGAGCAATACACGGTCGAGATGGGTTGCGAGCTCGGCCATTTTAGTATTTCTTTGTGCTGAAGGAGGGGAGGGTAGTTTATGAAGCTTAGGGTTTCGTCTCGTAGTCAATTTCCTCTTGTCAATACAACAAAATTAAGCCAAATTAATTATTAGGATTAGACAAATTAAGCCGTATTAATTTTTAAAATTTTCTGTTTGCAAAAAATATAATTGAAAACCGTATTTATGAATTACTACGTGAAAACTAGAAGGGGATGGGAGGTTCTTGGCATGTACTGTACTACGGGTGGACACCGAGTCAAAAATAGAAAATAAATGGGTAACGTAGTACGGGCACTTCCCCTAAGGCAACGATGGGCAACCTACGGCCCGCGGGCCGGATCCGGCCCGCCTCGTCATTTTATCCGGCCCGCGGAACATTTTAAAAATTGTACCAAAAATCACTCTGGTTTTCGTCAACAAGAGCGAAAGAGGGGATACAGAACTTTCCCAAAAAGTGACTTAATTTTAGCAGTTAAAACGTGCTGTACAACTATATTTCGTTCTTGGGAGGCGTCTATAAGCGTGGGAGACTTGTTACCTCACGACGGTTTATATTCCCCTCCCGTTGCACCCTAACTTGGCAGTAGAGAAAAGACTTGTAACAGAGTCCCAGCCGTTGTCATCATAGCAATTCGGGTTCAGAAGCCGGTTCTCACCCAAAAAAATCCGATTGTTTCCGGCTCTACCATACGGACTATATTCATTCTCTGCCTTTCACAATGATTCTAAAGTTAATTTGTCCTCCTGAACATTAATTCATCCTCCATTAATTCTCCTGCATCGTGTAATGACAATTGTTAAAATTTGTCCTGATATATTTTTTCATTACTATATGAGCTCTGAATATTATTTTTAGCTCATATTGATGTAACTTAAACATTATAATTATTGTATGTAATCAAGATATTATTTTAGTCCAGTTTAATGTAACTTCATTATAATTATTGTATGTAATCAATATATTGTATACTAGGGTGTATCGAAAAAAACTTTTTTATTTATTTTGATGACGCCTTAGTGCGGAAAAGTTGTTTAAGGTGTCAGAGAGTACCTGTGAATTTTTTCAGAATTTTCGGATAATATCTTGAGGTGCCGCCAAGGCCCTGAAGGTCCCTATGTTAATCCAATGGAGCGCGCAAGCCAAGAAGGCCGAAAATTGGTTTTTCGCCCCTCATTTCTACCCTAATCACACGACGAATGTCTTCACTCGAGTTATGGACCCTATATGATCTAGGCCAGTGGTCCCCAACCTTTTTACCATCACGGACCGGTAAACGTTTGATAATTTTACCGCGGCCGGCTGGGCGGGCGTTGATTGTTTACATTCTAGATTATTTGGATTTATTAATTTTATTTTAATTGTATTTAAACATGCTTTCAAAATAAAATACATTAACACCAAAAATAAATATAAAGTTTTTTATAATTCATTTCATTCATTAATTTAATGTATAAACCTAAAATTTAAATTCATTTTCAATGAAATGGTCGGCCCACGGCCCGGTATCATTTCATCCACGGACCGGCACCGGTCCGCGGACCGGGGGTTGGAGACCACTGATCTAGGCTATCCGACAAAACTTGAATAATAGCTTAAATCTCTATATTACGTTTTTTTGTATGCTCCAATTTCTCGTATTTTCTCATTCAAATCAGAGCCCACAATCAACATAATATAGAGATTTAGGCTATTATTCAAGTTTTGTCGGATAGCCTGGATCATATAGGGTCCATAACTCGAGTGAAGACATTCGTCGTGTGATTAGGGTAGAAATGAGGGGCGAAAAACCAATTTGGCTTGCGCGCTCCATTGGATTAACATAGGGACCTTCAGGGCCTTGGCGGCACCTCAAGATATTATCCGAAAATTCTGAAAAAATTCACAGGTACTCTCTGACACCTTAGACAACTTTTCCGCACTAAGGCGTCATCAAAATCAAAAAAAAGTTTTTTTCGATACACCCTATTGTATACGTCCAGATTAAATTTTAACTTTAGTATTAAACTTCGTAAGTATATAATAAAACTACTCATTTTTTACTTCAAAAAATATTACATATTATCTATACATACTCTATGGCCCTCCACGTCATTATAATCATTGAATCCGGCCCGCGGATTCGAAAAGGTTGCCCATACTTGCCCTAAGGGGTTTACGTTATCCGCCTTCTAGGACAGACAAATTGTTTTAACCTATGAGCCTCAAACGCACCGACACCCTAGGAGCGGATTGTACAGCCCATCCTCAGTACACAGACAAAGTCATTTAAAATTAATTAACAGAGTGGTGACTTAATTAAAACTAGTTTCTAGTAAAATTAATACTATTTTAGTGATGTTTCACCCCCTCCTCCAATTTTTGTGTTTAAATTTATTTTTCCTTTAAAACTTCAGCTATCAGTTTTTGGCATAAATCCTTCTTCCTCCTACCTAACAAATCATGGCTTTTCCAATCACTCCATCATTTCCTAAATTATTCAATCAAAATTATTCGATTTCGCTTGGCCGTCAGTCTGTTAATCTTTCCCCACTTCTCCAAATCTCTTGTAGAAATCAATTTCTTTATTCAATTCTTATTTAGACTGTAGGCATTATCTTCAAAATGCTAAATTTCTTCACGTAAAAAACGAGCCAGCTGGATGGCTCAGCGGCAATCTACCACTTTTAAAATAATTTTCTTTTGTTTATTATCGCTATGAATCCTTACGGTGTCACAGCAGCTAGCTCGATAGCAGTACTCATGCATTGCTTATTGGAGTTAGCTACGCTTGTTCCATCCAGGGCTTTGACTGACCCCTGGGTGCGAAACTGCGGGCAATTGCACAGCTGAGAAGGGAGTGCTGCTTTCACAGACTAAGGCTTAAAGGACGTGTTTGTCTTTAAAAGCTGTGCATTGTCCTGAATTGCATAATAGTACTAATAATGAATTAAAAATGCAGGGATCTTTAATTCTACACTTTGTGTTAGTATTTTACTTCTAAAGGTACGATATTAATTAATCAATATGTTTCTATTTAAAAAAACACTTATTTAGTATAGCTAAAAAAATTTATTTAAAAGGGACCAAATGAAATCTTAATACTTTAAAACATGTTGCAATGTCTTTGAAACTATAGCTTTCAAAAAAATTATATGAATTTAAAAACGAACAACTTCATACAGTAGGACAGAACTCGCAATCTTACGATTGCAAGACTGTTACGCTACCAACTAAGCTATAATTTAATCATTAATGGTACTACTACATAGAAATTTGAGTTTCCATAAGAATCACAAAAAAAGTATTTGGCGATCACGGATTGGCGAAGTTTTTTTTCCTGTCGACTGCAAAAGTGTTACTGGTGGGAAAACTAGCTTAGTAATATTTGAAGTTGTTTTACAAAATAACTACCGGAATCGAACCATTGTGTCTCTTCCTACACAAATATGCAAGTTTTTTAGCAGATTTTCACCCCGGGGTTTCACCCCTTAAAACTCATTTGCGACCCCCCTTTCTATACCAATTCTTGTTCGTCTTGATGAGTACTATCATCCCTGAAAGTTTGTTGCACCATTTCAGATACACCCTGTACATCTACAAAATATCGAAGATGTCTATATTAACATTTTGAATTAGCTGACCACTATTTTTGAGTCTAGAATTGAAATCGTTTATAAAAAAGGTATATATACATCTACAAAATATCTTCATAAAAAAGTAGTGAGCCTCTATACAGTGTTTCTTTCGTTTATCTCAAAATAAGAAGAGTGGTGTTTGACATGTTTCAGAAAAAAGCGATTCAATAACCGGCACGAGCCCACTAAAACTCACCACTTTATTTCTTTTTTCCTACTTTTTTGTTCTTTTTCCCTACAATTTCAGGTGTAACTATATTTTTAGCTTTTGTTAGGTTTCCCTCCATAGGATTAGCATGGGACGCGAGACAAGCAGCATGATACAGTTTGGACAGTTTTAAGGATGCGCAGAGACGCTTTTAAGCGAGTTGTCTCCTCTCTCTCTCTCTCGTATAAAGGCTCTCTAGCTTGACCATCTTCAATTGAGATTCGGCACGGGTTAATATTATCGTAGAGGGAGGAAATTTTACATCTGAATAGTTTAAGACATTTATAAAAAAAGTAGATGGTATCTCTTTTGGGCAATTCCACCGTAACTCACGCTACATTTTTTTCAAAATTGCAATTTCAAATAATTTTTAAATATAGAAATAACTATTATTTTCTTTCTAAAAAAATCATACATATTGAAATTTATGTTAATAATTTAAAATAAGTATTGCGAATCTTTTAAGAATTTTAGTTTTTTAAATATTAATTAAAATAGAGTCGTAACTCACGCTACAAGAAAAAGACATGGATTTATGAGTATAAAATTCAAATTTGTTTTTCTGCTTAAATAGTGTTTCAATAATTCTATATGCTTGTCAGGTGTTTGAATATACTTCTTTTATTCTAAAATAGCAAACAGTTTTACTGGGAATGCTTAAGAAAATAAGAAATAAAATAAAATATAGAGAGCTGTTCGTAACTCACGCTACAGTACTTCGTAACTCACGCTACATGTGTATAAGCGTTCAGTTATTCATGAATATAAATATAATTAAATTGATTTAAACACTTTATTTCTTTTAACTTAAACTTATGCGTTCATACTGCGGCTTCTTTTAAACTAGCTTAAATCGTTTTTTCGATTGGTGACTGACATCCATAGAGATCTAATTACTAATATTATTAGATAATAAAATAATAGTTATCAGTGGATAATTATTTTAGGATCTAATAATAATAAAATTAATGATTAGATCACTATGGTTGTCAGTCATCATATGAGCAGTGGGGAAACATGGCGACTGGATTTTGACTGTATTGGATTTACATTTATTTTCCGGTTTGTGGGCCTGATCTCAAGGATCCGCTTCCCAGGCAGCACAAACATCCAAAATTCGTCCAATATTTGTCATGTATGGTTTGGGCGATTGGCAGATTGAGCAGATTGGGGCGAACACAGACTTTAGGACAATTCTGATAGTAAATGTAACATAGAAAAACAAAGCACCTACTCTAGTTTTCAGACAAAATACTACACAAATATCCTTCCCTTTACTGATAACATTTCAGTTTCAAGCAAATATTCTTGTTCGCATAAATATGTCTTTTTTAAAGAAGCTACGTTAAAAAAATGCCAATTTACTTAGTCACCACTTTTTAAGAAGGTAACATTTAATTATATAGTTTTTCCAATTCTAATTAGGTATGCTCCGATTTCTCTTCGAAACGTGCAAAGCTTTCGGTTCTTACTAATGAATTCTGCGCAGGGGGTACTGTCTAATGAGCCTGAGTTGAAATTTCAGAATCCCTTCTTTCGGATTATTATTTAAAATTAGAAAATACATTTGAAACAACACACACACTGTTCACATGGTTGTTTGCTGAAGAACATAAAATATTGTCACGCACATTTTCATTATGAATTGGGGCATTAGGCGATCCCAGTATTTTTTTTATTTGATACAGGTACTCAAAAGAGAAATATGCGCGCTAATTTTTTTTAACTACGATGATTATTTATTTTTCAAATTTAATTTCAAAGTTTGACTTTAAAAATGAGCACGAAAACGTCAAATTTCAAAATGTGACGTAGGGCCGTTGAAGGGAATAACTCTCCAGATTGTGAAAGAGGCACGAAAATTGGTGAAGATATAGTTTAAAACATGCTGGTTCCGATATCTATCAGAAGCACTCTGGATAATGAGCCGTTTGATGATGTGAAGACATTTTTGGGTTCAAAAAGGCGCAAACTATTCAATACTTAGATAAACTATAACCTCAGAATAGCCTTTCACAGTACTCACACTAAATTCTCAACCTTTTATCAATCTACTCTTGACTTTGCTGTACTTTAAAACATATATGACCCCCTAATTACTACATCCCACTCTGAATTATCTTCTTACCATAACCCTGTGATGTTTAATTTCCACAAAAAAAAATGTCCTAAATAGATCAAAAACCCACCATACCTACAGATTGGGACCTGTATCAAGAAAACCTAGAACTTACTTTACAAGATATTGCCTCCCAGATTCCTACAAATAATAATAAACTAGAAAATCTTGTAACATTTACTCAAAAAATTCTAACATATCACCAACTACCCTCAAAATCGAAACTCCCAAGGACTACTTTTTACACCCCTACCCACATCAAATCTCCAACAAGGCTCAGAAATAAAATTAAAAAATTGTGTAATATAATTTCAATTCAATAATTATTTGCTTATTAATTAATATAAGCTATTTAAATTAAGTTTAATTGAGCTTAACAACCGAAACTATTAGTTGGTGGATTAAAGTCTATAGCCTCCACTGTAAAAAGTGCCGTGAATCGCTTGAAGGAGTCGATCTTTCATATGAATCTTATTGCCCATCACTACCAACAACTCTCAAACGCCGTTTCGTCAGTACGGCATAGAAAGAATGCGTGAGAGTGCAGAGGGGAAGTACTGGTCTAGCCGACTATAACTAAAAAAGTGGTGACTCAAATATTACGCAAATATTACGGGGGAAATTGTGTGACTATCTATTCCTGGCTTAATCCTAATACACGTTACACAATGGATTTTGCGATATTTAACAACACATTTGGGAGGGCTAATTGCTTTTATTGATTATATACTAATGTTGTTGCTTTCCAAACATTTACATTTTGAAAATTGTGACATGATGGGAAATATTTTTCAAAATCACGCCTAGCGTGTAACATATGAGATTTTACCTTATTGTTAAAAAAGTAATCAAATAAAAAGACTAAAATTACCTGTATTCCGTGGTCAAATTGCGGAGTTTCTGCTGTATTTCTAAGTGGGATCGGATAAATCCCAACTCCTTCATCTGATCTTCCATTCTTTCATAAACAGATCTATTGCGTTTAGTTCGCGTAAGATCTACATAATTATCAGCCCAAATAGTAATCACACTTTTTATTTCTTGGACTGACCAATTTTTTCTTCTTCTTTCAGCCATAATAATAAATATGGTAGATAGTCTCGATGCTAAGTATGAATGGCGGTTGGGGTTTGTTGATGCATTTTCCAGAGCTGCCGCTTGGTAGCGTTGCGATAGAACTCACTTAGGTCAGTTTGGGAAACTCGTTTTGGGTTAGCCTGGTATTATTGCGCTCAACTAATTTAAATCTAAGACAGTTGGTTCACACATGCTCGACTTAAGTTAAATAGCACTTAAACTAGTTCAACTTTTCCTGTGTGAATGTTTCCGTTTAAGGTTAAGGTAGTTTTATTTTGGTAAATCTGTTTAAATCTAAGACAGTCCGTTCACAGTTTCTCGACTTAATCTACTTTAGCACTTAAACTAAATTAATTTTTCATGTGTGCATGTAGTATAACCGTTTTTAAATTCGCAAAAAAAAATTTCTGTCATATACTATGGGACACCCTAATGCAGATCTGTGGTTGTCAAGAGGGAAAAAAAGTTTGAAGGGATTGTAGATGGGAAAAGTAGGATGTAATAAACTCACCGATTTGTCATTGGATTGAAAAAATATCCTGATTTAGAAGCGACCAGCGGTAGGCAACCTTTCCGAAGGTCTTCTTAAAAATTTACCTTTCAAATAATTTCGATATCGTTACAGAGGGTATTAATTATACAAAAATTTAATTGTTTAACTATTTGAGTGGTGAGTATACTCGTCTTAATCCTTATGTCTATGAGGTTAAGTGATAAACTTAAGGGCCATTTTACGATTCATAAAAACGTGAGCATTCGTAAAAGATAACGTCAACTGTGTATGTATGTATATGAGATCCCGTATCATTTAAACTAACATCAAGACGCTTTTTGCGATTCTCAATGTAAAAAATGACGGAAATTGTCAACAGATCAAACCTTATCTTAACTCTTTTCATTGTTCATCAAATGGAACAAGTAACGGTGCTGCCAATAGCTCAAAACTAATATTTGCTGTATAAGTGAAAAAAAAAACTTTCACCTGTACTCGTTCCTTTTGAATAATGTTATTGTAAGCTGGATAACAATAGATGAAACCATTCGCACACAACTCTTTGAAGAGCCTGAATACAAATGGTTTCATCAGAACCTCGCATCATATAAACTGATGGATTTAAATCAGTAGCTTAGGAGATGGGGAAAACATGAAAAGGAGCTTTTTATTTAGCTTTAGATCCCTTCTACTAGGGCAGTTCATAGAGTTTCATCCGGGATTTTGTTCCCAACATCATTGATTTTAATGTCACACTTCATGCAAAAAATTTTAAAATATCAGATGGTATTGCATTTTGTAAAGATAAAGTATTTTATTGAAGCGAATAATGTGAAAGTGAGGCATTGGCTTCGGGATCCGAGGGTCCCGGGTTCGATTCCCGACACCGCTAAAGACCCACCGAGTATATGCGGAGTACGTGCTCGTTAAATCTGTGGGTCCGAAAGTCCTGTTGTCCGTCATGGCGCAGTTTACCACGGGTCCAGGTGTCTGGAGACTATTTTCCCTCCCCTTCAGAAACATGGCAAAATTGTGGAGGTGGTGATAGATAGTGGCAGCATCTATCATATATCATGAGGCAAAAGTCGGACTCTTGCCATTTATGGGCCTCACTTTCTCAGGAGCCGCACCTCCTTTGCCTTGAATCCTTATGGAGCTTGGGTATTCCAAGTGGCACACGACAACAACAACAACAGCACAGTGTGAAAGGACGGGGCAAGGATCGGTGTCATATAGAGCTCAAAAGTTGCGTTTTACCCTCCTTATTCGACTAAAAATAATAAAAAAAATTGTAAAAATAATTTAGGTGTGTTTTGGCCCTAGAATGTGAAAAATGGATCTTTTGCATAGTGTATAATAGTAAAAGTCTTAATCAAATTTCAGTTTTAAATGTAATAGAAACTTATAGTTGCCTTAATTTGGTGTCTTCATAGTCAATAATACTTTTGAGTTCTTGATTAAGGCTTTTCCCATTATTTGCTATTCAAAAGATCCATTTTTTTCACATTCTAGGGCCAAAACACCCCTAAATTATTTTTTACAATTTTTTTATTATTTTTCCTCGAATAAGGAGAGTAAAACGTAACTTTTGAGCTCTATATGGCACCGATATTCCAAAATTTGTTTTTCGGTCGCTAGCCTATTTTAATGTCATGCGCCCTTATTTCGGGCTTGAAAAATTGGAAATTCCCGCCAATTTAGGTCCATGGGAGGTCTTAAAATGTTCTTTGACATCCTAAGAATATAAACTTAACCAACTATGGTTTGAAAATGGAGCTAAAATTGTGTAAAAATCATTTATAACCATTTTTACGTAAAATTTGATGAAGCTTCGGAACTTTAACGCGATTGTGGAACCTGAAGATATTAATTGATCGAACTCAAGTTTTGAATTTTTAAGTTTTATCGTAAATGGCATCTATTTCCACTTCAGGCGTTTTCAATCTCCAAAAAAAGTTTTTCGCTCCACCCTAGTCAACAGTCAACAAAGTTTAAAGAGCAAGGGCGATGTTTTAATGTAGATATTCAATCACAAGTGTATTGCAGGGGAAATGGGGCTAGAACTAGAGGGATATTTTTTCGCCACTGGTTCACCCGACCAGTGAGTTCTGTCTTAACCCTTCACTGCACAATTTTTTTGTTTCTTTTGAAAAAAATAATTTAATATCTTCTAACAGCCACGAATACAGGAAAAATATTTAAAAAATTCCAGACTTAATATTTCATTAAGATATATGGTATTTTTATGGTATGGCACAAACCTAAAAACATGATTTACAGCTGGTGTAATAATTGTTTTTACGAAAAATCAATTTAAATAAGAAGTATATGTTGTGTATAAATGTCACTTAATTTACCAAGCGATATTTTCAAGATTTACTGGTAAAAAAAAAGATCAATCAAAATCTTTGATTGCATACAAAATGGATGCAACTGTTTTGGAGACATAAAAACCTAATAATCAGTGAGAAGCTGTCATCTAGATCCACACCGAGTAGTTAATATTATATATATGTATGTTCAAGATGTGGCACAAAACTCATATAACTTACATTTAACACATGTGGGAAAATTGAGGAGTTTTATTGGTATGTGCCGAATTCGGCACACCGTGCAGTGAAGGGTTAAGTGTCAAGGTCGTTTTCAAAAGGTCTCGAACGCGTATTACCATTCTCCACTTTGATGGAGCCCAAACAGAAGAAAATATGACAAACCTCCTAATACACTTACCACAAAGCTTCAAGCTTATAGCTATGAGGCTTTTTATTAATTAGCTAAATACCAAGATCATCAACTCATATTTCCAAATTATTATGATAACATATAAGTAACTTTTCTACTGGTGATTTTGCTTACCTGCATGAGGAGTGTGGTAAGCTGGTGCGGGTGGGCTTTCTCGTCGGCAGAGACCACCTGCTGGCCGTCACGATGGAGGGAGGCCCGGACCACGATGGGCCCACCAGAGGAATGGACGGTGGCGCACACCCTATACACTTGGCCGGGTCGGACAGTGCGAGGTGACACGATCACATACTTCCTGAAACACAAGAAGAAGGTGAGATTAGGCTAGTATTCCTAATCTTAATGGGTAAAAAAAATCGGAATTTCTTAACACCCCTCCCAAATATTTTCCTCATGGATAATAGTACTAACACAGAGTACTAGAACAGAATCCATGGCCATAGGAGATAATGGTAATCGAAAAGCTTGGGATTGATCCACCTATCACAAGACCAGTGGATTTTTTTCCCAATTTCTTCGCCTAGCCTTAACTTAATGTACTGCCTACCTACCCCCCCTGCTGTCAATCTTAAACATTTGCAGGGCTCTCTTCTATCATACGATGGCATTTGAAAACAGCGTTTTAGCAGGGGTTCCCAACCGGTGGTACGCGTACCACTGGTGGTACGCGGGAACGTTTCAGGTGGTACGCGGGAACGTTTCAGGTGGTACGCGTGAGTCAAAGCACTAAAAGAAAGTTTTTTCGATTTTACAGAAGATAGTTCCAGGAAAGATTATTTTGAAGAGAAATCTTAAAATTAACTTCTGGATCGGATGTAAAAACCGAGTATCCTTTGATCTTCCGGCAAGCTCTGCTATTTTTGATGCCATTTGTTGCGAGTTACTTGTGTGAGAGTGGATTTTCTGAACTCTTGTACATAAAAAATAAACATAGAATAGAAGCAGAGTAAGTGTTTAAGAGGACTTAAGAGTGAAGATAAGTTCCATTACTCCTAACGTTGATATTTTAATCACAGGCAAACAACAACAAATTTCGCATTAAAGACTACAAAAGTATATTTTGCTGAGTTTGTACTAATTTTTTATTTGTAGGTTTTTAGACCTATGGGTATAATAAATAGAACTGTAAAAAATACCATTTTCATCTTTTCTCCTTTATTATACAAGCAAGTTATAAATATGAAGTTTTCTCAGGAATTTAATTCAAAAAGCCTTTGAGCACTTTTAGAAGAGTAAATATTATACGTTTATTAAAATATTTAGGCCTGGTGGAACGCCAAAATTTCTCAAAAAGTCAAGTGGTACGCAGGTGCAAAAAGGTTGGGAACCCTTGTTTTAGACCATCTATTAGGCGTTCTCTATGTGAGTAGTACTAAGTACCAGGTAAAAATATATTTATTTGATTTGTTTAATATTAACATGACCCAAAAGAAAGGTAAAAATCTAAAAAAAACCTCAAAATGATCAAGTTTTTGAAAAATTATCAAATTAATTATAACGCTATTTTTTTATTTGTTAAAAATTATCTGATTGTAAGAGCTCTATAAATGATGAAAATTAACTTCTAGATATTTTAACAAGTTGGGAAAAGTATGGTTTCGGTTGTCTTCTTGCGTAAAAATATCATAATTAAGTGTAAAATCATCCAAATTCCTCATTTTGAAGTATCATTTTTTACAGAAAGAAAACTGGCATCTTTTATTCACTCGTGTTGGCAAACTACGATGGCCATGTAAAAATTAATTTTCTGCATTTTCTTAAGTACACTCCCATGGAGTTGAAACTAATCTCGTAAAATTTCCAACAAGTCGCATTTTCTTTATTATTTCCTGAATAAGACTAAAAATTATACTTCAATACCTTAAAAACTAACTCAGATAAGAAAAACTTAAAATTGGTAACTTACACCCCTTTTTAGTGCAAAATAGACTTCATTCACAAATTTTAGTTAAAAATATTTTATTTTTACGCCCTGATAGGAATAAGTTCAAAAAAAGTGAAAAAAAATGTCAACTCAAAAGTTAAACTCTCATGTCTCACTGAGTTTTAAAACTATTGAGGTAGAATTTTGTGTGTCTTATTCAGAAAATAATGAAGAGAAAGTTTAAGTAATTGGAAAATTGAATTCTATGGAGGCAGTGTAAAAATTAATTTTCTGCATATTCTTAAGTAGGCGGCCCGAGTTGACACTAGTTTTATCTAATTTTTTGCCTCTTAAAATGAAAATTTGCTATTGAGAAATCGGTACTTTCGTATTAGCCCGTCCATCGTTTTCGCCAACTTCGCCAAATTTCGCCAAAACGCGCCAAAATACGGGATTTCATCAGAATCGCCGAAAAACACATTTTTTTAACATCAGAAACATCTTTATAACATCAGAAAATAAAAAATAAAAGTTTCTTGTGGTTGGGGGGGCTGCCGCCCCCCCTCCAAACCCCCCCTGCCCTATCTATAACCAAACTCGTTGTGGGGGTAATCAGGCACAGTAAGGATTCAGAAAAATGGGAATCAGTATTCTTGGATGAACCAAAACTACAGATATCACTCGGTAAGAGCATAAAAATAACTTTTTTAGCACTAACTTACTTGCAAAATGGTCGATCCTACCACCGGCGTGCACACGCAAAACATTGAAAAACTCTGGGGCTCGGCAAAATGGCGCAACAAAGTTCACCGTGGAACGACACGAAAGCATTTAGACTCCTACCTTTCAGATGCAGTCTTCGTTCTTACCTTGTAAACACTGTTGAATTTACGTTCAAAACAACCTGCGCGGTGCGCACACATTATTTCACCCATGGGCTTACCGATTTAAATTGCGCGCGCATGCGCCAGTGATCGGAACTAGCGCGATTTCGCTACGTTTTCCAGGGTTACCAGAATCAACGGTTAGTGTTGCGGCGACTCATCTCCTCTGTTGGCGAATGGACGAGCTAATACGAATGTACCGAGAAATCTTTTATTAAATAACCTATCGTTACACTCTACTTGAAACACCCTGTATAACTAAAATTCCTCGAGTATAAATTTTTTTTGTTAAATGGATAAAAACTTAAGGAGGTAGTTTTGAATATTTTATTCGAAACTATAATGTTTTTAAGTATGTTTTGGAATACAGACTCGTCTTCTTAGAGGGAAAGATCCAATTTTTTTTTCAAAACATCATTCAACTTCCTTATAATTTAAATTTACATTATTATTAAATCATCTGCACATTCATTGTCCCATAAACAAACGCCGTAAGCATTCAAATGTCATGTGGTCCCAGTTAGTTTGTGAATATGCAAGCAATTCATTAATTTTCACATTTGATAGCTCCATTCACTAGTATGGCAACATCCTTTTTCACGGCCTGTCATTAAAAACGTGGTCATACGAGCGTCTCTCCACCTGTCAGTTATTGATCACAGCTGGTTTCGAACCTGCTCCAGGCTAGAAGCGCATTGCTATGGAAACCAATGTTTGTTACCCCTGTAATAGTTCTCCTGAATAAAAACCGTTCTACCAAACTTTCAAGCTTCTTAGGTGTTATTTAACTCTTAAGAACCGGCTGGTTATATTAGGGTTGTATCCAGGGTTGTATATAAATGTATATGGTCCCCCCGAAATTCAGACTAGATATACCAAAACAAGTTAAAACCTAGTTTTTATGGTCAAATTTTCAAAATTTTTCTGGGGAAGTCCCACAGGCTCCCCCATTTGTACTTAAAACTTATTATTCACAATTTAAAAAAAGTTAATCAAAATCAATATCCTACCTTAAAGTTAGATCCAAAATTTGGGCTACGTGTACCAAAAAACAGCAACCATATTTTAGGGTCGAATTTCCAAAATTTATTACTAATAACTTTTCTTATATTAAGTTCTCTCAGACGGACGTGTTCTACACATAAATATATTGAAAGCTACATTAAACCTATTAAATATGCATGGAAGGGCTGACGAATATTTTTGGGCCCCTCTTGAAATAAATTTCTGTAAACGCCACTGGTTGTATCGAAACCGTTTCAGTCCTTGCTGCTCCAAAGTTTCCATAGAATCAAATGGAAATCTCGGTGTGAAAAGGTTAAATCATGTAAAGAACTTAGAGGGATAAAAAGACTCCTTTAAAATTCCAGAAAGAAGAAAAAAACATTTATCGCTTAGCATAGATTCAAAACAGCTTGTGATGGCAATATAACATCGACGTTATGTCACAAAAGTTACTCAAAATGCTAGACAAGAAGATTATTGCATCTCTAGAGTAAGCCGGAATGCTCGAAGAAGAAAACAATCAGAAGCAATAAACATAATATTTAAAATGTTTGTTGATTCCGTAACTTTTCTTCAAAAATTAAATATTAGTATCTAAAACAAATTGAGATACTTTTAAGAGGTTTACTTTTAAGAGGTTACTGTGCTTTATATCTTTTTTAAGTAAAATAATTTCACAGCGGAGTGAAAAGGTCGAATTCTTTTAATTTCTCAGAAAATAAAAATATTGTCACAGAAATAGCGAAAATTTCACACATCGGGGTTACATTTTCAAAAGCAGGAAGTGAAGTGGAAAATTTCATACCGACGCATCTACCTCATTGTTACAATGCAAAAGGAAAACCTGTCAGAAGTAGTAGTAATTACTTCATTCTGATAGGTAAGGAAAGAGAGAAAATTGCAACAGGTTAAAAGCTGGATTTTCATGAAATTGAAAGGGCAGACGGTAAAAAGAGAATGGTGTCGTGGGATGTAATTCAAGATAGGTGTTTTGGAAGTCACCTATTGAGTTTTTGGAGGCGAGGTTTTTTATTTGACGCTTTCTAGTTTAGTTTGCAATGGGAACATACACTTCTCCCCTAGTAGCACAGCTTCGTACCAAATATGTCAAGTTAACGTAATTGCGTCTAGAAGTACGAAATTCGACTATGCATGACAAAAATTGGACGAGTCTTGAACGTTTGGGCTGCTTTGGTTGAGGTTTCTCATTTGGGACCATTTTAATATTTTATGCAAGATTCTAAGGAAGATGGGTTTGCTATTAGCTTAATTTTTGGACGGGATAGGATAACACAAGAAAAAATATGATACTATTTTCGAAAATATCTCGTCACTCACAAAAAAATAATACAATTTAAAATTTAATTTTACAATTGATTAATTAATTTAATTAAGAATTTATTTTTGGTTTCAATCCAAATTTATTTCTCATTGAAATCAATCCTGCAAGGAATCTGGCAGTGCAGAGTTTGAGCGGACGAAAGACTAAAAAGTAAAAGTAGAAATTTCAATTCAAAATAATTGTTCAAACTCTTTGGGATTAAAATTAAGAAAAAGTTTAAAGTGGTAAGTTTAGAGAAAAAATATCCATTTGTCATTAATAGCATTAATTTAAAAGCAGACTTACTATACAGTGTGTTTTAAAAAGTCCACCCTCCCCCCTAACTCTAAACAGTCAAATTCTTTGACTGGAGTACCTACATGAAAAGCCCAGAGAATGACCCCTACAACCCACAGTTTTTAAGAAAATTACGATGTGAAAAATATGTTGTCATATCTGGTTTACGCTTAAAAAGAAGTTTACGGAAAATAATAACATTGTTATTTGCTTACGGCTTTAGAATAAGATGGCGGTAAATATCTTTCGATTGTGTTGAGAAAAAAATAGAGATTTTATCGGATGTGATGCCACATTTTTTGCAAAAAAAATATTAGTTACAGAACTGCAGTTCTTTTGTCATTTGTTATGTACTCTACACCAGGAGTCTGGTTGTGCAGACTTAGGACGGACTTGAACAACACCCTGAACCTGAGTGGATAATTTTACTGCAAATCAGCTAAACTTACAAAAAATGTGTTTTACAAGTATGTATGCCACGATATAAGTTGCAGATTATTTTATTTTTTATTATCCATTCAGTCTCGAAATTTTGAAGTGTTACCAGTTTGTTGCGTTGTCACCATCTTCGGTTTATATTCATGTGTCGAGTAAAATTTTCAAGAAAAAAATACACTTTTCAAGCTCACATTTG
This sequence comes from Tetragnatha versicolor, assembly GCA_024610705.1. Classification (NCBI taxonomy): domain Eukaryota; kingdom Metazoa; phylum Arthropoda; class Arachnida; order Araneae; family Tetragnathidae; genus Tetragnatha; species Tetragnatha versicolor. The sequence continues at coordinate 38,449,332 of JANDEH010000003.1, forward strand.
GAAGTAAAATGACTTCCAAAAAGTCTTTAAAGGTAATTTTTTCCAAGTGATTTCCCAGCTTAAAGAGGTAATTTCTAATTAGAATGAAAACATCCTTTCTCACACCTTCGTCTCAGGAATGTATATTATGGACTTGTCAATTCCAAAAGAAAAAAGCCAAGAGGCTTAGGCGATAACAATATTAATATGATTGAAGTTATGCATCGGATTTTTTTATGCTAGATCGTGCATATTCCATCTGCTACTCAGGAAACTCGTCTAGTGCATTCACCTCCACGAATTCGTGAATACGAGATAAGAGATAGCAATGAGAGGATTTTGAGTGTATCGAGAACCTTAAAACAAGGTTTGAATTTGAAAATCAAATTTTCTTTAAGTACTACTACTAATAATAATAAAGTTCTAGAAAAAAACCCATGGAATTCAGGTATAAAATAATTTTTTGTTATGGCGGACCCTATACAGGGTGGTCCTGAATTCGTGGTACAAACTGGGTAGGGTAGGTAGAGGAGACCTAGACAAGCATATTTCGAATAGGAAGAGGGGGCAGAGATACACCCCGTTAAAGAGCTAGGACTTAATGTAGTGCGAGAGCGTTACAAAAGGACGTTTTGCCAAGGCCCGTTTAACGAAAAAAAAAACATAATGAAATGAAAAAAATTTATTGCACGAGGTACAACAGTATCAGTACTACTTACACCATAAACTTGATAGAAATTGGACCACTTGCTAAACCGTGGGGTGAGTTTTAAAACGCGCAGTATTAATCTTTTAGCGAAAGAATGGAGTTCCCTTAATGGTATTTAGAAAAATGATGATCGGGGAAGGAATTTTCAATGATCATACATTGATCATTGAAACTGTATGATCATTGAAAATTCCTTCCCTGATCATCCTTTTTCTAAATAGCATTACACTAATGTAAAGAAACTCCATTCTTCGGCTAAAAGATTAATATTGCATGTTTTAAAACTAACTCTACAGTTTAGTAAGTGGTCCAATTTCTATCAAATTTATGATGTAGGTAGTACGGATACTGCTGTACCTCATGCAATAAATTTTTTCATTTCATTATGTTTTTTTGTTAAACGGGCCTTGGCAAAACGTCCTTTTGTAACGCTCTCGCACTACATTAGGACCTAGCTCTTTAACGGTGTAACTGCGACCCCCCTTTCTACACCAATTCTTGTTCGTCTTGATGTACTCTACCTACCCTACCCAGTTTGGTGCACCATTTCAGCATCACCCTGCATAGGGGAGGGTGGGGCACCTTTCAACAGTTTTCGGTTTTTATTTTTTTGTGAATAACTCACAAATTGACGCATCCTTAAACTTTCACTTGCATATCCTACCGTAGACATTCGGACACATTGTGTAATTTTACCCAAGCTCTCAGAAAAAATTAAGTAGTCCAAAATTGCGTTTTAAAAAAGGTTCTCTTCTGTTGAAATCTGGCAACCGGGTGGGGCAGGTTTCAACAGCGGGTTTATTTCTAAATTTTAAAAGTTTGATTATCTTTTAATACACTGAAATATGCATTATAATAAGCATATTTTACTAGTTTAGAGTAAAAATTTCTAAAATTGTTTTCCAAATTTTGATGCTTTTCTGTTGTTGGTGTTTTTTGACTCAAATAAGTGTTTAACTTTATTTTTTCATTTAAAAGTTCTTTTGAGCTGTATTACAAAATTATATTGTTAATTCAAGTATTTTTTTTATCAGAATTTGCCAAATATTTTATTTTTAACCTCTTTTAAGGGGGTTCGGGACACAATTTTCTAAAAACTTTACTAATTAACTTAGAATTTTGAAATTTTTTATACTGATCAACCATCTAACAACTAAGCAAAATCACATCAAAAAAGTATTCAAAAAGTTTTTAAAAAATTAAAAATTGAAATTTCATTAAAAAAGTGGGGTCATTTAAAATTGATATAGGGTCACTTGGGGTAAGTGGGACCCCTTTTTGGCCTAGTACATTTTTGGAGCTTTATAGAAAAAATTTGAAAGGGTTTATTTTGTACTTGTTGACTAATTTCGTTAAAGAGTCTATCGATAAACAAAAATTTATCAGTAGTTTCTAAAATAAAGCTTTACATTTTTCTTAACTGGTCTTTTTATCAATAATGAGATGGGTGACCCACTTACCCCAAGAGATGGGGTAAGTGGGTCACCCCCTCTTTATTTATATTTAAAGCAAGCAAAACTTAAATGGAAGTAAGTGGGCCTTACTTGATAAAGTACAGTAAATTTAAATATAAAATATTTTATTGTAACTGTATCCATGAGTGAGAAATATACTCACATCAAAATCAATATGACAAGGTAAGAATTTAATAAAAAGCAAAATAAGTATTTTAAAGAATGTTTCGAAAGGCCAAGGGGATATGTTTTACTTTAGCATATAAAATAGTGTTGAATAAACAAAATAAGGTTCATTAAGATTTATTTTGGCACTTTAATACGCATTGTAAGATAAAAAAGAAATCGGACACACTAAATGAGAATGAACACTGTTGATGAGATATTTCACTTTACTCACCATAACTTAAATTAAAACGCAAATTTGATATATAATGTCGATCAAACTATTTATAAATTTTAATGAATTTTGAAGTGGTGAGTAAAAGGTCTTGCTACTATAAATCGAAATTTTCTGAAAATATTAGGGGAAATTGTCCCTATAACCCCCTGAAATAGTTAATAGTTCCTGTACCATAAGGGACCCTCTAGAACCACTTATATCATAATAAGGCGTCTCACTAACTAAATAAAGAGGGGTCCCACTTACCCCACGCTGAGGGGTCCCACTTACCCCAACCATGCAAAAACTATGGGGTAAGTGGGACACCCCTCTTAAACACTTCAAAATTTAAAATTTTGAAAAATTTCAAATTGTAGTATGTATTTTAGGTCAAACTCTGCAAAACAGTTCAATAAACATTAAAATGTAATGAAAACCTACCTGGAAATACTTCTTTGAAAAATGCGTCTTGAACTCACCAAAAAATCCATTCTGGGAATCTATTTTAAATTAGTTCTATAATCTTAAAAATAAATTAAACAAATCTCAAATATATGCAAAACTCATCGGTGTGACAAGCTGTAACATAATCATTGCGAGTAAGTGTGAAATTTACTGTGCATATTATAGTTTTAGGGGGGTGACCCACTTACCCCAGTGACCCACTTACCCCAAGTAACCCTAACTCAAAATATTATTGATAAATTTTCAAATTTTTTTCACTTAATCAAACAGAAACATATTATCTGTAACTTGGTCAAGGCATTTTAAGAAATATTAATTTTTTGAAAAAATATGAACAATTAAGTAAAAAAATTTTGAAACTTTTATGCAACTTTTTTTTTAAAAATTCATATTTTAAAAAGTATATAATATTTTTAAATTTCCCTTGATCAAAGTGTAAAGTGTTTAAAAAGTATATATTTCAAATCTTTACCTTGAACGGTTCTTGACTTATATCAATTTAAAGATGAGAAACAGTGAAAAAACACATATAGAGAAAACCGGATTTGAATGTTGAAAATATAATGCTTGATAAACCAAAGCATCCGGCAACAAATTATTGTAACTCCAGTTCTATTTATGATAGAAACATAGTTCAAGCATCATTTTAAGCAGAAAAAACAGGGTTCCTTTTTGAAAGCAAAAAACTTTTTTTGAAAATCTCACGATTTTTGTGTCCCAGACCCCCTTAATTTATTTAAAATTTTGCTAGTTAATAATCATCAGAGAGAGGTAAAAAATAAAAAGCTTTATTGAAATCGATGCATATATTTATTAAATGCATAAAAATTGTTTTTAAGACTATTATAGTAGCCTTAACTTTAAATATTGTATGTATTTTAATGTAATCAGCTTTTTTTTCGTTAAAAATAAATTATTAACCATAATAAAATACTATTATTTACTATATAAATAATTAACGAGAGTTAACTTATCGAAAAAACATTGCGAAAGCTTAATATACCAAGAAAAACACATTTTTGTGGTGTTGAAACCTGCCCCACCCTCAGTGTTGAAAGGTGCCCCACCTTTGGTGGTCACGGTTTAAGACCTCTCATACCCTTCAGAATAAAGATATCATTTTAAAAATTGTATACATAGAAGCAGAATACTTTAAATAATAAAATATGTAAAAATCAATTACTTGAATTAATAAAAAGGGGGTAAAATCCGATTTTTTCAAAGAAATCAAAAAGTTACTTTGAGACGTCAAAATAAACTTTACTCGATTATAAAAAATCTTAAAGGTGAATTGGTGGAAATACAACGGACACCATATTCTCATGATAAAAAACAATATTTAACACCAGATGGCATTTCAATAAACCGTATAACTAACGAGAAAAAACGATTTTAATCGAAAAAGAGAAACTGTTGAAATCTGCCCCACTCTCCCCTATATCTATAAGGTAAAACGGAATACACATTTCCTTTATCTTATGCATAGATTCCTATTTGATAGAAGAATCTTTAATATATTCCAGTAACTTTAGTAGGACATCATACGTGAATAAAAACTTTTTTTTATATTTTATTTTAAACTATATAAAAAGTGGTGATTACATTTCATGTAATAATTTAGGAAACGAGGATAAGTTTATTGAAATTTGTGGACAAAAAGTTAAAAATGCCATTATATCATTAAACACATAATCCTTGATAGCCATTTTGTCGATGCCATATTGGCCAATGTGTGTATTCTTTTGTCGAGACTGCTGAGCTATAATATAAACAAAACATGGAATGCAAACTTCCTATACTTTTACATTAAGTTTTTTGTGAGTTACTTGTCGTCGCTTAGGGTTTCAAATCTGCCCAGATGGGCAAAACATTAATGCTAAAACAAGATAAGCGTTTATTGAAAATAGTTCCCTAATAAACTCTAATATTTATTTAACTCTGTCATTATTTTCATCGTTTTCAAAAGAAATTTTTTAAGTATATCGTTCTATAGCTTTTGCGCTTTATTTCATCAAATAAATAAATGTCGAAGAATTTGACACATGGAATCATATATTTAACTCATGTCCTATTTATAGCTATTATCGAAACAAATATTTATCAAACGCAAAAAATTTTCCCTTTGTTTTGAATGAGCCTAACTCTAACTATTTCAATATTCTATGTTTCCTGACTTCCGTTTTTAGGCTCCGCCGGGACATTGGAGAGGATTCTAATTGATTTCTTTTAGTTTGTATTTTGTTCCTGCACCCGGTTTGTTATGTCTTAACTTGTATTAAAGTGATTTGTATATTCTTTTTAAAATGTGTTAATTTTTTTTAAAACCTGAATTCTAAGATAATGTAAAGTTCCTTATAATGGTTTGTGTTATTTGTTAACGGGCAAACGCCCAAAACAATAAACTTTTTTCTATGTCTATGTCTATGTCTATGTCTAATAAATAAATGTATTAAGTTGGATTCTGCTAACATTGAAGCAATTGGGGGACTTGAACTTTTGCCCCCTTGGCGTTATGATACATCTTCACTTTGGCACGCTGAGTTAGCACTCCGGGTTATTATTATATAGCTCAGTGGTCGAGACAGGACGTGAAAGGCACAAACAGCTAGCACTACTTTGCGGATTTGATACAGATTGAAGCTGCCCTTCAATCATAGCAAAAAGCAGGAATGGATTTCGCAAGGAGTGACAGGTTTCACAAAAGCTCCCATCAGGAAATCCCATCGAGCAGAAATTGTGTTATTCAGAAAAAGTGGGAGAGAAAAAACTCCTCCTTCAGGAAGGTTGAGAGATCCTTATCTTTACTCGCATTTTGAACGACTATCGGTAATAGAAGGTTGTATTGTTCTGATAAACATAAACAATAATATTGTACTAAAGTAATTTTATATGAGTGTCCTAACAAGGACGATACCGGTCCATGGCTGGAGGCGACGCTTGAGAGTTGGAGTTGTACTATTAACAATTGTACTATTTCTTTATAAATGGTAAGTTCATAAATAACACTTCATAAGTAGTAGTCTAATTTATGGTTGTTATAAAATTGGTTTTTAATTATTCAATGTACCGAAATGATAACACGTCACGATTGCAGATTTCCTATCAGAAATCACAAAGAAGAGTATTATTTCTCTTTTAAAGACTCCCTCTAAGGATAAACGAATATTTCCCAATGAGATATAAACTTGGAGTGAAACTTCAGGTTTATATAGTAATGATACGCTTAAATTTTGGAAAGAACATGAAATGCTAGATCCTGCTTTGTATATCTTACTTCAAAATACTAAGTAAACACAAACTGCTTAAAATAAAAATTCTAAATGAATAGAACATAGAACACTGAACTCAGTAGCCAAAATATTCATACTGGCAGAACGTGACTATTTTTAGTCGTGCCCTAGAGGCAGAATTCTCAGCATTCTGTAATCTTAATAGATGGACAATAAAGAAGTTTTATAGTTGTTCTTTTGAATGCAATTAGTATTCAGATCAAAACTTTCAGTTAAAGGAAACAAATCGTGTAATTAAGAAATGAAAACGACGATTTAAAATAAAGAAGGGAATAAGCTTAAAAAAAATTTCTAGATAAAGAAAAATGGAATATTATAATTGGGTATACAAAATATTTCAAACGTTTTTTTTATGTTCTAACAAGGGACTATTTTCCTTTTGCATAGCCCTCTATTTCGTGATATTCGAAATAAACCTAAGATCTATTTCACAGTTTGCCGGGAAATACGTAAATCATTCCAAACATAAATTTCAGTTTTCGACATTGTATAAAATACTAGTAAAAACAGGCCGGAATTGCAACTTAAGGCAACGCAATTCGAAGCTAAAACACAACTTCATTCGCTATAAGTCGAAATGAAAAAAATCCCTTACTTGGAACAAAGTCATTAAAGTTTACAAATCTCGATAGGTCAGTGTGATGACACGAAGTAATAAGAATGCTGAATAATGGGGATACTGGTTTCTGAAGCGTCTTTCTCGACCCTGGGGCTAAAGCTTTCGATATCACAACCGGGCCATCATTTGCAATTAAGTGGTTCGATTATAAGCTCAGGACCTGTTCATCAATAACCAGCCCGGATACAAAGTGATGACAAAACCCGTGCATACATAAGTAAGCAGTCCGCACGGAGAAAGGGGATGACTAAATAGGCAAAGGAAAAGAAAGTGCATTTGATGATAGAGTTTCCATTCTTACTCGTAATACCACGTAACGCTGGTGACATCGGATAACCTCGTATCTTTGATTTGGGGAATCTACAGAATGAGATAATTGAAGGGCTTGGTGGATGTTACAAGGCTATGTTACAAGGCCTGTCCCAAAAGTAACGAGACTGAATTCCCTAATTCTGACCGTAATTCAGTCTCGTTACTTTTGGGACAGGCCTTGTAACATAGCCCCTTCATCCACCAAGCCCTTCAACCTTCAATTGTGTGAGTTCAGGCCAAAGAACGGCGCCAGTAACAGATGAAAACTTTTGGTATATCGTAGCGAGTAGTATTAAAACATGACCAATTGACGCCAATAAAGAGATTGTTGTGGTTCCCTGGGAACATCAGTGACCCTTCGAGGGGTAACCATTTTACTTTCATGTTATCAAAATAGAAATTAATTTCATTACTGAATGAAAATATTACATTATAACCTCACCTGCTGAATTGACTACGAGATGAAAGTAGAGCAAGTGGAGCACTTCTCAAATATCTCTGAATGGTGCATTTGAGTAAAATGATAAAAAATTCATAGCGATCTTCTTATTAACATGCAATTCTATCGGTCAATTATGAAAATCTGTTATCGAGGAAACGAATTCCCAGTCATGTACTGTATATTCCCCAAATCAAAGATACTACAAGGTTATCTGATGATACCAACGATAAACTAAGCTCTATATTATATTCTAACTGTGGTAACAGCTCAGGGGTGTAGATCTAACTCGCCAGTTAAATAACAGGATATTGTTAGTAAGTATATTTAAAATTCAAGGATTTACAAGTAGACTTCATACCATGTCTTGACGGAGCGGCATTAACCATAAACTGCGGTTAAATCCATCGGATATTTAAACACTTAAAGGCATGAAATGAATATAAACTGAATGATTTGACGGTTTTGTTTTGTAGTGCTAATTTTATTCTGCACGAATCGATTCATATAAATTTTTAGAGAAAGATTGGAGATAAGAATCGCTAATTTCAAGTGAAACAAGTCAAACGCCACTGTTCTTGTTTTGATGTAAACGAGAAAAACTGCATAGAAGCTCACTACATTTTTATGAAGATGTTAAGTAATTTTTTTTCTTAAAGTAGGCCTCATTTGGATATTTTAAAGACAAAACAATTTTTTTAATGTTTTAATTCTTTTCATAAAAAATTATTGAAATATTTGCATTTGACAGGTTTCTGCAATAAACAAAGTATTCAGGCCTCGCCTATTTTCACAGCTTAACTCTAATTTATTTAAGGATTTGGTAATAAAAGTGGGAATATTAGTTCAAAATTATGTAAATTTAAGTAAATGAAATTAGATGTAACTTTGTGGAAAATACAACGATTTGGCTTTAAAATCCTACAAAATCAGTTAATTAGTTCAATATTATGATCTGGGGTATAGATTTGATGTCCCTTTATAATAAAGTGATTCATAGATCCAAAATCTCAATCACATGGGTGTAATAAATAGCCACAAGCTTGGAAATTTTAAATATATAGCTACCAAAACGTCCTAAGTCTTGAGATTCGTACAAAAACTTTATTTACTATGGCCTGATGGACATAACATCTAAAGTTCTAAAGAATGACTTTTCCGATCGCATATAGGGCTTGTATGCGATTAAATAAAAACCAGCAGTCCCAAACAATCTGAAGGTTTTTTGCTAGTCTGATCTCAAACTGGAATGGTCAATTTTTTTATCTCGTTGATGACAGCGATAAAAAGCTACACCTGACACTGGGCCTGCCTCTCTCGACATTGAATCGAACAGGGTGCAATCAACCTGTCCGAATGTGACTCGCAAGAGCAGTAACTCACTGGGAACGCCCTCTGTTCTTTTTCGGAATAACACATCGCATTCTGAGTGATCCGAAGGGCGTTTCTTGGACTTGATTTTAGTGTTATTGTGATATTGGTTATTATATGTAGACTTTGAAGCAGATTTCTCTTTGCCGTTTTTTGCACAAATGTTCTAATTTGCTTTTATCGCTTGAAAATATTTTAGCTATATATTATGCTACATCTAAATAAATCCCAATATAGCGTTGTCAATAATCACGGGATTATGCAGTTTTGATATCATGTACGAGCTATTGCTCTTAAGATATCTATCTCCCAGTTTAAAAAATATTTTCCTTTTATGTATTTATTAATTGGTATAGTATTTATTCGTTTGTTTTTATCCCTTTTTTTGTCATTTCGGTTTCTTTTCAATAAATTATAAATGTAAAATTGTAATTATAATTTGTAATCAATAATTATAATTATTGTAAAAGTAAAATTGTAATTAAAATTTGTAATTTGATATCATGTACGAGCTATTGCTCTTAAGATATCTCCCAGTTTAAAAAATATTTTCCTTTTATGTATTTATTAATTGGTATAGTATTTATTCGTTTGTTTTTATCCCTTTTTTTGTCCTTTCGGTTTCTTTTCAATAAATTATAAATGTAAAATTGTAATTATAATTTGTAATCAATTGACTTGACTTGAATTCGGTTAACAATATTAGAGGATTTCAAAGGGATGTAATGTTTTCTTCTATGGAGTAAAATCAATTATAAAACTTAACGCATTTTTTGTTATTTGCGGCTAATGTGCCTAAGCTAAAGTTAATCACAAAAAAATATTGTAAAACATTATTTAAAAACATCTTGACATATTAAGCAAAAGTTAGGAAAATAATAAAGCCATAAGAGCGAAAAGCTGCTGCATGCAAGAAGATAGAAGAAAAGTCTCGTTACAATGGAGGATAGCGAATTTAAAGCATAAAACTTCACCACTGCTGCCAGTTGAAGAAGAATTAACACTTACACAAGTGGTTCAGAATCAGCGGCTTAGCTTCAAACATAATGTTTGCAAATAATAGCAAAACTCTAACAGGAACAATTTCTCTGAACAAATTAAAAAATTTTAATTCTTGTACCCACTGTAAGAGTTTGAATTAAAAATACACTGGATGAGTAATTGCACGGTAAATATCCGTTTTCTAGCTACGTAATTAATCCGTGAAAAATCACGGAAATAAATGCCTAAAAAGACGACACAGTGTATTTGCACGAATCAGACAGTAGGAACGAAACATTGTATCAAAAGGTTACGATGAATTGTGTGGTTAGTGAATATTTATTCAAATAGGGAACCTTAAAAATCCTTCAAACCTGAAAAACCTAACATTGTAAAAGAGTTTTGCTATTTTTCCTGAAATCATCTCTAAATTTCTTATCGTAATAAGTTAAATATTACCGTGAGTTTAAAGCACTGTTCGGAACCAAAAAGTGTGTGGTGGACTTTTCTTGGACTCCAAAAGGAAGTTGTATTATTTCAGTAAAATCCTCTAGACAAACATAGTCTGATAAAACATTTAGTCGATATTCTAACAAATATAGGACAGAGTTTTAAATATTCTACAAGAATGTTATAGTCTAGAACCAACCATCTCGGATAATAAAATGACCACATTCTTGAAATTTTAGGTAGTTACTTAGACAGTAGTTAGTTGAGTACACGTTATTTTTTTTTCCGTTTATGTTGGAAATGAAAATTTCAGTGAATGTTTATACAAAAAGCGTACGGTCATCGCAGGTTATGCACGCGTTCCTCGGGTGATTTACAGGCCAAATTAACAACTCATTGTTTTACCAATACTTTAATTAGTACATTCCGCACCACTCTTTTAATGATGCAGAGTAAAAAAGTAGGAAGACAAATTTTCTGCCGGAATCACATAATTGAAAATAAATACTTATTAAACTTAAAAATTAAAAAAAATTGTGGTGACTATGGGACCTGTTAATAAAGCAAGAAGCATAATGAAAACAAATACTTATGAAACTTAAAAATTTTAAAAATTGTGGTAATTATGTAAACTGTTAATAAAGCTAGAAGCATACGTATCAGGATCATGCAGTATGAATCAGTTCATTGTAAATGCATGGGAATGAGGCCGCTTCGTACGCAAATCGGAGGCAGCCTTGACACGAGACGAAACAATGCTGATGGCATCATGGATGACATACCCCGGAGCGGAGAACGGTACTTGGCCTGCAATTCCTAAGACAGAGTACTAGGGTTCTAAATATTTCTGAAAGAATCGATTCCGGAATTGAATTTCTGGGAATCGATACCAAGGAATTGAACCCTTGAAGGAATCGATTCCCGCAGGAATCGAATCATAGGAATCGTACTTATTTTTCCAATTATTACAGATAAATATAATTTTTTTTCACTTATTAGTAATTAGTATTTTAATAATTAATTAGTATTATAAAGCAGGAATCGAATCTTAGAAATCGTACTTTGTTTTCTGATTAAAACAGATAATTATTAACAAATTTTTTCACTAATCAATTAGTATTTGGATTATTAACTAATGTTTTTCTGGTTATTAATTAAATTAATAATAATTACTAATTACCTTTGATTTGTGATTGAAATAGCCAAGTTCTATTCTACTTTTTCGATATACCGGCTCTAAGGAATCGATTCCAGAGTACGCAAGGAATATCGAGTGGAACGTACTACCTCTTCCTATGATTTCAAAGATAATTTGATTGTGTGTGATGTTTTAACTGTATATCTTTTATTGTGTTTTATTTAATCTTTATTGAGTTGTGCAATAGGAAATTAAGTTTCAAAGCCGGGGAATAAGGTATAGTGCTGAAAAAACCCACCAAAATGTATCCTAAAAACAACCCATTGAGATTTGTTAACTAAATAATTCAAATAAGTTTAACTTCTCATGTACCCTGTCTTTCTATGCCTTTTAGAGTGCAAGGGGTGTAAAAACAAGTCAAAGAAAGGTTTATTTATTTATTTACTTTTAAATAAGCAGATAATGTAGATTTTTGGCAAATTTCAGTTGTATATATTTTGATGTTTTAAAAATCTACTAGGGGGCTACCGCTCCCTGCTCGCTATCGCTCGCCAACCCCCGTTACCTGCTTACGCAGAAACTTTTGGACCGCTTCGCAATTCCTCACAAAACCCAGCTCACTGCACTTACTCACTTTATAAAACATTCTTAAAACAGGGATAGTACTTCCCCGGGTATTCTTTCAAAAATGGATGATATTTATTCAGTCGCGGAATTTTAACAGTTCCTTTATGGTAACATGAATTGACGGATCGCCTTATAATTCCAAGAAAATTAACAACAGAGCAATGGTAAACATTCTTTTACCCATTTCTCCAAGGTAATGTTTTTTCACATATCCATTAAGAAGCACTGAAACATTTCAGGAATAAATTTAATTTTCTTAAAATTTTTAATGATTGGATGTAAAAAATGCAATAATTATCGTAAACATCGCGAAAATTTAGAATTTTATCTTCATGAGAACAAAAAAAACGTCGAAGTTGTGTCAGTTTCATAGCAATGACACGAATGTCTAGACTTCCAACATTTTCGATTTTTATCTTTATTTCTAAAGCATTCACCAGTGTTATCTAGTTTTTTGCGTTTTGACATTATGAAATAAAGAGTTACATTTTACTACTTTAAAAAACATACTTGCAAAAGGATATAAAATATTTAGGGGGCTATCGCCCCCTGCTCGCTATCGCTCTCCAACCCCCGGGAACAGCTGACGCAGTTCCCCTAGGATTGCTTCGCAATCCTGTGCTTGCTACGCTCGCTCGCTCGCCATGCGCTGGTACAGCCTAGCTGAGATTCATTACCAACTAAATTTATAGGTGAAAATAGAGTTTAATAAATAGTAATATGCAGCAGGGAAACATTAAATACAGTGTATGAAAAATATGTATACAGTGTTTATAAAATTCATGGGTACTGTTGCATTAGCCAAGAAAAACCACCATAAGCAGTATAATATATCAGATAACTACTATTAACATGTATATAAAAATAATAATTTAACAGCAAATTAATAAAATAGTAGCATTAAATCCCTCTTAACATATTTGAACAGCTAATAATATCATTGGAGACTGAAATCGGAAAAAAATCAAATCCAAAACAATGCACTCATTTTGTAAACAAATTTATTGTTGCCAACCGAGTAAAAGAAATACAACGAAATCTGGGCGTTACGTAAGATAATTATATATATAGATGTTATAAACACTTTAAAGCAATTTTTACGTGTTTTATGTTAAACCACTACTACGATAATACATTTTAAAATTTTAGCTCAGTTCTTCAATAAGAGTCCATACTATAGTCTTTGAAATTAGAGGTAAAAATACCATGCAGGAGTTAACGTATAATACAGCATTAACAGCATAGTTGAAATCTTCCCATGAGTCAGTCATACACGGAAATAAGGGAAACCAAACAAATTTGATATTGCGTATTAAATTCTTTGGATTTCGTCATAGCAAATGTAGTTTAACTATGCAGTTCTGTTTAATTTATTCAAACTATTTTAACCCGTTGCGGGTAAACTTATCCATTTCACTTCACGGGAGTAAATCTCTCTCTCAGAGAGAGCAAAAAAAATAAAACATTGGTAAGTTTACTAATGAAGGAATTATGATGAAAAACACCTAATGCCGACTTGATTGAAACAACATTTATCACCAACGGATATTTATATTTATTTTTAAAATTAATAATTGTGAAACGAAAAAGAAATATTTCATTTTGACAAAACTTAAAAGAATTTAAAAATATTTTTTGACAACTAACACATCCTTCTTTTTTCCAAATTCATCAACATTCCTTTTTCCAAACATCCATTTCTTCCTTCCAACATCCAAATTTTGTAAGAATATATCGTTCTATCGTTCTATATGTTCGTTATATTGAATAAATAAACGTGATAAGTTGGATTCTGTTAACATGCAAGCAATAGAGGAACTTTTCCCCCTTGGCGTAATATAGCTTAGTAAATATTAGCTTAGTGGTGCTACTAGGGTTGTTAACTGAACAAAATACTGTACTCACGGTGTTTCCACTATCGAGTTTCTCTCTTCCACCAGCGTGTACTCGTTCTCGTCCGAAGTTCCGTCCCACAGTCCGGAGCTAAAGATCCTGGTCTGCTGCGCCTGGACGGTGAGCACCAAGACTAGGATCCACAGTCCGGCGCCACACCACCGCCCTTCCATGCGAAGTCACCGAAGGGATCCCATGCCTGGAAGCAGAGAGAAAGTTAAGCCAAATAATTCCGATTCTGCACTCAGAAAAATGTATTTTCGGATCTGAGTAAATCGGTGTTTTGTTTTGGATATATAAGTTTTCGTTTCAAATATGACGGCTTATTTTTAAATTTTTAAATATCAGAAATACTCACAATTTTAAGGAATTTATTGATCACCACTCTAACAATATATATATTTTTTTAAATACAAAAATGCTAAATGATTCCTTGGCTTCTTGTAATGTCGCATCCAACCTATAGAGTGATTAATTTATACGTAATAACAAGGACGGTATATTCCGATATTTCAGCGGAATACCATACTGGTGCTTAAACATGCGCTTGCGTTTTTAGTACCTGCATGTTTTAAGAATTTGGTTTATGTTTAGAAAGTGCATTATTCAGATAATACATTGGCCAGTAGGTATTCTGCTGATAATATTTTATGTATAGGTGTGTTTTTCAAATATGTAATAAAAATGAGTATTATTTGAATAATGAGTAATAGCCCAGTAAATTTAGACAAAAAAGGAGTGTTTAGCGCACTAATGTATAACTCGCTGAAAATTACAGGATAAGCTCTCTATAATGTCTATAATCAAACCTGAAAAGTCCCCTAAATCCCCCGCGGGCTTCATTCCAAAATGGCGGATCAAAGATGGCCGCCAAGCAATCAAGCTTTGTGAGTCCCCAGTCATATCTCATTTAAAAATAAATATTTTTGAATTCTGTAAAACACAATATACTCAGCAGTTGATCCTTTTGGAGTTCCAATAACTTTTTCCTGGGAAAAAAGCTTTTAAATAGGATTGATAAGGGTTTAATTTACACCAAATGGAATTTTTTTTTGATTATTTTTACATATTTAGTCCCCTCCCCTAATCTTAACCCACACAAAATCCCCGAAACCAATCAAAATGTTTTCGAAAGTACTATCAATAAGGATAATTTCAAAACGTTTTTTTTAATCCGTTCATAATTGGCTGAGATAATTGATTTTATGTTAGCCGTGTTTAGTGTGGATAAATGTGGTTCCGTCAATGGATGTTAAAAAATGACGTTTTCAAAAGTAATAGAGAGAAATATTTTTTCGACGGTTATATACGTTTTTTGGGTCGCTGATTCATGAGGAAGGTAAGCTTCCAGTGAAAAATCGAACAAAATCGAAAAATGTGTTTTCTTTTTCAAATTTTTGCTTATATTTAAAAGAAATAAGTTTCAAAAAATAAACTCATTTACTAAATTAAAGTTGAACAAATTTCCTACTAAAGTACATTAAAAAAAGTACATAAAAGTACATTAACAGCGCGCTCTAGCGCTGAAACCAATGGTCAGAAAAATAAAGTTAAAAGATACATTTTGTAGGAAATTTTGTCAACTTTATTTTAGTAAATGGGGTTATTTTTGTGAAAATTATATTTTTTAAAATATAAGCAAAAATTTGTAAAATAATGAAAATTTTTCGATTTTGTTCGATTTTTCACGGGAAGCTGACCTTCCTCATGGCAGCGAACTTGATATTAAGAATCAGCCACTAAAAAACGCATACAACAGTCGAAAAATATTTCTCTCAATAAATTTTGAAAACGTCATTTTTTAACATCCATTGACGTGGTACCATTTATCCACACTAAACACGGCTAACATAAATAATAACATAATTGATGGGCTTGGTGGATGAAGGGGCTATGTTACAAAGGCCTGTCCCAAAAGTGCAAGACTGAATTCTAGTCAGAATTAGGGAATTCAGTCTCGTCACTTTTGGGACAGGCCTTTGTAACATAGCCCCTTCATCCACCAAGCCCATCAATTATGAACGGATTTTCAAAAAAACTGTTTTGAAATTTTCCTTATTGATAGTACTTTCGAAAACATTTTGTTTCGGGATTTTTGTATGGGTTAAGATAGGGGACAAATGATGTAAATAGAATCAAAAAGATTTCCATTTGGTATCTATTAAACCCTTATAAATCCTAATTATAAGCTTTTCCTCCAAAAAAGTAAATGGAACTCCAAAAGGATTTATTGCTGAGTATTCAGAATATTGACAGAATTCAAAAACATTTATTTTAAATGAGATAAGGCTTTCACAAAGCTTGATTGCTTGGCGGCCATCTTTGATCCGTCATTTTGGTACGAAGCCCGCGAGGAATTTTAGGGGACTGTGTTTACTGCGTTATAATTATTATTAAATTGTTTGAGACTGAATGTTTCTGATACTTAAAAATTAAAAGAATTGAGTCGTTATACTTGAAACAAAAAGTTTCATATCGAAATGAAGACATTGAAAGATTTGAAAATTTAATTTTTCTCAGAGGAACCAATTTTTTTGCTCCAAGATTTGTAAAAAGTTATTTATGTGTTTTTAAATGTCTTAAACAATCTTGTATTTCTTTAATGTGACAAGGGCGGTATAGTGGAAGGGGGGACTTTGCGACGACGTAAGGGAAACGAGGGGTTAAAAAAGAGAAAATTGTCCTTCTTGGTGTCCCATACCCTCCCTCTTAATTATTATTTCAGACATTGTCTAATTCAGTCTTATTATTTAAGACATAGCCTTATTCAGTCTTATTATTTCAGACATAGTCATATTCAGTCTTATTATTTCAGACATAGTCATATTCAGTCTTATTATTTCAGACATAGTCATATTCAGTCTTATTATTTCAGACATAGTCATATTCAGTCTTATTATTTCAGACATAGTCATATTCAGTCTAATTATTTCAGACATAGTCATATTCAGTCTTATTATTTCAGACATAGCTACCTAATCCGATTTTTCCGTGTTGTTCCGATCTTCAAGTCTTTACAAAAGAACAATCTTTTATTAAATTGTTCCGAATTTTAGCTTATATTTACCGGTTTTTCTTTCTGAATTAGAAACTATTTAATAAACGATTCCTAAGAAAAAGCTGTAATTAATGTGTTCCAAATTTCAGCTTACTTACCCCCAGTTTTCCTTTACGAATTCAAAACAATCCCAGTTTTTCTGTTTAAATTCGGGACAAAATTCCATAAAAGATAGTATTTTCGTAGCAAGACTTTAACATCGGGAAAAACCGGAACGGTTCGGCAGCAACGTTTCCGATACACCCGGTAGAATAAACACTCACTTCCATCACCGAGAAAAAAGAATGGAAAACGTTTAAAGGGCACAGTATCCCAACAATTCATGAATAAGTCAACAAGGCTCGGGATATTCGAATAACAATAACTCCTGGTATATCGTGACTGCATTGTTTGGAGAACAGTGAACAAGAGAAACTATGTGTTTCAAAAGAGTTTAAGGTAGTAACCATTTCGTGAGAAGTAGCGTTGTGTGGGCCAAAGGTGGCAGATGGTTAGGGAATTCCATCGTGGTGATAAGGATCTAAATATCTGATGTTGTCCTAAGCGTTTGATGGTTGAGTTGAGGGGGGATTTGGTGACGATTATTTTAAGTTGGTTGGTTGGTTGTGATCTTTCACATACGGATTTGTGTAGTTGGAATGTTTAATGAAGTTTGAGTTTAGTTTATTGAGATGCAATGGTTCTACCTGTTCTACTTTTCATTTGAATCATTGATAATCTATATCGGTTTCTATAAGCTCACTGGCATAGTGGTAGTGCATCTCACTTTCACCTCACAGGCCCGAATTCTGTTCCTGGATTAGGCAAGGTAGATTCAACCTTTCATCCCCCGAGGGTCAATAAAATGAGGACCAAGTACACTTGGGAAAACAGAGAGCTTTGCCTCATCAGCTTACTGCGAGCATACATTTTGTGACATCTCTTCTCATGGCCTCGCCAAGTGAGGCTGATAATACTAAAGTTTGAATGTCTAACTACCTACCTAGGTACTCCACTCAAGTGTATCCCCCTCTGTTTATTAAATAAGTTTTTGTAAGGAATGGTAAAAATTTTCTGAAAATTTATCTCTAAAATGTTGTTAAAATGTCAACAAAATAAGAAAATTCAACTGCTAAGTTTTTATAACTGAAAATGTGACTGAGACGATTGGATGCCGAAAAAAAGATTCTTTTATTATATGAAGCAAATTGGAAAGGCATTGCACCAAAAACCCAGTTTTAAAGATGATGACCTCCTGAGGGATAATTTAATGGCATTATTCACAGCCACTTAACCAGTGGTCAACGAGCAGCTAAAGAGAGAAAAGGTGCTTTTTGCTGACTCTGATTGGTGGAATCCTTCTTTAAGTGACTGTGAATAATGCCCTAAGTTGTCAGTTTGGAACAAGTACAAAAACCAGGTTTTGAGAAAATCGAGAAAAAAATGAATAAGCAATGAATTTCCATTGAATAAAAAACCAAATACTTACTGGAAATTCAATACGCTATATAGAATAAAGAGTAATAATGGAAAAATATAAGCATGTTAAAAAAATAAAATTTCAACCAAAAAATTTCTTAAAAACCACTTAAGTTGCGAATTAAATTATATTACTAATAATAGTGTATACTAAGGCAAATAAAAGTAAAAAATATTTTGAAACCGGATTATTAAGTTAGTTTAATGAATATCTACAGAGTATCAACAGAGTTCAACATTTACTTGAAAAAGGAAAAAAACCTTTAGATTAAAAAAACCTTTTTAGCTTAGTTTGTAGAGCAAAGAATAAGAAAAGGAAGACAAATTACCTTAAATTTTTAATTGCGTAAAAAAATGAAATAACATAGATTTCGCCAAATTCAAGGGGGCTGTATCTGTGTAGTGTAGGTTGCAGTTATTTTTCCCCATTCATGTGTAATAAAGCTTGGAGACTTTTGACCTTTTGACTTTGAAACTTTTTGACCCCAAAAAGTTAATTTGCCATTATTTTTGGACTTATTGCCTTTTTTCAAACTTTATTACGATTCAGTTGCCTTCGTCTACCTCTCTCGTTACTCCGCAAATAACAGTGCGCAAAAATGACCTACGGGGGTCATGGGATAAGCCCAAGGGATTTTAGTAATAGCTGATTGTGAATAACTTATTTTCATGATGAACTTCGGAGGACATTGTATAAAGAACACTACCTGAAAAATGATGACCACCCAAATTTAAAAAAAACATCACGTAAATTGAAAATTGACTAGCAGTTCATAGCATCAATATGTTGCTGCTTCGTTCGTTTGATATTGCAAAAGGACACGTGCTGCCAAATACAGCCACAACGAAGTTTCTCAATCGACAATTTTTTGACTGGTAAGAACGGACTTTATAGCCAACTATGAATAATTTTGTGGAAGGAACAAACAATCTCTTAGAAGCCACAAAAAACCCTGAGAATTTGCATGAAAACCGTAACCCCTTTTCGGGGTAAATATCACTCAAGTATCACTCTGCGGGAAATGGAGATAATCTGTTCCACTTAGTAGAGTTGGCATTTATTGCAGGTATTTTCCATAAATGCACCAAAACGGAGTGTAACTGTCTAGTGATTTATCGGTATGAAAAAAAGAAGGAGGAATTATTTTCAGGAGGCGATGGTGGCTCCGGAGCTTGTGATATATTCCTTTTTGTAGTATCATATTATCACTGATACCAATACTTAAACCCTTTATGGCCCAAATTATTTTCCACATCCTCATCCAAAATATGTCAAGTTTAGGTAACTGCAACTATAAGTAAACTAAATTTGGCCTTACATGACGATGAAAATTGGACGAATTTGGAACATTGGGAAGTGGGACTTACAAGTCCCGTCGGGACATAAAGAGTTAATTGGATCGACAGTTTAAACAAGGGAATAAGTCCATTTACAAATTGAACTTTAGTGATTAAAATAAATAAAAAATAATATCCAAGCTTCACTCTACACATGATTAGAAAGATTGATATTCACCTACAGTCTGACCACCACGACATACAGGAGGTTTCAAAGTTCGACTGAAAAATTTAGATGGGTGATATGGGACATCATTTCATAAGCATGAAGAATTACCCTTAATCGTAGAATAGCCAACCAAAGCCGTAAAAAATACGCCTCGAATTGCTGGAATGCGAGGTTTAGGACCACTTTGATCTAAATTTAAAAAAAAACTTTTTTTAATGCAAAATCGTCTTGCGTATGATGAAAATAAGAGAAATGGAAGAGAACTGTAGAAAAATAGTCATCCCGGGGGGAGACCAATAATAAGAAAAGAATCAATCTTTGGAAATAAGCATGGTTACAACGCATTTCAGTTTAAAACTTCGAACAATGTCTTTAAAATTGGTCCTTTGCTTAATTTATGACGTTAAATCATGGCGTTGTAACCATTCCTCCTTATGTCAATTGAACGATTTTCTTATAAGCAATGGTGTTGGTTTTATTATCATCAAAAACAAGAGATAATTGTGCGTAAAAAAGTTTTTTAATTCAGATAGAGGGACTCATGAACATCACATTTCAGCCATTCGAGGCCTATATTTTAGGGGTTCTCACCCCCCTAAATGTGGTAGGTGATCCCTTGTGTGGATATAATTATTCATCCTCATGATACCTACTATCACTCGTCTACGTTTTTGGGTTGTTTGCCAATAATATTAAACATGTGCGCAACCAATTAATACACCCGGGTATTTGGGACTTTATTTCATTTTAAGCTCAAACATCAATATGATAAATTCAAACATTTAAGATTGCTAACCTAATTAAAATATTTTAATGCGCAATGTTAAGCATGTAATTTTAAACATACAAAACGAAATCAGATCTTATCACGAAATAAACCTTCTAATTATTATGAGTAGTACTTGGAAAAATTGGTAATCTATGTCAGCTAGGGTGTCTCAAAAAAAAACTTTTTTTCGAAAAACCTCGCTCCCCAGGGCTTTTCCCATTCCTTCTGGTCCCAAAAGATAGTGTGTAAAGTTTCAGCCCCCAAAGTTAACTCTAGGGTTTGCCTGTAGAGCCCCAAAGTTTGAAAAAAGTGGAAAAAATGACGTATTTTCAGAATTTTTAAAAATTATATTTTCAGATTGATACTGCAATAAAACTGGTTCAAATGTGTCATTTAGGACTTATTCAGATGGAATATATTTATTTATGTGTATTAACTGCACCCTATAGCCCCTATAATTTAAGATTAAAGCTTACTACTTAAGGACGTTGCACTCGCCAAAGCTTATAATGCACTACCGGTGGACGAAATGAATTAAATTTGAATTTCTTCGAAGGAACTCCTTCAAATGATGCTATTTGATACTAAATTGATATTATAAATTATAAAAACCCTTGAAATAACAATAATGAGGTCTGCCACTGAGCTTTTAATGTAAAAAGTGATTTTCTTCAAAATTTCTCTTTTCCAGCTTATCAAACCCAAAATTTATATTAAAAATGATGGTTGTTGTACTTTTTTAGATACCAAACATTTAAAACTTTATGGGGGTTTCATTTTTAATAAGTAGAATTCAATTTTAAACCACACAGATCAGAAATGACATGGATATTTCCTATACCAGACGTTAAAATCGATTTTCTTTTTTTAAGTTTGGAAAATTACTTCCTTTTAACGTATCAGGGGAAAATTGTAATTAAAAACTGCTTTCTTTAACATTTCAGTCAAGATTCACAAGCATTAAACTATTTTCCTAACTTTGAAAAAAGAAAATCAATTTTCACATCTGGTATAGGAATGTTCCATGTCATTTCCAATCTGTGCGGTTTAAAATTTAATTCTACTTCTTAAAAATGAAACCCCTATAAAGATTTCAATGTTTGGTATCTAAAAAAGTACAACAACCATCATTTTTAATATAAATTTTGGGTTTGATCAGCTGGAAAAGAGAAATTTTGAAGAAAATCACTTTTTACATTAAAAGCACAGTGGAAGACCTCATTATTGTTATTTCAAGGGTTTTTATAATTTATAATATCAATTTAGCACCAAGTGGCATCATTTGAGGGAGTTCCTTCGAAGAAATTCAAATTTAATTCATTTCGTCCACCTGTAGTGCATTATAAGCTTTGGCGAGTGCAACGTCCTTAAGTAGTACGTTTTAATCTTAAATTATAAGGGCTATAGGGTGCAGTTAATACACATAAATAAATATATTCCATCTAAATAAGTCCTAAATGACACATTTGAACCAGTTTTATCGCAGTATCAATCTTAAAATATAATTTTTAAAAATTCTGAAAATTGGTCATTTTTTCCACTTTTTTCAAACTTTGGGGCTCTACAGGCAAACCCTAGAGTTAACTTAGGGGGCTGAAACTTTACACACTATCTTTTGGGACCAAAAGGAATGGGAAAAGCCCTGGGGAGCGAAGTTTTTCGAAAAAAAGTTTTATTTGAGACACCCTAATGTCAGCACTCACAGAAGAATATTTCTATAGTAGGCACACCACGCAAGAAGGGATTCCCCTACATTATTATGTTAATCTTAAAAACAAATTTATAACAATTTATTAGTAATTTCATATTAGTTTACTCACATTTACCAGAAATGTCACAAAAAAGTGCCTTAAAATAATAATTTTTATTTTACATTTTAGAAGGAAAAGTGTTTGAATATGGCATTCCAAAAAATATGAAATTTTCTACTTATATTTTCAGATAAATTTGAGATTTGGGGCCCTGAAATTATGGGGCCCCTAGGCTCTGGCCTCACTGGCTTAATGGTAAATCTGGGCACGACCTATAAAAGTTATATGATCCTTATAACGATGTACTACTCTTATTTAGCGTGCAAAAGATAGTGTTCCCATCATGGTCATTAAAAGCGTGGTTCGACTGTATCTCCTTGCAAGCACAAAAAATATCAACGGATTTTGCTAGAAAGAAAAAATTCTAGAGGGATCTGAGAATGTTTTTTTACTGGGTAAGTTCATTGACCCCCAAAGAAGTACTAAATTCATCACTGTATGGTAAACAAAATCAGGATCACTAAATCTTCAAAAATTACAAAAGATCGGTCCCCAAAAACAAAGAAATTGTCTCCTTTAGGATAAGCAAAAAAGTTTCTGTTTATGTGCTCATTTATAACGCAAAAGGAATGAATAAGATTGAGGCATTTTGCACCTGGGACCGAAATTTACATTGAAAGCACCAACCTCGTTATCCATTTCCCTCAACAATTCGTAACCAAGATTTTTGTTCTTTGTCCCTTTTCTTAAAAATATGCCCATAATATGCCATATCAAATATTTCAAACCAATTTATATCTCCCGTTATAGTATTATACTTGTGTTGAAAATTAGGGGGCTTTATAAATGTAAAGTAAACTCTTTAAAAGGCAGCTCTTTTTGAGATTCCGGCTGGGTAATTTAGTTACACTTAAAAATGCTTTGAAGGTTATTTATTTCATAACACTATCTGAAATAAAGACTGCATTCTATAACTCTGATAAAGAGCAAGTACTATATTTACAAAGATTTATTATGCTTATTGACGTTATGTTAATTTTAGCATGAATTTTCCTAATATAAATTAATAAATGAATAAAATTAATTTAATTGCAATCTCAATTTGAAAGTACCATTATGAAATCTTGGAATTAACTTTTGAATCTACAGAAAGTACTATTATTATTTTATACATAATTTTATTTTATTATCAAATTAGTGAAATTAAAATACTTTTACGTCTTATAATTCTTGCATTTACTAACAGGATTTTTTTTCGATCAGCCAACCCTTAGGGAACAATCATTATAAAACAATTTTCACAATTTAGTGGAATATTTGCCACCGATATCATGATGAATCTGTATAATTTATGTTGTTTTTTTATTTTATTTAAAATTCAAAGTATCAATAAAACTTGAAATTTATGCATGATCAATCACACTTATTCACATGCCTTCAGAAAAGTTCCTTTTAGGATGTAACTGTAACTTTAATGATCAAATAAGAATGATCAAATAAAAACAAACAGAAAACATGCTTACCAAAAAATAAATACGAGAAGAGGAAAATCAAACGTGTATCCACAGGGGGGTCTAACACAAATTAATCCAAGAAAAGAGCACAAAGTAAAATGTAAATCCAGGTTTCGGAAAGAAAAGTGAAAGTAGAAACAGCCGAAGTGGTCGGCAGCTGAAAGTGGACTCAAAACAGAGATTGTCTGGTGTTTCGGATTACCTGTGCGCATGCGCCATGCCGGCCACTCCGAAGAGTAATGTTTTCGTAACGAAATTCATAATGAGCAAATCGAATTTGCTGACTATGATGAGTTTTGTTCAAAAAAATGATGGTGTTGACTGCAGGATCATGCTGAGTTTGATACTGCACGGATTATGTTTGTCAGTCATGGTTTTCAAAGATTTGATTGCAAAAGTAATTGCAAATTAATTATTCTTTCTTGACTAAAGAGAAATTTCAGCGTGAAGTTTTAAAGTGTAAATAAATAAATTAGCAATGAGCACCACTACTTTAGAATGCATTGTGAGCTAAAGTGATCTTTAAGTAGTGATAAATTTTTATTTAGCCAGTGAATAAATTTAGTAGTAAGTAAATAGTTTATAGTAGTGTTGGTTTAAGATATTTAAAATAAGTTTGATGATAATAATCACGCGTTATAATCAAAAGATATGATACAATTGGTAATTGAAATAATAGGTAAAATCTCACAGTAATATCAAACTGACTAGCTAAAAGTATTTTTGTGAGATAATTATTAAAACAGTTTTTACAATATATAGTAACCAGCAATACCAGTTTTTGATAATTTAATAAAAATGAGTTACTTTTCACCACTAAATATTTCATTAAGGAGGATGTAGCAGTAGCGTAGCCAGGATTTTCCTTTTGGGGGGGGGTACAGTGGGAAAAATTTACTATTGGATATCAAAAAGTTTCCACAATTAGTGAAATAAAGTTATAATTTCCACATTACTTTTAATTTCCTATCAATATTAATTAATAGTTAACCTCTTTTGAGTAGCCACTGGAATATTTAACGCCTAAAAAAGGGTCCAAACATTTTGGGTCGGGCCCATGGGGGTACGGACTCGGGGACCCCCCCCTCTTGGCTACGCCCCAGGGATATAGTCTAGTTTAATAAACATGAAGTTTTACTAACCGGATTGATCATTCGTTGTTTTTTTTTACTTTGAAATTATAATGGAAGTGAAAAATGTGATATAAGAAGCAGTGATTTTGCTTAGGGTTATTCCTAAATATATTTTCTTTCATACTAACTACTGTATTAAATTTTAAAATGAAACTGATTCGTTTTTTTTTCAGATGTAAACTGATAAAAACTTCAACATTTCTATGCAATAAAAGTTTATGAACGAAGTGTATTAAATATTCATGTAAAGTATTTTTAAATAAAATTCCTCGGTATTCCTTGTCGCAAAACCGAAAACGTCTCAGCCAGTTTAATTGTCGTGCTGCCATCTAACAACTTATTCTGCAAATAAGAAATGACCCTAGAATACTTAACCTTTTACCTGCCGATGTTCCCAAATGGGAACATCGTTTTAAGGATTTTTTTCAACACTTAATTTTTCATGCAGGAATTTGATACTTGGTAGAAAGCAACTCAAAGATATGAAGTTATTTTACATGCAAAAGTTTTTCATGTGCAATTTAATCCTTTTTGTAGAATTTACATCAAAATTAGAGATTTTTGGCTCTTCCAAAAGTTCCACAAGTTTCAACTTGTAAAAATTTTAAATAAATTTATTTTTAAATAATTTTGCTATGTTTAGGTAGCTTAAGTACACACCTTCCGATTTGGCTTGACGGAGTAGCTTCATATTCTAATTTTGGAGAGTAATTACCTATACAACGTATATGTTCCCAAATGGGAACATCGGCGTTTGAGTTATAGTATTTGAGGGGATTTTTATAACATGCAAAATTTCAAGTTATTTCCTATTTTCTTTAATTTTTTGAACCTTTTATGTCTCAAAGGATCTAAACAGGTTAAGAATGATGTTTTAAATTCAAAAATATGTAATTTTTATTTTTTTCACCTGATTTATGGAGAAATAAATTCCAAATCTTTATAGCAGATTTTTACACTTGTATATATTTCTAACTCCCCGATCGATTTATTTTCAGTAATTATCAATAGGGGTTATGCAAAGAGCATATTTGGAGTGATTCTGAGGATTTGCGTATATATTTTTGTTCAAGTACTTTTTTACATCAAAATTTTAGGAATAAAATTGAAGAATTTTGAAAATAAGGAAAAGTGCGTACATCTAAAAACACTCTTCTAAAGTAAGATGGATGTAAGATATATGTGGTTCGGTTTGGAATCTTCCATGAGAAACACAGCTTTAATAAATCAATGGGGATAATTATGATTATCAATTTTGAAAGCTAATTAGATTTGAATGCAATTAGTGGATTTCATGCTAGATATCCGTATAGAACCGTAATTAAAACTAATTTTTCTCCCAGAACCGTAACTTTTTAGCTTTAAAGAGCATGGGAACACTCTTATGTATTTTTTACACCAAAATATTACTCATAGTGCAAGAAAACTTTGCGGAAAAGCTTCGCGTACGTAATAAACATGTCAATTTTTTCTTATGAAAATCTATAAAATGTTGCTCAATCGTCCAAGTATGGATAATAAAAATGAAAAAACCATCCACAATCATAAAAATGTTCATAATTGTTGAGTAGAAACCGATTTCAATCATTTTATTTGAATTAATTGTAAAATATATTCCTTTTGGAAATCCCCCTTAAAACTTCACCCCAAACGCCGATGTTCCCATTTGGGAACATCCTCAAAATCATACTTAGGATTTTTTTTTCGCCAAAAAATGACTAGAATGGTTTTAGTAATGATGAAACAAGCCATTTAAGCCAAAAATCAGAACCTTTATTTCGAAATTTGAATTGCGGCGTTTAAAAGGTTAAGAGTGGTTCTTGATGAAGACCACTGAACGGTCGGAGGGCTAATACGTTAAAGTACAATTATACAGGGTGTATCTGAAATGGTGCAACAAACTTTCAGGGATAATAGTAGACACCTAGACGAGTCAGAATCACATAGGTTTTGGGGGTCAAATCCCAGGGAGTTAAAAACGGAGCGACACCCCAAAAAACATTGAAAATTTAATTTGTAGAAGAACTACTATTGGTAAAAATTTAAGTATGGTCTCAAAAATTGTGGTTTAATATGATCTTTAAAATTATCACAAAATTCTTAACTTTAAAATTGGCTTATTATGAAAAAAGTTAAAAAACCACAAAAAAAATGTGAAATACAAGAACAGCTGTTTCCAGAACAGCTGTTTTCGCATGCAAATAACAAACTTTAACAGGATCTCAAGCTTTTAATACTGATTTTATTTACGTGAAACACTTTGGACTTCTGGTTTTTAACCACGATCTTTCAGATTATCAAATCAAAAGAAAGGATTTCGAAATACAAATTAAGTTTTTGGCAGAATTTTCACATTTTTTTGTAGTTTTTTAACTTTTTTCATAATAAAACAAATTGTAAAGGGGAGACTTTTGAAATAATTTTAACGATAATATTAAACAACAATTTTTGAGACCGTAATTAAACTTTTACCAATAGTAGTTCTTCTACAAATTGAATTTTTCAATGTTTTTTTTGGGGTGTCGCTCCATTTTTAACTCCCTAGGATTTGGTCTGGGACCCCCAAATCCTATGGGATTCTGACTCATCTAGGTGTCTACTATCATCCCAGAAATCTTGTTGCACCACTTCGGATACACCCTGTATAATTGAAATTGAAGAAACCCACAATTTTATTAGAACCAAGAGCAACAAGTTTCCTCCTGACTAATGAATTCTTTCAGAATCTATCACTTTTCTCTTTCAGGAATGAGATACCCTCCATCATGTATCGTTTCATAATGAACATATGAAATAAACACCTAATATTTTTAAAAAATTAAACTTTATTTATAGTTAAAACAACCCATTCAGCTTTACAACATAAAAATATAAATAGTCCTTCAGTAATTAGTTTGATCCAGAAAATCCATTCAAAAAATGTCCCTTAGACAAGGGGGTAGCTGGCCTGAGTGGCAACACCACATTGGTTGTTGTTGTTCCTGGACATCTTGATGAATCCCTTGATTCCCCAGGTGGTTCCCCAACTGAAAAATAAAAGTATAGGCTTATTAGCATTTTTTTCAAATAAAAACAGAAAAAAATCTAGAGTAGAGGATTCTTCCTTCGGAGGTTCAATGTAAGGAAATTAAGTTTCAGTTATAAAAATGTTTAAAAATTTTTTTTCGTTAATCTGTGGGTCCGAAAGTCCTGTGGTCCGTCATGGCGCAGTTTACCACTGGTCCAGGCGTCTGGAGATTATTTCCCTCCCCTTCAGACATTTGGCAAAATTGTGGAGGTTGCGATAGATAGTGGATGCCTCTATCATTTCTCATGAGGCAGAAGTCGGACTCCTGCCATTTATGGGCTCATTTTCTCAGGAGCTGCACCCCCTTTGCCTTGAATCCCTACGGAGCTTGGGTATTCCAAGTGACACACGACAACAACAACAACAAATTTTTATTTTGTAAGATGAATTTTGAAATTTTAATTTGGTTTTAATTTTAATGGGTTTGGAATCTATTGAAATGAATTAATTTATTTCCTTGGAGATGGCATCCAGAATATCAAATTCGTTACTATGATTCTTATCTAAACCTACCCAAATTACACATATCTAAACTTACATGGATAAGCTTGTACAATCCAATATAAAAAAGGACTACAATCATAAAAATGAAGAAGGACAATTTCACGGATAAGTGACTGACATTTTTTAAAGGAAAACATTTAGTATTGATTAATTTTCTTCCTAAAATTAAATTATAAAAAGACATTTTCCATCCAGTTTAGAGCTTTCTTGTTAGAGCTAAATCTAATGCACAGAGTACTAGAACAGAGAGTCCGTCGCCATAGGCGCTAATGGAAATCGAAACGTTGGATGGGTTGGGTGGCGCTGCGATCGCATAACGTCACGAGAGGCGGGACGGAAAAGCCTGATTGGTTGAGAAAAACTTTTTCCTTCTCCTTCGAAATAGAAGATTGCGTGACAGCCAATCACAGGTTTGATCTCTCTGTCAATCATTTATAGTTCCTCGTGGCGCCCTCAAACCCATACAACTTTTGAATATATCGTGTTGGACCCTCTGTTAGGATTTTTCTCTGTGATCTAATGGTACAATTAAATTTTCAAAATATGATTTTATTTATTTTTGAAAAAAAAATTTAACAATATGTTAACTGACTGATATAAATGTTTCATAAATGCCAGTCAGTTAAAATTTTTCATAAATAAATAAAAAAATATTTTGAAAATTTAATTGTGCCATTAGATTTAGCTAACAAGAAAGCACTAAACTGGGTGGGAAATAATCATTATAATTTATTTTTGAGCCGATAATCACAAAATACTAAGTGTTTTTCTTAAAAAGTGCCAGTCAGTTATCCGTGGAATTGCCCAGAAGCAATTCCTCACCTGTTCTTGACGAGCCAGTAGTCAGATCCGTCTTCAGTTCCGTAACCGACGATCAGAACTCCGTGGTCCAGCTGGTCAGAGCTGCACTCGGACTCATCGTAGATACCACTCCTAAAGATACAAGACACAAAGTGTTTACAAAAATGCATTCAATTCAACCAAAAATTATTACTACATCATTAAACCATCCTGTGATTTTCCCACTTCTCCACACTACCCTTTACCCGGAACCATGGTTTCAGCAAATGTAACTTTTTACACTTATTTTTGTAACTTATTTTACTTTATAACTTAACACTTAAATGTAACTTTAACTGATTTTGTATAATCAGAATATTAGAATTTTTGTCGGTTTTGGGTAATAAATGCTGGAACCGAGCGTTTTACCTTGTTTTTTAAGCCTTACCTTATAGAAATGTCTTTTTCTCAACTTATTTGCGAGGGCTAACTGTTTTAATTATTTTCGTGATTCGGGTGGGGAAGGAAATGTACTCAGGCGCCAATTCTAAATGAACAGACATATGGAGGACTCAGAATTAAAATGGACCAAGTCCACTTTTTGTCATTTTTGAGTTAGCAACGCTATAACATGCACCAACTTCAGCTGAAAAATTTCGGTGCAATAGTGAACCAAGTCCTAGTTCTGATAATATCCGCTTGGCAGCAGAAAGTTCTGTTGCGTTAACATGTAATTTTGCAATGAATATTTAACTTTAAACGTCTGTAGCTCAAAAGTAGCTAAAGTGGACTTGGTTCATTTCTATTCTGAACCCTCCATATATAGGCGAGAAATGCTAAGATAGCCCCAAATGCTTTAATAAGCAGTTAAAATCGCATAATCAAAAGAGGTTCATCAAATACTCGCCAAGAGGTGCTAACTGAATGGGTTTGTGATAAGTGTTTTGAGTCATCTTAAGCCTATAAAATTACCGTTCATCCAACGGCTTAGGCTTTGAGACTTAAGATGTGTGTGACCCCAATTTGCCTATTCTAAAATCTAAATAACATTACAATGCATGGTTCTAATCGTTTTCTACCTTGTGGCAATATGGGCTTCGGGGAGATAGCGGACTAAATGTCCTACGGTTAAAAATACCGCAGGAATTTAAGTGTCAGAGTGGGCATATTTATAACTGAGTTAAAAAAAAATATGAATATTTTGAGTAATGAATTGATAACCCCCAAACCCCTACAACTCACTCGTAGGTCTGGAAGCTCTCGTGGCTGGCATCAATGGCAATGGAGATGGGTCCAATGGTGGCAACGGCCTGTTTCAAGGCATCCTCATCACCGCTTGGGATGTCCACGAATCCGGTGACGGTGGCTCCAACCTCAGACTTCTTGAAGTGGCAGCTACCGTCCTGTGACAATAGACAAGGTTAAAAAAATCCTAAGAAATTGCGACGTACGATTCCCCCCCTTGTCAGCATAATCAAGTAAATTGTAACACCTCTCTATGTATTCGTAATCACTTCCAAAAACTTTCAACCACGATACATTTTCATTAAAAATTATGACTTAATTTTAATTAAAACTTACTTGGCTTGAATTTAATTCAGAGGTAATGATAAGATTAAACTTATTCAAATAAATTGTTTTTAAGTTACAATAGAACCTATTTCCCCCTCCAAGATTTAAAATTATCCACCTGCAAACCCCTCTGGAAATTGTTTTTTTTTTAAACCGCTTCGTGCTACTCATGGAACGGTTTTTTAAGATAGCTTATAATGACAGTGTAAAAATTGTCTGTTTCAATAATTTTAAATTTATGTATTATATTTTTTTTACTCTTTAGTGGTGACAAAAATTACTGAAATGCATGTCTTCTCTAGAACGTAAAATTTCAAGTAGCAAATGGTTCAACAAAGCCTCTTTCTTTCGTATAAAAAAATCTGTTACTTCCTTTCAAACAAGCAGTTCAACTCTTTATCAACCTTATTTATAATGAAAATTACTATTTTTATGCGTTATTGTTTATTGCCATGTTGTAAATGAGATTAAAATGCTATAAATAACTATCAGATAAAAAAAAAAGGAAATTAGTCCTTTAATGAATGATCTAAAGCAGGGGTCGGCAAGTAGTTTTACTCAGGGTCCAAAGAGTTTTGAAAAAAATTTATGGCGGTCCTCTGATAAGTACTCATTGCTATTAAATTCCTATCTTTCAGAAACACATACTTCATGTAATTTAAGTACGTCACGTTCTTAGTTAAATTTTGTTAAATTAAAAAAACAATGTTGTTAAAAGCCGTTAAATCCGTTTCATATAACAAAGCAGCACTATTTAAAATCTATCTATCTATCTATCTATATATAACTAAAAACGTTTGTGGCTGTGTGACTGGGTATGTGACACATCTCCTCTTAAACCACGCCGAAGGCGTGGTCAAAACTCGGTACATAGACGTATCTCGAGGTGCCGATTGTCACTGTCAAGTTTTCCAAGCTCGAAAATCGAATAATTACGAGTAATTAGCGAATTTATAGCCGAAAACGCTTATTTCTCCATTTCTCTACCAGAGTAGATCTGCTCGACTCACTATTGTTAACGAGATGAAAACCTCCAAAAATCAAATATTTTAACAGGAAAAACTCTATAATTGTCCATTTAAAAAGGATGTAAGTTGTGAAAACGCCAAAATAAATTCAAATAATTTATTTTCAAACGTTATTTTCCTTCATTTCAAGATTTTCTCCTTTAAAATTTAAATATTTATGGAAAAGGGTAAATTTTTTTTCATGGAAAACAACTTAAAAATAAAATATTGTTTCAAATGAAGCGATTCACTAGACTTTTAAATTTACTAGACCCTTTATTATTGTTTCAAATTTGTTATTTTGTTCACCAGACTCATGAATTTACTAGGATACATTGCCGAGAACACCGGGAAAAGAAAAATTACCGGGAACATCGGGATAGGAAAAAATACCGGGATTACCGGGACATAAAAATTACCTCGAACATCGGGATAGGAAAATTATCGGGAACATCGGGATAAGAAAATTATCGTGAACATCGGG
Organism: Tetragnatha versicolor; assembly: GCA_024610705.1. NCBI lineage: Eukaryota > Metazoa > Arthropoda > Arachnida > Araneae > Tetragnathidae > Tetragnatha > Tetragnatha versicolor. Next base: position 38,482,045 of record JANDEH010000003.1, read on the forward strand.
ATAGGAAAATTATCGGGAACATCGGGACATAAAAATTACCTCGAACATCGGGATAGGAAAATTATCGGGAACATCGGGATATGAAAAATTACCGGGAACATCGGGATATGAAAAATTACCGGGAACATCGGGATATGAAAAATTACCTGGAACACCGGGATAGGAAAAAGGCGTCTGGGATACCGAGATGATTGGTAATTGCTGATTTAAAAATTTTAAATATATTTTGAGAAAATTAAACTTCAAAAAATAAAATTATGCACTCCACCCGTGCAAGGCCGGGTATATCAGCTAGTATATAACTAAAAACGTTTGTGGCTGTGTGACTGGGTATGTGACACATCTCCTCTTAAACCACGCCGAAGGCGTGGTCAAAACTCGGTACATAGACGTATCTCGAGGTGCCGATTGTCACTGTCAAGTTTTCCAAGCTCGAAAATCGAACAATTACGAGTAATTAACGAATTTATAGGCGAAAACGCTTATTTCTCCATTTCTCTACCAGAGTAGATCTGCTCGACTCACTATTGTAAGCGAGATGAAAACCTTCAAAAATAAAATATTTTAACAGGAAAAACTCGATAATTGTCTATTTAAAAACTATATCAGTTGTAAAAACACCAAAATAAATTCAAGGAATTAATTTTGAAACGTTAGTTTCCCCTATTTTAGGATATTTTCCTTTAAAATTTAAATATTTATGGAAAAGTGTATATTTTCTTCATGGAAAACGACTTAAAAATAAAACATTGTTTTAAATGAAGCCGTTCACTAGACTTTTAAATTTACTAGATCTTTTATTATTGTTTCAAATTTGTTATTTTTGTTCACTAGACTCATTAATTTACCAGGAAACATTGCCGAGAACACCGGGAAAAGAAAAATTACCGGAAACATTGGGATAGGAAAAAAAGTACCTGGATTACAGGGACATAAAAATTATCTCTATCATCGGGAAAGGAAAATTATCGGGAACATCGGGTTAGGAAAATTATTGGGAACATCGGGATAGGAAAATTATCGGAAACATCGGGATAGGAAAATTATCGGGAACATCGGGATAGGAAAATTATCGGGAACATCGGGATAGGAAAATTATCGGGAACATCGGGATTGGAAAATTATCGGGAACACCGTTATATGAAAAATTACCGGGAACACCGGGATAGGAAAAAGGCGTCTGGGATACCAGGATGATTGGTAATTGCTGATTTAAAAATTATAAACATATTTTGAGAAAATTTAATTTAATAAAAATAATACACTCCACCCGTGCAAGGCCGGGCATATCCGCTAGTATATAACTAAAAACGTTTGTGGCTATGTATGTATGTGACTGGGTGGAGGACACATCTCCTCCTAAACCACGCCGAAGGCGTGGTCAATACTCGATACATAGACGTATCTCGAGGTGTCGATTGTCACTGTCAAGTTTTCCAAGCTCGAAAATCGAATAATTACGAGTAATTAACGAATTTATAGCCGAAAACGCTTATTTCTCCATTTCTCTACCAGAGTGGATCTGCTCGACTCACTATTGTTAACGAGATGAAAACCTTCAAAAATTAAATAGTTTAACAGGAAAAACTCGATAATTGCCCTTTTAAAAACTATATCAGTTGTAAAAACACCAAAATAAATTCAAATAATTAATTTTGAAACGTTACTTTCCCCTATTTTAAGATTTTTTCCTTTAAAATTTAAATATTTATGGAAAAGTGTAAATTGTTTTTCATGGAAAACGACTTGAAAATAAAACATTGTTTCAAATGAAGCGGTTCACTAGACTTTCAAATTTACTAGATCTTTTATTATTGTTTTAAATTTGTTATTTTTGTTCACTAGACTCATTAGTTTACTAGGAAACATTGCCGAGAACACCGGGAAAAGAAAAATTACCGGGAACATCGGGATAGGAAAAAAGTACGGGATTACCGGGACATAAAAAATTACCTCGATCATCGGGATAGGAAAATTATCGGGAACATCGGGATAGGAAAATTATCGGGAACATCGGGATAGGAAAATTACCGGGAACATCGGGATAGGAAAATTACCGGGAACACCGGGATATGAAAAATTACCGGGAATTCCGGGATAGGAAAAAGGCGTCTCGGATACCGGGATGATTGATAATTGCTGGTTTAAAAATTATAAATATATATTTTGGGAAAACTTAATTTAAAAAAAAATTATACACTCCACCCGTGCAAGGCCGGGCATATCCGCTAGTTACTTATAAAAACACAAGCTATCAGTCAAACTAATGGGAGTCGTCACCAAGAGAATGTGGGGGGGAATAGATGATTCCTCTCGGAAGGATTTGCAAAACGCTCATTTATTTACTACAAAGAAACAAAACTTTTTACATTTCAGCACCCCTCTTAAATTATAAAACATTCGAAACCAATGAAATACATTTTGTCTTAAGAGCTGGCAAATTATTTACAGCTTTTATATTGACAGGAGGTCAGAGGGTGTCCTCCTGGAAATTTGATCCTTAAAAAGAAAGTCAATCTATTTCTCAATTTGTTATTATCAAAATCGAGCAGATCGTAACACCTCTCTATCAAAATACCTAATCCCTACCAAAAACTTTCAACTGCGATATATTTTTATTAAAAATTATAACTTAATTTTAAATAAAACTTTCATGGCTTGAATTTAATTCAGTGTTAATTTTTATGCTGAACTATATCAAATAAATTGTTTAGTGAATTACAAGAGAACCAATCTCCCCATCCAAGAGTTTAATTAACCAACAGCAAACCCCTTAGATAATTTTGTATACTTTAAACCGCTCCCTTCTACTGACGGTACGGTTTATTTTATAAGGATTCGCTTTACACTAGACAAACTAATCCGTTAAAAATTTTATTTTTATATATATTTTTTATTTTTTAGTGGTGACTCAAATTACTAAAACACAACTCTTCCCTAGAACGTAAAATTTCAAGTAGAAAATTGTTCGCAGGACGAAGCTTCTTTCCTTCGTACAAAAACTGTTATTTCCTTCAAACAAGCAGTTCAACTCTCAACTTTATCAACCATATTTATAATGAATATTACTATTTTTCTGCGTTATTGTTTATTGCCATGTTGTAAATGAGATTAAAATGCTATACTAAATAATATAATCAGTTAATATTACTTTCTCCTCTATGATGGTTTACTTATGATACGTCCCTGTAGATTACTAGGACAAATTACAGTGCACTTTATCCCTCTATATTAAAAAAAGTAACAGTAACAGTGCCACCGCCGCTGATTTAGAAAATTTTATTTTTGAAAATTTTGAACTCTCACCACGCAAAAACTATGAAATTGAATTTTATGAAATTTTGACCATTTGTAGAAAAATGCATAATGGTCATTTTCGTTCCAAAACCTAATTAATTAGATATTTAGTTATGGAGTTATTTAATGTCGAAGTCGAAAATTATTTCGACTATTGAAGGTTTGCACCTCATCACCCTATTTGCGAATTTCTAATTAGTTTTTGAGAAATTCAATTTTAAAGTTTCGAAATTTTTGACAATTTTTCGATTGTTTCGTTATAAAAGAAAAACTTATCATGATAGAGGTACAATATTTTAGACACATATACAATTACTTTTTATAAAAATATTGGCATTTCGTTTTTTTAATACGAACTATTTTTAGAATTATTGGAATCAAAGTTTCCATTTTTTCTTCTCTTTCTAGTCGTTCACTAGGGAAACAGCTTATTTTTATGAGTCTGATTTCTTTAATTTCCGACGATTCACTAGATATTTACGTGCATATAATAAATTTAAAGTTTCTTAAAGGCTTGTTTTTTCTCTAAGTTGGTTGATTTGCTTGATATTAAAAAAAACATTTCTATTCAACAATTGAAGAAGAAGAATTGAAAATAAGAGATAAATATTTTAGAAACAGTTTTATTTTGATATCTTCGGGGGAATGATTCGAGATAAATCATTGATAAACTACAGAAATAAGTAGTTTCGGTATCAAAGGAGCTTTAACTAAGCTGACGAGCCTGGATTGTTGATATGAAACAAGCGAGCTCTGCTCGCTAAGATCGCGAAGCGATCTTTGGTGAGCGATAGTGAGCAGGGAGCAGAGCCCTCTAGTACGAAAAAAAATCTACACATAACTTACCCTGGCGGTGTAAGGGTAAGATTCCTCGGTGTCGATTCCCTTGTTCTCCTTAATGTACTGGAAGGCAGAGTCCATGAGTCCTCCGTTGCAACCCTGGTTGCCTTCGTCTCCTGAGCAGTCCACCAGGTTCTGTTCGCTGAGGGAGACCAGGTCTCCGGTCTTCTTCTGGTGCTGACCTTCTAGAGATCCGGTGGCAGAGAAAGCCCAGCAGGAGCCGCATTGACCCTGAGAAATAAACCTATAAGTTTGTATCGGGAATGTTTGGAGAGATCTCGTTTTACGGCCGCTGTTTTCAGCTCTAACTTGACACAAGGATAACGTGGAACAGAGGGTTTTTGGACGATTCTAATTAGTTTACAACATGATGCAATTTAAATAATTAAATACACTGCATCATATTCATTACAAAAAACAAAAATTTTCGGTTAAATACTTCTCACATAGATATTTTTGCCACTGCTCCAAATGTGTTATATGGAACTCCATTTTATCGATGGAGGGCACATTTGCCCCCCAAAATTTAGTGGTAGGGAAAATTTGTTTTCCTACCCCATCTTTTGTATTAGTATGATTTTCATGGATGATAAATAGTCCTACTCGGTATTATTTAGAAAATAAAAATCACGGTTAAATCAACTTAAACTTCATATAAAATTATTGTATATTTTATTACTAGTGTGATTAAGTAAATTTTTAAAGCCTTCTATAGCTCATTTTCAGAAAGGGAATAGTTCCATAGGGCGATGTGGATTGAGGTCAGATAAATTCAAGAATTCTGTTAATAAAATTCTATTGTAGAAAAAGCTTGGTATTGACAAAATACTTATCACTAATAGCATAGTTTTTTAAATAATAGAGTAGTCCCTTGGCAAACTGATTATGTAAACAGGTAGATTAGTCTGAAAGTAAAAGATTATTGTAATTGTATCTTTTCTTATCAGAAACATGAAATAAATATTCAGTCGCACCAATTCAAGATATGATTAAAGAGATGTTTCTGAAGAGGTTTATTTCCTTGAATTGTCTTTTAACAAAAGAAGAAACCTTGTATGATAATCGGAAAACAATTCTTATTCATATTAAAAGAAAAAAGGCATATCTCTAAAGGTCTACACTTCTTATGTCACATGCGTCAGTAACATATAAAAAAATGCCACCAGGGTCAAAATACAAAGAATGAACAGTACCAAGCCACAGAGATATATGTAAAAATTATTAAAAATATGCGTGTTGCTTATGTTTTCAAACTTTTATGTAAAAATAATGTAAAATAGCTTAATTTACTACAAAAAATTGAAATTCAAACTAAAAAAAATATAGCGAAAAAATCTTGTTCAAATGTTGACAACTAAATTGAAAAAACAACGTTTATTTTACACAGTTTAAAAGTTTAAAAGCAGTAGACAATTGTTTCGGGGATCAATGGATCCCCTTCGTCAGTACTGAAAGACGAAATTAAACATCAAATCAATAATTTAAACATAACATGAAGGCAAAAAGTTACAGTTTAAGTGAAAATACATTAGAGGGAAAACACAGTTTAAGTGAAAATACAAAATCTAATGGTTAAAATACAGGTTAAAATATAAATTTCTCACCTATCTGGTTACCTTTGTATTGATTCTGTATTTTAACCATTAACTTTTGTAGCTTTGTTTTTGTAGTATGTTACAAGCTTTATTGAAATGGGCTATCATATCGCTACCACCTCGCCATCAAAAACACGAATCTGCTATCGTGATTAGGTAAAATCCTAGAAGATGGTTGGCGCCTCTTGGCGAATATATTGTTGCCAAATTCAATATAATACTTAGGCGCACATTGGCGCTAATATTTTGCTTGGCGTCTGAACCCACTTCTAGACTAGATCCGGATTTTTGGCGTGGTGGTAACGATATTATGTTCCACTGTATTAAAGGGTTAAAAGATTTTTGCTAAGAAAATCCTAGAGGTCAAAATGTCCACTTTTGAGAGTCTTAAGTAAGAGGTATTGTCCGAAACTTCTAATAGTGCAGGGGCCCCTGCACGTTTTTTTTTCTGATTAATAACCGGATGAATCTTCGTCAGTCACTTTGTTTCCTCGAGACGCCAAACTTTTCTCAGCGGAAAAATCTCCAGAGAGGTAGCTAACAAACTGCGCATGCGGGCAACATGTCGATTTGGTGATTGAAAAATATTTATTAATAACAACCTGATTTTTTTACACCGACAAGATAAATATTTAAGTAGTTAAATGGCCGCATTGTCCTACAAATCAAGGGGTACGTTTTCCCAGTCCTACACTCCGAACATGTCGATTCCACGGCTAAAATTTTTTCATTAATAACGACCTGATTTTTTTACATACGCTAGGTAAATATTTGTGTAATTTAATGGCAGCATTGTCCTACAAATCAAGGGGTACGTTTTCCCAGTCCTACACGCCGAACATGTCCATTCCATGGCTATAATTTTTTCATTAATAACGACCTGATTTTTTTACACAGGCTAGGTAAATATTTGTGTAATTAAATGGCAGCATTGTCCTACAAATCAAGGGGTACGTTTTCCCAGTCCTACACTCCGAACATAGCCATTCCACGGCTATAATTTGTTCATTAATAACGACCTGATTTTTTTACAAAGGCTAGGTAAATATTTGTGTAATTAAATGGCAGCATTGTCCGACAAATCAAGGGGTACGTTTTCCCAGTCCTACACTCCGAACATGTCCATTCTGCGGCTATAATTTTTTCCTTAATAACAACCTGAATTTTTTACACCGACTTAGACATTTTCATTAAACTAAACATGTATCTTTGTCTTACAGTTATTTATAAAAATTATTTGTTGGACTGGGAGAACGTACCTCTTGATTTGTAGGACAATGCTGTTTTTTAATTACACAGATATTTACCTAGCCTGGGTGAAAAATAAGGTTGTTATTAATGAAAAAATTACAGCCGTGGAATGGACATTAGGGTGTCCTTTATATGACAGAAAAAATTTTTCTTGCGAATTTGAAAACAGTTACACTCTACTTTTTTAAGCTAAATTACCTGCACGCACCCGCTAATACTCACCACTTTTTTTCTTTTTTCCTACTTTTTTCAGACTTTTTTATATTTTAATATATGTTTGGCCATATAAATGTAATATTAATCGGTCTAAAATGTCTTCTACCGTTTTAAAAAGAAGTTAGCAAAGTGAAGATAAACCAATATACTTAGTTGGTAATTCTAGTCACCAGATTACTGGATCTAAGTTACGAATTAATGGACAAATTTTTGCGGTGTTGTTTTTAACATTCGTGAAGTTAAACTTTATCTGTAGACGACAATTCAGACCGATTAATATTAAAATTCAATGGCCAAAAATATAAATATATATAAAAAAGCCGGAAAAAAGTAGAAAAAAAGATAAAACGTGGTGAGTATTCACGGGCGCGTCCAGGTAATTTAGCTGCTTGACCATCTTCAATTGAGATTCGGCACGGGTTAATATTATCGTAGAGGGAGGAAATTTTATATCTGAATAGGTCAAAGCATTTATAAAAAAAAGTAGAGGGCAACCGTTTTCAAATTCGCAAGAAAATGTTTTCCTTTCATATAAGGGACACCCTAATGGACATGTTCGGAGTGTAGGACTGGGAAAACGTACCCCTTGATTTGTAGGACAATGCTGCCATTTAATTACACAAATATTTACCTAGCCTGTGTAAAAAAATCAGGTCGTTATTAATGAAAAAATTATAGCCATGGAATGGACATGTTCGGCGTGTAGGACTGGGAAAACCTACCCCTTGATTTGTAGGACAATGCTGCCATTAAATTACACAAATATTTACCTTGTGTCTGAAATGAGAACTGATTAAAACAAGCAATCAGAGCATTTTGGTTATTTGTCTTGGTTATTTGGCAACGTTCGAGTAGAACCTTCTAGAACTTTCTTTTGACTGTATATATTTTTGTTGCCGATTTGTCTCTGGCTCTTGCTCTTTTTCTCATCGTAAATGCTTGCTTAGATCTAAATAAAATTATACTTTAATTATACTCTGCTGGTATGGTAGTCTGAATTATTTAAGAGCACTCTGTGCGTCACCTTGCCTGTGTAAAAAAATCAGGTCGTAATTAATGAAAAAATTATAGCCGTGGAATGGACATGTTCGGAGTGTAGGACTGGGAAAACGTACCCCTTGATTTGTAGGACAATGCTGCCATTAAATTACACAAATATTTACCTAGCCTATGTAAAAAAATCAGGTCGTTATTAATGAAAAAATTTTAGCCGTGGAATCGACATGTTCGGAGTGTAGGACTGGGAAAACGTACCCCTTGATTTGTAGGACAATGCGGCCATTTAACTACTTAAATATTTATCTTGTCGGTGTAAAAAAATCAGGTTGTTATTAATAAATATTTTTCAATCACCAAATCGACATGTTGCCCGCATGCGCAGTTTGTTAGCTACCTCTCTGGAGATTTTTCCGCTGAGAAAAGTTGGGCGTCTCGAGGAAACAAAGCGACTGACGAAGATTCAGCCGGTTATTAATCAGAAAAAAAAAACGTGCGGGGGGCCCTTGGACTATAATGTTATATGGTGGTAGCGGACAACATAGGGAATATCGTGCGCTAAGTTGATAACCCTAAACCTTTAGCCGTAATTGAAACTGCTTCAAAATTTTGATATAAAAAATTTGCTGAAAATTTGCTGGTGAGTACAATCGCCTCGAGTAAGAAAACGATTTTGGTTAATAGGGGAAAGTCGCCCAATGTGGGATAGGTTCCTAATATGGCGCATCCCCTTGTCTTTGAAATCCGAAAGTGTCACGATCCATGAGTGGCATTTCTTAATTGTTTAGACTAATTAATTGTAACCACAAGTAAAATTAGGAAGGTAAGGACTTAACTCCTTTCTCACGAGCATCAAATAACTTTGAAGAACATGGAAAACTTTTAGGAGAGGTTTTGGAGGACCTGTACAGCAAAAACGGGAAGTTGTTTTTTTTTAAATTTTTTGTTTGTTTCTTCTCAGACTGATCCAAATTTTAATATTCATATATCTTTTTTTAAATTTTTCGGTCCATTAATTATTTTTTGGCAGATTTGTCAAAAAAGAGGTAAATCCTAATATGGGATATTCTCAAGGTTCCTAAAATGGGATATCTCATATTGAGAACTCATTTTTCAGATTTTTTACTGCAAGGAATTAGTGTCTTATTAGGATCAGAAGGAAAGTATGTAATTGTATTGTAAAACAACGACTTTCTGATCAAATTAAAATCGGTCCCAGTCGTCTTTCAACTAAATCCGTCCTTGTTTGGTTTAAAAATCTATCAAAAATGCAGAAAGCCTTATTTAACTTTTGTTATGAGTGTATGAATAGTAATTTAAAGACCTAAATGACTATTTTCCTTCTATAATCATTCATCAAGGACGGAAGATCCATTGAAGATCTTATTAAATATAAACTTGGAAGAAAGCCGGTTTTTCAAAGGAGTTGGAAGATGAACTTGCCAAATATTGCATACATATGTCCGACCATTATTTTGGATTAAGAATTACCGACATAAAACGTATTGCCTACCAGTTGGCAGTAAGAAATAAAATTCCTCACCCATTCAATGAAGAAAAAGAGTCGGCTTGAAACTTCAGGGGTATTTATAAAATCACCTATTCAATCAGGAACCTATTCTCAGTCCATAACCTTAGCAAAATTACCTACTGCATCTGCGTCTAGAAACTCGCTTACAGATTCTTCCAAATTAACAGATCCAGAATGTCCTATCTGCTTTTTGTGGTTGTCTGAAGACACCCATCTGGAGAAATGGGCTATTTGCCATAAATGTTTTCTATGGTACCATAAAGATTGTGGAGATGTTCAAAACAATTATTTGTTTTGCAAGCTTTGCTTTATAAACAATTTATTAATTTTAGTAAAAGTCAATTTATTGTTATTTTTTGTGGGGAAAAATCCCTTTTTTGCTTAATTTTTAGTGTGTCTCTATTAGTGTAACTCTATTTAGTCATTCTGTGCTAAAAAGTAGCTGCTTTGTATATTTTGCACAATAAACTATGCATATTATGAAGAAAGTTTATTCCCATTTTGATGCTTATTCCTAAAATGAGACTATCTCATATTAGGAACACCTTGTATCGCATATTAGGCGACCCGTATCGCATATTAGGCGACCCGTATCGCATATTAGGCAACTTTTGAATTTTAATTAAAATGCATTTTTTGTAGGGTTACTTGGGGTAAGTGGGTCACTGGGGTAAGTGGGTCACCCCCTTAAAACTATAATATGTACAGGAAATTTCACACTTACTCGCATTGATTATGTTACAGCTTGTCACACTGATGAGTTTTGCATATATTTGAGATTTGTTTAATTTATTTTTAAGATAATAGAACTAATTTAAAATAGATTCCCAGAATGGATTTTTTGGAGAGTTCAAGACGTATTTTTCAAAGAAGTATTTCCAGTTAAGTTTTCATTACATTTTAATGTTTATTGAACTGTTTTGCAGAGTTTGACCTAAATTACATACGGCAATTTGAAATTTTTCAAAATTTTTAATTTTGAAGTGTTTAACAGGGGGGGTCCCACTTACCCCATAGTTTTAGCATGGTTGGGGTAAGTGGGACACCTCAGTGTGGGGTAAGGGGGACCCTTTATTATGATATAATTGGTTCTAGATGGTTCCATATGATATAGGAACTACTACTGAAGACATGGGCGGATTTTAGGGGGGTCATAGGGACAATTTCCCCCCAATATTTTCAGAAAATTTCGATTTATAGTAGCAAGTATCAAGACCTTTTACTCACCACTTAAAAATTCATTAAAATTTATAAATAGTTTGATCGACATTTTATATAGAATTTGCGTTTTAATTTAAGTTATGGTAAGTAAAGTGAAATACCTCATCAATAGTGTTCATTCTCATTTAGTGTGTATGATTTCTTTTTTTTTATCTTACAATGTGTATTAAAGTGTCAAAATAAATCTTAATCAACCTTATTATGTTTTTTCAACACTATTTTATATGCTAAAGTAAAAAATATCCCTTTGGCCTTTCAAAACATTCTTTAAAATACTTATTTTGCTTTTCATTCTATTCTTACCATGACACATTGATTTTGATGTGAGTATATTTATCACTCATGGACACAGTTACAATAAAATATTTTATATTTAAATTTACTGTACTTTATCAAGTAAGACCCACTTACTTCCCTTTAAGTTTTTCTTGCTTTAAATAAAATTAAAGAGGGGGTGACCCACTTACCCCATCTCTTGGGGTAAGTGGGTCACCCATCTCATTTTTGATAAAAAGACCTCTTAAGAAAAATGTAAAGCTTTATTTTAGAAACTAATGATAAATATTTGTTTATCGATAGACTCTTTAACGAAATTAGTCAACAAGTACAAAATAAACCCTTTCAAATTTTTTCTATAAAGCTCCAAAAATGTACTAGGCCAAAAAGGGGTCCCACTTACCCCAAGTGACCCTATAATTAATTAATTTTTTCATAAAAAACAAACTGGATTTCGAATTAGTATTGAAAAAGTTGTATAAGGCCACTTAAAGTTTTATTATAGCATTTTTCAGGAAAAAGTAAATTCGATTCAAAAAAGTGTGTCCCGTATTGGGCAACTTTCCCCTATACTACTAAAAATTAATATTCAAACAAAAATTGCTTTATGTATTATAAATAATGGTACCTACAAGCACTGCATGCAATTTTCTAGCTTATAAGGTTATTATTGCTAAGAAAATCCTAGCGTTCCAAATGACCGCTTTTGGGCGTCATAAGGTAGACTCATGCCACCTTGCCGCCAGTTAATTCTAGTGTTAAAAACTGTAAGCGAACTTATCTAAGTTAATTCGCTTATCTTGACAGTTGGATAGTTAATTTGGATATTCAACATTAAATTTAATTTTATATAAATAATTGATTAGCTGAATATTTAACTGGTGAGTATAATCGCCTCAGGTCAAAAAGCAATGAATGGTCTCACCTGGTTCTTGACGGGGGTGACCAATCCCTTGTCCCTCCAGTCTACCTTGTCGGGGACTTGGGTGTTGTGCAGAGGAACCCAGGTAGAAGCATTGCTGGGGGCGTTTCCTCGAGCGCGGAACCCGTTCATCTGGCGGACGAAGTCGGTGTGCTCCTGCAATCAGAACAAAGTCAATGGGCTTTAGGTCAAAACCTCATGAGAGACAATGGGAATAGGTTTCTTTTGGGAAACCCTGTAGTAAAGATCTAGTTGTCAAATATTTTTCTTTATTTACTAGTTGATATGCCTGGTCTTATTCAATGGTATAATTGAAGGTTTTAATTAAATCCTATATTTGAATTTCTATATTTGGTATATAAAAATCCTTCCATCGATCATTTTAGTTTTTAATAAATTCCTACAGTTAACAATCCTCACAAAAAAAACTAAATACATCTTTAAAATTTAGAAAAGGAAATATCCTCACAAAAATTACTTTAAAATGTTTAAATTTGAAGCTCCGGTGACAAATTAAGATTTTAATATTCAATTTTTGGTGAAAGTAGAAAATACTTTGTCCCGGAAATTCAAGAAACAAAATTAATGAAAGAAATAAAATTTAAAAATCTATTTAATGTTGAAAGGGAAGCGGAAAAGATTTTGGGACAAAATAGAGATGAATAAACTTTTCCCCCGTCTTTTTGTGAAAATAATTACTTGAGTCAGGGTGAGGTTGTCCTCCTTCTTACTGAAAGCGATTCTTTTGAAGATTTTATCTGTTTAAAACTCGAAAATTCCTGAATTAATTAAAAGGGTCATCTTAGAAGTGAAAATATTAGGGACCAGACACCCTTCCGAAGTTATTAATATTGAGATTAAATTTTGGAGATACAGTAGATCTTCTAAAAAAACAGATGTCTCACGTTTTAAAAGAGTTCGCTTTGGCGAAAGTCACTATATTAGTCGCCAATTTGGTGCTGTGTTATTATTGCAATGAATGTTTTAGATTTTTTTTATCGAAAGATTGGATCTAAAATACTGTTGAACCAACGATAGTAAAAGGGTCACGCGATTTTTTGCTTCAGTATTTTTCATTTTATTTAAAATATACTGATTTTTTATGTATATAGAGGGTATAACTAAGGTTAGAGGGAGTAAATGTATCTTCCTATTTCGATCAAGCCCCTCAGCTTCTTCATTTCTCCCCTCCGAGTATGTCAAAATCACGTGACCCTTTTACTATCGTTGGTTCGACAGTAATAGTGACAGCTTGGCTACCGTCAAGAACTTTCGCCAATGTTAACTCTTTCAAAAGGTGAGACAAATGGTTTTTATATGAGCTTCGACTGTATACCATCAAACATTTGCCAACACTGAAGACCTATTTAAAGCTCTAAACGCAAGTTCTTAATGCTTCCTAATCATTGATTCCTGAAATTGATATTCCTTAAAGCTATAACCGTGTGAGTTCGAAAAGCAGAGGCTTACCATGTCAGCGTAGGCGTTGATACCCCTTCTGAAGCTGTGGAATCCCATGTCAGCTCGGAGGTTGTGCCTGATGACATCAGCAACGTGTTTCTCAAATACCAGTCTCCTTGCGGTCTCCTCCTGGCCAGAATAGCTCTTTCCGAAAACACGCTGTAAAACAAATACGTAAGGTTACCATTACGAAAGGTTACTGAAAAACTCCTGTTCAATTAGGTATTTTTACGGTCATATTCTGTGCTACCTGATCTGTGGTTAACCGTTAACCAGCAGTCAAAGGAGGATTCTATTAATCAGAGTAGGTGAATCCTTCTTTTATTTTTGGTTAACCGTTAACCAGCAGTCAAAGGAGGATTCCATTAATCAGAGTAGGTGAATCCTTCTTTTATTGTTGGTTAACCGTTAACCAGCAGTCAAAGGAAGATTCCATTAATCAAAGTAGGCGAATCCTTCTTTTACTGTTGGTTAACCGCTGATGGTCAGGAAGCACAGAATTCGGACGTAAAAGTGTTGGAAAGTTTGTTCATTTAACAGAACTCACAGGATAGTTAGAGGGCATTTAAGACGTATTTCCCTAATGGCACATGGTGATAATGTAAGGTGTAAAAATAAGGAAAAGGTAATTTAAATTGGAGTAATGTGGTATTGTATAGTTTAAAATATTTTTTGACGTTTTACCACTGATTTAACCTTGTTTATGATTATTTTCCTTTTTAACCTTATTTTTTAACTATAAACTTGATTGTCAGGTTTATCTTCATCTTTGAAATGAACGACACTATCTATATATATTGGGTTGTCCCATAAGTTCTGTTACTTTTTACGAAGTTTCGTGTTTGAAAATTTTTTATGAAAAACTGGTAATAAGTGGAGATTTCAAACAAATGGGATTTTGATCTATGTATATTTATGAACATAATGTGTGATTTTGGTAGTTCTCGTAATATTATTTCTTTTCAAAATGGCGGTTGGAAAAAAAGACAATAAACGACGATTTTCACGTAATTTTTGTCTTTTGTTTAAAAAACTAGGAAGAACGCATAATTCATGGCTAAAAAATGTTTTACTGTGTGTTTGAAATGTTTAGATTAAGATGTCATAGTTTCAAGATAATTCGATAAGTTTAACTTAAGAAATTTCGGTCTCAAACATAACATCAATTGCAAAAAACTTTCCTCAGTAATGTTAGTCATTTCAAAGAAATTCTCACAAAAAATCATCGAAAACAATAAAAAAGCTTACGGATAGACCCCAGTATTCAAAATATGCAGTATATTAAATTATCTCTGTAGTTTAGAAAGTAGTGCGCACAATTCAAGCGCGCAACATTTTAGCTTATCCGAATTACACTCGCTGAACTTATACGCTATGCGAACAAAGCAATTATTTGCTTCATACGAAAACGCTACAATAAAAACAACTCGTTGGAATTTAGAAATATATCTATTCACCTATAATATGAAAAGATTCTTTCAATGTTTAAACTGTGTAAAAAAGCATTATGGTTCCAAAAACATCTGCCTTTTATTTGCTTCAATACCAGCTGCTTAGAAAAGCAATGGGTGTAATTAAAAAACACGTGAAATTAGCAATATATGAGGTTTTAAAGCCAAAATTTCCTACCTTAAACTTTTTGAATCATCTTGAAATTATGGTACCTTATTCGAAACATTTCAAATATACTGTAAAACTTTTTTTAGCCATGAATTATGCGTTCTTCCTAGTTTTTTAAACAAAAGACAAAAATTACGTGAAAATCGTCGTTTTTTGTCTTTTTTCAAACCGCCATTTTGAAAAGAAATAATATCATGAGAAATACCAAAGTCACACCTTATGTTCATAAATATACATAGATCAAAATCCTCTTTGTTTGAAATCTCCACCTATTACCAGTTTTTCATAAAAATATTTCAAACACGAAATTATGTAAAAAGTAACAGAACTTGTGGGAAAACCCAATATGTTACCGCTAAAGTTGAAAATTAGTTATTCTAAAGAATACCTAGGTAAACTTTAGATTAACTGATTTCTGTCGTTAATGTGCGGATATTAGAGTTTTTCGCATTTTACCTAGGGAATCTACACTACAACGGCATCTTGATAGTTAAAGTTCAAAATAGTTTGTTTCTCTCAATCCTTTCTGTTAAAATGTTGATGTGCTCACTGCGCCATGCGCTTACCCCTGCGCAGTCGGGTTTCAATACGTAGTTTGTTGTCATATTTGGTGTTTTGATTTTAAATTTAGTGCGTAGCACTGGTAGTTGTCACGTTAAAAGTTAAACAAACTAATACAAGCAAGTAAGTACAGTAAATTACTACTAATACGGGTATTTTAAAACAATTGTGTTGAAGCTCCGACTTCAGAGTGACAGAGATTTCTTTTAACGAAAGCAAATATCCCAGCTGTTGAAATATCTTTTTTAACAAACGTTAATTCAATAATCGCTGGAACCTGGGCAAGGGTTTAAGAAATGTAATCGATCTCGAATCCTAGCAGTAGTTTAGGTTAGGCTGGCAGCCGATTACACCGCGCTTTCATAAATATTTGCTAGTTTAAGTGCTCATTGAAATACGCTGTCAAATCGAGATCGAAAAACCACAATTGATATAAAATCGAAGTTGGTACTTTTATATTCTATTCGTATTAAAATTGCTATTTCAATACTATTTTTGTGTGATTTGCGTGTTTTGTGTATTATCAAAAAGTACCGAGCCTCCTATTTTTATTCGCCACTGTTACTGTTTACCCCCAAAACGAGTTTGGTTATAGTTAGGGCGGGGGGATTTGAGGGGGGCGGCAGCCCCCCCAACCACCTTAAAATTGTCATAAAAATAAAATAAATTTTTGTACTTTAACGGATCACCCTCGTTAATATGTAAAATAACTGATTACAGGTAGTATGCAGATTAACGAGTGTCTAGTCGGTAGGGTGCAGAATACCTAGGTAATTTCAAGATTACCTAGGTAATCTTAGAAATTGAAAAAAATTTCGCTCTTTAACGGATCACCCTCGTTAATCTGCAAATTACCTAGGTTATCTGTAAATTAACTGATTTCCGGACTTTAACTGTAACATATATATGTTTCTCTTACGTGACGCTCAAATTTGGCGGTATATGTTTTCTCCCGTCGGCAACGATTGGTACGTTTCGTAAATTTAAAAGCAAAAGATGGATTTAAGTAGAGCTGGAAATTATTATTCCAATCTGTGACGGTTGTAGCTCTAAGCAGGAGTATTTACAATTGTGTTTACAAAGAAGTTTTAGAGGAGTGATTAAATAATGGGGTAAAAAAAGCAACTATATCAACTTTTAAGTATAACATATACATGTTAATAGTACTCATCTGATATATTTTATTTGGCAAAACCGACGATTTTACATTTTTGACCAGAGAAAGTGTTAAACAAATGTATCTTTTAAGGAGAGAGGACTCGAAAAAGCGAAGCCTTTGATAAAATGAAGTTTCGTTTCTATCAAGGGCCCCAGGTAATATAGTATATAAACAATATAATTGTGTTATTTTTATAGGAATTTTAACTGTTCTTGCTGTAAAATTCAGGAAAACAGGTGAACTGAAAAAAATGTGTTTTTTTGTTGTGGGTGGAATATTAAGCGAATAGATCAATGAAATTAGCAGTATGAAGTTAAGTGATAAAATAAAGGTTAGTCAGGAATTTTTATAGGAATTTTAATTGTTCTTGCTGTATTTTTCAATTCAGGAAAACAGGTGAACTGAAAGAAGTGGGTTTTTGTTTTGGATGGAATATTAAGCGAAAAGTGAGTAGATCAGTAAAATTAGGAGTAAGAAGTTAAGTGATAAAATAAGCGATAGTCAGGAGTGCTTTTAAGAATATCCTTACCTTGAAATTTTCCCAGTGCTCGTCGAGATCGTGGTTGATACGCGGATGGCTAGCAGCCGCGGCCAAGGCGAACAAAGCGAAAACAGCCAAGTACTTCATTGTGAGTTTCTTCTTTTTTATCTTTTAGCTAGTGAAAGCTGAAAAAAAAGAATATCTTACTCGAGAGCAATTGTAACTCCAAGAAGAGTTACATTTGTGTAGCCAAATCGGGATATCTAGTATATGCTAAACCTATCCTTATAGAGAGAAAATCATCCCAATATGTACTGTACAGCAGTTCATTATAACTGGAGGTCCAATTTAGAGTTCACGATATTCCAAAACCAGGGTTTGAGTTCAACAATATAAATTACCTCTTTAGGATCTTTAGAATAAATTTATAGAACATACAGCCCCACTCTTTTTGCAATATTAATAAAGAACCTATTAGGCAAGATACAAAGTTACTTTCTGTAAGAACCGAGAAATGTTTAAGCTGATGGGAGTTTTTTATATCCAAATACTATAAAACTATTTGGTACAGACAAAAAAGGAATTCGAATAAAAAACTGTGTCAAAGTTTTTAATACATATTATTTTAAAATAAACGGTTGTGGTATTCCGATTCAGTAAATAAATTTCAATTCTGGTAAATAATATTTTGAAGGCCATTATTTACTATTTAAACACTTATATTCGTGATACATTTTATGATTACTCAGATAAAGAACTTTTGCAAATAAACAAACAAAGTTTGATTTTTAAATTAACTTCTCTTTTTAAAAAAAATGCAAAATTTTCATATACAACATTCAAAAAAAGTCTATAGATTTTGAAACATACATTAGTAGGATGAGGAAATTTCTTACATGCAATGTAATTATTCCAAAGTTGCATTTTGTGATACAGTAGTTAATTTTTGCTTGCATTCTCTTACAGTTTTTAAGGTTTTTTAAAAAAACACTTCACTGGAGTTTTTAGGGCCTCCGCATAGTCGGTCTGGAAACTAGAATCTGGAGTAATTCGATCTCCAGCACATGGTCCCCTTGCAGCCTTCGCTATACAAAAAAGGGGGTGGAAGCGTCCGAGAGGGAATCTGTTTACTCGCTGTCAAACACTATCTCATCCCCCTCTCCTTGCGTTGGAAAGGCTGGCGGGGGAAAGCGTGCCGGGGTTCAGTGATTTATATTTTTCCAGTTTCAGCCAAATCCATACCCACTATGCGGAAGCCCTTAACCTTAAAACATTTTTAATTCTTTCAATATGTAACAGAACTGTATCAAAGTGTGCTCTCATTTATGCATAAACCATAAAGCAATCCACAAAATTATTAATGGAATAATAAAGTTTTTCTTTTGAATAATACTTTAATACTTTTAAATTCCTATTTGAGGCTATTTATAGAAGCAAGAATAAAGCAAATAATATAATAGGAAAGCAACTATTTCATGAATTCATTGAAGTTCTACATTGAATAAGTAAATGTTCTGAACTTTTCAAGACTGAGCACTAAAACTACAATGCATGCTTAATTTTTTTTTATTTTATGTGAGTTTATCTTAAAAAAACGATGAAAATATCTGTAACGATATTAACACTACAATATTTACTTAAGTGATAGGCACGATTTATCCATAAGACAAAAAAGGAGTTAAGTGATAATAGCTGACAACGTTTTGTGAAGATTAAACTTCCCAGCAAAAAACCATGTTCAAAATTCTTTCAATAAAGCGTCGAAAGTGCAGTTTTCTATAAGAAGTCTGTAGTTATTTTGTAGCAGTAGGACTTCAGCACGTAAGTCTGCAGTTTTTTTACAGCAAATTTGAATACATTCTGAAGGCATTTCAGTGGTCTTATAAAAAAACTGCAGAGTTTCTAAAGAAAACTGCAGATTCCATAAAGAAAACTGCAGACAAAGTGTCCAAATTCCCTTCACTTTTTTGAAGAAATTTTGCTGATTTTTTTGCTGGGTTGAAATTAGAAGATTGAAGAACTTTATAAAGATTGTGTGTGGACATAATTCAGAATTATAGTTTTGTAGTACAATTTTAAGTTTTTAAATAAGTAACTAAAGTATCATTGCATTTTTTTAAAAGCATTCAAATCATTTTGAACATTGTATTCGATAATAGCAATAAGAATTATGTTTTTTATCTAAAACATTTTAAAATTAAAATTCAAAATAATATCGTTTACAGTGGAATAACTTTTCAATTTAAGATTAATTATATTAAAACAATGTTAATAGCTTTGATTTAAAAAGACAAGACATACCTATAATTGTGGGGCGTAAAGAAAAATAACAAAAAAAAGCTCCTGACAATCCACACAAAAAGTACTGACTGAAAATGGTAAGTGACAAGATTAAAAATTGTCTTTTATAGTCCTTTATAATCAGTGAATGATAACAAATAAAGTCACTTGATCTTTAGCTTCATATCGACGTTATTACGCTGCATCGCCTTTATCAATCCATTGACAATAACACATTCGCTTTTTTTTTATCAAGTGACAATTAGGTGTGATGGTTCGCGTGACATATCTGATGCTAAAAAATTGAAAGGATTGACGTTTAGATCACACCTGAGAAAGTATGGAAAATAAGTTGCGAAATGCACATACGGTGATGGAAGCAGGGTTTAATCCCGGTTTAAACCAGGGGGACGGCCCCGGTTTAATCCAGGAATGGCCAACCCAAATGAACTTGAGTGTCACTTCGGAAAACCACAATACTCTCGCGGGCCACATATAAAATGTTAGGATATTAGGCACTCAAGAAGGCAGTGAAGTGAGTTGAATACACTAGGTTTAAATTAGGGAAATTTTTTTAGATCCTTTGCTTAGTTTGACAGTTTCCTAAATAAAATATTCTTTTAAATTGACCTTTAAGAGCCATCCCAAGAATACCTTTTTATAGGAACTAAACAGGTGCCGTTAAAAAACACTAGGAATTACTCGAAACTAAGTTAAATTTAAAGACACAGGCGGAAACTTATTTCGCGAAGGACCCAAATGTTCTCTAAAAATCAAAGCTAGATTTTTGCACAGGGAAAGAGTACTCCCAAATCTTCCTCAGCTCCCATGCATATGTAATAGGTTCAATGCATCATGTTAAATAAATTTATCGGTAGGATTTGCACCTGGATGAACTTAATATCCTAAAAAAATAGGTAATAATAGAGTCCCTAGTACTAAAGGGGAGTCTGGGGGTCCCCCCAGAAAATTTTTGGAAATTCGACTCTATTTAACTCGTTTTGGTACACTTAGTCCGAATTTCGGGGGGCTTAAAAACTTAACGTTTGATCTAAAAAATTCTCGCGGACCGCAAAATTATTCCAAGCGGGCAGCGGGTTGGCCACTCCTGGTTTAATCTTTTTAGGAGAGCTATAATGAAGAAAAAAGCTTGTTAAAGTAACATAACTTGATCTTGAAAATTATTAAAGTAACAAATTGGTTAGAAACGTGAGTTTTCTTTTGCTGCAAAAATTTTATAGATAGAAATTCCTATAGTCCAACCACGAGAAAAGAAGACTTTGAAAAGAAGTTCAAATCAAAATGACAGATACACAGATTTGGATCCAAACGCTTTTTCAGCTTTCATAAATTACCATCTCCTCTAAAATTGAGAGGAATATTGATATCTATAGTTTTTCTCATGCTGTCGTACCTATACTAAAAACACCAAAAAACACTAATGTTAAATATTCTTTAATATTTTAATTACATTTGAATAACTTTAAACATCTAGTATATTATTCGAGATTTCACAATGCTACGGCTTTTTATTCGCATTTTTTTCTCGAAAATAGTCTAAAATGTGTTAGCATTCTGAGTGTTTTTTTTCTTGACATTTTGCAAAAAAAGCAACAATAGAGGAATCACTCGATGAATTTTTTTTGTTTCGTCTTAGTTTATTTACCAACAAAAAAAATTTAAGAACAAAAAATACAGAAATTCGCCTTTTAAATCTTAAAATCATAATTATTAACAATTTTATGGTTTTATATCGTTTGGTGTGAGTTATCTAGAGGAAGCTTAAACTCTTAAAATAGCAGTGTATACAGTGTTAAAAGTTATGAACTAAACCTGGGTATAACGATGTATAATTTTTGAAAATTAACTAGCATTCTTCTGTCTCAATTTATTTTTAATGCTTCATCAATAAATTTCTTTCCGAGCTTGAAGCAATTTAGTTACGAATTACTTTTAGGCCTCTGTGAAGATATCTTCTTTTTTACGTCGACGAGTAGATTATTATTAGTGTAACTCCAATAACATGCTATTTGAAAAGAAGCACGCAGTGAATTCCATAAAGTAATTTTATTTTTCAATTGAGCAACTCTTTTTTTAATCCTCATCATATAGTTCGTAAATTTTTTCAGCCGTTACGTGCAACACATGCTCTTCTCAAATCGCCTTTAGATGCTACATTTTTCTACAAATCACTGCGCAAATACCAATTAAAGAGAAGAGAAGCTTAAAATTTTAAGTAAACCAGTAAATAACGCATTTAAATAAAATTTATCTTTATTGGAAAAAAATCTTAGGTGAATGCCCCCCTACGTACATTTTACCCTTGATTTTAGCGAGAATTTCGGTATAGGGAGCAAGAGTCATGGAGCACTGCAGATTAAATTACATAATTATAGTGGATTTTTGAGTTTTTAAACATAATACTGGTGATAATAGTCGCCGCAGCTCCAACGATCTATAGAGCTTATTATATTATGTTACAGTTCGATAATTTGCGGACTAATTACTAATGTAAAATTCAAATTGCCTAAGGTAGAGTACGAAATGTTTCACACTTTACCTGGATAATCCGCACATTACCAAATTATGCCCATTGACGGTAACATAATAAATATAGTGAGGTTTGGCGGCAGTACGGAATTTCAATATGAGCAGCTCATAATAACGGTAACATATAGTTCGAAATTGTAAAATTTGATTTAAGAAAGAATTTAGGTTTTATTTTATATATATTGACTTAATGTTGAAGTCGTCATCTAATTTAACATAAGCATTTAAACATAAGTTTAATAATAATTCGCCTGTAATAGAGTCAATGCCAAGAAGACATTTTTTTTTAAAGAAAAGCTTCAATTTTTATTCAAATCCAAGTTTCGTGGAATTAAACCAATAATCCTATAATTTAAATATCTGATTATACCCACTTGGACAATTAAGCAAACCTTTTAACATAAACAGGATAATCTAATATAATTCCTTGTGTGTGTGATGCTGATAAGAGTGTCAATTCCCAGA
The DNA here is from genome assembly GCA_024610705.1 of Tetragnatha versicolor. NCBI lineage: Eukaryota > Metazoa > Arthropoda > Arachnida > Araneae > Tetragnathidae > Tetragnatha > Tetragnatha versicolor. The sequence continues at coordinate 38,504,767 of JANDEH010000003.1, forward strand.
TTAATAAAAATAATTTTTTTCCCTTATCATAGGCTTTGCCATGTGACACGGTTGGATTTTTCCAGATTTTTTTATCGACGTGTTACTCTTGATCAAAAAAAGAGAGCAGATTGCTTTATTCGGTTTTTAACGCATTAATTATTGCAGAAAACGTATGTTTCTGAGAAATGTTTCTGTGAAATGTAACCGTTAAAATAAATGTCATAGCTGAGGAACAACATGAATTAATTACATTTTCATTTGGGTTGTAGATAACATGCACAATATTATTAATCATCAGTGGTGTTTTAGTAAAGCCTGCATTGATGATCTTTCTACCATTCTATAGATCAGAGTTTCTCAACCTTTTTCGGTCCACGAACCACCAAAGCCTTTCTAAATTTTCCATGCCTCCCGATGTAAGATTACACATGTTTTTTTACACTCAAAATGTAATATTCAATTTAAAAAACTTAATTAGTTGATTTTTGTTTGGAAAACTAGTGAGTTAATTTTCAAAACCCAAAATGCAAAACTAAAATTTAAAAACAAAATAATTTTAATGAAATAACTTTTCATATAATTTAAATCCATAACAACATTAAAGAGATCCTTGCAGAGTTGTGTAGCCAGGCTTTAGTTTCGGTAGGGGGTGACTCAAAATTTTGAGAGTACATCCTTACGAGTACTTTTCTACATTAAGTTTTAAATGACGTGGGGGGTCTGGGTGTCCTCCCCCAGAAAAATTTTGGAATATTTCCAATTTAGAGGGGCAATTTGGTTGAAAATTTTCAAATTTCTCCCCTTTAAAGTCAAATTGCCCCCCGGTGGGGCGTGCGCCCCACGTTGGGAAACACTGCTATAGATCTTTTCGCAACAAAAACTAGCCGCTGACTCGCAGTTTGGGAATAGCTGTTTTAACTACTGGATCCTTTATTTTTTTTAATCTAAGACAGTGTTTCCCAACGTGGGGCACACGCCCCACCAGGGGGCAATTTGAAAATTTTCAACCAAATTGCCCCTCTACGTGGGAAAAATTCCAAAAGTGTTTTTTGGGGGAGGACCCCTCCTTAAACCCCCCTCATAACAGTATATAGTCGTTTATTTACTATATATACTGTTTTTCCTTGAAAATTCTTCTGCTTACAATGAGCACGTCTTTTTGGGTGTAATCTAAATGGCCGTCTCAAAAAATACTAAAACACTATAATAAAGAAGAAAATTTCTAAAATTTTCCGGGTTAGGAACCCCCAGACCCCAATTTTACTTGTTAGGTATAATTTAAAACTTTAAATATAAAAGTACTTGTAAGGATGTACCTAAAAAAATATTTTGAGTCTGGTTATACGGCTCTACAAGTATGAAGTATCTCATTAACATTTGTTATGATAACTCTGTAGTTATTTATTACTAAATCCTAAAATTATAAGTAAAGTTATTCCATTAAAATTATTTTGTATTTCAAATTTAGTTCTCCATTTTGTGTTTTGAAAATTAATCCCTAGATTTCTAAAGATGTCTGTCATATTTTTTTTAATCAACCAAGTAAGTTTTTAAATTGAAAATTGAATAATATATTTTGAGTGCAAAAGATTTTGGGTAATATTACGTGGGGGTGGGGGACCTGAAAAATTTAGAGAGGCTTTGGTGGGGCGTACACCAAAAAAGGTTGGGAGACACTGATCTAAGAGATAAACTTTTTGAGATTTCTGAACAGGAAGTGTTTTCACGTTTGAAAGCCTGGAACAGTCAAAAATGATTGAAATACTTTCAAAATTTTTTTATAATGTATACTTGCTGTAGTATCATGAAAAGATACCAAAGATTTTTTAGAATTTTAAGGATGTAAAAACCCTTTAACTGTGATTAAAATTCAGTGGCTCACCAGTTAAAGAGTCAGCAGATATTTTATGTATTGTAATATTCTTTAATCATTCATTGCCGATTGATCATAGTCGATTTCTTTTAGTACGAGAATTTCAGGACAAATTTCTTAGAAATTCGCATATTATGCAAGCGATGAATTTAGGGTACATAATGTTTACCTTGGGCTAATTAACACTGTTTCACTTTAACAGTTTATCCCGAGGGATTCACTGTGAATTTAGTTTGCCTAAGAAGCTGAGAGTTAAGAGTGAAACGATAAGTTAAGCTTTTCACTTTGAAGGATTCCTTCGAATTAAACACAAACAGTGAAAACTCTGAATGAGCCTTTAGTAAAAAAATTCGTATTTAATTTATTAAGAACAACGAATCGAACCATTTAGGAACGTTTTAAGCAGGATTCATAACAACCCAGCATGCTTTCAAAACGAATTTAAAAGTATAAATAGCATTTCCCAACTTCCTGCAAAACAAAAAACATTGGTCATACACCTTATGGGTAATTGTAAATATATAATTCAGGAAGTAGCTGTTGAGACAATGAGGAAGTTTCATATTTTTTAAATTTTCGATTTTGGGGTATATTAATACAATATAAGATGTGAAAAATCCATATCTGCAATCTAAATTTTCCTCAAAAATTTATTTACTGAGATAAATCAGAAATAAAAGTTGAAAAAAGTAGTAAACAAATGATGCAATTGCAAACGCTCAGAAATCAAATTTGACGTCACTCGGCACTAAACAAAAGACATTGTTGATGTTTATTCATTATTAAAATAAAAGGTCTTTTTGACCTCAGGGATCTGGTCTAGTTTCATTAAACCAGATAAGGATTAGTCCCACTTAATAAAAAATATTTAATAAAACATTTTCCATAAATATTTGAATTTTAAGGGTAAAACCCTTAAAATATAAGAATGTAGTGTTTTAAAATTAATTATTTGATTTTATTTTGGTGTTTTCATAGCTGATTTAACTTTTAAATTGGCAATAGACAATATGCATGATTTTCAAATTCATTTTAAAAAGAAAGAGCATGAAAAATTACGTTGAAAAATGCTAATTAAACTGCAATTCGATCAAAAAAATTCGATTTAAAACGCATTTAAAGTTGCTCTGACGTCACTATCAACAAAAACTTCAGTGCTTGACGATTCTGACTTGTGACGTCATACTTCAAGTTCAAATTACGCGCGAAAGGCATCCATTGAAAAGCAATGGTGTTTGCATTTATGTTGGGATTTTTTGGTAGCCTTTAGTTCCTTATTTCGGCAGCTATGGACGGCCCTAAACAAGTAAAAAAGTACTATAAAGGATGTTTAGTACCTAAGTGCAAAAATACAAGTGTTAGAACACCGGATGAATTGTTTTTCTCAGTACCAAAAAATGAAAGAATTCGTCATAAATAGTGTAACTTATTGAATTTATTGAATTTATTGAATGTACATGTTTGAGACATTTACGACCCAAATTCGGCCGTTTCGTCTACTTCTTCTAAAGTTCAAAAGGAAGAACAACAAAAAAGAACAATACAGACGCACTGCATAACCACGACAGAAGGGGAGGGCACCCCGCCCCCGGAGAGAAAAGTTCAAAACTCAGTCAGCTCCTGAAAGCCTCTACAAGAAAGTTACCCACAGCTTGGAGGTATCTTTTTGATTTATTAGCCCGATTCATTAAAATAGGAAATATTATATCTTTTCCTTTAAAATCTGTTTTCTCTTTCAGTTTTTTCCTTAAATAAGAGAATTTGCCACAAATAGTAAAACGATGCTCCGCAGAGTCGTACACATGGCACTCAGAGCAAAGAGGAGAATCTATTAAATTAAACCTAAAAAGCAAACCGTTTGTTGGGAGCATTCCAGTGAAAAATCGAGCAATTAAAACGTCCATCTCCCTATTCTTTAAATATTTAAAATTTATTGGTTCGTCGAGGACCTTGAAATCTGTGTAATATTTGGAGCCTTCCCATTCATTTTTAGATTTATTTGAAAAGAAACCTCCGACTTGTTTAATTAAGTCGTTCGTAGCAATCCATTTTTGGTAATAGTGTTGAAATTGATCCTTGATAGAACCAGCCAAGGTGTCAGCCTCTTCATTCTCTTTTATCCCAACGTGGCTTGGGGTCCATACGAACGATATACTACAAACTCGAGAACTTGCCTCATGAAGGGCCCTTTGAATCTGTAATATTACTGCTGGAGATCTGTAGGTGACATTCACCATAGCCATTAAAATGGATTTGCTGTCTGTAAGAAATATATACCGATCCTGGTCCTTCTCTTTGACGAAATTCTTGATCGCTAGAAACAGAGCGATTGCCTCGGCGGTGAAAATTGAATTTACTTTAGGTAGATCTTTTAAAAACCTATCATTTCTTTTGAAGTCTATTCCTGCAGCTGAAGAATAAGACTCCGTCTTGGAAGCATCAGTTGCTATTACAAAGTAGTCCCGTCTATAAGGTGCAATAAATTCTTCAAAGAGGAAAACTATTTTTTCTGGGATATTCGTTTTTTGGAATGGTAGGTCTGATATGTGAAAGAAAACATTTTTGATTGGGGTAAGGGCCGGAGGAGTAAATTGAATGATATCTTGAAGATCAACTTGTGAGGAATTTAAGAATTGGCAGGTTTCGTACATATTTTTCATACCTTTCGGACGTTCCTCTCGAGTCTTAATCCTTTCAGTTATCCTATTGTATAATGGGGAAGTAAATCTCAACGCGGAATGTTTTATAAAATATCTTGCAGTTAATAGATCCTGACGAATTAAAATTGACGTTTGTCCGGAAATCTGTCTCAATAAAGGAATGGGGGTCCATTTTTGTAATCCCATGGCGACTCTCAGGGCTTCGTTATAAATGGGCTCCAATTTTTCACGAGAAGATTGACAGGCATCTGTAGTAATAATGCTTCCATATTCCAAACAGCTACGAACGACCGAGTTGACTATTTTTATGAGATCCGTTGTGCGGGCACCCCATTTGTGTGAAGCGACTGCTTTAATGCCATTGATTTTTTTAAAGGTTTTCCGTTTGATGTAATTGAAGTGATGGTGGAACGTCAAATTATATGAAAAATAGATACCCAGGAGTTTTATGTGTTTGACCAAAGGAATCTTTGAAGAATTTAAAAACAGAGAGAAGTCTTGAGGAGATTTTCTCCTAGAAAAATTGATGACCGAACATTTACTAGGTAATACCTTGAGCTTATTATTTTCACACCATCTCTGAAGACGGACCAAAGCTGCTTGCAACTTGGCCAACGTACCTTGGAAGGATTCTCCATTTGCATATATAAATATGTCATCCGCGTAGCATATACAATTAACCTCCTCTCCTATTGCTTCAAATAAATCCATCATATAAATGGTGAAAAGTATGGGTGATAAGACACTTCCCTGAGGGATTCCTTTGGTGATGGTAGTTCCTTGTGAGATAGTGTTGCGCCATTTTACCTTAATTTTTCTAAGAGAAATTAGCTCGTAAATCCATTTGCATAGCTTCCCCGGTAAACCGGCCTCAAGACATTTTAACACCAGCCCATCTTGCCATACTGAATCATACGCGGCGTTAATGTCAACCGCCACCAACAATACAAACTCTCCCGATGTTCTCATTCTGTTAATATCTTCATACATTACTTTCAAGGCAAGCTGACAATCTTTGAATGGTAAAAAACCAAAATGATGATTGTGGAATATTTTGTTGATCAGAGCGAAATCTACAAATCTTTTTGAAATCATTTTTTCTACTATTTTGCACATAACTGAAGTTAGAGAGATTGGACGGTAGGATTCTTTCTTTTCGGCGGATTTTCCTGGTTTCAGGATAGGGATGATTGTTGATACTTTCCAAGATTCTGGAATCGTTCCTGTATTCCAGAGTTTGTTTATGATATCTAAAAATTTCCCTTTGTTGGCTTCAGAAAGTTGTTGAATGATTTTCACTGTTAGACCATCTTCTCCTGGAGTTTTTGTTTTCATATGTTTAATTGCCGTTTGAAATTCTTCGGCCGTGAACTCGGAATCAAAAAATTCCGACCCTGAAGATTTCTTATCTGAGCTGAAGTCGAAGGGGATTTTTTCCAAAGTTTCAGAGGATGCATAGGCTTTCTCAAAGATTTTTGCTTGTTCCACAGGATTGGATGTCTTGTTCTTGCTGACATCCGTTAGAATAGAATAACTGCTTTCGTTGTTTTGCTGCCGGTTGTTGAGTGATTTAATTATTTTAAAAATTTTTCCCGATTTGGCAGTCTCCTCGCATGTCTTTTCCCAAAAAATCCTCTTTGCTTTTTTAATGGCCTTGGTTAATTTCGCAGAAAATCTCTTGTAGGCTACCCACCACTCAGCAAGAACATGTTTTTTGTGGTATCTCAAAAATCTTCTCTTTTGTCCTAGTAAGAAGCTGCATTCTGAATTCCACCAGGCTGGGTACGTGTTTCCTTTAATTAACTGTTTTGTTCTATTGTTAGTGAGGCTTTCTTGACATATTCCAACAAAATCCTCATAAGTGGCTTCCTCCAATTGATCCAATTCTTCGTTTAGTTCTTCTTTAATATATCCCCAATGGTATCTGTAACGGATGACGTTAGAGGACCCAATATTCCAAGGCTTGTAATTTATTATTATTGGAGCATGATCAGAATCGAATCTGTCTCCCGAAACATCCCATGAAATGTCTGAAACGCAATCCGGAGAACAGAGAGTCAGATCAATCAAAGAAGAAGAGGTGTTTGAAAAATGAGTGGGTACTCTCGTGTTGAGAATGAAAATATTGTTTTTCTCGATCCATTCCACCAGAATTTCGGCATTCGCCGAGTTTCTCGCAGCACCCCAGTTTTGGTGATGCACGTTAAAATCCCCCACAATTAAGAAAGGAGGGTCCACTGAGTTTATTATAGCATCTAGCCATTCTTTGGTAAATTTTCCTCGTGGAGAATAAATATTTATAATAGAAAGAGTGGATCCTTTGTTGAACACTTGTATTCCTTGGGCTTCGTTTTGGCTTAAAGGGAGGTTCAAAGCGATTATCTGAGATGAGACTCTTTCAGTCACTGAAGACACTAATCCACCGCCGAGAGAATCTGCTCTATCTAACCTGTACACGATCTTTTTGTTTATATTTAAAGTAGACTTCACATTCAGGAAAGTTTCTTGAAATATTAAAATTGAAGCTAAAGAAAAAGGTTTGGACTGCAACCAGTGCGTTTTGTTGCTAATACTCCTGCAATTCCACTGGATAATGTTAAAATCCATAAAGAATCTATAATGTATAAAAAAGAAACTTTAAAAAGAAGAACTTTTCCCTATGGTACAGTCCTGGCCTCTAGAACTTACGACACCGGAGGTGGCTGATCACTTCCAAATCCTAAGGGCCTGCACGCCAGGTTACTTAAAGTAATCATATGCTTTTCTATTCCATCCTTTGTTACATTTGAATTACTTGGATTTGTAACAACACTGGAGTCGTTTTTTTTCTGTCTTCTCCTTTTTGGCGACTCTTTCTCTTGGCTTGTATTTCCAGTCGATTGATACTTTAGATCCATCACTACTTTAGTTAGCTGAGACATTTGAGAGGTGATCATTTCTAATACTTTGTTCATACGCTCTTCTTGGTTATTCGCTCTTTCTTCTTGTTTTTTCACTATTTCCACTAGCAGATTCTTTAATTCCATGTTGTTGTCATTTATAATTTTTTGGACTACTACATCGTTCCTTTGATTTACGTTCTGTGTTGTTATTTTAGCGTAGGACTTGACCGTGGATTTTTCCGTGAATCTTCTCCTCGCTTCCCCATAGGATAGACCGTTTAGGGCTTTGAATTCAAGTAACTCTGCTTCTCTTTTATAGAAGATACACACGTCACTGGAAGCCACATGACTATTATTACAGAGGCCGCAATCTAACTCTGCTTTACACTCTATATGGGTATGGTTTTTACCACACCTTTTGCATCTTTTTTCATTCCTGCAGTATTTGGTGGGATGACTGTACTCCCAACAGTTTTGACATTGCCTGGGCCTATCTACAAACATTTTTATTTTTCTTGTGGTCATCCAGAGTTTAACTGATTCTGGTAGAAGTCTACCGAAAACCGTTACCAGAACTGATTCGCTTGGAATTTGCTCACCATTGATTTTTCTCACAAACCGTCGGAGACTGTGTACCTTTAGATCATTCTCAAACTCAATTTCTTCTTTTAGCTCTTCAAGGGTAGTTGTAATTGATATATTGTTGAGAAGGAATCTCGTAGAGTTACTTTCAAGCTGTAAAGCAGTCCCCACTTGTTTCCCAATTATTGCTTTGATAGACGCCAACTCTATAGCCGTATTTTTACTTGCCGTAATTGCCATTATTTTGCCGTTGTTGGTATGTATAAGGTCTTGAACGTTCTTTATGGAGTTGACCTTCATCATGAAGCTTTCTTTGATCAGCTTTGGGTTGTTTTTAGGGATCCTTTCCTTTTCATTAGAGGGAGTGTAAACAACTACAAACTTCTGAGATCCATTTAAGTGACCGAATTCTATCTGTTCCTTACAGGTGAGTTCCCTGCTCCAGAAACATGAATCCGTATTTTCTTGCATATTAATGTCCGGAGGGACCGGGGAAATCTCCCACATTCTTGACTTAAACTTCCAACTGCTTGATTTCTGTACTTCGAACTATTCAAAAGTTGCCTAATTCAACTAAGAACCGACAGAGAGTCCTGTTACTTGATAGTTCCAAACTTTGGTGATAACAAAAATACCTAAAGTTCAAATCCAAAAAACCTACGTTTGTTGTCACTTGCTTTCTTGACCGTTTTTCCTAGTGTAACTTTATGCTTAGAGACACAAAGAAACAAACAAAAACGTGATGCCAGCTGCATAAAATGTAATAATTCATAGCAAAAGAAAACTAGAATTTTTGTGATACTAGTACATTGACATTGCTATAAATGGAATGCTTGATTATCATCAGTTTAAATTAATAAACGAAAGAATTTAATGAAGTCAAATAAATTATTTACTGTTGCAACAGTTCAAAAATTCAAAGATTTTTTGGTTTTTAAATGTGTTTTACATTTTTATTTTACTAGTGATATTTTAAATATTTTATACTGACTACAATTAAACTTAATATTGGGAGAAAAAACCTACGAGACATTCATTATTTATTTACAAAATTTCCAAAGTTAGTCCAAATGCTAAGAAACTGAATAAAAATACAAGAAATCTGTAGAAAAGGAATAAAATTTTAATTCTAAAAAGAACATTTTTGAGTTTCAAGAACAGTGTTATCCAGTCTTAAACAGATGCATTTCGGGGGAATTCAAAAAAGTAAGTTTTTATGCTCCATGTGCTCAAAACAGTATTGCCTGAAACAAATATCTTGAAGTATGACGTCACACAAGGTTACGCCCCGTTTTGAGTCAGGTGACTTAAGAGCTTTTTTTAAACACTTTTTGCGCTTAAATTAAAACTTTTTGTGATTTTTAAAGTTGATTTTTGGGTTTTTCATGATCGAATTAGTAAATTGGGTAAGTTTTAGGATGTTTCGTGACATAGTGCATATTGTCTATTATAGAGATTTTCATATCAAAAATATTTAATCCTGAGGTTTTCATATTTAAAATAGTGAGTCAAGCAGATCCACTCTAGTAGAGAAATGGAGAAATAAGCGTTTTTAGCCATAAAATCGTTTATTACTTGTAAATATTCGATTTTCGAACTTGGAAAACTTGGTAGTGATCGTCCTCGCCTCGAGATACGTCTATGTACCTAGTTTTGTCAACGGCGGCTGCATAGTTTAGGAGGAGATGGGAGTTGTAGTCGTTTTGACATACCGAGTGACATCACGAATCTGAAATCGCTGTTTTTCCCGCCTTTTCCAGAGCGCAAACTTTAAGCCGCAGTAAAAAAATAAATAATGATCAGAATTAAAAAATATCTCGGTTTTAGGGTTTCCTCGTAAGGTAGGATCGATTTAAAAAATAAAAAAAATATGAAACTTCCTCATTATTGTTTTTAACGTTTGCCGTGCGAAGTGAACTAATTATGCTTAAATCACCTACTGCACAATCTTCACATTGTTTTTAGTTTTCCAAACTGTCAGAAAAAAATACATGCATTTCAAACAGTGTTTTAAAAGTTTTTTTTACTTCATCAATCACATTAATTAGTTTCAGATGGAAGCAAAACTTTTTCCCAGCAAGCTATAAACACACCATCATCAAAAAAATCTCTTAATAACCTTTCAACAGAGCCCTACTTCTAATTTCAGACATCTTCAGACATTCATTCACATTTCAAAAATAACCCTCGATTCTCACTCCACTGAGTTAACACTGAGTTAAACCCTGATTGGCAATATAACAACATCAGGCTCATAACACCAGCAAGTCACGCACTGACTCATTCTTTTAATTTCGACTGATGGCTTCTTCAAGCCTGGCTTAACAAATCCTCAATTTTCTCGTGTCTGGGGAGGGGGTATATAAGGGAAGGGACGGACGATGGTCAAGCACTTCCATTCCAACCAAAAGCAAACAACCACCACCACCACCACCCTTGAAGATGGTTCCACCGAGGTTCTCTGTCCTTCTAGTGGCCCTTGCCGTGTTCGGCTCCGGGGAAGGAGTCAGGGTCTGTGGACCACGGCTCGCGGACCTTCTCAACATCGTGTGCGAGAAACTTGGAGGGTTCCACGCTCCCAAAAGAGATGGTAAGTCCCTTATACTACGTTTGCATATGAAATAACAGGCTATCTCAGGGGTCCCCAACCTTTTTGTACCTAAGAGCACATACCAGAATATCGGTCGAATGGGGGGCACCATTTATTTTTTCAAGATAAATTTATAGTTGGTGGACATAGTTAATAATACACACTACATATAATGCACAAAAAATTTAATTTTTAAAATTAATTTAACATAATGAATATAATTAGTATTAATATTCTTTTGTAAAATAAATTACTACTAAATTGCTTGCAAAACATACGAAGTATAAAAATTATTTATAAAATATATTGCATTTCAATGGCCAGCGCTTCATAATTGGGAGATTATGATGAAATTCTTGCCCGCAAGCTATCGTCAAGGTGTTCATCCGTACTGTTCGTCGTGAACTATATTTTTTTGATTTTATTATATTAATTGTTGAAAATGATTCACATAAGTGTGTGGAACCAAAAAACTACTTTATTTCATATGCTGCCCTTTTAAAGAAAGGGATTTTTTTTCTATCAACTATATTCCAGAATTTCTCATATCATCTGATAATAGTTTTGAGGATAATGTCATTCTGAAGATCCAAAATTTCTATTCTCGCCTTACTTGAAGAAATCCTGAAATGTATACTGCGATTTCATTTCTAGAATTTTATGGGATAGTGGAAAACTGAAATATTTTATCCTGGGGCACAAGCAGCGGGCGCACCTAGACCAATCGACGGGCGCCATGGTGCCCGCGGGCATAGGGTTGGGGACCCCTGGACTATCTTATACGAAATGCCATGATATAAGTTTCTATTCCTAGGCGGCTTCCATTATTAGTAATTAGTCTGAAAGAGCGCACCAAAATATTTCTAATACATCAAGTAACTTTTTCACTCTGTACCGATTGCTTTCTTTTGCGCCATGCAATTTTCCCAACGCACTGTAATTTAAGTGTAAACTCACAACTCTCAAGCATCACCTCCAACCGTGGACCGGTTTCGTCCTTGTTAGGACTCATCAGCACGGTATAGGAAGTTATCGCAAGAGAGCGGAGGGCAAGTACTAGTCTAGCCGACTATAACTGAAAAAGAGGTGACCCTTGATTAGTCCTCCACTCATCTGCTGAAATGACATGGCATTCCTAGAACAGATTTAATTCCAGTAAGGTAAGGTAATGAATGTACCTTCCCATACCGTGCTGATGAGTCCTAACAAGGATGAAACCGGTCCACGGTTGGAGGTGACGCTTGAGAGTTGTGAGTTTACACTTATTGTCCGCTTAACCAGCAATAATTGGTGAAATACTCCTTTCACTGCAATTTGCTTTTCAGCTTGGAGCGATTTTGGGAATCCGCTCATTCGTAGGTGTCCATCTATGGCTTTGAAAAGATTCCCCAAAAGTGACTATAGTGCTAAAAAGGAGTATTTCACCACTACCTCTGGTTAGAGGAGAATATGTGAAAACTCCAGCTCTCAAGTGGTGCCTCCAGCCATGGACCGGTTTCGTCCTTGTTAGGACTCGGCGAGTCTAAAGTCGGCTAGACTAAAAGCTCTCCTTCCGCTTTCTTGCGTTGCCCTTCGTGCTGATGATTTTTAACAAGGACGAAACCGGTTCATGGCTGGAGGCAACGCTTGAGAGCTGAAGTTTTCACATGACTTTAGTTCTTTTCTACTGTGAGCTGATGAAATTGTCAGTCGTAGTTTTTAGAGGAAACGTAACATTACGAAAATTGACTTTTAAAGCACCCGTCTACCTTTTACAATATTAACTGTACGCTTTATTTCGATTTTTCCCTAATACAATTATTTTTTAAATGTTAATCAGCTAATTATATTGAATTTTCTTGTATTCAAAATATCTCTTCGTCATGTTTTTAATAAATTACCGAAAGAAATTCAAACTGTATCCGTCTATTCAGAAGCTTGGCATTTCTTTCGTATTTAACTTTACAGAAATACTACGAATTCTTTTTTCCTTTATTCATAGACGGATTTAGGTGGTGAACCCTGGGGGTCACACTTGAAAACTTTTGGGGGGGAGCAAGCTATCCCTGATGGCTTTGGAAACAGGGTTTTATGCCTATGGTTTTATTCAAAATTTTTAAAAGCCATCTTCATTGCCAGCCTAGCCCTCCTTAATCTTTCTTTGAATATTTATTTTATTATTTTTTTTCTCAATAAATTAATCTATGATCCCATGAAGAGCTTTTGGCTCCTTTGGGAATCATTTCTTCTCTTTTTCCTTTTTTTTGTTTCCTTGTGTGAACAGTTATAAAAAGTTCAACCTTTCACCACAAACTGGGTTAAATTTGATTAACCTATAGTTCAGTAACAGGTTTCACCAAGTTTTCGGTGCTTTCACTAGCGAAAGCACCGAAAATTTGGTGAAACCTGTTACCGAACTATAGGTTGCAACTAAATTAAACCCAGTTAGTTTGTGGTGAAACAGCCCAACCTTTCATCACAAATTGGATAAAGGATGAACTGTTTTTATAAACAGGTGTGATACTTTCTGTTTTTTTGTACTTTATATTTGATTTCTGTTGTTACACACTTTTGTTACCCTTTCAGTGTCTGGCATGTCCATCACCAAACGACTGGTCTCCGAGATCCTCCCCTCACAGCACCGCCGTTCCGATGACATGATGGAACCCAGGGGCGGAGTGGTGGACGAGTGTTGTCGCAAGCAATGCACCATGGCCACCCTGGTGTCGTACTGCGCAGACTCCGGCAACATCGGCAACATCGACCTCGATGAGATCCTCCCGATGAGCTCCGAGAGCGCCTTGTCGACCGAGGATATGGCCGAATACCGACAAATGCAACAGGTGAGGATATTACCACGGCTTACTATAGATACTACTACAGGCTGACCGAGATGAGGAAATCTTTAAAAATGTAGATGGCAATAGTTAGCATCTAGCAAAGCAAATCCACAGAGTTGAAAGCAGGGCTTAATGGCTTTATGGCCAACAGTCAGCAGTTACGTCTTGAAAACACGCCTTTGTTTTTCCTTATTTGTCAGTGTGTTTATCCTATTGGTTAGGACGTTATTTAACCGATTTGGGGCGATCCTAGCAGGAAAAGTTGTGAAAAGTTTTTAATAATTCAAAACTAGGTCAGCATGTAGATAGTATCTAGAAAGCCATGATATTACTCTCTACCAAACCTCCTTCTTCCCTACACAATATTTGCAATCACGTGACTTGACCCTAGCAACAGCCATAGCAAAACGAGCATCCACTTCATTATGCCCTATGGATTTATGTTCCAAAAAGAGGTATAACGAAAAACTTTTCGATTATTATTAGGCGGAATAAATCCATATGGAATGGATTCAAGAAAGGTTATTTAAATGATATAGTAACTACTATGAAAATTTCAGATGATAAATCTCTAACCCTACCTCTTTTATTACTAAGTGATTAAAATTAGGAGTAGTAGGGGTATTTTATCATTTAGTATTTTTGCTGGATATTTTTTACCACAGCAACCATTTGTTTAACCTCTAAGTGATGTCATATACGAATTCTCTATGCAGGGTGCATATGAAAAGTCATTTCAATCTGAAAATACTCTAGAACAGTGGTTCCCAACTCAAATATGTCTGCGGACCACTTCACTTAAATTTGAACCTCCGCGGACCATCTCTATCCCTAACTGTATCTTCAAAATTTTAACTTTTTTTCAGTGCATTCATTCCTCATGGAGGGTCTAAAATTTTGACTTTTTTTCTGAAGTAAGGGAAACCTAGTCTTACAATGTTTCTAAATATAACTTAGAAAATCAAATAATCTATTAAACTTAAAAGAAAAATTAACATTGCATTAATTTTATTTCTAATTATTTAAAAATATACCTTTCATAAAAGACAATTTAACCATTTTTATCAAGCCTTTTTATCTATTAACCCTGGAAGGGTTCACACTTACACAGAAGTTACAGGTTTAAAAAACAACAGTATAAAATAGTTATTTTTCTTCTTTTTCATAACCAACAAATAAGGTAATATATTATTAGTAGATTTAAATTTGAAAGAAAGTACTTAGCTTTAAATTAAACTGCAGGACGAACGAGATAACCAGGAATTCTGTTGATCACAAAAAAGGTAAACTGGACATGCACTGACTGAGTTGTGGCAGAGGAAATTTTATAGGCGAGGTGGGCTAGGCTGATGTTCTCCCGAAAGAAACTGCGTCAAAAGTAAATTATTTCAAAGGAGCGATTAAAATAGAAAATAATTTATGTGTTGAAAAACTTTCGCATTTTCGGCAGTAAATTTTCTCATATCTTCGAACAAACATACTTCACTTGTACGCTTCTCAGAAATTTCCTCTTTATTTCATACCACGATTTCTCGAAGACCCTCTGTCTGACCATAGCATCCCAGTTTGAAGTATCTTTCAATCAACACGCTTCGCTCCATATCAAACCAAGTATAAGTACGATCATTCGATTCTTTATTAGCCCCACCCCGACGCCTCTCAGTTTTAATTAATCTGATGCAATATTTTCCACATAATCACATTTCGTTTCTACTCTGTCTGTAATAAACTACTGTTGAATAAAACTGTGCAAAATAATAGAAACGAACAAAGATTCATAGGAGAGAAAGAGAACATAACATTTATTATTTATGAGACCTATGATTTTTTATGTTTTTGTATTTGTAGTGATTTTAGTATTTCCTGGAATGTGTGATTAGGAAAACTATTTTTTTAAATTTTCCACAAATTTTTTTGGATAAGTTATTTAAAAATCTTCTCACGGACCACCTCTGAGGGCCTCACGGACCACCAGTGGTCCGCGGACCACCTGTTGGGAACCACTGCTCTAGAACGAAGATAGTTATACAGCTATGCTAAGTGAGGTAGCGGTATAGTAGTATTTAGCCCGACCTAATGTAAATTACAGCAGCGCCCCAGTGGTGAGCTTAGGAAGATATCCTTTCTAAATCAAAAACAAAAAAAGAGTAAAAATTTCAGTGATAAAGTTGTTGGCTACATCGTAAAAACCACTTCTTTTTCTCCCCCATGGCCACGACAATACGCCCAATGCGATGCAATGAGGTAATGATATAGATAGAAAATTTGCAATCACGTGAGTTGGCCCTAGCAACAGCCATAGCAACGCGAGTGTTGGAGGAACTTAGTTCAAGTTAGTTCCTGTTCTAAGTTCAACTTAAACCCCTTATATGACTTCCATTGCTTTTCAGGAATCCAAATCCGAGTCTGCCGAATTCGCACACCCCCACTTCGCCCATTCCAGTCGTCCCAATCTGGGCCAGTTCATGCGAAACAGGCCCGTCTTCATGGTCCTATCGCAACTGCAAGACGAAGACCAGTCTCTCTGATGAGATTACAGATTGGTGCTTTATTGTGTAAGGACAGTAGCCAAGTTTTCAATAAATAGGGTGGTGTAAGATTTGTCTCTAGACTTTTTACTCTTGGAATCTTAGCTCTTTTTACATAGCTTTTATAATGCGACTTTCTTTGTTGACCGTTTTTCTGTCAGTATAAAAAAAATTATGATTATATTATTAATTTAAATTTAAAAGAACACACACGCTTTCATTCTACCTTTATAAATATACACATGCACTGTTAAAAAACACGGCACTTTACAAAAAAAGTGGTGGAAACAAATTGCCACCATATCATTGAGAGATATTACACCGCGATACGGAGGGATATCCCACCTAGACTCAAAGGGAGGTCACAATGTGACTATGGTGGCAATCTCTTCCCACCACTTTATTGTTTAACGTGCCGTATTTTTCTTGCAGTGCGGGGGTCAAACGTTCAAAGTTTTCCTGGGAAATCCCGGAGAGAGAGAAATCCTTTTTTTTACAATAGCATGATACTAATCCCGGCATTAATTTTCGAGCTCAACACGAAATCACAAAATTAGGTCTGATCAAAAATCAGTGCAAGGGTTCAGCATTAACCTCTTTTTTATGAAGAATGCGATCCCACCAACGGTTCTAAGCGCGATTACATAGCAGCTGAAAGAATTTGCTGAAAGAATTTTTTCCCCACCGTACCTACACTCTTAAAACGACATTCCCAAAACTGAATAAAAATTCGTCAAACTGGCTCCGAATCAAATTTACTCAAATTTGAAAACATGAATATTAGGGAGGGTCAAAAATATTTTTTTCACATTTTCCCAGGGGCACAGCGACAAAAGGGTGCCAAATGGTCTCAAACTATTATGAGTAAAATATTATTCGATTATAATAACTCTTTTTGCCTCCGGATTGGCCTCAAAGTTTCGATTAATATAGTAATTTCATGCAAAAATGGCCTTAACGAAAATCAAGCTTTTACCTTGATTGCACAAATCCGTCAATAATATAAATGTGCACAATGGTATAAAAATCATCATTGAAGACTATAAAATAATTATAAATGAAACCAAATTGAAATACTTGACTTGTAATACAACATATTTTGAAATATCTCAATGGTTAGAACTGGCAATCAAAAATTTCTTGCTGGAATCATAAAAATGTGCGAAACCATTGTCGGTTGAGTAGGATGGTAAAACATTACATTTTTAATAAAAATGGATATGTCAGAAGGTGGATCCCTTTTTTGGGTTATAGGTTTCAACCCCATGGAAAACATTTGGATAATAGTTTAAAAGTTGGGATTTCCTTGAAATTTTTTGGTATATTAGGAATAGTCCATCCCTTGTGTCCCCATGTGATTCCCTAATGTCCAAAAATAAATTAAAACCACATTTTAAGAGTCAAATTTTGAAATATTTTCTAAGAAGAGCGGTAGATCCCCGTTTTCAGCATAAAAGCTCAGTATTATCCCTTAAGTTTTTAAATAAGCTACATTACTTTTCAAAACTTACTTGTAATTATACTTAACAGTTAAATTTGCTATATTTTAACTTTTATGAACGCATAAGGGAATGCTAAGAAGCTATTTTGAGTCAATAATCAAAGAAGTATAATTTCATGGGCCTGGGTTTCAGTCAATTGCTATAGTAAAAAATTAGGTAGATCATGACTGAGCGAATCATAACTGATATTGCCTATGAACAAACTATCCATTCGACAATTGTTTCAACATATTTTTGCGATCATATTTGGATCCCCAGACCAGCCAGTGAAATAACTGTCCGCTGAATTTCGAAAGCGCGGCATATTCATGAAAAACACAACTGTTTCTATTTTGAAAAATTAAAAATACCGTTTTATACTGACCAAACTTGAGGGAGAATGTCTATGAACTAACCAATATTTAAAACCTGTACCACTGAAAATCCACTATAAAAAGAGATTAATATTCTACGGCTCTTGTTAATATGATAGAATATTATATCGCCACTTTGGCAGTTATTTTTGTATTAATAATGCATGAAGATGACTAATGTGATTAAAATTGCTTTTAAATACCTTTATTTGTGAACTTTAATAAGTTTTCGACAAAAAAATTTAATTCATAATTTTTTTTTTAAATATTAAAAATTACATATTTTTATTCTATTTGAGGCCAATCCGGAGGCAAAAAGAGTTATTATAATCGAATAATATTTTACACATGTTAGTTTGAGACCATTTGGCACCCTTTTCTTGCTGTGCCCGATAGAATTTGCAAAAAATTTTTTTCGCCATAGGAAAATGACCCACCCTAATGAATATACTCATTTCTAAAAATGTGCAGATACTCAAATATGAAACAATTGAAACTTTTAGAGTTAGTGCATGGCATTCTCATGAATCGGAGTGCGACGATAGTCACTATTATTATAAAACTACTTAGCACGTCAAAGCGACTATCGTCGCACTCCGATTCATGAGAATTCCATGCACTAACTCAAAAAGTTTCATTTTTGAGTATCTGATTCGGAGCTAGTTTGAGTAAAGGCCGGTCCAGACGCTACGTTTTGCACAACCTTTTGTCTGCACAGTTCAACTCGTTGCAGTTAAAACTTAGCGTGTGGACAGGAAAATTGCGCAGTTTTGACACCGGCGCGAAGACGTTGCAGTTAAAACGAAAACTGAGCTAAAGAGCATAGATATCCATGAACTGTGCAGACAAGTCGGCGCGTGTGGACGGTAGTTCAGTTTTCGATTCATTTTGTACCTCAGTTTCTTTGTATATTGCAGTGGTTCTTAAACTATTTTGGTCGTGGAACCCCCGAATTTGTCACCAATGATCATGGAACCTTGAATATTATTTAATCAACGACTTTTCAAAATTTAATATATGATATTAAAAGAAACCAGGCGCGGATCCAGCACGGGTCCAGGGGCACTTTTCCAGACCTTTACCTTTTGGCAAAAATATCAAATTCTTGGGGATTTTCGAAAAGTATCACGCAAGATCCCGCTGGGGGGTATGGGGGTCCTCCCCCAGAAAAATTTTGAAATTTGACTTGTAAAAGTAGAGTTTTAACACATTTTAAGAATCTTTATGGGGCCAAGAGAAAAATTTTCCCGACCAAACCTTTATCTTTTGACAAAAAAATGTCAAAATGTTGGAGATTTTCCAAAGAGTATCGTGCAAGATCCCCTTGTGATACGGTAGGGGGGTGTGGGAATCCTCCCCCAGAAATCATTTTGAAATTAGACTGGTAAAAGTAAGTTTTTAACTCATTTTGAGAACATTTTTGGGTCCAAGGGGAGAGGCGCTGTCCATTCTTATTTCTTTTTACACCATTCTAGTTTTTTTAATGAAATAAAGTTAGTCCCATGGAACCCCTAAATTTTTACTTTGGGAACCACTGGTATATTGTATAGGTTTGTTAATTTGAGCGACAATGGCTGATCTTCGGCAATGTTCTCGGGAATTTCTCACAGAATTTATTGAAATTTACGAAAGTTCCCCATGCATTTGGCGTGTCAAATCCAAGGAGTATAGTGACAGGGATAAAAAGGCGCTGACTTATGATTAGGTTCATCACGTACGTAATTCAAGCAGTAATCTAATATGGGAAAAGTTCTGCCTTCTTAGAAGCCACTTCCGCGACCACCTTGAACGTACCCGGCGTTCCAATCTTTTATTTTTCTTAACAAGACAGCATGCCAAAGTTGACCAGAGTAGTACCTCCTCCATGACGATGGCACTAGAACTGTGCGAAATATACAGTTATCACTGCACCGTGTGGACACTCTAAGAGTTGCTACGTTTTCATTCCGTCTTACGACTGCGCAGACAAAAGGTTGTGCAAAACGTAGCGTCTGGACCGGCCTTAATTTTTACTCAGTTTTGAAACTGTCGTTTTAAGAGTGTGTCATTAAGACAACTGATCAAAGAGAAAATTTTTTTGGTTACTCAGTCCCTTCTTCTAGATAAAAATCATAAGCTCATTATTAAACCATAAGTTAAGTATACCATGTGAAAAAAATTTATCGTTCTTTGTCCTAGATTTATTTTAACATGCTTGATTATATTAGTCAAAAATCATTTTATCGAAAAATTACTTGACATGTATAATTTTATCTTTTGTTCTTTTGAGTGTGTCAACACTGATATCTTTATCTCTATTAAGTGTATTATTTTGTCTTTTTCTTTTCGCTTACGATATGAAAACTAATCACAAGCATAATCTGTCAGAAAAGGGGTATCACAAGAGGTTACAACGAAAATCGCAAGAAATAGCTTTTGCCTTTAGAAAGGAGAACCGATAACAGAAGTACTTGATTTCATTACTTTCAATTGTTATTTAAAATGTTGACCTCATTATTTTTAGTTTACAAAAGGAATGCTTCTGCATTGCAAATTAGTTTTTTAAGCAATTAACTGTTCAAGTTCTACTAAAAGATTTCTAAAATCGTTTCTTCCATGGTAAACTAGGAAGCTACCGCCCCCTGTTCGCTATCGCTCACCAACCTTCGTAAACTACCTACACAAGACCTTTTGGATTGCTTCGCAATCCAAAATCCAACTCACTGAACTTAGCTCACATTAAGAAATAATGAAAACGATTTATGGAAGAAACATAAACCAACTTTTGAAAAATAAATATCCCCGGACATTTTGATACCAGGAATATGTCAGTCGGAACAGTTATTAAAAACGCCTTTCTCAGGAAATCGTTCTCCAAAAATTTTGTTTTAAAATAGAGATATTAATAATCTGAAAAATTTTGATTGGTAAAATTATATTACATCACAAAATTTGTCTGCGTGTTTACCGTTTCAGCAAATCAAGATGACAAATAGAAGTAAAATAAAAAGCCACAAAACTATCCATTTTTATTTTTACAGAAGTGAAAAACTGAAAATCGTCCAACAGGAAATTCATAGCATACAAATAGATGATATTACAGAGAAGATATAAGATTAGAGAGATAAGACTGATGAGAGATATAATGTTACATCATAAAATGATTTCAGGGAATATGATATAATTGTCTGATTCCAAAAATCGTAGAATACTCATGGTTTTAAAACAAAAAAATCATTTTAAATCGCACAAACCATTATTTGAAATTAGCTGATAGAAGACTTTCACTAAACTTAAGGCACAAAACAAAAAAGGAAGCGCCAATAAATTGAGGAAAAGGACTTATTTTATAAATGAAATTAGCAAAGTTATGACAGCTATATCGATATTTTTTGATGGTTGACGTATCTTTAGATCAATCGATTTCTGCCCCTATTTCTGTACAAAAGAATTAAATAATATACCCTAAATGCGCCTGATTCACTCTGTTTTGAGGTACTACGATAGGTTAAAAATCACATTAATTATGACAATCCAAAATCTTATTTCTAATTTAAATTTAAAATTAAAAAAACAAGCAGTTTAGACAGTAATAAATGGAGAACGAAGAGTCATTACTAACGTTAAATTAAACCGAAAAAGTAACAGAATTTTTTTGCTACAATATTATGAAACAATAACATATTGAAAAAATTGTTTTGCCCCATTCAGTAGGTTTCATAGGATCAAAGAAAATTTATAGCTATTGAAAAAATTTCCCTATATCTCTGGTTCCCAAAGTGGGCGGTACCGCCCCCTGGGGATGTTGAAGAATACCAGGGGGGCGGTGATGAGTTGAAAAGAAATTGGGGGCGTTATTGGAGTAAAAGGGGGCGTTGATTGCTTAAACTAACTCTTGCTCAATGTCATTTTTATAGGGAAAAAACAAAAAAAAAACAGATAAAAGTAGTTTAAAATCCTTTTTAGCACGTTAAAATTCAAAAATTTTCCTGGGGGTGGTCCCCCAGACCCCCTTATATCTAGGGATTGAGATATAAATCATTTTACTTTTTTTATTTTAAGACGAATACAAAAAATTTTCAGTAGGATTTACCAAATTCCCTTTAGAGACGTAGACATAATATTTCAGTACATTAAAGAATTATTTTTTTAATCACAGCTCTCAAAAAGGTAGTCTTATAAAAGGTGGAATTATTACCTAATTATTTCCAATTAAATTTCAAGGTGCATAGAAAACTTAACTTTTGAATATTGTCCATGTACTAGCTTTTAATGTTTTTATTTTGTTTGGTTGTGAATTAAAGTATTTTTATTACAAAATGGATGTATAACATTTTAGAAAATTAGAGGCAAAAATTTAAAAGGAGGCCTTGAGCCTTACTCTTGAGGAGGAGGAGGCCTTACTCTTGAAAAAAGGAGGCCTTAAAAGGAGGCTTAAAAGGAGGCCTTACTCTTGAAAAGGGGGTGATGGTCCCATAAAGTTTGGACACCTATGCCCTATATTAATGTTCTATATTATTTTTCAATCTTGGGTTCCCACACTACAAATACCTTGTTGAACACCAAAAAAACTTCGCTCTTATAATAAAGTATTAAAGTTCTAATAATATGATTTGATTGCCATTGATGAGTTATTATACATATGGAAGGACACATTGACTGGCGATTCCACACTGGTCGTCTTTGTTTCTGGACATCTTGATGTATCCAGCAATGCCCCAATCCTCGCCGTAACTGAAACACAAAAAATTTCCTCTCACAAGAACTATCTCAAAAAGCTATCACATATGACACTGTTAAACAAAAGATTAGGATTAGAGGCAAAGTGCTGAAAATATTAAGTTTAAAATAGATAAATTAGTATGAAAAAAAGAACCGCGTAATAGGGGAAAAAGCCCATGGAGCTCACCTGTTTTTAACCAACCAGTAATCCTTTTTGTCCTCTGCGCCATAACCGACCACCAAAGCAGCGTGATTCAGGTCATCTGAGTTGCATTTAGGTTCATCGTAGATGCCACTCCTAAAAGACAAATAATGATAGAGATTGAACATAAACTGAATCGCCAGTTTGAAAAAGGGAATGATTCTATATACCAAGTTTTGATAAAATCGAAAAAAAATGCATGAGGGAGAGAGGGGCACCTTGGGTAACCTTATACAATTTTATAGTTATGATCTCGCGTTTATAGATTCTAATAAATAAAACTGAAATATACTCCTTTAAGGGTGATTCTCCAGAAATGCAAATAATTGAGAACTAAAAAAATTTGGAAAATTAAATTTCCTTCGAAAAATCTCTCTCTATGTGTTTCTTAAAATGTTAGACGACCACATCCTTATTGATATCCAATAGACCTCTAGAGCAGAGGTCGGCAAGTAATTTTACTTGGGGTCCAAATAATTTTGCAAATTTTCATCGCGGTCCGGAGAAAAATATGTTACTGATACTACTTTAAATTCTTTTCTTCAAATACACATATATTTTAACAAATATGTAATTTCAATACGTTACCTGCTTAATTTTATTGTTGAATTTTAATATTACTAGAAGATCTTACATTAAAAATGGGGCTATAGGAGTTTCTACAGGATTTTTTTTGAAATTGAAACTTTTAAAGGTTGGTCAAACCAATTTCTGTAGTGAAAAAAAATATATCAAAGCGTTTAGGCGGTCCGGGGAATAACCTCACGCGGTCCGGATGTGGACCGCGGTCCGCCAGTTGCCGACCCCTGCTCTAGAGTATGGTTAATATACATCTTATAATAATTGTTTTTGCAAATGTCAACATCCAAAATGTTTTTTTATTTATTTACCTCATCCTCATCATCATTTATTTACCTTATTTATTTACCTCATCATTTATTTACATTATCCTTGACCACTAAACTGCCCTAAGAAGTACCTACTTAGCTTTAACCAGCGAGCACCTGTGGACCAAAGCCACGGAGGTGAGGTACTGTTACTCGCGCCACATACACACACACATTCGCTCGTACAACTCCTTTTTGCAAGGGGGACACATTCATTCATCACACAAAAGACAGAAACTAACACCCATGTCAAATGGTACGGCTTCGCAGTAGGGTGTCCCTTAAAATCGAAGGTCGGGGAAACTTTTGCTCCACCCCCCAATTTTTTTCCTTTTGGTACCCTAAGACTGTGTGCAAAATCTTAAATCGATCAGATAATATTAACACGTGCCCCAAACGGCCTAAAGTTAGAAAAATTTGACTTTTTTCTAATTTTTTTGAAAATTTTTAAAAAAATGTTTAAAAAATCCGTTTCCGAATAATAGGGCTCTAACACATTTAAACAATCATATTTGACCGTTTTTCATTAATAGTTAGGCCAAAATGCCCAGTTTGTAACCTAGTCATCACTCAGAAAATCATCAAATTTGTCCATTTTATACTGAGACGCCATATTGGATTGCATTAAATCTGAAAAAAATTCTGGAAAAAAGGTAGGGGCATGTTTGATATCGGGTAATGGGCGTTTGAGGTTTCTAAACTCAATTAAGACTAATAAAATTATCTTAGACAACTTTTTAAGCTCTTAATACGCAATTATAAGGTCCAGCAGATCTCCTAATACAAGTGCAAACAATGGTTTCAGAACTATAGATATGGTAATAAATTCTAAACATATAAAACTGTCAAGAGAAATTCCGGAAACAAGTTAAAAATCAGACTCCAGTGTGTCCATAAGTATTTTATTCCGTAAGTTAGCTGAAAAACTGAAGTTTATACAAGATTAACCCGCTCTTCGTAATAATTGAGTTATCCTATCAGAAGGTAAGCAATTAACCCATGTTTATAGAGACTGTTCTTCTATTATATCATAATTTTATTCGTTAACATAAAAAAATACCTGCCATTCAACAAATTGGAGTCATTAAAATCTAAGACACTTAATTGGCTATTTAACTATCATAAATATTATCAACAGTTTTTTAAAATCATTCCTTCTTTAAAGTCTTTTTTGTAAGTATGCTATTCTTCGCTCTGTAAGTTTCCTACCTCTACATTCTCAAAGAAGGCTCTGAACACCTTAAAATAATTTAATTCCATAAACAATTTTCACGAAACATTTGCTCGAAACCTAAGTACTTCTTCCAGGACGTTTACTGATGAAAGGTTGACAGTGCGAAGAAAAACTAAGGGTAAAGTAGAAGAGTTATAAAAATTGTAGTTAATATTTAACATTCTTACAGTCACGAACAAAATAACAGTGTTTAATTTTTTTAACGACACTAATATGCTGAACTGCTGGTATTTTATATGTTAATGTATAAAATAATGATAAAATTAGAAGAACAGTCTCTATAAACATGGTTAATTGCTTACCTTCTGAGAGTATAACTCAATTATGATGAAGAGTGGGTTAATTTTGTATCAACTTCAGCTTTTCAACTTATGGAATAACATACTCGTGGACACACTGGAGTCTGTTTTGTAACTTGTTTCTCTCCATAATTTCTCTTGCCAGTTTCATGTGTTTAGAATTTATTACCATATCTATAGTTCTGAAACCATTGTTTGCACTTGTATTAGGAGATCTGCTGGGCCTTATAATTGCGTATTAAGATCTTAAAAATTTGTCTAAGATAATTTTATTAGTCTTAATTGAGTTTAGAAACCTCAAACACCCATTAACCGATATCATACATGCCCATACCTTTTTTCCAGAATTTTTTTAGTTTTAATGCAATCCAACATGGATTCTGTAATTAAGCAACCCATAATTAATTTGAGCTCCAAAAAATTTATTTCCACATCAATATGGTCTAAAAATGGTGTTTAGCCATAGAATTTTGCGGTTTTAAGTCGTTTATCATTGCCTTTTGATTTTTCTATTCTCTGTATAAAATGGACAAAATTGATGATTTTCTGAGTGATGACTAGGTTACAAACTGGGCATTTTGGCCAAACTATTAATGAAAAACGGTCAAATATGATTGTTTAAATATGTTAGAGCCCTATTATTCGGAAACGGATTTTTTAAACATTTTTTTAAAAAATTTCAAAAAAATTAGAAAAAAGTCAAATTTTTCTAACTTTAGGCCGTTTGGGGCACGTGTTAATATTATCTGATCGATTTAAGATTTTGCACACAGTCTTAGGGTACCAAATGGAAAAAAATTGGGGGTTGGAGCAAAGGTTTCCCTGACTTTTTGAAAAAACGCCCAAATAAGGGACACCCTACTTCGCAGTCAGATATTCTAACCACTAGGCCAGTACGATGGCACATCCAAAATGTAAATGATTTAATAATAATTAAAATTTAAAATGTTTAAGTGATGGGTTTTTACCAGCGTTTGAAATTGTACTGGATTGCTGGTCCGGAACAACTAAAAAACGGCTCGGACCAGTGGAATCAGAAAATCACGGTGAAAAAATACCCCATCCTCCAGTTCTAGCCTGCAATTTATCTTTGGTTGGAATCGGGAGAAAGGCAAAAAAAATTAATTTCATTAAATAAACCAGATTACAACCAGTTTGTAAACTAATAATGTAAAATTAATTCGAAGTTATGTATTAATTTGTGTGCAATATCATTTTTTCAAGAAAAGTTCTTATTTTTTGCCAATTAGTGCAATTGTATCCAATTTGTATGTCAAAGTGAGAAATTTTATTTAATCAAGAAGAGTACTTTATTTGTAAGTCAGTTATAGTGAAATAAATCAAGAAAAGTATTAAATAAATAAGATATTTCCAAAATTATTTGATTATTTGGTGCTATTGCTTATTTCTCATGAATTTATTTTATTTTACTTATTTTATATAAATTTTATATTTACTGCCGTCAAAGTTTATATTTACTACGTCAAACTGCCATTTACCGTATGTCAAAGTGAGAAATTTTATTTAATCAAGAAGAGTACTTTATTTGTAAGTCAGTTATAGTGAAATGAATCAAGAAACGTATTAAATAAATAAGATATTTTCAAAATTATTTGATTATTTGGTGCTATTGCTTATTTCTCATCAATTTATTTTATTTTACTTACTTATATAAATTTTATATTTACTGCCGGTAACTTATTATTGAATAAGTATTAATTTTTAACATTACTATTTGGTACTCACATTCAGTGCAATAGTTACTTTATTATAATATTTAAACTGGTCCTTTTTATTTGTCGGACCAGTAATCTTTGTTGCGGACCAGTAAGATTGGTAAAAAACTGGTCCGCAGGACCAGTGGATTTTTTTTCCCAATTTCTAACGCTGGTTTTTACACTAAAATATCCTTACAAAGCGTTGTAGTCCATGAAACTCTCCTGACTGCCATCGAAGGCAACTGCCACTGGACCTTCCAGAGCCACCGCTTCCTTCAGGTATTCTTCGTTTCCACCAGGGAGAATGTTGGAAGCATAGCACCACGCACCACGCACCGATCGTCTTGTTGTTGAATGTGCAATTTCCCTCCTGTAATAGTCCACAATTTGTAAAGAATCATGGTTTGAAAGTGATAATTGAAGGGCTTGGTGAATGAAGGGGCTATGTTACAAGGCCTGTCCCAAAAGTAACGAGACTTAAATCTCCTTACTCCTTGCCTTACTCCTGTGACCCTCGGAGACGTCGGTTTCTAATATAAGTCGTGAAAAAGCTTTTAACATGCTTATTCTCATAGTAAAGTATTAATCTGTCTTATAGATTTAAAACCAACTTAAAGTGGTTTAATTGCTCTTTAAATGTCATAATAGTGTAGTGGCATTGTTTTTCTTTCAAAAAAGGTTTTAGCTATTCATTTTGAACAATAATTTACCGAGCTATGGGAAGTTTTCGATGAGTAGTCGCATCAAGCATGGCCGCCATTTTGAAAATTTTCCAAATTTAAAGTCTCATATCTCGATGAATAATAAAGGTAAAGCTTTGAAATTTTGGATTTTTTTAGTTACAAATTAATAGCTTAATATCTGGTAAAAATTTCATGATACACTCTTATGTTTAACATTGTGTTTTTGAATATTTAAAATTTTAAAATTTAGTTTAAAAAAACAAATCAAATAGCATCTTTATGAAATTTTCGACTTCATATTTGTAATCTACGACCCCAAATTGTATAGAAAAGTCACCTTACATGTTGAAAATTTTGATAGTTAAGGTGTAAAACGCGAATTTAAAAATTTCACTAAAAGTTAAATATTTTAAATACTAAGGGAAGTTGAGGCGGACTCCTGATCGAAAACTCATTCTGATGGTCCTTAGAATCAGTAAACCAAGTGGCTTACCATCATCAAAAAGTGCAGTGTATCGCCCTTTTTTGTCGTGTACCACTTTAGACTATAAAAAGTAACGAACTCTTCAAACTGTCCCTAATATCCTTAAAATGCCCCGCCTACGATAAAAAAACCCAGACGGAACCCAGATTACGGAATAGAAAGAGCTTACGTTTCCTCTATAGGGGTAAGATGCTTCTGTGTCTATTCCATGATTTCTGTAGATATACTCGTTAGCTGCTACTATCCATCCTCCGTTGCATCCTTGATTATCTGAAATTGGAAAATGCTTAATACTAAATCATCAAATTATTTAAGATTATTAAGATTTTGTAATTAGATGTCAAATTATTTAAATGGAAATATTTCGAAAAAACAATTTTGATATAAAACGTTTTTAAGTTTTCTACGGAAACCGACAAAGATTTGTTAAATATCCACTATGAAGAGGCAGCTGGCAAAAGTTTAAAAACATCTTCCTAAATATGTTCATCCAAATTACAATGCAAAACTGCGTTAAATACATGTATTTGATTATATTTTCCCAGGCATTTTCCTCAAGCATTCAAAATTTTTTAACAATAATGGACACCTTAAAGAACCTAAAATCCTGAAATAGCGGTCCATATAGATTTTGGACCTGCTGCAAAATAATATTATTATTTAATATGTTATTGTAATTTACGCAGCTAAAATTTGAAGGCCTGCCTGGTCTAAATCATCTTTTTCATAAGAACAGAGAAGAGAACAAAACTCCTATGATATCGTCTTATACATACAGAGACCGATTCTTGCTATCCCCGATTTCTGATTGGTTATTCTTTATCCTTTATATTTTAACTTGTTTTAATTAAGATTTAATAAATATTTTTTGGAACAAGTTTATTTCTGACTCTGCCGAGGCTAGGACACTGACTTCATCAAACTTCATGATATCGGTTCTTTATAGTCTGTGTAAATAAAATAGGTGGTTCACTACTAGTCGTTTTTTTCCATTATTCCCAATGCATATAATATATGCATTGGGAATAATGGAAAAAAAACGACTTCAGCATGCTCTTCAGCACGCAAAAACGCTCTTCAGCATGGCAAAAGGACGTGACGGTGTTATATATTATATAACACCGTCACGTCCTTTTGCCATGCTGAAGAGCCGCCTATTTTATTTACAAGTACATGGTAAATGGCCATAGGTTATTATGATTTGAAAATGAACTCGCAGATTATAACAGGCATGCTCAAGTGACACCTCTATATATCTACAGTTCATAGATCTCTCAGTCAACTAGCTGCCAATCAGAAGAAGGCGAAATGCGAAAGAATTTCTGATTGGATTTGGAACTTTTATCAGGCGTTGCATTTTATAATTTCATCGGCGCTGCTCTTTTTTCCCTAGGAGGAAGACTTTTCCTCTGAATTAGTTAAATTATCTTATAAAATAAGATGAAAATGGTAAAAATGAAATCTTCCCTCTCTTTTAAAACTTCGATTGTTTATTTTTTGTTTGGATATAAGCTTCCCCTCCTTCTGCCGATTTGAGTGACAGGCGGGCGAAAGTTTCAACGGACAAGTGGCAGTGACGTAGCAGGAGTGACGTGAAGCTAAGAGGTGTCTATAGGAAAATCTATGCTTTAAAAGTTGACATTAGCGTCTATGGAGATGAAACCTCTGTTAAGCTCTATTATCTAAGGCTATATCCTTGTATGCGTACCTTTAGAGCAATCAATAAGTTGCTGTTCGCTCAACGCAACCAATGTTCCGTTCTTGCGCATCCACTGTCCTTCCAGTGCTCCCGTTGTCGAAAAAGCCCAACAAGATCCACATTGGCCCTACAGAAAGAATGCAGCTATTACAATCAAATGGTCCTCAATCTAAGGTCAATAACTGAATATTCAGATTGTTTTCCGAAAACGAAGTTTTGAGAAAATCGAAGAAACAGTAAAAGTAATGGAATTTTCATTGTATTACCACCATATTTTTGCTGTAAAGATGCATGTATTTATCATGCCGCATTTAGGATACAGAATAAAAAATGGTTGAAAAATGTAAGTATACATCCGACTGTAGGTGTAGAGTTTGAAAACAGTTGATGTTGAAAGTTGAAAATAATCTTAAAAAACACTTAAATTGATTTATTTGGTCTATACATCGTAGAATAAACCCAGATAAATCTTATAAACTATTCCAAATTACTAAAACAGGTACCTGGTCTGTAAATATTTTTTCTAATTGAAGTTTTTTTTTGTGGTGTGTGTACTATCTTCCTTAATTTTTTGATTTAATAGTTAAAGAGAGCTTTAAGCCATCTCAATATATTCACCATCGTCACTTTACTATAGGAAGACTATCCCATTCCCATGATTCTACTAGGTGGGAGTTGTTTAAAACTAAATTTCTGACACGAACTTTAAAAACACTACGCACACTATGTTTTTTGTAACTCCCTATATGATCAAATACACGTAATTGAGATTTTAACTACAGTAATAGCAAAATTTTAATTGGTTATATTTTTATTTCGCTTTAAATATAGATTTAACAGGCAATTAATACTTGCGTAAATTTACAATATAATCGCAGATTCGAAGTGCAACAATTTACACATTTATAGAGAATTGAATTTCCATTTTACTCCTTAAAATGATTTATTCGAGCAAATGAAACTGACTGATCCACTTAGAATGCGCAGTTCTTCAATTATTATTTGAAAAACCGTCAGTAATTAACTTTTTAACAGGACTTTTAAGACTGGGTGTTAATTTAAATTAATATTTAATCTTAAATTACTTATAAATAAAGTGGTGATAACTTTTCATCTAAAAATTTACCTAACAATGACGGCAGGTTTATCGGTGCATGCATGTATCTGTGCGTCGGGCTTTCGATTATATTCAGCACTTTTTTTAGAACAATTATCTGAAGTTTAGCTATTTGGTAATAGCCTAGAGATATTATCATATTTTGATAAATTAATCTGTTTTATAAAATTTACCTACAGTCATTAGAAATTGAATTAAATTCATCAGAGTTAAGTCTATCGTCAAGTTACCATGATCTCAAAAAGTATAACTTAAAAAAAATGAACGGTCTAACTCTTTACCAATAAACAAGCTTTTATCACCATAAAACTGACAATAGGTTTCTACTACTAATTACACCACACTAAATATTCAAAATCTGCCTTCTCCTTAAAAAATCGCTTTCTAAGAAAAGTAATTAACTTTTTTTAAATTCTTACAATTTAATACATTTAATCTTTCGAATTTGCTATATTTCATCGCATGGAAATAATCACTGCTGTATCAACATTTCTTTTCTTATGGAAAATCGGCGTCTTATCAACGTTTGGAGAGTGCACTTATTTGATGCTTGATCTCACAATAAGCATCAAGCAATAAAAAATATATCTTTAGGTCGGTTTTACATGCAGCGATTTGAGCGACGAAACCGTTGTGACTGGTCGAAACTTCTCATTAAATGATGTTGATCTACTATGTCATAGCGCTAAGAACCAATGGCAGGGTAATATTCCAAATTGGTAAGGAAAGCGATAGGAAATTTTTCATGAGGCCCCGGTCGCGTCACTATTAGAATCGCTGCATTGTAAACCCGTCCATAGTTGATCACGATTGCTAGGAGTTGCAACCAAAGAAGAAAAAACCAACTACCCTTTGTTAAAATCGGTCATTTATCTTAAAATACGATAATAGCACTGAGAGATATAGTTCGGATATTTTGGGGATTTTTTTTGTACTCCGGTCACTCCGATCTCTTAATGCACAAGTTAAAATATCGCTAGGGCTCAAATTAACTCGGTTTATTTAATATTTGAGCTATAACTTAAGGGTAGTTTATAAGGCTTTATAAAGTAATTATGGAGATACTGGTTTACAGTACTGGAGCTACATTTTGGTTCACCCAAATTGCTAACACCTTTTTCACCTTGATAAAATTTTAAAATTGATGCTGATCTATCATATCGATGGTTATTTATTATGGATGGCTTACCTGATAGCATAATCTACTATGCCTATGAATTTTAACTCTATTTTATGCCGCTACCTTTTTTTTATTTAAAATCAACTAGGTGGCCACTATTGGGACAATGGCCATGATACCCATGTTTACCTTAATTTCTTTGATTTTTCATACAAATTTTTAGTAATAAGACAACTGAACTATTAAAACATCAGGTTGCATAATACTTTACTATTCTCCTGTTCAACCCCTAAATTGCATATAAATAAATACACATTTATCCAAAGGACTAACCTGATCTTTGACGCGAGTGACGTACCCCTTATCCCTCCAATCTACATGATCAGGAAGAGGGTCTGGTTTGTTTTCCGGGGGTGTCCACAACTCGGCTGACTCCTGAAGTTCTATGGCAGATGGTACCCTGCAACCTTTTGATGCCCTGAACTCGTGGTGAGACTGTAAAATAGAAATTAAATTTTTAAAAAATTTCGAACAAACGTTGAAATTCGATATAAACGCTAGGAGATTTTATAGCTTAGCATCCAATCCGTACGCTTGAAAGAAAGTATGAGCGGACCTGGAAAAGTACCCGAACCTGGTTCGGGGGAAGCCCCTGCCAGCTCCATAAGAACAATACATAAGGTTTGGGGAAATTGTATTAGGTTCGGGGGAAGGTTGCAACTTTTTCCAGGTCCGAGTATGAGTCTGGAATCATGTCATTCCAGGTCAAATCATCGAGTGAACACTATTTGCATGAACTGTACGCTTAATGCGTATGCATAAAGATAAAGAAAAATATAAATTTTTATCCAATCATATCAAGTAAGTTTCAGAGTTTTGAAGTTTCGCCAATCTTTAGTTTTGCATGTTCGATTTGCTTGTGTTAAATTGCGTTTAACACAACCCAATTTTTATTTCTACATTATATCTATTTTATCTACATTATATCTACATTTCTACATCTTATTTTTCATCTTATTTATACATCTTATTTCTACATCTTGTTTTTTGGCAACGGCTGTCTGATTGTGTGGTTGACGTATTTTTGCTGCTCCTTCAAAAGTTCTATTTATTTATTATTATTCGTAAAATTAAAACAGTTCTTTATATTACTAAGTTTTATTTATGACCCAAAGATATTAGATATATCTTAATAATAAATTTGCTCTCATAATAAGATGTCGTCGGTATGCAAAGCTTGTTCTGAGTCTGTCACAGATGAGAAGGACGCCCTCCAATGTGCAGAGTGTGAATCTAAGTTTCATTATACCTGTGGAGGATACCGAGAAAGTGCTTTCAAAAAACTTTCTAAGGAACGAAAAGCTAACTGGAAGTGTCCTGAATGCCTGAACGAAGAAAAAATCAAGTACAAAAGTAATTCACCTGATGACGCAGCGGCCATTGATGTTTCCAGTTACTCCTCTGAATCATCCATATTGAAAATAATCACAGAACAGAACAATGATCTCAAGACCTTCATGAATACAAAATTTGAGGAATTAGCATCTTCAATCGAATTTAACAGTCAGATCATACAGGATCTAAAATCTAAAATAGGTGATCTTCAGAACGAAAACAAGAATCTTCGTATCAATCAGGAACGTATAACCCTTGAAAACACCGAAATGAAGAAAAATAATAACGAGTTAAAACTGGAAATTGTTGATCTGAAGCAATACACCCGCAGGTCAAACTTCGAAATCTCCAGTCTTCCTGAAACAGACAACGAAGACTTAATTCAAGTCATGACGAAAATTCAAGAAATTGCAAACATCGACCTTGTTCAAGATATTGTTGCGATCCATCGAGTTCCTACGTATAGCAAGGAAAAGCCAAAGCCCATCATTTGCCAAGTAAAGTCAAAGGCTGTGCGTGATGATTTTCTAAAAAAAGTACGAAATTTAAATCTCTCTGCTCAGTCCGTCAACCCAAGATTTCTTGAAGTTCCGATATATTTCAACGAACATCTTGCACCGGAATTAAAGCAGCTATTCTTTCAAGCAAGAAAATTTAAACGAGAAAATCACTATAAATATTGTTGGTCCCGTGACGGCAAGATATTTTTACGCAAGGACGAATCCTCAAAGATTTTTCGTTTGAAATGCATTGAAGACTTAAATTCCATCTCCACTCAGTGTAATTAATGTTCCCGAACCTGACTGCCGGAATTTAGATGATTTTGAGGATTTCGTCAATTTTTTTCGAGTTTCAAGTAAATCTGATATAAATATATTACATGTAAACATTCGAAGCTTGCGCGCCAACTATGACAATCTTTTTTCAATAATTTCTGACTCTTTAAGTTATATTTCAATTATTATACTGTCTGAAATTTGGATTTTTGAAAATGAGACAACTTTTTACGCATTTGATGGTTTTGATTCTTTTTACTGCTGCAGAGATGATAACCGTTCTGGTGGAATAGCTGTATATACTAAAAGTAATTTAAATTTTTCCAATCATGATATAACTTTTACATCAGCTGAAACTATTTTATTATATTGTAAGTGTCTTAACATCACTCTATTGGCTATATATCGTAATCATGATTTCACTATTGATTTCTTTAATGTTGAACTTAAAAACACCTTGATTTCTCTAAATCGTCCTAATATCATCCTAATGGGGGATATTAATATAAATATTTTAAATAATGATTATAACGTTGCAGAATATTTAAACATTTTATCCCAATTTGGTTTTTACAGCTACATTAATAAACCCACCAGATCTGGTTCATATTCATCTACATGCATTGATCATGTTTTTGCAAAAACAAGTGATCTTGAATTAAAAACTGGTATTTTCATATCTGATCTAACAGACCATTTCCCTACAGTTTGTAAATTGAAAAATCTGGTT
Organism: Tetragnatha versicolor; assembly: GCA_024610705.1. NCBI lineage: Eukaryota > Metazoa > Arthropoda > Arachnida > Araneae > Tetragnathidae > Tetragnatha > Tetragnatha versicolor. Next base: position 38,539,583 of record JANDEH010000003.1, read on the forward strand.
GCTTCTAAACATTTTAATAAGTCTGAATCTTTTGTCTTTGTGAATTATTCTTTGTTTTATAATTATTTATCTTCATATGTATTTAATTTTAATGTTAATTCTAGTCTTGATCAGCAATATCAAAAATTTGTCTTTGAAATCAATAACATTAAAAATAATTGTAAGTACCGTAGTCATACACGTAATCCTTTTAAAAGTAGTTGGATGACTAATGAAATTTTGGCTTTAATTAGAAGAAAAGAAAAACTTTTTAGAAAATTCAAAAAATATCCGTTGGATATTGTGTTTAAGACTGCTTATAAAACTACTGTTTCAGAATTAAAACGAATTATTAAACGTACAAAAACTCAATTTTATAAAAACAAATTTGAAGCATGTTCAACTAGCAAACAAAAATGGGATTTTGTCAATCGAATAGTCAGCAATAATGTTAAAACTCGTACTCTGCCTGATATCTTGAATAGTTCGGATTTGGCTTCTGAATTCAATACTATATTTAGCAATACGAATCAAAACTCTTCCAATTCTGATATAATAATTTACCAACGATATATTACTCCTTGTGTTTCTTCTTTTGTACTATATGAAGTCACCGATCTTGATGTTTTAGATTCTTTAAATTCTTTTTCTAAAGTTAATTCATTTGATTTTGATGGAATTTGCGTAAGGTATCTGAAGATAATTGCCTTGAACAACATGGATTTCTTAACCAATTTTATAAATTCATCTTTCTCATCTTGTGAATTCCCTGGCTCATTAAAGCGTGCTACTGTTACTCCGATCTTTAAATCTGGTTGTAAAAATCACCTTTCTAATTACCGCCCTATTTCTATTTTACCCTCATTCTCAAAAGTCATTGAAAAAATTATATCTAAACGTATGTTCAAATTTCTTAATTATACAAACTTCTTCGCAGGAAATCAATATGGCTTTATAGATGGACGTTCAACTGATATGGCTTTGCTGGAATTTTCGAAATTTATTTACAAAAGTATAGATAACAGTAAACTTACAATAGCAATTTTTCTTGATATAAAAAAAGCCTTTGATAATGTTAATCACTCAATACTAATCGACAAATTAGATAAGGCAGGTTTTCGGGGTGATTCACTTAAATGGTTAACTTCATACTTGTCAAATAGAACGCAAAGGGTAAAAGTCGATAATAGTTTAAGTAATTATATTCTTACTAATCGTGGAGTGCCTCAGGGGTCTATCTTGGGGCCTTTATTTTTCCTTATTTATATAAACGACTTTTGTAATTTAAACTTATATGGTAAAATAATAACCTATGCAGATGACACAGTTTTACTTTATTCGTGCTCCGATAATTATGAACTTCTAAACCAGATTGAAACTGATTTGTTTGAAATAGAGACTTGGTTTAGCGCGAATGATTTGACTCTAAATTTAAACAAAACTAAATATATTCATTTTAGCCTAAGACAAAGTGATTTAAACTTAAACATCAAATATCATTCTTTATCTTGCAATAGAAACTCCAATAACACTACTCGACAAAAAAATAGGGTCAAAATGTAAATGACACAACAAAAACAGATTCTTGTGTAAAATGGTCCCCTGAATCCAAATCCGACCCCCGTTTTTCTCCACCACGTCAAAATTTTCGGGGAACAGCCCCTCCCCCTTTTTACGTTTTTCGACGACTTTATAACTTTGAACTCGATTTTCAGGGTCAAAAAACATTGCCTTAGTCTTCAAATTGCACCCCAGGGGACAAGAAAGGTTCAAATTAATAAAATATGGATATTCATAACAATTGGATAGGTTTAAGGGGTGATTACCCCCCTAAAAACGCAAAAAAATCGTTAAAAATAGAAGGATTTGTTATACCCTATTTATTTTGCTTATTTTTGAAGCAAATCAATTTTAAAGGGTCTTAACCCTTCCCCAAGGCCCCAAATTTAATAATGATATGCAGCAATGATTTTTAGGAAAAGCGGTTAAGGAGTTATCGCCCCCGAAGCATCCGCGGAAGGGTTCAGAAGGCTTTCTGAATCGCGCTGGCGCCCGCGCGCTCAGTGAGTAATATCCATGCTTTGAAAAGTCACAAAATGAGAATTTTCTTATATTTTAAGACTTTACTTAGTGGAAATTCTATATTTTGATAGTAACTGGCCAGTTTTATGGAGGTATTCCATGTTTCAATTTGTTATTAGATGCACGGCTGGAATACCTCCATAAAACTGGCCAGTAACTATCAAAATATAGAATTTCCACTAAGTAAAGTCTTAAAATATAAGAAAATTCTCATTTTGTGACTTTTCAAAGCATGGATATTACTCACTGAGCGCGCGGGCGCCAGCGCGATTCAGAAAGCCTTCCGAACCCTTCCGCGGATGCTTCGGGGGCGATAACTCCTTAACCGCTTTTCCTAAAAATCATTGCTGCATATCATTATTAAATTTGGGGCCTTGGGGAAGGGTTAAAACCCTTTAAAATTGATTTGCTTCAAAAATAAGCAAAATAAATAGGGTATAACAAATCCTTCTATTTTTAAAGATTTTTTTGCGTTTTTAGGGGGGTAATCCCCCCTTAAACCTATCCAATTGTTATGAATATCCATATTTTATTAATTTGAACCTTTCTTGTCCCCTGGGGTGCAATTTGAAGACTAAGGCAATGTTTTTTGACCCTGAAAATCGAGTTCAAAGTTATAAAGTCGTCGAAAAACGTAAAAAGGGGGAGGGGCTGTTCCCCGAAAATTTTGACGTGGTGGAGAAAAATGGGGGTCGGATTTGGATTCAGGGGACCATTTTACACAAGAATCTGCTTTTGTTGTGTCATTTACATTTTGACCCTATTTTTTTGTCGAGTAGTGTAATTGTCACTGTCACATCCTTCAATCAGTTAATAGTATAAAATATTTAGGTTTATTTATCGATTCAAATCTTAAATGGAAAACGCATATAAATGAGCTAGGGAAAAAATTACGTTTTGTTCTATATAAACTTTTCCACTTTAAAAATAAAGTTGCTTTAAATTTTCTAAAATCATTATATTTTGCTTGGTTTTATTCGTTATTTAATTATGCAGCTATCATTTGGGGTGGGGAATATAGATCCAATCTTCAACCGTTAATTTCTATACATAATAAATGCTTCAAACTTCTGAATCACCAATCTAGTCCCCATAATTTTAGGTCTCTTAAGTTATTACCATTACGGCATAATGCTTTTTATCGCATTCTACTTTATATTTTTCGTAATAAATCTCTTTGTAAATTTAGAACCAGGCAATATAATACTAGATCATCTGAAATTTTTGAAATTCCAACATTTTCAAAGGACATATTTCGTAAACACTTCTTTTATCTTGCACCTAAATTGTACAATAGTTTACCTACAAATTTAATTCAAACAAATAGTTATTCTGTTTTCAAAAGAAATCTTTTTGAATTTATAATTAACATCGACGACCTGGATCTGTATTTCTCACTTTGAAGCAAATTTTTCATTTTAAATATTATTCAGCCTTTTGCCAATAATATTGTGTGTGATTTTGTCGTGGTTTTCTTGTGTTTATTTATAGTTTTAATGTATTTTTCCTTTTTTTCTTTATTTTCGTTACTCAGTTATGTATTTAATTTCTTTTACGCCTGGGTGCCTACTTAGAGGCTCGAAATTAATTCCCCTTCCGGAAAAACTCCTAGACCACGTGACTTTCCGGAGTCACGTGATACAAAACTCAAAAAGTGCTACTTAGATGCAAAAAAATACCTCTGCCTTCCGGAATTGAGGCGGGAATTTTTTCACCCGGAAAAAACTGCGTGAAATTAATTTCACTGTGGGGAAAAGTAATGGCGGACAGTATAAACAAATCCCAATCGGACCTTCATTAGTAATTAAAATCAATAACTGTATTTTTTTACCGGAAGAGGCTGCACAAGGAATTATTTTTTATTAATAAGATTCTTCCGACAAGAAATTGGACTAAAGAAATGCGAATAATATAACGTGAAAGAACAGACAACAACAGGAACAGCATATTCTGTGGTGAAAGGAAAAAAAGGTAAGCTTTTTCTATAATAATTACCTTGTTATAAGTCACTATAATTGTTATTAATTAACTTAATATATCCGATTTACTTATTCAATAATCGGGGATTAATTGGTATAACTATTTTGCCTCGATCAATCTAACCATAATTTATTGAAACGTAACTTTGAGATTGTCCTAATTTCGTTTTTGGTAGATGTCTTGACAATTCTTCCACCTAAATATTATCATAATAATGAAGTACTTTATAAAATAAGGTGCTGGAAATTTTTTTTGAATAACTTCCAGAAAACTGTAAGAATACCTAACTCTAAATTCTAATCATATTATAAAACATACAGTGATCTTAAAGAGTGCTTTGGCTTATAAATATTCAATTATATCACAGTTGAAAAGTAATTATTTACTTGAAAACACAGTAGAACTCTTCATTATTATTTGGTATTATGTAATTAATTGATTTATGAAATGAACTACTACAATGTTTTCAAAAATTCCAGTGGTAGTAAATTCATGTATTCCATTCTAGGTTCTATTTATAGTTGTTACCACATCCTTTCTTGATGTAATGGACCTCAGACCCCTAATAAAACTGATGCAAAAGTAAACATGGGGTTTTCTAAGAAGGTAAAATAACATTTTTGTAATGTGAGTGTTAATAAGTAGAAAAGAATGCTTTTATTAGTTGTGTACTTTGCAAGGGAAATGTTTAATTAGTTTATAGTTTTGCTGATAAATATTATGATGATTAAATGTTATTTGTTACCTGTCATGCTTTAGATAAAATGGCTTTGTTGGTTTCATTTGCATTCTTTATCTAGTCATAAATGTTTCTGTCAAAAAGAAAGTTTAAAATTATAAAATCCAAATTTTAATCAAGGATTAAACTGATTAGGTTTGTAAAATTTTAAGGCACTTGCTTGATAAGTCATTGATCAATTTGCCAACATTAACACTGTTTCTAAAAAAACTTTAACGCTCTACTCATCTATAATCATTTTCTGTTTTTGGAGAGTTTTAATTTAACATTGACAAATTAAAAAGTTGACAGCTTAGTATTAAATTTGAGACCACCTACAAACAACATAAAGGACATTGTAACAAATGAAATTATTAGTGATAAACCTATCAGCATTTTTATCAGTGTCGTATCATAAGGGTCATTGTAAAGAAGTTCTAATGTACTAAATATAAATACAAGTTACAACTGATTATAATACAACTCTTTTCCCTCTTTCATGACTTGGTTCCCCCTTTCTGTATGTTGTCCTAAGCTTCAACAGACTAATGTTTTTCATTTTGATGCCTGCTTGCCTTTTGTGCATAAAACTATTTAAGAATATTCAACACAACTTGTATTTAAAGCCTAAAGACTTTTTACTATGTTGAATTTAGGCACTATAACCTAATCTAAACCTATATAATCTGATTTAAATTTAAAATACAAGGTATAAATTTAAATGGCTCAATAATCCTATTTTATCTCGCCAAAATCCAATTCACCGACAAATCATTACACCGAAAGACTATTTTCCCAGCAAAACATTTCTCAAAATTGGCCATTACACAGACAGAATATTTTAAAAATTCCAGAATTTTCCATATTCTTGTACACAGGCAACAAGTTTTACTGAATTCCAAAACACTGTCAGATCATTTCATCAAATTGATTGTTTCGCCTGTCTTTTTGGCCAATGGTCAAGTCATGTTTAGACTTTTTACTATGTTGAATTTAGGCACTATAACCTAATCTAAACCTATATAATCTGATTTAAATTTAAAATACAAGGTATAAATTTAAATGGCTCAATAATCCTATTTTATCTCGCCAAAATCCAATTCACCGACAAATCATTACACCGAAAGACTATTTTCCCAGCAAAACATTTCTCAAAATTGGCCATTACACAGACAGAATATTTTAAAAATTCCAGAATTTTCCATATTCTTGTACACAGGCAACAAGTTTTACTGAATTCCAAAACACTGTCAGATCATTTCATCAAATTGATTGTTTCGCCTGTCTTTTTGGCCAATGGTCAAGTCATGTTTAGACTTTTTACTATGTTGAATTTAGGCACTATAACCTAATCTAAACCTATATAATCTGATTTAAATTTAAAATACAAGGTATAAATTTAAATGGCTCAATAATCCTATTTTATCTCGCCAAAATCCAATTCACCGACAAATCATTACACCGAAAGACTATTTTCCCAGCAAAACATTTCTCAAAATTGGCCATTACACAGACAGAATATTTTAAAAATTCCAGAATTTTCCATATTCTTGTACACAGGCAACAAGTTTTACTGAATTCCAAAACACTGTCAGATCATTTCATCAAATTGATTGTTTCGCCTGTCTTTTTGGCCAATGGTCAAGTCATGTTTAGACTTTTTACTATGTTGAATTTAGGCACTATAACCTAATCTAAACCTATATAATCTGATTTAAATTTAAAATACAAGGTATAAATTTAAATGGCTCAATAATCCTATTTTATCTCGCCAAAATCCAATTCACCGACAAATCATTACACCGAAAGACTATTTTCCCAGCAAAACATTTCTCAAAATTGGCCATTACACAGACAGAATATTTTAAAAATTCCAGAATTTTCCATATTCTTGTACACAGGCAACAAGTTTTACTGAATTCCAAAACACTGTCAGATCATTTCATCAAATTGATTGTTTCGCCTGTCTTTTTGGCCAATGGTCAAGTCATGTTTAGGGTTATGGAATCGAGGGAAATATCTTGTCGGTGAAATGGCTTTTCATACTGGGGGTAATGTCTGTTGGTGTAATAAGGTTATTCAATAAGACAGGAATTTTTACTTTTGGGTAACTGTGTTTTGCTGTGGCTTTTGGTGAGATAGGCGTGCAATAATGTTAATTTCTTAATAAAAGCTCATGTGCTTATGAACAACAGCCTCAATGTGGAGTTTGAAGTAATTGGTTAACTGCATTATTGGTCAAAACTTACCTTCTCTCCCTGAAACGGCAAAAAAATTAAAGTGAAGAGTATTCTAAAATTAAGTAAAATCTTAACCATTTCCTATAGGGGGAAATGTAAACAAAAAGGACATGGGGAGTGTATTAAGATATTTTGAACAACTTTTATAATATTCTTTGTTTCTTTTTATACAGGCAACATCTATCCGAGTAACCATGACTGGGTAAACCCATCCTCAACAATAAAGGATTCAACGATTCATCTTTTGAATGCATGGATCTTCATATCAATATCTTTTTAAAACTATGGGACTCATTTACTGACTCTAGCATGCCACTATTGTATGGAAATAACTGTAAACTTTCACATGTCTAATTAAAAAAGTTTTACAATTGTTGATTCTGAAATGATTGATAGTTCTCAAATAAATTTTGTTATTTTTATTAAAAAATATTATTTTGTGTGTTCAATTCTTATAGCTAAGAGGAAACAGTACTCTAAGGGTTCTCTCTTATTTACTAATATTGGTAACATTTTATGTATTCACCGTATTTCAGAAGGCAGCCTTTAGTTCTGGTTTCAACTGAAGTGATCGGGTTTGTTTACATATTTTAGTTATGATGACTGTTATTGGTTATTATGACTGTTATGAACACATGAATCCGAGATGAATCCTGCGCACGTGTAAAAGAATGGGAGAAGCACATTCCGGAAGTTGAGGAAGCCTGTGAAATGGTTTGTTTGTTTTTTTTAGAAAACTAGGTGAATAAATATAAAAAAAATTAAAAGCAACAGGGAAAGCGTCCAGGCGCACAGTCAGAGGGGAGGATTTGGGGATATATCCCCCCGAAACTCAGAAAATTTCCTTTTTGACCATAGAAAACCACCAAAATTACCCCATATCCCCTCCTGAAATTTTTTTTCTGGCTACCCCACTGAAAGCGTCATGTATTTTAAAAAACTGACAATAATTTCCAAATAGTAAAATAAATCAAAATATTATAACTGGCAGGTTGTTTAATGTTTGCAAATTAAAGTTAGTTTATTAAATTTCTCGAAACTCACCAGGCTCATCCAAGAGCAGTTTCTCAAACTGAGGGTCGCGAGAAGATTTTGAATTTTTCATAATTTTCACAGATGTGTTATTGACTTTTGAAATTTATCAAATTACCATATATAGTAAAAAGAATAAAAATAAGAAAAAATATCCTACTTGTGGTGTCGAATGCAAAAGTCAATTTATGTAAATACATATAATGTGTCACATTAATGTGCTAATAATGCAAAACTAGTCGGTTATTCAAATAAGATTTGATTATAAACGTAGAACTCTCCATCCACACCGGGGGGAGCAATGCAATTTTTAAGAATTTTTTATGAAAATAATGAAACTGCAATTTATCCCAGATAACTAAAAAAAAGTTAAGGGTCAAACTAATTAATTTTGGTACTTATGTATTATCCCGTCGACCATAGAAAGGTCAATGGGTTGTTTACCGTTTTTGGATTCAGCAGTATGGTCGACGGGATAATATGCAAGAACCTTAATTTTTAAATAAAAACTGACTAATTAATTTTTTTGAAAGTTAATTGTTCTTCTAATACGTGCATGCAGGCTTGACGAGAAGGGGGGGCGAGGGGGTACGATTGGCCCGGAACCCAAATATTTTCATATTTGAGTTCTAAGAGGGATATATTTTTGAATATTTTGGAAATTAATTTGTTTACGTAGAGGTTCAAAAATTTTCTGGGGTACCCCCAGACCCCCTTTATCGCTTGTTACTCATCGTATCAAAAGAAAACGTTATTTTTAAGTTGAGTGAAATTCAGATCTTGTCAAGAAATATTTTAAAAATTACATTAAGCCTATGAATGCATGGGGGGTACTTCAGAAAATTTTTGCCCCCTACCTCAAAATGAGAAGTATAGATATGTCACTGGGGGCCCGCTTCCCAACCTTGTCCCCGGGGCCCGACTTGGCTCTCGGCGGCCCAGCGTGCATGCAATTTATTATCCTAACGAAATAGTTTGTGACCAAATTATTGAAATTGAAATGCAATAAGGATTGAAGCAAAGTTTTATAAAAAATGACAACTCTCAATTTTTGCAGTGTTGGCTCAATGCAAAATTAAGTTTTTAATAGCAAGGTTATAGTGTTATATTAGAAATGGTGGTTGGATCCTAGCAGAGCCCACACCTTTGCCAAAGTTGGAGATAATTCCGCTATCTTGGTAACCCTACTTTAGTACACTAGATGGCACTTGGCGCTATCTTGTCCTGGTTTGGCGCTTTATTTTGGTTTGTCGCCAAGGGTGTGGGCTCTCCTAGGATTTTACTGAAATTGTCAATTTTTATTTGGGTTGAGAGTTATAAATTGGGTCTATATATAACCAACGATTAAGCATGAGTTACAGGGAAAGCACTATGGTAAACAAATTTAAAGAAATTATTATTAGAATTAACAAAATCGTACTAGCAACTTCTAAAATCAGGAGAAACTATTATGAATAAAGCTATAAAAAACTATCACACTAATCAATCTAATATGGCAAGATCACAGTAGATTTACAGTGCTTTCCTACATAACAATTCATGCTTCGCCACTTGGTTTAACTCCACTATCTTACTCACAATTTCAATATTAAACATTCAACAAAACATAATGATCAACTGTAAATTAAAAAGGGTATAAATAAATTAAATAACGTGATGAAAATATCCTGCAAATACTTGAGGTATTTCAAATAAAAAATTAGAAACTTACTTGGTGTGTAATGGTCGTGTTTTTAAGTGATTTAAAAAATTTGGTACTCACGAACTGAAACACAAACTGAAACCTTTTGATCCTCGCTGAGAATGAGGAACAGCAGATGCTTCTTGGCGATATGCTTTCTCGCCAAGCACTTTGTGGAATGAACATCGTAAAAGAATTTAAGCTTGCATTGTGAAGTTGGAAGAACCATTTATCGCCAAGGCCTGGATTGTTAAAATTAGCCGATGCAAGATACTGAGTGATTACGCAATAGCTCTTACAATATTTTTCACCAAATATAGTGTTACACTGGATTACATGGGGGCCAAATTCAAGAAAATTTGAAAACTGCTTAAGTTAATCTTAATAAAATAGTTACCAATACTCTTATTTTACAATCAAACACAGACCATCAATTTAATATGCCTTTTATTTTCCCTGATGGATATAAAAATGCCCTCATGAAACAAATATTATAAAAACTTGGAGTACATTTACTATGCCACCTTAATCACGATAGCGATAACAAAACAATGGAAATATTAAGAACTTCTTGTGGTTCTTATGCATTTTGCTTTTGCAAACGATGAGATAAAAAGTTAATAGCGTAAATTAATTCTTGACACTCAAATTCCTGAGGTCTTACAGCAATGCTGTATTGAATTGGCACCGAGATGATCTTCTATCAAGCTGATTCATATGGGCGGTAATGACAATTTCAAGTTTCAAATATTTCAAGTCCACTGTTGTTTCAGAGCACAATTCGAAGCCACGCAGAGGGAAGGATCGCGTTATTTAAATAAAAATTTCCATTCATCACACACATCACGTTTATGTTTTTTGTTTACAGTCAAAAGATGCGTAAGAAATGACAACAAAAGTTGTGATTGGTCGCCGCGAAATCCGGATGGGAAATTTAAGTAGTCTCGAACCCAAATGATCTTCTATAATTCCTAGACTGCCATCTAAGTGGCACTTTCTTGTAGTTCCGGAATCTTGGTATTGGAATTTCATAATTCCGGAAGTGGGAATTTTTCCCCGGGGAAAAATTCCGGAGGCCATCTAAGTAGGCACCTTGGACGGGATTTTTTTTATTTCCCCTTGGCTATTATTATTATTATTATTATTATTTATTTGCTGTTGATAGATTACAGAATCAAATGCCAGAATAAAAAAAATTGAAACACTTTATCGTGGTTAAAATATCTCTTAAACACGAGAAAAAGTTTTTTTTCAGGTTGTCTTAAATAACGCATGAAGCAAAAATATCGAAAAATTTATAATTGCTAAAAAATCCCTTATTGAAGACGAAATGCCTGAATGCTTTTTACCAGGGTGCCTACTTAGATGGCCTCCGGAATTTTTCCCCGGGGAAAAATTCCCACTTCCGGAATTATGAAATTCCAATACCAAGATTCCGGAACTACAAGAAAGTGCCACTTAGATGGCAGTCTAGGAATTATAGAAGAGCATTTGGGTTCGAGACTACTTAAATTTCCCATCCGGATTTCGCGGCGACCAATCACAACTTTTGTTGTCATTTCTTACGCATCTTTTGACTGTAAACAAAAAACATAAACGTGATGTGTGTGTGTGATGAAAGGAAATTTTTAATTAATTAACGCGATCCTTCCCTCTGCGTGGCTTCGAATTGTGCTCTGAAACAACAGTGGACTTGAAATATTTGAAACTTGAAATTGTCATTACCGCCCATATGAATCAGCTTGATAGAAGATCATCTCGGTGCCAATTCAATACAGCATTGCTGTAAGACCTCAGGAATTTGAGTGTCAAGAATTAATTAACGCTATTAACTTTTTATCTCATCGTTTGCAAAAGCAAAATGCATAAGAACCACAAGAAGTTCTTAATATTTCCATTGTTTTGTTATCGCTATCGTGATTAAGGTGGCATAGTATATGTACTCCAAGTTTTTATAATATTTGTTTCATGAGGGCATTTTTATATCCATCAGGGAAAATAAAAGGCATATTAAATTGATGGTCTGTGTTTGATTGTAAAATAAGAGTATTGGTAACTATTTTATTAAGATTAACTTAAGCAGTTTTCAAATTTTCTTGAATTTGGCCCCCATGTAATCCAGTGTAACACTATATTTGGTGAAAAATATTGTAAGAGCTATTGCGTAATCACTCAGTATCTTGCATCGGCTAATTTTAACAATCCAGGCCTTGGCGATAAATGGTTCTTCCAACTTCACAATGCAAGCTTAAATTCTTTTACGATGTTCATTCCGCAAAGTGCTTGGCGAGAAAGCATATCGCCAAGAAGCATCTGCTGTTCCTCATTCTCAGCGAGGAGCAAAAGGATTTAGTTTGTGTTTCAGTTCGTGAGTACCAAATTTTTTAAATCACTTAAAAACACGACCACTACACACCAAGTAAGTTTCTAATTTTTTATTTGAAATACATCAAGTATTTGCAGGATATTTTCATCACGTTATTTAATTTATTTATACCCTTTTTAATTTACAGTTGATCATTATGTTTTGTTGAAAGTTTAATATTGAAATTGTGAGTAAGATAGTGGAGTTAAACCAAGTGGCGAAGCATGAATTGTTATGTAGGAAAGCACTGTAAATCTACTGTGATCTTGCCATATTAGATTGATTAGTGTGATAGTTTTTTATAGCTTTATTCATAATAGTTTCTCCTGATTTTAGAAGTTGCTAGTACGATTTTGTTAATTCTAATAATAATTTCTTTAAATTTGTTTACCATAGTGCTTTCCCTGTAACTCATGCTTAATCGTTGGTTATATATAGACCCAATTTATAACTCTCAACCCAAATAAAAATTGACAATTTCAGTAAAATCCTAGGAGAGCCCACACCCTTGGCGACAAACCAAAATAAAGCGCCAAACCAGGACAAGATAGCGCCAAGTGCCATCTAGTGTACTAAAGTAGGGTTACCAAGATAGCGGAATTATCTCCTACTTTGGCAAGGGTGTGGGCTCTGCTAGGATCCAACCACCATTTCTAATATAACTATAACCTTGCTATTAAAAACTTAATTTTGCATTGAGCCAACACTACAAAAATTGAGAGTTGTCATTTTTTATAAAACTTTGCTTCAATCCTTATTGCATTTCAATTTCAATAATTTGGTCACAAACTATTTCGTTAGGATAATAAATTGCATGCACGCTGGGCCGCCGAGAGCCAAGTCGGGCCTTGGGGACAAGGTTGGGAAGCAAGCCCCCAGTGACATATCTATACTTCTCATTTTGAGGTAGGGGGCAAAAATTTTCTGAAGTACCCCCCATGCATTCATAGGCTTAATGTAATTTTTAAAATATTTCTTGACAAGATCTGAATTTCACTCAACTTAAAAATATCGTTTTCTTTTGATACGATGAGTAACAAGCGATAAAGGGGGTCTGGGGGTACCCCAGAAAATTTTTGAACCTCTACGTAAACAAATTAATTTCCAAAATATTCAAAAATATATCCCTCTTAGAACTCAAATATGAAAATATTTGGGTTCCGGGCCAATTGTACCCCCTCGCCCCCCCCTTCTCGTCAGGCCTGCATGCACGTATTAGAAGAACAATTAACTTTCAAAAAAATTAATTAGTCAGTTTTTATTTAAAAATTAAGGTTCTTGCATATTATCCCGTCGACCATACTGCTGAATCCAAAAACGGTAAACAACCCATTGACCTTTCTATGGTCGACGGGATAATAAATAAGTACCAAAATTAATTAGTTTGACCCTTAACTTTTTTTTAGTTATCTGGGATAAATTGCAGTTTCATTATTTTCATAAAAAATTCTTAAAAATTGCATTGCTCCCCCCGGTGTGGATGGAGAGTTCTACGTTTATAATCAAATCTTATTTGAATAACCGACTAGTTTTGCATTATTAGCACATTAATGTGACACATTGTATGTATTTACATAAATTGACTTTTGCATTCGACACCACAAGTAGGATATTTTTTCTTATTTTTATTCTTTTTACTATATATGGTAATTTGATAAATTTCAAAAGTCAATAACACATCTGTGAAAATTATGAAAAATTCAAAATCTTCTCGCGACCCTCAGTTTGAGAAACTGCTCTTGGATGAGCCTGGTGAGTGTCGAGAAATTTAATAAACTAACTTTAATTTGCAAACATTAAACAACCTGCCAGTTATAATATTTTGATTTATTTTACTATTTGGAAATTATTGTCAGTTTTTTAAAATACATGACGCTTTCAGTGGCGTAGCCAGAAAAAAAATTTCGGAGGGGGATATTGATATTTCAGGAGGGGATATGGGGTAATTTTAGTGGTTTTCTATGGTCAAAAAGGAAATTTTCTGAGTTTCGGGGGGATATATCCCCAAATCCTCCCCTCTGGCTGTGCGCCTGGACGCTTTCCCTGTTGCTTTTAATTTTTTTTATATTTATTCACCTAGTTTTCTAAAAAAAACAAACAAACCATTTCACAGGCTTCCTCAACTTCCGGAATGTGCTTCTCCCATTCTTTTACACGTGCGCAGGATTCATGTGTTCATAACAGTAATAATAACCAATAACAGTCATCATAACTAAAATATGTAAACAAACCCGATCACTTCAGTTGAAACCGGAACTAAAGGCTGCCTTCTGAAATACGGTGAATACATAAAATGTTACCAATATTAGTAAATAAGAGAGAACCCTTAGAGTACTGTTTCCTCTTAGCTATAAGAATTGAACACACAAAATAATATTTTTTAATAAAAATAACAAAATTTATTTGAGAACTATCAATCATTTCAGAATCAACAATTGTAAAACTTTTTTAATTAGACATGTGAAAGTTTACAGTTATTTCCATACAATAGTGGCATGCTAGAGTCAGTAAATGAGTCCCATAGTTTTAAAAAGATATTGATATGAAGATCCATGCATTCAAAAGATGAATCGTTGAATCCTTTATTGTTGAGGATGGGTTTACCCAGTCATGGTTACTCGGATAGATGTTGCCTGTATAAAAAGAAACAAAGAATATTATAAAAGTTGTTCAAAATAACTTAATACACTCCCCATGTCCTTTTTGTTTACATTTCCCCCTATAGGAAATGGTTAAGATTTTACTTAATTTTAGAATACTCTTCACTTTAATTTTTTTGCCGTTTCAGGGAGAGAAGGTAAGTTTTGACCAATAATGCAGTTAACCAATTACTTCAAACTCCACATTGAGACTGTTGTTCATAAGCACATGAGCTTTTATTAAGAAATTAACATTATTGCACGCCTATCTCACCAAAAGCCACAGCAAAACACAGTTACCCAAAAGTAAAAATTCCTGTCTTATTGAATAACCTTATTACACCAACAGACATTACCCCCAGTATGAAAAGCCATTTCACCGACAAGATATTTCCCTCGATTCCATAACCCTAACATGACTTGACCATTGGCCAAAAAGACAGGCGAAACAATCAATTTGGTGAAATGATCTGACAGTGTTTTGGAATTCAGTAAAACTTGTTGCCTGTGTACAAGAATATGGAAAATTCTGGAATTTTTAAAATATTCTGTCTGTGTAATGGCCAATTTTGAGAAATGTTTTGCTGGGAAAATAGTCTTTCGGTGTAATGATTTGTCGGTGAATTGGATTTTGGCGAGATAAAATAGGATTATTGAGCCATTTAAATTTATACCTGGTATTTTAAATTTAAATCAGACTATATAGGTTTAGATTAGGTTATAGTGCCTAAATTCAACATAGTAAAAAGTGTTTAGGCTTTAAATACAAGTTGTGTTGAATATTCTTAAATAGTTTTATGCACAAAAGGCAAGCAGGCATCAAAATGAAAAACATTAGTTTCTTGTAGCTTAGGACAACATACAGAAAAGGGGAACCAAGTCATGAAAAAGGAAAAGAGATGTATTATAATCAGTAGTAACTTGTATTTATATTTAGTACATTAGAACTTCTTTACAATGGCCCTTATGATACGACACTGATAGAAATGCTGATAGGTTTATCACTAATAATTTCATTTGTTACAATGTCCTTTATGTTGTTTGTAGGTGGTCTCAAATTTAATACTAAGCTGTCAACTTTTTAATTTATCAATGTTAAATTAAAACTTTCCAAAAACAGAAAATGATTATATAGATGAGTAGAGCGTTAAACTTTTTTTAGAAACAGTGTTAATGTTGGCAAATTGGTCAATGACTTATCACGCAAGTGCCTTAAAATTTTACAAACCTAATCAGTTTAATCCTTGATTAAAATTTGGATTTTATAATTTTAATGTTTTAAACTTTCTTTTTGACAAAAACATATGACTAGATAAAGAATGCAAATGAAACCAACAAAGCCCTTTTATCTAAAGCATGACAGGTAACATAAATAACATTTAATCATCACAATATTTATCAGCAAAACTATAAACTAATTAAACATTTCCCTTGCAAAGTACACAACTAATAAAAGCATTCTTTTCTGCTTATTAACACTCACATTACAAAAAAAGGTTATTTTACCTTCTTAGAAAACCCCATGTTTACTTTTGCAGCAGTTTTATTAGGGGTCTGAGGTCCATTACATCAAGGAAGGATGTGGTAACAACTATAAATAGAACCTAGAATGGAATACATGAATTTACTACCACTGGAATTTTTGAAAACATTGTAGTAGTTCATTTCATAAATCAATTAATTACATAATATCAAATAATAATGAAGAGTTCTACTGTGTTTTCAAGTAAATAATTACTTTTCAACTGATATAATTGAATATTTATAAGCCAAAGCACTTTTAAGATCACTGTATGTTTTATAATATGATTAGAATTTAGAGTTAGGTATTCTTACAGTTTTCTGGAAGTTATTCAAAAAAAATTTTCAGCACCTTATTTTATAAAGTACTTCATTATTATGATAATATTTAGGTGGAAGAATTGTCAAGACATCTACCAAAACGAAATTAGGACAATCTCAAAGTTACGTTTCAATAAATTATGGTTAGATTGATCGAGGCAAAATAGTTATACCAATTAATCCCCGATTATTGAATAAGTAAATCGGATATATTAAGTTAATTAATAACAATTATAGTGACTTATAACAAGGTAATTATTATAGAAAAAAGCTTACCTTTTTTTCCCTTTCACCACAGAATATGCTGTTCCTGTTGTTGTCTGTTCTTTCACGTTATATTATTCGCATTTCTTTAGTCCGAATTCTTGTTGATTAATCTTATTTAAAAAAAAATAATTCCTCGTGCTGCCTCTTCCGTTAAAAAAATATAGTTATTGATTTTAATTAGAAATGAAGTCCGATCGGGATTTGTTGACACTGTCGGCCATTACTTTTCCCCACAGTGAAATTAATTTCACGCAGTTTTTTCCGGGTGAAAAAATTCCCGCCTCAATTCCGGAAGGCAGAGGTATTTTTTGGCATCTAAGTAGCACTTTTTGAGTTTTGTATCACGTGACTCCGGAAAGTCACGTGGTCTAGGAGTTTTTCCGGAAGGGGAATTAATTTCGAGCCTCCGAAAAAGTGTTAAGTCCGATCTTGAAGGATCTCATTCCCAGATCTGCCTCCAGGTTGTGCCGCGTGATTTTGATTATTTTCTGCTCCCAGGAGAGTCTGCGAGCGGCTTCTTCCCTCTCGTTTGAGTACACCTTGCCAAACTGCACCTTGAAAAAAAAACAATCAGTTACTCTTCAAAAGACACATGGAATCTACTCATGTATTATGAGTGATCCGTTATAGTACGCAATACAATAACAAGCAATCTCCAAATTATGTCTTTAGATTAATATAAAATAATTATTTCTAACAATTTAGTGGTGAATGAAATCCGATCGTCAAGTGAAAAAAATTTTGTCAGAGAAGCTATTTTAAGTGAATATTAGAATTTTGTTCTTAAATTTGGAAAAAAGTGTGTGAACCGACTCTCACTTGTTATAAGGATGAATAATTACACACAGATAATGAAAAAAATATTTTTTAACCCTAAAGTATCATTTTTCACTCAAAAAACTTCTTAGCAGCAACCAGCTTTAATTTCTCAATATGTTGTTGGAAATGACTCGATAATTTGCTTGTTTATTTTCTGCATAACCTTTAAAAAACTTATTAGAAAATCTAATCATCTTTAATTTTTACATAAAATACCAACTACTAGCGTTAAAAAACGTCGATGGGGTTCGCATAAACGTATTAAAAATTTTCAACCGATTTTTGATTAAAACTAAAATAGGGGAATAGGTTAGCTACTTACCTTGTATTTCTCCCAGTATTCGTCGAGTTCTCTGTCCAACAAAATTTGTTGGGAGACGGCTCCACTGAAGATCGCAATTAGCACCAAATATTTCATGGTTAAACTCTCATTAATAAGCTGGAATTAAAATGAATGATTAAAAAAAGATATTTCAGATACCCCCCAAGATGATATACGTGAGACTGTACAGGTTAATTTATTTTTCTCTCTCCAATGTTGTTGCTAAAAGGGACAAGGTAAAATTACTTAAGATCTTTCGAAGTATTTTTAGGACACAATAAGAGCTAAATTGATATTCTTCATTACCTAAAAATTGCTGTATTCATTATATACTTATTTTATTAAATAAAATCATACATTGTTAAATAAAATATTTACTCCTTTGTGATTAATTCAAAGTATATTTTAAGCATTAATATACAGACCACAAATTTTTTTAAAATTATACTTTTAAGGTTAAAAATCTACACAACGAATAAATTATCATAAAAGAATAAAAGAAACAACTCTTCCAAGAATCGTAATTTCAAACAAAATTACTCTTGAGGAAATGCAACAGTAACAAGACTCTCTTACCTTATTCAGGATCTCTCTTTAGATTAAAATCTAACGGGTTCCTCCACAATTTCAGTGCTATTTAACTTGAAGAAGGTGGGTTTTCCCACCTCTTGACATCAGATAAACAATTCAAAAAATGGAAGCCGTTCATCCTCCTTCGAGTCCCATGATGACCAAGACTCAGTCTCGTGATGTGATAAGGACTCTTAAATTAAGTATTTTTTTATTAGCGTGAAATTGAAGATATACTCTGCAAGCTTTGTGACCTTATTTATTCAATTCTCACTCTTCCATGTTTTTCATCTCAATTTGAATTTATGTAGTATTGGTGAAATCCCTGGATCTCAAAAACTATCAACTAAAGGGCGACATGAACTGGGTAAAGTTGGTTGAAAACTTATTCCCCAGAATTGAACATGATTAAGATCAACTTTTACAAATTATTTAAAAAAAACTGAATTTATAGGGTTCTTATTATGACTAACACGTTCATTCGCATCTTAAACTAAAATTAACTCCTTCAAACTTTTTACATTCATATAACTTCAAAAACTAAAGAGAAAAAAAGAAAAAAGTTCCTATTCTTTTTCAGGGATTTTTTTTCAAAATTTTAATTCCTTGTTTTACTGCTCATTTGAAAGAAGTCTTTTTTACATAAAAAAATAATCTCATAGATATTATGAAAGTTTGTTTTAGTTACCCTTCCTCTTTTAACCGTCACAGTTTTATTGCAAAAGATGCAAATATTTTTTAAACACTTTTTTTTCTTAAAATGACCAGAAAACATTTTTAAATGGAAAAACTTGTAGGTAGATGCTATAGAACTTAATTATTGTTTCAATTTGTAATTACATTTTGTAGAAACTCCTTAAGAAAAAAATTCCACAGTTGGACATGAAAACAAACAATTTGTTTGAAAATGCACGTTATAATTGGTACAGAAATTTTACTTCTACCTACAACCATAAAATCCGCATTAGGGTGGTCTACATTCCTATGGGAAAAAATAAACTTCGTCCTAGACACACCGTCGACCCCTCATTTTTTACATCTACCTATAGTATTAGTCTGGCAAAGTTTCAACTTCTTACTTCAGTTTTAGGAGGGTGCTGTATTAGGAGCACCAGTAATATTAAACCTAATAATATTCAAAAAATAAGTAAAAGATAAATTATTTTGACACCTTCTTTCTGGAAAACAGGATTTTAACACATGATTTTAACGCATTTTTGCGGATCCAGAGAAAAATTTTGATAAATATAAAATTAAACTAAATACAATATAATAAGACATTGACGTTTAGAAACATCAGGCTTTGTAAAAAAAAATTGTTTTTAAGCACGGGATGTCTAAAAGTAAATCCATAAAATTTTTAAAGTGTCAAAAAGAAGGGTCATTGAGCACCCCCTAAAAATAGGAGTAGAAAGCTAAAATTAAAGGAGGATGATACTATTGGTAAATGTAAAAAAATTAGGGGGCGACGTTTGGGCTGGCTTGAAAAGAGTTTTTTTGGACCACCCTAATCCGCATGCACTTAAATAGAAAGTTTTGTTTTAAAGGATACACACACATAGGATGATGATTTTTTTCAGCTTTTTTACGGCTTTCAGTTATTTCTCGAAAATAACTTTTATTTTTGAAAACTGTGAAAAAAGCTTGCGCACCTATCCAGATGATGTATAAGGCTGAAGCACTGAAAGGCGGTTAATAAAATTTTATTTGAAGCTGCTTGTAACATAAGGTAAATCATAAAAATAGTTTAAATTTTAAAATTATAATTTAAAAACTTGCTGTTTAGGAATTTTCCATTTTTATAAATGTTTCAAAGGTCTTCCACATCAGCTTAACAGCATACTCGACCGCCATACTGGATTAAGAAATGATGGTTCCTGTATCCAGTTTCTGCAAAGGCGTTTTAAGGATTGAGGGCACTTAATTTGAGCAATGTATAGTTTATTGGAAAATATGCATAGATATTTTTGCTTCATGCGTTTTTTAAGACACTAAAAATCACAGTTTTTGAGTTTAAATGACATTTCAACCATGATAATATATCTCCATTCATTTCATCTTCCATTCGATTCTCCAGAATTTTGACTGTAAATTAATAAAATTTTAAGTTTCTACCCATTAAAAAAATATGGGGCGGTAAAACGCAATTAATCAAGATGGGTATAACTTTAAACAGTCGTATCTCAGAGACTAATTGGTGGAATTGGATTAAAATTGGCATTTTTCCTTATCTTTATACATACATTGAACATGTAAAATTTCATGAAAGTATGAGAACCTATAGGGTGTAAAATAGAGTTCTCGCTGGATGATTTTGTATGGAATGACTCCCCTCAAAGTAACAGAACTGAGCGCCACTACTTATAAATTCAATAATAAAAATACAAATTTGGAAGATAGTACGAATGTGCTTTTAAAATATCCCTGCGAAACACAAATTAAATTTAATAAATACTCAGACTCTAAAAAACATACAATTTTATTTCTCAAAAGGCAAGCATTCAAAAAAAATCTTACAGTGCTAGTTCCCAGCTTTAAATTAATTCAATTTGCATGCATTTCTCCTGAAAATTCCTAAAATTTATGTTTATATCTAATTGTTTTTACTTTTAACAAGTGAATTCCAAGTAAATTAATAGTTTTAGAACATAAAACAATTTGATATAAAAATATTTTAAAATAGGGCGTTACTCAAACCTATAAAATAAGGATCCCCCTAATAAAGTATACACCTTTTTAATGAATAATTCAGCATATATTACAGAAACTACCAACATTTTAATATAATCTATTCTTTAATCTTTCATCTTTTCATTTCTTTAATCTTAATAATCTTTCAATTTTTTCAAGAGCAATAAATCATTTATGGGTCCAGAGCAAGTAGATTGAGCCTGATACCATCAGTGAATGTAAATTTTCACCACAAATGAGCAAACTTGACGTATTCCAGATTCTTCTTGCTTAAAGAGTTTGAACTGATCTCTAAATAAAAAAATCTTGAGTGAGAATATGGCCTTCGCCAGCCATCGAGCTCAATGCAATCCACCTGGGACCCTAAATTTAACGCCCCTTTTAGGTACTCCACCAAGGAAAATGATCAAAAGCTCTAGCAGTTCTTTATAATCATCCCTGGGTTGAAAATCATGAAGTTGATTTTGAGAAAACTTGATTACTTCAGATGCATTCTCTGTTACTTTTTCATTAATTAAATCGTCAGCAATGGAAGACTGAAATTTTCCGTGATAGATAGAGATCCACGAAGTTTTGAACCTTTTAAACAGCAGTATGTCTGGGCCACTTGAAACCCCTATTGATTTAACTACAACTTCCGTCACAGAAAAAAAGGGTTGTTCAAAGAAGAGTTGATAATTGACTTCTATTACGGAATAAATATTGCCTTTTTGGTGAAAAATTTAAATTCTGAACAAAAAAATCAATAATTTTAAAAATTTTTTTTGCGTAACCATTCAATTAATTAACGAAATACAATGTTAATATTTATTATTATCATAATTTTACACATTTAAAATTGATTTTGGTACAATTTTCAATTAAATAAGCTAACTTTTCGGTATTACTTAGGCCTGTTAAGAAATCACAAAAAATGAAAAAGTACTTTAAAAATAAGAAAAAATTAAAAAATGATAAATGATAAAAAATTCCCAAGATGACAGTATTTACATCTTTATTTAATACTATGACTTGTTTTAGCGATTATTATGGAATCCTGTGCAATAATTTTTAATTAAATCACAAAATGTATGAAATTTCTCAATTTTTAATTTTTTTGAACTTTGGTAGCAACCCCTAAATCTTTTTCAAAAATTCTGAAATTTTGGTGGAATTGGCTTTTTTTGTACATAGAACAAAATAAGAGGGTGCCCCATGCAAATTTTGAAAGTTCGATTTAAAGGACCACCCTAATAGGCACACGGTTTTAAAACAAAAAAATCATTGTAAATCGCACCAACCATTATTTGAATTTAACTGATAGAAGTCTTTCACTAAACTTAAGGGCACAAAACAAGAAAGGTAGCACCAAAAAAATTGAGGAAAAGGACTTATTTTATAAATGAAATTAGCAAAGTTATGACAGCTATATGGATATTTTTTGATGGTTGACGTATCTTCAGATCGATCGATTTCTGACCTCTTTTTCCATACAAAATGATTAAATAATATGCCCTAAATGCGCCTGATTCACTCTGTTTTGAGGTACTACAATAGGGTAAAAATCACATTAATTATAAAATCAAAAATCTAATTTAAATTTAAAATTTTAAGAAATAAGCAGTTTAGACAGTAATGAATGAGAACGAGGAGTCATTTATAACGTTAAATTACACGGAAAATATAATTTTTTACTACAATATTATGAAACAGTAACATATTGCCCATACAGTAGGCTTCGTAGGATCAAAAAAAATTTTATAGCTATTGAAAAGATTTCCCTATATCGCTGCGGTTACCAAAGTGAGCGGTACTGCCAACTGGGGATGTTGAAGAATACCAGGGGGGCAGTGATAAGTTGAAAAGATATTGGGGGCGTTATTGGAATAAAAGGGAGCGTTTATTACTTTTGAACTCTTGCTTAACCTTTTACCTGCCGATGTTCCCAAATGGGAACATCACTTTTGGGAATTTTTTCACCACTCAATTTTTCATGCAGGAATTTGATACTTGGTGTTAAGCAACTCAAAGATATGAAGATATTTTACATGCAAAAGTTTTTCATGTACAATTTAATCCTTTTTGTAGAATTTATATCAAAATTACAGATTTTTCGCTCTTCAAAAAGTTGCACAAGTTTTTATTTATGAAAATTTTAAATAAATTTAGTTTCAAATAATTTTGCTGTGTTTAGATAGCTAAAGTACATATCTTCTCGTTTGGCTTGACAGAATAGCTTCATATTCCAATTTTGGAGAGTAATAACCAATTCTATGTATATGTTCCCAAATGGGAACATCGGTATTTGGAGTATAGTATTTGAGGGGATTTTTATAACACAAAAAAATTCTTTCCTATTTTCTTTAATTTTTTGAACCTTTTTTTGTCTCAAAGGATCTAAACAGGTTAAGAATGATGTTTTAAATTTAAAAATAAGTAATTTTTATTTTTTCTCCTAATTTATGGATAAATAAATGCCAAATCTTTATAGCAGATTCTCACACTTGCATATTTTTCTAACTCCCCGATCGATTAATTTTCAGTAATTATCATTAGGGGTTATGCAAAGAGCATATTTGAAGTGTTTCTGAGGACTTGCAAACATATTTTGTTCAAGTACTTCTTTTACATAAAAATTTTAGGAATAAAATTGAAGAATTTTGAAAATAAGGAAAAGTGTGTACAGTACTGGAAAAAAAAATCGACTCAGACCCTATATCTCCGGAACGGCTTGTGATATAAAGACAAATAAGGTATCATTTTTCATGATTTGAAGTATTCTATATACAGAAAATTTTTCAAGTTCTTAGGGGGTCGTCTTCATATTAAACGAAGCACCAACTTTCGTTTTTCCTATGGGCGACATCAAAGATTTTTCCAGATTCTGAAAGAGCACCCTCTAAAACCCCCAAAAACCAAGTTTCGTGTTGTTTGGGGGTCAAACAAAGCCAGGAAGGGGGTTTGAAAACTTTGGTAATTTAACTTCAAAGAGGAAAGATTGGCGACAATTGTTTAAAATTCTCTAGTAAAGTTAGAACAGATTTGGCTACTTATCTGTGTTTTGGCACAATTCCTACAAAAGTTAAAGCAGATTTGGCTATTTATCTATATTTTGGCGCAATTTCGTCTTCCAATTAGAATACCCTTAAGTGGTAGCCCACTTGGTAGAGTAACAAGCTCGTGATCACTAGGTTGCAGGTTCTGCCCCGCAATTCCGCATGTCTCATTGTTCAAGGTTAACCTATAGGGATACAGGATACAGGCAAACACAAAGATGAATAGATGTTGAATACTTTTTTTAAAATCTAAAGCCTTTAAAACAAATTTATGCAATTTTTATTGCCGTTCGTTTACAAATAATAATAATTAATTGAGAGTTATTTAAAATTAACATTTTTTTAATTCTGGAAAAAAGGGAATAAAAATTTAAATGAAGATATTAAATAATCACGCTAAATTATGAAAGTGGTTTTGTTGATAAGAGCTAGAAATTTAACTAATTAATGAAACAATAAATCAGGCTTTTGCGGCTCAAAAATTCCTATAAAAATACAGATAGTTAGATTGATTTTTCGATGTATTTTTAGCATTTAATCGATGTTTCTAATAATTTTCAATTTCCACTTACGAAAACTAACTTATCTTGAAAAATTAAGGCAATTACAAAGTTTAAAATTTGCTTATACATATAGGAGTAGAAAAATTTTCAAATACTGATTTTAATGATTCTGCAGTCATTTTTTTAGTAATTAATTACGAGTTATGTTTCATTAGGTTGGATACAGAGTTTATTAATTTTTATGGATAAACATTGAAGTTTCTGAACCTATGTGCTTGATGAATAAGATACCAAAATATAAATATGAAACATGTTGACTAGTCAATCATTAAATTTGAAAGTTAATAAACTTGATGAATTAAAATTAATTAACTTTAATCATATCGACGATTTGGAGCTTCTTGATATTTTAAACAATTGGGGTTCTAAGGAAAAAATGAAAACTGCATCATCACATCAAAGGCAAAAAAGTTTATTTTGTTCATCTTTGTAAAGTTTTTAATAATTACCATAAAGTGAGTGAGTGAGTGAGAGAGAGAGAGAGAGAGAGAGAGAGAGAGAGAGAGAGAGAGAGAGAGAGAGAGAGAGAGAGAGAGAGAGAGAGAGAGAGAGAGAGAGAGAGAGAGAGAATATTCTTTAGGGGGGAGGGGAGTTGGGATCGTTTTTTACTGCCGAAAATATGGGGGGCGACTGGAAAGGGATATTGGAGTTTTATTTTAGGGGTTGGATATTTTTTTCTGTTTGTGTTTTTAAATTTGAACGTTAATTGGCATGCTGATTTTTCTTGAGCCTCAATAAAAAAATCATCATATTAATTAATGTTAAATTTTTCAAATAACCTGTTCAGTCCCTATTTCTATTTAACCTCATCTATCCCACTTAAACTAGTTTAACGTTTTCAAAATTAGTTTCCAAATTCGATACCGGTAAGAACCAACGTCATCATCCATATTTGGTGACAATAGCGGATGGATCTACTGTTCTCCCAATTCCAAGTTGATTGCAAGAAATGAATGAGATTGCAAGAAATGAATGACTTTGACTATACGTATAAAAAATAACATTAAATTAAAAAGTGGTAGCTAAATTTTTATTATGGTGTTAATTTTTTATTTTGTAATCACCACTATTTTATTTATTATTAGTTAATTATGTAAGTCAACTTTTATTCCAAGCATTGAGCCCTCTTGCTGCGTAGGGTAGATTTAATACGCTGCTTGCCTTACCCCTAAAAACTACTGTAGGGGTAGGCGGCTGGTGCAGCCCTTGGATGTGCCAGTTAGGGAACGTACCCATACTACATGACCCATATTTACCCTCCTCCCCCCTTGGTGACCATCTGTAGTATATGCCAAGACCCCCTCCCCCTCTAGTTTTCACGTAATAATTCATTAATACGGTTTGACATCGTTTTTTGCAAACAGAAAGTTGAAAAAATTAATTTTGCTTAATTTGTGTAATTTTAATAATTAATTTTGCCTTATTAGTCTTAAGTTGGCAAATTTCAATAATTAATTTGGCTTAATTTTGTCGTATTGACTAAAAGAAATTGACTACGGGACAAACCCTTAAGCCCCCCCTCCCCCCTGTGACCGAGCGTGGTAATTTGAAGACCCCCCTCCCTAAATGGGTCACGTAGTATGGGTACCTTCCCTTGTAGGCAAAGAGATGGTGTTAACCCTGGGGTGCATCAAATGGGAAAGATGTATGATCCAAAATTCAGCAACACGATGATATTTGTGTCATGGTTAAATTAATTCATGTCTTGATAACATTTAATATCAAAGATAAAACGTTGAATTTCTTTTAATAAACAATGCATGTAAGAAGAGACCGTCCTTATTAAGCGACGACTTTTCTTGACCTTAGATTTATATTTTAAACCACAAATATCTGCATGAAATCCGTCATGAATTCGAATCTTTATATCGAATACTCTTTTTTGAAACTTTATTCGCTTAATTCAAAAACATTTCAAATTTAATGCAGGTGAAATTTTTAGTCGAATAATTAAGTATTGTTTCAAAAGTAAGTGTTAAGTATTGTTTCAAAATTTTTTCATCTGAAAAAATTGTATTTTAAAGATTTTTTAATTTGTAAACTTTTATTTAAAAATATCATCAAAATTTAAAAACAAATAAAAAATATTACATGCACAAAAAAATAGGTTAATTTTCCTTTTACTGAAATTAATAGAGTAAAAAATAAGAACTTATTAATTCTAACTCTATCGGTAGTTTAAGTTCGAGGCATACACAAACTTCCAAAAGCAAAACAAGAACACGGAAGCTATGCGATTCGAACTTGGCTCTAAAGATTTGCGACCAGGCACACTAGCCGTTAGGCCAAACGGCTACGTTCAACATCAAGGTTTAAACAATAAATGTGTTGATTTCAGTTAGTAGATTATGGTTACCGTAAGGTTACTGTAATTTTCATAAGTTGTATGTCTTTGGCGATATGAGAATGGCGCAAATTTTTCTAATTGAAATTTCTTACAGTGTGCGTGGGGTTAATGGTTGTAAGGATCAAAATCTATGAAAAACGAGATTTCAACGTAAATTCAACGAACTTCAACCCCCACTCCTGGCTTCATTTGGGGACCAAATGACATGAAAACTGGTTTTTGGGGGTTTTAGAGGGTGCTCTTTCAGAATCTGGATTAATCTTTGATGTCGCCCATAGGAAAAACGAAAGTTGGTACTTCGTTTAATATGAAGACGACCCCCTAAGAACTTGAAAAATTTTCTGTATATAGAATACTTCAAGTCATGAAAAATGATACCTTATTTGTCTTTATATCACAAGCCGTTCCGGAGATATAGGGTCTGAGTCGATTTTTTTTTCCAGTACTGTACATCTTAAAACCCTCTTCTAACGTAAGTTTGATGTAAGAGATATGTGGTTTATTTCGGAATCTTCCATGAGAAACACAGCTTTAATGAATCAATGGAGATAATTATGATTATCACTTTTAAAAGCTAATTAGATTTGGATGCAATTAGTGGATATTATGTTAAATAACCGTATGGAACCGTAATTAAAACTATTTTTTCACGCAGAAACGTAACTGTTTAGCTTTGAAGCGCATCAAAACGCTCTTATGTATTTTTTATACCAAAATATTACCCTTAGTGCAAGAAAAATGTACGGAAAAGCTTCGCGTACGTAATAAACCAATTTTTTCATATGAAAATCTATAAAATGTTACCCAATCGTCCAAGTATGGGTAATAAAAATGAAAAAACCGTCCACTATCATAAATATGTTCATAATTATTGAGTAGAAACCTATTTCAATCATTTATTTGAGTTGATTGTAAAATATGAGCCTTTTGGAATTCCCCCTTAAAGCTTCACCCCAAACGCCGATGTTCCCAAATGGAAACATCCTAAAAATCGTACTTAGGATTTTTTTCGGCCAAAAAATGACCAGAAGGGTTTTAATAATGATGAAACAAGCCATTTAAGCAAAAAATCAGAACCTTTAATTTGAAATTTGAATTGCGGCGTTTAAAAGGTTAATGTCATTTTTATGGGGAAAAACATAAAAAACTTGTAAAAGTTGTTTAAAATCCTTTTTAGCATGTTAAAATTCAAAAATTTTCCTGGGGGCGGTCCCCCAGCCCCCTTATATCTAGAGATTGAGATATAAATCATTTTATTTTTATTGTAAGACGAATACAAAAAATTTTCAGTAGGATTTACCAAATTCCCTTCAGAGACGTAGACATAATATTTCAGTACATTAAAGAATTATTTTTTTAATCACAGCTTTCAAAAATGTAGTCTTATATAAGGTGGAATTATTACCTAATTATTTTCAATTAAATTTCAAGGTGCATAGAAAACTTAACTTTTGAATATTGTCCATGTACTAGCTTTTAAATGTTTTTATTTTGTTTGTGAATTAAAGTATTTTTATTACAAAATGTTATGTATAAAATTTAAGCAAATTAGAAGCAAAAATTTAAAAGGAGGCCTTGGAAAACTTTACTCTTGAAAAGGGGGTGATGGTCCCATAAAGTTTGGGAACCTATTCCCTATATCATTGGATAGACACCTTCTCTAGCGATTCCACACTGGTCGTCTTTGTTTCTGGACATCTTGATGTATCCAGCGATGCCCCAATCCTCACCGTAACTGAAACACAAAAAATTTCTTTTCACAAGAAATATCTCAAAAAGCTATCACATAGGACGCTGTTTAATAAAAGATTAGAAGCAAAGTGCTGAATATATTAAGTTTAAAATAGATAAATTAGTATGAAGAAAAGAACCGCGTAATAGGAATCAAAAAAGCCCATGGAGCTCACCTGTTTTTAACCAGCCAGTAATCCTTTTTGTCCTCTGTGCCGTAACCGACCACCAAAGCAGCGTGATTCAGGTCACCACCGTTGCATTTAGGTTCATCGTAGATGCCACTCCTAAAAGATTAATAATGTTAGAGATTGAACAGAGGCTGTGCCCCCTACATTAATCTATTTGTACTACAGAGACAATTAACTAACAAAACTAACGAATGACCTGCTGAATAGAATAATGGTTACTTCAAATTAAGGAAAATAAAAAAATACTTAATTTCTCGGTGACATTTCGCGGACCCCTTGGACACAGCCCGCGGACCACCTTTTGGGAACCCCTGACCTAGGTAATGTATGAAATATTTTGTTCTTTACCTTAGGTAATTCTCATTTTACCTTAGTTTTTCTGAACATTAACGAATTTCAGACATTAACTGTAACGTATATTATCCGCAGACCTTCCAAAATACAGAAGAATTAACTGCAAAACCAGCACAAATTATAACTAGAAAAATTGTCCACAGGTGCATCCACGTCATCAGAGGTCTCTTACGCACTCTGTGGACAGTTCTAATTTGTGCTGGTCTTGCAGTTAATTCTTCTGTATTTTGGAGGGTCGGCGGATGTAATGGGGATCTTGGGGTTAATTTATTGTCTATTCATATTTCTCGTATAACTATGATGCGTCTTGGTTAAGCTGCTTTGCGCTAATCTACACATTGAATCTGGGTGATTCTCCAGAAATTTAAATAATTGAGAACAAAAAATTTGGAAAATTAAATATCCTTTGAAAATTCTCTCTCTCTCTCTCTCTCTCTCTCTCTCTCTCTCTCTCTCTCTCTCTCTCTCTCTCTCCCCCTCTCTCTCTCTCTCCCTCCCCCCCTCTCTCTCTCTCTCTGTATGTGTGTGTGTTTGTTTTTTAAAATGTTAAATGACCTCATCCTAATATATATCCAACTAGCTGATATGCCCGGCCTTGCACGGGTGGAGGTGGAGAATTTTTTCTTTAAAATTTTTAGTTCATTTCCCACCTTCCAGGCGCGGATCAAGGGGCTAGCACTCTGGACAGCGCCCACCCCTTGGGAAACCCTACTTTTACCCTACTAAAACCCTACTTTTACCAGTCTAATTTCCAAATTTTTTCTGGGGGAGGACCCCTATACCTCCCATTAGTACCACCAGGGGATCTGCAGTGATAATATTTAGGAAATCTCCAATGTTTTGACATTTTTGGGTGAAAAAGTAAAGGTAATAGTGTTGAAAAGTGCCCCCCCCCCTTAGACTCAAAACGTTTCTAAAAACGAGTTTAAACCCTTCTTTTATAGGTCAAATTTCAATTTTTTTTCTGGGGGAGGACCCCCATACCCCCAATGGTAACAATGGGAATCTTGTCTGGAAAAGTGCTTCCCTCATGGAGTCGTGTTGGATCCGCGCCTATATTTTGATGAATGAAAGGTGTCGAATCAAGCATTTTAAATTCTGCACGATTTCTGAATTTACCACATGATTCCCTTAAAAAACAACAAAATATTAGAAAAATATTCTTCCAAAAATCACTTAAAATGCTCAATTAGAGCCCTTAATTAACCGTATTTTCATGATTTTATTATATCTTTGGTATAAAATTTAATAAATAAACATATTCCTGCAATTTAAGAAAAAATCCAATAGTTCCACTTAAAAGGGTTTTGAATATTAACTGTAGTTTTTGGTCTGTTAACCAACTTTCTTAAAAGCTACAATATGATAATCATTTTATTTTTCAACCTTGTTTCCGTTTCCATGGAGACTATTTTATCAACAATGCTATTCCATGAAACTTTTTATTTAAAAATTAAACTCTCAAATAAAAATATTTTGTACTATACTTACCAGTTTTAAAATTTTAAATTTCATTTAATTATACTTTTAGATCGTAGTTACAATTTTAATTAGACTCATATCTAGTTTTTCTTTTAAAACTTGTTATTTTGCATTATGTTTTTTTTGTAACAATGGGGTGAACAGATCACTTTTGGAGGAGAAATAAAGCTATTTCAGCAAAATAACCATAAAAAGAACAAAAAAGAGGTCAAGAGGTCAATTAAAGTTTTCAAAACATAGCATATGTTTTTTCTTGAGTTTTTTACGTAGGTACACCAAGTTTGGTGCAGATCGGAAGTAAACTGTGGATTTGTATAAAAGACAAACACACAAACACACATTGACTTTTATTATATTAGATACTAGCTGATATGCCCGGCCTTGCACGGGTGGAGTTATAGAATGATCGTTTTTTTTTATTTACATTTTCGTTTCCATGGAGACTATTTTAACAGCAATGCTATTCCATGAAACTTTTTATTTTTAAAAGCTAGATCAACTTTCAAATAAATTTTGCTCAAATACTCCGACTCCGTACGAAGTTATGCCAAGTTTGGCGATCAGCATTTACCGTTGCCATTCTAGTTATAGTGCAGAAGAGAAATTTAAAAAAAATTAAAGTTTTTAAAAATTTTAAAAAGTATTTTTATATATTTTAAAAGCTGGTGGATTGAATTGGAATTGTTGACGCCTATTCCTTGCCTTGTGGGCTTGATCTATCAAGTAATACAGACATAAATAGAATTTTTACTACCACAAAGAAAGAAAAATACGCTTTTTTTTTATTGGTTATCCTTGTCATGCTTATAGCTTGTGCAAGCTTTTCGTGCAGCTGGTGCTTCCTCTGAAAAATCTTTCCAGTTTGGCGAGATTTTAGAGTTGAGAAAAGACACCGCGACTCCGCTCGTTTGTTGGCGCCGTTTCACCGCTTTCAAAAAATATGCCAAAAGTGACAGTGCCTTTCACCTGTAATCCGACGATATTATACCTATGTGTAATACTTAACATAAGGCTATTTACCAAAATGTTGGAAAGAAAAGTAAATTTTACGGCAATTATTTCCACATTTCTAGAGAATCACTCCGACTGACAGGTTTCCCGTTTACTCAGTTTTTTCTTCCGCGTAGTGCCGTCATAGAGCAGGAAAGCTACTGCAAACTTCAGCAATGTAAATAATTTAATCATTACAATTTTAACTACTTAAGTGATGGGTTTTAAAACTAAAATATCCTTACAAGGCGTTGTAGTCCATGAAACTCTCCTGACTGCCATCGAAGGAAACTGCCACTGGACCTTCCAGAGCCACCGCTTCCTTCAGGGTTTCTTCGTTTCCACTGGGGAGAACTCTTGAAGCCCAGCACCACGCACCGATCGTCTGGTTGTTGAATGCGCAATTTCCCTCCTGAATGGTTCACAATTTGTAAAAAATCATGGTTTGAAAGTGATGATTGAAGGGTTTGGTGGATGAAGGGGCTATGTTGCAAGGCCTGTCACAAAAGTAACGAGACTGAATTCCCTAATTCTGACTGGAATTCAGTCTCGTTACTTTTGGGACAGGCCTTGTAACATCCCTTCATCAACCAAGCCCTTCAATTATGAAGAAAAAACTCCAAAAACGTCCAGAAAAATCTCCTCGAATTTTCATGAAATTTTTTTCAGTGAATTCTTCATATCATTGGAAATAGTACTAACACTGATGGTTTTGCTCTGTATCCTTATGATTATTAAGTAATTTTTAATTTTTTTTAATATCGCCGCTAGGGGCGGTGTAAGTCAACTCAATGGATTCTCTAGGATCACTTTACCTAGGGGTATACCTTACTCCTGTGAGCCTAGGAGACGTTGGTTCCTAATATAAGTCGTGAAATGGAATTTTGAAACAACCTGCATATAGCATGACATTACCATGCAAATGATCTTAAATATTTAAAACTTTGTCACAAGAGACGTAATTTAAAAGTTACGAACTCTTCAAACTGTCCCTAATATCCTTAAAAAGCCCCGCCTACGATAAAAAACAGACTACGGAATAAGAGCTTACATTTCCTCTGTAGGGGTAAGATGCTTCTGTGTCTATTCCTTGATTTCTGTAGATATACTCGTTAGCTGCTACTATCCATCCTCCATTGCATCCTTGATTATCTGAAATTGGAAAATGCTTAATAAATCATAAAATTATTTGAGATTATTAAGATTTTGTAATTAGATGTCAAATTATTTTGATGGAAATATTTCGAGAAAACAATTTTGAGATAAAACGTTTTTATGTTTTCTACAGAAACCGTCAAAGAATTGTTAAATATCCACTATGAAGAGGCAGCTAGCAAAAGTTTAAAAACATCTTTCAAAATATGTTCATCAAAATTACAATGCAAAAACTGCGTTAAATACATGTTTTTGATTCTATTTCCCCCAGCATTTTCCTCTTAAAGCATTCAAATTTTTTAACAATAGTAGATACCTTAAAGAATCTAAAATCCTGAAATATCGGTCCATATAATTTTTTCACCTGCTGTAAAATAATATTATTATTTAATATGTTATTGTTATTTACGCATCTAAAATTTGAAGGCCTGGTCTAAATCATCTTTTTCATAAGAACAGAGAACACAACAAAACTCCCATGATATCGTCTTATACATAAAGACTGAGCCTCGATTCTTGCTATTCCCGATTTCCTGATTGGTTATTCTTTATCCTTTATATTTTAACCTGTTTTAATTAAGATTTAATAAATATTTTTTGGAACAAGTTTATTCCTGACTCTGCCGAGGCTAGGACACTGACTTCATCAAACTTCTTGACGTTGGTTCTTTATAGTCTGTGTAAATAAAGTAGGTGGTTCACTATACTAGTCGTTTCCCACTATTCCCAATGCATTATCTATTGCACCGTCACGTCCTTGCCATGCTGACGAGCCACCTGTTTTATTTACACGGACGAGTTATGGTAAATCACCACAGATGGTTATGATTTGAAAATTAATGCTATAACCACAGGGTAAAGATCTTAAACAGAGAGTTCAAGTGGCACAGCTTTCCTCTATAACAGTGGTGCCCAACCTTTTTTCTCCCGAGGGCCAATTTGCTTTTGAAGATCTATCTCGCGGGCCACACAAACACTTTTAAGGATTTTTTTAAACATGAAGAAAAATTACAAACCCCGTTTTCAATGAGAAGTTTGCATCTGTTTGGAGGATACTAGTTCCTGTAAATTCGGTTCCAAATTTGTAACACTTATCCTTAAAACTGAATTAAGATTATTATTTGTTCGTTTCGTAATGACTATTGTGTTCTTTAAACACTGCCACAGTCTCTTTACATATCAGTCTCCTTACATACGGTTTATTTTATCGCTGAATTAAGAAATATGAATTTGTCCACTTTTCTTGAAAGTTTCAGCATTTGGAGTGAATCTTCAACTTTTTAGGATCGGACATCTTTTCGAAGTTTGGTTCTAAAAACATCCTTATGAACTGAATTCAAATAGCTATAATTGATGCTGAAAAATATTTATCCAATGGCAAATTCCCGGTGTATAGAAAAAACTAAAACAGAGAAGTAAAAAAATTATTACCGAATGATGAAGAATTCTTTTTTATCATCTTTTTTTAGATGGAAGTGCCATAATGTCTCGCACGATGTCGTGGTTTTCTTGGAAGATTTCTGAAAGTGGTTTTTGTGTTTAATATTTAACCAGTCCGCGGGCCACATGGATCAGCCTCGCGGGCCACATTTGGCCCGCGGGCCGTAGGTTGGGCACCACTGCTCTATAAGGCGAAATGCGAAAGGGATTCCTGATTTGATTTGGAACTTCTATCAGGCGTTGAATTTTATAATTTCATCGGCACTGCTCTTTTTTCCCTAGGAGGTAGACTTTTCCTCTAAAGTAGTTAAATTATCCCCGGAGAAAATGAAATCTTCCCTTTCTTTTAAAACTTCGATTGTTTATTTTTTGTTTGAATATAAGCTTCCCCCTCTTCGGCCGATTTGAGTGACAGGCGGGCGAAAGTTTCAATGGGTGAGTGGCAGTGACGTAGCAGGAGTGACGTGAAGCTAAGAGGTTAAGAGGTAGGTCTACGGCCGTAACTAGACTTTTTTTTCGAGAGGGGTTTTGGAAAAAAATTTTTTCAACTTTACTTCGATTTTGTTGGGGATCAGAGTAAGTAGACAGCGGCAGATCCATGATTGGGTCTTGAGGGGGGGGTGTTCCAACTCGTTTTGGAACACCTAATCCGGATTTTGGACATCATACATTTTCTAGTTTTTAATTTCCATTTTGGTTGGATTTTTGCATCTTGACGAACTTTTTACAAAAGAGTTATAAATTATAGAGCTTGAAAGGGGGAACTGGGAAGAACTCCCTCAGAACATTTCTCGAAATTTGACCCTAAAAACCGGAATTTAAGGACCTTCGTTTTGGAGTCGTTTTTCCCTTTTTTTCCACCCCCAAGATGACCACTCCTTGTAAGTTGAAAAATTTTGAATTCTGAACCTTAAAAGTAGGGGTTTTATGCATTTTAAGACGAATTTTTAAGGATAAAGAGTAAGTAAAAAATTGACGTTGAAATTTCGGGGGGGGGGTTGAAACCCCAACTTGGATACGGCCCTGGGTAGGTCCTACGTCCCGAAGTGTCTATAGGAAAATCGATGCTTTAAAAGTTGCCCTTAGCGTCTATTAAGATGAAACCTCTGTTAAGCTCTATTCTCTTTGGCTATATCTTTGTATGCGTACCTTTAGAGCAATCAATAAGTTGCTGTTCGCTTAATGCAACCAATGTTCCGTTCTTGCGCATCCACTGTCCTTCCAGTGCTCCTGTTGTCGAAAAAGCCCAACAAGATCCACATTGGTGCTATAGAACGAATGCAGCTATTAAATCAAATGGTCCTCAATCTAAGGTCAATAATTGAATATTCAGATTGTTTTCCTTTTCCGAAAACGAAGTTTTGAGGGAAAAAAACAGTAAAAGTAATGGAATTTTCACTGTATTACCACCATATTTTTGCTGTAAAGATGCATGCATTTATCATGCCGCATTTAGAATACAGATAAAGAATGGTCGAAAAAATATAAGTATAATCCGACTGTAGGTGTAGAGTTTGAATGTAGTAGAGCAGGGATGGCGAACCTTTTTCGACCAGTGTGCCATTTATATTACGGTTTATGATTTTCAGGTGTCAAGTGTGCCACTTGTTATTTTTTAATAAATTATCTTTAAACCCTTGGAAAATGAAATCCTCCTTTGAGGGTCGATAGTTTAGAACAGGAGTTTCTAACTTAAAGTTCTCAAGTGGTGAGCGGTGGGCCGTAAAGTCTGTGGTGTATATAAAAATTTATTTCGGGAGGGGCCAACAATTATTCCTCAGTCCCTCCCAGGCATCTTTAATAAGTTTAATGCAGATTTTTTAATACATTTTAGGTAGAATTTGCATTTTCTAGAATTTAATCTAAGAAAAAATGTTAATAATGAAGTTCCAAGTAAAGGGGGTCTGGGGGTCCTCCCCAGATAATTTTTGGAAATTTGACCCTAAAAACAGGGTTTTGAACAAGTTTTTGGTGCATCTAAGTCCGAATTTTGGACGTTTTTAGGTAGGATTTTGATTTTCATGAATATTATAAAAAAAGTTTGAAGTAGAAAAGATGGTTTGGGGGCACTCCCCCAAAAAATATTTCAAAATTTTACCCGAAGAAACTGGGTTTTAACTTGTCTTTGTATACCTTGTCCGAATTTCGCGTAAAGTAATCAGGCTCCTTTTGCATCCATGATTTTGTTTTCTAACGGCTTAAGGTCAGTTTCCTTACGTAATTATTATAAGGGCGGTTGGGATTTGCTTACCTTGCTGACAAAAGGGGAGGAGGGAGTCCAAAATGACCAAGAAAATGTTGTTACGTATTATTTGAAGGGCCCAACGGCACCTAAGAGGTGAGTGGGGGTTCGGGGGTCTTCCCCCGAAAATGTTTTGAATTTCAGCTAGCTAAAACGTTTTCTGAATCTGGTAGTACTAAAGTTTTTTTGTGTCATTTTTAGTGAATGTCGCGTGCCACCGAAATACCGGTCGCGTGCCACCCAGTGGCACGCGTGCCATAGGTTCGCCATCCCTGTAGTAGAGAGTAGGTGAGAGTTTCAAAATAGTTGATGTTGAAAGTTGAAAAATTAAAAAAAAAACCATTTAAGTTTATTTATTTGGTCTATACATGGTAGAATAAACCAGATAAATCTTATAAACTATTCCAAATTAATAAAACGATAACTATGGTCTGTAAATATTTTTCTAATTGAAGTTTTTTGTCTATACTATCTTCCTTGATCTTTTTGATTTAATACATTGTTAAAGAGAGCTTTAAGCCATCTCAATATATTCACCATCGTCAGTTTACTATAGGAACACTATCCCATTCCCATGATTCTACTAGGTGGGAGTTGTTTAAAACTAAATTTCTGACGCGAACTTTTAAAACGCTACGCACATTTTGTTTTCTTGTAACTCCCTATATGATCAAAATACGTAAATGAGATTTTAACTACAGTAATATCAAAAATTTTATTGGTTATATTTTCATTTCGCTTTAAATATAGATTTAACAGGCAATTAATACTTTCGTAAATTTACAATGGGTGATTCAGA
Source organism: Tetragnatha versicolor (assembly GCA_024610705.1). NCBI lineage: Eukaryota > Metazoa > Arthropoda > Arachnida > Araneae > Tetragnathidae > Tetragnatha > Tetragnatha versicolor. The sequence continues at coordinate 38,577,139 of JANDEH010000003.1, forward strand.
AATAATCATCAATATTATGGGGGGAGGTAGAGGGGTCCTAGACAAGCATATTTCGAATAGGGATGGTGGGGCGCAGCCTTACCGTTAAAGGGCTAGGACCTAATCTAGTGCGAGCGCGTTTCAAAAGGCCGTTTTTAGAAGGCCCATCTAACGAAACAAAACATACTAAAATGAAAAACATTATTGCATAAGGTACGGGAGTATCCGTACTACTTAAATCCTCAATGTGACAGAAATTGGACCAATTGCTAAACCGTGGGGTGAGTTTTAAAACGTGCAATATTAATCTCTTAGTCAAACAATGGAGTTCCCTTAATGGTATTTGGAAAAATGATGATAGGGGAAGGAATTTTCAATGATCGTAATATTGACCATTGAAACTGTTTGATCAATGAAAATTCCTTCCCCGATTGTCATTTTTCTAAGTACAATTAAAGGAACTCCATTGTTTGACTAAGAGATTAATATTGCACGTTTTAAAACTGACCCCTCGGTTTAGCAAGTGGTCCAATTTCTATCACATTGAGGATTTAAGTAGTACGAATACTCCTGTACCTCATACAATAATGTTTTTCATTTTATTATGTTTTGTTTCGTCACACGGGCCTTCTAAAAACGGCCTTTTGAATCGCGCTCGCACTACATTTGGTCCTAGCTCTTTAACGGTAAGGCTGCGCCCCACCATCCCTGTTCGAAATATGCTTGTCTAGGGCCCCTCTACCACCCCCCCAAATATTGATGATTATTTCTGAATCACCCTGTATAATCGCAGATACGAAGTGTAACAATTTACACATTTTTAGAGAAATGATTTTACATTCAACACATTAAAACGATTTACTTGGGCAAATGAAAATTAATAAACTGATCCATTTAGAATGCATAGTTCAATTGAATCGTCAGTTTGAAGAAGGGAATAAGTCCAAAAACCAAGTTTTGAGAAAATCGAAAAAAACTGTATAAGTAATGGAATTTTCATTGTATAACCGCCAAATTTTTACTGGAAGTTCAGAACCCTATTTAGAAAACAGAGCAATCATCAAAACAAATATAAGTGTATTCAAAAATATTTTACAGCCAAAATAAGTTGATGGACTTATTCCCTTCTTCCACCTTATGAAATTTTTCTGATGAAAAAATCTTTAAAAACCCTTAAAATCACATTTAAATTATATTTCTCCTTAGTTTACACCACAAAAGGGTGAAATAAAAAGAATAAGACAAATTAAATTCAAAATTATAGTGAAACTGGGTTATTAAAGCAGTATCAATGGAGTGAGTGAATATGAATGGAGTCAAACATTCCCTACATAAAAAAAAGTTTGAAAAACATTGAAATTAAGAGAAAATTTTATTTTAACTTAGTTTACAGCACAAAGAATATGAGGAGAAAGAAAAATTAACTTTAATTCCAAATTAGCTTAAAAAATACAATGAATGGACATCGATTTCACAACTTCAAGGGGCGATATCTCCCTATAGGGGTTAGTTATTGTTCCCCTCTTTTCACCCATGTGTAGAGCAAAGCTTAGAGATTGTCTTGAGCACAAAAAGTCAATTTGTCATTTTTTGGACTTATTCCCTTCTTCAAACTGACGATTCAATTATTATTTGAAAAACCGTCATTAATCGAACCTTGTATTGAAACCATTATACTGCTGGGTTGCAATATAAATTCATATTTAATTTAAAATTGTTTATAAATAAAATGGTGATAATTTTTCATTAAAATTTACCTAACGATGACGGCAGGTTTATCGGTGCATGCATGTGCGTCGGGCTTTCAATTATATTCAGCACTTCTTTTAGAACAATTACCTAAAGTTTAGCTATTTGGTAATACCCCACATATATTCTCATATTTTGATTTCATGAAAAAAATTAATCCGTTTTATAAAATTTACCTACTGCATTATAAATTGAATTTTTAAATTCATCAGAGTTAAGTATATCGTCAATAACCATGACCTCAAAAAAGATAACTTAAAAAAATGAACGGTCTCACTTACCAATAAAACAAGTTTTTATCACCATAAAACTGACAATAGGTTTCTACTTCTAATTAATTAAACTACACTAAATATTCAAAACCTGCCTTCTCCTTAAAAACGCATTCTAAGAAAAGTTATAAACTTTTTTAAATTTTTAGAATTAAAATATATTTAATCTTTCAAATTTGCTATATTTCATCGCATGGAAATAATCACTGCTGTATCAACATTTCTTTTTCTTATTGAAAATCGGCGTCTTATCAACGTTTGGAGAATGCACTTATTTGATGCTTGATCTCACAATAAGCATCAAGCAATAAAAAAATATATCTTTAGGTCGGTTTTAATTGCAGCGATTTGAGCGACGAAACCGTTGTGACTGGTCGAAACTTCTTTTTAAATGATGATGTAACTACTATGACATAGCGCTAAGAACCAATGGCAGGGTAATGTTCCAAATTGGTAAGGAAAGCGATAGGAAATTTTCCAGGACACGCCGGTCGCGTATATCCGAACCCTCAAGCGTGCAACGCATTGGCGCGGTTTGAAGAGCGCCGCACTGTTTGGCGCTAAATATGGGCACGCGAATCAAGGTCACACTCGAATGTTTTTACGCAGCCATAGCGTTCGAGTCGAGATCGAACCATCAAACGGTGTACAAAATCTAAAACGCTTGCTTTGCAACCAAATTTTAACAAAATATTTTAACTCGTAGCTTATTATATTCAAGGCTTCTAAAAAGAACTTAATTTTCTTTAAGTAAACATTTGAAGAACGTAATTAAGGTTATGTGTTTATGTAAGAAATTGTGTGAACTTTCGTGAAACTTTTTGCTTACAAGGTTTACATTCTATTCTTTATCATATACTTTTTTTTATCAACGCTTGGCTGTAAATTAGTTCATAAATATATATAAAATTAACTGTAAGAAGTAGCTACACTATACCCACTCCCCTACTTAATTTAAAGATCTTTGTGCAAATAGAATTCCTGACACATTAATAATTCAAGGTTTATTACTTTTTTGGTACATATATATTATCCTGTCAACTGTTCAGTGACCGTCACATTCAGCAGCTCAGCTATAGAACATTCAGTGAACTTTGATAACATTTTCAGTAGCTATAGTGATAGGAATTTCATCCAAATAATTTTCTCGTTTGAAGTCATAGTGAATACAATTTTTTTTTATAAAACTATGATATTCAGAACTATGCATGATGGTCAATGGGTCAATGAAGTATTTGTTAAATTAATTTTGAATGTAAGAGTTTACATGGTAGCATAGCATACATATATAAATCTCAAATTATCAATCTAGAGTTCAAATTAAGTCAACAATTTAGTGTATACTTATGACACTATCTTTTCAATACTGTAATTAATGGTAATGTAAAAGTATGGGAGATTAATTATAAAAATTGAGGCTTTTTTAGCTCCATGTCTATAAAATAACACACTGAAGTATGAATTTTTACAGAATATGAAGTTTATTTCTTTTTAAAAGCTCTTGAATAGTTTTGTAAAACAAGAATATTCTCCGAGAATAATATTTGATATTTTTTTTTCTGATATTTGGAAATAAATGTAAATATTATTGATAATATGAAATGGTCATGTAGTACTGTAGCAATACTACATAGTACTTAGAATACATACTATTTGGATATTTCTGCATCGTCTTTATCTTTTAAAATTAGTATAAGAACAGCGTTTTCCGAGGTGGATTTAGTTTCATCAACCAACAACGAAGGATAAATTGAAGAAAGTTGCTCGGAAATATGTTTCACATCCATATTTAGGATTCACCACGATTTATGGAGGCATGCAAAGGAACGAAGCGAAGCGATGGTTAGTGCAAACCAAAACCCCGAGTTCAAAGTTCAGTTTCGGTTTCATATTGCTCTGAATGTTGGCTTTTCCTTTAAACACCTCACTTCATAAGCAAATAGGTTTGCCGTAGTCAAAAGAGCGAGTTATCTATGTTTCTTTTAGCGCGTGTCTGGCGAAGCGCGCAACTTTTCAAACCGCGCCAATGCGTTGCGCGCTTGAGCGTTCGGATATACGCGTCCCGGTCGCGTCACTAATAGAATCACAACATTGTATAAACCCGCCCTTATTTCATCACGATTGCTAGGAGTTGCAACCAAAGAAGAAAAAACCAACTACCCTTTGTTAAAATCGGTCATTTATCTTAAAATATGATAACAGCACTGGAGACATAGTTCGGATATCTTGAGGATTTTTTTTGTACTCCGGTCACTCCGATCTCTTAATGCACAAGTTAAAATATCGCTAGGGCTCAAAATTAACTCGGTTTATTTAATATTTGAGCTATAACTTAAGGGTAGTTTATAAGGCTTTATAAAGTAATTATGGAGATACATATTGGTTCACCCAAATTGCTAATACATTTTTCACCTAAATAAAATTTTAAAATTGATGCTGATCTATGATATCGATGGTTATTTATTATGGATGGCTTACCTGATAGCATAATCTACTATGCATATAAATTTTAAACTATTGGGACAATGACCCATGATACCCATGTTTACCTTAATTTTTTTGATTTTTCATACAGATTTTTAGTAATAAGACAACTGAACTATTTACACATCAGGTTGCATAATCAAAGGACTAACCTGATCTTTGACACGAGTGACATACCCCTTATCCCTCCAATCTACATGATCAGGAAGAGGATCCGGTTTGTTTTCCGGGGGTGTCCACAACTCGGCTGACTCCTGAAGTTCTTTGGCAGATGGTACCTTGCAACCCTTTGATCCCCTGAACTCGTGGTGAGACTGTAAAATAGAAATTAAATTTTTGAACAAACGTTGAAATTCGATGTAAACGCTAGGATATTTTAAAGCTTAGCATCCAATCCGTACGATTGAAAGAAAGTATGAGTCTGGAATCATGTCATTCCAAGTCAAATCATCGAGTGAACACTATTTGCATGAACTTTACGCTTAATGTATGCATAAATATAAAGAAAAATATAAATTTTTATCCAATCATATCAAGTAAGTTTCAGAGTTTTGAAGTTTCATCAATCTTTAGTTTTGCATGTTCGATTTGCTTGTGTTAAAAAGTGCGTTAAACACAACCAAACTTTTATTTCTACATGTTATATTTTTTTTATTTATTTGCTGCTGATAGACTACAGAATTGAATGCCAGAATAAATTAATTTTAAAACTGAAACACTTTATCGTGGTTAAAATATCGCTTAAACACGAGAAAAAGTTTTTTCAGGTTGTCTTAAAAATACATGAAGCAAAAATATCGAAAAAATTATAATTGCTAAAAAAATCCCTTATTGAAGACGAAATGCATGAATGCTTTTTACCAGATCCGAGAAAGTGTTGAGTCCGATCTTGAAGGATCTCATTCCCAGATCTGCTTCCAAGTTGTGTCGGGTGATTTTGACAATTTTCTGCTCCCAGGAGAGTCTGCGAGCGGCTTCTTCCCTCTCGTTTGAGTACACCTTGCCAAACTTTACCTTGGGAAAAAAAACAATCAGTTACTTTTCAGAAGACACATGGAGTCATGGAGTCTACTCATATATGCAAAGTGCTACGGTATAATATGGGCATATTAAAAAAAAGACATCCATACAATCTTTAAATATATATAAAATTATTATTTCTAATAATTTAGTGGTGAATGAAATCAGATCGTCAAGTGAAAAAATTTTAAGGCAAAATTTCTCATTTTTTGTCTCTGAGACGCTGTTTTAAGTGAATTTTAGAATGTTGTTCTAAATTTGGAAAAAAGTAAAAACTCTCACTTGCTATGAGGATGAATTGCAACTCACATATAGTGAAAAAATGATTTTTCAACCCTAAAGTATGGCGTTTTTCACTCAAAAACTTAGCAACAACCAGCTTTAATTTCTCAATATGTTGTTAGAAATTACTCGATATTTTGCTTGTTTTTTTTCTGCATAACCTTTAGAATACTGATTAGAAATTATTTTGCTAATTTTTTCATATAAAATACCAAATACTTAAAATTTCGATGGGGTTCGCATAAACGTATTAAAAATTTTCAACCTATTTTTTAGTAAAACTAAAATGGGCGAATAGGTTAGCTACTTACCTTGTATTTCTCCCAGTATTCATCGAGTTCTCTGTCCAACAAAATTCGTTGGGAGACGGCTACACTGAAGATCGCAATTAGCACCAAATATTTCATGGTTAAACTCACATTAATCAACTGGAATTAAAATGAATGATTAAAAAAGATGTTTCAGATACCCCCCAAAAAAGAGATGATATACGTGAGACTGTACTTATTTCTTTTTTTCTCCAATATTGTTGCTAAAAGGGACAGGGTAAAAAATTACTTAAGATATTTCGAAGTATTTTTAGGACACAATAAGAGCTAAACTGATATTCTTCATTATCTAAATATTGCTGCTGTTCACTATACTTATTTTATTAAATAAAATCATAACTTGTTAAATAAGATATTTACTCCTTTGTGATTAATCAAAGTATATCTTTAAGCATTAATATACAGACCACAATTTTTTTATAAAATTATACTTTTAAGGTTAAAAATCTACACCAATTCAAAATGCTACATACTATACAGTTTTGAAAAAAATATACCACAGTTTTCACATGAAGGCTGAAAGGCAAAAAATGAGTAAATTCCCAGTTTTCTAGAGGCATATTTTCAAAAATTTTCTGGGGGTACCCCCAGACCCCCAAAAGAATTATTTATGAGAGGGAAAACAGGAAAATTCCAGCATTTCTGAGAAAGATTGAGTTAAATGGTGACAGTCATAGGGAGTTAAAAGAGAGTCAAATGGGAGGGGGCATTTACTTGAAAATGAAACATATATTGAAAAAGGGGGCGGCAATAAATCGATATGCACAGGGCGGCAAAAACCCTAAATACGGGCCTGCCTTTCAGCATTAATATACAGATCACATTTTTTATAAAATTATACATAGGAATCATATATACTTTTAAGGTTTAAAATCTACACTACGAATAAATTATCATAAAAGAATTAAAAACAACCCTTCCAAGAATCGTAATTTCAAACAAAATTACTCTTGAGGAAATGTAACAGTAAGATCTTACCTTATTCAGGATCTCTCTAATTAAAATCTAACGGGTTCCTCCACAATTTCAGTGCTATTTAACTTGAAGAAGGTGGGTTTTCCCACCTCTTGACATCAGATAAACAATTCAAAAAAAGGAAGCCGTTCATCCTCCTCCGAGTCCCATGATGACCAAGACTCAAAATCTCGTGATGTGATAAGGACTCTTAAATTAACCCATTAGCGCCCAGTGATCTATTTTTAGATCGCTAAACATAGTGTCATAAATTATCTTTTAAATGTCCTTAAATTCATCCAACAGTAACGAAACTGCACGTATGGCAAGAGAAAACATCCCTAAATTCTAACACGATGAGTTTTTTGTATTTGCTTCATTTATTTTGGAACAGTGATGGGCTAAAGTTTGTCTCAGAGTCTCATTTTGCAGTTTTTTGATCTTCATTTGCGTTTTTTAAGAAAACAGTAAATTTATACCATTAAATGAATCCTTTTCCAGTTTTACTTTATCTTTATAGATGTAGCTATTGGGATATAATGCAAAGTTTAGTCAAAATTAATTTATTTAGTGAAAAATCAAGTACAAATATTGCTGATCTAAAAATAGATCACTGGGCGCTCGGGCATTCATTTTTTCTGTGTTGCTTACAATACGAGTATTTAGTTTTTTCCACTAAAAACTGATAAAATGTGTCTGAGAATACTCGGTAATGTTCAAGATGAAGCCAACTATTGATTTTCTTAAGTTGAACATTATATTATTGGAAATTAAATTTTATAATTTATTCTGGTGAATAAATGGAGGGTAAGCCATAATGATTCATTTCTAATAAAGCACAGCATTGGAACTAGTTGTATAAAATTATTGGTTTTTATTCACATAAACGTATTTTATACGACACAAATAGTTTAGAAATAATTCACAAGGGGAAATTATAAAACAATTAAAGGTTATCTAGGAGCTATGAAAATCTCAAATTTAGAATTACAATATTTTTTTAATTCACCCTTATCCAGCCTGTGTAATCTTAAAATTGACGTTATGCCAGAGTAAGAAGTTGATTGAATAGGTCAGCGAAAACAAGCAGCAATTTTGAATGTTCCCATGTAAGACAAAATTACATTTTATTTCATGAATGGTAAACCAATTCACAATTTACATGGTAAACCAATTAACAAAATTATCAAAAAATTAACCCAATGCATTTTATTTTACTTATTAGTTACAATTTTATGTCATGTCATATGTTTTCTATAATATACTTATAAATAAATTTTAAGTTCTTGGTTCGATTTCCCCTTTTCCTCCTAAAATTACTTACAACATAGGCTATTTGTGTACTTAATTTTTGGTAAATTATTCAATTTTATTACAATTTAATTATTTTTCACATATTTATGAATAAATACGTGTTTTTTTTTAAAGAGAAATACTAATATTTATATTTTCTTACAATTTTAAATATTTTTTGAAGTTAAACTAATACTTAGCTTTGTGACAAAAAATATCCTCCGAACGCCCAGTGATCTATTTTTATCTTCCATGTTTTTCATCTCAATTTGAATTTATGTAGTATTGGTGAAATCCCTGGATCTCGAAAACTATCAACTAAAGGGTTATATAACTGGGTAAAGTTGTTTGAAAACTTGTTCCCCAGAATTGAACATGATTAAGATCAACTTTTTAAAATTATTTTTTTAATAATTGAATTTATAGGGTTCTTATTGGGCCAATCCATATCAAGTGATCCAGAAAAAATATATTTGGACGCTCGACCATTTTATAATCGAATAATTTTTCGTGTGTTGATTTTTATATCATTCGAGAGTCCAAAACCACAAATTTTAATTTTTATCTTTATTTGAATTTTTAGAGCAGCCATCGATGTACTACGGAATAGCGATTGTAAGGGTTTATGTTAACTAGCGTTATTCCTAAATGGTTTAACTTAAATTCATGGAACAAAAGCCATTTTATTTAGAAAGATACAGGCTTTATGATGGTTGAATCAAATATAAGGAGTATTGGGTCCCAAATAGAAAAAATCCCCCTTAAAGCCGTAGTCGAGCTTTAAGATGGTCATTTTTCACTTTCCAAACGCATATTTTTGTTAAAGGAACTTTTATTTTTTTATTTTTCTCTTGAGGAATGTGTAGTATACTTCCTAAACTTTACTTTTAAAAAATTTGACCTCGGTATATGTTTATTTTTAGAGTTATGAACTCTCAAAATCGCATCATTTCGAAAAATTCACAACTTTGACCCCCAATATCTCTGGTGGAACAGAGTTTAAAAATCTGAAATTTTTACTGGTTAAACCTTTCTAGGATTGTAATCCAGCTGTAAAAATGCCGTTTTTCTTATTTGCTTACAAGTCGAGTTACAAGTCTTCGAAGTTGCCATAAAAACGCTCAATTTAAAGGTTTGAAAAGAGCAATTTTAGTTCGAAGGATCACCACTTTATTAATTACAATTAGGTTTATTTGATTTCTCATTGCTTTCCATAATCTTTTGAAATCTTAAGTGATTTAGATTTCTGTTAGGGTTATTAAAATTAGAGCAAATTGAAAACATCTATGGAAACTCAGTGTTTTATGTAAGTACCACAATTTTTTTTTTAAATAGTCATATTTTTCAATGAAATGTTGTGATCCTTTCAAGGAACATAAAAAACCTTGAAAAAAGAACGTCGAAAAATAACTATTGAACATTTAACAAGACAGTAAAACGATTTTCCTTTAAAAGCCTACAAAATCAGTTAATTAGTTCAATATTATGATCTGGGGAACAGATTTGATGTCCCCTTTTAATAAAGTGATTCATAGATATAAAATCTCAATCACATGGATGTAATAAAGGGACACTAGCCTAGCAGGGATATTTGATATTTTAAATATATAGCTATAACGCCCTTAGTCTTAAGATTTGTATAAAAGCTTTAAAAATATGGTTTTTACTATGGCTTGATGGACCTAACCTCAAAAGAATGACTTTTCCAATCGCATATAGTGTTTGTATGCGATTAAATAAAAAACAGCAGTCACAAACAAGCTGCTGATGAGACGGCATGAAAAAAATTCCCCGCAGTTTAAGTGCAGAAACCAGTCAAGCGATGTCGTTTGACCTGTTTCTGCATTAAAACTGAAATTTAACATGCTGAAAAACTCTTTTAAAATCACGTTATTTTTATAATTCTTACTTTAAAATGTGCGTGTAGCCCTACAGAATCTCATGACACCCATAACTTAAATTTAAAAAAAGTGGCGTTTGACACGTTTCAGAATTAGATTCAATTATAAGAACCTGTAAATAAAATTTTCACTGCTTTCCATTAAATATAAAAACCGTATTACAGTAATGAGAAATCAAATAAACCCAATTGTAATTAATAAAGTGGTGAGCCTTCGAACTAAAATTGCACTTTTCAAACCGTTAAATTGAGCGTTTTTATGGCAACTTTGAAGCCCTATAACTCAACTTATAAGCAAATACCATAGACGGCATTTTTACAGCGGGATTACACCCTAGAAAGGTTTAACCAGTAAAAATTTCAGATTTTTAAACTTTGTTCCACCAGAGATATTGGGGGTCAAAGTTGTGAATTTTTCGAAATGATGCGATTTTGAGAGTTCATAACTCTAAAAATAAACATATACCGAGGTCAAATATTTTATAAGTAAAGTTTAGGAAGTATACTACACATTCCTGAAGAGAAAAATAAAAAAATAAAAGTTCCTTTAACAAAAATATGCGTTTGAAAAGTGTAAAATGACCATCTTAAAGCTCAACTTTAAGGGGGATTTTTTCTTTTTGGGACACAATACCCCTTATGTTTGATTCAACCATCATAAAGCCTGTATCTTTCTGAGTAAAATGGCTTTTGTTCCATGAATTTAAGTTAAACCATTTAAGAATAACGCTAGTTAACATAACCCTTACAATCGCTGTTCCGTAGAACATCGATGGCTGCTATAAAAATTCAAATAAAGATAACAAATTTAAATTTTTGGTTTTGGACTCTCTAATGATATGAGAATCAACACATAAAAAATCATTCGATTGTAAAATGGTCGAGTGACCACCTTTGGATCACTTGATTTGGATTGACCCTATTATGATTAGTACGTTCATTCGTTTCTTACACTAAAAGTTAACTCCTTCAATTTTTTACATTCGTTATAACTTCAAAAACTAAAGAGAAAAAAGTGCATATTCTTTTTCAGGGATTTTTTTTTTCAAAATTTTAATTCCTTGTTTTGCTGCTCATTTGAAAGAGGTATTTTTTTTTACATAAAATATTCATCTCATAGATATTATTATGAAAATTTGGTTTTAGTTACCCTTAACTTCTTTCTTCTACCTACAACCAATTTCCCATAACAATCCGCATGCACTTAAAAAGAAAGTTTTGTTTTAAAGGATACACACACACACACATAGGATTATGATTCTTTTCAGATTTAAAAGCCTGTGGTGGCAAATGTATTGGTTGTATTGTATCAGTATTGGTCCATAACTCTCTAAAATAACTTTTATTTTTGAAAACTGTGAAAAAAGCTTGAGCAACTATCCAGATGATGATGTATAAGTAATGTGACCGTTTATTTTTTGACTCAAAACGGGACATTGGTTTATTTAGGTTAATTAACAGGTAGTTAACAAAACACTATTTAAAAGTTATTTATTCAGAACAAGTCAGTTAGCTTAAAAGTTACGAATTAAAAAATATACTCGAAACGTTTAGTTATATTTATATTTATCAGAGGAACAAATTTGCTTTAATATAGCTGGAGATGATTTTAAGTAAGAATGAAACTCTTGACACGTTTTTTTATAATCACCTTAATTATCAACATCGCCTTTAGAACTGAAATTTGTAACTGGGTCTTCTCAGATGGCCACAATTTGTTCATCATAGAAAATATTCTTTCTACTGGAGCATTTGTAGCAGGCAAACATAAAATAATATATTAAATTAAAATAGAAAAGTTTTCATGCTAAAGATTGTTGGCTTGAAAGTGTTTAAATACTTCCACCCAACGAGTTTTCGTGGAAACATTTGGTTTATTCTATTCGGTTACTTTCTAGGATGTAATGTAGTTACAAATTAACGAAAATTCGTCAAAAACACTCTAATTCTCGCGCAGTTTCAGAAAACGGGACAATTTAGCGTCCCAGAGTTCATTTCGGGGACACCGGGACTCGTAACTCTAAAAAGGGACAGTCCTGTTCAAAACGGGACGTCTGGTCACGTTATGTATAAGGCTGATAATAAAATTTTATTTGAAGCTGGTTGTAACATAAGGTAAATCATAAAAATAGTTTAAATTTTCAAATTGGAATTTAAAAACTTACTGTTTAGGAATTTGTCATTTTTATAAATGTTTCAAAGGTCTTACATCAGCTTAGCAGCATACTCGACCATCATACTGAGTCCATCAAAGAAGAGTGGATAATTGACTTCTATTATGGAATAAATATTGCCTTTTTGGTGAAAAAATTAAATTCTGAACAAAAAAATCAATAATTTTACAAATTTTTTTTGCGTAACCATTCAATTAATTAACGGAATACAATGTTAATATTTATTATTATCATAATTTTACACATTTTAAATTGATTTTGGTACAATTTTCAATTAAATAAGCTGACTTTTCGGTATTACTTAGGCCTGTTAAGAAATCACAAAAAATGAAAAAGTACTTTAAAAATACGAAAAAATTAGAAAATGATAAATTAACTCAGGAAAAAATTCCCAAGATGACAGTATTTACATCTTTATTTAATACTATGACTTGTTTTAGCGATTATTATGGATTCCTGTGCAATAATTTTTATTTAAATCACAAAATCACACTCAACTTTTGATAGCGTAAACCATAATATATTAATTGATAAATTGCATTCAATCGGTATTCGTGGAACAACACTTGACTGGTTTAGCTTGTACCTAAAAGATCGAAAACAATTCGTAAGTTTAGACCATTTTGAAAGTGAGCTTCTGAACATAAAATCTGGAGTACCACAGGGATCAATCCTTGGACCATTGTTATTTATTATTTATATTAATGACTTTTGTAAGTTAAAGTTAAATGGAAAAATTATAACATACGCTGACGACACTGTAATTTTATACTCATATCCAAAAAATAAAAATTTAGAAAATATAGTTAATAATGATCTCTCTATTATAAGAAAATGGTTCATGGCAAATAAATTATCAATAAATATTAATAAGACAAAATTCATCAATTTTAGTATTTATGGCCCGTCAAATATTTCAGAATTATACTTCCATAAAAAAGAATGCAAAATAGTTTATTGTAATTGCCCCTCTCTTAAACAAGTTTCAAATATCAAATATCTTGGTCTACAAATGTTGATGATAATTTAAAATGGAAATCTCATGTAAATCATATTTCTAATAAATTACGCTTTATTCTTTATAAATTTTATTATCTAAAAAAATTATAAATAAAAGTTTTTCAATGCAGCTCTACCATTCATGGGTTAATTCAATAATTAGTTACGGTTTAATAATTTGGGGTGGGGACTATCTAGGAAATATAAATCCAATTGTAAAAATTCAAAATAAAATAGTCAAATTTCTGAGTAATAATCAAATCCCTAACTTAAATACTTATAAAAATTTAAACGTTCTTCCTATTCGTCATTTATTTTTTTATCAAACAGTTGTTTATTTTAATACGCATCGTAATAGTAATGAAATAAGAAACATAACTTATAACTTGCGTTCAAAAAATAATTACCTAATACCCAAAACACGGAAAGAAATTTCTCACAAAAATTATGCTTACTTATCCCCAAAATTTTACAATAGCCTACCTATTCATATTAAAACAGAAATATCTCCATTAAAATTTAAAAAATTATTAAAATTGTTTATATACTCCATAGATAATATCGAGGATCATTTTTGATTATATTCTCTAGCACTATATCCCTGAAGCTCACCCAACAGCATTTTCACTTGCCATATTTTTCAGTATCTTTTTCATCTATTCATGTGTATTTTTTTGTTGTTCTTGTATTTAATTTTCTATAATACTTTTTTGTTGTATATTGTGTTTTTTTATGTTTTTCATTTTATATAATATATATTATTTCACCTGTATGAGGTTATCTCACCTCTTTGGTGACTCAAAAGAAAATGTCTTCCCTTTTTTGGGTTCTTTTTGTATTCTTTTATTCCTTGTTTAAAATGTAATAAAGTTGTTTGTTTGTTTGTTGTTGTTAAAAATGTATGAAATTTCTCAATTTTTAATTTTTTTGAACTTTGGTAGCAACCCCTAAATATTTTTCAAAAATTCTGAAATTTTGGTGCAATTGCTTTTTTTGTACATAGAACAAAATAAGAGGGTGCCCCATTCAAATTTTGAAAGTTCGATTTAAAGGACCACCCTAATACACACGGTTTTAAAACAAAAAAATCATTGTAAATCGCACCAACCATTATTTGAATTTAACTGATAGAAGTCTTTCACTAAACTTAAGGCACAAAACAAGAAAGGTAGCACCAAAAAATTGTGGAAAAGGACTTATTTTATAAATGAAATTAGCAAAGTTATGACAGCTATATGGATATTTTTTGATGGTTGACGTATCTTCAGATCGATCGATTTCTGACCTCTTTTTCCATACAAAGGAATTAAATAATATACCCTAAATGCGCCTGATTCACTCTGTTTTGAGGTACTACAATAGGGTAAAAATCACATTAATTATGACAATCAAAAATCTAATTTAAATTTAAAATTTTAAGAAATAAGCAGTTTAGACAGTAATAAATGAGAACGAGGAGTCATTAATAACGTTAAATTACACGGAAAAAGTTATATAATTTTTTACTACAATATTATAAAACAGTAACATATTGCCCATACAGTAAGCTTCGTAGGATCAAAAAAAAAATTATAGCTATTGAAAAGATTTCCCTACATCGCTGGTTACCAAAGTGAGCGGTACCGCCAACTGGGGATGTTGAAGAATACCAGGGGGGCGTGATGGGTTGAAAATAAACTGGGGGCGTTATTGGAGTAAAAGGGGGCGTTGATTACTTTTGAACTCTTGCTTCATGTCATTTTTATGGGGAAAAACATAAAAAAACTTGTAAAAGTAGTTTAAAATCCTTTTTAGCATGTTAAAATTCAAAAATTTTCCTGGGGGCGGTCCCCCAGCCCCCCTTATATCTAGAGATTGAGATATAAATCATTTTTTTATTGTAAGACGAATACAAAAAATTTTGGGTAGGATTTACCATTTTCTCTTTAGAGACGTAGACATAATATTTCAATACATTAAATAATTATTTTTTTAATCACAGCTTTCAAAAAGGTAGTCTTATAAAAGGTAGAATTATTACCTAATTATTTCTAATTAAATTTCAAGGTGCATAAAAAACTTAACTTTTGAATATTGTCCATGTACTAGCTTTTAAATGTTTTTATTTTGTTTGGTTGTGAATTAAAGTATTTTTATTACAAAATGTTATGTATAAAATTTAAGCAAATTAGAGGCAAAAACTTAAAAGGATGCCGTGGAAAACTTTACTCTTGAAAAGGGGGTGATGGTCCCATAAAGTTTGGAAACCTATGCCCTATATTAATTGAAAGGTCTTTTAATTATTTTTCAATCTTGGGTTCCCACCATAGAGTTAGTACTAATATAGAGACAGCTTAAACATCTGATCCGCTGTTCTTAGCGTGACCGGTCTCCCGTTTCGCTCTGCCACTCACACTTGATTTTTTAAACCAACTTGGCCACTAAATCCCTCTTTTGGCGTTTTCGGTTTTTCGGGTGGCTTTTTCACTCGTAAAGAAACTACGGCAAAAACGCCAAGCTTTGCCAACTTCCAGTTCCTACCTCGACCACTAAATCAGCAATTTTCTCCCTTAAATACTTGTTTAAACGAATCGGAAATGACTCGTATCGAATAAGGAGGGTTCATATAATATAGTGTGAAGCTTTTTTTAAAGAAATTCCCCCCCGCAACATTATAAAAATACAGTTTAAAATTGTTTTTCCGAATACGCGGAATTTAAAAAAAATTACTGATAAAAAACTAATTGCGATAGAGAAATTTTTTCTTCACTGAACGATTCGTCATTGCTTTTTCTCGAGTTTCAAATTGTCGGTATCTTTTTTCATCATTTTTCTGGGAAGAAGAGCAGTTTTTATACCTCAAATTCCACCCGCCTACGGGACCTCCCATGTTAAAAATTTACTTCCGCCACTCACACAGGTCCGACTCTTTTCGACATGCAGGGTTGCCTTACCAAAAAGAGTAAGCTGTCTCTATATTTGTACTAACTCTATGGTTCCCACACTACAAATACATTGTTGAACACCAAAAAAACTTCGCTCTTATAATAAAGTATTAAAGTTCGTATAATATGATTTGATTGCCATTGATGAGTTATTATACATATGGAAGGACACATTGTCTGGCGATTCCACACTGGTCGTCTTTGTTTCTGGACATCTTGATGTATCCAGCGATGCCCCAATCCTCGCCGTAACTGAAACACAAAAAATTTCCTCTCACAAGAACTATCTCAAAAAGCTATCACATAGGACGCAGTTAAATAAAAATTAGGATTAGAAGCAAAGTGTTGAAAGTTAAGTTTATTAAAATAGATAAGTTAGTATGAAGAAAAGAACAGCGTAATAGGGAAAAAAGCCCATGGAGCTCACCTGTTTTTAACCAGCCAGTAATCCTTTTTGTCCTCTGTGCCGTAACCGACCACCAAAGCAGCGTGATTCAGGTCATCTGAGTTGCATTTAGGTTCATCATAGATGCCACTCCTATAAGACAAATAATGTTAGAGATTGAACATAAACTGAATCGCCAGTTTGAAAAAGGGAATGATTCTACATACCAAGTTTTGAGAAAATCAAAAAAAAATGCATGAGGGAGAGTGGGGCACCTTGGGTAACCTCGCCTATCCAATGCAATTTTATAGTTATGATCTCGAGTTTATAGATTCTAATAAATAAAACTGAAATCTTCTTCTTAAAGGGTGATTCTCTAGAAATATAAATAATTGAGAACAAAAAAATTTGGAAAATTAAATTTCCTTCAAAAAATCTCTCACTATATGTTTCTTAAAATGTTAGATGACCATATCCTTATTGATATCCAAAAGGCCTCTAGAGTATGGTTAATATACATCTTATAATAAATGTTTTGCAAATTTCAACATCCAAAATGTTTTTTTATTTATTTACAATGGGCGGGTACTACTGGACATTATCCTTGACCACTAAACTGCCCTAAGAAGTACCTACTTACCGTTACCCAGCGAGTGCCTGTGGACCGCAGCCACGGAGGTGAGGTACTGTTACCCGCGCCACACACACATTCGCTCGTACAACTCCTTTTTGCAAGGGGGACACTTTCATTCATCACACAAAAGACAGAAACTAACACCCATGTCAAATGGTACTGCTTCGCAGTCAGATATTCTAACCACTAGGCCAGTACGATGGCACATCCAAAATGTAAATGATTTTATAATAATTAAAATTTAAAATGTTTAAGTGATGGGTTTTACACTAAAATATCCTTACAAGGCGTTGTAGTCCATGAAACTCTCCTGACTGCCATCGAAGGCAACTGCCACTGGACCTTCCAGAGCCACCGCTTCCTTCAGATATTCTTCGTTTCCACCAGGGAGAATGTTGGAAGCATAGCACCACGCACCGATCGTCTTGTTGTTGAATGTGCAATTTCCCTCCTGTAATAGTTCACAATTTGTAAAGAATCATGGTTTGAAAGTGATAATTGAAGGGGTTGGTGGATGAAGGGGCTATGTTACAAGGCCTGTCCCAAACGTAACGAGACTGAATTCCGGTCAGAATTAGGGAATTTTGGGTACTTTGGCCTTGTAACATATCCCCTTCATCCACCAAACCCTTCAATTTTGAAAAAAAACCTCCAATAACGACCAGAAAAATCTCCTCGAATTTTCATGAAATTTTTTTGTGTGAATTCTTCATAACATTGGAAACTGTACTATCACGGATGGTTTTGCTCTGTATCCTTATGATTATTAAGTAATTTTATTTTTTTTACTTCGCCGCTAGGGGCGGTGTAAGTCACAGAGAAAAATCCTAACAGAGGGTCCAAAACGATATTTTCAAATTCTGGACGGGTTGGAGGGCGCCACGATCAACTAAATGATTGACAGAGAGATCAAACCTGTGATTGGCTGTCACGCAATCTTCTATTTCGAAGGAGAAGGAAAAAGTTTTTCTCAACCAATCAGGCTTTTCCGTCCCGCCTCTCGTGACGTTGTTGCGATCGCAGCGCCACCCAACCCATCCAACTTTTCGATTTCCATTAGATCCTATGGCGACGGACTCTCTGTTCTAGTACTCTGTGGTGTAAGTCATCTCAATGGATTCTTTAGGATCACTTTACCTCGGGGTATGCCTTACTCCTGTGACCCTAGGAAACGTTGGTTCCTAATATAAGTCGTGAAATGGAATTTTGAAACAACCTGCATATAGCATGACATTACCATGCAAATAATCTTAAATATTTAAAACTTTGCCACAAGAGACGTAACTTAAAAGTTACGAACTCTTCAAACTGTCCCTAATATCCTTAAAATGCCCCGCCTAAGAAAAAAACCAGACTACGGAATAGAAAGAGCTTACATTTCCTCTGTAGGGGTAAGATTCTTCTGTGTCTATTCCATGATTTCTGTAGATATACTCGTTAGCTGCTACTATCCATCCTCCATTGCATCCTTGATTATCTGAAATTGGAAAATGCTTAATACTAAATCATCAAATTATTTAAGATTATTAAGATTTTGTAATTAGATGTCAAATTATTTTAATGGAAATATTTTGAGAAAACAATTTTGGGATAAAACGTTTTTAAGTTTTCTACAGAAACCTCTAAAGAATTGTTATATATCCACAATGAAGAGGCAGCTGTCAGAAGTTTAAAACATCTTCCTAAATATGTTCATCAAAATTACAATAAAAAAACTACGTTAATACATGTATTTGATTCTACTTTCCTCAAGTATTCAAAATTTTTTAACAATAGTGGACACCTTAAAGAATCTAAATTAGTCTCTTGGCCTGAAATAGCGGTCCATATATATTTTTGACCTGCTGTAAAATAACATTATTATTTAATATTTTATTGTAATTTACGCAGCTAAAATTTGAAGGCCTGCCTGGTCTAAATCGTATTTTTCATAAGAACAGAGAAGAAAAAACTTCTATGATATTCTCTTATACATAGAGACTGAGCCTCGATTCTTGCTATTCCAGATTTCCTGATTGGTTATTCTTTATCCTTTATATTTTAACCTGTTTTAATTAAGATTTAATAAATATTTTTTGGAACAAGTTTATTCCTGACTCTGCCGAGGCTATCCATTGCACCGTCACGTCCTTGCCATGCTGACGAGCCGCCTGTTTTATTTACATGGACGAGTTATGGTAAATCACTACAGATTGTTATGATTTGAAAATAAATGCTATAACCACAGAGTAAAGATCTTAACAAAGAGTCCAAGTGGCAGTTTTCCTCTTTAACCACCACAGATTATTATGATTTGAAAATTAAAGCTATAACCACAGAGTTAAGATCTTAACAAAGAGTCCAAGTGGCAGCTTTCCTCTTTAATCACCACAGATTATTATGATTTGAAAATTAATGCTATAACCACACAGTAAAGATCTTAACAAAGAGTCCAAGTGGCAGCTTTCCTCTTTAATTCCACCCCTCGGGCAGCAAAAGCTCGCAGATTATAACAGGCATGCTCATGCTCAAGTCAGAACTCTATATAGATCTCTGTGAGTCGTACGATGCATATCTCCACTCCACTCTATAGATCTCTCAGTTACCTAGCTGCCAATCATAAGAAGGCGAAATGCGAAGGGGATTCCTGATTGGATTTGGAGCTTCTATCAGGCGTTGCATTTTATAATTTCATCGGCACTACTCTTTTATCCCTAAGAGGTAGACTTTTCCTCTAAAGTAGATAAATTATCCCCGGTAAAAATGAAATCTTCCCTTTCTTTTAAAACTTCGATTGTTTATTTTTTGTTTGGATATAAGCTTCCCCCTCCTTCTGCCGCGTTCTGGCGTTTCCCAACGTGGGGCGCACGCCCCACCGGGGGGTAATATCATTTTCTTGGGGGGCAATTTGAAAATTTTCAACTTGAAAATTTTTCAATTTGAAAATTTTCAACCAAATTGCCCCCTACGTGGGGCAAATCCAGAGGTAAAATAAAAAAACTCTTTGAAAAGAAGTTTATCAAAATCTGATCCTATTATCCTATCTGAGAATGTATGCCTGAAATCTGGACCAGTATGTATCAAAGTTGAAACCCCAGTCTCATTTTCCAAACCTTTTCTGGGGAATGATCCAAGATCTCTTTGTTTTTAGAACGCTCATATTTGAAACTTTTTTACATTAGGTTCATCAAAATGCAAATCTTACCCTATTAATTTATATGCAAAATTTCCCTACTAGGGGTACCAAACTAGTTATAAACCTGCTTTCTAGAGTCAAATTTCTGAAAATTTGCTGGGGGAGGATCCCCAGACCTCCCTTGGTACTTAGGACTTAATAACTCATAACTTGATTTAGTTCTTTAGTATGCAAATTCTACCTAAAAATTTTCTGAAAATATTGAATATACATAGGAGGGGCTAAGAAATCATTTTGGCTCCCTCTCAAAATATATTTCTATATATGCCACTGAGACCGGGGGGGCATGGAAAATTTAGAAAGGCTTTGGTGGGGCATGGACCAAAAAAGGTTGGGAAACACTGCATTAGCGTCTATGGCAGTGGTGGCGAACCTATGGAAAGCGTGCCACTGGGTGGCACGCGATTGGTATAACGGTGGCACGCGACATTCCTTAAAAATGACACAAAAGAAACCTTAAGTCTAGACCAGAGATTTCCTACTACCTAAAAACTAATCAAAATTAGCTTCAGAACACTTTTCAGCCTCCTGATATTCAAAATTCCCCACTCACCTCTTAGGTGCCGTTGGGCCGTTCAAATATTATGTAAATCTATTTTATTGGTCACTTTACGCAAGGGAGGGTATATAAGGGGAGGGTAAAGGGGCCAGGCCCCCCCTCCGAAATTCAGACAAGGTATACCAAAACAAGTTAAAACCCAGTTTTTTGGGGTGAAATTTTCAAAAATTTTCTAGGGGAGTACACCAAAACCCCCCTTTTCTACTTGAAACTTTATTATTCTCAAACTTTTTTCTGAATACGCATGAAAATCAAAATTCTACATAAAAATGTATGTCCAAAATTTGGACTAGATGCACCAAAAACTAGTTCAAAACCATGCTTTTAGGGACAAATTTCCAAGAAATTGTCTGGGGATGGACCCCAGACTTAAGTTGGAACTTCATTATTGACAACGTGAATGAGAGGGACTGAAGAATAATTGTTGGCCCCTCCCGAAATAAATTTCTATATAAACTCTGAATTTACGGCCCACCACTAGACTTGATCCTTCGATTGGAGCCCTTGAGTACTTCTAAGTTGGAAACTTCTGTTCTAAACTATCGACCCTCAAAGGCGCGGATTTCCTTTTCCAAGGGTTTAAAGATAATTTATTAAAAAAATAACAAGTGGCACACTTGACACCTGAAAATCATAAACCGTAATATAAATGGCACACTAATCGAAAAAGGTTCGCCATCCCTGGTCTATGGTGATGAGACCTCTGTTAAGTTCTCTCTTTGTCTATATCTTTGTACACGTACCTTTAGAGCAATCAATAAGTTGCTGTTCGCTCAACGCAACTAATGTTCCGTTCTTGCGCATCCACTGTCCTTCCAGTGCTCCCGTTGTTGAAAAAGCCCAACAAGATCCACATTGGCCCTACAGAAAGAATTAAAATCAAATGGTTCTCAATCTAAGGTCAATAACTGAATATTCAGATTGTTTTCCGAAAACGAAGTTTTGAGAAAATCGAAGAAACAGTAAAAGTAATGGAATTTTCATTGTATTACCACCATATTTTTGCTGTTAAGATGCATGTATTTATCATGCCACATTTAGAATACAGGTAAAAAATGGTCGAACAAATATAAGTATACATCCGACTGTAGAGTTTCAAAATAGTTGATGTTGAAAGTTGAAAAAAATCTTAAAAAAACACTTAAATTGATTTATCTTTAAAAAACACTTAAATTGATATATTTGGTCTATACATTTTAGAATAAACCAGATCAATCTTATAAACTATTCCAAATTACTAAAACGGGTGACTGGTCTGTAAATATTTTTTCTAATTGAAGTTTTTTTTGTGGTGTGTGTACTATCTTCCTTAATTTTTTGATTTAATACATTGTTAAAGAGAGCTTTAAGCCATCTCAATATATTCACCATCGTCACTTTACTATAGGAACACTATCCCATTCCCATGATTCTACTAGGTGGGAGTTGTTTAAAACTAAATTTCTGACGCGAACTTTTAAAACGCTACGCACATTTTGTTTTCTTGTAACTCCCTATATGATCAAAATACGTAAATGAGATTTTAACTACAGTAATATCAAAAATTTTATTGGTTACATTTTTATTTCGCTTTAAATATAGATTTAACAGGCAATTAACACTTTCGTAAATTTACAATATAATCGCAGATTCGAAGTGCAACAATTTACACATTGTTAGAGAGTTGATTTTCTATTTTACTCATTAAAACGATTTATTTGGGCAAATGAAAATTTAATAAACTGATCCACTTTGAATGCATAGTTCTTCAAGTATTATTTGAAAAACACTCAGTATTTATAGTTGCGTTTCTATAGTACACGCTATCAATTTAAATTAGTATTTAATATAAAATTATTTATAAATAAAGTGGTGATAATTTTTCATATAAAAATTTACCTAACGATGACGTCAGGTTTATCGGAGCATGTACGTATTTGTTTCTGCGTCGGGCTTTCAATTATATTCAGCACTTTTTTAGAACAATTACCTAAAGTTTAGCTATTTGGTAATAGCCCACAGATATTCTCATATTTTGATTTCGTGAAAAAAATTAATTCGTTTCATAAAATTTTCGAACTATTTTTAGAAATTGAATTTTTAAATTCATCAGAGTTAAGTCTATCGTCAAGTTATCATGACCTCAAAAAGTATAACTTAAAAAATGAACGGTCTCACTTACCAATAAAACAAGTTTTTATTACATAAAACTGACAATAGGTTTCTACTACTATTAATTACACCACACTAAATATTCAAAATCTGCCTTCTCCTTAAAAAAAAAAACGCTTTCTAAGAAAAGTAAATAAACTTTTTTTACATTCTTACAATTTAATACATCTAATCTTTCGAATTTTCTATATTCCATCGTATGGAAATAATCACTGCTGTATCAACATTTATTTTTCTTATTGAAAATCGGCGTCTTATCAACGTTTGGAGAGTGCACTTATTTCATGCTTGATCTCACAAAAAGCATCAAGCAATAAAAAATATATCTTTAGGGCGGTTTTACATACAGCGATTTGAGAGACGAAACCGTTGTGACTGGTCGAAACTTCTCTTTAAATGATGACGTATCTACTATGTCATAGCGCTAAGAACCAATGGCAGGGTAATATTCCAAATTGGTAAGGAAAGCGAAAGGAAATTTTCCATGATGTCCCAGTCGCGTCACTACTAGAATCGCTGCATTGTGAACCCGCCCTTAGTTGATCACGATTGCTAGGAGTTGCAACCAAAGAAAAAAAACCAACTACCCTTTGTTAAAAAGCTTTTTCCGTATTATACTTTATGATGATGATGATGATGTCGTGTCCACCCCTATATATGATGTATGTAGTATGAGATGCCAAGTGTAATTATACTTTATCTTTATCGTAATAAATCTCTATTTAACACCATAGCAAGACCATATAATACTAGAGCTGTAGCAACATATCAAATTCCCAAATTTTCTAAATCAATTTTTTGTAAGCATTTCTTTTACCTCGCACCAAAATTATACAATAGTTTACCTTTAAATCTAACCTCCATTAATAAATATTCAGAGTTCAAAAGAAATTTATTTGAGTTAATAATTAATATCGACGACCTGGATTTATATTTTTCACTTCAATGAAGCATATTTTTGTTAATGGTTTACCAGCTTGCTGCCATCTTTATTTAGCTATTTTTTTACAGTTTTATGTTTGTGTTGTAATTTGTAATATGTCATTTGTCCATATAATTTCTTTTTCGCCTGTACGGGAAGTTTCTTCCCCTCGGCGAATCACATTGTCTTACTTTTCTGTGTTTGTATAATGAATGTCTAATAAAGTTATTATTATTGTTAAAAAAAATCGGTCATTTATCTTAAAATACGATAACAGCACTGAGAGACATAGTTCGGATATCTTAGGGATTTTTTTTGTACTCCGGTCACTCCGATCTCTTAATGCACAAGTTAAAATATCGCTAGGGCTCAAAATTACCACGGTTTATTTAATATTTGAAGCACTTAAGGGTAGTTTATAAGGCTTTATAAAGTAATTATGGAGATACATTTTGGTTCACATAAATTGCTAACACCTTTTTCACCTGAATAAAATTTTAAAATTCATGCTGATCTATGATATCGATGGTTATTTATTATGAATGGCTTACCTGATAGCATAATCTACTATGCCTGTGATTTTTAATTCTATTTGATGCCTCTAACTTTTTTTATTTAAAATCAACTAGGAGCCCACTATTGGGACAATGGTCATGATACCCATGTTTACCTTAATTTCTTTGATTTTTCATACAGATTTTTAGTAATAAGACAACTGAACTATTAAAACATCAGGTTGCATAATCAAAGGACTAACCTGATCTTTGACACGAGTGACGTACCCCTTATCCCTCCAATCTACATGATCGGGAAGAGGGTCCGGCTTGTTTTCCGGTGGTGTCCACAACTCGGCTGACTCCTGAAGTTCTATGGCAGAGGGTACCCTGCAACCCTTTGATGCCCTGAACTCGTGGTGAGACTGTAAAATAGAAATTAAATTTTTAAAAAATTTCGAAAAACGTTGAAATTCGATTTAAACGCTAGGATATTTTATAGCTTAGCATTCAATCCGTACGATTGAAAGAAAGTATGAGTCTGGAGTCATGTCATTCCAGGTCAAATCATCGAGTGAACACTATTTGCATGAACTGTACGACATTAACTGTAACATATGCATAAAGATAAAGAAAAATATAAATTTTCATCCAATCAAGAAAGTTTCAGAGTTTTGAAGTTTCGCCAATCTTAAGTTTTGCATGTTCGATTTGCTTGTGTTAAAATGCGTTTAACACAACCAAAATTTTATTTCTACATGTAAAAATTTTTATTATTTATTTGCTGCTGATAGATTACAGAATCAAATGCCAGAATAAAAAAAATTAAAACACTTAATCGTGGTTAAAATATCTCTTAAAGACGAGAAGAAGTTTTTTTTCAGGTTGTCTTAAAAAAGGCATGAAGCAAAAATATCGAAAAATTTATAATTGCTAAAAAATCCCTTATTGAAGACGAAATGCATGAATGCTTTTTACCAGATCTGAAAAAGTGTTAAGTCCGATCTTGAAGGATCTCATTCCCAGATCTGCCTCCAGGTTGTGCCGGGTTATTTTGACAATTTTCTGCTCCCAGGAGAGTCTGCGAGCGGCTTCTTCCCTCTCGTTTGAGTACACCTTGCCAAACTTTACCTTGAAAAAAAAACAATCAGTTACTCTTCAAAAGACACATGGAATCTACTCATGTATTATGAGTGACCCGTTTAAGTGTTCAATATTAAAACCAGCACTCCCTGTATGTCTTTAAATTTATATAAAATAATTATTTCTAATAATTTAGTGGTGAATGAAATCCGATCGTCAAGTGAAAAAAATTTTGTCAGAGAAGCTATTTTAAGTAAATATTATAATTTTGTTCTAAAATTTGGAAAAAAGGAAATGTGTGAACCGACTCTCACTTGTTATGAGGATGAATAATAACGCACAGATAATGAAAAAAAATATTTTTTAACCCTTAAGTATGGCATTTTTCACTCAAAAACTTCTTAGCAGCAACCAGTTTTAATTTCTCAATATGTTGTTGGAAATGATTCGATAATTTGCTTGTTTCTTTTCTGCATAACCTTTAAAAAACTTATTAGAAAATCTAATCATCTTTAATTTTCACATAAAATACCAATTACTAGAGTTAAAAAATGTCGATGGGGTTCGCATAAACGTATTAAAAATTTTCAACCGATTTTTGATTAAAACTAAAATAGGGGAATAGGTTAGCTACTTACCTTGTATTTCTCCCAGTATTCGTCGAGTTCTCTGTCCAACAAAATTCGTTGGGAGACGGCTACACTGAAGATCGCAATTAGCACCAAATATTTCATGGTTAAACTCTCATTAATAAGCTGGAATTAAAATGAATGATTAAAAAAAGATATTTCAGATACCCCCAAGATGATATACGTGAGACTGTACAGGTTAATTTCTTTTTCTCTCTCCAATATTGTTGCTAAAAGGGACAGGGTAAAAAATTACTTAAGATATTTCGAAGTATTTTTAGGACACAATAAGAGCTAAACTGATATTCTTCATTATCTAAAAATTGCTGTATTCATTATATACTTATTTTATTAAATAAAATCATACATTGTTAAATAAAATATTTACTCCTTTGTGATTAATTCAAAGTATACCTTTAAGCATTAATATACAGACCACAATTTTTTTTATAAAATTATACTTTTAAGGTTAAAAATCTACACAACGAATAAATTACCATGAAAGAATAAAAAAACAACTCTTCCAAGAATCGTAATTTCAAACCAAATTACTCTTCAGGAAATGTAACAGTAACAAGACTCTTACCTTATTCAGGATCTCTCTTTAGATTAAAATCTAACGGGTTCCTCCACAATTTCAGTGCTATTTAACTTGAAGAAGGTGGGTTTTCCCACCTCTTGACATTAGATAAGCAATTCAAAAAAGGAAGCCGTTCATCCTCCTCCGAGTCCCATGATGACCAAGACTCAAAATCTCGTGATGTGATAAGGACTCTTAAATAAAGTCTTTTTTTTATTCGCGTGAAATTGAAGATATACTCTGCAAGCTTTGTGACCTTATTTATTCAATTCTCATTCTTCCAAGTTTTTCATCTCAATTTGAATTTATGTAGTATTGGTGAAATCCCTGGATCTCAAAAACTATTAACTAAAGGGAGACATGAACTGGGTAAAGTTGGTTGAAAACTTATTCCCCAGAATTGAACATGGTTAAGATCAACTTTTACAAATTATTTTTTAAAAAACTGAATTTATAGGGTTATTATGATTAGTAAGTTCATTCGTTTCTTTCTTCGGGATTTTTTTTTCAAAATTTTAATTCCTTGTTTTACTGCTCATTTGAAAGAGGTCTTTTTTACATAAAAAAATAATGTCATAGATATTATTATAAAAATTTGTTTTAGTTACCCTTAACCTCTTTTAACCGTCACAGTTTTATTGCAAAAAATGCAAATATTTTTTAAACACTTTTTTTTTCTTAAAATGACCAGAAAACATTTTTAAATGGAAATACTTGTAGGTAGATGCTATAGAATTTAGTTATTGTTTCAATTTGTAATTACATTTTGTAGAAACTCCTTAAGAAAAAAATTCCACAGTTGGACATGAAAACAAACAATTTGTTTGAAAATGCACGTTATAATTGGAACAGAAATTTTACTTCTACCTACAACCATTTGCCCATAACAATCCGCATTAGGGTGGTCCACATTCCTATCGGAAAAAATAAACTTCGTCCTAAACACAACGTCGCCCCCTCATTTTTTTATATCTACCTATTAGTATTATTCTGGCAAAGTTTCAACTTCCTACTTCAGTTTTAGGAGGGTGCTCAATGGCCCTAAACAACAGCACCTTTTAGTTTTTTTTCGAAATTTTGGCTAAATTATAAGTAAAAGATAAATTATTTTGACACCTTCTTTCTGGAAAACAGGATTTTAACACAGATGATTTTAACGCATTTTTGCGGATCCAGAGAAAAATTTGATAAATATAAAATTAAACTAAATACAATATAATAAGACATTGACGTTTAGAAACATCAGGCTTTGCGAAAAAAAAATTGTTTTTTAAGCACGGGATGTCTAAAAGCAAATCCATAAAATTTTTAAAGTGTCAAAAAGAAGGGTCATTGAGCACCCCCTTAAAATAGGAGTAGAAAGCTAAAATTAAAGGAGGATGATACCATTGGTAAATGTAAAAAAATTAGGGGGCGACGTTTGGGCTGGCATGAAAAAAGTTTTTTTGGACCACCCTAATCCGCATGCACTTAAAAAGAAAGTTTTGTTTTAAAGGATACACACACATAGGATGATGATTTTTTTCAGCTTTTTTTCGGCTTTCAGTTATTTCTCGACAATAACTTTTATTTTTGAAAACTGTGAAAAAAGCTTGCGCACCTATCCAGATGATGTATAAGGCTGAAGCACTGAAAGGCGGTTAATAAAATTTTATTTGAAGCTGCTTGTAACATAAGTTAAATCATAAAAATAGTTTAAATTTTTAAATTAGAATTTATAAACTTGCTGTTTAGGAATTTGCCACTTTTATAAATGTTTCAAAGGTCTTCCATCAGCTTAGAAGCATACTCGACCACCAAAATGGATCAAGAAATGATGGTTCCTGTATCCAGTTTTTGCAAAGGCGTTTTAAGGATTGAGGGCACTTAATTTGAGCTAATGTATAGTTTATTGTAAAATATTCATAGATATTTTTGCTTCATGCGTTTTTAAGGCAATAAAAATCACTGTTTTTGAGTTTAAATGACATTTCAACCATGATAACATATAACAATATTGAGTTTCATCTTCCATTCGATTCTCCAGAATTTTGACTGTAAATTAATAAATTTTAAGTTTCTACCCATAAAAATAGAAATTTGGGGAGGTAAAACGCAATTAATCAAGGGTATTTACAGTCGTAAGTCTGAGACTAATTATTGGAATTGGATAAAAATTGGCATTTTTTCCGTATCTTTATGCCTACATTGAACATATAAAATTTCATGAAGATATGAGAACCTAGGGTGTAAAATGGAGTTCTCGTTGGATGATTTTGCATGGTATGACCCCCTCGAAGTAACAAAACTGAGCGCCACTGCTTAAATGCTCAATAATAAAAATACAAATTTAGTAGATAATGATAATACGAATTTGCTTTTAAAATGTCCCCGCGAAACACAAATTAAATTTAATAAATACTCAGACTCTAAAAAACATTCATTTTTATTTCTCAAAAGGAAAACATTCAAAACCATCCATCAACATAAACGTAGGTTGTATCCAAACAAAACACAGATAAAATACGTATAAAAATAAAATTTTCTTTGACATCACAAGAATGGAATTTATGGAACCTTTCCATGGAATTATATATTATTTATGGAGTTTTAAAAAATTCCCAAATCGTTGTAAACCTTATTCATATTTATTTTTCTTTGAAACCTCTGATTTTTTTATTCGATAGATATCCTATTTGACTATAAACTAATCCTAATGACTGCAATAAATAAAGAGGCGGGAAAACGTCAAATGTCAGTTCCCGTTTTTTTTAACTAAGTGGGTTGGGTTTTCAGGTTTTTTCAATAAAACCCTGAAAAACCTATATAAAACTGGGGGGGTTTAGAAAAAGTGTGGGTTTTATCAATATTAAGTGGTTTTCTCCTATAAAATAAGTGGTTTTTTCAGATTTTAGTGAGTTTTTTCCATGTTAAATGTGTTCTGTCAAAATTATGTCAGTTTTTCCATAGATAAGTAGGTTTTTAAAAGAAACCACTTATATTTAAAAAATCCTCCTTAATTTTTCATATCTAGTTTGAACTTTAAACGTCCTAAAATTTAAAAAAACCATCTCTCTTAATTTATCTTAATCTCTTAATCTCTAACTCTTATAATAAAGTATTAAAGTTCTTATAATATGATTTGATTGTCATTGATGAGTTTTTATACATATGGAAAGACACCTTGTCTAGCGATTCCACACTGATCGTCTTTGTTTCTGGACATCTTGATGTATCCAGCGATGCCCCAATCTGTACCGAAACTGAAACACACAAAATTTCATCACAAGAAATTCCATACTCTGCAAATGCTACTATAAAAAGTATGTCCCCAAAAAACTTCCAGTTCAGTGGCATATTTAAGGGGGGCGAAGGGGCCCTAGCTCTCTTCCCCCGAAATTCTGACTTGGTGCACCAAAACAAGTTAAAACCCTGTTTTTTAGGGTCAAATTTCGAAACATTTTCTGGGGGAGGACCCCCAGACCCCCCTAAGTAATTGGAACTTTATTATTCAACACTTTTTTATGATATCAAAATAAAAATCCTACCTGAGAATGTATGCTGGAAATTCGGGCTAAGGGATATGGCTATTGATTTAAATGGTTGTGTTTTATCCGAGCATTTAATCATAAACCCCCGCAATAAGAGCAGAGACACAAAAAAGTTATATTGCAGCATGACAATGCTCAACCCCTTGTCAAAACACCGATAAAAATCCACATGGAACACTTTAATGAGTAGTCTTGCCTCACCCGCTGTACTTAACAGACATTGCCCCTTAAGATTACCACTTGTTCCATTTGATGTAACAGGGTCTGGGTGAGCAATACTACCATTTATATGAAGAAGATGCCGAAAAATGGGAAAATTCTTCGATAGCCTCGAAGTCATTCAAATGCTGCCAAAAATAAGGTGGGGAAAGTTGTGCCTATAGCGATGGGCGCTGTATATGTAATGATTTGGTTTATTTGGGGTTTTCAAAATAAAGCATCAATTTTCACCAAAATTAAGCCTGATCAATCGAACATACTCATACTATACTTCCCGATAATATGATAAATTAGATCATTCTAATTCATCTCACCTGTTTTTGACCAGCCAGTAGTCTTTCCCATTCTCTGTGCCGTAGCCCACTACCAGAGCATTATGATTCAAATTCGTTTCCTCGCAGTTGGGTTCATCGTAGATCCCACTCCTGTAGAAGGAAAAGAACGAAATAAGATAGGACCTAATATAATTATTAAGAACTATTAAGAAGTTTCCTATATTATGACTGACCGTACTAAGAATCAATGGAAGGGTCTAAATTTTAATGTCACTCCAGTCGTTAAGGAAAGTGATTGGAAATTTTCCTTGGGTTCAGCCAAGGTGTAAAAAAATCACCAATTATTTTGAATTGTATTTTTTTAAGTTACTAGGGAGCTACCGCCCCTTGCCCCCGTGAACTGCTTACGCAGGGCCTTTCGGGTGGCTTTGCAATCACCACAAAACCATGCTCACTGAAATTATTTATTTTATGAAACATGCGTTAATATAGTAAGTAGAAGAAACGTCAAACAGCTTTCCCAAAATCACACAGGTCATCTTCATGAATAACATTCTCTGGATTGGAATATTTATTGGTTCTAACTTATCAATAATTTAATCAACATGTTTTTCTTGAAAACAGCCACCAAGTCTGTTCGTAACTATTGTTAATCAATATTTGTTTTTAATTTCACCAATGAATCTGTTAAATTTAACATAGTATCTAGAAACTCGTCAAAACATCAACGAGTTACACACTAGTAAGTTTTTTTGTTTAAACACAGACTTTTTAAACAATTTTTCATCATAAAATATGGCGTCGATTGGTCGTTGTGATTGGAAGGATAATAAATTGTACGACAGTTTCTTGCTGTTAACTGCAACCTTATCCATAATCCAGAAAAATGGAAATATTTTTGAATTGAGAATTTTTTTTAGAAATTCTAAAGGCTTATTGCACATCCTTAAAAAGAATGATTAACAGTTAATTAACAGTTTGATACCAAAAACATGTTATACAGATCAGTAACTAAAAAGCCTGTCTCTGGAAACCATTCACAGAAAACCTTTTTTTTTTAGAATAGCGATAATCTTATCGCGATTGTTGGGACTTCCATGGTTTGAAAAATAATATGTTGACAAATTGAGGAGAGAAAAAAATTTTGCAAAGAGTTAAGAATTTTTGGATATTCCCCTCTATTTAACACTTCAATTATTATTGTCAGTATAGTATTCGTAAGGATGGTTATTCTATGTAATTTTAAAGTTGGAGGGACTTTTCAGTACCGTCAGTAGCTAAAGGGTTTCATACTACAAGCGGGTGCCACTTGTTTTTTTAGCTTCGCTAACTAGGGCGATAATTAATTTTCTAGCAACCCAGCGGATATACCATGTATTGCATTATGACGCCAAAAGTGGTGCCAAAAACGTCGCCAAGAAGAGTGGCACCCGGTTGTATAATAGCACCAGATAAAGGGTTAAAACTGTTTTCTTGGCGAGGAATAAATGATTCCATGTGAAAGGAGATCGGTCTGGAGTCTGGACAACAGAAAATCGCGTGACCTAATATAATTACATGGAGCTAAGAAAGTGATTAGAGGAGAGACTGATTTTCGAGTTCTTAGTGTGAAATAATGGTCTTACAAGGCATTGTAGTCCATAAAGCTCTCTTGGCTTCCATCAAAGGCGACTGATACGGGGCCATAGGTAGCCACTATTTCCTTCAGGTAGTCTTCGTTAGCAAGAGGGAGGAGATCGGAACCCCAACACCATGCGCCGACTGTCAGTTTGTTGAACGTGCAGTTGCCCACCTGGATTTTTTTAAAAATTGGGATATACTTTTAGAACATGTATAAATTAATACTTTCACAAAAAATATTAGTACAATAGATTTCCAATTATCCGAATCAATTTGGACCGGACCCCATTTGGATAACAAGCAAAATTAAAACTTTGAAACATATTTTAATCTAAATTATGAAATATTGAGAAAAAAAGGAAAGATGACTGAGATTATAAAAACGAAGAACTTACACTTCCTCTGTAAGGATACGAGGCTTCTGTGTCTATTCCCTTATTTCTGTAGATATACTCGTTAGCTGCTACTACCCATCCGTTATTACATCCGTAGAAAGCTATTTTGAAATTAACAACGCAATGAGTTAATTTTAAGAAATAAAGAAAAAAAAACATTCATTCACGAGTATGCTTCCTAGCTGAACAGCTTACGATGATTTGGGTATTAAAAAAAGTGTAAAGATTAAAACAACTTATTGATGTTGCTGTAGAATAAATGCTGATAATTTGGAGGGATTCCAGACGGTAGGATGGCCATGATAGTCATAACACGTGACGATATTTTATATTTTGTCATTTAGCCTAATACCTATTGGATACAATTTTAAAGTTTTGGTGTCAGAAAGCACTAAATAGAAAATAAATTTAGGATAAATAAAGATATAAAAATAATCACTAAGAAGTTAAAAAATTAAACTCTATCACATAAAAAGGTTATAACTCTCCAATATTTTTTTACATTATATCTAAAAATTTATATATCTCTTTCCAATATAACGTTTGTAATCTAGACTCATTCACTAATAAATGAAAAATATTGAATTAAATAAATATTTTTAAACACCAATACATTTTTTCTTATGGTTTCAAATAGGTGGTCCATGAACCATAAACGGTAAGAGATATTTTAAAGAGCAAAGAGTTACTGAGGATCGAAGAGATACTAAAAACCAGGCGGAACAAAATGCTTCTAAGAAGCAGAAAGAAGATTAAAAAGGTGCTAAGAAAACCAAAGAGACTCAAGAGCAAAGGGTTGCTAAGAAGAAGAGAGAAGGTCAAAAGCAAAAAAAAGATGTTAAGAAAACCAAAGAGACTCAAGAGCAAAGTGTTGCTAAGAAGAAGAGAGAAGGTCAAAAGCAAGAAAAGATGTCAAGAAAACCAAAGAGACCCAAGAGCAAAGGTTTGCTAAGAAGAAGAGAGAAGGTCAAAAGCAAAAAAAAAGATGTTAAGAAAACCAAAGATACTCAAGAGCAAAGGGTTTTACTAAGAAGAAGAGAGAAGGTCAAAAGCAAAAAAAGATGCTAAGGCGAAAAAGGATCAAGAGCAAAGAGATGCAAAGAAGTAGTACAAAAGCTAAACAAGACGATAAAGGCTAAAGAGCAAAGGGATTCTGAAGAGCAGAGTGTAGTTCAAAAGCAAGAAGATGGTAAAGATCAAACGAATTTAAGGAAACAAAGAGATTCAGGGTAATTTTCTAGGACGACAGAAACCGTAAAATTTTAAACTAATCTGTAGGTTCTTTTAAAAAGACCATACAATTAAAAAAGTCTGTGTGAAGCTATATTGAGTTGAGAAAATAAACACCATATTATATCTGCATGCTTACGTCTGGAGCAATCAATTAGCTGCTGTTCGCTCAACGAAACTAAAGTCCGGTTCTTGCTCATCCACTGTCCTTCCAGCGCTCCCGTCGTAGCAAACGCCCAACTGCCTCCACATTGTTTCTACGAAAGAGAATGGTTGGTTATAATATTGTAACAGACTTGATATTGAAGACAATTTTATGCAGGCAAAGAACATTGACAAACAAAAAGAATGGGAAGAAATGTGAAGCCAATGGTTCCCCAAACTATATAATCCCATGGGCTAAATATGTTGTATAAACGGAGATTTTTTAAGTAACAATATATTTAAAACGAGAGGAAAAATTAACTTATTCCTAAATCAAATGTATGGCTACACCCGAGAGTCCAACTCAATGGGCAGTGTGGGAAATTCTTTATTATTCTCGTATATTCCGACCGCCACACGATAAATTTTGACATCGTACAATATTGTGTTGATTGCTATGGAAACGGTTTATTCCCCTCAATTTGATAATTCATAAACGCTGAAAAAGTTTTTTGCAGAATCTGAGTAAATATCATTTAGATTTTTTAACTTCTTTTCAAAGTTTTGTGTTTGTCTGTCAAAGTTTTCCTCGTGGCTGTCGAACTATATGTAATTTTCTGCTTTTCTTACTTTGTCACACACCAAGTAGATTTGCCATGAGAACTCACCTGGTTCTTGACGGGTGTGACGTACCCCTTATCCCTCCAGTCGACGTGATCGGGCAGAGGGGCCGGTTTATTCTTCGGGGTTGTCTGCATCTCAGCCGACCTAGGAAGCCTGAATGAAGGTCCACTGCCAATCATCATTGCTCTGAACTCGTGGTGAGTCTGCAAAATACTTTTCTGTGTTTCTGATATATTTTATTGTGTTTCTTATTGATAGTGGTTGGTTAACTACTACCTATGGAAAAATCTAAATACAGTTAATTATTTTTCCCTATGACTAGTTGCAACTAGTGGTTAACTATTTCCCAAAGTATTTAACTACTAGTTGCTAATAGTTAACAAGTCCATTTAATTCCATAACCTATTTTATGCCCAAAAATATTCAATAATTTTTTGTCCTAATCTAAATTATAAAAATGCATAGACGATATTCTGTTTCTAATAAAAGTCTTAAATATGTATATTTTTTAGTTTTAAGGGCGGATTATTTTTAAAGTAGTTGAAAATGTGATGAAAGCAGTTTTAACTTGCTGTTAAAAAAAAGTAGTTTAACTAATAGTTGTTAAGATAAAGTTGCTTAAAACTAATAGTTGAACTAGTATAAACCAAAAATACATGAATTACTAGTTGATTGGTTGTTAACTTCTAGTTGCGCAAGTAGTTTTAGTTTAATAGTGCCGAACACTGCTTCAGAATTGAGCAAAATATGCCAGAATGTTTCTCACCAGATCCGAGAAAGTATTGAGTCCGATCTTGAAAGATCTCATTCCCAGATCAGCCTCCAGGTTGTGCCTCGTGATTTTGACAATTTTCTGCTCCCAAGAGAGTCTGCGAGCGGCTTCCTCCCTCTCGTTTGAGTACACCTTGCCAAACTTCACCTTGAAAGAAGAATTCAATTGTTTTCAGGAAACCCCGAGCCAGCCCATGCTTTAAGTAGAACGGCTCGTTACTACAGACTTCAATTTAGATTCTGGAAATTAATTTTATACTAATTATAAATTTTTATAAAACAGTTATTGTTAACAATATAGTGGTGACTATGATCAGACCCTGTGGTTTTTGAAGTGTAATTTCTCTTTTTCTTTTGCCTTAGAAAAGCTATTTTAAAACATAATACTAAACTTTAAAAAAAAATGTAAATGTGATGAAAAATAAAACACCTCGGCTTTTTACCATATGGATCAAACCCATTAAAAAGAATGAAACAATAGAGTTTTATAAAGGGTTTTTTTGAATTCTTTAAGGGGCTGTAATTTTAGATCGTTTGCTAATCCAAATCCAATTACATGACAAGTTCTCCTATATTTTGAGGCTACTTGACAGCAAAATTAGTTCTCCAAAGCATTTCATAGCAAATTCATAGCCATCAGCTTTGGTCTTCAATCCTTGTTCAAAGAATATTCCATCAATCAGAGTCAGTGAAATTGAATCACTTAATTCTGAAACGTGTCAAACGCCACTTTTTCCAAAAATGAGTTATTGGTGTCATGAGATTCTGTAGGGGTAAACGCACATTTTAAAGTGAGAATTATTATAAAAATAACCGGATTTTAAAATAGTTTTCCAGCATGTTAAATTTCAGCTTTAGTGCAGAAACATGTCAAACGACGTCGCTTGACTGGTTTCTGTACTTAAACTACGGGGAAATTTGTTCATGCCGTCTCATCTGCAGCTTGTTTTGGACTGCTGTTTTTATTTAATAGCACATACAAACACTTAAGCGATTGGAATAGTCATTCGTTATAGGTTAGGTCCATCAAGCCATAGTAAAAACCATATTTTTAAAGTTTTTGCAGGAATCTCAAGACTAAGGACGTTTTGGGGGCTATAAATTTAAAATTTCCATGCTTTTGGCCCTTGATTACATCCATAGGATTGAGATATTAAATCTATGAATCCCTTTATTAAAGAGGGACATAAAATCTCTACACCAGATCATAATATTGAATTGAACTAATTAACTGATGGGCTTTTAAATCAAAATCATTTTACTGTACTCAAAGTTACATTTTAAAAAACTATCTAATTGACTTCGAAGATGTCTGTATAAACATTTTGAATTGGCAGACCACTATTTTTGAGTCTAGAGTTGAAATCCTTTATAAAAATGTATTTATACATCTACTAACCAATAGAGAAAAAATAAGAATTCTATAATAATTTTATGGGTTAGTATTTAATAAGATAATGTTATTTTCAACTAATAGTCCCACTTTTATTACCAAATCCTTAAATAAATTAGAGTTAAGCTGTGAAAATAGGCTTGAATACTATATTTATTTCAGAAACCTGTCAAATGCAAATATTTCAATAATTTTTTTATGAAAAGAATAAAAACCATGAAAAATTCTTTTGTAAAATATCCAAATAAGGTCTACTTTAAGAAAAAAATTACTAAATCTATATATATAAAATCTGTTTGTATGTTTGTATGTCCTTTATAGTTTTAAACTTTTCGAACCTACATTTAACTACTAAACTATACCACGTTGATCTACTCGCTCCAAGGAAGGTTTATGAAGAATAATACTTTAAAATCGATGCATCCTAATAACTTTTTTGGTCAATTTTATGCTCAAAAACCCATATTTCGTGCCTAACTTCATGGAAAACCCCCATTGTTGTAAATATCATAAGAGAAGATGTAACTTTAATTGTTGTAGGCATATTCTCGATTGTTGCAGTTTAAAATCCATTGTTGTAACATAAACATAAAAGTGGCTCCTTTATTTAACTATTTCCACATTTGCACTGGCGAAGCCCATCTCTGACACACCAGAAGAATTTTTTTAAATGGACTGGCGAAGCCTATCTGTAACACACCAGAATAATCTTCTTTAAAAATGGACTGGCGAAGCCCATCTGTAATGCACCAGATGATATTTATAAAAAAATAAAACCCGGGCCTGCGCCCGGGCAAAGCCGGGTCTAGCGCTTTAGCGCTAGTCTATATCTATATATATAAAAATCAATGTCTGTCTGTATGTTTGTATGTATGTATGTATGTTTGTATGTATGTCCTTTATAGTTTTAAACTTTTCGAACCTACATTAACTATTAAACTATACCACGTTGATCTACTCGCTCCAAGGAAGGTTTCTGAAGAATAATAATTTAAAATCGATGCATCCTAATAACTTTTTTGGTCAATTTTATGCTCAAAAACCCATATTTCGTGCCTAACTTCAGGGCAAAACCACATTGTTGTAAAGAGGATGTAACTTTGATTGTTGCAGGCATATTCTCGATTGTTGCAGATTGAAATCGATTGTTGAAGTTTAAAATCCATTGTTGTAACATAAACATTAAAATAGATCCTTTATTTAACTATTTCCCCATTTGGACTGGCGAAGCCCATCTGTAACACACCAGAATAGTTTTTTAAATGGACTGGCGAAGCCCCTCTGTAACACACCAGAATAA
This sequence comes from Tetragnatha versicolor, assembly GCA_024610705.1. NCBI lineage: Eukaryota > Metazoa > Arthropoda > Arachnida > Araneae > Tetragnathidae > Tetragnatha > Tetragnatha versicolor. Next base: position 38,615,611 of record JANDEH010000003.1, read on the forward strand.
TTTTCTTTAAAAATGGACTGGCGAAGCCCATCTGTAACACACCTGATGATATTTATTAAAAAACGGAAACCCGGGCGAAGCCCGGGTCTAGCGCGTCAGCGCTACTGCGCCCGGGCAAAGCCGGGTCTAGCGCTTTAGCGCTAGTATATATATATAAATCAATGTCTGTCTGTCTGTCTGTCTGTCTGTCTGTCTGTCTGTCTGTCTGTCTGTCTGTCTGTCTGTCTGTCTGTCTGTCTGTCTGTCTGTCTGTATGTCCTTTATAGTTTTAAACTTTTCGAACCTAAATTAACTATTAAACTATACCACGTTGATCTACTCGCTCCAAGGAAGGTTTCTGAATAAAAAAAAATTTAAAATCGAAGCATCTTAATAACTTTTTTGGTCAATTTTATGCTTAAAAACCAATATTTCATACCTAACTTCAGGGCAAAACCACATTGTTGTAAATATAAAAAGAGAAGTTGTAACTTTAATTGTTGTAGGCATATTATCGATTGTTGTGGATTGAAATCTATTGTTGTAGTTTAACATCCATTGTTGTAGCATAAACATAAAAATGGATCCTCTATTTATCTATATCCACATTTGGACTGGCGAAGCCCATCTTGAACACACCAAAAAAATTTTTTTAATGGACTGGCGAAGTCCATCTGCAACACACGAGAATAATTTTCTTTAAAAATGGACTGGCGAAGCCCATCTGTAACGCAACAGCTGATATTTATAAACAAACTGAAACCTGGGCAAAGCCGGGTCTAGCGCTTTAGCGCTAGTATCTTCATAAAAATGAAATGCAGTGAGCTTCTATACAATTTTTCTCGTTTATCTCAAAACAAGAAAAGTGGCGTTTGAAGTGTTTCAGAAATAAGCGATTTAATTATAATAATTTTTAGCTGCTGGTTGATCTACGCTGATATATCGATGGATAGGCTGTTAAACTTAATTAAGTTTTTAATCATAGAATGGATTAGTTCAATTTATTATTCTTTTATATACTGAAAACTAATTTTTGAAACAATATAGTGGCGACTATGTACCACTGAGTTATAGTTGATACTTACAGGTTTGAACGTACTATAATATAATAGCTAAAAGCTGAAACTATAAATTAATTGAATATTTCTAGAATATCCAACTAAATTTTTTTATACTTAGATGTGATGAACTTTAAGTTTGGTTTGTAGAATGCACTGATAATGTAAGAAGAGAAGCAATTAAATTCCATTAAAACCTATAATATTCTCATCTTTTTTTTTTCAAGTAAATTCTTCAAAAGAAAACATCTTAAAATTTTCAATACATATTGATAATACGTTATAAAATATATTTTCAATCTAAGGAATGGCCTTATTACTTTTTTATGTTTCATTTTGTGACCTTATTTAAAGCAAGCATGATGAAATAATATTCAAAAAAAATTTCCCAACATTCTATAACAGCATACCAACCACAAATGTAGAAAACAATCGATTTCACATTATTTTAAAATATGTTCCCCCGATGTTTGATGAAAACTAGTTAAGGTCATTAAGTTACCTTGTATTTCTCCCAGTATTCGTCAAGCTCTCTGTCAAACAAAATTCGTTGGGAGACGGCCACACAGAAGATTGCAAGAAACGCCAAATACTTCATGGTTTAACTCTCATAAATCAGCTGGAATGAAAATGAATGGTTTAAAAAAAGATAAGGGAAAGTGCCCCAATGAGGGACAGGTGCCTAAAATTGCGGTTCCCTATATTAGCTCTATGCGGAAGACACATTTTGCGAGTGGCGTGGGCAAATACATTGGGTTCAATTACGATCCTCTCTCCTCTTATATCAGCAAATGTAACTCAGCTTTAGCCTTGGGAGCACCACAAAACTTTGACACACCCGAAAGTTTTAAAAGCTTTTTTTTAAACGATCTATGTAGAAAACAAGACCAAGAGGTTGCCCAAGAAAAAGATGGGGGGATGATGTCCTGGAAGACATTAAGACAATGAAAGTACACAACTGGGAAGGAAAGGCAAGATCCAGAGCTGCCTGGAATAGAATTGTGCAACAAGCTAAGGCTCACAAAGGGCTGTAAGGCTAGAAGAAGAAGATGTAGAAAACAAAATTAGGGGAGAGTGTTGTACCTTTGGACAAAAATCATGTTTGGATTTTTCTAAGACAGGTAAAATCACATTTTGACCATTTAAAGTGCCCAACCTATAGTCCTAACCTTTGTTAGTAGGGGGATATTTTTTATTAGCTAAAATTTTGAAAATTGGATTTTAAATAAAAAAAATTGTGTCCAAAGTTACTACAACCTGTTATAACATACCCAGTTGTACCTTTGTTCACCCTTAAAAGGTAAGTTTTGGTTGAAAAAGCTAATGATGAACATTTTTATTGATGCATTACCTTTTAATGAGCTATATTTCAAGCATTTTTAAAATTGTAAATATATTTTTTTAAAGTAATGTAGTTTTAGATCGTAAATGATCATTAAAACGAAGTTGATTGTTAAAAGTCTTAATTTTTTACCAAAAATAAATAAATCACATGGGATTTTCAGATCAAAATTTAAGGTAATAGTTTCATCAATCATGCTGATTGATCTGATCACTTCACTGATCCAAAAAAACAATTCGATCGACACTTAGTTGTGAGAAATTTGGGGGTAATAACTTCCGCAAACCTTCTTCAATGGAAATAAGTTTTTTGTAATCATCATACTTAAATGCCACTCATCTACTCAGAAAAAATCTGAATTTTTTTTGTACAGGTTTCAAAATTCACTTATTTAACATCGTTAATTATTTATTTGCGCTTGTTTCTAAAAAGGGTGAATTCCTAATATGAGATATTGCGACAGTTCCTAATATGGGATACCTCATATTAAAATCTTCACCTTCTTTTGCAAATTATGTCAATTGATGGATTTATTAGTCCGCAACTCGTCCATTCCCAACAGTTTTTATTGATAATTCAATTGAGTATAAATTTTTGTCAACGTTCATTTAAATTAGAATTCTAGCATTTATGTAAATTACATCATTATTTTGGTGAGAATGGTCGGTGTAAAATCAAAAGATATTTCCTCGTGAGGAACAGGGTGATATCCGGGAATTTATATACATTCACAGAAATTCTCCTTTTGATATAAATCAATAAATTTTTCAATGTATGCAAAACAAACCGCAAAGTAAAACTGCAACCTTCTCAAAGTTACAAAAATAACAGCTAAATAAATCTTATTGGTGTTTTTATAAATTACAGAAAGTACAATCTGAGGGATAGACAGTAAAAAAAACATTCTTCTACATCGCATTTGGGGAGAAAATTTGGAAAATAATTATTTTTATTGACGTTTTAAAAAAGGAGCAGAATGATCGTGAGGGGAAATCGAAAGGGGAGAAAGAGGATCCTCCAAGATATATATAAAGAAAAACATTTTGAGAAGAGATCACACTGAAAGATCATTACATGGAAAGGTGACATCCATAAATTACGTGAGGTGTTTTTTCCAAAATCTGGACCTCAACTCCCCCCTTGGTGAGATTTAGTGAGATTTTGCTGGACCCCCCTCCCCCCCACGTGAGATTTACCTACAACCTTTAAAAATAATTTTCTATCCTATTCGTTTGCATTTTATTTTAAAAAAAAGAAAATCGTATAATTTCTAACTTAAAAAGTTGGCGTTAGATTTTAATCGACCCCCCCTCCCCCCTTGGTGAGATTTTTCCAAACCCCTTCCCCCCTCTTTTTGACCTCACGTAATTTATGGATGTCCCAAAGACTAAAAATATTAGAACTGTCGCAAACCCAAATGTTCACCAAATGAAATTTTGTATATCATGTATGCATAACATGTTAAGAACGAAAAGGATAAAAAATCTCCCAATTAACTAATGTAATTTAAAACAAAATATTTCTAAAGCAAATGAGACCGGAAAATGATTAAGACATCCTTACCTGCTTTAGAGCCACTTCTTTAGATCGTAAACTAACGGGTTCCTCTTTGACTTCAGTGCTATTTAACTCAGTGCGTGGGTTTTCCCAACTCTTGACGTTAGATTAGATTCTACAAAGGAAGCCGTCCAGATCGGACATCACTGAACGTTTCAAAGTCTCATGATGATAAAGACTCTTGAAGTAATTTTTTTTATTGGCGTGAAATTGCAACTTGACTTGACACCCTTTATGACCTCTTATCGCTCTTAAATATGGATATACGAAAAAACCGTTTAATACTAAAACCGTTCAATAAAATATAAAAAGATTAATTACATGTGTAAAGCTATGAATTTTTTTGTTTTTTGAACGGTTTTTGTCTGAACAGTTTTTTCGCGTCACCTTAAATATGCATATTTAATCCTCATGTGGTCAACCAGGTGTAGATCACTTCCATTTAGGGTTTCTTTTTTTTAATGTTCTTATAGCAACTCTAGCGTTCACATTTTGGTAAACCAAAATTAACTCATCTTATTTATTAAATTATGCAACAACTTCAAAATCTTTAAATCTTGCTTAAAAGAACTATTCTTAGCTATTTCTAAAATTTAAATGCTTGACATTAAGACATTTTGGAAAAATGTTTTTTTTTTATTTAGAAATTTAACTGTTTAAAATATTATTCAAACGTTAGCTTTAGTGCCCAATGAAAAAACTCCTAAATATTTCCCAATTTTTCCCATGATATTAGAGTTAGTTTAAGTACTACAACTTTTTCCAAATCAAGACAAAAAGATTATTTATTACAAGAAAACCAAAATTTTATTTTATTTCCAACTCATGAGAAAAATAGAATATATAACGTTGTCAATTCTATGGGCCAGGTGCAGCTACGTTTTGCGACGACGTGACTCTTAAACCGGTTAAACTTTTTAAACAAAAGAAAATTTCGCGGCAACGTCATAGTATCACGTGGTTTCACCCACGAGACCCGCAACCATCCTGAGTGGCCACGCCCTTTTCGCACTCTTCTGACTTTACAGAATGTAGGATTGTCACTCCCATTTTCGTCGCAGCTACGTTTTGCGATGTGCGAAGGTTCAAACTTCTTCAACAGTGTAAAATTTCGCAACATCAGCGTGACAGTTTCACGTGTTTCATCTACGTGACCCGCAGCCATCTCGAACGAAAAGTTTTGGGGGAAAATCCGGGGGCCGGATGCAACTACGCTTTGCGACGATTTTGAGAACAACTCAACTTTCGTTTTCCTGCGTCATTTGTCCAGCATGCCGCTGATTGGTTTTCAAGAACGTCAAGAACTACGTCATTGAACCACGTGCATTTGATTGTACCCTTCCGTTCCCGCGCTTTGCTACGTAATTGAACGCTTCAAAGAATCAGGAGGAAAACGTTAGAAGGATCGTCGCATAACGCCACCTCCTGGGGCCGGATGCAACTACGTTCTGTGGCGACGCGTCGTTTAAACCGGTAAATACTCTTCAAGATAGGAAATCTTCGCCCCAGCCCATAGTCCCACGTGGTCTTAACCACGTGATCCTCTGCCATCCTGAGTGGCCCGTGCCTTCTCCACTTTGTGCGCGCGCACAGAACGATCGGAAACCCCGCCCCGATCGTTGTTAAACGCCTGGTCAGGAGCAGACGTTTTAAAACGTGACGATATACGATTCCCTAGAACGTTTCTACGGTTCCTTGACACGTTACAAAACGTAGTTGCATCCACTAGGCCGTCCATCAGAAGCCACTTGCCAACCTAGAGGACCGTTCCATTTTTTTCGCGGGTGGGGAAGGATAGAATGACAAGGACGGATTAAGGGGGGGGGGGGGGGCGGTGGGGGCGATCGCCCCCCCCCTTGCCCTGAGACGAAAATTTTTTTTGGTTTCAAATAACAAAATTTGTTCGTAATGAATTTCGAAGAAATAAAATAGCTTTCAGTAAACCACGCAAGTGAAGAAGCTCCTGTTGGATGGGTTGAAAAAGGTCACCAAACAGGCCCCCTTTAACCTTGGCTGTCACCTTGAAGAGGTCATTCAAACAAGATAACCGGACAGTCGTTCTGTCGTTTGTTTATCTGCACTCCCGTCCCCTATGTTGTTTTAGGGTTTCTTCCCTGTTTCCTCTGAGGAACTGGGAGAGAGGGAGGGGATAGGTGGCAAGGAATGCAGGGAATTCTCGGTAAGGGGATATCGCCCCCCCTTCTAGTGAAAATATTCACGTGAGGTGCTTCTCAAACACCAGTGGTCACTGCCTAATGAGACAATTTCAGTGCTTCGGGTCGCGAGTGAAAATTGTCATTGCTGTTGGAGAACTTTCGAGCTGTGGCCTGTGGGACATAAGGGGCATTTTATCTTCAAGCGTTTGCCTACCAATTTATATATTTTTCTTTACGCAAGGAGAAAAATGTAAGTTTATACTCAACTCTTTTAAAAGAATGTTTGTTTCATGTATTTAAAATTATGACTAAGTCCTGGAAGTTCCATGTTATTACATTTATTTTATAATTATTATTTTGAAGAGTTCTGTTTCGAACATTACACGTTTCAAGGGATTTTCGATCGATTTATCGATTTATACTAGCTTTATGTTACATACTTCGGTTTATTCACATGGTTTTACATATTTAAGCGCTTTGCTACTTATTCAATTCATCCAATTTTAGATTTGTCATCAATAATCATAAATTTTTAAAATGAACTTTAAAATTATTGTAGATGAAATTTAGTGAACCCAATTTTAAATTTACTAACCAAAAGTTGTGTATACATAATTAAGAGTAATTGAATGTGTCAATTTTGTGTTTTTCAAAACTAAACTGCTTAAACGCCTTTCTTTCGTTTAAAAAATGCTTTCTATAAGAATCATTATTACTCTTTCTCTCATCTCTCTCCTAATCATTACTCTTATATCTTTTCATTTTGTTCCTATGTCCTCTTTTTATACTTTAAAAACACTTTTACTTTTTCTACTTTGGAAAATACCCCTGGACGAAGGATTATTTAGCCGATCATTAAGTTTTGGCTTTTTAAGCTTGGTATTTTACCCGCTTATTCCGGATTCGGATATAGTATTTGAGGGATTTGAAAACTCTATCTGGAAGATGAGCTTTTAACAACGCCAAAGAGTCAATAAAAATTAATTTAAAATCCATAAAACTAATTTTTACACCAAGGATATTGTTGAGCATTGGTCTATGTTTATTACACTTAAATTATGCATGCTAATTTTATTAAATCCCTTATTAAGATAATGAAAACCCCTCTGAAAATATTCTTGTAAGGACATATTAAGAAAAATTGCTTCAGATTTTGACACAATATAAAAGTACATCATGAAGCGATCGTCGAGTATTACATTTTTCTTTAAAAAAAAAGAAGAGTAGAACGGGTAAGAGTTATAAAAATTTTAATTTTAATTGTATAGTGTAAGTTGAAGTAGAAGGGTAAAGCAAGGAAAGAAAGAAATTAAAAAAACCCCAGCTTATGAAAATATTTGCATTACAGGAAAGTTTTTTGTTGTGAATAAATTATTATGTGGAAGAATTTTAAAACATAATGCTCCTATAAAGTCAAGAGCCGTGGCGGATCTACGGGGGGGCTTTCGGGCTGAAGCCCCCCCAAAACGTCTAATATTTTACTATGTTTGTCAAAACGCAAAAAATCTATTCCCGAAATTCGGATGAGGCATACCAAAACGAGTTGAAAAAGTGCGGTTTTTGACTTAAATTTCCAAAAATTTTCTGGGGGAGGACCCCCAGACCCCCCTTTTATTGGTTTCAGTAAGATAATTCACTACTACCTTTACCGTATTACCACAAGAAGAATCGAATTATGAAAATTCTTAGCCCCCCCCCAAAAAAACCAAATCCTGGATCCGCCACTGGTCAACAGGAGATACGAATGCTTAAAAAGGTTTGAATAGTTATTTTATGTTTTCTCAATTTAATCTTTAAAATATCCTTCAACATGCAGAACAATCATAAAATTAAAATTACCCTAAAAAATCGGACCGCCCCCTCCCTTGAAAAGTTTCTTAATCCGTGCCTGTAGAATGAGGAACTTAGCGTTTTTTCGGGAGCACATGTTTGTGCGTTCATTGAAAAATGCATTCAGAGTTGCTTGATTTAAATCACTTTGATTTAAATTGTGATTTTAATAATGAATAAAATCATTAATTTAAATCAAAATTATTAAACAAATAAAATAATTCAAAAGTATAGAACAGTAAATACATTATAAGATGGCAGATGCACTATTTTTTATGGTAGATTTTCTTGATATATTTGAATTAAGTATTTGAATTTCAAAAAAATTGTAAATGGAAGTAATATGAACTTTTCATTTTAAAATGAAATAAAATATCAAATCAAAAATTGTTATAAAACTTAAAAATTAAAATTATTTAGATTTTGTATAACAATATAATAACTCTTTGATAAATAATCTTTTAGGGGCAACTCTGATCTTATAATGTATTTACTGTTCTATACTTTTGGAAATAAATTTAATACACGTTAATGTTATTTTTTCTTAAGTTATATAATTTAAAAACAATAGATAAAAAAACAAGCAGTTTTTTAATTATAAATTTTACATACAACAACCAATTTTACATACAGCATACAACTAACTAATGATTTTCCATGAATTTTATTTGTTTAATAATTTTGATTTAAATTAATGATTTTATTCATTATTAAAATCACAATTTAAATCAAAGTGATTTAAATCAAGCAACTCTGAATGCATTTTTCAATGAACGCACAAACATGTGCTCCCGAAAAAACGCTAAGTTCCTCATTCTATCCTTCCCCACCCGCGAAAAAAATGGAACGGTCCTCTAGGTTGGCAAGTGGCTTCTGATGGACGGCCTAGTGTTGCATCCGGCCCCTGAGCAGGGTTCTGTGGCGACCGTTATTACACGAAATCCGGTTCTTTAGCACGTTACAGAACGTAGTTGCATACGGCCCTCTGTTGTCCGTTACAAAACGAAGCTGCTTGTGTCCTTATATTAAGCACAGTTTGAATGTGAGGCAGGGCCGATCAGTTCCCCCAAGCATGCAAATACGCGTCCTACATCTGGGTGAGTTGGAGTTCTTGCTTCTTCTCCACCTCTTCTTCCTCCTCGCCGTAGAGAGGTGGGATGGAAGAGGTCCGCAGACACACCCCCAGCAGACAGAGAGCCGAGAGGAAGGAGAAGAGTGCCGATGAGCCGTGCAGCAGGTGGTTGAAGTCGACCACGTCGTACAGCCAGCAGTTGCCTTTGCCGCCGCAGCTCTCCTCCCACACCAGGCACGCTGAGTCTACCAGGGCGCTGAAGCCGGCCAGGAAGGGAAGGAAACCTGGAGAAAGTAAAGCATTGTTTTTCAAGAAAAACGTTCCGTACACTGCAAAAAATTTCACAGTAAATTTACAGCAAAAATCACTGGCAATATGGGTGCCAGCCCTTTTTGCAGTGATTTTACAGCAATTTCGTAATTTTTGACTTTAACAGCAATTTTGTGTTAACATTACAGCGATACTGTAATTATTCCGCAGTAAAATTAGAAAGCAATGTGCATCTCAGATATGTCTTGTTCTTTCATGTTTCTACAAGTATTCAAAACGTGGCATATTATGAACCACGGGAGATACCGATCTACGAAGGTTATATACTTCATTGTATTAGAATCATCAGTTGGTTCTTACACCTCATCTAAATAATTTGACTCTTTTAGTGGTGAGCGTGAAAACAAAAACAAGCATTGGGTCCTGTCCACAAGGATTCAGAAACGTTTCAGAAATGAAAACCAGAATTTTCCAGGAAAGTGTTAAACTGCTGTAAAAACTCATAAAAAGCAGGAACGTTACTCATTTAAAAGCATTCAATAAACAAGAATTTCATTTTCTTTTAATATTTATTTTGATGACCAATTAAATTACAGATATTACAAGGAAAACTACCAGGAAAATTACTATCTATATTTAATTTAAACTAATGTAGGTGGCGCTTCAAATTTACAGCTAAAAAGGCGGTTTTTTGAGATTACAGCAAAGGCGTAAAATATTAACAGCAGTTTTTGCTGTTAAATTTTCCATTTTTTTTTTCAGTGTACCATTTAATATTACTATTTTGTCCTTATACAGGGTGTCCCACGAGAAGTGGCCCAACCCCTTTAACTTTTGAACCCCTACAGATATAGTCATGAAAGTTGGGTCTAGGTATAGTAAATTGACCATGCTCTATTCCAGCGGTTCTCAAACTTTCTATCGTCACGGACCCCTTTATGTAGCAGCCAGACATCGCGGACCCCCAACATTTTAAACACCAAAAGCCGTAACCAGACTTTTGTTTTGAGTTAAAGATTAATTAAAATTATAATAAATTTTACAATTACTCCAGAGGCGTATATAGAAATTTATTTCGGGAGGGGACAAAAATTAACCCTTAGCTCCCCATAAATATTTCATAGGTCCAAGTAGCTTTTTAGTACATTTTTAAGTAGAATTTGCGTCTTAGGGAATTTTATATAAAAAGGTTATGGGTAATTAAATTCTACCTACGAAAGGGGGGTCTGTGGGTCCTCCCCCAGAAAATTTTAGGAGATGTGATCCAAAAAACAGGGTATTAACTTGTGTTGATACACCAAGTCCAAATTTCAGGAGGAGGGCAGGGCCCCTTCACCCACATTTATATACGCCCCTGAATTACTCCAAGTCTCTGAGGTGAGGGTCTGGAAATTTCAAGGAAAAAATTATGCATTGAAGTAAAATTTTCGAGGGGGCTGGGGGCTCTCCCCCAGAAATTTTTTTTGAAATTTACCGCTTAAAACTAGTGTTTCATCTAACTTTGAAACTGTTTGGGGAATTCTAAAAGTAACTTGAGGAATTTCTCAGGGTAACTCGCGGACCCCCAGGGGTCCGCGGACCATAGTTTGAGAACCGCTGCTCTATTCGATGAGATAACTTTCAACGCCCTCTAGCGGAAACTTTAGGAGTTATAATTTTTATTTTAAAAACTATTTGAGGTATGTGCAAAAAGTCAATGACTAAGTTGTAGAGCAGCATCGATTCAGTAGGAAAAGACACCTTAAGCAGAAAAATATCTTGAATAAAACCCCTAAAACGCACGTTCAATTAGGTTGAATTTACGTAGTTCTTACGTCTTAAGACGCTCCTCTCGAGGCGAAAATGAGAAATTTTTATTTTTATGATTTAAGTAAATGACTAAAAGTATTCTTAGTTCATTAAATTGAAAATTTCTCATTTTCGCCTCTTGAGGAGCGTTTTAAGACGTGAAATCTACGTAAATTCAACCTATTTGAGCGTGCGTTTTAGGGATTTTATTCAAGATATTTTTCTGCTTAAGGTGTCTTTTCCTACTGAATCGATGATGCTCTACAACTTAGTCATAAACTTTTTTCACATACCTCAAACAGTTTTTAAAATAAAAATTATAACTCCTAAAGTTTCCGCTAGAGGGCGTTGAAAATTGTCTCATCGGATAGGGCATGGTCTTTTTACTATACCTAGACCCCACTTTCATGGCTATATCTGTAGGGGTTCAAAAGTTAAAGGGGTTGGGCCACTTCTCGTGGGACACCCTGTATAGATATTTGAATTGAATACGAACCAAAGAGGCAGATAAATGCTTCTAAAAATCCAATGGCTATACTTTTGTCTCTCTGGTCGATTGTTCTGTGAATAAAAGGATCATAGTTAGTCAAAATTAGAATGCCTCGTTTTCCATAAAAAAATTACATCATATTGACCATAACATAAAAAACATTTTAAGTCAAAACTCAAAAGGCTAACCTGAAAAGCAGCATGGTGTAAGCAACACCAAGAAGACTGGATACAAAGTGGAGGATGGGAAGCGATATAATGTAGATCAAAGCTTGCGACCAACAGGCTTCAACAGCACATCTACCAGAAGTCACTTCGCCCATGGGGTCACAACTACAGCCCCCGTAGCCCTAAAAGCAATTATCAACGACCTTAGAAAAAACACTGATAGAAGGAGCATGCACGCGGCACACGCATCCCCAAAGCGGTTGCCGGTGCTTGTCACTTGTAATGTCAATGTGGACTCTGGGGACGGGATGGCCTGGTGCGTTTACATGCTGCCCACCAGCTAGCAGCCTGCACGCTGTACCCGTCGTCGGTTCGATTCCGGCCATCTTGCTTGATCACGTGATCGGGGTCACGTGATTAAAAATGCTCTATTCTCAATACCTACAAGGTCATGTGGGATGTGGAAAATGGTGGTCCATGTTTCAACGCAGGCCACGCCCGCTTGCTCCATCTATCAGTATTCCAAGGTCTATGGCAAGTATTTATTTATGGTGCTACAGTTAAACGACCCTAATGGAAAACCTTACTTAGTTGGAGCTCAAAATAAAATGCATATTTACCCGAGAGTCGTTGTGGGTGCACCCCGCGTGGCAAGGGGAGAAAAAGAGAGTCTTTCCATCGGAGCCACAGACCGGGCTGAACTCGGCCGTGGTGCAGTTACAGAGAGCGTTGCATTCGCCCATCAGCTGCAGCCTAAAGTGAGATAAAAAGTAATATAACTGAGGTAACACCAATATTTTTACAGACATAAACATGGCTTTATTGCAATGAGCAAATTGCCGGCACACTGTACACAAGGAATGCAGAAAATATCCAAGTCATACAATAAAAATACACACAATAGTACACATAAATAAAAACATAGATAAATAAACAGAGTGTAAATATTAATGGTTAAGATGGTGAAAAAAGGTGAAAATTTAAATGAGACAAGTTTCAACTCCATGGGGAGTCTACTTAAGAAAATGCAGAACACAAATTTTTATACTGCCCCCGTAGTTTAAAATTTCCTATCAGCCAAATTTTTTAAATTATTTTCTGAATATAATACACAAAAAAATTCTCTACCACTATCTTCAAAACCCACTGAGATAAGCGTGTTTAAATTCTTATGGGGTCGTCCCCAATTGATTCTTATTAGAAGTTAATTTTTAATCCTTATCATCGCATAAAAAACAGGTTCAACTTAAATTTGAGGATGAACCCTATTTTGCTCTTAAAAAGGGTGTTATAAAGTGGGATAAGTCGACAATTTTAAATTTTTAATACCTCAGGACGACGGGGTCGATGGGATTATAAGTGAGTGCTGATCCAGAAAAGAAAAGACATCACACTGAGAGAAATGACAGTTTCAAATTTGAGTAAATCGATGTTCTCATTTTGGTATGAAACTTTTTGGTTCAAATATGACAACCCAATGCTTTCAATTTTGAAACACCAGACAACAGACATTCATTTTCAAACAATCTAATAGTCACCACTCAAATTATGCTTATTTTTAGTTTATATTTGAAAATTAATGAGGCAATGTGTAGGAAACTCCACTTAGTTGGTGTGTTGACGTTAAACACCACGATAAGAATGTCATGGACGAATTAAAAAATGAGTACGATACTTTATTTTTGAGTTATTACACATTTTCGAGAATGAGTACATGCATGTTTTCAAATTTGAGTAAATTTGTACCGGAGCCTGTTTGAGTGCGTGACTTTCTCAGATTTGAGTAATTTTTACTCATTTTTGAGACTGTCGTTTTAAAAGTGCAACTTGATAAAACTAGTAGTGTTATTAGCTTTTTATTCAGAAGACTCACTTACTGTCCATCAAGCTGAGTCCCAAAATGACTAATCTGGTCTTCCTCGCAGGCGGGCAAAATAAGCAGGAGGGGCCCCACAGCGGCCACTAACTCTAGGGCGCACAGGGAGGCGATGAGGGCCTTGGGTCCCGGCTGGAAACGCCACAGCAGGTAACCTCCCACAACCATCGAAGACATCAGCGCCACCAAACCGGGAGGACCTGAAACAAAAATGTAAATGTCACCTATCTGTTTTGGCAATTAGTTGATATTCTCTGAATGTTAATGATCTTTAAGTTCGCACCGAACGTATTAATTGAGGGTTTTTCTTGTAACTTGTAACGGCATGTATTGTTACTATATCGTCGCTGTGTTTCACCTCAACCAAGTCCTTACTGGTCAAGGATCCTTCGGAACATACCAGCATAAGTTCCACCAGAGGGAAGGTTACTGCAGAACGTGCCTAGTGGAGGATACCGTAGAACACGGAACACGCGATTTGGGAATGTGCGGACGACGACCACCACCGCATCGGGTTCCAAGGAAAGAACTTAAATGCTCTTCTCTCGGAGCAAAGAACCCGTGATGCTCTTCGAGAAATAATGAAAAGAAGGACGGCAAGCAGTGGCGTAGCCAGGATTTTCCTATGGGGGGGGGTCCAGTGCGAAAAATTTACCATTGGATATCAAAAAGTTTCTACAATTAGTGAAATAAAGTTATAATTTCCGCATAACTTTTAATTTTTTCTCTTTGTTAATTAATAGAGTTAATCATTTATTAATAATTAGTGTAATAATTAAGATTAAGTATTACTACTTCTCAATTAAAAGTTATGATCCACATAATTTTTTATTAAGTACAGAGACCGTCAAAAAAACAGATTAAGAGTATTCAGTAGCTCCATATTAAAGAGGGGGGTTTGGGGGTCCACCCCCAGAAATTTTTCGGAAATTTGAATTTTAAAAGGAGTTTTTTTACTTCATTTATGAGGTAATAACCGAGGAACACCGCTCCTTGTAAGCTAGATAATTTTTAAAGGAAAAAATAGAAAATCGGACGTATCTGAGGCAGTAGTTGATCCAGGGTTCGGTTTTGGGGGGGCTAAGAATTTTGAAAATCAAATTGAATCTTCTCAACGAATGTAAAATTAAAAAGGTTGAAAATAATCGTGTTCGAATTACCTTAGGGGGGTTTGGGGGACCTCCCCCAGAAAATTTTTGGAAATTCAAGTCTAAAAAGCAGGTTTTCAACTCGTTTTGTACACCTAATCCGAATTTTGAACATTATATTTTCAGGAATTTATTATTTGCTAGGAGTTTTGTATTTTGACGAACTCATCATAAAAAAGTTGTTTATAATAAAGTCCCAAGGGGGGTCAGGGGGTACTCCCCCAAAATAAATTTGGAAATTTGACCCTAAAAACAGGGTTTGGTTTACTCTTTTAGTATAGTATTACTCTTTTGTTATAGAGACACCGGGGGTTCCCCCGGAAAATTTTAGATTTTAACATGCAAAATAGGTGGTTTTTAGACACTTTTAAGGGACATAGACGCCCTCATTTGAGTAGGCACTGGAATATTTAACGCCTAAAAAAGGGTTCAAAAATTTTGGGTCGGGCCCATAGGGGGGGTCCGGACCCGGGGACCCCCCCCCTTCGCTACGCCCCTGATCGGCAAGAATATTGGAAGAGCAAGAGACTGCCCAATAGCCCAATATTAATTTCAACATTACAGCAATATTAATATTATGTACTGATAAAAACTCGAAGAAGATTTCAACTTAAGAAAAAGAAAACCTCGCTCGGAATCCTACGAGAACGGGCGAGATCGCTACAAGCAAAGTAGAGTTTACCCGAGTGCCCCGAACATACGGGGCGGAACGGGATATCCAAACTACAGTTATATTATTATTTTATGTATCACATGCGAAAATTTTAAAGCGCTCTAAGTGAAAAATGTGCATTTTTGCAGATATGCCGGTTTGATTTCACAGCGACGATATTATGTAGAAGGTATTTTCAGAGAGGCTCTTCCAGACCCAATTACTGCTCTTTTGACTTAAAATAACCACACGAGGATATAAAGCAAGGAGGGGCTGCAAATGGTGGACCATGGTCCACATCCGGAACGCGTTAGGTTATTTCTTAAATCACCAAAAATTTACAATATGATTGAATACTTTTTCAATATTTGCATACACTAGTAAATAAGCTGCTTGACCCACTGAGCTATATAACAAACTGGAGTGACCAGTTAGCGTGCTGAAACCGCATCACACCGCGGAAAGGATTTCCATCTTCTTTTAAATTTCTCCATCTGGAAGCACAGTTGTATGCACAGATTGAAACGACCATTCTAAATTTTGCTCATAATATTTTGAAAAACAGGCACGGGCGGATTAAAGGGGGAAATGCTCTTCCAACTTTGCTTCAAGCTTACCCGGATTGCTGAGAGCAATCCGGGCATTGTGACCTTCCGCGCTGGCATGATCAATCGCTTGTTAGAGTATCGGAGGTTGACACTCCAGTTTGTTTTATAGCTCAGTGGCTTGACCCACTGAGCTATAAAACAAACCGGAGTGACTAGTTAGCGTGCCGAAACCGCATCACACCACGGAAAGGATTTCCATCTTCTTTTAATTTTCCCCATCTGTTAAACCAGTTGTATATGTTACAGTTAAAGTCCGGAAATCAGTTAATTTACAGATAACCTAGGTAATTTGCAGATTAACGAGGGTGATCCGTTAAAGAGCGAAATTTTTTTCAATTTCTAAGATTACCTAGGTAATCTTGAAATTACCTAGGTATTCTGCACCCTACCGACTAGACACTCGTTAATCTGCATACTACCTGTGATCAGTTATTTTACATATTAACGAGGGTGATCCGTTAAAGTACAAAAATTTATTTTATTTTTTATGAAAATTTTAAGGTGGTTGGGGGGGCTTCCGCCCCCCTAACTATAACCAAACTCGTTTTGGGGGTAAACAGTAACAGTGGGGAATAAAAATAGGAGGCTCGGTACTTTTTGATAATACACAAAACACGCAAATCACACAAAAATAGTATTGAAATAGCAATTTTAATACGAATAGAATATAAAAGTACCAACTTAGATTTTGTATCAATTGTGGTTTTTCGATCTCGATTTGACAGCGTATTTCAATGAGCACTTAAACTAGCGAATATTTATGAAAGCGCAGTGTAATCGGCTGCCAGCCTACCCTAAACTATTGCTAGGATTCGCTATCGATTACATTTCTTAAACCCTTGCCCAGGTTCCAGCGATTATTGAATTAACGTTTGTTAAAAAAGATATTTCAACAGCTGGGACATTTGCTTTCGTTAAAAGAAATCTCTGTCACTCTGAAGTCGGAGCTTCAACACAATTGTTTTAAAATACCCGTATTAGTAGTAATTTACTGTACTTACTTGCTTGTATTAGTTTGTTTAACTTTCAACGTGACAACTACCAGTGTTACGCACTAAATTTAAAATCAAAACACCAAATATGACAACAACCTACGTATTGAAACCCGACTGCGCAGGGGTAAGCTCATGGCGCAGTGAGCACATCAACATTTTAGCAGAAAGGATTGAGCGAAACAAACTATTTTGAACTTTAACTATCAAGAGGCCGTTGTAGTAACTCTAATATCCGCACATTAACGAAAGAAATCAGTTAATCTAAAGTTTACCTAGGTATTCTTTAGAATAACTAATTTTCAACTTTAGCGGTAACATATACACAGAATGAAACGACCATTCTAAATTTTGCTCATAATATTTTAAAAAACAGGCATGGGCGGATTAAAAGAGGGTCATGCGGGGATTGTCCCGATTGCTTCTAGCCCCAAATGCCCCGATTGCTGCGAGCAATCGTGGCAATTTAACCTTCCGCGTCGGCACAATCGGTCGCTTGTTATAATATCGGAGGTTGTCACTCCAGTTTGTTTTATAGCTCAGTGGCTTGACCAAATCAATGAACTTTGCTAGAAAGTTTTTCTCTTAACCTGTAGACTTTTAACTCAGGGGGGACGTTTCCATTATATAGGAACCTTTTCTTCATCCCCGTCTCCTGATATATTTTAGCCGTTGTTCAAAAGTATTTAGTTTCGAGTGAAGAAGGTCTATTTTTTTAACTCCAGTACCGGTGAAGGCTTGAATATGTGAACCTTAATATTTTTAAAATCATTAATATGAATTTCTAGTACAAGTACACCAAAATTAGATTAATTTTCTTTTTAAGGAAGGAGAAGGATACCTGAATAGAGACTAGCGTCCGAGGCTGTCATCCTAAACTGGTGTTCCATGTATTTTGGAAGCATCATGTAATGGCCGATATTTCCTATGGCGAAGATTGTCCGCAACACCAGCAAAAGGAACACGGGATTTGAATAGAGTCGTTTCAAAGACAGCAACATCCCTAAACAACGAAAAATGGAATCATCATTACTTGAGCGAACTAAGGAATAGAAAGAAGAAACTATATGCAATAAATTTTTAACCATTCAAACCTTTCTTTTACAGTACCTGGGAGATCAAAACCAGATGTTGGTTTTTCGTTTTCAGACTCTTTCGGTTTGGCTGGCTCTGGCTGTCCTGCCATCTTTTTGGGAAACAGAGCCACCAAGAGGGAGAAGAACACTAGCAGCGTCCCCTGGACGAGAAATCCCATCCACCAGCCCCCGATCCATCGAGGGTCCTCGGGTCCGTATCCAGGATCCTCTGCAACAAATCGAATTAGACTTTTTACTGCACACCTGTTGGGAAGGTTTATCAATGTAAAAACTGGGGCACTCCAAAAGGTTATAGATTTATTACGAGGTTCAACAAGTCCCTTTAGTCTCATACAAGAAAAAAATTTGCATGAGCCCAAATCAACTTAGACATTGTATTCCTAACAAAGGTACTGTATTCCTAAAGGTAATTGTATTCCTAATCATCCTAACAAAAGGTTCACTCAGACACAAACTCTTTAATAATCTTCCATCTTCCGTTCAGTTCTTTCATTATCTTGCGAGTCAGCCCCCACTTAATTACGGTCTTTTCGGCTAACTCCCTCCCCCAGTGGGTTTAAATTGAATGACCTTTTTTATAATAGTGTTGCAATCATGCATTCAAATCACATGGACCATCCAAATCCTTCTATTTATTTTTATGTGTACTTAACAGTAACAGTATCTCCCAGGTTGTTTATATATCCTGTATAGTTCAGTTATTTCTCCTTCTCCAATTATTGATCCTCCTTACACCTTAAGATCTTTCTTTCAAAAATTGCAACAACATTCTCCTCCATTTTTGTCATTGTCCAAGTCTTGGAAGCCTACTAATGTCAAGACATGTTGACAAGAGTTTCCACTACTACAAGTTATATAGCAATTCAAATGAAAAATATATGCATGGATGAGGGTTTATTGGAATTTCTAGACCAAAACCAACTCTAAAACTGCATTTATTTGTTAAAACAAATCATACTACAAAAAGGCATAGTAAATCTTATCAGGCGGAGGACGAAATGCTCAATTGCATCCTGTGAGAGCAATGTTTCGGTCACTCGCTCTCTGATGACCTCTTGAAAAAAAACTCGGCGACATTTCTGTGTATCAGGATGTGTTATCCGATGAGATATGGGATAAACGGCAGAATACCACAAGGCCGTCCATCGTTATACCGAAAGTAATCGTTAGAATCCCACTTCTTTCTTCTAAACATCGTTTCTCCTTGACATTGATGACCGTTATTAGATCAGTCGGCTTATATTTAATGCTTAAGTAAACGAATGGTAAAGAATTTTTGTTTTCTTTGTCGATTTTTGCATGATGAAATTGAGGTAAAAATTCTGAAGTAAATATAATTGACCAAAGCAGGCATGCAAGGGGAGCTAAGATAATGTATAGGATCAATGTATGTTTAAAATATAACGCATTAAAATTCCATTGAAATTTCGATATTTTTAACAACTCCTTCTTAGGAAATGTGGGCCTATGGTACAGAGTAAGTTTAATCTATGGACAGAAAAACCAAATAATCAATTACCGACCTACTTTTAACAACGTATTTTTTTTTCATATTTTTCATGATGAGCAACTTAAGATAACTTAAGAGCAATTTGAATATGAAAGTATTATAGATCTTGCATAAAAGTGGGGTAAATAACTTTAAAAATGTTCTAGAGAGGAGTTCATTAGAAAAGTAGGAAAAGTGTTTTGCTGTGGTGTTCTTGATTGGTTTATAGCAGGGGTCTGCAACCTGCGGCTCGCGAGCCGCATGCGGCTCTTTCGATGTAGAGTTGCGGCTCTCCAGTTCCATACGAAAAAATTAATAATTTACTAATCAGAACTTTTAAAAAATCTAAAAATATATTTTTAAGTTCTCAAGATGAGTCAAAATAAAAACTCTACTTTTAAGGATAAGAATTCCCTATAATTGCTGGGGGAGAACTCCTTAACACTCCTAAAATTTTGGAATATGTGCTGATTTTCCTTGAAAATTCTGTGACTAATAAGGAGTGGTCCTTATTTGGTAGTCATAGAAGTTCTAAAAACTAATTAAAACACTATTTTAAGGGGCAAATTTTCAAAATTTTTTAAAAAAGTGGGATTCACACCCCCCTCGATATTTTGCTGTTTATAATAAAATAACTATACTATTTTTCCTTGAAAATTCTACCACTTAAATAATGAGAGGTGTTCTTAGGATGCAATAGAAAAGGGCAAAAGTGAGCTAAAACGCGATTTTGAAGGGGAAATTTCCAAAATTTTTTCTGGGGGAGGACCCCCAGACCCTCTTATTTTTCCAGGAATCCACATCGTTCATACAAAATTTGGAAATTATGTTCACTAAAATTAATTTACAATGTGTACGTAAGTCATCTAAAACTTGATGTAAAAAAGTACCATACCCGAAAGGAGGAAATGGTAATTTTAGTTGGGGAGTATTTTTACCGAACAGAAAAAATTTTGGGTAAAAATGCTCCCCAACTTAGCTCACCTTCCAATCTAAAATCAAATATATATTAAGCATATAGTACTATAACATTGAAGCTTGAAGCAGAAAAAAATTAGGGGCTCTTTAAAAACTCGGAAATTTCGTAAACTGATCCTTTTGGCTCTTCCGTTTCAAAAGGTTGCCGACCCCTGGTTTATAGCATTTTCTATTTTAGAAATTAAATTCACCAAAAGGTTGCACTTTGAACATGGAGAAAATAAAACGGTGTTGAAAATTATGCTTTTTAGCCAATAAATGTAAGTTCTAAAGATGATGCTGTATAAGTTTGTACTCTTGGCATACGATAGAACCTTTCAGTTATTATTGAAATTCTTTGAATGTTCAGGGTGAATAGTTAAATCTTTACTCACCGAAAGGATTTTCATAATACTTAAGGAATGCAGATGACATTAGGTATCCAAGAACAGGTCCCATTAGCCTCAGAGAATAAGTAGCAGCTGCAATAAGAAAATAACATTTATTTGATTCTGTGATTCGAATCATAAGGTCTATGCGATGAAGGGAAACGGTATTTATCTGGATCAAAAGAAAGTTTTTTCACGGCCAACTTGAGAATAGCTAATATCTGAATGACTCAAAGAGTTGCAGCAAAACCTCGATTGAACTAAGAGACCGGTACCAGACCTTTATCGATAAATAGAAAATTCTCCAGAAAAAAAAGAGAGCACTTATAAATGGATCTTAGGTTTTTAATACTGGATTTCACAATTACCACGTGTACAAAATAACTCATTGGAATCGATCACATGAAATAATTAAAAACTATACATTTGTTGAATAAATTCCAAACAAACCAGAAGTTGTGAAGTTGCATTATAAAATAAACTAGTGCTCTTTTGGTATCATAAAATTATTTTCTGTTTTTGTTTTATTTTTGTATGTTGTTGTAGTGGCTTCTATTAAAATGTATGTTAATTGTAGTTGAATGTCCAAAATTATTTTCTATCATTAAATATTAAGAAACCGGAGTCGGCAAACGGGGTAGGTCCCCTCCTAAATAAAACTTTTCGGGTTATCAAAGTTCTACTTTACCAAAAAAAGGCAACCTAATTAACAGTTTAGTCCGTTATTACACGTTATGCTATTATTATATTATGCGTTATGTTATTACACGCTATTAACAGTTATGACACGCGTATGAATGAAATGAATATTAAGAGTTTATCCAGGCAATATACTGTTAACAACTGCTATCACGTGTTCCCATTGCTAACCTAACAAGAGGAATAATGGTACTGCAGTGAATCATATAAGGTTAAGCGCGCACTAACAGAGACTTCCGTCACGGTGGCTGGAACATAACTGTCACTCGAGCGCAATGGATCTCTATGGCAATCGGCGAAGAGTCTCGTCGCCTAGTGCGCGCGCTCTATAGCTTCTGGCCATAGCCAGAGTGACAATTATGTTTCAGTCACCGAGACAAAAGTCTCCACAGTGTGCGCCTAAGAACTCACCTAAGTACAGAGGTGAGTTTTTCTTTTTTGCAATATCGTCCATGTAAGCCAAACCAATAACATGATAGGCAATGTTTCCGAACCCTTTAAGGAATCCTGCCAACAGAAACAGCAGGACTACCGGCACAGTGGGAGGCCTGGAGTCCTCTTCGCATTCCGGACCTCCAACTCCGCACCTCTCAACTCCCTTGAAGCCTTCGCTTCGATTGGTCCAGACTTTGGCTGACGACACGCCCTCCATGCTATGATTGGCAAGTCTGAACCTCTCCTGATCCGCCCAGTTTGAAAACCGGGATCCGTACACTAAAAAAGGCGTCGCAGACACGAAGCAACAAAGGGCGACCAATAGCATTCCAGTGGCGATGGCCCGTGGGCGGTGGGCTTTCGCCGCCCAGTGACCGACGGGAACGCCCAGAAAAATGGGCGTTACCTCGTCCACCATCATGATTAGTCCGCTCACTTTGCTGTTGAAGGCGAAACGTTTTTCTAGAGTGCTAACAATTCCGATCCGGTAGGTGTAATAAGTACCACTTAATGTACCAAGGATTGAGTAGAGAAGCAGGAACATTCTGGGCGTGGCAAAGACCTGTAGCCATTGAGGTCTGAACCACCCGATCCCGCAGGAGGTGTCAGTATCTAACTCCTCCTCTGATTTAGTGTCCAACTGACATTGAGATTCGTTGACTTTGTTTTTGGACATTGTAATCAACTGAGGTCTTCTCGACAAAACACAAAAGCTTGCAATAAATAGGCTTAGCCTCAAATATTTATGTCAATTAGAAAACCATTTGCACCAAAGTTTCTTCATCTCTAAAGGTGTGATTTGGTATGCACGTCATCGATATCATAAAATATTTACTTTTTCAGTCGACGAAATGTCTAAATACAAAAATGCTGATAAGTAGAGAGGAATATGTGGAAAATTTGAATTTCACTCCCTCACAGTGTCTACCTAGGTTATTGAAGATGGTATCTTATTTAATTCCAACAGTTTTTGATAAAATTGCATGCATATTTTCACTAATAATTTTTCTCAATTTCAAAGAGCTTCTCATTGATTGACTCAGTGACTTCATAGAGCGACCTCGGCTCAACAAAAGCGCCAGAATCAACGTTGCACAAAAATGCTGATTAATTCTACTTCAAAATTCAATCCAATGGAACTTAAATTTTGAATAGGTTTAAGCACACTATTAATACCCTGTTTGATAATAATAAATCTCATAACACTTGTCGCATAGCTCAGGTGTAAGTCACAGTTTGCAGCGTTGGAGCACAAACATGAGATATAGATTCAATTGATATTACTTTAAAATGAAAACAAATTAGCTGAAATTTCGTCACATCTTTTTGAAGAGCCTCAACTGAGGAATGGAAATCTTTTTGAGTATCCAGGTCGAGATGAGATCAGTTATAAATCATAATAAACTTACAAACCTGGAAGTAATGAAAACTCATCATATAAATAAAACATTATACCGACTTCTCAATCAGCTTCAATATAAGACGTTTTAATCGTATTAATCCGTTAATCTTGGCCATTAATCCATGAGAATCACTTTTGTAAAACAGCTCGAAGCTCTTCTTTTTGAAACCAGACAGGGAGATGCGATGTCCAGTGTCCGAAGATGGGTTCTATTAAACAATTCCACTCACTTGCGATGGTCTCAGTTTCTGATGAGTGAACACTTGGCGCAAAGCCAGGCAGGCGTTATACAATCTGATCGAAACAAACGCGTTTGAGGATTATTATAAAAACAGGCAGATAAGCTGTTTCTGCACACATTTCTTTAGCTTAGAAAATAGACACTTTCCGGATTGTACCAGTAAAAAAACTCGATTCTACATTTAAAGAAGATATCCTGTTGTCTTCCTTCACGGTTCCACGAACCATTGTTTTTAAAAGACGTTAAAAGGAAATAATAGAATAGGTTTTCCCATTCAAAGAATTGGGAAATTGAGCTACCTGCCGTAGTTTACTGAAGACACGAAAATGTTGTAATAGTCGTTACTGTGATGAGGCTTAAAGAAGTGGTTAGAAAGATTGAGCACTTCCTTGTTTTATATCATGAAAGCTAGTTAGAAAATCCACGTATTATGTAATGTGACTGGATTTTTCAAACTAAAAACCAGGCTATACCTCCCACTGACCACCTTTCTTCAGTAGTTTAAAATGTTACAAGAGAGAATGATAAAAAATAATTTCACGTGATAAATAAAATTAACATGAAATATATACACGGCCCGTAACTATAGACTTTAGAAGGGGGTTTGGCTAAATCGTAAAGAAACCCCGCTATAAAGCATTAACCCCACCTGACCTTAGAAAATATTAGGGGTCTTCTCTGACTTACTCCAAATCTGGTATATGATCTTATTGCAGCAACAGTGTGATATTCCAGGATTAATGGATGAAGAAAACTTAAATTCCTTCAAAGGAAGTTCCAGGTCAATATAAAAAAATTTTATAAATCAGTCTGAAACTTATCACTTTCTGTACCGACATAGCCCCTATTAATATTTCAGCCAGTGTGATATTCCAATTCATTTCAACAGTGTTCATTTCAACATTTTCAACAGTGTGATATTCCAGGATTAATGGATGAAAAAACTTTAATTCCTTCAAAGGAAGTTCCAGGTCAATATAAAAAAATGTTATAAATCAGTCTGAAACTTATCACTTTCTGTACCGACATAGCACCTATTAATATTTCAGCCAGTGTGATATTCCAATTCATTTCAACAGTGTTCATTTCAACATTTTCAACAGTGTGATATTCCAGGATTAATGGATGAAAAAAACTTAAATTCCTTCAAAGGAAGTTCCAGGTCAATATAAAAAATGTTATAAATCAGTCTGAAACTTATCACTTTCTGTACCGACATAGCCCCTATTAATATTTCAGCCAGTGTGATATTCCAATTCATTTCAACAGTGTTCATTTCAACATTTTCAACAGTGTGATATTCCAGGATTAATGGATGAAAAAAACTTAAATTCCTTCAAAGGAAGTTCCAGGTCAATATAAAAAATGTTATAAATCAGTCTGAAACTTATCACTTTCTGTACCGACATAGCACCTATTAATATTTCAGCCAGTGTGATATTCCAATTCATTTCAACAGTGTTCATTTCAACATTTTCAACAGTGTGATATTCCAGGATTAATGGATGAAAAAAACTTTAATTCCTTCAAAGGAAGTTCCAGGTCAATATAAAAAATGTTATAAATCAGTTTGAAACTTATCACTTTCTGTACCGACATAGCCCCTATTAATATTTCAGCCAATGCAGGGGCGATTTCAGTTTACGGGGAAGGATATTTTTATTTTTTAAGCCGTAACCAAACTTTTTTGTGGGGGGTGGCCTAAGAGGATAATAAAAATGAGGGTCTGGGAGGTTTCCCAAAGGATAATTTTGTAAATTTGACTCCTAAAGTAGTATTTCAGCTCATTTTGAGACCCTTTGGGTAACATCTAAAGCAGGGGTTTCCAACTTCCAAGTATATTCTAGTGCTACAATTGAAATTATAAGTCAAGTGGCGGGTTGCAAAGTAATTTGGCTTTTTTCTATCTAGGATATATTTTTCGGGGGAAGAGTCTATAAATGTGGAACTTTTACGGTGAGGGAGGAACTAAGGTTATTTACATATTGTGGAGGTTCTACTTGTTTGGGATTGGTGTATTTATAGTTGAGTAGATTAGTTTAGTATTTTCAAAAATTTCATATGATATTAAATTTTTGCCCCTTTACATGATTTAATAATTTTCAAGGTAGAAAAACACTGTTTAACAGAGGTCAAAAATTTATAGGAGGACTGGGGGTCTCTCCCAGATACTTTTTTGAATATTCCCTTTTAAATTACTGTTTTATTTCTTTTTCAAACCCTTTGGGGAGCACAAAAAGGGAAAATATTCTCATAAGTTACATATTTTTCAAGGGAAAAATACTGTATAACAAACCTCAAAATTTTAGAGGGGGCTAAGGGTCCCCCCCAGAAAAGGTTTTAAAATTTGACCCTCAAAAGTAATGTTCTAACTCTTTTTGAAACTGGGTTGTACCCAAAGCTCCTTGTGTTAAGGTTACAGAATTTTCAAGGGACTTGTAGCTGTTATCTTACTTATGTACTTATGTAGAAACCTACAGGGGTAATTCCCCCCCTTCCCCCCTAAATGATGCAATGAAATAGCCGAAAATTTAAACCTTCTTTCTTTCTAGTCTTTCTTAATAGACACCTATCAATAGAAGATTTTGTTAAAAACAAGTTCTAAGCATTAAACCATTAAATGAAGGTTTCAAAATTGTTTTCTATCTTTAAAAATACAACATAATGTTTTCCTCTTAATACCTAACTAAGCGACACAATGTTTACCTTCTTTTATGATGACTTTAAATTGACCCTTTCTTGGGAGAACTTTGCTTGGAAGAGCTTAGGGAATATCTCTAAGTTAATTCACATTTTTTCGAAGTAGTATTGATGGGCCAGGGATGGCTAGCCCTCGGCACTCGTGCCACCACGCGTAGATAGAAAAATTTGGGAAAAATAATGTTTACCTTCTTTTATAATGATTTTCAATTGACCCTTTCTTGGGAGAACTTTGAGCTTAGGGAATATCTCTTAGTTAATTCACCTTTTTTCGAAGTATTGATGGGCCAGGGATGGCTAGCCCTCGGCACGCGTGCCACAAAGTGACACGGCAGAGCTTCGCCAGTGGCAAGCGTAGATTAAAAAAATTTGGGAAAAATAATGTTTACCTTGTTTTATATTGATTTTCAATTGACCCTTTCTTGGGAGAACTTTGAGCTTAGGGAATATCTCTTAGTTAATTCACCTTTTTTCGAAGTATTTATGGGCCAGGGATGGCTATAGCCCTCGGCACGTGTGCCACAAAGTGACACGGAAGAGCTTCGCCAGTGGCAAGCGTAGATTGAAAAAATTTGGGAAAAATAACGTTTTCAGGAGTCATCAATGACAGATGGATTGAGCGAGCGCAGTTTGGGTTGCCTTGCTTTGACTCCAGCATGTCTTGGCTTTGGTTTTAAGGCCGGTCCAGACGCTACGTTTTGCACAACCTTTTGTCTGCGCAGTCGTAAGACGGAATGAAAACGTAGCAACTCTTAGAGTGTCCACACGGTGCAGTGATAACTGTATATTTCGCACAGTTCTAGTGCCATCGTCATGGAGGAGGTACTACTCTGGTCAACTTTGGCATGCTGTCTTGTTAAGAAAAATAAAAGATTGGAACGCCGGGTACGTTCAAGGTGGTCGCGGAAGTGGCTTCTAAGAAGGCAGAACTTTTCCCATATTAGATTACTGCTTGAATTACGTACGTGATGAACCTAATCATAAGTCAGCGCCTTTTTATCCCTGTCACTATACTCCTTGGATTTGACACGCCAAATGCATGGGGAACTTTCGTAAATTTCAATAAATTCTGTGAGAAATTCCCGAGAACATTGCCGAAGATCAGCCATTGTCGCTCAAATTAACAAACCTATACAATATACCAGTGGTTCCCAAAGTAAAAATTTAGGGGTTCCATGGGACTAACTTTATTTCATTAAAAAAACTAGAATGGTGTAAAAAGAAATAAGAATGGACAGCGCCTCTCCCCTTGGACCCAAAAATGTTCTCAAAATGAGTTAAAAACTTACTTTTACCAGTCTAATTTCAAAATGATTTCTGGGGGAGGATTCCCACACCCCCCTACCGTATCACAAGGGGATCTTGCACGATACTCTTTGGAAAATCTCCAACATTTTGACATTTTTTTGTCAAAAGATAAAGGTTTGGTCTGGAAAATTCTTCTCTTGGCCCCATAAAGATTCTTAAAATGTGTTAAAACTCTACTTTTACAAGTCAAATTTCAAAATTTTTCTGGGGGAGGACCCCCATACCCCCCAGCGGGATCTTGCGTGATACTTTTCGAAAATCCCCAAGAATTTGATATTTTTGCCAAAAGGTAAAGGTCTGGAAAAGTGCCCCTGGACCCGTGCTGGATCCGCGCCTGGTTTCTTTTAATATCATATATTAAATTTTGAAAAGTCGTTGATTAAATAATATTCAAGGTTCCATGATCATTGGTGACAAATTCGGGGGTTCCACGACCAAAATAGTTTAAGAACCACTGCAATATACAAAGAAACTGAGGTACAAAATGAATCGAAAACTGAACTACCGTCCACACGCGCCGACTTGTCTGCACAGTTCATGGATATCTATGCTCTTTAGCTCAGTTTTCGTTTTAACTGTAAAGGCCGGTCCAGACGCTACGTTTTGCACAACCTTTTGTCTGCACAGTTCAACTCGTTGCAGTTAAAACTTAGCGTGTGGACAGGAAAATTGCGCAGTTTTGACACCGGCGCGAAGACGTTGCAGTTAAAACGAAAACTGAGCTAAAGAGCATAGATATCCATGAACTGTGCAGACAAGTCGGCGCGTGTGGACGGTAGTTCAGTTTTCGATTCATTTTGTACCTCAGTTTCTTTGTATATTGCAGTGGTTCTTAAACTATTTTGGTCGTGGAACCCCCGAATTTGTCACCAATGATCATGGAACCTTGAATATTATTTAATCAACGACTTTTCAAAATTTAATATATGATATTAAAAGAAACCAGGCGCGGATCCAGCACGGGTCCAGGGGCACTTTTCCAGACCTTTACCTTTTGGCAAAAATATCAAATTCTTGGGGATTTTCGAAAAGTATCACGCAAGATCCCGCTGGGGGGTATGGGGGTCCTCCCCCAGAAAAATTTTGAAATTTGACTTGTAAAAGTAGAGTTTTAACACATTTTAAGAATCTTTATGGGGCCAAGAGAAAAATTTTCCCGACCAAACCTTTATCTTTTGACAAAAAAATGTCAAAATGTTGGAGATTTTCCAAAGAGTATCGTGCAAGATCCCCTTGTGATACGGTAGGGGGGTGTGGGAATCCTCCCCCAGAAATCATTTTGAAATTAGACTGGTAAAAGTAAGTTTTTAACTCATTTTGAGAACATTTTTGGGTCCAAGGGGAGAGGCGCTGTCCATTCTTATTTCTTTTTACACCATTCTAGTTTTTTTAATGAAATAAAGTTAGTCCCATGGAACCCCTAAATTTTTACTTTGGGAACCACTGGTATATTGTATAGGTTTGTTAATTTGAGCGACAATGGCTGATCTTCGGCAATGTTCTCGGGAATTTCTCACAGAATTTATTGAAATTTACGAAAGTTCCCCATGCATTTGGCGTGTCAAATCCAAGGAGTATAGTGACAGGGATAAAAAGGCGCTGACTTATGATTAGGTTCATCACGTACGTAATTCAAGCAGTAATCTAATATGGGAAAAGTTCTGCCTTCTTAGAAGCCACTTCCGCGACCACCTTGAACGTACCCGGCGTTCCAATCTTTTATTTTTCTTAACAAGACAGCATGCCAAAGTTGACCAGAGTAGTACCTCCTCCATGACGATGGCACTAGAACTGTGCGAAATATACAGTTATCACTGCACCGTGTGGACACTCTAAGAGTTGCTACGTTTTCATTCCGTCTTACGACTGCGCAGACAAAAGGTTGTGCAAAACGTAGCGTCTGGACCGGCCTTAACGTCTTCGCGCCGGTGTCAAAACTGCGCAATTTTCCTGTCCACACGCTAAGTTTTAACTGCAACGAGTTGAACTGTGCAGACAAAAGGTTGTGCAAAACGTAGCGTCTGGACCGGCCTTAAACGAGAACTGAGCTAAAGAGCATAGATATCCATGAACTGTGCAGACAAGTCGGAGCGTGTGGACGGTAGTTCCGTTTTCGATTCATTTTTTACCTCAGTTTCTTTGTATATTGCAGTGGTTCCTAAACTATTTTAGTCGTGGAACCCCCGAATTTGTTACCTATGTGATCGCGGAACCCTGAATATTATTTAATCAACGACTTTTCAAAATTTAATATATAATATTAAAAGAAACCAGGCGCGGATCCAGCGCGGGTCCAGGGGGCACTTTTCCAGACAATCACCTTTACCTTTTGGCAAAAATATCAAATTCTTGGGGATTTTCTAAAAGTATCACGCAAGATCCCGCTGGGGGGTTTGGGAATCCTCCCCCAGAAATAATTTGGAATTCGACTGGTAAAAGTAAGTTTTTAACTCATTTTTGAGAACATTTTTGGGTCCAAGGGGAGAGGCGCTGTCCATTCTTATTTTTTACACCATTCTAGTTTTTTTAATGAAATAAAGTTTGTCCATGGAACCCCTACATTTTTTCGTGAAACCCACTTTGGGAACCACTGGTATATTGTATGGGTTTGTTAATTTGAGCGACAATGGCTGATCTTCGGCAATGTTCTCGGGAATTTCTCACAGAATTTATTGAAATTTACGAAAGTTCCCCATGCATTTGGCGTGTCAAATCCAAGGAGTATAGTGACAGGGATAAAAAGGCGCTGACTTCTGATTAGGTTCATCACGTACGTAATTCACGCAGTATCTAATATGGGAAAAGTTCTTCCTTCTTAGAAGCCACTTCCGCGACCACCTTGAACGTACCCGCCCGGTGTTCCAATCTTTTATTTTTCTTAACAAGACAGCATGCCAAAGTTGACCAGAGTAGTACCTCCTCCATGACGATGGCACTAGAACTGTGCGAAATATACAGTTATCTCTGCATCGTGTGGACACTCTAAAAATTGCTACGTTTTCATTCCGTCTTATGACTGCGCAGACAAAAGGTTGTGTGTTGTGCAAAACCTAGCGTCTGGACCGGCCTTTACTCTTTAAAGAAAAAGCGTCCACCAGAAAAAAAGACAAATTTTAGTTATGGATAAAAAATATTTTTTTCTTTTTAGCTGCACTTCCTGTCTGACTTCCAAAAGCAATGCAGCTCCCAATTATGACAGGTTTAAAAATTTAATTATCTATTTTGCATGATTCTTTCAACACCAGGTTTACCAGTTTTCAAGACGATAGAAAAAATGTAGATTTTTTCACTAATCCTTTTTCGATTTCTCTGAATGATGTTAATAGTTGCATCTTCAACATCCAACCCTAACATAGAAGAACTGGTGAAAAAACTGCAGCTTCAAAATCCCCATTAAATTAAAGTAGTACAGTACTGACTATTTAATTTTAATTATCATAAGTTGAATGATTAATTTTATTTTTGATGTTTTAATTATTTTTATTTTTTACTAATTTTTTGTGTATTATCATAGCTTTGAACCATTAAAATTGTTTAATTGTATAAAAACATGAGTTTGTACTTTTTAAATCTCCACTATTCTTATTCACATGAAACATTTATGTGTGTAAAAATCCTATTATCAGCTTATGAATATTTGTTTCAATTTTTTATATTTTTTAGTAAGGTAGAAAAACAGTAAGTGGCACGCCTAAATTTCCCCCCTCAAATAGTGGCACTCTTCCAAAAAAAGGTTGGCCACCTCTGATTTATACTCATTAGACCAAATTTACAGAATACCTTTCCTCTGGCAGTAAGAGAGGTGTAATCATTAAGTTTTAACAGTTAGTATTTAAACCGATTTATGGAATTACGTATATTTTAGGGAAGTTCATAAGTACTTTCAGACATGGGCGTAGCCAGGGTTCCACTTAGGGGGGGGCAAGCCGGGTCGACTTTTTTATGTTTATGGAGAACAATTTTAAAGCCCCGTGAGAGAGGGCCGTAGCCCCAGTATTGTTTTTCGAGGGGCTTTTGACCTTTAATGAAAAGGTTTTGTGGGTAGTGTAGAAACAAAGAGGTCTCTTTCATCCATAGGTTTAATGTAGTTTTTCAAAACGTTTTTAGGGAGAATTTGCGTCCAAGAAAAATTCATATAAGAAAGGTTTTTAGTAATAAAGGTTCAGGTTTCAAAGGGGGGTCTGGGGGTTCTCCCCCGGAAAATTTGTGGAAATTTGACCATAATAACAGGGTTTTACACTGTTTTATAGCACACGTAAACCCAAATTTGGATTAACATTTTTAGGTAGAATTTCGATTTTAATGAACTTATCATAAAAAGTGTGGATAATAAATGTTTTAATACTAAAGGGGGGCCTGGGGGTCCCCCCCAGAAAAATTTTGAAAATTTGACCCTAAAAAACTGGGTTTTAACTTAACTAAAAGTAAATTACTCAGGACTTAGGGGGGGGGCAGCTGCCCCTCCCTGCCTCCCCCTGGCTACGCCCATGCTTTCAGACACTGATGATGTGGTTCATACGCAAAGTATGGGGTGCGGGCGCGGAGCACGTGCCTAGGCTTAGGGCCCCTCCGATATTAAAACGAGTTAATAAAACACAGTTTTTAAGGCAAAAATTTCTAAAATTATTCTAGATTGAAAAATTTTTCCTGCCTGTGTGAAGTGTGCCGGGCATCAGGCCACTCCCGACCATATTCTGGACTGTCTGGGACTTTCCAGACTTGATCTTTCGACGGACCCTATTATGGTTTTGGATTTTTTGAGAGTGATGGGTTTCATAGACTTGGTTTAGCGTTGCTAAACACCGGAGATTGGCAACAACAACACAACACAACAGATTGAAAATTGGGTGGCCAATATTGAAAGTTTGAAAATCACTGGTTTATCCAATATTTTTTTCAACAGAGAAACTAATTTTATTACTCTTCAATATTAAATTATTGTTAATAAAGCACCCCTGTTTTTTTCTCACATTTGAAATACTATTTAATTTCGGATATTCCTTTTATTCTGCTTCAAAATGTTTTAAATTTTTAAAAAAAAGTTCACAAGAAGACCTTCCTGCAATCCTGCTGAAAATCCAATTTCTCAGGTTTTATTTCTTTTGCCACTTACCACATTAGGGAACGTACCCATACTAAGTGACCCGTTCAGGGGAGGGAGGGGGGTCTTTAAAATACCACGCTCGGTCACAGGGGGATGGGGGGGGCTTAGGGTTTCGTCACGTAGTCAATTTTCTCTAGTCAATACGACAAAATTAAGCTAAATTAATTATTGAAATTTGCCAAATTAACACAAATTAAGCTAAATTAATTATTAAAATTAGACAAATTAAGCCAAATTAATTTGTTTAAACTTTCTGTTTTCAAAAAAATATTGAAAACCGTATTAATGAATTACTACGTGAAAACTAGAGGGGGAGGGGGGTCTTGGCATATACTACGGATGGTCACCAAGGGGGGGGAGGGGGTCAAAAATGGTAAAAAATGTGTCACGTAGTATGGGTACGTTCCCTTAACCACTTTGACGCATAGGATTTGCAATTGCATGCGCTCTCTATTCATTGTGTCTATACTCTATATCAGTGGTGCCCAACCTTTTTTTTCACGAGGGCCAATTAGCTTATGAAAATTTATCTCGCGAGCCACAAAAAAACACTTTTAAGGATTTTTCTAAACATAAAGAAAAATTACCCTTTTTTCAATGAGAAGTTTGCATCGGTTTGGAGGATACTAGATCTTGTAAATTCGACTTCAAATTTGTAACACTTATCCTTAAAACTGAGTTAAGATTATTATCTGTAAGTCGAGATCGAGCACTAGTTTTTGTTCTTTTCAGAACAGATAATGTTTGTTCTCAAACACACAGTTTGTTCACAGTCTCCTAATATATAAGACACAACGGTTTATTTTCTTGCTGAATGAAGAAATATGAATTTGTCCACTTTTCTTGAAAGTTTCAGCATTCCGAGTGAATCTTCAACTTTTTATGATCTGACATCTTTTCGAAGTTTGGTTCTAAAAAGATCCTTATATACTGAATTCAAATGGCTAACTGATACTGAAAAATATTTATCCAATGGCAAATTCCTCGTATCTAGAAAAAAAACAGAGAATTAAAGAAAACATTTTTTACTGGATGTTGAAGGATAGCTTTTTTATATCATTTTTTTAGATGGAATAGCCATAATGTCTCGCACGATTTCGTGGTTTTCTTGGAAGATTTCTGAAAGTGGTTTTTGTTTTTAAGATTTAACGAGTCTGCGGGCCACATGGATCAGCCTCGCGGGCCACATTTGGCCCGCGGGCCGTAGGTTGGGCACCACTGCTCTATATCGTCCTCATGCGGTGGTGCTGACATCTATTGAGAGATTATGAAAAGCTTTAGAAATTCACACACTCCGTTTCACAATTTTTCCAAAACTAGAAAGAAAAATATTAATTTCTTTAAACTTGAAGCTATAGAAATCATTTTTCAAACTACCATGATTAATTAGGGATTAACACAATGCGCTGTGCCCTTAATAACTCAGTTTCAAATGCTGGTCACGGGGCAGGGCTTTCTTTTTTTTTAATTTTAAAGGTGCCTTCACACATTTGTTTGCACATTCTTCCTTCCCCTCTATTCTCTGGGGGTCTTAGATAGGATGCTTATCTGTGGGGAAAAAATTGAATGCTTTTTCTTGTGATGAAATAATTCGATTTTTGGTCAATCTTGTCCTCTATTATTTTCTTTTTCTGGTGTCTGTTAATATTAGCAGTTGAAATCTGGCATTAAGTTAGTTTAGCAAAACTTAAATATTGTTTTTATATTATTGACATTATAGATTTGCGCAAGATTTGTTTTTAATAACTTTAAGGTAAATAAATTGGAATTATAATCTTATTTATTGAAAAGTTTTCTCTTTTCAGCATTTCTCTTCACGCATGTTGAAAAATCGATATGGCCGCCATGTTTTTATAGATTTTTTGAGGTAAACAAAAGAGCAGAAGCTGAGGATCCCGTCCGGTATAACACCGAGAAATTGTTTAATTGACATTTTGGATAATGAGGGTAAACCAACCTTCAAATTTCCTACTTTGATTTGAAGTCCTGTTTTGTTATTTACTCCCTAGACCGCAGTACGCAAACGCGAACCTTCTTTTTTTACAAGTGGTGTGCCGGCGCGTTACAGTTATTGTAACAATATATAGCTGTTTATTGATTTCTTAGAATGATTCTATTTTTCAGTTGAATGCTGACTCTATTCATTCAATCATTCTATTTTGTGACGTCTTAAAGCAAATCTGAAGTAATCAACATGTCGTACGATTTCGAGGTAGATTTAAATTTATACTTCTCTTAGCTTGCCGTCCGCTTGTTGTAGATAAATGTAACACTATCGAAAATCATTCATCATTTGAAATTAAAATCAAGCAAATCTATGGAGAAGATTATTCGGCACGAAAAATATTAAGATTAAATTGCACTTTTTATATATTGTTTGAATTTTTGCATTGGGCAATTCCATGAAACATGGGACACAGAGTTGAAATCCTTTTTTTAAGGAAAAAACCTCATTTTAACCCTATATATTTTAAAATATGGTTACATTTAATTGAAAAAGGTTTGGGAATATTATTACACATAGCTCTGCAACAGTCAAAATTTATTTTTCATTCTATGAGAAAAAATGTTCCAAAATGCATGGTTTTTCTAATTTTTCAGCAAAAATTTAGTGAAATTTAAAGCTCTGTGTAACTTTAAATATAAGAATATGTTTAATATTTGTGTCATGCATTCTAAAGAGTTTTCAACAAATAAACTGGCGACATAATTTATTTTACAGATTGTTTTATAAAAAATATTGTAGAGCTTTTACAGAAGATAGTTTAAAAATGTAACGTTAGTCACACATTTAATTGCACAATCATATAAGATTTGTTATATTGATGATTTTTGAAAGCCTCAAATGTTCTGAATATTTTGATGTATCTATAAATTTTTGTTTTATTTTATAAGGGGAGAAAATTGAGCTTTTTCTACAATTCAAAAAAACAATGTCCTGTTTTGGGTAACGTGAGTCACTTTTAAAAATACTGCTGTGCTTTTTATTAACAATTTTTTTAACTGATGGAAGATTTATTTTGTTTTATAGGGCTGATTTATTTAATAACATGTCTTTTTAATGACAAAAATTAATATTAAAATTAAATATTTTCACTCAGGGTTGGCAAAAAACCGGGTTTTTTTTAAAAAAAACCAAAAAAAACCGGGTTTTTTTGGTTTAAACCAAGTTTTTTTAGAATTTTTTTTATTAGAATAAGTTATTTTAGCATTGATGTTTGAAATTGAGTTGTAACTGAGACATTTATTTCAGGGGTTGTTTATAATTGATAAATGATTTGTATATTTCAATTAATTAATTAAAATTAAATTAATTTGTTTTAAAAATAATTTTTGTTTCTAAAATACTCCAATTTGAATATCTAATATTATTGTAGTGAATAAAAATCAGTGTTAATTTATCTTGGATAAATGGTTGAAATAATCAAATTATTTATCTTAATTATTATGGATTAATTTATGAACTTAAGAAATTTCTTTAGAAAGAGAAAATTTTATTTTTTAAATGAGAAGTAAAAGTGAAATGTAAACAAATAATGTTAATTGAAATTGGATAATTGATAAAGATAATTAATTTGATTAATTATTAAATGGTAAAATAATCAAATTAATTATGTGGATTATTTATGAACTTAAGAAATTTCTTTAGAAAGAGAAAATTTAACTTTTTTAATAAATAAAAGGGAAATGTAAGCAACTAATGTTAATTGAAATTGGATAAATGATTGAGATAATTAATCTGATTAAAGAAATTAACGGTTTTTATTAATTTAGTAAAAAAACCCAACTGGTTTTTATCTGTTTATAAACAAACCAACTGGTTTTTAGTTTTTATCATTAAAGAAATCAACAGTTTTTATTAATTTACTAAAAAAACCAACTGGTTTTTATGACTGACAAATAAGACAAATTAAATTGGTTTTATTAATTAATTAAAATCCAAGCCATATTTTATCAGTGAAAAACAGATAACTTTTGTGTATATTTAGTTACTCTTTGAAATAATGCTTCATTTTAAAGGAAATTAATAAATGAACTATCTCTTGCAAAATATAATAAGTTTAACTTAAGCATTTAGGGTTAAGTTTAGAGAGAATTCAATAATTAAAACCATTAAATTAAAAGATTTCTGATTTTTAATCACCTTAAAATGTCAATTTTTTTATAAATCTGACCTTTTAATTTTGTGCAAAAGATTATACTTAATAACACTTTCTTTAAAAAATCCTGAAAATATTTTATAATTTCTAAAAAAACCAAAAAAACCAAGTGGTTTTTTTGGTAAAAAAACCAAGGTAAAAAAACCATGGTTTAAACCAGCCAACCCTGTTTTCACTACATAAATAGCAATTAGGGAATCAAAATATGTGTCTGAATGTAACGTGAGTCACATGGAATTGCCCAAATTATAGTACTAGTTTTCATTTCACTCAGTAAAATATTAAATGATTAATGAATAAGTATATTAATAAAAACTTATTATTCCAGACAGGATATAATTTTAATTATTGGCCCAGATATACTAGATAAGAAAGTTTTACTTTACTGATCTAATGCTGGTCAATTAGCCTGATATATCTTCCATGTTGTCTTGTTTCATAGTGGGTATTAGTTCTTTAGTTTCATGGAAACTGGGATGTTTTTAGTGTGATTTTTAATGATTCTTTGCCACTGTAATAATCAGGCATGTGATTTTTCCCGCTAATTAGCAGAAATCCGCTATTTTTAGAGGTATAATGATTATCAAAATTCCGATTTTTTTTTAATATTATATTCCGCTCAATTGTGTGCAGAATTAATTTTCTAACGGGAAAAATCTGTATATTTTGCTTCCGTTTGAAGCAAGTAACGTCATTTGAAGGTACTGTTGAATCAGATATTTTCGGAAAATGATGGGAGGCGTAGTGTGCGGGTAAAACGATCGTCATTTGCGATATCTTTTTTATTTTGCGCATACCGAAAATTCGTGGGATGTCCGGAACAGACATAATATGTACCAAAACGAGTTAAAACCCAGTTTTTTTTAGGGTCAAATTACAAAATAATTTCTGGGGGAGAACTGCCCTTTGGTATTTGTAACTCGAGTATTCACAATTCTTTTTAGATTGAGTTTAGTAAGATGAGAATCCTATCTAAAGGTATTAAAAACTAATTTGAACCTATTGTATGGAAAAAGGGCTTAGGAATTTAGGCCCCTCACGTAAGAAATTTTTATATCAGTGTAGCTAATCTAGATGCTTCAAAAAATTTTCAGATAATTTCTTTCTTTAGCAATCACATGCCGGAATTATATTCCCCAATAAAATTGTAGTATTGATGTTTGGTTTCAAACTTTTTAGCATCTAATCATGCAGGGAGAAAATCTGACTCCTGCCCCTCCAAGCAATAATGGAAGTTCTCACACCAGTATCAGTGCTCCGTTGCCCTCAGGTATATAAAAAAACGTTAATAATAAAAAAATAAATGAACATTTTGTAAGGAAATGGTAAACAGATTAAAGTAGGTCCCCCATGGCAACCAACAATTAAAAAAGACGGCTACTGCTGAACCAACGATAGTAAAAAGGTCACGTGATTTTTACAGACTTAGCACGGCCGTTAGTTGGGTAACCGGTGATAGTTGGGGTTTTGCTTCTATATACAGTAACAGTAACGAACCCTTTATCCGGAAGGACCCGAAATCCGGCTCGTGCCTAGAATTTGTTTTTTTATATTTTGAAGAATTTTTTGTGAGTAAATGCTGCTATGACACGCAATGGTTGCGCAGCGCCTTTTGTTATGGGGCTATTTGGCGCAGGCCGAATCGTAGCGTCCCTGCGCTTAAACGGCGGTTCGAAAATCGGCTGCTGCCTCGCTAACTGTTCTTGCCGTGACGACCCACGTGCTTTGCTGGATCCGTTACAATAGGAACGGACTATGTCGTTTCAGCGAGTATTTTGGTTTTACTAAACCAGCTTCGTCTTTAATATGACATAGTCTCGGTGCGGAATGAGACGATTCGACGCGGCCGAATCGTATCTTCCCCGCGCTTAAACGGCCGTTCCAAAATCGGATGCTGCCTCGCTATCGGTTCTTGCCAACCCACGTGCTTTGCAAGATCCGTTACGATTGGAACGGACTCCGGGATGATGTCGGCCCCAAGCTTGCCGGATAAAGGGTCCATTACTGTACAAGCAAATGTCTCCCTCTTTCGATCAACTGACCCTCAACTTCCACCTGTCTCCCCACCGAAATACTAGTTCCAGCCTTGTCAAAATCACGTGACCCTTCCTTTTACTATCGTTGGTTTAGCAGTATCAGCGGCCGATTGGCCAGTCTCACATTATTGGTAACAAATCGTCCTTTTGACCATGGAGGACCTGTTTCAAATCTACTTTATTTAGATTTCTTTTCATGAAATAATTATAGCTCGATATATTATGAAATGGTTCGATTGCATTGTATTGAATAATTCTGTATTTTTTTTTCATTGATAATCTTTAGAATGTTGCAGAGAATTGTTCCAATATTCCATTCGTTAAAAATTTATGATGATTTGATTCCGAAGTATGTGATACATATTACTATAAGGAAGTATGAAATATATGTGGGATTCTGTTATTTCTACCATGAAATATTGCTAATAGTTGCAAACTAACTTCAAAATAAGCAGTTATACTAATTATATATTATAAATTTGGTGATATTTAAATGTTGGCACCCGAAATACCTTCTTAACAAAGTTTAGACGGTTAAAAGAATTGAGCAAAAATATAATAAAGACAATAACTTCGACTGTGTATAAATTATTACAACTTCGTAAGTAAGGATAAATTTTAAAATAATTTTTAAAACAAATTTACTGTAGCAACCTTATGAAAAGTACAATCTTGTTAAAAATTGCTAGGCTGTTTGAGTACTAATATTGAATTATTGCCAAATTTTTACACAGTTTTGTCTTTTTAATGAGTAGGATATTTTAATCACTTGATTTACAATTTTTTGTGATATAGTTTTAATCTTTAGATTTCAAAACTGATACTCTGTTTTTAGCGGGATAGGTAATGAAACATACCAAAAATTCATCTAAATTTTATTCAATTTTAATTTACTAAAGAATTTGTTTTAATGATCCATTTAATTTCAGTGCTTTTAGTTTATAATTTGAAACTTATAAAATCTTAAGAAATTTTTGTCCTTTTTTCTTTTATATCAGATATAAATCCAACTGAGAGTAATATGTCCATGAACACAGATCAAGACTCGAACCTGATGGAGGTAAGTTTGTTTTTAATTTTTTTCTTAAAAGCATCCTGCCATTTATGGGCCTCACTTTCTCAGGAGCCGCACCCCCTTTGCCTTGAATCCTTGTGGAGCTTGGGTATTCCAAGTGGCACACGACAACAACAACATTTCTAAGGGTGTTTTGCGGGCTGCACGAAAGAACCATGAGGGCCGCCTGTTAGAAATTGCGGGGCCAAGCAACGCGCAGTGGAAGAAAAAATCTCCAGTGGCGAAAAGCATAAGACAGGGACTACACAGAGCTTAACACTAACACATTTATTACGGACAAGACATCGTGAGAGTATGAGAGAGAGAGCGACAAAAGAACATGAAACACAAGTATATATAGTGGGGGTTGCTATACTATACATTAGATACATTTGGCATGTATTGCCCATTTGGTGAATATGAGAATTGTGCGAAATATCTCATAGAAATCCCTGCTTCGATGCCTAATATTGTATAATAAAATAAATGCTAGAAAAGATCAATAGTTCTGGTTTACAGGGGTAGATCCAGATTTTATATTTTGGGGCCCATTTCATTATTTTTTGTGAAAAATGAAATGTTTTTTTTGTGAGAGAAAAATTGAAGCTGTGATAGTTAGCAGATCAGTGAGTCAATTTACTTTTACACACTGATCTGCTAACCAAGCTAATTTGAATTTCATGAAATTTTTGTGAGGGGAATTTTTGTGAAGGGGCAGCAAAAGGGCCCCAATTTTTGTCTCGATCAACCCCTGGGTTATGCTGTGTATTTTATTTTTCTTACTTTTACATTTTTTAGACTTTCCTATACATATTGAAATGATTGATAATTTATCTCGCTCAAGAACTTCAAATGCAGGCTTTAACAGTAACTTTCTCTATAAAACAAACCTAATATGAGTAAAAATCACTGTTTCTTTTTCTATAGAAATTTCCTTTATTTCCTCCTGAAATAAATTTCTATACCACTGTAACTAATCTAGACGCTTCTAAAAATTTTCAGATAATTTCTTTTTTGAGCAGTCACATGCCTGAATTTGAATCTTTCAACTCAGTGCTTTTATCTATTTTAACAAGAGATGTATAGATTACATCAAACTAAGGATTTTTGCTCTTCAAGAGTATTGAAGTTTTGTATAATTGGTCTTGACTGATGCTTTTTGCTCTGATAAAGCCCTCCCGCCTTAAAAATCTAATCAACCAACCTTTTCTTGCCACAGGAGGGTCAAAAGCGTCGTGGTGGTTGGCCAAAGGGACGCAAGCGCAGGCGAGGACCCAGAGACATGAATGCCCCCAAGCAGCCGCTCACTGGCTACGTGCGCTACTTGAATGAGAATCGGGAGAAGATCCGAGGAGAGAACCCTGGAGCGTCTTTCTCCGATGTCACTAAGATTCTAGCCTGTGATTGGAGCAAGTTGGGGCCTCACGAGAAACAGGTAGGATTTGTAAAAGAGTATGGAGTGACTATCTACATTAATTTACATGTGTATTAACTTAAAAGCAAGTATCGTTTATCATTGTGTATAAGGCAAGGGTACACTTTTTATTAGAAAAATTGACCTAAAATTGAAAACTCGTGTACAAGCCGAGTGAAAATTTACTACTTTCCCATTTACTAACCCTTGGGGTTTTTTAACGTTCTAAAACGCCTAATATCGGGCTTTATCATACCCTAGCAAAATTGTCCCTGTTGTGTCAGGAAAATACAGCACCAAAGCTCATTATACAACCAGGCATATTTCTCTGTGGTTTTAAACCAGAGCCTCAAAACTAACAGCTCTATTCACCTCTCAGCATTCAGTTTTCGAGCCATATTGGAGTTGTTCAAAGAATTCTGTTAATGAATTCAGATAATTCAATTTAAAAATAAAATTTAACCCAATTTTAAAACATACTGAAAGTTGAATGAAACAACTAATGAAGTAAATAGCGCAATTATAAAAATTGTTGCAGAAATACCTTGAGGAGGCGGAAAAGGACAAAGAGCGATACATGAAAGAACTAGAGCAGTACCAGCAGACAGAAGCTTATAAGATTTTTAAGAAACAACAAGAAAAGAAGAAGAAAGGTAACTTGCACCTCTTGCTCCTAATTTTACACCTGTTTGATTTTTTGTGGCATGTGTGATATCTCAAATGCTGGTCTTTCAGAATATGAAGATGGGGAAGGATCTTACTATCCCTCATCAAATATGGAGGTAAATATATATTTCGTTTTGCTCTTTTTTATTCTCAATTCATTGAACTTGTTTTTGGATTTCTATTGATTATGTGTAATGGAGTTACAAATCAGATATTTCATTAAAGCCAATGAATGAAACTCATCATGATGGCGAAGCTCCTGGATTTGACATTCCAATCTTTACGGAAGAATTCCTTGACCACAACAAAGGTATTTTTTAACTTCTTTTCCATTCGGATTTATTGTGTGTTCATTGAAAGATCAAGATTGGATAAATAGTGTTTATCTCCAGTGTGTCAAATTAGGGCTGGAGTCTGTTCAGACATTTTGTAAAGGGTCCTGTTTGTGAAAATCTATTCATAATTTTGCAAATTCAAAATTAGTGTTAAATTGGGTTCTTTTGTTCTGAGTCCTATTTTCAGGCATGTGATTTTTCCGCTAATTAGCGGAAATCCGCTAATTTTAGAGGTATTGATTAGCGGAATTCAGATTTTTTGAAATTTTATATTCCGCTCAGTTGTGTGCGGAAATAATTTTTCAAAGTGGGGAAAAATCTGAATATTTCGCTTCCATTAAAAAATTTCCATTTGAAGGTACTATTAAATCAGTTCTGTCTTCGGAAAATGGGAGGCAGAGTGTGTGGGTAAAGTGGTTGTCATGTGCGATATTTAATTATTTTATGCACACTGAAAATTTCTGGGAGGTTCAGAGCTGACATAGTATGTAGCAAAACGAGTTAAAATCCTGTTTTAAAGGGTCAAATTTCAAAAACTTTCTGGTGGAGGACACCCAGACCCCCTTTGGTTTTCATATTTCGAGCATTCACAATTTAATTTAGATTGAGTTTAATAAGATGAGAATCCTATCTAAAAGTATATTAAAACCTAAATTGAACATATTGTATGGGAAGGGGCTTAGGAATTTGGGCCCCTCCCGAAATAAATTTCTATACCACTGTAACTAATCTTAGACGTTTCTAAAAATTTTCAGCTAATTTCTTTCTTGAGCAATCACATGCCTGTATTTTGGAGATACATATAAAAATTTCATACATGTGATTCTTCTGCCAATTGGCGGAAATCTGCCAATTTGCTTAGCGAAATTAAAATCTGACAATTCGATTTGCGAAACTGAAATTCCACTCTTATTTTCCTATCGTTTTATACTGAAAACTTCGGACCGCTAGTGTGGCCTAGTACTAAATTTTAAGAAAAATCGAAAAAAAAAAAAATTAAAAATATCGAAGTAATATGAAAATTAGTTAATAT
Organism: Tetragnatha versicolor; assembly: GCA_024610705.1. Taxonomy (NCBI): domain Eukaryota; kingdom Metazoa; phylum Arthropoda; class Arachnida; order Araneae; family Tetragnathidae; genus Tetragnatha; species Tetragnatha versicolor. The sequence goes on from JANDEH010000003.1 coordinate 38,659,115, forward strand.
TTAAGCTAAAAAATATGTATCTAGCTCATCGAATCCTAGATCTAGGGCTATACCCTGTCTTGAGTCATGCGCCATAAAAACCCAACAGACCTAGATCTCGGGTCAGGAAGTAAAAGCCTACTTAAAATGAAGAAAACTAGGTGCCATCGAATTTTTTTATTATTTTCCGCCAATTTTTTGTCTGTGTAATCAATCACATGTATGAAATTTATAACGAAAGCATGGTGAAATTGATAAGGCATTAAAAATATTTGTTTAAGAGTGAAAAATATTTTGAAAAGTGTCCTTTGACAGACACAAATTTCTTCTAAACAGAAATTCTTTACAGAAAGATAACCCCTGTTAAGTTTCGTTACTAGATTTTAACCAGAAAAAAATTATTTAAATGTATCTTAGGATCCATTCAAGTATTACGTAAGCATGACCCCTCTCTCCCTTGTCAACAAAGATTAGCAAACCGCCACTCCCCTCATAATTAGGTAAAAAAACTTCACTACCAGCTTTGTTCTCTTCCTTATCAAAATGCTTGAAATTGTTTTTCCTTGTTCATTTTTTTGTAATGATTTTTTTTGGTTGAATATTGAATTTATGCTAGAAAGATATTTTTGAAAATGCAGTGTTTGCAACATCTTACCTCGTCCCCCCCTGTCAGGAAAATAAGCAAAGAGCAAACCCTGCTCTTCCCCATTAGGTGCTTACGTAAAGTTGAACAGCCCCTCATTCTGAATGCATGAAACCAGTAGCTTTCTATTCTTAGACTCTAATCAAGCATTATTTTTCACCACCTTTTGCTTTCTGAAACACCATTGCACTCTAACGAAAAAAACCTTTAAATGCCCCTTCATTGCAGCTCGGGAGGCAGAACTGCGGCAGCTGCGCAAGTCCAACACTGAGTATGAAGAGCAGAATGCCATACTCGGCAAGCACGTGGAGAACATGCGGTCTGCAGTAGAGCGGCTGGAAGCGGACAATGCTCAGCAGCGGCAGCACAACCGTCAGCTGCAGGTGCACCTGGATTCTCTGCGCAACACCCTCTTACAGGCATTCCACGATGTCCCCTTGCCCAGTGAGTCTTGTTTTATTCACTGTGCTTAAAATCAATGCTTCTTGATAGTTACAGATATGCATGCCAAGCACAGAAAGTTTTTAATAAATAAAAACTTTTTCTCTGTGGGTGTTGTTTAAAAAGCATTATCAGTTAACTTTAAGAAGGATTTGACTTTTGCTGTGTTTAAAGGCCTGAAGGGGCTAAATTATAATTAATAGGAACTATTCATAGAAAATGTTGTGCGAAGAAATTGTGATTCCCAAGTTTGTGTTGGAGATAAGTGTGTGAGAAACTTGGTCCCTTTTTTAAGAGAAAATTCTATTTAGAAACACACTATATATCTGTTCAAATTTATTATTTCTGTAAAGCTAGATTTTCAATAATTCCCCTTTAAAGAGTAAGAATATGGATTGAGAAATTAAATATCAAGAAATGAATGGAACTCATTGCATTGGACCTTGTGTTTCTCAATTTTACTTAATGTGAAATGAGCACCAAGCTTGTTCTATGCACTGAACATACATTTCATTTGCAGGGAAGTAAAAAATACCTTTTCAGCTAATTATTAATTATTTTTTAATTATAAGTAGTACTTTTTTCTTATTAATTAACATAGGGGCTTATTAGGTATTATGATTTTATTATTTTGTTCAGTGGCGGCTCGTCCATAGGAGCACAGGAGCACCCAGTGAAAAAGTAGAAATAAACCCAAATATAAAGGTACACAAATATTAAAAGAAAACAATACATAAATCATTCTCAATTTCTTTTTCATACTCAGAATCAAGTTTCTACCCTCCCTCCTTTCACCTGTCAGTAAAAAAATTATTGCCGGAAACGGGAAAGTTTTGTGTTCATCAAATAAAGAGAATACTACACTTTTTTCTTTCCTTATTCGCTCGTGTGAGCGAAGAAACTGAATGAGTCCGAAGAAACCTCGACTTCTCGCCGGTAACATTTGGGCTTACGGCAACAAATTGGAGATCCCCGTCCGCACAGATTTTGTGTGCCGGGGCTTACGGTTTTGAGGTTTAGCTTGCTTTTTTGTAGTCTGGATTTTTTCCCAGGATTGGAAAAAGAGATAAGATCTTTTTGAAAGTATCATTAAAATTTTCATGTCAGCTAATTTGTAATAATTAATTCTTTTGGTATTGGTTATTTTTTTAAAGTGGTGTTGGAGTAAAATTACAGATCTTGAACATTACACATCACCTGTATTTTTCATAATCAGTTGTTCAATTAAGCATATATAACAAGCACTATGCACTACTCTTGTCATGCTCCTAATTAAAAAAATTATGATTAAGTATTATGCCTGATTTTAATGAAAGTGTCAAAAATGTTTTTGCTTCAAAAAAGGTAAGATGAGTGAACATCATGCATAAAAGTTGTTTTTGAGGTATTATGTTATAGGCTAGGGGTATTATAAAAAATAAAGGCCCTCTCTCTTTATCATTAGTTTTGCTTATTTCCATTAAATGCATATTTAAAAAATAAAAATGCATGCAGTGAAAAATTTAGGGAACTTAAAATAACTCCTACTAATAAATAAATTTGTTCTAAAGCAAGTTTTCTTTATGTTTTGGTCCAACATACCTCCTCTTTCTTGCTCTTGTGTAAATTTTAATTTCATACAAAGGGTGTGAACACCCTGTTAATAAACTCACGAGCTGCCACTGATTTGGTTTGTGAAAAATGTGACTATCTGTTGCTTTATTGAAATATATTGAAGTTTATTTCTTTTAGATGATATGGTTCCTTATGATTCAGGGTTTCTCTGATAATTTTCTAGTTTTCTATAAAATAGTTTTGTGTTGAAAAGTTCATCTTGCTAACTCTCAACTTTTTTTCCAGACACAAACGAAATTCCCACTCCAGAGACAATTGATGGATACATTACCCAGCTGCATACAATATTGGAAAACCCTAGTGAAAATGAAGGACTTATTGCTAAAGTGCAAGACATTGTGAGTAAGCTCGACTACCCATGAGTCTTTCTCTAATACTTGCATTCAACAAAGAATTTGGTTAAGACTAGAACATCAATTTATTTTGCTCTTCTTTAACTTATTTTAATGCTTGAGTGTTATAATACTATACTAAAGGTGAAAATTGGTCTTGAGATTTTTTATTTTTAAGCTTTCTTACATAGAAACTTGTATGTAACTAAAAAAACCTTTTTTTTTAAAGTAGAGGGTGTTTTCCTTACCTAAGTTATACCTGAACTCTTACAATAAAATTGGATGTTTTCATGTATATGAACACTTCAGAAATGTGGTTAACATTATTTAGTTTATTAAGAGAATGACTATTTGGTGTTGTTAACACATAAGTTTAGGTTCTTTACTTTGAAAGGTTAGTTTTGTTAAGTTGGTTGATTTTAAGCATAGAAAATTCATTTTGAATTGTATACTAAAGATACTTATATAAACTTGGGTGTTTTCATTCAGTTGTTAACAAACTAGTTAGTTATTATGAGACTAATTATTGTTTCAAAAACTAAAAATTTATAAGTAAAATAACTGCTAAAGAAAAATTATAGAGCATGAGACATAAGACACAACTTTTTAAAATTTTCTTCATTACACCCAGGTGTATAAAACCAAACTTAAATATGAATTAAATCTGTTTATTTACTGTACTTTCATGCAGTTAATACTTGTAATCAGATCTGATGGTTGTTTTGCAAAATTTCTAGTTTTTTTTATAAGACAACTTTTGAATAAATGTTAATGAATTAAATTAAGTTAAAATCACAGTGGCAAAAATTTTAATTAGTAAAATCAACTTGAAATCAAAATGAAATGTACTTATTGTGGTGAAAGTGATGTGTCTGTATTTTATTAGTTTTTGTATATAATCCTCTTTTTGATGCATTAGAACTGTTATGTATGATTCTTGTGGAGGTAGGAATTAGTATATCCATCATGTGTAAAAAACATACTTTTATATTTCGTTGTAGATTTTTCATTTCTGTTGAATAAAACTTTTGTATCAAATCTGTATACCTTACTGTTAGTTTTTCTTAAATGAAAACTAGATTTCATTGAGACTGGAATTTTTTTTCTTTCAAAGTAATAAAATAGTTATTGATTTACATTTTTAACTTATATTTCATTTGTAAAATTTTCAGCTCTTAAATTAATTTTTTTCTAATTTATTTGTGCATTTTCAATTTATCTACTTATAAGCGAGAAAAATCTAATGATTTTGAAAGTTTTCTGGCATGTACTATATATTTTAAAACTGTTTCTATGAACCCTGCCTACTGCTCTAAAGCTTACTCCTTAGGTTTTCTGAAAGATACTGTTCTCCCTTACCGTCAAAGTTTCCCAACACCTTTCATTAGCTGTCATAATAGCTTTGTTAGTTATTTTTAATTAAAATATCTTTTAGGGAATGTTTATAAATTAAATAAGATAGGTCAAGAAGGGGTCCAGCAAAATCTTACCAGGGGGAATAGAGAGTCAATCATCTCACATCGACTTTCAGTTTCATGGTTCGTTCAGAAGTTTGAAGAATAAAATTCAGCACTTTTTAAGAAGCACACATATATTTATTGTGTATTTACACCTTAGCTTCAGGCAGAGGTGGTTGCTCCGGTGGTGCTGTTTTAGGGCCTTGTATAATAGGGTTGGTGACTGACAACACCATTTTTTACCCCAAAAAAACAAGGGGTTCTTATGTATTATCCCATCGACTGTGCAGCTCAATTTGAACATGTTATCGTTATTGTAAAGCTGTGACGCTGAATTTAACAGTCGACGGTATAATACACAGTACCAAATAAAGTTCTATTTTATGATGCACGTTTCTGAATGTGGAGAGAACTAATGAGGAAGTTGCATTTTTTATAAATTTTCGGTTTTGGGATATATTAATACAATATAAGTTGTGGCAAATTGAAATCTGCAATCCAAATTTTCCTCAAAAATTTATTTACTTAGATATAGAACAAATAAAAGTTGTAAACAAATGATGCAATCACAAACGCTTTACAATCTAATTTGACGTCACTCGATACTTCACGAAATGCATCTAGAATCTGATTGTTGATGTTTATTCATTCAGGGCCGTATTTAGCACAGTGCGGCAAAGTTTTGGGGGGCGGCAGATTACACCAATTCAAAATGCTACATACTATATACAGTTTTGGGAAAAAAATGTACCACACAGTTTTCACTGCAGGAGGATTCTAGGGTTGAGTCATTCCCAGCATCCGGTCACATCCTCCCAAGATATCCGAACAATACAAAAAAGAAACAAATACCAAGCATAGCCTGTTTTCAAGACCCCACATGGGAAGGGGTGGGCCAATTATCCGACCCTTTTTTCCAACACCCCCAATAAGGTAATCCCACTCCTTGATGGGAAATATTTATGGCTTTGGTTTCCTGGAATGGAGAAGACACCAGATCAGATGGCATGGTCATCTTCGTTCTGTTCCAATATTGTCAGTTTGTTACCTAGCATCTCGGGGAAAGAAGCTTGTGTTTTTTGTGCTTTAAAATGGATGGGCTTCCTTGAGTGGATCAGCGCATAAGAAGGTCGGTGACGGTGAGAAAAAAAATATTTTCTTTTCTTTCAATTAAAAAATTATTTTGCAATTTACTTTTAAGGAGATGATGTTTTAATTTAGCCACCCAATTTGTAATCTGTAGAAAATTTAAACCCTTATTCATGTTAAATAGGATTAAATGCTAATTTCACCAAGGCACTAACTGATCCAAGAGGGGCACTCTGGACAGTGCCCCCTCTTGAACCCAAAAATGTTCTCAAAATGAGTTAAACTACAAGTTAAATTTTTTCTTGGGGAGGACCCCCATACCCCCCTGCGGTTCCACAAGAGAATCTTGCATGACACTTTTGAAAAAATCCCTGAAATTTTGTGTCAAAAGATAAAAGTGATGGACCCAAAAAGGTTCTCGAAATGATTTAAAACCCTACTATTACAAGACCCGCATACCCCCAGTGGTACCACCTGAGAATCTTGCATGATACTTTTTAGAAAATATACCCAACACTTTATATCAAAAGGTAAAAGTGATTGACCCAAAAAGATTCTCAAAATGAGTTAAATCCCTACTTCTAAGGGTCAAATTTCAGAATTTCTTCTGGGGGACTCCCCCAGTGGTACCACAAGGGGATTTTACATGATACTTTATAAAAAATCCTCAACATTTTGATATATTGTGTCAAAAGGTAAAAGAACCCACCTTTAAGCAGTAGACTTTTAGAAGAAACAAGGGGGTATTTTCTTGAAACAGGAAATGAAATAAAGGGGGGCGGCAATAAATCGATATGCACAGGGCGGCAAAAACTCTAAATACTAGCCTGATTACTGTAATATAAGATCTAGTAAACGTAAAATTCTAGTGCAGGGGTTCTCAAACTTTTGAACATCGCGACTCACTTTTTAGAAACAAAATCTAACGTGACCCACCTCATTTTCAGTTAATTATCTCTTGCCATTAGAAGAGAAATTAACTTTTTAGAAAATTAAAAGTAATTATTTTAATTTGAGCGTAAGGAATAGTTTAATAGTGGTGTCAATGAGCCCCACAATAAAAAGGGGGGCTGGGGGTCCTCCCCCAGAGGAAAATTTGGCCCTAAAAACAGGGTTTTAACTTGTTTTTAGTAATCTGGGATAAATTGCAGCATTTCCTAAGAAAATTCTTAAAATTTGAATTGCTCCCCCCGGTGAAGATGGGGAGATGATGCATTGATTTTTTTGTTCAAACATTATTTGAATAACCGACTAGCTTTGCATTATCAGCACATTAAAGTGACACACATAGTATGTGTTTACATTAATTGTCTTTTGACTTCGACACCAATTAGGATAGTTCTTATTGCTCTTATTTTTATCTTTTTACTATATGGTAATTTGATTAATTTCAAAAGTCAATAACAAGTTTGTAAAAATTATAAAGGAGATTTTTTCTGAAAAATTCAAAATTGTCTCGCAACCCACCAAAAATTGACTGGCGACCCACCAGTGGGTCGCGACCCACAGTTTGAGAAACTCTGGTCTAGTGCATTGTCTCATTTTTTAAAACGTTGTTTAATTTTAACTCTGTTTCCATGAAGAAAATTTACAATCCTCCATAAATGTTATTTTAAAGGAAAAATCTTAAAGTAATGTTTGAAAATACATTATTTGAATTTATTTTGGTGTTTTCATATCTGATAGTTTTTAAATAGGCAATTATAGAGATTTTCTTATTAAAAATATTTAATTTAACAATAATAGGAAAATACATTATTTGAATTTATTTTGGTGTTTTCATATCTGATAGTTTTTAAATAGGCAATTATAGAGATTTTCTTATTAAAAATATTTAATTTAACAATAATAGGAAGAAATCTAGAAATGCAGTCGGGCGAACAACCATTTGCCGTCACAAATCTGAAATCACTGTTTTCAGAATGCAAACTTCGAGACAATAAAAAAATGAATAATGATCAGAATAAAAAAATATCTTGGCTTTAGGGTTTTCTCGAAAGGTTGAATAGATTTAAAAATAAAATAAAAATGAGGAAGTATCTCATTGTTGTAGTACACATATACACTACCCTACAATAATTGACCGGACACCAGATAATTTGCATGAAACCCGACTGCATCTCAATTTTTTACATTCCAATGCTTGCACATGAAATGGTGAGGTCCCTTCTTTAGTTCTGCATGAAATTGTGATGATATTTCGAAAGGAAATAAACTTAGGGACTTAGAAAGAAGTAATGAAGCAATTAGTCAATTTTAATGCAAGTCTATTCATTCAATTTCGTGAGAGTTATTAATGTTACAGACAATTTTTGGTGTTGTAGAATGATTAGGGAGTTGGGACACTAGTTGCTTGTCCCTCAAAAATGACTTAATGGCATCAGCGTGCCCTAAAGAATGAAAATCGTAAAAATCATTTCAAATCATCCAAAATGAGTTTAAACTGGCTTTAGGGGTTAGGTCCGCTACAATACTTGGTAAAAAGAAATATCCGTCTTTAATATCCATTGTTTTGTTGCCGCAAACAAACCAAGCATCACGTCATCCAAAAAAGAAGGCAGACTTGCTTGGCGTTTGCAACGTCGTAACTGGACTTAAAACAACTAGAAAGCTGTTTTAAGAAGCATCGAGTTTCACTCAACATTCCTTCAGTCGATTGGGCAAGCATTAGTTAAAAAAATTAGAAAGGCAGGTCTTTTTCTCGAGCGGATTGCATAAATCGTCAAATTCAGAGATGGTGTAATCTCGTTTGGGGTGTTTTTCGTGGATCCCTTAACTTTTCTTTTTGGTAAATTAAATACTGATGCCAGGATGAACATTTCCGACTGTTAGATTCTTCCCACCTTCTGTCAATTTCATAAAATGGACAAATGTTACTTTCCGGAAGGCAATGCTTCCTGCCATGTTTGAGCCTCTGTCAAGCAGGGGGATCAATATATAGATGTGAAATTTTTTCTATGGCCCCTTCAGGGACCCAAACCTAACCCAAGGAAACATTTTTGAGACAACATAACGCAACATTTAAGGAGTGGGGAACCACGGTCAAAATCTACATCTGAGATAGCAATGTTCTCAAGGCTGAAATGGACACAAATATCCAAAACTGAATATCAAAATATTGTTGAGAATATGCCTAGAAAGGTCAATAATAATATTGCAGCACGTAGAAGTCAATCACTTCAAATTAAATTATTTATTTTTTCAGTTGAAGCATCACACCTTGGTGTCCGGTCAATTATTGTAGGGTAGCGTATGTAAGATTTGCATGTAATGTTTAGTTGTTAATAGTAGGAAACATATTTTTGGGGAACAGCTTTCGTCTACGGGTACGGCGACTTTTAATCCACTTGGCGCTTTAAGAAGACGCCAAGGGGCCCTATATCGATACCACGTACCCAAGGGGTTATCGCCCTTGGCGACTTTCAAAAATTGCTGTACCCGTAGAAGAAAGCTGTTCCATATTTTTATTTATTATATAGTTAAAAATATAGAATTGTTTACAGTTTACGCCTATCAAAAACTTTTCTTATTGATCAAGTCTAGATATTTAACCCGTTGGGACTCGCGGGGTCATTTTATAACCCCAAGCTCACACTTATATTCCATTTAACAAAAAACTAAACACCTGGGGATTCTTTACTTCTCAGTAGCTGGGTTTCTGACCCTTATCTACATGCCTGAGTAGTTTCCTGGAATTCGGTTTATTTTTCCCCCCCCCAGACACATTTTGTTAGCTTTTGGGGTAATGGAATGACCCCGCGAGTCTTTTCGTTAGTGCTGCGCATCCGTTCTTTTGTACTCCGCCTTCCCTACAAATCATTGATAAGGGCCCAAAACATTGGTAAACAAATTTCAAGAAATTCACAGGGGGTTCTATTGCATTTTAGTACAAAGAAAAGGAAGACACACAGGTGCAAGTACAAGTACTTTCAATACTGGTCCCCGTGATAGTTTTATGACTTGAAATTCACCAGACCACTGTACCCCGCCCCTTACATTCTTTGCTTTTGTATTGAATGGGGAAGGAGCTAGGAAAGTGTACTGAGATAACAAGTTTTCAAAGAAAAAATACCAATGTTTGAGTGTTAGGAGACATGGGGGGATAGAAAAACTACTTGTGACTGTAATTTTTGTTTAAATTTTTTTTGCAAATCGCACGTTAATACCATCTGTGATAATTGTCTTTACCGAAAGAAAGCTAAAAGAAATTCGGTAGGTAGTATTTTGAAGTAATTATAAATTAATTTTTACATTGAAATTATTTGTGTTATTTTGTTTCATGTGTGTGTATTGTGTAATGAGAAAAATTAATATCTAACTCAAAAATTATTTCTCAGCGTAGAAAATATTGCAGATTATAAGTTTTCTTAATCAGTTAAGTTTTAATGTCTAAAAATAAATGGTTCGGATTGAAAAAAATATTTTTAACGCTGTAAAAAAAAGAGCGAAAAATGTTGGGGCTATACCATAACCCCCGCGAGTCTCAACGTCCGTCCGGGAGGCGCGAGTCCCACCGGGTTAAAATCATACAGGTAGGAGAGAATAGGGTCATCAGTGGTTGTCCTTCAATTTGATTTTTTAAATATAAAATGGTTCATTTTTCTTATGCTGCGAGTTTTAAATTGAATAAAAAATAAATTGCAAAGCTATTTTGAATACAAATTTCAAACATTAAATAAAATCACTAGGTAATTTTCCATCGTGGCGACTAAGAAGCTGCTGCCTACACAAGTTAACTATATTGAAATGCAATGTATAAGTAGTTAATTAACTAAAAAATACTTATAATAATTATATAAATCACTGAATGAACAAGTTTCGCAGACAAAAGTAGCAAATAAATACAAAATTATTTATTAAATAAATTTTCTTATTAACAGAATAGCAGCATATCAAAGAGGTTTGCGACGGCATTTCATCATAGCCACACGAGCCTTGTCTTTTTTAAATCGGTTCCTTAGTTCAAGGATTTTTTCCATTTTTTGTTCCTTAAGTTGGCTTTTATAAAACTTAAGTCTTTTCTCATCTCTTCTTAGTTTTTTCTGGGTGTTGATATTGACTGCCTCAGTCCTAGGTTGAATTTTCGTACGACTGACCACAATCCACCCATTATCAGTCGTTTCTTTGGCATTGGCATGAACTTTTGATTTTCCTTGTTGTGAGTCGATGCGTTCCATGAATTGGTTAATATTCTTTTGGAGTTCTTGGGCTGAGACAAACTGTGAATTATAATCGTTTATTAAACGATGCTTCATATTAGAACACGTTGATAATGGTGATCAGATCGAGAACTAGTAAAAGAAGGAAATCTAAATTAAAAAATCAATTCAATGCGATGCGATTGAGCACATGGTCCCTCCTGCGAAAAAAAAAAGCACAAAGCTAAGCAAAACAAACAAGAGTAACCTAGTAGTAGTTAAAGTTCTTTTCTACAATCATTAAAGTTGAGTTGTAGGGTCCGGGAGTGAAACTGCCGGATATTTGGTTAATACCTGAAAGTTGACTTTTCCTTGCATTTTGATTGCTTTACAGAAAAAACAACTGATCATGTTTCATATCTCAGTCAGTGTGAAAACAACGAATCAGGATCGGTGATTCTCAATAAAAATTGCGTTCCTATTTAATCAGTTATGTTTTTGAGTTTTAAAGTTTTTATTAGAAAGTCTATATTCTCAACCAAAAATTTTAAATTATGAGTTCGATAATTATATTGAACATTCAATAAGTTCAGTAAATAAAAACATAAGAGGCTAATATTAGGATGGGACACTTTTTCCAAGAATATTTTTAAAAAATTTAGTTTTCATTGTATAAATTTGAAACTTTCGAACTAACATCTTGGAACATTTTAACATATTTAAAAAAATATAACCAAAGTGATAGCAAACCAAACTTAGGATTTATGAACGAATTAAAGTAACCTCCAAAAGTGTCCCATCCCACCCCGAGGTGGGACATATCTTTTTAAATTAAAATTTATGATTACTTTTTAAATATATGATTAAAAACCACAAAGATGGAGGTAGTATTTTACACATTTTTAAGATTTATTACAAAAACATCAGTTATTTTACCCTATATTTACTTCGAAAAATCTAACTTAAAAGGGAAATAAATACAAAATAGATAAAATTCTTCTTTAATCTAAAAAAAATATGTTTTCAACTGCAATACTAATCAGTTTCAAAATAATGTTATCTAAAGAATTGTATGCAATAGCTTGTATTTAGGAATTGGGCATGTCCCATCCCACCCCAGTAGCAACAGTTTTAAAAAATAGGTTCTTTCAAAAGAACTGCATCTTTTAGGATTAACTCAACTATATATTCATAAAGAATACATTATTTTGTTTAGAAAACAATATAAACCATTAAGAAAGCAACCAAGAATCAGATTGAAAATTCACTTTGAAAAGTGTAATACTTAGTTACTTTTGCTATAGTGAAACCACCTTTTTCATTCAGAAACTTGTAGGAGCTTGCAACTAAAATAGTTAACAGCAACAAGTATGAAGCCATGGTGGCTTTACCTGGTGGAACACTCAACAAATAATTTATTTATAATTTTAAGATTTATTGAAGGTGTCCTATCCCCCCGGTCTCCCCTATAAAGTAAACGATGAGAAATAAGATCACACAAGGAAAACAAAATGAGTGCATATCAAAACAAACTTGGTTCTAAGATTCCTGACCTAGAATTCTAATCCATATTGCACTTTTTGTCACGAGATTTTTCATCGATTTTTTAATTAAAATACTTAGTTTTTTCCCTTATAATACTTAAGTTTGATCAGATTTTTGAATTCAGTGCCCAAGTTTATTAAGGAAAATTATTGATTTACATCGAAAACAAAAATCCCTCATTTACTGTTAAAGCCCCTCCCCAAACTCAAACCTCTGGATCTGCCTCTAACACAATTTAACTAAATTTGAAATGCATTTTGCATGTGTAATTAATTAGCAAATATTCAGTAAAGAACAAATGTGGGATTATATTTTGGAAGAAAAAAAGCAGATAAATACAAATTTATTTAATAAACAAGTTATCTTATACAGATTACATATCAAAATGGTTTAAATTTGCGACTTGCTTTCATCTGGGCAATGCGTGCCTTGTCCTTTTCAAATTTTTTCCTAAGTTCAAGGATTTGTTCAACTCTTGCATCTTTTAATTGGCTTTTATAAAACTTTACAAGAGCCAGTTTTTTTTCAGCCCTTCTCTGTTTCTCCTGAGCCTTGGTATTAGCTGCCTCAGTCCGAGGTCGTACTTTTGTTCGACTGACCACAGTCCAGCCATCTTCATCAGTCGTTTCTTGGGCATCTTGTGTTGACTTCTCTTTTTGAGAGTCGAAACCTTCCATAAAGTCATTAATTTCCTTTTGAAGTCCCTCAGCTGACACAAAATGGGAATTGTAATTTTCCAACCATCGACGCTTCCCTGCACTGAACATATATTCGGGTATTTTCTTACACTCTTCATTTTTCAACGATTTTTTGAGCCCACCAGGTTTTTCAAATACGATATAACCCACCTGAGAGCCCACTTCCAATTTTCTGTCAGTAAAATATCCACTCTCGGTTTTTTTGCCATCCCCCGATGTGGGCTTGTCATGAAGATACACTTTTTCAATGTCTCCAAATTTCTTAAACAAATGCCTTAAGCATTTTTCCGTGAAATACTGAGGAATGTTTAGGATGTACAAGGTTCGATCTGAGGGCTTAACTTCATCTTCTCCTTCATGCTGCTTCACAAAAAGGAGACGAGTGATAGAAGAGTCCTTGTGTTTGTATTGAAACGGCAAAAATTCTCCTGTCATATTTACCATCATGAAAATATGGGTAAAAAACCAACTAACGTTTAGAAAGTTTGTAGCGAAGCGCAACGCATGGAATTTTTAAAATCCAAAATAAACAAATGAAAATGATCTTTGAAAACAAAGTTGAGATACACTGTGCTGGATTCTTTTCAACCATGCTATTTAAATTTTTTTTTAAATATAAAAATGCAATTGCATTATCGTAATTAAAAATCCTTCAGTAATGAAAATTCATACTTGGTGGAAAATAATATTCAAACTTAACGATTTATTTGTAAAATGCATGGTAAAATGAGCACAATACAGAAATTTCACAAAATTTTTGTCAAGGAGGAAAATAGCTCAACTCAAAGTTGTTCCGAGACTGTATTGTTTATTTGTTTTTTGTTGTTTTGCAAGACGAGAAGCCGCGATTGAGCATCATTTTGAGATTAAGAATAATAAAATAAATCTTCTCAACAATGGCTACACCTGAGAAAGACGAGACATCAGAAAGATCAAGTAAAAAACTCAAGACTTCAGATGACAATGATAAAGAGGAATCTCAAAAGGCTGAAGATTTAAGTTCTTACGCCCGCATCAACTCTTTCAACGGTTTCAAACTGAAACAAATTTTGTCTGAAAACGCCGAATCGAAATCTTTATTTCTAGAGGGATCTTTTGAACCTGGTGATGACACGGCTGTTGTTCTACTGGAAAAATCTAAGATTTTGAAAGATTCTATTGAAAAACTACTCAACAATGCGGATCTCGCTCTCAACTTGAAATCTCCCTCCACTCAGTCAAACGTAACAAATTACGCTTGTTATCCTGAAATTGGTCGTGGAGGTAAGTAAAGAACGGTAAATGTAAAGAATCCGGGCCTGGGCGACCCTTTGGCGAAGTGTTTTCGAGAAAACACTTCGCTCGCGATCGCGGTTGACAGAGAACATCGCGTCTTATGCCGGCTTTACACCACGGCTGTAGGAACTGCGGGAGCTGCATTAGCGATAGCGGGAAGACCGGGCGATTTTTTTTCAAGAGAACCAATAGGAGGCCTCGAAAACGATCGTGAGCCAAAAATCGCTGCGATAATATCGGCACCAGCGACACGCAGCGACAAGAGACCCCCCATTTGGACTAACTCCCAACTTTGAAAATTCATTGAAAAATCCCGGAGGTGCTTAAGGTCCTAAAACCACGTTCAAAATGTGGATAATATATCTAAGATATAAGGAAAAACAAATATAGATGATAAAAATCATGAAAAGTGCCAATCTGGAGTATGTTCCTGAACTCTGTTTTTTCTCCCATGTTATTTCAATGGGGAATTTTTGGACAAAAAATTTTGTCAAATGGTTCTAAAACCTCGACCGGAGCATTTCTACCACCTTCCGGTTGATGGGAAAATAATTTTTAATTTGAAAAAATAATTTAATATGCCTAAAATTGACCCCCAAAGTCTTTGTTTTGGTCATTGGGCTGTGTTTACATTTGCCATCCTGGGCAAATATCAACTCTAGGGAACCTAAAACCTCAAAATATCGTAACCGGAACTCAGAAATAACCCAGATTGGCCGTTTACGGGACTCAAATCGGGTCAGAAATCAATAAATGAGCCATAAATATGTATTTCAAGGGGTCTGATCCAGGGAAGGGACGCTGGCCCGGTCACGTGACAGTCGCAACGGAAGGAGCGGCTGCAGCGAGAGTCGCGGGTTCCGCTGCGATTCTAGCGCCATCTCTTTAGTGTCGCTGGAACTAAAAACGTGTAGCTACTGCAGCTCCTACAGCGGCGGTGTAAAGCCGGCATTAACGGTAGTTCTATAAACGGTATGATGCATGATGTAAAGGATAATTTAACACTTGAAAAGTAAAGATAGATTTAAAAGTACTAATACAAAGCATGTACTCTTAATTTAATAAAGCCTTTAAAAGGCACCTGGTGACAGCTAAACAACATTGAATATTTCTTCTCAGCGGATGAAATGTGATGTTTTCAAAATTAAAAGAGATTCTAAAATATTGAATACGCTTTTCAACCACTCTTAAGTATAGCTCACCGTCGGAATTGGAATGATAACCTTCAGATGCATTTTTTTCAATGTCCACTAGAAGGGGAAGCAAAGTTTCACAACAGATAAAGGGTCTCCAATTTCCATCAGGATGTACGTCTTCAGTAGGCTAATGTCGCCATAGACTGGGCTAGCTGCAGACGCTGACATCTTAATAAGATATAGCTCTGACAAAATAACGCTGAGAACTAGATTAGCAAGGATAACTCAAAGAATGACCGAGACCAAATAAAAGATTCTGCAATGCGAAAGGATAATGTATATAACTTTTTAAACCAATTAAATCAGTTCCCCAAAACTCAATGTGACGTTTGAAGAAATATATATTAAATTAGCGACCCGAAATCCCTCTTACGAATTGTGACGTTAAAAGAAATAAATTAAGCTTTTTAAACCAATAAAAATTGGTATTTCCAAAATGGCAATGTGTCATATGAAGAAATATATTAAATAAGCGACCCGAAATCCCTCTTAAGAATTGTGATGTTAAAAGAAATAAATTAAGCTTTAAAACCAATAAAAATGGTCAGTAGGGGAGAGGAGGGAGGAATGGGACAGTGGGAGGAGTGGGACAGCTGAAATTCTGGAAAAATAAATCAGTTTATTTTATTTCCAATTTGGTCATTAGATGGCCTTCTTATAGCTTCTTGTTATTTCCTTCATTTAGTTTATCCAGCAGCAAGTTTCTGTTTATAGTTGTAAAAATTTGATTTTCCCACTTCCAAAGTTAATATCCAGTCTATCTTGAGTTTTATTTCATTTCTCATGTAATTTGTAGAACAAACATTATATAATGCCATTGTAATCTAAAAGATTTAATTTATGCTAATCTGCAATTTCATAAAGCCTAACACCAGCATAGTTTATGTGACAAGTTATATTTTAAAAGCAATGTGCGGAGGGAGGAATGGGACACTCTGAAGAGGGAGGAATGGGACATGCAAATCATCTGCAAAAATCAGCTTAAACTTAATTTGTCTGTTTAAATCTGCAAAAATGTAAACAAAATCTTAAAATATTAATTTCTGATAGCTATCTTTATTGCTTCAATTGAAATGCTTTTCTTTTCTTGACGTACTACATTGTAATTCAATTATTGATTCTTAACACCATGGGACAGAGTTCAAGTGTACTAAATATTTTTTAAAAATTATTCTATAATAGATATAAGATTGAAAGCTGTTTAACAATGTGGGCAAAGGTTAAAAGAATAGTAGGTAAAATACTAGGCCCTTTCTCATTATTACATTTTACTAATTTTCTTTACTTTTCAAAAGTGTCCCATTCCTCCCATACTCATGTCCCACTCCTCCCACCCATGAGGGAGGAATGGGACAAAATTCTTGTTAATTTGAATGATCAAAAGTGATAAAATTAAACAACATTTAAGAACTGTACATTTTTATAAAATTAAGTTAAAACATGTAAGTTTATTATCCAACCATTTGCATCTATGAATAAGCAGGGGATAATGAATAAAAAAATATTTAGTGAAAATTGTCCCATTCCTCCCTCCTCTCCCCTACTCCTTCAGAAACTATGACGAAACGCAAACGCTTAACTCCACCCACAAATACCCTCGAACACGGCAAGTCACGTGCTCTACGGGTTCGCGGCTTCGAGAAGAGAGCGAGCGACAGGGTTGCCGGGTTGCTACGATTAATCTAGACTCAAAACCGGAAGGCGATTTTATCGCCTTCCTGCTTGGCGCAGGCCCGGATTCTTTACATGAACCTAAAAAACATAAGAAAATTTTAGAATTTATATAGCCTACTAATTACAAGTAAAGTAGGAATGATAATAATTTAAGAAACTAATTGTAAAGTTTGCTAGATATAGAGGTACATTACATATCAGGTTTGGGGGTAAATTTTAAAAATCCGGGCCATGGCAACTTCTTGGCAAAATACTTTCTCGCTGGCATTGTCGAGAAAGCATTTCACGGAGCGAACATTGTAATAGAAACTAGGGTTGCTGTACTAAGCATTGTAAACTAGGAAGAACCATTTATCATCTTATTTTTGCCAAGCCTTGGCGATAGGCCTGGATTGTTAAAATTAACCGGTTTGGGAATTGTCCTCCATGGGGACTTTGGTAAATTTTAAAAACCCAGGCTACAATTTTGGTAAAAATTATTGTTGCCACCAATGCCGTTTATTGTCTAGTAAGCAATTCAACTTTTCAATGGAACTCGATTGCCAAAATCCACTATTTTATCAACCATTTTTGGACCTAGGCCCGGTTTCTTTTGATTACCCATTTCTTTATTTGTCACTAAATTATACTAATCTACCAGTTGGCTGGGAATGAGTACCAAATCTTTAACTAATAAAGTGCTAGATTTGCATCTGACTAATAATTATATACTCAATGTTGTAATTAGTTAAAATTATATCCTTTGGCCATCGTAGTCCAGAAAACGGGGCAGTCTCTTAAAGAGTGATCTTGTGAACATTCATGGATTCTGGTGTTCCTTTTATAGTCGTTCTCCGGAGAATTTGGCTTTTATTGCAATATTTGATAAATCAAAGAAATTTAGGCCTTGGAAAAGTTTTATTTTGTTGATGCCATTCATCAATACAATTATTTGCCTTTGATTGCTAAAATCCACTATTTAATCTCAACTTTTGGTACCAGGTCTTGATTCTTTGTGGATTAACCTGCAATGTTTCTAATAGATGTCCAAAACACTTTGGATATTTTAATAAAGTGGCAACAAAATGTTTCTTACTTTAACTTTTTTCTTTCTAACATACTAAGTGCCAAGTGTTCTGAATTGCCAAAAATAATCAAGTACAGTAGAGCCCCGATTATCTGTGGAATTGGGTGGCAAGGATACCGCGGGTAGCGAAAATCGTGGATAACCCGAAAAAAGACTAAATATGAGGTGAAAACACGAAAAAAATATTTCAGCATAAAAACTATGTTTTATTGTACAAAAAACATGATATGTAAAACTTTTAAAATATGTACCGTACAGCATAAACCTTTTCTCTACATCTGAAATGTCTGTAATCTCATCTAAGATTTGCTCTCATCGTTAAAAAAAAATTTCGTGGCATTCGCTGATAATCGGGGTTCTACTGTATCTTAAGTAATAGTGACTAACTTATCACAAATAGCAGTGTTGCTTGTAATGTTTTTAAGTTTAATTTGAAAAAATTTTGATTAAAAAGTCCAATCGCTGATATTTGTGCCCAGCTAATCCTAAAAAAAACAAATTGCTAATTATCAAATATTGTATCTGCCGGACAAAGCTATCAATCATTGCTTACTTAGGTTTTAATTTTTTTTTGTTTTATTAGATGTGAAGGCTTCGATAATTTGCCCTGCTACACCTAAGCATGTTGAAAAGTATAAATTTCAACCCCTGTATGTCATACATGAAACACCGGAGATCTACAAGAACATTGTACTTCCACATTTGGAGTCCCAAACATTTTCTCTACAAGTAAGTATAATAATGCCATCTTTTGACGGCTAAACCTCACCTGTCCAATATTGTGATTCTTAAACTTCCATACAACTATTAAGAAATTTTATACTGTAATTTACTTTTAATTAAAGCATGGATGAATTTAATGAGGAAGATCCCAAAAAGGTATTCTGGCAAGGTTGACTCAGCTGAAAATTGGGGCCCTTTTGTGCCTCCTTTATAATATTCCATCATCTAAAAAGGACCCTTTCCAGAATTTATAAAAAACACTCCTTTCAAAAAATTCTAATTCGCATTGATAATTATTTACCAAAAAACTCCTAAAAGCTTTTAATTTTTCACTATTTTCTTGGTTGTGTGCCAATTTTAACTATTTACTCACCGATTTGCCATAGCCAATACTCAGTGTGTAAACGCTGGTTCTTTTTGTTTGTGCTGGTTGTGTTGTGGAAAAACTACTTTTATCAAAAAATAGATATTTTTATTGCAATGCAACCTAAGGATGAGAAGAAGCTGGCTACAGGCTTTACTTTGTGTTTAATTTTATGTGTATCTATTCTCTTTTGCTTGAATGAGACATTCTGATGTTCTCTTGGTGAATCATGTTACTGGGTTTTTTTGTAATTTTTATTTTGATATAACTGAATTAGATTGTTTGAAACCTAGTGTTTTTATTCACTTAAGATTTAAATTGATTGGTTCGTTACTGACTTGATCTCATTTAAAACTTTTTTATCTCAAACTAAGAAACACACAATAGCAGCTTAAACTTATTGGTTTTTCTATTTTAGTGGGTGTACAATATCTTGGAGCACAAAAGTGAATCTGAGCGGATAGTATTTGAAGACCCAGACCCTTTAATAGGATTCATTCTTCTCCCTGACTTAAAGTGGGATGATTCCACTGCAGAGAAAGGAAGTGTCTACTTGATTGCAATTGCTAATAATAAGGGTATTAAATCCCTTAGAGACCTGGGACCTAACCACCTATCTTTGCTGAAAAACATTAGGGACAAAACTCTTGTAAGTATATTAAAGCCACATTAATATTTGCATGTTGGTGTTTTGTATTTTAAAGCAAATTTTCAATTCTTCTGGATAATGAAGTGGGTTTTTTTAGCAAATCAGGTTAGTTGTCATTAGTCCTGTGTATCATATAGAAATTTATTTTGGAAGAACCCCAAATATCTTTGCATGTTTAATTTTTAATATATTTTAGGTAGGATTTGCATCTTGATGAACTTAACATTAAAAAACTTAGAATAATAGAGTTCAACAGGGCCTCCCTCAGAAAGCTCAAAGGCTCTTTAAAGCCAATTTGATCATTTAAACTTCAGAGTAGAACATGTAGTCATCTGATCTTGATCCTAACCACAACACTATCTTATATGCCAACTAAAATTTTAGAAACATAAGGCCTAAAACACTTTGGTTTCTTAAGTATGTTACAGCAAACTAAGTATTTTTATCTTTCTCTGTTTTTCTTTCATAGATTTTTGAAATCATTCTGTTAATTTTCAAACATCCTGCTTTAACTTTCAAGCATCCTCTTAATCTTTTCTTTAATTTAATTTTTAAAAACTTGCATTATAGGATTCCATTCAAAAGAAGTACCACATTCCTGCTGAAAAGCTCAGAATATTCCTCCACTACCAGCCTTCCTACTACCACCTCCATGTTCACTTCACCAGCCTCAATGAGCGCATGCCTGGCACGAACCTAGAGAAAGCACACCTACTGGACTCTGTCATTGACAATATTTCCCTGTCTCCATCCTATTACCAGGATATAACTCTGACCTATGTATTGAAAGAGTCAGATGCCCTTCTTAAAAAACTAAAGGAAGGAAATGCCTTGAAGTAACATTGTACTGTGGTGGGAAAAGGGTAAATCTGTGATTGTTATGAAGTAAATATTATGGTTTTTTTTCTGTGTGAAGGGGTCTGAGAATGATACTTATCAAGCAAAAAGAGGCTTCATATTTTAAGTACTTTAATGCTTCCAAGAACTGAAGTTTTAGGTTAACTACTCACTGTATTGGACTCACTTGGATCTTAATTTTTGTTATTTTTTTATCTTGATTATCTTAACTGTAGTATAGACAGACTAGGAGACAAAAATGCTCATGTTTAGGTGTGAAAAAAATCTGTTACTAAATCTCAATACGAGAATATAATTTTAACTTTGCAACAGAGAGTTACTAAAATCTAATCAATATTAGTAAACCAAAATAGCAATTAGAATAATAAACTTGTTTTGTTGTAAACAAATCTAAAACTTCCTAACGAGTTAAATTGTTATATTTTTTGAATGTGTTAATGGACTAGTTATTTAACTTAATTCGATCCCTTGAAAAATTTCTGAGAATACTATGAATTTAAACTATTGTAAAGTTCATCTTTATAAAATCTTTTATTTTTCCAGCAATGAAATATATTTTCATTATTCGTTATATTTGTTCTAAATGGAAGCTTTTAACAATTGAATTTGCCATTAAATATTTATTTATAAAGTAATATTTTCTACTTAGCTGGGGTTCAATTAAATTGCTGTCTCATTTGTGTTTCATTCATTGTCATTTATAATCCATTTTTCATGAACTAGTGTTACTGCACTTACCATAAGGCTAAGCGCGCACTAGGAGACAAAGACAAAATTGCTCTCGGAGACAAAGACAAAATTGCTTCCCTGGCTATTGCAAGAAGCTAGAGTGCGCGCACATGGCGACGAGACCAAGATCACTAGGCCAAGAATTTCCTCATAGAAATGCATTGCTCTCGAGTGACTAGTGTTTTAAGTCGCCGAGACAGAAGTCTCTTAGTGCGCGCTTAGCCTAAGTGGACAGATTTGTTGTACATATTTGTGACTGGAATCATATCTATGTGTAATAAATTTTATTAAAAAATAACTTGTCTTTAATGAATAATTTTGTTCTGCATTTGAATATTTTGTTTCATTCTTTTTCATGAGTATTTAACATTTTATTTGAATATCTAAAAATAAAATATCTATTTAAATTCATTTTAAAATGTGTAACATAAATTTTTTATATTTAAATCTTAATAATTCTTACTAGTGATAGTTATTAAACATATAATAAAGAATCATTATTATATTATAAGTACGACAATAACTTCTTTTTGAACATCCATTACTGTCACTTGAGCATAAAAATATTTATAACTGATTCGTGGATAATACTATAAATCCTTAGCCTACAGCAGGAAAAAGGCACTACGTCTTTTCTGGCTCAACTACTCTGTACTATGCTAAACTAATAGTACGGGAGCTGGCGTTAAATTTCAGGAATTCATCTGCTCGTACATGATTTTAATTTTACGGGATAGTGTTAGTGGTGCTGATCATGGAATCGAGCGTCAGCTGGTCAGGTAGCGGTGGGTTGAGCGTGGGGAGGGGGTCAAAGGTACTAAAAAAGAAAAATTAATTCATCTGCCCGTGAATGTAACTTGATGGAGATGGTAGTTTAGACCTTCCTGATTACAAAAATTACCGACAGCTGGCTGGGTGGTGGTGGAATGACCGTCAGCTGGTCACATGAACTTGCAAACAAAAAATTTATCTGACAAAGCAAGAAACTTGGTAGGAAATCAATCTTTGTTACAGAAATAATAACGAGTTACTAGTACAACATATATTAATTCATGAGCTGCTAGTGTAAGAGTTGAAGACTAGTAAGATCTCTAGATCTCTATTACTTCCACTGAGCTATATAACAAACTGGAGTGACTAGTTAGCGTGCTGAAACCGCATCACACCGCGGAAAGGATTTCCATCTTCTTTTAAATTTCTCCATCTGGTAGCACAGTTGTATGCACAGATTGAAACGACCATTCTAAATTTTGCTCATAATATTTTGAAAAACAGGCACGGGCGGATTAAAGGGGGAAATGCTCTTCCAACTTTGCTTCAAGCTTGCCCGGATTGCTGAGAGCAATCCGGGCATTGTGACCTTCCGCGCTGGCATGATCAATCGCTTGTTAGAGTATCGGAGGTTGACACTCCAGTTTGTTTTATATCTCAGTGATTACTTCATGTAATAGAGATTAACAACCCTACCAAGTTCCATGCATTGTCAGATAAATTTTTTGTTTGCAAGTTCACGTGACCAGCTGACGGTCATTCCACCGTCACCCAGCCAGCTGACAGTCATTTATGTAATTAGGAGGGCCTAAACTACCATCTCCACCAAGTTTCATACACGAGCAGAGGAATTTATTTTTCACTTTTTTTGCAAATTTGAACCCCTCCCCACGCTCAACCCACCTCTACCTGATCAGCTGACGCTCGATTCCGTGATCAGCACCACTAACACTATCCTGTAAAATTAAAATCGTGTACGAGCAGATGAATTTTTCATTTTAACGCCAGCTCCCGTACTATAAGGCTATATCCAACCACTTTCGTTTGTGCTTTGCAATTTTTGCACTGATGCTTGGTGGAGAATTCAAAAGTTGGCTCATTCATTGCTGTTGTTACACTACTCTTAAAAGTGACTTGGTGCCTTTCTTCTATAAAGCTGTTGCTGTGTTAAAATTAATCGAATTCCTATCCATTTGAAAATTTCTAAATCTATGACTATAAATCAGGGTTGTTTTGTTTAAAACACTTTGTTTTAAACATGTTTAAAACAAAGCAAAAAAACATTGTTTAAAACACATGTAGTTTTTAGCAAGTTGCTCCCTTTATTTAGGCAACAAACTCACTATTTTCATGTATGGATCACCTAGAGCCTAAAAAGATGGTGCCAAGTATAAAGCGTGGGTACAAATCGCCATGACATAGGCAGTACATTGCTTGATAAAGAGCATGATGTAGGAAGAAAACTTACAAAAATCATTTAAAAGAACAAACTGTTTGTGGTGTATTTAAAAGTAAAGCTTTAATCTAATTTCGATTTGAAAAGTCAAATTTAAATTTTTAAAAACCATGGATTTTTTTATCATTTCTAGGTCGAGGGTAAAAAAACAAATAAAACGTTTTAAACAAAACACACATGTTTAAAACAAATAAAACATGTTTTTTGTTTTTTATTAAAAAAACATGTTTTTTCCAACCCTGCTAAATTTCTACACTTAAAATATTTTAAATTTTGAAAAATTGTTGGAATGATTCTGAAAAAATGTGATTAAGGTAGTAATTACGAAAGTAATTTTCTTTGTGTGTTTCCGTGAAATTGGTTATTATTTTCTTTTGAAGTAAAACTTTATTTTTCCTCTTACAAAAAATAAATAATATAACAGGATTTTTTAAACACTGTCTTGGTATAAGGCTAAGCTTTTTTAAATGAAATAAAAGGAAAATTTGTGAGAAAGACAAAGTTTCCTGCAACTTGTGGCTACAGTTTTTCATTTGGTGTACTCATTGAATATTTAAAAACCTAAAATGTTTCATATTTGAACAGAATTTAAGAACCTTAAAAAGGTAGGGAACTTTTCAAATAATGTGTTGATGTTTGAATAAAGATTCAGATTAAGAAGGCATGTATAAGTGGGAAATTTTATCATATGTTACATTTTATTAAAAAAACTTTTCCTGGTTTTATTGGTTACTTTTTAAAATTATCTTCTAACTCAAACTAAACTATGAATTTGAATACTTATCACCCAAATGGATGTTGAATCAATTCATATTCAGACTATTCTTAATTAAAAATAAAATAATATCCCAAAAGCTCCTGAAGGAAGTGGAGGTAAGTAAGTTCTTGGGATATACAGGGTGTTTCAAAATTGCGTTGCACGGCTCTTATTCCGCCGGCGCAAGTTCAGAGTTGCGTATGCTTGGCGAATTTTGGCAGTTTAGCGGCACATTTAGAAGCCAAATGATTCTTTTAACATGAGTTAGGGTTATTAGTCTGAACTTGCGCCTCTTGAAATATCAAAATTTGAAATATATTCCGTGGAGAGGCAATACCTCTCCACGGAATAATCAGGAATAATCACAATCATAATCAAATAGTCACCTTGCAAGGTAAGTTTATAAATTTTTCTAAAAGTTTTTATTTCTTTGTTGCTTGGAAAGCTTTTGATATTTCAAGAGGCGCAAGTTCAGACCACAGAGGTTCAGACTAATATGGTAACCCTAACTCATGTTAAAAGAATCATTTGGCTTCTAAATGTGCCGCTAAACAGCCAAAATTCGCCAAGCATACGCAACTCTGAACTTGCAATGCATCTCTCCAGTCCAACTTGCCTTGCTTGATGGTATGCCAGTTACTGGTATCATCTCTACAGCGCATGCGCATACTCGAAATATTTTTCTCTTCTTTGAAGATTTGAAATGAATTGAGTGTTTGTTGATATTGTGGTGGCGAAAACTCGCAAAAATTAACGTTTTGAAGTTTCAAGCGTCGCATATTGTTTTACATTTGTATTTTAACGAATTCCTTAATTTAAAAATAGAGTATGGCTCTTTTCGAACAACTAAAGTTATTGTTTGACCAAGGACTCTACAGTAATGTCACTGCTTTGGTGAGAAATTTATATTCGTCTTCCATACTGAACAAGTAATATTTGTGTGGAGGGATAATTTAAAATTTTAGTTAAAGTTCTAAATGTTTTCTTAAAACTTCCCCAGTTTAAATGTTACTGTCATCTAACATTTTTCTCTCTTTTCTATAGAAGGGCAATCTCTTTTCAATTTTTTCTTTAAATGAAAGCTATGTTAAAATCCTAGGAGATCCCACACCCTTGGCGACAAATCGATAAAAAGCACCAAGCCAGATTAAGATGGTGCCAAACAATAGGTAAATGAAGTGAATCCGGCCTACAGCTGAATTCGGCAATTTTTTTTGTCGCCAAGTGGAAACCGATGGCATCCTAGCATTTTGAATTGTTATTGCCAAATTTGGCAATGAAAATCTGCAGGCCGGATTCGCTTCTTTAACCAAACGATATCTAGTGTATCCAAGTAGGGTTACCAATATGGCGTAATTATCGCCATTCGCCAACCACACCAAGGGTGTGGGCTGTGCTAGGATCCAACTGAAAACTACATGTAGGGGTGTCATACATGTGATTCTTCCACCAATTGGCGGAAATTTGCCAATTTTCTTAGCAAAATTAAATCCGACAATTTAATTTGAAAAACTGAAATTCCACTTTCTTATTTTCCAATTGTTTTATACTGAAAACTCTGACCGCTAGTGTGGCCTAGTACTAAATTATAAATTAAATCGAAAAAAAAAATTAAAAAATATCGAATTAATATGAAAATTAGTTAAGATTTAAGCTAAAAAATATGAATCTATATTGAATCTTACATCTCGGGCTGTACCTTGTCTTGGTGTTTGCGCAATAAAAACCCAACCAACCTAGATCTCGGGAAGTACAAGCCAATAGACCCCTCTACTTAAAATTTAAAAAAATTTAGGTGCCATCGATTTTTTTAAAATTTTTTCATTAACTTTTTGTCTGTGTAATCACATGTATGGGGTGTGTATAATTTAATTTTCACATGCTTACTTGTTTGAATCTTTTTGTTTTAGGCTAGCATGATACTAACTGTTCATGAAAGCAACCCAGATCTTCTTACTTTTAGCACCAAGTATCAGACTTATGTTTATTATGCTGACTCTCTTCTGAACATGAAAGATTATAAGCGAGCTGAGGTATGTACTGTTTTTAACACCTCCCATTATCCTCTCATTTATCATTTTATCTGTGGTTAAACATAGCTAGAACTGACAATCACGGTACAGCCTTAGAAAATGTCTGCTTCTGGGATGGTTGCCAAGTTGGCGGTATTTCATGGCCGGTTAGGCGTGAAATCGTAGACAAACATGGTGGCCGGGTTTTCAGCCGGCACCAAGGTCGCTAAAACCGAATCTTTTCTAAAGTTGTTTCACAATCACAGTGAAATATTGCCTACCATAAAGTGGTTTGCTATGGAGGATGCTTACTAAAGCTGTAACAAAAATCGACATTTAGGTATAAGATGAAACAATTACAGGGATTACTCTTAAATTTTTTTATTAACCCTGGTTTAAAATACTTTTACACATTTCCTAATCTTAAATGACAAAAAGTAGACAAAATCTATCAAAAAGTAGTGGCAATTAAAATCCTATTTAGGCTTACTATCCTATAAGACCATATTTAAAGACTGTAAAATCTGCAATCGAGTAGGCAATTCTAATACCATTATTTTGCAGGGTATGTATAAGAAAGCTCTTCAGCTGAAAAAATCTTTAGCAAAGTCAAAGGGGAAAGCTCAGCCCTTCCCACAAGGGGTGAGTTACTTTGGTTCATTCAATAAATCAATCTTTGTATGTGTTTTTATGTTATAAAAGGTGTCGGAATCAATTAAATGTTGATCTTCTGAACACCTGAATCTCAGTCTTAATTAAAAGCATTTGTCCTGGCTATTAAAATTCAATCAAACATTTGGATGATTAGACAATGTGCCAAAAGAACAAAAACAATACCCGAATCAGTGTAAAGACCAGAAAAAAAGTCTTGTAGATCTAAAGGGCGAAAAATTTATATTGCTATTATTCACTATTTTCTAGGATTAAGTTTATTCACTATTTTCTAGGATTAAGTTTTTAAGAAGAAACAAAGATAGCTATCAGGAAATTGGTGGGGTATAATTTAAAGGTAGTAGGGGACATTGTAACAAACTTCCAAAAGATAATAAAATATCAAATTCATCAAAATTAAGTGTAATTAATTAATTTATTTCTTTTCACAAAATCAAGTTATTTCCCCCTGATAATAGCACATGCCCGGATCTGGAAAAAGTGCCTGAACCTACGAACCTGGTTCGGGTTTGGGTAAATTTGATTAGGTTCAGGGGAAGGTTACAACTTTTTCCAGGTCTGCACATGCCTGATCTCTAACATAATTTCAATTCATAATAGTGTAGTTAATTATTATTCTTAGCAAGTAATAGTTTTAGTTTTATTAGAAAATGTTCTTTGAATAAGATTTTGCCCTTGTCTTATAAAACCTCAAATAAACAAGTTCAATCAATCAATTAATTCATGATATGTTATTTTTGTATTATTTTTAGGAGGTGACATCTGAAGTGGATGTCAAATATCGAGCTCATTTATGTCTCTTTAACTTAAAACAGTTTTCTCAGGCCATATCTTTGGTAAGTAGCCCATTTCTAAGGAAGATTAGATTTTATTGCTATGTAAAGGTGGACACAAATTGGAGCCGAGCGGCGAAACGAACAGCCACGAACACGCTCTGCGCAAGCGCCGCTCTTAGCGCATCCGAAATGCGCGTGCGCAGAGCGTGTTCGTGGCTGTTCGTTTCGCCGCTCGGCTCCAATTTGTGTCCACCTTAAGAGAAAACATATACATTTCTGTACTATCCCTTTGACTGAAAGTGAAAATGTATAGCCAAAGCCAATTAATTGTGCTGCTGTAACTTGGCGGTCGATGGTATAATACGTAAAAACCAAAAACCTGTTTCTTTTTTTATGATCCTATAAAAACTTAAATCTCCATTCTCCAGTATGCTCTTCTGTTTAGGGTTTTGGGATCTGAATACTTTCATGGGTTAAAAATCTACTAAACCCATGTTATTATGGGCTGTGGATGTCACCTATATCAATGATTTTGTAAATAGGTATGATAATGATTGTAAATAGGTAGTTTGAAACTAATATAAAGTATTTGCCTTAAGATTTAAGGGTACTTACATATTATACCGCCTACTGTTCAACAGCCGTAAAATTCAGCGTCACATCTATTTAACAGTCAATAGACATTGATAATGTTTTCAAATTCAGCGACAGTCAATGGGGTAATACGTAAAAACCGATTTAAATCTACTAAATTTTACAAACTGTTAACAATATGTTAATATAAGCATGCTACAATCATATTTTTTATCCTTTGTTTAAAAAAGAGTGTTTATAATTTGAGTTTTGCTATTTGGGATAATTTTGGAAATTTTTGTTTACTTTTAAAATTTGTTGTGTAGAACAATTTCCCCCATTTAATGGTTTTTATTTGTTAATATTGGGAATAAGGAATTTTAGTGTAAAATTAGGTTTTAATGCTTTTTTCTCATTTGAAGTATTACATTTCCCCTCAAATAGTTGGAAAGTATTCCTGCTAAGCAAAGAACTCCTTGTGTGAACATGGCTCTTGCCAAGTTGCATCATCAGAATGGTACTGAGAGAGCAGCCATCACCAGTTATAAAGAGGTTTTAAAGTAAGTTGTTGTGTTTTGAAATTTAGTTTAATCAGACACTAGGGGCTCACAAACTAGATAGGGACGAACCACCATTTAGAACTCAAAATTATAATCATGCTATTTTTCAGCAAAATAAATGAAGGTTTAGATAATTATATTTCTAATAGTAATGTTAAATAAACATAATAACAACATTAGAAAAGATATTAAATTTATAAAAATATTACTGGGCAGTTTTTTTACTTATAGAGTTTATTTTACTTTTGAATGTCTTTTAAGTCATGATCCATCCATGATTTTTCAAATTTTAGTAGGATCTTTTCTATTTGCATTACCGACTTGCATGTGATAGATTTTGCATAGAGTTTTTGTTATAATGACTTAATTAATATATTTTTAGGTATACTTTCGTATTAGCCCGTCCATCGTTTTTGCCAACTTTGCCAAATTTCGCCAAAACGCGCCAAAATACGGGATTTCATCAGAATCGCCGAAAAACACATTTTTTAACATCAGAAACATCTTTATAACATCAGAAAATAAAAAATAAAAGTTTCACGAGTTTCTAATAAAAAATAACCCCCCCTGCCCTAACTATAACCAAACTCATTGTGGGGGAATCAGAAACAGTAAGGGTTCAGAAAAAGGGGAATCAGTATTCTTGGATGTACCAAAACTACGGATATCACTCGGTAAGAGCATAAAAATAATTTTTCTTGCACTAACTTACTTGCAAAATGGTCGATCCTACCACCGACGATCCTCTGTCGATCCTTCCACCGGCGATCCTGTGTCGATCCTACCACCGGCGTGCATACGCAAAACATTGAAAGACTCTGGGGCTCAACAAAATGGCGCACCGTGGAACGAAACGAAAGCATTTAGACTCCTACTTTCAGATGCAGTCTTCGTTCTTACCTTGTAAACACTGTTGAATTTACGTTCAAAACAACCTGCGCGGTGCGCACACATTATTTCACCCATGGGCGTACCGATTTAAATTGCGCGCGCTTGCGCCAGCGATCGGAACTAGCGCGATTTTGCTACGATTTCCAGGGTTACCAGAATCAACGGTAGTGTTGCGGGGTTTACCAGACTTGGCGGCTTATCACCCCTGTTGGCGAATGAACACGCTAATACGAATGTACCTATTTTTAATATGTCATAACTTAATTATTTCCTAAGTTTTATGGATTTTTAACTCAGTCCTACCTTGCATTTTCTTGAACCTGTGTTATTTCTTGTAGGGAAAGTCCATTTGCAATTGAAGCAGCTCAAGGTTTGCTGGATCTGGGTGTCAAAGGAGCAGAGGTTATCTCCCTGATGCAGACAGGTTCACTCATTGGCGCAAACATAGAATGGTAAGTTACTTTGTATTGTGTTAAAAATACCCAACCTTTAATTTTAAATTTTTTACAGCTCATTATTTAAGAACCAGCAACCCAAACATCTAACATTTGGGATAGATATACAGTTAATTGCTCTTCAGTGGCTTTTTTATTGGTATAATAATAAATCCCCAACTGTTGTTTCTTAAGTGCCAGATTAAAGCAGCAAAACAAAGTTCTCAAATCCGGTAGCCAAGCAAAGGATTATACTGTTAAAATGTCAGATGTGCATTGCTGGTTCCTAAACAACAAACTGTAAATGTTGAGGGATGAAATACAATATTTCTATTTACAGGTTGTCTGGCTGGATCAAGGGGCATTCTCATTTACATGCTCGTGAACTTCCTCAGGCTATTTCTGCTTTTAAACAGTTGGATATGAAAGTAACTATAAACCCATCTGTTCTCTATAGGTTTTTTAAAACAAGTTTTGCAAGGATATAGTGTTGTATGAATCTAATATATTAATTTTTTAAACGCAGACTTCATTAAGAGACAATGTGGATGTGTTAGTATCCCTTGGAGAAGCTTATTACTATAATGGAGACTTCCAGAATGCTATGGCAGTTTTAGAAAGGGTAAAAAAATTTCTGTTTCATATAAAAATAAGCGAATGCTTACTCCTTTTTTGAATTCTGTACTCACGAATTCTATGTATGAATTCTGAATGTATGAATTCTGTACTGCCTTAAAACTTTTCTAGTAAAAAATATTCTTGGCCTTAAATTTTTGACGAGCTTGAATTCAGAACTTAGTAGAACTACTTTTGCATGGATGTTTCGTGAAATTTCGCTGTACTAATTTTTATTTGGTTTTAATGATGTTTAAATGATTATTTGCATTTATTTCTTGATGTATTAACACCAATCTAAAATGTTTTTTAATTATTTTTATTTTACATCAAAGGCTCATTGTTTGGACCCTCTGCTAATTAAAGGAATGGATTCCTTTGCTGCTCTACTTGCCAAAGAAAAGAAACTCAAAGAACTGGAGAGGTATTTAGATCATGTTCAATCAATATGTTTTAATAATTTTTTTAATATGCTCTACTATGATGGGTAGCTTTGGTTCATCCTCATATAGTTAATTTGGATTGATAAGTTATTCGGTGAATGCCTCTTTCCAGCTTGACCGCACGTCTGATAACCATAAATGACAGTGTTCCTGAGCCATGGATTGCCATGGGTTACTTTTGTTATGCTGTCAAGAAGGGGACAAAAGCAGTGAACTTTGCTCAAAAGGTTTGCTTTTATTCCAAGTTTTTTTGTCATAACATTTTATGTGTACGATTATGCATATATTAGAGAATTCTGTTAAAGTTTGCTAGACCGTGGTAGTTTAAAAAAAAGTTCACTCGCAAAATTTGAAGAGTGGCACCCATGGTCAAATCTCCCAAATTTCTTCAAAAATCAAGTTTTGTGGTCTATATAAACATTTCCTGTGGTCTATATAAACATTCCCTATGTTTTCCTGATAAAATTTAAGCTGCAAAAATTTCATCATTTCTGTCGTAAAGTTTTTATCTTAAATTATTTTGATCACACATTCTATTTGAAGTAATTAGTTACTATTTTACAAAGTAACAGAAAGAATCATGAAATATAATAAACCAGTCTGTTTCTTTCAATAAAAATATTTTCCTTCAAATAAACTTGTTTTTACTGTCTTATCTTTGAAAAGTATGCTTCTGACAAAATTACATGCTTTAAAAATCTCCCTAATTTATGTTAATGTTTGTCACTATGACTTAGAGTGAGAAGTAACTGTTTTCTTTTGCAGGCTTGTGTTTTAAATCCTCGTAATATCGAAGCTCTTCTTCTAAAAGGCACTGTGCTTTTAGACCTGAAGAAAGCCCAAGATGCCATTACTCACTTTGGGGAAGCATACAAAATGGCTTCCTACAGATATGAAGCACACAAAGGTAAGCCATTGCAATCCTGTATGTACCTGACTGTTACTTAGGGCTTACAAAGAGCCAAGTAATAATACCACGTGGCCAATGAAAAATTCCACTAACATTTGACCCGGGTAGATAAGAGCCCCTGTTCACAAGCTTACTTATTTTACTTGGAGACAGTGGCGTATATAGAAATTTATTTCGGGAGGGGCCCAAAATTATTTTTCACCCCCTCCCAAACAAATTTATTACGTTCAATGTAACTTTCAAAATATTTTTTGTTAAAATTTAAATCTAAAAGAACTTATTATAAAATAAAGTTGTGAATAATTTTGTTCCAAGTATCAAAGGGGGGTCTGGGGGTCCACCCCCAAAAAAGTTTTAAAATTTGACTTTTAAAAACAGGTTTTTAACCGGTTTTGTATACCTAGTCCGAATTTTTGATTTATATTTATAGATAGGATTTGCATTTGGGTGAACTTAATATAAAAACAAGTTGAAAATAATAGAGTGCCAAGTAGGAAAGGGAGTATGGGGGTCCTCCCACAGAAAGTTTTTGGAAATTTGACCCTAAAAACAGTATTTCTACTTGGTTTTGGTACACCTAGTCCTAATTTTGGACATATATTTTTAAGTAGGATAGGGATTTTGATTAACTTATTGTAAAAGTATTTTTGGAATAATAAAATGCCAATGAGAAAGGGGGGTTTGGGGGTCCTCCCCCAGAAAATTTTTGGAAATTTGTGCCTAAAAAAACAGGGTTTTAGCTTGTTTTGGTACACCAAGTCCGGATTTCGGGGGGGGCCAGGGCCCCTTCGGCCCCCCCCTTATATACGCCACTGCTTGGAGAAGGACTCTCATGACCAGTGCAAGACTGGTCTTTCCCTTGCTCTTGCCAAGGTATTATGGCAAAGGGAGTAATTCCAACTGTCCAGGTTAAGGCTAGAAAAAAGATTTGCCCAGTATTCTATCTACTTTTTTCATCAGAGTAAAGTGGGGTAGGAAAAATCGGTTCTAACTCTCCTTATATTGTATCCTTACTCCTGTAATGTGGCTA
Organism: Tetragnatha versicolor; assembly: GCA_024610705.1. NCBI lineage: Eukaryota > Metazoa > Arthropoda > Arachnida > Araneae > Tetragnathidae > Tetragnatha > Tetragnatha versicolor. The sequence goes on from JANDEH010000003.1 coordinate 38,692,485, forward strand.
AAAGGCGCTTATTTGATTAAACTTGTTAACCTCACACCCATCTAATATTCACCCTTTGTTACTTGCATACTTCAAAATATTTATTTCCCCCTTATTTTCAATATAGATCTAATAATGATTCTGAATATAAATTTAATTATTTTCTTTTCTGCTAAATTAAGGAGTTCATGGTTTGCTTTGCAGGGTTGGTGGACTGCTACCTGGCCCTTCATCGTACAAGGGAAGCTGTTGCCATAGCTAGCAGTGCTTGCAAGCTATTAGGGCAGACAGCTAGAGCACTGACTGTTAGTAAAGATTAGAACATCTAAAATATTCAGAGATTTCTTTCTTTTCACCTTAGAACAGTCCCCACTATCTTTTCCCCCCAGAAAACCCTGTTTCTTGATCTTAAAGAAATTGGCCTTGCAAAAATAGCACATTGTTGGTGTGCAAAAAATTATGAAATGGATATTTTAAATACATGTTCTGCCCTGTTTTTAAATCAAAAATAAAACTGTAAACTTAACATTAATGAAAATTCAATGGTTTGACCATTTCCTTAAGATTTAACATAGAGTTTTCTTGGTGAAAAAAAGGGGGATGACTGCTTCTAATTATTTAATTCTATTTTTTAAAATATAATCTTGAGTTTACTCACCTAGATTATCTCAATTCTATTTTGCATTAATATGCATTTACAGTAGTTATTCATAGGTATGATTAATTCAATATAATAGAAACTATGGATAATGTAATTTTGGAGAATGTTATGTTACTAAAAATGACAATGAATTTATATTTTAATGCACTGCAAATGTTCTAGTACTACATAGACTTAAACGTGTTTTAATATTTGAAAATTATACTTAGCAAGGTAATTTTAATTTTTGTTTTTATTTTAAATACAGCTTTATGCATCAGTGATGACCAAAGACCCCTTATCATCTGACAAAGTAAGTTAATATGTTGTAAAAATTGATACCTTATCAAGTTCAGTTACTAATATGAGCATCAAGGGAACCACCTAAATAATTTAAATTGTTTTGAATTTAATGTATGCTGCTCATATTATTGATTTTATGAGCATTATTTTAAATGGCTTCAAAATCTTAAAATTAAAAATTTTCTCTCTTTGGAATAATTTTTTTATTTCCCACTGATCCACATAATTCTTCATAAAATTAATGCATCATTGTATAAACATACAAGAATAGATATAAGAATAGAAATCATTTAAACTTGAATTTTGAAATTCCATTCTGTACTAGCGCTATAAAGCTACTGAATACTAAAATAGAGGTCTTTAAGTACAAAAAAATATATAATTTTTAATTAAAATAAAGCGTGCAACCACTGAATGACTTCATCAGGGGTGCAGCATTCAGCAGCCGCACACTGGGTAACCTTTCTGTATGGTATGGCTCCGCTAATGCAGAACCACCCCATCTGCACCCTAGGTTACCCGGAAACAAATTATCATTATATGCCTCTCCAAAAAACAAAACCAAAAGTTTAGTTGTTTACCCTCTACTGAAAACCTAAACCTCAACTAAATATACTCAGATCACTTAACCCCTTAAAAACAAAACTACAACACTCATCTCAGTTTAGTACCCAGGCAAGGAAATAGACCAGAAGAAACTATAGGGTTAATTGAAAAAGTCCAAACTAATCTTCGCCAATCAGGGCCACTTGATTGGTCTTAAATGTCGCCCCCAAATTTGGAAAGTAAATGTTCTTTAACTGAATCTCTTATGTTTCCGAAATTTTCTCCAAAACCATTACGTTCAAAAGCTTCCTTAAGGTTCAAACTAGGGTTGCTGATTTTTTTGATTTTTTTAAAAAAATCAAAAAAATCAGATTTATTTGATTTAAATCGGACTTTTTATTTAAATCAGATTTTTTTTATTTAAATGAATTACTAGTCCTGAACTTCCTGAAACTGGTTAATGATATACTGATATTGAAATTTCAATGTGATATAATAATTTAGCATTACTAAATATCTCAATTTTGATCTATTTTATGCATTAATTAATCAAATTAATTAAGGGAAACAGTTCACTGCCATCTCACAGACAATATGCCCATCCAAAAAGGGTGAATAACTGTACCATCAGTTACTAAAATATTTATCCTTCCTTCTTAATATTAAGTTTGGAAAATAAATTGTGACTATGATTACTAAAACAATGCCTAATTTTTTTTATAAAAATTAAAATCAATTGAGAATTACATTGATTCGAAGTTAAATTAATTTTACTCAAGGTTTACTACTCAAGGTAATATAGGTTTATTTCCTTAAAATAATAATTAGGGATAAAAAATAAAATTAAGTAAGCTACTTATTGACAGTCATGTACAGACCACAGAGAAAAGGGCTTTCTCTGGCTAAAATTCCATCTGGTTTTGTAATACAAAGAAAAATTATTTCGGAAAATATGACTAAAATTATAAAAACAATCTTTCAATAAAAATCATCAACTTACTCGTATTTTAAAAATTTTATACTAGGTAAAAAATAATTTAATTCTTGTTTAGTTAATCACAGTTATTGAGTTCAAACCTTGCTATTTAAACTTTTTTGTCAAAAACATTTTTGTCATTGGTAGTAAAATTTGTTCTTGATATTGAAGGCTATTTTATGTAGAAGTAACTTAAACCTATCTCTCTCAGTCAATATCTAGAAGAGTGTTTTAAAAATGTAAGCAACTAATCTTGCAAACCATTTTAAAGCATACAACTACTTAATTTTTTATTTAAATTGTGCTACTTTAAAATTTTTGATTTAAATCAATGATTTTTTTAAAAAAATCAAGTGATTTAAATCAAGCAACCCTGGTTCAAACAGGCTTCCATGAAATCTTTTTTATTATTACAGATTTTTTTTAATTCTGTTTACCTGCGAATACAGAATATTATAAAATATTTTCTTTTTTATGTTGGATTCTGAATGGGTATACATTATAACCTCAAAACCAAAGTCCCTTCTTTTATCATAAATTCCTATTAAGATATTTTCTTTTATTCTTATTTTTAGATCCAAGTAGTTAACATTTTTATTACTTTCATTGGTTTTATTTAACCTAAGCTCCTCTCGATAAATATACTTAAGAAAATCAAGATCTGAATAATTATAAACAATTAAATCATCAATATAACGATGTGCAATCAGTTCGTTGCCCCTGCAAATGAACTTTCTCTCAAAAAGGTGTAGAAATATATTAGCCAAAGCTCCTGAAAAATTATTACCCATTAGAATACCTCTAACCTGTCTATAGTATTTAATGCCATTGAACACAAAATTTTCTTCTATATTAAATCTGTAAAGATCAAACCAGTCTTCCTTATTAATTATATTTTCATTAAGGTATATCTCATAAATATCTATTCCTGCCTGTAACAGATCAGCATGAGGTAAACTCGTATATAAATAGTTCAGGAGCTTTGGCTAATATATTTCTACACCTTTTTGAGAGAAAGTTCATTTGCAGGGGCAACGAACTGATTGCACATCGTTATATTGATGATTTAATTGTTTATAATTATTCAGATCTTGATTTTCTTAAGTATATTTATCCAGAGGAGCTTAGGGTAAATAAAACCAATGAAAGTAATATAAATGTTAACTACTTGGATCTAAAAATAAGAATAAAAGAAAATATCTTAATTGGAATGTACAGGGATGTTGCGGCTGCGCCAATTGCGCCAAACTGCGCCAAATCCTAATTCATGTGCTAAACTGCTACAAATACCGTATTTTGAGCAAAATTGCGCCAAAACTGCGCCAATTAACGATTTTCCTGAAATGAAATTATCAAACTCTCTTCTCACGCGACGAATTACTTTCATCTTCAGGAAAAAAAACTCAAATCGTCTATGGATGGAATCTTTTCCACATTTCTACCACTTGAAGTCAAAACCGATGACGTCAGCGATCGAAACCAGACATAACATTTTTTTTGTAAATTTATCTCCTTTATAAATAGGTTTCAATTCGCTGCGTTAAGTCCGTTAAAAAGTCGAAAAAAATCGCAATTTTTCGCGGAAGTTTCGTTTTTTTTTGCGGAGTATTCCGTTTTTCCCGCGATTTTCGTGGACGGCCGCGGGTCGGGTGCTGATTCAAAATGGCTTCTTCTTGGGTCGTTATGGCGATATAGAAAAAAAACTTGACTGTGGTCCGAAACCCACAATTTAGCAATTTTCCCTGGAAGTTTCGGGTTTTTTTTGCGGAGTGTACCGTGCTGATTCAAAATGGCTTCTTCTTGGGTCGTTATGGCGATATAGAAAAAAAACTTGACTGTGGTCCGAAACCCACAAATTAGCAATTTTCCCTGGAAGTTTCGGGTTTTTTTTTGCGGAGTGTACCGTTCTTCCCGCGACTTTCGTGGATGGCCGCGCGGGTGCCGATTCAAGTTGGCTTCTTGCGTCATTCTTGCGATATAAACAAAACAATATTACCGTGGTCAGAAGCCAACAAGTCTGGTGTTCCCGAAATGGGGAAAATTTATTTAGTAATTTCAACTTAGTGGATTTTTCTAAGTTGTAAATTTTTACTGAAAGGTCGCTTTATAGAAACTTAATTTAAATTAGAAGATTATAGTGTTTTTTTATCTGATTTAAGATTCTTATAATTCCTTTAAAAATACTTATTTCTTACTTTTTTGCTCTACTTATCTAAAAATTCTTGACAATATCGTTTTTGCAATTTAATTATTTCTTAAATAATATTGTTAACTAATTTCTTTTAATTTTTTATTTCATTTTAGTTACATTTTGACTTTTAAAGTGGTTTTAAAATCTGATTCAGGAATATAACTGGCATAGTGTGTGTTAGAAGCTGTGTAAAATTTTGTCTTTCTTAAGTTATGTAAAAAGTTACTCCTTGAATTTTTTAAAAATACTCCTTGAAAACTCCTGGAATACTCCTTTATTTTGACTTCTGAAAATTTGTATGAACCCTGCATATGGCGTTTTTGTTATTAAAATAAAAAATTTTATTAAAAACAATAATCTTAAACAATTACTTTGTTTTAAAAACATCATAAATTAATTAAAAGTTTGTTCAGAATTACCATTTAACCTTTAATTTAAGATAAAATGGCTTATCATAGGTTTTTAAATCTATTTTGTGATGGTACTTTTCCCCCTTTTTTGGATTTGTCGAAGGTACCTTTAACAAGTTGCAATTTTGCTTACAGATCTCTAGCTGTTCAAACACTTGTTTTGCGTAATTCGTCATCAACATTTGATAGTTAATTAACTTAATCATGCATAGTTTTAAGGTTAATAGTTGGGATAAATTATCAGTATATTTTAGTAACAAGAACTATTAACCCAAAAATTGATTCGACTTGCTACAAAAATGGTTTATTCTGCTACAAATTTTAAATTTAGCTGCTACAAACTGCTACAAATTTTAAATTTAGCTGCTACAAAAACTGCTACAAAATGCTCAATGTGGTGCAACATCCCTGAATGTATGATAAAAGAAGGGACTTTGGTTTTGAGGTTATAATGTATACCCATTCAGAATCCAACATAAAAAAGAAAATATTTTATAATATTCTGTATTTGCAGGTAAACAGAATTAAAAAAATCTGTAATAATAAAAAATATTTCATGGAAGCCTGTTTGAACCTTAAGGAAGCTTTTGAACGTAAGGGTTTTGGAGAAAATTTTGGAAACATAAGAGATTCAGTTAAAGAACATTTACTTTCCAAATTCGGGGGTGACATTTAAGACCAATCAAGTGGCCCTGATTGGCGAAGATTGGTTTGGACTTTTTCAATTAACCCTATAGTTTCTTCTGGTCTATTTCCTTGCCTGGGTACTAAACTGAGATGAGTGTTGTAGTTTTGTTTTTAAGGGGTTAAGTGATCTGAGTAAATTTAGTTGAGGTTTAGGTTTTCAGTAGAGGGTAAACAACTAAACTTTTGGTTTTGTTTTTTGGAGAGGCATATAATGATAATCCAGAAACACCGTTTTGTTTTGCGTAAAGTAGAGATCTGTAAGTTGTCTTTGGATTTGTTCCTTTTCTCTAGCGTTGGTTCCGGGTAACCTAGGGTGCAGATGGGGTGGCTCTGCATTAGCGGAGCCATACCATACAGAAAGGTTACCCAGTGTGCGGCTGCTGCTGAATGCTGCACCCCTGATGAAGTCATTCAGTGGTTGCACGCTTTATTTATTTTAATTAAAAATTATATATTTTTCTGTACTTAATTGTATAAACATCAAATTTACTTATTTTCATCCAACAAAGTTCTGTACTGTAGCTCTCTTTTTTAAATCCTTCAATGTTTATCAAAAAGTGGATAATGAACTAAGATAAACTTTATGTTTAATTTTTAGGCAAAGCCTCTTTTAGAAAAGGCTCTGAAGCAAGATCCTACATATCTGAATGCTGTCTACCTTCTGGCTGCCATTTATGAGCAAGAAAGACTTTATGAAAAAGGAATTGAGTTGTATGATGCTTGATTAATTTTCTTTGCATTCTCCAGATTGTTTTGGATAATTTTTAGGTGTAGATTTACCATAGGAATTCTTCTAATAATTTGTTTAATTTATGTGTACAGGGTTCCCACGGTCCTTGAATTTTTTTAGGCTAAATTTAGGTACTTGTAAGTTCTTGAAAAACGTTCTAGGTCCTGGAAAAATGACTTAGGTCCTTGAATTTTCACCCAGCCTCTAATCGAACTTAATTTTTTCAGATCTTTCTTTGTTTTTTTCTTGAAATTTTCTTTAAAACTACTCTAATGAACATATCTTGCGGCCAGTTTTACAAACTGACAGTGAAGAGCGACTTCTCCTCTTGTTCCGATTGTATGCAGGAAAAATAACTTGTCTTGAAATACGACTAATTTTTAAATGTCTGCGAAAAAGGTCCTTGAAAAGTTCTTGAAAGTCCTTGATTTTCAATGTTTTCAAAGAGTGGGAACCATGTTGTACAATGTTAGCTGTCTTAACTTTTTATGATGTATTTTCTTTTTCACCAACTTCCCTCTTCGTTATGAATAAATTTTATTCAATTGAAGGAATTTCAAAAATATCTCATCATCTCAATGCCAAAGTTAAAATTCCTCTTAATATTTTTTTTAGATTGATTGCATTTAAGTATTAACTTCCTTTTTACCAGAACATTGATATTTTTATTAAAAAAGTGTTGTATTTGCATTGATACTTTTAAAATCGTAAATTTATTAATTTTTTATTATTATTTTCAAATTTGACTTTATTGGATGTGTATATAGTTTTTCTTTCAACTTGTAAAATATATGTTGTTAAAGCTAACTTCTAAAGCTTTAACTTTTAAAGCTCTGAAATAAATGGTTGTTAATTTTACCTATTACTTTTTCTTAATATCTTAAATGCTTTTAATAAGAAAAGGATTGGATGTTTTTTAAAGATCAATGTGTTTCAGGCTAAAAAAACACATGGAGCAGCAAACTTCGTGTCGTCTACACCAGATGCTTGGAGATTTCTTGGCTCGTACCAATGAACATGAGAAAGCCTTGCATCACTTTAGTATAGCTCTCAAGTAAGCTATAAATTTACTAGGGTTAAAGAAAAAATAAGATAATTTGTTTAACCTACTGATGTGTGATAACATGTTAGTCCAATGATTCAATACAGTGGTGCCCAACCTACGGCCCGCGGGGCCAAATTTGGCCCGTGAGGCTGATTCATGTGGCCCGCGGACTCGTTAAATCTTAAAACAAAAACCACTTTCAGAAATCTTTCAAGAAAACCAAGACATCATGCGAGATATTATGGCACTTCCATCTAAAAAAAGATGATAAAAAAGGAATTCTTCAACATTCGGTAATATTTTTTTACTCTTTTGTTTTGGTTTTTTCTAGATATGGGGAATTTTCCATTAGATAAATGTTTTTCAGTATCAGTTAGCCATTTGAATTCAGTTTATAAGGATCTTTTTAGAACCAAACTTCGAAAAAAGTCCGATCGTAAAAAGTTGAAGATTCACTCGAAATACCGAAACATTCAAGAAAAGTGGACAAATTCATAATTCTTCATTCAGCGAGAAAATAAACCGTTGTCTTATATGTCAGGAGACTGTGGCAGTGTTTAAAGAACACAATATCAAGAGACACTACGAAACGAAACAGATAATCAAATCATCTTAATTCAGTTTTAAGGATGAGTGTTACAAATTTATCCTCCAAACAGGTGCAAAACTACTCATTGAAAACGGGTTTGTAATTTTTCTTCATGTTAAGAAAAATCATTAAAAATGTTTTTTATGTGGCCCGCGAGATAAATCTTCAAAAGCAAATTGGCCCTCCGGTAAAAAAAGGTTGGGCACCACTGATTTAATATGTGTAAAAACTAAGTTTTTAGTGATTTTCCACTAGTGTTCTTTTCTATTTTCCCTTCCCTATACACAATATTGTAAATTTCAGGCTTGTTTGAAAATAAAAATATATAAATCAGCACTTCACTATTAGGGTTCCGTGAAGCATTTTCAAGGGTTCCCCAAGCAATATGATCATTTAATGACAGTTCCAGCTAGGGGGATGCCATTTACCCCACAAAAAGTACCATAATACTTTTAATATTTTTTTGGTAGGATATAATTCAAAAAATTTTTTGGGGAGGATCCCCATCACTCATTTACCTAAGGACCTAGTTGGCAAGGCATAGTTGAAATTGTCTTTTTAAAGGTGTAAAAGGAACTTACTGAAATCAGGGAGTGGTGTCGAAGCACTATTTTTTAAATTAAAATCCTCAAATTTTCTGGGAGAGTATCAAGTAAAAAACTAGGTATTTCCCTGCAAAATTAAAAAGCCTTTGTAAAAATCCTTTCCAAAATGCCCAACAGTTTTAAAATTTGGTCAGTTTTGACATTTTTTGAGAATTTTTATTTCATTTTTTAGGTAGAGTTGCATATTGAACTCTTAGGTAATAATTAATAAAAATGTAAATTTTTTATATCAAGCAGGTACATTTTATTTTACGCTGTGATTGTAATTGTTTTGAAACCAACAATTTGATAGTTATGCCCTGTTTTTAAAATCTTATAATACGATGATATTATTAGGTGTTCTGTAATACTTGAACATTGTAACAAAGGTTTTGTTAGGTTGAAAGGTTGAGAAACACTGTATTAAATAATAATGGAATTTACCTTTGAAGTGACTAAAAATGAAGCTAATAGCTTATCAATATTAGATATGAAGGCATTTAAAATGCACTTGTAGTAATGAAAGAATTCTGCCCAACAGCATGGATCCATCCAATCATAAAGCTGCTGAAGGAAGCCAGAGGGTAGAACAAAATCCAGAGTCATCTGAAAGCTTTGAAGTAGATGATATAGCAGACTCTGAAAATGAGGTAAGGGATATGCTTTGTCGGAGGGTAGATTTTATTCTGGATTAGAGTAGTAATCCGAGACCTCAGTGTGTGATACTTGAAATAATTTTTTGCCGAAAATCATTCTTTGTAGGGTGGCTACAGACCTGAAAATTTAGAAAATATGATAATGCAAATATCTCCCTCATTTAAAAATCGCTTTGAGAATTGGGATGTTTTTCTATTGAGGTGGAAAACTTGTTCCCCCTTGGGATGCATTTAGTTGCAGTTCAGTTGTTTTCGTACTGATTGTTACATGGAAACTGGTTTATCCAGTCTTTTTTTAATCAGTAATTAATGAGAAATGCTACTTTTTTAAAAATGTAACTCGGGGAATTTCTTTACTTTTCTCTGGCTTGTATATTCTTTTTAAAATAGAAATTTACTGTCATTTTTTTATTAAATGTCATAAAGAATTAGTCAGAAAACAATGTAGCTAAAAACCGGTGTTCTACAATCAGTACTTAGTACTAATACACACTTTGGTTCAATTTCGTTAACTGTCCTGCTAAATATCACAAAGCTGTTTTTAGATGCCAAACATAAGAATTTTCACCAAAAAATATCCAAATTATATATTGAAATATACTGTGTTACATTAATGAAAACTATAAAAATTTGGCAATATTTGAATATTTTTCTTTTAAAACTCCTTGGCAATTTATCGGGACAGTTATCAGAATTGAACTCTCATTTTAATTAACTTTATACACTTACAGGGAGATTTGGAAGAAAGTGAAGTAGAAGCTGTGTGGTCTGATGTTGAGTATTCTTAGTTGAACTGATAGAAGACATTGTTTTGTAAATATCTATTAGAATATTCCATTTGAAAGTGAGTTTTTGTTTATATGAAGGGCATTTGTACAGTTTACTTAGAATTAAATTTCATTTCCTTTATGTACAACAATTCCTATTCGTTAAGTTGTCCAATTAAATCTCACAATACACACAAATCTGCTTACAACAAGCATTATGTGACCACCTTTCTTAAACCGATTCTTGTTAAATTTAAGCCTGCTGTAAGCGAATTTGCTTTAAAAAAATCAAAGCATTTTTATTTGCCTTTTATTTATTTTAATATGGCAGACCAGTAAGATTGGCAAAGTACTGGTCTGCAGGACCAATGAGATTTTTATTTTGCTTCAAAATGACTAATATTGATTTACTGAGATTAGCTTGGCTTAATATCATCCAGAATTGCAAATTTTTTCTTCTAAAATTAGTGATGCACAAAAAATTGTTACTGGGGATATTAAAACCTGACATTGTTTTTTCAAATAAAGCTGCCATTAAATTGAGTAACTGTTGACTAATTTGAATTTCAATTAGTGATAGTGTTAAATAAGAGTCAAACAAAAACAAAAATATACTTTCTTTATTAAAAACAAATATATTGATTAGTAAAATTTTTTTTAACAAATGAAAATTTTGTTTTAACTGCAGTGTGGAATATGCATAGGAATGATGTTTTTCGTTTAAGTATACAATCAACATTTGAAGCGATGTAATGTGTACAGAAACAGACAATAATTGCAATTCACAACCTCTCTATTGCTAAGACCCACCACCTAGCATTTGCTTGGAATATAAAATTTGCTATTGAATTAGATACACAATCAGGTAAAAGTTTCTTCCTCTTACAAAAGTAATTTAGAAAATAATAATTCAATGCTTTGTTTTGCTGGTAAGCAGCACCCATAAAAAATTTCAATAAAATAAAACTAATGTTATTAAATAATATGAATATATATGTAACAAAAGTTCAACTAATAAATAACTGATTTTTCATAAAAATTAATGTACTTTAAAATGTATTCAATGATAATTTGTTTTGTGCATATTATTCATCTTTGAAAATTGACAGTAATGTAATGCATCTTACTAATACAGTTTTATAAAATATCTAATATATACGGTTAAAATGACTAATGAAAATATTTATCGAAAGAAATTTTAACTTTGGCAACAATTGTGCATATTTGAAACTTAAAATTTACTATTTCTGTTTGAAAAGGTAATTGAATTATATATATAGAAAATTCTATGAAAGTGAAAACATAATTACAAAAAGTGCCTCTTTTGAAAGAAGATGCAAGATGTATAATTTATACATGAGATATAGACAGTAAGTACAGTAAGACAACTGTTGTTGAGAAGTCTGGACTGGAATGTTATTTTTTTGTTCTATTGTGCTACAATGTTTCTGGTTTAAAAATATTGAAAACAATTGATCATATAAAAACATTAAATAACAACATGATACAAACTAACAATCGAACACATCACATAAAAGTAATCAAGTCCTTTTATTCTTAGTAAAAAAATCTGCATAAAACTCTTGGATTTAAAATTAAACAACTGACCAGGTCCTTTGAGTTCCATACATTAATTAACCCAAACAAATGAATTTGAGTTTAATGATAAAATATAAAAAAACAATCCAGTTAGGTTTAGGTTTATAGTTTTAAGTTAGGGATATTTCAACACTTAGGTCAACTTATCTAGGAATTTATTACTGGTTATAAAAAGCACCAAAATGAGATACAAAATTTGTTCTATATTTCTTTGATTATTAAGATCAACTTACTGCTAAAAAATTAAGTATTTTCCCCACTAGCATGGCAGATGTGTATCAGATTCAGTGTCTTAACACAAAAGTACCTTGTACTATAGTTCGTGAAATAGCGTTCATAGAATGATTTCATTTTTGTAGCTCTGTGACAAGTCTTTATGGGGAAGAACTATTGAATTTAAGACAATAACTTCTGGAGGCACTTGAACATTGCAACCTGATGAAAAAATTAAATGGTAACATTGGTTATTAGGAAAAAAATCTAAGAAAAATAGTTTTCGAGATGACAGTGATATCCACATTTATAAAAATAGAAAGTTCAAATAACGTTGTGATAATATCAGGGTGTTAAAATAAATTTAAATGTAATAGTACAACAATAGAAAATAGGTATAAAAATAAATTGTGTATTTATCATAAAACTCACTTTTAACTCTAAAAAAATACTACAGCTTTGAGTTGTACAATGAAGTAACTTAAACAATTACTATTAATCCATTTCCTGGGATTGTTGGTTGTGGCTATAGAACATTAAATCTTAATGTTTTGCCCTCTGCTTTGGAGGGCATCTTTAGTGGAAAAATCTGCTTATATATAAACCAAATTAAATAGACAACTAACAACTTGTAGCATTCATGCATTATTTGTCATTATTGCGAGACAATTTCTCACCCTTGGCAACAATTACCCCTGAAATGCAGTTAGGCATTCCAGACAAAACCAAGTAGCCACTTACCTAGGACTGTAATGGAAGGGTTAAGCCGCCCTGAGCAGTCGAACAGAGGCACATTCTCCATCTTGGTGAAGGGCTTGTTAGGGTTGGGGTCGCACGGCGTACCTTCCACCCTGGCCCAACATCCCACTGTACTGCTCCAACCAATGATGCTGTGCAGAACTAGGCTATGGTCCTGTAAGGTGCAAGTTTATGGTACATAATTAAAATCAATGCTCTATAAGTACAAAACAAGCCGATTATTTTGAAAAATGAGTTTCTACTGTGAAATTACTGCCGCGTCCTGAATTGGATTCCTTTCAAATACGGAAGGTACAAAACTTTAAAAAATTTATTTTGAAAAAACACACCAGATTTGGAGCATTCTGGATTTTGGATTGTCGAATGAGGGGTCCATTAAAGTATTGAATGTTAGACTACTTATACATGCAGTTACTGACAATAGACTGGCTGAAAATATTTAAATTTATTTTCGAGCGTACTTGACTTTTTATTTATTTTGAGTATATGGGTCCATTCATTGGCTTTTCTTCCAGAGATCCACAATCCAAGAACAAAACTAAAGTTAGAGTAAGTTGTCAATTTTACTTAAAATATATTAATAGGCAATGCTAATATTAACACTCTTGGCCAGGGCTTTTAAAGATACCGGAAAGAAATTTTAAAGTGGAATTTGTTTCTTCTAATTGATTTTTTCGATTTTAATTTTGCCAAGAAAATTGGCAATTTTCCACCAATTGGCAGAGGAATCACATGTATGACAACTTTGATAAGTATAAATCAAGATTAAAGAATCAGTTCTCAAAATTAGCTGCAGGGTACTTTTTTATATGCAGTAGATTTAGATATTTTTGTTACATCCTTGCCTCTTAGTGAAGAGGTATTTTTTATATGATATCTGAAACTTACATGTATTGTAGCATTTCCTAAGACTATTGATTCTTTAATTCTCACTCCAGAACCAATCACAGCGTTCTTCCCTATGCTGACATTAGGACCCAGCTGAAAAGAATAAAAAAAATCACGTCATTTATTTCAAAGTATACTGTATATTTAACTTATACCTAAAAAATGAAAGTTACATTATTTTTATAAGAGTTCTTGGCATAAAAATATGTAGAACCCCAGTTTTCTAAGAAAATACAGGGGAAGATATACTCACAACTGCAGAATTATGAACTGTTGCGGTGGGATGAATGAACACATTTCCTATGATGGTAGGTCCCTCATTAGAAGACCACTGGGTTGCTTTAGCAAGCCATTCTGGATGTGTTTTATGATAGAGCTCAAGATAGTGTCTGTTTGCATATATTGCAGATCTGAAACATAAGACCCAAATCAGCGCAACTCTTCCTTTCAGTCCTGGGTTTGCTAAACCCAAGCTCAACTTGAGGATAAAAAAGATATTTATTGTTTATCAAAAGTTCCATTAAAAAACTTGATTTTCTGGTGCAAGTGTTAAATATACTACATGCCTAATTTGACATGAAAAAGAACAAAGTAAATATTTCAGCATAAGTGTAAAAAATTTACCATTACAAGAGATTAGACTAATTTAAAAAATAATTATATTGAAATAATGTCTTTTCAAAATGCTATATATATTCAAAGAGCCTCACAGAAATTAAGGAATAAAACTTTTGAAATTAATAGTTGGATTAAAAAGACTTTAAATAAAGATTATCCCATCTTAAAAGTAAGTAGTTAAAATTTAATAATAGTACTCAAGTATTATTAGATTTTGCCAAGAAATATTTCGTAGTTTGAGATGCAGTAGTTTAGTGAGAGATTTGATTAATAATTTGACAGTTAAGCAGAGCACATTATTTACTTACGCGGCTGTCTTGATTTGACTCCACCATTTAGTACTGTGGAACACAAACAGTTTTTGCTTCCCAGAAAGGGGCATCAGAACATCTTGTTCTAATCTGATGCATTCTTTTGATCCTCCAAATGTTTCCGTTGACTCATCTCTAGAAAGTATCAAAACACCATACATAAAAAAGGGGATGGTTTGAATGCTACCAATGCATAGTGATTCGGATATATTTGGTGGATTTTAAAGAACTAACAAAATGTATTTTTTTAGGAATTAAGGTAAATCTTTAATGAGGTATTCTCACGTTTTGAGATTAAATTTTATTAAAATAGTAGATAAAAAACCATGAAGAATAACGTTTACATGAAGTATTTTCGTAGCCTAGTTTCTGAATAATAAATTTTTGAAATTTTGTTTTTTGTTTGGGCTCGAAAACACTCTCGAATCACAAATCATGCGCTGTGAGGTCACGTCCAATAGAAGCCCGTTTTCTGATCACGTGAAAACAGTTAACACAATGGTTTTCATGCGCTGTGATGTCACATCCAATAGAAGCCCGTTTTCTGATAACGTGACTTTTCTGACGTTTTGGCAAAAATAAAATAGAATTTTAAATTATTTAAAACAAATTTTTGAACATAAAAACCAGAAATTTAGGAGTTTTAAACCATAATGTATCAAAAAAGTATAAAATCAAGCAAATCCCTGACTCATGCAAATACCTCATTGAATAACCTGGTATTTTTAGTTAACCTTTTCAATCCTAAGCCACCCAAGATTACCATTGAATCTTATGGAAAATTATGGGTAGATAGGACTGAAAGGGTTGTACAAGTAAAAATATAAGCTAGTTTTTAAGGCTAATAGTTTACAAGTTTAACATTTTAAACAAACAAGTTTAACAAAACAAGTTTAGCATTTTAAATTGACTAAGGTTGAAGAGTCAGATTCGAAACCTGTTGAGCCATTCAGTCCTAAAGTTATACAGCAAAATAGAGAAAAGGCAAGATTATACAGACAGTTCACCCAAATGAATCAAGTCTCATTGGACTGGTGGTGATAAGTTTTAATTCTATCGCCCGTATTCTACTCCATTGAGTTTACGATGTTGTAACCATACCACATGATTCCGTGTTACGACGTGTAGTATAAAAATTGATATTCTAATCCATCTGTTTTGCATCTGGTAAACTTACTCGGGTTGTTAGTTGGCGGCCGCATGTCGTAAAATTGGCGATAAAAATAAGAATCTGTGATTATTAACTAATCTGACTATTATAAGGTAGTTTCAATAATTATAACATATTTCATGAACTTAAAAACTCTTCAAACAATAAAAAAACTGATTTTGGTACAGAGAATATTGGTTAAAAATTAAAACATTATTTTCTTCAATCAGCAGTCGTGCTGCCATCTATAAATCAAAAAGCTAAATGAAATCCCTTCTGATTATTGGAACTCCAGCAGACTATTTTAAATACATTAATATAGCCTTTAATCTTCTAAAAACACTTTTTTACAATGAAAGAAAAAACTACTTTCGACTGTTGCTTTATTGAAGCGATATCTGCTTCGGAAGTCGAATTCGTCCATTACATCCAGATCCTGTATTCTAGATGAATGAACAAGCCGAGACCGCCGATCGACGTAATCTAATAATTGTAAAAGAAAAAATATCATCAATGTCATCTTCGATGTCAAACACGGAACTCCTAAAACGACTGAAATCCATTTAATTTTAATTTTAGACTCCGATAAGTTTAAAGATATTTTCAATTCCATTGCAAGCGCCTCCATTGAAGTTTACGGCTTCAACCAATGAGCGTCATTCTCGCCAAATATCGTCTTTATCACGCATGCCCGAGAACGTCGTAATTCAACTTACCGCCCGAATTTACGAGATTAGATTTACCACCATGATATGTGGTTTTATGGGAGGAGTAGAATACGAAAAAGTCCTAAAACCAGATGAAACCACATGATATTGAGTTACGACGTTTGTGTAGAATACGGCCGTATGTCTTACATTTCAGTTAATCCTGCCCAATCTAGCCACCCCAAAGTTTCCACAAGATCCAATGGTAATCTCAGGCCTCATAGGTGTGAAAGGGTTTATCTATGGGGTTAGTCTAGCTGTCTATTTAAAGCTTTACTTTCTCTTTCTAGCAGTACAATTTAGAATAAATACAACATGAAACTGAATGGTTTATAGAGTATATCTATTGAACCTTGTTAAAATATTCAGTCAGTTAGTTACCCATTGTAAAAGTCTTGCTGTTTCTGCTTGAAAACTGAGGCCAAATAACTGAAAATATCTAAGGAGCATAAGTACACTCCACAGTTGATGATATGGCTTACAAATGTTGATGGCTTCTCCACGTAATGAACAATCTAATAAAAAAAGATTCATTAAAATTAGTTCAAATTGTTGGTGATATTTTACACCATTATGCAGTTAAACCATAATATTAAAACAACCTATAAGTGGCAAAAGCTATTGTATTTTTTAGAAAACTTAAAAGAAAGTTGAACCAATTTGAGAGGAGGGGTCAGTCCCTCTCTCCATAATTCACCCATCACAAATGTCTTCAAACAAAAAGTTTAGTATAAATGAAGGATCACTAAATCCAGCTTTTGCCAAATCATGCTTATTTAAATTTCTTAGTACCATGCAAATGGTTTTAATTATCAAGAAGGTAAATAACTAAGATTTAGCTTTCTCATTAACTAAGGATTATTATAACACAGAGGGACCACTCCAATGTCTGGTCAACAGGCATCTTATAAAACTAAATTATTTATTTCTTTGATTTAGAGAAAAATGGCTAACTTCGTGGTTTTGCTTGTCTTCTACAATGCACCCATATTGTTGAGACTGATGGCGTGTTGCCTACAAAAGAAATATGAGGGTTACTATAAACACATTAATTACTCCTACAAAGAAATTTTTTTCTGACCTGCACCTAACAAATAGTAAGAATAACCAAGTTATTGTGTCACTAGGAACAATGTATTAGTACATTCTTTATGCATAATCATCCAGTAATTAAAAGAATTTCCCTCTCATATATACAATCTTTTTGTAGAATAGGATAAAAACACAAGTTGGTAAATAATTTCTCCGAAATCCTTTTATAGGAAATAATTTGAAATATTCAATTAAAAAATCTATTAATTATATATTTTTAAGGAATGAACGAAATTATGGTAATATGAGAGACGTTCAAAAAGAAAAATTTCACAAGTTTGAAAAAAAAAGAAACTTATGGTACTTCATTATAAAACAAATTATCTTACAATGAAGGAAGTTTTGGAAACACACACAGCCTGCTTCACTTACTTCTGTACCGAGAACAGTGATCCATGCTTCTGGTCCTTTATTTCTGTGAAATTGGACCATCTCCGATAGAGGGAATTCTCCACAGACATCTCCATTTATCAGAAAGAAGGCCTCTGGGTCTCCACTACGGATTTGGTCTCGAAAGTGGTAGATGCCTCCTGCAGTTCCAACCGCAGTATATTCTTGAAGATACCTAAGTTGGTTGAGTTAATAGTTATTAAGAATTTGAATCCACATTATAGGCAATGATATGCTTGAATTATCAATTTGTATGTATTAAAGCAAAATAGAGCAGAAAAATTAAACTCAAAGAGTGTAGTTCATTGTAATTTAATATTTAGGGTAAACTAAAAATTACGACAGCAATAAATTATAATTAACTTCAGTTTAAGTTTTGTAGAACAACATAAAATTAAAGTAAAGAGAGGTTTTCAATTAGGTTCTCTTCTTGCCATTTGTATAATTCTGTTACCTGTCCTTTTAATTATAACCAAGTTGTTTCAGTTGTAAAACATTTAAATATCTCCAAATTTTATGGTTGTCATTGATATATAACTGAATGTGTTATTTGCTTGGTTGGAAATTTTTACCAAAACACCCTTGCAATATTCAACAGGATAAATAACAGAATTGAACTAATTTTCTTTTGATTAAGAAAGTGCCAGGTTGGCAAATCTGCTTGCCCTCCTCCTTGTCCTATGCTAATATTTCATGATTTGACTACAGTTTGTTTCATCAGATATCTTAATCACAGGGGTATCTAACTTGTATAATTCTGAGGTTCAAAAAACAATAACAGATAAAATATAGACTGTTTATACATATATCCAGGGCTCGATTTCTAAAAAAATAGGTACCGGAACGGTAAAATTATTGGTATCAAAACTGAAAAAGCGAATACTTTTTAATACCAAAACTTAAGCATTTAATTTCAAATTTAAATTTATAAAATAAATTCAAATGTGTTGTACTAGATTAGGAAGAGTGTTCTAGCTTAATTATTAATTGTAAAGACGATTAACTCTTTATACACCTTTTTTACAGTGGATTTTACTTTTTTTCCAACAGGGTGCTTCTTGTAGGAGGTGAGACCAACCATCAATCATTAGTGAACCAATATCAATGAACCATTAGTGTTGTATATTTTGCCAATTTAAAGAATATAATGCGTAGTTTAAGTTCTTAAATGGTAGAATTTAAGATGTCGCAAATTTTCTGTATCTGGCAAATCTGATTCAAATAAAAAAGAATCAACACACAATCATGTTTTAAAAGAACAATTAAAAACCTTAAAATTAAATCACAAATATTGTTATTAGGAAAAAAGATAAGAAATGCATTGAAATTTTTTTTTTTTAAATTTAAAATATGCCTTTTTTATATTCTGAAAACAAATCTGATAAGTTCAGTTCTAAGTACAAAAAGGGGCTCTGGGGGTTCTCCCCCCGAAAAATTTTGGAAATTTGACGATAAAAACAGGGTTTTAATTCATTTTAGGACTTTTTTTGTACATATAAAATATCCGCTGGCCTGATGAATGGGTCTCGTGGGCCGTAGAAATACAATGTAATTTTTTTTCCGAAAAAGAGGTTCCGGAACGTCCTTCCGGACCGTTCCGGCTGAAATCGAGCCCTGCATATATCAATCAATAAACTTTATTGTAATGGGCGTGTGCCCGTTTACACATTTACATTATTACTTTATACACACATACAAAAGGTCCAATTTTTTTCATTTTTTTAAGGTTAGTTACAAATATAAAAATAACATAAAAAGAGAATATCACATAGTTCGTACACGGGATCAGGAACTAACTCGATTCTGCCATTATGTCACGGCGAAGCTTTAAGACCGAGATAACAAAACCAAAAATACTAAAAATAGCAAATTTCTTTCATTTAAAATAAGAGGAAAAGGTTTCAGGTTCACTAAATATTTCTTTCTGTTGAAATTGTAGAGGGTTTATACATATACCTGACATTGATAGAATACTCCCGGTTCATGGACTGGACAAACTGACTGATAGCCTCATCTAGCTGGTAGAAACCGATGAGAATTATTTCTCGAAGACCAGGCACTTTGCTGCAAGATTCTACCAAATGTTGGATTGTGGGAACCCCAGCTACAGGAAACAGGGGTTTGGGTACATCGAATGATAAAGGTCGAAAACGGGTTCCTGCAAAATAAGATATATAAGGCTAAAGAAAATGGATTATATTTTTCTTGCACAATTTTACAGGTCGTGCAATGGTTTTCAAGAATCACAAGTGAGAAACACACAGGTTAATACGAAAATTCTTTATTTTTTATTCAACCCATCTATTGCCTTCCTTACGTAACAAATTATTTTAAATAAATGAAATATATTTATTTGTATATTGATGAGTGGCTTATGAACTTAAGCTGGTTTCTTCATAGTTTCTCTTGTTTGTTCAATGAAACATTTTAGACTCCAGGTGTACACTCACATATGGTATCTTAAAATAATAGTTTGATGATCTTTAAAAATAAATTTGGATTTAAGTTTTTAATTTCTCATACTTACCTGTTTATTTAAATAATTTAAGACTTGGACTAATCTCATTTACAGTTAGTCTTGCGCAATGAAAAAATTATAAATAAAATTCCTTTAAAGTTTTGAAGTTCTCAGTATCAGGTATTCAATTTGTTTTTAAGATGATAAAATACACACATCAGAGGATACTTTTGTATTTTAACTATTGTTATGGACAATAAAACTAATTTTGAGATTTTGAACAATTAACAAAAAAAAGAGATCCTACAAGTTTGAAGTTTTTGAAACAGCTAAAAGAATATTACGAAAAATAATGAAAAAGAAAAATATGAAATAGTTTTTTGAGCTTTTGACACGTGTATTAAACTATGATTAATCAAATTGATTAAAAAATATTTAGGTTTAGAACACAAGAAGAACAAGTATATATATATTCAATATACCTTTCTGGGGTCCTCCTATCAAAATTACAGCTTTAAACATTGTGTTCGAATATATTATGCAGCAAAATTCTTTAAATTTTCGTACGATTATGACAGTTGTTTACATAAGTTGTTGTTATGATACGTTTACAAGCAGCAGACAACTCGTTTTTGAAGGTGTTGCCAACTGTGGTTTTATAGTTGAAACTAAAACTGAAACTTGTTTCAAACTTGAAATAAAGTCCTGAAATATGAGACTAGTAAAAAATCCAGATGAATAGCCCTGAATTGATGTGCATTTTCTGAAATATTACGCTTTTCAGCGAGAAAAAAAACTTTTTTCAATTCCAATTAATTAAAACACTTCAACTCATCTCTAACTTCAAAGCAGCCAACTTGTTTGTTTTGATTTGTAGGCTGGCCGCCCCTGTAAAATAAATAGCATGAAAAATAGTGACAACTGAATAAAATTCAGCTTAAAAAGTATTACTGCAATCAGAAAAAGATTAAACAATGGTAAGATAACGAAATTATGCATTTGATTTGATCCAATAATTTCCAATATTTCTATTTTAAGTTATTTAATTCTTACTGCCCTTGTTAAAATTTCAAGAAGCTTAGTTGTTTTCTTATATTCTGAACTATTTTTAGAGGTTTCGTTTTTGTGGAGAACTTGATTGCCCTGATTGGGTTTTAGCTGAAATTGCAACATTGTCCCGAATAGTAAGTATCCATTTAAAAAAATATCATTCATCTCTTGTTCTTCCATGTGTTTCAAAACTAACCTTGTTGTACATGTACTCTCTTTTTGAGTAAAATGACTTTATTTCTACGTTTACCCTTATTTTTAGACATCAATCAAGATGAAACTGTTATGCAATCAAGTAGTAAATGGAATTTTAGGGACTCCTATTGATGTAAGTACCCTTTTAAATTTTACACTTTTCTTAATATTATAGGTGAAAATTGTTAAATTTCATGTTAAATCCTAAATAAACCGGATCTGATGGAGTGTTTCCCAACCTTTTTCGGTCCATGCCCCACCAAAGCCTTTCTAAATTTTCCATGCCCCCCGATCTCAGGAGCATACATATAGAATTATATTTTATTTTAAGAAGGAGCCAAAATTATTTCTTAGCCCCTCCCTTCTATGTATATTTAATAAGTCTAATGAAGCTTTTCAGAACATTTTTAGGTAGAATTTGCATGCTAAAGAACTAAATAAAGTTTTGAGTAATTAATTTCTAAGTACCAAGGGGGGTCTGGGGGTCCTCCCCCTGCAAATTTTCAGAAATTTGATTCAAGGAAGCAGGTTTTTAACTAGTTTGGTACCCCTAGTTGGGAAATTTCAGATATAAATTTTAATGTAAGATTTGTATTTTGATGAACCCAATGTAAAAAAGGTTTCAAATATAAGCGTTCTAAAAACAAATTGATCTTGGGTCATTTCGGGATTCTGACCGGATACCGTTTTGATACATACCAAGATGGTCCAGATTTCAGACATACATTCTCAGATAGGATAATAGGATCAGATTTTGATAAACTTCTTTTTAAAAAGTTTTTTTTAATTTCCCCCCTGGATTGGTTCCACCTGGGGGGCAATTTGGTTGAAAATTTTCTAATTTCCCCCGTAATAAATGATATTGCCCACCGGTGGGGCGTGCCCCCCACGTTGGGAAACACTGCCCTACACCCTATAGTATTATACAATATCTGTGTGAAAGTTCAATGAATATTACTATTTAAATATAAATGTAATGCATTAAAATATCTTAAAGTTATAATCTTAGCATTAGTAAGAACATTCAAACTCCTTACTATTAATGTAAATAAAAAATCATTATGTATATCAAAACTAAGATTAATACCAGTGTTGAAGAATGTATTGTGATATTTTATTTTAGTTTGATAAAGTTGCCAAGCTAACTGCTGATGCCAAATATGGTAAGCGAATTATTCAGGTTTATATTCTACTCAATGTAGTAAGTACACTAAAGTTTCAAATTGTCTAAAGTATAGGGAAATTTTTTACAATATCTTTTTTGGTACATATTCTTACAAAAAAAAGGTGGGGGTTCTGTTGCACTACATAAGCAAGCATTTTGTGAAAAATGCAAAGTGAGTGAATGAAAATTATTTTAGTTTTCATTTTACTATGCTGCTTGCTCAGGATAACTCTCATCTTACTTTATACAAAAAATCTGTTATAAAAAAGTTGTTACCTATCCTTAATTTAATTTCTTTTCATCTACTTTTACAGACTATTCCAATATATGTATGCATTTTTTAATATTAAATTTCCTGGATGGCTTCCCCCAAACCAAGTTCCCAGTTTATCAGGTCACATCTAATTGAAAACAAATCTAACTTGATTGTTTGAAACTAAGAATAATTTATACTGATATTATTTTTGTGGGTTTTGCATAATCTCAATGTTGAGGATCAATTAAGTGATCCTAATAGGCTTCATACACTCGTCTGTGAAGAAATTCCTATTTGGCATGAATGACAAATAGGAATTTTATTATTATTTAAGAAGCATATAAGCTCTTGATACATTTTTGAAACATCTGTAAAAAGTAGGATAAATGATCTAGTGTTAATTATTTTGATACAGACCATTTTGTCTACTTACAGGATAAAAAGTCAGCAGGCACAAAGTCACTTTTGGTGAAACATTAAAAAGTGGTGGAACTGCACCAACAATTGAGCATATCCCAAAATCTTGCCAAGTCAAATTCCATCCGTTAATTGGTGAAATTGCATGGTGCAAAGAAAGCAATTGGGAATTGCCAAATTTGACATAACTTTCTATAAAGTAATTGAGCCTGAAGTGAATTAGTGCCTTTCTCCTGTGAGCTGACAATTAGTACTACTTACCAGTTAATGTTTCCTTTATGAGAATTTAGTTTTAGTTATAGTGTTAATGTTACTCTACACTCTATGTCAAATTTTTGTTACAAACAGTTATGTTTTAAGAAACTTTCTCCTATCATCCTGCCTGATCTTAAGTAATAGATTTTGAAATATGGTTATGTAATATTTTTTCTTTAAGAAAAATCTGATGTCAAAGCTACTATGGCTGCTCTGTCATTCATTTTTTCAAGTTCTGCTAAACACGGGATTGATGAGGAATCCCTTTCAAATGAACTCCAGCAGCTTGGATTGCCAAAAGGTAATTTATATTTAGAGCTTAGCCTGTAGTTTAATTTTTAACAACTGATATTTTATAAATGGGATAATTTATTATTTGTTTATTATTTATGCTTATAAGATTTTTGTGGGTAGTTGTTATTTCATCTATTAAGATGGAATAAAAGGACTTATAATATAGTTTAGGAGCCAGAACAGGCACACTGTATAGAAACAGAAGCATTTAAAAGTACCAAACCTGAGAAGGAAGAATTACTTTTATGAAAAAGGGTGACATGAAGGCATTTCTGATGTTAATTGATGAAAATAACTTGGATTTTGAAAAGTTGATGTAATACTAACATTTTGGGATCTTAGTCCCCAACATGACAAATCAACAGAAAAAGACATGAGTATGTATAACACATTAATAGTCGCCTCTTATCAATAGTGATGTCTATTACAAAATCTGAATCAGAAAAATAATATCAGTTTTTAAGGAGCAGTGTTTCAATTCACCCCTAAAAGCAGAATTAATCAGAAATGCCCTTAAAATTAATAAAAAAGTAAATAAAAATTTTTTAAATGCTTTTATTTTTTTCTTAAAATTGAAAAGACTAATGTACTACTAATCTTATTTTCCCAAACTAAAATTGCGCTTTTTATCTTAGAATCAACTTCTGCTGTATGCAAGATATTTTCAGAAAAGTTTATCCTGTTACAAGAAAAGTTGAAAAGTGAATCTTTTAAATGTAAGTCTTAATTTTCGTTTTCACATAAAATATAATTCTCCTTAAGATTTTTTTTAAATTTAGAGCCAATAAAAATGTTTAAGTCCTATGTTATTTTCTTGCACCAAATAGATTTTGGCTTTTAAATAAAAAAAATATTCTTTAAAAGCAAAATTTGTTTACTTGTTTTTAATTATAAATATTTTATCGTCAAATAAAAATTATATTTCAGTTCCAAAATTATATAATATAATTCTGCTGTACAATAAATTTTCTTTTACAAAATCTCAGTCAAATAAATATTGTTTTCAGTAACTGAAGTAAGAAACATCAACTGGACTGTGGATCAAATTTTGTCATCAAGTTCTTTAGAGGAAGTAAATAACCCATCTGTAAAGCTCACGTTTGAAGTAGACTCTGATTCATTCATCGGCCAACTGCAAACTGTTGATATGTCTGCACAAAAATTTAAGCTACTTTTACATGAACTCAAGCAAGCATATAGCATCATGGATGATATGACTCCTTCTTAAGAACTGTGCACTTAAGTTATTGTGTACTGATATTAATAAAATTATGATTTTTTAAAATATTTAACTGCATTTAAGGGCTTTTACTGTATTGGTAAAAACTAAGTAATTTATGCATTCCTAAATGTGTATGAAGCTATCTGGGAAAAGAAACATATGTCCTCGTCTTAATTTTACTATGATTTTCCAAAAATAAAATTTTGTTATGGTTCTCTTTTGTACATTATTTAAAAGGAAAACAAATGTGAAATTCATGACACTATTTAAGAGTAATTTTCTTTTGTATATATTGTGTTCCACAAAATAAAAATTGTTACTTTATCAGACACGAGTGTTATTTACTTGGTTACTGCATTCACAAATAATTCCCAAATACTCATATATTTATAAATAACAGCTAAATCAGAGCAGTCATTTATATAAATTGAAGCACATAATTAGAATTTTAAAATCCAAAAGTTTGTTTTATTAAACAAACCAGTATGTATTTGAGATTTATAATTTAATTAACCACACGAAGAAAACTTTTTGCACCTTTCACTTGGACTTAAAACTTAATATAATTTTTCTTCCTGTTGTTCTGAAGAATATCTTAATCTAAGAGTGCATTGTGTAGAATTTATAATTTTTTAAAACTGTATTGATATTAGCTATTAAAAATATGTTTGAAAATACAGATGCCTTATCATTGCAAAGAAGGTAGTGCAGAAAAGTTGCTTTTTAAACTTCATATAAGTGAGGGGGTAAGGTGGTAATAATCTTGATATTTCCACATCTCCTATTCTTTTAACCTTGAATACTTCTGATTTATTAATGAGAAAAAACTTTTTTTAAGAGTTTTTCATAAAAAGTAGTGAAATCTATAAGAACAAAGGCTTTCACGACCGGATGGGTTAGGTATCATAGTAGATGTTAACATCTACTTTTCGACCACGGCCTAATTGCCCGGAAGAAAACTTTTATCCTAGTGAAATCTGTTGGTGGTTTTAAAGCAAATAATTTAAGGGTCCATTTTAACTCCGCTTTTTCATTTGAAAAAAATCTAACTTTATTTCTTTTATATATATTAATTTAAGAGAATAAATTACAAAACTCTATGTAGAAAGTAAAAAATGAATGGAAAAAATTCTTAAAACTTTAAATATGATCTTTAAAAATCATAAGTAACGTTTGATTTATTTCAGCTAAGTGATAAAATCACTACCACATTGCCTTAATTACATTGTCATTGATACCTTGCTTATGAAATCAATTTATTTAAAAAAATTATCACTATTACCTTGAGAAAAAATGCTTAGTAATTGATATTTCTGTTTAACCCCTCTACTGCCCATCGTAGCAAATATGCTGCCATAAGTTAAGCTTCAATTTTCAGCATATATTTAAGTTATTGCAGCAATAATTGCACATTCAGGTGCTATAATTTATGGTTTACTTCCAGTTCCCAGTTTCAAATTTTTTTTAAAGTTAAAAATGTACAAGGTGTTTCAAAAGTCCGTTTCGCGGCTTTTATTTGGAACTAACGTGTTCTAGGGCAGTGGTTCCCAAAGTGGGTTCCGCGAAGAAATTTAGGGGTTCCATGGGACAAACTTTATTTCATTAAAAAAATTAGAATGGTGAAATAAGAATAGACAGCACCGCCCCTTTTTTACCCCAAAATGTGCTCAAAATGATTTAAAACCTTACTTTTACCAGTCGAATTTCAAAATTGTTTTCTGGGGGAGTACCTCCAGACCCCCCACGGTATAACAAGGGGATCTTGTGCGATACTTTTTGGAAAATCCCTAACATTTTGACATTTTTTGTCAAAAGATAAAGGTTATGGTCTGGAAAATTCTCCCCTTGGCTCCAAAAAGCTTCTTAAAATGAGTTATAACTCTACTGTTACAAGTCAAATTTAAAAATTTTTCTGGGGGAAGACCCCCATACCCCCCAGTGGTACAAGAAGGGGATTTTGCCAAGAATTTGAAATTTTAGCCAAAAGGTAAAGGCGATTGTCTGGAAAAGTGCCCCCCTGGACCAGTGCTGGATCCGCGCCTGCTTTCATTTAATATCATATGAATTAAATTTTGAAAAGTCGTTGATTAAAAATATTCAGGGTTCCGCGATCATCGGTAACAAATTTGGGGGTTCCACGACCAAAATAGTTCGGGAACCACTGTTCTAGGGTAACGGAAGTAAGGTCTACCCGTAGGTAAGTGACCCTGGAAAATTATTTTAAAAACTAAAGAAGATAGAGCAAACTCTACACAACAACACTGAAAAATTTGCAAATTTACGAATTTTTTCTTTTTGAGGACTGAAGAAGTGCTATTTTCACATGTTATAATATCTCCACGAATATTCAATATTTTCATAAAATTTTTTTCAGTGAGTTTTTCATAATGTTGGCAACAATACTCTCATTGAGGCTTTTGCTTTATCTCCTTTAGTTTTAAAATTAATTATTTTAACTTTTTTATTTCGCCGCTAGGGGTGCTGTAAGTCATATCAATGGATTCTCCAGGCTCATTTACCTAGGGATAGATTTACTTCCGTCACCCTAGGACACGTTGGTTCCAAATAAAGGCTGCGAAACCGACTTTTGAAACACCCTGTAAATAAACCTTTTTCAACATTTTTATTGTAATTGGCCCCGAACTACATGAATAAGGCAAAAGAATAATTTTTCCATAGTTGTTTCTAATAGTGGTCATTAGAGGGTTAAGACCACACATTTTTAATCAATTTAACTTCAGTCTTAGACCAGATTATACTCTATTCATTTAGAATTGGCGCTTGAGAAATAGTGCTTTCCCCCACTCTAGAAGCGTAACCATAGTTACTATCTTCGAGCAGCCAATAGTAAGCCTTCTTCGTCACTTTGACCGATCGGTGATGGGGGAAGGAAATATTTTCAAGCGCCAGTTCAAAGTGAACAGACTATAGAGCAACCTCTAGCTCGCAGAACAATTAAAAATGTGATACAAAAATAAACCAGTTTACCATTGAGCGGCAGCTTTATGGAAGGGTTTATGGTAAGGGAGGTATGGTCCTCCAAGAACTCTTCACTTTATTAGTAATTCATTTCATTTATGGTTCAAAATTAATGACACTTTTTCAATGGGCAATACCAGATTTTTTTTAAAACAGAAAAAACACATTTTTCCATTAAAAGAAATGGTTTTAAATTTAAACATCGACACATGACAAGTTTAAAAAAAATTAGTTTTGTAAATATTTCAAAATAAAAATCGATGATCTCTTTGCACTTGTTTCGGATTGAATGACGTCAGATCTGTTTTGGCCCTACTTTAAAGTAGAAATCAAGAATCGCTTTAAATCCTATAATAACTAATAGGTTTATAACAAATCTTTCGGATTCAATGAAGTCGCATGCTGTTTTAGCGCTCTTATTTTAAAGTAAAAAACTTTGAAATTAAATTATAAAAAAATAAATATGCATCGAAATTATAAAAAAACTGCGCTAATATTCCTCTCTTGAATACCTCTATAGAATAACAAATAGAATAAAAATACTGGAATTGCCCATGATACACTTGGAGTTTTTTTAATCTAAGAAAATCATAACGTTTTCAACATAAGGTGCCGCGGAAATATCCTTTTTATCGAAAAAGAAATCACAATTTGAGAAAATTAGGGAACTATTCAACTGGGTAAGAAGAACCCGAGATTTTTTTTCTTGCAAGGGGTCACGGCTCGCCGTAAAAGTAGTTTTACAGGTTTCGGCAGAGAAGCATACTAATAGAGTTGCTGGGAAAGATTTCCGAACCGGTTAAAGGTCCGCTCGATTCGATTCGTCACATTGCGGACATTAGCTGAAAATTTGATTGAGCATTTCGGACATGATCTACTTTTTATTTGGTATAAATGCCTTGTTGTGAGTGTTTTTTATTCATTGAGTTTTTTTTGGTAAAAAAAGTAATAGTTTTTACTTTTCTAGTTTTCACAATGTTTGCTCCTTATGCCCAAATTCAAAACAAGTATTGCGTAATTTTTTTCGATAAACTTTTCCATCTACATCAGTTTAAAATATTTGCTTCCTTGGTGAAACTTTGATAATTCCTTACAAAATTCAAAATGGGATTCACGTTACTTTATGTTTAACTGTTAACCAAAATAATCTAATCAGGATAATTTTCAAAACTTTTCAATACCTTTACTAATAATAAATTGAATTCTCTACAACTCTTAAGCGCTATTATGTTCTCATACTAAAATTCATATTCAAAAATTAAATTTTTTTACCTTCTACTTTTCTTCTGACATTTATTTAAAAAATTGACTAAAGGAAGCGAGTATTGCAAGTAAAACGAATGTAAAAGCAAACGCCCACAAATTTCTTCATCCCTTAACAGACCTTCACAGGAATCGCTCCAAAATTTATATACGCCCCCTCTTTTCCAAGAGCTGAATGAAGATGACAAAAAGGTGTTTTCCGTTCTACCTCCACACACTCGCGACAGATGGCGCTCCTTCAAAGTAATCTAGCAGCAGCCGGCAGAATCGGCCAATATGTCGTAATGTACACCGAAGAAGACCGACTTTTCCCTCCATCTCCGTGAAGTCGCCCCCATCTTCAGCTGACAGACGACGAAAAAGACACCCCCTCTAGATCCCCTGAGGGACCCCGTGACCCAGGATAGGGTCTCCCCCCAGGTGAGCACTTACCTCTTCGAACATATGTTCGCGCTCAACAGTTGGCGGTCGATAACGCAGTGAACTGTCGTTTGCCGAACGAGCGAAAGATAGATTTTCTCCAGGTATTTTGGACTTGTTGATCAGTGTGTGTTTGGGTTTTCGAGATTTTCTCTTTGTTTTCGTTTCTGTGTGGTTAAAACAGTCGTTCTTTTTTATGTTCGTTTCATTGTTCTATTTCCTCCATCTGGTGTGAAATCGAACAGCTGAAATAATTCGACCTACAGGGTAAAATAAGAAAAATTGTGTGTCTTTAGACGATTTTTAGACTGTTTTGAAATTGATAGGTCAAACAGTCTAATAAGATGAAGTATGACTTTCATGAGAGTGTATTTTAGAAATTTTTATTAGGAGTGTTTTACAACTCATCTGGCTTCAGTAACATACGGAAAGAAAGTAAACAGTTTTTTTCTTATTTTTGGGTAAAGAATAATTTTTCTTTTAGTCAACTTAAAAAATAATCTTTCTTTCGTTTATACTCTAATGTTTGTTAAATTCTATCCGCTAGTTTTTGTAATATACGTAACAAACATTCTTGTATTAAAAGAGATGTCTTGGAAATTTCAATTTTTTAAAAACATTCTTTAATTCTTTACCACACAAACAGATTAATAAGTACAAAAGAACACATAAATATACAAAATAAGATATGAACTGTAATGAAAGGTCGTTGAATATTTTACTTTATACCTGATTGCCATAATTTTATCTGTGTTAATCACTTGTAAAATTCACTTTTTTTTCTATCAGTAGAAGACGTTTTTCACTTAAAACCATATTTTCGTGGTTTCAAGTAAAGAAAAACTTAATAAAATAATGATAAGCTCAATTTGTTCCGAAGCTCAGCTGTGGTACTCTTTTGCTTTCGATGAACATTTAAAGTTTAAACATTGAACTGAATCCATAAAAAGTACTGTAGGATGAATCACGAAAAATGGTAAATTTAAAAAAATGTCCCTAGGTTCAAAAACTTAAAAAAAGTTAGTAAAATTTAAAAATATTCAGGATGAGCAAATTCGTCAGACGTTTCGGGAATTTCAGTCAATTAAACGAAATCCTCGAAATAAAACTTTTAACTCTAATTCACAAATTTTTCACATATTATTCACTGCCATGAGAATTCCAAGTTTCATAATTTTCTCACCTTTTCGTTGTAGAGAATTAACTTTTTGATGGCTAAATGAAGATCGGGAAGTTGTTTTTCTTGCATATTAGAAAAAGTTGTTCTACGTTTTATTTTAGATTTTGAAAGAGCACCACGGTAAGGCCTCTTAAACACAAATTCTATACGAAAATTATTCATCCCTTAGCTTCTTGTCCACAACAGCACTCATTCTTTCATTTATTCTGGCAATGCTTATCTTAACTCTATCATCATAGAGTCGCGTTTATCGCCCTGCTTAATTTCTTCTTATTCCAAAATGTCTTTACCGATTGATGATCCATTCTAGGTGGATTCGTTCGGAATCAGAATCATCCCGCATTCGATATGGTCTCCTTGGTTTGCTTATAATAATGGGCAATTCCCGAATTTTTAAAAAAAATTTATTATTCGATAGAGCAGTGGTTCCCAAACTATTTTGGTCTTAGAACACCCAAATTTGTTGCCGATGCTCGCGAAACCTTGAATATTATTTTAATCAACGACTTTTCATAATTTAATACATGATATTAAATGAAACAAGTATTATTTTGGTATTTCATATTTTATTGAATTAAACAAAACCAAGAAGAAAAAAAACCAATTCATCATAGAAATAATTAATGATATTCGAAGAGTTTTTATTTTTTTAAGGTTTAAGTTCAAAAGGTTTTATTTTTTCAAAGGGGAGGTTTATAAGTTTCAGGTTTAACTTTCAAAGGGGAGTCTGGGTGTCCTCCCCCTAAAAATTTTTGGAAACGTGACCCTAAGAACAGGGTTTTTAGCTGTTTTTGGTGCACGTAAACCCAAATTTGGACATACATTTTTAGATAGAATTTTGATTTTAATTAACTTATTATAAAAAATGTGAATAATAAAGGTTGAAATACTAAAGAGGGGGCTGGCTACCCTCCTCCAGAAAATGATTGGAAATTTGAACTTAAGAACAGGGTTTCAAACCGTTTTTTTGGCAGACTTAAACCCAAATTTTGACATTCATTTTTACATAGAATTTTGATGGTTATGAACTCATCATAAAAAAGTGTGAATAATAAAGGTTTAAATACGGGGGGCAGGGGGCCTTCCCCCAGAAAAGTTTTGAAAATTTGACCCTAAAAAGCTGGGTTTTACCTTAAGTAAAAGTAAATTCCTCGGGACTTCGGGGGGCGGCTGCCACTCAGTGCTATATGCTCAGTATATACAGGGTGTTTCAAAATTGCGTTGCACGGCTTTTATTCGGAACCAGTGCCTCCTAGGGTCATGTAAGTAAGGTCCACCCCTAGGTAAGTGACCCTGGAGAATCCATTGAGATGACTTACAGCGCCCCTAGTGGCGAAATTAGAAAGTTAAAAAATTAATTTAAAAACTAAAGGAGATAGAGCAAAAACCCCATTAAGAGTATTGTTGCCAACGTCAAGAAGAACTCACTGAAAAAAATTTGATCAAAATATCTTGAATATTCGCGGAGATATTAGCATGTGAAAATAGCACTTTTTCAGGGGTCAAAATGTAAAAAGTTCGCATATTTGCCAATTTTTCAGTGTTATTGTGTAGTTTTGTGTTTTTTTAGTTGAAAGAACACAAAATTTAATCAAAAAATCAAAAATATTTGCAAATATGCGAACTTTTTACTTTTTGACCCCTGAAAAAGTGCTATTTTCACATGCTAATATCTCCGCGAATATTCAAGATATTTTGATCAAATTTTTTTTCAGTGAGTTATTCTTGACGTTGGCAACAATACTCTCATTGGGTCTTTCGCTCTATCTCCTTTAGTTTTTAAATTAATTTTTTTAACTTTTTAATTTCGCCACTAGGGGCGCTGTAAGTCATCTCAATGGATTCTCCAGGGTCAATTAACTAGGGGTAGACCTTACTTCCATGACCCTAGGAGGCGCTGGTTCCGAATAAAAGCCGTGCAACGCAATTTTGAAACACCCTGTATATCAGTGCCACCCTGGCTATATAAAGTTTGTCACGCGGAACCCCTAAATTTTTTCGTGGAACCCCAGGGTTCAGCGGAACCCACTTTGGGAACCACTGCGATAGGGGTACGTATCTAAGAGAGGAATATAAGCGCAATTTTTTTTAAATTACGATGATTATATATTTTTAAATTTAATTTCAAAGTTTGACTTCAAAAAAGGGCGCGAAAACATCGAATGTCAAAATGTGACTTCAATTTATCCTAAACATTGATTTTAAACAATGGCTCAGTTGTTTAAACAATTCAAAGCTGATGTTGGTTTTCACTTTAAAGTAAGGCCGAAACAGAACAGATCTGACGTCATTCAATCCTAAACAAATGCAAAGGAATTTATTTTTAAATACTTAATTACCTAAGTTTTTTTAAAAACTTTTCATGTCGATTTTTGAATTAACATCTATTTTCTCTGCTGGAGAAATGCATTTTTTCTGTTTTCAAAAAATGTTGCCCATTAAAAACATCTATTCTCTAATATATTGTACAACCCGATGTAAAATACATTTCGTAATATGTGTATGATCCCTCAAGCGTATGACAAAATTTATATCCATCCAGCTACATGCAAATCCTAAAGAAATCTATGCGCTGCATTCCTATCCAATATAAAAGCCATTGACGATGGAATTTACGTGCTCTAACTCCATTAGTGCCTCTTTCCTTACCTCATTTAAATGCCTGTCAACAGCAGCAACCGTGTTTAGTGCGTGCAAAGTTAATCTGTTCTATCGATTCCAACTTTAACGAATGCGCGACGAGATAGTCTAGCACGTAGACTTATTTCGTGAGCATGTTGGAGAGCCGTCAAAACAAGAGGAAGGAAACTAGAAAGGGGTCATACTCGAGTGAGTTAAAGTTTTACCCTCTCATTATTTATCTGGTAATTAATAATATTGGATCCTCATTTATAAAAGTCAGGGTGAAATCATAAAGCTTATTACAGTCGAAGATTAAATCATTTTAAAAAAATATTGGCAAAAACGCTTAAGCTTACAGAGTGAGTCAGGCAACCAATCATTCAAATTTTCCAGTATACAAGATCATGAAGGGTTTTGCAGCCTTCATTAAAAGAGCTCCTACATTTGCGGGCTCTTTGCATATAAGATTTATCGTGTTTATGAAAATCCTGACAATTTTACGCCCTTATAAAAGTGAAAAAATAATCTACATTTTCAAAAATTTTCAACGTAAAACATAAGTAGTTTTAATATCCACAATTCGTATTTTAAGTCATATTTAAGGGAGCGGAGGGAGAGCTTTTACTCTAGCCGACTATAACGGAAAAAGTGGTGACCATTGATCAGTCCTCCACTATCTGCCGGAATGAACTGCGCATTCCCTAGAACCCCTCCGCTCCGCTCTCTTGCGTTACCTTCCTATACCGTGCTGATGAGCCCTAACAAGGGCGAAACCGGTCCACGGTTGGAGGCGACGCTTGAGAGCTGGAGTTTTCTCACACATTCCTCTAACCAGAGGTTACTGGTGAAGAACTCTTCTTTTCATATATTTAAGTTTTTCTCCGACCAACCAAACAAGTTATAGACGACCTACGCTGGTTAAAAATAATTTCTTACCTCAATGTGTATTTTATACTATCCGAATCTATTTCTGAATCTACTCGCATAATCTCGCGTATTTTCGTAACAAAGTTGCCTAAAATAATTCCTAATTTATAAAAATGGCCCGCAAAGTCTTAAAAAACCCGCCCCCCCCAAAAAAAATAATCCTAGCCTATATATTGTTCCAAAATCTTTTCTGGATACCCCATATTATAAGTGTAAACTCACAACTCTCAAGCGTCACCACCAACCGTGGACCGGTTTCGTCCTTATTAGGACTCATCAGCACGGTATAGGATGGTAACGCAAGAGAGCGGAGGGAAAGTACTAGCCTGGCCGACTATAACTGAAAAAGTGGTGACCACTGATTGTGATTAGTCCTCCACTCATCTGCTAGAATGACAATATCATTCCGAAACCGAGGAACGAAACCGGTTCACGGTTGGTGGTGACGCTTGAGAGTTGTGAGTTTACACTTATTGTCCGCTTAACCAGCAATAATTGGCGAAATTCTCCTTTCAGGATTTTATATATTTTTTCAATTTCTTATATAGAGGAGTAATACATTCTACATCAGTAGCGACACAGAGAAAAATCCTAACAGAGTCCAAAACGATATTTTCAAATTCTGGACGGGTTGGAGGGCTCCACGAGGAACTATAAATAATTGACAGAGAGATAAACAATACATTTTGGTGACCAAACCTGTGATTGGCTGTGACGTATTCACTCAACCTGTCACTCAATCTGCTAGTACCGAAGGAGAAGGAAAAAAAAGTTTTTCTCGCCCAATCAGGCTTTTTTCTCAGCCTCTCGTGACGTAGATATGATCACAGCGCCAAAAGAGCCCCCAACCATCCAACTTTTCGATTTCCATTAGCTCCTTTGACCATGGACTCTAGCGAGAGAAGGAAGTAATTAAAAAAGGGAAAAGCTACATATAAAATTATATTGAACTTTCTTTCTCCATGTCAGTTCAATTATAGATAATAAAAAAACTAATATACTTTAGCTGCTTCAATTAGCAGAAATAAATCCATTCAAATCACCATCCCGACTGAAAGCTCACATGATGAGCGAAGCTTTCCTATTCAGCAACGCAGTCTCCTTTTCAGTGGGGCTTTAATTGAAATGCCTTTGTCCGCCATCTCTTGAGACTGAATAAGAGGAGGATTCCTTATCCTTTTTTTGTGCGAGGAGTCCTACTTTGCGTGTGTTGGAAAGGTTTAATTTAATAGCGTCGTAGGCAATGTTAAGGCCTTTTGTGTGGGATTTCTGCCTTGTGTAGAAATAAATGTGCCGCCCATACTTTGTGTGGGCGGGAGTAATCTAATGTTTATAGTTAAAAATGCCGTTTTATGGAATGCTCTTATTTCCAAGCGAATAAATATAATTAAATTTTCGTTTAAGTTCGAGTTGAATTTTCGTTCGTTTCGAGTTAAGTGTTAATAAATATAATTTGTGGATACTTTTTAAGAAAATGCATATTCCTACATTTGGTAGGTATAAATTATATTTTAGGATCCATTTCTCCTATAGTAGTTGGTATAATTTATGGCCATGAATTGATAAGGTGTGAATTTAAATATTATTTAAATATTTCGTTTTCCCTAATGCGTAATTCCCATTTTTATACACAGAAAATTTTTTAATTTCTTTTTTCATCTTAAATTGGTCGCCACTCATATGACATGATTTTGGAGACACATGTAATCAGTGTTAATATGTAGTTTTGTGTTTTTCAGGTAAATGAAAACAAAATTCAATCAAAAAATTAAAAAAAAACTTGCACATATGCAAACCTTTTCTTTTTTGAGGCTTGAAAAAGTGCTATTTTCTAATGCTATATATCCGCGAATATTCACGATATTTTCATATAATACAAATATTGTCGACCAGCTTCAGGCTCAAAACCCAACAAGGCTGGTCCATTGTTTATTCATCCATTAATTTATTCTTTTCTGTGAGTTCATAACATTGGCAACAATACTCTTATTGAAGTTTTTGCTCTTTCCATCTTTTAGTATTTAATTTTTAAAAAATTTTTTATTTCGCCGCTAGGGGAGCTGCAAATATTTCTCCAGAGTCACTTATCTAGGGGTAGACCTTTACATCCATGACCCAAGGAGACGTTGGTTCCAAATAAAAGCCGTGAATGGGACTTTTGAAACACACTGCATATATTTTTTTTGTAGCAAACGACAAAAACACAATTATTTCCAGACGATGTGTTATTTTTTATGATTTATTTGTTCAGGTTCAAGAAATACATTTATTCACGTTCAAAAAGCTTTCAAAACTGAGTGAAATCATGTATTCTAATACAGCCATATCGTAGTACCATGTAACATGGTAAATCCATAATTTTATTCTGACTTTTTCGCGACTTCATTTCTATGACCACATGGCGTAACCTCTTATTGCCCCTCTCTTGAACATTCGGTAATAAGGCACCACTTGGCTGTCTACCTTATCTACGGCTTATATTTTAACCCTTTATGGACTGCATTATGATTTTCTGCAATTTTTTTCATGCAAATATTTTTTTTGAGTCACTAATTTGAAAATTAAGGGATATACATGAATAAAATAATCATATTTGTAAATTCAATCCGCTGGAGCTAATTAATTAAATTGATACTTTTGAGTACTTTCAATACACGGAGTGCTAAAATATTTTCACAATACAAAAAAACATGACTTTTTTATCGCAGCTTTAAGATTTATAAAATGATGCACTTTCCTTTTGACTTACTAACTGCTTTTGAGGAAACAAAAATGTTAAATCATGGGAATCCGATCGAAATCGCAGCTGAAAGCACAACTTCAATTCAATATATTCGCCTTTCCCGCTAAAATACTCATCATAGAACACGTGCCGTATTAACTGAGCTATAAAACAAACTGGAGTGACGACTGAGCGTGCCGAAACCGCAATCACACCTTATCGAAGAGTGTGTCAGCGCGGAAAGGATTTCTATCTTCTTTTAGTTTTCCCCATCTGTTGGCACAGTTGTAAGTAGTGGAAAAATGGGGGTTCTAAGCCAGCCGGCGCAGGCCGCAGGGACCTGCGCCGGTTGCGCCGGCAGCTCTGCTACTCCTGCGCCGGCGGCTCTGTGATACCTGCTCCGGTAGAAAGGGGCTCCTGCGCCGGTTGCGCCGGCAGATCTGTGATCCCTGCGCCGGTGGAAAGGGGCTCTTGGCTAAAACGGGAAGAGGGTAATTAGAAGTTACCTGCACCGGTGATCCCTGCGCCGGTAGAAAGAGGTTCCTAAGCAATCTACTAAATTGCGGATAAATTGGGGTTCAACCAATAAAATGCGGCTCCACCACTAAAATTAAAGATATTTTACACATCAATATACTCTAAGACCCACCAGCCAATCAGCAGAAAGCATGATAGTTAAAATTATTTACTACATAAAATTATAAGATTAATTAAAAAACTGTAACCGCTTTTAACTGTAATTTGAACAAAATTAGTAAATTGCAGCTCTTCCACTATATTGGGGCTCTAGAACTCATGCAACAACAAGAAGCTAAATTGAGACTTTCTAAATTATTTTAAGATAACATTAATTGATAGTTTAAGTTATTAACAAAGGTTAATTAACAGTTATTTTACATAAAATTATAAGGTTAATGAACAAACTAACCGCTGTAATATATTACCTATTGAATGCCCATACTGGAATAAAAGACCAAGACAATCACAAACTCAAATGTAGAGTGTACTACTCACCTGTCTTTGAGACTCCCTTAACAATGCACCGGCGAACCGCCCCTCTTACCTTTCACAGAGCAATATGTGTGGCGATAACGGGGTAACCTCCATTGGGATTGATATGTAGCGATTGCATCTTTTCCCGCAATACCAAGGGGAGATGGTTTTCAAAAGATATATATTTTTTCATTACAATCATTTCTATTTCGTTAAATTTACAGTTCAATATTCACTTTAGTTACAGTTTGACACAAAATGCTTATCCTATCACAATCCTTAACTTTGAAAATACAGTATTTTCACCAGAAAGGATACTTTGAAAAATTGAGAATGATCGAACATTATCAGACAACCAAACATATAATACGTTATCCCATTGGTGGAATTATTTTTATTTCACTTTGATCAGGAAAGGATACTTTGAAAAATTGAGAATACATTTTCAGACCACTTGACATATAATACGTTATCCTATTGGTGGAATTATTTTACAACTTCGATTAAAAATTACTAATTATGTTCATATTGGATAAGATCTTAAATATTTTAAGCATTTTTTAAAAATAAAATATACTTTTATTACGAATTCTGTTCGAGGAGTTGATTTTTTTTCATAGAATGTTAGACTCATTCAAGTTAAAAATGACAAATCCATTAATTTTACTATATTTCAATTGAAGATATTACATATTTTATTCGCATAGAAGCTTTTTCTAGATTTAAACGTGAGAATATATGATTAATCACCTAAACAAAAACTATTCCATTACACTTTCTTCTGAAAGCATTGTGTGAATGAGAGAATTTTTATACAAAAATTGTAAAATATATACGATTTTCCCAACAGTTGAAAAAATTTCAATCATTAACCTTTTATTTAAAGTACATTATTTGGCTACCACTACAGAACATACATTCATTTTATTCATAACTTTTACTATATTTATTAAACATGTAATATTTTTTTCTATACTAAAGAGAACTGCTTTGGTTATTTTTCAATTCATGGAATGGTTACGTTGATCATTTTCAACCTTTTTGAAAATAATTTTTTAACCCATCGGCTATACTTGCTCTACAAGAATTTTACCCTCTGCTGTACATTTTTACTAACAATTTATATTATTCACTAAAGCAAACAATATAATACATATAAACTAACTTATGAAAGAAATCCTTTATGGATATAATGTTTTCTCTTACCTAAAGCCTTCTTTCATCTATAATCCATATAGAAAATTAAACTATTCTAATAAAAATTAAAGGGGAAACATGACTCAAAAGGAAACATACATTATAAAAACCAAGAAAATTATTACTGAATCTATAAGAAAACCTAAAAACTCTGCTAAAAATAAAATCTTAACTGAAAATTTTATTAAAAATTAAAACACATGTAGAAAATTAACTTAATACTTTGTTAAAAATAAAAACGAACACAGAAAAACTTTCACTGAAAAACTAAAATCTTTGTCAAATATAAAAACTTAATCACTTCGAAACTAAAAACTTAACTAAAACCTTTGTTAAAAATAAAAATTTAACTAAAAATTTTGTTAAAAATAAAAACTTAACAGAAAATTTTGTTAAAAATAAAAACTTAACTGAAAATTTTACTAAAAATTAAGACACATGTAGAAAATTAACTTAATACTTTGTTAAAAATAAAAACGAACACCGAAAAACTTTCACTGAAAAACTAAAATCTTTGTTAAATATAAACACTTAATCACTTCGAAACTAAAAACTTAACTAAAACCTTTGTTAAAAATAAAAATTTAACTAAAAATTTTGTTAAAAATAAAAACTTAACTGAAAATTTTGTTAAAAATTAAGACACATGCAGAAAAATAACTTAATACTTTGTTAAAAATAAAAACTTAACTACAAATTTTGTTAAAAATAAAAACTTAACTGAAAATTTTGTTAAATATTAGGATACATGCAGAAAAATAACTTAATACTTTGTTAAACATAAAAACTTAACTGAAAATTTTGTTAAAAATTAAGACATGCAGAAAAATAACTTAATACTTCGTTAAAAATAAAAACGAACACAGAAAAACTTTACAAGAAATGAAAACTTATACACTGAAAAACTAAAATCTTTGTTAAATATAAAAACGTATTCACTTCGAAAATAAAAACTTAACTTAAAATTTTGTTAAAAATAAAAACTTAACTAAAAATTTTGTTAAAAATAAAAACTTAACTAAAAATTTTGTTAAAAATAAAAACTTAACTGAAAATTTTGTTAATAAAAATTAAGATACATGCAGAAAAATAACTTAATACTTTGTTAAAAATAAAAACGAACACAGAAAAAACTTTACAAGAAATGAAAACTTATACACTGAAAAATTAAAATCTTTGTTAAATATAAAAACTTAACTAAAAATTTTGTTAAAAATAAAAACTTAACTAAAAATTTTGTTAAAAATAAAAACTTAACTGAAAATTTTTTTAAAAATTAAGATACATGCAGAAAAATAACTTAATACTTTGTTAAAAATAAAAACGAACACAGAAAAAACTTTACAAGAAATGAAAACTTATACACTGAAAAATTAAAATCTTTGTTAAATATAAAAACTTAACTGAAAATTTTGTTAAAAATAAAAACTTAACTGAAAATTTTGTTAAAAATAAAAACTTAACTGAAAATTTTGTTAAAAATTAAGACAAATGCTGAAAAATAACTCATTACTTTGCTAAAAGTAAAAATGAACACAGAAAAAACTTTACAAGAAATGAAAACTTATACACTGAAAAACTAAAGTCTTTGTTAAATATAAAAACTTATTCACTACGAAACTGAAAACTTTGTTTGAAATGAACTAGAAAACGAAAAACTTTACACAAGAAATGAAAACTTATACACTAAAAACTAAAATCTTTGTTAAAAATAAATGCTTAACTGAAAACTTTGTTAAAAATTAAGACAAATGCAGAAAAATAACTTAATACTTTGTTAAATGTAAAAACTTAAAAGCTACAAAACTAAAATATCTGTTTAAAATAAATAAAAACTTACAAGAAATTTTACAAGAAATAAAAAATTACGTTAAAAACTTTACCAAAAAGAAATTATTACGAAAAACTTTAACAGAAAGAAAAACTTAAAAAACTATAAAACTAAAAACTTTGTTAAAAAATAAAGGCAAATGCAGAAATTAACTTAATACTTTGTTAAATTTTTTAACTTAGAAACTATGAAACGAAAAACTTTACTAAAAATAAAAACTTATACACTACAAAACTAAAATATTTGTTAAAAATAAAATAAAAACTTTGAAAAAATTTTACAAGAAATAAAAAGTTACACTAGAAACTTTATCAAAAAGAAGTACTTCGTGTTAAAAATAAATAAAAACTTTGAAATCATTTTACAAGAAATAAAAATTTACACTAAAAACTTAACCAAAAAGAAATTATTACGAAAAACTTTAACAGAAAGAAAAACTTAAAAACTATAAAACTAAAAACTTTGTTAAAAAATAAAGGCAAATGCAGAAAATAGCTTAATGCTTTGTTAAATATTAAAACTTAGAAACTATGAAACGAAAAACTTTACCATAAATAAAAACTTATACACTACAAAACTAAAATATTTGTTAAAAATAAAATAAAAACTTTGAAAAAATTTTACAAGAAATAAAAATTTACACTAAAAACTTTACCAAAAAGAAATTATTACGAAAAACTTTAACAAAAGAAGAACCTAAAAACTATAAAACTAAAAACTTTGTTAAAATCAAGACAAACGCAGAAAAATAATTTAATACTTTGTTCAATTTTAAAACTTAGAACTTATAAAACTAAAAACTTTGCTAAAAATAAAAACTTTAGGAAAACTTTGTTAAAAATAAAGAAACCAATACAGAAAATTTTAAAAATAAATAAAAACTTCGAAAAAATATTACAAGAAATAAAAAAAATAAAACTAAAAACTTTGTTAAAAATAAAATAAACTTGAAAAGTAAAAAACTAAAAACTTTATCAAAAAGAAATACTTCTTGTTAAAAAAAATATACTTTGAAAAATTTTTACATGAAATACACTAAAAACTTTTATTTATTTATTTATTATTAAGCACACACAGCAGGTCAGCGACCCAATTACAGTGCGGAGAGAAAGTAAAAAAAAAACCATACACTACAAAGTACTAAAAAGAAATGTACACTAACAATTTAAAAGAACAGAACATTCATTTTTAAAAGTAAGAAGAGACATATTAAAAATATCCAAGTTAAAACCAATACAATTGTATATTCTATAAAATTTAAAAAGACAGAAATTATCAATATAATTACGTTTGCTGAGAGTATTTTTAAATAAATGATGATTCCTTAAAAATCTATTGGGCACCGAAAAATTTATGCCACTTAGTATTTCATTGCAATCAATATGATTATTACAAACTTTATAGAAAAATAAAATACAAGATAACTCTCGTCTAGACTTTAAACAAGGAATATTAAAAATATTGAGCAAATGCGAAGAAGATAAATCAAGAGAACTAATATGAGAGGTCCTGAAATATAAGTACCTTGTAAATTTGGTTTGTACCTGTTCCATAACTTTAATTTTATTGTTATAGTAAGGATCCCAGATAGGACTGCAGTATTCTAAATTAGAACAAACAAGACTGCAATACAAAGACTTTAAAGCTATTTGATTAGAAAAATTGGTACTCACGTATTAACGCAACCAGGCCAAAATTCGCATAAATCGCCAAATTGTATCATTGCTTAATTTATCTCATAACCTATAAGATGCCGGTAGTGTATTTTGGATATCCTTTTATTATAGTATTACCTAGTAGCATAGCTCATACCAAATATGTAAAGTTTACGTAACTGCAACTAGAAGTAAACAAAATTTCGCCCTATATGACTAAAATTCGACGAATCTTAAAAATTTGTGCTGCTTGGAATTAGTCGTAGAATTCGGTCAATTGAGTAAATAATACTTTGAAATTATGTTATAACAACCTTAATTTCTTCCCTATTTAAGTTTTAATTAGTTTTGTCTACGTTTTTAACTTTCCGCAGCTTTAAATTTGGCGCGTTTCGCTCTTGGCGACAGAAAAAAACTTGGCGCCAAAAACGCGCCAAGGCGCCAAGTTGGCCAAATTTCGCCAAGTTGGAGCCGACCTGGTTGCGGTAATACGTAAGTACCGAAAAATTTGCTGTCTTGCGCTTAAGAAAACCAAGAACCTTATGAGCTTTAGAAACAATATTATCTATATGCTGAGAAAAATCAAGGGCAGTATTAAATGTAACACCCAAATCCTTAATGACAACATTACGCAATAAACTGCTATTATTGATCATGTAAACATAGTTTAAAGGCTGAGACCTATGTGAGTAACTAACTACACTGCATTTAGAAATATTTAAGAAAAGCCTATTTTCAGAGCACCATGTATACAAATGATTGAGATCCGTTTGCAGTAGTTCAGCATCATTTACAGTTTGAATCTCTTTAAATAATTTTAAATCATCAGCAAATAATAAATATTCACTAAATTCTAATTTTTCACAAAGATCATTAATAAATAGAATGAAAAGAAGGGGACCCAAATTCGATCCCTGGGGAACACCAGTATTATTTGTAAACTCAGTAGAAACAGCACTATTGAAGAAAACATAAAGCAACCGGTCATTTAAATAAGAGGCAAACCAATCAATTAAATTAGTATTGAAGCCTATATTTTGAAATTTTCTTAGAAGGATGCCAAAGTCAATTGTGTCAAAGGCCTTGGAAAAGTCAGTATAGATAACATCCACCTGCTTCCCACTTTCAAATGCAGAGATGATATTTTTTGTCAAACAGTATAGATTAGAAAGTGTCGACCTTTTTGG
Source organism: Tetragnatha versicolor (assembly GCA_024610705.1). Lineage (NCBI taxonomy): Eukaryota > Metazoa > Arthropoda > Arachnida > Araneae > Tetragnathidae > Tetragnatha > Tetragnatha versicolor. The sequence goes on from JANDEH010000003.1 coordinate 38,736,603, forward strand.
CATAAACCCATGTTGAGCAGGTGTAATTAGATCCCTGACCTGGAAAAATAGTTTTTTGTATATAATGATTTCAAATACTTTTGAAAAAGGACTCAGAATTGCAATGGGTCTATAATTCGTACAATCCTCGGGATTTCCTTTTTTAAATACAGGAATAACTTTCGTCCTTTTCCATAATTCAGGAAAGGTGCAAGTTTTCAAAGACAAATTGAACAAAATAAGAAGAGGATAAATCAAATGTTCAGCGTATCCTTTTACAATAAATGACGGTACATTATCAACTCCAATCGTTGAGGAGGATTTTAGTTTTTTAATAGCCTCTGAAACATCCTCACAAGTAACACATTCGATCCCAACCATATTACGCATATAGCCTGAGTCACCAGATCCCTTTACATAGCTTGTGCTAGATTTGTACACAGTACCAAAATAATCTGCAAACGCATTAGCAATATCCTTATCACTTTCATAGTAACTATCATTATAGAATATTTTATTAGGTGAAGATTTGTTTTTATTGAAGTAAGACCAAAATTTCTTAGGTTCATCAATTAGATTAAGTTCAGTATTTTTTATGTAGATAGAGTAGTCCTTAGCAATGCTTTTCTTAAGAGACGATCTTAATGATCTAAATTCATCGAGAAGAGACTGATCACCGTTATGAAGTGCAAGTTTACGGATCCTACTTTTTCCTCTTATCAATTCTACAGTTCTACCAGAGTACCAAAATGGGAATTTAGTTTTAGATTTAGTTTTAATTGGAATTGTTTGGTCAAAAATCATAGTTAAATATTCATAAAAACTTAAAACAGCACAGTCAACATTATCGAATGAATTCAAAAAATTCCAATCAGTCATGGAAAACAGAGACCACAAACCCAAATAATCAGGTTTTTTAAAGTCAAATTTGTTGACACCTCCAGTGCGCCTGGTGTGACGATCCGTCAAGAAGCTAACAACAATACGCAGTGTCGGGTGATGGTTATCTTCAGCAACCAACGGATTGTCGGAATGATCAACTGAGATATCACAGGATTGAATATTAGACAAGATCAGATCTAAATATTTCTTATTAAAATTAGGAACAGTATTATATTGAATTAGATTATATAAACACATAAAATTGTACAATTCTCTAGTTTTATGATCAGGACAATTAAGGCCATTAAAATTCTCACCTACAGATAAATTAAAATCACCACAAATAAAGATATTCTCATAAGAAGAGAACGTGACAAAATAGCTAAAAAACTTATTATAAACATCGTAGCTGGAAGCAGGAGGAAAGTAGACAATACATAAAAGCAATTTTTTGCGATACCTTAAATCAATAGACAAGAAAATACATTCAAGATTTAGGTTGTCCGTATTGACCTGAACAGCTGATATGTTCCTTCTAATTGCAACCAGTACACCTCCACCACGCTTGGAAACACTAGTAGAAGAATCCCGATCTTTCCTATAAACAATGTATCTATCATCAAATAAGTCGGAAGACAGGAAATCATCACAAAGCCAAGTTTCAGTAAGCAGAATCACATCCAAATCATCAGAAGCCACCGAGCAAAACACATCACCTGTCTTGGTTCTGAGACCCCGAACATTTTGATAACAAACAGATAGTCAATTGTTGTTAGAAGATTCTGACACAGTAACAGGGTCCAGAGTAGGTGTAGGATTGGCGTTTTTTACAGATTCGAAAATTTGGTCCTGTTTTAACCTTCCATAAAATTTACTCACAATACTACCCTCAGGCCATATTGCTTCATCAAGCAGCATGTGAGCTTCACTCTCAAGTACCTCCAAATGAAACGAGGAATAGGTGTCAAACTTAGTTTTCATTTTTGTACAAACCAACAGGTTTAAAGATAATGTAGACAAGAACTCGGTTACCTCTCTCGCCTCAGTGGATGGACTTAGTCTAGAAACGAATACAGCTGATCTCTTAGGAAATCTTGAAGCGGGCCTTAATACTGATGACGATTTCAGAGTACCACTAATTAGAGTCTTGGCATTAGGAGCCGATTTGGCGATTTCAGCATAACTTTTCTGATTTCTAACCGGTTTGTTATTATTTACCTTCTTGTCATCTTCTAAGCCAAGTCTGTTGTTTATTGCTTCAATCTTTAAATATACATCCTCTTTCATCTGATTAAATTGTTTACCAAGGTCGTTCAACATAGAAATCATACGGCAATCAGGCGATCCGGAGGAAACAGGCACTTCCTTATTGCCGGGAACAGGAGAGCAATCGGCACCATTCACACAAGACGCCCCTTCAACTTTGCCTTCAGATCGAGCAACTTTGAATTCATCAAGTAGATCAAAGACTAAATTTTTCAAATCGAAGCTAGCCTTTTTTGCCTCCTCCCTAACAGGCGTTTTCATATTGCATTTTGATTCAATTGCACTATTCAACTTCTCAAAACAATAAATGACGGAGACCGAAAAAGCGTCGACATCAAACGCAGCCATCGCAGCCATTCTCATCGCAGCCATTTTGCGTGCACAAACGTGTACCACAAACGTGCACAAACGTGTAGATGAAAATTTAAAAGTTTTTAAGGAGTACAACCCAAATTCAAGGAGTTTCCAGTGCTTGAAAATGAAATTAATTTTCAAGGAGCGTACGAACCCTGTGCTTATCACCGAAAAACACGGCCAAAGATGGCGTTCCAATAACACCCATACTTTGTTAAAATTAGAAGACAAATAGATTCACGTCCTCCTTTCGTTGGGACCCTTTTTTAATTATTATGTAAAACGTGGGCTGAAAAATTTAAAAGTACTATTTTTAAATTTCCTTCATTAAGAAGGAGTTTTCAGCCCACCGAGTTTTCATAATAAAAAAAAGGGTCTCAACGAAAGGGGGACGTGAATCTATCTGTCTTCTAATTTTAACAAAGTATGGGTGTTATTGGAAAAGTTTTTAGTGTATTTCATGTAAAAATTTTTCAAAGTATATTTTTTTAACAAGAAGTATTTCTTTTTGATAAAGTTTTTAGTTTTTTACTTTTCAAGTTTATTTTATTTTTAACAAAGTTTTTAGTTTTATTTTTTTTATTTCTTGTAATATTTTTTCGAAGTTTTTATTTATTTTTAAAATTTTCTGTATTGGTTTCTTTATTTTTAACAAAGTTTTCCTAAAGTTTTTATTTTTAGCAAAGTTTTTAGTTTTATAAGTTCTAAGTTTTAAAATTGAACAAAGTATTAAATTATTTTTCTGCGTTTGTCTTGATTTTAACAAAGTTTTTAGTTTTATAGTTTTTAGGTTCTTCTTTTGTTAAAGTTTTTCGTAATAATTTCTTTTTGGTAAAGTTTTTAGTGTAAATTTTTATTTCTTGTAAAATTTTTTCAAAGTTTTTATTTTATTTTTAACAAATATTTTAGTTTTGTAGTGTATAAGTTTTTATTTATGGTAAAGTTTTTCGTTTCATAGTTTCTAAGTTTTAATATTTAACAAAGTATTAAGCTATTTTCTGCATTTGCCTTTATTTTTTAACAAAGTTTTTAGTTTTATAGTTTTTAAGTTTTTCTTTCTGTTAAAGTTTTTCGTAATAATTTCTTTTTGGTTAAGTTTTTAGTGTAAATTTTTATTTCTTGTAAAATGATTTCAAAGTTTTTATTTATTTTTAACACGAAGTACTTCTTTTTGATAAAGTTTCTAGTGTAACTTTTTATTTCTTGTAAAATTTTTTCAAAGTTTTTATTTTATTTTTAACAAATATTTTAGTTTTGTAGTGTATAAGTTTTTATTTTTAGTAAAGTTTTTCGTTTCATAGTTTCTAAGTTAAAAAATTTAACAAAGTATTAAGTTAATTTCTGCATTTGCCTTTATTTTTTAACAAAGTTTTTAGTTTTATAGTTTTTTAAGTTTTTCTTTCTGTTAAAGTTTTTCGTAATAATTTCTTTTTGGTAAAGTTTTTAACGTAATTTTTTATTTCTTGTAAAATTTCTTGTAAGTTTTTATTTATTTTAAACAGATATTTTAGTTTTGTAGCTTTTAAGTTTTTACATTTAACAAAGTATTAAGTTATTTTTCTGCATTTGTCTTAATTTTTAACAAAGTTTTCAGTTAAGCATTTATTTTTAACAAAGATTTTAGTTTTTTAGTGTATAAGTTTTCATTTCTTGTGTAAAGTTTTTCGTTTTCTAGTTCATTTCAAACAAAGTTTTCAGTTTCGTAGTGAATAAGTTTTTATATTTAACAAAGACTTTAGTTTTTCAGTGTATAAGTTTTCATTTCTTGTAAAGTTTTTTCTGTGTTCATTTTTACTTTTAGCAAAGTAATGAGTTATTTTTCAGCATTTGTCTTAATTTTTAACAAAATTTTCAGTTAAGTTTTTATTTTTAACAAAATTTTCAGTTAAGTTTTTATTTTTAACAAAATTTTCAGTTAAGTTTTTATATTTAACAAAGATTTTAATTTTTCAGTGTATAAGTTTTCATTTCTTGTAAAGTTTTTTCTGTGTTCGTTTTTATTTTTAACAAAGTATTAAGTTATTTTTCTGCATGTATCTTAATTTTTAAAAAAATTTTCAGTTAAGTTTTTATTTTTAACAAAATTTTTAGTTAAGTTTTTATTTTTAACAAAATTTTTAGTTAAGTTTTTATATTTAACAAAGATTTTAATTTTTCAGTGTATAAGTTTTCATTTCTTGTAAAGTTTTTTCTGTGTTCGTTTTTATTTTTAACAAAGTATTAAGTTATTTTTCTGCATGTATCTTAATTTTTATTAACAAAATTTTCAGTTAAGTTTTTATTTTTAACAAAATTTTTAGTTAAGTTTTTATTTTTAACAAAATTTTAAGTTAAGTTTTTATTTTCGAAGTGAATACGTTTTTATATTTAACAAAGATTTTAGTTTTTCAGTGTATAAGTTTTCATTTCTTGTAAAGTTTTTCTGTGTTCGTTTTTATTTTTAACGAAGTATTAAGTTATTTTTCTGCATGTGTCTTAATTTTTAACAAAATTTTCAGTTAAGTTTTTATGTTTAACAAAGTATTAAGTTATTTTTCTGCATGTATCCTAATATTTAACAAAATTTTCAGTTAAGTTTTTATTTTTAACAAAGATTTTAGTTTTTCAGTGTATAAGTTTTCATTTCTTGTAAAGTTTTTCTGTGTTCGTTTTTATTTTTAACAAAGTATTAAGTTATTTTTCTGCATGTGTCTTAATTTTTAACAAAATTTTCAGTTAAGTTTTTATTTTTAACAAAATTTGTAGTTAAGTTTTTATTTTTAACAAAGTATTAAGTTATTTTTCTGCATGTGTCTTAATTTTTAACAAAATTTTCAGTTAAGTTTTTATTTTTAAGAAAATTTTTAGTTAAATTTTTATTTTTAACAAAGGTTTTAGTTAAGTTTTTAGTTTCGAAGTGATTAAGTTTTTATATTTAATAAAGATTTTAGTTTTTCAGTGAAAGTTTTTCGGTGTTCGTTTTTATTTTTAACAAAGTATTAAGTTAATTTTCTACATGTGTCTTAATTTTTAGTAAAATTTTCAGTTAAGTTTTTATTTTTAACAAAATTTTCTGTTAAGTTTTTATTTTTAACAAAATTTTTAGTTAAATTTTTATTTTTAACAAAGGTTTTAGTTAAGTTTTTAGTTTCGAAGTGATTAAGTTTTTATATTTAACAAAGATTTTAGTTTTTCAGTGAAAGTTTTTCTGTGTTCGTTTTTATTTTTAAAGTATTAAGTTATTTTTCTGCATGTGTCTTAATTTTTAACAAAATTTTCAGTTAAGTTTTTATTTTTAACAAAATTTTTAGTTAAGTTTTTATTTTTAACAAAGGTTTTAGTTAAGTTTTTAGTTTCGAAGTGATTAAGTTTTTATATTTAACAAAGATTTTAGTTTTTCAGTGAAAGTTTTTCTGTGTTCGTTTTTATTTTTAACAAAGTATTAAGTTAATTTTCTACATGTGTTTTAATTTTTAATAAAATTTTCAGTTAAGATTTTATTTTTAGCAGAGTTTTTAGGTTTTCTTATAGATTCAGTAATAATTTTCTTGGTTTTTATAATATATGTTTCCTTTTGAGTCATGTTTCCCCTTTAATTTTTATTAGAATAGTTTAATTTTCTATATGGATTATAGATGAAAGAAGGCTTTAGGTAAGAGAAAACATTATATCCATAAAGGATTTCTTTCATAAGTTAGTTTATATGTATTATATTGTTTGCTTTAGTGAATAATATAAATTGTTAGTAAAAATGTACAGCAGAGGGTAAAATTCTTGTAGAGCAAGTATAGCCGATGGGTTAAAAAATTATTTTCAAAAAGGTTGAAAATGATCAACGTAACCATTCCATGAATTGAAAAATAACCAAAGCAGTTCTCTTTAGTATAGAAAAAAATATTACATGTTTAATAAATATAGTAAAAGTTATGAATAAAATGAATGTATGTTCTGTAGTGGTAGCCAAATAATGTACTTTAAATAAAAGGTTAATGATTGAAATTTTTTCAACTGTTGGGAAAATCGTATATATGTTACCGCTAAAGTTGATAATTAGTTAATCTGAAGAATACCTAGGTAAACTTAAGATTAACTGATTTCTGTCGTTAATGTGCGGATTTTTGAGTTTTTCGCATTTTACCTAGGGAATCTACACTATAACGGCCTCTTGATCGTTAAAGTTCAAAATAGTTTGTTTCGTTCAATACTTTCTGTTAAAATGTTGAGGTGCTTACTGCGCCATGCGCTTACCCCTGCGCAGTTGGGTTTCAATACGTAGTTTGTTGTCATATTTGGTGTTTTGATTTCAAATTTAGAGCGTAGCACTGGTAGTTGTCATGTTGAATGTTAAAACAAAATAATACAAGCAAGTAAGTACTGTAAATTTACATGATTAAGTACAGTATATTACTACTAAAACGGGTATTTTGAAACAATTGTGTTGAAGCTCCGACTTCAGAGTGACAGAGATTTCTTTTAACGAAAGCAAATGTCCCAGCTGTTGAAATATCTTTTCAACAAACGTTAATTCAACAATCGCTGGAACCTGGGCAAGGGTTTAACATATGTAATCGATCGCGAATCCTAGCAATAGTTCAGTGCAGGCTGCCAGCCGATTACACCGCGCTTTCATTAAGATTTGCTAGTTTAAGTGCTCATTGAAATACGCTGTCAAATCGAGATCGAAAACCACAATTGATACAAATCTCAGTTGGTACTTTAATATTCTATTATTATTGTTTTTATATTCTAGTTTTAAAATTGCTATTTCATTACTATTTTTGTGGGATTTGCGTGTTTTGTGTAATATGAAAAAAGTACCGATCCCCCTTTTTTGATTCGTCATTGTTACTGTTTACCCCCAAAACGAGTTTGGTTATAGTTAGGGCAGGGGGGTTTGGGGGGGCGGCAGCCCCCCCAACCTCCTTAAACTTTTTATAAAATAAAATAAAATTTTGCACTTTAACGGATCACCCTCGTTAATATGTAAAATAACTGATTACAGGTAGTATGCAGATTAACGAGTGTCTAGTCGGTAGGGTGCAGAATACCTAGGTAATTTCAAGATTACCTAGGTAATCTTAGAAATTGAAAAAAAATTCGCTCTTTAACGGATCACCCTCGTTAATTTGCAAATTACCTAGGTTATCTGTAAATTAACTGATTTCCGGACTTTAACTGTAACATATATTTTACAATTTTTGTATAAAAATTCTCTCATTCACACAATGCTTTCAGAAGAAAGTGTAATGGAATAGTTTTTGTTTAGGTGATTAATCATATATTCTCACGTTTAAATCTAGAAAAAGCTTCTATGCGAATAAAATATGTAATATCTTCAATTGAAATATAGTAAAATTAATGGATTTGTCATTTTTAACTTGAATGAGTCTAACATTCTATGAAAAAAAAATCAACTCCTCGAACAGAATTCGTAATAAAAGTATATTTTATTTTTAAAAAATGCTTAAAATATTTAAGATCTTATCCAATATGAACATAATTAGTAATTTTTAATCGAAGTTGTAAAATAATTCCACCAATAGGATAACGTATTATATGTCAAGTGGTCTGAAAATGTATTCTCAATTTTTCAAAGTATCCTTTCCTGATCAAAGTGAAATAAAAATAATTCCACCAATGGGATAACGTATTATATGTTTGGTTGTCTGATAATGTTCGATCATTCTCAATTTTTCAAAGTATCCTTTCTGGTGAAAATACTGTATTTTCAAAGTTAAGGATTGTGATAGGATAAGCATTTTGTGTCAAACTGTAACTAAAGTGAATATTGAACTGTAAATTTAACGAAATAGAAATGATTGTAATGAAAAAATATATATCTTTTGAAAACCATCTCCCCTTGGTATTGCGGGAAAAGATGCAATCGCTACATATCAATCCCAATGGAGGTTACCCCGTTATCGCCACACATATTGCTCTGTGAAAGGTAAGAGGGGCGGTTCGCCGGTGCATTGTTAAGGGAGTCTCAAAGACAGGTGAGTAGTACACTCTACATTTGAGTTTGTGATTGTCTTGGTCTTTTATTCCAGTATGGGCATTCAATAGGTAATATATTACAGCGGTTAGTTTGTTCATTAACCTTATAATTTTATGTAAAATAACTGTTAATTAACCTTTGTTAATAACTTAAACTATCAATTAATGTTATCTTAAAATAATTTAGAAAGTCTCAATTTAGCTTCTTGTTGTTGCATGAGTTCTAGAGCCCCAATATAGTGGAAGAGCTGCAATTTACTAATTTTGTTCAAATTACAGTTAAAAGCGGTTACAGTTTTTTAATTAATCTTATAATTTTATGTAGTAAATAATTTTAACTATCATGCTTTCTGCTGATTGGCTGGTGGGTCTTAGAGTATATTGATGTGAAAAATATCTTTAATTTTAGTGGTGGAGCCGCATTTTATTGGTTGAACCCCAATTTATCCGCAATTTAGTAGATTGCTTAGGAACCTCTTTCTACCGGCGCAGGGATCACCGGAGCAGGTAACTTCTAATTACCCTCTTCCCGTTTTAGCCAAGAGCCCCTTTCCACCGGCGCAGGGATCACAGATCTGCCGGCGCAACCGGCGCAGGAGCCCCTTTCTACCGGAGCAGGTATCACAGAGCCGCCGGCGCAGGAGTAGCAGAGCTGCCGGCGCAACCGGCGCAGGTCCCTGCGGCCTGCGCCGGCTGGCTTAGAACCCCCATTTTTCCACTACTGTTGTATGCACAGCATGAAACGACCATTCTAAATTTTGAGCATAATATTTAAAAAAAGGTGGTTTTCAAGAAAAAGTTCAACTCACACACTGTTAGTCTACGGTCAAATTGTTTTTCTTTTACGATCAGACTTTGTCACTCCAATTTGTTTTATGGCTCAGTGGCCGTATCCGTATTTTATTCTGTAAAACGGAAAGAGTGTTCATGCAAAGTATCGTCACTATATTCGTAAGGATGGTTACTCTATGTAATTTTAAAGTTAGTGGGACTTGTAATTACCGTCAGTTGATAAAGGGTTAAATATGGAACCTACATAAACCCCCAAAAAAGAGAAGCCCTAGAAAAAGAACCCCAAAAAGACATATTGTAAACTTGAATACTTTCTTGGCCGGTGTGAATACATCTAACGGCATAATAACGACCACGTACATAATAACGACCACGGCCCATAATCTTGGAAACTGATTTGGATTTCATTAAAGACATTGTCAAAGTTAATTTTTTGGTAGGGGACATCCATAAATTACGTGAGGTCAAAAAAGGGGTGGGGAGGGGAAAAATCTCACCAAATCTCACCAAGGGGGAGGGGGGTCGATTAAAATCTCACGTCAACTTTTTAAGTTAGAAATTAAACGATTTTGTTTTAAGTTTAAGAAAAGAATAATACCCACAGATCAGATACTGTGGGGATTTTTAGGTGGAATAATGTCCTTTTCCCCCACATCATTAATAATGGAAAAGTTTTAGGTGCTGTGAAACACAAAATGGAATCGAATTGGATAGAAAATTATTTTTAAAGGTTGTAGGTAAATCTCACTTGGGGGGAGGGGGGGTCCAGCAAAATCTCACTAAATCTCACCAAGGGGGGAGGGGGTCCAGAATTTGGAAAAAACACCTCACGTAATTTATGGATGTCCCCTTAAGAGCTTTTACTCTATCCGGCCGACAGGAAAGTCCCCGAGGGATCTCCCATTTCTATGCTTCTCTGCCGAAACCTGTCAAACGGCTTTCACTGTGGCTAGAGACATCTTGCAGGAAAAGTAATATTCGTTACATTCAGTTACTGCAATACGTTATTATGTCTGGCATTACGATAAAAAATATCAGATAAAAAAACTGATGTAATTGCACACTACCTATACAAGTCTTGCGGCACATGTGTATCTATGATTTTTCCCTTTCAGATGATTTATTTCACCTTTCAATTTTATTTTCAACCGCCTTGGTTATTATGCCAATTTGTGACGAATTAAAACCACTTTCAAAAGTACTGAGATGGTTTATCTTAAAATAAGTAAAATAAGTAAAATCATGGTTTATCTTGTTATGAGTCCGGAGGCAACGAAAGAAATTTGGAAATATTTGATTCAGGCCGTAATCTTTAACATTCTTTGTTTATGTATTCTTTAAATACTTTAAAATGATTTAATCTCTCTATTCTAAAAAAAGTTTTTGTAAATGGTTTCCAGAGAAAGGCTTTTTAATTACTGATCCGTATAACATGTTTTTGGTATCAAACTGTTCTGATTCTTTTGAGGATGTGCAAAGTGCCTTTAGAATTTCTAAAAAAAATTCTCAATTCTAAGATATTTCCATTTTTCTGGATTACGGATAAGGTTGCAGTTAACAGCAAGAAACTGTCGTACAATTTATTATACCTCCAATCACAATGACCAACCGACGCTATTCATTAATGATGAAAATAATTCCTTTCACGCTTTAAAAATGCGCTTCAAAATATGTACTTTCTAAATAAAATATTTTTAAAAGACTGATAAGAGTTTTCCAGAAACTCACAGATCTACTATTCAAGTATAGAATTTCACACACCAAAATTAATTGTTTGTAAACATTGAGTGCAATGTAGATTTTGTCTCTTAATATTTTTAATAGCTTAAATCGTATTGTTTAAAAAGTCTGTTTCAAAACTAAAACTTGAATGATAAAACACTAGATATTTTAACGAGTTACTAGGTACTATATTAAATTTAACAGATTCATTGCTGAACGTTTTTGTAAATATTGAATAACAATAGCACGAGCAGACTTGATGGATATTTTGAAGGAAAACGTGTTGAATAAATTATTGATAATTTAACCAATAAATATTCTAACTTTTAAGAGAGTGTGCTTCTGGAAAGTTGGTTGACGTTTTTTCTTTTTCGGCGCAAGTTTAGAACTGCTGATGCGCCAAGTTTTTAGCGATAAAAATCAATATATAGTAACCCCAACTAATGTTAAATGAATTAAGTGGCTTCTAAATATGGCGCTAAATAGCCAAAACTCTCCAACCATCAGCAGTTCTAAACTTGCGCCGTTTTTTCTACTAATTGTTATAACGAATGTTTTATAAATAAATAATTTTAGTGAGCAGGGTTTTGTGGGGATTGCGAAGCGATCCGAAAGGCCCTGCGTCAGCAGTTAACGGGGGTTGGCGAGCGATAGCGAGCAGGGGGCGGTAGCTCCCTAGTGGTTTAAATAATAATAATTTTTTCTTTATAAAAAAAGAAAAAAGAGAAATCAGTTAATATTTTCTTTTAGACAGTACTTGTCTAAAAGAAAGTAAAATACAGGGAATTTTCCTATAAGTTTTCGAAAATTTTTTATTTAAGAGTCTAATTAGTCTTAAAGAAAGCTCATTTTCAAAGTTTCTTTAAAATGAATTCTTTCTCATATTTTGTAACTGATTTTTTTACAAATCTTCTCTTATTTAGCAGATTAAGGTTCGTAATAAGAAAAAGAGTCACGTTTATAGAACCTCGTCACGCGAAATCTCCATTTTGATGTGCGAAATCAACATCATTCGATGCTGCGCACCATTTAATTAATTTGTTAGTTGGCGGGAAAAAGCAAGCAGGGCTTTTAATTGCAGAAATTATCCGCTGAAATAACGCTTCTTCCGCTGGCAACGTCTCTTAATTAAACGGAGAGGGCAGTAAAACTGTGACCGCAATCACTCGCCCCGTCTCCATAACAACCGAATCGAAATGAAAAACACGTTCGTCTGGGATTTACTGCTCAGATAAGGAGCCTATTTCTTGCGGAATGTGGTCTTTGCTGAGGGAAGATTATTACAACTCTCTTGGTCGGAATAAAAAAGGCCGAAAATAAGGTATTCGAACACGGAATAAAATGAGACTTTTTTTCTTGGACGCGCAATCTAGTTTTGAATCTCAAATTTTGCTTAGTCAAGTCAAAGGCTATTTCAAAGGAATGTTGAATTTTAAAAGAAGTTCCACAATTTGAAATAAGTTTTTGTACTCTTTTCATTTGGACGCTTGCTAAGATTTAATGCATTAATATTCATACCAAAATATTGTGAGTTTGCAATGGTTACGATAAAACTAAATACACCTAGGGAAAAAAGTAATTTTCATCTCAACACAGAAATATAACTAATTCTCTAATAAAGCTCAATAGTGGATACCCATTATCAACAGTAACAGAAACTAAAAAAAGGCATTGAATCTTGCAAAAACCCTTAGCACACACTTCAACAAAAGAAAAACCACTCTCCGTTTACAAGTCAATCTTTCACGTAGAAAATCTCAAGACTTGTCTGGGGAGTGAACTGTTTTACATCGTAACAATAAATACATTATTATTTGAATCATAAATTCTAGTTTGGTTTCTTATAACTAATTAAGTGGAGTTTTCTTTCAGGCTAACAGAATCCCGAATGTGACCTTCGGCCGTTCATCGGACTTCAACATCCATACCCTTCCCTTCATACACCCTATGTAACGTGCTAAGTAACAACTTGTGGTAGGTTTCTTAATTTATTTATTTATTTATTTATTTCCACCATACAGACTGAGTCCATTTACATGGAAGGAAAGGAAACACACAGAGATACAAAACACAAACACCAAATCTATAAAAAACAATAAAAAAAACAATACAAACACAGACACTGAAAATTTATAGATTACTCATAAAATCACACTTTAACTCTCTAAAATTGTCAAAGAAGATGTCACTGTGATCCGGTAGACTATTTACGATTTTTATAAATTGAATAATAGTTTGCCTTTTTAGATATTCTTTTGAATAAAAAGGTTCAATTAAGGTTGTTTTATTTCTAGTTTTATAAATAGGAACATGTAATTTAAATAGATTTAGTATAGTAGGACAATCAACATTATTGTGGAGAACATTATAAAAAAACTTAAGTATTATTATAGATCTACGATGTTCAAGTGAGACAGGGATTTCAAAATTAGAAGTTATTAAAATTAGTTAAAATTAACTAATCGGAAATATTACCACATAAATAGGTATAAATAAACCTACTTCTACTACTTCACATTGGTTTGCTATATGGAAAAGGTTAGGAATATCTTTTAGATTTATGAATTTGCATAAATCGCTTTTAACCCAACCTTAAGTTTGTCTTTCTTCGCCGCTAGGTGGTAGGGAACAGGGAAATCATAGTTCGAGTAGGGGGTGTGGGAAATCAGCTACTTCAGCATCTTCTTCTGAGCAGAGGTGGTTATTGGTCAAGACAGTAAACCAGTTTGATTATCTCTCTTTATACCTCCCCAAGTCAATGGTCTGGCTAGTTTGGAGTTACACTAACCGCCTAAAGAAAATAGACCAACTTTAAGAGATAATGTAATAATTAAAATTGGGAAAAACAAATACATGATCTTAATAAGTTCATTTTGGAACTACAATCTATGAGTCTACTTTATTAAGATTTTGCAGATTTTGTACTTAAGTAGCATTTCCACATCGAATCCATTTCATAACGCAAAACCAGCGAAACTAATGAAGGAATCAGAGAGAGGCAAATGTGTGTCATTATTTGAGCTATCTCATCGTAGTTTTCCAATTGATGTTGATGGATTGCCGTAACGCAACACATTAGAAGTGGAAACGCTACTTAAGATGGATGGCTATCGCCTAGTGATTGCAGTGTAGTACACGTTCAGGGGGATCTCTTTCTACTATTGGTTCTTAGCGGTAAACGCGTAGCTGCAAGAACCAATGGAAGTCCCAGATTCCCCCTGAACGTATTTGTCTTTAAAAGCCGTATTCGCCGCTAACCTGACCAGCGATTAACCGACAGTAAAACCTCTGATTGGTGGAAAACTATTTTCCCTTTTTAACTGCCTACCAGAAGTTTGCCTTTAAACCGCCGGTCAAGTTAGCGTTGAATACGGTCGTTAGTGATCCTCCTTACCTAAAGCCCTGGAAGGAGCGAACACTCCTCGCTCAAGTAACGACAAGAGTTCAATTGTCCGCCATTTTGGGGATCACCGCAACTCAATCCAAATCGAAAGCGGCAAGGAGGCACCAGGGAAAAGAATGTCGCTAATTGAGCTAGAGTGCTTTCTCCATCCAGGGCTTAAATTTCAGATAGCGAAACTTCATTTTCCCATAGCGGGCTTATGAGAGTTGCGGTTGTCCGCCATTTTGGGGAGCTTGTTGCTATTTGAGCGAGGAGTGCTCTCTTCATCCAAGGCTTTATCTTTACCTACGTATTTGTTTCTAAAGAAATAAGTGAGTGTGTATTCATGAAAGATAGAGAATAATATCTCACTAATTGTGGATTTTTTCTAGTATTTAGTAGGTTGCTGAACTACTATTTTTTGCAGCATCCTTAGGTAACACATGGGTGACTTTGGTGTGGCTCGGGACAAGTGGGTCTGCCCTAACGACCGAGAGCTCTCCCTCAGGGCTAAGTAAGTGGGATATTACTTTTTGTGTTCCTTCTTTTTCTTCTTTATATGGAATCATCTTTTTTATATGGAAATTTATCTACAGTTAAAATAAATTTAAACCAATCGTTAGGAGGGAAAACGAACTATTTTTCTTTTTGTTCTATTATTGCTTAAAAATTTTAACCTCTTTTATACACACTAAGGCCTACTTTCAGTGGCGACGTATTAAGTTTACTGATTATTTATTTTCAATCTCTTCAAGGGGGATACCTAAATGTTAAAATCCAATATAAAAAGAAAATCTGGTTACTATGTTAAGTGTGGGACATCTTTTTGAAAAGGCCCTGTTAAATATTTTCTATGAAACGCATAAAGATGAAAGTCAGGTTATATGATATGATCAATATATCCAGGTAATTTATAATACCAGAAATGTTTTTCTAATTTTCTTATCATTTGATATTGGAGAAAAACTTGCATAAAAAAGCATTCTAAATTACTTTTCTTGATGTTTTCGTAGGCTGAAGACGGGTTGGTCAGTCAAGACCTGTTCGCTTCGATCGTTCGGGGGTCGGTGCGAGCCTCTGGGGGATGGCGAACAGGAGGCCATTGTGCAGGTCATCAAGAGGGCAGAGAACCTGGACAGGATGGAACAGGAGAGAGTAGGGTGAGTGAAGAGAACCGTGTACTACACTTTTGTTACCTTAATATCAAACACAACTATACTATAGTCCGTGGAAATAAAATTGGCCCCTCGTTACCGGGGCAACGCAGTATAAATGCATGGGAAATGACTATACTCTGTTCATTTTCAATAGGCGCCTGGGAAGTAGTGCTTTCCCCCTCGGTAAAAGCGTAACCATGGTTAGCAGCCAATAGTAAGCCTTCTTCGCCACTTTGACGTTGATAGTTGCCATGGTTACCAATTCAGTGGTGGGGGAAGGAAATGTACTCAGGTGCCAAAATTCAAAATGAATAGAGTATAGTAGTGAGTCGCCAATTTTATTTACCCAGATTAAAGACTGCTACGTTACTTGATTCTGGCTGAGAAAAACAAAGAAAGTAGTTCCCAGCGCGGTGTCTGAATTTTAAGTGAAATTAAGAACTTCAATTTAGAAATATTATTAGTTTGTTAAAGCCATCTATCATAGGGTCTTTTTATAACGATTTGCGCACTGAAAACCCTCTTAGAAACCCAGCAGGCTTTCTGTTTACTCAGTTTTTCCTTCCTCCTAGTGACGTCATAGGGTCAAGAAACATTGCAGTGTAGTTCCGTTCGGCAAACTACGGAATGTTTGTTCGGCAATGATGCTTTATTTTCGTTTTTTCTTAAAGGATAAAATTTAGTGTTTCACTGTTTTTTTTAGATTTAACTGTTCTTTTTTAAGCTAAACAATTTCTAGTTATTTAACAAATAAGTTGAAATTCCCTCTTATCTATGTGGATAAAAACTTTTCAACTCCTACGTATTCTGTAGATAAGTTACACTAATGCTAGTAACACCTGAGTATTAAACTTTCTTTCTTTCTAGATACCTTTTTTATTGCAATATGTTAATGTTATTAAAACATGATTTCCGTATCCACAATGAAACTATCATATCAACTTCTTCATGTTTTGAAGTGTCAAAATGGTAGTCTCGCTCGTGACCCACATTTACATCAAAACAGCTGCGGCTGCATCAACAGAGAAATGCAGGTGTAAAAAAAGTTCAACACCTGCCCATTAGACAAGGGTTTCTGAATTCTTTTTGCCTAAATAAGTCCTAGTTGTTTTATTTATAACTTATTAAAGATATGCGTTAATTTACAATTGGAATCCCTAAACGTCTTGATTTCAGAGATGGATAAATTCTGAAAATTTTCCCCAACTCTAGTCTTCATTAAATCAACCAATTCATCAAAATATATACCAATGATGATAAAATGATGTGTGCTGCTCATCTATGTCTTTTCCTTACAAATTTCTTTAAGTAACTATAAAATAAAATCAATTTTGTTTAAACATATTTTATTGCTTGGTTTTCTTATAAATTATACTTGAAACAAACTTGTTATAGATTAGTATTAACTATAGGTAACTTAGCAACACATCTAAACAGTATTGCATTGGTTAAAAGTAAATCAATGCCTTAAATTTTTGGTTTTTGAGGACTGGGTCAAAGTTTCCCCAATTCAGTGAAACTTTGGCTTACAATTTCAAAACTTTGTAAAAATTAAAATTTAAATCCACACTTTAAAAGCGGTTTACATTATAGTTGAACAATTGAACATGTTAAAAATATTATAAGCCACTGAATTGGTCAAAAATTTGTTTTGATTGACTGCTTTTATTTGCTTTTAATGTGAAAAAAACCCCACTCCATTTGGGCCAAAGTAACCCCAATTTACGGTATGTAAGGAAAAACTCAATTGCTTAGACAGATTTTCTGGAATGAACTGAGGTTCCAGTGCATGAATGTGATTGTTCTCAAAAAGTGTTTCTTGTCGTTTCAGTCGTCTGGTTGATCGTCTTGAGAACATGAAAAAGAACGCTTTGGGTAACGGAGCAACTCAATGCGTGCTCTGCGCAGACGAGTTTGGATTGCTCGGAGCCTCCCCCCTCATATGCAACGACTGCAAAAAGGTGAGCTATTTGCACAAGCATTGCCATATCTCGTGCAGCCAGAAGCCTACGTATAAAGGAACTAATTTAGTAAGAGGCAGATATGATAAGTGACAGATGTATGAGCGGGTAAAAAGCAAAGGGGTAGATTAAGTGGGTACATAGTGTTATACCAGGTCAGTAGCCGATCAGGGGGATGGGGGATGGCACAGGGACACTTGTCCCCCCAAAAGGGTAAAAGTTTATTAGATAAAAGGACATCTGAGGAGAATTTCTAAAAAAAAATCGTAATTTTGAAGCTTTTAAATACTTTAATGTGTAGTTTTATAGCCAAAAAAGTATATTATTCGAAAAAGTATTCATCAAAATAAACACAAAATGTGATGTCTAAAGCAGCCTTTATGTTCCCTTTGGTTTTTCACACATTATTTTTCATTGGGAATAAATAAAAAATAGTTTAGAGCAGTGTTTCCCAACGTGGGGCCCACGCCCCACCAGGGGGCAATATTATTTTCTAGGGGGGAAATTAGAAAATTTTCAACCAAATTGCCCCCCCGGTGGAGCCAATCCAGGGGGAAAATTAGAAAAAACTTTTTAAAAAGAAGTTTATCAAAATCTGATCCTATCATCCTATCTGAAAATGTATGTCTGAAATCTGGACCAGTATGTATAAAAACAAAGTTGAAACCCTGTTTTTAGAGTCTTATGTCCAAACCTTTTCTGGGGATGACCCAAGATCTCTTTGTTTTTAGAACGCTTATATATGAAACTTTTTTACATTAGGTTCATCAAAATGCAAATCTTACCTAAAAATTTCCCCAACTAGGGGTACCAAACTAGTTAAAATCTGCTTCCTAGAGTCAAATTTCCAAAAATTTGCTGGTGGAGGACCCCCAGACCCCCCTTTGTACTTAGAACTTGATTACTCATGACTTGATTTAGTTCTTTTGTATGCAAATTCTAGCTAAAAATGTTCCGAAAAGCTTCATTAGACTTATATGGCATGTGAACAAACTATATTTAATTAGGTTCAACTATGAAAAGAAGTCAAATTATACATTACGGAAATTGAGTTTTAATTTATGAAATTGAATTATGCGCGACTGGTCGGTGGATCTTCACCGCGAAAAGATTCCATCGCCCCTGCTAGCGTTGCGAGGACTCGGTGATAACAAACTTTTCATATTATATGTACTAAAATTTGATTTTAAAAAAGACAAAATTTTTGAAACTTATCAAAGTTTTCCATTTTAATGAAATTTTTCCCGTGAACCTCTGAAAGTTGCTGTGGACCCCCTAGAAGTTTCTGTGGACCCCCAATTTTCATTTTCATGCCCGTGGACCCCCTGGAAGTCGCTATGGACCACTGGGGGTCCATATGGACCACTTTGGGAACCGCTGCACTAGACACATAAAATATTTATGTTGCTTGATAACAGTAGTGTGAAAATTTTCGTTCTAAGCTGCTATGTTTTCCAGGCCGTGTGTACTAAATGCGGAGTGGACACTATAAGTGGACACAAAGAACCTTTGGTGCTGTGTAAGATTTGTGCCGAGACCAGGGAGGTAGGTCACACTTAGCCCTCACACAGTCATATTCACATTCATCTGCGTCGGTGTTAAATCTTGGTCAAAGAAGGATTCCACCAATCAAAATCAGCGAAAAGTTAATTTTTCTTTCTTCAGCTGCTGGTTAACACCGACGCTGATGGTTGTGAATATTTTTTTCAGTCCCGTAAGATTAGATTGCATTAAAGATAGAGAGACATTTTCACCTCCTTAGACTTGGAAAAAGACCGGTGCTTGGTTCTACAAGGGCCTCCCCAAGTACATCCTCCCTGGAAGGAAGGCGGAATCTGCAAAATATAACTCCGCCCCTGCAGAACAGAGGGCCTCCTGGCTCAACAAAGGTAACTCCCCTAACATAATCGAAACGATTAACTCCAACGTGAAAAATAGTCAACCGGGTATAATTACTACTTTTTTAATAAAACGTTCATGTTTCGGTTGGAAAGCACTAAATAAGCTTCTACTAGCCAATCAGGAAGTTTCAGTAGCCAATTAATAGTTTTATGGGGAAAATTAAGTAAAAAGGGAAATGTAGATTGGATAGACATCATCTTCTCTGCCTTTTCGGTAGAAAATAATATTTACAAAGCTCTTTAAAAAAATAAAGATAAAAATATTAGACGTAAGCATTTTGTCGAAACAATCATCACTTTGAAAATTCGTTTTTATCTAATATTTGAGAATCACGGTTTGAAATAAATGGTGTTTTTAAAAATAATGTTAATACTTCACAGTAACGTTTCCTGAACCCAGTACGTCACTACGAAGAAGGAGAAAGTGAGTAAACACAAAGCCTGTTGGGCTGAAGGAGGAATTTCGATACGCGAATTGTGATAAAAAGACACTATTTATACATGGGTTTAACGAAATAATCATATTTTAAAATTGACGTTCTTTGTTTCACTCGAAATTCAGGCACCGCGATGGGATGATGGGAACTACTTTGTTAGTGACGTAGTAGGTTCAACTTAAGTTACTGTCTAGTATAGTAAAAAGGTCGCAAAGAAAGAGATTATTATATCGTTCTCGGTTCAGAAAAGGTTTTGAAAATAGTTATTTGCCGATTTGAAACGAAGCAATCAATTAAATATCCTTTCTCTGAATTATAAAATCCCCACGCCATCTGTAAATTTCCCTAACTCCACCTTATCCTACTCAAAGTGAAAGTGATTGGTTGATCAACCAGTAAGAAGGCGTGGCGAATGACGTCACTGGCAGCGGACACGAGACGTCACGAGCTTTTTTCATTTCTCTGGGAAGAGCCAACCTTACATTCTATAAACCTTGAGTTGTCCCCTTTTTCAAACTGACAATTCCCAATTCAAAACTATAATTTTACTTCCAGCCGGAAAGATACCGAGCGAGAAAGAAAACACTGACAGCTCAGACGACGAGTTCAAGTCCAGCCGATTGGCCAAGCGGGCCACCACTCTCAGGAAGCAGCCCCCTCCCCCTACAGACACCACAAGTGAGCAATCTTTCCCCACTAATGCACTCATATCAACTGTGTTGTTTCTTCACTGATGAACTTTTATTGATGGAATTCTAACCACAGAATATTAAAGTATGATTTTTTTTGCATGATGGTAGGTGATAATGTCGAGCCAGCGTCAACCATGACACTTGAATCCCCTGCACAAGATGGTAAGTTCTTAAAAAAGTTCCTTATTTTTGCAATCTGATTATTTCTTTTTAGTAGAGTTTGAACAGCTGAGATTCCAAATCAGATCAAATTTATTAAAATAAACAAATAAGAATACAAAACACGATGTCAAAAAAAAGAGTACAAAAAGGAAAAAATACATTGATCCTAATACTTATCCCTAAGGAGCAACTGCTCGTCCATGGGTTACAGGAACTTCGGAAATAAATGTCTGATCAGAATAGCGGACGAATAAGGGAAAAATGAATTCACGTAGGAAAAATAAAGAAAAAACCGAGAAGGCTTGGTTGGCAACTTTGTGTAAGAAAAAGATGAGAAATATACAAATCGAGTATATAAACCCGATAAAAACTGAAATAGTGTTTCGAAATTATTTTGTTCTATAGAATAAAGGCAATACAAAGTTTTCTAAAGTATCTGATATTAGATTCGGTTTGAATTTGACTTGGTAATTCATTAAAAAAGGTAACCGAAAGATATTGAAAATGCTTTTTATAATATTATTTGCGAGGTCTAGACAATAAGTCAAAGTTCAACCCGAAACAAAAGTCCGGTTACGGCTATGCAATACATTGAAATATAGTACCCAAGTTGCTAGTACCTTTTTAAAGCAATCATGTCAACACCTATAAATTGGTCAAAATAAATTCCCTTTAAAATATTGACTAAGCACAATGTTACCACATAGAGGTAACCCATGGTTACCGTTTCAACTGACACGAATTTCATAGTTACCGAGAATTCCATATTGAAATTTCAGAAAGTTTCATGAAATAAAAGTTTTAAGATAATATTTGAAATAAAATAACTGAAGTATAAATGTATTGGTTTTAGGTTCTAAAACATCCCTAAATCAGTAATTGCATTTATATCTTGCTCCGAAATGTGCCAATAAATCTATAATTTACGACTGATAAGAGAAGCAGTTCTGCAGAAATATCTGTATTTACAGACGAGATATTTTTTTCATTACCTTAACCTTTGCTTCAGGATAATTAAGACTTAAAACCATACTGTGGTTAGAAGAAAATTCTGAAGTAATTTTCAAACTCCATAAAAAATAGCTCTGTATTTACGAATAGGAATGTTTCTTTGAGATAAGTTAACTACCATTAATTTACCAGCAAAACTATATTAAAATGAAGGTTTCAAATAGAAATGTTGATTTATCTGATAATCCCCGTTACTTTAATTCGTAAAAAGAATTAATTCGGTCACACGGAAGGTTATAGAAAGTTAGGCCCGTATGAAATATTTCTATCCTCAAAGGTTTTCGTTTGAAATGAGCTTTTTTTACAGCTGGTTTGTCACCGAGGGAACGCAACAACCACTGGTACCGACCGAAAGAACCGGAAGACTCGCCTATCAAGGGGCATGCTAGAAAGGTAAACACAATACTGCATTACTACATCAAAATTATTTTTACTAAATTTATTACTATACTAGTTTCCAAAGTTTCCTGTCTGTGACGTCACTGGTTGAAGGGGAAGACGCCACACTTTCTAGCTATCTAATAGTCGAGAAAGACAGAGCGAGCGAGAGTCATCTCTGACTCGACACTTAGGTAGCTAGAAAGTGTGCGTCTCCTCCCTTCAACATAAATTTAATCGATACTCAATTTTTTGCTTGCATTTGCTTACATTTTTGCAGTGTAGTATTAAATGTGAAAAGAAGGTGTCCTTTCAGGAATCGCAGCATTCTCCGGTACAGAGGTATCGTCCGGCCCTTGAAGATCCCCCTGCTGCCTTCCAAGAGAAGACCTCCCCGCCCGATGAGTCCAGTAAGAAACATTCCAGAATACCTTGCCTCAACAAGAAGAAGCGGCGAAAACGTTAGCTTTAAAGAAACGGCACTGGCCTATATAATAAACCTGGAGTGCAAACACAGCGTGCCAGAATTAACACTACGCCAAGGTGGCAAAGATCAATTTCCCTTTTTGCCCGTTCATTTATTTGATGAAATGAGCGCAAAGCTATAGAAGAATATATTTACAAAATTTCTTAAAAAAAATGAAAAAACAACAGAGTTCAATAAGTACTAGAGCTTTTTTAGGGAACTCCCTTGTTTTGGTACTAGTGTTTTGCCACTTTGAGAGGCAAATCACTCACAAAAAAACGGCACGATTTTCATGAGGTTAAAGTATAGAAAGTTTGCAATCCAGGTTTATATGTATAGCTCTGAGAGAGAAACGGCTGGATGCAGCTTCAAAAAAGCGTCTCAACCAAGTACTAAAATGTGTCGACAAAATAAACGTGGTGTAAAAAACGAATGCTCAAAAATTCGCGATTTATTAACCTTACGGCCGTATTCTGTGCTACCTGATCAACGGTTAACTACTAATCAAAGGAGAAATCGCCGACTGTTGGTTGGTTGGTTAATTTTATACTGGTTTCTGCAAGAGTTGTGCTCTTGATAATTTAAGTTGCCTGTTTACAATTGCTTTTTGATTAAGAGGTATTTTAATTAAGATATTAGGCCATGTTTATTTGGTTGATGCACGTTTTTGACTCATTTTCTTAAAGCTGCATTCGGCCCCAAATCTTAATGAACTGTTCTTTGGGCATCCCCGAAATTCGGTCTCGAATCGGAATCGGTAGATAATTAGGCATGTTACCGTTTTTATATTAATGTGATTTTTGATTCTCCTGTTGTAACTCTTTTTAAAAAACCCGGCATAAACAATCAATTTTATTTGAATATATGTTGGATGGTATCAGTGACGATATTTCTGCCATGTCTAATGCATGATAAAAAATTTATATTTCATAAAATTCCAATAAGAATTTTAACTTAGTTTTAACCAAAAACACCGTTTATCACCATAAAAGTTATTATTCCGACTTCAAATAAAGTAACTTAGGTAGACAGAATAATCAAGTAAAGTTCTCAGGAAAAGAATTTGCGATCTTTAAGTTTTATATCGATTTTCAGTTGTTTATCTTCTTTTCCAAACCCACTTTTCAACCCACGCCTACTTAAAAGGATTTTTGGTTTGTGTTCAATTCTATTTTCTTTCATTTTGCTTTGTATTTCTATTGTTTTGCTTTGTTTGCATCATTAAAGAATCCATTTGTTTTGAAGCAAATTTTGTCTTTTTTCATTTCTTTGTTGATGAAGCATTCCCCTTGACGATAAAAGTTAATGAGGCTTTCATGAAGTTTTATTGAAATTATTTTTGCTAAATTAAAAGAGAACTAATAACAAATTATTTCCCCATATCATGTGAAATTCACAAATGAATTTGTGAGATAATTACATTTTTGAAAAGGATATTAAATATAGCTTTTTATCATAAGTTTTATTGTATTTACATACTTTGAAATTTAATATATTTTTACTTAGTTACTTTACACTTATCCAGTTACATATTATTCTCTTTCTCTCTATCTTTTTATTATCTTTGTGTTCTCTCATTCTCTTTTTTCTTTCTCATTTTTTTCGTACTATTTCTCTACCATATTTCATTTTCCTTCATATTCCTCTTTCTCTACTACCCCTATTTTTCATTCGTTTCTCTTTCACTCGTTCCCTAATTTCTTTGCAGCCCTTATTTCTCTCTTTCCTTCTATCCCCTTCTCTGCAGCCTTTCGTTTCTCTTACCTTCTCTTTCTCTTCTTTCTCCTATTTCTTCTCTTATATTTTTTAATATGTTCTCTCTCTTTCTAAGAAACACTAAAAAATTTAGTCACATGAGTACCTAAATTGAAACCATAGCTGCATAGCTCTAAAACCACTCTAGGTACCCTTATACTAAATCGTCACCTTATTTCCGTTCGGCAAACTTCGGGAATCCCGATCCTTGGCAATCGTACCGTTTGAAAAGCTCATTTGATAGGTTCGTAAGCGCTAACATCATCGAGCTGGAAAGATCAAAACCAATCAAATGAGCTCTTCCAAAGATATGATCGTCAAGGATCGAGATTCCCGAAGTTGGCCGAACGGAGATAGTACTAGTGTTTGATATTAAATTGACGAAATATTTTCTAGTTGTGATGTAATTTATCGAAACCAACAATACGCAAAATAATATGAAGATTTCTTGACGGAAAATCTTTTCTTCAAACGGTCCCTTCAGTAGCTGTCTCTTCACTCAATTCACTCAATATGCTCCAATTTAAATTAGTCTTAGGAGAAAACAAACTCGACATCCATATAGGTGAAAATTTATTAAACGGTTTATAATAAAAGTGTCAAATTTCCGTATTTTATTTAATCATTTTAGAAATGAAAATTTTGTTTTCTTTCATAAGAAGTTTTATTTAATTTATAGAAGATCCCGCTTCTTTTTGTCCTTTTTTATCATAGCTAATTAATTCTAAATGAGTAATAACGCAAAACCCTTAAATTGAAAGTTTTTCTAGGTATTTATAATAGGAACAATTTTAACAAACACGATCCGTAGATAAACGTTTTAGTTCTATCACGCCATCTATACCACTCGAGAGGAATAAAAAATGGAAAATGAGGAAATTAAGTTTGGGGGAACATACCCAAAATGCGATTTCTTTATAAGAGATTAGATGAAAGAGAAATTCAAAGAGAGGTTAGAAATAAAGCGAAATTACGTAAACAGAAAAAATTAAAATGGTTTGTTAATAAAATGAAAATCCTTTTTGTAAAGTTATTTGTGTTTAAACTTATATTTGAGGTTTGGAGTAAAAAAGCGTTTTTAACCTTTGAAACAAAAGTTAAAGTAAAGAGAATTATACACAAATATAGTAATGAACTTTAAAATATTATGTAGTTAATTTAGGAAAATAACGGCCGTATTCACTAATACCTTGACCTAAGGTTAACCTGGAATAAAGTTTTTTCGACAACTCTTTAAAACTTGGTCTCTTTTTCAACTAAGAATTAAAAGTATTGATTCCAGGGGAATTTTAGGTTAGGTTAGTGGTGAATAAGACGAAAGCTAAAATTAGGTTTATACTCACTCTCTTAATCAATAAAGAATATTTATTAACTTGATCTCAAGAATTGCGAGAGAGTTAACTTTAAGAAGATAACTCTAAAGTTAAAGCCGCGAAAAACATGCGTAATATAAACCACGCTGATAATTTTATTTTTGGTTTGGGAGTCAACCTTTTCATACTAAATCCAGTAAGGCTAATCCAGTAAGGTATACTAAATAACACCACTTAAATCATATGAAATTAGGCATTGATTTAAATTTAAAATTACGTAAGTAACCAATTCTACCAACGTTTTTAAAACAAAAAATGTTTAATAGCCGTATTAATTTATATAACTGTCACGTAAGTATTCGTATTCTTAGACCTTAATGAGATATAATAATGTTCTTTAATGTGTTGAGTGCTTTTAAAAAACTTCTAGAGGGAAAATTTAAATAAATTTTGTCAAATGAAAGTTTTGTCGCTTTCATAAAAATACTAAATTAATTTAACTAACTAACGTGTAAACTATTCAAGACGTTAAAAATTTTTAAATTCAAGGCAAAGATTTAAGAAAAAGTTAAAACAAAAATCAGACTTGTCTACGATTGTAAATAAATTATACTACACCAAGAAAAATTTCAGTGTGAAAATTAAATAGTGAAGCAATTCAATTTGACGGCATCTATTGAATCATTCACTAAAAAAGTTCTAAACATCTCCAGTATTCACCATCCCGAATCTGGCATCCTTGGAGAATTCTCCAAAATTTTACCAAAACGCGAGTCAATTAACTCAGAGTTAATTGATTTCGCCATTTTTCTCAGCAGAATCACGAAACAAAGCTGTTTTGATTCACGAAATCTCAACAAAAAATAGAGATACCCTAAGCTAAAAAAAAGCTTTTTACTTTTTAGAATTGATGAAGGTTTTCTTTTTAGTGATTTCCCCTGAGAAAATTCTTAAGATCTTGTAAGAACCTCTTTTGGTTATAAATGAATGAATTTTTTTGTCTCATTGCTTCAGATTCTTGCAATCGTTAATGAAATGCATTGAAAAAAGCGAGTTGAGTATTATGAAACCTGCCGTAAAAGGTCACATGTCGTGGGATTTTAATGCCTGATAATAAATACAAAAATATTTTGATAACCCTTATTATTTTCTTTCCTTTAATGGGAAGGTCTAAGACTTTTTATTAGGTAGGAGTAGAAAGAAATGTTATTTAATAGAATATATTAAAGATGGGGCAGAGTTATTGAAATGAATTATCTCTATATCGTCAGACCTAGACTTAAAAGAAAGATACGTAAAACCTCTCTTGAGCGACCACCCTCCGTTCCACGAAAAATCGGTCGTTAAGAGGGGTGGTCGCTCAAAAGGGGTCATCTTAAAAATAGAAAGAGATTACTTTAGAACTTACTCAAAACATTTTTCAAACCAATTAGTGATAAAAAACCCACTAAAACAGCTTATTATGAACTTCCACTGAAGTCGGACGATTTAATCATTATTAGGCGAATCTCTAAAAAAACATTGCAGTCTCATCCATGTTGAATATTTCATTTGTGTTCATAGCTATAGGTAAAAGAAATGGCAGTGTTCTCATTTTCCAATCTTGAGAGATCTTTAATAATTTCTTGTTAGAACAAACGTGATTTTAAAAAACTCTGTTCTGAATTATCTCAATCTACTCAAATGGTGTACATATTTAATATGGAATTGACTTATTAAATGAATGAATTTTTAAAATTGATCTAACTTAATCCACAGTAAAAAATTAAATTTAAATCTTTATTTTTAGCCTTTTAATGTGATAAAATCATCTTTATTTTCAATCACATTCGTATCAGATTGAAAAAAGTATCAGAACAAAAAAGATATAAAAGAATTGTTCTTCGTCCATAACTTTGAATTTAAATGCAAAAACTCCAGTTTATTGGTAAAAAAATAAGAATTTAAGAAAAAGATAAGAATACTAAAATATAACGTGCGTTCTTGTTTTGATTATTTTTACGTTAATTAATAATTTAGAATGATGACCCGGTTCTACTTATGTTTTTTTCCTTTCCTAACCTTAAAAAAACAAAAAAAAATATTTTGAATTTTAAAAAAACTGGTCGCTGGGAGGGGTTTTAATGGTCGCTAATTGGGGTATTTTAACATTAGGAGAATAGGGGAAAAAATCGGTGCCTTCAAAATCCGGTCGTTTGAAGGGGTGGTCGCTATATAGGGGTGGTCGCTCAGAGAGGTTTTACGTACTTAGTTAGAACTGTTCGGAAGTTAATTATTTGCAAATAAGGGACTGACTGTAAAGTTCAACATCAGTACAAGAAAAAGGATTAAAATATAACGGGATTTCTCTAAATAGTTGTAACAGTTTTGGGTTGTGTATTACTTCATACCAAGGGTCTTTCTCACTAAACTTTTATGATCACTTCAATTATAAGAGGTTTTTAAACGATAAACAAAACATCAACCCGAAATGAGATACCAATTTTCTCACCTACTAGCGTTTTAAGACAAGAACGTTAAAATCGTTGTTAGTTTCCAGGAGGTTTTGTAACTTACTTCCACAAATATTTCTGTCTATTAAAAATGAATAGATTTTAAAAAACATACCTAGAAAGGGAGAAGCCAAAATTCGTAAGCCTCAAATTGATGAAATCTTCTTTTGTTTAAAGTCATTTGGAATAATCAATTCTAGAAATATTCTTTATCTATTAAAATGAACTGCCTAGTATACACCTAATTAAGGAGACGACAACTATAAAACAAAGAGGTTGACATGAAAAAAAACGTACTTTAAATAGTTGAAAAAACCATGACCATCCAATTTTTTTTTGTAAATTTTTAAAAATATTGAAAAATAATTTTTAATCTGGTCATTTTTAGGTACTCTGGAATTCAGCCTTCTGTTTGATGCTCACAACCAAGTCCTGCACTGCACTGTTTATAGAGCAAAGGTAAGATGTGAAAAACGTTTGGTGGTAAATTGTAGAATAAAAGAAGGGTAAACTGCAGAAAAATATTTTTATATCATTAATATCATTATAATTACCTATAGTTATATTTAAACACACTGATGTAGTGATAATTGATTTAACTCATAATAAATAATATTTGTTTTCACCGTAAAGAAGTTTTTAAATTTTACACCTCTTACAGCACATAATGAGAATATGAAAAAAAGATATCTGCCTATGCGTATAAAAATAACCATAACACTTGTATTTGAAATTTAACTAGCTTGTTCTTGTGCCCCACGAGAAGATATTTGTTTTTTTATATCTTGAAAGTTCTTAATTGCAATCTGAAGTTTTAAAATATTATAATAATTCGCTATATTGAAAATAATACAAATTTAACCCAACACAATCATTATTTTCCTATTTTAGGGTCTTCGTCCCACAGATTTAGACGGACTTGCGGACCCATTTGTACGATTGCACCTCTTACCTATCCAAAGCAAAGTAAGTAATAGCAAAAAATACTATTTCAAATATACGAATACTATATTATATTCTTTTATTTTGTGATGCCACTTTCTATTCATCTATGTTTTATTGTTATGTTTTTTCAATAAATAAAACGCTTTAAAAATATAAACTTTTCAACAAACTAATTACTTTCAGATGGACAAATTACGCACGCGCACTGTACACAAAACACTCAACCCTGAATTCAACGAGGCGGTCAGTTTTTACGGCATCTCTGACTACGACATTGCCAAGCGCACACTCAGGTCAGTTGGTAAATTTTTACAAATGAACATACAAAAAGAAAAGTGTTTCCCAAATATATGTTACGGGCAAAGTGATTAATTGGGAATTATTAATAATGCCCAGAGTGGAGGCGGGCAAAGTGATAAATTTCATTGAATTTATCTTATTGCCCGGGAATTATTAATAATGCCCGATTTATCACATTGCCCGAAACAACATACAGGGTGTTTCAAAATTGCGTTGCACGGATTTTATTCGGAACCAACGCCTCCTAGGGTCATGGAAGTAAGGTCTACCCCTAGGTAAGCGAGCCTGGAAAAAGCACTGAAATGACTTACAGCGCCCCTAGCGGCGAAATTAAAAAGTAAAAAAAATAATTTAAAAACTAAAAGAGATAGAGAAAAAACCTCAATGAGAGTATTGTTGCCAACGTCATGAAGAACTCACTGAAAAAAAATCATGAAAATATCTTGAATATTCGCCGAGATATTAGCATGTGAAAATACCACTTTTTCAGGGGTCAAAAATGAAAAAGTTCACATATTTGCAAATTTTTTTTATCTTTTGATTAAATTTTGTGTTCATTAAACTAAAAAAACACAAAACTACAAAATAGCACTGAAAAATTTGCAAATATGTGAACTTTTTCTTTTTTGACCCCTGAAAAAGTGCTACTTTCACTGCTAATATCTCCGCGAATATTTAAGATATTTTGATCAAACTTTTTTCAGTGAGTTCTTCATGACGTTGGCAACAATATTATCAATGAGGTTTTTGCTCTATCTCCTTTAGTTTTTAAATTAATTATTTTAACTTTTTAATTTCGCCGCTAGGGGTGCTGTAAGTCCTCTCAATGGATTCTCCAGGCTCACTTACCTAGGAGTAGACCTTACTTCTGTGACCCTAGGAGGCGTTGGTTCCAAATAAAAGCCGTGCAACGCAATTTCGAAACACCCTGTATAGTGCTTTTATACGTAATTTATAATAGCAAACACTGACAGTTTTAAAGTAAGTCAGAACTTTGAGCTCATCTCGGCCAAATAAATGTCACATTTACAAATCCATTCCACCCCTGAAAGGGTGCCATAATTCATGAATGGTTCCTTACTTAACTTTGATCACAAAGCGCAAGTGAACCTCGAACTCGATTAATGAAATTTTATTCCCATAAAAATAAACTTGACTACAACCTGACTCTACAAGAGGGTGATCTGCTCTCAAAGTTGTTATTCCGTTTCTCCCAGGATGACTGTGATGGACGAGGACGTCCACTGCAACGAGCCTCTCGGGGAGGTTCGCATCGCCCTCAAGCGCCTCAAACCTCAGCAGCCCAGCTACGCCAACGTCTACCTCGAAAGACCCAGGGTGAGTATAGTTTCACCTCACTATCACTCCTACGTTATACACTGGTGTTCAAAATTAAGAGAATTTGCACATTTTTTCGATTTCACCAGATCTACTGCATAGGTTTTGATGACATTTGGTATGAACATAGGTTGATATGATACCAAATAAATAATCATTCAAAAATTGTAATACACACGCATTTACCCCATGTTACCCCATAAACTGAAAGGTTGGGGGGGGTGGATTGGGCTACCCAATACCCAATACACACGCATGCGCAGAAGTTATAACCGCCAGAGTTGAAAGGTATGAAATAGAGGTTCCAGAATAGAGCAAAATAGTGGGTTTATAAGGGGTATGACTCTCTCCCACTATCATGCATGTCTCCTTGAGTGATTTTAAAGCGTGAATAAGGCAGATAATAAAATTTCCTGTTCATTAGACCTACTTTCTCAGAAACCCCGTTTTGGGGCTCTGAAAGGTATGTGGAGGGGGGTAGCGAGATGCAAGTGCCTTATATAGAGTCCCTCATACCTCCCCTAAAGGGGCGAAGTCTTTGAATCTGGCTGCCTATTCCACATGACGAATATCTTCCGTTTAATGAAAATTTCTAACCTGATGAGCTCCATTAAGTGAAGGATTTCTATCGATTGAAAAGAAATTACGACCGACAGAACCCCCAAAAGGTGAATAAAGGTCTCCAAGATATAAGCAGCAGCACATTACCTGAAACTGTCAGGGTTCCTCTTTCAAAGGCAGGGAGGGATCTGCAACTTGTCGAAATATGCAAAAAATTGTCATTAATAAGGTAATATTCAAAGGGTGAATATTTTCCTCTCTGTTAGGTCTCAAATCAATTAAACCATTGATTCTCGATGCAATCTCATGTGGAAAAGAACCAGAATGCTCTGTCAGTCCTTTAATGTAGGAGAAACTGACCATTTTGGAATCGGAGATTTGGTGCACTTTGTAAGAATGTTGTTAAGTCTATGCCAAACCCCCTACATCTTTCAAAAGGAGATAATCATGGTTGAAGGTACTGTGTTGATATCTTGGAGACCTTTATTCACCTTTTGGGAGGTTCTATCGGTCTTAATTTCTTTTCAATCGGTAGAAATCCTTCACTTAATGGAGCTCATCAGGTTAGCAATTTTCATTAAAACGGATGATATTCGCCATGTGGAATGGGCAGCCAGATTCAAAGACTTCGTCCCTTTAGGGGAGGTATGAGGGACTCTATATAAGGCAATTGTATCTCGCTACCCCCTCCACATACCCTTCAGAGCCCCAAAATGGGGTTTCTGAGAAAGTAGGCTTAATGAACAGGAAATTTTATTATATGCCTTATTCATGCTATAAAAATACTCAAGGAGGCAAACAAGGAGGCATGAACAAAGGTCTCAAATACTTTGGAGACCTTTGTTCATGATAGGGGGAGGGTATCATACCCCTTATAAACCCATTATTTTGCTCTATTCTGGAACCGCTATTTCACACCTTCCAACTCTGGCGGTTATTACTTCTGCGCATGCGCGTGTATTGCAAATTTTGGATGATTATTTATTTGGTATTATATCAACCTATGTCCATACCAAATTTCATAAAATCTATCCAGTAGATCTGGAGAAATCGAAAAAATGTGCAAATTCTCTTAATTTTGAACACCAGTGTAGGTATAGGCTCGAGAAATCCCTTGTTTAACAGATATTCAACAATTTACTTTTAGGATCCTACATATCTCCATTTTTTTTGTAAAACTAGGGAGCTACCGCCCTCTGCTCGCTATCGTTTACCAACCCCCGTAGACTGCTTACGCAGGACCTTTCGGAACGGTTCGCAATCCTCACAAAACCATGTTCACTGAACTTACCCACTTTACGAAACATTAGTAAAAAACAATTAGGGGTCATTCATTAATTACGTAAGGATGATTTTGGCAATTTTTGACCCCCCCCCTACCCCCATGTAAGGGTTCGTAAGATTTTTCAAACACCTCCCCCCCCTATTCTTACGTAAGATTTCAAAGTTAAAAAGTTGAATCTAAAACTAATAAAGATTTCTCTCTCTTTTTGCTTTTGCTTTGTTTCGACTTTTGACAACTGGAAGATGGATTCAACAGTTTTATTTTTCATCTTAACTTAAGGCTACTCTAACTCTATGAATGCTACTCCAATAAAAAAGATAAACCTTCATTTTTTTAAATTAAAGTTTCGATAATATACCGAGATCGTCGGCATTTTTAAGTTTTTTGGGGGTTATTCAATCGTAATTTGATTAGAATAATTGGAATTTGTTTACATTAACTTGGAAAATCTTACGTAAGAATGGTTATGACCCCCCACCCCCCCAGGTAAGGGTATGTAGAGATTTTTCTAACCCCCCCTCCCCCTCGGGACCCTTACGTAATTAATGAATGGCCCCTTAGCAGAAGACACGTCAACCAATTAACCAAAATTGAATCACATGTCTCGTTTCCATTTATAACATTGTCTCAAAAGTTAGAATATTTTTTGGAATATTTATTGAACTTATCAATTATTTAATCAAAATGTTTTCCTTTAAAATATCCAACAAGTTTACAAATAACTCATACTAATCAACATTCAAAAAAAGTACACCAATGAATCATTAAGGCTAAGCGCGCACTAGAGACTTCTGTCGCGGTGACTTATAACACTAGTCACTCGAGAGCAATGCATTTCTATGGAGAGATTCTTGGCAATCGGCCAAGAGTCTCGTTGCCTATGCGCGCGCTCTAGCTTCTTGCAATAGCCTAGGTGTAATTTTTCATGGTATAGTTTAGTTGCTAAGTTTATTCACGAAAGCTATGGTCTTGCACTATTCTATATAAGAGGATTTCTTAATAAGTAAACGCTACATGCTTCGTTTTTCTTCGGACGGCTGAACTAGCCGAATTACTTAAAAAAAGGGGAACCTGAAAATCCTCCTCTAACAAAAACTATAGCTTCCATCAGAACGTAAGCACATTTTCACCAGTTCTTACGATAATTTGTGTTCGAATTACAGGCAGACGAGGTGGAAGAGGAGAGGGGTCGTGTCCTAATATCCCTGTTGCATTCGGAAGAGCACGGAGCCCTGGTGGTGGGGGTGCTCCGTTGCGTCCGGCTGCCTCCCCGGCAGGACAGCAACGGATTCCCGGACCCCTACGTCAAAGTGTAAGTGACCCCGCGCTGTCATTTACCCATAAATTAAGGATAGTTTGTAATTGTAAGAATATTGACACAAATTTCAGTTCTTTATCAATGATATTAGTGTCATAGAATCTTCCAAGAGTAGGAATATATATGCCCCGATATAATAATAGTTTAGGTCTTTTTAAGGTCTTAAAATCCTGCCATGGATATCAGGAATATCATATTCTTTACAAAAAGTGGGGAATTTTCGCATAATCCTTTTTTGACGTGAACGAAAATTAAGAGATTGCTTAATGATGTGATGACAATGTTTTTTTTTAAATGGAATCTTCATTGCAGGCAAATTAAACCGGACGCCCTTCGTCGGCGCTTCAAGACATCGATCAAAAAGAAAACTCTTAATCCAGAATACAACGAGGTGAGTTGTTTTTCCCCCTCCTAGTAAGTTTTATACATCTTTATCACAAAGCCCAAACAAATTAAGGGCTTTAACTAGAAACTTTTATATGAGCTGCTAAGGGTCTCTAGATGTGACGTAGTTCGGATAAAAACGCGTTTTAAGTTTTTAAAGTTTTGATATGTTTTTTAGAAACGTGACCTATTCTGTTCGCAATGGAACTGTCAGTGTGTAGCTATAGAATATTATAATAAACCTAAAAATGTCATCAGATGTAGGGTAGTTGGGGGCAAAGCCACGCAATTTTCAGTATTTTAACATTGTCGTCGAAAGGGGGTAGATAATCCCAAAATTTCAATTGGAGGTGTTAGACTGAGATCCTACCTACAAAACCAATCCAAGTTTAAACTCTTATCGATGGTATGTTAGAAGAAATTTACAAATTAGTAGAAAAAAATCGCGTGGCTTTGCCTCGCAAAATGGGGCAAAGACCCGCACTTGCAAATCGTGGTGCCCAAGTGAAATAAACATGGATAAACAGAATTTTTCATTATAAAAACACTAGAAATAATCCTCTTAATGCTGTTTTAATATTTCTAAGCCAACCAACTATATTAAATACTAGCGCTGACGCGCTAGACCCGGGCTTCGCCCGGGTTTCAGTTTTTTTTTATAAATATCATCTGGTGCGTTTCAGATGAGCTTCGCCAGTCCATTTTTAAAGAAGATTATCCAGGTGTGCTACAGATGGGCTTCGCCAGTTCAAGTTTGGAAATAGTTAAATAAAGGAGTCACTTTTATGTTTATGCTACAGCAATGGATTTTGAACTGTAACAATCGAGAATATGCCTACAACAATTAAAGTTACATCTTTCCTTATGATATTTACAACAATGGGGGGTTTCCATGAAGTTAGGCATGAAATATGTGTTTTTAAGCATAAAATAGTCCAAAAAAGTTATTAGGATGCATCGATTTTAAATTATTATTCTTCAGAAACCTTCCTTGGGGAGCGAGTAGATCAACGTGGTATAGTTTAATAGTTAATGTAGGTTAGAAAAGTTTAAAACTATAAAGGACATACATACATACATACAAACATACAAACAAACAGACAGACATTGATTTTTATATATACAGGGTGTCCCATAAATAATGGGTCACACTTCTAGGGTGGATAGTAGACACCTAGACGAGTCAGAATCACATAGGGTTTGGGGGTCCCAGACCAAATCCCAAGGAGTTAAAAATGGAGCGACACCCTAAAACAATTATTGAAAAATTTAATTTGTAGAAGAACTACTATTGGTAAAAATTTAATCATGGTCTCAAATTTTGTG
Source organism: Tetragnatha versicolor (assembly GCA_024610705.1). Lineage (NCBI taxonomy): Eukaryota > Metazoa > Arthropoda > Arachnida > Araneae > Tetragnathidae > Tetragnatha > Tetragnatha versicolor. Next base: position 38,772,138 of record JANDEH010000003.1, read on the forward strand.
GTTTAATATGATTTTTAAAATTATGCTGAAAGTTTTCACATTAAAATTTTTTTCTACGAAAAAAAGTCAAAAACCACAAAAAAATGTGAAAAATATGCCAAAACTTTATTTTGTATTTGGAAATCCTTTCTTTTGATTTGATTATCTGAAAGATCATATTTTAAAACCCTTAAGTCCAAAGTTTCACGTAAATACCATCAATATTAAACGCTTGAGATCCTGTTAAAGTTTGTATTTTGAGTGCGAAAACAGCTCCAGAAAACGAACGTTCAGGGAGAATCTACGAGTTACGGATAGATAATCGCTAACTTTCTTTTCTCTCCCAGTTTGGCGAAACATACCAAGCTCCTACAGATCGCCAAGACAGCTTGGGCGATTTGTTGTTGGTGAAAGTTGGCGAGGAATCTCGTATCGCAAATAATGGCGAGAAATTCAGCGAGCATCAATCCGTAATTCGTAGATTTTCCCTCAACGTTTCTTTTCTGTATCTGTTTTCGCAAGCAAAAATCAAACTTTAATTAGATCTCAAGCGTTTAATATTGATGTTATTTACGTGAAACTTTGGACTTAAGGGTTTTCAACTATGATCTTTCAGATTATCAAATCAAAAGAAAGGATTTCTAAATACGAAATAAAGTTTTGGCAGATTTTTCACATATTTTTGTGGTTTTTGACTTTATTTCGTAGTAAAAAAATTTTTAAAATGCAAACTTTTACAATGATTTTAAAGATCATGTTAAACCACAAAATTTGAGACCATGATTAAGTTTTTACCAATAGTAGTTCTTCTACAGATTGAATTTTTCAATAATTTTTTTGGGGTATCGCTCCATTTTTAACTCCCTGGGATTTGGTCTGGGACCGCCGATTCCTATGTGATTCTGACTCGTCTAGGTGTCTACTATCCCCTCTAGAAGTGTGGCCCACTATTTATGGGACACCCTGTATAGAAGATAAATATGATTAGTTTTAATGAAAATTGTCAACCTGTTGTAACAATTCATTTCAGATTGCCCAGATATCTTTCAAAAGGTAGAAAGGAGGGTTTCAGGTGGAGGGTTGGCATCTCGGACACCTTTATTCAACTTTTTAGGGATCCTGAAGGCTCTAATTTCCTTTTGGGGCGAATTCCTGAGCTTTTTAAGCTGCGTGGATTTGCCCCGTTTTACTTTATTTTGAAAAACAAGCCTTATTATTTTTAGAGACATGTTGAGGAAATTCTTTCAAAATGAAACTGAAGGTGAATTGCGATCTTATCATTGGGCTAATTGTTTGTATTTCTCCTCAAGCTCTATTTTATGTAATGCTTAAGTAAAATATCAGAAAAATTACATCTAAATGATGAAAAACAAACTTACGGAATTTTTTTAAACTCATGAGTGACTTAGGGGTACGAATTTTCGTTGAACAGTAGGTCGCAATAAGACAAACCAACCACCTGGTTTTCAACTTTTGAATCGATCATTAACAATTAAAAATCGCGGTGCGTGGTTTTGCCCCGTGCGGGTTTTTACCCCCCTCTACCCTATTTGTCGGAAATGTTAGGTACCGTGATGATTTTAACCCAGTGGTAATAATATATTTCCTTATCCGAAGACAACGAAGTTATAGAGGAATTTTGATAAGTTTCACAATATTTATGAGTGGGTAATTAAGAATAGAATTGAATAGAAAATTGTTTTTTTTTATTCTAGAGGAGTATTTTAATCCATATTTAATGCAGTATACCCTCTTTATATCGAATTCCGATACCTCAAAAACATTTGTAGCCCGAAAAATTGTCCCCCCTTTATTAATTAATTTTATATTTGGAGTAACCTTATTATCTCAAAAACTAGAAGTCTCCAATTTTTTTCGGGTCCCTTCAATTTCGAGATATCGAGGTTATGCAGTATCATCCTTTCCGCAGAGAGCCATCTTGAATTAGTTATTTTGCAATGAGTTAAATCTCAAAGTTTTTTTAATGAATGAGAATTTCTGACCACTTTTATATGTCAGTTATTAATGCACAACGAATTCAGTTAAAAAGTAACGACTCTTTCTTTCTGCAGCAATTCGCATTTGAAGTGGAGCCCGGAGACCTGGCCAAAAAGACCATCGAGGTGACCGTCTGGGATAAGGACTCGGCGAAAGCGGACGTCTACATGGGTGAGTCCACTTTCTCTAGCCCAGGGCCGCACAACATTCGTACATGCCATTTAGTTTTAAAAAAATTTATTTCGGAGAATTTAAGAAAAAAATGTTAGCCAATGAATTTCAACACCCTATCTGTTAACATTTTAGCTCTTCCTGAACTATTTTTCCAAAACTTTTAGCTGCTATCTCCACACGGAGAGAAATGACAGTTTCAAATTTGAGTAAATCGATGTTCTCATTTTGGTATGAAACTTTTTGGTTCAAATATGACGACCCAATGCTTTCAATTTTGAAACACCAGACACACTCAGTCTCAAGCAATTTAATAGTCATCACTCAAATTATATTTATTTTTATTTGAAAATTGATATGTTTGCAATACATAAAAGTAACATTAAGGGCCGTATTCAGAAACTTTAACACGAGATGGAAACGAGATGAGAACGAGATGGAAACGAGAACGTTATGGAAACGATGAATTTGAAACGATATTTTCCCGAAACACTAACGGGAGTTTCCGATCCTTTCCCTCATTGGATAAAATCTCCTATGTCACCAAGCAGACCAAGACGAGATTTTTTTTTCAGCCAATCAGAGTCAGCTAAATTTCTCGCTTTTGAAGAGACGGGTGCTCTTGAACGACCATTTCCAATTTATCGTTTCGTGATCGTTACGCGAGATTTTACAACGTTTCCATCTCGTTCTCATCTCGTTTCCATCTCGTGTTAAAGTTTCTGAATACGGCCCTAAGTTAGTGCGATAACGTGTAACGCACCGTTGTCACGTCGCACTCAACTTACTGGTCTACTTCCCACGTCATAGTAACGTAGCTAAGTGGTCATCATAACTGTAACACATTGCACCCTCTTAAAAAGAATGTCATGAACGAATTGAAAAATGAGTACATGATGCTTTATTTTTGAGTATCTCCAGATTTTCAAAAATGAGTGCATGTTTTCAAATTTGATTAAATTTGGATCGGAGCCTGTTTGAGTGCGTGACATACACAGATTTGTGTAATTTTTACTCATTTTTGAGACTGTCGTTTTAAGAGTGCATGATTTATGGTAATGTTAAAGTATTGGAGAGTTGTAAATAAACTGGCCTAGTTGCTCATGCTTATTGACTACCCTGCCCGTGTTACAGGTGGTCTAGCGCTGAACATGCAGTCCAAAGGGGACCGCCTCCGCCACTGGATGGACGCTGTGCGCAACCCCAACCGCAGGGTGGAACGCTGGCACCCGCTCAGCAACATCCTCTTCATCGACTGAGATAGCTGTTTCGGGTCTCAATTTAGTTTATTGTTTTGGCAACACAGAGAGAGTGAAAGAGATATCTTTCCATATAGTTTTTTAATCGAAGTTCCTTTATTTCCCGTTTTGTAGAACGTGTTTCTCACTCACATTTTCTTAAGCTGTTGAAGTGAATGTTACGCGTGTTGGAATTTTGCTTTAGAAGTGACACGATCTGGAAATTTTTCACGTTTGAAAAGTACACTGTAAAAATATGGTCCGTACAGAATAAAGTGGTGGATAGTAACAGTGAGACCGCCCTCCGTGTCCAGGTGGGAGGTCCCTCCGCATCCCGGTGTAACGTCTCTCAATGATATGGTGGCAATTCCTTTCCACCACTCTATTCTGTAACGTGCCATATTTTTTTACAGTGTAAGGAAATATTTATTCTGTTATCGCTTATAGTTAATGAAACGTTTTTTGTAAAAATGATGGAGAGGCAAATTTTTTGCATTTAATGCTTTTTATAGGGGAAACCACGTTTTTAGTGTCAGATACTGTATTACCAATTAGTATCTATTACTTATTTATGCCTCAATCAGTATTATTTAGTATCAATTGGTATCAATCAATATTTAGAGTTAACATACAAAATTAATTTACAAAATGACTGTGTGGTAAAATATTTCAGCCACGTCACACTTCTACAGTGTTATAAACAGGTGTATTTATGAGTCTAACGACGGTATTCACCACTTACCTGACTGGCAGTTAACTGGCTGTCAAACTTCGGATTGGTACTTACAGGGAAAAAACTAGTTTTAAACTATTAAGAAGTTTGACTGCCTACTAACCGCCAGTCAAGTTAACGGTGACTACAGCTGTAAGTAGCGTACGCTAGTCTATTTCTTTAGTGAAGCCTTTTCCGTATTGCGTTCTGCAGTGAGCTACTTAGCTCACAGAATAAAGATAACTCAGAGAGTCCGAAACGCGATTTTACTAAAATAAGTCTACAGTTATCGCATAGTGGCGTTGCGGTACCTCCAGCTGTCAATCAACAGGGTGGGCGGGGACTAAAGGAAACGAGTGATTCTCATTGGACTTTGTATGGAGTCTGCATTTGAATTTCTTAATCTCTGCTATTTTCCCCCTGATCAATGAAACTTTTCACTTATAGTTTCAAACTTTCCCTGACAGTAGTTAAACTTTCCCTATTATATACATTGATATTGTTTGTTCTGTCGTTTAATATCTCGTTATAGTGATTGTGGTCACAGAAATTATCATTAAATGTGAAGTTATATGTTTAAATTGTTTTAAATGTGGAGTTGGAGTTGTGAGTTCGATTACAACTCACGATCCATCGCCACTTTAAAGAAGATGCGAGATAGTGACGTCATGGGATCAAGTATATATAAGCCAGCAAAAGATCTCTGCTGGCCAGAACATTGGGTGAGTCACTGAAGAGCGTGACATCAGAGATACTTGTAATGTCTAAGAAATTATCCCCAGTGCATGCTCGAAAGAAAGATACACGCAACTGTTTGAATAACCGGGAAAATATATATATTTTTTCCCTCTTTAGCTATTTGAAAGTGGGCGGGGTTAATTGAGAGAGTGTATGCGGCTGTAGTTCGATTGTAGAGAGCCAACAACATTACGTCATATTATCTGGTTGGTTCCACAGTTATCACATAGAAACGCCACCGTCTATGGGAAAACCAATGTTAAAAAAGTTGCCATTACCGTCTATGGAAATGGACTCTGAAGTATCCTTACTCTGTGACTTAGCTAATCTAACAGTAGAACATTTTTGACCTCCAGTGTATATTTGACTCTTACATAAAGTAAGAGATGCACAAATTTTTTGCACAATTGTTCCAACAGCGACTATCCTATAAGCTACACAAACACCCAAGTATTGTACTGTAATTCTTCCTATTTTCACAGATTAACAACAGAACGATTTATTCTTTATCTCTTTAAGACATAACCACCCATTTCTCAAAATATAGGATTCAATGACTATCAAATGTGGCTTAGAACTGAAAGGGTTAATCTAAAACTATTTTAAATCCTTATAGCTAACTTTTATTGGATATATTTCTGAATTATCGCTATCAGATCTAACATATTGTAGTACAGCAATGCTTAAAAGGAGCTGAACCAACGGCAAATGCTTTTTTGCTGTTGGATTTCACGCAGGCGCAGCAAGCTTACTCAAAGGTCATGGAGCATTTATCACAATGGTCTCTCGAATTACTCCACAGCGAATAGTGTCGATGATGTCCGAATATCGCTCCGAACGAAAAAGGAAACATTTTCGTGTTTATTAATCTCGTAATGGCATCCCACTGTGTCATTTCTAGTGAGAGCATTTTCTCATTATTGTTCTGTTTTCCATGGGGAACATGTCTACCAGAATGAATTTATTGTTTTTAATAATCACTATTTCATAGAAATAGATGTTTTCAGGGCATGGATTCTCTTTGTCAAGACATGACAAACTAAAAATCTTCAGATTAATTTTAGCAGGCGTTTAATTTCAACTTCTTATCAAGGGTAATCCAAGCTTATATCATACAAAATGATCAATCAAACAAAAAGAATTATTTAAAATCGGTTTGTTACGATTGATAACATTTTAAACATTACCTTCTGTATTATCTTGCACTGGTAAGCTCACTGCAGAACAATATAGAATAAATGCACTGTTTTGAGCTCTTTTATACTGATGGTCACTAATTCTGCTGTTTTTAAAAAAACGAACGATGTTTTTTTTTAAATGAACTGCTGTTTGATTCCTAGCTATCCTAAGTGCTTGAAATATGGTCCCTAAATTTATTTACTCGGTAGTTTTTTTCTTACGATTTTAATGAATCTATATTTTAAAATCAGAGTGAACTAAGAATACACACTTTGTTAGAATATACAACATAAAAAGTCGTAAATTTAAGTAACGTAAATTAGCTTAAAAAAAGTTTAACGAAATTCTCCCATGTCTCAAACAATATTATGAAATCACAACTAAAAACATCTAAATTTTTAATATGTCCTTTCTATCTTCCTTTTAAACATCTTGTAAAAGTACAACTTAAAAGGGAGTCTACTATAACTGGCTGTGCTTTAAGCCAAATTTTAAACTATACACATTGATTGACAAGTTTTTAAAAACTTAACATCCCGATATCAAGCTTCTTTTAAAAGGTAAGGTGCATATCAGATTACTTTTTATTATAATCTAACTTAAAAATGTCATTCTACGATATAAAAACATGCAGAACCACTTACATTTCATTTTGTTTTTACAAGATTTTAATAGAGAAAAGACGTTAAATATTTATATGGCTACATCACTAGTTATACGTCATGTCTCATTTGATGAACATATCCATGTTATTATGACCATCTATAGACCGAAAATACAATTTTGATGTATTGATGTCATCATTGTATTAAATGTCTTCGAGGCAATGTGTATTGAGGGCCAGTGAAACAAAAAAGATACATCAGAGCGCCATATCTGTATGTGTGAGTAGTTTTAACTTAGAAAAATGTATTTGATCTGTGTTACGAACAATTAAAACGCATGAAGAAATATATATATTTATTTTTACTGCAGCTACTAAAATGCAACAAGAACTATGTGTTGAAATGTGTGTTATGTTTTTGAAGTGTCTTGCATGAAACTCGAGGCCTTGTTTTACTTTTGGAAGAAAATGAGTTCGTCTGTGCTACGTTTCATAGAGTGATAACGGTTAGGAAATTGACGCTTGGAAAGACAGTGGTATTTTTAGCTGGTAAAGATTTTAAATGTGGATCTTTTAGAGTTCCTTCCAAACAACTGAAGAATAAATTTGATATTGATAAGGTTCACTTTGAAACTTCAAACAAATAGAATTTTATATATCCTTAATATAAAAAAGAATGCAGATATTTAACACTTAAAAATTTGTAATAGCTCTTAAGTATTTCTCGACTCTAGAAAAGTAAAAAATAATATTGTTTACTAATGGATATTGCACCGTTAACTTTGAAAACATATAACCTCTAAAACAAACTACAGTTTTAAGAATTTTCTCCCAACTTTGCTTTTATGCAATTTGTTAAAACATTATTTTCTTTCATTGTTTCGAGATTGTTTTCGTAAACTAAAAGAAAACAAAACATCTCTACTCGAATGATGAGAAAGAACCAAAATATTCTGGGGAATGTGTAAACAATTGATGAAAATAGACCGAATCAATAAGCATTTTAGGCTTCTTACTTAAGGCACCTCCTGTAAACAACTGATAAAAGGAAATGAATTCTTAAGTTTTCTAACTATTGCACAGAACTCTGTTAGTAAATATTTTCAAATATTTATTAACGAAGACAAAAGGTAAATCGAAAACGTATGGATGCTTCTTTCATCTCACAAAGGCATCATCAGTCTTTTTTAAAATACTTAAAATTTATCTATAGAGAACCTTAATTTTAACAAAGAAACTATGATTTTCTTCTTGGAACAAAAGATATCACTTTACATAATTTTCAATTAATTTTATCTCCTCTAAATATTATCTTTATTCATTAGTAATATAGCATGTTTAATAATTTCAAGTGCAACTAGACTGTTAAACAACATCATAAATAGAATTCAATGACAAATTGTATATAGTTTTTATATTAGCTTTGATAATACTATGTAAAAAATTATTTTGTTTTGTACACTTAAAATATTCACAAAGCTGTTTTTTAATGATATAAAGGTAACGCATCAAAATTTTAAACGTGTTTTGTAACTGCTTTTAAACGGCTTCTTCCAGAGTATTAAACATGATCACTCACCTTTTAAAATTTTTCCTGGGGAGTTCTCTTTAAAGCACTAATATAGCATCAGTTCCTTGCTAAGTGCCAAATATATATATAATTTTTTCACCATATTTTATTCTATCAAAAAGCATTTTTATAACATCTCTAGGTATGCTTTATCACATACTGTGAAAGCAAACTTAAATACCCGCACACAAACTTTGGAAATAAATTCCTTTAAGGATACATCTTTCATACTATGTCAATAGTTTATACAAGACAAATTTGTATGAAGCGAATTTTTTAAATTTCGTATTTTAATAATGTTAAACAGTGTAACTAACTAATAAGAAAATTATATTATTTCTGTAAATATATCTAATTCGTAAGAAATTATCTACGTTAAATTTTTTTAACTACTTAAATAAATTAGGTATATACATTAGTAGTTATTTAACTCTCAAATGATGCTTACTGAATATTTTCAAGTAAAGTAAAACTAAATGCATCAAATTTGTAAAATTTTCCCCGGTAAACCTAATTACATTTCATGAATTTCTTATAAGGCGTGATAAAGAAATTTGTTACTTTTTACTTTGAATTATAATGTAATTAAAGTAGTTATCTTGGTGATATCCGTTCAGTACGATACATCTGACTTAAACCATGATACTTAATTAATTGATTTATTTGTTGCATTTGATAGAAAAAGAACCAAACATAAATTATGATTCCAAACTTGGAATAAGGTCTTTACGTTATTATACAATCTGAAATCTTCAATAGGAGAACTCTGATTAAGCCATACTGCATGTAGGAACAAAGGGTGGCCTATATTGTACACAAGAATGTGAAAGATTTATCATTTCTTGGGGAACCTGACTGTTTGAGCTCAGTAAAGTCCAGTTTTTATTGTAACTGCCTGTAGATGACATAATCTCTATGGGACCTTCGAGTGTGTTGTTTTGAAGTTTCTTCCGTTTCATTTTCCTAAGGCATTAATTATGTATTTAAATTTAATGGACAATTTAATAAACTGAATTTTGCATTTTATTTTTAAATGTTTAACTTTAAACTACTTATAAGAAGAGGTATTAAAATGAGGAGATGACGGATATTTAAATTTTTTTTTAAAGAAATATCTACATTTTGCGATAATGTTTTTCCATCAATCTTTTTAATATTGAGCCTTGGTTGATAGATTTCACTCTCGTAGCTATGCCAAGTGACCCCTTACCAAAATGTGCCATCTATCCCCCCGGTGATATCAAAACCAAATTGATTCCCCACAGTTCCAAATATTAGAAACTTAAGGTTATGATACTTACAGGAAACTGCTGTAAACCCCTCTTTCGAAAACTGTCAAGAGAAATGCTTTAATGCAATTCACGAGTTTACCAGATAAAAAAATTAAAGTTAAAAAAGTTTACTCGTTAGTGAGAAAACAATTAATCAGGGGTCTTTCCTTCGTAAAGTTTCGAAACAGATATGAATTTTTGTTGCTATTGCATTCTTACGTACTCTACCTACCATCGAAAGAAATATCAGTGCTTTGGCTCCATTGTGGAAAACATAAAGACAGATTGCTAATTATAGTCCCCCAAGGACCAACTATCCCCGTATCCCCTATATTTCAATTTAAACAGATTCGTAATTTTACTAGAGATTTCAAATATTTGTGACTCGAAGGTTCCATTCCCTGAATTTATGTCTAGAGAACAACGATCGAAGAAAAGCTTTTTTGTGCTTTTCAACAGACTAGAAATACTAGAACTACAAAAATGTGACGTCCGCACTTAGTTTAGTACATACATGTCAAAATATGTGCCTATATGTTGAACATGTGTCTATAAATATGAACATGAATGTATATATTGATATTGAAATAAAAATGATTAACTGTATGTGTGCTGTTGAATATAAACAATGCGAAATTTGTGTTGCCTATAGTCATACCTTCAGGAGAAAAACTTTTGGAATGTTGTTGCGACTGTTGTGAAAACTGATTTTTCCACTCATCTTCAAGGTTGGCGGAAATTCATGAACGATGAACAAACGTTTTGGACAAAACATGCGTGGCTATCATTTGGATTTTTACTTCTTTTCCGAGTTTGTGTTTTTCTGTCAAAGTATTTCTCCTGTCGGTATGGCTGTGCAACCAAAACGTTTCACATTGTGTTAGTGTTTATATCTTTATCACTTATTTAATAATTGCATATTACCCCCTTTTTAAAAGACAATATGGGTTTTTTAATATTTAAATATTTATTTAATATCCTCCTTATTTTAGAATTATCAGTTTAGTCACTAAATTACCATGAAATGCTAAATTGAAACCTAACTAACATGAAATTAAATTGAATCTCTCATAAATTGACTTCTAAATTGTGAGAAAACTCCAGCACCCAAGCGTCGCCTCCAACGGTGGACCGGTTTCGCCCTTGTTAGGGCTCATCAGCACGGTATAGGAAGGTAAAAGAGAGCACATTCCTCTAACCAGAGGTTATTGGTAAAGAACTCTTCTTTTCTTGACTTCTAAATTGTCAATATCATTCAAAAACTCAACTACAGTTTCCGTTGCTTCAAATGTTTCCTGGCTCACATTAGAGGAAAAAATCATTTTGAGGCAAAAGTTCAAACTGTTTTTGGCGTCAAGTTACCGGTGAATACGGTCAAGTTACCGGTAAATGATGTAAACAATAACCTTACCTTATTGTTTAAAGACCTCTCAAAATATGTATTTTTTCTAATGGGCGGGTACTACTGGACATTATCCTTGACCACTGAACTAAGAAGTAACTACATAGCGTTTCCCAGCGGGCACCTGTGGACCAGAACCACGGAGGTGAGGTACTGCTACCCGCGCCACACACATTCGCTCACACAACCCCTTTTTACAAGGGGGGCACATTCATTCATCACACAAGGACAGAAACTAACATCCATGCCAAACGGGGATTCAAACCCCAGACGTACGGCTTTGCAGTCAGATGATCTAACCACTAGGCCAGTACGTCGGCCTCTCAAAATATAATACACACCATTTAATTAATAAGAAAGATGAACCTTCTTTACCGGTTTAATTTCTTTCAAAATATATTTGTGTAAACATCTTGAAATATAAAAACTATTATCAAATCATTGATTATCTTTAAATATTATGAGGGATTCAAATTGCTTAATTATTCTTAATGAACCTGTAATTAAAAAACGTAAGTTTCTATAGAATCTAAAAAACTTATTTCATACAATTTTTCACACACAATAATTGTTTTCTTTTCATTTGATTAAAATGTAAATAAATTTTTATTCTTATCTCTCTTTCTTGCTGTTATTCTTTGTCTAAATTTTTCAAACTTTGTAAGAATAATATGTTTAACTTTCTTTTTGTTTGATAGAACAAGTTATCGTTTTTAAGTTAAACTGTTTTTAGTTACGTGTTCATTTTCAATAAGCATATTTACAAACCAGAAACATTTCTAAATACCTTTCAAAATTTGGAAATTATGAAGATTTTTTAATTCCTAAAAGGAAAAAATACTTAGCAGAACATATTTGTCAAAAATAAAAAGATAATATATTTACTTAAGCTTTAAAAATTTAAAACTTTTTTTGCGAATCATTCTTTGAATAAGCATAAACAAAGATATAAAATGTTCACAATAGCATTTTTGACAATTTTTAATTACGGGTAGCTAGGTAAATAATTATAAGAAGCTTTTGAATTTACTTAAGAATACAGCTTAACTAGACGAATATTAGGTTTAAATATATAAATAACGTTAATCTTTCTCAAATTTCCGCTGCCTTGCTTATTGAAATCTGAATTGAAGATTGAATTATGATTTTCCTTAGTGGAGATGTCTCAAAATACCTTAAGCATTTACGAGTGGTCTTCAGGGATCCAATCTGTAGTCAATTATCCATACGTCAGCTCGGAAAAACACTTTTAAATAGTTTAGGGACTCCCCGAGATTAATCTCGAGATAACACTAATTTCGCATCGAAAATTTTTAAGCACCTTATTGGGATGTTTTCGTTTTCCTGCAGTGCATGTTCTTTCCTGTAGATGTTGCTTTGCTGTGAAAGTACTTTTATTGCTGAGAAACCAACTAACATAGGTTTTCTCGTTCGTTAAGGATATAATTTTTTTCGAATTGAAATAAAATTACTAATTATACGAACTCAGATGTCTAAAGTTTTTATGAACTACCTTGAAATTTAAAAATCTGATATCGTCTAAATATTGGGTTGTCCCATAAGTTCTGTTACTTTTTACAAAGTTTCGTGTTTGAAAATTTTTTATGAAAAACTGGTAATAGGTGGAGATTTCAAACAAAAGGGATTTTGATAAACATAATTTTTTTTATAAACATAATGTGGGATTTTGGTAGTTCTCGTGATATTATTTCTTTTCAAAATGGTGGTTTGAAAAAAAGACCACAAACGACGATTTTCGCGTAATTTTTTTCTTTTTTTTAAAAAAACTAGGAAGAACGCATAACTCAGGGCTAAAAAAAGTTTTACTATATATTTGAAATGTTTAGTTTAAGATGTCATAGTTTCAAGATAATTCGATAAGCTTAACTTAGGAAATTTCGGTCCCAAACATAACATCTATTGCAAAAAACTTACCTCAGTAATCTTAGTCATTTCAAAGAAATTTTTACGAAAAATAGCATCAAAATCAATAAAAAAGCTTAGGAAAGACCCAAGTATTCAAAATATGCAGTATATTAAATTATATCTGAACTTAAGTTCAGAAAATAGTACGCACAATGCAAGCGCGCAACGTTTTAGCCTATCCCAATTACACTCGCTGAACTTAGGCTCAGCGAACAAAGCAATTTTCTTTGCTTCATACGAAAACATTACAATAAAAACAACTCCTTGGCAATTAGAAATAAATCAATTGAATGATATTATGAAAAGATACTTTCAATGCATTAATGGCATAAATTCAATGCATTAACAAGCATTATGGTTCAAAAAACACCTGCCTTTAGTTACTTCATACCAGATGCTTAGAAAAACAATAGGCGTGCTTTAAAAAACACGTGAAATTACCAATATATGAAGTTTTAAAGCCAAAATTTCCAACCTTAAACTTATCAAATCATCTTGAAACTATGACATCATAATCTAAACATTTCAAATATACAGTAAAACTTTTTTTAGCCATGAATTATGCGTTCTTCCTAGTTTTTAAAACAAAAGAAAAAAATTACGCGAAAATCGTCGTTTTTGGTCTTTTTTTCAAACCGCCATTTTGAAAAGAAATAATATCCCGAGAACTACCAAAATCCCACATTATGTTCATAAATATACATATATCAAAATCCCTTTTGTTTGAAATCTCCTCCTATTACCAGTTTTTCATAAAAATTTTTCAAAGACAAAACTTCGTAAAAAGTAACAGAACTTATGGGACAACCCAATAGTTTGGCATTTTATTGATTTTTATTTATTTTCAATGTCTTCTTGGAGATCGAGTGTTTAAATGTTTCGTAATGATAACATTTTGTTACAAGGGTAGAAATGTTTATTTTTTTTATCTCTACATAAAAATAACTTGAATATCCCTCTTAGGAAAAACTGCTAAATGTACTTTTATTTGCTTTTGAAAAATCAGCAAAAACCGTCTTTAGAACAGTCATACTCAACCTCCAGAAAACGTCCCACCAATTGGTGGGATATTTTCTGATGATCTTCCTTCTATTGACTTTTTGGCATAATAATACAAATTAGTTTAGAATCTTAAGTATTAGTGAGAGAAATGAAAAAGGAAACCAATATATTTCGGAATTTTCAAGTGTGTACCTTTATCACGAAAAGAAAAATCAGTGATGAGGATAATAATAATAGATAATAATTGGGGATCTTTATTTACCCTATTTAGTAAGCTAACCCCCTATTTTCTTGTGTCCAATACCCCAGCTCGCTTCATTTTTTAATAATTTTCTTCTAACTATCTTATAATAAATCTTCTAACTATTCTTTTCTTCCTTATTTTTTTCTTCTATTCTTTTCTATCTTTATAACTATCTAACTGTTCTGATAACTTTTGTTGTTTTTATACATTATAATAAAGAATAACATAATCACGTTAGAATTTAATTTATGTTTGGATTTCACACGTGAAGTTTATCTATAACAGGTATACTTAGTGCAAATTTGTTGGGTGTATTTTGAGTATCACTTTCGGGAGTGATTATAATTCGTATAAGAATCTTATTCTGCATTACCACTTTTGCACCTTGAACTTTCACCTACTCAAATGACTTTGATTGCTTAACTTAAAATATTGCATGACTTTTCATTTTCATTTGAATTTGATGTGTGGAAGAGAAATCATTAAGAAAAACTCACAGGAACTAACAATGATGCATGTGGATATTTATTCGAGTGCTAATAGATACAACACGGGCTTGTGTAGAAGTCCTTCGATGTGATGTCTCCAACGATGAGTCCAGTCATTGGGGCAGTACGTCTTCAAAATCTGTAATCGCCAAGTGCCCGATCTTCGTCTTCTTGCAGTTGCGATAAGACCATAAAGACGGGTCTGCTGCGCATGAACTGGCCCAAGTTGGGGCGACTGGAATGGGCAAAGTGGGGACGAGAGTAGGGTAACTCGGCAGACTCGGCCTTGCTTTTGGATTCCTAGGAAGGAAAGTAAGTGGAGTAAGTTATGGCAATCAACCGGTGTTCACATGTAAAAGGGGATAGTAGGAATATTTTATTGACTCCCCCCTGAAAATAAAAGCTAATCTAACAAACAATGATTTTCAATGTATTGTGGGCATTCCTAGTAAAATCCCTTTATACACCCTAAAAATAACTAGTTAAGAAAGATATCCCCAGACACGACTTATTAGATTAATGCAGTCTAACCTGCACTTGAATCATGGGATATATTTAACAGTTATTCCCACTTAAAGTTTTCTAAAAAATTTCAGTCAAATATGATAAAATTAATATTATAAAATATGCATAAGCAAGGGTTTTAACATTCGGTGAGTAGAACACCTGGTTAAGCGTATCAGATATAATTCTGATATCAAATAAGATAGATATGGAATAGAGATATTTTTTACGTTTAGTAATTAATTTATCTTCTGTTTACTTTTTAAAGGTGAGAATATTTCAAGAGTTTGAACAGGGAATACCAACTAAGGTGGTCGTTCAAATATTAATGCTTAGTAATAATAATATAAATGATTAGGTAATATTTGAGCGGCCCCCAACAGAAAATTTTAAAAAGTTTTAATTATAATTCATGCACAAGAATTCACTAGACATTTTAGTGGTAAGGGTTAGGGTCGTAAGGGTTAGGTACTGAAACTCTAGAATCACTTACGTGTTGCAGCTGTTGGTAGTCAGCGATGTCTTCGGCAGAAATGGCGGTGTTCTCTGATCCAGGGGGCAGCATCTCTTCAAGGTCGATGTTCCCCACGTGTTTCGAGTTGGCGCAGTACGACACCAGGGTGGACATGGTGCACTGCTTGCGACAGCATTCGTCCACCACTCCGCCCCTGGCTTCCAGGTCATTTTCGGTCCTTCGGTTGATGGGGCGAAGGATCTCTACGATGGCTCGTTTGCTCACGGCTTTGTCGGATACTGCAAGATAAATATTTTGATTTGATTTGACACTTTGATTCGCTCCCAACTCAAAAAGGTTAACTTTATCTGCTGTAAGAAGGGTGGTTCCGTATTGCGGCATTTTTAATGGTAAATGATCATTCAGACTTTTCACTTTCGATCTTCATTTTAGATGAAGTGAAAAAGTGTAAATTGGCGTTTCACTCCTTCACTTTTCTACGCAAACTAGAGATTCACAGGAGTGAATCCCTCAGGATGAACAGTGAAAGTGAAATACTGTGAATAAGCCTTAGGCTAAGCGCGCACTAGGTACTTTTGTCTCGGCGACAGAGACAAAATAATCACTCTGGCTATTGCAAGAAGCTAGAGCGCGCGCACAGGCGACGAGACTCTTAGCCGATTGCCAAGAATCTTACCATTAAAAAACATAGCTCTCGAGTGACCTAGTGTTATAGTCACCGGTGACAGAAGTCTCTAGTGCGCGCTTAGCCTTACGATAGACAGCCCAAAGACAACCGGGAAAGAAGGGTCCACAGAACTTATTAGATTAAGAAAAGTTGCCAGCAGCTAAGAAAGAGAACTGGTGTTGGAAAAAGGTTGGTGAAAGAAATCAAATTTAAATGTCAATTTTCATAAAAGGTCACTTTTGCTCAAAGGGAATCAATGGATAAGAAATGCACAAAAATAGGAAAACCCATTTTGGAACAGTTAATTAGGAATATTAGGGATTATGTCTTTTTTAAAAACTACCCCCAACAGCTTCTCAAGGTATGAGGAATGTAATATGCCCATAATAACCCCAATTCAAAACACTTTTGAGCGCTAATCTTCATAACAACAAGAAAACATAATTAGACATTAGGGAAACTATCATTTATGTTCATGATAGCAGCACCATTCACAATTGACGTAATTGTCATCATCACCAAATGTTTTTAAATATGTATAACGTTTTGATACCAAAATGTACCCAGGGGTGGATCAAGGTTTGACTTCTGGGTGGACCAGACTTTTTAAAACATCTTCCTCAATAAAATCTGCCATATTTATACAAATATTGAATGATAATACATTTTTTTCATTTTTGGCTATAAAGCTACACATTGAACCATTTCAAAGCTTCAAAATCCCATATTGTTTAAAATTATCTTAAGATGTCGTTTTATCCAAAGTAAATATTTCATTCTGGGGGGAGCAGGTGCCCCCATGCCCCATCCCCCTAGATCTGCTACTGAACCTATTGCTGTGTTTCCGTCACAATAATAATATCATTTCACTCTTGGGACTAGACACTAACGGCTGTATTCACCCCTAACTTGACCTAAGATTAACCTGGAATCAAGTTTTTTCGACATCTCTGATTGGCTTAAAACTTGTTTCCCTCTTTCATCTACCAATCAGAAATTTAATTCCAGGTTAACCATAGTTAAGTTAGTGGTGAATACGGCCGTAACATGGCAACATTTTGGAAATGGCTAAGTTACTATTTTCTTCGGTTACCCAGTTAACAACAAACCTGGAAAGGATCTTGGGTTAACCGTTGAAGAGCAATATTTACTATCTCTTCGGCAAATCCTACACCCTCTCCAAGTAAAAACCCTCGAACTCACCATCCCTTCTGGCCCTCGGGGCATGGAACCCTCCATGCTTCTCGCATACGAAGTTGAGCAGATCGGCCAGCCTCCGTCCACACAGCCGGACCCCTTCCACGTCCCCTACATGGAACAGGGAGATGATGACCACCATCACCACCACGAGAAGGGACCTCGGGACCATCCTGATGGGTGCTTTTGGGAAACGATGAGGTAGTGAGGACCGTCCTCACTTCGACACCTTTTATACCATGTCCCCAGACACCAGGCGCCAGGTTTGGCTAACTTGTGTTTGAAGAGCGCGTGACCCGATTGGAGTTGGTTATTGGCAATCAACGGTTTGTTCATTGAGCTGTGTTGAGAACGTGTGAGAGATTTTTTGGGGGTGCATGGGTGGATGAACGTTCAATTATCTAGGGAGTGATTGGATGGAACTTGTGGGAAGATATATCTATATCTTCCCCCACAAGTTCCACCTCTAGGAGTGGTTGTTTTTTTTATTGTGAAAATCGGAATTAAGTTTCTGCAAAGAATATACAGGGTGTAAAGGAAAGTCCCTTTACCCTGTAATAAATAGCTAACGGAGCAAGCTAAAGCTATGCAGTTAGGAGTTAAAATTTTATATTAAAAACTATTAAGAATTTGCTAAAATAGTCAATTACAAAGTTGTAGAGAAGCATCGATTTAGTAGGAAAAGACACCTTAAGCAAAAAAATATCTTGTATAGAACCCCTAAAACGCACGCTCAATTAGGTTGAATTTACGTAAATTTTACGTCTTAAAACGCTTCTCACGTGGCGAAAATGAGAAATTTTCAATTTAATGAGTTAAGAATACTTTTATTCATTTATTTAAGTCATTAAATTGAAAATTTCTCATTTTCGTCTCGTGAGAAGCGTTTTAAGACGTAAATTCAACCTAATTGAGCGTGCGTTTGAGGGGCTCTATTCAAGATATTTTTTTGCTTAAGGTGTCTTTTCCTACTAAATCGATGCTGCTCTACAACTTTGTAATTGACTATTTTAGCAAATTCTTAATAGTTTTTAAAATAAAATTTTTAACTCCTAAAATTTCCGCTAGAGGGCGCTGCGGTTGCTTGCATTCGATTGCGCATGGTCACTTTACTATACCGTTACCTTAACTGCATAGCTTTAGCTTGCTCCGTTAGCAATTTATTACAGGGTAAAGGGACTTTCCTTTACACCCTGTATACATACTGCCAGAAGAAAAAATTTGGCAAAAGAATTAAAAATCCAAATGATAGCCACGAAAATTTTGGGTTCTTACGTATTATCCCGTCGACAGTACTGCTTAATCAAAAACGTTATGAAAACCCATTTACTTTTCTATTGCTGAGCCGCTTAAATAGACGGCCACAGAACGGTCGACGGTATAATACGTAAGTACCAAATTTTGCATAAAACTTTTATTCATCGTTTATAAATTACCGTCCTCTCTGAACTTGAGTGGAAAAATCCGTTCCCAAAACAATCGCGTGACAATATTGTAGGCAGTCAAAAGTTTTTTCTCCTGGCGGTATGACAATAACTCGTTGGTGATGAACACGATGATTTTTCTTACTAAACGCGAGTTGTTGTAATTGTACTTTAAAATTGTGATTTTATTACACACTTGCAGCTCATTTTGGCTCGCTTCGCTGGTTAAGGGATAATTTTTTTTGTATTTTCCTTTTAAAGGGATGTCATTCACATTATGTAACAACATATTTATTTATAATACAATTTACTCTCAATATGACAAAGTCAAAGGGAAAGATAAAAATTTCGAGGTTAAGAGTTTTCGACTTATCGAGAAAAGTATCTAAAACTTGGAAAATTATGAAATAGGGTTATAATGTCATACAAGACAAATTATAATAAAATACCCAAATTCCAATCCGATTTAGGAAAACATAGGACAGGTGTCGGTAAAATTTTTGATAAGCCCCCACGCCATACATTTGTGTGCCCTTCCACCTTCTTGAAAGTCATAAACCCATTCTTTTTAACAAAAAAAATTAACATAAGGCGAGAATAGTGCTACGCATATAGAAAAATTCACTTTTAGATCCGAAAAAAATTCGGGAAAACATGGGGTTTTAGCGAAAGTTTTTTGACATAAGAATGGTATAATTATCATTAGAGCAATATCTAATGTCTAGATCAGTGGTTCCTAACCTTTATAATACTGCTACCCCTGTAACCTGTTAGGAAATCAAATTTTACCCCAATTTTAAAATGTTATAAAAATACTCAACGCAAGCGAATTCTAATGTTTATTAATTACAAAGTTGTCATTGCTCAGCAGTTAGTCAGAAAACTGGATACATTGTGGCTACATAAAAACACAACAATATTACGATATTTTAACTATGAATTAATAATAATCAGTGTGATGGTTGAAATTGTTTTGCGTTTACAAGTTTTTTATGTTAGGTTTAGTGTCACTTAAAGCACATCTCATGTCATGTTCCACATTGAGACAGTTTCTGGCCTTTGTTTTCAATGAAACTAAAGTTGAAAAACCACTCTCGCATCTGTAAGTGGTGGCAAAGGTACTATCATTTTTAAAGCTGTTAGCTATAACAGGATATTCGGCACCTGCTTTAATCCAAAATCTTCTGAGATCATACATTTGAAATTCTACTTTGAAAGTACTATTCTCGCGCATTCCAAGAAATTCGGCGGATTCCGCATGCGTGATGCGCCGTGACTCAGGATTCAGCCCTTCGGTTAACAAACTGTTCTCTGTTACCCCTGAAGAATAACGTGTTTACCCCCCGGGGGGTAATTACCCCCAGGTTCGGAACCTCTGGTCTAGATGGAAACTTATATACCATGTTTGTACTTAACTCCATATTCAATGTTAATTTCCTCAGGTTTTCTTAGATTTGTTTAGCCCCCTTACTTTCATTCAAAAAATAATTCCTTTCACACAGTTTCCGAAAGAAATGTTTCATTTCCTTTTTTACCCCCTCATTTCCCCCTCATAATTGGGGAAAAACGCTGTTGATACCCCCAATGCAATTATCTACTTCTCAATTAAATTGAATAAACGCATATTTTTAAAAGTTTAAAAAACTCATAAAACCATGTGTCTGGTACTGCTTTGGTAGGCTGGTAACTCCTGTCCAATTTGACACATCCATTGAAATATTGGATACATTGAATTTACACATTGAAATGGATATGTCTTTTAGCAAATTCTATGGCAACATTTAGTTTTATGCTCATGAAATTTTCTGTTATTATCGCTGTATTGGGTAACTCTGCCGTTAAGTGTGGGACTTTTGCACGCTGTTTCTGATATTGAAACATTGAAAATTAATATGAAATAAATAAATAACCATTAACTTATTTCATCTTAATATTAGAGAACCTGTGTAGGCAAATTTTATAGTGATACACATTTTATTATCTGAAAATTCCATAATTGTAAACAAATTTTTAAAGTTAGTGACATTCAGAAAAACTATGAATAAGCTACACCAAATCTTTTTAACCAGGTTTGTGTCAAGTTTAGAAAGGAAATTGAACTCTCTATTTTTCACATGTATACACATATGTAGGGTAATTATTAGGGTGGCTTTTAGTTTCGACCCTCAAACGCCTTAAAATTGTGAATTTTTGGCAATTTTGTAAATCAGAGAAAAAGAATCCCAAATCTTCACAATTTAATTTTTTATCATGGACTATAATTATTAGATGTATAATGTCATAGATTTCTTTTTTTATCACCCCTCATGTTGGAGTCGTTTTTTTTTAGTGTTACTTAAATATGGTAAAGTTGTTTTTTCTGCATTTTGAAAACAATTCATTCATACTTTAGAACTCTTAACTTAAACACGTCGCTCAATCCTTTCAACAAAATCATATCTAAAAATAAGCGATTTTTAGTTCAGAAAGCCTAGAATAACATTGCAAGATCATCATAATCTTAACGCTCCATAGTAAAAGTGATGTGTATTAGGAACAACTCCCTTTCCAAAAAATTTCAATACAATGTGATCAAATCCAATTTCCTACTTGATATTTAGTAAATATGTATATTTTAGAAGGTAAAGAGTAAAAAATTTTTTCTTTCAAAATTTTAAATTTTTTGGCGAGGAAGTTATTCTTAATAGACATTACTTTAAAAAGAGAAAAATTAGGAACAAAATGAGCCCGATTTCATGGCGCTCCCTACTTTTTATCAACGTCATATCCAAAAATAAAACCTAATTTTTCAGGAGAGTGGTCTTAAAGTAGATTGAAAAGGTATTAAAATAAATAATAAGCCTCCAATTAAACATTTTATCATTGAAATTCATTGATCCATTGAAATTCAGTAAAAGTATCATCGGTTACTTACTTAATTGGTTTTGTGCACAATTTAGCATATTTGTTTAGTAATAAATTGTTGATTGACTGATTGCAATCATAAAGGTAGGTTGTTGTTCATAATTATTATGACAATTAGTTTTGAGTCAGACAGTAAAGAGTTGAGAGGAATTCTAAAATAAAAATTACCCGGATAATTATTTCTAATCCCCCCAAGTATAAAGCTTTTCGGACTTGTGTTTTTCACTCGAAATCTCAACCTTTTTTTTAAAACTGGAATAACCCTTTTAAATAAGCGAATAATTGCACGTAAATGCTCTACGTTGCACATTTCGAGGTCCTCTTTAAGAATATGCCATCAAAAAAATTAAAATTAAATGGGTCCGAAACGCCTAAAACGCATGTTTTTGACCAAAAAAAACATCTTTTGGATAAGTGTTCGATTAATCCTTTTGACACCCTTGCAAATCCAGATCGCTCAAGGTAACACGAATTTCAAAGGTAATACACCGTTGCAAGGGTGTATATAAAAATTTAGTTCTGTAGGGGCTCAAACATCCTCTAAAAAATTTAGTCACTACAGGATGAAAGCTTGATTTTTTGCCACCGGGGGATAGGAGCCAAAAATATTCCTAACCCCCTTGCTTATTTAAGGGGATCACGTTAAATGTAGTTTTTTAATACACCTGGGTAGGTATAGTAGTGTATACATATAATAATATTTAATTATAATTTGCATCTCAATGAACTTTAACGTAAAATAATGCGCATTAATAGAGTTTAAAGTACAAAAATGGAGGACTCTGTGGGGTCCTCTCCTAGAAAATTTTTGGAAATTTGACTCTTAAAAACAGGGATTTACTCAATTCCGCACACCTTTACAATTTATTTTTTGGGGAGGGGGTGGTTTCTTTCTCTCTTAAAGACTTTATTAAGAAGTTGTGATTTTAAATCCGTCACTAAATTTAAGAAAACTTAGAAACCTATAAAGAACTCTACAAGGTAATATAAAAAAATTAAGATAAGTATCTAAAATTATATTTGTTTATGTAATGTCGTATATTTAAAGGAATTTTCGGTTGTAAGTTTATTAACTCTCTCTGAGAGAAGGGATTAAAAATTTTGTAAAATCCTAATCGAAGTAATTATGACAAATTTCGTGCTGCCATCTATGAAGAAACATAGCGACCAGTTAGATCCATTTAACACCACTCAAAAGTGCACCGAGACGTGCTGCTATCTACAAACAAATAATGAAGTTGAGTTAGAAATGACTATCAAGAGCTATCTTCAGTTATCTATGTCAGGGGTTCTCAAACTTTTTAACATCGCGACCCACTTTTGAGGAACAAAATCTAACGCGACCCACCGACTTCAGTTATTTATAATTAACTGAACTGAGATAATTATCTCATGCCCCCTCCCCACAGAATTTTAACTTCTCTGACTGAGGGGTGTTCACCAACTATTTAGTTACAAGGGTATGAAATAGTTTAATTGTGGTCTAACAATGACCCCTACAGTAAAAAGGGGGGTCTGGGGGTACTCCCCCAGAGAAAATTTTAAAATTTGACCCTTAAAAACATGGTTTTAACTTGTTTTTAAGCAATATGGGATAAATTACATCAGTTGCATCATTTCCCAAGAAAATTCTTAAAATTTGCATTGACCCCCCAGTGTGGATGGGGAGAAACACTAAATATTTTTTTCAAATCTTATTTGAATAACCGACTAGATTTGCATTATAGGCACATTAAAGTGACACACATAGTACGTATTTACATTAATTGCCTTTTCCGTTCCACTCCAAGTAGTGTAGTTTTTCCTCAAATTTTTATTCTTTTTACTAGTATGGTAATTTGATAATTTCAAAAGTTCAACTAATAGTTTGATAATTCAAAAGACAATAACACCGTTTGTGAAAAATTAAAAATCTTCTCGCGACCCACCAAATACTGACTGGCGACCCACCAGTGGGTCGCGACCCACAGTTTGAGAAACTCTGATCTATGTGATTGGATTTTTAAGTATTTGAAATTCCTTTGAGTTACCACTCATCTTTTCTTAGGAAAAAATTTCCTATATTTTATGAACGTGGAAATGATTCTATGGAGCTCTTAGTTCGGAAATAAATGAACTAAACATGAAATTCAAACTTTAAATGAATAAAATCCAAAACAGAAAAGCGAAAATTGCTCTCCTAAAATTAAGACTTAAAATATTTATCCTTCTCACAAATACACAAAAAATATTCATTGAAAATGTCTTCTTTCTTATTTTTTTCAACTACTTTCAACCAGGCAGTATTTGAAATTTATGCTCTTATTTTAACAGCACCTAAATTTAATCCCCACTTTGTTATAAGGACTTCTGTTTCTTTGTAAGTTTCCATTTCCTATTCTTTTCAGCTGTTTCTCTATTTTTACTTACTTTATTTTTTTCTTGACAAGAATCTTCCAGTTGGAGAAAAATTTCAACCATCAAAGTTCCAAAGTGCCGAAAGAGATATGGGGAGTTCCTTCCCCGGATTTTTTTTGAAAATTTGTTTTTAAATAGGAAGTTTTTTAACTTGTTTTGTTACACTTATTCCGAATTTAGAAAAAGGGGGCACATATACCCCGTCGTTTCCCCTTCGCCTCTGTGAGTTCCGATCTTTCACAACTATCCTCGGAAAATTCGAAGGAGTATAATGCTTACTAAAGAAAATACAATAGTACTTGTACGTTACCTAAATGGAGATTGAGTAAGACCCCTACAGGAAGGAACAGTAAAGAGTCACCCTGCCAAAAAAGCGAAATAGCTTCATAAAATGCCAAATGTTTAGTTTCTTAAAGAAGTCTGCAGTTATTTTGTAGCATTAGGACTTGGAAGACTTTCAGCATGTGATTCTGAAGTCATTCTACATCATTTTGCACAACCAACCTAAAGACTTTTCAACTGTTGTAAAAAACTGTAGATTCCTTAAAGCTAAGAAAAAGCTTTGATTTCGTTTCTTATGGACACAATATGACTGCACACATAGTTTTTACATGTGTCCATTATTTCCTCAAATATTCCATTATGTTTTAATAAGTTCTTATAAAGAAATTTTTAAACAAGAAGAGTTAAGTTTAACATATCGTTGTTTTAGTTAAGTTTGCTTACATTAAGACCAGAGAAGTTTCAGTGTTTTCAAGTTTGTAAACCCGGCGAAAAAAAATTGAAATGCCAGATAATTTCAAGAAATCACGTTTAATTATCACTGGTGATCATAATTTTGAATGATTATTTTGTTGATGATTATTTTTTAAATAATATACTATTAAAATTTGTTTTATGTTTTCCTCTTACACTACTGTCAAATAATTTCACTACACAAACTTCTCCTTAGAATTTTTTTTCTAACCATCCAGGTTTCTTTTTTTCCTTTTGGAGAGTGGTATGCCGGCTAATCCGATCCAGGATAATCGAGCTGTTGCATCATTTTTATTCCGTAATACCCACAATGCGCCATATCTCTACATCGAAATCGCAGCTATTTTCACTTTGTCATTTATTAAAATCGGCATTAATTACGTTTCTTAATCTCCGCTAAGGGGGGCTTATGAGCGATGGAGGGGTCTAGGTGGCCCCATTTAACAGCCAGATTAGAATAAATGGACTTTGCGCTCTTCTAATCCCTGTCGAAGACGCGCCTCACCGACCTCTGCCCCCCTTGAGAGGGCGCTGCTAGTTATCGCAGAATATAGGACCTTCCAGTGAGGCTATTAGTGAATAGAGTGAACAGATGACAATGTTTGCATTTGGATAGGGTTTCATACACATAAAGAAGAGATAGGGTTCTTACGTATTATCCCGTCGACCGCTGAATCCGAAAACGGTAAATAACCCATTGACTTTTCTATGGCTGTGCCGCTGAATTTGACAGTCATAGAACGGTCGACGGGATAATACGTAAGTACCAGAGATAGTGTTGGAGTGAGCAATAATAACCCTTAAGAGTGTCTAACAAGGAAACATTCCCAGGCTAAACTTACAGAAATTAACGAAAATTTCTCAGGGATTAGCAGAGGACTCAAAATACTTGCTGTGAAAATATTAACTGCGTAATTACAGCAGATAGCTGTAAAAATTCTTATAATCCTCAGGAAAGGGAGGGGACGAAATGACGAAAGAAATATAGAAATAGAAAGAAAGAATGACGAGTGAAAT
The DNA here is from genome assembly GCA_024610705.1 of Tetragnatha versicolor. Taxonomy (NCBI): domain Eukaryota; kingdom Metazoa; phylum Arthropoda; class Arachnida; order Araneae; family Tetragnathidae; genus Tetragnatha; species Tetragnatha versicolor. Next base: position 38,798,001 of record JANDEH010000003.1, read on the forward strand.
ATACCACTGAACGGATGACGTTCTTTCTTCGCATCTCCTCGCGCATTGCATTCTGGGATTGTTAGTACCGAGTTAATGCGCAGAACTGGCAGAACGTTGCCTTCTGTATTTCATTCGCTCAGTGGTATATTTCGCCTCCTGATTACTCTTTCATCCCCGCCGAAACTTCTCTTTCTTTTTCTTTTAAACTATTCCCTCCCTGTGTCGCCAAAACTGGTTCGGCAGGGTTGCCGTGTTCTGGGAGTCTAGGACCAAAATTCTTGCTCCCGGTTTCCACAATTGGGAGCTAATCTGAAAATATCGCCAATTTGGCAACCGTCTCCGATAACCGATTATTAGCCAATTGTTTTATAAAATGAGATATAAATTCCTTATTGGACCTTTAGCCGCCAGAGAACAAGGTGCATGTTGCCTCAAAAAGAAATATTATTTCCATATTTTTAAAAACAAAAAATCATGAAAATTGGCACCAAAATTATTTTACTATCCTCAGTCGTTGACCCACAATATTCAGTCTAAGGTTTTTGCTTTAGCTGTATTGCATACCCCCTTTTATTCACTGATTATTTATCACTCTCCTTTAGTTTAGAACCTAAAAGTATTGCTATCTTTCTGTTCTCCAGTCCTCCTTTTTGAAGGCGAGCCAATCTTGGAGGATTTTAAAATTTGAAAAGACGATATGAAATTTAAAAGAACTCAGGAAAATGTTTACTTCCTTATTTCACTTATTTACTAAGGACAAGACAACTTGCAGAATTTTATAAATTCTTGTAATTACTCAATGGTATAAAAATCAATTAATAATTTTTTTATCATTATACATGGAAACAGAAGAGACAATGTAGAGGAAGACTTATCTCCAAGTGAAAAATCCGTTTGGAACTTTACAATAGACAATATGTTGTCAGTTATAGTACAAACAAACACACAAGAATAGACAAAAATAATTATCATAATGCCAAAAATCCTACTACTATTATAATTGTGAAATGTTTGTCAGGATGTTTGTTACTCTTTCACCCAAAAACTACTGAATGGATTTTAATGAAATTTTACTATAATGTAGCTTATACATCAGAATAACACATAGGCTATCTATATACAGGGTGGTTATAAAAAAAGTAACCCGACTTAAGGGCCTCTAGAGGCCAAACCGTTCATCGGAATTGAATGAAATTATGGTGGAAGCCGTTTTGAGGGATGGGAAAGAGAATGGTATGAGTTTGAGCAGTCTAACTTTATCAGTTACGGTTAAAGTGAAAAAAATTTTGAAAAATCCCAATGTAACCCCCCTTTTTTATTAGCGCTATGTGATCCCCGATGTCTAAAATCACAAATAGAGTTGAAACGGCACCTCTAAGTTGTAAACTCGCTCCTAGAGAGGCAATTGAAAACAGCTATGAAACTGTTATTTTTGTAGCATCTAGACTAGTGAATTGTTAAGAAATTCTGACTTCATTGTTATTTTTTGATTCACTAGTCAGAATTTCTTAACAATTCACTAGTCTAGATGCTACAAAAATAACAGTTTCATAGCTTTTTTCAATTGCCTCTCTAGGAGCGAGTTTACAACTTAGAGGTGCCGTTTCAACTCTATTTGTGTTTTTAGACATCGGGGATCACATAGCGCTAATAAAAAAGGGGGGTTACATTGGGATTTTTCAAAATTTTTTTCACTTTAACCGTAACTGATAAAGTTAAACTGCTCCAACTCATACCATTCTCTTTCCCATCCCTCAAAACGTCTTCCACCAAAATTTCATTCAATTCCGATGAACGGTTTGGCCTCTAGAGGCCCTTAAGTCGGGTTACTTTTTTTATAACCACCCTGTATATATAATCCAAATACCACTGACTGACTTACACTCATCACGAAATCTCCAAAACTGCCGGACCGACAGGCTTGAAATTTGACAGAGACCTTCCTCTCGGCTATTACACGCGCACTAAGAACCGATTTTAAAATCGAACGACTCCTTCCATGTTTTTCGGCGCTTTTTCGACTCCGTTTTACCCATTGAAATAACATTACACATTGTTGAAATGCATAATATGCAGGATTTACTTCTTATCTGAAGGCGACGCCTTACCTCACTTGATAAATATTATTTTAAAACATTTTATAACTTACAACGGAGTTCAAGACAAAAACAGCGTAAATTTCTAATTAAAAGTTAAAACAGTGATTAGAAAACTAAAGTAAATTGAAATAATTAATTTTGAAACATTAATTACTTTATTTTAATATTCTCAAAAATAAATACAGAGCGTGTTGGTTCACTAGACTTACATTCACTAGATTTTTTATTATTGTTAGCAATTAGTTTTTACTTTTTTCAAAGTAGCTTTTAAAGAAGTTGGTTATCATAATAAAATTCCTTCCTTCTGCTCATCGGGATTATTTTCGGATGGTTAGAAGATTTTTTAAATAGTCTGAGATGGCTATAATAATTTCTTTTGTTATAAGTTTTATTTATTATAGTGCTGCATTTATTGAATTGATATAAGTTAATGCGCAACATCGGAACTGATTGGGCTTGGGTAGATATCAGTTACAGGGATGAAAAAAGGAACCGGGAATACCGGTATGAAAAGTTACCGGGAACACCGGGAAAAGTATAGGAAAATTAATGGGAACAACAGGATATGGAAATTATCGGGAACACAGGGATATGAAAGTTACCGGGAACACCGGGATATGAAAATGATCGGGCGCGGGGATGAAAATTATCGGGAACACCGAGTTATGAAAATTACCGGGAACACCAGGATATAAAAATTACCGGGAACACTGGGTATGAAATATATCGGGAACAACGGGTATGAAAATTATCGGGAACACCGGGATAGGAAAATTATTGGGAACACCGGGATAGGAAAATTATTGGGAACACCGGGATATGAAAATTATCGGGAACACGGGAATACGGGAATATGAAAAAAATACTGGGGAAACACTGGAGAGATTGGTGATTGCTGATATGAAAAATCAGACACGTAACTTGATAGAACTTTGAAAAAAGGAATTAATACCCTGCACCCGTGCAAGGCCGGGCAAATCAGCTAGTAATTTATAAAGAGAAAATCGGTCCTTCATTCTTTTTTTCCAATTTTTCTTCTTTTTTCACTTATTTTTCCGTGTTTGAAAACCTGTTTTACCAGTCATACATCGAGTTAAAAATAAAACATTGTTTCAAATGAGACAGATCACTAGACTTTTTCATTTACTAGATCTTTTATTTTAGTTTTAAACACTGGTTTTAAATTTGTTAATTTGTTCACTAGACTTACTAATTTACTAGACTTTTTATTATGGTTTCAAATTTGTTATTTTATAAAGGCACCAAGATATTAAACATTATCAGGAACATCGGGATTGTAAAAAGTGACAAGAACACCGGGACTGGAAAATTAGCGAGAACATCGGGATGGAAAAAATTACCGGGTTATAAAAATTACCGAGAACACTGGGATAGGAAATTTACCATAAAGACACCGGGAATACCGGAATATAAAAATTACCATAAACACTGAGATAGGAAAATTACCGGGACCGCCGGGATTAGAAAAATTACCGTGACCACCGGGATAAGATTACCGGGAACACTGGGATAGGAAAGAGGTGCCTGGGATACCGGGATGATTTGTAATATTGCTAATTTACAAAATTATAAATGTATTTTAAGAAATATTTAAAAAAATAAATTTATAAACTCCCCCCCGTGCAAGGCTGGGTATAACAGCTAGTAATGCAATAAATTAAAGAAAAGAAAATGACGCTGGTAAAATTTTAAAAGTTCCCTTAAAATTCTGTAAAAACTTTAAGTTGTGCAGAATGTATATCAATATATTTTCTCCCTTTAATTTGTTCAATAATAATTTTCAATGTCCTAAACATGCAATACGGTCAAAAAATCTGTCCAAATAAATAAATTAGGTCTGTATTACCAAGACCCTCTATATACATGGCCACCCAACTCCAGACGATGAAGTCAAATGTGAGTGAAAATTGCCATGTTAAGTCTATGGAGTGACGTCAAAGATGAGTGAAAGTTATGACGTTGCACGGCCGAGTTGGGAGGCCTTTATATAGAGGGTCTTGGTATTACCCAGCAAAAAAACAAGTCCAAAAATCCTTCAAAAAAGCGTCAAAAGAGCAGTTTTCTCAAAGAAGTCTGTAGTTATTTTGTAGCAATAGGACTTCAGCACGTAAGTCTGCAGTTTTTTACAGCAGTTTCAATACATTCTAAAGGCATTTCAGTGGTCTTGTAAAAACACTGCAGAGTTTCTAAAGAAAACTGCAGACAAAGTGTCCAAATTCCCTTCACTTTTTGAAGAAATTTTGCTGATTTTCTTTGCTGGGTTCTGTTAAAGTTATATTGTATGCCTAATGTAGATAACATAAAGTATAGATATTAAGGCTGCAGTTTGTCAAATCGCAGCTGCCACTGACGCTCTCTCTAGCTCATATGTACCCTCACCACTAGTAATGGGATGGCAGCTCCCACGTGTCATTAGAAAGGCGATGATATTTTTGGGAGGGGCGGGATGGAGGAGGGCTAAAAACGCTTTTGACGGGGTTTAATTTCGAGTCAATGAGGTGGCAACGGTGATCCCTCGTTTGCGAGAAACGGCTCCCGCGTGGAATCGAAAATGGAATGTTTTCGGAGGGGATGGAAGTGTACTGCAGGGAGAGAGCGTCGATGTACCATTAGGATGGAGAGCGCGAATGCGCTATTTGGAGTACGGCACTTGTGAAAGAAACCTTAAGATGTTCAAGAAAGTTATAAAAACTGACAGCATATTACCTTATTATACAGATGCTTAAACTAGTCTGCCCCACTTCTCTTCACGGAAAATTCTTTGAGTGGAGAACATAAAAAATGTCTATACATCTCCGACGACTTAAATTTTCTAAAAATGCGACGGTATATATGATAAAACTTAATTATATTTCATTCCACGGTGCGCGCATGCATGCGCAATCGATATCCCCACATTTTAGTGTAAAGACATAATTCCATAAGCACTTTCTTAATGCAAACTGGATGATACGTCAACGTCATAGTGATTTTGTCGAAAAGTTCAGGTCGTAGGGGGTATAGTTCTTGGGTATTTTTATATACTCCCCACAGATAAAGAACCTGGCTGTGCACGTGCAGATTTGGTCTTGTTGAAGAACTTCGAATACAAGCCTTAAAATATTTAAGATTTTCTACAGTAGCGGTTCTCAAACTGTGGGGACGCCCCCCTTAGAGGGGAGCGATAATAACTCCAGAAGGGGGCGTGAGCCTAAGCCCGGGCCTCTCCCAAAATTTGGACTAAGTGGACAAAAAAACAAGTAAAAACCCTGTCCTTAAGGGTAAAATTTCCGAAATTTTTCTGGGGTACCCCCAGACCCCCTTTTGTACTTGGAACACTGTATTAATCACACTTTTTATACATAACAATCTAAAAATGCTAATCCTACCTAACGATTTCTATAAAGCTACATTTTATAAGGGCTTTGGAATTATGTCCTTCTTTTGGAACAAATATCTAGATATGGGTCTTTCAATATAAATTTTTGAATCAAATCCTTATTGGGGCCATCTTAAAAAAATATTTTATTATTTTATCTGTTATGTGTGTGTATCAAAAAAGTTAAAATGTTCATATCGGCATCAATGGCGGGTCCAGGGGTGCTATGTATCCCCGAGAGTCCCCAAGAAATAACTTAGAGTTGCTTTGAACAAACTAAAATAGAAAAAAAACAATCTGGGTAAGGACCTTTAGTACCCCTATAGCCTTAAACAGCAATACCCCAGAAATAATTTGAATACTTAAAACATGGTTTCAACTCTATTTTCTATAATATGGGGTTAATTCGCCCCAGAAAAATTTTTCTATAGAAAATTCTAAATATTGTTATTTCCCCCTGTTCTATTAAATTACCCCCTCTATCCGATTGTGAGTGTGCTTTACATTTAGCAAGAATGGCGTGGATATTGGAAAAATACCCGGAACACCTACCTCTTAAAAACCGTAGAATAAAAATATCCTCTAATTTTGGATCGAAAAGAAAACAGGATTACTCCTTCAATTTGCATGTTAATTCGATTACGGCTAAAAAAAACTTGAAAAAAACCCGAGAAAAGAGGAGAAAAATCGAAGAGTTTTCTAATCTGAAGATTTAATTTTTCGATCTTCCTCTGAAATTCAAATGCGGCTTAAATTGCTCTTTACTTAAGACACAGAGTTGTTAACAAGAGGGAAAATAATTGAATTGCGTCTCTTAATTGTGTTAATGGCGGAGAAAGCATATTGGTGGGGTGTGTGGATTTTTTTTACCGATCGAGCTATATTTTGAAAGTGGTGTAAGAACAAATGTTTTTTAAAAAGGTATTTTAGTAGCTATTTCAGTGCAATATAGCGCACTGTCTTATAAGCAAATTTACGAAGCTATGAAAAATTGGTAAATTCTACACTCAACATTTTTTGTACTCTTAAGATACAAATTTGAAAAAAAATTTCAGTTGCTCTTAAAAATTTATAAGTGGTTTTTGTAATTTCCAAATTCATAATTGAAGGGCTTGGTCGATGAAGGGGTTATGTAACAAGGCCTGTCCCCCAAAAGTAACGAGACTGAATTCCCTAATTCTGAATGGGATTCAGTCTCATTACTTTTGGGACAGGCCTTGTAACATAGCCCCTTCATCCACCAAGCCCTTCAATTATGAAATCACTTTAGCCTAGCGATACTAACAATCAACCAAAAATGAAGTTAATTAAGTGTGAACTCCAAATCAAAACATTACATTACAGAAGTGAAACATTGTTTATTACCACAGATTCAGAAAAGAAATTGTCTAAAAATTTTAGATTTATTGACGCTTTTTCATTGACTTATTATTTATTGACTTATTAAGCCGTTTTACCACGTCATGTAATAAAATGCATTTTAATCATCATTATTCTCGTTTATAAAATTATATTTGCTACACAAATTTTCCATACTTAAAACTTATTTTTTCCGTTGTTTTTGCCATGAAAAATGTTATTAGATATTTTTCAGTTATCACCAGAATTCTTTTAACACACACAGGCTTGCCCTATTTGACACAAACGGATCATGCCGACCTAACCTAACTTAATATGTTTGGAAGAAACACCATTTTTTCTCACGTATTGAATTTATATTTTCATGTTTTAGGTGTCTTTTCAAACGAAAAACCTCGAAAATACTGTAAAAAAATGTGGAGTGGAATTAGACCACTTAAAAACCCATCGCCCAGTTCATCCCAGTTAACCAAGGCAATAAATTTCAAAATGATTGCAAGCTCGAGAATTCAAAAAGGAAATACTTCAAAATATTTTTCTTTATAAAGTATCCTTCCTAAAAAAGCCAAAATTCTGCTAGATAGCTAATGTGTAGTTTGTGTTTTACCTAACGGTCCCAATTAAAAATCCAGATTTGCCACTTTACTTTATAAATCGATAAGGGAAAACTAAGCAAAGATATTTTCCACCCAACACACATGTAATCAATATAAATTACATACATTTACCCTTATTCATTTATAAAGCTCAAATAGTATTTATGTATTTATTTAACACTCTAAAGTTTATGCCTTTTCTCTTTCTTTCAACAAACCTTATTGCCCGTGAAATATTAAAAATAATTCTTCCTGGAAGAATATTTTGGGGGAGTGGCAGCCCCGTGGGTATTTTTCAAACGCTTATTCTATCATTTATTAAACGTTTAATTCAAATATGAATGCGAAATACGAAATTAAATAAAGATAGCACTTTTAGAGTGATAAAAGAGAAAGACAGTTATTGTTTTATTTCAAATGATAAACCTGTTTTGTATTCATAATTTGATTTTACGATAAAAATATCGCATTAAAGAGAAATGATAAATTTTAACCAAACCTACTTCTTAATTCCATTATATGCTTATTCAATAATTATATTTAGATGCAAATGAAACAAATCATAATAAAGTAGAGGTGTTTTTTTCAGAAACAAAGAGCTTGTTTGGGTTCTAAAAGATCAAAGAAGTTAAAGTGAAGCTTTTCTAAAAACGTATTAACTAGCTAATTTTTGGTATTTCTTTTTTAAAATGTGAGAATTTAATTTATTATTGTGAGTAAAAGATACTCTAGGCTTCAAACTAACCAGTACTTCCTTTAACAGAATCTTCACGGGGAAAGGCGTCCTTAATATTAGTTTGAAGTAAATATAGGTATTGCGTTTTTTGCTTTTATTAGAAAAGAATTTAAAGTGTTTTCTTGAAAATATGAAAATTTGTGAAAGATAAATTTAAGAATTCAGTTAAAAGCAACTTTGATGCAAATGTTTTATTTCTAATAGTTATATGATTTTTCATTATTCGCTTTAATTCCGCTTAACCGTCTAAATCTCATTAAGCGGTTTGAGCCAGTAGTGTATGCATACAGAGTATAATAGTTTTTTTATAATGGTTTTCATGGAATCCACAAGTACTCCACTACACTTTAAAAAGTCATGGCGAGGCTTGTTGGAGGAAATTTTGGATAATCTGCATTTGAATTGGAATTTTGGAATTGGATGCATTCCTCTTCATTAATTTTGGTCGTTTTATGTAAAGAAAAATAAATGCATGCGCTGCGCATGAGTAATAATATAGAATTCGGTTATTTTGATGGATTTTAAATCCTTTTATATGGCTTAAGACCGTTAGCCATGATTAAGCACATTTTTGTAAAAAAGTTTTAATACTCAAGATCAATTTAGCTGAGATATTTGAAAATTTTGGAAAGAAATAGGTCGATTATTTATTCAATTCCAGTTGGTTTGCATTAAAATATCTTCATAAATATTATTTTTGTGCTCATTGTGGGATTTGGAAAACTTCTTATATCTTATTTTGAAATGCAGTGGAATCCATTTATAGTAAACTTGGATATAGCGAGAACGTATGTAGTTGAAGGATGATATTTAAATGGTTGGCAGTATAGTACTAAGTATGGGACCAAACTAGCTTATTAAAAGCGAAGCCTAACTATAAGACAAGAAACAAAATTCTAGTTAAACTCCAATTCTTCTGCCTAAATAATGTTCTTTGCTCATAGCTAGGGAATGCGAAATTCCCTTTTCTGAACTAGATTGAAAAATAATAATTTTATGGTTGTAGTATAGGGGATAGGAGGCTAATAGTGCGCAATCGGATAAAAGTACGCAGCAGTTTTTTCCCCTGATGGCATCACTATAAGGGGGAGCGCGTATGATCACATAAACACATGTATCATAAACTATCCAGAAACATAAGCTATCCAGAAAGGCTGTCATTATTGTTTTCATACATTCTGTATTTTATTTATCAAGAAAAAGGAGGTTTCTTTCAGTTAGCATCTAATTTTTTAGAGAAGGAATATATAGGGGAGAGTGTTGTACCTACGGACGGTTGTACCTTCAGCCACCTCATTTTAAAATTCGGGAAAAAATGTAAATTTGAATTTGTGGTCGATTTTGAATGTAAACAGATGCTATCTAGTTGCTAACGTGAAATCAGCTGTTTAAAATATTACTTAAATTTTCTATAATAAAAATACTGTTTTTAGGTGCTCAAAGTTTTTTTTAGTGCATCACTACATTAATTATTTTCTTCCTCTATGATTATGATATGATAAAATGGGATATATGGGGGAATCCCCTAGATTTTGACTTTTTAGTTTTGATATTAGAAATCGTCAGATCTCAATTCTTTTATCTTTTATAGAACTTTAAATGCAAACACACCTGATGCTGTACCTTCGGACACCATAAGTGTTGTACCTACGGACACGTTCTTGTGGGTGTCTGTAGCTAATCAGCGTTTTAAAATCAGGTTTCATTTAACTGAATACATTTTAATAAATGTTAAATGAATTCTAAATGGTAATCTATTTGTCAGCGATTATTTTCAAGTGAATTTTAGATGAAAAATCAAATATTTTGTGATCTAAACTACTTTTTTAAATTTGTGATTATACTTGGAATTTAATGTAAAATATGGTGTAAAACCCTAAGCACCCTATCACATTTAAGTATGATTGTTAAAAAAACTAAAACTTTCCACCTGAAGAAGATTTACCACCAAATTATTACTGTTATTACCACCAAATGCTTGCACAACTAAGTGTCGATCGAATTGGGTTTTTTGGATCAGTGAAGTTGTCAGATCAATCAGCATGATTGATGAAACTATTACCTTAAATTCTGATCTGAAAATACCATGTGATTTTTGTGTTTTTGGTAAAAAATCAAGACTTTTATCATTCAACTTCGTTTTAATGATCATTTACGATCTAAAACTACATTACTTTAAAAAATCTATTTTCAATTTTAAAAAGGCTTGAAATAGGTTATTAAAAGGTAATTCATCAATAAAAATGTTCATTCTTAGCTTTTTTCAACTAAAACTTCCCTTTTTAAGGGTGTCCACAGGTACAACTGGGTCTGTCCATAGGTACAACAGGTTGTTGTACCTTTGGACACAAATTTTTTAAAGTTATTATAAATGATTAAAAATCCAATTTTCAAGATTTTGGCTAATAAAAAATATCTCTCTACTCGCAAAGGTTAGAACTATAGGTTGGGCACTTTAAATGGTCAAAATGTGATTTTACCTGTCTTAGAAAAATCAAAACGTGATTTTTGTCCATAGGTACAACACTCTCCCCTATATCTTTTTGTAAATGAAGAACTAATTAGTGATGGGCAAAATCGATAATTTTAGGTATCGAATACTTTGGTATCGAATACTTATAGGTATCGAATACTTTGGTATTGAATACTTATAGGTATCGAGTACTTTTTTTCAATGTTGGGAAATGAACCTGAAGGGACAATTTTTTAGGGCCTATCCATAATCAGACTAATATTCAAAAAACTGAAAGCGATCCATCAAAAAGCCCCGTAGCTACGGGCCTGGAGGTGGATAGAGGCAAAGGATTTGGCGGGGGAAAAACCTAGCCGCGTCAAATTTCTCTCGCGGATGATAACGACTTGGGTTTGAGCGTTGCAAAATGAAAACGGAAACAGGCTGCGTTTGATCTACAGTAGGTATTATAAAGATTACTTCATTGAAAAATTTAAAACGAAATATGTCAATAAAGTATCGATACTTTTGTGGGTATCGAATACACTCGATACTCGATACCTATAGGTATCGAGTACTTAAGTATTTGGTATCGATACCTGCCCATCACTAGAACTAATGGTTGCTATCAAAGTGAAAACCAATGTGAGGTAAACTCCTTTCTGAACATCTCGGCGTAGTTAGAACTTAACTGAAGGGATATTTTTACAGAGATTATCATTGAAATTTCAGTAGCGCACAGGAAAGTTTTGTGCTACAATTGATGAATAAATGTTTAATTTTACCTTTGAAAGCTTACAACTCCTTTGTAGAAGATGAAAACTAGCTCATGTAAATCCATGTAAAAGTAGCACTTCTAATTTTTCATGAATTTTTCGAGATTGAATCCTGTTTGGCGGATAGACTTAAAGAGAGGTGGCATAAAGGAGGAATATTCCAATTATGAAAGCAGGGATGCATTTTTGCTCTTTATTCTAAGTTTTCAGAGCGCGTACTTCTAGCCACTCATTCTGCGTACTTTTAGCCCCCACATAGGACGTATTCAATTTTTCATTTTCTTTTTTATTTTTTACATACCTATTTTCATAAAAAGCCAAGACCTTCATTTTTGAGGGTATAATGGTGAGTCAATAAACTTACATTCAGCAAATTTTTGAGGCTCTCGCTCACAAATTCTCGGTTTTATAGCCGAAAATAATTTTTGTGCGTGCTCTTACCCTCCTCTCCCCTAATCATAGTAGCTATTTATTGTTTGTTCTTTTGTGTGAAACGTTAGTATTTTAGTTGGGTAATATTATGTTCCTAATAACCTAACATTATACAAGAAAATTCCGGTCTAGCAGAAACCCCCTCCACAGCTGTCCCCCACCCCCTAAACGTGTAATGAACTTTAGTGAGTTTACCCTTATCACGCCCGGACTGGCCCGGGTGACTACCTGGGGAAAGCCAGGCAGATAGGGGCCGAATCATTAACTTCATCTTATTTTTAAGAGTAGTTCATTGTTCCTTCCACTTGACCCCATATATTACGCCATAAGTGGCCGTATATGTGGGGATGTAGTCAAAAAACCTAAATTTTCAGGAGAGGCATTTGAAAGTTTAGAATTGCATTGAAATGCATTGAAAATAAATAATAAGAATCTGGTTAATTTCTTTACTGTTCAGTTTAAAAATATGATGGTTTCGCAGGGTTGTAGTACTCCTTCAGAGCTTTCCGAAAACAGTCATAACTAAAAATCGTTGATTTTTGAGATATGACGTTCTTGAAAGGAGTGAGCGATATATTGAAATATAGCTATTCGAATATCGGAATTCCGATTTTCAATATGATCTTCCATATGACCCCATATATCACACCATATGTGGCCGCCAATGTGGGTAATTTAGTAGATTTTTATCATCCCATTAAAAATCATTTAATTTTATAAGGTGATGTAAAAATTTTTGATTCCAGGCCCTTAAAAGTCGATATATTGAAATATAGATGTTTGAATATCGGAATTCCGATGTTCGAATACCCTTCCATTTGACCCCATATATTACGCCGTGTAGTAGATTTTTATTCACCCCTTAAAAGTCATTTAAAGGTGATGTAAAAAGTTTTGATTCCTGGCCCTTAAAAGTTGATGTATATTGAAATATATATGTTCGAATATTGGAATTCCGATGTTCCATATGACCTTCCATATCACACCATGTATAACACCATATATGGCCGCCAATGTGGGGATGTTGTAGATTTTTATTCAGTTCCCTTAAAAGTCATTTAATATTATATGGTGATGTAAAAAATTTTGATTCCGGGCCCTTAAAAAATAATATATATTGAAATATAGATGTTTGAATATCGTAATTCCGATGTTCGAATACCCTTCCATTTCACCCCATATATTACGCCATATGTGGCCACATATGTGGGGATGTAGTAGATTTTTTTTCTCCCCTTAAAAGTCATTTTATTATAAGGTGTTGTAAAGAATTTTGATTCCAGACCCTTAAAAGTCGATATATTGAAATATACATGTTCGAATATCGGAATTCCGATGTTCGAATACTCTACCATTTGGTTCTCAAATATTAGATCGTCGGAAATAAATAAAAATTTTTTAAAGTGATGATTGTTTCGACAAAATGCTTACTTCTAATATGTCAATCTTAATTTTTTTAAGAGCTCTTAACCTTTGTAAATATTATTTGCTACCGAAATAGCAGAGAAGAAGATGTCTATCCAATCTACACATTTCCCTTTTTCCTTTATTCCCCCCCATAAAACCTGATTGGCTAGTGGAAGCTTAGACACGTCATCGAGACAGATTCTTTCTCTACCAGTGACGTCACCAATAATATATCATGGTCATGATTTTACCTCTCTATTTCTCCCTTTTCTCTATCCCGAATCTTCTATACCAGCGGTTCTCAAACTGTGCTCCGCGGAGCCCTTAGGGCTCCGCCAAGCATTTCCAGGGGCTCCGCGAAGAAATTTGAAATGAATACATTTTTTGTTAATTCCTAATTTGCTTTTCTCTGAAATGTTATAAATAATTTTCTGTAAGGTGTTGGTAAGGTCTGCTGGTTTTTGCCTTTTTCAGGTCTTTTTTGGTTTACCAAAACAAGTTAAAACCCTAGCGAAAAGAATCTTGTGCAAATGTTAATATCGATTGAAAAACAACGTTTATTTTTACACAATTTATAAAATTTTTTAAAATGTAGACAATTGTTTCGGGGATCAATGGATCCCCTTCTTCAGTACAAAAAGACGAAAATAAACATCAAATCAATAATTTTTTGTAACTTTTAGTAACTTAAGTAACTTTTTGCCTTCATGTTATGTTTAAATTATTGATTTGATGTTTATTTTCGTCTTTTTGTACTGAAGAAGGGGATCCATTGATCCCCGAAACAATTGTCTACATTTTAAAAAATTTTATAAATTGTGTAAAAATAAACGTTGTTTTTCAATCGAAGTTAAAACCCTGTTTTTAGGGTCAAATTTCCAAAACTTTTTTGGGGGAGGAACCCCCAGGATGGGACGGTTTGGGCGCCGCCGTTCCCGTTTCGACACCAAATTTTTCTTCTGCTAATTTTTAGAAGAATTATGAGAGTTCTATTTACTTTCATTTTATTTCTGCCGCTGAAACGGCCGCGCCGAATAGTAGCACACCAAGGAACCCCATTCCCCCACCTCTCAAATTGATTACTCAGCACCTTTTTTTATAAAGTTCACCAAAACCAAGGGAAAACCTGTTTTTAGTGGAATCAAATTTCCACCCCCCCCTAATAACATTTGGAACTTAATTACACAAAACGCGTTTCTTATATTTAGTTCTTTAAGATGCAAATTCTGCCAAAAATGTATAAAAAGCTAACATTGTTCCTATGGCATGGGAGGGGATAAGGAATGATTTTGGGCCCATGTGTAAATAAATTTCGATATGAACCTCTGACGTATGGTCAAACATCCCCCAAAAACGGCTCTCGATTTCAAAAGAAGTAACTTTTAGGAAAACAAAATTTACAGATGTATAGTTTTCAGAAATTTAAAATAAAGATTTACATTGTATCCAATGGTAAAATATAATTGGTAAACAAAATATTCTATATATCCCGGGATGTATATCAAAGGGGCGAGGGGGCCCTGCCTCTCCCCCGGAAAATCGGACTACGTATAACAAAACAAATTAAAACCATGTTATTTAGAGTCAAGTTTCCGAAATTCTTTAGGGGGAGGACCCCCAACCCCCCCTATTGTACTTGAAACTTTATTATTGTCAATTTTTATAGTAAGTTCGTTAAAATTAAAATCCTACCTAAAAATGAATGTCCAAAATTTGGACAATGATGTACCTAAAACGAGTTAAAAAAAACTGTTTTTAAGGATCACATTTCACAAAATCTTCTGGGGAGGAAGGACTCCCAGACCCTTCTATTGTACTTGGATCTTAATTCGTCACAATTTTTCTTACAAATAAATTATCTTACATGCAAATTATACCTAAAAATGTTTTTAAAAGCTACGTTAAACTGTTAAATATGCATGGGAGGGGCTGAGGAATAATTTTGGACCCTCCCGAAATAAATTTCTATTATGTTTTTATTTCTAGAAGCAATGGGTTTTATGTAATTTGCTTTTATACCTTGAAAAATTTATTTCGGAAAAGGGCTCCGCGAATAATTTGTCTCTTGAAAAGGGCTCCGCGACATAAAAAGTTTGAGAACCCCTGTTCTATACAAACCTCGTATAGATGGCGCTACGTTCTCAGGACCAAAAACTTTTTCAATCATCATCAAACCACGACTCCAATAGCGACTACAAGCGTTTCCCCATCCCTAGAGTGCAAGGGTGACAGGGCCGTATTAATCTCATCCCCCCCGAAAGACTGACATAAATTTTTTATATTGTTTTTTCCCCTTGAAAATTCTTCAAATTACAAGGAGCAGATAGGGGTTTGTTTTACCCAATGGGTCTCAAAATGAGTTATAAATTACTACATTTGATGGTTGAATTTCAAATAATTTTCAGGGGAAGAATCCCCAAACCCCCTTCCAAAGTTTGGATGTCTGTTATACATTGTTTTCCCTGACATTACCTGAATTCTGCCGCTTAGTTAGAATGGTTCTTTTTGGGTTGGCTTATCATATTTTCTCGGGGCCAACCCAGAACATATTTTTGAAATTTGCCGTATCAAATTACCAAAGATTAAAAACTAAGAAAAAACTATTCAAACTAATGAACATTAAACAAAAATATCAAATTTTATTTTTCCATTTAACATTACTTTTTCAAAAATTGTTTGATTGACTTAATTTTTATCACAAAATTCACTGAAAGGAAGTTTTATGAAGTAATACAGTTGTTAGAAAATGTAAAAAAAACCCCGCAATTTTAAATAGCTTGGTCAGGATTTTTTCATAAAAATGTCTGGCAAATCTTAACTGTATGAAACCCCGGACATTTTTTCGTCAAAGGACATTTCCCCGGGCATCTCTAAAAACCGTGGACTGTCCGGGTAATCCCAGACGTACGGTAAGCATACATTTGGGTGTTACCCAGAGTATCAGAAATGAGATAAAATACTTATAGTTTAAAGGGGGAAAACTGTGAAAAAATTTTGTGAAGGGAGGGGAAAATAATAATTTTCTATGTATCTCTAAATTTTTATAATTAATAATTTTTCCACTGAAAATTCTTTGTTTTAAAAGGAGTTGTCTTCTTTGGATGTAACCTTAAGTGTACCTAAATACTTCTTAACCCCATACATTATAATAGTATTTCTACTACAATATTCATATAAATAAATGCCATTCAACAATGTATACGTATTAGTCCAAGAAAGTTAGCTCAAAAAAGGGGTTCAAGTGGAACAAATTGTAAAAGAAAGGTTGATGGGTGATTCTTGTAAGAAATTTTCCGTAGAAAACGATGGTGAAAAGTATACCAAAGTTAACCTTGTCCTTTAGCCAATATGGCGGATTTTCCAAAATGGCGGTCAATCGTTTTTAACTTATTACTTCCTAAAATTCGTTAATAAAATTATAAATTTTGCAGTAAATGATTAAAATTTAGTATAAAATTAATGGGGAACTGTTTTTTTCTCTTACGATAAGTCATTTATCCAATATGGCGGATTTTCCAAAATGGCGTCCACTAATGTTTATAATAAGTGAAATTCTGATAATAAATTCGTAATTTTTACAGGATATGGTTAGAATTAAGTCATAATAATATTCATATAAGTTTCATCCCCTCAATGTTTCAAATATGGTGGATTTTTCAAAATGGCGGACCATCGTGTTTTACTTATTTGCTAAAAATCGTTAATAAAATAAAACTTTTGCAGTAAATTATTAGAATTCAAATTCAAAAATAATAAGGAGCTGTTTTTTTCTCTTACGATAACTCATTTATCCAATATGGCGGATTTTCCAAAATGGCGTCCACTTATGTTTATAATACATAAATTCTGATGATAAATTCGTAATTTTTACAGGATATGGTTAGAATTAAGTCACAATAATATTGATAAAAGTTTCCTCCCCCTCAATGTATCAAATATAGTGGATTTTCCAAAATGGCAGCCACATATTAAGATCCTTTTTATTTTTAACGTTTTTACAGAAAAATAAATTTTATTTTGGCATAACATATATATTTATATATTTAATTACTTATAAAATGGTTTATTAACCAAGATTTTGCGATACATAGAAATAATTTCCAAAAAGGTTGCCCCATATTTCAAACTTAGTGGTAATTGGTATTTTTTGAATTTCTACCTACCTTTAACATTATTTACCCGTAAATTTTAGTAAATTATAAGTATTCTGCTTATATTTTACCTAATAAAATTTAAAATTTCTAATTATTAAGAAAAAAATTTAAAATAAAAAGGATCTAAATAAGTAGCCACCATTTTGGAAAATCCGCCATATTTGATACATTGAGGGGGAGGAAGCTTTTATCAATATTATTGTGACTTAATTCTAACCATATCCTGTAAAAATTACGAATTTATCATCAGAATTTATGTATTATAAACATTAGTGGACGCCATTTTGGAAAATCCACCATATTGGATAAATGACTTATCGTAAGAGAAAAAAACAATTCCACATTATTTTTGCAACTAAATTCTAATAATTTACAGCAAAAGTTTTATTTTATTAACGATTTTTAGCAAATAAAAAAACATGATTGTCCGCCACTTAGAAAAATCCGCCATATTTGATACATTGAGGAGATGAAACTTATATGAATATTATTATGGCTTAATTCTAAACATATCCTGTAAAAATTACGAATTTATCATCAGAATTTTACTTATTATAAACATTAGTGGACGCCATTTTGGAAAATCCGCCATATTGGATAAATGACTTTCGTAAAAGAAAAAAACAGTTTGCATTAATTTTACTACTAAATTTTAATCATTTACTGCAAAATATAATTTTATTAACGATTTTTAGGAAGTGATAAGTTAAAAATGATTGACCGCCATTTTGGAAAATCCGCCATATTGGCTAAAGGACAAGGTTAATTTTGGTATACTTTTCACCATCGTTTTCTACGGAAAATGTCCTTCAAGAATCACCCATCAAACTTTCTTTTACAATTTGTTCCACTCCAAACCTTATCTTTCTTGGACTATATATCATTGGCGGAGATTTGGTTCATCCTACAGATAGCGCATTTATGAATCTGCCTTTACTTACCTCAGAAACCTGGTTACTTTATTAGAATCTGGAAATCTCAACTCTGAAACAATGCGAAAAGCGTTCAATATCCAGACAGAAAAGCTTTTTATGGTTTGCGCAATATGCAATTGCTCCTGAAACTAGGCTCGGGATTAGGAAAGGTCGTTCTCGATTTCGTATGTTGTTCAGGGAAGGGATCAGAACATGCAGAGAGAGATGTGGATGTCGAAGGTTTATAAAACTCGTCAATCTATTGAATGAAGGGGTAGGACTAAACGTCACCCACAACACAAAAATAAAGCTTCATATAATTTCTGCAAAAAAAAAGCCAATACCAGTAATAAAGGTGTTTGACTTTCCCTAAATTACCACGATATTTTAAGAACTTTGAACAAAAGGACGAACAAAAATGAAAATATGAAACTATCTTGCTTTTAATTTAATGATAAAGAAAAACGTTTTTTACTTGTAACTAATACATTCAAGATTACATTAATACATTTAACTAACTGTATGGTGTATGCATTTGTAACAGGGATTACCAAATAATAAATTACACGCCTCCATCGGAGGTTAAATGTAACATTTTAGAAAATTATCAGATAGGATTTGAATCTTAGAATATCAAATTGTAAAATTTCGAGAGCTACAAAGAGTTTTATTTTAAAAAGATGGTCTCAGAGATATTTTTTTCAATCTTATTTGAATAACTAATAAATTTTGCATTTTCATGTTCATTAATGTGATACATTTGTAATTTACTTTATGTGACCTTTACGTTTTACACCGAGTTGGGTATATTTATTGATCTATTTATTCATTTTACTATTGATAAATTTTAAAAGCTAACATCATGTTCATAAAAATCATAAAAACAAATTTAGAAAGATTCTGAATCTCATTACGACCCACAGTTTGGAAACTTCTGATATTTATACCAAACTTGGGCAAAAGAACGCAAAAATCGTTACTCGTTATACCTGGATTTCGCTCACAAAAAAATGTTTCTCTCGTTTGAACGATTGGACTGAACATGTTGTTCCTTTATAGATTTCTAATGCATTCGATTAAAAATAATATGTATCTGCGATATACCTAAAAAAAATATACTGTCAATGCGGTTTATCTTTACCCACAAACAAGTCCCTTATTGTTGTAGATTTGTATGTATTCGTATCTAGAGACAAAAAATCCCAGTGTCCAGTTTCATACGAGAGTGGAAATTATTTTAAAATTAAGCAATAAAAACAAAATGAGGTAATAATACTTGTTTTGTACAACCGACTTGAATGACCAAATAAGACTCTATAGTAAATAAATATTTTATTTTACATAATGCACTGTACAAAGTAAACTTTCCATAAATATATTTGAACAGATTAATAGTACATCATGGATAACACTGTTCAACAAAGTTGACCTTCAAAATTTTTTCCTTGATGAAAATAGTCATTTCCTATAGATTTTGGGTCGCTGAATACGAAAATCACCATTAAAAAATTTTCACTTGACTCAAGATTTTCGGGGAATTGCCCCTCCCCCTTTTTACGTTTTTGACGACTTTATAACTTAAAACTCGATTTTCAATGTCAAAAAGCATTGTTTTAGTCTTCAAATTGCCCCCCACGTAACAAAAATGTTCAAATTAATAAAATATGATAAATTTATAACAAATGGATAGGTTTTAAGAGGTAATTACCCCCCAAAAAATACAAAAAATAGCTAAAAATTATATAGGTTTCAATACGCTATTTTTTCCTCTTAATTTTTACGCAATTCACGTTTGAAGGGTCCTAACCCTTCCCCAAGGACCCAAATTTGATAACAATATGCAGCAATAATTTTTACTAAAAGCGGCTCAGGTGTTAGCCTCCCAGAAGCCCCCGCGGAAGAGTTCGGAAGACTTCCAGAATCGCGAAGGTGCTCGCGAGCTCAGGAATTAATATTGATGATTTTGAAAAGATTACAAATGACGTTTTTCTTATATTTTGGGTCTATCCTAAGTATAAATTCTTCAGTTCTTTAAAAACTGACCGGTTTTAGAGATGAGGATTCCATGTTTCAAGATGTTAATAGATGCACGGCTGTGGATAACAATTAGGGGGCATCCCCTTAAAAACTGAGGGTGATGGAGGAAAATGGGTGTCATATTTGAATTCAGCAGGTCATTTTACACAAGAATCAGCTGAAATTCAGTTAGTGGCTTTAAAATTTTTTTTGTACAGCACAGTTTAACTCTAAGTGCGACATTGAACCCTTCCATGGGTGCTTTGGGGGCGCTCTCACCTCAACCGCTTTTAGTAAAAATCATTGCTGCATATTGCCATCAAATTTGTGTCCTTGGGGAAGGGTTAGGACCCTTCAAACGGGAATTGCGTAAAAAATAAGAGGAAAAAATAGCGTATTAAAACCTCTATAATTTTTAGCTAATTTTTTGCATTTTTAGGGGGGTAATTACCCCTTAAACCAATCCATTTGTTATAAATTTATCATATTTTATTAATTTGAACCTTTATTCTTTCCTGGGGGGCAATTTGAAGATTAAAGCAATGCTTTTTGACCCTGAAAATCGATTTTAAAGTTATAAAGTCGTTACAAAACGTAAAAAGTGGGAGGGGCTGTTCCCCGAAAATCCTGAGTCAATTGAGAATTTTAATGGTGATTTTCGTATTCAGCGACCCAAAATATATAAGAAATGACTATTTTCATCAAGGAAATTTTTTCATTGTTGAACAGTGTAATCCACCCTTTTAGCAATCTGCTGTGTTGTGGTTGTGGTGGCAACATGAAAAACATACTACCAAAAGAAAACTCAGCAGTTATCCCTACAGAACTTAACAACAAATTTGTTAATACAAAAAAGCATATTTCTCAACTATAACACAAATATCAGACAAATACTCTACGAACCAATACAAAATAAACGGAATAATGTCTAAAAGAACAAAATGCAAAGACGCTGTCAGTTAAAAAATATCTCCACATCATTATTTAAGAAAAGCCATGCCTTTAGATTACACTACTCGACAAAAAAATAGGGTCAAAATGCTTCTGACACAAATCAAGCCGATTCTTATGTAAAATGACCCCCTGAATCCGAATTCGACCTCCGTTTTTCTCCATCACGTTCAGATTTTCGGGGAACAGCCCCTCCCCCTTTTTGCGTTTTTCGATGACTTAATGACTTTGAATTCAATTTTCAGGGGCAAAAACTATTACTTTAGCCTTTATATTACACCTGAGGAAACAAGAAAGGTTAAAGCTTCTAAAATATACAAATTCGTAGCAAATGGATAAGTTTAAGGGGTTATTACCCCCTAAAATGCAA
This sequence comes from Tetragnatha versicolor, assembly GCA_024610705.1. Lineage (NCBI taxonomy): Eukaryota > Metazoa > Arthropoda > Arachnida > Araneae > Tetragnathidae > Tetragnatha > Tetragnatha versicolor. Next base: position 38,819,624 of record JANDEH010000003.1, read on the forward strand.
AAATATCGTTAAAAATTATAGAGATTGTTTTTGGCTATTTTTTCCTCTAATTTTTTAAGCAATTCATCATTAAAGGGTCCTAACCCTTTTCCAAGGACCCGAATTTAATAAATATATGCAGCAATGATTTTTACAAAAAGCGGTTGAGGTGTTAGCGCCCCCAAAGCACCCACGGAAGGGTTCGATGCCATACTAAAGGGTTAAACTGCTATACAAAAAAAATTCCAACTCTTACTGACTGAATTTCAGTCGATTCTTGTGTAAAATGACCTCTTGAACGCAAATATGACACCCGTTTTCCCCATCACATCCACAATTGTTATCCACAGCCCACGCATCTATTAACAGCTTGAAACATGTAACCCCCATCCCCAAAAAATGGCCAGTTTTTAACGAACTGAACAATTTCCCTCAGGATAGACCTGAAATATAAGAACAATGTCATTTTTGAGCTTTTCAAAATATGAATATTAATTCCTGAGTTCACGAGTGGCGGCGCGATTCAGAGAGTCTCTTCCGCGAGTGCTTCGGGGGCCTCAACCACTTTTAGCAACGCCTCAACCACTTTTAGCAAAAATCCCTGCTGCATATATTTATTAAATTCGGGTCCTTGGGAAAGGGTTAGGACCTTTTAATGATGAATTGCGTAAAAAATTAGAGGAAAAAATAGCCAAAAACATTCTCTATAATTTTTAACGACTTTTTTGCATTTTTAGGGGGTAATAACCCCTTAAACTTTATCCATTTGCTACAAATTTGTATATTTTAGAAGCTTTAACCTTTCTTGTTTCCTCAGGTGTAATATAAAGGCTAAAGTAATAGTTTTTGCCCCTGAAAATCGAATTCAAAGTCGTTAAGACTTAATGACTTTGAATTCGATTTTCAGGGGCAAAAACTATTACTATTATTAACTTTAGTATTAAACTTCGTAAATATATATAATAAAACTACTAATTTTTTACTTAAAAAAATATTACCTATATTATCTACTCTATGACCCTCCACGTCATTATAATCATTGAATCCGGCCCGCGGATTCGAAAAGGTTGCCCATACCTGCATTAAGTCATCGAAAAACGCAAAAAGGGGGAGGGGCTGTTCCCCGAAAATCTGAACGTGATGGAGAAAAACGGGGGTCGGATTCGGATTCAGGGGGTCATTTTACATAAGAATCTGCTTGATTTGTGTCAGAAGCATTTTGACCCTATTTTTTTGTCGAGTAGTGTTACCAATAAAAGAAGAAAACGTTACCGAGGAGGATACAGAAATGGGTAAAAAATTAAAAACATTTGGAGCCTTAACTCTTTAACAATGATACAATTTTTTTAGTACCTCAAGTAAGATGGAAAAGTAAGCAAGGTACCTATACTTTTCAAGTATTTTAGTTTCTTTTAGATTTTTAATATAAATCAGTCCATTTATGGTGCACCCTGTACTCTGTATGTGCGCTCTATTGACAGAAGTATCTCTCTCTCTTCCTGGATTAGAGATGACATAATCCACGTGTCCTGATACGATCGGCATTAAATCGGAAATTAAATATGGTGCGGTCGAACACTTATGACAGGGAAAAGGGATGGGATTCGGAAAAGGACATTTTCGAGCTTGTGTCCCGATGAGGAGTGCGAGGAACCGGACAAACGCTCGAGGTTATATGAACAGCTCAGAACGACTGTGGTCTAAGTTTACCGAACTTTGTTTTGAGTTATGGAGGGTTTTCTGTAATGAAGCCTATGTTGTTCCTATGCAGAGAAGACATTTTCGGCGATACTCTCCCCCACAGATCAAATATTAAACATACACTACAGATACTAATGCTTAGGATAATAAGATAAGATAGCCATTTTCCCATCCTTACCTCAAATTTTTTGATGTTGAACACTCATTCTGAAAAGCTCATACAGAAGTACCTAATAAGTCTTCCTTGTTTCCCGTAGGAAATGACTGCACATTTGCTTTTTTTAAACTAGGGCTGGGTTAAATATTAAATGGCAAAGTTATGCAAAAAATGAGCAGAAAAAGGATTTTTTAAACGTTTTTTTTTTCCAGAAGGCAGGTAATTGAACAGTTATAGATTTAACAGTGTTAATTAACCAACAGACATGCCATACTTAGAAGTTTCTTCGCGTTACCCAGTGGGCACCTGTGGACCGAAGCCACGGAGGTGAAATTAAGTTCCCCTCCGTGGATAGCAAGTAAGTTAGTTAGAAATTAAATTAATTTTTTTGAACTTTTCTCTCAATTAAATGTTAAAGTGTAACAGTAAATGTTATAAAGCAATTTTACCAATTTAATGTTTATTTTCATTCTCCGATTTAACGGGCGTATATGACATTAATTAGGGGAAATCATAAATTTTATATATTTCTAACCTCTTTTATTTTGAGTTGCTTTTTCATTGAGTAAACAAAATCTTTCCCTACACTACACACGATGATGCTTGTCACATAGTTACAAGAATATGTATAACGATTTAGGGTTTTACAGGTTTCAATTTTATGTATTTTTAAATTGGGGCATTGGGCTTCATGCAGGCCATATGAATCCTTTTAACACATGAGTATACGTACTACCATGATGCGACCCAGCGTCTCCCGTTCCCTCATCGTCATTCATTTCCCTTAAAAAGCCCTAATCGAACTAAATTCGTCAACTTTGGCCAACTGACAGTTAATATCGCGATTCTAATGATTTATTCCCGTCCCAACCCTTTGATGACAAGAAAAAAATGTCTCCCCGTGTGAATAAATTGGAAAAGAGGTCAAGGAAGTTTTGGAAACGACCCCAAAAATATGACGGATGTGATCACCACAATTGAGGGAACAACTCTGGAGTGTCACCGGAGTTAACAGTTATTGATTACTACTCTGATGACGATGAGGCATCAAGGGACGTTTGGGGAGTATTTTAAATGAAAAAACTAATAATAAGATTTATATCTTTATATAGATCAAGTTCTCAACTGAACGCCAGACGAGAATATCTTATTTTTCTTTATTATTTCTTGTTTGATGATAGGCAAACTAGTTCGTATATAGAACCGGATGAATCCACCACCTTATGCTGAAAGGCACCTTAATCTGGTGATTTGAAAACCTGATTCATTAAATAATTACAGTAAAAATGATTTTTTCATCTGTTATACCAGAAGAATTTTTTCTTTGAAAAGCACAAGTTTAAGAAAAAAATGGGACAGAATAAAAAAGAAGTTCAGATATTTACTGACTGTTAAATCCGGAAATTGTTCCATATCTATAACCTTAAGGATGAGGAGTTCGGGATATATTTTAACCCTACAATGAATGATTTTTTTAAATTCACTTGAAAATCATTTATTTGACTTCTATCATGGTGTAAATTAGTAAAAAAATACTAAAAAAATTAATTTAATTTTTTTCTACTTTTAATTGACAAAAAACTTTGTCCTTGTGAAATTAATTTGTGTCCCTTGTGAAATTAACTGTGAAGTGAAGTAAAACCAAATGCTCTAAAAATATAAAAAACAACTTATCTTTCCAAAACAATTTTTTTTCAAGCTGAAATTTTTTTTTAAAATTTATACAGTCTTTTATTTTGGCGTTTTCTGTGTCTTGACTTTCGTCTCACTAGCTACTAACAAATGTCTCAAAATGGTTTCCCTGCGGCCATCTACTGGCAGACTAAAGTGCTAATACAATAAAATGTTATATTTATTGTACTTATTGCATGGTGTTGCCGTTCGGAAATGGAAGTTCGAGTAGGAAATGGGGGAAAATGTCGTGTAGCCAAATGGCAACTGTATGCACTGTAGGGTAAAAGTTCTATAAAAAAATAGTGCACACCCACAGTACACAGCAAATTATTATAATGATAGACTCTTAGTAAAATTAGCTACGCAAAACTATTCAACAAGTACTTATTTTTTTCGTAAAACAGAGGGATAGTTTAAAGTAAATATTAACTAAACATATTTATAATCAGTTTTTAAAACTTTTTCTCAAATCAAACAGAAGTATATAACTTTCAGAGTGACCTCATCAGGGTGCTCTGCCATTGGGTAAAACACTTTGAATTCACATTCAACATTTTAAGAAATGTTAATTCAATGAAAGGATATAAAAATTAGGCGAAAAAGTATTGACATTTTTTTGGAAATCTAAAAAACTCCATATTTAAAAAGTCAAATTTATTCTTCTCTATTTGGCTGAATTAAAATTAAAGTAAAATGTTTGTGAGAAAAGGAATTTTTTTTTATATTTCAGCTATCTCTCTTTATCTTAAACCTTTCTTGATTTAAGTGTAACATAGTGACAAATACAAGGTTAAAAGAGGAGTTAAATGAGCTATAAAATGTGCTCAGAATGGGCCAATAGATATTATTGATAGAAACACAATTTTAATTAGAAGAAACAGGGTTATGATTATTTTTTCGGAAAATATAACAATTTTTATGTTATGGAACTCCCTGAAGATTACATTATTCTTTGATTTTTAAAATAGCTATATTACATCAGAGTTAGCTTTAATAGGGTCCCACTTCAAAGACTTTTTCGTAATAATACTTTCTGTAAGTACTTTAAGGTTTTTTATTTCTTTAAGAATTTGGGGTTTCCTTTCCTTGTATCAGCACTTTTTCGTTATATTTCCTTGTCATATTTTCCGTGCGGTCAATCTAGAAGTGATTCTATTCTTTGCCTTCAAACATTCATATTGCCTTGAATCTTGTTTTCAAAAGCCACTCTCCATCAGTAAAATGTACTAAATATGTATGTTTAACGGCCGTATTCACCGCTTACCTGACCGGCGGTTAACTGGCAGCCAAACCTCTGATTGGGAGAAGCTAGTCATCATTCCTTAACTGCCAATTAGAAATTTAACTGCTGATTAACCACTGGTAAGGTTACCGGTGAATACCGCCGTAAGAAAAAACAAAATAACGCAAACTAGCTAACTAAAGAGAACTTTACATTGACACATACCGAATCAACCCAGCGCCGCCCTAGCATCCATTTCATGTGGTCCGAATTTTGAATATGTTTCAATTAATATACTTCAACAAACGTTTCGAGAAAAAAAATCACGTGGTTTCTATCCTTAGCATATGTTAGCAAGTTCAACTGCAATTTTATTATTGTAAGAGCTGTTATTGTTTTTTACATAACACAGTTTCAACAATACGAATTCCCCGGCAAGAACAATTAGACGAATCACAATAAGATATTCAAAAACTACGTCATTTTTCTCCCTCTCTGTGGTTCGTCCATTGGTTTCTCCGGATCGCAGGGATAAGTGGAAACGCTCCCTTAATCTGCCCCCCAGAAGAATGGCAGGGGCGGTTATTACGTCGACATGTGCTAATGGAGTCGACTCATTGTTCATTAAATGGAGGCGAGGCAGTTGGAAGCATGGCGGCGCTAGGGGCTGGCCGAGTCCATTTCATTAAATGGAAGTGATTAAAGGCAGGTAACGCGAGGGATTCGTATCAGGCCCATAAACAAGTCGACTTAATTGTCACATTTCGGATTCAATTAGTTCCAGACACACACATCGGCCCCCGAAGGAGATTGTGTCGCACTCTGGAAAACACCTGGCGACCCAGGGTTGGGGGAGTGTACGACCTTTCTTTTAAATACACTCATGCCAGCCGTACAATGTAATGCGCTCTGATTGTCAGACTAAGCATAGAAGAAAACAGAGAAAATTATTAGATCTAAAATTTCATTAATGTTTTTTGGAGTATTAAAATAAAGTATGCATTTCTTACAACTTCTTTAAAGGCATATGCAAATTGGGGATTTAAACTCAATGGAGTTGAATCATAATACAAAATACTAGGTGGTATAATACTTTATCTGAAAAAGGATGTTGGATGTGGGGTCTTTTAAAGTTTTTAAGTTTGACTACCCACAAAAAGGAGTTTAAAACTTTTTATCGAACATTCAAATAGTAACAGGGGGGTCATTGGCAAGCAAATAACCTTTTGAATTCGGTTAAATGACTAAATATGTACATTGTACATTGGGGTTCCAAGGTGTAGTAAAGGTGAAAAGAATTTCTAGATTTTGTTCTTACAAAACAGAGACGATCTGCTAAAACCAAACTTTACAAGTGTTGAAAAATTAATGTTCTTTTCTTAATTTGCAAAAAAAAATAATTAACTTAATTTAATTGTGAAGAATATTTTCCTGAGTATTTTCCTGAGTCCAGTGTAGTTTTTCTGAATTTAAAGTAACGAAAAATTCTGAAAAACAAATGCTCATGTATAATATATTAGCAAGGGGATTTTTAATTAAAGAAAAACGTAAATCAGAGCCACTTTATTACCACCATGTAACTATTACAGTTACATGGTAACTATTTAATTGAAAATATCCCTACTAATATTACTTGAAATGCCTCCAAGGTATCATTAAAATGAATTTTTTAATTGAATTTTATTAAAAGTAAAATGGAGTTATCATCAAAAAATAATCAAAACGGACGTAAGTATTTCCATCCCAATTTCAAGCTTTTCTGAAATGGCTTATGAGCAGGGGCGTCATTTAGGGGGGGCAGGGGGGGGAAACCGCCCCCCCCCCAAGGTTTCCACTGTAATTTGAAAAATAGCTGCAAGTCCCTTGAAAATTCTGTAACTTCCGCAAGGAGCTTTGGGTGCAACTCAAAATGTCTCAAAAGGAGTTAAAACATTACTTTTGAGGGTTCAATTTCAAAAATTTTCCGGGGGAGAACCCCCAGCCCCCCTCTAAAATTTTCACGTCTCTTATTTAGTGTTTTCCCCCTTGAAAACCATTCCTTTTACAAGAAGCTTTTCTCTTTAGAAGTTCCCCAAAGAGTTTGAAAAAGAATAAAACACTAGTTTAAAGGGGAATTAAAATTCCTGGGGGAGGACCTCTAGCCCCCCTTAAAACTTTGACGTTTATTTACAACTCTTTTCCCTAGAAAATTATGTGGTTTACAAGAAACTGTTCTCTTTCGATGCAGCCCAAAGGGTCTCAAAACGAGCTAAAACACTAATTTAAGAGCCAAATTTTCAAAATTTTCCTGGGGGTGAACCCCCAGACACCCCATTTTTTCTTGGAGTTCACGTTGTCAAATTTTGACATGATATTACCTTAAAAATGAAGTTCAGGCAACCCCCACCAAAAAAAACCTAGTTAGCAAGGTACAGACCCATTTAAAAAAAGTTCCTTGCCCCCCCCAACCAAAAACTGAAATGACGCTCCTGCTTATGAGCCATCGCAGATGACAGACTAAAAAACACAGGCCAAGAAACTGAACTGAAACCGTCGAAAACATTAGACGAGGACAGTTGATAAATTCGTCAATGGCTCCCACCGAAATTCCTCAATAAAAAAAGCAGAAAATGATAATCACGTTAATTCTCTCTTCTCTCCCTCCTTAACTAGTAAAGATAAACTAAAAAAAAAACCAACGATAATTTTCCGGTCTGGACCATCCAATAAAAATCCAAAAAGCGAACACGAAAGTTACCGCTAAACATCCCGCGGACATCGCGTAAGAACAACAAAAAAACTCAGAAAAGAATTTCAATATCGTCCCGCAATTACTTCTTAAGCGCGCGGCTTGACTAATAGCGACAGGAGTCCTCCTGCGCATGCGCCACAGAGTCGGATCGGAGAGAGCGAGCAAGAGTAGTTCTCTATTCTCGTCCCGAGACGAGGATTGGCGGTTAGATCGAAATTTCGCCGTTCTTTTCTAGCGTTCGAAAGCTTCCCGAAGAGGTTCCGGAGCGCATCGTGTGGGTGAGTTTCCGATTTTCCCGTTTTTTGTTTCCTGCAATCTTGATTTTTTTATATGGTGTGACTTGGATATAACTCTGCAAAATTGAAATCGCGGATATTAGTTCTTTAGTTTTTTGTTAAATGATATTTTTGATTATAACTTTTTTGGTCAGTTTTGCGCCCGAGTTTAGGTGTTTTATAACCAAAATTTTCTTTTTCCCGTTTTTACTTTCGTTCGATCTTCAAATTCTTTTGATGTTGGATGCTGTAGGATTATGTTCTATGAACAAATTTTGCTAAAACGTTTATTTATGTTTTGTAAAATAAAATTATTTGATTGAAAATTATTTTATTCAGATTTGGTCCATCAAACAGGGTATTCGAAAATTATTTTTTTTAAAGTTTTCTTCTCTATTTTTATTTCTAGCCATCTTTGCTTTTCGGAGTTGGGATTTAAACTTTATGATTCTTTAGTTTGTGAATATCTTTTTGCGAAATTATTTCTTCGTGCTTTTTTAAAACTCCTTTGAAGAACTATATCTCAATATGAACTGATTCAGAAAGATTTTTAAATCGATCATTTTAAAACTCGCATATTAAGGTTATAATTTTTTAAATAACAGTAGAAACTTTTAATGGGCCAAAATGGGATGGGTGCGGGTTGTATAAAATTTAATAATCATGCTTTTTGGAATATAAACTTCGTTCTGAAGGAATAATAAAGATGCCATCTAATTCATCATCGAGAAAAAATACACCTATATTGATGGAGATTACCATATTTTTAAAAATTTATCTATCATACCACAATGAAAAGTTCTAACGCAAATAATATGGGGATGTCAAGTATTACGTAAAAGCGTGTTTTTTTGGGGATTTTAACCCTCCTTTTTTGTCAGCAAATTGTTAACTCCCTTTCATAACTACGTGCAAGCAACCTCTACCTTTTTAAATTTGAACAAAACTTTTAGTTATGATCAAATTTAAAATGTCTTAATTTGAATTTATAATTTTAAAAATTTAAATAGAAAACTAAATTAGGGATTTTTTAGTTAATTATATTCTTTAATTTTAAAATTAAACTTTTTGCATTTAATTAAGGTAATTACGGTCTATCCCGTCGACCATTCAGCAACCGTCAAATTCAGCGGTACAGATAGATATAGGACTATTGGCCTTAATGTTTTCGGAATAAGAGGGCATGGTTGAAAGGATAGCTCTGAAAACCAATAATATTTTATTTGAAGTTTAAATTTTGGACAGTTAACAAGTTTAATTTCCTTTTGAAAAAATATAGTAAAAGCCAAACTTTGATTAAAATCGTTGCTGATACTTTAATTTTTCAAATTTTGAATAACAATTTCAAATTTTATGCTATTTTTTTAGATTTTAATTTAGTTTTGAATTAAAAAATGGAATTTTTTGTATTTGATTTCATGTCGCTAGATTTGAGAAGAATGTTGTAGTTAAAATTAATATTTTAACCTATAAAAAAGTTTTAAAAAATAAATTCAAAGTCGTTACTAAATAACATTCTATTTATTAGTTTTGATGTTTGATACGTGGATTTAATTTATACAATACTAGCGGATATGCCCGGCCTTGCACGGGTGGAGTGTATAAGTATTTTTATTTTGAGTTTTCTTAAAATACATTTATTATTATGTAAATCAGCAATATATTACATATCAACCTGGTATCCCAGGCACCTCTTTCCTATCCCGGTGTTCCCAGTGGTTTTCAAATCCCGGTTTTCCCGGTAATTAATCCTATCCCGATGTTCCCGGTCATTTTTCCTATCCTGGGGTTCCCGGAAATCTTTTCTATCCCGGTGTTCCCGGTAATTTTTCTCTATCCCGGTGTTTCCGGTAATTTTTCTCTATCCCGGTGTTTCCGGTAATTTTTCTCTATCCCGGTGTTTCCGGTAATTTTTCCACTTTCCCAGTGTTCCCGGTAATTTTCCTTTTTCCCGGTTTTCCGGGTAATTTTCCTATCCCGATGTTCCCGATAATTTTCCTTTCCCGATGTTGGAGGTTATTTTTATGTCCCGGTAATCCCGGTATTTTTTCCTATCCCTATGTTCCAGGTAATTTTTCTTTTCACGGTGTTCTCGGCAATGTTTCCTAGTAAATTAATTAAATTAATGAGTCTAGTGAACTAAAATAACAAATTTGAAACAATAATAAAAGATCTAGTAAATTGAAAAGTCTAGTGAACCGCTTCATTTGAAACAATGTTTTATTTTTAAGTCGTTTTCCATGAAAAAAAAATTTACACTTTTCCATAAATATTTAAATTTTAAAGGAAAATATCTTAAAATAGGGGAAACTAACGTTTCAAAATTAATTATTTGAATTTAATTTGGTGTTTTTACATCTGATATAGTTTTTAAATGGACAATTATCGAGTTTTTCCTGTTAAAATATTTAATTTTTGAAGGTTTTCATCTCGTTAACAATAGTGAGTCGAGCAGATCTGCTCTGGTAGAGAAATGGAGAAATAAGCGTTTTCGGCTATAAATTCGGTTAAAAGAGGGTCAAGGGGTCGTTCTAGAACTTTGAAACATAGCCTATGTTTTTTCTGGGTTTGTTTTACGTATGTATACCAAGTTTGGCCCCGATCGGAAGAAAACTGTGGATTTGTATAGAAGACACACACACCCACACTTAACTTTATTATATTAGATTACTAGCTGATATGCCCGGCCCTGCACGGGTTGAGAGTATAAATTTATTATTTTTAAGTTTTCCCAATTACATTTCTAATTTTGTATGATCAGCATTTATCAATTATTCCGGTATCCCAGGCGTCTTTTTCATATTCCGTTGTTCCCGGTAACTTTTCCTATCCCGGTGTCCCCGGGTGGATTAAAAATACTTTAGTTCTCAAGCAATATAATTTTTGAATGATATCCACATTTACAACATGGAAAAAATATTTAAAAATTATTTAAAATTGCTTAGATCCCTTGATTAATCATATCTTCAGGAATTATAGTTTTCGGTGAAACTATTCAATAATTAAATCTTTTCAAAATCAATATTTTCTAGTTGAAGGGGAGTTTTAATAGTTTTTTGTTTGTTAACCAAGTTTCTTAAAAGCTAAAATATTATCACCTTTTGATTTTACATCCTCGTTTCCATGGAGACTATTTTAACAACATGATAATCCATAAAGCTTTTTAAAATAGAAAAATTAGATAAAATCTCAAATAAAAATATGTTTAACTATACTTAAAACTTTTAAATTTAATTGAAATAGATTTTTAAATTATTAATAAAATTTTTAAATAGACTTGTACCTAGTGTTTCAAATAAAAACTTGTTGTTTAGCATTACATTTTCTTTGTAACAATGGAGTAAGCAGATCTCTTCTTGAGGAGAAATAAAGCTATTTCAGCAAAATGACCATAAAAAGGGTCAAAAGAGGGTCAAGGGGTCATTAAAAGTTTTCGAAACATAGCCTATGTTTTTTCTGGAGTTTTTTTACGTATGTATACCAAGTTTGGTGCAGATCGGAAGAAAAATGTGGATTTGTATAAAAGATAAACATATATACATACATATATATATACACACACATTCAATTTTATTATATTAGATTATTACACTTTAAAGATACAATTTTTATCTTTATCATGAAACTATAATAGTACCTTGTCACGAGTAAAATTTTTCTGTTTCGAAATATAAAATAGTCTGATACTTTTACAGTAAGATTTACTTAACAAAAAATGTTTTTCCTACTAAGAAATGAAATGCATAAGCATCTTAACTCAAAAATTAGAAAATTTTCAAATATTTATCTTGGAAAAGATATCACTTCAATTTAACTTTTTCGTAAATGCAGTTTGAATGAAATCCCAGCGAAAATAATTTTTGAATCTTATTATGTGATTATATTGATTTGTGTGAAATAAACTCATAAACAAATTTTTTCCTCCATTTTCAAGAACATCCGATTTACAAGTTGATTTAGAAGAGACATTCTAACTTTTTTTAAAATAATATATTTTGGATTTCGATTGCTTTGACATGAAAATAGTATTTGCATTTTAAGAACTTATTATTGAATAGGATTTTATGTCTTTCATCAAACGAACTTTGTCTTCTATTATTTTAAATGATGTTTGGCCGCAAAATCATTGCATTGTATCCAGTATTATAACAATGAATGTTGACAACACTCTATAAACGAAAGAGATATAAGTAATAGTTTAGATTCAATTTAATGAAGGTGGTTTGATATTTTGAAAATGGACGTTTATAACTAAAATTAAGCATATTTAACAATAGGGTTAAGTTCCACGTCTTTGATATCGTAAATAGTATTCTTAACATCTCAAAATTTATACTCTTAAAAATGAAAAAGGTATTGATATTGATAGATAACGTCTTAGATTTTTTCAAAACCTGGAGTGTTTAAATTTCTATGTATTTCCTAAAATAAATCTCTCAATTCTAAAAAAAAGTTTTTGGTGAATGGTTTCCAGAGAAAAACGTTTTAATTACTGATCAGTATAACACATTTTTGGCATCAAAACATCCCGCCGATTCTTTCCGGATTTCCAAGTAAGCTATAAGATTTTTCAAAAAAAAATTCTCAATTTTGCACCTTTACCTGGCTAGCCAAGTAGGTTTAGGGGGTGAAAACCCTTATAGTATAGGTTTTGACGGGAGCAGTTATATTTTATGGAAATAAATATATCATGCAAATTATATTCTGTATGATGCAAGTGAGAGCAATGTGCAATATTAGTTGGAAAAATAGTTTTGTTTAAAAAAACATAACATACATCCCTAACGAAACGGGTTTTCCAGCTACTATCCTGCCCCGCATTTCTTTTATTTTGATCATACAGACAAGATATGTACAACAATGGATGTTCAATGGTTTCGATGGACCGAAAAAGTTGTTCAGATGCTTTGATTTTAAATTATTTTTCTTCAGAAACCTTTTTCAGAGTGAGTAGAGTAACGTAGTTTTAAAGTTAATATAGGCTTGGAAAGTTAAATGATATAAAGGACATACAAACATTAATTTTTTATAGATAAGTACTCCCAAATCTCGCTTTTCAGCGATTCGAAACATATTTTTGAGGTTTTGACCTCCTGAACGTGGATGGCGACCCAAGTTATGGGGAGTGATTCTTCATCCTCTCATGATACCTACACTCACCCCCACTAAGTTGTTCGGTCAAATTAATGAAACACTTATTGTCATTTTGTATCACACGTATTGCAAATAGTATAAGTACTATTAAGAAATATCAATTGTGCAGAAAAAAGTAATGATCACACACTATTTATTTAGCACATTTGACTGACAGGACGCTTTTCTTTCAGTGATGTTTTGGTTCATTATTTTGAGATAATTTTTATGCTTTATAGAATAAATAATTAAAGAATACTTAATATAATTTAACCATAATGATTGATGACTATATGTTAACAATTTTAAAGTTTTTAAAATTTTCTTTCTTATCTCGAAAGGATGTTCACTGTTTTCTGTGGAAACACGTGCCGGGCCTATCGAGCCCATATTGATATTTTTGCTCCTAAAATTTCAGTATACATATTAAAAAACTTTCATGAAAATAAATGAATACTACTTTATTAAATAATTAATTTGAAAAGCTTTTGAAATAGTTTTAAAATATTTATTTTTCAATAACTATAAGACTCGCGTAATAGTGCAAATTTTGAACTGATTTTTTAGAGAAATGAAAAAAAACAGATGAGATTAATAATTAATATTTCAAAGTTCAATAAACTGCTTAAAGTTGAAGTGGTATAATCTAAAGGCTAAAAGTATGGTAATCAGGTTAAAAAGTGTCAGAAAAGAGTTCTTCACATAATTTCTGATCCTAAATACTAAAGCGAAATGGTTTTCATCTCGGAAAACTAAGGTGATTAAATTCTTGAAATTGCTAGTTGGTTATTGAAAGAAGCTACACGGGATTTACTCTTTATAATAAACTCTTAAAAAGAAAGCCATCTGAAAGAGATTATCTTCAGAACATTGTTTTCTCAAGCTAAAGGAGTGAGATATTATTAACCGTTGAAGTACAAATAATGCTTAATTTATGAAACAGTAACTGCCTAAAAAAAGAAAAATCAAGCTGCTACTGAGATATTAATTACTGCACCTGTTATTGAAAAATGTAGGTTTGATGAAAAAAACCCCGGCAATATTTTGAAACAACCGCTACGAAGTAATAAATCGGGACAAAGTAATTGTTTTTCGATAAATGGAATGACCGTTTCAAATTAAGATAAATGGAAGTCTGTGGGAAAATTTCAACTATAGTATTTATTATTGACGATGAGTTTTCAAGTGTTCGGGTGAGGGTAGAATAATTTTTTGGGTTCAGAACCAAAATGGTCAGCAGAATTGAACACCTTTATAAACATGCTTGGATAAAACGAGAAACAGTATGTTTTAGTAAGTATACAAATGATCGTAAAATGTTAGGAGTTTGAAAAATAACTCTTTAATTTGAAAAAAAACAACACCGTTTTAACAAGCAATAATGGATAACTGCAGCTAATTTTTTTATCTTAATGTATTCAGAAAGGCTTAAAACCTCCAAAAACATTTTAATTTACCTTTCAATTATTTTCAATTAAAAATAGCTTATTTTCTGTCTGAGCTGAAACAACTTGTGAAGTCAAATGTGCCTTGTTTATTACTACTATCATTCCGCTCTGAGATACTGAGCTCTAGTTTTTTTATAGCCTAGTGTTTCGATGAAAACGGTGTTTCCCACATTTCCAAGAGGCACATGTGACGGCACACTGTTAGGCGCTTTCTGTAATAAAATATCTCATAATTAACTGAAAAATATTGTAGGAAAAGACAGGCATATTTGGAATCAGGAGAGAATTTTTAATAACTTAAAATTGAATATTCAGAATTTTAAGAGATGCTGTAATTCTCCATTATCGTCGGATTCACATCCTTCTACCTAAACTTCTCTCATACTGATCTCCCATACCAGGGATGGCCAGCCCGCGGCACGCGGAGGCATCGAAGAATTTGGAAGTAATAATTTTATCTGACGTCGAATTAATAAGGTTTCAATGCTTAATCCATCTCCTCATAACTCAGTTATAATTTTTTAATGATTTCATTAATTATTTTGGTAAAATATTCAAAAGTTGTAATGGTTCGTGTGAGCTAAATATCTTTTAGAGGGGCTGAATGTTGCAGTTTCTTACTTAAGAAACAAGTTCATTAGATAATTTAAGAACTTTTAAGATTTTATTTTTCTGATTATTATACATGTGGATAATATTTTCATCCTTTGGATATACTTCTGGAATATTGCTTATAGCTTGCTTTCCAAATAATCTCTAGTTGCAAAATGCGTGACATTCAGAATAACTTCTTAAAATTTTCCCCTTACACGTAATTATTTTTGCATCTCCCTTATCCACACTTGCTGGAGAAGCAATGTTTTTTGGGTAAAATTATCATAATAAGTCCGTGAGTAATATTTTCCCCTTTTTAATTATTTTTGGTATAGTTTGGACGATAAGTGTCACGCCTAAATTTTCTTTTCCTTAGAGTGTCACTCTTTCCCAAAAGGTTGGCTGGCCATCCCTGTCCTATACAAGGTAAAATAACTATTTACCTTTTTTTGTACCTTAAGGTTATTTATTTATTTATTTAGAAAAACACACACAACAGGTTACAATCCAATTATAGTGGTGGGAAGAGAACATAAAATCAAATACATAAAATCCGTAGACATTCTTTTTTAAATACATTAAAAGAAGAAAATAAATCAAGTTCGTTACTAAGAAGGTTAAAATTCCGATAAAATCTATACAGTGGATTGTTACTTGTATAATTATATTTGCATAAAGGTACAACAAATAAATCATTGTTACGCAAGACATGACTTTTTACAGAAAAATTAATCAAACACAAAATTTCAGGACAATCAACCATGTAATTAATAATTTTATAAAAGAACAATAAAGAAGAAAGATCCCTTCTTGATTTTAATGTGGGCATATGAAACAGACTCTGAAGAGTGGACGAGGGGATATAAAGAGGATAATATTTAAATTTTTTGAAATGGAGAAAACGGAGAAAATTATTTTGTACTCTTTCAAAACGTACTCTTTCAAACGTTTTTTCAAACGTATGCATTTTCTCGAACCTTAAATTACTTTTCAGGTTATTAGTATGATCCATCGAAAATTATATTTTTCACAAAACAAGTGTTTTTTTGTATTTAATCCCTTAATTGTAAATCTTAACTACTTTTTTATTTGGATATCCGGGATATTCACCTATCCGGAACGAGGCTTTCCTCAGTAAAGAGCATGTGTAATTGACGCACACTTATAAAAACTGGCTTATCCAATAAACCCTGATTTTCAAAGTTAGCCTTAAATTGTTGGATTTTCAGATTTGCTACTCATTCCCATACGTTCTAATTCAAGTGAATTTCAACCGTAAACACTTTGGATACTTATTTGCGAGAAACCAGTGCCACACTGAAAAATATTCTTCGTCGCTCAGAATGTATTCCGAATGAATAAGTAAATCGCTTCCAAAAAGCGAGAAAAAATGTTCGAAAATTGAACATTATCGGATTTTTTTGTTTATGAGCGACTTTTTGTTGCACGAGAGGGAATTTGTCGTTTTCCTCCGAATGTACTTAAATCATCTAAGGATAAGCTCATTTTAAAAGAGCAGCATTCTCCTGCTACGAAATTGAATTTTTCGAACGCGTCTTTTAAGGCTTGTTTACACGAGCTTAGTACTAAGGACTTTGTGAGAGGGGGATTGTCAACATATTGTGTTTTACAATGTTGGGAAAATGCTACTAAATATGACTGATAAACACTCACTTCCAAAAGTTCAACTCTTACTTAAAGAAATTTGTTGGTTTTTGGAGTACATAGTCGAAGATATTGAAATTAAATGCACAAGTAGATGGAAGAATACAAATATTTATGTTAAAATACTGCCCCAAGAGGGGGGACACTTTTTCAGACCATCACCTTTTACCTTTAGACGCAAAAAGTTAAAGGTTTTTTTTTAAAAAGTATCACCCAACATCCTCTTTTTTTCCCCTCCCAACGTATGTGATTAAAAATATATAATTCAGGGAAACAATATGTACTATAAACTTTCATTGCAATCAAAACCATAGTATCTTTGAAGAATGTGAACATTTTACAGACAACATATAACACTATTTTAAGGGGTTGTGGGATCCCACCAGAAAATATTTGGTAATTAGACTCGAAACAACTAATTTTTGATCAGCTTTAGCGCTTAATTAGCATAAAATAAAACCGAAGTCAAAGCAATTCAGTCAAGTTTAAGCCGAAGAATTTTCACTGAAAAAAAGTTCATAAGTTCATTACAGTTGAGTACCAAACCCCATTCGAGGTTCAAACCCCATTCGGGGTTCACTCATGTGTAGAGATATTGGAGATTTTTTTCAGTACCAAAACTAATACATTTTGTTGTTTTTGCGCTTATTCCCTTTTTTAAACTGGCAATTCATTTAGGAATAACATTTCGCAAACTGCTTATAATCTTTGATAGCTTTATTTTTAAAAGTCCATTTTAGGCATAACGGCTGTATATACCGCTAACGTGACCGAAGGTTAACCGGGATGAAAATCTTTGATTAGGGGAGAACCAGTTTTCCTTCTTTAACTTTAAATGAGAAGTTTGACTTCTAGTCAACCGCGGCCGGTCAGGTTAGAGGTGAATACGGCCGTAAGGATCCAGTGAATTTTTGTCAAAATTACTTTTTTTAAATTCATGTGAAATAAGCACAATCTATGTAAAAATCTCTTACAAAATTGTGACTGTTTTGGTACACTAGACAAACGTATTCAGGGGTCGATCCAGGTTTTAATTTTTGGGGCCTGTTTTTTTTTATTTTTGTGAAAATGAAATTATTTTTGTGAAAATTTAGTTATTTTGTGAAAATAAAGTTATTTTTGTGAAAATAAAGTTATTTTTTGTGAAAAGTATATTTTTTACGTAAAACTTAGAATTTTTGATTTGCTATTTTACCTTTACATTCTTTAAATCGATTTGATATAATACCAGAAAAATTTTTAGTACTCTGCTCCAGAAAATCCTCATACGTTAAAATACCGACTAATATCACGATAACGCATGTGATTAGTTCCAATTACAGTTAGGCGCTGGCGCCCGATGGAAGCAGTCGCGGAAAAAATGGGACTTCCACGAAGAATCGCAACTTTTTAGCTTTCAAGATCGAGATTCTGAACATCGGACATGTTGGCTTTTGACTATGTTAACGTAGGGGGGGTTTCATTACAATACGGACACGAGAAAAGCCGACATCTCTTGACGCCCATGGTTGTACAAGGAATTAGTTGCGGAAAAAACAGAACATTCCACGAAAAAAAAATGGAAACTTTCGCATAAAATCAAGATTTTTTAGATTTGTTAAAGTTTATGAGAAGGATAAATGGGAAAAAAACGTGAATTCCGTCTTTCTCAACCGAGAATCGCGTTCGTTTCGGAGAATATTTGAAGGGCTTCGTTTGAAATTTGGAAGTGGTAATTTTTTGTCATTAGAAATTTTGTGAAAGGGCCGACTTTACGAAGTTTATATTTGTGAAGGGGCCGTTCTTCGGAAGTTTATTTTTGTGAAGGGGCCGTTCTTCCGAAGTTTATTTTTGTGAAGGGGCCGTTTTATGGAAGCTAATTTTTGTGAAGGGGCCGTGAAACGGCCCCAATTTTCACCTGGATCGACCCCTGGTATTAATTGCAATTCACAAAAAACCAGGTTATCTCATAACATTCATTATTATTCTAACAAGGAAACATTCTCAGGATGAACTCACAGAATTGGACGAAAATTTTACAGGGGTTAGTATATGACTTAAAACACCTTCTGTAAAAAAATTAGCTGCTGAATTACAGTAGAAAAGCTGTAAAAAATTATTGAAAATTGTCATATTTAACGCCAAATGTAACCCTACAAGGCGAGAAATGCAGAGAGAACGCCAAATGGTAGAATGAACTGGCCACGTTTTCTCTGTTGCCACTTATAAATGAGCGAATGAAAAATAGTTCATCAAATGTAAAACAGGAATAAAAATTAATTAAAGAAGGAAAATTAAAATAAATAACGCATGAAGCAATACAAAATTATATGCAAATTAAAAAGAATCCAGCATCTATTTAGCATTTAATTTTTAGGAGTTATTTGTTTGCCGCATATTTTTTAAAAATGCATTGGAAACTATATATTTTATGGCACTGTCTAAATCCACGAAAGTAACAACTCAACTCTAACAAATTTCGCTAATAGTACTACAGCACGGGCCAATTTTCGTGGATTTAGACACTTCGAATCAAATTTCTCATTCCATCCGATTGGAAAGTCGCCAAGTGGTGCTAAATGAATGTGTTTGGCAACTCAGAACCCAAATTCAAATTTAAATAACTCCTCTCCTATTGAAATTCAGCCGCTAATTTTTTCACAGTAAGTGTTTTGAGTCATCTTCTTATGCCTGTAAAATTTTCGTGCATTTCTGTGAGTTCACCCTAAGAATGTTTCCTTGTAAGCGGTAGGGTTCAGCCGAATGAAAACTGAAATCCCATTCAACACCCAAGTCAAAAACTCAACCTTCCATCCCTGTCCTTGAATAGTCATTCGGACACATCTCATTCCCAGGTTCATCCCGAGCATTAGAAGGGGAAGAACTGCCCCAATGAATATCAGGCCTGATCCCGGAAGACGGACGGCACACGATTTCCCGGAAATATCCTTAAAACGTTCTTCTCCGGGTTTTTTTCGGGACCCTAACTCCTCCGTTTATCTGCACCATCCGTCACCTCGAAATAAAAGTTTCTATAAATCGAGAAGATTTCCAATCTGGGAGAGAAAAAATCTAGGAATATAGCTACCGGGAAAAATCGGGATCTCTATAAATAAAGGTACAGTTGACTCTTGGTTGAGTTAAGTGGAGATGTTAAAGGTAATTGCTTGGTCTCTAAGAGCCGCTTTACCTTCTTCTTCCAAAAATGATTTTAAAGATTAATTATGTTAGTAATAGTGATGGGCAAAATCGATAATTTTAGGTATCGAATACTTTGGTATCGAATACTTATAGGTATCGAATACTTATAGGTATCGAATACTTTGGTATCGAATACTGATAGGTATCGAGTAATTTTAGGTATCGAGTACTTTTTTTCAATGTCGGGAAATGAACCTGAAGGGACAATTTTTTTAGGGCCTATCCATAATCAGACTAATATTCAAAAAACTGAAAGCGATCCATCAAAAAGCCCCGTAGCTACGGGCCTGGAGGTGGATAGAGGCGAAGGATTTGGCGGGGGAAAAACCTAGCCGCGTCAAATTTCTCTCGCGGATGATAACGACTTGGGTTTGAGCGTTGCAAAATGAAAACGGAAACAGGCTGCGTTTGATCTACAGTAGGTATTATAAAGATTACTTCATTGAAAAATTTAAAACGAAATATGTCAATAAAGTATCGATACTTTTGTGGGTATCGAATACACTCGATACCTATAGGTATCGAGTACTTAAGTATTTGGTATCGATACCTGCCCATCACTAGTTAGTAACTCTTGGTTAACAGGGATTGGATTATCCGGGACGGATAAAGAAGGGGTAGATGGATGTATTTTTCTGTTATCTGGCCTATATTCATTTATTGAATTCAGATACATCTTCCAATTTAGGGAAATTAGAGGATATTTAGCAGCAAGTGTGTGTAAAAAATCAATAGGTTATTCATTTATTAATATAGTTTAAGTTATTAAAAATAGTGCATGGGGTAATCTTTTAAAAATAGGAATACTCATCATTACCATACCAACAGGTATACCTCGTTTGTATGGTGACGATGAATTTTCGATGTATCAGTCATTGTTTTCAGTTGAGTTTAGCGTGATGAATTTTATGGAGTTGTAAAAAAGTGAAGTAAAAACCTGGAGGTGTATTTTTATTCTTTCAAATTTAATTATTGTCATACTGTATAACATAATTTTTAATTATCTAATACTCAAAAGTTTTCATCAAACTTTTGAGAAATAGGATAATTTTGGATATTATCATCGAGTCACTTTCCGACAATATCGGTTATTAAAAGTTTTCTCGAATGTATTTTTCTCTCCTTTATTCTGATTCAGTTTTTAATGCCCAACGTATTGTACATTTAATTTTTTAATAGTATTTAAATATTTTTGCTCAAAATTAACGTCTTTGGAAAACGAAGCATTTTCCATTTTATGTCAGGTAAAAATATTTAAACTTTTCATTGCCATGAACGATCATTCATAAGTTGTCTATACAAGATCTTAAAAATTATGTTAACAATTACGATTTGGCCCTTACAGAAGAGACCGATTGTGTATAAAAAACTGAAAAGCAAAATTTAACACATACCCATACGCACCTATACTCACACACCCATAAAAACAATTATTCACAAGCTGTCCATGTATGTTTGTAAAAACTATGTTAATGATAATAAAAATATTACAGTTACTACCCGGCCCTTACAAAAAAGACCGATTGTGTATCATACAAATCCCCGGAGTTCCCGGAAAAGTAAAAAAAATATTGGTATAGCTCCCGGAAAAAAGCCTGGATATCTATAAATAAAATAGTAATAATAATAATTCTAATAGAGTGACGGAGGGGGTAAATGACATGTAGGGGGATGGATAAAAAGTGACGAAAACGATTCGGAGATCGTAACGATCTGGATCTATTTCCTGACTAATTTTTTTTCTTCCGGATTTCACCTTTCCGCCGATTTTTTCCCTATCTTTTCGCTTCGGTGGTTTTTCTCCATCTTCTGTTTCTGGATAAGTACCCGAAAATGACGACCTTAATGTTCGATTAAAAGCTAAACGACCCGGGTGTTTATGTACTTGTTACTCCTCCTCTTGTAGTAGAGGTAGTATATACAGAACGGGCTTTGAACAATTTTCTCCATTGTAGCCACCGTGGTCCCATCTCTTTTACACTCAAGACGGAGAGGTGAAGTAAGAAATAGGCAAAAATTTAAAAGAACTACGTCCTTATTTGAGAATTACTGAAAAAATTGAAGAACATTTTGCTGAGTATTTTGAGACTGTTCGAATTATTACGTGAGCAGTTTAGGGTAATTTTTTGACCCATCTCTCTTTCCCCTTCTAAACCACGAATAAGCTTATACCACGAAATAACATAAGAAAATGGTCTAATCCCTCTCGACTGTTTTATTTCTGTTGAACAAAACCTTCATCCAAAACTCGTTTATTCTACATAATCCTACTAATTTTTTGTGCGGTCAAAATGGTAGTCCTTCAAAACAATGAAATTTTTTACAAGTTCAATTTTATTATGCCAAATTTAATTTTTTGTATACATTTTTTTCTCAAACTATGAGAAATTTTCGAAGACAATAGGAATTTAATATCTTTAATAAGCAAAATTCATACACCTCATCAAAAACAAGCAAATGGGAACAACCTTCTCACTTAGGTGCTTAAGGCTTAGTTCCTTTTGGAGAATCTTTTCAAGCTTGTTCAAACGAGCTTATTACCAAGGACTTAGAGAAAACCCCATATGAGTTATTTACATTTGCTTAGTACTAAGAACTTAGTGGGAGGACTAAACATTTGATAGCGAATCGTTTTAGGGTTAATTTGTACGACCTTAGTATGTACTAAGTATTTAACAGGAGATGAGAGTAGCCCTAAATCAAGTAAGAGTGGTTTGAAGGTACTTTATCATGTTATGGATTTTTTTCGTTCATGATGTTACGCTCAGGGTTATCCTACCAAAGTTCGCTCTATCTTTTAGCATCTCTACGCTTCCTCCCCCCTGGGGCAAACGATAAACTTGGACGAAGGTGTGTTTCCGGGGTGGAACTGCCTATTTTTTTATTCTTTTCCTCGCTTTTAACGATCTGTAGCTTTATGGCACTTGGATTAAATGAATTCGAGGCATCTTCTGGTGTTTAATGTGCGGTTCTCTGCCTTTCAGCGGCTTGTGAAAAGATTCTACAGACGCATATAAATCTTAACTGGGATGGGTCCCAGTGGTATAAAAATATACCATGGCATTTTAATTTTGGTTTTACACCTGTGTTATTTACAGCTACATAGGTTTCGAAACTTTTTTGCACCTCTATCCTCTATTCAAGAAATGTTTCTCTTTCTCTGATTCCTCTTAAAAGATAAAATAATTTATATAACTTGGCATGAAACAAAACGGACGCTGGTTAAAATTGGAAAATGTATATAGTTTTTATACTCACACGAAAATAATCAATTTTTAACTTTCATATAAAGCAGATTTGTATGTTTCCAATGTCACTAAAAGTTTCGTAGGAAAACTTTACTTAAATACATTATTTATGAAAAGAAGTATACACTTCCATCAATGAAATTTTCTTTTCCAATGGGCGGGTACTACTGGACATTATCCTTGACCACTGAACTGCCCTCAGAAGTACCTACTTAGCCTTACCCAGCGGGCACCTGTGGACCGAAGCCACGGAGGTGAGGTACTGTTACCCGCGCCACACACACACACATTCACTCGCCCAACCCCTTTTTCAGGGGGGCCACATTCATTCATCACATAAGGACAGAAACTAACATCCATGCCAAACGGGGATTCGAACCCCAGACGTACGGCTTTGCAGTCAGATACGCTAACCACTAGGCCAGCACGTCTGCATCAATGAAATAACCTTAATTATTTTCTGCTTTAACCTGAATATCTCTTAACCGCCCTTATAACCGCCTTATTTATTTACATCACAAAAATGTTGCACGTGTAAAGAGAGGAGTACTATATAATTAAAGGATTATTTATTAGGACTTTAAAAAAACTTTGAACTAAGTTCTTAGAGATAATATTAACTACATAGTTTAGAATCCTTTAGGGCTTATATTTAGACGAGCTTAGTACTACGTCTTTACTAAGAGTACATCATAAGTACTATAAGACAAACTTTTGGGGCTTGTTTGTACGAACTTAGAATTAAGAACTTAAGAAATATACTAAACACATGACGGAGAATCCCTTTACGATTACTTGAACCAGCTTAGTACTAAGTATTTAAACCAAGATGGATGTAAACAAGGTTTATTGCACAATGATAACGTGGGTAAAAAGGCAGACAGTTGTTTCCATTGATCCCTCTCCCAGTGATTCAAATTCCAGTGCATTCATTAATTCAATGCTAAAAATTCAATAAAATTTTTAGCACTGATGAAGGGGATCCATTGAACCACGAAACAATTATCTGCCTTTTTACTCACTTTATAATTGCGCGATAAAGTTTATATCTAATACCTTGGTTTATCCTTTGCATAAGCCTCTCTTGTCAAAAGTAAGTATTTTATTGTACTAACTCTTTTGGACTTGATTACACGAACTTATCACCATCCAGAAGGGTTAGAGTATACTTAGCACTCTTCATATCCCATCCAAAAAAAACCATCCATGAGTGAATCCGATATTGTAATTTTAAAACTTCACCGTGAAACGAAACCCCATCACACGGAAAAGATCCACTTTCAACTGTCAGAAAACAGCCATTGATGCATCGTGTCCGCGGAAAAAATGTCACCAAATAGTCTCCAGGGAATGGTAGTAGGGATGAAAATTCCCTCTCGATTCGGAGAGTGACGATTAAAGGACACTTCCCATTCCCCGCATCTGGCGCGCCGTTCCTCCCCTTCCGACCATCCCCTCTTGTCGAGCAAGCGATAAATAATAAAAGCTCCGTCTTTTGTTGGAGAAGTGGAGGTAGAGCGAACGTTGGATGGTGATCTAGCGTGTCCAATATAATGAAGAATGGTTCACTGTAAAACACACAAGATCGTTTTTTACGCATTTATTTCCGTGATTTTTCTCGGATTAATTCCGTAAGGTAGAAAACGGAAGTTTACTCATACAATGTATTTTTAGGCCAAACACAAACTTTTAGGTAAGCTTTTAATATTGAGACAACATAAGTGTTTTTTCAGAGTTAAAGTGTGTTAATATTAAAAGTTTTATTTTAATTTTAATTTTAATAGTGAATAAGCATTTTAAGTGTTCTTAAATCCTAAAAATTAAAATCCACTGAGCAGTTTCTTTCAAACGTGCACGTGCGACGTTATAGAAAAACTAGTTTATTATTAAGATCCGAAAAAATACGTTTGCGAAAAAGTATTTTAAAGATATTTTTAAAAATGAAAATAATACGGCAACAAGGCTACCGGGCAATTTCTGTTTTTGGAAGAAAACATTTTTTTCAATGTCACAGTCCGAGAGCTTTCAGCACGCGAATTCGAGTGGAGAGATATTTTTTGTGAGTCAGATCTAGTCTGGAATATGTGGAGTATATAGTTTATCTGATAAAGTTGAATAAGCCACTGGAGTTCAGTAGGTAATACGCATTTTTTTGTTAATTATTATCCTTTAAACTCCCGATGACGTTGACACCATAGCTACAAAAAGATTTAATCTTTGGATTCATAGCTATGAAAAACCAATAAGCCGTTAAACGGTTAAACTGCTTAATGCTACTATTCAGTGTTACTTTTTGACAATACTCCACCCGAGGAGAGGGTTCAAATAGATGTCACTCCACAATGTGCTAAAGAAAAAATATCATGGGCGTTCTAGTGAATGCTCTTTTCGGAGCTCTCACAGTCGCGTTGACAGTTCCTAATCGACTGTTTTATTCTGGGGGAGTGAGACCCCCTTTTTGGGATACGAGATATAGTTTAGCTGATTCGCTTGAATAAGCCACTGTGACTTCGATACGTAAAAGTGTTTTTTTCGGTTAGTATTTCTCTCTCTAACTGCATTCCCTTCATATCAAAATAGAAAAAGTGTCACAGTTTTAACTATCTAAGGACTAAAACTATGTTATGAATAGAATATATACTTGACTCGCCGAATAATCGTATTATTTCAAGTATACTGCAAAAAATAATCGTCAAGGAACTGAAAAGCTCTGCAGTAAAAGTTGCCAATTTTTACGGATTTTTCTGTTGACTGTACTTTTTCTGAATACTGCGATCTTTTTGTAGCCTTAGGGGACATATCCATCGGATATATTCCATTTATTTATTTACAGATTGTCCCTCCACAGACTGATCTGTCTCACTCATTTATCTGGTGTCTCATTTTTTCCTGTTTTTGAAATTTTAATAGGTTAAGCCTCTTAATATTTCTGATGGATAAGTTCCTTAAAGTTGCGAGAAGATTGTAGGGTACAGAAAAAGTTCAGACAGCAGAGAAATATCGTAAAAATAAAAGCTATGTCAACTTTTGCTGCCAGATCTTTTCTGTTTATTGACTATATTTTTGCTGTATAATTTTGATGGAGCTACTATAAGAAAAACATTTTGTGTTACGTTTTTTTAATTTTGTCATACAGTCCTTTATAACAATTAGTTAAGAAAGTATAACATACCATAAGAAGGAAAGTTTAAAATATTCAGTCATTTTGATGATTGAACTTTTTCTACTTTAATGATTTTCAGCCGTAAAAGTGAAGATCCGTTTGAACGAAGTAAAATTAAAAGGATATCTTTATAATGTATCGTCAAAACCTCGACACCGCACCCTAACTAATTATTTCGTAGGCCTGTATAATAATAGCTTTCTCCTAGCCTTGGATAAGAGTAATGCTTCCACACAATACTCAGTCATCCTACTCGAGACACAACAAAGTAGTCTTATCAGATAAGGTTCACCTCCTCAACCCGTATATTTAGAACTCGACGCTTTCAAGTGCTGCATTTAATTGCCTTGTTCTCAGTCATTTAAGAGTGACTCATCCGTAAATTATTCTTTTTAATATTAACAATATAAATCTGAAATGACCTATCCAAATGTTTGTTTCAAAAGGAACTAAAGTAAATATCGTTTTCTATTGAGAATACGACAAAATACTTAATGTTGCTCCAAAAGTAGGCTTAAGTACCCAGTGTTTGTGATAAAAGCTGCATCTGTACACCTCAATCACTTAACCGAGAAAACATTTAGAAATTCAGGAGCATTCTATTTGAATGGTTCCTTTTCAAAATTGCATTTATAAAAAACTAGCGCTGACGCGCTAGACCCGGGCTTCGCCCGGGTTTCACTTTTTTAATAAATATCATCTGGTGCGTTACAGATGGGCTTGGCCAGTCCATTTCTAAAAAAAAATTATCCTGGTGTGTTACAGATGGGCTTCGCCAGTCCAAATGTGGAAATAGTTAAATAAAGGAACCACTTTTATGTTTATGCTACAACAATGGATTTTAAACTACAACAATCGATTTCAATCTGCAACAATCGAGAATATGCCTACAACAATTAAAGTTACATCTTCTGTTATTATATTTACAACAATGGGTTTGCCATGAAGTTAGGCATGGAATTTGGGTTTTTAAGCATAAAATTGGCCAAAAAAGTTATTAGGATGCATCGATTTTAAATTATTTTTATTCAGAAACCTTCCCTGGAGCGAGTAGATCAACGTGGTATAGTTTAATAGTTAATGTAGGTTCGAAAAGTTAAAAACTATACAGGACATACAGACATACATACATACAAACATTGATTTTTATATATATATAATATGAAATTAAACATAAAAAATGACATAAATTTTTAAATAAAAAAGTCACAACTGTATACCTTGTGTTTTTAGGGTATTATTATTCGGTAATGATATGTCAATCAACAACTTTTCAATCAACACTTGATCTACCAATTTATAGACAAAATTCCACTCATACAAAAAGTTTTACACAGCACACACTACTTCAATATCATTTATTCTATTCTGAACAAAAACTTAGGCCATACGTACATGTACAAGGGAAATTATAAAATATGCTTGTTAGAAAATTGAGTTGTTCCTTGATACTATAATTGTTGTTTGGACTATAATTTGCGGTAAGGAGCAGTTTAAATATTACGTAAGCTCTTAAAGGGGAAGGGGTATGCTCTTTGTTTACTTTTTCTGACAAGGAAGGAAGGGATAGGTATGAGTGATGCTTACCAAAGCGTAATATGTTACAAGCACTGCTATTTCAAAAATATCTTGTTTCTTGCATAAATAATTTTTTCAACCAAAAATAAATTTTATTTAAAAATATTAAAACAAATCATACGGGGCTGTTTTTTAACGTAATTAGGAGGGGTGGTTTGCCTATCTTTGCAGACAAGAGGAAGGGGGTCAAAAATGATCAAAAACATGCTTATACGTAATATTTGAATGGCCCCTAACAAACAATGCACATGAAACTGTGTCTATACTTTTTTACTCCATATAATACGTTACCGTTAATGTGCATAATTTTGTAATGTGCGGAATACGTAGGTAAATATGAAATATTTTGTACTTTAGGTAATTCGCATTTTGTCTGCACAATACCAAATTATGGCCATTAACAGTAACATATACCTCAATACTTTCAAGTTTATAACAGTATCTTAGCTCCAATTTAGCCTGCGTTACCCAAACGGTAAATTTACACGAATAAATGAGTGTCAGGTCAGGGTTGTCGAGAATGTCACTCGGGGGTGGTGGGGTATGCAATGTCGTCTGTCAGGTGCTGTGAAGATCCCTTCGAGCAGGTGGCTGTTTCGAATGCCGGCTATTTGGCAAGGGGCCATTTAGGAGAGGGGATGACATAAGCATCCCCCTTAACTGCAAGAATTCACTTGTATATTGTTACGTGAGCATACTTTCAATCGATCGCCTGCTTTCCTATCAGGATTTTTTAAAACTTGGAGATCAGTTGAAATTACTGATATGATCTTACTTGAGATTTTTAAAATTATTATAAGACGTAAAGAGGATGTATGCTATAGTTCGAATTTTATTATTGTGTTTTAGTAAATAAGCTAGCTGTTGCATACTTACAGTTTTGTGTAGTGATATTTATATAGGGTGTCCCACGAAAAGTGGTCCAACCCCTTTAACTTTAAAACCCCTACAGATATAGGCATGAAAGTGGGGTCTAGGTATAGTAAAGTGATCATGTCCTATCTGATGAGATAACTTTCAACACCCTTTAGCGAAAAATTTAAGGAGTTATAATTTTTATTTGAAAAACTATTTGAGTTATGTGAAAAAAGCCCGTGACTAAGTTGTAGAGCAGCATCAATTTAGTAGGAAAAGACACTTTAAGCAGAAAAATATATTAAGGCGAAAATAATTTATTTTTTATTTTTAGGACTTAAATGACTAACAGTATTCTTAAGTCATTAAATTGAAAATTTCTACTACTAAGGCATTAGAAGTAAGCTTTTAAATATTGGTTCTAGATACACTTGAGGACATTATAAATCAGTACTAACTACCCAAACTTTAAAAGAATGATGCCCTAAAAAAGGAAGATGCATCAGAGAAAATATCAACAAAGCAGTTGTTCCTCTGGTTAAAATAGTATTAACTTTTATTCAGGAAAAAAGTATTTTTATTGTTTAAAATAGTTTTTATAAAGTAGTACATTTTTTTAAATTTGAAAAAAGTATTGTATTTTTAGACAATGAAAGATTGCTGAAACCACTTATGATATTTAGTTCATATGTAAATCATTGCGCAGAACTGATCTTTACATCGGTATGAGTTTAAAAAAGGGAAGAAATATCTTTTTCTAGTACAGTAGAGCCCCGATTATCCGCGAGTGCCACGAAAACAAATTTTTAATTACGAACCTTAAATTTTGGAAGAATTATACAATTTTGGATAGCATTTAAGATATTGCTTCGTTAAGGCATAACTGAACACTTTTTGTTAACAGTTTAATAAATTGTTTTTGTTTACTGTTCTTTAATTTAATGATTTAGATGTAGTAGAGCAAAGGTTTCTGCTGTACTGTACATATTTAAAAGTTTTAATGTCATGTTTTTTGTACAACAAAACATAGTTTTTATGCTGAAATATTTTTTTTCATGTTTTCACCTCATTTTTAGTCTTTTTTCGGGTTATCCGCGATTTTCGCTATCGGCGGTACCCTTGCCACCCAATTCCGTGGATAATCGGGGCTCTACTGTATTCACTTCTTCATGGACTGGCAGGAACTATGACCAGAGTATGGACAACCTTCAAACACTAATCATTATCTGCTGATCAGTAGGAGGATTTTCTGATTCCTCACCACCGCGATTTCATCAAGCTCTTCCCAGGGTATCGGAACCTGTTGTTCAACCGCCTCAGCCGTTTCCCGGATTCTCGTCCTTCTGTCTATTTCGGGATCAATTGTTCTTTCAGCAACAAAGGGGAAACTCGACCCACCATGCACTATCGTTTGCTCCTCGCGGGACCGCGGCCAAAGGTCGACCGATCACAGGGGCGATCCTTCTCTTCCGCGTCACTCACTCCCCCTTTCTGTCGTTATTTTTTTTTCGGAAGGGGAAGAGGAGTGATGACGCGGAACATTCTTTACACCCAGGTAGACTCTTCCTTCTTCCGTCGAAGGTTTTTATTCACTCTCTCCGCTTCGGAGGTTGGCATGCGCTCGGCGCAGTTTTCGACCGTTTGCGACTACGGTAATATTTTGAATGGGGTAGGTGAAACCGAGTATGGAACTTTGTTATGAGCAGTGACGGATCCAGGGGGTGGCACTCTGGAAAGTGCCCCCCCCTTTGAGACCCAAAAAGGTTCTATAAATGAGTAAAAACCCGATTTTTACAGGTCTAATTTAGAAATTTTTTCTGGGGGAGGACCCCCATACCCCCCATTAGTATAAAAATGGGGTATTCAGTGTTTATTTTTAGGAAGTACCCAAGATTTTGGCATTTTGGGTCAAAAAGTAAAGGTAATAGTGTTGAAAAGTGCCCCCCTTAGACTCAAAACGTTTCTAAAAATGAGTTAAAACCCTACTTTTAGATGTCAAATTTCAATTTTTTTTCTGGGGGAGGACCCCCATATCCCCAATGGTACCACAAGGGGATATTGTCTGGAAAAGTTACCCCCCCTTGGAGCCGTGCTGGATCCGCGCCTGGTTATGAGTGGTCTTTCACTTTATTCCCAAAGGGGGAGGGGTTGTTCTGAGAAGAAATTTAATCTCATGTACTACCTGCTAATCGAAATATTTATTTTTCAATCCACAAAGTTGAATTGGATAGGATCCTTTATATTAGACTCTTACCAATTAAGTTAAATTATTCTCAAATATTCAACATTTGATTGGGATTTGATTGGATACATCTTTGTATAAATACCATTTTCTTACGGCACCTATACACATGGGAAGGTGGCACACGAGAAATAACGTATTTAATAACGATAGGGGTACGTTAATTACAGATAGATACAAGAGCGGGGTGGTAAACATAACACGCAGCCGCTCGCTCGTAGACGAAATTCATAAAAACAGAACATATTTACGAGAAAAAAGAATTCAATTAAACAAAAACAACCAATCGTAAGCCGAGAGAAAAAAAACGTGTGCCAAAAGTAAAAGAATAAAGCCTAAGGCAAAAACAAAACAAGGGAAGATAATTTCTCTCAAATCCCACACATACAATATCTATCCCATGCCATATTATCATCATATTAAACGGTTAGCTACCACTGATTTAAAGTGTTATTATTGATATTATATAAAAATAATACAAGACGCATCCCAATTTCTCTATGTAAATTCGACACTTGTTTATAGTTTCTGACGAAATTAAAATAATATAATAAGCTGGTAGTATCAGCACTTGGTTTTAAAAACGGATACTCATGTGTGGTCTGTATTTAAGCATCGGTATGTACGTACGTTGAGCTGTATAATAAACTTACGAACCAAGCAGAGGAAACATTCTGAGAACCACCCCCTAGCATTCCCAAAGAGAGCACAACCGAAAAGCTGCAGCCCCGAAATTCCTCAGAATAACATCCATTCATATCCTCTTTTTATCGTTTGCAGACAATAGAGCACAAGACTCCGAAAAAACAACGAAATCCTTCTTCCTCCTCCGAAAACTTTTTCTCCTCCCTCTCTTCACTTCAGTGTCGCATCCCGAACCGACCTTTCTGTACCATTGGGTTCCGTTCACGTGTGCACGACATTTTATTTTGTCTCATCTCCCTTTTTTCTTATTCGAGCGGGTTAGAATGATAGTGAATTACGTCTTTTTTGACTGATTTAGAAACCATGGGTTATAAGTGACATATTGTGTTAACACTTTAACTAAGGGTGATGGGTATAAGTCGTCAAATCTATGAGGTTTGGCAATATTGAGGCAACCCCCTTCGTTGCTATCGCTCTTAACCTTTTACCTGGCGATGTTCCCAAATGGGAACATCATTTTAAGGAATTTTTTCACCACTTAATTTTTCATGCAGGAATTTGATACTTGGTAGAAAGCAACTCAAAGATATGAAGTTATTTTACATGCAAAAGTTTTTCATGTGCAATTTAATCCTTTTTGTAGAATTTACATCAAAATTAGAGATTTTTGGCTCTTCCAAAAGTTCCATAAGTTTCAACTTGTGAAAATTTTAAATAAATTTAGTTTTAAATAATTTTGCTGTGTTTAGGTAGCTTAAGTACACATCTTCCGATTTGGCTTGACAGAATAGCTTCATATTCTAATTTTGGAGAGTAATTACCAATACAACGTATATGTTCCCAAATGGGAACATCGGCGTTTGGGGTATAGTATTTGAGGGGATTTTTATGACATGCAAAAATTCAAGTTATTTCCTATTTTCTTTATTTTTTTTAACCTTTTTTGTCTCAAAGGATCTAAACAGGTTAAGAATGATGTTTTAAATTCAAAAAATATGTAATTTTTATTTTTTCACCTGATTTATGGAGAAATAAATTCCAAATCTTTATAGCAGATTCTTACAATTGTATATATTTCTAACTCCCTGATCGATTAATTTTCATTAATTATCAAAAGGGGTTATGAAAAGAGCATATTTGGAGTGATTCTGAGGATTTGCGTACATATTTTTGTTCAAGTACTTTTTTACATAAAGATTTTAGGAATAAAATTGAAGAATTTTGAAAATAAGGAAAAGTGCTTACATCTAAAAACACTCTTCTAAAGTAAGATGGATGTAAGATATATGTGGTTCAGTTCGGAATATTCCATGAGAAACACAGCGTCAATAAATCAATGGAAATAATTATGATTATCAATTTTGAAAGCTAATTAGATTTGAATACAGTTAGTGGATTTTATGCTAGATATCCGAATAGAACCGTAATTAAAACTAATTTTTCTCAGAGAACCGTAAATTTTTAGCTTTAAAGAGCATGGAAACACTCTTATATATTTTTTACACCAAACTATTACTAATAGTGCAAGAATAATTTACGGAAAAGCTTCGCGTACGTAATAAACATGGTAATTTTTTCTTATGAAAATCTATAAAATGTTGCTCAATCGTCCAAGTATGGATAATAAATTCGAAAAAACCGTCCACAATCATAAAAATGTTCATAATTATTCAGTAGAAACTGATTTCAATAATTTTATTTGAATTAATTGTAAAATATGTGCCTTTTGGAAATCCCCCTGAAAACTTCACCCCAAACGCCAATGTTCCCATTTGGGAACATCCTCAAAATCATACTTAGGATTTTTTTTTCGACAAAAACTGACTAGAATGGTTTTAGTAATGATGAAACAAGCCATTTAAGCCAAAAATCAGAACCTTTAATACGAAATTTGAATTGCGGCGTTTAAAAGGTTAAGTCTAGTTGTTTCAGCAATTCATTATTTCCAGCTTAGAAGTATGTATTTATAATTTTTGTTTAAATTGTTTTATTCACTGTTTTTATAACACATCCTGTTTATTAGTAAGTTGTGAATAGTTAAAATATCACAAGGAGCTCAAAATATCATGAGAACTATGACGAATCCAACAATTTTCTACTCTTAGTTCAACAATGTAGCTGATTTGAAAAGCGATTACAGTTTTTTAACCATGCCTCAGCTAAGGTCCATAGATAGGTGGTTTGAGATTTTTTTGGCATGCCTTTTTCTTCCAATGCATGGCTAAAAAAATAAATTTTATGCCTATACATTGTATGTTCTGTAGCTTTTTTTTGTGCAATTCATTTTTTTAGTTTGGTTATTGTTTTATGGCGCAAAAACCAGGTTTTAATTTTATTGTACCTGTAGTGGCTTGGATCTGTTTCTGTTCATTGTTACTCACTCAAAATCGAGATTCTAGGTGTAATTGAAAGTCGAGAACACATGGTTGGAAAAAATCACTTGTGCCCCTTTGGTTTCAAATACTTCGTTTATAAAATTATAAATTTCGTTTTTTAGACCGTTCATTTGTGATGTGCTA
This sequence comes from Tetragnatha versicolor, assembly GCA_024610705.1. Classification (NCBI taxonomy): domain Eukaryota; kingdom Metazoa; phylum Arthropoda; class Arachnida; order Araneae; family Tetragnathidae; genus Tetragnatha; species Tetragnatha versicolor. The sequence continues at coordinate 38,853,633 of JANDEH010000003.1, forward strand.
GCTCTCTAAGTAAAAAAATTAATAGTTAGCCTTTAAAAGAAACCGCATAAAAGTATTCCTCACATAAAAAACACTGTTGCCGTTACAGAATACCTCGAATTGCCCGAAACAAAGTTCGGCGGACATGTACCACTTTCTTTCTGAGCAGCACATTTGTTTGTTTTTCTTGTTTGTTGTTCGTTAGAAAGAGAGTAGTGAATCGATTGTTTTCTGGGATCGTGATGAATCGATTCATTTGTTGTGGAATTTAACCTAATTGGTCTGACTAGAATCGATCCGTACGTAAGCGGAATTAGCCCCCGTCCTTATTGGCTGATGGAATTAGCTTTTCGTAAATGAATCTCGTTTGGTAGAAGACTCTTTCTTGTTACTGGTGTTGTTTTGCGGGATTATATAGTTACTTGATCCTTTTAAAATTAATTTTATTTAGTTAATTCCCCCCTGTTGTATATACTATACTTCTATCATAAAACGAATTTATTATTTAAATACATCGCATATAAAAGTCATAAATCGCATGTTAAATTTGTGTATAGTGAACTCCATTGTAACGAAACAATTACAGAAGGATAAAGTATTTGTATTAAAGATCAAATAAAATTTCGAATCGAGATCCGCTTACTAGAAGCATAACATCAGTGTAATGAACAATATTTTAATGTGAAATTAGGTCTAATCTTTATTGGTTGATGGAATACGCTTTCTCTAGATAAATTTTCAGCTGCTCCGAAATTTCTTAAAACTACATCCAGCCATATTATCTTTATCTTATGCGGACATAGAGCACAGGACTTCCTTTAAAAACTACTCCCTCTCTTCACTTTACTATCACAAAAATGGTTTTTGAAGAACTTTTTCCTTGACCTTGTAATAATAATACTAATAATATTTTATTTTCCATAATGTACAGAGTAAACTTTCCATAAATATTTGAACAGATAAATACTACATTAATAACTACATGTTCATGAGATTAAATAATTACTTATTAACTGAGGCGATTGCTATCAAAACCAGCTCATTCTATTTTTGGAAATTTTACAGGAGAGACAAAAAACTTCTCACGTCCACAGTTCTTAAGCTAAATTATTTTTTAAATTTTTAATTGTAGGTATTACCGCCTAGAATTTGATTAGTTTTTCATTTTCATTCCAGGTGCATTACCTTGGGCGTAATTACAGTAATTAGGTTGGAATGAGCTGATTATGATGCAAAAACATGATTTTTCATGCTTTTTTTGCTTCCATTAAGTTGTGTGAAATTGTTTGTTTTCCAGTTTACCAGTTAAAATCCGTGTCTTTACGAGTTTTAAATAAATGACATCCACTTAACTTTTTCAAATGGTCTGAAATTTCACAGTTGAGATTCCAGTTTTCACCTTTTCATCTAATTTTGGGTTGGAATGAGCTGAATTTGAGCTATATCCCTTCGTCAGGTTATGAAAGACCCTTTAAACTTTCAAAATATGAAAAAAAGTGGATTTCAGAAAAATATGGAATGAGCTGGTTTTGATAGCAAACGCCTCAACTTAAAGTATTTCCCTTCCTTTCCTTTCTTCTTCATTTTCCTGAATGCCCACCCTGAATCCGCGTCTGTTTGAATTATTTATCATACAGAATATCTACTATAAAAAACCTAACGAGATAAATGCTATGTACGATAAAACACCAATTATTCAAAATCTATCTAAACAGAATCACTCTGAGAATGAATTGCATTTCAATTTCGACCCAAGAAAGCTCCAACTTCCTCTGAGGTCACCCACTTTCGCACCATTTAAACAGCCCCACGCACATTTGACACCACACCCCATCCACACTACCCTCTACATAACACCCTCTGCGCAACTCAAACCCCACCACACACTTACACAACATCCCATACAAGCTAACTCAGTGGAGTCCACTCGAAATTAAATGAAGTATCGCAGAGCGGTGTCGGAATGATCCGACCGGCCGATCCCATAATTCCCCGCGATCGCTCGCGCGTGAAAATGATGTATGCGCCTGCCTCATGAATCCCGACATCACCCTACTCCCCTCCTCTCTCGCTCGTTTTGATCCGTGGCATCTTCTAGGGGGGTGTCTGTGTTAGAGTCGTTCTACCCACCCCCTTTGCCTGTCGTCTTCACTGACTTTTAGTGGACTCGAGCGGAGATTCATTTTGTGATTGGCGTAGTAATCGATACTTTCGTGGTTGTCGAGTGCTTTTAAGGAATCGAATACTCGTGTTTTGATGTGTGGATTAGTGCGCGTGTAATGTCGTAGAATATGCTAAGTGTTTTGTCAGAAACATTGTGAGATAAATGTTCAGCATTAAAGTAACTTTGTGCAAAAGCATTTTGATCCAAGGATCCCTACTGCATCACCCAGGTAGCACAAAATCACTGGCCAATATCGTTCTGTCAGTATTGCGTTTGTAAAAATTACCCCTCGTAAATATCGGGAAATATTGACGACGTTGATCGGTATATTGTTTTTTGCTAGTCAATATTTTTCCCAATATTAACTGTCAAAAATTGGCAAATTAGTTGAATTTTTACAGGTTTATTTCATTCAAGTAGTGTTATTTAGAAAGGTTAAAACCTTGCTTTTAATAATTAATTGAAAATTCCGATACACGCGATATTGGCGAATATTGTTACAGCACTGATAGATGTTCCTGTGCAACTTTGAGAACATTGTCAAGCCTCACTGGATCAGGCCCTACTGTCTTTATTTTTTGCCTTTTTTGTCATTTGGAGTCATTCTATTGGTTGGGAGATATGGGCTGGGTATGTGGCGTATGTGGTTCCTAGGGGAAAAATTTCCAATTGTTCAAAACTATACTCTGTTCATTTTGAACTGGCGCTTGAAAATATTTAATTTCCCCACCGATGATCTGTAACCATACAACTATCCTCGTCAAAGTGACGAAGAAGGCTTACTATTGGCTGCGCGAAGAGCGTACTATGGTTACGCTTGTACGCAGCTTTATTTCTCAAGCGCCAATTCTAAATGAATAGAGTATAGGTTAGCCTTTACAAATCTAGTAAAGCGTGCCTGGTTCATACTTTGGAGATCTCTCCCCCTACATCATTAAATCAAGTTTCGGATTTTTTACCTTTCATGTACGGAATAATTCTCACTTACGTGAGGTGAAACAGTCACTTTGACATTACCACCTATATAACACACGGAAGAGAAACACTTTAAAGGGGCCCATTTCATGCATTAAATTCCCAACTTGATGTATTGGGTCTCTAAACAAAAGAGACCATTCTACCCTAGCCTACTTTTAACTCTGAAAAACTAAACGCTCCTAACTTTTTTCCTTGGATTCCTAGGTACAGGAGACAAATGTGATATTATCTATTCACATTTGCCAAAGAGGCTTCTTGAAAGCGATGTGCATTAAGCCTAGATGTGAATGCATATTTATTGTTTTCCTAGAAGGAGAAATGAAACTCTTGCTTCAGTTTTACAATATTAAGGGGGAAAGTATCCTCTATAGCAATTTCGGATATCATGAGAACCCAGAACCCGGTTGCGTCTTTCCAAAACTAACCCAGAATCTTAATGTAAGACAGTTTATCACCTTTTGAGTGGTCAAATAAAAAGAATAGCTATATATTAATTTATACTTATCATTTTTATGTTATAATTCAGTTTTTGTTTCATTTTGTTAAATTTCAAAAACATTTAAAAGACTTTAGTAAGAAGCAAAAATAAATTATTAGAAGTTTTGAGTAAGATATTATGGTTAAGGAATAATGTTATCTTTTCTACCCATTTTTACATTTTGATTAGTCTCATGTATTTTTACATTGAGAATATGGTCATTATTAGTTGTCACAATAATTTTCACCTTTTACATGATGTGTTAATTAGATCAGTATTCAACAGCCTTATAGGACTCAAAAAGGGTAAATCTAACGGCCGTATTCCCCAATAACCTATTCTAAGGTTAACCTGGTATCAAAACTTCTGGACACTGCTCCAATAGTGGCCCCCCTAGCTGATTAATTTTAAATAGAACGAGTTAGAGGCATCAAACAGCGTCAAAATTCATAAGCATAGTAGATTGTACAATCAGGTAAGCTGGTTAATTATCACCGATACCACAGATCAGCATGGGAAGGATATTTAAAAATAACAAGATCGGCCGAGTGAACTGAAATTTGATTTTGCTTATTGAATCGTGTAAGGAAACGGGTATGTCGGAACTGATTTTTTTACATTTATTACCGTTTGATTGACTTTTAAATTTATAATAAGATAAATAAGAGTGTATAAAATGATACTAAATAAAATTTATTTGAAAATTTTGACTCTACGAGGATTTATATGGGGGTGACCACTTTACCAACACATAATCTTAGATTTTCCAATAGTGGCCACTACAATGGCTTCTAATAATTTTAATCAGTTTTTCTTCATAAACTGTTGATTGTGCTTTAAAATGAGTGTTGTATGAATTTGGTTTAATGCTGGCTTCGGGAACCAAGGTTTCTAAAACATTGAATTGCATGCTAAATTCCTTTCAAATCCGCTACAGCTTAGGCTTTGGGTCGGAAACTATCAAGTCTGTTATTCTAAATTAAATAAAGCTAATATGATTTGATCTAAAATATATTTAGTTGGAAAGGAAGATTTAATTAGAACTCCCTACTCAATTTCATGCATAAACCCCTCATATAGGCAGAAAAAGAGATGTGTTCACTTTAAATACAAGAGGTGTCCACCATAGAAACAACATCTACATCTATGTGGCCACTATAGATGCAATTTGGAGTACTTTTTAAAAATTAATTAAAAATACTTTACCCAATCTAATTAAAATTTTTAATGGTAAAATCGAAAGAAGATCCAATTAACCTAAAAATAGGATGAAAACAGTTTCCAAGCAAATAGGTTGGTATTTATTGAGAGAATTTAAGCAAAACTTTTCCTTAAAGTGACCACTATACCCACATTTACCTTAGTAGTTGGAAAAGGGAAACAAGTTTTAATCCAATCAAAGTTATAGAAAGGGCTTGATTCCAGGTAAACCATAGGTCACGTTAGTGGTGAATACCGCCATAATAATGAATTTTACAAATATTTTAAAATTTTAAACTTAAAAATTGATTTTAAATTATTATTCATAGGATATTCATTATTCGTAGGATGAAGTGGTTCCAAAATATTAGTATTATTATACTAATCGTTAAGCTGGATTAAGCGCAAACCCCTCCACCCGTAAAGTTTGACATTAAGTATAACAATAAAAAATGTTCTCTAAACATTTTTGTACAAATGTGAAAAATTTTATGATTTTCCATCCAACAGTATGTTATTATGAGAGTTTGAAGCGCACATGGTAAACATTTTCTGATACAGTGGCGGATAACATTGTTTTTTTAAGATAAAGACCTATTAAATACAATAATTATACTTTTCGTTCTGTGAGAGATAATTCTTGGTGAATAGTACTTGCGATTTGTTATCCATCTTTCAGTACCCTGCTAACCTTTTTTGAAAAGGGTAGAATGAAGTAAAGAAGGATGAACCCTTTTAAGGGCAGATTTATCTGATCCGGAGAGTAGATACCAAGTAACCACTTGCTATTAAGTGGATCTCTAGTAGAACTACATGGCTTGTAGTATTAACTAACGGAACTAGTAAACAATGTGGTCGATTAATGCTATTTGCTGAATCATCTCTATAATGCTGTTAGGGATTGCAAAAGTATTTAAAGGTTATTTATTAACGGTAACTTTGCTAAGATATAATTTATAGTAGACGTATATCTGCAATGATTTAAGAGATAGTGGGTTAAGTATTGAATCATTTGTTAAAATATGTTTAAAACCTATACTCTCTCTTCTTTAAGAGCTACTGAAATTTAAAAAATCCTCCTTTTTAAATATCTAGATTGAACTTCAAACGTCCTAAATTTTGAAAAAATCCATTCAATAATGAAAAACCAGCTGAATAATAAAAGAACCTATTTAACTTTTTAAAAAACTCACTGAAATTGAACAAAACATTATTTAATTTTTGAAACCTAGTTTAAATTTAAAAAAAACATTAAAATTTAAAAAAATATCCTAAACTTTGAAAAAACCCATTCAGTTTTGAAAGAAATCTACAGTGAATACTGAAGTTTAAAAAATCCGCCTTAATTTTTATAACTAGTTTGAACTTAAAACGTCTTTAATTTTGAAAAACCACATTTTCAATAATGAAAAAAAAACCCAAATTTAAAAAACCAACTTAAATTTTTAAAATATCCTAAGCTTTGAAAAAACGCATTCACAATATTGAAAAATATCTATTTAACTTTGAAAAAAGACTGAGATTTAAAAAAAATTCCTTAATTTTTTATAAAGTTAAACTTTGAACTTTAAACGTCTTAAATATAAAAACCCCATTCAATAATGAAAAGAACCTTAATTATTTAAACCTGGTTAAAATTTTGAAAAAACCCACTGAACTGCAGTACTTGGTATGTTATATCGTTAATTGTTTTAATATTAATGCCAAAATCTTGATTTTTCTTGAAAAAACCCAAAAATGGGTCCAAAATGTGGGTTTTTTCACATGTTAAACCATTTAAAAATTTTTTTAAAAACCCATTGGGTCCCATCCAGCCAACCCTGGGCAATAAGCTCATTTTGGGAACATATGTTCTAAATAACAAATATTATGGGCTGAGAAAAACTAAAACTATTATTGCTGTTGTAAGTATTTAATTCATTCACTTATGCTTTTCTTAAAGACCTGATGGATATATTCTAAGGAAGAAATGAAATTTCATTTTTAAATTCCATTTCAAAACTTCTTTTAATGCGACTCTTACTATACTACTATGCGATACTAATTCGTTATTTCATAAGTTTGAACAGAAATACAGGGTTCAGCTTTGTTTATAGATTATGACAAACCTATTGGATATTTTCGCTCAAAAATAAAAGCGTATCATGGAACGCCCCCTGGCGGTTTCTCCGTCGTCCTCTCCTAATCTGGAAGCGGTATCAGATCTGCAGACCTTTCCAACTTTCGATATGAGTTATTGCTGTCCTCTTAACACAATTTGCCACAAGGATATTTATGGAAGAAATGCAATGGGTTGAGTGGACAAGTGTTGGACCAGTAGTGTCTATTTATCATTTGTGGCTTTGTGTTTGTCGGTTTTTCATAGGATTATTGGTTTTCTCTCTGCTTCTGTAAAGTAGAATCCTCTTATAACTAGCATGATAAGATCACCATCTTCTTGTCGCTAACCTGAGTCCTTGTTGTAAACGGGTTATAATAACTCTACTGTTTTTGATAGAGTTTTTTTATTTTCTAAAGTTATACACATGGCAAGACCTGATAATAAGAGAATAAACAATAATGAAAAGAAATATAAACTATATTTATTCCCCCAGACGTTGGAAAAGGTATTTTTTCAGTATATTTTCGTTATCTCGGACTTCAATATATTTAACACCTTTAAATAAAAAATTACCCTTTGAATTAAAGTTCTTTAACATTCCAATATTGAGGGGGTCGTTTCTATTATAGTATATACAATATAAACAATCTGATTTCGAGATTTATATTTTAAATAGTGTTGCAATCATGTAAAATTGTTTTAACGGCAAAAACCATAATGTTTTCAAAAATATCAACACAAAAGATGGTAACGTAGTCAAATTACATGAAGTATGTCTATTTTAAGGTAAAAATTTGAAAGCAATAGGTATTTTTCGCTGCACTTTTCCGAAAGTTCCTTTCAAGTTTTCGAAATTATTTGGATCGCGAGGATCAAGTACTTTCCAACACATGGTGTAAACTGACCCTTGTAAAATACTGCACAAACCGAGCTCTTCGTGGCACTCTTAATCTCATTTGCATTAAATTTATTAACCCCGACGCCGTAGTCAGTTACATTAAGAGACTTCTCTTGCAAATACTCTCTCCCAGACCTAATTATTTTTTCTACTATTTAAAACCTTCTGCATCTGCTTTTCCCAGTAAACTATCAAATTGTTGGTATCACCTCCAACTGTTGAGTTTACAAAGCGTCAAATAAGCAGCCATCAAAACATCCAACGGATGAATGGAAGGGGAATCGGATAGGGGGGAGGGAAGGTGGAGTGTGCGATCGGCAATCCATCAGCTGTTGCCACCCCGCTGAGAGGAAATTCATTTGTCTCTGCCGCCTGATGAATGTTTAAAGGGTTCTAATTGCCGGAGAAACATGACTCCCGTGAAATGGAGGCTTTTTCTCCCGTTTCCGAATGTTTCCGGGAAGGGGTCCTCTTGCACGAAATCGAATCCCATGTATTTCCGATTTCTTATTGTGATCAACAGGCGAGTCATTAAGAATAATCCTCACGTGATAGGTTGGCAATTATTCCGATTTGAATTGAAACTTCAGAAGCGATGTATCGTGTTGTTTAATTGCTGTTTTGTTTTAAGAATTTCGTTTACAGAGGGATTTAAAAGTATTTACACTAATGTCAATTACATTGAATATTACTATACTTCTCCAGAACACTTATCGTCTAATCAGCTTTTAGCCGAGATGGAATAAAATGTAAATTGCAGGTTTTAGCTAACATATGATAATCAAACGGTTAAACCGACGTTTAAATCTCGCTTTTTAGGAGCGCAATTTAGATACGTCGCGTAATAAATTAATAATTTTTGAAGTTTGTTTGAATTTATAGCGCAAATAAACGAATAACACTCGATCACTTGCTGTAATAGCATCTGTAGTGAAAACATAGAGTGTGGCCACAAGTTTGAGAACCGTATATTAAAATTACCTTCCAACAAAACTAGTACAGGTTGAAAAAATTAGAATTCTTTTTTGAAGAAATTATAAAGGAACAGGAGTTTGTTTTACTAAAACAAAATAGCTAATTATTTTAATAAACTGTGCTTTGCAAAAAAGATTATCTTATGTCTAATATTAAACTAATTAATACAAAAAATACTATACTAAGAAAATCATTAATATATATCCGAGAAACCTGCATAGTTCGTATTTGTCTTTCTCCTTTTTAGCTTCGATAGAATTCAGAACTTCCCATTTGATAGTTTGTACAAACAGTTCCTTATTAAGCTAAGAGAAACCTAAGGGATACGTGCAGGTACTTTTTTAAGTATGAAATTTACTTTACTTTTGCACAAAAAATCCCCAATTATTGAATATATCTGATATATTATCACCGAGAATATTCACAATGTGTTCATGAAATTTTTTTCCAGTGAGTTTTTCAGCATATTGGTAACAATATTCGCGTATCGGAGTTCTCGTTCTACCTCCTTCAGTTTTTAAACTTTTTTATTTCACCGCTAAGAGCGCCTCATGTCTTCTCAATGGATTCTGAATGGTTACACCTAGGGGTAGACCTTACTTTCATGAACCTAGAAGGCGTTGTTTCCTAATAAAAACCGTGAAACGGACTTTTGAAACACTCTGTACATATTATTTTCTCTAAAAATGTAAGATTTTTTACCAACAGTTTCGTTAGCAGATAATTTAAAACAAAGAACATTTAATTACGGACACCCGGTGTTATCAACATAAGCTTCACACCAAACTCTCACACAACATCAAAAAAGAGCCCGGCACACTTGCAAACATAAAGACGGAACAATCCTCAGAGCGCGCACGGCATCTCGGGTAATTTCCTTCGTTAAGAGCAAATCGATGGCACGTGATTAAAAGGGCCCCTCTTAGTATCCGATATGAATGCCACAAAGGGAACTTTACGAGGCATAAACGGGGTTATTATTAAATCCACCCCTCGTAATTGCTTTCCATGTTGCTGGCGCTCATAAAAGGCAGAGGGAGGAAAAACGGGAAAAAATCCGGCAAAACGGTAGAAATTTAATCATGCTCGGTTGGCCCCGAGCGATTTTCATATGCGACGTTGAGGGGGTGTTTCTTGTGACGGGAAAGATTCTGTTTTTCTGTGTTTGGCAAGGGGGAACCTGATGTTTTTGGCTGTGCTCTTAGAGGAGTTTCAACACCTCATGCAATAGTAGTTACCTAGTAAATGAAAAGAATGAAAATCGAACTCGACACCAGGTTCAGTGCACAGACTGCTAGCGTAGTGGGCAGCAAGCTATCCCATTAAGTCTCATCCCGTCCCTTAGTTGGATTCCGTTAGATTTTTCGTATGCTGAAAATGACCCGATAGTCTGAGGTCTTAAAAAGATATGGTTGTAATTTACATTGTGAGACTGAACAGAAATAGAAAGCTATAAGGCATTTAACCCTCTGGCCACCCTGGGCCTCAAATGAGGCTCCTATTTATGAGCTCAATTTTTGTATGATGTAAACACGGAAATTTATTTTCTTTTCATCAGTGACTTCACTGATTCATGTAGATCACATATGAGACTTCTACATGGTTTCTGAATTCGTTCCTAAATGGCAGCAAGATGATTTATACCTCAATGTGTACATTTTAAGCTGTGATGCTCCTGAAGAGAAAATACTAGCTAGATACCAGCTTCTGTAGAAAATTTTTTATAGGTTGGTAGATATTTTCTTATTTCGTAACCTTCTAATATTATGGCCATGTCTTTTAATAAGCTCTAAAATAAGTAATTTCTGTTAAAATGAAAAAAATATGGCCTCATATGGCCCATATGAGGATCATAAAAATAACTAGGAAGGAGTGCACACAAGAAAAAAAAATTCCAGACAAATTATAGTGGCATTTTGGATGTATTGAGAAGAAGATAAAAAGGTTTTTCACTTTTTTGATGTTCTGGTGCCGAGAGGGTTAAAGTAAGTTAAAGGTTTTCTTAACTTACTATTGTCGGAAAGGGGGGTCTGGCATAAAAGCTTCTACCATAATTTTAAACCCATATAAAGACTAGCGTAAAAGGGTTTTGCTTGTTAAAAAAGGGTTTGATCCGTATGTTAAAAACACTGTATGGATAAAAATAATTTTCATCTAATCTCTCTCTAACAAACACAACGCGCTTCTTATATCCGAGCACGCTATAACCATCAGATCCGGTAAAATATTAAAAGATTTTGCTGTAAAAATCCTCCTCAGGGTTCTCTAATTAGTAATTACTATTAATTTTCTTATTTAACAGACCGAATAATGCGATTTGTGAGGGGTTTAAGAACCACATAATCCCATTCTCAGTACCTCAACACGGAGAAGTGTTTTTCTCTCTTTTAATTATAAATATTCAAAATCTGGGTAAAATTTAAATCCACTTTCACATAAAACCATATTAGGTTTTTATAGTTTTCTCAACAATTGATTGATTTTGTTCGGATAGTAAACAAACCCATAACGTACGTTACGCTAGTCTATATGGACTCTATTATATTGTGAAAGCTCACAAGGGAATGTCGTTAAATCCAATATAAGCGGTGAAGTATGACACTTAATTCTCACAAACGTGACTTACTTCATTCTCAGCTGCAAGTGAGAAATGTTGCTTTTCCCGATGGCACTTCGTTCCTGTAAAATTATTTTCTTTGCGAGCATTGGCAAAAGGCAGGGAAAACGACACTTTGCTGCAAAGAAAAATGCTTTCTTTAACTAAATTTTAACTCATGCAGTTGAAACTGTCTAATATTTCATATTTGGAAAGATTGATTTTGGAAGTAAAGAAAATAATTAACATGCACCGTTTGATTAGTTAAGTGAAAAATTAAAAAAAACCCCTCAAAACAAACCATCCAATTTGCACCCAGCAAAAAAAACTAAAACGAAAAAACCCAAACCTTTTGATTCGGGTCTTTTTGAATTTTCAATTTCTGGATCCATTCAAAGAAAAAATAGAATCGGGTGCTCACAATACATGCGGAAACACCCCAATTGTTGTGTAGGAAATTGAAATAAAAAAGTATTTATTTTTAAAGGCAAATGAAAGAGCTGTTATTCCGGCTGTAAGTATGATAGTGGCCTTTTATAAAAAGCAGAATCTTCATTGTTTTTGTGCTTGCTGATAGAAAAGGGCTAGGAGGAATTTTTTTCGGCAATTATGTAGTTGCCCTTTGGCAGCGGCTATTATTTTCCACCACCTGGAGTTGTTGTCCGTTTCCCTCCATAGGATTAATGTTAAAATAGAGGGCACATAGAGTGATTACCCTAAGAACCAACGATGAACCCATGATTTTTCTAAGTGATGTATTTTTATGGTTTGTGGGTACTTTTCTGTTATTTTATAAAGAAAAATCGCGAAGATGCTATAAATGCAAAGTAAGAGAAATATTGCGAAAATTTCAAACGAACTATTTATGATACAGTTTTATTTATGACTACATTAATAAAATTGGTCCTGTTTCTAATGTTTTGTTTTTACGATATACCTACACTACGTGATATGGTTTATTGTACCATTAAGCAGTTAGTAAATTTTAAATGACGTCATTAATGAATTCATGAATCATCATTCGTCATGAATTACTTCAAAATTATCAATAATAATCATAAGTTAAAATTTGTCCCTTAAAATTCTTATTATAAATCAAAGGACTTATAGTAAGTTGAATAGTATTTACAATAGGAATATTGAAATGCTTTTAATTCAGAATATTCAAAATTATTTATTGTACTGGACTTTTATTTGAAAGTATTTAATAATATAATAATAATTTATTTTCCATAATGTACAAAGCAAAGCAAAATAACATAGATAACATATATTTAATTTAAACAAATAAAGAGTACATTATGGATAAACCACCACTTTAGCAATCTGCTGCGTTGTGGTGGTATTTCTTAAAGTATATGAAATCATTACAACCTATTCAATATGTATTGTTCTATCTATCCATTCGATTAAAAGTTTGAAAAACTTAAAAAACACAAAAGAACTGCACAAAAAGAATAAAATAATAATCCTATACTAATGATTATAAGTTTATTGAACAATTTGTTTAACCCTTTCGAACCTAGGCGCCACAAACTTTCCATTGGATCCAATGGTAATCTAGGGCGTCTTAGGATTGAATGTGTTAAAAAGTTCGTCCCATGAAATATACACTTTCCCATAGAATCATAACAATAACACAACGCCTTCTATGACGTCAGACCTGGGTAGTTTGGCTTTCTGTCATATAAATTCTTGGTCCAACGAGGAGATGGGTTCGACGCGCAATCTAGTTCAAACCCCCCTCCACGACCTTTCCCTCTCCGGAATTGTAGGAAGGTGTTTAATTTACTTTTGACGCCGATTTTTTTCTGCTCCGATGATTAATTGGTCGTCTTTTATTCGCCTCTTCTGTAGAAGAGGGCATTGTTACGCGGTATCTGGGAGGGAAATCCATTCTATTAAGACGCAATTTAATTTTGTTTAAGGCTTTGGCCATTTTTTCTCCTTTTTTTCCACTCTTATAAAATCCCTTTAAAACAAAATATGGGAGTGTAGGTAGGGTAACACAGAAAAGCAATTTAGATAACCCTTTTACTACTTATTTTTTTCTGGATAAATACCTGAAATGGAAGCTTTTACTTAGAATCGCCTTTATGATGACCTGCTCTTACTCCGAACTGAAAAAAAAAATGTGAGAAAACTCACATTAAGGGGTCTCAGGACTCTTAACTATGCAGGATTCTCTTAACTAGGGCTGAACTAGTATTACACTAAAACTTATTTCTGTAGAAACTTTAAATTTTTACCGCATAATAACTATATATCAATACATAAGTACCCAAAATTTCAAAATGTTCTGATGGTTTTTATAGGAGTAATAGGAGTAATCAAAAAAGAAAAAAACATTCACTGGGATCAAGATTTTTCAAAAACTATTCAAGTTATAAACATGAAATTGGGTATAAATACGTATCTTCGGGTACTTTAAATAAGGCATACATACTTTTTTTTAAAGTATATACTGTTAAAATTATTTTTAATCACAGTTTTTAAAAAAATAATTCCTAAATGTGAATAAATTTTTTAAAAACTGTGATTAAAAATACTTTTAACTGTACATTTTTTTAAAAAAAAGTATGTATGCCTTATTAAGTACCCGAAAATACGCATTTGTACCCAATTTCATGTTTATAGCTTAAATAGTTTTTGAAAAATCTTGCTCCCATTGAATTTTTTTTCCTTTTTTGATTAGGGTGGGTTGGGGTAAAGTGGGTCTTGGGGTAAAATGGGTCAGTTTTAATTAACTCGATATAAATCAAATTTAAATTGAATTTTTTTCACTATTTTTTTTAATCATATTCTTTAATCTGTTGGCAACCTTTTTCGACTATCAAAAATTAAGATTTATGAATTTGAGGACTGAAAAAATATTTAATTTGAACCGTAAATGATGTCATTGAAAAAACAGGGTTTACCAACTTCGAAAAAACTATATATTGTAATAAATTAGAACAGACTTTTGTGATAGTTTTTCATAAAAGAAAGTTTGAGAGACATTTCAAGCCAATCAGCTTAGAAAAATATAAAATATTGTATCTTTTATAACGATATTTTGTACTTGGGGTAAAATGGGTCATAGTTAAGAGGCCTTCTATATAAAGTAAAAACAATGTTTTCAACTTATTTCCTTCAAATATACATTGAACTGTCAAACAAGTTTATTTTTTCTCCAAAAGAAGTATTTTAATTGCTACATTTGGAACAAAGGTCATTAACTTCAAATGTTTACAATTTCCTAAAAGTACAACTTACAAAAAATTTTTTCAGATAAAAACGGCTTAGTCGATTGCCTTTTTTCTTATTTTCATGTATATTTAGTAATAAATATATTTTTGACATCTTTTTGCAATGAGACCCATTTTACCCCACATTGGGGTAAAATAGGTCATTACTTTTGATGCTAAGTTTAACCAACTTATAACAAAATAATATTTGATAAAATTAGATGAAAATGTTCTGAAGGATTGTAGTGTCAAGATCCAATTGAAAGAAATCCTTAAAAAGTAATAGTTTTGAAGAAATAAAACTTAGAATGTGAAGGTACCTTTAAATTGACCCATTTTACCCCAACCCACCCTACTCCTATAAAAACCATCAGAACTTTTTGAAATTTTGTGTACTTGTATTGATATATAGTTATAATGCGGTAAAAATTTTAAGTTTCTACAGAAATTAGTTTCAGTGTGTACAGAAATTAGTTTCAGGACTCTTAACTAGTTCGACCCTAGTTAAGAGTCCTGAGACCCCTTAAACTATAGACGACGGCGTATTTACCATCTGGTTAAGGAGCGTTTCTACTTATGCGTTTGGTTGCTGTGTACGAAAACTTGGATTTAGCGAATGATGAATCTTAGCCAAAAATGACGTCATTTTATTTGGTCAACAATCAAAATTAAATGCAAAAGTGAGCGATCAGGTATTACGTCACATTAGGTATTTTTAAGTTCTCACCGAATTGCCGTACCGCAACCAAATGCATCTAAGTAGAAACAATAACTTACGATTAACGAAGAGAAGTTTTCACATCCGGTTTCCATAACAATTAATAAAATCTTTCGAGCTTTTAAGCTGTGGTCAAACGTTAAAAACTATAGTAAAAATTTAATTAAAACTATAAACGTCTCGTCTGAAAACTTCTCCGGACATCTTCAGTAGGAAAGGCGTTTAAAAATAACTGCCATATTTACCGTTAACCTGACCGGCGGCGGTTAATCGGCAGTCAAACCTCTGATCTCACCTTTAACTGCCAATCAGAAGTTCGACTGCCGATTAACCGCCTGTCAGGTTAGCGGTGAATACGGCTGCAAGTTACCGTTTCCACTTATGCATTTGGTTGCGGTACGGAAATCCGGTGAGAACTCAAAAATACTCGTTTAGGTGAAGTTGGACTCCTGTATAAAGGTGTTATGCGAGTGATTGCATGCATGACAAGTGTAGTATCCACCTCCGTGGTTTTTGTTCACAGGTGTTTGCTGGGGAAGGCTAAAAGGGGACACAAACTAGAAGTTTCAAGTCCAAGGCCTAAAATATTCGAATCGAATAAGAACATCGAGTACATTCTCTAAAACGAATATTTGCCGACGTACTGCGTACTGGCTTAGTGGTTACACTGTGAAGCCGTACAAAGCGGGCACACTTTAGAAAAAGGGTTGTGTGAGTGAATGAGTGTGTGGCGCGGGTAACAGAACCTCAATTCGGTGGATCTGGTCCACAGGCAACCGGTGGGTAACACTGAGTAAGTACTTCTTAGGCAGTTCACGGGCCAAGGTTGATAAATCCAAATACCTCCCCATTGGTTTAAAAAACTTTCTCTGAAACCTACAGGATGAAACGGAAGAAATCAAAACAACCTTCGAACCTTTCTGTTAGGAGGCACTTGAGCACAAATTTACCGTGCTAAAAAAGGAAAAGTAAAAAAAGAACCATGTTATTCGATGTATCTTTTTTCCAGTTTCCGTCCGGTGTGACATTTCCACCTTGTTCTCGGATGAACCGAAAGATAAAGTGTAGTTCGAAATGCGACCACCCCCTTCCTCGCTTGTTCTATTACCACCCGAGACGACCCCTTCTCATGCATATTCAACTCCCCCTTTTGTTCGGTAGAGCGAGCGATCACTTGTTAATCACTCCCTCCTGTGCAAACATTGACGAGTGTGGCAAAAAGGAATGTTGGGAAGTCGCGCGGAAGGTTCCAGCGGGAGTCCCGGATGTTTGATTTTGCGAAATGGATGCGGACCAGAGCAAACTGTGTGGATACCGAAGGGAGAAAGTGTTTGACATTGGTTTAGGGGCTTGGAATGTCAAACACTTGAAACCTGGTGGGAAAGTTTTGCTCACACCTCGTCATGAAAATCGCACTGTGACGTATTTATTCATTCTGATACTAGGGTTGGATAGTTTTGGGCCTTAAATATTCATATTTGAAGTTTTTCCGTGATTCGAATTCCTTTTGGTAGTGTAAACTTCCGATTTTCAGAGGAATTGTCGTTGTTGCTGTCGTGTGCCACTTGAAATACCCAAGCTTCTTCAGGGTTCAAGGCAAAGGGGTATGGCTCCTTGAGAAAGAGAGGCCCATAAATGGCAGGAGTCCGACTTGCCTCATGAGATATGATAGATGCTGCCACTATCTACCACCACTTCCACAATTTTGCCATGTCTCTAAAGGGGAGAGAAATAGTCTCCAGACACCTGGACCCGAGATAAACTGCACCAGCACCATGACCGACCACATTACCTTCGGACCCACAGATTTAATGAGCACGTACTCCGCATATACTATTCAGGGGAATTATCCCGACATATATGGTTTAGTTTAGGCCCCTCCTGATTAAGCGTTAGTGGTTGGTATAAGGTCCTTTTATTACATAGATATCAGTAAAATTAGTCTTGGATACAAATCTAGAAATAATTTTTAATTCTGTAAGAATTTTTGCGTATAATTTGAGATGCACATGCACAGGTGATTTTATGATTTCTATTTTATTTTTGTGGACATATAATTTCTTTCTACTCCTTTTGTTCTTTCACTAATTTTTGTCCAAAAATTTTTTTCAACTTTCGCATTTAGCATAAAGAAACTCCAAAACAAATGATATATATGAAACTAATATTTCTACTACTAATATTTCTACAAATGTATATAATTTCATGATTTCCCGTTCCAAATGTAGTTTATGCATTATTAGAGTTTAAACTAATATTTCAACATCAAGAGGTTTATTGAACACTAGCTGTTATACCCGGCCTTGCACGGAGGGGAGTTTATAAATTTATTTTTTTAAATATTTCTTAAAATACATTTATAATTTTGTAAATTAGCAATATTACAAATCATCCCAGTATCCCAGGCACCTCTTTCCTATCCCAGTGTTCACGGTAATCTTATCCCGGTGGTCACGGTAATTTTTCTAATCCCGGCGGTCCCGGTAATTTTCCTATCTCAGTGTTTACGGTAATTTTTATATTCTGGTATTCCCGGTGTCTTTATGGTAAATTTCCTATCCCAGTGTTCTCGGTAATTTTTATAACCCGGTAATTTTTTCCATCCCGATGTTCTCGCTAATTTTCCAATCACGGTGTTCTTGTCACTTTTTACAATCCCGATGTTCCTGATAATGTTTAATATCTTGGTGCCTTTATAAAATAACAAATTTGAAACCATAATAAAAAGTCTAGTAAATTAGTAAGTCTAGTGAACAAATTAACAAATTTAAAACCAGTGTTTAAAACTAAAATAAAAGATCTAGTAAATGAAAAAGTCTAGTGATCTGTCTCATTTGAAACAATGTTTTATTTTTAACTCGTTGTATGACTGGTAAAACAGGTTTTCAAACACGGAAAAATAAGTGAAAAAAGGAGAAAAATTGGAAAAAAAGAATGAAGGACCGATTTTCTCTTTATAAATTATAGCCTATGTGTTATTCTGATGTGTAAGCTACATTATAGTAAAATTTCATTAAAATCCATTCAGTAGTTTTTGCGTGAAAGAGTAACAAACATCCAGACAAACATTTCACAATTATAATAGTAGTAGGATTTCTCTACAATTGAACAAAATATCTATATTTTAAGCACAATATCCATTATGAGAGTTTAAATTGCTCAAGTCAAACATTTTCTTAAACAGCGTCAGTGGCAGCTGTTACCTTTTTCTTTTTTAAATACAGGTGTTTTTAATTTCTACCAATAGAAGGAGGCTTTAAAAATTCAAGCCAATGAATAATTAAAAAGAAAAAACAAACTATCCACACATGAAAAGAAAGAAAAATTAGCCACTAACATAATATTCAAGTGATCTCTCACCGAAATTTTAAAACATTCCGTGTTCTTCCCCCCACCAACAACATTCTTCTACATGTCTCACTCGGTTGCTTTTCGAACAAAAGAGCAGGGTGATTACCGCACCATCCCTTCCAATAAGAATCCCGTGCTCGACACCTAGAACACGACACCCCCATTGTTCTATTACCCCCTTCCCTGGACTAATGCCAGCGTATGTCACTTGCTATCAAAACAACAAGGCGCTCTGCCCCCGAACTTGAAAATGACACAAAAAGTACCAGATGAATGAAAAAATACATGGATAATTGAATCTTTGTGAGGGATCGATTCTTAAGCATCGAGTAGTGAAATGATCGATTCTTTTTTAAAAATCGAGTTTTTTGGCTTTGAGTTTGTCATTTATCAATGTTATTTTTTAATTTGATGTTTTGGATGATTTAAACAGATTTTATGATTCATTCAACTTTGAATGATTCAAGTTGCTCTATAAAAAGCTTTGGTCTTGTCAATGACAGTTTTATATGATTGATGCTGGGAAGAGGTTATCTTGTGAGCTCTAGTTGTTGCGGGGTAGAGCTGTAAATGGTACTCTTGTTTTCTTTTAGTGATTCTTACAAAGATGTTTTAAAAATAATTTAACACTAAAAAAAGACTACCAAACTCTTCCAAATGCTTTTGTGCCAATCTATCAAAAATGGATGTTCTTAACTTTTTAATAGATGTGTGATGCATAACAATTTATAAAATCTACAAAAGCTTATTTCTTAAAAAATATTATAAAGTTTAAAAAATATTGTTAATAAGAGAGTAATTTTGTTTTCAATGAGAAAAAGATTAAATTGCGACAAATATTTTCACCTCTTTTTTTCAATCTTGAACAAAAACGTTTAAAACGGGATATTGATTTTTCTCCAACTTAGACTTCCTGAATGAAAGAGTGACTCTTAATAGGAGGGTCATAATATAAAAATAAAATAATTATTAATCTGGTTCCTTCTACCAACCAAATGGAAAGATTGAAGTTTCTTTTTAAACCAGAAAAGACCATATACAACAGTTTGAATTTATATAGTTTTAAAAATGTTGAATTGGAAGAACTGAAAAGTGTTTGGTTGGGGCATACTTTGGGGACCCCTCTGAACTAACACTCGTGTACAAAAAAATAAGGATAGTTAATAAATTTAAAAATATTCACACTATTCTTAGTTCCATATCAATGTCATTCTTGCCATAGAATTTTCTTACTCTAGAAATAATTTAGGGGGTACAGGGGCCCTCCTTTGATAAAGGGAATTACAGACACATTTAGAACACTAACATAAATGTCCATATCTGAAAGGTTTTTGATTTATTTGTAAGGAATACGATATTCCTGATGTTAATGCTTGATTTTAAGAGCATTGAATACATGCAAATTTAATTTTTCTGAATGTGCATGGATCTCGGGACATATATATCCATACGAGAAATATATGCGAGAAATAAATTAAAATAATTAATTTTTTAATATTATTTTCCTTTATTTTTAAGACTTTTTTCTTAAAGTACAATACATTTATGGAAGAGTGAAAATTGTCAATATGGAAATTGCTGAAAATATTTTATTGTTTCATAAAATACGGCTCACTAGACTTATACATTAGGGTGTTGCAAATTTTTTTTTTCGAATTTCCCAGATGCCCCCCTCTGAAGTTGTTACAAATACTAAAACATTATTACCTGCAAAATTTTAGGTCTCTAGGACGATTTTTGACCCCCGCGCCCTTCAAAAGTATGTTTCCCATGTTAAAGTATAGGGAAAATATTGAAAAATATCGTCATTTTTGGATCTTTTCAATTTCCTGAGCCTGAATGCAGTCAATATTGAATTAAAATCTATAAATCATCGTTGGGATATCATAGTCTCAAGATCGTATCGGAAAAACATTCAATAGCACCTACTGGGGGGGGGAAGTTCCACGGGGGTTTAAAGCGCCCCTTCACCGAAGAAGAGGATGCTCACCGGCGCTTGCAACGGGAGCTGGATGAAGGCAACACATAGGGGGTTTATTGAATATTTTTCTTATTTTACTTCAGCTGACATCATCTGATAGCCTTGTATCTCAGCTTTGGGATTGTGAGGCCTTTATCCAGCTCCCGCCTCAAGCGCCGGCGAGCATCCTCTTTTTTCGGTGAAAGCGCGCTTTAAACCCCCGTGGAACTTCCCCCAGTAGGTGCTATTGAATATTTTTCCGATACGATCTTGAGACTATGATATCCCAAATAGGATGTATAGGTTTTAATTCGATATTGACTTCATTCAGGTTCATGAAATTGAAAAGAGCCAAAAATGACGATATTTTCAATATTTTCCCTATATTTTAACATGGGCTACACACTTTTGAAGGGCGCGGGGTCAAAAATCTTCCTAGATACCTGAAAATTTGCAGGTAATAATGTTTTAGTATTTGTAACAACTTGAGAGGGGGGCATCTGGGAAATTCGAAGAAAAAATTTTTCCCATAGACTTTTGCAACACCCTACTTATACATTTACTAGATTTTTCATCATGGTTTAAAATTTATTACTTTATTAAGATGGGAAAAACACCGGATGGGAAAAATAACCGGGAACACTGGGATAGGAAAGATTACGGAGGACACCGAGGTAGGAAAAATTACCTGGAACACCGGGATATAAAAAAGGCGCCTTGGATTCCGGTATGGATTGGTAATTGCTGATACACAAAATTAGAAATGTGTGTTGAGAAAATTAAAAAAACAAACAAAATTTATGTACTCCATCCATACAAGGCCGGGCATATCAGCTAGTATAACAGAAGTGGGGATATATACCCACTTCTGGTAGATTCCACGACATGAATATCATTGATAAAGAACTGACATATGTATCATTACTCTTAAAATTCAAACAATCCTCAATTTTTGGACACGAATGTATTTTGGTTCGAAGTCTTGATTTGCAAAAATAGCCTGATGCATCACATCTCCCAACTGATCTTACTCTACTCGATACATATGCATTCGATCCTCGGTATCGATCTCCGCGGAGATCTTTTATCCATTGTGTCGCTCCTGTTGGAAGCTTTTCAACTCGGTTTTTAATCAAGCGTGAGTCATTTCGCCATGGGGGGGGAGAAGCCTGTTGAAACAAATGGATGAAGGGGGCGTTTTTTGGCATTCCTCCCTCCTCGGGATGGATGTCTGACACCGGCTGGAGTTTCGAAATGGAACCACCGGCTGAGATGCTTGGGATTGTAGTATCACTATTGATATTTGAAGATAGGGCTAATTGCGATGTTCGATACCTTTTATTGCAGTACAGTCGACTCTGCTTAGTGGGAACATAATATGTGTCCAACATCAGAATGATAACAATATCCGATTGATGTATCCAATAAGCGGTTCTATAAAAAAAGTGGCAAACAAGTGAAGTGTATCACTAGTGTAAGATCTGCCTAGGGGCTGTTTAAATATTACATAATCATATGTTTGGTCCTTTTCGCCCCGTCACCCCCTGTCAGTATGACAAGAATACCACAAACCATCTCCTCGTAATTAAGAATGGTAGCCCCCCCCGAAAAATAAAGATGCTTGAAATTTTTTTTCTAGTTTAATTTTTTGAAAAACTTTTTTGGTTGAATTTTGAAATTATTTATGAAAGATATAAGAGATTTTTCAAAAATTCAGTGTTTGTATTATCTTACGTTAGCACTATTCCTTACCCCCATCTCCTTTGGAAGAAAAAAAATAGTAACCCCCTCTCCCCTTAGGTGCCTGCGTAATATTTAAACGGTCCCTTATCACGAGAACAATTAGGATAAAGCAATGAACATTCTTTGGACAAACTCGCATATTTTTTGCCTTAAATTACTCGTATTTTTTGCCACTTACATGAATAACCAACAACGTAATTTTTTTCTGTCAGATAAAAAGGAATACTAGAATTTCGTTTGCTTACATAGATTCCCTGAAATGACAAAAGCCTTTATCAGCATCAAGCAAAAAAAATTTTAAAACAAAAAAAATTAATATTTTATTTAACTCGCACTTTTTCAAACACATCCTAACCACTTAACCACCCATGCAATACAACACCCAATTCCTTACCGGGTAAAAATTAACTACAAAAATGTTTTATCTTTCATTACAACCAACTGTTATTTCTTTAACGATACACGGCAAGCCGTTTTTCTCACACACGGATCTTCCGACTCTAGTAGTACTTCAAAAAACAACCAATTCTTGAAACAACCCAACATCACAGTTTACAAGACCAACACACATAAAAAGTTCAAACCGATAAAAACAAACGATAACTCAACCCCACACATCAAACTTTTTGGGACGAAGGAACCCTTTCCTCTCAACTCCACCTCTCCCATTTCATCCCGAGGGATCACATCACACCTTTGAGTTCGAGAAAGGGGTGTCTTATCCGGCCGGCCAGGAGGCTCCCCTGTGTTCGAGGGAGCGGAACGCCCTGCTTCATCGCATCCCTCGTCCCCAAGGGGGAGGAGGAGGGTGGGTTTGGGAACGATCGCCTGGGATGGTGTGGTCATCGGGTGAGGAGATCCACAGGTCGTTATCGCTGGTCGAACACTCATGCCGTGGAAGTTGGAATGCTAACTGGCGTTTTAGTGACCTTAACAACCCTTTGATTCCTTGGTGGAGGTGTTTGAGGTGATTGAAAAAAGGCTGGTCTAGTAAACTTAAATAAGAAACGATGTTTAGTTTTTCGTACTGCCTTTTTATATTAAAAAAGTATTACATATTAAAATCTAAGAGAAAAGAAATGTATGTTATTAAAATCTAAGAGAAAACACATTTATGTTATTCGAATATAAGAGAAACCAAATGTATGTTATTAAAATCCAAAAGAAAATAGATGCATGTTATTAAAATCTATAAAAGAAAACAAATGTATATATGCTATTGAAATTTAAGAGAAAACATATGTATGTCATTAGAATCTAAGAGAAAACTACTTTATCCCTCCGCTAACTACTGAACACAAAAAAAATATCTAAATAAGGTACCTTAAGGGTGAACCTCAAAACTACATGGTATGCGTTTCTCAAAAAGAATATGGAATATAAATTTGATGTATGACCCGAAAAATCATTTTTAACCTTCTAAAAATCATAAATTTCAAATATCTCCAAATAGGCTCTTTTTGACTCCTATCTTAAAAAATGAAAAACCTATAGCAATAGAATCATAGTTTTTACATCCATGAATTCATAGGTATAACGAAGGAGCGACGGACGTTTTTCTTTTATAATTCTTAATGAGGTATTTGCATGAGTGAGGGATTTGCTTGATTTTATACTTTTTTGAAACATGGTTTAAAACTCACAAATTTCTTATTTTTAAGTTCACAAAAATGTGTTTTAAATTACTTAAAATTCAAATTTATTTTTGCCAAAACGCCAGAAAAGTCGCGTTATCAGAAAACGGGCTTCTATTGGATGTGACCTCACAGCGCATGATTTGTGATTCGAAAGTGTTTTCGCGCCCAAACAAAAAACGAAATTTCAAACATTTATATCTCAGAAACTAGGCTACGAAAATACTTGATGTAAACGCCATTCTTCATGGTTTTTTATCTACTATTTTAATAAAATTTCATCTCAAAACGTGAGAATACCTCATCACAGAATTAACTAATTTTAAAAGTTTTCGTTTGAAGAAATTGTTTTCCTTTTTTTAGACGAAAAAAACTGAATTGTTAGTGAAATAAAATATATTTTACATTTTTCGCGAGTGTCGGGAGAAGGCAACGCTCGCTCGGTTCACCAAATGATCTGAAAAGTGAAAGCTCCGAGAGCTGGAGACCATTATCAAAGGGGTCAAACCCCAGTATTCAAAATAAAAATTTTACATAAACTGAATATTTCCAGATAAAAAGTATTCCGGGGGATATCCTTCGAAGTAGTATTTTGGAAACATAACGCTGACAGCTGACGTGTTTTACGGCTCATATGTGTTTTCAATAACATGACACTATATTACCAACACGTTTATCCAACAAGCCTCATAAACTATATCCAACCGTATTCTAAACCGTGACTCTCGCATTTTTTTCTTCAAACCAATTCATGCCCCTACACTCGGATCCACTTCGGCTTATATTAAAATAGAAAAACACATGGTTGTACATATAAAACACCGAAATGTATTTCGTCGTAACGTTTAACCCACACGGAAGCCTTTATTCTTGCCCAGCAGAGTAAATGCATTATTTATACGAAAGAGATAGCTTTATATAAACTCTTTCGCAATACGGCTAAAATACAGCTATGGAAACGCGGGTATGAAACTCAATCCCAATTGGAATTCGCGGAAACAAAACGGCATCTCAACTTTTCCAGACTGGGGCATATTTCTACCCCTTTTATAGAAGGGGTGGGAGACACATAGAGATAGTGTTTGGATGTTGAGAGCGCATTTGCTGCAATCCCTTTGCGACATTGCTAAGAAAAGAAACTAAAGAAGACCGTAACATGGGTAGTCTATTTGGAAGGACTCTTATCTATATTCATACCACCAGGAGAAAAACTTTTGATGTCTGGGATGAATGTTATGGACACGGATTTTTCCCATTCAAATTTAGGAATGATGGTAGTTAAAAAACGCTGAAAACACTTTTTGTGCAAAATCTGCGTGGCTATCATTTGGATTCGTATTTCTTTTTCATAGTTTTGGTTTTTCTGCCAAAGTTTGGCAGTATGACTATATTTTAACCCATATGATATGGAACGGTAAAAAACTGGATTCAAAACTCAAAATTATGAGCGAAAATAGAAAAAACTATTAAAGATCAGCCTCTTCTTTGAGTTTTAATTTTTTTCTCGTGGTATAAGTTTTTGCTAGAATGGAATTCACGATACCTAACCAAACACCAGTAAAGCACAATGTGTCTGATTAAATTTGAAATTTCTTTTATATGCGAAACTTAGTTTATCAAATTAACAATCAAAGAACAGAACTTTCCCAGTCCTATACTTCACAGCAACGTTTCCTTAACCCAGTGCGTCACTACGCGGGAGGAGAAAGTGAGTAAACACAAAGCCTGTTGGGTTGATAGGAGGCATTTCGATACGCAAATTGTGATAAAAATACACCATTTATACATGGGTTTAACGAAATAATCATATTTTAAAATTGACGTTCTTTGTTTCACTCGAAATTCAGACACCGCGATGGGAACTACTTTGTTGTGTAGTATAGTTTTACCAGTCGAAGGGTGAGTTGCTATAAGTTATCCAATCATCTGGTTTCATACCCTATTCGGATCAACAACGATCCTATGAATATCAGAATATTTAAGGAGTCTGCGAAACAGAATACAAGCTCGATACTCGTTCTAGCTACAACCCCCGCTCTACGGTCGGGAAAGGAATTCGAATATAATCCAAGCAGCAAATAAAGATTTACGTTCGATTTTCCAGCAGAGACTACACACGCTTTCTGGCCAATCTTTTGCCATGTGGGATAGTTTAGAAGAAGTGCCGTGGCAACGGCCACGCGAATCGTCTGGTTTCAGAAATGGACTCTGAGGAAAAAAGTTTCCTTCTCCAAAGTGTTTCGTGTTTTTTCTTGCAGAAATTCTTAAATTTTCTCTTCCTCTTACCTGCAAACACCGACTTAGGATTTCTTTACAAGGATTTTACTACGAAGTTCTTAGAGTACCAAGTACTCAACTTTACAAAAGTTTTTGCGGGACCTTCAAAATGAATAATCAGTAAAACAGCTTTGCTTTTCACAAAAGTTTAAAATTAATTGGTTACGCTTTTAAGAATTATCATGAAAAAAATTTTGTTTGACGTGAAACTATTACCCGAACTTCTTTAGGCGTTTAAACGAATTTCTCCATTTGTTTGGTTTGCGGTCGAAACCAACTTCCTTCGAAATCCAAAACACTTCGCATTCAATCAACTTCCAGCACTTCTCTTTCTTTATCAACATTTCTCATTCTCAACATTTCTTTTCTCAAAGAAACTCCGCGTTTTCTCTTTAACCATGTCATTCCAGTAATAACAACTCAAAACCGACCTGTTAGCACGCGTTTTTCGCTTTCCACTGGAATTATCACGTGCCCTAATGCACCCCACCGACTCTGGCTGGAAGTTGTAGACCGGATATTAAATGTCAAATATTCCGAAAAGGGTGTTTTTTCGCCCACACCTCTACCCTTGGGGTGTTCTGTTTATGAAAACAATTTATGGTGTGACGAAATTGATTTCTGTATCTTTCTCGGAGACTTGTGTGACATGCGTTAATTTTGGGAAAACCTCTCTAGTAAAAGAGAGGTTGAATAAATACAGCCACATCTGCTTTTATACCCTGCTTCTTTGTGCGTTTTTGTACGTTGCTACCTATTGTTATTTTGAACTATAGTCGACTCCGCCTATTGTGATCACGGCTACTGTCATCCAATGGGATAATGTTATCGAATTGACAAGTCCCGATCACTATTAACTAAACGCAGAATGTATCGTTTTATGTGATCAATATATCGCTAAATGTTATTATAATCTGGTGATATCTATGAAATACATTATCATACAAAACGAGTAATTAATTTATTAATTCCCCTCTCATATTTTCTTTAATAATGCAAAATACAGAAGATTAAAGAAGAAATTTAAAAGATGCAAAATACATGCCGGGCAATCGTTTTAAGTACTTCAATTAAGACTGCATAATTGTGATTTTAAAGCAAACCTAATATTGTTATCATTTTACTCTATGGCAAAAGTGCCCAGCAAAAAAACATGTCCAAAATTCCTTTAAGAAAGCGTCAAAAGTGCAGTTTTCCCAAAGAAATCTGTAGTTATTTTGTAGCAATAGGATTTCAGCATGTAAGTAAGCAGTTTTTTCAGCAGTTTTGAATACATTCTTAAGGCATTTCAGCGGTCTTATAAAAACTGAAGAGTTTCTAAAGAAAACTGCAGATTTCCTAAACAAACCTGCAGACAAAGTGTCCGAATTCCCTACACTTTTTCGAAGAAATTTTGCTGGGTGAACACTAGGGTGGTTTTTTTTAAACGAAAGTTCGAATTTTTTTCGGGGCACCCCCTCAAAAGGTGCCATTTGATATAAAACTAATATTCTGAGAGTTACAGCTCAAAAAAATAATATTTAGACCCCGCCCCCGAGCGTCAAAGTTTCAAAAAAACTCTAAATTTTGCACGTTTTTAGCTATAAAATCCAAACTAATGGTTGTAAAAATACAAAGTGGGTCTCATTTTGTAGATAATTTATTTAGCTTCAACTTTTATATTTGAAACTTATTTGTGAAGCTTACAGATCATAAGATACGAGGGGTTTCATTAACTCCCCACGCAATATCTATTTTTTAAGAAGTGCCAGGAAATTTCTTTAAATTTATCAGCTACCGTAAAATGGTTCCATAACATATAAATAATAGTTTTAGACAACATAGGTACAAAATTTAATATATTAAAGAGCAAAAAAATTTTGTTTTCGTACATACCTGTTATTTTTTTTCAGAATTGTAAAATAATTCAAATAAAATATATAAAATATTTTTTCAACTACTTATTAAATGAATAATGTGTAAAAGTTGATAAACAAGCAAAAAAATACAAATTAATATTATTTTTAATTTTTTCTAAATAATAGAAATTTTATTTTCATCGCTTTGATAGTATTTTTCATAAGATCTCCCTACATTTTGAGAGCAGTATTCGACACGACCCTTATCTGAAGTTTTCAAATTTAAATTGAACTGATGTAAATAAAATAGTACAAAATTCGAGTTGATGATAAAGAAGTCAATTCAAAACTAAATATCATTAAAAATATTGGAAGTTTCATTTCTATATGCAGTAGGAAAAATTCAATATATCTTCAAAGAAAGGAATCTTGCAAGTGCTTGGTATTTATAAGGCTTGATATATGAAACCATCCCTAGGTACCATTGTATCATGCTAGATGTAATGCAAAAGTCCAATATTGCGTGAAAATTCTCTTTTTTAAATACAATTGTATCTAGCCCTTAAAAAAGGTGGCTGTAATCAGAAGTATCTGTGGTATTCTTTTACACACCTTCATTACAGTTTGGTTTTCTGTGCTAGATGCAACATTAGTTGCATATCAAGAACTTAAATTTGTAAAAACTGTAGTTAGTTACGAAAAAAATGCAGAAATATCAAAAATAGCATTATTATTTTTTTTAATAATTTGTGGTACTTAAACCCCGAGACTTTTGAATTCTCAGAAAGCTTTGAAAAATAAATTAAAGGTAACATGCTTTTGTGTTATGAAGAGGAACTATAAAACTAGCTGAAGACTATGTGAAAGTAGAATAATAATAGTGGGAGTTAATTTAAGCGTCTAATTATCTTTTCAGCAACGAAATCGACAGTTTCATCACTTCATTTACATTTACAAAGAACTTTTTCAAAAGATTTAATATTTCTACTTTTAAAGGTTTGATCAAGCTATTTGAAATACTGACCGGAATTTTCATACAACAGAGGGCTTTGCATTACATCTAGCGTGTAGCATGATTGTTTTAGACACCTAGTCTGATTTTTTTGGGGAAGAGGGGTGGCGGGTCCCCTACCAACTCCTTGATATATCAGTAGAATACCCCAGATACTTCTGATTACAGCTACCTTTTTTTAAGGGCTAGATACAATTGTATTTAAAAAGGAAAATTTCCCCCGCAATATTGGAGTTTTGCATTACATCTAGCATGATACAATGGTACCTAGGGATGTTTGATGTATCAAGCCTTATAAATACCAAGCACTTGCAAGATTCCTTTCTTAGAAGATATTTTGAATTTTTCCTACTGCATAGAAATGAAACTTCCAATATTTTTAATGATATTTAGTTTTGAATTGACTTCTTTATCATCAACTCGAATTTTGTACTATTTTATTTACATCAGTTCAATTTAAATTTGAAAACTTCAGATAAGGGTCGTGTCGAATACTGCTCTCAAAATGTAGGGAGATCTTATGAAAAATACTATCAAAGCGATGAAAATAAAATTTCTATTTTTTAGAAAAAACTAAAAATAATATTAATTTGTATTTTTTTGCTTGTTTATCAACTTTTACACATTATTCATTTAATAAGTAGTTGAAAAAATATTTTATATATTTTATTTGAATTATTTTACAATTCTGAAAAAAATAACAGGTATGTACGAAAACAAAATTTTTTTGCTCTTTAATATATTAAATTTTGTACCTATGTTGTCTAAAACTATAATTTATATGTTATTGAACCATTTTACGGTAGCTGATAAATTTAAAGAAATTTCCTGACACTTCTTAAAAAATAGATATTGCGTGGGGAGTTAATGAAACCCCTCGTATCTTATGATCTGTAAGCTTCACAAATAAGTTTCAATTATAAAAGTTGAAGCTAAATACATTATCTACAAAATGAGACCCACTTTGTATTTTTACAACCATTAGTTTGGATTTTATAGCTAAAAACGTGCAAAATTTAGAGTTTTTTTGAAACTTTGACGCTCGGGGGCGGGGTCTAAATATTATTCTTTTGAGCTGTAACTCTCAGAATATTAGTTTTATATCAAATGGCACCTTTTGAGGGGGTGCCCCGAAAAAAATTCGAACTTTCGTTTAAAAAAAACCACCCTAGTGAACACATTGAGCGAAGTCGGCAGAATTTGGTTCTGTGTGAGAATCATAAAAATTAACATAAAATGCATATTAGGGGACATCCATAAATTACGTGAGGTGTTTTTTTCCAAAATCTGGACCCCCCTTCCCCTTGGTGAGATTTGGTGAGATTTTTCTTGACCCCCCTCCCCCCAAGTGAGATTTACCTACAACTTTTAAAACATTTTTCTATCCAATTCGTTTCATTTTGTGTTTCATAGCAACTATTTAAGTAATAATTAAGTTAAAAAAGTTGACGCGAGATTTTAATCGACCCCCTCCCCCCTTGGTGAGATTTAGTGAGATTTTTCCGAACCCCTCCCCCCTTTTTGACCTCACGTAATTTATGGATGTCCCCTTATGAACTGATTGTTATTTTACTGGCCGTTTTTTCTGGGGTAAATAATAAAATAAGTTAGATAGATGAGCAATTAATGTATAATGTATAACTGTATATTTTCTATTCTGAGTGTTTTAATAGATATATTAGAAAGAAATTATAAATACAGTGTATTTACGAAGGAAACCTTCTATTTACTATTTTCTGACTTTAAATTAAGAACTGTGGAACATTTATCCGTACTAGACCTCTGTCAGTGAATCGACATTTCCGGAATAAAGAAGGATCTTCAATACAATCTTCAGGTTACTTTAAAAATTAATTTAACAATGAGGCTTTAGTTGGTACAATATAATTAAAAACTATTTGAATCGTCCGATTGTGTCGATTAAGTCCACAGAAAATCGGAAAAAACCCATGTATAAATTTTATTGTGTAGCGACCAAATTTTAATAGACATACAAAACCCTATTCAGAATGTAACACAATCATTGAATAAATATCAGTATATTCAAAAGTACTGTTTAGTTGAAAACAATTAATGGATTCCCTTTTCAAACTAAGGAAATTTTAGCTGATAAAAGTCTTAAAAACCAAATTGATCCAAAATTAAATTAAAATTCTGAGCATTTCACAGCACAAAAGAGAGAAATAGAAAATTAAGATAGAAATTCAAAAGTTTTTTTTGAAACTGAGTCATTAAGGCAGTTTAATTCGAACATTCGAAATACAAAAAGGAAAAACACTTTTAAAATTACAAACAAATTTATTTTGCCTTAGTTTAACAGCACAAAGAATAAGAAAGAGATAACATAACTTAAATTTCAAATTAATAAATCATTAAAAGTACATCGATTTAGTCAAATTCAAGGGAATATATTTGTATTTAGGGGGTAGTTATTTCTTTTTGCCTCTTCCCACTCATGTGTAGAGAAAAATTTTGATATTTTATTACACAAAGTCAATTTCCATTTTTGAACTTGTTCCTTTTTTTAAACTGACGATTCAATAGAAGCCTTATTTTCGATTTGAAAAAGGGGATAAGTCCAAAAACCATGTTTTGAGAAAATCGAAAAAACTGTATAAGTAATGGAATTTTCATTGTGTAATCACAAAATTTTTACTTGAAATTCAAGACACTGTTCATAACACAAAGCAATTATCAAAACAAATGCAAGTACATTCAAAAATATTTTACAGTCAAAAACAGTTTATGGACTTTTTCAACCTTGTGAAGTTTTATCTGCTGAAAAATCTTGAAAAACAGTTAAATAGAGTAAGTGAATATGAATGGAGTCAAATATTCCATGCAGGAAAAAGTACGAAAAAACTTTTAAATTAAAAGAAAATTTTATTCTGGCTTAGTTTACAGCACAAAGAATAGGAAAAGAAAGACAAATTAATTTTAATTTCACATTAAATTAAAAATGGAATGAATGGACATCGGTTTCGCGAATTCAAGGGGCTATATAGTAAGTCGGTAGGGGGTAGATATTTTCCTCGTCTTTCTACTCAAGTGTAGAGCAAAGCTAGGAGATGTTTTTAAGCTCAAAAAGTTCATTTGTCATTTTTTGGTCTTATCCCCTTTTTCAAACTGGCGTTTCAATTCTAAAAATATTGAATTTGTTCAGTAGATGTAAAAATAATTCTAAAAAAATGACCATGTTTCTTATGACTTAAGAAACAGATGTTGGGTTAAATCACGGCTGACTGGACATGTAAGCCGTGGTTAAACTAAGATAAGTCAAAATACTTTTGGAGGTAATTTATAGATTCTAGTAATGCATTTTTTCCTTTTTATCTTTACTCCTGTTATAAGTTTTACTTCGTTTTTAGGTCCATCTAGCAAGTTATAACAACAAACTCATCTAGGACTATTTTCTTTACTTCATGACCATGGTGAGTACTAAGTTTTATTGTTATCAATGGTATAAAATGTGTAGAGAAAACATACGAGAACATAAGTTTGGAAAAATAGTGAAAAATTAGAATTAAACAAAAATCTACGGTTTTTAGAGGTAAAAAAAATTAATATTGGTGAATCTTAGTGTAAGCTTTTCTTTTGCATTTGTTCTTAATTTTTACCAGTAAAAAATGGAAATGTCCTTCATGAAATATCAAATAATAATGTGGGTTACAATTTAAGAATTGAGACGGGAGCCAAAAACTAAGGGGTGTTATGTTAGATAATTTAATGTTAAATTGTTGTCATTAAAATATAAATTCCTTTTTTGTCACCACTTATTTACAAAAACAAAAAAAAAACGGCAAAAAGCGTGAACTTTCAAGAAACATACAGGGTGGTTATAAAATAACATACCTACTTTAAAATGCTCTACAGAGGAAACTACTTGGGGGGAAAATCTGAAATTTTAAAGGAGGCATTTTGAAGCGATGGGAATTTTTTTCAAATAAAAAAAATTAGTAAATTAATTAATTTAATTTTCTAAATTTTTGTCTTAGCTTTCGGGCCGTAAACAGAAGTCTAAAAGGTAAATGTTTTAATGTTTATTCAAACTATCAAATCAGACACTTAAGTGAAACAAAATGACTTATTCCTAAAAAATCCCGCAATTTTTTTGAGCAAAGGGGATAGTTATAATTTCTTTTTTCCTCGAGTGTCTGATATGCTAGTTTTAATAAACATTTACCTTCTAGACTTCTAGCTAAGGTCCGAAATCAAAGGTAAAAACTTAATTAATTTACTAATTTTTTGTTTCAAAAAAATTCCCATTCCCTCAACATACCCCTTTTAAAATTTCAGATTTTTTCGACCAGTAGTTTCGTCTGTAGAGAATTTTAAAGTAGGTATGTTATTTTATAACCACCCTGTATATAAAAAACCCCGATTATTTAAGCTTTTTAATTATAACGGATTTTAAAATGTAGGCAATTTACCTATTCATTGACAATTCATCAAAAAATTCATCAAGTTTTATCTAAATTCCGTTATTTAATCGTCATTTTGTGAAGAAAAGTAGAAAACTCGTATTTTCGATTATCTGCTATTATACACTGCTCACAACAATTAAAGGATATTGGTGGTTTTGGTACATATTGGCAAGCAAATAAAAAATTTGCAGTGGTTCAAGCATTTTTCATAAACTTTGGGCCATTTCAAAGCTAAATCCATGCAGTTATCAAAATAAAAATTTTATTTTTACTTTTTTTTTATCAAAATCGGAAAATGCACATTTTGTGTAGTTAAGCAAAAAAACGGAAAAATCTATCAATACTTAATTGAAACCCCATTTCGCTTGGGGTATGCTTTCTCCTGACTTAAAACAACGTTGTTGGACTGTTTGCCACCAGGGTTGTTTGTTTATTTTTGAGGGGATGGGGTGTTTTCTCCATTTTCCCCTTTTAGAGCATTTTTCAGCACCTGAGCTGTTTGGGAGGTATTGGATAGGCAGAAATCGGTTTCTCAAGCATGTGCTAGACTTGTTCTATTGGATTCCTGTAGAGAAAACGTGCTGGTCGATCCCTTTCTAGCGATTTCCTCATCCTGAAGAAAATCATTAACTAAGGTAGCACAATGTTTTCTGTAATTATCATCCCTGATAGTTAAATTATCACCGATTTCTCCTGCATGAGGGGCAACCAGATGTGTAAGGATATTGACCTTATTATCCTGAACCACCAGAAACGGCCACTTTGGCTGTGGGGGGTCTTTATTCCATAAATAGAGATGGTGCTCTATTTCATCACTCCACATCTTCAAATCTGACTCTCAGTTCATCCAGATAACTTCTGATTTTTGTCTGGTGGGTACAAGGAACACAAAATAACCCCTTTTTTGTACATGAAGAAGTCAGATTTGAAGATGTGGAGTGATGAAATACAGTACCATCTCTATCTGTGGAATAAAGACCCCCCACAACCAAAGGGACCGTTTCTGGTGATTGAGGATAATAAGGTCAATATCCTTACACATCTGGTTGCCTCTCATGCAGGAGAAATCGGTGATAATTTAACTTTCAGGGATGATAATTACAGAAAACATTGTGCCACCTTAGTTAATGATTTTCTTCAGGATGAGGAAATCGCTAGAAAGGGATCGACCAGCACGTTTTCTCTACAGGAATCCAATAGAACAAGTCTAGCACATGCTTGAGAAACCCATTTCTGCCCATCCAATACCTCCCAAACAGCTCAGGTGCTGAAAAATGCTCTAAAAGGGGAAAATGGAGAAAACACCCCAGCCCCTCAAAAATAAACAAACAACCCTGGAGCAAATAGTCCCACAACGTTGTTTTAAGTCAGGAGAAAGCATACCCCAAGCGAAATGGGGTTTCAATTAAGTATTGATAGATTTTTCAGTTTTTTTGCTTAACTACACAAAATGTGCATTTTCCAATTTTGATAAAAGAAAAGTAAAAATGAAATTTTTATTTTGATAACTGCATGGATTTAGCTTTGAAATGGGCCAAAGTTTATGAAAAATGCTTGAACCACTGCAAATTTTTTATTTGCTTGCCAATATGTACCAAAACCACCAATATCCTTTAATTGTTGTGAGCAGTGTATAACGCAACAGTTTATATCAGTTCCTAGGAAGAGTACTTGAAATGAAATTACTTTCACACAAGACTCGTATTTCTTGTCGAGTTCTCATAAAGTGAGATCTCAAACTATACCTCAAAATCCTTTCGGGTGAGACTGTAGCGCACTAGGATTAGATCAACTATTAAAGTTCCATTAATTATAGAGAAACGGAGGCTCTAGTCAAATATGTCAAGGTTGACTTTATTTCATGAAACAGTCTATTAACTTCGAGTTAAGATCACCACTGTTGCGAAATGTCTAGCATCTTAGGAAAGGATTCTAAAGTCAGTTGAGGATGTATCTCCCCCATGTTAATTCTCAATCCAAAAAATATCTTTCTATAAATTGTTTTGATTCATGTAGAATACTATAAGGTCTATAAGGAACTAAATTTGTGGCATTTAAAAGACCTTAGTGAGAATTAAAATTAAATTTATATCTATGGGACTATGTTCGATACCAGTTAACTTCGTACAATCAACGTTCGTAAAAACGAACTTTAACTATAGTATTAGCGTAAGCAGAAAAGTACCAAATATACAACAAATTCACCTTGTATTTTAGTGGTACGTTTCAAAAAAAATTTTTCATCGTTATCATAATGCAATAAAACACCCCACAAAACATAGAAATATTGTCCAGCGACATTACTGAAAAAGTGTCACGTTTGTTGTCCGGGGATCATAAAGGAATCGGATCATGACTTCAGAAAGAAAAGTTTGTTTGTGATTGTAACATGTCATTTCCAAAAGAAAGATCACTTTAAATAAAGGAGTCTTTGTCTTACACAGAGTTTATAATTTTCTGTTCATCTTATTGCTTTTTCCTTTTTTATACAGGGTGTTTCAAAATTGCGTTGCACGGCTTTTATTCGGAACCAGCGCCTCCTAGGGTCATGGAAGTAAGGTCTACCCCTAGGTAAATGACCTTGGAGAATATGACTTACAGCGCCCCTAGCGGCGAAATTAAAAAGTTAAAAAAATTAATTTAAAAACTAAAGGCGATAGAGCAAAATCCTTATTGAGAGTATTGTTGCCAACTTCAAGAAGAACTCATTGAAAAAAATTTGGTCAAAATATCTTGAATATTCACGGAGATATTAGCACGTGAAATTAACACTTTTTTGGGGTCAAAAAGTAAAAAGTTCGCATATTTGCAAATTTTTCAGTGTTATTGTGTAGTTTTGTGTTTTTTTAGTTGGAAGAACACAAAATTTAATCAAAAAATCAAAAAAATTGGCAAATATGCGAGCTTTTTACTTTTTGACCCCCGAAAAAGTGCTATTTTCACATGCTAATATCTCCGTGAATATTCAAGATATTTTGATCAAATTTTTTTCAGTGAGTTCTTCTTGACGTTGGCAACAATACTCTCATTGAGGTTTTTGCTCTATCTCCTTTAGTTTTTTATTTAATTTTTTTAACTTTTTAATTTCCTCGCTAGGGGTGCTGTAAGTCATCTCAATGGATTCTCCAGGGTCATTTACCTAGGGGTAGACCTTAATTCCTTGACCCTAGGAGGCGCTGGTTCCGAATAAAAGCCGTGCAACGCAATTTTGAAACACCCTGTATATCCGTACTAGAAATTAGTATATGTATCGGGTATCGATATTATATACGTTATACGTTGATATCTAAAGTTTGTTTTTGACCTTCAGTTTTTAAGCAACGTTTCGTAGAGTAGGATGCGGTAATGTTATTGTTATATTTATGATATTTCCACGTTATTTTAATTTAAGTTTTTGGGTATTTATTACTACAATTTAAAACTCCACAATTTTTATCAATATATGGTTAATGAAAATGAAAACCAAAACATGCTATTTTATGACATGATTTAGGGCCATCACCTAAAAAAATTGGATTACTATTTTACGAGGAAGAATATTAACTTCGTTCTAAATAGGACAATCAATCATTCTAATTTTGGTTGAAAATGGGAAAAATATACTTGGAAAATATTTCTTGCGTGAACTTTGGTAATTACAATTTGAAAAAAAGTTTTTTATTCACAAATGTATAGTTTGTTTTGCAACTTATTTCTTGTTAGCTTCATATGGGAGTAGAAACCAGTTCAGAAAAATACCCTTTTTCAAAGTTTGGTTCATAAAGGGTTAATACCAAGGTTAGTAGAATACTAGGTTGGCTCTTCTCATAGAAACGGAAAATTCAAGGGGCGTGTAAGATTTAAACCAGTGACGTCAGTGGTTTTCATCTTATTAACCAATCCCATTCACTTGGGTGGGACTGAAATAGAGGCACTATGTTTTAGGGACTTTTTGTTTCAGAGAGGGATATTTCATCTTCGGTTCAACAGGTTTAGTTGTACGACTTTTCTATGTTAGGAGTTTTCTCTTTAATGATGCGATACATACGCTAGTAGTCTGCGCTCTGTACCTGTCGTCGGTTCGATTCCGGCCTTGCCCTGGGTGTATTTTCTCTCTCTCTCTCTCTGTCAATAAAAGTTATGCTTGTGTCTTCTTTACGAATAAGCGGATCCTTGAGATCGAGCAAACAATCCTGAAAATATATGTAACTCCCAATCCAATCTAATACTATACCTTTAATTCTTAAAACTAGAGATCCTAGAGTAGGAAGAGAGGCGACAACGCACTAGTAGTTTCTGATTGGCTGAGAGGTAATTTTTACCGCCGCAGGCTATTACGGTTTCTCAATTCAGCTGTAGGGTGGGGATTGCGTTACAGTGAGGGATTGCGTTACGGTCCGAACATAAAGAGTTTTTCAATTCAGCTATGCTGAGGTATTCTCGCTACGGTCCTATACGGAGAGGCGACAACGCACTGATCGTTTCTGATTGGCCGAGAGGAAAGTTTTACCGCCGCAGGCTATTTTGGAAAAACCGGTCATGCGCACATTTTTAGGGATCTAAAAATATTACAAAGAAATCAAACTTTTATTAACTATATAAAGTATTAACTATAAAGTACTAATTTGCACAATACTCTGTAATAAATAGGAAGTGTTCACTGAATTCATACTTAAATTTTTCTATACATATTCTCAAATCACCGTCAAGAGTATCTTTGTAATCTCATTACAAGTCTCAAACACTAGTTCCATAACAATATTTAATCTAAAATATTTTGATCCTAACAAAAAGGAAACAAAATAATCATCATATTATGTAGATTATAAATTTTACAAGTATTTAATAAGAAAAAATACAGTAAAACTATGTTTCCATAGCCGATAACATGGATTGGTGTTACATATATTTTCCGGTTTGTGTGCTTGATCCCAAGGATCCGCTTATAATCCTTCATCAATGCACAAACATAATTGTTTTACTGACAGAGAGAGAGAGAGAGAGAGAGAGAGAGAGAGAGAGAGAGAGAGAGAGAGAGAGAGAGAGAGAGAGAGAGAGAGAGAGAGAGAGAGAGAGAGAGAGAGAGAGAGAGAGAGAGAGAGAGAGAGAGAGAGAGAGAGAGAGAGAGAGAAAGAGAGAGAGAGAGAGAAAATACACCCAGTCCAGGGAAAGGGTAAGGCCGGAATCGAACCGACGACAACACAGTTCGTAGGCTGCTAGCGACAACAAATATTGCTTTAATTTCAGCATTTATTTCCATAAGAAGAAGAAAACTACTTGTGTATATTTTCCCTGAGTTTTACTTTTCTCCCTTTCTACTTCAGAAAAATCTCCGTGATTTTCCTTAACAATCCTGATTGGCCACTCAGTTCGGTAGGCGGAGAACTTTTAAACCAGTGACGTCACAAAACTGAACGCAAAATGAGAGCTGATGGGCCCCCCTGCTCACCACCCTGGACTTCATATGAGGCTCCTACTTATGAGCTCAATTTTTGTATGATGTTAACACGCAAATTTATTTTC
The DNA here is from genome assembly GCA_024610705.1 of Tetragnatha versicolor. Lineage (NCBI taxonomy): Eukaryota > Metazoa > Arthropoda > Arachnida > Araneae > Tetragnathidae > Tetragnatha > Tetragnatha versicolor. Next base: position 38,892,688 of record JANDEH010000003.1, read on the forward strand.
TTTTCATCAGTGACTTCACTGATTCATGTAGATCACTTATGGGACTTCTACATGGTTTCTTAATTCGTTCCTAAATGGCAGCATGATTTACCTCAATGTTCACATTTTAAGCTGTGATGCTTGTGAAGAGAAAATACTAGCTAGATACTAGCTTCTGTAGAACATTTTTATAGGTTGGTAGATATTTTCTTATATCGCAACCTTCTAATATTATGACCAGGTCTTTTAATAAGTTCTAAACCAAGTATTTTCTGTTAAAAAAAATATGGCTTCATATGGCTCATATGAGGCTCATAAAAATAACTAGGAAGGAGTACACACAAGTAAAAAAATTTTTTACAGACAAATTATAGGGGCATTTTGGATGTATTGAGAAGAAGAAAAAAGTTTTTTTTCACTTTTTTGATGTTCTGGTGCCGTAAGGGTTAAGTATTATATTATAATTGTCTACAGACTTAATTTTATGATTTCATTAAATGAGTTTAGATTTTAAATCGTCTTATTCTTTCTTGACTATTATAAGGCTTCCACGCGACTCTGCTGTTGGACTAAGTTTTTAATAACAATAATAGATATCCATACAACGGAAAAATCCCTCCAACTGGATCTGTAAAGACATCACGGCTGTGTTGTCTGGTGCAGATATAAATGATAACGCAATCCGATCATGTACCTTCAAAAAGTGAGGTTTGTTTGAGATTGGGATTTCGCAGGGAGTTAGCAAGCTGATGTTTCGAGGTATTTCAAATGAAAAGAGGAAAATGCTCACAGCAAGAATTGTTTGTAGAAATCTGAACGCGATGAAATACTTTCGTTATAAAAACTTTCTGATGCTAGAACTAAATGACTGATACCTTCTTAATCACTTATTTCTTATAATCGACAAAGTAAAAAAATGCTGCATCACCGTATAACGATCCATGTATCCATGTAGTAGGGGAACACATAAGCTTAAAACAAATTACAAATTTAGTTACAAAAAATTACAAGGAAAATCGGGATTAAGGATTACGGGCTGTAAAATTTTACTGTGAAGATTATAAAAGAACAAAATAAATCAGGAACAGGTAGTGGCAAACAGGGGTCACATAAATTATGCGTTTATTGTCTGTCTTAAGAGGTTAGCAGTAATGCAAAAATACGGATATTTAATAATTACGGGAATAGAGAGATGGCAGAATTAAGCGAGAAAGTTTTTAACAATGTCCCCAATGGAAAACCAAAACAATTTTAATTTATTTTTAAACGCATGTATGGATGGTAGTAAGTCAAAGGACTACATAAAAGGACTCTTTTTACAAAAAAGTTTTTTTCAGGTTTAGGTACTGTATAATTGATATTATGTCTTCGGGGATTAATTATAATACGCCTTTCTCTTTAATGATTTGAAAAATCTAGTATTTTAGACTTTTCAAATTTGATGCATAAATCCTAGAATTTGATATATCGAATATTCACATAGTTTAAGAGAAAACTGAAACGATCATACTTCCAACTGTCTTCCTCATCTTTTCAAGCGGAACGTTCATTGGAGGGTACAGGAGCTTTTTCTCATCCTTTCATTTCATAATTACAGTCCCTAATCCCTCAATTTCAAGCTCCCCTGAGAACAGGTGGAGAGTGGAAGAAAAGAACGGTCATGGAACACAATAGTTTTATGAAGGAGACAGTTTTATGAAATACTCGTTAAAGCAAACGGAATGAGTTAAAGAAAGAATAGTTGAAAAATGTGTAATTGTTAAAAAAATTTTGTGGAAATAGTTTTATTTAATAAAACTAGTTCAGTTTAGAATTATTGATAAAGATATTGATATTGGGCATAATTTCAATGAATTTCATGATAATGATTCGGGTAGTTGGCAATTCAGATAGTTGGGAGTGTATTATTATTTCATATGCAAGTTAATTTTAAACCAGCTGACTCTTTGGCGGTAATAGAAATCTAATGATTAAGAAATATACCATATCATTAGGCAGTCATTGAATTAATATTTTCAATTGAAAAATGATAAACTACATGCAGTAGCTTTCAATAATTTGGAAAACTTCCTCTCAACTATAAAAAATATCTTAATATTTCAATACTCATGTTTTAAGATGCTACAATCTATTTGTTTGTTATTTAAATTAATAATAACAATTTGGCATCTATTTCCAATAGCAATACTTTGTTGAAATTCCCTTCAACAATATAAAATGCAACATGAAGAATAATTGAATTTTAAACATCTGTTCATACATATTGATTTTACGAAACTCCATGAGTATTTAAATATTGACAACACAGTAACAGCTAGAACTGCTCTTTCTGTCATTGATTTTAAAAGGGGTATAAGTCCAACAGTTGATTTGTGAGCTTCATTGACTAATATTGACCTAAACGAAGATAGTCCGATGAATTTTTAAATAAAACACTTGCCCCCTGTCAGATAAAATCAATTTTCAATGTAATTAATGAGAAAAACCGAAAACGTAAAAATATCTTTTGAACTACGAAGTGGACGTATACCGCTTTCAAAATCAAGGGGAAAATCAGGAAAAAGAACTTTCAAACTATGATACATTCGTATTTGGCGTGTAATATCATATCGTTACGTGACATTCCCATTGCTTAAAAATCAATCCATTGATAAACATGACGCTTTACGGTCATGACTGTTCTTCTGGCTCCCCAATAAATTTGCATAATGCAACAAGCGATGATAGTTACATTTATCGATATGAAGATTATTCATTGTATGTTATTAATTAAGACCGATGTGGCAACAGATCATATTAATTTCAAGGAATCGAAGTGAACTGATCGGTGTTTTATCAACCCCCTCTTTGGGGGGTGGGAATACATTTTGTTGGATGGGAGAATTAATTGGTAGGGTGACAAGATTGGTTTTCGTTCAACAATTAATTTGGCTTACGGAGGAATGCAATACTAATAATTACCGACAAAACTAGCCTTGTAGATGCAAAATCCCTGAAGAGAAAGGTTATAAGGTTAAGTGATTCTTTGAGGTCTATTACTTTGCATAAATGTTTCAAATTTACAAAATAAAGATTCGCATATATATAGACAATTAAACGCTTTTTAGAAATATTACCTTTAAAAGAGAACTAATTGAGTACTTACACGTGCGAAGAGAAGTGTTACAGTAGTGCTATATGTATCACGTATACCATTATATATAAACAACTAATATTTCCTTTTATAACATTGTCAGTCCACTCCACATCATATCAACATATTCTGACCTCTCTACCATCGATTTCCTCGAAATAATATTTATCTATGATATATTTAAAGTACAGTGTTTTGTAGTTTTGTAGTCGTCGCTGAGTAAACTTATCCAGAAAACCATGAACTCTTAGTTTTTAATTGTTAGTGGTTCTTTTGATAAGGTTAGACGGACAAAATAATAAGTGACATTTGATAATGTTGTTCGGGTTCTTTCTTAGTCAAATCAGTATTTTAAAATGAAGAACAAAAACAATGCTTAAAAATTGTACAAAATATGATTTAATGTTGTTTTCGAGTTGACTTATGTGGAGCATAAACTCGTACAAATTTGTTTTCCAATTTGAGATGGTACGTCCATGACCTTAGTCAGAAAGTTACTTGAATGAACAATGAATGATTATAATTTCAATTTATAAAACGACAATTTGTAAACTAACAATAACATTCGCTTTTGTTTTTATATCCCTATCGCTTTGAAAATCATACACGATGTTCATCCCTACCCCACGAATGCTTTTTACTCCTTTATGTCTCAATTTATTCAACGTAGTTCTGAACAATTTACTTTGCACAAATTTAGTCTGTTGAGCTACCTGCTTGTGTAATTTTGTCAACATAAGTTCAAAAAATACTTTTATAAAGGCTTTGGTGAGGGATAGAACCAGACCATTCTCACAGGCATACAGGTAGGTTTACCACAACAAACAGGTGTTTCAATAAACCAACTCTGCAAAGTTGTCAGCGGGCAAACGAGAATTTATCGTCCGGTCGGGTCACTCCAAAAAAGGCCTTCCGATAAACTGCCAATAAAACTCTCACTTAATGGCAAATAAACTCAAGCAACGACAACACTAAAGCCGGATTTTTTGCGTCGGATTTTTCTTTTCCGGCGTTTTGTTTCGGTTTCTCCAGCGGACATTTTTTATTTCTTCCCTTGTTGTTGCCCCGGCTGATTTATTAGCCGTGGTAATGCGGGTAAAGCGAGGCTATTCTGTTTCTGGTGTCGGACGTTTATGGGGATTGTAAGGGTCGGGTTCTGTTTACGTTTGTGGGTATTTGATCAATCCTGTGGGGATTTTTTTTCCGAAGAGACGGGTTTGTAGTATAACCTTTTATCCCCGAAACTTTTTTAACCGGTACCTGTTTTAGCTGGGGTTTTAATGTTGTATAACCATTATATTGTGTTTTATGACTTGTGTGACGCATTATTAACACTTTCAGACCTATCCACCCCAAATTTTCCATAGGATCCAATGTTAATCTCTGGCGCGTTAAGACTGAAAGGGTTGAAGAAGTTATGAGTTTAAAATTTTGTTATGAGTTTACTGTGGGATTGTTTCTATGTGATGTTTTTACGGTTCAATATTGACTATAAAACAACATAGCTCTACTTTAACACATTGCATACTTAAAAATTTAAACATTGACGCATTAAGGAACCAATGCCACCAACGCCGCAGATCATTTGGTAGTTTTTGGCTCGTAATGTATCCCGTTCCTATTTTCCTTCTGTAATTTTTATATTACAAACAATATAAAGTAGCTACTTTTGAAGGTCTAGTAATTTTTATGCAGTTATTTTCTGCGGTTATTATTCGAAGCACAAAAAGAGGTTCGTCCATACTTTTTATTCATATATAACAATCCTACTTTTGTGACTTTCTAGTACTTATGAGAAAAATTAAAATTTTACAATTAACAATTTAAAATACAATTATAATTCAATTATAATAATCTTATTTAATCATTTCTTACGTATTTAAAATATCCAGTGTTGACATTGGTCCTTTACGGCCATTTTCAAAACACCTCTTTTATCTTAAAATTTTTGATAGAGGTTCTAAAGTATTTTATTAATCACAGTTACATTTTTTATACATGGGTTAAAAAACGTCATGTACGCACAAACTGAATTATTCATTGCTTTGTTTCACGAATTTTTAAACTTTACCACACATCCTGTAGAAGAATTATTATATATTAGAAGTGTAACAGAGATGCGCGCATCTTTTTGTTATACAGGAACGTGCGTTTGGTGTGTCAGACGCACCGTTTTCCGTTCTAAACATTCAGTAGATGTAGAACATTTATCAAGGAACATTTAAACACATCATGTAATCATTTAAAGTGTAGGTATAAGATAAATTGGACTGTTTCACACTGTTAAATCTTATACCACAATTTTTTGATAAGTATTTCATGGAAAATGAATGGGTAACAAGTTCCTTTTGTAAGAACAGGATGATAAGATTAGTCTTTTTTAATTCCTTTAGCCTTTAGTAAAAACTGGCACCCATACCTTTAGTTTGAGAAACTCTTCAATAAAAACAAAGTCCTAACACGAAAAATAATGCAGCTACTTTATTTGAAACTTCAGGAGGTTACTGGTGGAAATCTTAAGCTCTTTTGGTTCAAAATGAGTTAAGTAAAAGTTTACATGAGCGCTGGGGTCTCCCAGACTCCACGCGCGTCCTCGTGGGTTAAGTCCCATCGAAACCACACCCTTCAAAACATTTACTTCTCACCCCTCAAACCCTCTCTCAATTCGACAAGCCAAAAGAGCGAACCTTTCAAGCTTATAACTGCTCCATTTTCGAGATCCAACCCACCTGCTAAGCATTCCTCGCGTGCTTATGAACTCCTCGAGCTACCCTCCCGTGAAATTGACACCTCGCGCATATTTATTTGAAGCACCTTCTCCCCGAGAAAGGTTTATCGTCTGGGTTAATACGCGTGTAGGTTTTTGCTCTCTCTCTCTCTCACCTGGATGAGAGGCGGTGTCGGAGTTGTCAAGTGTTGTTGCTATTGGGGGATGTAGGAGTTGAGGGGAGTTAGCTGTAGGTTAAATATGTGTTCGGATATCTTTATCGACCTTGATTGTTTAACTTAAGTTGATAGTATGATCTTTTGAATATAGTTTTTTTTGAGGGAGCATATAGTGTCGGATTGTGAACATCTTTCACATAATTATTATTTTTATTTACTAGTGTTAGGATAACTTTGTGCAGACGTGAGTGGCAATAGTGAGATTAATAGTTTTTATTTTAATTCAAATGTTCGTGTTCTGCTTTGTTTTGAGAAATAGTCGTATGATTTTTTGAGCTTCCTTTTAAATCCAAATTATTAAGAATTTTAAGCCGTCCAAAGTTGAAGACATGTACCTAAATCAACCATATAGCTCCTCATAAATAAGTCGTGATCGTCTCCTCGAAGTGAAGTGTTTTTAATTGTTGACTAACTTCTGATTTGAGCTTACAAACGGAACATAGGGTACTTTTGATTTGGCGGATACATTATCAGCATTAGAAATTCGGAAAAAATCCACTGGTCCTAAGGATCCGTACATTTCCAATCTTACTGGTCCTGAACCGAAATGACTGGTCCACCAAATTTAATACTATGTCCAGGATTTTCAATCTAAAATGCGGGTCATTTCACTGAAGAGAGGATGTTAAACTTTTTTCAGATGTTTAGTAATTCAATGAAACGGAAGATTCTAAAAAATTGTAGGGGCCTTTAATCTGTCAAATAAATAATATTTAAAAAACCTTTATTATGTCAAATAAGGTGGTGGTGATCTGGAGGTCCTTTCCCAGAAAATTTTATAAATTCAACTCTTCAAAATTGTTTTTCTACTCACTTTCAGACAATTGGGACGGACTATAGTCTGTTCATTTAGAATTGGCGCCTGAGACAGGATCAAAAACGCCCAATAATGCTTAATAACGCTCATCACACAATTTCAATTACCGATTTTTTACAGTATTTTAACTACTTTTGTTTAGGCTGCCTTGTCATTGCAGAAGAAAAATGTTTCGATAATTACAGTAGTAAGTGCTTCTAATACACATTACGTCCCCGGCACCAGTTCTAAGTGAACAGATTATAACTTTTTCTTTCGCAAAAGGATTTTAATGAGAAAAAAACTGTACGAAACTAATAGCCAAAACTTCGATAAGGGGTCGAACCTTATTAGAGCACCCTGAACGCACATCTTTCTGTAATATGATACTTTTATGTTTTAAAACATCTTAAAAATGAGTAATAATTCACCCTACCGATTCAGAACTTAAGAAAGATTACCTCTCGAAAATTGAAAAAAAAACTAGGGTTCTTCTTTAACCTTTTTCTCGTTCGATCGTTCGATGAAGCTTAAGTCAGAAAAGCAATTCATTCAGACAGCAAACGAGTTCAAGTGTATACTCCATTCTTTTGGGAAATAACCGGGAATTTCAAAGTAATTTAACTCAGGAGAACTGTTTTTAAAATTAAACGGCTTTTTAGGCTGAATGTCAATACATAAAAATGCCCTGTTAAATGAAACCTTCCGAGAAGCGAGTAGGGGAACGAGGCTTAAAAGTTAATATGAGCTTGAAAAGTTTTAAAATATAAAGGAAATACAGATACAGACATGAAAACATTGATTTTATAAATACTAGGGAGCTACCGCCCCCTGCTCGCTATCGCTCGCCAACCCCCGTTAACTGCTGACGCAGACACGTTTGAACCGCTTCGCAATTCCTCACAAAACCCTGCTCACTGCACTTACTCACTTTATAAAACAGTCTTAAAACAGGGTTAGTACTTCTCCGGGGTATTCTTTCGAAAATGGTGGATATACATTCAGTAGCGGAAATTTAACAGTTCCTTTATGGTAACATTAATTGGCGGGTCGCCTTATAATTCCAAGAAAATTAACAACAGAGCAATGTAACATTCCTTTACCATTTCCCCAAGGTAATGTTTTTTACACAGATCCATTAAGAAGCACTGAAACATCTCAGGAATAAATTTAACGTTCTTAAAATTTGTAACTATTTTCATCGATTGGCTGTGAAAATGTAGTAATTACCTTAAACATCACGAAAATTTAGAATTTTATCTTCATGAGAACAAACAAACGTCGAAGTTGTGTCAGTTTCATAGCAATGACACGAATGTTTAGACTTCAAACATTTTCGATTTTTATCCTTATTTCTAAAACATTCCCCCGTGTTATCTAGTTGTTTGCGTTTTGGCATTATGAAATAAGGTGTCACATTTTACTACCTTAAAAAACATACTTGCAAAAGAATATAAAAATAATAATAATTGTAAAAAATAAATGCATAAGTTCAAAATTTCCGAAAGCGAGTTTATATTTTGTTGTAAATATGGTAATGATTAGGTTGCCACTGGTTGCCACAACGACAAAGATAAATGTAAAAATATTAATTTGTTATTTAAAAAATAAAAGATAAATTATTTATACATAAGTTTTAAATATAATTAAAACCGTTTAAACAACATAAATATAAATATAGTTAAAAATAACCCAAAATATATTTTTTAAATTCGTGTTATAAATAGAAAGATGATTATTTAATTTATTTGAATATTAAAAACCAGTGAAATATGTATTCAATTTTTTTTAAATTCATAGTTTCTTGCTTTATAACTGCAACCTTATCCGTAATCTAAAAAAAATGGAAATATTTTAAAATTGAGATTTTTTTTAGAAATTCTAAAGGCACTTTGCACATCCTATAAAGAATCCGGACTGTTTGATACCAAATATGTGTTATACGGATCAGTAATTAAAAAGCCTTTCCCTGGAAACCGTTCACCAAAAACTTTTTTGTAGAATAGAGAGATACATTGTTTCTGTGCTCTTTTTATATAAAATCTCTCTCACTTTTCAAAATGCTCGTCTATATCTAAAACCTTTTAAAAGGATGTTGCTTTTAAATTATCAAGTCATTTATAAGGATTTCTTCTCTCTACGAAAACAGTTACAACTCACGTGAGTGGGCTGATTGTGTAGGCGAAGTAAGAGATTTCTAAAAATAGAGTGCTCTAAATTTTTATTGCTGAATTTTTCTGAATTTTATGGGAATTCTGTTCTTTAAACTGAAATACACTTACCATATCAGAAATTATTTGTTGAATGTCGTTTCTGTATTTCATTCATATGTTTTAAATTTCTGTAATGTATCTCGTATATTTTTCGATCTGTAGGCCACGTCGGAACCCCATACAACTTTAAAAAAGTTCTCTGAGGCCTTTCAAACATAACGTAAACTTTTTCATTTTTGACCTTTCTTCTCCCCTTGTCAGAAATGATAAACAAGCCGTTAACCCCTTCATAATTACGTAAGAAAACTGCCCCCCCCCCCTTTGTTTTTTTTGGCAGTACTTAGATTACAAAAATTCTTCAACTCCATGAACACTTTACCTGACGTTAAAGTTTTCCTTGGGAAGTCAAATTGATTAAAATGTGTTTCCTAGTTCAATTTTTTTTGTGAAATATATATTTGATTTTTTGTAAAATGTAATTAAATTCTTTGTAAAATGTATTTGAATTTTTTTTGTAAAATAATACAGTTGAATTTTGAAATTGTTTCTGCAAGAAACAAGATACTTTTGAAATTTTACCCCTCCCCCTTATTTAGGAAAAATAGGAAAAGAGAAAACCCCTCCCCCTTTTAAACCTATTAATTTATTATTGTTATTATTATTTTGAACCATAATATCTGTTTTGAACCCTGTATCTCTTGTGTAAATAGAAATTTACAGTATCACCATTACACACAAAACTGGTACAACTGATCTTCTATTTAATCCAGTAAATTAAGTAGTACTCTTGGAATAAAAACTACTAACTTAAAAACATTTTATGTTTTCGTTTATAAATTAAAAAATTTAAAGTCCCATTAATCGAATCAGTGTATGATATCGTATAAAAATTGATTTCAACATAAGAACCCTAAGAAGAAAATAAGAAGAAAATTCATAGTAAATGAAATATTTCTCAATTATTAATTACTATATCATAGGTTCTATCAAACCTTTACTTAACTCTAAAACCTTTTATGCAATTCGGTGCTACGGACGAAAACGAAATTAGTAGACGACCCCTGATTCCGCGCAGGAACAAGTCCCCCCAGGGTACAGCAATACCGGGTGACAAGCGAAAAACTGGGCGCCATGAAAATCAAATATACAACTTATTTTTTCCCTCCCTAAGTAAAAAAATAATTTTATCTTCGTCTTCTTTTTCGCTAGTCTTGGAATAAATATCCGATCCAGGAATAACAACCAATTTTAATCGTCCTATAATTAATTTCAATGGTGCGGAACAATTCGAGATAATTGAGTTTTATAAATTTGTTTTCGATTGTCCCTGTTTAGAGACCCGATGTTTTTTTGGTGTTGGGGTTCTAAATAAATCTTTAAAAAATTCATTTTTGAAGTTTTAATTGTAAAGGATTTTTCGGTCGTATTTATTAGTGTGTTACTTATTTAATTACTGTTGATGTTGAACTTGCTTAAATACGTATTACTCGAATATAATGTTAACCCGAGAACAAAAGCTGCTTCCAAAAATCTATCACATCCAAGATAAAAATTTTAGGCATGAATTAACAGTGGTGGAATCCTTCTTGACCACTTTTAACACCGACGCCAGTGAGTGTGAATATGGCTGTTAACCTCAAAACACTCCACTCAGAGCATCCATTCATTGCATCAATATATTCATTGAATCAAATGCTACATTCAAAAGAAAATATAGTATACTCTGTTGACCATTGCATGAAAGGCCAGCTTTGGAGACCCTTGTGGTCTAAACATATTCCGATTTTATACAGGACATACAGAACCTTACATATTTTAAGCCCTCTCGAAAATTCCTCTCGTTTATATCAAGGAGAGGAATTTTCCGTTCAGTCCTCGAATAAACATATCATGTGTATTTCGAATGCCAAAAGATCGATTTTCTAAGAGTCGTGATCTTCAAATGTAAGAAAAAAAAGATAAAAAACCACCCCGACCCCCATGTCAAGAAAAGAGGAGTGATACCTGCGAGGTTTGCTCTCCCCTCCGACGACATGAAAGCTGGAAAATCCGATTTCCGGACTACAAAAGCACCCCCTTGGGAGACACGGGGGTGACGCGAGGGCTCTTAAGGGGGTGTGGAATACCCTTTTCCCCTATTTGTGTTCCATGTTTCGTAAATCCCATATGTTTTTTTTATTCCTCAACCATGTACTCTTAAAATTTTTTGGTGCTTCTCATTGAAAAAAAGCACAGATTTGTCGCTTCAGATATTATGGATTTTCTGCAAATTGTACTGAAACAAATTTTACTAGGATAAATAATAAAATTAGCAAATAATGCTAATTTTTGTTTAAATAAACATGGGCCTGAGTTCTAAATGTCTGAAGAAATGAAATAACCAAATATGTGAATTGAGAATGTAGCATTGAATTAATAGAGTTAAAGGTACCAATCGAAATCTTTTAGCTATCTGTGATTATGAATTCGAGGTGTTCTAGGTAACCAAACGTATTTGTTGATAGGATGGCTAGAACATATCTAGATATACGTGAAGTCAGTCTATTTTAATACTGAAATCATAGAGGGTGTTTCAAAAGTCACGACTTTTATTTGGAAAAACGTGTCCTAGGAAAAGTGGTGGAAGTGAGGTCTACTCCTAGGTCAGAAGGCAATGGAAAATCCATTGAAATGATTTATAGGGTTCCTAGAAGCGAAATAGAAAAAGTTAATAATTAGTTAAAAATCTAAAGACGATAAAGGAAAAATTTTAGTACTTATATTGTCGTAAATATTATAAAAAAACTCACCGGAAAAATTTCATTAAAATATCGTGAATATTCAAGGAGAAATGAAGGTAAAAGTAGTATTCATTGGCTGATTCTAACGATCATGATGTATTGCTTTTCAATTCACGTGCGACGCAAAGGTATGCCTGTTTTCAAATAACAATAAAGAAACCAATCCGATAAAAATATGTGAAGTTTGTTTGATCTGAAAGAGGTTTTCTTTCGATTCGCTTGGTTTACTGCAAGACTTACCGTTGTATCGAGTTCGTTTCTGATACACGAAGCTATCACGTATTCCTCTCTTTATAACCTCATCTTCTTCACGATACCACCTCATAGCGTGATACTGACCACAACTATACGAGGATCCCTAAAGGTGAATCTTAAAGAATGTGAAAGCCTTCAACAAACCCCGAAAAGGAAGAAGAAAAATAAACAACTCGCGAACAAGTGATAAAAATCGCGTGCTTTGGACCATTTGAGGTGATCAGAGTTACAGCGGCATAAGTCCAAAGTTACAAAAGTAGTGATGAGCATGGATTTGGTGATCTTTTTAAATGCTTTATTTATTGTTATTGTGGTCCAAGTCTGGGGTTCTGAAACTTTTCAACATCGCGACGAACATTTATGAAAAAAATATAATGCGACCCGCCTCTTCAATTAGTTTTCCCATAACACTCAAAAAACTTAGGTTTGGTCACTAACTAATCACTAACACTAACAAACTAAAATGAATGATTTTGTATCCCAGCAAAAAACATGTCCGAAATTCCTTCAAAAAAGCGTAAAAAGTGCAGTTTTCTCAAAGAAGTCTGTAGTTATTTTGCAGCAATAGGACTTCAGCATGTAAGTGTGCGGCTTTTTTACTGCAGTTTTGAATACATTCTAAAGGCATATCAGTGGTCTTATAAAAAAACTGAAGAGTTTCTGAAGAAAACTGCAGAGTTTCTAAAGAAAACTGCAGATTTCATGAAGAAAACTGCGGACAAAGTGTCCAAATTCCCTTCACTTGTTTGAAGAAATTTTGCTGATTTTTTTTGCTGGGATGTGTCAAATTCTAAGCGTATCAAACTCTTATCGATTGGGGTTGCAATAATGAGCTCCATTATAAGAAGAGTGGGTCTGGGGATCCTCCCTCAGAGAAACACCGAGTAGGGTATTTTATTCTTAGCAATTTGATAAATTTCAAAGGCTAATAACACACAAATATTATAGAAAACATAATATATCGTTATACCACCACGCCAAAAATGTGAATCTGCATTCGTAATTAATAGAAGATACGTTTTTTGGCTTGGTGGTAACGATATATCCAAACAGTTTCGAAATTTTTTCCGCGACCCATCAAAAACTGACTGGCGACCCACAGTTTGAGAACCTCTGGTCTAAGTGATAAGTTCAATAATTAGCTTTTAAGAGCAGCTTCCGAAATGTCTTCTGCATGGAAACGACGTAAGGGAGGTTTGAGAAATCTTCTATTACTTACGCCATTGTGCTTCTGAAGAGCTCATTTCTAGACAGGGGTCTTCTGGTGGCAAAGGCCGTTGGAAAACCAGGAGCGCGTGTTACCGTTCCAGAACACCATTCGAACGCCATTTATATTACCCTCCCCCCTTTTTTGGAGCCCTTAAATCACGAAATCTCCGGGAAAAAAGGGGATGCCGGGGGATTTTCTTTTTTCCGGAAAAAGTAAACAGTTCCAAAAGTGGGGGGCGTGTTCCTGGGAATAGAGGTGACAGAGTAGGGTTGGAACTGACTAGGAGGAGCGTTGAAGGGTTCAATAGCGTGGAAAGCCACTTAACTGAAAATTTGAGAAAGGAACAGATACAAAGATGAATGAAAGAAAGAAATGGGGATAAAAGGATAATAGAGAATAAAAGGAAATTGGAGAGAGGTAAAAGCAAAGAAAAAGTAAGTGTAAAGAAAGAGGAATGTAAAGGAGAGAGATATGACAGTGAAAAGTGACGAATGAAGAAAATGAGTGAAAGAATGAACGAGAGAAAGAGAAAGAGAAGATAAGAGAAAGGAAGTCAGGTTAAATTAGTTTAATTTTTCATTGAAGTTGAAAACGATCTTGATACCATGTCAATCCTTTTTAAAAATGTCATTTTCAATTCAAGAATTCAATGTAAATTCAAGTGGGGTAAACGAGTTCAAGAGGAAAATTGACGGATACTGGGATTCCATTAATTTGGGTTAAAAAGACTGGACCAACCTTGCTGGGCTTACACCTGTAGTTGGTCGAATTGATTTGTATTTGTAAGAAGTTTAATTTTTCTTTTTCAAAATGTCACCAAAAGATAAAAGAAAAAGGAAGACATTTTTGAATACAGAAGAAGGTGAGTGAAATGAAAGTGAAAAACAGAGAAAAAGGATGATTGAGAAGAGTGAAAAAGAATGAGAAGAAAAAGGGAGAGGATAAAGAGAAAGAAATAGATAGGAAATGGAAAAAAGAGAAGAAAGGAGAAAAGCTACATCTTCTGTGCTTATAATAAAAAGTATCCTTAATTTTCTATTACTAGAACTCTTGTATTAAATTAAGATAGTTTGTTCCCTTAGGGCCTCTAGCGTATGTTCCCTCCTTTACATCCACGTTTTAAAAAGAATGTAAAAGTATTGTAAAGATGTAGAAAAAGAGAAAAAGAACGAGGAAAAATGTAAGAGAAATGAATGAAAGTTGAGTAAGAATGAAAGAAAGATTGAGAAAGAAAGAGTTAGAAAGGAGATAATGACATAAGATAGAAAATTGGAAAGACAAGAAAGGGAAACAAAACTATCTTTGAAATTTTCTATCGCTGAAGCTCTAGCGTTAAAACAAGAGTCCTTTTCATGGTTGTTTTCGTCTGCTCCCTCTATTACACTCTTACTCCATGGAGGGAGGGTGAAAGTGTCAGTGTAACGATATGGAGAGATTTCATTGCTCGCTTGTTTATGTACGGTTTACTTCCCTCCCCGTGTAGGTTTATTTCTCCCTCGTCTTCCCCAGAGATTTGCTTTCCTCGGAATGCGTTTGATCTCTAATCCCATTCCGAAGGTTTTTTACTCCCTGCAAGTTTCGTTCTTTTATTCCCTCCCCCAGAATTCGAATTTTTTCTCACTCCCCGAAACTGGGTTTACGTGACGTGTCGATTGACTCTGGACCGTAGAGATGATGTTGTAATTGGGTGAACATCGAACTAACATCGAACGATCTACTGCAATTTTTTTCGTGGATATTTATTTTTTTTGAGTCATTAAATTAAAAATTAAGGTATTAACCTAAATAAAATAATCATCCCTTGGAAATTTAATCCGCTAGAGCTAATTAAGGGGACTCAGTACCACCAAATCGGTCAAAATATCAAGAAATTTAGTGAAATTTTTTCTAAATATTAAAAATAATAAAAACATTTTTAAACTTTTTGTGTTTAATATTACATTACATGATGGTAACCGATAATTTGGCACCAATAACGAATAAAAAACTCAAAAATAAAGAATTAAATTTTTTTGGTACTGAGTCCCCTTAATTAAATTGATACTTTTGAGTACCATCAGTACCCTAAGGGCTTAAATGTTCTCTCAATACAAAAAAACCCCATAGTCCTTATCGTAGTTTTAAGTCTTAAAAAATAATACACTTTCCTAATGGACTTTAACTACTATTGAGGGAACAAAAATGACAATCATGGGAACCCGATCAAAATGGCAGCTAAAAGCACAACTTCAGTTTCGAATCTATTCGCGTTTCCCGCTAAAATACTCATCATAAAACCCGTGTTGCTATTTATCCTGCAAGAGTAAAATTGAAAGAGGGTTCCTGCAGAGTATCGTCAGTATATTCGTAAGGATGGTTATTATATGTAATTTTGAAGTTTTGGAGGGGACTTGTAAGTATCGTCAGTAGATACACTCTCAAAATGACAGTTTCAAAAATGAGTAAAAATTACTCAATTCTTAGTATTTCACGCACTCAAACAGGCTCCCATCCAAATTTACTCAAATTTGAAAACATGCATGTACTCATTTTTGAAAATGAGTACATACTCAAAAATAAAGTATCATGCACTAATTTTTTAATTCATCCATAACATTTTTATAAAGATGGTGCAATATGTTACAGTTTTGATGACCATATATAGCCACGTTACTATGACGTGAGAAGTTGAGTGTAACGTCACAACGTTGTGTAACACGTTATCACATCAACTAAATGTTGCTTTTGTTACATTCCAAAGTCATCAATTTACAAATATAAGCTAAAAATAAGCATAATTTGATTGGCGACTATTAAATTGTTTGAAACTGAGTATATCTGGTGTTTCAAAATTGAGAGCATTGGGTGGTATTTGATATTTGAGACACAAAGTTTCATACCAAAATGAGAACATCGATTTACTCAAATTTGAAACTGTCATTTCTCTCAGTGTAAAGGGTTTAATAACTACTCATCAAACTTGCAAGGAAATGATGTTTCATTTATGTAAAAGTCCAATTGTAATCAGTCTATAAATATTGTTCACCGGTTCACCCTTTTACACTTTTGAGTAAACAAGGAAATTTGCATGATTTCATTTCCCAAAAAGCGGCACTTTTTCGAACAGGTCGGCCACCACTGATGTGAGCTCATCAACACATCCTCCCTCAATCTCCCCACCATCTCTACTCTCTCCAAAACAGATCGCTCCGATCTTTTCCAGGAAATCGAATTATGGCACTTATTAGTTTGTTTTGTTCCAGGAATAGATCCTGCACTTTTTTTCCCACTTCCGTCTCCCGAAGGATTCCAACGGAACTTTCCAATTTCGAACGATATCGGTATAATGACTCATTCGGTACTTTTCCTATTGGTAGCTTAAGTTTGTCTATTACCCGTTAAATTTGGCTTTGATTCTCCATTTTAAATAGAAGGCGCTCGTTTCGCAGTTCGAGAAATTCCAATTTCGAGTGATCTCTACCCCCATACTCGAGTCTTAAATGGGGTTTTAGTTCCGAATCCTTTTTGGTTCGTTTTTTGTTTCATTGGATTTTTTTCGCCATAGTGAAATGACTTCTTACACTTTTTATTTCTAACAATACACTTTAGGCTCTTTATTTTAATAGTACCAATTATTTGACAATTCTTTAACCGTATTCGAACTTTATAATTTAATTAATAACACCTTATCACTTCAACAGTAGGTACCTTTATAAGATGTTTACATGAAAAAAATTTAAAAATCAAGAAATCTCAAGCAATCAACGCATTCAATGTACTATATTGTATACTATATCGTATACTATATTGTATTGTATACTATATCGTATACTATATTATATTGTATACTATATCGTATACTATATTATATTGTATACTATATTATATACTATTGTACTATATTGTATAAGAACATACAAAAATTGACACTTAAAAAGTATGATATTTTCCACTATTATTTTTAAACAATAATTCTTAATTAAAACGAAAGGTATACTCAAATATGAGATGGTATTAAATACTGTATAATTTCTACAGTATTATGCGATATGATTAAATTTCGTAGGGTAAATTCATAGGTAACAAAAGGATTCGCTTAAATCTTTCAAAGCATCTTTTTGTTGAATGATAATTGAAAAATTATGATTTTCTTTCAAATATATTTTAAGAATTTTACTCTCTTACCGGTTGAATTTCTGCCTGGATGTCTCTTTATGCTTATTTCTAATACCTTATAAATTTCTCTAATACTTTAAATTTATAAAAAATTGTTTCTACTTTCTGAAAATAAGTACGGGGACTATAATCTTGATTTACCATAAGGCTGCACGACATCATCATCATAAGGTGGACACGACATCATCATCATCATCACCATAAGGCTGCTTGTTTTCTAAATTGAAGATACTATTTTTTGTTAAATGTTTAGGAATTGTACTATAATGTTGCTTAAGTTAACAATCACTGGGTACTTACCGAAAACTAAAAAGTTTTAAATCCAATTATCTTACAAAATATTTGTAAGGGTATTTCTTTAAGAACTTATGTAACTTTTTATATGCATTACTAGAATTTTTTCTTACAATAACCTTTAGTACTTGAGACGATAAAAAAATTCTACATAAATATCCCCACAAGATAGTCAATTGAAATAAATGTTTCTCAATATATTATTTCGTAAACCAATTGGTTTGAATAAACGTGGAATTTATATCGTTCACTCCAAAAAGTATTTTCAAATTGTATAACGTTTGTTTTATTTTTTTAAAGGAACAAAGTACTTCAGTTTTTATAAGTTAAGGAATTCGGGAAATTTGTTATGTGGTGTTTTATTATTGTCCGTAATAACAGGTAGCTAACAACTGATAACTTCTTCAAATAAAAAAACAAATATTGTCTGATGTAACTTCTTTGGTATACCTTTCCTGTAATTAGTTTAAGGTTTGTATTTCTGTAATTATTTTAGTTTGTACAACTTCAACCATGATTCGGAAAAAATTTTGATTATTTTGCTTGCCGCAGCCAAAAATTTATTTGTTCTAATCCGGCAGGTCAAATTATTGATTAAAAATAATACTATTTTTCGCAGTTTTGATTTTGAGGTTAATTAAAAAAAGTTGAATGACGGAGAAAAATGATCACACACATAGATAGAATGCAGAAAAATATTGCGAATTGTTATATTATGAACTTAAATAAAAGTTCGATACTACTTATGGAATTTCTGTAACTTTCTTTTCATTTAACATTTGTGAAAAGTGAACATAACACAGTTGAACATTTTTCCATATGTGAATTCTTCTGCAAATTCATTGAGATCTTGAAAAGAAATGCATATTTTTAATTACACTTCCCAATTACTTCAGTGTTTATACTCATTCAAGACTTATCAGGCTACAAAAAGAGGCCTAACTGACTTCATACGGCTCCGGGGCAGTATGTTTGAAGGTATTTGATCATATTTAAAGTTATTTTTATTTTAGTAAACATAGATCTGAAGCAAATAATCAAATGTTTTAATATTATCACAAAATAAATTTTCTATTACAAAATATATTTTAGTGTGCGAGCTATATTTCAGCCATAGATAAATTAAAATAGCAAATTATAAATTAGTACTGACAGGTTCTTTTTATTAACGCAATGAACTGACTGATCACTTTGTAAATAACCTTCAATATTTTGTCTAAATAGGGTTAAGTAAGCACAGTGTTTTATTTGATTAACTTGAGCAATATTTATATTTCCTCAGTTTTTCAAATTGTAGAACATATTGGTATAACACCTCCGATTGTTTTCTTTTCAAAACTGTGTTTACAAAAAAACAGCCGTTCTTTTATAAAAAGAAATTTTGAATTTAAAAATAACATCATTATTAATATATCCAATACTCTATATTTCTATAAAATGTACGATAAAGTTTCTTAAACTTTTTGTACTATACCTATAAAATACTACCCCTATAAATAATACTATACTTATAAATATTTTGTACTACCTATATAAGTACTTTTGTACCTATAAATTCCATCAATTTTTTTTTTAGAATTTTCTTATTTACAGCTAGGAGCGCTGTGATCGGTCTAAATAAATTCAGCACAGCATAGTCACTTTACTATGCATTACTTTTATACGACTCTACGAGACACGTTCTTTCAAACCTAAAGACGTGAAACGGACTTAAAGAGATCACCCTGTATACTACTGTTGGGCTCATCGTTTTCTTTCCATTGCCAGATATCCTATCTTCTCAGGAATTTTACTACCACGGATCCTATAGATATTGCCCCGTTGTCCCGCATTTCTCACATTTTCCCGATGCGGAGAAATCTCCTGTTTTTATCCTGGGAGGATTCTTGCCCTTACATTTGAATCCAGATGGCTGTTTACGCTATAGGGCCATTGAAAACTCTTTTTACCCTTTTTTTTCAAAGGTACGTTTTTATGAAGCTTTTGTTCATTTTATAGTCCACGGATGTAATTTTTTCCCGTATTTTGACGGGTTTTTGTGTAATTTTCTAAAAATTTTAAGACTGAATGAGACGGAATATGTTAATTAATGAGTTTATATAAAATTTAATAATAAATAATAATTTTATATAAATATATTTATTAATTTGTTTTAATTTTTGTTATGATCCTGTGGTCATGTTTGTTTAATCAAGAAATCATATCATTGCAGCGTTACAAGTTTATTGATCAAAAATATAAACGGTTAGATTTAAAATAAGTTAACATCAAAAAGGTGAAAAAATATAAGCGATTCTTGAGTAGCCCTTTATACCAGTTTCTCTCCACGTGACCTCACATACCACATGATGTAGCCACCATACTTAAATCACAACACTTTTTATTTTGGAATGCATATTGGTATTACGAGTTAAATACTCTTTATTTAATGATGAAAATATAAAGATTCTATAATAAAGGGATGTTATTACTTTTGGAACCCGCTTATTGCGAGCAATACAGACTATCACCTTTTAGCTCACAAAAATCAGCTTCCTTGTTAAAACGAAATAGAAAAAAATATGTGTTTGATACATGCTTCTATATAACTTGATAGTACATAGTTCCTCAGTTTATTGGGAATTGGAACCGGCCAACACTACCAGTACGTTGTCACTATACCAATACAACTGTTCACTTGGAATCTAAAAACCCGCAGGCTTTCCAATGGTACTCCTGTTTGCACCAAGTGCAATGTCGAGGAGGTCTTTTCCCAACATCTAATTGAATGTGTGAATTTGGTGCAAGAGGACCTAATTTAGTTTGTCCAGGAGTACTTAAGTGTGAGCAATCTCTTGGATCTGATCTGTTTCAGATCAGAGAGATAAGAAAGAATAACGTTATTTGCCTTGCCAACTTGTAATGTTTAGATTAATCTGTAAGTTTTGTAAATATAGAGGAGAGGGGGGTATTATGGAATAGTCGGGTAATATGGAACACCTGAGTTTCTGCTCCCCCTCGTGCTGCCATCACGTGGCGATGCCACGAAAATCTTAAGAAATCCCCCATGATGCAGTGCACAAAGAGTTTAGCTTCTTGTTGTTGTCTGATCAGTCGCAGCAAAGCAAAGTGTGTTTTAGGATTTTCGAAAGTTTTTGACGGTAAATGTTCAAACCTTTTAACCTACCAGTAACTATGAGACTTTGATTTTGTTGTTAACCATAATGTACACTAAAAGATCAGTGGTTTCTATACTGCAGTGTTTTTTAGCTATCCTTGTTTTATGGGTCAGTAAAAGGGTTCATAGTACAAGATGATGTGTCGGGTATTATGGAACACTAGGTCCATTCTGATGTGTCATATGAAATTTACTTCCTGTCATCAACTAAAGGACAGGAAAACAAAGATGCTGAAGCATCTTAAACTAAGATCTTTTGTAATGAAAACTTTACCGTATATCAACGAGGAGAAATTTGAATCCAATGTATTAGCTGTTTTCTATGGGCTCATCTTGACTGTACTGGAGCAGAAAAAGACGATTATGTTTGTGACTATTGCAAATAGACTCATGAACGAAACTATTTGAACGTAAATTGTTAAATATATTTTTATAGTTTAGATTAACTAAACTACGTTCTCTAAGGTTTAATTAGTTTTCACAAGCTGTAAATCCAACTGTTCCATATTACCCGACTCTTCCATATTACCCTCCATTTGTAACTTTTTCTTAATGTACATTTTTTTTTATTAAAAATGCTGATTTATTTGACCATTGGCCCTTCATTGTCATTAGTTATAGTATGTACTTAAAATGATTCGGTGAATTTTTATTAAAAACCAATAGAGTTATTCTTAAATATATAAAGGGTGTTCCATAATACCCTCCTCTCTTCTACATATGCATGATGGGGCACTGAAACACCTGCTTTTATTGGTAAAATAACCTTTATTTCCTTCTTTTATATTTCTCTATTAAAACATAACATTGTTTCACATGAAAAATCAACTTATACTCAAATATTTCCACCTAAATTCCCCAATTGAACTTAAATAACAATAAAATCACCCTTAAACCACAACTCAAAGATCACTTTAAGCTCGCATTACTTCAAATGAAAACATTCTCTTCGATATTTCCACACTACTACTCGCATTCTATCGATTAGTAGGAAAGAATTAGGACTCTGACGAGTGAAAAAAAAAGAACGGAGGCAACGGAACAAACAAAAGGGGGGACTTGTAAGGATTCCAGGTTCGATGTCCAAAGTAAATCCCCAATTCTCCCCCTTCTGACGGGATTTTCTGAAGCTTCGGATTTACCGATCGATTTATGCAAACGATTTTGACATACTTTTTCGTCATACCGGAAGGAATCTTAGGCACATCACTCACGTGACCAACATATTTAAGACAGGGGGATTCTTTAGAGATAAATCAGTTTAACCGCATCATTGTTTTATACGACTGTAATTAGTTATTGTAGAAATAGGTAAAGTAAGGACAGATTTTTATGTATGCAGTGCAGAACATTCTATCTAATGGTATATTAATCGTTAGTTCCCAATATAAGCATTTATTAAAAACGTCTTTTGTTTTAGCTATAAAAAACTGGATATATGCAACACAACTCAGTATGAACACATTTTTTTCTTGTACTTCTTTTCTAGAACTCTTCACTTAACCGGAATTTTTTTTGACATCATAAAATTAATTTCATCATTCCTTTCACGTCATTATTTCTTAAAAATCACAAGTAAAATAAAAAAGAATAACACTAAAATTTTTTAAATAAATTAAGTTAAAGTTAGTTAAGTGATCAGTTAAGTTAAATTAAGTGATTAATTATTGGGTGATTAAATTTACAAAAATGTTTTTTTATCATCATCAATTTTTGTGTTTTTATATTATGAGTCATTGTAAAAATAATCTTGTCTGAAATAATAAAAGACAAAACCCATATGATACTCATTAAATGCAAAACATATAAGGTCACAGGTTTGGTAGTTATATATTATCTAAACAATTTTAAGTTTCTTCCACACTTTTATCATCCTATAAATGTTATTGAACCAGTGAAATTTTTGAAATATATTTTTGTACATGATAAAGACTTCTCCCGTAAGGCATAACTTTACAGATAAAATCAAGGCCTCATACCGTTAATCTTTTAACGTTAGACTGAACATACGGCCTTTACGTACAGGTGCTTGCTTTTTCCCGGTTTTCTTAGGGGTTGGGAAATTTTTGGATGTCAGAGACTTAGAGAGAGGACAACAAATTAATTTACTATCTTCAATGTACACCAGAGACCAGATTGTTTCAGAAACTCCACCCAAGCTCTGTATAGAAATATTCCTTGCATGGCACTCATAAAATATACCCAAATAGAAAATTAAAACTCTACAACACATAGTTTTCAAAAAAAATCTACAGATAAAGCAATGAAGTGAAAGGAGGTTTATGCATGAAAATGGTTTAGTGTGAACGCGTTAATAGTTATTTGGCTTTGTTCATAGCTAAAGAGGTTATAAAAGGATGTACGAGCTCCGTGAAAGGATTATTTTTTCGATTACAACGTAACATTTTTTCAAAAAACATTCGTCGTAGAGGTGAGTTCTTAGGGAATTTTTATGTATAGTCCGGTCGTCACGAGAAAAGCTTTTGACGCCATTCAATATTGAGGCAGTTGTCATAGAAACGGGTTATTCTACTCAATTTCGGGGGTGATGGTAATTATTCATAAACGCTAAAAAAACGTTTTGTGCCAAATCTGTGTGACTATCATTTATATTTGAACTTCTTTTCAACGCTTTGTTTTTCTGTCAAAGTTTTTCTCGTGGCTGTTGGACAATACTTTACACAAGGAATCTTTCCGTCTAGATGTAGAGTCCGGTTGGACTTTTTGAAACACAATATTTTAAATTTGCAAAGTTACAACGAACAGAAATTACTTCAAGAGCAAAAGAAATAGTTAGGACACCACCAGGGGACACTACGTCATTTAACTCGAATCAACCCCTTCCTAGAGAAACAAAAACCCTCGCGCAAGGGATTGTGGGAGCAGCGGTGACAGGAAAGATGGAAGGGCGAGATAGCACTGACGTAATGCATGGGAAGGGATCGCAGGGAAATCTCCATTCTTTTTGGAGCAAAACTGCACGCGCTAGTACTTTCCACCCTCCCTTCTGCTATCTGCCCAGGGGTAATTTCGAAGTGGGGGAGGGGCAAGGTAAGCAAAAATGATGCTCCGTTAATTGTGCTGGTTTTATGTTGGTTGGTTGTGCGAAACCTTTGGTTTTGGTTAGGGAATTGACTAGCGGCTGGATTTCTGTTTTCTCTTTTTTATGATTGTTTGTTGTCTTTTTCCCTTTAGAATTCATATTTGTTAATTTTTATGGGTATAAATTAGGGTTAAGTCCCCGGTGTTCGATAACTTGTGCGTAAGTCGTTAATAAAAATTAACAGATGAACTTTGTAAAACAAGCACTGAGGGAGGAATTTAGTATCAATTTAATATCAAATATTGTAATTCTTGTTTAAGGAAAGGGCATTAAAGCTATTTTGAATATTTGAATTACTTGCTCTCTTTGATTTTAAATTGCTTTATATAATAAATTTTTGGGGTGCTTTAAACATTTAAGTGAAGCCTCTATGATAACATTTTAAATTGTTTGACTTTAAAGGGATACAATTTAAAATTAATTACACTAGGTTGTAAAAATATATTATAATATAAATTAAATGTCTTCAAATTCTGTTTAAATGCAATAAGTTCAAGCGATAATTCTAAGCAGCATAGCTTTTTACTGTATTTTATAGAGAGATATTACTGTTTATTCATATTCTAATAAATTAATTACATAAACATTTTTCGTGTTGTTTTTCTTCCAAACAACCTTTCTTCTTAAAACAAAAATAACACAACCATAAACCAACCAATCAGAAACCCGTAAACTGTCTAACATTAATACTCAAAGCACGTTTTGAGAATATGATACCCGCAATCTTGAAACTCAGTGTCACCTTCGCAAAATCCCTCCACACCCCCCTCTGGGGCAGTGAGGGATGTCGTCTGAATTGGGGCCGCATTCCGAGTGTCAGTCGTCGGCGATTTAAACACTAATAACCACCTCCTCCCCCCTTAAAGGCCGAGGACTGTTAATTTGAAGGCCTTAGCATATTTATATGCCACTCGGGCTGTAGTGCTAAACCAGACAGCATGGATACGTCCAGTGTGGGATTTTCTGACGTGAATTAGAAGATGTAGTCTTAATCATTGTGGTTAAGAGGAGGGTTGTTAGATTTTAATTTTATGAAGCTCTAATATTTTCCCACTTTTCATACTACTTATTAATATTTTCTTAATACTGTATTATCCTGTTTCTTTTAATGTTATGTGTTTAATTTTTTACTTGGTTGCTGTATATTTTTTGGATGCTGTATTTTTTTAATTTGAAAAAGGTGTCTTTTATACCATTATCTTTTGAAAAAATTTTTTATTCTTTGCTTTGGATGATGTATCTTTTATTACTTTCTGTAGATGTTGTTTTTTTGATCTTTTTCCCTTTGATGTTTACTATATCTGTATAATTTTTAAAAAAATTGTATAGGGCAGGGGTACTCAAACTTTTGAACATCGCGACCCACTTTTTAGAAACAAAATCTAACGCGACCCACCTCACCTTCCGTTAACTATCTCATGCCCCTTAACAGAATTTTAACTTCTTGACCAGGGGGGTGTTCACCAACTATTTTGTTACAACAAAAAATTACTATACATGCATGTATTAGAAGAGAAATAAATTTTTTTAAAAAATTAAAAGTAAATACTTGAATTTGAGCGTATGGAACAGTTTAATTGCGGATTAACAATGATCCCCACAGGGGTCTGGGGGTCCTCCCCCAGAGAAAAATTTTAAATTTGATTCTTAAAAACAGGGTTTTAACTTGTTTTTTAGTAAAAGGGAATAAATTGCAGTTGCATCATTTCCTGAGAAAATTCTTAAAATTTTCATTGCTCCCCCCGGAGGGGATGGGGATTCCTACGTTTAGAAACACTGATTTTTTTCAAATCTTATTTGAATAACCGACAAGTCTTGCATTATCGGCACATTAAAGTGAGTGACACACATGTATTTACATTAATTGCCTTTTCCGTTCGACACCAAGTAGGGTAGTTTTTCTGAAACCTCTCTTAATGCTCTTATTTTTATTCTTTTTACTATATGGTAATTTGATAAATTTCAAAAGTCAATAACACGTTTGTAAAAATTAAAAGATACTACATGTTCAGAAAAATTAAAAATCTTCTCGTGACTCACCAAAAACTCACTGGTGACCCATCAGTGGTTTGAGAAACTCTGGTATAGGGGAAAAGAGGGTTAAAGTAAGTAGCGGTTTTTTACCCTGTCAGCAACAGAATAAGGGGGTGAAAGTATTATCATATACATGGGCACATGTAAATCTATCATAAGGTATCAAAAAGATTGTCTCATTATTATTTTCATACATTCTGTATTTCATTTATCACCTAAAATATGGTTTCTTCAAGTAAGCATCTAATTTTTCTGCGAAGGAATATTAAAGTTTTTGTAAATAAAGAAATAGGGATTTCTTTCAAAGTGAATACCAATGTGAGGTATACTTGTTTTGGAACAACTTGGTATCGTTAGAATTTATATTGCAGTGTATTTTAGGGTTGATTTAAGGACAACTTATATAATTAAAATTAATGCATCGCATCTAAGATTACGCACTGACAAGATAATGAAAATTTTTGTAGCCAGAATCATATTATTCATTTTATTCTTTACCACATGAAAGTTATGTGCTACAATTGATAAACAAGTGTTTAATTTAACCTTTTAAGCTTGCAACCCCTCTGAAGCTGAAAACTAGCTTATGTAAAATCCTGGAAAAGTAACACTGGCTTTTCACGGATTTTTCAAAGAGATTGAATTCGGTTTGGATGACGGAGAAATCTCCAAATTAAGAATGCATGAAGTGATGCATTTTTTGCGATTTATGTCAAGTTTTCAGGGTGCATACTTTTAGCCTCACGGCTTACCGGCTTTTACCCACCACGTCGGGATAAAAGTACGCAACGTTTGCCATTTTTTTAGTTTTAACATATTTTATTAATGCTAATATATTTCTTTTTAAGATGGATTAACAGGTTCATTAACATACGTTCAGTAAATTTTTATGGATTTAGCCTTTAAATTCTTGATTTTATAGACCAAGATAATTTTTTTTGTGCGCACCCTTTCCTCTATATCCTTCTCTGGATTCAGTATCATATATTTCAAAACTGACCCCATCTGAAGTAATTTACAAGACATAATTAATACTTATTTTAAAATATGATCCCCTAAAATATGTTCGCTTGTCTTAGAGGCAGACGCTGTTAATTTGGGGACGTTAGCATATTTATATGCCTCTCAGACAGTATTGCTGAATATACTTTTCAAAGTTAGCACGAGATTTCTTAAGGACATTGGTCTTAATCCATCATGATAACATGGGTGTATATTTTCATACACACTGTATTATTTATTGAGTTTTCGGGATTATAGCCCGTGACCTGCGGGCATTATATCCAGTTTTATTACCAGTTTTTCTCTATTTTACATAGTATATTTAACAAAATCATTCTATACATTCAATAAATGGGATGAGAAGCTGGCCGTATTAAACAACGTTTATTCATCTTAAGGAAATAAGATTGGGGGAAGTATCTTCCTGACAGCACCGTAGACAGAAAAAAATTCAGTTGAGGGATATGAGGTAAATTAAGTACTTATCTACGGTAAAATATTTTTTTTGTAATTTTGGGGAGGGATCAAGGATATGTACCCAAATCCCCTCTCCTTAGCTATACATATCCTTCCTGGGGTTATTTGTCGCACAAACTGTACTTGTTTAAGAAAATATTGTCCTTTTAAATTGAGTTGTTGAAAATGTAACAAGAGTGTACCCAACGTTTAGTATAAAATACATGTTTTACTTATAAACTCTAACGTGATAATTACCAGTACCCTAATATAAGTTTCTAATGTATATTAAAAAGTTTTTCATTTGTGCAAAAAAATTAAAAACTGAAATTCACAAAAAAAGAATTGATTTTTCCTGCATGTACATTAGGGTGTCCCTTATTTGGGCGTTTTTTCAAAAAGTCGGGGAAACTTTTGCTCCACCCCCCAATTTTTTTCCATTTGGTACCCTAAGACTGTGTGCAAAATCTTAAATCGATCAGATAATATTAACACGTGCCCCAAACGGCCTAAAGTTAGAAAATTTTGACTTTTTTCTAATTTTTTTGAAAATTTTTAAAAATATGTTTAAAAAATCCGTTTCCGAATAATAGGGCTCTAACACATTTAAACAATAATATTTGACCATTTTTCATTGCTAGTTAGGCCAAAGTGCCCGGTTTGTAACCTAGCCATCAATCAGAAAATCATCAAATTTGTCCATTTTATACTGAGAATAAAAAAATCAAAAGGCAGTGGTAAACGACTTGAAACCGCAAAATTCCATGCCTTAACATCATTTGTAGACTATATTGATGTGGATATAAATTTTGTGGAGCTCAAATTAATAATGGGTTGCTTAATTACAGACGCCATATTGGATTGCATTAAAACTAAAAAAAAATCTGGAAAGAAAGGTATGGGCATGTTTGATATCGGGTAATGGGTTTTTGAGGTTTCTGAACTGAATTAAGACTAATAAATTTCTCTTAGACAACTTTTTAAAGCTCTTTGCGCAGTTGTAAGGGCCATCATATCTCCTAATACAAGTGCAAACCATGTTTTCAGAACTATAGATATGATAATAAATTCTAAACACATAAAACTGGCAAGAGAAATTCTGGATACAAGTTAAAAAACAGACTTCAGTGTGTCCACGAGTATTTTATTCCATAAGTTAATTGAAAAGCTGAAGTTGATACAAAATTAACCGACTCTTCATAATAATTGAATACTATCAGAAGGTAATCAATTAACCATGTTTATAGAGACTGTTCTTCCTATTTTATCATAATTTTATACATTAACATAAAAATACCAGCAGTTCAACATATTAGTGTGTCATTAAAACAAATAAACACTGTTATTTTTGTCCGTGGCTGTAAAAATGTTTTAAATATTAACTAAAGTTTTTATAACTCTTCTTTATCCTTAGTTTTTCTTCGCACTGTCAACCTTTCATCAGTTAACGTCCTTGAAGAAGTACTAAGGTTTCGAGTAAATTTTTCGTGAAAATTGTTTATGGAATTAAATTATTTTAGTGTCAGATCCTTCTTTGAGAATATAGAGGTTGGAAACTTAGAGTGAAGAATAGCTGACTTACAAAAGACTTTAAAGAAGGAATGATTATAAGAAACTGTTGATAATATTTATGATATTTAAATATCCAATAGTGTCTTAGATTTTAATGACTCTAATTTGTTGAATTGCAGGTATTTTTTATGTTAACGAATAAAATTATGATGAAATAGAAGAACAGTCTCTATAAACATGGGTTAATTGCTTACCTTCTGATAGTATAACTCAATAAAAATGAAGAGCGGTTTAATCTAGTATTAACTTCAGCTTTTCAATTAACTTAGGAATAAAATACTTTTGAACACATTTGTCTGATGTTGTTGTTTGTTGAGTCTGATTTTTAACTTGTTTCCAGAATTTCTCTTGACAGTTTTATATATTTAGAATTGATTACCATATCCATAGTTCTGAAATATGGCGTCTGTAATTAAGCAACCCATAATTAATTTGAGCTCCAGAAAATTCATATCCACATCAATATGGTCTACAAATGGTGATTAGCCATAGAATTTTGTGGTTTTAAGTCGTTTACCACTGCCTTTTGATTCTTCTATTCTCAGTATAAAATGGACAAATTTGATGATTTTCTGATTGATGGCTAGGTTATAAACTGGGCATTTTGGCCTAACTAGCAATGAAAAACGGTCAAATATTATTGTCTAAATGTGTTAGAGCCCTATTATTCGGAAACGGATTTTTTAAACATATTTTTAAAAATTTTCAAAAAAATTAGAAAAAAGTCAAATTTTTCTAACTTTAGGCAGTTTGGGGCACGTGTTAATATCATCTGATCGATTTAAGATTTTGCACACAGTCTTAGGGTACCAAAAGGAAAAAAATTGGGGGGTGGAGCAAAAGTTTCCCCGGCCTTCGATTTTAAGGGACACCCTAATGTACATGGGCTGCCCGTAAAGTAAGTTTCCCTATGAGCTGCAGACGCTAGAAACGCTGTTAAGTGGGATTTGACCATACCCGAGTGTACCTTGGCTTCTTTTCTACAAATCCCAGCAATGACCAGTTGCCTGCAATGATTATTATAGATTTGGCAGCTGTTAGAGATGGAGCTTCCACTCGCTTCTCCCGCCAACCGCGTTGTCTTTCCCCCATTGGCGTTCGTCGTCTTGGGCGTCTTTTCGCTCGTTTTTGAATTCTCTGTACCATTTCCGACGATTTTTTTTTCGCTCATACACTTTTTTTCGTTGACTTCACACATATTGGAATGAATGTCCCCTGCCGCCATATTTTTCGCTCACAAAAAACCAATCTCAGAACGTGGCGGGAGAAGCGAGTGTGGGCTCCATCTATAACAGCTGCTAAACCTTTAATAATCATCACAGATAGATGGCCGGGTCGGGGATTTGTAGAAAAGGAGCCAAGGTACACGCCAGTGTGGTAAAATTCCGCGTAACATCGTTCCTAGCGTCTTCAGCTCATAGGGAAACTTACTTTACGGACAGCCCTCGTATTTGCCAAATTTCCAGAGTATAAAGTAAAGATATGTATATATCATACGGTCAATGCAATCGTAAGTATAGTAAATGTGTAAATGTTTTATAGTAGTCCAAATTCAGCTCTTTGCTCATTTTCTTCTATAGGCCTAAATTATCTTCAACAGTTCCTTCAACAACCTTTTATTAAGAATCATAATTAAACTAGCTGAAATGTAAAATAATATCCCATCCATAGTTTGATAATAACACACCTGATTATATTTTAAATTAAATAAAAAAACAAACTAACGCACCACTACAACAAATGGCTGTTAAACGGTCTATGTAAGTTTCGGAAGCATGACCTCCAGTACAATGTTTTATTCCCAGCAGCGAAAAGATATTAAAACCTTCGAAAGAGAGAGAGAGGCAAACAATTAAAAGCATCCATTAATCGTGGTCGAATTTTTGCCCTGTTCATTTATTTGCCCCCGAAAAGTTTTTGCAAGTGATTGGCTCTTTTTATGACCCCCGAGGAATTCTCATTAAAATAGTTTCAGGTGAACCCAGCGTCTCTTCCCCTTTCAATTAAACAGCATTCCTCCTCTATCCTTTGCTTTTTATCGCTTGTTTAATTTCTGTTTTTCGAGCCCGATGGGGGTTGCCCAGAGATGTTCGAATTAATATCGGTTGCAGAGTGATTGGGTTTTGAGCGTAAAGTGCTCTCCTTTCTTTCTAACACTCTGTCGTCTTTATGGGTATTTTGTCACTGTGTGAAATTATATTTCATACTCAAGTTATAAAAGTTATCCTAGTTTTCCTATATAAAAGTTATCCTAGTTTTCCTATATAAAAGTTATCCTAGTTTTCCTATATAAAAGTTATCCTAGTTTCCTCTGTGTATATGCAATGCAGATATCGATGCCTCATTGTTAGTAATATCACAATGCAATTTTAAGTAAATAGTATGTAATTACTTCGGAAATTGTTGCTAGAATGAAAATATATTAAAACATTCAATTAGTCAAATGTTTAATGAATTATTGCAGTGAAACCTGTGTTAAAGAATAAGTCGCCATGGTCTTGGCAATGCCAAACAGTAGCGGATTTCTAAATAGGCTAGCTAGGCTATAGTCTACGGCGCAAATTTTAGAAGGCGGCAAATTTTTGACAGCAGAATTTTTTTCTGAATAAAAAAGAAGAAAAAGAAAACACTAAAAATAAGCTCTGGAAAGACGGAGAACGTCCTTTCATAAAAGCAATTATGTGGTTTACTGTTCTCTGAAACTGTTCTTTGTTACCCAAAGGGTATCAAAATGAGCTAAAACACTACTTTAAGTTGAAACTTTCAATAAAATTTCTGGGGGAGAACCCCCAATCCACCTTCTCAAATTTTGGTATCTGTTATACATTGTTTTCCCTTGAAAATTATGCCACCTACAAGAAACTTTTTCCTTTTGGTGCTCTCTCCTTAGAGTTTGAAAAGTAGATAAACACAAGTTTGGGGGGAATTTCCAAAAACATTTTCTGGGGGAGGACCTCCGGCCCCCGGTTTTGACGTATTTTTTTAAATTTTCCCCCAGAAAATTCTTACTTTAAGATACAAGTTTTAAAAATTTTTCTGGCCACAGACCCCCAATTTTTACTTTGAGCTCACATTGTAAAATTGTAACATTTCGTGTAAAATATTACTTTTAAGTGATTAAACACTTCAGGTATAAATAAACTCGGGACCTTAAGACGCTCAGTCAGACGACCCCTCACTAGGGGATCGGGAGGCTAGGGGGCTTAAGCCCCCTACCAAATGAAAATTATTACACTATATAATATGGCATTTTATGCACCAAAATGAGTTAAAATCGTGTTATTTTAAGGTCAAATTTTCAAACATTTTCTGGGAGAGGACTCCCAGACCCCCTTGGTACCTGTAACTCTATTATTGCAACTTTATTTTATATTAAGTTCGTCAAAACGCGAAAATTCTACCATAAAATCTATATCCGAAATTCGGATGAGGCGTTCCAAAACTAGTTGAAGAAGTACGGTTTTTTAAATTAATATTCCTAAAATTTTCTGGGAGAGGACCCCCAGACCCCCCCTTTTAGAAGGCTTTTCCATATTAAGATCACAAAGAAGATTAAATTGAATTATAAAAATTCATAGCCCCCAAAAAACAAATCCTGGATCCACCATTTTCGCCCCCCCACCCCCCAAAAAAATAAACCAATTTTCCTAAAACGATAACCTATCCTTAACAATAATTTTGTAGCGTATCGTTGGTTTCATTGTTTGTGAAAATGTTTTTTTTTCATACTTTCAATCTGCTTGCTTTGACAGTCTACTATAGAATATTTCAAATACCAGCCATTACACTATAACAACCGCCCCAGTTTTTCTTATCAGTTTTCAGAAACCTGTTTCTCGTTATATTTGAGAACACTACCATCAGTTTTGACTGTAAATCAACTAACTGTTAAGTAAATTCATACACACTTTATACTTTAACTGTTTCATATGAGTTTTTGCGATTTACCAATTCTCAGTGAAGTTTACACATTATGCTGTGACGATATCACACATAATACTCTTAAACTGTAAATATAAATATGAAGGTTGTAAAACTGGAAGAACCACAGAAGATATTTTCAATAAGTTGCTGGCTATTCGAAATCGAAGATTTTACATAAGGCGAAGGTTGCCCTACAAAGCGGATTACTGTCAACTATAAAGTTCCTACTTTAAGCACCTCTGTGCATTTGTTACCATTAATGTCAACAGCAATATTTTTCACGGAAATCACAATATTGGAAAAACCTGCCCCCTTTTTATCAAATTACCCCAATTCATGACCTCAATCAATTGTCTTTGAAATTAATAAATATGGCTTCCTGAACGAAATTTAAGCGAACCTCTCTTCATTTCACTTCATTACCTTCCTCGACCGTTGCCACGCAGCGAACCTAATTTGATTTACGCGTCAACTGATAGAAAGCAACAGGGGAGTTGGTCTAATTTATTCGAGAGTTGGTGGAATAAGGAAAAAAATAACTTTTCAAAATCGATAATGGAATAAAACACAAGGGGTGGTTGGAGTCACGAAGACGAATGTGTGCACTCCATGGAAGAAAGTAAACAATTTCATTTATTGGGGAAAGAAGGGGGGAAAAGAGCAACTCTTCGTTCCCTGGGTATGACTCGCCTTCGCACCTTGTTCTAACATATGAATAAGAAAGACGCTCGAGAAAAAACTAATATCGTAGAGATACTGTAGATAGAGGTAACTTCAGTTGCTAACCCTGCATGGCTAACCTTAATAACAGAATGATATTCCCGAAATTTACACCGAAATATATTAAAAGATAATTCATCGGCTTCTTGAAAGCTCAATTCATTGCATAGCCCGACCGCCACGAGAAAACTTTTAACGTCGTACAATATTGTCGCAGTTGTTATGGAAACTGGTTATTCCATTCAATTTTAGGGGTGATGGTCTTATCTATGTGACTATCATTTAGATTTGAACTTATTTTCAAATGTTGTTTTTATCTCAAAGTGTTGACTTGTGACTGTCGGATTATAGTTGTGCAATATACTTTTATTGATATGCATATCTTTGTTATGTTCTGATTACACATAACATAACATAACATTTGTTAACATTTGTTACACATAACATATAAAACATTTTGTTGAGTATTTTGGAGAGAATTAGCAGAAAGCAACTTGAAAGAGTAAGCCTTTGTAAGCTTTTTATCTAAACTTTTAAATGCACACAATTTATTAGTCAAGATCATGGGATTTTTTACTTGTAAAAGATAATTGGGAGTTTTCTAATCAAGCCAAAAGGTGAAGTTGAAAGGTGAACACATGAAATGCCGTAAAAATGTTTTTATGAACATTTTTTGAAGTAGTTAATAATTGTAAGTATATATTCCCCATTTGGAT
This sequence comes from Tetragnatha versicolor, assembly GCA_024610705.1. Taxonomy (NCBI): domain Eukaryota; kingdom Metazoa; phylum Arthropoda; class Arachnida; order Araneae; family Tetragnathidae; genus Tetragnatha; species Tetragnatha versicolor. The sequence goes on from JANDEH010000003.1 coordinate 38,927,133, forward strand.
ATGAGTTGTATGGATTTTATGTTAAAGTTCTTGCTTGATAAGTTAATAGATATATGAACAGTCTAAATAAGGGTGATCATGTCCTCCCTTATGTCACTGCATATAAATTCACCCTTAAAAGTTTTAGGAAATCATTTTTGGTTAATGAATTTGGTTTGACTCTTCTTCCCCACACATTACATCACGTAGCCAATATACTTACGACGTCAGACTTAGTTGTAGTTTTTATAATGATTTCTTGTCATAGAGCTCGACGAATCTATAGAACTTCACAAGGACCCCCTAAGGTCTAATTAAGGACCCCCTTAAGATGGGTGAAAGGAATCTGAAGTACGGTCTAGTCCATAACACCCCTACGATTCTGAACACGCATATAAAAAAGGGAAAGAATATGGGGAAAAAGATTTCGGATAAAATTGCCCAAAGGTGCTTCTCAAACGATCCAGAAAAATAAAATAAAAAAACCGGGAGATCTCCCGACTTCTCCTGATTATCTTCCCGCCTCAAACCCCGTTACAGATTACCGACTCTCCGGTATTTTCTCCCGTTTTTTTCCCGGATTCTGGCCCCCGGGCTTTCGTGGATATCTCACTTTCGGGATGAAAGGGGGGAAGGGATAATTTATTTCCATATACCTTTGCATTTTTTACGCGTTTTTTCTGTCGTGGCAGGATTTTTTTTCGCTATATCGTTATTAGGGCTTTAAATTATGATCGTTTAGGAGTGGAAGGGTGTAGAGAGGCCTTTTTATTTTATTAATCGTTCTGTGTTATTCTAAACTTTCTCACGAGAGGGTTGCTTTTCTTTTTGTTTCTTGGCTCGCGCTTGAGTTTTCTACTCGTGTAGGCGTATAAATATATTTAAGGGAAAAAAAACGTGCGAAAATATGAAGGAGGATCTTCTGTAGTCAGCGGAACGAGTTGATTTTAACTGTGTTTAACAGGTTGTTTTTTTAAGCTTTTGTTTTTGCAGGGACTAGGATTCCCTTTTTTGTACTATGCATTCTTGCAAATTCCTGTTTTTGTTTTCCAAAAGGTTTCCTTTAATAAATACATATTTTTTACACTGAAAACGCTTACATGCAAAGCTTAAGTCATTACAAACTCATTCTTCCTCAAATTAACACTTCAGTTGTGCCGTTAACTAGAAATCTTTATACTTTATTATATTGTGTGATCATAGTGTTCGTAATGATATTTAAAAAGTGTTTCTAGCAGAAATTTGTTCTTAAAATAGTGTATACTAGATTAAAACATTTCTTGTCAGTAACGTCACGGACCGAAGAAAGTAGCTTTGATTAGATGCCTCATTTACTAACTACTTAATGGGCAGAAATGACAGAGCGAGTGAGAGTAATCACTGAATACCCAATTAGGTAGCTAGAAAGTTTGGCGTCTTTACGGCCCTATTCACCAGTAACTTGGCCGGCGGTTAAACGACAGTCATATTTCTGATTGGCAGTTAAAAAAGAAAACTATTTTTCCACCAACCAGAGGTTTGACTCCAGGTTAACCGTCGGTCAAGTAACCGATAAATACGGCTGTTATCGAAGCTCCTTCCTTCAACCCGTGACAAGAATCGTTGCAATATGGTAAAGTGAGATATGTTTAAATTCTGAATGTGTTCTTTTAATTTCTTCTCTTCTCTTTAATTCTCTTTGATTCTTTAATCAAAACGGCTAAAAGGGACACATTTCCTGCGAGTGGAATTATTTACAACACTTCACAAGCACTATTGAACACATTTCTAGATAGCCAAAACTTTTTACACTTATTCATTCAGAACACTATACTGTGTGGGGACGACAGTGTTGTTTTGAAATCGTTTGCAGTGTATTGGAATTTTTTAAAATTTTCTTTCTTTGATTTTTATAAGAAAACATTAAATTTATCACGAATTTTTATCATGGCACGAAACTCCAGGTGAAGACCGCTCGTCTATTAAAACTGGGCGTAAATCATCCAATTATCCCAGTTTCTAGTTGACCGCTGTCCGAGACACCGCATAAAATGGTCAAGCGTGTGCTCCCTCGAGACGCGTAGGCCAATTAGAGCGTCCGATCACAGGCGGCGATAAAGGGTGGCCGGTCACTCAAGAGAACAATAATTAACGACGAAAGTAGTTATATTCCCTGCGTATAACCCTCTGATTATAATCGCCTCTCCATTAAGCTATTGCTTTGATCTAAAGCTGCAACTTAATTGTGCAACCGTTAATTACTGTGGAAAGCATAGTGTTAAACTACGCTGTGCGTTAAACTTTATAAGGGTAGTTAAGACTCTGTGTGAATACTAGGGTTGGCTGCTTCGGTTTTACAGCATAGCTTTTGTTGATTTGAATTCTTAACTATCAAAGTGAATTAGCTTGGAAATTCTTTACGCGTGTATTACGGGGAAATAAACCTGAAGCCTGACACACCGAAATCCACGTAACCGAAAATCCATTTTATCGAAGACCACTTCTCTGAAAAATCTTCTCTGATCCTTCTTCTTCTCTAATCCGCAATACTATGAAAAGACATTTCGGCGAATTCTAATTAACCGAAAGGTTATTTCACTGGCATGATTTATCACCGACAAACGCCGTATCAACGACAAGGGGTTTCACCGAATCAGCCATCTGTCTTGTGGCACATTTGTACTGAAATTCTGTAAAATAGTATTTCCGTGTTATGAAATTTACGTCTTGTCAGCAAAACATCCCATTCGGTGAAACACCCTTTCTCTGAAATGGCTTTTCCGTGAAGTAAACTTCGTGAAACGATTAGTCCAGTGGCGAGTCGCAAAGTAGGGGAAGAAAACATTATTCAAATTTCAACCATTTAAAGAATTTCGAGTTATCGAAGATTTAACAAAATCATACTTGCAACGTCGGTAATTAATGTAATTATACAGTCGACCGTTGAACAGCCGTTACATCCAGCGTCACAGCTATACAACAGTCAATAAACTTCGATAACGTTTTCGAATTCAGCGGCACGGTCGACTAGATAATACGTAAGAACCGCAATTTCTAATATATAGCGTTAAATTGCCGAATTCGTAATAAAATTGTAAAAAAAACCCATATTTTTATGATAGAATCAAATTCAACTACAGAACAGAATCAGCTTCCAGATTTTTCCCAGTTTGCAAATCACGCTTTGCCACTGGGCGTGTCAGTAATGTGAAAATTTAGGTGAGACACGCACCTTCTCCATCAGTTCTTCAGCAAGGTACCTTAAGTCTCATTCATAATTTTCACTGTTCGTGCTCATTTTATAGGAATCATCTTAAATGAAATCAGGAATCATCCTAAGTTTGAAGAATCATCCTAAGTTTGGATGAATCATCTTATTTGGCGTTTCAATCTTTACTCCTTCACTTTTTTAGGCAAAATGGCGATTCACAGGAGTGAATCACTCAGGATGAATAGTGAACGTGAAACAGTGTAAATGAGCTTTTAGGTATTGCTCAGTAAAACCCCTCTTTGGAAACGATTGGGGGCTTGGCAGGCGGTCCCTGGAGCCATAAAGCGACATTACATGAGCGTCACATCTGTCTGATTCGGCTCTATGGCTTATTAATTGGATCGATGCTGCATATATTCGATACTGATGCTTCTTTTCATTAAGGAGTCATGAATTCAAATGCAGAAAGCGAATTACGCGCATACTGTTAAAATCCATTTATTGCCCAGAGGTTTGCGAAGACAATCTGAAATGTCGCTGCTTTGATAAAATGGATGAACAATTGCAAAGTTTGAATACATTTTAAGAAAAATTCCACAGAGAAAACACAATGAACGTATACAGAGGACTGTGTTGTATGAATTTGATTTGTGAACTAGAGAGAGTTTATAACATTGTGAGTTTCAGAAGTTAAGAACATGGGGCAAACCCAGTCGTCAAACCTGCCTTTTTTATTTTTAGCTTATTTTTACATTTAATTATATATTAATTAACAAATTTGAGTATTCATATTTTTCCGTTGATTTTGTAGCTTTATATTTTGCAAGAGATGTAAAATTTCGTCATTAAAGAAAAATTAGTTAAAGTGTTTGGAGAGGAAATATACAGGGTGTAAAGGAAAGTCCCTTTACCCTGAAATAAATTGCTAACGGAGCAAGAATACTTTTAGTCATTTACTTAAGTCATTGAATTGACAATTTCTCATTTTTGCCTCGTGAGGAGCGTTTTAAGACGTAAAATCAACGTAATTTCAACCTAATTGAGCGTGCGTTTTTGAGGTTCTATTCAAGATATTTTTTTTGTTTAAGGTGTCTTTTCCTACTAAATAGATGGTGCTCTACAACTTTTTAAATGACTATTTTAGCATATCTCTAATAGTTTTAAAATAAAATTTTTAACTCCTGAAATTTCCGCTAGAGGGCGTTGAAAGTTGTTGCATCGGATAGGGCATGGTCATTTTACTATACCGTTACCTTAACTGCATAGCTTTAGCTTGCTCCGTTAGCAATTTATTTCAGGGTAAAGGGACTTCCCTTTACCCTTTATTATTAGTATTTTGCAACCTAATGATTTTCTCGCAGGTTGAGATCAATGTAAAAAACATGTTACATTTAAAAAAAACGCTAAAAAAACACAAAATAGCTTTTATTCTCAATGTCTAACACTTTTATTTTCTCGATGCTTTGTGATCTTATGCCCCGAAACGTTTTCTCCTTCTCCGAAATAAAAAGTCAAAAGGAGTCAAAATCAAGTCAAAAGTGGTTCCCTCCAGTAGAAGGTCCTAGACGGTATCGGTCGTCAACAGATAGTGAGAGGAAGTAAATGATATATTTTAAATTTTTAAAGCGAGTTGTAATATATCATAATTAATTCGTAATGCCAACTACCACTACACCACTCAAAGGATAGCTTTTAGGAGTTTTACTTGATATTTTATCCTATTTTAAAATTACTAAAAAACAATTTTCTGAGAAATGCAGTCATTCAAAATTAATGTGTAATGTTGCTTAAAATAAACTCCTATAACTTGTTAACTTGCTAAGTTCATACCGATTCTCTGAATTTTTTCACATCAGTTCATACTCTTCTTTTAAAACTCATTGCAATCACAAAAATACAAGTATATCAATTTTTGCATGTTATTTATCACAGTATCCCGTTAATCGTGAAACATATTTTTACTAGTTTACTCTACATTTACCATTCCTGTTGGGCTTTTGAAAATTTCCCTGCTATTTCCATAAGATGAAATATTCATATCATTCAAATGCGTTCGCCTACACTTTCATACTCATTAATTAACATCTCGAGAAAACTTTAAAATCAAATGAAAAGGAATGTATAAAACAGGGAGAAAATTCAGTCGGTTGCAATTAATAACTTGGGTGTGTAGAAATTGTGAAACGTCTAAAGAGAATGTGAAAAGATTATATGTGCATGGTTAATACTTTTCAAATCCTCCATATAAATTCTTGAAGAATGTCTTAAATGTTTTTCCAGTATGAAATTAATTTTCAACTCTAAAGTCTGCAAGTACTTTAATTGATAAACTCGGTTTTGCACAGGTGAAGAATATGGCATGTTTGTTTATATTTTCTACCAAGATGTCTGTCTTCCCAAATTTGCATAAATCTTTAACCATTGCTTCCGTAAAATTTTTATAAAAATAACTATACACCATTAAATAAAGTTGTACAACTTTTTAGTTATGACTGTAACTACTATAATTCATAGTAACTACATACCAATTCATGTAGCTACATAAAACGGAGGTAATTTTTATGAAATTTCCATAACTAATCACAAAGTAAAACGTAATTAAGGTAAATAAAGGCTTTTGATATTGTTGCGGCTTGTTTAACCTTTTTGTACATTTGAACCTATTTTGGACTGGTAGAACCCAGGGTTGATCGCAAATGGATAAGAAAAAGCTCGCTTATGAATAATTATGAAAATTATGGAAGGTATCAAATAACCTTCTGTTATTACACCATTAGATTAACGAATTTATCAAATCTGAATGGATTTTGATTTCTTTCAAACTGAGAAAGTCAAATATATCGATGAAACCAAAACAAACAAATAAACGTAGAAGGACAGCATAATGTTTACAGGCAAGGGAATGAAAACAAAAGTAAGCCTCATAATTAATTAACAGGAGTTTATTTGCTTACTTAGGTATTCATTCAAAGCAACACAAGCGTGATAAATAACTATTGACTCAGGATCTCCCCACTGGGATATTCGATAGGATACCACAAGACCTGAAAAACCAAATTACCAATTCTTTTATTTCGAAACTTCGGAACGGGATTCCGGTATACTTTTCAACCAAATAAAATCTCTTCATAGACTGCATCCAAAAGTTGAGAAATCAAATCTCTCTATCTCTCAAAAACAATGCAGCCGGAAAAGAAACTCTCATCCCCCATACCCTCTGGGAAAGCTTCTTTTTCGAACGGCCGAGTGAATATTCATGAATTCGGAAGGTGATGTCGACCCTCGTGAGAACAAATAGAAGGTTCATTGTGCTTCACAAAGAAACGGCTTGTATACTGTGTTTCTCCTAATTGCATACAAAGTCAACATGTGGGTGAAAATATTTTCAACTTAGGGTTCACAAAATAAGAAGGGTCTATTCATGGTGTCGTTGTTTTATTATAAGGAAAATTTATTCCTTTATTTATATGTAAATCATTAACGTCAGCTTGGTGAATGTAAATAAAGGTTAACTAAAACCCATGATAGCGAAAGTTCGTATAATTTTGTTCTGTTTTTATACACACTAGCGCAGGTATGGGCAACCTTTTCGAATCCGCGGGCCGGATTCAATGATTATAATGACGTGGAGGGCCATAGAGTAGATAATAGGTAATATTTTTGTAAAGTAAAAAATGAGTAGTTTTACTATATATAGTTACGAAGTTTAATACTAAAGTTAAAATTTAATCTGGACTTATACAATATATTGATTACATATTACATACAATAATTGAATCGTCAGTTTGAAGAAGGGAATAAGTCCAAAAATCAAGTTTTGAGAAAATCGAAAAAAAGAAATGGAATTTTTATTGTATGGATATCGATTTCACAACTTCAAGGGGCGATATCTCCCTATAGAGGTTAGTTATTTTCCCCCTCTTTTCACCCATGTGTAGGGCAAAGCTTGGAGATTGTTTTGAGCACAAAAAGTCAATTTGTCATTTTTTGGACTTATTCCCTTCTTCAAACTGACGATTCAATTATAATGAGTTACATTAATCTGGACTAAAATAATATCTTGATTACATACAAAAATTATAATGTTTAAGTTACATTAATATGAGCTATAATGATATTCAGAGCTCATAGTAATGAAACAATATTTCAGGACAGATATTTAACAATGAGGAAGTTGCATGATTTTTTTTATTTTTTAATCGATTCTTCTTGTAGAAATAAGCAACTACCCAACATTTCAGGCCGATCGAGAAATTTTTTGATTGCCAAAAAAATTAACAAAAATCCACTTTTTAAAAGCGCGCGAAAACGCCAAGAGTTTGGGATCATCGTATGTTGACGTCATCATACGATAAACATTGTTGGAAAGCAATGGAGTTGATGGTATGATTGTTGACATGTTTTTTTTCTCGACTTTGAAGTTAAAATATTTAATTACTTGTACATTTTTTTGAAAAATTGACTAGATATTTCATTTTACCATACAAAAAACCATACGGAACACTTGTTTGTTTTTGAAAATCTGACACATGCAACTTCCTTACTGTCATTACATGATTCAGGAGAATTAATGGAGGAGAAATTAATGTTCAGGAGGACCAATTAACTTTAGCAGCATTGGGAAAGGCAGAGAATGAATATAGTCCGTCGGGAGGGGAATATCAACCGTCGGCGATCGTCCGTCGTGAAGTAACAACTCTCCCACGCTTATAGACGCCTCCCAAGAACGAAATATAGTTGAACAGCACGTTTTAACTGCTAAAATTAAGTTATTTTCGGGGGGAAGTTCTGTATCCCCTCTTTCGCTCTTGTTGACGAAAACCAGAGTGTTTTTTGTTACAATTTTTAAAATGTTCCGCGGGCCGGACCAAATGACGAGGCGGGCCGGATCCGGCCCGCGGGCCGTAGGTTGCCCATCGTTGCACTAGCGTATGGATTTAAAATTCAATCTAAAATGAGGATGTACACCAAGAGTTGACCGAGTATTACCAATTTTTATTTTATATTAAAACTTTTTCTTTAAAAACATAAAATTTAGGGATCGTATCCGAATTGTAATTTTCAAGTATATAAATTGTAGTTTTGCACATGACCCCCAAACTTGGTTCCAAACGCCTTATATGAGTTAAAATGCTGTTTTAAGAGTCAAAATAAAATATGTACTGAAAGGGTTGAGCCTCAGAACCTTGGTTGGAAATATCGGTCGATTATATCTCAAGTAAAACCATATAATTGGATGCTAAAAATATTTTCTCATAAATGTTTGCGGTTCATAAAAGAGACACCGTGTTCTTATTAAACACTTGTTCTACGCACAAGTTTTTAATTGTTAAAAACAACTTTTAACCCTTTCAATACGGATGAACATATGCTGCCCCATCAGTAAACTTAAACATTTGCTTGTAACATCATTGTTGTTGTTGAAACGTCGTTATGGGATCGTTAATACGTCTACCTTCAGACAGATAAGATATTTCATCTTAATAATCATTTGGAGGAGGAATATCTCTTCCCGGCAATGAGGCGCACTAAACTGATTTTTTGCCACATTAAAAGGCTTAAATATAAGTTACATGAGATACGGTGCTAGAAATACTAATTACTTGATGTATTGCTCCACGAGTGAACAAATATAATAATGCAAGTATTTTAATACCCAATCCCCATATAAATATCATTTCCAACTGTACAAGATGCAGTTATAGAGGATTTATTTTCGTAAACTTCACTTTAAAAACTAAAAAAACTCATAAAACTAACTTTAGATTCAGTGCTCTAATTATCGTCAAAATATCCAACGATTTTTCATTAAGCATGAGTTCACTTAAAGAAAAAGTAGCCCAACTCCATCTAAGAAGGAAGATAACTTTAGTAGGGTAATGATGTTTTACGTTTGAGTGGGAATTCTAAACTACTGGCTTACTATAACTCTGTATCTCTTGGATTACACTTGGTAACTATTGTAACTATGTTAGATTTGAATAAAGAACAACCTAACGAAACCCAAAAATTCAAGTCTAACTCAAGATTTGAATATTTTGAACTGGACCACATTTTTCCTCATTGACTGATATATTAATTTTGAGATTCACATAAATACGGAATTAGAAGTACGAATAAGTTTGCTCGGGGCTTTTTCAAAAGGGGAAAAGAAAACTCGTATGTTAATTACAAGAATATTAATTCACAACTGAATATTTCTTTGCCATTAAAGATAACTCCTTCCGCTGATTTCAGTAATTCAATTAAAGCACCTTCAGCGATACTATGCATATTTTATGATTTTGCATTCGAACAAAATGCTCCGAAGCTAAAATAAAAACTTAAATTGAACTCCTTCTTTTGAGATAATATTATTACAGATTAAAATAATTATTAAAACTACCTGGCGAAGAGAGATGGATTTTAATAGCAGAAGCCCAAGTCACGGACTAAAATTATAGTATTAAATCTAGGCATAAAATATTTCTAAGAAAAACAGTCCCTGGCGTATACAAGCTTTTTTCTGAACTAATGTGTTTATTACATTACGAAAACAGAAGACTTCCACTAAACTGGCCGAATTGAAATATAAACCAGTTAAGGGAAATTTTATTCAAAGAGGGAGTGATAAAAATTATTGCATTAATGAAAAGACACTTTCTTAAATAATAATGATAGTGATAAAAAGTTTATTATTTAAAAAAAAGATAACAAAAGAAAACAATATCCACTAAGGGCCCGTGCTTCATCTAAGTTAAGCATTATTACTATTCTTTTTGTGGGCAGTTTTTTTCAGTAACAAACGCACTTAGTAAAGAATCCTTATTACAGTTTTACATATCATTACGAAATATGTTTACATCTGTCCCTGGTTTTTTCAAAATGCTCGAACATCAATGAGTTGCCGTGGATTTTGCTGGACTTACTTGGTTTTACTTTAAAACTTATCTGAATTTAAAAAAAAGTTTCCCTTTCCCAAAATATAATAAAATTTTTTAGCGATTTTATGTCTAAAAGCGTTTAGCTCTTAAATATATGGTAAAATATTTTTAATTAAGTTTAAAGAAAAACAAGCAGGTTTCTCGTTACAACAAAAATTATATAAACATTTTAAAATGCGTTGTTGATTAGTTTTTTTTCATCAAATTAGGTTTATTTGTTTTTAAAATATTAAACTTGTTAAACCTACGTAAATACCAATAGGTTTGTACTGAATATATCCCACGAATGCTTCAGAAACACCGGGTGTCGTGTGATTTCAGACATTTCGCCGTTTGCTAGACAGTGTTTTCGATTCACATGATCTTTTTTGCGGTCTTCAACTTCTTACGTCGCTCTATTGCGTAAGGAACGTAACAGCAAAAAGGGGAGTGTTGCCAGACACACAAAGTGGCAATTAGGGAGGGGGCATTCACAAATTATGTCATTATTTTTAGGGATTTTTTATATTCCTCCAATGTTTCAAAGGATCCCATTGAGATGTGTTACAAGTTTTGAAATTTCAAATTAAACCCAAAATTTATCATATTTGAAAAGTTATTTTAATACCCGTTCTGAGGATTCGTTACTGTTTTCGTATGTTAAATCATTGATGTAATTTTGAAAATTAAATTGTGGAACGCCCCCCTAAGGTAGTTAGCAAATTACGTCATGTTTTTTTAAGTGAGAAGAATGGATTATGAGACCAATGTGAAAAGAAGGGAGTCAAAATTTGTGCTATCATACAAAAAATGGTATTTCCATTTCTGTGCAAATGTGGTAAAGCACATTTTACCAATCGTACTTAGAACGAATTTCTTATTTTCAAATAAAATATTTGTGAATTTCAATTTTTGAATTGCTTTATTAGGACGACTAGTCAGTTGTTTAGTGATTTCAATTGCAAATTAGATAACATGATGGTGGTTAGAGTGAACTAGTTTCGGATATGAAAACTCATAAAATTTTTTTTATACAGATTTAAAAAACATGGATGGGGGTAGGAATTTGAAATGTTACTCTTTGAAATAGAGTATTCTTTACGGGTTAGCCGGGAAATGTCTTGTTCCAAATAAGTAATTATCCCAGACAATCAAATTTATATGAATTTCGACAAAAGGTTTTGAAAAAAAAATGCAAGAAGTGGAGGATTTATGAAAAAAATGACTAAACATTATAATTATAGTGTTATTTAGATTTACAGTTATGCAATAAAAATGGAAATGAAGTTTACCTTTTTAAGATAGTTTTTGACCAGCAGTCACTAAACAAAATGCTCATTTCTTCTTGAGTGATCCGGTTTATTCACAACTTTGATAATCCGAGCTCAATAAGTAAAGAGAAGAGTCAGTTGATATTTTCTTATTTTACAATAACATATCTTATTACACTGCTAGTTTTTATTTAACAATGATAAAAGAGTTTCCTAAAACATGAAAACTTGAGAAACCCTCTAAAAATATACGTAATTTGTGCATTACCCAAAACACAACCGACACAAACACAACTTCTCCATTGCTAAAGAACGCAACATCAAACATAAAAAGCGGAGTGTTGCCAGACCCACAGAGCGGCTATTACTTCGTCGCTATACCTGTTTATCGTCTGCACTGCCATCGATCGTTCTGTAAACGGGGGAAGGGGGCTGGAAGGGGGGAGGATATGAAAAGAAGCGCGAGATTGGATTTTGATTCACGCAAGATGCATTGGATGGTGAAAGGCAGTTCTTTAAATGTCGGTTGGGGAAGTAAAGAGATGCTGCTGGTAGAATAAACGAGGGGTTCTTCGATTCTGAGAAAAGATTTGCTGTCTGTGAAGATTTTACTTTGATACCGATCCCTTTCTATGGACTTACTTCTTGAAGTTATGCCATGTGTTAATCAATTAGGATTTTTGTATGCATAACTTTATCATTAAGTAAAATACTTCACATTTTTGCCTTTTACTGTTGTAAAAATTTAACTCTGGTAGGCCCCCTTTCTAAACTTTGATCTTTAGAATACTCGTGCACAGCATGCATGACTTCATAGTATTCACGTTTTTGTAATAAGTAATTGTGGAATATAATAAAGCAGAAATTGAGTGGTTTGCGGTGAGAGTGAGCTAACTTCAATGTAAAACTTGGAGTTAACTCATTGCTGCTGCAAGCACCTTAATCGGCGATTATCTTTTCCTTTTTTATGCTTTATCTATAGTAAGTCAAGTTTCTAATCATATGAGAATTATCTGATTTTTCATTTCATTTCTCATATACTTAACCCGGAATTACAGATTCCGTTTGAACTTGTTAAAGAGGTAATTAACTCAATGCTGCATTTGATTGACCTATCAAGGATTCCAATATCACCTAATTTATGTTTGAATATTTTTTGCCATCAATAAAATCGTTTAGTTGGTTTACCCTGTTCGTAATTTTCGGCAATTACTTCTAATCTGTCATCCAAAGGAGCTGATCGGTATTCCTATATGTTACGGGCAACGTGATAAATCAGGGCATTATTAACAATTGCCGCGTATTTCGGGCAAAGTGATAAATACTAATTGATAAATGCCAATAAATTTATCACATCGCCTTAAGAACGACCGAAATTTTTAAATACTTCACTTTTTTAACCCTTTCAGTCCCAGATCTTCTGAGATTCCCATTAAATCCTCTACTATACAGCAACTTAAGGTGAACCCACTAACAAACAAAGTAGTTCCCATTGCGGTGTCTGAATTTCGAGTGAAACAAAGAATGTCAATTTTATAATATGATTATTTCGTTAAACCCATATGTAAATAGTGTCTTTTCATCACGATTCGCGTATCGAAGTTCCTCCTATCAACCCAACAGACTTTGTGTTTGCTCACCCTCTCCTTCCGCGTAGTGACGTACTGAGGAAACGTTGCTGTGAAGTATATGGTAAATTTTGTGCGGACTGAAAGAATTAAGCTTAGCCGAGAGTATGTTCTGACGAATGGATATCTTCATCCCTTATCACTCAGCCGAGTGCTCTGAGGAGTGTCCGGATAATCGAAAGAGAGAGGGCCGGACTAGCGAGGTTAACGATTTCCTTATCAGCCGTGGACAGCCCTCGTAAACGCTTTCTTTTCTGCGCCCTTTATGGTGCGGAAGAGAATGGAGCTTAATTAAGACCGACCTATTGGGTGAGTGACCGAAATCACTGTGGACTACTGTAAACAAGCCCTAAGGGATGCAAAGCCTTATGAAGTACTTATAGTACTCTCACAAAGTACTCAGGGATTATCCACTATATTCTTAAAAAAAGGGGAGAGTGTTAAGTGAAGAATCACACTTAGGGTTTGTGTTTGCGCAAGGTTAGCACACAGGAAAAATCTGCTAAGGACTTTGTTGTAAACACGTCCTCTGCGAAACTGAACAAAGTACGTAGTATACTATGCTTGTCTTAAATAAGCCTCAAGAACTTGTAATACAAGCACAAAATGGGGAGGACAATGTTATAGCGTAATGGATTCCTCACAGGGCAGGTTTCAAACGAGATCAAGAATATTGATTGTAGTACAGTCAACTCAGCTTAATGTGATCGCATTTGTCAAAGATCAAAATGATAACAATATCTAATTGATAATAATAAGCGGTTCTATACTAAAAAGTGGGAAACAGTTCAACTTTAGTGTTTTACATCAAAATTGCAACTGTGTAGTCCTAATTTAGGTATTTAAAACTATTTTCTAGGATGTATTCTGAAACTTAATCATTCTAAAAAGAAAATTTAAAAAGAGTGGATAATATAACACTACTACATCAATGACTTATTTTGCATGGTTATGGTATTAAAATAAGCATTCCAAATAAAAAAAAAGATGATTTTAAGAGATTTTACCAAATTTTGATAACATTGAATGATATAATGATCACATAAAACGATACATTTTATGTTAATTTAAATAGGAGTGATCGGGACAAATTAATTTCGATAACATTATCCGATTGATAATATTAACCGTAATCACATTAAACGGAGTCGACTGTATTTATGCTTCATGTTTTTGTAGAAAGTTATTAATGATTTTAAACGTACTGTAGTAAATTTTATAAATTTGTGTAATTTTCTCTCTTCTAGGTAAGTCAACTTCTCCCTTTTCCTCCGGTTGAATAATACTTCTTACATTTAATAGGTGAGTTACAAAGAAAATAATCTTCTTGGTACGTTTACGCTTCATAAAATATTTATTTGCTCGCTTTCAGTACCCAGTTCTATCAAACTTATAATTATAATTTTGTTTTATACAATATTAAAACTGATCAGTCCCGCTTATTACAGAGAAAACTGATAACTTGCAATCTTCTATAATTTTTTTTCACTGCTTTACATTCATGCTATACAAAGCAAGCATTTTGTTGAATCAGCGTTAAAAAGTAACAAGCTTTAAAAGTTACTTGATTTCTTTTATTATTATTTTCTCTTTTGATTTTCAGTTATAACATTTGTAATTCAAAGAAGTTAAAAGACGTGCCAACACCGAAGAAATTAAAAAACTCGCGAACTGGGATTTAGCTATAATCTGTTCATTTAGAATAGGCGCCTGAGGCGTAATGTATTAGAAGCAGTTACTATTGTAATTATCATCGAAAAATTTTTCTTGTGCAATGACAAGGAATCCTAAGCAGAAGTAGTTAAAATACTGTAAAAGAATCGGTCACTGAAGTGGCGTGATGAGCGTTTTTGATCCTGTTTCAGGTGCCTATTCTAAATGAACAGACTATAGCAAAATGTGGCGGTTCTATCGTGTACACCATGAGTGTTTTCGACAGTATTTTATCATATGACGGGAGAAAATAAGTTGTTACTTAATTTGTTTAAGTTTAACTGCATGTTTTTTATCTTAGACAGGGGATTGTTTTCCCCTTACAACCACGATACGTTTTATAGTTGACAACTTTAAACTGTTGAAGCGATAAACTTATGAGAGTGAAAGAATATTCAAACACTTTTCCAAGTACCCCAACAAGACCCCCCAACTCACTCCTTCGCCCGAGAGAAGTCAACAAAATTCCATCGATCGCGAGGGCATTTTTCGCCCCAGACTTCGGTAACAGTGTTTGCGCCCACCTCCATAAATTGGAGCTACAAACCCTCGTTAGCTCAGACGGTGTCTTCTCCCCTTTATAAGGACAAACAGGGCTGTTTGCCTTTTTGCCCCCTTCTGTGGGGCAATATGGGAGGGATTTGCCCCTCCTTTGAGGGCATATTTGTTTGCCCTCGACTTCCGAGGGCTTTGATTAAGCTTGGTTGTTCGGCTTGAAAGGCGGTTGAGTGTTTGTGTGTGTATATTCCTGAAACATTTTCCTCTCATAAGAGAGTTCGCATAGTGGAGGTTGCGTATGTAGGGGTTATTCCAATTGAAGAATTTTAGTTGGCGTGACTTTATTGTTTGTGTGTGATTTATGTAAATTGACAGAGAGAATTTTTGGAGACTGTGTGTGTGAGAATTTTATGTTTTGTACTCTTTCGTGTGATGGAACTCTTTCTTTTTCTTCAAGCTAAAAAAGCAGATTAGGATTGTTAAAGTCAAAATTTTTTTTGGGAGATTGAAACTTGAGAATAAATGAGAAGTATGCCGTAATTTCGTACACTCTTTTTAAGGAATACATATTTTTAGGGCTTTCATTCAGATGTATCGCTTTTTGTGTTCATTTTGACGGAATTACAACAAAGTGAAAAGTGTGAATTTGCGTTACACTCTTTACTCCTTCACTTTTCTATGAAGGAAACTACCGATTCACAGGAGTGAATGACTCAGGATGAACATTTAAAGTGAATTAGTGTGAATGAGCCTTGAGATATTTATATACTACTTCAATTCACCAAAAAAATAAGAATAATTTTTGAAGATTTTCATTAACCTTACTTTGCTACAGAAAGTTTAACCTTTCCTTAAAAAACTTTCTGCTTAAAATTTCTATTTTTCCTTCAATTACATTAGTAGTATATTAATCTTAATTAAAGAAGAAGTTTGGTTAAACAGGATCCGGTTAAAAGTGGTATTGGTTAATTCTACGTGCGTGTGGAAGAGAAGGTATTATGAGTAAATATCACAGGAACCTAATACAAGTCAACATAATTTAAAACACGGAATCGTTCCATTGAGTAAATCATTAGCATTATACACAGTTGAATAAAAAAATTACGCACAATTTCACATTATACGCATTTAAATCTCAGAATTAGGGAAAGATCCATTGGACCCTTTTTTTGGCTTCCCAGAGACGAAACGTCGATTCCTCCAGAATTCCTGGAGGGTTAAATAGGGCGCGAAGAAACCGACTCTGTTTACCCAGCCACAAAACAGGGTTGTTTATTTTTAACAACACTTTCTCTTTTTTTCCTCCCTTTGCTACGTTTCTATAGCTCAGCAGCACACTGACTCCGGAATGGCATGTCTGTCAGGGTCATTCTAAGAAACATTAGAAAAATTTTGAATTTTGGTAAAATCACCAATAATGCTAACTCCTTTAAAATAAAGACACAATATCAGAAAATATCAAGGCTGGCTGGGTTAAACCCATTAAAATAAAAACCTATATATTTTGGACCAATTTAAATAATCTCAGTTTTTGCTTTAACAGCTTAAAAAATTGAAATGTATAAAGAACACGGGGATTGGTTTAATATCTCCCAAGACTGAAAATTCGAAGCACTTTTAATTATTGGAAAAACTAGAATTTTAGACTTTTCCCAAAGGACTATGCCCCCAAAACTTGTACAATAGTGTATTAGACATACCTTCATAATATTCAAACTTTAAAACGAGAATTGCCCAGTAATTCAGGTAATTATCGAAGATTACCCGCTTATTTGGAATACCTATTTTGGAGATTCTTATACATAAAATTTCCGATACTTCCAACGATATTAAGCCCTGAAACTTTACACCAAGGGGCAATCTCCACGACAATGCAATATTCAACTATCACCTGGTCAATAACCCTCTAATTACGGTAATTAAAGAGTATTCTTGATTATCCAATTAACTCGATTTTGGGACCCTTTCAAAAATACTTTAGCTCCTAAGACGTAAACAATACTGTAATAGGCATAATACTACTTTATCCAATCATCAAAACGACAATTCTCAGGTGATAAAGTTTTCAGGATGCATTTAGGAGCCTTTCAAAAGGGGAGATATTTTTTATTTATAAGAGATTCTAATGTACCTCAGCAAGTTTAAACTATTATTCTCTTCTTGATTTTTCATTCTCCTCTGTCCTATAATATAGTTAAGACACCAACTACGCCTTTGAACTCACTGCTAAGCCAGATCCGTCCCTAGTTTTCAACTCCATCACCCCTTTAAAACTTTTCAAACCCCAAGTTCCATCTTTCTCAAAACTTGCAATCGATAACTTAGCAGGGGATTAATAAAGTACGCGTCGTAAAGGCAAAGAGACCTGTTCAGTGTTTATCCTCCTTTCGATGCACATTCTTTTAATGTCACCTCGTTTGTCCCGACATGCCACCCCCCATCAGGGGTTCATTGCTCCCCCCATTTCCCCCTATCCAAATGAGGGGGTGTTGCGGGATGATTATTTCCTGGAATTTGTTCTGATGGGGTGCAAAAGTCAAATGAGGGGGGTGAGGAATCGAACAAATAATTTTCACCTTGTTTAACACATGTTGAGTAAATAACGAAAAAGGCCTGCGTCGTTTTATTTAATGCTGTCATCTGAATTTCCAACCAGGTTTTCTGGCATCTTAATTATGTGGGTTAGAAGGCAAGAGGTACAAGTTGATAGTGCTCTGAGACTTTTGTTTAAGAGATGGACTGGTAAACGTACGGAATCTTTTTTTACCGTGTGTATTCTTGATTTGAAGTGTTACTTTCCCTTGACTATCAAAGGTAAATTATAGTAAGAGTGATATATCTCTTGGTATATAATATCAAACCAAACCTTATAATTATCCCTCAAGCGAAATAAATTTACAAAGATATTTTCCAAGGCTTAACTCGCAGAAAGAGACGAAAATTCTGCAGGCATAAGAAGATGACTCTAAACACTATGGAAAAATTAGCTGCGGAATTTGATTAGGAAAAAAGCATATTGATTTTCAAAACTGGATTCTACCAAATTCATTCAGTTAGCACAACTTGGTGACTTGGCAATAATGTGCATTCGATGAACCTTTTTTCATTTGCCAATTTAAATTTAGAGAAAAGGCCTTCCCTTAAGTTAAAGTTCCTTTAAGCATTTGGCACTTCCTCTGCATTTCTCACTAAGTAGGGTTGCATTTAGCGTTAAAAATTATTAGTTTTAAGAATTTTTTTACAGTTTTACTACTGTAACTCCGCAGCTAATTTTTTTTTAGCAGTAAGAGTTTTAAGTCATCTACTAACCCTTGAGAAATATTCGTCCATTTATGTTAGTTAAGCCTAAGAACGTTTCCTTGTTACACATAGTCTCTTGTATAACCTATACATTATCATTCACTCTTTTTACTTATCATTTATATTAATTCACTCTATTAATTGTTTTTAATGTTAATTTCTAAGGATATCATGAAAATGAGAAGAACTAAAGCACCCCATATCCCAACGCATATTTATTTTCTGGCTACTCCGTTTATGAATTTATATGCATTGCATGCAGAAAGTGTAATAAATTTAAGAAAGTTTTTCTGGGGCACATTCACAAAAAGGAGAGTAAATCACATTATAAAAGTACATCCTCGAGTCAAAAGACTATCCAGACAGTTTGTGAATGTAAATTAAATTTAAACTAACCAAATTATTTAGCACGTTAAGATTTCCCAGTTTTTCTTTGTGAACGAGTACAAATTTCAGAAAAATCTAATAAAACAAATAAAATTAATGTTAACCAAGCGATAGTGAAAGATCACGTATAAGCAAGTGCTCTTTTAAATTTAAAACTTATAACCATAAAGCTGTCATTTAAAATTTAAACGTCTGGGTTTAAATTGAAATTACTTCACGTTAATGAAGTTTCTCATGGTTATATTTTTACAAATCCTCTTTTAAAGTAAAACTTCAATCAAAAAGCGTTTTTAAACGCTTTAAAGTCTAGAATTTATGAACACAAGATGCCGTACCTTAAAATAATGTATTAGTTCAAAAGAATACTTTATTTGTTTGTAGTCTTTCTAGACGTGTTATCAAAAGTACATCGTTTATTTATTTTGTATATGTGTTGTTGTTGTGTTGTTTCTCAAATTTCCAGTTGGTCTAATGAAAACTAGACCAAAACCACGAGTCCAAAAACTTTAAGAACATTTAATAAAATTTTGTACATGTTCATATTCTGTTGCTTAAATTATGGATGCACCCGTTGTAAACCAAACTTCTATAAACAAAAACCATCTATTTAAAATCTTAGAACTTAATGTATTATGTCATCAAGCGATAACTTAAATACTATTTCACTTTTATAAATTATTAACCTTACACATGGTTTAGAATATTGAAGTTTTAAATTCTTACGATCAATTAAAGAACTTATTTAAGTATGAAATTCGTCGTTGAAATAAGCTAAAGTTTTTTAATTCTCAAATAATTATGATAATTTTATTTTACCATACGCGTTTTTTATTATTCTCACAGTGGCTCGACATGCATTGTTTTTGAGGCCATATTAGGCTTTTGGCTTATTGTTACAAAAATTCGAAGGAAAGCAAGAGAACTTAGCAAAGAAATAATAATTGAATTTAAGTTTATAGATAACGTTATTTGACCCAAAGTGTTTAAATAGGTCGTATTGGTTCATGAAAGAACATTTCTCGTCATCATAACAATGCCAATGGCACCATACCTATGCCATCAGATCTAAGATTATGTACATAGTCTTGATGAAAGCCAATATCTAAATGCAGTTTTTAGTGATCGCAGACGGTATATTCTTCTTCCCTGTAAGAAAAATCTTAGTCTGTGCAAACTCAATTTCCTTAAATGAGAAAAGAATGGGACTAACCACAGCACACGGGACTGAGTGGCAGGTGGTTTGGAATCAAATGTAGATCCTCATGAATTTCGGTTCAGTTCAGCCGCGTTAGCGTCGCGTCGCCAATGGAAATGATCCCTAAGGGAAATTTCGGCTCAGTTGGTTGGATCTCTGTTTTTGAATCTGCGTTGTTAGCATGACGGAAGAACGCTAAGATGGTTTTCTTTTTCTTTCTTCTCGTTTCACTGCCACGGATTTTTATTGAAGGGGGATGAGGAGGAGTGTTTTCAAACTTGAGGCATGTTGGGGACTAAAGAAATTGCTTATTTCAGAAAGTCTATGCGTTTGATTTGGAAATTGGAATAAAATGATGTATGAATGCATCATGAATATGTATGATTTCATCTGATGACTTCCCATGATATCCATCAAATCATTATGCCGATAATGTAATTGAACATATAAATATTTTAATTTTAAATGCGCTGGTAAATTGTGTTAAAATATACGTTAGTGCGCATAATTACATTGCGCATGCATTATACAAGTTCTTGAAAAAATCAAATTGTTTTATGTGCGTTGCACGTGATTTTTCACAGAAGCTAACTGTCCCATGTGAATTATAATTCGTATAATATTATAGCAATGGACTTTTGAAAGGCTGAGAACCGTTAAACATTGAATCAATCTAAAACAAAAATAAACTATCAGTAAATATACAGGGTGTTTCAAAATTGCGTTGCACGGCTTTTATTCGGAACCAGCACCTCCTAGGGTCATGGAAGTAAAGTCTACCCTTAGGTAAGTGACTCTGGAGAATCCATTGAGATGACTTACAGCGCCCCTAGCGGCGAAATTAAAAAGTAAAAAAAAAATAATTTAAAAACTCAAGGGGATAGAGCAAAAACCTCAGTGAGAGTATTGTTGCCAACGTCAAGAAGAACTCATTGAAAAAAATTTGATCAAAATAGCTTGAATATTCGCGGAGATATTAGCATGTGAAAATAGCACTTTTTCGGGGGTCAAAAAGTAAAAAGTTCGCATATTTGCAATTTTTTCAGTGTTATTGTGTAGTTTTGTGTTTTTTTAGTTGAAAGAACACAAAATTTAATCAAAAAATCAAAAAAATTTGCAAATAAACGAACTTTTTACTTTTTGACCCCTGAAAAAGTGCTATTTTCAGATGCTAATATCTCCGCGAATATTCAAGATATTTTGATCAAATTTTTTTTCAATGAGTTCTTCTTGACGTTGGCAACAATACTCTCATTGAAGTTTTTGCTCTATCTCTTTTAGTTTTTAAATTAATTTTTTTTAACTTCTTAATTTCGCCGCTAGGG
This sequence comes from Tetragnatha versicolor, assembly GCA_024610705.1. Classification (NCBI taxonomy): domain Eukaryota; kingdom Metazoa; phylum Arthropoda; class Arachnida; order Araneae; family Tetragnathidae; genus Tetragnatha; species Tetragnatha versicolor. The sequence goes on from JANDEH010000003.1 coordinate 38,948,521, forward strand.
GCGCTGTAAGTCATCTCAATGGATTCTCCAGTGTCACTTACCTAGGGGTAGACCTTACTTCCATGACCCTAGGAGGCGCTGGTTCCGAATAAAAGCCGTGCAACGCAATTTTGAAACACCCTGTAGAAACCCCTGGGAAAACTTTTACCTTTAAAATTAAAGGTTTTACTACAAATAATTTTTTCCCTGATCTTAAACTCTTAAACTAATTAGTAAAATTCTGTTCAATTTCGTTTGGAATTTTCTAATGTTTAACTATTTTCTTTCAAAATTTTAGTATAGAGAAATGTGTTGGGACAAGTTATATAATAAGAAATGCAAACAACTGTTACATCAAAAATTATTCATAGTTCTCTCCTTAGGTTGTGCTGCAGGAAAATTTTAGTAGAACAGTTGTGGGTCAGAAATAAGCGGGGGTCGGGTCCTTTAAGAAGGGGGTAATTCTATGTAAGGTTTGGAAATACAGTGGAACCCCGATTATCCGCGAGCGGATGAACCGCTGTGTGGATTATACGCGAGTGCCACGAAAAATTTTTTGTTAACGATGAGAGCAACTTTTAGATGAGAATAGAGACATTTTAGATGTAGAGCAAAGGTTTTTGCTGTGTACTGTACATGTTTTAAAAGTTTTACATATGTTTTTGTACTATAAAACTTAGTTTTTAGTCTGAAATATTTTTTTCGTGTTTTCACCTCATTTTTAGTCTTTTTCGGGTTATCCGCGATTTTAGCTATCCGCGGTACCCTTGCCACCCAATTCCGCGGATAATCGGGGCTCTACTGTATGTGTCACAATCAACCTATACTAGATTATAACGTTTCTTGACAACGGCGTTACAGGTTCCAAGGAGGAGCTTCGATTAGAAGTCACAATTACCTCATTTTCAAAATAGCGAGCTCTCTTCTCTGAACAGACAATTGGGTATAACTAGTAGGATGTGGTGTCTTATCAAAGCTCCTCCACTTAACCCTTGACGTTATCGTCCAGAAATGTTGTAATCTAGTTTATATTATACTCTATGTTGACTTACACAAAAACTACAAGAAGCGTTCATAAAGCCAATTGTTTAAAAACACTCCCCTACTTGAGGCTACACAATACAGTGTGAAGCCCTAAATCGATTTCGAACAAACCTTCCACGTGAGATAGAAAACTCCCGAAAAACTATTCCCTAAGGGTGCGAAAAATCCCAATAAATCACACCAACCCGGAGTGACCCAGAGATAAAAAAAACTCTAGGAAAAATGTGAGTGCGGAAACCATTTTTGGCATGAAAGCGCATTGAACTGTCAACTTACCGACACCAATATGTATGTCTATATTTTATACATATATGTGGGCTGCTTAGAACGTCAGTGATGTAAGTCCCCCGAGTATAAATGAAGAGTTTCGAGTATAAATGAAGTTTTTTAAAGAACGACGGGAACGGCACGTTTTTTACTTCCTCATACTTACCCAAAAAAAAGTGCCAGAAAACTGCTCCACAACAATCAAAATAGAATTTATATAGCCTTCCCTGTATTAATTTGTTTATTCATACGATCACATTGGCCTCAATCTTGTCCAAGACCAAAAAGTACATCTTTCCTTTTTATGCTTTTTGTACTGCTAAAGTAGCGGAAAATTGACGCGGCTTATGTCTATATGATAATGTTTCATATAATAATCTTGAAGAACTTCTTGAAAAATACTAGAAATGCCAAAATGAAATTTTAATTTCTAATGGCATAAAAATTTGTATTTTCTGAATTCAATACCTAGCACAGTTCAGATAATATCCCATTTTTTATGATGTTCTTGTCATCACAATAAGTCACAGAAGCTTGGTTTGATTACATTATTCCTTGTTAGACATCCAGAGATTGCAAATTGAATCCTATGAACAATTTTAGGCGGTCTGTACTAATCTGATTAACGTTGTGACGTTGTGTACATGGGAGTAATCCGTATACGATAATTGTACACTCTTTTGTTTTTAATTTTTAATGGTGCTCCTTGTACCAACGAACGAGCCTATAGCTCATAACTTTTAACTTAATTTAATTGTCTTAAACTAGTAGATAATAAGTAGCTCAAAATGACAATGATGAGTATCTTGCGTAGTTTGAGTAAACAGACATTTTAAAAAGAAGCTTATATCTCTTATGACGAATGATTGTTAGAGGCTTATTTTTCAGATCTAGACTAAACATTGAGAATTTAACATAGAAAATTACCGCACTTAAAATAAGAATCTAAAATAACCCCCAAAACACATGTTTTTCTTAAAATTTTCAACTTTGGACTTACATTACTATTCTTCTGAGTTGGTCACACAAAGGAGTGCTTCTCCTTTTTCTCCGTTGGTTGGTCCACTTTGGGTATTTCCAAGAAAATTTCAACGCGCTTTTTCCCCCACGGTGTCAAATTCTTGAGCGATTGGGCACCGTCCGGGAAAAATAGACATATAAAAGTGTTCCTCTTTTCGGAAACCTTTTTAAAGGTTTTTTTTTTATTTATTCATCTCCTTCTTTTCGCCGGAACACGTGTTCGGGCTGTTTTTCTTTTCGAGTCTTTTCTCTGGAGTTTCTGACAAAAAGTTTGTCTTTATAAAGTGGTTAAAGATCCATTGGCTCTATGTATGGAGTGTCTCAATGGTGATGTATTGGGTGGCACAGCTTCGATCTTTGATTACTGAATAAAGTTTGAAGTGTCTGAATAACTTGGGAAAGATTTTCTTTTGTTTAAATAAAGTTGAACCTGCTTATACCGAACTCAGATAAAACGAGGATCTGGTTTTATCGTATAAAGGGAATTAAATAGTATTAATGTATGGGACGAAACCCGTTTATCACGATCAAATTTCTCATACAACCATAGAGTTAGTACAAATTAGTGATGGGCAAAATCGATAATTTTAGGTATCGAATACTTTGGTATCGAATACTTATAGGTATCGAATACTTTGGTATCGAATACTTATAGGTATCGAGTACTTTTAGGTATCGAGTACTTTTTTTCAATGTCGGGAAATGAACCTGAAGGGACAATTTTTTTAGGGCCTATCCATAATCAGACTAATATTCAAAAAACTGAAAGCGATAAATCAAAAAGCCTCGTAGCTACGGGCCTGGAGGTGGATAGAGGCGAAGGATTTGGCGGGGGAAAAACCTAGCCGCGTCAAATTTCTCTCGCGGATGATAACGACTTGGGTTTGAGCGTTGCAAAATGAAAACGGAAACAGGCTGCGTTTGATCTACAGTAGGTATTATAAAGATTACTTCATTGAAAAATTTAAAACGAAATATGTCAATAAAGTATCGATACTTTTGTGGGTATCGAATACACTCGATACCTATAGGTATCGAATACTTAAGTATTTGGTATCGATACCTGCCTATCACTAGTACAAATAGAGGCAGCTTACTCTTCTCGGTAAGGCAACCCTGCATGTCGAAAAACGTCGGACCTGTGTGAGTGAAGGAAGTAAATTTTTAACATGAGAGCTCCCGTAGGCGGGTGGAATTTGAGGTATAAAAACTGCTCTTCTTCCCAGAAAAGGGAAATTAAGGGTAAAAAAGGGTATTAAGGGAAAGTTGTTTCATCTGTTTATTTCAATAAATAAGAAATTACGGGGTCAAAAGTAAAAATAGGTCCGAGGTACACCACAAACTTTCGAAGCTTGGTCTTAACAAAGCCTCCTAGAGTAGTGCACTACTCTAGGAGGCTTTGGTCTTAACCAGTGGTTCCCAACAGGTGGTCCGCGGACCACTGGTGGTCCGTGGGGCCTTTGGAGGTGGTCCGTGAGAAGATTTTTAAACTTATCGAAAAAAATGTGTGGAAATTCAAAAAAATAGTGTTCCTCATTACAACACCTTTCAGGAAGTAGTAAAAAACCATGGATGCAAAAAACATAAATAAAAAATCCTACGGTGTCATAAGTGAAAAAAATTTCTCTTTTATCCTATGAATCATATTTGTTCGTTACACTTACTTTATTCAAAAATAGTTTATTACATAGACATAGTAGATATGAAATGGGCAAATAAGGAATCGAATGATCGAATGTTTACATGGTTTGATAGGAAGTTGTAGTTTGTTCGAAGAAATAAGAAAAATTTATTGAAATACGAAAGTTTTTGAGCACATAAATTATCTTCTTTTTTTAATCGCTCCTTTGAAATAATTACATACTTACTTTCGACGCGGTTTCTTTCGGGAGAACGTCAGCCTGTAGAATTTCCTGCACTCAGTGCATGTCAAGTTTACTTTTTTTGTGATCAACAGAATTCCTAGTCATCTCATCTGTCCTGCAGTTTAATTTCAAGCTAGGTACTTTCTTTCAAATTTAAATCTACTAATAATATTCGTAATATTACTTTTAATGTTGGTTATGAAAAAGAAAAAATAATAACTATTTTATAATGATGTTTTTTAAACTTGTAACTTGGGTGTAGGTATGAACCCTTCCAGGGTTAATAGATCCATGAGCGGACACTGGGACGGATTAAAACCATCATCATTTCCACCCACCTGAACAATTACATAAAAGATAAGTTACCAAGATAAATTTACATGGTTAAGCCTCTCATATGAGATAAATTGAAATTTTTATTTGTTAATTGCTTTAATATTGCTTTGGAAATTTATATATTGCTGAAAAAAATAATTTTCGTGTAAAATTTCCTAATTTAGTTTACTGTATAAAAAACAATCGTAATTAATAATGTATTTTATTTTATTTGTTGAATTTCGTGGGATCTTGACAAGAATAGTTAAATGTTTTTTTATAAAAGGTATATTTATAAATAATTTGATATAAAATTAATATTAATTTTCCTTTGAAGTTTAATAGATTATTTGATTTTCAGTTCCAATTTAGAAACATTCTTAAAACTCAGTTTCTCTTATTTCATAAAAAAGACAAAACTTTTGACCATCTGTGAGAATTGAATGCATTGAAAAAAGGTTAAAATTTTGAAGATAAAGGTAGGGATAGAGATGGTCCGCGGGGGTTCAAATTTACGTGAAGTGGTCCGCGGACATATTTGAGTTGGGAACCACTGGTCTTAACCATCTATTTACCGACGGTAGCGCAAGTTTAGAACTGCTGATGGTTGGCGTGTTTTGGCTATTTGGCGCCATATTTAGAAGCCACATAATTCACTTAACATTAGTTGGGGTAACTATATAGTGATTTTTATCGCTAAAAACGTGGCGCATCAGCAGTTCTAAACTTGCGTCGAAAATAATTTGGTAAATAAAGGGTTAACAAGGAATCGAATACAGGGAGCAAAATGCCATGGTCCCATTATGTCACAAGCTGGTTTGATTCTATGTATACGACATGCATCCCAGTTCGTCTACTTTTGCGTAATTATAAACTAGACTTAACGTGAAGTGTTACAAGAACCAAGAGAACGTGGGGAGTTTAAGAGAACCAAGAATATTTCTAGTAGTTTAGCCCTTCGTACACCCAACCACTACTTATACTATTCACAGCTTACATTTTTGTACTTTTGATTCAACGCTTTCGAAATATATGGCATATTTATTGAGCAGGAACTCCTTGCTAAATCAATAAAGAATCACCTATCTGAACTGCATGTCACCTGCTTCATACACTTTCAAACCCTATTGGTGGCGAAAAATAGAGAAGGTTACAGCAAGTGGTCTAAAAAATTAAGTTACTGAATGGATGGAAAGTGTTTGAGAATGAATATGAGGGGTGAGGTGTGTGTCATTCCGGCAGAACCAGACTTGTCTCCTTGTCCGAAAAGGGAAAAAATATCTTTTCCACTAATTAAGTGCCGCTTGTCTGGGGGTAAGTAACTGTTTGAGGGAAAGAAACCCTAGCTTGTGTGTGTCACCGCTTTGAAAAATGTTTCCAGCGACTGCTACAGAGGAATTCTGTGTATCGGAGTTAGCTCACCTTGTTTAAATTAACCCTCTTTCTCTGAGTGGTTCAAAGATGAGCAGTTTCTGTAAAAAAATCTTAAAAATAGGCGATGGTTAGAACATAGTGGTCCCTCCGTTTCATGCCTGTAGATTTGAAACAACGTCTCGAAGAGTCATGGACACAATATTTATTCCTATAGTTAAGTATGGCACGAAGTATGGCACGCCAGCTTCTACAATTAAACCTAAGGTGGTTCTTTTATTGAAACAAACAAAAACGAAACTCCCCATGTAATTGTATCAAACAGGACTTACAAAAGTAACTGAAATTTTTTAAAAGAGGAAATACACCACAATACATTTAAGACGAGATGTTTAAGTTTTAGGAGAAATCAGGCTTAGCTTCGAGGCATAAGAGATCTTCAGAGTGCTAGTTCATTGGTAAAGTTAACGAAAAACTCGAATGCTCTTTTATTGGAAATCAATTGGCTGAAATTTGGAGGACATTTAATTTTTATCTGATGAAGCTCCAGTTTGAAAGTATTTATCTCGGTGGTATATTTTGAACAATTGTAACAGGAAATGGTCAGCGTCTTAATTTGCAACGTTAAAGTCACAAAGAGATGTTGAACTTAAAAGAAATCTTTTTGAATAACTTTTAAAATGTAAGTTCCCATTTCCCGGTCTGCGTGTATTTTTATAAAGGGATATAAGTACAAGAGTTGGAAAAAATCTTCTTTTAAAATGATTTTCTAAAGGTACAAAATCATAATTAACATTAATGTGAAATAACGTTTTGCAGTTTATTTCAACAACGAAAATGCCGAGTACATGAGGAGTACGTGTTCGTTAAATCTGTGGGTTTGAAAATCCGTCGACCCTGGGTCTAAGTAGTTCTGGGCAGTTCACCCTGGGTCTAAGTAGGGATCTAAAAAATGGTTTGATTCGATTCCGGAATCGATTCCAGATGTTCGATTCTTTCAATTCTTTGATTCGATTCCTTAAGTTCGATTCCAACCTGGAATCGATTCCTTAGAGCCAGTATCGATAAAGTAGAATCTTACATACTTCAAGCTTACATATTTCAATCACAAATCAAAGATATTTAGTAAATATTATTAATTTAATTAATAATCAGCAAAATAATTATTATCAAAATACTAATTAATTAGTGAAAAAAATTTTTTAATACTTACCAGTATTATTTTATAAAATTAAGTACGATTCCTAAGATTCGATTTCTGTGGGAATCGATTTCTTCAATGGTTCTATTCCTTGGTATCGATTCCGGAATCGATTCTTCCAGAAATATTAAAAACCCGAGGTTAGAATAAAAAGTTTGGAAATCTCCACGGGTTGAGGGATGATGCTGAATAAATCCTGTTGTGCGCAACGAAATAAGGTAGTTAAACATATTTAAAACGGTAATTGCAATCAGGAAAAATGATGAGTTATCATAACATAAGCATCATAACATGAAATAATGCGAATTAGTTTCGAATAGGGTAGTAAGTGTAAAAATGCATATCAACTATGAAATTACTTTGATGAATAGTTGCAATTTTCTGATATAGCGGGATTGTTGTCGTTTGACAACTTGATCCCTTTAGCATCCCCTTCTTCCGATCCACGTTCTCCATCCCCTCGTGCATCTCCGTGAAAGATATCGAGTTCGCGCTAAGGGCAGTATTCTGACATTCGAGTTTTGGAAACTCCCTAGTGAGTTCGAACGGTGAGATGAAATTTCGTATTCAGACTGCCAAATTCTCCCCACCAAAAGGCGAACTCGAATGTTCGAATCTCACCAGCCGAGGAGCTGGTGAGTGTTCGAGAGAATTCATTCGAGTGAGTCTCTGATTGGCTAGGCGCCTTCCGTGACGTCAATTCTGAGCCATAACCGACGGTTTAGCTTACGGGAGGAACTATTTGCGCAAACAAAAAATGAGGGAAAAGTTCCTAACAGTTACCCAGAGTGGAACATATTATTTGCCTTAACGCTAAAATTGTAAATTTTACTGAGAATATACTAAAAAAATCTAGTTACGTATTACGTTCTATGGGATAGATTATCGTTGTCACAGTTGTTTGTTTGTAAGGCCGGCGGTAGATGGCACCACCACTGTCCAAAAATCTCGTTTAAAGCAAGATTTTTTAATTTTTAAATTTGAGTTGTTGACGATAGAGGCATGCGTTCTTTTACATTTATAATTTATTTATTATTTTTTGCAACACATATCAAATCTCCAAACGACATTTTAGCACTATTGGACGCGAGATGTATACCATATTTCAGCTAAAAAACACGTGGAGGAATCATTCCCAACTTGTCACGCGTCTCCTAATTGGCCACGAACTTTGGCGCCAATCAACCAATAAGCAAAGTCTCCTCCCATAAGTGAGGTCTCCTCCCATCTCACCGGTGTGATTTTTGGAGTCAGAATAGCATTTTTAACTCGAACGGTGAGGTCGAACATTCGAGGTGAGTTCGAATATTCGAGATTCCAGAATACGGCCCTAAGTGATGTAAATCCCCGCTTATCTCTTGATGGTGACTTTTCCTCGTTTAAGCCTTTAGAGGCCAACTTAGTGTCGTGTAATAAACCGGCAATAAATTTAAAGTATGGATCTAAATAAAAATTCTTAAAATACGGAAAAAACAGAATCAATGGTTATTTGTTGCTCACGGTTTTTTTACTTTTCACGAGATAGTTATCGTTATTTTTTAAATTGGTATATTAATGATTGATTCTTTTTAAAATTTGCTCCGTGGAAAGCTTGATACTCTTAATGTGTACTGTGATAAAGATTTTAAAGTTTTACTCTTAAAGTATTAACGAACTTCACACTTTGGAACTGGGTTAGTTGGTCATCCCCTCAAACTAAAATATTTACAGGACATTTCACACTCGCATTGATCATGTTACTTTTAGTCACGCTAATGTGTTTTGCATATATTTGAGTTTTATTGTATTTCTTTTTAAGATTATAGAACTAATATAAAATAAATTTCCAGAATGGTTTGTTTACCAAGTAAGACCCATTCACCCCTCTTAAGTTTTGCTTGCTTTCAATCTAGATAAAGAGTGAATGGCCCACTTACCCTATAAGAAGGGGTTAGTGGGCCAATCCCTCTTTATGATCTATCTGATTCTGATCTGACGAAAACATCTATCTCATTTTTTTTAAAAAGTCCAGCTGAGAAATACAGTAGAGCCCCGATTATCCGCGTAATTGGGTGGCAAGGTGGATAGCGAAAATCGCGGATAACCCGAAAACAGACTAAAAATGGAGGAAAAACACGATAAAATATTTTTGCATAAAAACTATGTTTATGTTATGTACAAAAACATGTTAACATGCTATGTACAACTTTTAAAATATGTTACAGTACAGCAGAAATCTTTGCTCTATATCTAAAATCTCTCTAATCTCAACTAAAATTTGCTCTCATCGTCTCATCATAAAAATTTTTTTTCGTGGCACCCGCGGGTAATCGGGGCTCTACTGTATGTAAAGCATTATTCTAGAAACTAATATTAAATTTTTGTTGATTAATATAGTTTAAAATAAAAATAAGTCAATGAGTTCAAATTTAACCATTTCAAAATTTTTTCTATAAAGCTTACAAAATGTAGTGTCCCAAAAAGAGGTTTCATTCACCCCAGCTTACCCTACATAAAGATTCCCATTAACTTGCATTAAACCATTTAAAACAGTTTGTTAACAAAAGTATGCTTCCATAACCCTCGATATAGAAACAAAGCCATTTGTCAACATTGACCCCCTGTACAAAATGACAGGGAACAAAAAACCGCAGCGTAATTCCAGTGGAGCAACAGGTCTTTCAGAGTTGAGTGGTCTCTCCCCTCCGTGGCCGTTTATTTCTCTCCGTGAGCGATGGATCGCAAAATAAGCACCCCTCTTTCTCGTCGTTGGCTTCTTTTTTTTCTTCCAAAAAAAGGAATTTTTCCATCTCGCTGCCTTTCACCCGACCTAGCGTCCTTTTATCTTGTCGCGTGGGGAGATATATATTGGACGGTTTTTTATTATTTTCCGACTGCTTTTCGATTTTTTTCCGTCCTTTTCATCTGTATTGAATATCAGGGTGAAGTATTCATCGTTTAACTTAAACAGTAGTTCTTTTCAATTGATATCAGTACTCCTTATCTAATAAACATTGGGAAAATAATTACCCTGATGTAACGTCGAGTCTCGATAGCTTGAGGCAGGCCCTGTCCAAGACCTTCCAATATACATGGCCTCACAACTCGGACGTGTGACGCCAAACACAGAACTAACTCGGTGAATTTGCAATGTTAAATAGGATATGGAGCATAAAAGCTTACTTTTAGGGGTTAATCTCAGTGAAAATTGAAACATTTTTGGTTTCAGGAACGATTTATATAAGCCTTCAAGAGATACTTAACACGAGAAGTATGAAAAGTAAGCTTTCATGTTTCAAGTTTCATAGATTGAACATTGCTATTTTACTGATTTCGTCCAATGTTTGACCCATACGCCCAAGTTGTTAGGCCATGCATATGTTACGGGCAATGTGATAAATTCAATGGCATTTATCAATGAAATTTATCACTTTGCCCGCCTCCACTCTGGGCATTATTAATAATGCCAAATTTATCACTTTTGCCCGTTAACATATATATTAGAAGTTCTTGGACAGAGCCAATCTCAAACTATTGAAAACTCGATGTATTGGAATGATGAATTTCGTCCGGTAACAAGAAAAGGCACTAACTTTTGGAGACTTATTTTAAAAGCGGTAAAACGACGCCAAAAAACAAAAATCTCGCTGGCCTGAAAATTGCATGGCGGAAAAGGAAGCGATCAGATGTCGCCAAATTAGGAATTAAATAATTTGAAATAAAGCAGTTTTTAAAAATAATTTTTAACTCTTTGCGAGGGGGATTTTATGTTGTCACTCTGATGAAACTAAAACAAATCTTAACAAATGACACACTTTACCTAATTTTATAATTATAATTAGTGTACCCTTCATTTACTGTAGAATTAAAACTAACTACTGAGTAAGAAATACTTAAAACCGTGAAAAGGTGAAAAAAGGTTTAAGGTCTAAAATCACAAAAATTTGATACTTAAAATCCCTTTCCTACTATGCTCCACATAAGTTCCCCTCCCTCTAAACATATGTAATTTGTGAAAGACTCTTAAAACCACCTTGCAAAAATAATAATTGGATTTAGAATCTTCAGAAGAACTCTATTCTTTCATCAGGCAAGTATATGAAACCAAAATCGCCCTTCTGAAAATTTACACCGCATATGAATCATTACAGGTTTAAACAACGAGAAAGTCAAGATAAAGCTTCACAAAGTGCATTACGCGACATTAACAAAACTTGACGCCCCCGGAACTCTAAACAATGTGTAGGAAGATAAAAATTTCCATAAAGCCCAATTAACTTTCTCTAGTTGAAGCTTTTTAAATCTTTAACCCTTTTCGCTCCACTCTGAAAAGTGTCGCAGGTTCTGGAAAAAAAGGTGAAAAGCGTGGCGAAGTCGGGAATTGGAAGTTAAACTTCACCTGCCTTTGAGAGCGAAGTTACTTCTGAAGTGAACCGAATTCCAGGACTCAAATTGTGTAGCAAACAGTGTAATAATTTTTTAAAATCATTTTAATTGGCTATTAAATAAATTGATAGAAATGCGAATTTTTTTATTTAAATACATAAGTACGTTTAATTCAATCAATTGAACGCAAGATTAAAACCGACAAAAAAAGTCAATCAAATGGGTTGGCTTGTCAAAAGAATACTATTATACTACAGTATTCAGGGTATTAATACACTACAGAATCTGTCGACACACACCCAATGAAACTAACCCTTTGCTTGTATTAATCAAATAATCATTTTAGTTATTGTAAAAAATAGTAATGTTTTATGAGATAAATTAAAAACATCGACAAAATTATTTTTGGGAATGGTTTAACTTTCTATGTAGTTAAAATAATAATAAATTTTGTATTGCTCTATATTATTACCCCCTTAAGGATTATCCCACAAAAAATCATTATAATTAGTAATAATGATTAAATCTGACATAAGAGCGTTCACTTTTACATAGTATAGTAGAAATAAGACATTTCCTTGCTAACAAAAGTGAAATAACCCTTTTTGATTGCGACTCAAAAGTAGCATTCAAAAAGCCACTTAATTTTCCCCATGTTAATGATCTAAATGCCCTACCTCAAAAAGATCAAATAATCAACCCATTAGTAACTCTAAGATAAAAGGGGCGATTTTCTTCAACGCGCAACACGGCGTTGTTTTTTGCATAGAGCCCTCACAGATTCTTTTTACCGCTCCCGGAATGCCGGAAAGAGTTCCTTTTGAACCTCCTTTTCGCTGATTCCGGTAAAATTGAACTTGTTCAATTCATTAGGGCGATCGGCGCGAAAAAGTTAATTTTTGTGCACGAGCGGGGATTCTTTTGTGAAAGTCGTCTTGTTCTGTGTGAAACCACCCCCCTTCGAAAAGAAGTTGGTTTTAAATGAGTGGAGTTTGAATTGCGCTGTTTAATTTGTCGTCGGATTTTGGCTGGGCTTTAACTGATGTCTGAGTTCAAAGAGAAATTAAATATTTTGTTTTTTAGGAAAGACGTTTTGAAGTTGTATGTATAGTTGAGGTCTTTAACAGCGAGTTCGTGTTTAAGGAGAAACCATTTTTTAGTGAATTGTAAAAATTTTGAATGTACAAAGAACGAAACCCACTTATTACCGATTTAAACTCCAATGTAACGAGCTACATTTTATACTTATTTTTCATATTAATTTCATTTTTAATGATAAGGACTTGTAGGCGTATACAAAGCAAAATAAATTTGCAGAATTATTTGGAAAATATATGATTTGACCAACTAAGTTAAAGATTATATACTCTATATCAGGGGTTCTCAAACTTTTTATGCCGCGGAGCCCTTTTCAGGAGACAAATTCTTCGTGGAGCCCTTTTCCGAAGATAAATTTTTCAAGGTACAAAAAGCAAATTACATTAAAAACCATTGCTACAAGAAATAAAAGCATAATTGCAGTAGCGTAAATAGAAATTTATTTCAATATAGTTCCAAAATTATTCCACAGCCCCTCCCATGCATATTTAACAGGTTTAATGTAGCTTTTTAAAACATTTTAGGTATAATTTGCATCTACGAGCAAGTAAGAAAAATTGTGATTAATTAAGTTCCAATTTGGATAGGGGAGTCTGAGTGAATTTAGTGAAATATAATCCATGATCCTTAAAAACAGTTATTTTACACTTGTTTTACGTACATCATAGTCCAAATTTCGGACATTCGTTTTTAGGTAGGATTTTGATTTTAACGGGCATATTATAAAAAATTGAAAATAATAAAGTTTTAAGAATACCAGGGGGGTCTGAGGGTTCTCCCCCAGAAGAATTTCGAAAATTTGACCCTAAATAACCTGGTTTTAAGTTGTTTTGGTAAACCAAGAAAGACTTGAAAAAAGACAAAAACCAGAAAAAAAAACTATAATCAAAAGAGCTCCATATCAAATCCACTCAAATTCAAGGGTTATTTAAAGCTTAAAAAAATTTGGGTAGGAAGGAGCAAAAGTAAGTTCTTAACAAGAAACACATTGCAGAAAGTTATTTATATAACATTTCAGAGCAACGCATATTAGAAATTATCAAAAAATGTATTTATTTCAAATTTAGCGGAGCCCCTGGAAATGCTTGGCGGAGCCCTAAGGGCTCCGCGGAGCACAGTTTGAGAACCGCTGCTCTATATCATGTAACTTACCAGAGAAAATCTTTAAAAAAACCCTTTAAAATGTAAACAGTAATCCCGAGTGTGGTCCCATGGGGCGTCCACCCTGGATCATCCGATTCGTCCCTTGACGGACTTCTGTGGGCCGTCCACATTTGATACAACCGAGACATTGACCAATTTTGAACTAAGTGGATGAAAAATGGACGAACATTCGTCCCATTTTGGTGTCTGGGTATTGAGGAACAATAAGATAGTCTATCATTGGTTTCTAACGTGATATTAAGCATTATACGTACCCAGAGCGGGTGCGGGTCGCTGTGAATTTACCTTAAACCAGTGTATCCCAACCTATTTCGGACCATGTCCCACAAAAGCCTTTCTAAATTTTACATGCGCCCATACCTTTTACTTCAAAAATCATTCTTGGAAAGTAAATAAAACCTGGTGGTCCATGCCCCAATAAGAAAGCAATTTGGTTGAAAATTTTGAAATTGCACTCCCCCTAGAAAATCATATTGCGCCCCACGTTGAGAAACACTGTCCTAAACCAAGCAATCTCAGTTATAACGTAAAACTATAACCATATAGTCTTTAATTCGAAAAAAAATATTGTGTTAAACTACTCTCTTTTGTAATAAGTAATCCACGCATAAGAATACTTTTAAAGTTACATCTATCTTTCTTTAAAAACTAACCCCGGATATTATACTCTGAAAATTTTACCACTTACAGTTTAAAAAAACCCTTGAATCCGGCACGTTATCTACGTAAAAATATCTACCGTTTCTCGGCAAATACACTCTTCTCTTATGTGTTAAAAGCTCTTCCTTTTTTATTGGTAGGCAAGTAGGGGGTGAACTTTCCTTCCGAAGCCGAACTGCCGTTCAATTAGAAGTGCCCTGCCACCAACGTCTCCCTTGGGGGTCATAGAGGAGACGATCCTCCTCTTTTCACACCTCGAGCAAGGAAATGGAGGAATGGGGAATTTCCGAAGAAAAAAAACGTTTATGAATGTTGAGTTTTCTTTTTTATTCTTCATTTTTAGAAGCTTCAAATAAACTTCCGATATCAGCTGAACGGTCTGCATCGCTATGTCGAAAAGAATGCATAGGAGTTTGCATTTAATGAATAAGTGACTGGTATTTGAAGTTCATATCGGTGAAGGTTCGTCAATAGGAGCAATGAAATAAGTACAAATTAGTCTGTAATAACATAAAGGAAAAGCTATAACCTCACCAACTTCTACCTCAGTGGTTCCCAACCTTTTTTGGTCCATGCCTAACGTGACCAGACGTCCCGTTTTGAACGGGACTGTCCCTTTTTAGAGTTAAGAGTCCCGGTGTCCCCGAAACGAACTCTGGGACGCAAAATTGTCCCGTTTTCTGAAAATTCCCGCTTAAAGGAATATATTGACTGTAATAAAGATGCAGAAGTTTTTGACGAATTTTCGTTAATTTTTAACTACATTACATCGCAGAAAGTAACCGAAAGGAATAATATAAATGTTTCCACGAAAACTCGTTGGGTGGAAGTATTTAAACACTTTCAACCTGCATGAAAACCTTTCTATTTTAATTGAATATATTTTATGTTTGCCTGCTAAAAATGCTCCAGTAGAAAGATCATTTTCTATGATGAACAAATTGTGGCCATCTGAAAAGACCCAGTTACAAAATTTCAGTTCTAAAGGCGATGTTGATAATTAAGGTGAATATAAAAAAAACGTGCCAAGAGTTTCATTCTTACTTAAATCATCACCAGCTATATTAAAGCAAATTTGTTCCTCTGATAAAAATAAATATAACTAAACGTTTCGGGTATATATACGTATTTTTTAATTCTTAACTTTTAAGCTAACTGACTTTTTCTGAATAAATAACTTTTAAAAAGTGTTTTTACTGACTACCTGTTAATTAACCTAAATAAACCAATGTCCCGTTTTGAGTCAAAAAATAAATGGTCACATTATCCATGCCCCACCAAAGCCTTTCTAAATTTTCCATGCCCCCATGTCATTTTTTTTTCGAAAATCCTTCTTGGAAAGTAAATAAAATTTGGTGGTCCATGCCCCACCTAGGGGGCAATTTGGTTCAAAATTTTCAAATTGACCCCCCTAGAAAATTATATTGGTGGGGCATACGCTCCACGTTCGGAAACACTGTTCTACGTTATTCAGAATGAGCTTTCAGCCACCTCTTCTGTTCTAATTGTGATACTTTTACTTAATTTTATTTTCAAAATTTAATTGTGAATCCCCTGAAGTACCCACAGGCCGCCACTGGTTCATACGTAAATAAGTTGTTTTCTAATACATAGCTTACGAAACTTACTAATCATTACTGCCAGTATATTCCGGTTAGATAGATTCAGGGCCGGATAATCCAAAAATTGCATTTTAAATCAAAATCATTGGGGGACATCCATTAATTACGTGAGGTGTTTTTTCGAAAATCTGAACCCCCCCTCCTCTCTTGGTGAGATTTAGTGAGATTTTGCTGGACCCCCCTCCCCCCCACGTGAGATTTACCTACAACCTTTAAAAATAATTTTCTATCCTATTTGTTTGCATTTTGTGCTTCACAGCACCTAAAACTTTTCCATTAGTAAAGATGTGGGGGAAAAGGACATTATTCCGCCTAAAAATCACCACAGTATCATATCTGTGGGTGTTATTCCTTTCTCTTAAAAAAGAAAATCGTATAATTTCGAACTTAAAAAGTTGACGTGAGATTTTAATCGACCCCCAACTCCCCCTTGGTGAGATTTGGTGAGATTTTTCCAAACCCCTCCCCCCCTTTTTGACCTCACGTAATTTATGGATGTCAACTTGTGATAAAAATATGAAGTATACCCCATTTATACATAGAAATAAATATCTTGCTATCCACAAACTTAACAGTTAATAAAAACAAACATAAAAATCTTCGAAACGAAAATTAAATGCAGAGAAGAAGCTTTTATTACTTTGAAACTCAGAATTTATGTTCAGATTTACAGAATTGATCCTACAAATTATTTTTTCTTGTTAGTTTAGTCGATTCTCACGAGTTTAGATTTTTAATTTCAAAATTATTTTTATCACCTTCCGTAATTTAAATTCCTCACTAGTGTAAAACATGCTACATGTTCATAATATATCTCATTTTGTTTTTAATGTTTTCGGTGACATTTATTGAATAATCTAAAGAGAATAATGTAACTCGTGTAAGTACTTTATTACCCTCCAAATTTTTTAAATGTGATGTGTTATATGCGGGCAAATATTGGTTTAATCCAGTGGTGCCCAACCTTTTTTCCCGAGGGCCAATTTGCTTTTGAAGATTTATCTCGCGGGCTACATAAAAACACTTTTAAGGATTTTTCTAAACATAAAGAAAAATTACATCCGTTTAATTATATCCGTTTTCAATGAGAAGTTTGCATCTGTTTGGAGGATACTAGTTCTTGTAAATTCGGTGGCACGGACGTTTCGCCTACTGGAAAATTTTTTACCCCCCTTGATAACAAATTTCCTAACAAAAACCTACTTACAAAAAAGAAGAAAGGGGGAAAGGAAATTTCCTAGTCGGCGAAATGACCGTAGAACCGTAAATTCGGCTCCAAATTTGTAACACTTTATCCTAAACCAGTGGTTCCCAACAGGTGGTCCGCGGACCACTGGTGGTCCGTGAGGCCTTCAGAGGTGGTCCGTGAATGCTTATTCAAAAAATGTGTGGAAATTTAAAAAAAAATATTTTTCCTAATCACATATTCCAGGAAATAGTAAAAGCACTACAGATACAAAAACATAAGTAAAAAATCATGTCTCATAAATAAAAAATTTCATGTTCTCTTTCTCTCCCATGAATCCTTTGTTTCTTTCTGTTATTTTGCACAGTTTTATTCAACAGTTGTTTATTACAGAGTAGAAACGAAATGTGATGATGTGGAAAAGTATTGAATTAACTCAGATTAATTAAAACTGAGAAGCGTCTGGTTGGGGCTAATAAAGAATCGAATGATAAACTTGGTTTGACACGAAGCAAAGCGTGGAAGTGTTGAAAGATACTTCAAACTGGGATGCTATGGTCAGACAGAGGGTCTTCGAGAAATCGTGGTATGAAAAGAGGAAACTTCTTAGATACACTTGAAATAGGTTTGTTCGAAGAATGAGAAAAATTTAGTGCCAAAAATGAGAAGGTTTTTGAACCCATAAATTATTTTCTATTTTAATCGCTCCTCTGAAATAATTATTGACTTTTTGACGAGGTTTTTTTTTCGGGAGAACATCAGTCTCGCCTATAGAATTTCCTCTGCCACAACTCACAGTCAGTGCATGTCCAGTTTGCTTTTTTTGTGATCAACAGAATTCCTGGTTATCTCATTCGTCCTGCAGTTTAGGGGACATCCATAAATTACGTGAGGTGTTTTTTCCAAAATCTGGACCCCCTCCCCCCTTGGTGAGATTTAGTGAGATTTTTCTTGACCCCCCCTCCCCCCCAGTGAGATTTACCTACAACTTTTAAAAATTATTTTCTATCCAATTCGTTTGCATTTTGTGTTTCATAGCAACTAATTAAGTAATAATTAAGTTTAAAAAGTTGACGTGAGATTTTAATCGACCCCCCTCCCCCCTTGGTGAGATTAAGTGAGATTTTTCCAAACCCCTCCCCCCCTTTTTGACCTCACGTAATTTATGGATGACCCCTTAATTTAAAGCTAAGTACTTTCTTTCAAATTTAAATCTTCTATATTACCTTATTTTTTGGTGAAAAAGAAGAAAAATAACTATTTTATACTGTTGTTTTTTTAAACCTGTAACTTTTGTGTAGGTGTGAACCCTTCCAGGGTTAATAGATAAAAAGGCTTGATAAAAAGGGTTAATTGGTCTTTTATAAAAGGTATATTTTTAAATAATTAGATATAAAACTAATGTAATGTTAATTTTTATTTTAAGTTTAATAGATTTATTTAAAAACATTGTAAGACTAGGTTTCCCTTACTTCAGAAAAAAAGTCAAAATTTCGAAGATACAGTTAGGGATAGAGATGGTCCGCGGAGGATCAAATTTAAGTGAAGTGGTCCGCAGACATATTTGAGTTGGGAACCACTGTCCTAAACAGAATTAAGATGATTATCTGTTTCGTTTCGTAATGTCTCGATAGTGTATTCTTTAAACACTGCCACAGTCTCCTTACATACGGTTTATTTTCTCGCGGAATGAAGAAATATGAATTTGTCCACTTTTCTTGAAAGTTTCGGCATTTCGAGTGAATCTTTAACTTTTCACGATCGGACATCTTTTCGAAGTTTGGTTCTAAAAAGATCCTTTTAAACTGAATTCAAATGGCTACTAGTAACTAATACTGAAAGGCAAATTCCCCGTTATACAGGGTGTTTCAAAATTGCGTTGCACGGCTTTTATTCGGAAACAACACCTCCTAGGGTCTTGGAAGTAAGGTCTACCCCTAGGTAAGTGAGCCTGGAAAATCCATTGAGAGGACTTACAGTAGGCTTACCATACGTCCGGGTTTACCCCGGACAGTCCGGGGTTTTTAGTGCTGTCCGGGGAAATGTCCGGGGTCACAATATGTCCGGGGTTTTCATACTTTTAAGATTTGCCAGACATTTTTGTGAAAAATCGTGAAAAAACTCTTAAAAACTGCTTTGTTTCACAGTATCTAACATCTGTATTAATTTGGAGAACTTACTTTCAGTGAATTTTATAATAAAATTAAGTCAATCAAACAATTTTTGAAAAAATAATGTCGAATAAAGAAATAAAACTTGATATTTCTGATCAATGTTTATAACTTTGAATGTTTTTTCTTATTTTTTAATCTTTGATGATTTGATACGGTACTTATTAAGAAATTTCAAAAAATATGTCCTGGGTTGGACCCAAGAAAATATGGTAAGCCTACTTACAGTGCCCCTAGCGGCGAAATTAAAAAGTAAAAAAATAATTTAAAACTAAAGGAAATAGAGCCAAGGTTGGATAGAGCAAAAACCTCAAAGAGAGTATTGTTGCCAACGTCAAGAAGAACTCACTGAAAAAAATTTGATCAAAATATCTTGAATATTCGCGGAGATATAAGCATGTGAAAATAGCACTTTTTCAGGGGTCAAAAAAGAAAAAGTTCACATATTTGCAAATGTTTTTGATTTTTTGATTAAATTTTGTGTTCTTTCAACTAAAAAAACACAAAACCTCATAATAACACTGAAAAATTGTTTTCAGTGAGTTCTTCTTGACGTTGGCAACAATACTCTCACTGAGGGTTTTGCTCCATCTCCTTTAGTTTTTAAATTAATTTTTTTAACTTTTTAATTTCGCCACTAGAGGCGCTGTAAGTCATCTCAATGGATTCTCCAGGCTCACTTAACTAGGGGTAGACCTTACTTCCATGACCCTAGGAGGCGTTGGCTCCGAATAAAAGCCGTGCAACGCAATTTTGAAACACCCTGTAATAAAAAACTAAAACAGAGAAGTAAAAAAAATATTACCGGATGTTGAAGAATTCCTTTTTTATATATCATCTTTTTTTAGATGGAAGTTCCATAATGTCTCGCACGATGTCGTGGTTTTCTTGGAAGATTTCTGAAAGTGGTTTTTGTTTTTAAGATTTAACGAGTCCGCGGGCCACATTTGGCCCACGGGTCGTAGGTTGTGCACCACTGGTTTAAACATGCTGAATCCAAAATCGATGAGAAGCACTCTGGCGGAAGTCCTGTTCGGGACTTCCGGTCAAAAACAAAATGGCCGCCCGAGGGCCTATTTTCGGTTCTTTTAATGATAGAAAGACATTTTTGGTGTTTTTTTTGTGTTTGACATTTATGTTTCAGGGGTCAACAAACATGTTTATGGTGACAAAATATGCGATTTTTTTAAAGTACCGAAAATTAAAAAAAGCTAAGAAATAGCAGTATTGTCAATCGTCATTTGCTCCAAAAAACCTTTGTGAAGACGATTTTTTACGCCTATGTTATTATGTTTTAGGGGTGCTGATTACGAATATCTAGTTGCCTTC
Organism: Tetragnatha versicolor; assembly: GCA_024610705.1. NCBI lineage: Eukaryota > Metazoa > Arthropoda > Arachnida > Araneae > Tetragnathidae > Tetragnatha > Tetragnatha versicolor. The sequence goes on from JANDEH010000003.1 coordinate 38,969,178, forward strand.
CCCGTGGAAGGTCCGCGTCTTATCAAAAATCGCAAAAATTTTACTATATCTTATATTTAAAAAAATATTAGTTTCCCGAAAATTACTTGAACAAAAAGTTGAAGAACACAAAATTTCCTACAAAAAGCATTATTCAAGTTTTATTTTCCGAGGAATGGTTTTGCTGTTACAAAGCACTGAAAAACATGAATTTTTGGATCTCCTGCAAAAAAAGAGACAAACGTGCGCTTCCACCCAGTGGAAAACGAATATTATTCATTGTATCCGCAAAAAAATTATACCACGTGAAAGAGAATTTAATTTGCTTCAAAAACCGTACCTTTACAGTATTTTTTCTGAGAAGGGGAGGGAGATAAGCGAAAATAGCGTAGAGAATTTAACGTCTTGCAGCCAAAACAGACATTTTCAGCTCTTTATCTTAATAAAAAAATAATTTTGTTTTCGACTGAACGGGACTTCTGCTAGAGTGCTTGTCGTTGATTTTGGACTCAGCATGTTTAAAACTATATTTCAATATTTCCACCAATTTTTGGCACCTCTTTCTAATCTGAACAATTTTTCCCTTTAATCATCCTACTAGTATACAGGGTGTTTCAAAATTGTGTTGCACGGCTTTTATTCGGAATCAACGAGTCCTAGGGTCATGGAAGTAAGGTCTACCCCGAGGTAAGTGAGCCTGGAGAATGTACTGAAATGACTTACAGCGCCCCTAGCGGCGAAATTAAAAAGTTAAAAAAATAATTTAAAAACTAAAAGAGATAGAGCAAAAACCTCAGTAAGAGTTGTTTCCAACGTCATGAAGCATTCACTGAAAAAAAATTCATGAAAATATCTTAAATATTCGCTAAGATATTAGCATGTGAAAATAGCACTTTTTCAGGTGTCAAAAAAGAAAAAGTTCGCATATTTGCAAATTTTTTTCGATTTTTTGATTAAATTTTGTATTCTTTTAACTAAAAAAAACACAAAACTACACAATAACACTGAAAAATTTGCAAACATGCGAACTTTTTCTTTTTGACCCCTGAAAAAGTGCTATTTTCACGTGCTAAAATCTCCGCGAATGTTCAAGACATTTGATCAAATTTTTTTCAGTGAGTTCTTCTTGACGTTGGCAACAATACTCTCCTGAGGTTTTTACTCTATCTCAGTGTTTCCCAACGTGGGGCGCACGCCCCACAGGGAGGCAATATCATTTTCTAGGGGGGCAATTTGAAAATTTTCAACCAAATTGCCCCCTAGGTGGGGCCAATCCAGGGGGGAAATAAAAAAAATCCTTTCAAAAAGAAGTTTATCAAAATCTGATCCTATTATCCTATCTGAGAATGTATGTCTGAAATCTGAACCAGTATGCATCAAAACCAAGTTGAAACCCTGTTTTTTAGAGTCTAATTTCCAAACCTTTTCTGGGGGATGACCCAAAATCTCTTTGTTTTTAGAACCCTTATATTTTAAACTTTTTTACATTAGGTTCATCAAAATGCAAATCTTACCTAAAAATTCATATCAAAATTTCCCAACAAGGGGTACCAAAATAGTTAAAACTTGCTTCCTATAGTCAAATTTCCAAATATTTGCTGGGGGAGGATCCCCAGACCCCCCTTAGTACTTAGAACTTAATTAATCATAACTTGATTTAGTTCTTTAGCATGCAAATTCTGCCTAAAAATGTTCTGAAAAGCTTCATTAGACTTATTAAATATACGTAGGAGGGGGTCTAAGAAATAATTTTGGCTTCCTCTCAAAATATATTTCTATATATGCCCCTGAGACCGGGGGGGCATGGAAAATTTATAAAGGCTTTGGTGGGGCATGGACCGAAAACGGTTGGGAAACACTGCTCTATCTCCTTTAGTTTTTAAATTAATTTTTTAACTTTTTAATTTCGCCGCTAGGGGCGCTGTAAGTCCTCTCAATGGATTCTCCAAGGTCACTTACTTACCTTACTTCCGTGACCCTAGGAGGCGTTGGTTCCAAATAAAAGCCGTGCAAGGCAATTTTGAAACACCCCGTATATCTTAATAAAAGTAATAAAAAAACTTTGATTAAACTATCAATGATTGAATTCTGCAAAATAAAAAACATAGCACCAGTATCAATCTGAGTGATGTTATTTTATTATAGAAAGAACTTTTCGTCTCCAGATAGTGATATGACTACGCATTGAGGTTGACCTTTTACGTATTAGAAATTTATTACTTATCAGTTTCGGTTCGCGTTTTGAACTGCTGCTGAAAGTAAACTGAACTGCGATGCATCTGCCACGTGTCTTGGAGGTCAGAAGTTGCTGTTTTCTCGATTTAAGCTGAACTTCTCGAATCGTTTTGCGCAGTTAGGTGGAGTGTTTAATTGAAGAATTCCAACTATTACACGATGTCTCTAGAAGAGGATAGAACCTTCACCATCACTTGGAGTGTTAAAAACTTCAGTATGTGTCCAGTTAGTTTTGATGACTACATCGAGAGCCCTATCATCCAAGTAAGACAGTTTTGCAATTCAGAATGGAGCTTGCTCTTATATCCGAAGGGCGATGATGCAGAAGGTTTCGTATCTTGTTATCTGAAGTGCAATGATTCTGGAATACGCAAAACCGTTAAAGTACATTTCACTATGTATACTATCGTAGGGCCATCTTCGATAGCACACTCATCAGACGAAAACGGCGCTTTAGAAAAGGATTTCAAACAAAGTGAAACATGGGGAATTTGGAAGTTGATTCCATTGAAAGATATCTTGAAGGAAAAGGAGATGTACTTGCCCAAAGACACCTTTACAATTAAATGTGAGATGAAATGTATGTCTGTTCCTGAAAAAAATACTGAAGAGGAAGTGGTTGACTTTTTGTTAAGGACAAGTGAATCCGGAAAAAAATCGCTGTATTTCAACAAATGCTTCTGTGAGACAATCGTACCTGTTCAGACCAAGAAATTTATACGACCAATTCGAAGCCTTCTATCTCTTTCTGAAAATGAAAGAATCACTCTGCCTCTGTTTTCAGCCATGAAGGAAACTCCTTCATTTCATGTGACTTTAATTAAGAAGTCTCCCATCAACATTGAGATAAAAAGAGTGGGTAGTTCTGAAAACACATTATTTGTAAAGTGTACCGTTTCTGCTGTCAATCCTCCGAAAGGTGTCAATTATTCTTCTGAAAATGAGTTTTTATTTAATTCTGAGGATTATGTGTGGAACTTATCTCCTTTTCTAGAACTGAGTAAACTACAAAAAGATGGGTATTTTAAGCTCAACAAGGATATTTTATTCCTACAGTTCGATTTAGCCTTTTCGATTGAGTGTCAAATGCACGACATTGAGAAGCAAGACTGGGATCCCTTCTTTCCACCATCTAAAAGCCAATGTCCATTGGAAATATTTACCTCATCAAGCATTGATGAAGAGACCCCGGTAGTCACTCTGTGCACTGGAGATAGAACTTACACTGTCCACAAGGCCTTGCTTAAAGCCAAGTCGGAAGTGTTCCATGCCATGTTCGAAAACGACAAGATGGAGAAGGAGACCGGTCTCGTGGATATACCCGATGTAGACGCACAAACTTTGGGACGGATGCTTTCCTTCCTTTACTCTGGCGCCGTGAGGGACCTTTCCATCACAGATGTGTGTGATCTGTATGCCGCTGCCGAGAAGTATCATGTACTCTCTCTGAGGGATTACTGCTCTTCAACTCTAATGAGGTCTTTAACAGTGTCTAACGTTTGTGAGATTCTGATTTTGGCTGATCTCTATCAAAATGACCGGTTATTCAAGTATGCCGAGGATTTCGTTGTCACCAATACCGTTCCTGAACGTCTTTTTATGTCTCAGGATTGGAAAAATTTAATGGAAAACCATGCATCGGTTTCTTCCAAAGTTATGTTCAAGATGCTGATGAAATGAATATTTTCTTTTATCACGCAAGTCTTTTAACTCAGTTCAGAGACTACAAGATTTATAAAAATAATTTGTTATAATTAATTATCTTGCCCGTATTTTATTTTACTTCGTATCATCAAAATTTAATCATAAAGATGTTTAATTATCATAAATTACGGTGTTATTTTTAAAAATGCTTAGATGTACTCGTAATTTTCTGTTCCTTATATTATGGCTTATAAGATTTTTTATAAAAATATTTTGTTTCAGTGTTTTTAGTATTCAATGCTATAGCAAACATATTTTTTCTGTTTTATTTGGTATGTTTCTTTTAATTTTCTAATTACTGTCAAATCTTTATTGTCAATACGAGTAATTTTTTAATCTTTCAAAATATTATTTCTGTTGCTAATTATCTATTTTTTTAAATATTAATTACACTTAAGTTATAGAATTTTAAAACATTTTGTATTTGAGAAAACACTATACAGGGTGTCCCATAAATGTTGGGTCACACTTCTAGGGGGGATAGTAGACACCTAGATGAGTCAGAATCACATAGGGTTTGGGGGTCCCAGACCAAATCCCAGGGAGTTAAAATGGAGCGACACTCCAAAACAATTATTGAAAAATTCAATTTGTAGAAGTTTTGTTATAGAAGTTTTGTTACTATTGGTAAAAACTTAATCATGGTCTCAAATTTTGTGATTTAACATGATCTTTAAAATTATTTTAAAAGTTTTCATTTAAAAATTTTTTTACTACGAAAAAAGTCAAAAAACCACAAAAAAATGTGAAAAATCTGCCAAAACTTTATTTTGTATTTGGAAATCCTTTCTTTTGATTTGATAATCTGAAAGATCATAGTTGAAAACCCTTAAGTCCCAAGTTTCACGTAAATACCATCAATATTAAACGCTTGAGATCCAATTAAAGTTTGTTTTTTGCGTGCGAAAACAGATCCAGAAAACAAACGTTGAGGGAAAATCTACGAATTACGGATTGATGCTCGCTAAATTTCTCGCCATTATTTGCGATACGAGATTCCTCGCCAACTTTCGCCAACAACAGATCGCCCAAGCTGTCTTGGCGATCTGGAGCTTGGCACGTTTCGCCAAATTGGGAGAGAAAAGAAAGTTAGCGATTATCTATCCGTAACTCGTAGATTCTCCCTGAACGTTCGTTTTCTGGAGCTGTTTTCGCACTCAAAAAACAAACTTTAACAGGATCTCAAGCGTTTAATATTGATGGTATTTACGTGAAACTTTGGACTTAGAGGTTTTAAACTATGATCTTTTAGGTTAAAAAATCAAAAGAAAGGATTTCCAAATACAAAATAAAGTTTTGGCAGATTTTTCATATTTTTCTGTGGTTTTTTTACTTTTTATTAGTAAAAAATTTTAAAGGGAAAACTTTTAGCATAATTTTAAATATCACATTAAACCACAAAATTTGAGATCATGATTAAATTTTTACCAATAGTAGTTCTTCTACAAATTTAATTTTTCAATGATTTTTTGGAGTGTCGCTCCATTTTAACTCCCTGGGATTTGGTCTAGGACCCCCAAGTCCTATGTGATTCTGACTCGTCTAGGTGTCTACTATCCCCCCTAGAAGTGTGACCCATTATTTATGGGACGCCTTGTATACTACCTACTTGTTTTTCCAAATTTTTATAGTATTTTTAACAATAAGTAACTAGAATTTTTTTCTATTAAAAATTATTTTTTGTACCTTGTGGAGTATTTTTTCGACGTGATTTTTACTAAATGTATTGTATCATAGTATTATTTGTAACAGGTGTTTTTAATTGCTTGGCTAGTGCTATAGTAAATTTTTGGGTATAAAATGTTATACTTTATTGAAGTTATAACTATGATTAAAAGTTCTTGATTCATTACAATAATTAAGAATTAATATTTTCCTGATTACCTGAACTGTACTCCACATAGTCATATTGTGTGCTTGTTATTTACCCCCATCCATAATAAAACACTAAAATTTTTATTAATTGAGGTAAATCTTCTACCAGCTCAGTCCTCTTAAATTTAGGAGAGTGCAGTTCAGATACATTTTATTTTTTTATCTAAAAGTTTTTACCTTTTAATTTATACTGTGTGATGGGTGTTATTTAGAGTTAATAATATTTTTTTCAATGATTATTTCCTGCATATTAATTTTTTTGCAACTTTTGCTTAAATATTTGTTTAGTATAAATAAATATTTTTTTATTATTTGGTTTTTATTATTATCAATGTGATTAACAAACATACTTTTAATTCACTAGGATGAGATAAGAGAGAGATAATAAAAAATTTTTATAGTCGAAAAATTTTGAACATAATTGAAGGGCTTGGAAGATGAAGGGGTTATGTACATACGATAAACATGGAACATATACCCTTTATCCACCAAACCCTACAATTAACAAAGATATCTGGCAATATTTTTAACATAAATATCTTAATTTCATTTTTAACTGGTGTACTGCCATGCTGCAAAAAAGGAAAATAACCATTGTAACCACTTTTTTCTCCTGTCACAGAAAATTTAATTATTATCCATAAGTTCCATAGCACATTATAAGTGGATTCAACTGCAATTCCTTTTAAAAATCATCCTTTTGCCATTGATAAAAATTAAAAATCTTTGATAATAGGTCTCGTCTCATATAAGCATATTACTATCCGAACTAAATGATGTGGGGGTAATAAGGGCGTATCCTTCTAAAATTTCTAGGAAATCATATTTTAATGATAAATCATGTTGCCAGAGTCATCAGGCAGAGATGCTTGCCCCTGGAGTGTTTTAGGAAGTGAAAATTGTGCCCTACGTATCACATTAGGTTGGTTCCAAAAAATCACCTTTCGAAATTCTTAGGTCTTAACCCCCCTCCTAAAATGTGCCAATAGAGGCTAAAAATTGAGATAGGCCAAGTTTCATCTAGTTTGTCCCAGAAACCTGGTTAGGAAGTCATTTAATAGGTAATTTAATACTTTTTAACTTTGTATCATTGGATTTTATTTTCTAAAACGGATAGGGTGTTTTCATTAGCATATCTTAGTGAAGGTCCTCGAAAGCGAATTTCCTTGCAAGAACCCTACTAAAACATTATGAAAACACAAAAAACTTTCTTTCGAGCTTTTTCTATTGCTTTTGGCCCCAATAGATAGCGAGTTTTTAGACCCCCTAGGTTGTCTAGGGCAGTGGTCCCCAACCTTTTTACCACCACGGACCTGTCAACGTTTGATAATTTTACCGTGGCCAACTGGTAGGGGGCGTTGATTGTTTACATTCTAGTTTATTTTGATTTATTAATTTTAATTTAATTGTATTTAAACATGCTTTCAAAATAAAATACAGTTACACCAAAAAATAAATAGAAAAGGATTTATACTTCATTTCATTCATTAATTTGGAGTATAAATCTAGGAATTTAAATTCATTTTCGGAGGACCGCGGCCCGGTACCATTTGATCCACGGACCGGGGGCTGTAGACCACTGGTCTAGGGTATGATTTTCAACCCACCTAGTTTTGGAAAAACGAAAAAAATATTTTTTTTAGAAATTTTTTATGGACTTATTATAAGATAAAATCGTTCAAATACAGAGTTCAATTAGATAGAAGGCGAATGATGCAGATGATTAATGTGTTCCTATAACTATAACCCCTAGAATCTATTCCAACTTCTACCTTACTCAGAATGAGCTTCCAGCCCCCTCTTATGTTCTAATTGTGATAATCTTACTTAATTTTATTTTCAAAATTTAATTGCGAACTCCCATTTGAACTACCCACGCGCCGCCACTGGTTTATACGTAAGTAAGTTGTATTCTAATACATAGCTAGCTGTATTCCGAAACTTAATCATCACATAAATTGATAATATATTACGATTTGATTCATTTAGGGCCGGATTATCCAAAAAACGCATTTTAAATCACAATCATTGTGATATAAATATGAATTAAGCCTCATTTATACATAGAAAATATATTAAAATAAATATATTGCTTTGCTATCCAAACATAAGGATCTTTGAAACAAGTATTAAAACCATAGAGAAGCTTTTTGTTACTTTGAAACTCAGAATTTATGTTCACATTTACTAAATTGCTCCAACAAATTATTTTTTCATTATAATTTAGTCGATTCTCGCGACTTAAGCGACTTCTTTAGTTGATTAACAATTTCGAAATTATTTTTATCACCTTCCTTATTACTAGGGCTGTGATTTATGTGTAATTAAAAATCCAAAATATGTACTTATAATATGTGTTTATTTTAGCAAAATATGTAATAAAAAATGCCAAATATGTAATGAAAAGAAAATGTTAAGTAATTTTTTTAAAGGGGCTCTTCAAATATTACGCAAGCATATAGTTGGGAACGGTGATTTTCGCTATTTCCCAACAGCTCACGTTTTTTTTGCTGTCTTGTCGCGAGAAAAAACAAAAACCATGTGTCTACTTCCTTTCTTGGCGCGTCTGACACATTTCATCTGACAATCCCGACTTCACAACCTTTTAAAAGTTCAATTCAGCATTGGGTGCACTAATTTTAACTACGATTTGAATGCCTATTCCATTATATGGGTTACTTAAATTTGAAAATCGGTCAAACGTGTGATTATTTTTGAAAAACTTGAAAATGGATTAATATGTAATAAAAATATGTAGTCATAGAGGTTGAATATGTAAAAATATGTAAATAAACCGAAATATGTGAAAATGTGTAAAATAAACATGGTCTTAATTGGTTCAAAATCTTTTAAAACGTATAGAATTCAAGAGCACACTTTAATATCAGATTCCTGAACAAATATGCTCAAACTAGTTAAACATGCTGGTTTTATCTTTTTCGCAATATATTTTACTTTGTTTTTAAGGTTTTCAATGCCATTTATTGAATAATTTATTTAGATAATGATATAATTTGTGCAAATATTTTATTTTACACCACTTTATTTTGAATGGGATGTGTTATAATGTGGATAAATATTAGTTTCATGATCATTTCTAGTAGGAAAAATAATATACGAACATAAGACATAAGATTCGATTAAGATAATCTGAAACTGTATTATCAGAATAAAGAAGTTAACATAAAAAATATTACAGTAGAGCCCCGATTACACTGTTCTACACTGAAAAAATTTCCTTGATAAAAATAGTCATTTTTTTATAGATTTTGGGTCGCTTAATACGAAAATCACCATTAAAATTCTCAATTGACTCAGGATTTTCGGGGAACAGCCCCTCCCCCTTTTTACGTTTTTTAACGACTTGATAACTTTAAACTTGATTTTCAGGGTCAAAAAGCATTGATTTAATCTTCAAATTGCCTCCCAGGAGACAAGAAAGGTTCAAATTAATAAATATGATAAATTTATAACAAATGGATAGGTTTAAGGGGTAATTACCCCTCTAAAAATGCAAAAAATTAGCTAAAAATTATAGAGGTTTTTATACGCTATTTTTTCCTCTTATTTTATACGCAATTCACTTTGAAGAGTCCTAACCCTTCCCCAAGGACCCAAATTAGATGGCAATATGCAGCAATGATTTTTGCTAAAAGCGGTTGAGGTGAGAGCGCCCCCAGAGCACCCACGGAAGGGTTCAATGCCGCACTTAGAGTTTAACAGTGCTGTACAAAAAAAATTTGAAGCCACTTACTGAATTTCAGCTGATTCTTGTGTAAGGGAACGTACCCATACTACGTGACCCGTTCAGGGGAGGGAGGGGGGTCTTCAAAATACCACGCTCGGTCACAGGGGGGAGGGGGGGGCTAGTCATTGCGACAAATTTAAGTCAATTTAATTAGTGAAATTAGCCAAATTAAGCCAAATCTTATTTAAATTGTACAAATCAAGCCAAACTAAGCTTTATAAACTTTCTGTTTGCAAAAAATGATTGAAAACCATATTTATGATTTACTACGTGAAAACTAGAGGGGGAGGGGGGGTCTTGGCATATACTACGGATGGTCACCAAGGGGGGGAGGGGGAACAAAAATAGCAAAAAATGGGTCACGTAGTATTGGTACGTTCCCTAAAATGATCTGCTGAATTCAAATATGACACCCATTTTCCTCCATCACCCTCAGTTTTTAAGGGGATGCCCCCTAATTGTTATCCACATTCGAGCATCTATTAACATCTTGAAACATGGAATCCTCACTCTCAAAAACCGGTCAGTTTTTAAAGAACTGAAGAGTTTCTACTTAGGATACACCCAAAATATAAGAAAAACGTCATTTGTAATCTTTTCAAAATCATCGATATTAATTCCTGAGCTCGCGAGCGCCTTCGCGATTCTGGAAGTCTTCCGAACTGTTCCACGGGGGCTTCTGGGAGGCTAACACCTCAGCCGCTTTTAGTAAAAATTATTGCTGCATATTGTCATCAAATTTGGGTCCTTGGGGAAGGGTTAGGACCCTTCAAACGGGAATTGCGTAAAAAATAAGAGGAAAAAATAGCGTATAGAAACTTCTATAGTTTTTAGCTATTTTTTTGTATTTTTAGGGGGGTAATTACCCCTTAACCGTATCCATTTATTATAAATTTATCATATTGTATTAATTTGAACATTTCTTGTTACCTGGGGAGCAATTTGAAGACTAAAACAATGCTTTTTGACCCTGAAAATAGAGTTTAAAGTTATAAAGTCGTCGAAAAATGTAAAAAGGGGGAGGGGCTGTTCCCCGAAAATCCTGAGTCAATTGAGAATTTTAATGGGGATTTTCGTATTCAGCGACCCAAAATCTATAAGAGATGACTATTTTCATCAAGGAAAAAATTTTGAAGGTCATATTTGTTGAACAGTGTTATCCGCGCAATTGGATGGCAAGGGTACCGCGGATAACGAAAATCGCGGATAACCCGAAAAAAGACTAAAAATGAGGTGAAAACACGAAAAAAATATTTCAGCATAAAAACTATGTTTTATTGTACAAAAAAATGATGTGTAAAACTTTTAAAATATGTAGAGTAAAGCAGAAACCTTTGCTCTACATCTAAAATGTCTCTAATCTTATCTAAAATTTGCTCTCATCGTTAAAAAATTTGTTTAGGACAGGGATGGCGAACCTTTTTCGATTAGTGTGCCATTTATATTACGGTTTATGATTTTCAGGTGTCAAGTGTGCCACTTGTTATTTTTTTAATAAATTATCTTTAAATCCTTGGAAAAGGAAATCCACGCCTTTGAGGATCGATAGTTCAGAACAGAAGTTTCCAACTTATCAAGTGTTCAAGGGCCCCAATCGAAGGCACATGTCTAGTGGTGGGCCGTAAATTCAAGGGTGCATATAGAAATTTATTTCGGGAGGGGCCAACAATTATTCTTCAGTCTCTCTCATTCTTGTTGTCAATAATGAAGTTCAGACTTAAGTCTTGGGGTCAATTCCCAGACAATTTCTTGGAAATTTGTCCCTAAAAGCATGGTTTTGGACTAGTTTTTGGTGCATCGAGTCCGAATTTTGGACATACATTTTTAGGTAGGATTTTGATTTTCATGAGTATATAGAAAAAGTTTGCGAATAATACAGTATCAAGTAGAAAAGGGGGGGTTGGGGGCACTCCCCCAGAAAATGTTTGAAAATTTCAGGGGAGGGGGGCAGCCCCTTTGCCCCCCTTATATACCCGCCCATGAGTTAATAAGTAATCAGGCTCCTTTTGCATCCATGATTTTGTTTTCTAACGGCCAAATGCCAGTTTACTTTATAAGGGCGGTCGTACCTTTGCTGACAAAATTGAAAAAAGGGTCCAAAATGACCAATAAAATAGATTTACATAATATTTGAACGGCCCAAAGGCACCTAAGAGGTGAGTGGGGGGTTCGGGGGTCCTCCCCCGAAAAATTTTGAATTTCAGCAGGCTAAAAAGTGTTCTGAAGCTAATTTTGATTATTTTTTAGGTAGTAAGGGGTCATCCATAAATTACGTACGTGAGATCAAAAAGGGGGGGGAGGGGTTTGTAAAAATCTCGCCAAATCTCACCAAGGGGGGAGGTGGGGTCGACTAAAATCTCACGTCATCTTTTTTAAGTTAGAAATTATACGATTTTCTTTTTTTTAAGTATGAGAAAGGGATACACACATATAAGATACTGCAAATTATTTTTAAAAAGTTGTAGGTAAATCTCACTTGGGGGGGAGGGGGGGTCCAGCAAAATCTTACTAAATCTCACCAAGGGGGGAGGGGGGGTCCAGATTTTGGAAAAAACGCCTCACTTAATTTATGGATGGCCCCTAAGAAATCTCTAGTCTAGAACTAAAGGTTTCTTTTATGTCATTTTTAAGGAATGTCGCGTGCCACCAGGGTTGGCAAAAACCTGGGTTTTTTTAAAAACCCAAGTGGGTTGTGTTTTTTCGGGTTTTTTCAATAAAACCCTGAAAAAACCCATATAAAACTGGGTTTTTTTCGGAAAAAGTGTGGGTTATTTCAAAATTAAATGGTTTTCTCCTAGAAAGTAAGTAGGTTTTTTCAAATTTTGTGAGTTCTTTATATGTTAAATGTGTTCTGTCAAAATAATGTCAGTTTTTCCACAGTTAAGTGGGTTTTTTCAAAGTTTTTATACTTTGAAAAAACCCACTGAAATTGTAAAAACACCCCTTATTTACTGAAACCTGGTTTAAATTTTGAAAAAACCCACTAAAATTTAAAAAATATCCTAAACTTTGAAAAAACCCATTTAATATTGAAAGAAATATATTCAACTTTGAAAAAACCCACTGAAATTTAAAAAATTTTCTTTATTTTTTATATCTAGTTTGAACTTTAAACGTCCTAAATTTTGAAAAAAACCCTATTTAATAATGAAAAAACACACTGAATAATGAAAGAACCTATTTAACTTTTTTAAAAACTCCCTGAAATTGAAAAAAAAACACCATTTCATTTTTAAAACCTAGTTTAAATTTTGAAATAACCCATTAAAATTTTGAAAATATCCAAAACTTTGAAAAAAAACATTAAATTTTGAAGGAACTGCCAAAATCTTGATTTTTCTTGAAAAAACCCAAAAATGGGTCCAAAATGTGGGTTTTTTTGAAAAAACCCATTGGGTCCAATCCAACCAACCCTGCGTGCCACTGTTATACGGTTATACCGGTCGCGTGCAACCCACCAGTGGCACGCGTGCCATAGGTTCGCCACCCCTGGTTTAGGGGCACTCGCGGATAATCCGCACCTTGCATCATCCGCTCGCGGATAATCGGGGTTCTACTGTATTACAATATCAGTGAATAGATAGTCATTCATAGATAAAAAGACCTACTAATTCCTTTAACTTAGGATGAATGGGATCTTCATAGTAATGTATCAATGTATCTTCCTGTAATTCTTCCCTCTTTCATGTATCTTAATGAATGTAATAAAGAAAAAAAACACTAAACTTGATCCAAAACGAGCTTGATTAAACTATCAGAGACCAGTGGCGGATCCAGGATTTGGTTTTTGGGGGGGCTAAGAATTTTCATAATCCAATTGAATCTTCTTGTTAATGGTAATACGGAAAAGGTAGTGAACTGTTCTACTGAAACAAGTAAAAAGGGGGTCTGGGGGTCCTCTCCCAGAAAATGTTTTGAAATTTAAGTCAAAAACCCCACTTTTTCAACTCGTTTGGTAAACCTCATCCGAATTTCGGATATAGATTTTTTTGCGTTTTGACAAACTTAGTAAAATATTAGACGTTTTGGGGGGCTTCAGCCCGAAAGCCCCCCCGTAGATCTGCCACTGTCAGAGACTGAATTCTTCAAAACAAAAACCATAGCACTAACTAACTAAATGAAAGCGTTTCTTGGATGTGGAAAAATATGCTGAGAGCAAACAAAGTTGTTCCCAGCGTTATGTCCGAATTTCGAGTAATTTAGGGGCGCAAGTTCAGAGGTGCGGATGCGCCAAGTTTTTAGCAGTAAACATGACTAATATGGTAACCCTAACTAATGTTAAAAGAGTCATTTGGCTTCTAAATTTGGCGCTAAATAGCCAAAATTCGCCAATCATCCGCACCTCTGAACTTGCGCCAATTTAGGTACGTACTCTACTTTAAAAATATGATTAGTTTGTAGTTCAACACACACCCACACATATGTAAGGTTTTAGCGGTTTTAGGGTCATATCCTATACATCTAAATCGAAAGCGCCAGCCCCCAATTAGAACCCCCACACAGTTTGCGACCTTCCGATATTTGGCGCCATTTATAGCATGTTATTCAATCATTCGTTTTCTCTTCTTTTGTTTTGATTCTTTTTTTTCTTTTCGAGTGCGCTTGGACTCGACTGCGTGTTTTTTTGTCTTTCTTTGATGTGTTTTTTTGCGCGAAGTATTTTTTGTTAGTTATTATGTTATTCATTATTTTGCATTCTGGGCTTATGAAACTCCTTCAAAGAATATATTAGTTATAGTCTGAAAGAAAACGGAACTTCTTGCATCGCGTTTTGCGTAGTTAGGTGGAGTGTTAAATTGAGGAATTTCTACGATTACACAATGTCTCTAGAACAAAATAGTACCTTCACCATCACTTGGACTGTTAGAAACTTCAGTATGTGTCCAGTTGGTGTGGGTAGTAGGGTGTCCCTTATTTAGGCGTTTTTTCAAAAAGTCTGGGAAACTTTTGCTCCACCCCCCAATTTTTTTCCTTTTGGTACCCTAAGAAGGTGTGCAAAATCTTAAACCAATCAGATAATATTAACACGTGCCCCAAACGGCCTAAAGTAAGAAAATTTTGACTTTTTTCTCATTTTTTCGAAAATTTTTAAAAATTTGTTTAAAAAATCCGCTGCCGAATAATAGGGCTCTAACACATTTAAACAATCTTATTTGACCGTTTTTCATTACTACCTAGGCCAAAATGCCCAGTTTGTGACCTAGTCATCAATTAGAAAATCATCAAATTTGTCCATTTTATACTGAGAATAGAAGAATCAAAAGGCAGTGGTAAATGACTTAAAACCTCGAAATTCCATGACTAAACACCATTTGTAGACCATATTGATGTGGAAATAAATTATCTGGAGCTCAAATTAATTATGGGTTGCTTAATTACGGACGCCATGTTGGATTGCATTAAAACTTTTTAAAAATTCTAAAAAACGGTATGGGCATGTTTGATATCGAGTAATGGTTGTTTGAAGTTTTCTAAACTCAATTAAGACTAATGAAATTATCTTGCACACTTTTTAAAGCTCTTTACGCAATTATAAGTGTCAGCAGATCTCCTAATACAAGTGCAAACAATGATTTCAGAACTATTGATAGCAATAAATTCGAAACACATAAAACCAGCAAGAGAAATTCTGGAAACAAGTTAAAAATAAGACTCCAGTGTGTCCTCAAGTATTTTATTCCGTAAGTTAGTTGAAAAGCTGAAGTAAATACAAAATAACCCGCTCTTCATAATGATTGAGTTTCACTCTCAGAAGATAAGCAATTAACCATGCTTATAGAAACAGTTCATGTATTTTACCATAAATTTATACATTAACATAAAAAATACATGCAATTCAACAAATTAGTGTCATCAAAAACTAAGACACTTATATTGGTTATGTAAATATCATAAATTTTAATAACAATTTCTTAAAACCCTATCTTCTTTAAAGTCTGTTTTTAAGTCAGAGCTATCCTTCGCTCTGTAAGTAAAAAACCTCTACATTCTCAAAGAAGGCTTTGAGGGTTTAAAATAATTTCATAAACAATTTTCACGAAACCTTTACTCGAAACCTCATTTCGTCTTCATGGACGTTTACTGATAAAAAGTTGAGAGTGCGAAGAAAAACATAGGGTATAGTAGAAGAGTTATTGAAACTGTATAGTTAATATTTAACGGATTTTTACAGCCACGAACAAATTTCCAGTGTTTAATTGTTTTAATGACACTAATCTGTGGTATTTTTTATGTTAATGTATAAATATATGATAAAATACATGAACAGTTTCTATAAACATGGAAAAATTGCGTATCTTTTGAGAGTATAACTCAATGATTATGAAAAAGGGTTACTTTTGTATCTCCTTAAGCTTTTCAACTAACTTACGGAATAAAATACTTGAGGACACACTGGAGTCTTATTTTTAACTTGTTTCCCGAATTTCTCTTGCTGGTTTTATGTGTTTCGAATTTATTACTATCAATAGTTCTAAAATCATTGTTTGCACTTGTATTAGGAGATCTGCTGACACTTATAATTGCGTAAAGAGCTTTAAAAAGTTGTGCAAGATAATTTCATTAGTCTTAATCGAGTTTAGAAACCTCAAACAACCATTACCCGATATCAAACATGCCCTTACCGTTTTTCTAGTATTTTAAAAAGTTTTAATGCAATCCAACATGGCGTCCGTAATTAAGCAACCCATAATTAATTTGAGCTCCAGATAATTTATCTCCACATCAATATGGTCTACAAATGGTGTTTAGTCATGGAATTTTGCGGTTTTAAGTCATTTACCACTGACTTTTGTATTCTCTATTCTCAGTGTAAAATGTACAAATTTGATGATTTTCCGATTGATGGCCAGGCTAAAAACTGGGTAACTTGGCCTAGCTAAGAATGAAAAACGGTCAAATATGAATATTTAGATGTGTTAAAGCAATATTATTCGGCAAAAAATAGTTTAATATATTTTTAAAAAATTTTGAAAAAATGAGAAAAAAGTCAAATTTTTCTAACTTTAGGCCGTTTGGGGCACGTGTTAATATTATCTGATCGGTTTAAGATTTTGCACACCTTCTTAGGGTACAAAAAGGAAAAAAATTGGGGGGTGGAGCAAAAGTTTCCCCGACCTTCGATTTTAAGGGACACCCTAGTGGGTAGCAGCATCGAGAGCCCTATCATCCAAGTAAGACAATTTTTCAATTCACAATGGCGCTTGATCTTACTTCCAAAAGGTAATAATGCAGGTTTCGTAAATTGCTTTCTGATGTTTATTGATGCAGGAATACACAAAACCGTTAAAGTAAAATACACTGTGTTTGTTATCGCCGGGCTACCGGTAGCCAGACAAAGCATGGGCGAAAAGGATTACTCACAAAATGAAGCATGGGGATTTGTGAAGTGGATTCCGTTGAAAGATATCTTGGAGGAAAAGGAGAAGTACTTGCCCAAAGACACCTTTACAATGAAATGTGTGATAGAATATAAGTATGTTCCTGAAAAAAATACTGAAGATGAAATGGTTGACTTTTTGCTAAGGACGAGTGAAACCGGAAAGAAATCACTGTATTTCAACAAATGCTTCTGTGAGACAATCATACCTGTGCAGACCAAAAAATTTGTACAGCCAATTCAAAGCTTTCTATCTCTTTCTGAAAATGGAAGAATCACTCTGCCTTTGTTTTCAGCCATGAAGGAAACTCCTTCATTCCATGTGACTTTAATTAAGAAGTCTCCCATCCACATTGAGATAAAAAGAGCGGGCAGTCCTGAAAATACATTATTCATAAAGTGTACCGTTTCTGCTGTCAATCCTCCAAAAGGTGTCAATTATTCTTCCGAAGATGAGTTTTTATTTCAATCTGAGGATGACGTGTGGAACTTATCTCATTTTCTAGACCTAAGTGAACTACAAGAAGATGGATACTTCAAGCTCAACAATGGTATTTTATTCCTTCAGTTCGATTTTGCCTTTTCAATCAAGGGTCAAGCGTACCACATTGAGAAGCAAGTCTGGGATCCCTTCTTTCCACCTCCTACAAGACGTTATCCACTGGAACTATTTGCCTCATCAAGCGTAGATGATGAGACCCCGATTGTCACTCTGTGTACTTCAGATAGGACTTACTCTGTCCACAAGGCCTTGCTTAAAGCCAACTCTGAAGTGTTCCATGCCATGTTCGAAAATGACATGAAGGAGAAGGAGACCGGTCTCGTAGATATACCCGATGTGGACTCACAAACCTTGGGACGGATGCTTACCTTCCTCTACTCGGGCACCGTGGGTTACACTAACTTCAAAGATGTGTGTGATATGTATGCCGCTGCTAATATGTATCAGGTTCGTTCTGTGATGGATTGCTGCTCTTTAAACCTTATGAAATTTTTAGCATTGCCTAACGTTTGTGAGATTCTGATTTTGGCCGACCTTTATCAAAATGACCAGTTACTTAAATGCGCAGAGGATTTTGTTATCACCAATACCGTTCCCGAACGTATTTTTATGTCTCAGGATTGGAAAAATTTAATGGAAAACCATTCATCGGTTGCCGCCAAAGTTATGTACAAGATGCTGATGAAAAATTTCTAGTTCACGTAGTTCAGAGACTACAAGATTTAGAAACAAATATTGAGATTTGCAAAATTAATTATCTTGTCACTTATTTTACTTCGTATTATCAAAATTTAATCTTAAAAAGATGCTTAACTATATTCATAAATCACGACTAATTTTAAAAATGTTCAGTTGAAATTTTTTGTCCCTATATGTCTTATAAGATTAATCATAAAAATATTATCATAATGTGTTTTTAGTGTTCATTGCAAACATGTTTTTTGTTTTATTTGGTATGTTCCTTTTAAATTCCTTATTACTGTATCTATCTTTCAAAATCTTTTTTCTATTGGTAATTCTCTATTTGTTTTTAAATATTACACTTTTGCTTACTAAAACTTTGGTACTAATGGCTAAATCACTCAAAGAGTGAAATTTATGTACCATACGTATTTTTAACGACCAGTAACTAGAATGTTCTATTAAAGATAATTTTTTTGTACCTTGTGGAGTATTATTATTATTATTATTATTATTATTATTATTATTATTTTATTTGGTGTCTACCAAATGAATAATTTCCTGGGATTATTTATTTGTAACAAGCGTTAAATTGCTTAGATAGTGCTAAAGTGAATTTTTGGTGATAAAAAGTTATAATTTTTTGAGGTTGTAACTATGATTAAAAGTTCTTCATTCATTACAATATCTCAGAATTAATATTTTCCTGATTATCTGAACTGCAGTGCATAGCCATATTGTGTACTTGTTATTTAACCTCTTCCATGATTAAACACAAAAGTTTTTGTTAATTATGGTAAATCTTCTACCCCCTCAGGCCTCTTAATTAGGAAATCAGTTCTCAATATAGGAGAGTGCAGTTCAGATGCATTTTACAGTTTCATTTTGTTGATCTGAAAGTTAACCTTTTAATTTATACTGCATGATAGGGGTTATTCAATGTTAATGATATTCTTTTTTATTTATTCTTTCCTGCACATTAATTTTTTTGCAACTTTTGCTTTTTGTTTACTTTAAATAAATAGTTTGTTTTGTTTTATTATTTTGCAATGTGATCAGCATTAATTTAATTAACTAGGATAAGAGTAAAGAGAGAGAGTGCAAAATTTTTAGTGGGGAACGTAATTATCTTATTAAATCAAAATACAAAGATAACTGGCAATAATTATTGACATGACCAATCTAAATTTCCTATTTTACTGGTTTTCTGTAAAAAAGGAAACGAACCATGTTGCCAACTTTTTTTCCCCTGCCAGAGAAAATGTATTATGTAGGATGATTGTCAAAGAAATGTTGTATTTCTTTTCTAAATTTTTATTGTATGTTCAACTGTTGGTTAATTTTGTAAGTACACATATTTAGCAATCGATTGGGATGTTTCCATAGCTCATAATTAATGAATTCAACTGTCATTCCTTTTAAAAAAACTAAGAATTTTAGATTAATTCTCATAAGTATATTACTATCCCAACTAAAGGCAGCGGGGGCTACCGAAGTGTGACCTTCAAACTTTTCAGGAAAACAAAAATAAAATTTAATAAGCATCTCTTATAGAAGCATAGGTGACGCGGTAATTTATTTCAGGATGTCTAAAAGCAACATTAGCATTCAATTAAAATATAAAAAACACTTACTGGGCCCCTTTTATGTTCATTTTTTACAAGTGTAAGGGACAGCAAGTTTATCCGGCGTTTGTCTCCACTTTTTGTTTTATTACTCATACGCAAATATTATAGACCTTCAAAGTTTTCCCTGTGAGAAAGGAAATACATTAATTTATTATAATTTCTCTTGAGAAATGTAGATTGCCCTTCGGCAGTTTAAATTATAGATCAATCAATTATCGGTTAAGAAAAGTTTAGGAAGGTAAGTGTTCCGCTTGTTGTATCTTAGATTTCAACACAATACAATAATTGGTTTAGTTTTTCAATTATTCTTTGAAATCACATTCTGAATTTCAGTTGATACTCTTAAAGATCTTGAATATGTTTTAATTTTCTTATTTTTCCGAGAAAACTGAATAAAATTACCTCTTTACAAAGACATAAATTTATATTGTTTTCATAGCTGCCAACTCTTCCGTTTTAGCCGGAAGATTTCCGTTTTTTAAGAGAATCTTCTGTCCTCCGTTTTGCAATCAATTTCTTCCGTTTTTTGTCCAAATAAATGTCCTATTTTTGCAAAGGACAGATAACAATTTTCTAAAAAATGCAGAATCTTGCTTATATCAAAAAATTAACATTAATAATTATATTTTAAAAGAAATTAATTTGTATGGATCTGAAATTAGTTTTTTTTCTCATCTGAGGATATTATATTTGTTTTTCTTTGATTTTTGAAATGAAAGATATTTATTCCTGCTGCCTATTAACTTTGGTGTAGTAACTATGGTAGATAGTCTTGACTTAGATGAAGAAAAAATTCCATTGGTACCTTGATTTTTAAAATCTTCCTTTTTTTTATAATCCCAATGTTGGCAGGTATGTGTTTTTTGTAACGGGATAATTTTACAGAAAATCTTGGTGACAGTTGTCTGAGTTTTTTAGGCCAATATTATTTAGGATGAACGAAAAAACCGTTCAATGCAAAAATCGGTCAGTGAAAACCGTTCAGTAAAAACAAATTTATTACATGTGTAAAGCTATGGTTTTTTGTTTTTTGAACGGTTTTTGCATTGAACGGATTTTTCACGTTATCACGACTCAAAAGAAATTATATTAAATTGTGTATTCTTCATAATGTTATTTTTCTTAGAATATGAAAGAAAAATTTATGATGCTTGAATTTGTTCAATAACGTGTACACTAGTCTTAACTGTGAAAATACCTACACATTGTAACCTTCTTGGAAATGCCTAAACATCTGAATCTAACCCAAAAATTCGTATTTATCAAGAATAGGACCAAAAATATCAAAAATAATTTGTTTTTAAATCATCGTAATCGTATCTGGGGTCTAATTGACTCCAGAAAGGGGAATTAGTGATTTTTCTCCTAACTGATTAAAAATAACCCCCAAAACTACACGCATTTGAAGAATACTAGCATCCGAAAGCATAAAAACTGAAATTGACGGGAGATATCCTACATCAAAGTGCTTACGGGCTCTATAAGACCCCGTGGTAGAAAGGTTAAACACTCTTTAAAAGTTTAAAACAAATGTTTAATATCCATTATTGTTTTCTTATACATTCCAAAATTCTGATTCATAAAAGGCAAATCCCCCTCTATTTTACCCCCACCAGTTGCTTCCAGTTCTTTCCTCTTCTCACGTGAACAATCAATTTATATCCATTACAATATTCTCCTCAACGCTCCTCAACAGTTCGCGTGCGGAAAGTGACACATTCGGATGGGGGCATTCCCAAATGGCGAGCGAATCCCTCCCAATATATTTCCTCTTTTGTGAATTATAAATGGGCCTTCCGTTTTTTTTCCGCCGTACGCTACGTAATTTGTTTTTGAGATTTATTGTTTCCCGCTAAGTGGCTTTTTTCCCTCCCTTTTCTTTTAATTAGTAAATTAGTTATTGGTTTTTCTCCAAGGTTTTAATGAGTTCTGAGTAAGTTGGTTATGAGGATTTTTCGTTTCTGATGAAGATATCTCGTTTAGCGGTGTCTTAGAGGATTTAAGTAATTAAAACCCTATCTCTGTATGATTGAGTGAATCGAATTTCTGTGAGATTTTTTTTGTGTAAGGGAAAGTTTTGGGTGTTCGATCTTTTGGTGAAACGAAAATCTTCTCTTGTTTGGGTGTCCGTTTATTTCAAAAGGGTATGAAAAAGTTGTTAAGCGTCTGCTGCTTGAAATTCCCAGACGACTATGAGAGTCTGCATTCACATTTTGCCTCGTTTGCAAGGAATTTCGTTGGGTCGATTACCCTGGCTTGCAGTCGAATAGACGCTAAAAAACTACTAGACGTCGTGAATGACAGTCATAACAAGAAAGCAAAACCTAGTAATAATACTACGAGATAGAAAGTTAAGATATTCTTACCTTAGAAAACGGCACATATATAAGATTTTAATTAGGAATAAAAAATATTGATGTAATAAATTAAAAATAATCTTGAGGATCACGTAGAAGAGTTATGTATTTTAAAGGCAATCTTTTCCAAGATGTGGGAATAATTTTTCCACATCTTGTTTTTTTCTCTTTAATAAGATGTTTGGAGAATAGCTTCTAAAAATTCAATTTTAAAATATTGAAATCCATTAAATAATTTAACTTCCGTTTTCATGATTCTGTAGTTCTTATAGCAAATTTTATGGTTAGTGTTATAGTTTTTTTTGCATTCGTCTTTTCAGGAAGTTTGACGTATAATCAGCGGATTTACGGAGAATCCGGTCAGTGCAAAAACCGTTCAATAAAAAACAAATTTATTACATGTACAAAGCTATGAGTTTTTTGACCGGTTTTTGCATTGACCGGATTTTTTGCTACGCCATATCAGCGTTATTAGATAATATTTATTTCAATACTTCAATAACTTTTTTTGGGGGGAAGGCTAAAACTGGGATCATATTTTTGATGAAAGGGCTTTACAATTAGAGTATTTTCGTTTTTACAATGTGTTACTTATGCGGATGAACTGGGGAGGAGATGTGTAAAAAGCGAGCATTGGGATCCTTTATCAAGTTATTAAGTGTTGTGATGGTTGTGAGTAATTGCAAGCAGAGGCTGAGCCAACTAGCTAGTAAAAGAATCTTTTAAATGTAAGATTTCCTTAAAAATGCGTAATTTCCCATGTATGGGATTTCACTACGAAAAAATTTGTCGTATTACATATGCATTATTTATCTGAACTCTTCCGAAATCTCGGCGCAAGCGATAAAGTCGCCAATAATGATGCAACCACCGCCAGACGGAATGTCACCGTTTGTTTCTGTTTCGGAAGGTCATGTGTGAGCTGTCGCTAAAAAATCTGATTTGCGCCGGTATTCTAGAAGAGTACCTATTTATCACATTCACATGGTACTGAACCCTAATAAAACTTGGTATCTGTTTAAATAAGTTTGCTCTTCTTAAAACTCGGAGGAACATAATCCACCGACTCTGAAGCACTCATGTATTGTACAGCCTTACCGCCACCAGAAAACTTTTACAGGAAAACAAAACTTCAAAAAGACGTTCAAATCGTAATGATAGTCACATATATTTGGCACAAACCGTTTTTTAAGCGTTTATGAATTACCATCACCCCCCAAAATTGAGAAGTACAACCTCCCGTTTCCATGACAACCACAATATTGGTCGACGCCAAAAGTTTTTCTTGTGGCAGTCGGACTATAGCAAGGTTCCCACAGGTCAGGGAATATACCTGGAAAAGTCAGGGAATTTAAATTTGACCAAAATAAACGAAGGAATAGTCTGGAAAAATTGCTTATTTTTGCCTAAAACCTGGAAAATCATACAGAAAACCTGAAAAATTATCACTTTTTAATGTCTGCGTCTCATTTTTGGATCTGGGAAGAAAAAAAAATGCAATATTTATCTTCGGGAAAACCTACTGTAGTTAAAACTTTACTTTTATATTTTACAAATATTTATTGCTTGTTACTTACCCTTCTTATTTTGAAACACCATTTTTTATTAAAAAAAGAAAACACTTTGTTTTAAACACATGTCGGAGTCGATATTTAAAAATTTTTAACCGATATATTTTTTCATGATGGATACAAATAACAATCACTATCGAAAGCAAAATTAAAAACCCATTGTGTCCCAAAACAAATCACGCACTAAATTGCAAACAATCGCCGAAGATTACTGCAACACTTCGAAAAACAGTCAAGTGTTTTTTTTCCATCTTGAAATGACTTCCCAATAAAAACTCCCATCTTGAAGAAGAGAGCAGCGGATATAAATTGAAACAAATCTATCCATTTCCCGATTTCTCTTCCTCCATTCCAGTTTCACTCTCAATTACACCCATCACGAAGAATTAAAGCACGCGTTGAGATGGAAGGGATTGAAGGCGCGACGGCTGCTGACCCTTCTTAACTAAAATGACGTAAAGATTATCCGACTTTTACTATCCATTTTCAGAGTTCTGTAATATGTATCAACTCGTTGGTTCATACAGGGTGTAATATAATAATGTTTCAAGAACAGTGTAGCAATAGGCAACTTCTTAAACTATTTCCCCGAGACACATACTTCCAATTGGAAATGAATGATATTGATTGATCCAATTGGAAAGGATGAAAAAATAGATGAGACTAGTTTCAAATCCATGAGGGTCTACTTAAGAAAATGCAGGAAAAAATTTTTTACAATCCCCGTAGCTTTAAATTTCCAATTATCAATTTTTTTATTATTTCCTGATTAAGACATAGAAATTCTATCTCAATGTTTTAACCTCTTACAAGAATTATAACACCCTTTTTCCATTCCCCCCCACAAAATAGGGCTCATCCAAAAATTTAAATTAAAGCTTTTTTTATGCGGTCAAAAACTTCAAAAAATTTATGACCGAAAATTAAGTTCTTAATTCTTCAACTTCTAACACTTCAAAAAATTAACTCCAAAAAAATTTAAATATGCATATCCTAGTGAGTTTTCAAGGTATTGAGTTAGGTAGATATTTCGTGTTTTATTCAGAAAGTAATAAAGAAAATTTGTCTAATTAAAAATGTGAAGTTATGGGGGCCGCATAAAAGTTGTGTTTTTACATTTTCTTTCCCATGGACTTGACCTCTTAGAATGAAAATTTGCGATTGTAACTCAGGGGAAATTTATTTAGGAAATAGCCTGTTCTTACACCCTATTAATTTGAAACACTGCCACGGGATTGCCAAGGGTTGAGAATAGCATAGGGTCATTGTTTACATAAAATCGAAATGAATTCATTCAATCTAGAGGTTTATGATATTTTTACACCCACTTTCGAGTTTTTTTTATTATAGGAATCCTTTAAAATGTCAGGAAACCGTAAAAACGATTTCTTTCTCTAGTTATTTTAAATAGAGCTCTTTGTATATTAGAATGGAAAATGGACACGATACCATTAATAGAATCAGCTTGAAGCGCCTGCTAGTTACAATCTACCTACTCCTGAAATCACCGGTATTATTTTTTTCTATCTCTCAAATCCAAACAAAATAAATAACTCAGGTGCAAAGACTAAAAAAAACGCCGGCGGAGATTTATAAAACGCATTCTAGCGTGCTGACTCTTTTTAAAAAATTAATAGAAAAAATTATTTTTAGGGGATTTTTTTATTTTGTTTCCGTGAGATGATTTTTCTCCGACGGCTGTTTTTCCGAGGTATAGTGAACAGAGTTAGTTAGCTATATATAGTGTTGTATACCTAACATTTTTCATTATAATATCGAAGCGAATACTCTTTTCTCACATGTTAGTATTTATAACAAAATATTTTAATTTCTAAAATTATATTTTAATTACTTAGTATGTGAACTTTTCTAAACAGAGTGTCAATATTCATTCCGTGAAGACTTGCCCTACTTGGACTTACCTGGATAAATTTATGTGTTTGAATAGGAAACTCAATATCAATCGCCACAAACGCGTTTTATTTCCGAATCTTGTAAAATTTTGATCGTCAAACAAAAGCTTACGTGGAGAACCCTGAGGTTTCTAAGCAAATTATAGTTCCTTTTAAAACTATATAAGGTATTTAAAGGACTCGGAGGGATCTCCTTCCCTCCGAGTCTAGGTGGGAGGTCCCTCGCAACTTTTTTTTTAAACGTGCCATATATTGTTTTTAGTCCCTAGAAATTTTTTGGGAGTTTGACCCTAAAAAGCAGGGTTTGGGCTACACTTAGTCCGAATTTCGGGGGGGAAGGGCTCCCTCACACCCCTTATATGCCCCTGGTACATCACTATAACAGGCGATGATCCCTATTTCACAGCAATCTGCACTTTATTTCCACACTACATGCATAATCGTCGTTCTAACGACCTCCTGGATGCAGCTAATTAAAAGATTCTAACGACTCGTACCTGAAGAAGCGGCTAATGGAGATTTAATTGACTCGCACCTTTTGTGTGGCCCACCAGACGATATATGGTGGATGAATGAATCGCGAGCGATAAGGTTTGGAGCTGCTTTCTATAAGAATTCGGGTTGTATGGGAAGTTGGAAAATTGATGTGAGCTCGAGCTGGTTTCGGTTTGTGTGTTTTGAAACTGTTTGGTTGGTTTGTAGACGATATTTCAGCTTGAGGACTGGGAATATATATACAGAAATAGTGGGTTGTTTGTGGTGGTTGTCCTGTATTACGGGAAAGATATTCATGGAATGGTTTCTGGAAGATGCAGAATGATTAACCCTTTCAGCTCGAGATTGTCATTGAATCCTATGGAAAATTTGGAGGTGGCTTGGACTGAAAGGGTTTAAAAGTATAAGCTACTTCTTTTTTTATCTTAATTTTTGTAAAAAGTAAATTATATCTAAATTTGGACATGGTTTTTAAAAGTAAATATTGGAGGTATTTCAATGTTGAAAGATATAATTATTTGTTGTGCAGGTTTTAAAATTTTTCTTTTTTTTTCTTGTCGTAATTTCTAATTAGAATGGGTTTCCTACCTTTTAAACTAGTGCAGTTTTGAAAAGAACTCATAAAAGGCAGATACTACAGTGTTCCTTGTTCATAATTTGAAAGGTAGGGTGTTATAAAACTCCTGAATTACAAATACTTATAAGTTAATAATAAATAATGTTTTTACCATTTTGTTTCTTAAGAGGTTTTGGAGAAAATGAGACAAGCATGAAATTAGTCCACCGTTCGTAAAGCAACGTCAGTCGACTGTAAGTTAATCTTAGTTTTGATATGGTCCTTTTTATATTTTTGACCCACTCTCCGTATTTTAAACAAAAATAAGCAAATTACAAAGCCTTTCTTACAATTGAATAAGTTAACTTCCCTTTATTTTTTATCACAAAATCTTCATTTTAATAGTACAAAATTTAAAATTTTTACTGCTCCATCTTAGTTGCTTAAATAACATTTAAGCAGAATCTTAAGTATAAAATAAATGGGAAAAATATCGCAAGACTGATAAATAAATGAATTGTCAGTTTAAAAAAAGGGAGTAAGTCCAAAAAACGGCCCTTTTGTGCTCAAAAGAAATCTCCAATCTTTGCTATACACACGAGTGGAAAGAGGGGAAAATAACTACCCTTTAGCGTCTTGAATTTGGCGAAATTTTAAATTTAATTTGAAATTTAAATCAATTTGTCGTTATTTGTTATTATTTTTGCTGTAAACTAAGCTAAAATGTAATTTGTTTTTAATTTAAAAATATTTTTAACATTTTTTTATCCAGGTGAATGGTTGAGTCCAATTTTTCTTTCTCAGTTGAAATTTTGAAAAAGTTTAAAGAATAGAATAAATCCATCAATTTTTTTCAACTCCAAAATATTTTTGAATACAAATACAAGTAAAGTCGACCAACTACAGGCTTAAGCCCAGCAAAGTTGGTCCAGACTATTTAACCCCAACTACCTGATTCCCTGTACCTGTCAATTCTTTTCTTGAACTCGTTTACCACACTCGCATTTAGCTACTCATACGATACTAATTTCCAATTATTGTTTTTACACTAAATAGATTTAGGTTTTATATGATAATATTTGGTATACAATGAAAATTCCATTACCTACACAGTTTTTCCCCAATTTTCTCATAACTTGGATTTATCCCTTTTTCAAAACGACAATCAAACAATCTTTAGACTCAAATTAAAACTACCTTAACTGAAAACTTACGAAACTTGCTTTTTGTATTTGCCAAGCGTCTCTCCCGTCACCCTCCTATAAGAATCAACCAAGCAACACCCGGCGAATGCGTTGTCTGACGCTAAATTTAGCGAACGGCATTGTGTGCAAATAAACACACAACACCCGGAGCAGAAGAAAACGACAACTTGTCGCCCTGCCAAGGGAAAGGGGGGGGGAGAGAAGAGAAGGGTGTCACGAGAGGAAGTTCAAGAACGGGTGTTTAGGAAGTGGATCGGCGTCACCTTTGCTAATCCTCTTCGCTCCGAGAGCTGTCAGCTGATGATAAAAAAATAGTTGGAAGAGTAGTGGGGTATGAGACATTTGAGCGAAGATAATGCAGTGATTATGTTGAGGTAACCGTATTCAGTGGCATCTGCTCGATTCGTCTTTTTAACTCTTTCTGTGAGGAGGTGTTTATGGAAGATCATACCGTCACCTTAGTATCAAAAACTACTATCTCCATTCGGCAAACTTCGGGAATCCCGATCCTTGGCGTTTAGATCGTTGGAGAAGATAATTTGATGGGTTTTGATCTTTTCTGCTCGATCAAGTCAGCGCTTACGAACCAAAAAATGAGCTTCTCGAACGATCTGATTGCCAAGAATCGGGATTCCCCTAGTTTGCCGAATGGAGATAATAGTTTTTGATACTAAGGTGACGATACTGGAACGGCATCTTCGGGGGGGTGATGTTTGAGTTGATTAAAAAGAGGTCCTGGTTGTTGCAACTTGGGGATTAATTAACAGTGGCGTAGGCGTAGCTAGGGTTCTGCTTATGGGGTTTGCAAGCAGGGTTGACCTTTTTTGTGTTTGGGGGAGACCGATTTTAAAGCCTCATGAGAGAGCCCGTAGCCAGAGTTTTGTTTTGAAAGGGTTTCGTCCCTTTCATGAAGTTATTGCAATGGTTTTGTGGATAATACTAAGCTACAAACAAAGATGGATTTTGAGGGTCCTCCCACAAAAGTTTAACCATAAAAAGTAGTATGGTGTGTGTCTCATTTTTGGACATTATGAATCATTTAGTTGACACTCGAGGTTGATCACTCCTTGAAAAATCTTCAGAATTTTCAAGGCAAAAAACATCATATAATAGGCATTCTTAAGTTCAGTAATAAATTAGCACTTTAAGACATCTATAACCTAAGCCTGTTACCTTCTCAAAATTTAAACTTTTTTTATTTATTTATTTTTTAGTTTAGTTTTTATTTTAATTTAATTTTGTTTTATTTTATGTGCATTGTAGTGTTTTTCTTGTAATATTTCATTTACTTACTTCTGTAAGCCACGTGCTATACATTGTGGTGCACGGGAGCTTTTTGTTTGTTTCAATAAAAAAATAGGCATAAGAATTCTAAAAAAGCGTTCGAATCCCTAACCCCTTCTTGGATACTGCCATGGGTGAGAGATCTTATTTTTAGCTTTAAATCTTCTTTGACTTAAGTCAACACTATACTCGTGATCTGAGTTTTCAAAATTTTCTCTTTTGGAAATGAATTATTTAAAATTTAAGTAAAAGCAATCTTTTTGTAATTTAGGGGAGGATTACATGTGATTTTGTTCCACCCTGCACCCCTTGCCTTTGCCAATGTTTGACAGGAGATCTCCTACTGAGGTTTTGACTACCACACAAACAAAGAAGGTCTATGGTTGAATGAGAGATTGGTAAATCCCGGATGATATAAGAATGTTACAGAACTGGTTAGGGAGTTTTTGATAAAAATAAATTCATAATATGTAATGAATAAATTTATTTCTAAAAAAAGAGAGGTGATACTTGATGGAGTACCTAGGTCGTTAGACCTGAAAACTCACTGGTCTCACACGCCTGGATGAATAACCATCTTCACTGGGTGAGGCCATTAGAAGATCTGTTACAGAACATGTGACTGAAAGTCACAGTCAGCCGGGTTTCTAAATTTATGAATAAATAAATTTATATTTATTATACTTCAATTAATAAATGAATAAATTACAGTAATTTTTCCCACGCAATTATCATTTGATTGATAAAACTTAACTGCCGTTCCAATCATTTACATTGGTATAAAATAGCTGTAATGGCTTCTGTTAGTTTTTAATGAAGATTAATGGGTATTAAAGCCAGAAAAGAAAAAAGTAATAAACGAATTCTTTTATATTTTCTTTAAACTCAGCCATCATTTCTTTCAAGTGGTTAGCCGCCTTAACACATCGTCTGAGACTTGCGCCATTTCTACCCTTAACTAGAAGAAGAAATGTTAATGGCAAATCAATAAACGGCAAATGTCTCAGCGATTATGTTATTTGTGAACATAACAGAAATAGCAGCTACAATCGATATCCATGATATTATTTTTTTTCGTATCCGACTGTCTCTAGGATCGGGAGAACCGACTTTCTGATTTAAACACGTCTTTTTCGTAGAGTAATAATATCTAGAACTGTAGTTTAGGGATATTACTTTCTGATTTTCTGAACCATCTTTTACGCGGCAGTTAAGATGGTTAAGAAGTAGATTAATTATGACCGTTAGAAATATTTTTCAAAATATGTTCTCTTTAGAAATTTGAAATTTTGCTCAAGGAATTTAAAACGTTTTAACATTAGTAAAAAAGTTTTTAAAATTAAATGTGGAATTTAATGGCCTACAATGGAAAATTCATTATTAGTAAGAGTGATATCAATCTTTATAAGGTTTTCCAAAGTTATACCAAAAAGAAAGGCTACAGTATAGGGGAGAGTGTTGTACCTATGGACAAAAATCACGTTTGGATTTTTCTAAGACAGATAAAATCACATTTTGACCATTTAAAGTGCCCAACCTATAGTTCTAACCTTTGTGAGTAGAGAGATATTTTTTATTAGCCAAAATCTTGAAAATTGGATTTTTAATCATTTATAATAACTTGGAAAAATTTGTGTCCAAAGGTACAACAACCTGTTGTACCTATGGACAGACCCAGTTGTACCTGTGGACACCCTTAAAAAGGGAAGTTTTAGTTGAAAAAGCTAAAAATGAACATTTTTATTGATGAATTACCTTTTAATAACCTATTTCAAGCCTTTTTAAAATTGAAAATATATTTTTTAAAGTAATGTAGTTTTAGATCGTAAATGATCATTAAAACGAAGTTGAATGATAAAAGTCTTGATTTTTTACCAAAAACACAAAAATCACATGGTATTTTCAGATAAGAATTTAAGGTAATACTTTCATCAATCATGCTGATTGATCTGACAACTTCACTGATCCAAAAAAACCCAATTTGATCGAAACTTAGTTGTGCAAGCATTTGGTGGTAATAACAGTAATAATTTGGTGATAAATCTTCTTCAGTGGAAAGTTTAAGTTTTTTTAATCATCATACTTAAATGTGATAGGGTGCTTAGGGTTTTACACCATATTTTACATTAAATTCCAAGTAGAATCATAAATTTAAAAAAGTAATTTAGATCACAAAATATTTGATTTTTCATCTAAAATTCACTTGAAAATAATCGCTGACAAATAGATTAACATTTAGAATTAATTTAACATTTATTAAAATGTATTCAGTTAAATGAAACCTGATTCTAAAACGCTGATTAGCTACAGACACCCACAAGAACGTGTCCGTAGGTACAACACTTATGGTGTCCGAAGGTACAGCATCAGGTGTTTTTGCATTCAAAGTTCTATAAAAGATAAAAGAATTGAGATCTGACTATTTGTAATATCAAAACTAAAAAGTCAAAATCTCGGGGATTCCCCCATATATCCCATTTTATCATATCATAATCATAGAGGAAGAAAATAATTAATGTAGTGATGCACTAAAAAAACTTTGAGCACCTAAAAACAGTATTTTTATTATAGAAACTTTAAATAATATTTTAAACAGCTGGTTTCACGTTAGCAACTAGATAGCATCTGTTTACATTCAAAATCAACCACAAATTCAAATTTACATTTTTTACCGAATTTTAAAATGAGGTGGCTGAAGGTACAACCGTCCGTAGGTACAACACTCTCCCCTAAACTAGATTTTTCACCCAAGTGCTGCTTCTAATTTCAATGCTTAGTTCAAGCAAGGTAGTCAGGGTCTCCAAGTACTAAGGATTCTCCGTAGTATGTACGGTCAATTTAAAGTTTTCAGTTAACTTAAGAGTTCGGTTAGGATGGTAGTTATGTATTGATTTATGCTTTTTCATACATAGCATTGTTATTTCCGAATAAAAATAACAGGGTTATAGTTTTTTATTGCATAAAATTTAAAATAACAAATTATATCTGAGCGTTAAATGTGTTTTAAATGATGATTTAATTGAATTCTTTCCTTATGGGCCCGGGGCCGTCAATGGGAGCTCTAATATAAATGGCTTGTTTTCTGACACAAGTTCGTAAAGGTCGCTTAAGGGATTCCAATATGCTCTATCTATGTACTATTTTGTACTGATGTTTTTACTCTTGTCTCTCAGCACTTTCAATCTTAAATGTCTCTTTCTGGAAACACGTGCCCGAAAAGAATTCATTCCTTCTAACTATCAGTGGGGAAGAGTCGGATTTTCGAACGTGTTGTTGTGAAACACTTTAGAAGTAGAATAATGTATGAA
This sequence comes from Tetragnatha versicolor, assembly GCA_024610705.1. NCBI lineage: Eukaryota > Metazoa > Arthropoda > Arachnida > Araneae > Tetragnathidae > Tetragnatha > Tetragnatha versicolor. Next base: position 39,001,597 of record JANDEH010000003.1, read on the forward strand.
GTTATATATCTTTCGTTATGTCATAAGAAAGGATAAACCAAGTGTTTCATAGCCACGCCAGAGTTTGATGTCTTTTATCCTAGTCAATAATTGTACACTCGCTGATATATTCTTTCCTGCATGAATGGAAATCGGAATAATATGGAATATGTTTTCGAGATACTATTAACAAAAATTTAGTGATGGGCAGGTATCGATACCAAATACTTAAGTACTCGATACCTATAGGTATCGAGTGTATTCGATACCCACAAAAGTATCGATACTTTATTGACATATTTCGTTTTAAATTTTTCAATGAAGTAATCTTTATAATACCTACTGTAGATCAAACGCAGCCTGTTTCCGTTTTCATTTTGCAACGCTCAAACCCAAGTCGTTATCATCCGCGAGAGAAATTTGACGCGGCTAGGTTTTTCCCCCGCTAAATCCTTCGCCTCTATCCACCTCCAGGCCCGTAGCTACGGGGCTTTTTGATGGATCGCTTTCAGTTTTTTGAATATTAGTCTGATTATGGATAGGCCCTAAAAAAATTGTCCCTTCAGGTTCATTTCCCGACATTGAAAAAAAGTACTCGATACCTAAAAGTACTCGATACCTATAAGTATTCGATACCTATAAGTATTCGATACCAAAGTATTCGATACCTAAAATTATCGATTTTGCCCATCACTACAAAAATTACATACAGTAGCTTCAGAAGTCCCCAACAAAAAATAATGCTATTCACGAACTACTTAACACATTTTTTAATGATTTTTATCACTCCCTTTCTTGTTTTATAAGTGGAAACAGTTCAATGACCCTTTCCCCATCTTGTCACATTTCTAAACTTAAATTTAAATTAATTATCTCATTAAATCTTAACTAATTTATCTATTAAGAATTTGTCTTTTGGTCGGAAATTATTTTAAAAGTTAGCCATCAACAAATAAGAAAAAATCATACTTTTAAAATAAGAATTTATATCATAAGCATAATTCAAAAGCTAAGTTCTGAATTTCTCGAGATAACCCAAATGCTTGGTTCGGTTAAATGCATCAGTGATAAACAGTGATCTTTGACTGATAATCAAGAACACAGGAATCCATCCCACAGTAATATCGCTTGCAGTACTAACTTCACCACCCCCTCCCCCTATAAAAATATCGTTTGCCGGCAATTCCCATTTTCTCGTCGTGGGATCAAGCAACGCCCCTATCTGATGCAGGGGCTGATCGCTATTACGATTGCCGGGGCTTATCCCAGCGCCCAATACATCAATTCAGGGATTAAGAGGGGGCGCTTTTTGAAGGGATTAGAATCTCGGGATAAACCGGAAAATGGATCGGAGAAAGATACGGTGATGGGGAGTTGTTGGGATGCAGTTGGTTGGGTTAACTGAGGATAGATGCATATTGTTGTTTGATTGCCATGGTGGTATCCAAATCTTTCCCATGCATAGTAATTCCGTGATGGAATTGCTATGCACGTAAAGAAGATTTGGACAGTGGTTCTATGTATTTCATGTTTCTATTCCACTGCAAGGTTCGAGCAGTGCCAAAAATTTCTTAACTACTTATTTTTACTAATTCTCTACGAAAGGGGCGTTGAAATATACAGTCGAATCTGCTTTTAAGTAGAGAGGAATGGGCAACAATAGGGTAGTTTCCCATTTTCTGTTTTATTTTTTTCCTGGTAGAATATAGTGAAAAAAGTTGTTATCAAAAATCCCGAGGTCGCTACGACTTTAATTTAATTTTTTATTAATTTTTAAAGAGGATGCGCAGTCAAAGTGCTTAAAAACGCGCCACTGCGCAGATACGTCATTTGGTAGTATCCGAGGTTTCGCCGATCGCGCGCTCTTATTTTTCCCAATACAAAGCACGTGCATCAGTAAAAAAGAATGGATTCCGAAGTAAAAAAAGCTTATGAATACTGCATTGTGCCAGGATGCACTTCATCGACTGCAAAAACACATAGTAAAAGGTTCTTAATCGTTCCAAGAAACAAAAAATTGAGGAAGAAATGGTTCAAAGCCTGTATGAAGGATAAAATGGGCTCCGCTACTTCCAAACTCTACTGTTGTGAAGACCCTTTTAAAGCATTTGGCACTATTAAAAAACATAGTGTAGTAAACATGTAGTGCTTCTTATTTGTTTCATAATTTATAGTTCTTTTGATAACACAAATTGCTCACGAAAGATATTAAGTTGTCCGAAAAGTTCTGACAGTTTTTACTAAGTTTTGGTTTTGAATTTTTTTTGAAAAACTGGTAATAGGTGGAGATTTCAAACAAAGGGGATTGTGGTTAACGTATATTTAAGAATACAATGTATGGTTTTGGTAGGGGTATTATTTCTTTTCAAAATTGCGGCTACAAAAGAAGACCGCAAACGACGCTTTTCGTAAAATTTATTTGGCCGCTTTAAGATCTGGGAATGCATGATTAAAATGGCTACTGAAAGTTAAGTTGTATATTTTCAATGTTATTAAGATGTCAAAGTTTTGAGATGATAATAATAAGTTTAATAAGTTTAAGAGGAGAAATTTTTATCTCAAACAAAACATCTATTGGGAAAAACTTCTCTCGGTATTTGTTAGTCATTTGAAGAAAATTTTCTGTAAACTATATCAAAATCAACACAAGAAAGCTTACACATAGACACAGCTATTTAGTAATATGTCTTAAGTTAAATTATCTTAAGTTAAATTATAGATCCAGAAATCAGTGCGATATTTAAGCACGCATTATTTTAGCTTGTGAGAATTGCACTCGCTAAATTACGGTAAAGCGCGAATGAATATTTTTGAATAAACTAAAAATGCAACACTTATTGTTCGAAGTTGGAAACAAATAAAACATTGATATTATGGAAAAGACTCTCAGCTCTCAATGTTCAGAGAAACATCTGTCTTGATTTTATTTCATGCCAGCTGCTCAACGGAACGAGGGAAGTACTAAAGAACTATGGACAATTACTAGTTTGTACAGTTTTAGAGCCAAAATTACTATCTTAAACTTATCGAATCATCTCAAAACTTTAACGTATTAATTTAAACATTATTAATATACAGCAATCGATCGAGCATATCGAGTTTACAAGTGCGCTTCCCGAACTTATTTCCCCCGGCCAATATGATAACACAGGTCCGCAAAAAAAAATTTTCCGAGCTGTTTGGACTATTTCACCTAAACCTTATGATTTTTGGTGCGCTGAATCCAAAAATGACCTCCATTTTGCCCAGGGACGTCACGTTTTTTGACAATTCAGGTCTTTAGGTTTTTTTGGAAATGCCTTAAAATTTTGAAAAATTGACTCTTAACACTATTTTTTTTATTCAAATATTTCCATAAAACCTTTTATGGTTTTTGATGTGCTGAATCTAAAATTTCCCTCCATTTTATCATAAGACTTCACCTTTCTTCACAATTTAACAAAAAAGCCAATTTTTTTAAGAAAATGAAAGTATCTTTTAAAAAAATTATTTTTCGACTCAAACTTTATCTGAATATCATTTTCATGTGTTTTGGTGTGCTGAATCCAAATATGACCTCTTTTTATTTTTAAAACATCGCATTTTGTAACAAATTGAGCAAATATAGCAACATTTCTTTAAAAAAATGTAAATACACTTAAGAAGTAGATTTTTTAATCCAAATTTATTAATGAGGTGATTAGTTTTAATGTTTTTTGGATCCCTAAACTCAAAAATGATCTCTGTTTTGCCCTAGAATGGCATGTTTCCCGACAATTTAGGTATGATTGTAAAATAAGTTAATATTTCAATTTTAATAAAAATATGCTTATAAAATAAATTTTTTATTACATATTCTTCATAAAAATCATTATATAACTAAAATAAACTCATTTACACACTCTTCAGCCAATTTTTCCACCTTATGAAGCTCTTCTTGGTAAATTTACCCTTGTGATTATCAACAAGAACGTTTCTTTGAACTATACAACAAAAATCCTTCATTATTGCACGATTAAGTCTTGCTTAATATTTTATTTCAATCTCTATAATTATCTCTAAATATCCTGATGAGATAGTTTACTATGTGCATCATTCACAGCTCCTAATTTTTAAAAAGGGAGGAGCTAGAAATGTTCAAAAACTATAAAAAAAATGGGAAAATTAGAATATTATGTTGCAATTTGTGAAAAATCCTGACGTACAGGATTTTTTCAATATTTTTTTCGTTATCAGCACACCAAAATACATAGGAAATCGTAATAATTGTTCAAACAACTTTTTCATTGCAAACCTGTGTAATTTCTATTCTTTCAAACTCTTTTCGCATTAACAAAAAACAATGGGCAGGCAGGTGATTTTTGCAGTATGCAATTGTGCAGGTTAAAAACCATATGCTGTGCATCAGCCAAGTTCCAGGCATTGGTGATTCATGGAGCTACAGCCTGCGAATCAACGAAAAATCTAACTTTTCAAGATGAGGGATAGAAAAACTTGTGAAAAAGGTGCAATAAATAGTTCATTTCAAGGTGATTACGTTGAAATGTAACTAAATATGTTTGTAACCTTCGATAATTATCTTATTTTTAAATATTCATTAGTTTTTTTTATTTTTTAAACCATCAAAAAGGGGAATATGTCGAAAAAGAAGATTTCTCTATGGGTTGGCGGGAAATAAGACCGAGGTGCGCGCTTGTAAACTCGATATCTAATAGTTAAAAAACGTCTGATTTTTTCCAGAAAACATGTTAACTAATTCTCAAAGATGTAACTAGTTACCAATAGTAAAATTATTTCAAAATTCCTACTACTTTTTTCAGGATCAAAACGGGAGTTGAAAATAAAACTACCCTACCTAACTAATAAAATTACCCTATGCTGGAGTGTACTCGAACTAAAAATGCTCTTTATTAATAAATATAATAGATTTTTAAAACTTAAAAAACAGAATACGAAATAGTACTCATCTTGCTTGTTTAACTCCTCTATTTCTGGTTTATTGAACCGTGTATCGTTTCTAAGGAAATCAACCGAAGTTAAAACCGAAATTTTCGGCGAATTATTCGAATCTGCTCGAATAAAACCAAGCTCAATTTGAAAACTAATCCTGTTTTGTGTACAGTAATGATGTAAAAGAACAATAAACGAAAGCTTAGTTTAAAATATTTATGATAAGCAAAGCGTAAATACTCAGTTCGAAAACAAAACACAAATGCAGGCAAGAGGCAAGGCAAAGGATCGGTACTTTTCGCCGGTTCATACCAAATGACGTCACAGCTGGCCACGCCTCTTTTTTTGCGGCTCCAAATTTTAAATGCTTTTAACTAATTAACTATTTGGTCTAAAAAATTTTTGAGCGTGGGTAAATTATTCTTTTGCATTTCTCTTAGTGTTTTTGGTGTTAAAATGATCAATTTCAGTTGAAGGAAACAACCCTATTACTGGTTCTGTGGACTCTAATTTTCCAATCGTACTTTACAATCGGTATTTTTAATAAATATGGTCTCCCTGGCTGCGCGGGGCGTTGGAGTGCACCGGTGTATTAAATATAATAATAATAAATTAAGTAAGTAAATATAAAAATCCAATTATGATTAATATTCGTTATAATTCAAATTTCTATTCGACATGTTATTATTCCTTACTCAAATCTAAATTCTGAAATTCAAAATTATAATTGCAAAATCATGTTTAAATGTATGAAGGAGGTTTAGGACTTTAATTGTCTATGCACTCCGACTCCTCCAGCCCTTTTAACAGTGGACCAACTACGTTAATGGTACTGCTCCTCAACCAAACTTACTGGTCCACCTAAATTAAAAAGGGCAGGTTTCAATTTTTTTAAAAGTAACTATTGCTTTTGAAGTGAATAGCCATTATTAAATTAAAAAAATAAACTTAGTTAAACATCAAACTTACTACCTAAATAAGCAAATAATTCTGAAACACCTCACTTGTTTAAGTACTTTTCTTGATTAAATGATAACATTGCACTAATTGACATTAAAATTCTAATTAGTTTCGCAGCGGAAAAAACGGGGGACATCTACTGGAGGAGTGGGATATATTTTTCGCCACAGGTCCGGCGGACCACCGCCAATTGCGCACGCTTGGAATGGGGGTTTAAAACGTTAAGATTTCGTTTAAACTTCATTGGAAGTTAACAAAATTTAAATTAACAACATATTTACATTCTTTACGTGATATAGAAACCAATTCCTTTACCAAATTGTTTTGAAATAAATTAAGAAAAATTACACGCAAAGCCTCCTAAAATCAACTTCGCCGTTACTGGCTTATAGAGGGGTTATGTGAGTATCATGGGCGGCAATATTTTATCTCCGTGTCTTCAATTATCCTCAGGGTAACGCGAAGTCGGCATTGATATGGGGCCGTTCAAATATTACGTAAGCACCCAAGGGGGGAGGGGGGGGTTTGCTCTTTGCTTATTTTTGCTGACAAGGGGGGAGGGGGATATGAGTGATGCTACGTAAGATGGTGAATTTTTGAAAATCTCTTGTTTCTTGCATAAATAATTTCAAAATTCAACCAAAAATAAATGTAAAAAATAGAATTAGGAAATCTGACGTAAGCACTTTTTCTGGAGATGGACCACCCTAACATTTTGAAATCGTAACCCCGAAAAGTAGTGTTTCGACTCATTTTTGAACCCTTAGAGTTTGAACCCAAAGAGGACAGCTCTTTGTATGAGTCACCTAATTTTCAAGGAAAAAAAACAGTACTTACTATAATAGGGATGTCAAAATTTCGGGGGGGGGGGTCCGGCAGTTTCTTACGTAATTATGGTGGGGGGGGTTCAAAATGACCAAAAAAGTGCTTACGTAATATTTGAACGGTCCCTATTGGAATACCGTGGATTAATGATAAACTCCACGTATCTGTTACGAGAAAAAAAACTGATATTCTAGATAACGAAATAAATCAAACTCGAAACATTTATTTAAACGTTAACAAAATAAAAAATTCCCTGTACTCACACCGCCTCAACTCTCTCATCATTTAAACATTAAACTTGACCCCCTTCTCTTATTCAATTGCTTCACACCCACAGGACCCCTCCAACCCCCAAAACGTCAGTAACTTGTAAATGGCCCCCTAAGTGAGAGTGCTTTAATAAAATTACTTCGAATTTCGCGCCAGAGGGAAGAAAAGGAGTCACGAACTTGCTCAATAATTTTCCACCCCTACCCCTCTTTATTTTTCGATATCAAAAGAAGTCTAACCCCCCCCCTTCTAAGAAGAGGGGGGTGGTTTCAATTACATCATGGGGACTCGGAGGATGAAGTCAGTTTTTGCCCTTTGGGGGAAAGATGAAGCATAAAGCCCTTTCTGGGTTCTTTTATATGAAGGGTCCGTAATGAAAATTCAGCCAGGGCAGATAGTGGGGTGTTTTTTTTATTATTTTTATTCTTAATATCTGATTTTTTTGTGGTAGGCTCTCTTGAATAAAGTTATATTATTATCAATATTGCATATTTTTGAAGTCACTTTTTGGAGGCATGAACTGTGCATTTTTTATTATTTCTGAGTGAAAATGCGAAAATCTTTGAAAATTCAAACTTTACGTACAGTCATACCGCCAGGTGAAAAGAAGTACAATACCAAATGATAGCCATGTATATTTTGCACAAAACGTTAGTTTATCGTTTATGAATATCGTCATCCCTGAAAATAAGTAAAGAGAAATATCCGTTCTCATATAAATCGCAACAATATTGTAAGAAAGTTTTTCTTCTGGCGGTATGACAAAAGATTCAACTATGACACTATTTCTAACCGTTTGTAAGTTGTCTTTCTTATGATGCTTTCCTAGTATCTGTAAAACTGTTTTTTCCTAGTTGGTACTCTTTATGCAGTGAAGCTAACTTTCGCATCCCTAAAGAAACCTGGTTGAGAAAAGGTTTTGTCTCTTAATGGTAGACGATTTCAAGATATTTAGCTGTACGAGTATATGAATACATAGTGTTGGACAAAACATACAAAAAACTTATTATTATAGAGGGTATTTCATAACTTCTAGGTGGGGTAGAGCACACTTGGATGACTCAGAATCACCTGGGAATGGAGGGGTTGGGAATGCACTAACGATTTAGGGGTTATTATAAGTGAGCATCGGAGGTTGATTAATAATTCCAAGCCGAAATTGACACGTAACCTTTTAAGATTGGATAAAACCATCGATTTAGGTTTTTATTTAATATGCCAATTAAAGAGCTGAGATTACAGCTCCTGAATTGATTTTTATGTAATAAATGTCGGAATCAAACGATTTTGCTGACGATTTTTCGTATTAATTTCCGATTGGAATTAAGCAACCTCCCATGCCCGCTTATAAAACCCCTAGTTCGTTAGAGGTGCAATTCCGCCCCCTCATTCCCAGGTGATTCTGAGTCGTCCAGATGTGCACTACCCAACCTAGACATTATGAAACACGTATATGACATACCCTGTATAAAACCGAAATTATACCGAAAAAAAACCTCTACACAGTATTTAACATTTGTAAAATACCATCACACTAGCATTAATTTTGTTTCAAATTAATTCCTGCTCTAAGATAAATCTAACTTTGTTTTAACATCTAAATCATCGTCGAATTTCAAACACTAGAAAACGAAAAATAAAATTCGGCGTTTAACATCATCCCAAAACTTTAATTCCCGCTCAAATTCAACAACATGACAAGTCACCAAACGAAATCACTAATTCAAAAATCAAACCTTCTCTGTCACATAGCAATCAGAACTTCAAATGCTCCACACCCCCATTCCGAAACTTTCGGGACAAACAACCCCCCCTTGGGGAAGGAGGGAGGGAGTTCGAACACTCGCGAGACTACCTGCACTCGAATTTTTCTTCCCCGAGCGATTTTATTCGCCATCCAACAAAGTGGCGAGGCGTCGCTGTTTATTAAACTCTCGTGCAACCCCTTTTCGAACGTTTTGATGTCGGGGGAGGGGGATGATGAAATTTCGCACTTGACGCGGGGATCGTCTGAAGGAATAACTGGGGGGGGGGTGGAAGTTTGTCGGGGTTCTTGGAGGATGTGAGTTAAGTTTTTTGTTGTTGTGTGTGTATGATGAAAGGCCATATGGTGCTCTTAGCGTTTAATGTTCCTTTTTGGTGGTAGATAATTTTGTGGATAAGAATTAAAAAATGCTGTGTTTTGGTAAAATAGGTGGAAATATGGTTGGTACTGGTTGGTTAATTCTGTTATCCATACCCGAAAGAAACCGCTTTAATATTTTGGAAGGCAAATATTTGTATTTAGCTAGTTAATGTAATGTTATGTTGTGTTTATGGTAAGTATTATGAGTTTTTTTCAATAATATAACTCAGGGTTGGAATGGTTAAAACCATGGTTTAAACCAAATTTTTTTTTTCAAAAAAACCACCAAAATGTTTTTTTGGTTTTTTCCAGAAAATCTGCAATTTTTTTAAGAAAAACTTTTGGGTTTATTAAAGTAATTTATTTATTAAAATATTATCTCTTAATATATTATTTTTTTCATCAATACAAATATATTTATCATATATATATATTAATAGATTAAAAAAAGAACTTGTTTTTTTCATGCTTTGAAAAGAAATCCGTTATTCAATAAAAACCATGTATGGTTTTTTTAAATTTATTAAAAACAAGAAATTTTATTGCACCTTGCACTATAAAAACCAAATGGATTTTTTAACTCACTAAACACCAATAATAAAAACCACTTAATATTTTGCTTTGAAAAGAAATTCATGGTTTTTTTAGTTCAATAAGAAAAGGATATTTTAATGCACTAAAAAAACAATTTTTTACTCACTCAGCACCGGCTATTTAAGTAGTATGTATTATAAAAACCATTTGGTTTTTATAAATTGGTTTTATATTGATTTTGGTTACTTTGAAAAGAAACTATTGGTTTTTTAAATAAAAACCAATATGGCTTTTTTATCATATAAACCAATATGGTTTTTTACCATATAAACCCCATATATTTGAATCCATTATAAAAACATCAATTGGTTTTTATTTATAATAGTTAAAATTTTACTAAAATGTACACATATAAATACTTTTCCGATGCAATAAAAACCAGTGGTTTTTATATGCAGCAAAAAATCCTGATTTATATATAAATTTAACTTTTAAAAAAATTAATTTTAATTAGTTAATTAATTAAATAACTTGGTTTATAGCTGAATTGAAAAACTATTAATTCAATGGATTTATAACAGAAAAAAACAAAGTAGCTATATTTATGCGGGTTCGAAAAAAAAAGTTTAAAAAAACTACTGGTTCTTAAAAAAACCAAAAAAACCTGGTTTAAACCAAAAAAACCCGGTTTTTTCCCCACCCTGAACTTCATTGAAAGTGCTCCACACAAAAAATACATTTAAGTACACAATTTTGTTCTCATATTATAGTGTGTGTAAATAAAATTGGCGGCTCACTACTAGTCATTTCAAAATGCATTTCTATTGCGTTGCCATGGTAACGAGCCTCAATTTTAACAACTATTCATTTGTGTTATAGAACACTTCATGACCTTATAGTGGTGTCACAGAGTATTCTGAAAAGTGTTGAAAAAAGTGTTCTATCCAGGAATGTTTTCTTAAAAGGGTGCTGTACTAAGATATTTTTAAAATCTGAAAGTGTTTTTGAATTTCCATGGCAACATTTTAGGAAAAAATTTTTTGTCTCTAACAACACTTTCACAACACTATCTTTTTCTCACACAACGCAAAAGCAACACAATTGCAACGTAATCGAAACGCTTTTGAGTAGAAATGTTATTTATTGTGTTTACATTGCGTTTGAAAAAAAGTTTTACGCATTTGCAATGTTGGTACCATAAAATGGCATAACTTTGACCGGGCGAAAATGAAAGTTTATATTTCGACAATAAATAGTTATAACTGTTAATAGTAACTCCCATAGTCTCTTATTTAATGTTGTGGCAAGAGTTTGTAAATAAATAAGTCATTTGATATATGTAGATAACTTTTAAGGAATAATTTTAACTTTAAGTATGTTTATAAATGGAACTTTGTGGTAAGAAAAAGTTGATTTTTATAAAGAAAATTACCTATAATGCTGATGACAAGACATGATTACTCAAGTATGAACATGATAGAGTGAAAAATTCTTTTATGCAAATTATGTTATATATGATAGAGATCGTTAAGTTAATTAAGGGTATGTGTTATGTATAAAATTAACAAACTGGAGAGTGTTAAAATTACTTTTATGGCTCGGATATAATTAATGTCAATGAAATTAATTAACTTTACCGAGTTTTGAATTCTCTTCTTGTCTTTTCTTCAAACCAGACGAGAAACTTTTAGTTGTCACTCTAAATATAAAGTTATTTAACAGTTTTTTCAGAATATCTTTAAAAAATAGAGTTTAATTAAAATCGGTGTTTTTTTTAGAATAAAAAGAGTTTTCACAAATTTGGCTACAACAATTTTAATTGAACTATGTTAACTCATTTTAATTTATTATTACTTTTCACTGTTTCTTGACCTATCTAATACTTGTCATTTTTATTTTAGTAATGGAAAACTGATGATCGGATCTATTTTCTTCCACCAATGTGTGAGTAAATATATTTATTTAATGTTTAAAATTCAATCACTTTTATTAGTTTCGTATATATTTTGCGTGTATCTGCCTCGCTTACGTAAGTACATCTTACCTAAATTAAAGTGCTATTGCATCGAGGGGAAACATTTATTGAGTGATTACATGTGGTTTCATCTAAAAAAAATTGTTATTCAATAGTTTATAAATATATTTCTACATGACATTAAAATGATTGCAGCATTTATTACCTGAATTCAGCTGTACTGATAGAATGAAATATTTCAATAATTTATGTCTAAAAAAGTTGTCTAGCATGATTTAAATAGGTTAATCCACAAACTTACCTAAAACTCATCGCAGCTAAGTTTCAACGATGTAAACGAATCTAACGATGTTGTTCAGAAGGAAACATACCTCACATTGATATTTTGTTAGATAGTTCTTTATTTACTAAAATACGATTCCTTCACAAAAATAGAGGTTAACAAAATAGAACCCCATTTTGTCTGATAATTAAAATACAAAACGGTAATAACAAAATAAGTCTTGTAAGATATATAGCTTAAGATATACATGTATTTATATGGTCCCACCCAAATCTACTTACACTGTTTTCAGCTAGGAAAAAGCAGCTGCGTACTCTTACCTGACTGCGCACTGTTAACCATCTTTCACCTATCTATCTAAGAAACGTTTAAAATTTACATCGAATAAAACAGTCAACATTTCTAAGAATCGAAGTTTTTTTGGTGTAATTTTTTTTAATTTGTAAAAATGCGACGTTTAATATTATCAGTGGTTTAAAATAGTGCTTTTATAGTTAAAAGGTACAGACGCAAAAACTTTGCAGGTAAGAAACAAATAAATTTTTATACAGTTAACCATTTGAACAAAATAATAATATCTAGGTCTAAATGGTCCATATTAGTCTTATTAGAATGTTTTTATATACGTTAAGCTTAATTGTTCACATAGTTGTTACATAAAATACTACTTAAGACCATTTCGATCTGTTGAAAAACATGCTCATGAAAAAAATATTTAATCCAATTCCCTGGCCGAATTCCATCCCAAATTAGCGGCCATTTTGGAAAGCCCTCAAACCGGGTATTATCGAAACAAAATACTTTGTTCGAAACAAAAAAAAATTCCCAAAATCCGGGAGACCAGGGCAAAACAACACCGCTTCTTTCCAGAGAAAACTTCAAAGCAATAAACAGTTTGAGGGGTTGAACTTAATCTACTGCTCTTATATAGAGGCGCCGTTTGCGCAAGGAAAAAAAGTTGGAAATTCTTTTGAGTGGAAAAAAATAATCAACTTTAAGAGACAGATCTTGGAGATGCCCTCGTTTAAGCGGGTAGGGGTAGTATATAGATAGAGCTAGCATTGGTTGCTATCACTGCATGGATATCGTCCGCTTACTGGAGAAACGCACTATTAGTCTTATTCACCGCTATCTGACAGGCGGTTAAAACCATTGGTTAAAGAAAGATTCCACCAATCAGGACCAGCAATAAGCTCATTTTTTCTCTATAGCTGCTGGTTAACCACTGATCAAGTGAGAGTGAATAAAGCCGTAAGTCACTTTTGGTGAATTTTTTGAAAGCGGTAGAACATTGCCAACAACAATGCCAACTAATTATAGTCTGAGTAAATAAAATAGGCGGCTTGCTACTAGTCATTTCCCATTGCATTTCTATTGCGTTGCCATGGTAACGAGCCGTCAATTTTAATTACACAGAATATATCAAATCCAAAAATCTTGCGGAGGGATCATTCCATACCAAATAATCCAGCAAAAACTCAAATTTATACCCTAGGTGTTCCAATTTTAACTAAATTTTGTAACTCCAATACATTTAAAAGAAGATAAGGAAAGATAAGAATTGTTATCCTAAGTTTTCAAATAGTTTCCAAATTAGGCTTGTTGAAAGTTTTACCCGTATTGACTTCACGCTGACAAATCGACCTCATGTTTAATTGCGTTTTACTTTACCAACATTTTTATTTCTAAAGGTGAAAGCTTAAGATTTCATTTTTTACAGTCAATTGTCTACAGAATCGAATAGCGCCATAAATTTTAAGTTTGGAACTTTAACGTGGTGAAGTGCCGCTTGAAAACAAAGAAATAAAAATGAAATTAAAAGAAAGCACTTGGGCTATGATAGACAAGCGCTATTATAGGGATGTTCACTATAGTCTATTCATTTAGAATTGGCGCTTGAGAAATAGTGCTTTCCCCCACGCTAGAAGCGTAACCATACTTACGCTCTTGAAGCAGCCAATAGTAAGCCTTCTTCGTCACTTTGACGAGGATAGTTGCTATGGTTACCGATCGGTGGTGGGGAAGGAAATATTTTCAAGCGCCAGTTCAAAATGAACTGAGTATAGATAGGGTGGGCCGAAAAACCACTTTTTTTTTATTTCGAAGTTGTAATAGCGCGGAAAAGTTGCGAATTATATAGACAAAGAGAAAGAAAAAAAAATTCAAAATCGGTTAATATCTTCCGATCGCGCATAGGCCCCAAAGTTTGACAAAATGTGAAAAAACTTCATTTTTGCGATTATTTTTTTAACCAAATCAAAGATTAAACTATCAAATGTTGTTCATGATTTTTTTATGTGGAACTAATATAGTTATAGATATAATCTTTCAGGTTCCATTCTTCTATCACTCTTGTTTTGTTAGATATAATTTTTTTAATGTTCATACAAATTTTGTAAAGTTGTTTTCCTTGCATTTTAAAACAGCTAATAACTCTAGAACTATACAACTTAAAAACCTGAAATCAGTCCCATTTTGTTCGTAAATTTTTTGTCGTTGATTTGGTATGCATCATGATCATCATTTTCAAAAAGTGTTTTTAAAAATTTGAAAAAAGTGAAAAAAAATTTAATAAAAAAAATTTAAAAAAATTTCTTTTGAAAAAATAATAACAGCCTTTTAACTCTTAAAATGAACATTACTACCAAATTTCAAGTTGAAAATAAAATTTAATCACTCATAAAAAAGTAAAAATAACCTTAATTTAGTCAAATCCCTAAACATTGCCTAAAATTATACACCAAGAGCGATTCACCCATGGAAAATTCATCAAATCGCTTGAGGGTGTTCATATGACTTAAAACATGTAAAAAATGTCACATAAATTACAGAAAATAAGACAATTAACAGATTCGATTCAAAATCTTACAGTGCTAGTTCCCAACTCTAAGTTAATTCTATTTGCATGAATTTTGCCTGAATATTCCTTAGAAATGTGTTTATATCCAATTTTTTATGTTCTAAAACTTTTAATTTACTTTGATTTGACATGTTAAAAGTAAAAACAATTAGATAATAACATAATTCTTCGAAATTTTCAGCAGAAATATGCATGCAAATTGAATTAACTTAACTAGCACTGTAAGATTTTGTACCGAATCTATTAATTGTCGTATTTTCTGAAATTAATGTGATATTTTTTACATGTTAATTCATATGAACACCCTCAAGCGAGTTTATGAATTTTCTGTGAGTGAATCACTCTTGCTGTATAATTATAAGGATAGTTTAGGGACTTTATTAGGGCTGCTCTCGATTAATACATGATTAAATTTTATTTTCTTTTTTTTTCACTTCTTTCAAATTTTTAAAAACACTTTTTGAAAATGATGATCATGATGCATACTAAATCAACGACAAAAAATTTACGAACAAAATGGGACTGATTTCAGGTTTTTAAGTTGTATAGTTCTAGAGTTATTAGCTGTTTAAAAATACACAGAAAACAACTTTACAAAATTTGTATGAACTTTAAAAAAATTATATCTAACGAACAAGAGTGATAGAAGAATGGAACCTGAAAGATTATGTCTATAACTATATTAGTTCTACATAAAAAAAATCATGAACAATATTTGATAGTTTAATCTTTGATTTGGTTAAAAAAATAATCGCAAAAAGTTTTTTCACATTTTGTCAAACTTTGGGGCCTATGCGCGATCGGAAGATATTAACCGATTTTGAAAATTTTTTTTCTTTCTCTTTGTCTATATAATTCGCAACTTTTCCGCGCTATTACAACTTCGAAATAAAAAAAAGTGTTTTTTCGGCCCACCCTAATGTTCTCGCTGTCTCATCAGTAACGGCCAACGCTCCCTCAATCTCATCTCTCCCTACGCCTTAAAGCAGCGAATACAGTTTAAGCCGTTTTATCAAGCTTGAGTCTGGATTGCCTTCATTACCTAGACGCATGCAGCCTCCATCTTTGGTCCGTAATTGGTACCGTTTTTGTTCTCTCTCCTAATCTCTGCTCCCCTTTTCTCTCTCCACCCTTTTTATCGTGTGCGAGGGGAAGAGGGAGCGTGCCACTGATTGTGTTCCGTTTATTCCATTGCCTCCCCCTCCCTTACTGGGTTTCGGTTTTGTATCCGAGGCGATAAAAAGATAGGAGGGTGTAGCCTTCTATTACGTCCGCCATTTGTGGTCTCTTTTTGATGGTTAGATGTTTAAGACGCTATAATAAAACCTCGATAACCAAAAATTGTTTTAAACCGATACCAGTGAAGTTTATCTTCCTTTAACAAACTATAATAAATATAATTATTCTATTTATAATTTATTTGTTTATAGCTAAAACGTGTTCTGTTCATTAACTTTTCTTTGTAAGATATAAAGCAAGCCTTTACAACATAGATATAAATATAGGCATTAGGGTGGAACAAAAAACCCAGAATTTTCTGAAATTATTTATAAATTGCCTTCAGCTATCAGTATCAATATGTGAAATTTCGAAATTTATCGTAAGGTTCCGCAAAGGCTTGGAAGTTTTGAAAAAATTCCGATTTGATTTCTTTACAAAACAGCGTAAAACCAGAAATTTTACCATCACATTTTGTCCATGATTTTTTTGTAAGGAATCATTATTGCTATCGTTATAACACTCCAGGTTTTTTTATCACTCTTCTTTTGGTAGTTATAATTTTTTAATGCCAAAGAAATTTGTAAGTTGTTTTTTATGCATTTTTAAAACAGCTATAGCTCTAAAACTATAGGTATAACTTAAAAACATGAAACCAGGCTCATTTTGATGGTAATTTCATTCTCTTTTGCTTTAAATACATCATAACCTTTCTTAAAAATTTTTTTGAAAATTTTCATGAGTCGAAAAAAATTACTTTTTTTTAAATAAAAAAATTAAGCTTTTTAGCTTCCAAAATGAACATTTCTACAAAATTTCAAGTTGGAAATCAAATTTAGTCATATAGAATAAATAAAGTTTATCCCTAAACACCCCTAAAATTATAAAAAAGCGAGATTAACTCAAAATAAATTCTAAACATCCCTTTGAGAATGTTCTTATGATTCAAACCATGCAAAAAAATTCACATTAAGTTCAGAAAATAATTTTCGTTCAAAATCTTACCGACTAAGCTTCCAACTTTGAGTCAATTCAATATGCATAGATTTCACCTTAATATTTCTTAGAATTATTTATACTTATTTCTTTATATTTTTACCTCTATATAGTAGAACAATCTTTCCTTCATGGTCGTTACAACCGTATACTTTTTTTTAATTTATGCAAATTTATAATCGCATAATCTTTTTGCCCGAGCTTAAATATAGGTCCTTCTCATTAATGCAGATCAAAGCTTTGTGGTTCGAAATTATTTTTTACTAAGCAATATCCTCTGTGACCAAAGATGGGGAGAGTGCAACTGAGTTTGAGGTCTGGTTAAATTGAGTGAGTCGTGCAACAATGCTCAGAGTGAAATGCTCTGAGACTACCATAACACCAATAGGGGGATAAAGTCCCCTTTTCCCATCTCATCGGTTTAGTCAAACAATCTACTTTTTTCCTCTTCCAGAGAAGTCTTTTTCCCTGATATAAACAAAACCTCAGATTTTTTTGTCTTGTTGATGACAACGGCGTGTATCTTTTATAAGGGTGGTTTGTTTCTATGGAGTTTTTATGACAGGTTGGGTTATTTAAACCTTTTTAAGGTCGGTTCTTTCATTTTTAAGAATTTCTATTTACTAACGAATTCTAGGTTGGCCCGAATAGACGTGATGATAAATGTTAATTCTCGTTTATACTAACTCCCGGTCCACACATGCGCGCGAATGCGAGTGCCGCATATTCGCCGAATATTTTAGTCGGATTTCTTTTGTTTTTATAGAACAGCGGGTGCTGCTTACATATTCGCAATTCTCCACGGACATACGTTGAAAATGGAGGTGTTGTAAGGGATGCTCTTTACAATTAACCAATTAGTACCATTATTTAGAGATTTCAAAAAATGAAGACTATGAAAAGCCTAATAAGCAAAGACAGGGGTCTCCAAACTACAGCCCGCGGGCCGGATGCGGCCTATGAGGCCCTCTCATCTGGCCCGCGGATATATTTGTGTCACGAAAAATATTACTAATATATTGTGTACTACTCAAAAGAAGATGCTCCTGACCTACTCCCTTTTAGAAATTTTAACTCAATACTCACATTCATTTCAAAGTTCAGAAAATGCTCTAAATTGTTGAGGAATGTGGTCACTTTCTGTTCGCATAGTTACGAAAAACGATTTTTAACGGTCTAACCTTTAATGGTCTAACCTTGAAATTTCATTAGTGGGGGAAATGCATTGTCATCCTATTAACACATATGAACTCTCAAATTTAGGAACTAAAATTTTGAAAATGCTTCGAATTGGAGAATGTGGTCACTTACTGTTCATATTAGTTACAAAAAACATTTTTTTTAACGGGGTAAGGTGCGGACTGCTTTAACTGTGAAATTCCACAGAATGGGACTAGGAATCGTGAATTTCATTCCACGGAATGGTAAATTCCATTAGTCGGGAAACGATATCCTCATCCTATTAACACATATTGATTCTCAAATTTACAAACCATTCGTTTGTTTTCTACAAATATGTAAAAATAACATTGAATGAATAGAAACGAAATTAAAACGAGAATTTGACGATACTTAAACGACATTTTAAGTGCTTTAGATAATTTCATTTTCCATCTTACAAAGGACGAAATAACAATCTATCTCCTTCTTTAGACTCTAATTTCTAAAAACCTTAGATCAAATCCTTTTTAATGTTATCCACCTCCATTTTTCATCTGACCCGAGAGATATCGGGATGAGAATCCATCGGACGACTTCAAACCAAAAAGTCCCTATGCTTATTTGTAAATCTTTACGCGTGTATTAGAGAACCATAACAACAAATTTCTCCAAAGTGCGTTCGCTCTATCACCCCCACGAACCCTAAAGTTACCACAGGGGTCAATCATTGGAGAAAAAAAATCCTGTAGCATACGGAAGAGAAATGTGGAGCAGCATGAATTTCTCAAGAGCTCATTGTATTCAGAGGAGGTGGTTTGGGATTCCCTTCGCCTATTCCGCGCACGAAGCAAAAATAATAAATATCGTCTTCGAGAGAGAGAGAGTGTGAAGGGATGGATTCTGCAGTCTTACTCCCCCAACCATAGAGTTATTGTTCATATAGAGAGAGGTTTGAGCATCTGTTTCTGTTGCAACAGGGCCGTGACCAGACTTTTTGTGTTAGAAAGGGGTTTTGACTCAACGTTATCTCGAACGCACTTTGGATAAATTTGTTTTTATGGTTCTCTGATATACACGCGTTAAGATTTACAACCCCTAATAAGTAATCACTTAATACTACTACTTAAAAGTAGCAATTGGATTTTGTTTTACTTATATGATTTCAAAATTTTGCCATTTGAGCTTCAAGTAATTATGGAATATAGTATTTTTGTTTTATTTTATGTGTATTGTAGTGTTTTTCTAGTAAAATTTTAATTACTTACTCCTGTAAGCCCCGTGCTATACATTGTGGTGTACGGGGAGCTTTTTGTTTGTTTAAATAATAATAAAAAAGTAATTATGGAGGGTCTGGGGGTCCTCACTAGGGTGTATCGAAAAAAACTTTTTTTTATTTTGATGATGCCTTAGTGCGGAAAAGTTGTCTAAGGTGACAGAGAGTACCTGTGAATTTTTTCAGAATTTTCGGATAATATCTTGAGGTGCCGCCAAGGCCCTGAAGGTCCCCATGTTAATCCAATGGAGCACACAAGCCAAGAAGGCCGAAAATTGGTTTTTCGCCCCTCATTTCTACCCTAATCACACGACGAATGTCTTCACTCGAGTTATGGACCCTATATGATCTAGGCTATCCCACAAAACTTGAATAATAGCCTAAATCTCTATATTATGTTGATTTTGGGCTCTGATTTGAACGAGGAAATACGCGATTTTCGACGAAATTGGAGCATACAAAAAAACGTTATATAGAGATTTAGGCTATTATTCAAGTTTTGTCGGATAGCTTAGATCATATAGGGTTCATAACTCGAGTGAAGACATTTGTCGGGTGATTAGGGTAGAAATGAGGGGCGAAAAACCAATTTTCGGCCTTCCTGGCTTGCGCGCTCCATTGGATTAACATGGGGACCTTCAGGGCCTTGGCGGCACCTCAAGATATTATCCGAAAATTCTGAAAAAATTCACAGGTACTCTCTGTCACCTTAGACAACTTTTCCGCACTAAGGCATCATCAAAATCGAAAAAAAGTTTTTTTCGATACACCCTAGTCCTCACCCAGAAAATTTTTGAAAATTTGCCTCCAAAAGTAGCGTTTTAGCTCCCTTTTGAGACTCTTTGGTTTCCATCCGAAGATAAAATCCAATTAACCCTTTATTTACTGCATTATGATTTTCTGCAATTTTTTTTTGAGCAAATTTTTTATGCCGACGATATTATGAAGGGGGAGTGGGTCCTGGGACATGATCTAACAAAGGGGGAGTTGTGGGAGTAGCATTACACATAAAACAGTTATTTTTCCACAGCTGTTTAAGTGCTGAAGAATAATTTTTACCTTTTCTTATTTTGATTTAATAGTAATAAAATAATTACCATTTGATTAAAAATAAATAAAAATAATTTTTAAATGTAAAAATTTGGTTCAGTTTTAAATTTCAGCTAAACTTTTAAGTGTAACAGGGGATCATTGAACTGTGACAACTTGTGACAAAAAGAAGGAAATGCTACAAATAAACGTCAAAATTTAAATTGTAGTAATTTGTAAGTGGACTCTTTGCTTAACCACGATAACTCTGTTTTTTTCAACCTTAATAGCTAAACCGGTTTGCTTCTGTAAAAGATGTTAATTTGTTAATTTGTTTAAAGGCTAAATTACTGTTTAATGTTTACATCATAATAAAAAATACAGTTTTAAATATTTCCTACCAAAACAAATGTTTCATAACAGCACCTAATAAAAACTATAGGGGAGAGTGCTCTACCTAAGGACGGTTGTACCTTCAGCCACCACGTTTTAAAATTCGGGAGAAAATGGAAATTTCAATTTGTGGTTGAATTTGAATGTAAACAGATGCTATCTAGTTGCTAACGTGAAATCAGCTCCTTAAAATAATATTTAAATTTAATATTATAAATTTAATGTTTTTAGGTGCTCTAAGTTTTTTTTAGTGCATCACTACATTAATATTTTTCTTCTCCTTTAATTATAATACGATAAAATGAAATATAAGGGGTGAATCCCCGAGATTTTGACTTTTTATTTTTGATATTAGAAATTGTCAGATCTCAATTATTTTATTTTTTACACAGTTCTAAATGCAAAAACACCTGGTGTTGTACCTTCGGACACGTTCTTGTGGGTGTCTGTAGCTAATCGGCGTTTTTGAAGAAGGTTTCATTGAAGTGAATACATTTTAATGCATATTAAATAAATTCTAAATGGTTATCTATTTGTCGGAGATTATTTTCAAGTGATTTGTAGATGAAAAATCAAATATTTTGTGATCTAAACTATTTTTTTATTTTCGATTTTACTTTGCATTTAATGTAAAAATATGGTATAAAATCTTAAACACCCTATCGCATTTAAGTATGATGATTACAAAAAACTTAAAATTTCCACCGAAGAACATTTACGAAAGTTATTACCACCAATTGCTTACACAACTAAGTGTCGATCGAATTGTTTTTTGGATCAGTG
The DNA here is from genome assembly GCA_024610705.1 of Tetragnatha versicolor. NCBI lineage: Eukaryota > Metazoa > Arthropoda > Arachnida > Araneae > Tetragnathidae > Tetragnatha > Tetragnatha versicolor. The sequence continues at coordinate 39,023,190 of JANDEH010000003.1, forward strand.
AAGTGATCAGATCAATCAGCATGATTGATGAAACTATTACCTTAAATTTCGATCTGAAAATCCCATGTGATTTATGCATTTTTAGTAAAAAATGAAGACTTTTATCAATCAACTTCGTTTTAATGATCATTTACGATCTAAAAGTACATTACTTTAAAAAATCTATTTCCAATTTTAAAAATGCTTGAAATAGTTTATTAAAAGGTAATACACCATTTAAGCTTTTTTTCAACTACTAGGGGGCTCTGCCCCCTGCTCGCTATCGCTCACCAACCCCCGGAACTGCTTCGCAGTTCGTTGAAGATCGCTTCGCGATCTTAGCGAGCAGAGCTCGCTTGTTTCATCTCAACTATCCAGTAAAACCTGGAACTTGTCGGCTTAGTTTATGATAATTTAAAATCGAAACTTTTATCTCTCGAACTTATCAATAACTTAATTCGGACCATAACTACAAAAATATCAAAATAAAACTGCAACTGAAATATCCTTGTTTTAACTTGTCAATAATTTAATCGAAATGTTTTTTAAAATATCCAGCAAGTCTACAAGATATCATCAACTATCTTAGAGAAAAAGCATGCCATTTATATCTTTTAAATTTATGAAATGCACGTGTATCTAGTGAATCGTTGGAAATAAAAGAAATCAGACTCACATAAAAATCGGCTGTTTCTCTAGTGAACGACCAGAAAGACATGAAAAAATTGAAACTTTGAATCTTAATAATTCTAAAAATAATTCGAATTTTTAAAAAAAGGAAACGCCTATCTTTCTATAAAAAATAATTGTATGCGTGTTTAAAATATCATATTTCTACTGTGATTAGTTTTTGTATTAAAACGAAAAAACCGAAAAAGAGTAAAAAATTTCGAAACTTAAGAATTTAATTACTCCAAAAATAATTCGAAATTCGAAAAAAGGGCGACGAGGTGCAAAACTTCATACCTAAGAGTATGTGTCTGCAAAAAATCATGTTTCTGCTGTAAATAGATTTTGCTGGGGGCGAACTCGCAGCCGAAAAAAATAATTTTCGACTTTGACAATAAATAACTCCAGAACTAATTATCTAATTAATTAGGTCTGGAAACTGAAATGACCCTCATACATTTGTCTACCAATGGTCAAAATTTCATAATATTCCTTCAAATAGTTTTTGCGTAGTGATAGTTCAAAGTGTTAAAAAATAAAATTTTCAAAATCAGCGGCGGCGGCGGCGGCGGTGACGGCGACGGCGACGGCGGTGACGGTCACTGTTACTTTTTTTTAATATAGAGAGAAAACTTTCCTTTTTAAGGGTGTCCACAGGTACAACTGGGTCTGTCCATAGGGAGAGCATGTTGTTGTACCTATGGACACAAGTTATTAAAATGAATTAAAAATCCAATTTTGAAGATTTTAGCTAATAAAAAATATTACCCTCTTTGCTAAGGTTTGGACTATAGGTTGGGCACTTTAAATGGTAAAAATGTGATTTTACCTGTCTTAGAAAAATCCAAACGTGATTTTTGTCCAGAGGTACAACACTCTCCCCTACCTCACAGCAACGTTTCTTGAACCCAGAACGTCACTACGCGGAAGAAGAAAGTGAGTAAACACAAAGCCTGTTGGATTGATAGGAGGCATTTCGATACGCAAATTGTGATAAAAAGACACTATTTATACATGGGTTTAACAAAATAATCATATTTTAAAATTGACGTTCTTTGTTTTACTCTAAATCAGACACTGCAATGGAAACTACTTTGTTTGTTAGTGACGTTGTCGGTTCAACTTAATTTGCTGTCTAGTTTAGTGGCTGCTGCCTTTTGGTAGAGTATTTTTTCTTTGAATGCTTTAACTCCAATTCTCTAAAGTTGAAAATTCTCTATTCATTTATCGATAATAATTCCTTCAAAAGAACGATTTTTCTACCCGTCTATAGGACTTCCCGTGTTACTTGACTTCTCATTGCCACTCACCATGCAGAGGCACTCGAGGTCCCAGACACATGTGCGTTCCTTCTATATAAAACCTCTATGCCCCAACTGTGAAATACGACCGCACGAGATTATACACCGAAGCTTATAAAACTTCAGGAAAAAAGTGAGGATATACCATTTGATTCATAACAGTTCAATCGATGGTGCGGAAAACCCCCTGGAGGAATATTCTTTTGCGGGAGAAAAACTTTCTAGGAAGTGGCAGCAGTCCTTATTTTCCATATCGGAACTTTTTCCCCTCAAATTAATCCGCAGCGCCATCTGCAGCTCACTTAGCATACTAATAAAAGCTCTGCTGTTGCCACCGGACAGTTTATAAAAAGCGAGTTTCGTCTGCCGGATCACATAAAGTTGGATGTGTTTTGCATATGAGTTGGTCAGAGGGATAAAGGCATAAGTCGGCCTAACTTAGTTTTGAGTTTAAATGCAGTTTATTAACGGTGGCCGTGTTCTTTGGATAAAATTATCTATTGAAGAATTTAATGAACCTTTAGTTGACTTAGAAATTACTATACTAAACAAAAGGCTTAAAAAAATCATGCTTGTCTCAAAATATTGTAAGTTTGAATTACGGATCTGATCAGTAAGTTCAATAGGAGACATTCGTTCTTTAGAAACAGGTATTGAAATTAACCCACGTATTACGCTTTATCATTATATTAGTCCAACTATCTTACAGAACATTCTATTGATGTAACAAAAACTAAGTTTTAACGAGTTAATAGGAGGTATTTTGTTAGTGCAACGATAAACAAAAGAAAAAAAATTCAGAATAACAGTGTTTTGAGAAAATATTTTTTTGTAACGATGCCCGTTACTGTTTGTTTCTTCTGTTATTGTATTTTGTTTACGTTCTTGATGTCCTAGTTGTTGAAGTTTTGGAAAATTTAGAAAACTAACCAAACAAATACATTTTTCTTATTAAAACCAGGTTGTGATGAGAACTCTGATTTAGCGAGAAAACGTGTTGGCCACATTTTTCAACTTATAAGTAGATTTGATTGCATTAACTAAGGCAACTATACTAGACTGCAACGTTACTTGATCCTGAAGAAACAAACTAAGAGAAAATAAAGGAAGTAGTTCCCAGCGCACTATCTGAATTTTAAAGAAATTAAGAACTTTAATTTTGAAATATGATTAGTTTGTTAAACCCATGTTTTATAGCGTCTTTTTATCCCGATTCGCATACCGAAACTCTTCCTAGCAACCCATCTAGCTTTCTGTTTACTCAGTTTGAACTTGAACTCAGTTTTTCCTTCCCGTATATTTACGTCATATGGTCAAGAAACATTGCAACCAAGTACAACCAAATTGGCTAACCACAAACAAACTTAACAAACCTAACCACTCAAAATAATGTAAAAACCGAAAATCACAAATTCGTAATAATCTAAAACTTCATAACTTCCTGACTTACACCTCTCTTATACTGAGCAGCTAATATCGTGGTGGGAGCTCTCGAAGATTTTTCGGTACTCGGGAAGAGGAAGATTTAGAATCTCGTTGCCACCTGCTGGTCTAAACTGCACCAGGGATTTTTATATATCGATTTTATATTTTCCATCCTCCTTGATGGAGGCAGATGGCAGAGAGCTTGAAATGCACTCCCACGAAATTATGAAGGAATGGTAGATCTCGGAATATATGTAAATAGTTGGGCTTGAATGCGGGTTGGGCGTATATCTGAAATGTAGACCGCTGGAAAAAATGGAAAAGGTTGAAATTAAAATGTCTATTGCTGGGGTGCATACACTGAACTTTTATTATCTGTAATCAAAATAATGAATCCCGAATTTAACCAAAATTAATATTAAAATTATACAGGTGTCCCACGAGAAGTGGCCCAACCCCTTTAACTTCTTAACCCCTACAGATATAGTCATAAAAGTGGGGTCTAGGTATTGTAAAGTGACCATGCCCTATCCGATGATATAACTTTAAACGCCCTCTAGCGGAAAATTTAGAAGTTATAATTTTTATTTTAAAAACTATTTGAGGTATGTGAAAAAAGTCAATGACTAAGTTGTAGAGCAGCATCGATTCAGTAGGAAAAGACACCTTAATGAGGAAAATATCTTGAATAAAACCCCTAAAACGCACGCTCAATTGGGTTGAATTTACGTAGATTTTACGTCTTAAAACGCTCCTAACGAGGAGAAAATGAGAATTTTTCAATTTAACGAACTAAGAATACTTTTAGTCATTTACTTAAGTATAAAAATGAAAATTTCTCATTTTCGCCTTGTTAGGAGAGTTTTAAGAGGTAAAAACTACGTAAATTCAACCTAATTGAGCGTGCGTTTTAGGGGTTTTATTCAAGATATTTTCCTCATTAAGGTGTCTTTTCCTACTGAATCGATTCTGCTCTACAACTTAGTCATTGACTTTTTTCACATACCTCAAATAGTTTTTAAAATAAAAATTAAAACTCCTAAACTTCCCGCTAGAGGGCGTTAAAAGTTATATCATCGGATAGGGCATGGTCACTTTACTATACCTAGACCCCACTTTCATGACTATATCTGTAGGGGTTCAAAAGTTAAAGGGGTTGGGCCACTTCTCGTGGGACACCCTGTATAGATGAAAATGGAAAAAAGAAGAGAAAACAGTTAGGGGATATTCAAATACTATTACGTAAGCATGTGTTTTTATCATTTTTGACACCATCTCCTTTGTCAGAAAAGATAAGAAAACCTCGACCCCCCTCAAAATTACGTAAGAAAACTACCTGAACCCTTTTTTTGTAGCAGTGGTTAAAATATACAATTTTTTTTTGATGAATTTTAATTTTTTATGCCAAAAACAAAATATTTTCGAAAACCCAGTGTTATGATCCATTCATTTTGAATTGGCGCCTGAGTATATTTCCTCCCCCCACCACTGAGTCGGTAACCATGGCAATTATAAACGTCAAAGTGTCGATGAAGGCTTACTATTGGCTGCGCAAAAAACGTAACCATGGTTATGCTTTTACCGAGGGGGAAAACACTATTTCTCAGGCGCCTATTCAAAATGAATGGAGTATAATAATACCATCCGTAAGTATCACTCATACCATACCCCTCCCCGTTGTCAGGAAAAATAAGCAAAGAAAAACCATCTTACACCCTTAAAAGAAAGAGTAAAAGTACAGAAAGAAAAAATTTAAAGAGAAAAGAGAAAGATCAGATGAGAAAAAATTGGAAAATAAAAATTGGGAGAAAAATAAGAAGCCCTCCAAACTACATATAACCTTTTTTCTTGGAAAAACTTAAGTTTTTGTAGAAGCATAATCTATTGAGATAATATTGAAAAAGAAGAAAAGAAAAAATAGAGGTATGCGAATTTAGAGGGAGTGATATAGAGACCAGAAAATTAAAAGAAGGAAAATAGATAGATTTGAAGGTTGTTGAGAGATAAAAAAAACATCCAGTATTAAAAAGACGTGAAAAAAAGAGGAACAGGAGCGTATAAAAATAAAAGGAAAGAGGGAATGCGTTAAAAACTATGAGAGATTCAAATAGAATGAATGGGTTTAAAAGAAAAAACTTGAATAAAGATACGGAAAGAATACAAACGAGAAAAGGAAAGACCTATTTCATAGTCTTCCTTCCACTGAAACGATAAGAAAAGGAGTGATGATAGATAGAAGTAGAATTTGAAAGGGAGAAAAATGAAATTTGCAACCATATAGAAAATAGGAAGATGCAAGAGTTGAGAAAGAGAGAGAATAGGAGAAAAGAATATGACAAGAACGATAGGGTTAAAAGGAAAAAGAAATGAAATAGAAAGGATTAAAAGTGAAAAGAAATGAAACAGGAAAGAAAGAACCAAAAGAAAAAAAAATAACCGAGAACGAAAGGATTAAAAGGAAATAAACAGAAATTTCATAGGAACATGAGAAAGAGAAAATAACACAAAATGAGAGTAAACCATTAGAGATCGAAAGAAAAGGGATAAAAGAGTAGAGAAAGAAGAGAAGAAAAATTAAAAAAGATAAAGATTAAGAGAAAACAGAAACCCCCTGTATCCTCCACAACCGCATCCAACCTCCCTTGGGAAACCATACAAGCAGATCCTCTCACTCTCGACTCCCGTAACACGACACGAAATAAAAAAAATCCCTTCTCGATGATTTTAATCGCTTGCAAATTTGGCTCCTTCCGTCACCGCCCATTTGTTTTCGTCTTTAATTAGAAACAGGGGTCTTTCCACCCCCTCCCCTTAATAGATGAGGCGACGAAATACTTGGGAGGGAAGTTTGTCGGTGTGATTAAAGTCTCTCGTTTCTGGTGGCAGATTAAGGGGATTGCATGAGAGAGGGGTGCTCCAAACCCCCTCCCCTGGAGAAAAACTTTAAGGGGATGGGGTTCATTGGATTTTGGGGCGGATTGATAGTTTGTGGTTATTATTCATGTGGGGTGATGTATTCGTGTTCTTGTTACGAGGACAAAGGATGAGGTGAAGTTTCGGGGTTTCTTTGGTGGTTGAAATTGTTAGCAGGGTCTTTTGTTTAGTACGCAACGCGCATTTGGATATGAAACAATGTATCGTAGAGTCGTTAAGGGAACGTGTTGTTGAAATTGTCCTTTGAACGTTGAAATTCTCCTTTCATTTACCTTGCCTTTCTGAAATTAAATCTGTCCTAGGTTTCCCATTGTCATTCCAGCATATGAGTGGAGGACTAATCAATGGTCACCATTTTTTTCAGTTATAGCCGACTAGACCAGTACTTGCCCTCCGCTCTCTTGCGTTATCTTCCTATACCGTGCTGATGAGTCCTAACAAGGACGAAACCGGTCCATGGTTGGAGGTGATTCTTGAGAGTTGCTAGTTTATACTTATTGTCCACTTAACCAGCGATAATGGTGAACTTCTCCCTTCGTGTTTTTTGCAAGTTAAGTGACTATGCTAAACCGATCTCTTTTAAAGTTAATTAATTAAAATAGCTGATATGTTTATCTGTCTTAACTTTAACATTTTGCTCATGTTCATTAAATCTAAAACTAAAAATATGTATTATTTTTACATTAATCATTTTACAATTTTGAACTCTTATAAAATTAATTAATTTTAAAAACAACGTCTCTGTGTGTTTTTTAAGATTCTTGTATTACAACGGATGAAAAGATTTTGTAGTTTGTATAAACATTAGATACTTTTTGATCGCTGGTCTTGAAAAATTTATTTGATGGCAGCAATTTTTTCACCCTACTCCTAAGAGACGGGTCTTACTGCACAAAAAACTATTCAAAATGTATGTGTAAAACCGACATACTCTCATAAAGCGAAATCTAAAACAGAGATACCAAAACTATTCCAACATCTAAGGACATAACACCAGCACCCATAAGTGTCACAGTACATCTTCCAGGAACAAGACGAATCCCTTTAATCCGGGCGTTCGAACATATTTAAATCGCAAACGACCCCCAAATGGAATGCCGCCCGTGACAAATTTAACGACGAGCAAACGATTCGGCATTTTTCACTCTTAATTAAAAGGGAAAGTTTTTCCCGTTCAAAATCGGCGCTCCTTAATCCTCCCATAGCGTATTAAAACCCCATAACCTTTTGGGAAATCGGGATCATTTGGCGGAGGCATAACTCGCAATCCCGGCCCCTCGTCAACACACCACCGGAAAAGGAGATGTTAAAAAGTGTAATAGGCGGAGTTAAATGTCGCCCAATGGGGTCATTACCGTTACCTTGTGCAAAAGTGGGTCTTAGAGGGGGCGATAAAAAGGGACATTCGCTCCAGTTGGAATCTCCGTCCGTTTTTTTTATCCGTGTCGTAAATTGGAACTTTTTTTGGTGTGTGTGTGTGTGGTCAGTGATGGGATGTATAGTTAAAAAACTATAAATGATTCTTTGACTAACGTATTGCATGTTTTTTGGGTTAAATTCTGAGTTAGGGTACTAATTACTTAGTTTAAAATCCGTTAGGTTTGTTCACACGAATTTTATACTGTTGTTGATGAGAGTACTGTAATGTCTGAAGAATTATCTCAATGAACAGACTACTTCACAAACCCAATGAGGAACTTTGTTTAAAATTTAAGGTAAATTAGAAAAATTGTTAGTCTTAAATAACTGGAAAAAATTGGCTGCCTGGCTTCCATTCCGATCTATTCCTCTCCGACTTCTCTCTTTATATTTCCTTAACGTCACAGTTAATCCATGATCTCCCTAGCCAATCACAGTTACCTATGATCTCCCACAAACCCTCTAGCCAATCACAGTTATTCCATTATCTCCTATGAACTCTACCCAATCACAGTTAACCATGATCTCCCACAAACTCTCCACAAACTCTCAGAATCACATAGGATTTGGGGGCCCCAGACCAAATCCCAGGGAGTTAAAAATGGAGCGACACCCCAAAAAAATTATTGAAAAATTCAATTTGTAGAAGAACTACTATTGGTAAAAATTTAAATATGGTCTCAAAAATAGTGGTTTAATATGATCTTTAAAATTATATCAAAAGTCTTCACTTTAAATTTGTTTTATTATGAAAAAGTTAAAAAAACCACAAAAAAACGTGAAAATTCTGTCAAAACCTCATTTTGTATTTCGAAATCATTTCTTTTGATTTTATAATCTAAAAGATCATAGTTGTAAACCCTTAAGTCCAACGTTTCACGTAAAAACCATCAATATTAAACGCTTGAGATCCTGTTAAAGTTCGTTTTTAGCGTGCGCGAACTGGTTTCCTATAGTTTCCTATAGCTGTTTCCAAAACGGCAGTTTGCGGAAGCAAAAAATGGACTTAAATCATGCTTAAACAGGCTCTCGAGCATTTAATATTGATGTTTTTTACGTGACACTTTGTACTTAAGGGTTTTCGACTATGATCTTTCAGATTATAAAATCAAAAGATAGGATTTCGAAACACAAAATGAGGTTTTGGCAGAATTTTCACATTTTTTGTGGTTTTTTAACTTTTTTCACAATAAAACAAATTTTAAAATGAAGACTTTTGAGATAATTTTAAATATCATATTAAACCACAATTTTTGAGACCATATTTAAATTTTTACCAATAGTAGTTCTACAAATTGAATTTTTCAATAATTTTTTGGGGTGTCGCTCCATTTTTAACTCCCTGGGATTTGGTCTGGGACCCCTAAATCCTATGTGATTCTGACTCGTCTAGGTGTCTTCTATCCCCCCTAGAAGTGTGACCCATTTTTTATGAGACACCCTGTATAACTTAAATTAATCATGCGCTAAAAGTCTTTAAATCCAAGCGAATGAATATAGTCCGTAGGGTAGAGCCGAGTAGAACTGCGTTGGACGGGCAGCCTATTCCGGCTGATTAGCTGGGAACCGGTTTCCTGGTTGTAATTCGGTCGCTGTAGCCTTTTCTTCAGTGTCAACTTAGGGTAGAACATAGTTTTTTTATAGTAAGTATTTACCAGAAAATATTTTACAGCTTGTTACTTGAACTAAGTAGACATAGACATAGATAAAACCGGTTCTCACAGTTCACCAATAAAAAGTTAAACTAGTCTAAGTGTCTATCTAGCTTAGCTAGCTGGTCTAGTGTCTATCTAGTCGAGCATGTAATTTATGCTCAACTTCAGCTAGATTTGCACTTAAACTTGTTTAACTTTTTATGTGTGAACCGGGTTGCTGACCCAAAACTTAGTGCTAATTAAATTGGGTCGTCCACTGCTCATGTTAGGAATTTTGAGTGGTAAAGGGATCTTAAAATAACTAAATAAATTTCACTCTAAAAATTGCTATATTTCAGTTCAATTTCTGACAGAACACGTTAGGTGACATCTGGGATGATCCGTCCCCTTTCTAGGCCGAAAAACTTCATTATTTAATCAAAGGAGGTGCATGTGTGTAATCGATATTTATACATTTTAGTCTGCAAACATTCTCTTTTTCATTCAGCGGATCTTTCTTAGTTTAAGTTTAATAATCTTCGAGTAGTTTCTTGTTAAAGTTTAGTTTTCATGAAGTTTATCGCGACACTTTGGCGCGACCAATACATACATACTACATACCCATCATCCGTTCTATAAAACTGAAAAATTTCGATTTTCTTGTTATTGGGTTTATTTTTGGGGTTAAGATACTAAAATAACGTTTCCATTTTATATAAAATGGGAATAAAATATTCTACCACTTTTCTAATGTGACACAAATGACTCAGAGGTGTGGTAAAAGAATTAATGGTCCTACGTCAAGGGATAATTTACTGCCATTACTTCCCGCTATCTCAAAAGCCCTGGAGTCTAAAGTGTTTTCGAATTTTTAAGGAAGAATTTCTTTTTTGGTATGAGAGTTCCTCTCTTTGGTGAACTGGTAGACACTTTTATTATAACCGTCTACAAACTTTTGTGTTTGTCTTTATTTATGTATTGTAGACACTGCTTTGAAAACCAGTCATATAAAATCCATCTTGTGACGGAGAGATTTTCATCTACTCAAAAAATAACTTTCTAAAAATAGCTCTTCTAAAGTTTAAAGTATTGAAAATGTGTATGAGCTATTACGAAAAAATGTGCTTTTTGAATCAATTTTAATGTTTTCTAATTTATTCAAATTACCGTTTAAATTCTTAAATAATTAAAAATGAAAAGGTTTTGGAAATGTAAGATAGGATAACATCTATAATAACATCAGATAAACAATGTGTACACAATTATTGATCACTGATGACGTACCCAAAAAAGTGTGGTTTGATATTTTAAATGAAAAGTACTAATTAGAATACAGGAATAAATTTTTTTTGTGTGAATGAATAAAAAAATATAGTAATGACACTCACATCTAAAGATCTGAATGCATGTAGGATAATATGTAATGGCAAAGGTTTTTCATAATAACTAATACTGAATATCATATCTCACCCCTTACATGATTTATTCTAGTTTCTTACGATAGAGACTCATTTCATCCAAATAAGTCATCAAAAATTTCAAAATATGCTATTTGTGAATAGTGTTCAACTTTGTGGAGCAACTCAAATCATCACCAGTTACTGAAATTTATTTTTCAAGTGACCTTAATTTTGTGATAAATAATGACCTATTAAAAATTCGCGACTGGTTTTTTCATAATGATTTAAATGTTGATAAAACTAAATATATGATATTTTCCCTTACTCAAAACCAAGCACATAATCTCTCTGTAAAATACCATGAAAAATACTGCAATACTCATAACAATTGTGCCTGTAAACCCTTAGATAACGTATCCTCAATAAAATACCTTGGACTTCACATACTCTCAAATTTGAAATGGAAATCCCATACAAAATGTATATTAGACAAACTAAGGTATATACTGTGTAACTAACTGTGTGTGTGTGTAAATTAAAAGGTCAGATTTATAAAAAAATTGACATTTTAAGGTGATTAAAAATCAGAAATCTTTTAATTTAATGGTTTTAATTATTGAATTCTCTCTAAACTTAACCTTAAATGCTTAAGTTAAAGTTATTATATTTTGCAAGAGATAGTTCATTTATTAATTTCCTTTAAAATGAAGCATTATTTCAAAGAGTAACTAAACATACACAAAAGTTATCTGTTTTTCACTGATAAAATATGGCTTGGATTTTAATTAATTAATAAAACCAATTCGTCTTATTTTTCAGTCATAAAAACCAGTTGGTTTTTTTAGTAAATTAATAAAAACCGTTGATTTCTTTAATGATAAAAACTAAAAACCAGTTGGTTTGTTTATAAACAGATAAAAACCAGTTTTTTTTAATAAATTAATAAAAACCGTTAATTTCCTGAATCGGATTAATTATCTCAATCATTTATCCAATTTCAATTAACATTAGTTGCTTACATTTCCCTTTTATTTATTAAAAAAGTTAAATTTTCTCTTTCTAAAGAAATTTCTTAAGTTCATAAATAATCCATATAATTAATTTTATTATTTTACCATTTAATAATTAATCAAATTAATTGTCTTTATCAATTATCCAATTTCAATTAACATTAGTTGTTTACATTTCACTTTTACTTCTCATTTAAAAAATAAAATTTTCTCTTTCTAAAGAAATTTCTTAAGTTCATAAATTAATCCATATATAATTAAGATAAATAATTTGATTATTTCAACCATTTATCCAAGATAAATTAACACTGATTTTTATTCACTGCAATAATATTAGATATTCAAATTGGAATATTTTAGAAACAAAAATTATTTTTAAAACAAATTAATTTAATTTTAATTAATTAATTGAAATATACAAATCATTTATCAATTATAAACAACCCCTGAAATAAATGTCTCATTTACAACTCAATTTCAAACATCAATGCTAAAATAACTTATTCTGATAAAAAAATTCTAAAAAAACTTGGTTTAAACCAAAAAAACCTGGTTTAAACCAAAAAAAACAAATAAACCCGAATATTTTGGTTTTTTTAAAAAAAACCCGGTTTTTTGCCAACCCTGTGTAAAATATAGTTTAATTTATTTAAAGGCTAAATTACTGTTTAATGTTTCCATCATAAGAATAAAAAATAAAGTTTGGAATATTTCTTACCAAAAAAAATGTTTCATAACAGCACCCAATAAAAACTATACCTCACAGCAACGTTTCCTGAACCCAGTACGTTACTTCGCGGAAGGAGAAAGTGAGTAAACACAACGCCTGTTGGGTTGATAGGAGGAACTTCGATACGCGAATTGTGATAAAAATACACTATTTATACATGGGTTTAACAAAATAATCATATTTTAAAGTTGACGTTCTTTGTTTCACTCTAAATTCAGACACCGCGATGGGAACTACTTTGTCTGTTAGTGACGTAATAGGTTCAACTTAATTTTCTGTCTAGTTTAGTGGCTGTTGCCTTTTGGTAGAGAATTATTTTGAATGTGTGTGTGCTTAACTCCAATTATCTAAAGTAGAAAATTCTCTATTCATTTATCGATAATAATTCCTTCAAAAGAACGATTTTTCTACCCGTCTATAGGACTTCCCGTGTCACTTGACTTCTCATTGCCACTCACCATGCAGAGGCACTCGAGGTCCCAGACACATGTGCGTTCCTTCTATATAAAACCTCTATGCCCCAACTGTAAAATACGACCGCACGAGATTATACACCGAAGCTTATAAAACTTCAGGAAAAAAGTGAGGATATACCATTTGATTCATAACTGTTCAATCGATGGTGCGGAAAACCCCCTGGAGGAATATTCTTTTGCGGGAGAAAAACTTTCTAGGAAGTGGCAGCAGTCCTTATTTTCCATATCGGAACTTTTTCCCCTCAAATTAATCCGCAGCGCCATCTGCAGCTCACTTAGCATACTAATAAAAGCTCTGCTGTTGCCACCGGACAGTTTATAAAAAGCGAGTTTCGTCTGCCGGATCACATAAAGTTGGATGTGTTTTGCATATGAGTTGGTCAGAGGGATAGGGGCATAAGTCTGCCTAACTTAGTTTTGAGTGTAAATGCAGTTTATTTACGGGACCGTGTTCTTTGGATAAAATTATCTATTGAAGAATTTAATGAACCTTTAAGAAAGACTTTTTTTAGAAATTAAATTCAACAGTAAACAAAGAGTTAAAAAATTAAAAAAATAATCCTTACCTCAAAATACTGTTTACAGTTTTAAGTTTGAATTACAGCCATCATTGTGATCAGTTAGTTCAATTCTAGACATTCCTTCTTTAGAATCGGGTAGTAAAATTAACCCACGTATTACGCTTTATCTTTACATTAGTCCTACTATCTTACAGAACATTCTATTGATGTAACAAAAACTCAGTTTTAACGAGTTAATAGGAGGCATTTGGTTTGTGCAACGTTAAACAAAAGAAAGTAAATTCAGAATAACAGTGTTTTAAGTAAATATTTTTTGTAACGATGCCCGTCTTGTTCTTATGGATTGTAGTAGGTATTTTAAACTGATATAACGAGCAATAACATATTCCTTTTTTAAATTTCATTTTGGATGCATGAAGGAAATAAAATAAGTATTTAATTTCAGCTTACTGTTTTTTTTCTGTTATGGTATTTTGTTTACGTTCTTGATGTCCTAGTTGTTGAAGTTTTGGCAAATTTAGTAAACTAACCAAACACATTTTTATCAAAACCCAGTTGTAATGAGAACTCCGATTTATCTAGAAAAAGATGTCGGCCACATTTTTCTACTAATAAGCGGATTTGATTGTATTAACTAAGGCAACTATACGAAACTGCAACGTTACTGGATCCTGGAGAAACAAACTAAGAGCAAACAAAGGAAGTAGTTTCCAGCGTGGTGTCTGAATTTTAAAGAAAATAAGAATATCAATTTTGAAATATAATTAGTTTGGTAAACCCATGTGTGTATTATAGCGTCTTTTTATCACGATTCGCGTACCGAAACTCCTCCTAGCTACCCATCAGGCTTTTTGTTCACACAGTTTTCCCCCCTTCCGCGTAGTGGCGTCATAGGGTCAGGAAACATTGCAACCAAGTACAACCAAATTGACTAACCACAAACAAACTTAACAAACCTCAAAATAAGGAATCTAAAAACGGAAAATCACAAATCTAAAATTTCTAATCTAAAATTTCGTAACTTTCTGACTTACACCTCTCTTATGCTGAGCAGCTAATATCGTGGTGGGAGCTTTCGAAGGTTTTTCGGTACTCGTGAAGACGGAGGATTTAGAATCTCGTTGCCACCTGCTGGTCTAAACTGCACCAGGGATTTTTATATATCGATTTTATATTTTCCATCCTCCTTGATGGAGGCAGATGGCAGAGAGCTTGAAATGCACTCCCACGAAATTATGAAGGAATGGTAGATCTCGGAATATGTAAATAGTTGTGCTTGAATGTGGGTTGGGCGTATATCTGAAATGTAGACCGCTGGAAAAAATGGAGAAGGTTGAAATTAAAATGTCTACTGCTGGGGTGCATGCACTGAACTTTTATTATCTTTAATTAAAATAATGAATCCCGAATTTAACCAAAATTCATATTAAAATCATGTTGACGTAAATGGAAAACAGAAGAGAAAACAGTTAGGGTCTGTTCAAATGCTATTACGCAAGCATGTGTTTTATAATTACATATTGACACCCTCTCCTTTTTCAGAAAAGATAAGAAAACCTCAAACCCTCTCAAAATTACATAAAAAACTACCCCTTTATATAAGAAAATAAGAAACCCCCCTTTTTTGTAGCAGTGGATAAAAAATGTAAATTTTTTGGTTGAATTTCAAATTTATTTATGACAGGAAAAAGAGATTTTCTAAAACCCAGTGTTAGTAATACCATCCGTAAGTATAATTCATACCCCCTCCTCTCTTGTCAGGAAAAATAGGCAAAGAAAACCCCCCTTACCCCCTTAAAAGAAAAAGAAGAGGTACAGAAAGAAAAAAATGAAAAATAAAAGAGAAAGATCAGATGAGAAAAAATAGGAAAATAAAAATTGAGAGAAATAAGAACCCCTCCAAACTTCAAATAACCTTTTTTCAGAAGCATATACTATTGAGAGAGAATATTGAAGAAGAGGAAAGAAGAAATAGATGTATGAGAATTTAGAGAGAGTGACATAGAGACCATGAAATTAAAAGAAGGAAAATTGATGGAGTTGGCAGGTAAAAATAGCGTATATTAATAACTAATTTATTTATCAGTATATCCGTTAGGCTTTTAACTGCCAACTCCATCAGGTTATGGGCCCAGATTTAATACTACTTTATTTAATGATTAAAAACTAATCTTTTCCAAGAAAATTTTGGACTTATCTGTGAAATGGCTGATGAAGACCTAGTCCCCGCGCCAGCGCCGATGCTGCATTTTCCACCCAGCGCCGTTCCTGCAAATTTTGAAAAGCTAACGGGAAGGAACAATTACAGTGAGTGGAAATTCACGATTCGTTATCATTACTATACCAAGCATGTTTGGCTGATGATGTGGATACTGTCATGGATCGCCGGGCGAGATCGGCAATCGTAAGTAGCCTCTCGAGCTCCATCATAAAAGAAATTTTAGAGTGCGAGACAGCAAAGGTAATGTGGGATCTTCTTTCCACACTGTATGAGGATAATAATCCTAACCGATTTATCTCACTTAATCAAGAGATGTTTTCGACGAAATACGAAAACTGCCGAGATATGACAGAATACATAGATAGAATGCGTTCCATCGGGATCAAAATGCGAACAATTCTACCCAGCTATCCGGATCAGGGTGTAGCAGCAAACATCCTGACCAATTTGCCAAACTATTTCCGCCCCTTAACAATGGCACTGGAAAATAGTGTGCAGACTCTGACTACTGATCTAGTTTGCGAAAAGTTAATGTGCGAGTATGCGAAAATGGGTGAGCACACTACCTCATCAAACGCCTTCTCTATAAAATCTAAGGAGTTTAAATTCAATGGCAAGTGTAACTATTGCAATAAGCCTGGCCATAAAGCAAAGTTATGCAAGCTGCGAAAGTCTAAGTCTGGCAGAAAAGACGAGACTTCAGCTGAAGCCAACCCAAAATTTAAGGAGGCTTGGATGTTAAAATCCACTCCTGAGATTTTCTCCGAAGATGAATGGATTGTTGACTCGGGAAGTGACAGGCACATGACTTCTCGGAGAGACTGGTTCACTTCTTACGAAGAAACCATACCCTGTCCAGTCAAAACTGGAGGGACTGTGCTTCAGAGTGTGGGTGAGGGCTCTGTCCTGCTGTACGTCAAAAGAAAAAGGGAAATAGTTGAAATAACCCTTAAGAACGTCTTGTATGTCCCAGGACTGTCTGCAAATCTGATTTCAGTCAGGTACCTCACATCCAAATTGGGGGTAACTGCTGTATTTGAAGATGACAGATGTAAGCTGATCGAGAAAAGAACATCAAAAGTTCTTGCTACAGGTACTGCCAAGTATGATAGTCTTTATTATCTTGATACATCAAGATCTACAGCTATGGTGTCTACACAAGTTAACTCAATGGAGCTGTGGCACAGAAGACTTGCACATCTAAGTTATCCTGGACTCAAAAGACTTAAGACGATGGCAGATGGCATACAATTTAAAGATGAAACAGTGAACAGTGTTCCAGCTAACTGTGTTCCGTGCATAAAAGGAAAGACCCATAGACAACCCTTTCCGAAGAATAAAGTTACAAGAGCCAAGAATGCACTTGAACTAGTTCATTCTGATTTATGTGGGCCGATGGAGGTGGCCTCGCATGGTGGTGCAAAATACTTTCTCACCCTGATCGACGATTTTACCCGGATGAGCTTTGTATGTTTTCTTAAAAACAAAAATGAAGTTTTTACGAAGTTCAAGGAGTTTAAAACATACATTGAAAAGCAAACTGGAAAATCCATTAAAGCTATCCGCTCTGACAGGGGTCGTGAGTATGTGAATGCAGAAATGGAAGAGTTCCTGAAAAGGGAAGGAATTCACCATCAGAAATCTATTGCCTACACGCCAGAGCAAAATGGCGTTGCTGAGCGTTGCAACCGAACCTTGGTAGAAAGAGCTAGAGCGATGCTGTCCCAAGCCAATTTAACCCGGGAGCAGTCGCACCTATGAAACGAACACGGGCACTCGCGGGTGGGTATGTGATACCCAGGGATGGATTCTCACGTTTTAGCACTCAACCTGCTTGGTTTTACAAATAATATTACTTTAAATAAGACACAAACAATAAACTATCATTTGTGTATCTTAAATGAATATAATTTACTCACATTTATTCGTGCAATCCTTACATAATTTGAGTTCTGTGTTCCACACAAATATATTTCTGGAACCTTTCACATTAGCGTTTTATTTTCAAGTCCCTTTTGCTAAAGTAATCCCTATATCTTTTGTATCCCGTTTTTCTACAATTTGGCATTGTTTCCTTCTTCTGAGGTAGTTTCTGATGATGTATCAAAAGCATTTTTTGATTGCGTCTAAGTAGGCGCTCGATAATCACTTTTATTTTCAGGAATTTTATTTATAATATTTTTCCACACCACTCTGACGTTGGTTCTAAACTTCCCTTTTATCCAATTTGTTCCACTTTTACCGAGGTAATATTCTCCATTTTCCGGAGAATCGAGACTTTATGAACTTTCTTCATCAATTTCATCACACATTCTTCAGCCACTTCAATTGTTTACTCATCACAATGAACATCATAAACTCCAATATCTTCTTAATTTTCACTAAAAAATCGAAACCATCGGTAGAAACTGTCTCAAGCAAAGAACAAAGCTGCTATACCGACCAATCGAACGGAATCCACAGCCAAAACTGACACCTCTACCGGCACGCGCGCGGGTATCTCATACCCAAAAGCCTCGATTCCCGGAAACCGCGTATTCCTGAATTCTTATCTAACCTTGAAACTTGAAGAATGTGACCTTGAACTCAGCTACACGAGACCCCACACGTTTTGGAAAAAAGGGGGGAACGCTATGAGACTAAGAATGCGCGCCTGGGTATGACATACCCAGTGCGAGTGCTCCCGGGTTAAAGAGGAATTTTTGGGCTGAAGCTATTAGTACAGCAAACTACTGCAAAAACAGAAGCCCTACTATTGCTGTTAGTAAGAAAACCCCATATGAAGCCTGGACTGGAAGAAAGCCAGATTTAAGTGATATGAGGGTGTTTGGCTGCAGGGCTTTCTATCATGTCCCAAAGCAACAGCGACGGAAATGGGATGAAAAAGCCGTGGAAATGACATTCATAGGCTATTCAAACGAGAGTAAAGGATACCGATTGATGGATATAAAGACCCTCAAAGTTGTGGAAGCTCGAGATGTAGTTTTCATGGAAATGGAATCTACTAGAGATCCTGGTAATCCTGCTGCTGACACACCAGTAGAGGAGGAGGAGTGGTTCATAGCTTATAATCAAGCTGTATCCCAGGTACTCTGGATTCAGCTGATCCATCAAGTTCCAGCTCTGATATAGCTGATCCATCCAGTTCCACCTCTGACGTGGATGTATCATCTGTCCCCAATTCTGACCTGGATGTATCATCTGGTTCCATCTCGAATCCCTCTGTGCCAACCAGTTCCTCATCTTTTACCGTCCCAGAACCAAGAAGATCTACTAGACAGTGTATGATGCCTTCTTACCTTGAGGACTATGTCACTGATAGGAGTCACCAATGCCATATGATGATTTAGTGTAGATTAGATGATGATTATAGCCGATGAATAAAGATCAGTAGTAAAACTTAACAACTTTTATTTCCAGCGGTGAAAACAAGCATGGCAATCATGAGCCGCAGTACGAGAGTGATTGTTTACCAACTGGGGTGATGTTCTGTTGCCAGATTCATTTAAGCCTGCTCTGCTGCCAGATCCCCAGAGATGAGATTTTATGTATTACGAGGGTCTGTCAGCAGAGCGCGCCACATGAGTATCCCCCCAGTGAGAAGGCGAACGATAAATACACACATAAAACAAAATTAGCTTACAGAAGTGAATTGAAAAAGGTAATTTAGAACTGAAATTATGCTTAAAACAAAAGAAAATGAATGATAATAGGAAAATTTGGCATTGGAGTAAAATTAAGCACTTGAATATATAAAAAATGAGATCAAATATATAATTATGACAATTAGGAGATAGTTAAGCCATTTCTGTAATGAGTCTTTTAGGGAAAGTTACAGTACGTTTTGAGCGTGTAGTTCGCTTGGGAATTTGTTCTTCTTCCAACGGGTTGTTGTGGACGTAGTTGGTTGGTGGAGGGTCTAATCTGTCATCGTTGCACACGGAAAAGGCTGGCTTCACCCTGTCTAATGAAACACAAGTTTTCCTCCCATTCCTGAGGATGGAAACAGTCTTGTCCGTCCTATCTAGAACCTCATGGGGCCCAGAGTAGGGTTGAGAGAGAGGTGCTTGCACTCTGTCTATTCGTAAGTATACGTGAGTGCACTTGAGTATGTCAGGATGGACAAACACCCTCTCTTTACTGTGGGAAGAAGTATTGCAGGGTTTGATGCTAGCCATCCTTTCACGAAGTTGTTGGGCGAAGTTGAAGTCAGGTAGCTGAGCTGACGGTTGGGTTGCTGACCACCAGTCGGCGGGTAGTCTGATTGATGTCCCATATACTAGGTCGAAGCTGGAGGCCTTGATGTCAGGTTTCACTGCAGCCCTGATCCCCAACAAGACAACTGGCAGGGTTTCAGTCCATCGGGCATTTTCATGTGCTTTGATGGCTCCCTTCAGGACTCTATGAAACCGCTCGACCAAACCATTGGCCTGTGGATGGAAGGATGTTGTCCTGACGCGGCTGGTACCCAAGAGGTTGGTGAGTTCCTTGAATAAAGCGGATTCAAACTGCCTGCCCTGATCAGTGGTTATGGTGGCTGGACATCCAAATCGGGAAATCCAACTACTGAACAGGGCTTTGCAGACTGTTTCTGCGGTGATGTCTGCGATAGGCACCGCCTCGGGCCAGCGGGTAAATCTGTCTATGATGGTCAGACAGTACATCTTGCCTTCCGATGGTGAAAGTGGCCCTATGAGGTCGATGTGGATGTGATGAAACCTAGCGTCTGGAGTTGCAAAAGTTCCTAGAGGTGTCTTTGTGTGCCGGTGAACCTTGGATCGTTGACAGGCGTGACAGCTGTTAACCCAATTTTTGATTGTAGTTTTCATGTGAGGCCAAAAGTATCTGGAGGAAATTAATTCTTGAGTTGCTAAAACACCAGGATGTGCTAACTGATGGAAATGATCAAAAATTATTTTACGAAATCCTTTAGGTACAAATGGCCGTGGGGTTCCTGTTGATGTGTCACATAACAGTTCTCTGTTGGCTTCTGGGCACAGTATGCGTTCCAGCATGAGAGCTGGGTTGCACTTTAGATCTAGTTCATGAAGTTCTGAGTCCTTTTCCTGTTCCTCAGCAAAGGAATTGAAGTCCAGGAATGTTGAAGGAGAAATAGGAGATACCTCTATCCTAGATAGGGCGTCAGCAACTACATTCTCGGATCCACTAATATGGCGAATGTCTGTGCTGAACTGGGAAATGTAGTCGAGGTGGCGCCACTGTCTAGGAGAGCACTTGTCTGGGTTTTGTCGGAAAGCGTATACTAGGGGTTTCTGATCTGTAAAGATCACGAATCTTCTGCCCTCTAGCATATGCCTGAATTTCTTTACTGCAGTGTAAATGGCCAACAGTTCCCGGTCGTATGTAGACCATTTCTGCTGGCTCTTGGATAGCTTCACCGAGAAAAAGGCAATGGGTTCCCAACCCTCATTGAGCTGCATGAGAGTGCCACCAATGGCGATGTCACTGGCATCCACAAAAACACATAACTCAGCATTTGGGATGGGGTGGCGGAGGAGGGTGGCATTGGCTAAGGCATGTTTGGCAGCCTTAAATGCCTGATCGGCGGTGTCAGTCCATTCGATGTGTTCTTGCGAGTCAGTTCTGCTCCGCTTTTTCTTGTTCCTCACTCCCTCAAGGTACTGGTTCAACGGTCCTAGGATGTGGGCAGCTCTAGGAATAAACCGCCTGTAGAAATTGAAAAGTCCAAGGAACCGCCTCAATTGAGTAAGAGTGGTAGGGATGGGGAAGTTCAAGATGGCAGAAACACGGTCTGGAAGAGGTTCGATGCCAGATGCCGATACTTTGAATCCCAAGAAATCTATGGTGGGAACACCAAAGACACACTTGGATGGCTTGAGACTAAGTCCGTAATGCTGCAGTCTCTCAAAAAGGAGTCTCAGATGGTCGAGGTGCTCCTCTGGAGACTTTGAAGCCACCAAGATGTCATCTACGAAGGCGTAGACAAAGTTTAGACCTCGGGTAACTTCATCGATGAAGCGCTGAAAAGTTGCTGCAGCGTTACAGAGACCAAATTGCATTCTGGTGCTCTCGAACAGTCCAAAAGGTGTGATGATGGCACTTTTGTGGACGTCCTCAGGATGTATGGGAATTTGATGGTACGCTTTTATCAAATCAATATGAGAAAAGATCGTGCTCCCATATAATTCTGAGGTGAAGTCCAATATGTTGGGTACACCATACTTGTCCTTCACAGTTTGTGCGTTTAAAGCGCGGTAGTCCCCGACAGGCCTCCACTCTAAACTGTCCTTTTTGGGAACCATGTGGAGGGGTGAAGCAAAATTGCTTTTTGATGGTCGCATGTGACCGAGATCGATCATCTGCTGAAATTCAGCTCTTGCAATTTTTAAGCGGTCAGGGGCTAGTCGGCGAGCTTTGGCAGTGGTAGGTACACCAGTGGTTTGAATGTGATGCACCACGGAATGTTTCACACCTTGGTCTGGGCGAGGAGGTTTGGTGATGTCTGCAAATTCTTTGAGAAGGTTATCATAGATGCTATGGCCCGTTACAGTTTTAATTGAATGAATTTGGATATTTTTCACAGTGCATGTTGAGCACAGGGTAGTGGTGGAATCTATTAATTGTTTAGAAGATAAATTAGGCATTAAATTGTAGTGGGAAAGGAAATCTGCACCTATTATTGATGTTGAGACGTTTCCGACGAGGAATGTCCACTGGAACGTCCGCCTCAGGCCCAGGTCCAAGGTGATACTTTGTGTGGTGTAGACATGAATTGGGGATGTGTTGGCTGCGGAGAGGGTCATCTGTACAGAGTTCCTTCTTTGCAGTCGAGAAGCCGGGATGATTGATACATCCGAGCCTGTGTCGATAAGAAAGTTCACGTTGGTATGTTTGTCTTTGATGAAAAGGCGACGGGAACTTTGAGGCAAGGTGTTAGTCGCCTCTATTCCTCGCCTGTCCCATTTTTTGGATAGTTGCAAGGTGGGTTGCATTTCCGGGCATCCTGTCCATAGTTTTCATGGTACCAGCACATGCCTGTGTCTGATGGTCCCCGTTGAAAAGACAGACGATTCCTTGAAGAGCTGCGGCTTCGGCGACGAGGGCTCTTACTGCGTGAAAGTTTGTCGATTCTTAGGTTGAGTTTTCTTATTTCCTCAAGGAGCCTTTCCTCGTAGGGGCTGGCGACTGCAGCAGCTGCGCAGGTTGCAGGAACAGTTGACACCTCCATCATTCGGTCGGCGATATCCGCCGCTTTCTCCAGTGAGACGGGGAGAACCGCGGCGAGAACCGATTGAACGTGCGCCGGCAGGTGCTGCTGGAAAAGCTCCAACATGAGCTCGTTGGGCACGTTGTGATTCTCGGCCCGACGCTTCATCTGACGGAGGAGTTCGCTCGGTTTCCGGTCCCCTAGCTGCTCACCGTTGAGGAGCTTCCGGATTTCTTGCTGGGTAGATTCTCCGCTACGCTTTATGAGCGTATTCTTTACGTGGTCGTAGGGATCCCGTGCGTCGGGGGAAAGGAGAACGTCCCGAACAAGTGACGCAGCTTCCGGAGGGAGACTTGAAGCTACATAATTGAATTTAGTCTTACTGTCCGTTATTGCGCGAGGCACTCCCAATTCAAACGTGCTCTCGCACATTAAGAACCAGAGAGCAGGGTCGTGAAAATTGTAGGGCGGAATTTTGACTGCCGCCGCTACGCCGACGTGCACCTGCGGCTGTTGCGGGATGTGCACCTGCGGATGTTGCTGGATGTGCACCTGCGGCTGTTGCGGAACAGGCTGATTGTCCCCGGCGGTCAGAGTCATCGTTATGAAAAGTTTTGAAGAGTGCGAAAAATATAGAAAATAATGGTTGCTTGAAGATGTAAACGTGCTCTATTACACAAGGTCACCAATTTAGTGTAGATTAGATGATGATTATAGCCGATGAATAAAGATCAGTAGTAAAACTTAACAACTTTTATTTCCAGCGGTGAAAACAAGCATGGCAATCATGAGCCGCAGTACGAGAGTGATTGTTTACCAACTGGGGTGATGTTCTGTTGCCAGATTCATTTAAGCCTGCTCTGCTGCCAGATCCCCAGAGATGAGATTTTATGTATTACGAGGGTCTGTCAGCAGAGCGCGCCACAATGACTTCTAATGATGGAAATGAGGACGTTCACAGAGGTGCTCCCTTGTCATTCAAAGATGCTGTCAATTGTGAAGATGCTGAGAGATGGAAAGGGGCAATTGAAGATGAACTCAAATCTCATGAAAGAAATCGCACGTGGGATATTAAACCTTTACCCCCAGGTCGTAAAGCTATAAAAAGTAAATGGGTATTTAAGATAAAAGTAGATGCCCATGGCCATCCAGAGAGATACAAAGCCAGACTTGTCGCTAAAGGCTGCTCTCAAAAGGCTGGAATCGACTACAAGGAGACTTTCTCTCCAGTTGTCCGTTATGATACCCTGAAAATACTAATGGCATTTGCAACTCTTAATGACTGGGATATCCATCACATGGATGCAGTCGTAGCATATCTTCAAGGAGATCTTCTAGAGGAAATTTACATGGAGATACCAGAGGGCTTGCAAGTCAACAAAGAAAGGGGTGAAGCTAAATTAGTTTGTCGCCTTAACAAGGGTATATATAGACTTAAACAATCTGGAAGGAACTGGACTGGAAGCAAAAGTATAAAGAAAAGAAAGAAGCAACTGTGTAAACGACTAGAGATGAAAGACTTAGGTGAGTTAAAATACTGCCTTGGCATTGAAGTAAAGAGGAATAGAAAAGCAGGTACCGTAACCCTTAACCAATGTGCTTACATTGAGTCTATCCTTTTGAAATCTAAAATGCATTGGACTGCAGTAAAAAGGGTCGTGCGTTATTTGAAAAACTCCATAGCCACAGAACTGAAGTTTTCTAAAGGTGGTAATGCCGAGTTTGTTGGCTACTGTGATGCAGACTATGCCGGATGCCCTGATGACCGAAAGTCAACATCAGGATTTGTCTTCAAACTTGCTGGTGGAGCCGTTTCTTGGCAAAGCAAAAAGCAAACTACCGTTGCAAGTTCCACAGTCGAAGCTGAATACATATCTTTGGCTGCTGCGACTAAAGAGGCCTTATGGTTGAGGAAGTTCAGCAAGGAGTTAAACCTTCAATCTAAGGACAATCCTATCACCATCTACTGTGACAACAAGGGTGCTATCGACCTGAGTAGAGATAGCCTATTCCATGCAAGGACCAAACATATCGATGTTGCTCACCATGTCACCCGAGATGCTGTGAGGAATTCAGCCGTGCTTGTGGAGAAAATCCCGACTGAAGTGATGGTTGCTGATTCCTTAACAAAATCCGTACCCAAGGAGAAGCACAATTGGTGTGCAATAAATATGGGACTAAATGGACTGTAAATAATTGGCTATATAGGACTCATGAACTGTATCTAGAGTTTTGTGAAATTGTTAAATCAGAGGGAGTGTTGAAATATTATTTTGGATTTAACAAAAATAGATAGATTAGAAGGGTGTTTAGAGATAAAAAAAAACATCCAGTATTAAAAAGACGTGAAAAAAAGAGGAATAGGAGCGTATAAAAATATAAGTAAAGAGGGAATGGCGTTAAAAACTATGAGATATTCAAAAAGAATGAATGGGTATAAAAGAAAAAAAACATGAATAAAGATACGGAAAGAATTACAAACGAGAAGAGGAAAGACCTATTTCATAGTCTTCCTTCGATTGAAAAGAAAAGAAAAAGAGTGATGATAGATAGATTGATAGAAGTAGAATTTGAAAGGGAGAGAAAAATGAAATTTGCAACCATAGAAAAAAGGAAGATGCAGAGTTGAGAAAGAGAGAGAATAGGACAAACTAATTTAACAAGACCGATAGAGTTAAAAGGAAAAAGAAATGAAATAGAGAGGATTGAAGGTGAAAAGTAATGGAACAGGAAAGAAAGAATTAAAAGAAAAAGAAATGAACCAAGAACGAAAGGATTAGGAACAAAATAAAACAGAAATTTTATAGGAACATAAGATGAGAAAAAGAAAATTACAAAATGAGAGTAAAACCATTAGAGATCAAAAGAAAAAGGGATCAAAGAGTAGAGAAAGAAGAGAAGAAAAATTAAAAAAGATAAAGATTAAGAGAAAACAGAAACCCCCTGTATCCTCCACAACCGCATCCAACCTCCCTTGGGAAACCATACAAGCAGATCCTCTCACTCTCGACTCCCGTAACACGACACGAAATAAAAAAATCCCTTCTCGATGATTTTAATCGCTTGCAAATTTGGCTCCTTCCGTCACCGCCCATTTGTTTTAGTCTTTAATTAGAAACAGGGGTCTTTCCACCCCCTCCCCTTAATAGATGAGGCGACGAAATACTTGGGAGGGAAGTTTGTCGGTGTGATTAAAGTCTCTCGTTTCTGGTGGCAGATTAAGGGGATTGCATGAGAGAGGGGTGCTCCAAACCCCCTCCCCTGGAGAAAAACTTTAAGGGGATGGGGTTCATTGGATTTTGGGGCGGATTGATAGTTTGTGGTTATTATTCATGTGGGGTGATGTATTCGTGTTCTTGTTACGAGGACAAAGGATGAGGTGAGGTTTCGGGGTTTCTTTGGTGGTTGAAATTGTTTGCAGGGTCTTTTGTTTAGTACGCAACGCGCATTTGGATATGAAACAATGTATCGTAGAGTCGTTAAGGGAACGTGTTGTTGAAATTGTCCTTTGAACGTTGAAATTCTCCTTTCATTTACCTTGCCTTTCTGAAATTAAATCTGTCCTAGGTTTCCCATTGTCATTCCAGCAAATGAGTGGAGGACTAATCAATGGTCACCATTTTTTTCAGTTATAGCCGACTAGACCAGTACTTGCCCTCCGCTCTCTTGCGTTATCTTCCTATACCGTGCTGATGAGTCCTAACAAGGACGAAACCGGTCCATGGTTGGAGGTGACGCTTGAGAGTTGTGAGTTTACACTTATTGTCCACTTAACCAGCGATAATGGTGAACTTCTCCCTTCGTGTTGTTTGCAAGTTAAGTGACTATGCTAAACCGAGCTCTTTTAAAGTTAATTAATTAAAATAGCTGATATGTTTATCTGTCTTAACTTTAACATTTTGCTCATGTTCATTAAATCTAAAACTAAAAATATGTATTATTTTTACATTAATCATTTTACAATTTTGAACTCTTATAAAATTAATTAATTTTAAAAACAACGTCTCTGTGTGTTTTTTAAGATTCTTGTGTTACAACGGATGAAAAGATTTTGTAGTTTGTATAAACATTAGATACTTTTTGATCGCTGGTCTTGAAAAATTTATTTGATGGCAGCAATTTTTTCACCCTACTCCTAAGAGACGGGTCTTACTGCACAAAAAACTATTCACAATGTATGTGTAAAACCGACATACTCTCATAAAGCGAAATCTATAACAGAGATACCAAAACTATTCCAACATCTAAGGACATAACACCAGCACCCATAAGTGTCACAGTACATCTTCCAGGAACAAGACGAATCCCTTTAATCCGGGCGTTCGAACATATTTAAATCGCAAACGACCCCCAAATGGAATGCCGCCCGTGACAAATTTAACGACGAGCAAACGATTCGGCATTTTTCACTCTTAATTAAAAGGGAAAGTTTTTCCCGTTCAAAATCGGCGCTCCTTAATCCCCCCATAGCGTATTAAAACCCCATAACCTTTTGGGAAATCGGGATCATTTGGCGGAGGCATAACTCGCAATCCCGGCCCCTCGTCAACACACCACCGGAAAAGGAGATGTTAAAAAGTGTAATAGGCGGAGTTAAATGTCGCCCAATGGGGTCATTACCGTTACCTTGTGCAAAAGTGGGTCTTAGAGGGGGCGATAAAAAGGGACATTCGCTCCAGTTGGAATCTCCGTCCGTTTTTTTTATCCGTGTCGTAAATTGGAACTTTTTTGGTGTGTGTGTGTGTGTGTGTGTGTGGTCAGTGATGGGATGTATAGTTAAAAAACTATAAATGATTCTTTGACTAACGTATTGCATGTTTTTTGGGTTAAATTCTGAGTTAGGGTACTAATTACTTAGTTTAAAATCCGTTAGGTTTGTTCACACGAATTTTATACTGTTGTTGATGAGAGTACTGTAATGTCTGAAGAATTATCTCAATGAACAGACTACTTCACAAACCCAATGAGGAACTTTGTTTAAAATTTAAGGTAAATTAGAAAAATTGTTAGTCTTTAATAACTGGAAAAAATTGGCTGCCTGGCTTCCATTCCGATCTATTCCTCTCCGACTTATCTCTTTATATTTCCTTAACGTCACAGTTAATCCATGATCTCCCTAGCCAATCACAGTTACCTATGATCTCCCACAAACCCTCTAGCCAATCACAGTTATCCCATTATCTCCTATGAACTCTACCCAATCACAGTTAACCATGATCTCCCACAAACTCTCAGAATCACATAGGATTTGGGGGCCCCAGACCAAATCCCAGGGAGTTAAAAATGGAGCGACACCCCAAAAAAATTATTGAAAAATTCAATTTGTAGAAGAACTACTATTGGTAAAAATTTAAATATGGTCTCAAAAATAGTGGTTTAATATGATCTTTAAAATTATATCAAAAGTCTTCACTTTAAATTTGTTTTATTATGAAAAAGTTAAAAAACCACAAAAAAACGTGAAAATTCTGTCAAAACCTCATTTTGTATTTCGAAATCATTTCTTTTGATTTTATAATCTAAAAGATCATAGTTGTAAACCCTTAAGTCCAACGTTTCACGTAAAAACCATCAATATTAAACGCTTGAGATCCTGTTAAAGTTCGTTTTTTGCGTGCGCGAACTGGTTTCCTATAGTTTCCTATAGCTGTTTCCAAAACGGCAGTTTGCGGAAGCAAAAAATGGACTTAAACCATGCTTAAACAGGCTCTCGAGCATTTAATATTGATGTTTTTTACGTGACACTTTGGACTTAAGGGTTTTCGACTATGATCTTTCAGATTATAAAATCAAAAGAAAGGATTTCGAAACACAAAATGAGGTTTTGGCAGAATTTTCACATTTTTTTGTGGTTTTTAAACTTTTTTCACAATAAAACAAATTTTAAAATGAAGACTTTTGAGATAATTTTAAATATCATATTAAACCACAATTTTTGAGACCATATTTAAATTTTTCCCAATAGTAGTTCTACAAATTGAATTTTTCAATAATTTTTTGGGGTGTCGCTCCATTTTTAACTCCCTGGGATTTGGTCTGGGACGCCTAAATCCTATGTGATTCTGACTCGTCTAGGTGTCTTCTATCCCCCCTAGAAGTGTGACCCATTATTTATGGGACACCCTGTATAACTTAAATTAATCATGCGCTAAAAGTCTTTAAATCCAAGCGAATGAATATAGTCCGTAGGGTAGAGCCGAGTAGAACGGCGTTGGACGGGCAGCATATTCCGGCTGATTAGCTGGGAACCGGTTTCCTGGTTGTAATTCGGTCGCTGTAGC
The DNA here is from genome assembly GCA_024610705.1 of Tetragnatha versicolor. Taxonomy (NCBI): domain Eukaryota; kingdom Metazoa; phylum Arthropoda; class Arachnida; order Araneae; family Tetragnathidae; genus Tetragnatha; species Tetragnatha versicolor. The sequence continues at coordinate 39,052,379 of JANDEH010000003.1, forward strand.
CTTTTCTTCAGTGTCAACTTAGGGTAGAACATAGTTTTTTTATAGTAAGTATTTACCAGAAAATATTTTACAGCTTGTTACTTGAACTAAGTAGACATAGACAATAGACATAGACATAGATAAAACCGGTTCTCACAGTTCACCCATAAAAAGTTAAACTAGTCTAAGTGTCTATCTAGCTTAGCTAGCTAGTCTAGTGTCTATCTAGTCGAGCATGTAATTTATGCTCAACTTAAGCTAGATTTGCACTTAAACTAGTTTAACTTTTTATGTGTGAACCGGGTATTATAATTGCTGACCCAAAACTTAGTGCTAATTAAATTGGGTCGTCCACTGCTCATGTTATGGATTTTGAGTGGTAAAGGGATCTTAAAATAACTAAATAAATTTCACTCTAAAAATTGCTATATTTCAGTTCAATTTCTGACAGAACACGTTAGGTGACATCTGGGATGATCCGTCCCCTTTCTAGGCCTAAAAACTTCATTATTTAATCAAAGGAGGCGCATGTGTGTAATGGATATTTATACATTTTAGTCTGCAAACATTCTCTTTTTCACTCAGCGGATCTTTCTTAGTTTAAGTTTAATAATCTTCGAGTAGTTTCTTGTTAAAGTTTAGTTTTCATGAAGTTTATCGCGACACTTTGGCGCGACCAATACATACATACTACATACCCATCATCCGTGCTATAAAACTGAAAAATTTCGATTTTCTTGTTATTGGGTTTATTTTTGGGGTTAAGATACTAAAATAACGTTTCCATTTTATATAAAATGGGAATAAAATATTCTACCACTTTTCTAATGCGACACAAATGACTCAGAGGTGTGGTAAAAGAATTAATGGTCTTACGTCAAGGGATAATTTACTGCCATTACTTCCCGCTATCTCAAAAGCCCTGGAGTCTAAAGTGTTTTCGAATTTTTAAGGAAGAATTTCTTTTTTGGTATGAGAGTTCCTCTCTTTGGTGAACTGGTAGACACTTTTATTATAACCGTCTACAAACTTTTGTGTTTGTCTTTATTTATGTATTGTAGACACTGCTTTGAAAACCAGTCATATAAAATCCATCTTGTGACGGAGAGATTTTCATCTACTCAAAAAATAACTTTCTAAAAATAGCTCTTCTAAAGTTTAAAGTATTGAAAATGTGTATGAGCTATTACGAAAAAATGTGCTTTTTGAATCAATTTTAATGTTTTCTAATTTATTCAAATTACCGTTTAAATTCTTAAATAGTTAAAAAATGAAAAGGTTTTGGAAATGTAAGATAGGATAACATCTATAATAACATCAGATAAACAATGAGTACACATAAATTGATCACTGATGATGTACCGAAAAAAGTGTGGTTTGATATTTTAAATAAAAAGTACTAATTAGAATACAGGAATAAATTTTTTTTGTGTGAATGAATACAAAAATATAGTAATAACACACACATCTAAAGATCTGAATGCATGTAGGATAATATGTAATGGCAAAGGTTTTTCATATATAACTAATACTGAATATCATATCACACCCCTTAAATGATTTATTCTAGTTTCTTACGATAGAAGAGACTCATTTCATCCAAATAAGTCATCAAAAATTTCAAAATATGCTATTTGTGAATAGTGTTCAACTTTGTGGAGCAACTCAAATCATCACCAATTACTGAAATTTATTTTTCAAGTGACCTTAATTTTATGATAAATGATGACCTTTTAAAAATTCGCGACTGGTTTTTTCATAATGATTTAAATGTTGATAAAACTAAATATATGGTATTTTCCCTTACTCAAAAACCAAGCACATAATCTCTCTGTAAAATACCATGAAAAATACTGCAATACTCATAACAATTGTGCCTGTAAACCCTTAGATAACGTATCCTCAATAAAATACCTTGGACTTCACATACTCTCAAATTTGAAATGGAAATCCCATACAAAATGTATATTAGACAAACTAAGGTATATACTGTGTAACTTTTAGTACCTAAAACAAAAGATAAATAATAAATTACTAATCAATTTATATTATTCTTGGGTTCATTCACAACTTAATTACGGTTTAGTTGTGTGGGGAGGGGATTACATGATCAACTTAAAAAGAATTGAGAGGCTGCAAAAAAGATTTCTGAGGTTTTTAAATAATGAAGCGCACTTACACACAAATAATATTAACTACTTCAATTCCTTAAATATACTTCCAATTCGCCATCTTTTTTATTTTAAAATTTGCCTCCATCTCTATCTAAACCCCAACATTTGTCAAAAACGCAATATCGTAAACCTACGAAGACCTAACATATTATACTTTGTTCTTAAACCTAATAAGTCCATATTCTGTAAAAATTTTTGTTACATAGCCCCTAAGTGTTTTAATAAGTTACCTATACATATTCAAAATAGCCTTTCAAAACATTTATTCAAAAAGCAATTAAAGGAATATATGTTTACTATTGAGGATATTGATGATTTCTTTTGTTCTGTTTAATGTATGATTTAAAATAATTTTAAGCACTTTAACTCATCATTATGGCAAAAATATAATTTATTGGCGCCCTGTTTGCCACTATATCCACCTCATGTATGTATTTACTGTGTTTTTTTTCTCCTATCCTAGTTTTTACTTTAAATTTTTGTTACACACAATTACGGTCTCCTACATGGACCATGAGATCCCAGGTGACTATGTGGACTTGTAAATTTTCTTTTTCTTTTATTTGTATTTCAATATTTGTAGTTCAATAAAAAAAAGTTCTTAAAAATTTCTCATAGTTAAGTAAAAGTTAAAACAATGACATTCCTCATTAGAAACTTCAAAAATTTCTACTACTTTTTCATTTCGCAATTTTTTGGTGCTCCTTGCAGCTTTTTGAATCCTTTTTAGGAGTCCTTTTTTTAGTCGCACTCTAATCAAATGACATATCGTTCACTAAATAGTTAAATGGATTTATTTTATGGTTTAAACCCCTTTCGAAATGCGAAACAAACAGACGAATACGGCCACGCTAAAATCGACACAGAGTGGACACTGAACCGGACAGTGACAGATGGGAACGCATTGAATGGAAGTGTAGTGAGAAGCCAACTCAGTGAGGAGAAGCCTTTCCACTGCTTCACATTATCCCCCCTCTCGCTTTAGTACAGATCTGTTTATTCTTTAGTTAAACAAACCTTTTTAATTGAAAGAGAATGGATTGAATAGAGTGATTTGAAAGGGGAACTGAGTTTAGGATCATCAGACCCTGACTTTAGGTCACTGTTCTTGTTGAAACGTCAGATGAATTCTCTATAATATCAAAACTTAAATGTAGACCCCTTTTTAAGATTAGGAATAGATATCGATATTTGTAGTAGGTATGTTGACTCTGATATTGTCATTATCCCTCCTAACCTTTCTCTTGCACTTGAAACTCATAATCCTATTAATCATTTCCCGTTTTAACCGGTCTATTTACTCATAAAAAGTATGATGTAAACATAGTCCGACCACCGCCACGAGAAAAACGTTTTAAGTCGGGTGATTGTTATGGAAACGGATTGTTCCACTGAAATTTAGGGGTTAATGGTTATTCATGAAAGCTGAAAAAATTTCTGTGGTTAATCTGTGTGACTACCATTTAGATTCGAACTTCTTTTCAAAGTTTCATTTTTCTGTTAAAGTTTTTCTCATGTCGGGTCAGTCGGACTTTTATTTGAGTTTCAGTATTCGGAGCTTTACACAGAGACTAAAAATTCATCAAACATTTAAAGAATTGGATATAATTGCTAAATATTTTCTGCTTGTTTTTTATTATGCTTATATGATACAGGTAATAGTTAGTAATATATTTTTAAAATATAATATTAATAGTAGCAAAACTACAACCAGACAGAAAAGAACTTGCGAGTAAATGAGTATTGAAATACAGAGATTTAGTACCCCTTGTTGAACAGTAAGCAAGCTCTATGTTTTTTGCTGGCTGTGATGTTTCCCACACACACTCCAAGGAAATTTATGTAACTTCCCTACTGTACCAAGTAATAATAATACTTAAATAATAACACTGTTCAACAAATTTGACCTTCAAAATTTTTTCCTTGATGAAAATAGTCATTTCTTATAGTTTTTGGGTCGCTGAATACGAAAATCACCATTAAAATTTTCAATTGACTCAGGATTTTCGGGGAACAACCCCTCCCCCTTTTTACGTTCTTCGACGACTTTATAAATTAAAAATCGATTTTCAGGGTCAAAAAGCATTGTTTTAGTCTTCAAATTGCCCCCCAGGTAACAAGGAATGTTCAAATTAATAAAATATGATAAATTTATAACAAATGAATAGGTTTAAGGGATAATTACCCCCTAAATATACAAAAAAAATAGCTAAAAATTATAGAGGTTTCTATACGCTATTTTTCCTCTTATTTTTTACGCAATTCCCGTTTGAAGAGTCCTAATCCTTCCCCAAGGACCCAAATTTGATGACAATATGCAGCAATAATTTTTACTAAAAGCGGCTGAGGTGTTAGGCTCCCAGAAGCCCCCGCGGAAGAGTTCGGAAGACCCCCAGAATCGCAAAGGCGCTCGCGAGCTCAGGAATTGATATTGATTATTTTGAAATGATAACAAATGGCTTTTTTCTTATATTTTGGGTCTATCCTACTCATCAGTTCTTTAAAAACTGACCGGTTTTAGGGAGTGAGGATTCCATGTTTCAAGATGTTGATAGATGCACGGCTGTGGATAACAATTAGGGGGCATCCCCTTAAAAACTGAGGGTGATGGAGGAAAATGGGTGTCATATTTGAATTCAGCAGATCATTTTACATAAGAATCAGCTGAATTTCAGTAAGTGGCTTCAAATTTTTTTTTGTACAGCACTGTTTAACTCTAAGTGCCTCATTGAACCCTTCCGTGGGTGCTTTGTAGCGCTCTCACCTCAACCGCTTTTAGTAAAAATCATTGATGCATATTCTCATCAAATTTGGGTCCTTGGGGAAGGGTTAGGACCCTTCAAACGTGAATTGCGTAAAAAAATAAGGGGAAAAATAGCGTATAAAAACCTCTATAATTTTTAGCTATTTTTTGCATTTTTAGGGGGGTAATTAGACCCTTAAACCTATCCATTTGTTATAAATTTATCATATTTTATTAATTTATACCTTTCTTGTCCCCTAGGGGCAATTTGAAGACTAAAGCAATGCTTTTTGACCCTGAAAATCGAGTTTAAAGTTATAAAGTCGTCGAAAAACGTAAAAAGGGGGAGGGGCTGTTCCCCGAAAATCCTGAGTCAATTGAGAATTTTAATGGTGATTTTCGTATTCAGCAACCCAAAATCTATAAGAAATGACTATTTTCATCAAAGAAATTTTTTCATTGTTGAACAGTGTAATACTCATAATAATAATACTTAAACATAAATAGTATCTTTGTATGCGTCAAGTAATACACTGTAAAAAAACTGTAGAAAAACAGAAAGTTTCAAAAAAATGACTTCATGTTTACAGGGGTATTCTGTCATGTAACATTTCCACCGCACTTCTATTTATTTTATGTAAAAACAGCTTTTTTCTAGTTTTTTAGCTTATCTGTACTTAAACAAAAAGTTTTAGTTCGTGGAGAAAGAAAGAACATCTTCGGATAATTTCTACTTTTACTGAATCCTCGTTGGAGCAGCGGTAGCGTGCTTGCTTAGCATGTGGTAGGTCGTGGGTTCTATCCCCGGTTATTGATTTATTAAAATTTCAAAAAAACCCAGCTAAAGTAAGTCGACACGCATGCGCACAAGCAGAAAATTACTGTGAGGCAACAGAAAAAATATGTAGCTCACTTGACAGAAAGTTTCTTTTTACAGCATTTACCTGTAGGTTACAGCTTTTTTCTGTTAACAGGATTTTTGTGCTTACAAAACTTTTCTAGCAACTTTTGCTGCCAGAAATTTTCTGTTTTTTACAGTATTATTTTTTACTGTGTAGCTTTAAGAAATAATATTTACGTTTCTAGTACATTATAGAAAATACCATTGGGTGTTGAATAGACTTGACTTATATAAGTTTTCTCAACTTAAAAGTTTTCCTCATCCCTAGTGTAGCACAACTTAAATCAAACGCTAAGGAACGTCATTTCCGAAGCAAAGTCAGTCACGAGAAGATGTTGAATGCTCGTATAACTTAACGGACACTCGAGAGAGATAGGAGAAAATATCCAAAGTCACAAATTTTAAGAACTTTCAAAAATTTTCCGCGCACTGAAAATAATTACTTTCCGAATCTTGATGATAAGAGTTTGGGGGAAACTATTGACCCCGAGTCAAGTTTCAAGAGGCACAACTTCCAGAAGAGGAGAAAACCGAGCAAGAAAAAAATATACATTACAGATGGTAATTGAAAGCGGATGGGCCCATTCCAGCCCCTCCTTTAAGAGTGTTTTTAATCCCCAATTTATTTTTGGGGGAGATTTTCATTAAAACTCTGATATCTCCGAATCGAAAGTTAAATAAACAGATGCAGAGATGGAAATGGTGTGGAAGAAAAAGAACTGCGTTGGGTAAGATGCGTGTAAGAGGATTTTTTTGTTCTTTTTTCTACTTGTTTACTTTTTCCACACTTTTTTATCTGGGTGTCGTGAAATATCATGGAGGTGTTACTACGCATAGGGAGAGTTTCGGTAGAGTAGGATATTGCGTGATAATATTGTGAGGGGCAAAAATATATTTTTGACATGGGAAGTTCTAGAAACGTAGGGATTTCGGAGGAGACTTTTTTCTCCCTTTTCTCTATCTCTCTCTCTTTACCTTTTCCCTTTCTTAGGGCCGTATTCAGAAACATTAACACGAGATAGAAACGAGACGGGAACGAGAGGGAATCGAGACGGGAACAAGATGGAATCGAGACGGGAACGAGATGGAATCGAGAACGAGATATTTTAAACGAGATATTACTACTCCACAGCTGTCTTCCGCCTTATTGTTCTGAGTTTCGAAGTGCATTCCGATCGCTTTTACACTTTTATGGCCCGTTTAGTAGTTCCAAAAAATCTAAAACAGCTATTTATTACCAAAATAAGTCCTCAGACATTAATATATTACGAAAGTAATGGACATCTAGTGCCTGTAAAAATTTGTATTATCAGTGTATAATTACTTGTGACGTTTTCGACAGATCGCAGCATGATCACTCGAGATCTCGAAAGTCCTCGTTTCCAAGTGACCGAGGATTCTGCAACGTTCCCGTCTCGTTTCCATCTCGTGTTAAAGTTTCTGAATACGGCCCTTACTTTCTCTTTCTCTCATTTTTCTCTATTTATCTCTCTTACTCTCTATTTCCCCTCGTACTATCTTCTTCCTTCTTTCTTTATTTTACTTTCTTCTTTCTCTTACTCTATTTTTCCTCTTTTCTGTCTTACTCTTGTTTCTCATTTTCTCTCCCGTTTCTCTCTCTCTTACTCTGTGTTTATCTCCCTCCCTGTTGGACACGACACAAACCAACCAATCTCCCTCCCTATACCTTTTTCTCTCTCCTACTATCCTTTTCTTTACCTCCTTTTCTTTTCTCTCTCTTATTATATTTTATCTCCTTCTCACTTTTTGTCTCACGGTTTCTCCTTCTCTCTTACTCCACCTTTCTCCTTCACTCACTATTTCCCCACTCTTACTCTTTCTTTTTCTTTCTCATTTTATCCCTCTCTCTCTAGCTCGTTCTCTCTATCAGAAAAACGAACCAACCATCTATTAAGAACATCTACACTTTTATTCTTTTCCTTCTGTTCCCTCTCTTTCTCTACTCATCCACTCGTTCTTCTCTCTCTCTTTCTTTACTCTTCCTCATTTCTCTCTCCCTTCCTTTTTATCTTTCTCTACTCTTCCTCATTTTTATCTCTATCTTTCTTTGCCTCTCTTTTTTAAAGACAATAAAAACAACAAAGAAATCTGAATACCTCTATCAAAACCACAATCACTAATACGTACACGAAATAGAAAAATATTTTCAGGACATTGCACAAAACCATCGATTTGTTCAAAGCGCTTTCAACACATAACAGCTCTATGCGTAAAATCGTCTGCACGTTCATTGTTTGCGCGCCATTTTTTCCTCCAATCACAGCCAAGAGTCCCCGGAGGGTACGAGAGAAATGACACTCCGGATTCTCCGGTTTCCCGGAAAAAATCAGGATTAAATGGGATTAGGAACACAGGGTCCCATAAAACGGGAAACGGTCCCCCTTTCCTGACTGCCGGACATTAAGGGAATGATAACGCTGGGCGGTTACGTGTGTTGAAGTTGATGTTGAAAGAGGAATAAGTCCACATCCGTGATTTTTGTGCCGTTATGTCTAATTGGACAAACAAGAAATGTTTTTAAAAGGCATTTCAACAAATATTGATTTAAGATGAAATTTTAGAAAATTAAATAGGACTCCCCCAAAGTGTCCTATTAGCCTGGAAAGTTAGTGTTATGGTCAATTCCACGCGAAAGGGGAAATGAGAATATTTTTAAATATCGATATATATGTCACTTTGTCATGTCTGTCACAATTTTAAAAATTATTATAGAAAAATCTTCCATAAAATTTGGAAACTTCAGCATTTTTTACTGAACTTCACCTTTATATAAAGTTGTAAAAAGTTCTTTGGACATGAAATACATGCCAAATCAGAGCAATTGAGAAATAATTAAGGGTCTCTCAAACTCGTGTTCCTTTAAGAATGTCTTTAGTTGCAAAATACATACTAGGAAATCGTTTTAAATATTTATCGTTAATTAAAAATTAATTAGATATTAATTAGTTTAAAAATTAATATCGTTTATATTAGAACTTCATAATTGGGATTTTAGTGCAAACACTTGAGTTAACTGTTTGTTACCTTTTAGGTATTGAGTAGGTTATTATTAATCGGATATTGATACCATTCTACTCTTGGACAAAGGTGATCATATTAAGTGGAGTCAACTGCTTTTTCGAATTTATGAGTAACACAAAAGTCAAGCTTTATCTTTTCTAATACTTTTGGGACTAAAATTATACTGCTAAAACCTTGAAATAAAGAAAAAAAAATGATATAAACTGCACACACACACACACACACACACACACACACACACACACACACACACACACACACACACACACACACACACACACACACACACACACACACACACACACACACACACACACACACACACACACACACACACACACACACACACACACACACACACACACACACACACACACACACACACACACACACACACACACACACACACACACACACACACACACACACACACACACACACACACACACACACACACACACACACACACACACACACACACACACACACACACACACACACACACACACACACACACACACACACACACACACACATTTCCGCGACACCTTGCAGTTCAGAGTTTTAATATTTGTACAATTTTTACTTTCCTACTTTAAACCTTTAAAATGTATTAAAGTTATACTACATTAATAGATTCTCTTGGCAATTCAAAAAATTGTGGATCTGCATTCCTTTTCTAATTGAAAGAACTGGTGTGTTTGCTATAAGGTAGCTATAGAAAGGTTCTACTAAATGATAAATCATTGTTTGTAAATTGCACCCGAATATAAAACTGAATACTGAATACCCGAATATAAAACTGAACTTCATTGCTGACGAAAGGGGATCTTTGTATCCTCGAAACAATTGTACATTTAAAAAATTTTTTACCTGTACGTGCAAATAAAATCCGTTGTATTTTCAAAATTTGTCATTATCTTTGCACGGTGTGGATTTTACTCTTACTCTTATAAAACTGAAGTTAAGAACAAAACTATTTAAATGTTGAACATTAAATGTTATTAATATTTTCATACTGAATTCCAATAATTTGTGATAATTTTTAAATGGACATCATCTTTGCAAATCAGAATAAAGATGAATTAGCACTTAATAAGTTTTTTCTGTCAAAAATAGAAAAATGAATTTCTAAATTTGCTTATTTAAGCAATATTATTACTTAAAGAAGGGAATAGTTCTTTTTTAGTTACAATAATTCGAAAATTATTAATCACAATTTTTTTAATTTCAAATTTTCAATTTTAATTTCTTATTTTTTCTAGTCAGCGTCTCCCAAAAGTAATGTTGATACTTCCTTTGTTTTTCCTTAGCATGGTAATTGCCGTACATTTTGATCAATTTTCCATCAAAACAAACGGTTTTTATTTTAAAAATCAGCATTAAAGTTTCAATTAATTAGATATTTGAAAATAAAAATAGCTGAATTTGAGTTGCCCTCAAAACGCTCGTGACGTAACTTGCTACAAACATTGAGAATCGCCGAAAAGCAATTTTTGATTGACTGTTCGTACTGTTGTTTGTACCAACTGACGTCACACAACTATTTAAGACGCGCCAGCCGTTTTTGTACCTTTTTTAGAAGACTAACTTTGAAATTAAATAAAAAAATAATTACGCCCCAAGATCAAAAAGGTTTTGCAACATAATTTTTTTCAACCATCTCTATCGAATAAAAAATAAAAATAAAATACTGGGAATTGTCCATTAAAGGATTAGGTATCCGTCCACGTTCCGTGTCCTATTTTAAAATACAGTGTATAAGAATTGTAAGACATTTTTTGTTTATAATTTTCCAATAATTTAGATAGAAGTGATAAGTATTTAAATAAAAGCATAATTTTTTTTAAATTGAAATTTTTAAGAGAATTTTAAACTTTTTCAAAGTTTCTTATAAAAACTATGATGCATAGAGAAGTAAAATTACAACTAATACAAACTTCATACATTTGTCCAGTAAATGAACTTTTATTATTTCCATCCGATGATACCTTTTTTCTTTTTGCCCTTTTCGGGAAGAGTGTCTTTGTATGCGTTTTCGAACAGATGTAAAAATTTATTTTTTCATAAAAGCCTAAGATAAAAGAAGTTCATTCACTATATAAATGTATGTAGTTTATGTTAGTATTAATTTTACTTCTTTTTGTATTATAGTTTTTTATTAAAATTAATTCTTTAAAATTCTTTAATTAATTTCTTTTAAAATTTTCAATTAAAAAAGTTTTATATAAACTCAATTCTTAAAAAATACATTTCTATAGCATTGATTAATAAATTATGATTAAAAAATATCTCGCAGGTCTTATAAACTGATATTCTGAAAAAAGTACTCCGAAAACGGTCCGTTACCTTAACCCTTTATCTACTGACGTGACGGTACTTTCAAGTCCCGCCAACTTTAAAATTACATAGAATAACCATCCTTACGAATATACTGACGATACTTTGCAGAAACACTCTTTTAGGTTTACTCTTCTGGATAAATTTCAGCACGGGTTCTCTATGATGAGAATTTTAGCGGGAAATGCGAATAGATTTAAAACGGAAGTTGTGTTTAGCTTCCATCTTGATCGGATTCCCATGGTTGTATTTTTTTTCTTTAAAAAGTAGGTAAAGTGAAAAGGAAAGTGTATTATTTTTTAAGACTTGGAACTGCGATAAAAAGCCGTATGTTTTTGTTTTGTATTGTGAGAATATTTTAACCCTCAGTGTACCGAAGGTACTCAAATTAATGGGTATTAATTTAATTAATTAGCCCTAGCAGATTAAATTTCCTAAAGAAGAGTATTTTATTTACTAATATCCCTTAATTTTCAATTTAGTGACAAAAAAATATTTGCACGAAAAAAATTGCAGAAAATCATAAGCAGTAGATAAAGGAAACAGAGACTAGTAGAACAGGGAAAGCAGTACAAAGACTAGTGTAAACATTTTTATTTTGTGTCGTTTAACCATTTCATTCCTAGCGACCTCAAACTTTCCAATGGATTGCTAACTTCGTGCGGCTTAGGATTAAAAGGGTTAAGGTCTGGGACTTGCTTCACTTTCAAAACCAACACCGCGTGTATACACACTCCCGAACCCAAAAGAAAGAATGCCTTCTCTTGGGGGCGTCGGTCCGAGATTGCCTCCAATAAACGGGAACAGCAATAGAATAACACTTCTCGAGGAGATGAGATTTTTCCGTTTAAAACGTTCGATTCTTCTGCTCCTCCCTCTTCCCTCCCAACCTGAAAAACAAACGACTGATTTGGAATGGATGGTGATTTGGTTTTTATGATCGGGAGCTATCAGTATTGCAACGCAATCGTTTCGTAGGGTTTCTGTTTGTTGGACGTTCTGTGAAGGTTATGTTCTTTTTTTCCTTTCTTCTTTCAACATGTGAAGGGAGTGTTTTCCGAGTGTCTCGATTGAATTCTTTTCTTAACTCCAACTAGAAATTCACTCGTGGAATGATGAGATTATTGTGTGGCAACAGATAAATGAACTGGAGTCGAAGCCTTTTATGGGGATTTTACATAGGATGTTTTCCCTACCAAACAGTGCTTGGGGTTGTGGGAATTGGGTGAGACACTAGAATTTTCGTTAAAAAAATATTTGAAAAGAGGTTTATTTTTGGTTAAAAATAAATAGCTATAGATCTGGTATATTTTTATGGATAGTAGTGAAGATCGAATTAGTCATAGTTATTCCGAGTTTTAAACTTTAGATTATTTACTGCCTAGCTTTAACATTTTTATTTTATGTTTTTTTAACATTTAGAGAGGTTTGCTTTAGAATTTTCGGCCATTTTCAGAGCATTACGGTCAGATGGTTCTGTCGTTGTTGCATAAACTGCATGTGACAAACTACTGTTTGACCAACGATAGTAAAAAGGTCACGTGATTTTTACAGACTTTGCACGGCCGATAGTTGGGTAACCGGTGATAGTTGGGGTCTTGCTTCTATATACAAGCAAATGTATATTCCTCTTTCGATCAACTGCCCCTCAACTTCCACCTATCTCCCTTCCAAAATACTAGTTCCAGCGTTGTCATAATCACGTGACCCTTTTACTATCGTTGGTTGAACCAGTAGTTGAAACATCTTCCTTAATAAGTAGTTGAATCTGCAAAGAAAACTAATCTGAAAAGCAAAAAAACATAATAAACAAATGCAGATGGTCCAATTTCTATACCCGAGGTAGCCTTCTGACACCTTCTAAAAAGTAGGTGGAACCCAAAGCTACCTCCCCAATTGAAATAATACATTGAAAAATCATACTTAACATACCAAACATAAATACTTAATCCAGCAACATCAGCATGAGCTGTAATAAATAGTATTAGAGAGAACATTTCTTTAAATATTTCATCTTCTTCAAAAACGTCTTCGTAAAATTATTTTCAATTACCAAGCTCTTAAATTTTAGTTACGCCTTTTAAAGTTTTCTTATTATTTATACAAAATCAATTTATACGTTTTAGCTTATTATATTTTTTTATAAAAAATAGAAACATTAAGATTATTTTACATACATTAAGATTACCTTTTATTTATAGACCACGGCCTACAAGCCCGAAAGAAATGAATTTCATTAATCAAACCGGCTGTGAAAGTCTTCATGCTTACATTAAGATTATTATGAAAATTTGTTGAAATATTCCCCTTAAAATCGAACTAATATCTTCTATCAAATAAACATATAGAATATTTTTTCATTAATAATCCTAATTTAAAAGTCTAAAAGCTAAATGTACTTATAAATTAAAAAATTTTTCGCTTTCATCTATTGCATGTTTAGTTTTAATTGTTTGTAATCGATTTGAATTTCTATATATTATACTCTGTTCATTTAGAATAGGCGCCTGAGACGTAATGTATTAGAAGCAGTCAGTATTGTAATTATCATCGAAAATTTTTTCTTCTGCAATGACAAGGCAGCCTTACCAGAAGTAGTTAAAGTACTGAAAAAAAAATCGGTCACTGAAGTTGTGTGATGGGCGTTATTAGGCGTTGTTGAGCGTTTTTGATCCTGTTTCAGGCGCCTATTCTAAATGAACAGACTATGATGTAGTTGTATCTGCAGTTGCATTAATATTTGTCAAATGCGATACAGCATACACACATTCAGTTAATAAATTTGATATAGGGTCAATCCATATCAAGTGATCCAGAATATTGTAATTGAATCTGTAAACTTTGAAGGATATATCTTTCTGAGTACAATGGATTTTGTTGCATGAATTTAAGTTAAACCAGTCAGGAGTAACGAAAGTTAACAGAAACCCTTACAAACGCAAAAATCAGCATTTTTCCGATGCTACCATAAAAAATCAAATAAAGATAAAAAATTAAAGATAGTGTTTTTGGACTCTCCAATGATCAACCCTCAAAAAATTATTTGATTCTAAAATGGTCGAGCGATCACCTCTGGATCACTTGATATGGATTGACCCTATAAGTTTTTCCTTTAAACAGACTTTCATTATTTTTTCATTTAACACACTAGGTACTTAGTGCTACCGTGGTAAAGATAACTTCCAGAATTCCCATACGTATGACTTTTTACCACTTTTAACTCATAATTTTTTCTGAATATCCCTACGTTGTCGTTAGTAGGGGGATATTGTAACAGGAATAGCTCCGTTGCTTCTAATGCTTAGTGTGGATATAATGAAGCTCATTTTTGCAGAGAAAGTGATTAGTAGTAGTGATCCGGATTGTGCCAAACGACGCTAATTCCCTTTTCCCTTGTTAAAGGATCATTTCGCTTTGCACAAAATGCATTGTTACAACCGTTCTTTTGTGCATTCGAATTTATCTAAAAATAATTCATTTGTTATATCTTCTCAAGTTCTTTATGCGGATGGTGCAGGGATATCTTAGCTGAATCCCCTATTAACTTACAAAAACCTCATACCAGAATTTTTTTTCTGAATTTTCTGATACTCCTAAAACTAAGATCATGGTTTTTTAGTCTTGCTTCTAGAAATTCTTCTATCAAAAATCAAGGCTTGAAATATTTAAAGATTTTATTTTTTAGTGCAAAGTTAGTTTGTGTAAAATGTACACAAACATATGCAACCATTTTCTCAGCCAACCCCTAATATAAAGGGACAGTATCTGTTAAAAAAATCTTGAAAACCTTCTATTTACTTTTATTTGTTATTTTTTGAGGGGACTTCTATATATCAGTTTGACTCCTTACTATCTTACTTCTATGGTACATACAAACTTTTTTAAGAATCTTTATTAAAGAAATTACATATGGGAAATTATTTTATACTCAAGTATCAAGATCAATAAAAAAATTTTTCATAAATCACATGTTTTTTGGGGTTCTTTTTTTTGGTAAATTAAATGAAAATTTTAAAAAAGATTAACAATAAAGAATAATTAAAGAATGGTTTATAAAAACTTATAGCACGTCATCAAGATATTGAAACTTTATTTATGATTCTTAAATAATATAATGATAGTATTCTGTTGCCATGGGCAAGTATAGATTAGCTATTTTGTTCTAGGTGTCATGAACTAGATTCATGCTCTTATGGTTCCACATGTTGAAATTTCCTTTTTGTTCGTTAATGTTTTCACCCTTTTTAGGTGTTTTTCCTTTGTTTTTCGTTCTTAATGTATACAGGGTGTTTCAAAGTTGCGTTGCACGGCTTTTATTCGGAACCAACGCCTCCTAGGGTCATGGAAGTAAAGTCTACCCCTAGGTAAATGACCCTGGAGAATCCATTGAGATGACTTACAGCGCCCCTAGTGGCAAAATTAAAAAGTTAAAAAAATTAATTTAAAAACTAAAGGAGATAGAGCAAAACCCTCAGTGAGAGTATTGTTGCCAACGTTAATAAGAACTCACTGAAAAAATTTTCTCCAAATTTTTCAGTGTTATTGTGAGGTTTTGTGTTTTTTTAGTTGAAGAACACAAAATTTAATCAAAAAATCAAAAACATTTGCAAATATGTGAACTTTTTATTTTTTGACCCCTGAAAAAGTGCTATTTTCACATGCTAATATCTCCTCGAATATTCAAGATATTTTGATCAAATTTTTTTCAGTGAGTTCTTCTTGACATTGGCAACAATACTCTCACTGAGGTTTTTGCTCCATCTCCTTTAGTTTTTAAATTAATATTTCTAACTTTAAAATTTCGCCACTAGGGACGCGGTAAGTCATCTCAATGGATTCTCCAGGGTCATTTACCTAGTCATTTACCTTACTTCCATGACCCTAGGAGGCGTTGGTTCCAAATAAAAGCCGTGCAACGCAATTTTGAAACACCCTCTATGTGTGTAAGTATTTAAATGAATTTTCAATTTAAACTTTCACGACCTGGGTATGCATTTAAAAATGTTTCTCCATGATGGAAAGTAGCACTCACTTTCCTCACAAAGTATAAGTTTTAAAAAAATTATCTCTTTCCCTTATAAACTACACACAACTAGATGTTCATGACATTATGAAATTAACAATCACATCACAATTTAAAAGAGAGTAAGGTGTTGTCAAACATAATCCCATTGACATAATGGTATTTCAATATCCATTTACGAACTAAAATTTTTAAAAATACTATTTAAAGAACTTCACTCTGCTTTAATCCAAACTTCCATATTCAATTTTCCTCACACACGCCCGAGTACTCCACAGGTGGCACTTCCCCCATAAATATTCCCATTTAAACCCCATCATTTTCCCCGACCGTTCTATCGAACGCGGGAAAGAACATCGGCGAAAAAAAATCGTCCGAGAAAGTGTCAATTTTCTCCCCCGCTCGCGAAAACAAAATCGGATCGTTACCGAGAGCTACTTAAAGATGACGGTCACGTGACTCCCGCCCCTGACCAATCAGCGTCTTCGAAAACGGCAATCACGTGACTCTAACCTGTTGACAGCCAATTAAACGGTTTTTTCTGTCCTATCTCTAGCTCATAGATAGAGTTGTTTTATAGGTAGAGAGAGCATTGAGAACACGTTTAGAAAATGTGGATTTCCTACCAAACTGAAACATAAATTTCAGGGCCGTATCTAAGGGTGGGAGTTAAGGCGTTCAAACCCCTCCCGAAATTTGGATATAAATTTTATGCAGTTTTTTCTGTAAAAATTATACGACTCACAAGGACAGGTGTAACACTGCCATAGGGTCTCAAAAGGAGTCAAAACACTAGTTTTAGAAGTGAATTCCAAACATTTTCGGGGCCGACCCCCCAAACCCCATTAAAAGTTTGAAATTTACAATATGTTCTGTTTTTCCTTCAAAGTATTGTGATTTAAAAGAAGTGGTTTTCATTCAGAACATAAAGGATCTTAAAAAATTTAAAAACTCATTTTAGGGGCAATTTTCCAAAACCTTACCCCAAACCTTACTTGCTTTAATTTGCCTTACTTGCCTTGTTATTTATACTAAGGTTGCTCTTTGTTATCTACTTGCCTTGTTAATTATTCTAGGTTTCTCTTAGTGTGTTATCCAAAAAGGCCTTAAAGTGAGTAAAACTCCATTTTTTTAAAGAAATTTCCAAAAATTTTATAGAGGAGGAGGACCCCCAGACCCAGTGGTGGATCCTGATGGTTGGCCCCAAATGCGGCATCTTTGCTGATCTTGAACCTTTAAATGCAAATAAACAAAATGTTTTTTCCTATATAGAGTGTCATAAAAGATACTTCCTCTAATATTTTAAGATATTTTGCTATGACCTTCCCGTTTTATGAAGAGTCGTAGGGGGGATGTCACAATATTTTTTGAGAAATTCCCATTATTTACACTGAAAAAAAATAATTGTCCAAAAACCGAAAAACTCTGACAGCATAAGTTGCCAAAACTTTCCCTTTCCACGGAATTCCTCTTTAGACTGGAACTTTTTCTGTACACGTACTTTTTCTGTAATTTTTGCATTTTATTGAACTTATCCTTCGGGGATATTCCATTTATTCAGCTAAAATTATTTCCTCTCCACAGAGTGGTGTCTCATTTTTACCAACTTTGGAAATATTAGTGGGTTATGTCCCTAAATATTTTTGCGGCAAAAGTTGTTTCATACAGAACAAGCTCAGTCAACAGAGAAATTCTGTGGGAAGGAAAGCTCTGTCAACTTTTGCTGCCAGATCTTTTCTATTTCTCTACGATTATTTTTTTGCAGAGTAAGTAATTCTTTCTTTTGGGATGGGCCTTGGTGGGTAAAAGTTTGGGAACCCCAGATCCATGAGAGAAAGAGGGGGAATTTCTACTCTTCTACCAGACTAACATTTTCATCACGCACTTTTGACTCTCTAGGGTTTCTCAACTTTGTTCTCTCTATCTTACAATCCTTCTACGTTCCCGCTTTTTTTTCGCCCCTTTCGATCTTTCTAATTGGCACTCTTCGAACTTTTTCGGGAGCTGTCTCTCCCCTCTTTCGTGTTGACTCTCTGTAAACAGAGTTTTTCAGTTTCGATCTCTTATCTTGAGTAATAGAAACAGACTGTCAATCAGGATTTCGGGTGAAAGTTTTTTCCAGTTTCCCCCGGAATGATGGAAATAGACTGTTGGAGTTTTAATTGGGGTTTGTAAGATCGGGATTTTCGTTCTTAAGTTCGTCCAAATAAGAACTGTTAGAAATTATTTGCTTATTAAATACAATTGATTCTATTAAAAATAATTAAATAACTATAGTTACATTATTATTAATGCAAAAAAAACGTCACCATTCGTGCTAAGAGTTCTTTTTAAAAAAGGGTTTTGAAATTTAGTGTGAACTTTAACCTAGGTATTTTTTTCTTTTTCTCTAATGGGTTTTCATGCCTTTCGCCATAATTATATAAATATTTAAGAAACAGAAAAATTCAAAGATTTATGCATTAAGATTTGAAATTTTTTCTTTATTCATTATAAAAACGTCTGAGTTATGCAAAATTATGTCGCTTCTTCATCATCTGTAACTTCACCCATGAAGTTACACCTTATAAATCATCATACATGTCTCTCTTTTGGTGTTATTTGTATGCTTGGGTAGATTATATGCCTTCAGGTACGTGCCAAGGACTTTACAAGAAAAGAAGTTTAATAGGGGAAAACAACTTAACCCTTCTGATCATACGAAACGGGTTAGTCCATTTCGTTTTGAAACTGCTCCCAGAGTCAAATATTTGTAGTAAAACGAATGGCTGCAGTTCCCATTAGGGGAGGGAAACCATCTGAAAAGAAAAAAAATGTACCCCCGATCACCCCCTCGAACAAGTGAACTGCTTAGAATGAAAATGGTGTAAGTCCTCTGATCTTAGTTTTGAGTTGTACTAAGTAGTAATTGGAGATTTCCTGAAACGATAATCTCTGTTGTGTTCATATTAAACACTTTTGTAGTGAACCTATTACGTAAATGTTTGACTTAGGTAACTACACCCTAAAAAGATCCATGGAGGAATAATTGTAATCCATTTTAAATTGTGTATTTTTGGTCTTACACCACTGCCATTCTGAGCAGCCCGTGTGCTAACAGTGTTCTTTATTCCTCAATAAACGATCATCGCAGGTTTATGCTAAAATAATCCGAAATTGCCGCTACCGCAGTTTCACTTCCTCTCCCTGTAATCGTCTCTATTTCTGAAGAAGTTTAACACCTCAGAGGGGGAAGTGTTAGCGATAGGGAGAACATGGGGCCACTCTAAACATTGGGGCGATAGTGGCAACATTTCCTCTTTCCAACTCCTATACTTCACAGCAAAGTTCCCTGAACCTAGTACGTCACTACGCGGAAGGAGAAAGTGAGTAAGCACAAAGCCTGTTGGGTTGATAGGAGGAATTTCTATACGCAAATTGTGATAAAAATACACCATTTATACATGGGTTTAACGAAATAATCATATTTTAAAATTGACGTTCTTTGTTTCACTCGAAGTTCCGACACCGCGATGGGAACTACTTTGTTTGTTAGAGACGTAGTAGGTTCAACTTAAGTTGCTGTCTAGTATAACTGCAAGAGTATGCAATTGTAGAACCATGAATCAACGCGATCATGTCCCTAAATTTAGTTCTCCCCTGGTACCAATGCTGCACTTCTACTTGTATTCTTAAATACTTCTTTTTATCACACAACTATTTAGTTAAATTTTGTTTTAAATAATAGTTTATCATTTTCAATCCTTATTTTTTTAAATTGGCCTGGTTATCGCATAACCTGAAATTTCCTGACCATCCCTGTTAATTATAAATATTATATCTTCCATGGTATTTCCCGATTAGGATACTATCCCTACCAAAATCTGTCTTGGCCACGCTGGTTCAACAGCGGACTCTCTATCTATATACTAACCCTAAGATGGTAGCACCCCATTTCTGCTCAGTTTTCTTCCTCTTTGCATATCGTTTGGCACGCGGTCGTTTTCTTTTTTTTTTCTAAACTTCACCTGTAGAAGGGGGAGGGGCGAATAATTTGAAAAGGGGAAGGGCAATCAAACCGTTCTAACAGCCCCCATTTAAAGTCGACCATTAAGTTAGACACTACATTCCATTCCAGTTAAGGCTGCTTTTATTTGTTGTTGCCAGATTCGTTTCTCGTAATTGTTTGTGTGCGTTAACTGCCCCCGAGGATTAGTTTCTTATTATTATTTAACTCGAAATTGTCGCGAGAGTTGTTTAATGTTTGGGTAAATTTTTCGGTGTTTTCTCACTAATAGATTTTTCACCGTTCATTAAATTACGAAACAAATACCAAATTTTTGTAAAATTCACCCTTTTATAGTAGAACTTCCCTTTTCTTTATAATAACCTCCCTTTAACCGATATGGTTGAAAAATCGGTCCAGGATAAAAATATATATATGTAATTTTCATTGAAAATAGTATTTCAAAAAAAGTATGAAAATTTATGTTGCAAAATAAAACAATTATTGTATAAGTGCAAGTTATGAGTAATAGAAACGTAATGAAATGAAAATTTCGTTTGTATTAATATTTATTATTACAATGAAAAAAGAAAATAAATATTGTTTACCTCACTGTGATGTGAAATATGGAATGATAGAAATATATTTTGGTGTATTTCAAATATGTAATAAAGTATTTTATGGAACCAAATTATTATCAATATAACTTTGTAGTATTCGTCGCTTTTTTAGATCTTTCATGATAACCCAGATAATTTCATCTCGGTTTATCAAGAGTGCACTATTTCCCTCGAAATCATCACAAGATTACTACTCAGTTGCAACTTAACTTGAGCCTGTAGAAATATGCTGAGAGCAACCAAAGAAAGTAGTTCCCTGCGCGGTGTCTGAATTTTGAGTGAAATTTAGAGCTTCAATTTTGAATAATGATTAGTTTTTTTAAATCCACGTATATTAAGCATCTTTTCATCCCGATATGCATAAAATGTTCAGTATTATTGTTTTTTAAAGTGGCGTAACGCGTAGTAGTACAGCTCCCGCAAAAAAAAACGTTACAGTTATTTTTTAGGCTTGGCGATTTATCGATGATTTGGCGCGTCTGGCGTTTTTGTCTTTTAAACAATGTGTTTTTAAACAATGTTTTTTTAAACAATTAGCCCATGAAAACGGTAGCTTTTTCAAAAATTTCATATAGAATTTTTTTTCGGCGGTTTTATATGTTTTAGAGGGCGCTGATTACGAATATGAATTTTGCTTCCGTGTGGGGGATCGGCTTCAAATCGAAAATCGCAAAAAATCGATATTTTTTTGGTATTTTTTCGATTCTCAGCTTATACTATTTAAAAACTATAAATTTCTCGAAGATAATTTCAGTCACAAATTTGAAGATCAGGAAATTTCCTACAAAATGCACTGTTCACCATTGGTTTTCCGAAGAGTGGTTTTGCCGCTAGAGCATTTTAGCATCTCCGCAAAAAAAATGGAAACGCGTGCTTTTACCCTCTAAAAAACGAAAACTATTAAAGTTATTAACAAAAATTTCATACCATATGAAAGAACATTTAATTTTCTATCCATGACATGCTTTATATATTACCATTTTTTAGAAGAAAAGATAGATAATTAAACTGTCGCAGCTTGCAGACCAAATGGACTTTTGCGGTTGTTAATCTTAAATCTGCGCTATATTTCCGGTATATTACCAATAAAATGTGTTGTTTTGGATAAATTGACGATTAAGCATGCCTAAAAAAATGAATTTTTAAATTTATATTTATTTTGGGTATTTTTATCGGATTTTCAACCAATTTTTTAAATCCATAAATTAAATTATGGGAGTGTTTTAATGAACGAATTAATATGTTTTTGGCATAGCTAAATTTGAATTTCAAGTGTATTTTAATTTTAAAAGTCTTCTTCACACCAAAAATCGCAAAAAAATCTCAACCTTTTGCTTTTTTTCCTAGGTTTTTTATAGATTTTCTAAATAAATATTCAATTTTCGAAAATCTGCACCGAACCAAATTAAATTATAAGCAAAATTTCCAAAAGATGCACTGGTTAATTTTTATTTTGCGATATATTCTGTATGTTTTATAGTATTTTGAAATGAAGCAATTTTTTTTGTTTTTATAGAAAAAAAGTGATGAACGCTCGATTTCTCCCACTACAGCTCTTAAGATAATTCACTTACCGAAAATAGTTTATACCAAACGAAAGATCATTTCATTTCCAACAAAATGCATTATTTTACTTTAATTTTATAATAATAAGTATTGACGCTAGAGTGCACTGAATTACAGCTGTTTATTAACTTTACACGAAAACATGATTAAAACAAATTAAGTTAATGATTTACCGGGTTAAAATGTTGGAATGAATTCAAAATAACAAGCTGAAAATTGGTGTAGAAGTAAAAGATAATGTCTTGATCATTATTCCAAAATTACCAAAAAATCACACCAAGGGAAAATCCACCACTTTGAAAAAACCACCGGCATCTTTGACTCTCAATTTAAGCATATTGATAAAGGAGTTCCCTCTTTACACAGCAAAGAAATTGCCCCAAAAAAGCATTATTGTAGCTGGAAAAAACTGGAATTTTAATGTCGAATATTTAAAAAAAACTATTTTCAATCGATTTAGGTAAATTAAGGCTTAAAATTTAATTTATTTATTCAACAAAAGCATATATATGTTACGGGCAAAGTGATTAATTGGGAATTATTAATAATGCCCAGAACGGAGGCGGGTAAAGTGATCAATTTCATTGATTAATGCCATTGAATTTATCACATTGCCCTCCTCTAACTCGGGCATAATGCCCGATTTATCACATTGCCCATAACATATATACGTGCACGGTCAAAACTAGCACCGTTTGGCTGCAACTGAATAAAAAATAATGGACAAAATGGTCTAATTAAAAAACATACTTTGCTCCAAACGATTTAGAAATCAAACGCTCCAACTTTTGTTCATAACTTTCATTTAATAATTAAACAAATAAACTACATTTTAAGCATAAATGTATTTAAATAGCTCGAACAGTTTTTGAAATACTTGACTTTAAAATTATAATTTATTCGAAAGCAATTGAATTTGAAAATCTAATATTAATTAAATTTTATAATTTTTTAAACTGGGTGAAAATAAGTTCAATGTAAACAAGGTTAAAAATCAATAGTTTCCATATTGTTTTGCGCGTTTTAGTCCTTTACCCCAATGATATGAAAACTATTTTTGTTATTAAAATTCATAACAAGAAATTCATATTAAATGAAAACGAATCAAAGCAATTTTAACCAGTTAGTACTGTTACATTTTTGTTCTAAAGAAACCTATCTTTGGATGCTATGTCTAGCATCCTTCATATCATCGTTAACAATGTTTCGTATGAAATAAATACAATGAGAACATAACACTATTTTATCCACATAATTATAACTACTTTTATTTAAATTTTTCTTTATCTTACTATCATTTAAAAATTATAAATATACATAACAATTTAATATTAACAGGTGTTTGGAAAGAACAAATGGTCGACCATCACACTATTAGGTGTTACCAAATAAACCATCGCATCGGTCGAGCTCTAGCATTTGTGTTTTTTTGGGCCGATGGGCCGATGTTTTTAAATTTTAACATCGGCTATATTTTTCCCATTTAATATATTTTATCAGTCTTCTAAATTGAATCGCTTATTTCTGAAACATGTATGTCAAATGCCAATTTCTTGTTTTGAAATAATCGAGAAAACCTGTATAAAAACTCGCCACATTTTTATGAAAATGTTTAGTAATTTTTTTTTCTTAAAGTAGACCTTAATTGAATATTTTTCACGCAAAAAGAATTTTTTAATGTTTTTATTTTTGTCAGAAAAAGTTATTAAAAATTTGCATTTGACAGATATCTGCAATAAACAAAGTATTCAAGCCTATTTCCACAGTTTAACTTTACATGGTTAAAAGTTAGTTTATGTGTTGTTAAAAGTAGGAGTATTAGTTGAAAATAACATTTTCTTGTTAAATACTAACCCATTAAATTATTATAGAATTTTTTATATTTTTTTCTCTTTTGGTTAGTAGATGTTTATATACCTTTTTTATAAACGAATTCAATTCCAGTCACAAAAATAGTGGTCAGCCAATCCAGAATATTAGTATAGACACCTTCGAAGTCAATTACATAGGTTTTTTTAGATGGAACTTAGTGGACAGTGAATCGATTTTGCTTTAAAAGGCTATACAATCAGGTAATTTGTTCAATATTATGATCTGGGGTATAGTTGTCTCCTTTTCATAAAGGGATTCCTCGATCTAAAATCTCAATCACATGGATGTAATAAAGGGCCACAAGCATAAACATTTTAAATATACAGCTACCAAAACGTCCTTATTCTTGAGATTCGCACAAAAACTTTAAAAAATATGGTTTTTACTATGGCTTGATGGATATAACAGATAATCTCTAAAGGATAAATTTTCTAATTGAATATAGTGTTGAATTAAAAAAAAGCAGCCCCAAACAAGCTACAGATGAGACGGCATGAACAAAATTCCCCGCAGTTTAAGTGCAGAAACCTGTCAAACGACGTCGTTTGACACGTTTCTACACTAAAGCTGAAATTTAAGATGGTGGAAAACTATTTTAAAATCACGTATTTTATTATTTTTACTTCAAAATGTGCGTTTACCCCTAAAGAATCCCATGATACAACTCATTTTTGAAAAAGTGGAGTTTGACATGTTTCAGAATTAAGCGATTCAATTTTGTCAGATTTATTTCATTTCCTAAATTAGTGAAATCAACAATAATAATTTGCTAATTAGAAAATTTATATTACTAATAAAATAAAATGGATAAACAAAAATAAAATAGTTTAACCATAAATATTAAATTTACAAGCTTATTTTAAAAGCTAAAAATTTTAAAATAAACTTCTCTCTGCTTCAATAATTAAAAAAATATATTATTGAAAACCGATTTACTAGTTCTGTGGGTTACCAGACTTCAGTACTTGGCGATTGGCGACTAATTCAGATTTCCCATGTTATTTTTTCGAATTTTAACAGTCTGCCATTTCTTTTCTTGATGACCAAATTAAGTGAAACTTGGTTTTTAGGGGTTTTGTAGTATGCTCTTTCAAAAAATCGAATAAAAATTGGGGTGTTCTTTGAAAAAATTTGGACTTCTTATTCCTCTGCGCCAGAAGACGACCTCTGAGAGAAAAATAGTCAATTAGTGTTTTCAAGCTTATATTAAACCCTGAAAAATGACACCAAAAGCATT
Organism: Tetragnatha versicolor; assembly: GCA_024610705.1. Lineage (NCBI taxonomy): Eukaryota > Metazoa > Arthropoda > Arachnida > Araneae > Tetragnathidae > Tetragnatha > Tetragnatha versicolor. The sequence continues at coordinate 39,077,861 of JANDEH010000003.1, forward strand.
CCTCTAACCCCACCCGTTCGCACGCAAAGTCTACTGTAACGTTTTTTTTTGCGGGAGCTGTACAACTAGCTCTCAAACTCCCCAGCCAATAAGATTTTCTAGCAACCCAGCAGGCTTTCTGTTTACTCAGATTTGCTTCCGAGTGGCCATGACGTCAGGCTCAACTTAAGTTGCATTAGAAGTATAGATATTTTTTCGGACTGTTTACTAAATGAATTCTTCAATTCTTTTTTACAATGTTAATATCATCCTCAAGCATTGGGGAAAAAGTAGTTCTCAAAATTTTCTTTTTACTAACAAAAAAACAGCCAAACTGACCATTGCAAGTATTTCACTACTGCCATGAACGTGAATCGCTGTTATGTTGTTTTCCCCAATGCACGATACCTGTAAAACGGGTTTTTCCTTTACAAGACATTCATTGCAGTGAAGCATTGTACTTTGTGCAAAGCAGTTTTTCATACAACATTTAATTAAGTTTAACCCTCTTATAGCGAACTTCGATGCAAGGAGAACATGATTTTAGAAGGAATTTAATAATCATTTGATAATTGGTTCATTGGTATTTGGTAATTAAGGAAACCGCTCATTGCAAACCAAACCCGAATAAAACGAGCGATAATTTTCGGATCAACTGGGATTTTTCTGTCTAAATTTCGTTATTGATTGCTTTACCGTTTCACGCTTTAACAAATGAGAACAGTTTATATTTTAGACCGAGAGAATATACAAATTAACTGTCAATATTTGTTTCTTTAATATCAATTATGTAATAAAATAACTGCTTAATAGATAACTGATGGACATTTATTGCTAATTTTTAAATTTTAGTTTTAATACAAATTTAAATTTAAACTTCTGCCCAAGTTTCTTTTTCAATACCTTTCCTTATGCTGTACGAAGAATATAACTATATACTTTGAAATGAATATAATAATTGTTTTATATTTGCTGCTAATGTTCTGTTATTATCAAGTCTTAGACTGTTGGTAGCTTTAATAAATTAAGAACTTGCATCGAAACTATTGAAATTTTAAACCAGTTATAACGAGAGAAAAAAGAGTTCGGTTTGGAAAAAAATGTATGTATATTTCATATAAAGCGTTACCTCCCTTCTTAAAAACGATTATTGGCTGGTATTTGTAAGTTTTAAAATGTACAATTTGCTAAACACTAAAAAAAGAACCATGTTTTTGGAAGTATAGAGTTTGGCTGGGTTCTGAATTGAATTAGTATTTCTTAGTACTTTGTTTTTGACGTTCATGTGATTGGAAGCAATGTTTTATTTTAGAAACTAGCTATCAGACCACTTTAAAAGTTAACCTTTCCTGCATGCACGATTCTTGAAAAAAAAGTTATTTTAACTTGTTAATGTATACATATTTAAAACAAAACCATTGCTCCTATTCAAATTCAAAAGCGTTCCACTGCTCTGAATTCAAATCCAATCCTCCTACCCCCACAATGCAAAAGAAGACATGTCCACCCCAACAGAACAATTAATTCCAAAAAAGACATCCGATATGTTTCGGGAACGGAATTTTTCCGTTACAATCGCAAAGCGATCGCAAAAGAAGAAATAAATGAAACGCATGTTAAATGCATGTTAAGTTATTCCTCCTCTGGATACTGAAGTCATTATTACATTCTTCCTTTTTTATTAAAATCCGGTTAAAAAACCGGTTCCACCCACCCCCTCGCTGGAGAGTGATTGAAAAACGTTCTAGCGACCGGAAAACGAATTCCACAGAACCGTTTTTAGTCTTTTTTTCTTTATTATCCGAGGGTGGTGTTTCATCTCAATTTAAATTCGAATAACAGATCCGCACAAATTGGTTTTCTCCCCCATTAAAACCAAAAACACACGAAAGATGGGACTGTTTAATTAAAATCAAACATCGAATCGAAAGGAAAAAAAACGTCCACCAAACGATAACAAATCCCCCCTCAAAAAACGCATTAGAAGGGACTGCGTTGCCATTTTGGAATGACTAAAAAGGGCCTAAATCAAGATGGAATGCGCGCCGGCTCAGGTAGTGCTGTGTCCTAATCAAGGGGGCGCTGCATGTTGTTCTTTTTGTGCATTAATTAATACCTCGTGTTCGGCCGATCATTAAGGCATCTTTCGCCCGCTATTAATATTCATTTGGGTTCAGCAGCAGTAATTAAAGCTGTTTGTCGGACAGCGGTTCTGGAGTAATAGTGATGTATAGGACAGGGGGAGTGACAGGGTAATGACTAGAGCGAACGGTAGGTGGTGGTCTTCAATGGTGAAGCTTTGGGTGTCAATTTTAGCACCTTTGCAATGTTAATGTTTCATATTTTTCCTGGTGTAAAAGAAAAACACCAATTATAAGCCTAATTAATCTGTTTAACTTCTATGTAGAATAAAATAACATTTTTCTGTTTTTGGAGTTTCTCAGCGCTCTAATTAACCCGTGTTTATATTATTTTTTCCTTTATTAAGGTAGTATATTGTGTTTGAATTACTTTTTTTCCCTATAAATCCTTTCCTAAATTATCTCCTAAATTAGTTTTTTTCCAATTCAATTAAATTTCCAGAATGAATTAAAGCATGTTTTCATTAATATAATTTTAAAATGGTAGCATCCCCGAACCGTCTTTTAAATGGGGTGACATGAAGGTTAAAAATAATTTTATTGTAATAAATTACATTTTTACTGTCATTACAACAATATAATAACATCTTTCAAGCAAAGATTTATTCCAAAATATTCAAAATTAAATTATAGGTGGATTAAAAACCACCAACCTTAAGCCCAATATTGGTCCGATTTCTATCAGATTACCAGAGGAGCTACCTTTACTGGGTAGCCCGGAAATCCGATGTTTTCAACAGCAAAAATCTCGGATAATTTCTGGTTTTATGGCAATTTTCGAAAATATCGAAATCAACAAGAAAGCGCGAGGTTATAAGAATCCGGTCCCAGTATAGGTTCTAAGTACGCTTGAACACAGTAGCTATGTTATTCTGAAAGTATATTTTTTGCCGCCGTAGCTACTATCGAGTCGCGTTTACATAAGGTTCTAGTTAAAAAATCCCCAACCATTCTGTCCTGTCGGATGTGTCGTAAGGTTTGTGAGGAAATACCTTCAGAACAAGAATTTTTTAAAAATCAATAATTGTTCCGGAATTTGGAGCATTCCAGAATTAGGGATTCCGGATAAATGGTCCTTTACTTTTATAGTTTTCCGGGATGCTGAGTTTAAGTCAGTAGCACTTCTGTATTACTTCAAAAGATTCTTTTTCATAAGGCTCGAAACTTTTGACAACTTTTTGATTTTAATAACGTTTAGTTTAAACAGATATCTGGTTCTAAATAATAGTCTATTCCAAAAAATTTTTGAAAAATAATATAAAATAAAAATACCGACATTCGTTTTTTTTTAGTTAAACGTCTTCTACGGTTTATGGTTGCATAAGATATTTTTTCATTTCATACTACATTCGATTACATTCTTGTAAATACGAGTACTTGAAATAACTTGAAGATACTATACACCCGCTATCAGGGAATAGGCGTTTGGTGTTTCCGCTAGCTCCTAACTCCTCTACGAAGGAAGATGGGAATGACGTCACCAGGCAATCGACCAATCGCAGCCTTCCCTTAATGGGTGTTAGTTCGCGCTTTCCGATTAGTGCCGATGGTCCCAGGAGCCAGTTTTTGGGGTGATTTTGGAAACTTGTCGCATCCATTTGGATGTATCAATGGGATGTCAATGTGGTTCTCTAAGCTTCTCTAATGCCTCTTTTGGAATGTCATTTATTGCACAGAGATTCGTGGTTGGACAGGGAATATCTGTACTTACTAACGCTTGTTTTCAAAGTTGGGATTTTCCCAGGTTGTTTATACAACATTTCTGGTTTGGATTTCAATGTAACATAAAATAATCGATTTTTCTTTTAATAATTAATCCGTTATGTTCCGTAACGCATAACGTAGTTCTTTCAGTCGACAGGGTATTTGAAACATTGCCAGAATATTGTTGCTTCTATCAAAAGAGTCCTTGACATTTATAACTAAATCTATCGAAACAAGAAGATTGAAGATATTCTGCTGAAAAATTATCATAATTATGCTGTTTTTAATTAATAATAGTTTATATTTGTTTTGTTTTACTTACCTTGAAGTATTTCAAAATCATAATAAAAATTATTTATGTTCTAAATAGTATGATTTTTACATTTCTATTTCACCAAATTCATTAAATTTGTCATCAAAATTTTCATGAAGTTGAGATTTTATAGAACATTTATTTATATTTATATATCTTAGACGAAATATATGAGTAAATCAAAAGGCTTCTGCATTATTAAACTAATGACTTTTAAAATATATCAATGGTTTAAAAATGTTATTTTTTTGTAACAAGAGTTAGGTATTAAACTTTTCAAAGCACAGTTCAAACTTCAGTTCCACTTGAGTTTGTGAGAAAACCACATAAAAAACCGCATAAACTGGTTTTCAGGAGGTCGTGAGCTTAGAATATATATTATACAGTAAAATCCCGTTTTAACGAACTTCACGAGACCGTAAAATTACTTTGTTGTAACGGTATTTCGATAATCAAATAAAAACAGTTGGGGACTCGCAGGACTTTCGTAATAACCGGGTTTTTCGTTGTATCGGTATTCGATGTAACGGGATTTCACTATAAGGAAAATATAAACACTCCGTAAAAAGTTCTTGGTAATTACTAATTTAAATATTTTGATTTCATTCGTCTTTTTACATCCTATTCAAGATTAAACTAAAGCTTTCAAAATCATTTAAAATGATGATCAACCCCAATGGTTACACGAAACTAAATTTTAATCAGAATAACGAAGAGGAGTTTTTCACTCTTTTAAAAACACGACGTACAGAAATGGGGAAATAAAGCAGAAAATACGAAAATTAAAAAGGCCACTCTCTAAAAAAACTTTATTTGATAAAAGAGCTCGAAAATCCTCGGCACCAATTTCAGAATTCAAGCCAAAAGTGAAGGTTATAAAAAAAATCAACCCCTTAAAAACACCTCCACTACATCGATTAACTCAACAAAGAAATTGGGACCCAGCTTCCCTTTTAACATTCACGTTAACCGTAGAGATATTACTTAAATAGGGAGAGCTTAAGGCATCTGCTTCCATTGGAAAAACCTTAGTCATCACTGTTTGCAAATTCAACCTGAATAAATCATTAAAAGTATTTATTTTATTAGGAAATACAGTTTCTGATACAAGTAAACTTCAAAGTCTAGGGAGACTATCTTTATTTTCCATTCGTTTTGCAGAACAATGAGTTTTTATGATAAGATGTAATTATACTCCATTCCATCTTAACTTCGCAACACTGGGAAAGGCAGAGACCAAAATAGTACTTGTACTAAAAATAGTACTATTACTATTAAATAAAACTACCAAGTAAAATAGTACTAAAATTAAAACTAAATATTTATTTAAATTTAAATTAAAAAATATGCAGGCACATTTTTGTAAAAATGTAACATACATTACAATTTATTGTTATTTTTATCATCTTACTTATGTGGTATAGTTCTCATTTTTGTGAGCTTAACTTAGTAAATCCTTAGTACTCATTTAAACGAGCGTAGTATAGTCACTTTTTAAGAAAAACTTTTGACGTCTTGTATTGTTGCGGTTGTTATGGGAACGGATTTTTCCACTCAAATTCAGGGGTTATGGTAATTTATAAACGCTGAAAAAACTTAAGTGCAAAATCTGCATGGCTATCATTTGGATTTGTACTTTTGTATAGTTTTAGTTTTTCCATCAAAATTCTTCTCCTGACTATACTGACGAAATTTCCGCTTTGACTATACCTAAGCACTTATCATCAATTAATTCCAAGTACTTAGGAGCGAGTACTTTTTTGTTTTGTGTGGGATTATTCTACCCCATTGTGGTCTTCCCACATCACCAATTTCCTTTTCCCAATCACCATGTAGGGTTACCACTCTTCACGCTCCCTATTTCACAACACCTCTACGAAACGAGGCTACTTCTTTTTTTACATCGGAAGCAACAAAGGCGTAAATAAATAGGAGAAAAGAAAAGGGAGAGTAAAGGAGGGGAAAAAAGCACAGGGAGAGGCAACACCTTCTCGTGAAAAGAACTTTATACGCGATCAACCTTTCGGACAACAGGTCTTGTCTTAACGGGTCATTAATCGCGATCTCGGCTTAAAATAGTCGTTTGCATGATCGGCTAAGTTAATGAGAAGGAGGGGGGCACGTGGGTGCAGGAGGGAATAGAGTTGGCATCGAACAACCCCTCTTTTGTTTATCGACAGTAATGTTAACTCTCTTTTCACCGGTTTTAAAGAGATCAAGTAGCATGTTTTCAAAACTTACATTAAATCTCCACATTGAACTGCTATATGTTTTTGATTGGCCAATTTCTTGTAGTGATGCTCAATTTTTTTAATTGCAACTCTATTTTAAGACAAATTTTTTTCACTTAATTTCAAGCGCCTTTTTATTTTTACACATATGGAAATATGACGGATGGTTTGGAAATGAGTGGTCAGACAATTTCTGTAATGATTGGAATTTTGGAATTTGATATTTATATTAATTTTATGCTTTCAAAAATACAGATCCAAACTTTCATGGACGGGGTTAAATCCCATGATATCCCCGTTGGATTACTGGGAATGAATTAAGATTAAAGAACACTCCATAAAAGAGTCGATACCCACGAGTACCAATATCTAAAACATCGATAACGCTAAGAACTCTTACAGCGTTTACCACCCAAGGTATGAAGACAACGCACCCTCTACTTCAATTTACCTCTACAGTCGTGACATGTTTTAAGTATCTATGTATAACCCAGATACACCCACTAAAAACTATTTCCCATCATTAGTGCCAACCAAAAACATAACACTGACCGACCTGTTACTACCTACCAGCCCTTTTTTCATGGTCCCATAAGTTTTGAATAATCATAAAAATAAAGTTATTTGCTTCTGAAAACCTTATGAGATTTACCATTCATCAATGGGAAAAAGTTAAGCTGTACAGGGCGCATCAGTTACCCAATTTATAAATACAGAACTTTTTAAAGGTGGTTTACAAGCTTTTAATAAAATCTGTTGGTTCAGAGAATATACAGGGTGTTTCAAAAGTCCTACTCACAGCTTTGGAACCAACATCTTTTAAGTCCATGAAAGAAAGGTTACCCCAAGGTAAGGGCCATATGCTAAATAGCTTGAGATGGCTTACAGCGTTTTTTAGTGGCAAAATAAGGAAGTGTGAAAAATTAATTAAAAACTAAAGGGTATAAAACTTCAGTAAGGAAGTTGTTTACAATATCATAACAAGCGCACAGAAAAAATATCAAGGAGATAATGGCATTTGCAGAGATGCCAACCATTCCGGATTTTGCGGAATCATTCCGCATTTCGGCCCCGAATTTCGCAATTACGGATAAAGCTAGAAAAACTACGGAAACTACGCTGCTTATATTTTTAAGACAATGCATTAAATTTTTCTTCTTTATTCTCTGTTTTTAGCCTTCAATCATTCAATTTTTTTACTTAGAATTTCGAATAAAAACGATAACGCTAGTCGCTAACTGATGAGATGGGCAATAAGAAGGGGGAATCAATCGGATTTCGGAAATATTTTAATCTGCATGGATGATTGATTCATGGGGAGAAAAAAGGCCTTCTTTTCCCAAATATTTGCGTTTTCAAGACTTTTCTAAAACTTATAAAAAATTGGGGCATTTTTCTACATGCAGAAGTCGTGGCACCAGTCGGCAAGCCACGCGTCATCCCGGATTTTTTTTGGTGGGGGGGGTGATTACGGATGAGCGTTGTCTCAGGTTGGCATCCCTGTATATGAAAATGGCACTTTTTCAAGCCTCAAAATAGAACAGCTTTGCAAATTTCTTTGATTTTTAAAAATTAAAATTTGTCTTTGTTTAACTAAAAAAATATATAACTACATAATAGTACTGAAAAACTGAACTGAAAACGTGCTATTCCACATGCCAATATTTAATTTAAGATATTTTTATGAAACTGTTTTTCGTGCATTTCCAATAATATTGCAAAATATTTTCTAAGTAAAAAGTTTTCGTTTTATCTCTTTTACTTTTTCAATAAACTTTTTAAACTTTCTTATTTCGATGCTAAGGGCACTAAGCTATCTCAATGGATTTATCATAATCACTTTCCTAAGAGCACACCTTACCTAAGATACCACCTGACCTAAGATACATTGTTTACAAATAAAAGCCATGAAACGGATTTTTTCAGTACCCAGTCTGATAGCAGTTACGTTGAAATTATAATGCACAAACATAAAAATGTTGTATGTTCTGAACTTGGAAATTGTAATCAGTTTCTTTATTCAAACTTAATATTACCTGAAAGGAATTTTCTCTGTGGAAAAATAAATTAGCATAAATCGACCGTCAACACAATTGAATCGTCAATTTTAAAAAGGGAATAAATACAAAAAAAAAGTTTCGGAAAATCTTAAAATAAAAAAAACTGTATAAGCAATGGAATTTTCACTGTATAACCACCAAATATGTAATTGAAATTCCGGACCCTATTTAGAGTACAGAATAATCATTGAACAAATATTTTATAAAAAATTGTTTATTTAGAAATATTTAAAAGTTTATTAAGTTGATGGACTGTTTCCCTTTTATTTTCAACCTTGTGAAAACCAAAAAAATCTTAAAAACCACTTAATTTGACAGTTAAGCTATATTTCTGCTTAGTTCACTGCAAAAAAGTGAAAAATAGAAAGACAGAGACAAATAAAATTAAAAATTGTAATGCAACTGGACCATCAATGGAGTCAAAATATTCACTGGATACAAATAGACGAAAACACTTTTAAATTTTTTTTTTATTAATTTTTTTTTATTAAATTTTTTAAAAATTTTTAAAATTTCACAAATTCACCTGAAGATCATACAATCCGTATAGGTGAATCCATCACATACACACAAGAACAGTCACACTAACATCCATGCCAAACGGGGATTCGAACCCCAGACGTACGGCTTCGCTGTCAGGTGATCTAACCACTAGGCCAGTACGTCGGCTAAAGCAATTAAATTAAAAGCAAATTAAAAGCAATTTTTATTTTAGCTTATTTTTTACGGCTCAAAGGATAATAAAAAAAGACAAATTAACCTTATGTTTCTAATTTAATCAAAAAGTACCATGGATGGAGTTGGAGATTGATTTCACCAAGTTCAACGGGCTATATCTGCCGATAGGAAGGTTCCCTGTTTATTCTCATATGTAGATCCTAGCTTGGAGATTTTTTTGCTCACAAAAAATAAATTTGCCATATTTTTTTTACTTATTCCCTTTTTCAAACTGGCGATTCAATTAACATCAGGCATGACTGATATAACACGGTGACAAAGAGTAACGCTGGTATTCACCACTAACTTGACCTAAGGTTAACCTGAAATCAAGCACTCTGATTGGCTTAAAACTTGTATCCCTTTTTCAACTACCAATGAGAAGTTAGGATTCCAGGTTAACCTAAGGTTAAGTTAGTGGTGAATACGGCCGTAAGACATTGGTCACGTTTTCTACACAAGGTAACCATCCAACGTTCTGTCTACCTCCAATCCGCCTCTACGCTGGAGGCCGTTTTAAATCGAGGCTGCCTAATGTAGCGTGGAGGGGTGATGGATAGACCGGGCGGCCCGCTTCTAATTAAAGGAGAGGCATTTCTCGGATTATTTACACCTGCGATTAGAGGGGATTTTATGAACCCGGATAGGGAATTAATTTCGGTCAAAATCATCGGGAGGGATTTCGCCAAATGGAGATGTCAGCCGGGGTTTACGTCTGTGCTGGGGGGTTGCTCCACCCCCTCTGTGGGTTGGTGCGATTGGGTGGGAAGTTCTGTCCGGAAGGAGATCCTAGTTTGGGCAGGATGGTGTGTAAGGTGGACTTTATCCGTTTCTCAAGTTTGTTCGTTAACCCTGTCAGACTCAGCCGCCCCAAATTCTTCGTGAGATCCAATGGTGATTTCTGTCGCCTTAGAGTTGAAAGGGATGCGATGGATTTTAAGGATCAAAAGAAAAAATTACATTGTTAAGCAAAGATGCTTTCCTTACTTCTTGTAGTTTGACTTCGAAAAATACACAAACGCGTTAACTCGGTGAATTTTGTCTTGAAGGAATATTTAGTGAATTAGCGGTTTTTCCTGCGCCATATAATCCTTAGAAAACCAAACCACACTTATGGCATTATTCACTGCTACTTGACCAATGGTAAACCATCGGTTTAAGAAGGATTCCACCAATCACAGGCTGCGAAAAGCTTGCATTCTGTCTTTAGCTGTTTGTTAACCGCTGGTTAAGTGGCAGTGAATAAGGCCATTAGCGGTTTAGAGTACCCTGGATAGACTTTCATGTGTGATGAGAAATGATCGAGTATAGCCATATTCATAGCCATCAGAATCGGTGGGAACCAGTTTTTTGCTGGACTTTGATTGGTGGAATCCTTCTTTGACCTAGGATTTAACACCGACGCTGATGGCTATGAATATATTGGTTAGATTCGTTTGGAAGATTGCCTGTTGTGAGATCAGAAGAGAGGCGTTGAGTCCTGTGCTGTAAACAGAAATGGACCACCCGGGGCGTATGGAGGAATCGTATTGAAGTCTAGATAATTTCTGTCAATCTCTGATTCGTTGAAGTTAACTTCGCTTTAGTGGTACGTTGTGAATGGAAATGAACCTTAAGTAACGCAGTTTTACTATCTTAGCTTAAGCTTACTTGTTTTGGGTGAAGTGTTATGTCGGGAAGAGAGGGCTATTTATACTAGTGATGGGCAAAATCGATAATTTTAGGTATCGAATACTTTGGTATCGAATACATATAGGTATCGAATACTTTGGTATAGAATACTTATAGGTATCGAGTACTTTTAGGTATCGAGTACTTTTTTTCAATGTCGGGAAATGAACCTGAAGGGACAATTTTTTTTAGGGCCTATCCATAATCAGACTAATATTCAAAAAACTGAAAGCGATCCATCAAAAAGCCCCGTAGCTACGGGCCTGGAGGTGGATAGAGGCGAAGGATTTGGCGGGGGAAAAACCTAGCCGCGTCAAATTTCTCTCGCGGATGATAACGACTTGGGTTTGAGCGTTGCAAAATGAAAACGGAAACAGGCTGCGTTTGATCTACAGTAGGTATTATAAAGATTACTTCATTGAAAAATTTAAAACGAAATATGTCAATAAAGTATCGATACTTTTGTGGGTATCGAATACACTCGATACCTATAGGTATCGAGTACTTAAGTATTTGGTATCGATACCTGCCCATCACTAAAAATTTATACATAACTGTGGCGATAGGAGTTCATTCGGGGAAGTTCCCAAACTCCTCCTTATTCATAAAATGGTGCCCAATTTTGAATCCTACGTTACAATGGTGTTAAAAGGGTCCCAAATTTTTAATTCGACGTAAAATGGTGTTAAAAGGGTCCCAAATTTTGAATTCTATGTAAAATAGAGTTTGAAGATTTCGGGAGAAATGGTTCAAAATTTTAAATTATATTACCAAAAGTTAATCTTAAATTAATCGTTGGAACCATTAACACAAACTTGATTATACTTTTCATTTTAGGTCTCTTTTACTAAGTTCTCCGCGTGTTCCTGGGTTTTATAGATATTATCTGTGTTTGATACAGGTATTTGTACAAACCATATTTGATTCTTCACTACTCCCTAAACTGAGTATTTATTTCACACAACTACAAAACCTCCAAACACAAAAGGAATTGGTCATTCTAACGCAGAGGAAAACACCTTTACATTTTAAATCCACTGAGCTCTCTGCTTTCAGAGTGAGGGGAAGGAAGATGCACCCCTTTTGACTCCCCGTGCTATTCCCCACAGGAAGTTGAACCTGCGCCCCCCAAATGGAAGCGTTTCTGTTCGTTTCGTTCGAAATAAATCTCGGCCACCCCCACCCAAATCAAACCTTTGTTCGGTTGGCCACTTTGGATGCCTTAAATCGAATCCCGGAGATTCCCAAATTTCTCCGGAGATTGCAAATGAGGAGGTGTCGCCCTCTGGTGTGCCGATCCGTGACGCCGGCTTCCGACTTTTTTTCTCGTAGAGAAAGGGTTAAGGTAGAGGGAGTTTCTATTGCTAGCCTTGCGAGGCTAACAGAGTGGGAGAGGAAAGTCTGTAGCATGGAAGTTGCCGTAGTTTCAGTTTTACCGATAGTGGGTTACGGATAGTTACCGAAGTTACCGATAGTGGGGAGTCCACTGTTTTTAGTTCAAGATCCACAGCCGTTTTGTTTTTGTGACCACACTTGGTCTATATTACTTTTGTATCACAATAAAAGACCTATACTAAGGGTCGGCATCATGCAGATCATGTTCCACACCAAGAACGCGTTTGTTTATTCCCTAGGTTAAAAGTTTCCTGAGTGAAAAATTTCAATTTGAATATATATTTAATTACAGCAATTTATTCGTTGTTTTTACCACATTAATAAACACTTGGCACAATATATTATCTGGTTCTTGTGACATAAAAAATAACCAAAACCATTAATGAATAATTTTTAGAAAAAGTTAACTGGTAGATTTTCAATTTCTAGGGTAGTAAATAATCCAATGAATGTAGTAAATTTCTACAATTTTCCAATAGTGAATAGTCTATATACTCCCCCAGTTTTTGAGATTTAATTAAGTGTCCGAATTATCACTCCAATAAGATAAGGAGGGCACTCCCCCCAAATATATCCCCTCTCCGAAATGTTTAGTTTCTGGTTAAAAAAAAATTTTTCGAAGCATAAAATTTTGATTTTAATATTTTTAAACTCAACATTAATATCTTCTTAGCATGCCAAAAATTATATATACCTTCTCTTGAGGAGTCGAGTGTTACAAAAATTTCCTAGGGGGAACTCCCAGACTTCCTTTTCAATATACACTGCAAAAAATAATCGTAAAGAAACAGAAAAGCTATAGCAGCAAAAATTGTCGGAGCTCTCTTTTCCATGGAATTTCTCTGTTGACTGAACTTGTTCTGTATCTAGACAACGACGCTACGAAAATATTTAGGGACCCAACCCAATAAAATTCCCGAAGTTGGGGGAAAATGAGACCCCACTCTAGAGAGAAACAATATGAAGTTTAAAAAATTGAATATTTCCAATGGGAAAGTTTCATAAATTTGCAGGTATAACATGCTCAGTTGTACAGAGAAATTTCATGGAAATGAAAGCTCTAATTGCCTATTCTCAAGGTGCATCTCAAGGTGTATTCCCAACACTGCGCCTGCGTCATAAGTTAACCCAATAGGGAAGATGTTACAATAAGTTTTAAAGTTACTGAATCTCCCCTGGAGCAGTAGTAGGATACTTGGTTAGAATTACTGGCAATTCATGAGTTCTATCCCCGGTTATTATTTTATTAAAACTTATATTTTCCAAGAGAAATTGCAACCAACCAGTCAAAACCGACGCTGCTAAAACTGGCAATAAGGTCTTGCGGAAAGCTTTGGCATCTTTTGCTGATATAGCTTTTCTGTTTCAGTGCAATTATTTTTTATGTGTTATGCTATTAACGATGTAGGAGATTTTAAGTCAAAAAAGTAATTAAATGGTTTCGAATCTTATAAAGTGATAAAACGTGAAAAGTTTGTTTCTTTGTAGCTAATAAAAATCAATGTTTTGAAAATCCTTCCGAGGATATTTCATTAGTTTGAAGAAATAATGATAAACTCTTCCTTAACACCAGTTCTGATATAACGCGACTGTCACAATGAAAGTCTACTCCCACGACATGCGAGCTCTAGCTCTATCTCCCACCGCTGGGTTTTTCCGGCTCTTTATCCGATTCTGGTGGGTTTGAAATAAAATCGAATCCGCGGAATTTGGTATTCAACGCGACGTTCGCCGTAACTCCCTCTTACGCGCCGGCGACTCTTTCAAACTTTTCCCGTTTTTTTGCTCCTTTTTTCCCGGGGGTTTCTTTTTCCAGTCCGATAAATAAACCGGGATTGCGCCGCGAAGGAAATCTGGAGCGACTTTGGTTTTCATTGGTCAACAGATAAGCGAGCGGGGTGCTGTCTTCTGGTGAGACGAAGTACGAACATCGTCGTGAGGATCGTTTCTTTATTTTCAGTTCTTTTTTCCTTTTGAGACATACTTTAACTTTTAACTGAACTACTCTCGATTAAACGAAGTAGTTGGGAAGTATTGTACAGGATAATCGGATGCGTAGTTGTAAAAATTTTTATGTTTCTGGAGGGGTTTGGTCAAGTTTTTTCTGGGGCCTTCCTTCATTCCGGAGTATATTATTATAGGTCAAATGTGATCATTTCACCAATTAATGTCAAAATTTTCCGGGTAATATTTTTTAGCCTCGAGATAAGAGTTTGAGTCTGGGGTTCTTCCTCCCGCAACCTTTTTGTGAAATTACACCCTATAAATTGCATTTTGACTCGTTTTTTGACATTTGGGAACGTTAGAGTTACGCCCTAAGAGGATCTCTTCTTGAACTATGTAGAATTTCCAAAGAAAAAACATAAATAAAATGTCATGCAAATTTCGGGAGGGGGACTCCCTGTTCCCTCCCTTGGATACGGTCCTGGATACCAACACTAAGAGGATTTCTTTACAATTGTCACTTATGATAAAAGAGAAGAATCATGAGTTGTCTGTGTTTTTCTTTTATTTAAATTTTTTAGCGCACAACCGACTACTTTCTAAAAATAAATTTTCTTAAATGGGATTATTGTTTGGTTTTACCTTTGTAACTAAGAGGTGATATATTGATGTTTACATTAGTGTTATTGTGTAGTTTTGTGTTTTTAGTTGAATAAAAGCAAAATTAAATCAAAAAATCAAAAAAATTTGCAAATATGCGAACTTTTTATTTTTTAACCCCTAAAAAAGTGATATTTTCACATGCTAATATCTCCGCTAATATTCAAGGTATCTTGATAATTTTTTTTCAGTGAGTTTTTCTTGACGTTGGCAACAATACTCTCATTGAGGTTTTTGCTCTATCTCCTTTAGTTTTTAAATTAATTTTTTAAACTTTTTAATTTCGCCGCTGGGGGCGCTCTAAGTCATCTCAATGGATTTTCCAGGGTGACTTACCTAGGGGTAGACCTTACTTCCATAACCCTAGGAGGCGTTGGTTCCGAATAAAAGCCGTGCAACGCAATTTTGAAACACCCTGTATATAAAATATTGACGTTTTAATTCTAATTGATTCTTCCAATAATTTTGCATTAATTTATGGATGATTCATAATGGAACATGATACATATATTCATAAACATACTTTAAAACAATTAATAGGACAAATTTATTGACTCCCAGTGAAATAGTTAAGTATTGCGTTTCCATTGAGCAACAGATAAAACATGATGGGGTATTCTGCGTCTGTAGAAACAAACTTATCGAATGATTCAAAACAACTCGATTCACTGTCAGAAAATCGATTCCCTCGATTTTTTAAGACAGCACAGCAGTCTCACTGCGAAGTGTTAATGAATATGTTTATTCTAGTGAAATGCCTGATAAAGGGTGCAAAAAATACACTCACATACTCGTTTCTTTTTTTCCGAGCCAAAACATCCCCGCATGGTTGCCAGCGTGGCTACAACTTGCTTAAGCCGAATTGACCGACTTAAATTCGTGATTTTAGTCCGATAGGGTGAACTCGCTTAGGTGAATACAATCGTATCACTGTGAAAAGTTTCTTATAAAAATGAAAACATTGATTTACTCAGATTGAAAAGTGTCAAATTCTCCACAGCCTGGGCTAATACCGGATTATGGTAAACGCACTTTTGGCGAAACTTGGCGAATTTCTCCATCCGGCAACCCTGGTCCGAAAGTCTCTCTTTCGCTTCATTAAATTCAAATAAAGATTTAACTCCCATTTACTACCTTTTTCTCATTTACTCAAATAAAAAAAATTCCAATCAACGCTATCTGCAGGAGGTTGGCAAAAATTCTGACACCCTACGAAACGTGACCATTCCTCCAGAATAAAGGTAATTAAGTCAAGCTTTTTTTCTGCCCTCTTTCACACCTTCATAATAAATTATTTTAAGTCTTAAGGTACTAACATAGATTAAATGTTTACTATTGCCTGATTACATTCTCTAATTGAGTTAGAACACAAGATAGCGTCTTCTTATATTAAAATTTTTTCCGTTGTACTTGGTGATCCATGAGATATTTTTGCCTTACTGGATTTCCCCTGGAATTCAGAGATAACGGAAAATGGAATGATTTATGCGTTTTGCATAACTTTTGAATTCTTGTTATCCGATGTGTCATTTCACTGGGAATTTTATTCGTTGGTTGAGTTTTTGTGTTGCAACAAACATTTCAAAACCTTTTTTAAGGCAATATATTTTTGTTTAAAATTTATTTATTTTCGTCATAAAAATACAGTATAATTTTTAACTAGTCCAAATCAGAAAGGGGGTAAACAGATTAAGTAATTTTCTGGTTAAAAAGGAGAAGACAAAATATATACTTATTGTATCGAAAATGTTTTTATGATATGTTAGTTAAAGATACGTTATTTAAATATTTCAATTTGGTACAAAGTTTAATACCACTATAATGAATAGGTAAAAAATTCAGCCTTTTTTATGTTAAAACCTTGAATTCGATTATTTTCTAAATTCTTAGTTCTTCGTACAATATGAAAGTAGTCAGATCACTTATACATCTCTAGTTTGGTTCTTGCGCCATAAAACCAAAACTAAAACAAACCACTTATACAACTCTCTTGAATAATTCCAATCTATACTAAAATCTTACCGAAGGATTTCAAAGGATACTACCAAAAAAACTATTATGGCTAGAACTGTTTCTTGAGCTTCTGGGGGTATCCATATAGATATTTGGAGAGATATCCCGCATACAAAAATCTGTGAACTATTCCCCTTTCTGACCATAAAAAACCCTTAAATCTACTCCATATACCCCAAAAAACACAAGTATCCCCGAAATTTGTTTCTGATACACACAAATATGGTGAGAAATGATAGAATGTGTAAATTATCTCATGACTTTTTAGAAATAGGACATGTTCGTATGGTAAAGTACCCTTAGGTAGCACAACCACCTATTTTCTGATTGTGTTTACTATGGCCTATCAATTAAATAATTGTAAAATAATTACTGATAAATTATACACTCGTGCCCAAAAATTTAGGATAGTTTGATTTTTTGGGAATAATGACGTTTCACCTACCAATAAAGGACCCAAAAGCTAAAATCCACCTAAATTGAAGATTAAGGAGTAACCACTTAATACCGTCCAAAAATCATACTTACTTATAGGTGTTCCATGCACTTAAACTAATGCATAAGTCCAGGAATAAATTCTTTAAAAAAAATAGGTAATTTTTGCTGAATGACTCTCACATGAACGTTTCTGCTACCGTTCTAAATGTGCGTGAAACTCCATTATCAATGGAAGGATGTTGTATCCCCTTAAACTATTAAGGTGATTTAATCTCCTACCAAACATTTCCACTCTTAGAAAATCCTATGACATGAATTTCATTTATAAATAATGAGATGTGTTTCATTCATTTTACAAAAATAAGTTTTCCTTAAATTTTGGACACGTGTCTAATAACCGATGTAGTTTCTGGTATCTTATCAAAATCGCCGGGTACTTTATTAACAAAAAAACCTACTTTTAACAACTGCAGTCTTGAAAACGAAAAAGAAAATGTTATCGAGATACTCCACCAAATCCTTCTTTGTGGTTGTTCTTAACCGCTGAAGCAAAAAAATATGATCGAGTCCTACTTCATACCTCATATAAAACACGAAAAAAGGATGCATTATGTCGGGGGATACCTCCGTTCAAAAGACGACAGTACTCCACAAAGCCCTGCGACATCGAATCGAAGGCACATCAGGGGGTGGAGAGCGATAAAGATCGGGATCTCCGTCCAATAGGAAAGCTATTAGATCGGAATCCCCGCGTCCGGGTATTGTCTTTCACGGCGTTTATTGAACGCCAGCCGATAAGAATTTGTCGCTTGCACTATGTGTCCGGTGGAAGGGAGGAATGTGCCTTTAAATATTCCTGTCTCCGTGATTCCAAGGAATTAAGTGCTTATGGGGATGTTGTCGGGGGGCCGTTTCGGGGGAGGGGAGCGAGATGAAAGGGGGTGCGGAGTTGTATTCTGCCAGGGATGATCATCTTTTGTTGATGGCAGTGTGTGTGTATTTGGAAGGCAAGTCGGAGGGTATGTTATACGGTACTTTTTAGGGGCGCTACCCTTATCGATCCAGTTAGAAATCGCCAGTGGGTTTATGCCAACGATTTGTCGATTCCAACGATGCCAATGATTTTTCGATGAAAAAGCATACTTAACTATTTAATTAGACAGTTTTCTTGATAATAATACCGGTCGACACGAATTTTTGGTCTGGTTTGTGGCTGTGAAATATTAGGTTTCACCGACGTTACTACACTCTGTTCATTTTGAACTAGCGCTTGAAAATATTTCCTTCCCCCACCACCGATCGGTAACCATAGCAACTATCCACGTCAAAGTGACGAAGAAGGCTTACTATTGGCTGCTCGAATAGCGTAACTATGGTTACGCTTCTAACGTGGCGGAAAGCACTATTTCTCAAGTGCCAATTCTAAACGAATAGAGTATAATAAAGGAAAAAATAATATTTTTGATCAAAGTTTGCTTTTGTAGAAACTAGAGTAATTTTACAGCTTGAGAAACAGGCAAAGTATAGTACCCATTTTTTATCTTAATTCCGGACTCACTGGTTAAAATAAGCTCTTCAAATTTGTTGCCAAAGTTAAAGTTTTTGCTTCTTACTTTAATAAATTCCTTGTGAAAAGAACAGAATGAATCAACATATTGTTTTAACTGTATTGACGCAAGATAAAAAAGAAGTACGCTTGAAAAGTTTAGGGGAATACTTTAAAAATAGGTAAAAATGGGACATGCTTGTTTGAAATGTACCATCTACTGTGTTGAACCATCTTATAATACTACAACTAAAACCCGGCGAATACAAGTCGCTCAAAAGAAGCCGTTTCTTTATACATGCATTTCAGCCTATTCCTCCAAAACGCGTCCATCAAAACGATTGTGGAACCGAATCTATTGGTGGCCTCAGGGGGAAACACTCGGGACGAAAAATGGACTTATTTCTGACCAAATGGGAAGGTGTTTGGGCTTTGAGGTGTTTTTAAGTTGTTTCCTAGTCTTTTTTTATTTCTTTCATTTTATGATGTGAAAAGGGGGACCTCGACGTCGATTTTATTCCAGCCAGTCATATTCGACCCGTTTTGTTAAGCGTGATTTTTGTACCTGAAGTTTTATATCTCACTTTTCGTTTGAGTGTTTTAAAAGATAGTGTATCTTATAGACTTGTTTTGTATCCGGATCCAGGCTGCATTATTTTTGGTTTTTGCAGAGAGAGGTATGGTCAACCTTCTCTAACATAGCTTTTTTACAAAGTAGACTTATTCATAACGCATTGAAAAAAACAAACCGTAAATTGTTGCCAAAGTCTACCACAAAAGTGTTAACATATTTCTTTAACAGGGCGTTGTTTTTTTTCTATCCAATGGTCAAAATAGCGGTTTAAGGTAAATTGAATTTTGGCGATTTTTGTGTCTGAATATCTGATTTTTGTTAAATTTGTGAGAGTTTTGATATCCATCCCATTCTACTGGGTGTATAAGTCCTTTTAACCTGAAAGTACTTCCAAACGGAAAGAGCTACAGCTATGCAAATAAGGTATAGTACAGGAAAACGGTAGTTTTTTCAAAAATTTCATATGGAAGTTTTTTTTCGACTGTTTTATATGTTTTCGAGGGCGCTGATTACGAATATGAAGTTTTCTCCCACGTGGGGCGTCGGCTTCATATCAAAAATTCCAAAAATTGATAATTTTTTGCAAATTTGAGAACTTTTTCTTTTTTGAGGCCAGAAAGAGCACTATTTTCACTTGCTAATGTTTTCTCAAATATCGAAGATATTTTCATATTTTTCTGCGAGTTTTTCATAATATCTCCAACAAATATTTTCCCATTAAAGATTTTCTCTTATCTCTTATTTTTTAAAAATAATTTTAACTTTTTTTACTACCACAAGAGGAGCTGCTATCATTTGCATTAGGCATAGTCACTTTTCTATACTGTTTCCTATCTTGCATAATTGCAACTCTATAGACGTTAGCAAGTATTTAAAGGGTAAAGGGACTTATTTCCCTATTCACGCCTGTATATGAAGAGTTTTTCCCTATTGCACTTGTGTTTTCCGTTTGCTGTACTTTCCTAAACATAATTTACTGTCTTCCTAGGGTGCTGAATCCAATAACTTTCCCACTAACAATTACTTCCATTAACAAAAGAGAAAAAAACTGGCAACACTTTTATTAACACTATCAATCGCCATCCCATAATTCCTTTCGCGCAGTGCTCAAAGAAAACTCGTTAATCTGTTCTTTGCGATTTCAATGCTTTTTGAAAAGGGACAGACAGCCTCAGAATTGGATTTACTGCCACAAAACATTGTAGTAAAGGGAACATTCACAAATATCGTCACACGTTTAGATAATGGGGAGAGTGGATTCCATATTGTAGGCTTAGTACTAATCTCAAATGCCGTAAGATTCTCCTTTAACCTATAATAATAAGCTTCGTGCATAGGTAAATAGGGTGGTGCGGGAAAAAATGAAAAAGCGAATTTCAATTTTGGCTACCATTAAAAAGTTCTTTTTTAGTACTTTCTAAACCCCTGAAAGTATTCTTCAAAATTCGTAAAATTTCTTACGAGTGTTCTTAGTACTGAAAGGAAACTTTTTGCTGCTGTCCAAAATTAAAATTAGCAGCTTCTTAGCTTTTTTCTTCATTTTTTTCTCTCCTTTATTAGATAGTTTCTCACTAAATACATAGTAATCAAGATTATACATCATACTATGTTATATAAGCTTGATTACTATGTATTTATAATATATATTATATTATAAATACATATTAATCAAGCTCTAGCTTGGGGCATAGAATCTCGTATAGTACATTAAAAATAATTTTTTTAAACATGGCTTGGCACTATAGGAACCATCAAACCTAGATAATCTGCTGAGCAGATCAGCTCATGACATAGGGAAATGAGTGCAAAACCATTGACATCTGTTCTAAAGGTAATTTGTGTATGGTCCCCCGCATTTAATTTTTTGTTGCCTATCTTAATTTATTCTCAAAAGAGTTTTCCTACACTCACGGGGAGAGTGGGGAAAACATTATTTCATATAAAGAAAGATTAACGACGTAAATACACTAAATTATTCCCTTAACATCAAAACAAATACCCTAAACATGATTACAAAAATCTTTGTGATAAATTCATCCATTGAGCTCTACTTTTTCTTTAATGAACTTTTGTGAACAACAATGGTGCAATTCCGAAATAACAAAGTTTTGGATAAGCATAGATTTGGATTTCATTTTAGGTTAAGTCCAAGCTTAACTTTTATCGTTACACAGTTTATTTCGATATAGAGAGAACTTCCGTTTAAAAATGTAACTGAAGATAGTTACAAAATAATCTAATTATCTATTACTCGAATTAAGTTCAATGAGCTTACACCACTCTTGTCCGCATACATAGGAGGTTTAAAAATAGAAAAAAATTGAGAAAGGAGTATTCTAAATTAATAAATAAAAATGGGATTTGTTTTGTAACTTAAAAGCTTCCAATATCAATTAATTACTGGTTGCTTAAAAAAAGGGAAATTTCTTTAATCTTCATTACATAAAACCGACCATTTCCAGTGAATCCATTACCGGTCGAAGCAACACATTTTTAGTTTCAAAATGCGCAAATTCTTTTGAGAGTTATGGGAAATAATTAGATTGAGCTCTTAATAATTTTATAATCAGTGTTATAGATAAAAAAACACTTGTTTTGAAAACCCTAGCTTTGAATAGCTCGGTGGTTTGCAGAGAACATGCCTGATCTGATGATAAAAAATACAAATATTATAATAACAACTTTGTTTATTATCTTAAGAATTCATAATCTTCTTGACACGGCTTTATAAACTATATATTAGTATTTAAATTGATATTTAAATAGTTATTAATGAATACGCACTATAATATTTGCAATAAAAGAAAACTACTCTATCAATCGATACGATTTTACAATTTATAACGTCAAGATTTTCAGTTTTATTTACGAATGTGTTCAATAATATTTGTTTGAATCAATATTTATTTTCTTTTACAGCATGTGATTATATTATTATGAAAATATCTTTTGATTATTGTATCTATTAATTGAACTGAACTTTTACCCTGATGCATATATGGATGTGGGAAAAAAACTACAAATGATACTTGTAAAGAAAAATGTTTTCAAAATTAAATTCCAATGAATTTTCTTCTCTAGCTCAAAAGCTTCAAAGATAAATTAATAATTCTTTTTTTATACAGAATCTTTAAGACATGAAACTTGTTAAAGCTTGTTTTCCGTTCCATAATTGAAAAATGTAAAAGCAATAAAACGTTTTGACTTAAAAATAAAAATTCATAAATTTCTATTGTTCCGTTTACAAAACTAGAAGTGATAAATTAGTGTCGAAAAATGTCTGATAGGTTTGAAGTGGAGTAATTTAGTCGAAAAATACCAGATAAATTATAATTACTATTTTGTTTTCTGATTATAATTTTAAAATATATGCTTAAAGGTTAAATTTTCAAGATTCGAAATTTTTATAAAAATCTTAATTTAATAAAGAATTTTTTTCATGCCAAATAGACTGTTAAGTATTTTTACAAACATATGTGACTTTCATTAATTTTAATTACCTCAGACATTGATGGAATATCTACCAACTTCCTTAATTTCGGTCCGTTTCCATGGAGGGAGACTAATTTCAAAGGATTATCCCATTTAATATTTTTACCCTAATTACATTTAGTGTGAAATTGTTTTCCGTTTAAAAATGGTTAAAGCAGATATTTTCCAAAGTAAAAATGGAAAAATAGAAAAATAGACCGAAAAAAGTGTTAAGCTAAGGGATCGGTTTATTAAAAAATAATGTATTTGTATGGAGGATAAACTCAAACCCCATTAGATTTTTATTATGATACAAAAATAATGTATTCAAATATTTTTAGCTATGACATCAAACATTGATTTTAACTACCTAGTCAGTAGTCAACGGTGTTTTGTGTTAAAAAGATAGTTGAAGTTTATTTCGTATGAATTTGCTACCCTAAATTAAATTTTTTAAATAAGTTTTAAAATAAAATAACATTTTTTCTCTTATGTTTTCTTGTTTTTCAAAATATACTTTTAAAATTTGTAAATCCCAAAAATAGCTGTTAATATTAATTTTGCCTTAAAAGACCATCTTTAATAAAATATGGTTTATTGGCAAAATTTCTTGCTGATTCTGAATATGTTTTCAACTTATCCTTATAGTGGATCACAGTTTTAGAGCATGTGCGTTTAAAATAAAGGGAAGGTTTATTTCTTACTTTTTAAAAATGTTCTGTACAAAACTTTTTTGATCTATCAACTAACAAAGTTGTTGGAACCGACAAAGTTCATTGTGAGAGAGCTTCTAATATTAAGTAAAATTATCCAGGTTTTTTTAAGCTTTAACCCAAGACATTGATTTTAATTATCTTGTATATACTTAAAATACTCAATACTCAATTACTCAAATTTGAAATGGAAATCCCATACAAAATATATATCAGACAAACTAAGGTATGTACTGTGTAACTTTTATTACCTAAAACAAAAGTTAAATAATAAATTACTAATCAATTTATATTATTCTTGGGTTCATTCACAACTTAATTACGGTTTAGTTGTGTGGGGAGGAGATTACATGATCAACTTAAAAAGAATTGAGAGGCTGCAAAAGAGATTCCTGAGGTTTTTAAATAATGAAGCGCACTTAAACACAAATAATATAAACTACTTCAATTCCTTAAATATACTTCCAATTCTCCATCTTTTTTATTTTAAAATTTGCCTCCATCTCTATCTAAACCCCAACATTTGTCAAAAACGCAATGTCGTAAACCTACGAAGACCAAACATATTATACTTTGTTCCTAAACCTAATAAATCCATATTCTGTAAAAATTTTTGTTACATAGCCCCTAAGTGTTTTAATAAGTTACCTATACATATTCAAAATAGCCCTTCAAAACATTTATTCAAAAAGCATTTAAAGGAATATCTGTTTACTATTGAGGATATTGATGATTTCTTTTGTTCTGTTTAATGTATGATTTATAATTATTTTAAGCACTTTAACTCATCATTATGGCAAAAATATAATTTATTGGCGCCCTGTTTGCCACCATATCCATCTCATGTATGTGTTTCCTGTGTTTTTTTTTTCTCCTAGTTTGTATTTTAAATTTTTGTTATTCATAATTACAGTCACCTACATGGACCATGAGATCCCAGGTGACTATGTGAAATTGTAAATTTTCTTCTTTTTTTATTTCTAGTTCAATAAATAAATAAATAAAAAAAAATATATATATATCTTGTTTTCAAAAATAGTTTTGTATAGAAACCTTTGTAGAGGAACTAATTTTACCCTGTAACAAAATAATCTAAAAAATATATACCCTATTCCACTTTTAATTAGATTTTCATCTTTTATACTGATATAAAGAACAAAATGTTTGTAACTAGGTTTACGCTTCTAAAATCAATTTGGTTTTTAATTACGAAAAGTCGTTAAATTTTTTCTTTAAGCATGAATTATACTTTTATCAAAAAAGTTAATTTCCTTTTTCAAACATCAAGTTAAGTTATTCTATTTACTTATTGTATCGTTAAGTATACGGCTAACTATTTCACTAGTTCAAATAAAATTTACATAATTTCAGGCTAAGAATAATATGTCGTGTAACTAAATTTATTAGCTTTTGATTTATCTTTATTAATCAGAACTTGATAAATATTTTTTATCGTTGAGCTATTTTTGCATATCTTTTTGTTAATTGTTCTAGGAATTCTTAAAATATAATCATATTTTAATTTTAGTGATAAAAACTATTCATTTAAAATAATCTCTTATTTTAAGCCTATTATTGAACTTCATATTTTAAAGATTTATTTTATTCTTTGATATATTTTACGTTTACAATAACATTTTTCTAGATGCACTTTTACAATCTGACAATTCAAACTTTTTACATGAAAACCATCTACTGCCAACAAAATGTTTCTGAACTAAATTGCTTATAACCAGGATCTTTTGTTGATAATTTAAGCTTATTACTGAATTTCATATTTTAAAAAAACCCAGTCCTTCTCAAAAAACACAATTTTCTACCGATGTTTTTACCACCTTAGTTGTGATGCCATACATTTCTATTTCAAATCAGTATTTCATTAACTATTAGATCCATTAAAAACAAAATATGTTACGTAATGAAACACATATACTATATCAGAGATACTCTACAAAAACGAGTTCAACTGTGTATATGTTTATCTTTTATGTTATGAAATACACAATAAGTGCCATAGAGGGCTTTATACTGTACCGATTTAACTCATCTATATAATAATAATATTGGAACTTCATGGATTAAATAAAAAGTGTAAAAGTTTTTTTTACTTAAGAATTTTGCTTTTTTTCTTAGGTGGTGTCTATTGTAAGCTGTTCACCAGCTCCAATATATCTTCCTGGTGAAACAAGCATGAACAAAAGGTAATAAATCTTTAATGTTTCATTGAAAAAGCTGAGAATTATTAGAGTGAAGGAATATTATATAAGAACCAAGTTATCAATTATACTATATTACTTTCAGTAAAAAATAAATGAAATTAATTATATATTTATGTTTAAAAGGGGTTCAGTCAAACAGCTTTTAAAAGACACAAGTAACTAAATAAAAAGTTTTATTTTTTCACAGTCTTAAGGCACATTACTTTTATTGTTAATTACGAGTGATCCTCACCAAGAAATCACACATTTACATGGGAAATCTTAGGAGAAGAGAGTTAAACTACGATTAAATTGTCAGTTTGAAAAAGGGAATAATTACAGAAACCAAATTTCGAGAAAATAGTAAAAAAACATACACGTAATGGAATTTTCTTTGTATAACCACCAAACTTTTACTGAGAATTCAGAATTCTATTTAGAAAACAGAGCATTCATGCATAGAAAATACTTAAGTGTTTTCAAAAGTGTTGTACAGTTGAAAATAGTTGATAGACTATTTCTTTTTCAAATTTGAAAAATTTCAGATAAAGAAAATCTTTAAAAAATTACTTCAGCTGACCAGTAAACATATTTCCGCTTAGTACACAGCACAAACGTGATAGATAGAAATACTAAGACGAATGAAATTTTTTAAAAGTGTGAAAAGTTTCTAGAAAATCAAAGGACCCTTGGTAAAAAAGTTCACGAAAAATTATTTCAATTGACGCGGAATGCCCGATTAGAGTATTATTCATTTTCTGCTAACTATTAGCAAGTTTTGTTTCGAATTCAAGACAGCCTCTTACGCAGTTTTAGCTTTCACATTTTTGCTGGAAACTAAACACAATTATTCAATTCTTAATTTACAATCAGTTGGTGAAAGACTCCGTTGAAATTCATTATATTGTCAATTAAAATTCACTTTTGATCTTCATTTTCGATTACTCTACTCCTTCACTTTTATATGTGAACTAGCGATTCACAGCACAGGAGTGAGCCACTCATGATAAGCAATGAAAGTGAAACTGTGAATGATTCTTTAGTAATGATTGAACTTCATTTCTTTTTTACTCTTCTTTTTACTATTTCTTTTTTATTTTCATTTCTTACTTGTTATAATAATTCAATTTTCCCATTTAGGCTATAAAACTTTATTTTTACTTTTTGAACCTGAATGCTGTATGTACTAAAATACTTATGTAACTTTTTAATGTGACTTTATTTAGACTAAATTGAAAGAAATAGGCACAAAAAACTCTTGTTAATAGGAATAACCAACCTTAACATGAACCACTCTGAACTTTAAAGAGTAAAAGGATATTATTTGCTTGTTACTCAGATATAAGCTTCATTTAAAACCAATTCAAGAAGAACCCTTCATTATAATCCAACATGTGATACAGAGTTACATATTTAATACCCATTAAAACCTCACTAAATACCACGAAGTTAATACTCCCAAACACACATGATAAAGTGTACATTCAGTTGCATTTACCACTTAAAAAAGGCCAAATATATCTCCAGTTACATTTAATACCAGTCCTCCAAAATTAATTCCATTAATTACACTAAAAAAACTTATTTTAATTCCCTTAATCAAGGGGATGTTTGGCAATTATTCGCCGAATTTATTATAGCAATTAAGAACAGGGAATTTTCGCTTCCAATTTAAGTAAGGAGGAAGCATCAATTCGTTAGACTCTTAGAAGGTAATTTGTCGCGACGAGGAAACAAGATTTATGCTGGTAATGGGGGAATCGATATTTTTAGGTATCGATATATTTGCGTTTCGAGTATTTTGAGTATCGAATACTCGTGTTTCTAGAATCGTGTAGTTTAGGAAAGATAAGCCGCGAATTATACGTGTTTAAAACTTGAAAATTAAAGTATGGAGCTTATTTTTAAGGGCAAATTGCACTTTTGAGTGCCTTATTAGCTTGGTACATTTAGATAAGTTGGATTGAACACAAGCAAAATGATTTAATGAAGAATAAATTATACTAGGAGTATATATGTGTGAAGGAACTTCTTGTTTGTAATGATTGGTTAAAAAATAAATTCTCATATTTATCAAGTGTATTAATTCACCATAATAATGTTTTATATTTTATGTGTAAATGATTAATTTTGAAAGTTTGTCCATCTTGTTTTTGTACTTCTTTTGTGTTTATCAATTTTTAAGTAATAGTATTATTGTAGTTTACGGAGGTTAACACCATTTACTAAACGACAAAAATATTAATGTGTATCGAATTGGAGCCAGTTAAGAACAACAAATATGATGTTTTTTTATTAATTTTAGTATTATTATAATCATATATATTTAGGTATTTATGTGTACAGTGAAATTCCTATCATTCAAATACATTGAGACGATTCTAAACAACTCAGTATTCAATAATTGTATTGTAATTATAATCGATGCCCAAGTATCGATTCCTTATAAGTATCGACTCGAATCGACTCATCACTAAATTACGCTTTCGTCCAATATTCGGATTTGATCTCCATGCAAATTCAATCATTTATTGAATAACGTGAAGAATTTAAAATGGATTACGGTTTAAAGCGTTACTTTTGAGTAAAGATTTATTTGAGTTATGTATACACACGAAATTATTCAGTTTCATTAAGTGTATACGTATTATAAAATTACAAACGATTGTAATTGTGTATATAACTTAGTTCAAAAAGGATATTTATCGTAGAACTATCAGTAGGCATGCGAATTTATCAGCAAATATATTTTCTTGAAATTATTTATTTTACTGTCCTTCTAAGGAATTGAAATTCTGTAGTTGCAAAGTGATTGCGTAATAAGTAACGGCTAATTAAAAATCCAAATTTTGGTAAATTTTCTTGATAAGTAGCTAAATGAATTATGAACTGTAATAATTTTGACTTAACAATGTATAAGGATGCTATAATTTTACTTCAAACTCTACGATCTGAAGTTTCTTGCAAAAGCTTATTATTGTTGTGTAAAATAAAAAGATTAATTTTTCTGCAAGGGAAAAAGTGGCAAAGAAATATTATCTTTAACACAATATCTCATAAACTACTCAAGCTATATGAATAAATTTTGTGCTTTAAAAACTATTTATCAAAATATTATCTTATTAAATGCTTGGTCAAAACTACCCCCGTTTGTTTCACGTTTAGCTACATATCCACTTGAGTCTTCACCATTATTTGACGTGCCCAATGGTGATTGGCAGAATTTCAGTTTTGTGGCATTAGGTGAGTTTCTGAGAGGAATATACAGGGTGTCCCATAAATAGTGGGTCACACTTCTAGGGGGATAGAAGACACCTAGACGAGTCAGAATCACATAGGATTCGGGGGTCCCAGACCAAATCCCAGGGAGTTAAAAATGGAGCGGCACCCCAAAAAAATTATTGAAAAATTAAATTTGTAGAAGAACTGTTATTGGTAAAAATTTAATTATGGTCTCAAAAATTGTGATTTAATATGATCTTTAAAATTATTTCAAAAGTCTTCACCTTAAAATTTTTTTATTATGAAAAAAGTTAAAAACCACAAAAAAGTGTGAAAATTCTGCCCAAACCTCATTTTGTATTTCGAAATCCTTTCTTTTGATTTTATAATCTGAAAGATCGTAGTTGTAAACCCTTAAGTCCAAAGTGTCACGTAAAAACCATCAATATTCAATGCTTGAGATCCTGTTAAAGCACGGTATAAGTGCCGTTTTTTTCGTCCGCAGACTGTCGTTTTGGGAACGGCTATAGGAAACCAGTTCGCGCAAGCAAAAAACGAACTTTAACAGGATCTCAAGCGTTTAATATTGATGGTTTTTACGTGAAACTTTGGACTTAAGGGTTTACAACTATGATCTTTCAGATTATAAAATCAAAAGACAGGATTTCGAAATACAAAATGAGGTTTGGGCAGAATTTTCACATTTTTATGTGGTTTTTTAACTTTTTCCATAATAAAAAAAATTTTAAGGTGAAGACTTTTGAGATAATATTAAAGATCATATTAAACCACAATTTTTGAGACCATAATTAACATTCTACCAAAAGCAGTTATTTTACAAATTGAATTTTTCAATACTTTTTTTGGGGTGTCGCTCCATTTTTAACTCCCTGGGATTTGGTCTGGGACCCCCGAATCCTATGTGATTCTGACTCGTCTAGGTGTCTTCTATCCCCCTAGAAGTGTGACCCATTATTTATGGGACACCCTGTATTGTATGTAGGTAAATGAATATGCACTTTTTTATGGATTTTGCTCGCGGCCAATCCTCGACTCTGAGCATTTCTCACTGTTTCTTGTTTAGACGAAAGGGAACCACAGCAATTTGTAATTTGTGCTAGATGACGCTGTCTTTTCTGCTACGTAATTTGTCCAAATGTCCATCGGTGTTATGTTTATTTCTAAATTAAAACTCTATTTCTGAATATACTAGCAATCAGCACTGTCCCTTCCAGATGGTGTTAGCAGTGGCGTTGCTGTCGTTGGTATGGTGGTCGGCGGTGGTTGCCACCTCCCCTTGCCCCTTCAACCCCCTCTGCTCGTGCTCCAACCTGCAGCGCGACGTCAGCTGCATCGGGGTGTCCTTCGCGGAGGTACCTTCCCTCCCCTCAGACGACCTCTTCCAGCTCACCCTGCTCAAGGCCGGACTCGAAGTCCTGCACGACCACTCATTCCAGGTCTGTTATTTTGATGCCCGAGGATCACACTCACCAGTCAAACGTTTTGTAAATTCTAATGCAGTATAAATACCAACTAAGGACCATTTTCAGAATGACAAAACACGTAGAAGAAACAAGAACGTTACTGATCAGCCAACAATAGTAAAAGGGTCAAGTGATTTTTACAGACTTTGCAAGGCCGATAGTTCGGTAACTGGGGATAGTTGGGGTCTTGCTTCTAAATGCAAGCATATATATCTTCCTCTTTCAATCAACTGCCCCTCAACTTCCACCTGTCTTCCCTCCAAAATAATAGTTCCAGCGTTGTCAAAATCACGTGACCCTTTTACTATAGTTGGTTCAGCAGTACGTAAACGGTGGATGATTTGACACGGTAGCTCAGAAGCTCTCGTTCCCATATCATTCCGAGATTCGAATCTATCTTACTGGTTTGTGGATTTTTACTCTTTTTGTGGCCCCGCTTAAATAGTCACAAAACACTAGAACAGCTACTTACTATAAAAAAGTCGCCAGTCATTAATATGTTATGAAAATAGTAGAAATATACACTGTTAAAAAATTTCCAACTTTCACCTAAAAGCGGTTGCAGCTAAATTTGAACCACGTTTGTGGTGAAACAGCCCAACCTTTCACCACAAAACTGGTGAGAGGTTGAACTGTTTTTTAACAGTGTAGTTTAATAGTATAAAATTACTTGTAAGTGTGTACTCCTGAAGCCATCCGTCTCAAACACTTACAAATACTTATACACTATTACTTTCGTAACATATTAATGAATGCAAACTTTTTTATGATAAGTAGATGTTCTAGTGTTTGTAGAATTTCTTAAAAGACTTGAAACACGGAACGATAGTTCCTGAGTCATCGTGTCAAATCCACCTCTTCCGTAACGCTCTCGTCCCGTGCACGTTTCTTCTCCCTGTTTTCACATTCTGAATATGGCCCTAAAAACATTTGTCAACCGTTAATTTACCTTGAAATCTCTCAATAAATGTATCTCTTTCTTTTGTCTGTTATAGAATACTCGCATCTCGTCATTGCGTATGATGCAAAACCAGTTATCACTGATCCATAGCAAGGCCTTCCAAGGGAGCGAGCGGGCACTAACCACTCTCGACCTTAGCTTCAACTGGCTGCACAGGATGCCCACCGAAGCACTACAGAGGGTGAGAAAGAACCCTTTTGTTCATAACCCATTTTCTACCGACGAAACACATTTGATAAAATTAATTCATTTGATTTGACTCATTCGATAAAAGCATATGTCGCTGTCACTCCACCGAACTGCCCTCTTATCTGTAAGAATTCGACGTTAACCCTTTACGTTCAAAATAGTACTTGTTACCTTCCTAATAAATTTTCTTTGATTTTTATATGAATATTCCTTTTACTAAAGAAAAAGTATTCAATGCTACCCGGAAAAATCTTCAACGCCAGTAATCATATAATTTTTTTATAACGAAATGAAAAAAGTAGTATAATAAGTAAAATAAATCTTTAAAGAAATTCCCATAGGAGTATTTTACTTCCAGTATGAAAATAATCTTCCGAAGTGCCCTTAATACAGAAACATCCAATTAAGATACTTGGGATTTTATTTTGAGTATAACTGTATCACTTTAGATAAACCCTTGTTTGCTATCCAGTGTTTATTCTCCCCAATTAACAGACTTCAATAATTTGATTAATGTTTCGAGAAATAAATACTATACTACACCTAAAGAGAAGAGTTAGACACACTATTTTCCCAATTCCATACATAGTTACCTTTTTTCTAGAATTATTTATCGACGTTAATTCGTCGCTAATAAAATCAAAGGAAGGTAAATTATTAAAGTAAATAAGTGCGCGATAATTCTTCAGTTCTTTATCTCAATGTTAATTCAAGATGAAAATAGACACTCACACAAACTTTTACCAATTAGATTAAATTATTGTAGTCTGGGGAGTGGCTTGCTCTCCTAAGAATAGCAATGCAATTTTGAGTAAGCCATGTTCGTTCATCATGGTTGATACTAGAAAAAAATATTTTGCCATAATGACAGTGATTTTTATCCAAAATCGGAAGTTATAAATTTAAATATAATAGATTTGTTGATTTTTTTAGATTTTATTTAGTATGGTTGTTAAGTTAAAACCTCTTACTTCGATGTTTATTTTTTAAATTTTCGAGCCTAACATTTTAAATTTGTTATCTCCTAAAATTCAAATACGTTAAATCTTGACGTATAAAAGTGAAAAATATTTTGTCCTCCAGCTATTTTTGCCAATGCACCTTTTTAAAAAACCTACAGTTTTCAACGATTAATTTTAATAAAATGTATTTATATACTACATAATGCCTTAAAAAGAAAACTTAAATATAATTTATGCTCCACTTTCCGTTTTAGAGTTTTTCTTTTATACACCCACCTCATTCAAAAATCTCCCTTTGACAATCCCTTCTGGCGGAGGGAAGCGGGGAAATCAAAGTTCGAGTAGGGGTGCCGGAAATCAGGGTTGCTGGCTTGGCTACTTATGCACCCCATTGGCAAAGGAGACGGAAGGGAGGTGAAGTAGTTCTTGGCGAGAAGTAACAAGTTTGGCGAGCTCTCTCTCTCTCTCTCTCTCTACCTATCCAACCCCAGGGAGAGAATGGCCTTCCCCGTTTGGGTTTACCATTCGTGCCAAGCAAGCATAGACAAATAATATACCCCTGTCATTCTGCCCAACTATACTCTGTTCATTTTGAACTGGCGCGCTTGAAAATATTTCCTTCCCCCACCACCGATCGGTAACCATAGCAACTGTTGTTGTTGTTGTTGTTTCTAATGCCACTTGGAATATCCAAGCTCCATCCGCAGTGCGTACAGGATTTAAGGCAAAGGGGGTGCGGCTCCTGAGAAAGCCATAGCAACTGTCCACGTCAAAGTGACGAAGAAGGCTTACTATTGGCTGCTGGAAGATCGTAACTAGGGTTACGCTTCTGGCGTGGGGGAAAGCACTATTTCTCAAGCGCCAATTCTAAATGAATAGAGTATAAAGTCCTTCTATCCATCCTTCCAGCTGCACCACCTGCAATGGCTGAGCCTGCACGGCAACTCCATCGACGAGGTGTCACGGCTCTCCCCGCAGCCCGGACTGCGCAGCCTGTTCCTGGGCGACAACCGGCTGGCGTCGCTGGGGGACGGCGCCTTCGCCGCACTGGGCGCCCTCGCTTCCCTCGACCTCGACCACAACTGCCTGGCGTCGGTGGAGAGGGGGGCCTTTCCCTCTTCGCTCAACACTCTGTCGCTGGCTAACAACCTGCTGACTACGGTTCCGCCTCTGCACAACCTCAGGAACCTCACTTGGCTGCAGGTTGGTTACCTATAGGTATCTTCATTTTAAGTGTCTGATGTCTTCATGCGAACTCATTCTCATTTATTGATTGCCGCGTATGGTAGTATTCTGATGGTTTGATAGACGTGAATTAATTCTACATGCTGAAATTTAACGTTATGTAAAATTTAAGTTCTTGATGATGCAGTGTAATAATAACAGTTCTACTGCAAGAGCTTGATTCGTGCAAATTCATTCTACACTGTAAAAAGATAAGATAAGGCATGTTACACAATAAAATGGTGGAAAGAAGTTGTCACCATAGCATAGAGATACGTTACACTGCGACACGGAGGGACCTAGACACGGAGGAAGGTCCCACTGTGACTATGGTGGCAATTTCTTTCCACTACTTCACTGTGTAACGTGCCATATTTTTTAGTGTACCATTTAACTCTTCCTACTGTTGCACTCTAAAAGTAGTAGATCGAAATATAGTTACATGTGAATTCAACCTGAAATCCCATGTTCTATAAGAATGTTTCGATTCTAAATTGTTCTTCATAAAAATTATAATTCTGCGAGCCATCTGGTGCAAAGTGGTTGCGTTAGTTGAGGGCAGACTATTGAAAGTCCGATCATTCCTGTTAAATTGGGAAATGACAACCCAACTGGAGACTTTTTACCCCGTACATAAATTGACTTGTTTCATTGTTGAATGAATAATGTGACTTTTAAATACCAAAATCATTTGTGTAACTTATTTTTTTTCTGGAAGATATTACATATAAATATCGGAAGTTTATGCTTTCTTCCCATGTGTTTTTGTGAACTTTCTGGGGGAAAACGCGTTATAATAAAATTTACACATCTAAAAAAACTATTTCAACAAATATTAGAGCGTAAAGATTAGGATCATCTGTAACGATCTATTGACCACAAACGCAAATAATTATAATGAGCTTTTTTAAATCCTTCCAGCTAGGTGGCAACCTGATTGAAGAACTTCCCCAACCCCTACGTCTTCCCGTTGCTCACCTCCACAAGCTAGACCTGAGCCACAACCTGCTGACCGAACTACCACCTTTCGTACTTGCCTCCAACTCATCCTCCTCGTTTTCTGTCTCCAACCTGCACTTGGAATTCAACTACCTGAAGACGGTGTCAGCCGGTGCCTTCGGCGGTGGTCTGGCCCCAGAGCGGCTTTCTCTGTCGAACAATAGACTCTCCTCGTTGCCTGATGGCGCTTTTGAGGGATTGAGGGATGTCCTCAAGGCGTTAGACCTCTCCCATAACCTGTTGAATGCTTTTCCAAAGGCAGTGAAAGACCTGTCGGCACTCACGCACTTATATCTTAGGGGAAACCTGATTGATGATTTGGACCCCTACGATCTGTACGGATGCAGGTGATAAATTACGATGGAATCCATATAACATTTGAAATTTATTTGTAACAAAAAATTTAAATACAGATGGTTAATCATAAAAAAACTAGGTAGTTATAGATTGTTAAATAAAATGATCCTTCTGAGTTACGTATCCAGGCTGCATATTTTCAAAGGCTAAGACTGGCGAACCTCATTAAATTTGTTCCATAATAACTATCATTAAGATGAAATAAAATTTAAAAAATTTCACTGGTTCCCTTATTCTTAAGCCTTTGAAAGTATGCTTCCTTTATACTGTGTTTTCATGAGAAAAACATGGCGGAAGGATACTACGAAAATACTGTAGGTGTAGAAGACTTATGGCAGCATTCACTGCTACCTCAAAAACGGTTTACCAGCAGCCACAAAGGATTCCACACCAAAGTTGATGATTCCTTCTTAAATTACTGGTTAACTCCTGGTCAAGAAGCTGAGAACACGGCTGTAAGAATCAAAAAGTTTTTACATATGTTTACCTCTGTTCATTGTTTATTTCCTCCACAGATACGATCTGGAAGTGCTGGACCTATCAGGCAACCGCCTTAAGCGCATACCACGGGCGGCTCTACTAGCAACACAGCGCGTGGCACGGCTCAGCCTACAAGACAACGCCCTCTCGGGGGTGGAGGCCGGGGACCTCGCCGTCTGGGGACGCTCTCTCACCGCCCTCAATCTCGCAAACAACCGCCTTCGGCGCCTGGCCCCCGGTTCTTTCGACGACGCAGCCAAACTGCGAGAGCTGCGGCTCTCCTACAATCCCTTGCTGGCACTCGACCCGAAAGTGCTGGCACCGCTCAGGGCGTCGCTGGAGGTGCTGGAAGCTGGTACTGCTGACGTGCCGCTCGATGTACTGCAGGTAAAGATCGATTCTCATGAGGGTATAAATTGATATGTAGGTTGGATTGGGCCTAGTCGATTCTTTCAGGTATTGATACTTGGACTTGGGTATCGAATCGATCCCTCCATAGGCATGTTATTTGCAGAGGTTAATATCAAATTGAAGATATTGAACACTGGTAGTGCTTCACTTGTTGATTTGATTAGTGAAAACTAATTTTAATGAAGTGAATGAGTATTCAAGATCCTGAGTCAATTTTTTTAGGAGACCTTTTTCGGGGTAAAAATCGGTGCTGCTTCAAGGCCAAGGCTATAAAATCTGTACTTAGCAGAGAAAATTAAGTAAAAATAAGTAGAAATAGTTACACTAACAAGAAAAGGCAAAGCATGAAAAAAAATATCTACTACTTAGTAAGAGTGGATTGTATTTTATTGAAAACACGCTGTGAAGTACTGTTCATTTCAAAAAATTACATGCATTGTCTGGGAAACTCATGAAAAGTCATGGATTTGAAAAAAAATTAATTCATTTTGGCACACACCCTGCTTGGACCGTAGTCGTTACTATTAGTGATCATGATCAGTGCATTTTATCAATGTAAAACTTCTCTCTCCCAGGGCATGGAAAAAGTCAAATGGCTGCAAATGGACCACAACAACCTCCTCCACCTATCCCCTTCCACCTTCTCCGGAACAGGCTCGCTCATCCATGTGGACCTTGAGGGCAACCGCCTTCGCTCACTCCCCCAAGGGCTCTTCAAGGGGACATCCCACACCCGCCTCATAAGCATTCTTCTGGCCCACAACCACCTGTCTGAACTGGAAAGTGAGAGCTTCAGGAAGCTACCTGCATTGACCAGTGTTATGCTGCTTGGGAATAGGATTGGTGCTGTGAGGGAGAAGGCTTTCAGTGATCTGCCCTTGCTGAGCACTGTGGTGTTGGCGTCTAATCATCTGCAGACGTTGGAGAAGGCGGCCTTCTCTAATTTGAGGAGCCTTACTAATATGTTTCTGCAGGTGAGCGTGTCACTATTTTTAAAGTTTGTGTTCTTATACCTCGTTCGCACTGCCGCTAAAGTACCCTTAAAACATATCGCACTTAAACGTAAAGTGCGTTTTCTTAAAACGGCGTTCGCACTGGTAAAGGGTGATTGAGCACTTAATTGTGGAAATCTAAGAAATATTTAATTTATATTATATAATTTAAAACTAATAAATATAATCACCAACTTTTTTTAAAAAATGCAAGTAAAAATGTAAAAATACATAAATAATTATTAATTGACAGACGATTTAAGAAAACTATTTCTGAATTTCAAATAAAAACAAGACAAGCTGACTGGATTGTAGTGGGATAAATTGGATCATATCAAGGTAAATAAACTTACATTTTTTTATTAAACTAAATTTAATCAGTTTTTGGTCCATTGTTTTCCATATTTTGATGTACTTTTATTTTACCAACTGGGTCTTTTTTGCCTTAAAAATCTAAAATATTTGGATACAATGGATATATTAGTTTGGCATAGCAGAACACGAAATAAATTTTATCATATTCATAACAAGAATGTTCTGAAAAGATTTCTTGATTGAATTTTTGTTTAATATTTTGATTTCTTTTTATCAGCAGCTGTTTTTAATTACATTTATACTATTAAGTAATTAAAAGCAATGAGCGGAGATATTGAAGTACAGCATTGTTTAGCTCACGGTTCAATTTTTGATGGGCTTTTTTGTGTTAAATTATTGTACTAATTCAAAGAACTTAATAACCTATAAATATGTGTGTAATTGTGTCCAGTGTAAACTGTTTTAAAATGTTTCTTTGGCCTCTATTTTATGAAAAATCACCAAAATAAGCATTTGACCATGCTGGGAAATATTGTGCGCCACCATCTTTGTTGAATAAGGTGTGATTTTCAAACACCCTTAAAATATGGGGCGATTTTGTTATTCCCAAAGTGTGTTTCTATGGCAACTAAGTGCGAAATGAAAATAGAGGGTCTTTTTTCTGCCAGTGCGAACGGGGTATTACCCTTAAACTGACCTGAAGTTAACATATATAGAATCAAGCTTTTTCGTCTACTCTGACTTGGCTTAACACTTGTTTTTCTTCTTTAACTAGCAATGATAAGTTTGTATTTCAGGTTAACCTTGGGTAAAGTCAGTGTAATACGTCTGTAAGTAAATTTATAATTCTAAGCTTGGGCAAAATTTATGAGTGTGTCCCTCAAAAATTCGAATAAAACCAGAACGCATTTTTGATGGTGTTGGCATGGCAGTTATGTGTGGAAACCTATTCGAGCAATTGACTCGGATTGTAATATTCTTAAAGTAGACATGCTGTTTCTTGTTGTTTCTAATCCCCTCGCTGTCTAACGGCAGCTAGACATACAGTAGACATTGTTGGTTCAACTGACTCTGGTCATTTTCTGATATATTGCAACTATCTCTAGGCAGAGTTTCTACCAGAAGCCTTGCCAGTAAATTCCTGCAGGGAGCGTCATTTGTT
The DNA here is from genome assembly GCA_024610705.1 of Tetragnatha versicolor. NCBI lineage: Eukaryota > Metazoa > Arthropoda > Arachnida > Araneae > Tetragnathidae > Tetragnatha > Tetragnatha versicolor. Next base: position 39,116,387 of record JANDEH010000003.1, read on the forward strand.
TGGCATTTAGATTACTCAGCTAGTCTAAAAAATGGTGTACATGATATTGAAAGATGCTCTGATCATTTTGCAAGCGGAAAAAGAAAAGAAATACTTATCCTGTCTGTGACGTCACGGGTAGAATGTGAGAAAACTACACACTTTCTAGCTACCCAATTGGCGAGTCAGAGATGTGACTCTACTTCGCTCTGTTTTGCCAACTAGGTAGTTAAAAATTGTGGAGTCTCCTTACGTCAATTTTTCATGCAGCCTTCCATTTTTTATGTGTCTATAAGCAGTGCAAGTGTTGTTTGTTATTTAGATGATAATATTTAACAATACCATTAAACCCATTTTTCTCCTCCAGGACAACAACCTGACTGAGTTCTCCCTGGACTCCTTCCACCAGGTGGGTGACCCCAAAAACCACCTGTTGGTGGACGTGTCACGCAACCGACTGGAGAAACTGGTGGCACCACCACAGGAAGGTGGAGAAGGGGTGCATGTACGCACCCTCGACCTCAGTGACAACCGACTAGGGGCTGTGGAAGGGGACTCCCTCAGACCCGTTGCCAGATCCCTCCACACCCTCGTGCTGTCACGCAACCGACTCTCTTTTCTGGACACCAGCGCTTTCAGGCACCTGGTGCATCTGCAGGTGAGGACCATCCCCCTATGCTTAGGTTTTACTATTAGAATTGCGAAGTTTTGGACGTTGTAATATGAATGTTCTTTTATTTTTGTTATAAGATAGAAGTCCTCAATTAGCTTATTGTTCTAAGTTATAAGGGGTTTTGTTTGTTAAAAGTAAGGGTTTCATGATATTAGAAGTTATAACTACCATTTCTCAAAATTCTTGAAATAATAGCGGAAATTTGGATCACCCGTTTCTTCAGCGCCTCGCCATGTTTGCAACTTTTGCTTTGCCATTACACTGTAAAAAATAATCGTGCGGAAACAGAAAAGCTCTGGTAGCGAAAGTTTCTAGATCCTTTCTTTTTACCGGATTTCTCTGTTAACTGTACTTTTATTGTATGCTTCGATCTTTTCGCAACTTTAGGGAACTTATCCATCAGAAGTATTATATTTATTTCATTACATATTGTCCCTCTAAAGACTGTTGTCTCATTTTTCTCCACTTTGGAAATTTTGGTGGGTCATCTCTCTAAATATTCCCGATGGATAAGTTCCCTAAACTTGCGAAAAGCATACAGAAAGAGTACAGTCAACAGAGAAATCCGGTAAAAAGAACAGCTATTGGTAACTTATATTTCCAGAGCTTCTCCGTTTCTTGACGTTTGTTTTTGGAATTGTGGTTTCTATACTAGACAGCAACTTCAGTTGAACCTACAACGTCACTAACCAACAAAGTAGTTCCCAACGCGGTGTCTGAATTTCGAGTGAAACGAAGAACGTCAATTTTAAAATATGATTATTTCGTTAAACCCATGTATAAATAGTGTCTTTTTATCACACTTCGCGTATCGAAATTCCTCCTATCAACCCAACAGGCTTTGTGTTTGCTCACTTTCACCTTCCGCGTAGTGACGTACTGGGTTCAGGAAACGTTGCTGTGAAGTATAGTGTGGAACTAGTACAAACCGAATAAAATAAAAACTGACTCAACTCTTCATTCCAGGTGCTGCACCTGGACGGCAACCTTCTGTCCAACCTGGGCAACGGCGTGTTCCAGAACTGCGCTCAGCTGCAGTCGCTGCACGCCGCCCACAACAACCTGTCCTCTCTCTTCCCCGGATGCCTGCGCAACCTGTCCGCGCTGCGCATCCTCGACCTGTCCTACAACGCCCTCAAGACGCTCCCCGAGGCCGTCTTCCTGGGGACCAGTCTGGAGCGACTCAACCTTTCCAACAACAACATCTTCCACGCGCCTATTCATGCCCTAGGGCATGTCAGGTCCACGCTCAGGTGGGTCGAATTTAGGTTTATGAAGCGCTGTACGGCTATACTAAATTGCAAAGCGTCCTATCAGCGACGTCACGGGCTAACGTAATTAAGACGACATACTTTCTAGCTATACCTAATTTGCGAACAAGAATGAGCGAGCGAGAATCATCTCTGACTCGCCAATAAGGAAGTTGCATGTGTCAGATTTTCAAAAACAAACAAGTGTTCCGTAAGGTTTTTTGTATGGTAAAATGAAATATTTAGTCAGTTTTTCAAAAAAAATGTACACGTAATTAAATATTTTAAATTAAAAGTCGAGAAAAAAACACGTGACTGAAAATGTTTATTGTTTAAACTGTAAGATGACGTCAACAATAATACCATCAACTCCATTGCTTTTCAACAATGCCTATTGTAAGATGACGTCACATCCAAAGTCTTGGCGTTTTCGCGCGCTTATAAAAAGGGGATTTTTGTTAATCTTTTTGGCAATCAAAAAATTTCTTGATCGGCCTCAAATTTTATGTAATTGCTTATTTTTGCAAGAAGAATCGATTAAAGAAATAATAAAAATCATGCAACTTCCTCATTAGGTAGCTAGAAAGTGTGGTGTCTTCTTACGTTGACCCTTGACGTCACTGATAGGACACGTTGCTATGCCAATCGCTTATTCGTTTTAAAGTTATTGAATCCCCACTGGAGCAGTGGTAGGATGCCAGCGTAACATGCGGCAGTTCTAACGTTCTATTCCCAGTTATTATTTTATTAAAATTTCCAAAAAACAGCAAAAATCAAGTCCACACGCATGTGTCTATAGAGAGATAGCTCAAATATTCTGAAAAATACTGAAGAGAACGTCTATCCTCGAGAAAATTGATTGGAGGTTTTGTTGAGGTGTGAATCATATCTTTTAACGCTGTTTAAATTTTATTTTTTGATCGAAATATTTTTCACCATGAATCAATGATTATTATATGAGTATAACCGTATCGCCCAAAAGTAATTAGGATTTTTAATCGAAACCAATAAAACTCAAAATCTGATCTGATCATGAGTATTTTTCTTCAAACCAGGCTCGATTTCACTCAAATTTTAACCATCAGTAAACCAGATTTTGGCGATCAAGTGTTATCATTAAATTCAAACCCTTATTCAAACAAATTAAACTATGGGACAACGAGTAGATAACGTAAATTTATTCCATAGGTACCTAGACCTGTCGTGCAACCGTATCTCGACCATCCCAACGCACGGTCTGAACCACCTGCACGGACTGCTGAGCCTGAACCTGTCCTCCAACAAGCTGACTTCGCTGAGTGACGACGCCTTCTCCAAGCTCGTCTACCTGTTGCACCTCGACCTCTCGCACAACACGCTCTTCCGCCTGGACGACGAGCTCTTCAAGGTATTATATTATACCGTTCGTTCACATGGGCGGATTTAGATGGTAAACCCTGGAGGAGGCACTCTGTAATCCTTGGGGAGGGGAAAGCTGTTCCTAATGGATTTGGAAACATGATTTTACCTTATAAAAATGGAATTTTCTTAAAGGTTGTGAGGGCATTATCCCCCTATAATAACCTCCCATAAATCCGCCCATGCTCGTTCATTTTCGGGTTTTTAGACTTGTTTTACGAGTAGTACAGCTGGTTTTTAATTTAATTACTGTAATCATCCTGTATATCAGTAAATATTAGGCGAATCTTTGACACTTACAGCCGTATTCACCGCTAACTTGAACGGCCGGCGTCGTGGGTGTTAACCGGCGGTCAAACCTCTGATTGGTAGAAAAAGAAAAACTAGGGTTCCGCCAATCTTAGGTTTGACTCCATTAACGCCGATCAGGTAATACCCCGTTCGCACTGGCCTTTATTTTTGCCTCTAATTTCAATAGCACTTTGTTGTCATGGAAACACACTAATCAATTCACTAGTCAATTATAATAATAATAATAATAATAATAATAATAATAATAATAATAATAATAATTTTATTAACATAATTAAAGAAAAATAAACAATAATACAGAAAAACAATGTTATACGCCAAGGGGAAATAAAAAATCCCGTTCAGGCGTAATAGAAATTAAATACATTACTGAATAACAAAAAAATCTTAATAATAATCTTAATAATAATCTTATTAATCTTAACAATTAATAATCTTTTATGTATTTTTACTTGTATTTTTGGTGATTTTATTAATTAGTTTTAAGTTGTATTGAGAAATTAAATTTTTTATTATTTTACAAATCATGCTGTTATTGTTTACACACAGTAAAGTGATTATTTTCGCCCCTTGTCAGTGCAAACGCAGTTTTCAAAAGATGGGGCGATTTTGCCTGTTTCCATGACAACAAAGTGCTAACGAAAATAAAGGGTATTTTTTCTGCCAGTGCGAACGGGGTATAACGGCCGTATTCACCATTATCTAGGGTGGCGGTTAATTTGTGAGTCAAACCTCTAATTGATGGAAAACTATTTTCCTTCTTTAACAGCGAATCATACTGCCGGTTAACTACCGGTCAGGTTAGCGGTGAATACGACCTTAATGATCTGTGGTTTTGTGTCATGCTATAAACAATTTTTCTCATCACTCCGATTTTCCAGGCCCTGGTATCACTGCAAACACTGGTCCTCCGTGACGCAAGCCTGGCCTCGGTCCCCGCTCTCCCCCTCCCCTCTCTCCGCTCCCTGGACTTGTCCTGCAACCTACTGGTCAACCTTTCATCCGCGTCCTTCTCCGGGCTGAAGAGCCTGCGCCGCCTGGACCTGTCCCGCAACCACCTGGGCGAGGTGCCCACCCACGTGTGGCCGGCGGTGGGCGGACTGACTTCCTTGGACATTTCGAGGAACCCAGTGCAGACCTTGCCCATGAACGCCTTTAAGCGCCTAGAGCGCCTGAGGGAGCTGGACCTCAGAGGCCTCGACCTCAAGTACTTGGACGCTAGGGTGCTGCATCCTCTCAAGTGAGTGGCGTGGTTTTTTCTATTACAACAATATTGAGGTGAAACAGCTTTCAATGAATTCCAATCGAAAGATGTAGGAGTCAGCTCATTCTAGCTGCAAACACTCCAATTCAGGGTTTGCCTCGTTTGATTCTGTACTATGACGTCACTACGCGGAAAAAAAACTGAGTAAACAGGAATCCTGTTGGGTTGCTAGGATAAGTTTGAGTATGCAAATCTAGATAAAAAAGACGCTATAATACATGGGTTTTACAAACTAATCCTATTTCTAACTTGGAAGTTCTTAACTGCACTCAAAATTCACTCAAATGGAAAGTACTTTCTTTATTTGATTTTAGCTTGTTTCGCCAGGGTCAAGTAACGTTGCAGTTTAGTATAGATTTGAATTAACTAGTCTGTGTAAATAAAATTGACGGCTCACTACTAGTCGTTTCCCACTAGTGACAATCCATTTCTAACGCACTGTCACGTCTTTGCTATGGTGAAGAGCCGCCAATTTTATTTCATCCGGACTATAAACATCTGAGTGGTTTCTCTCCCGCAGGTTCCTGTCGCTGTTCCGCACGAGCACGTGCGCGGGGCTGCGCTCGTTCCGGCTGCAGCACCTGCTGTCGCGAGCCAGCGGGCTGCGGCGGGTGCACGTGGAGGTGGAGGAGGCCACGCTGTCCCACCAGCTGCAGTGGACCTTCGGCGCCAAGCTGAGGGAGCTGGTGGTCACCGGGCACAACTTGCACACCGTCCTTCCAGACGCATTCCAGGTACTACTGTTTTTCTGTGAGAAGAAAACGCGGTTTGGAAGGGAGCGTCCATTGTGGTAGGAGAGGGAGGGAAGGTCTAATTTATAGTGTTTCCCAACCTTTCAGTTTTGCACCTCAGTCAGATTTGGCGAAAAAATTTGACTTCCGCTTAACCTTCGGTCCAGTTAGCAGTAAATATATGGCCTAATAAATATAAACAACATAACGAGTCCTAAAGAAACCTAAATCCCTTCTTATCTTTAGTATTACACTTTGACTGATGCCACCGTCACAATTGAACCAGTGAAAGTTTATGTAGAAAAAGTGGCTGCTCCAAAACCTAGGGCAAATATCCTTTTTAAGAGGAATTTCAGAAGAATATGAAATAATAATTAAGGCACTAGCTGCAAAAAAAGCAATTAAAAAATTGGAAATATATATCTTAAATCACGGTCTCCATTTTACAGTAGAAGCTCTTATAACAACCAGCCGTCACACATTTGGAAGAGTTAATTTTGACAAAATTTATTATCGGTAGCCAAGCTGGCGCTATTTTATAGCCGGTCCGTTGCTTAAAAAACAAAACAAATCTCAAATACTCCTTGGTGATAGAACAAAGCCAAATTGGCGACCCCTAGGAACTTTTGCCAAAGCGAACTCTTTCAAAAAGTGAGACACGTGGTCCTTATATGAGCTTCCACTAAGATTGACTTTCACAAGCCCTTACAGTGACTTGGTACATTCCTGCAGGGTCTCCGCACCCACGAGCTGACGCTGCGCATCACGGGCACCAGCGTGTCTCGGCTGCCAGCGGGCCTGCTGCGCTACCTGGCGGACATCCGCTACCTGACCCTCGACCTGCGCGACAACCTGCTCACCTCCATGGAGCCCTCCGTGCTGCAGCCCCCGGTGCTACCCCACGACACCACGCAGCACATCTCGGGTGAGTTCGCTACTCGGGTGCTAAACATCGTCGGAGCATAATAGCAGACATTGCTATCTCCGTTCGGCAAACTTCGGGAGTCTCGAACCTTTTTTTACTTACGAGTACACCCCGATTGGAAGCACTACCCATAACCAATCCACCAATCAAAAAACACTTAACACTTATTCTGTGCTTTCTGATCAGCGGTTAAACAGCAATCAAAGTAGGATTCCACCAATCAGTCAGCGATTCCTTCTTTGATTGGTGGTTAACCGCTGATCAAGTAGCACATAATACGGCCGTAAATCAAATAATAATAACTGCTTCATATTATTGGAGAAGCTGATTTCATTGGTTTGGATCTTTCCTGCTTGATGTCAGAGCTTACAAACCAATAAAATTGGCTTTCCCAACGATCTGTGATCACCGTAGATCCGAATTCCTGAATATAGAGATATTAGTGTTTGATATGAAGATGACGACTTATAAGTTATGCTCCGCAAATTTTCTTTCGCCTTCAATGAACTCGCATCCTTGTGGAAAATGTAGTATAAATAGCACGGTAGTATAAACAGAATGTAGTATAAATAGTACGTATAATCCTACAACCAAATCATCCTCTAAAACTCAGTTCCCTCTTCTACCACCAGGTGGCGTGCTGTTGGACTACAACCCATGGGTCTGCGGCTGCGGGCTAGTATGGCTCGGCGGCTGGATGCGCAGATGGATGCGCGAAACGCTGCGGGTGCAAATGCTGCACTTCGACGGCTTCCTCTACGCCCAGACCCTTGCCAGGCAGGCCACATGCACTCTGCCTGGCACCAACAGCACCATGCCCATCGTGGACCTCGACCCCGAAGAGATGGGGTGCACAGGAGAAGGAGAAGTCAGCGGGGCCATGTCCTCTTCTCTGGTGGCTCCCCCTCTGTTGATGCTGTGGCTTCTGCTCATGGACCATCTCTTCGCGTGCGCTTATAGGACGTTGTAGTGGTGGACTTCTAGAGCTTCTTTTTTCCTGGTGATTCGGGTGGCTCCTAGTGATGTTCTGATGGTCCAAAGAGGGTCGGAGGTCGACCTGGGATGTGTAAAAGTCCTTTTAGGTCGAATGGTCGATTTGGTCAACTGGTTAAAGCGCTTCTTTTTTTTCTCTCGTGAGTTTGACTAGAAAACGTTTAATTTTAAATCATCCTGCTCTTCGAAACGTATTTAAATTTTCGCGCTGTGTTATTTCTTTCTACAGTTTTGCATCAGTACCTATACGAATTAATGTATTACTACAACTGTTGATATTGCAACTTGGGCAATTAATGATAAATCGAAGTATAAATGAGGGGATTATAAACCAAGGGGTGCAAATGACCATGCAACAATGACAATAACATATTGATTGAATTTTTTATCGGGTGTGTTCTTGATAAGAAGTTTCACTTTCCCTTGGTTTCCATAAGTAGTTAAACAACATTTATAAATGTAAATAAATTTATTGTTAAAATTAATTTTAACAGTAAATTTGTCAAAATCTTCTGTATTAGAAATTTATTCCAACACGCATAGAAAACATTTCTTAATTGTAAATGGTTAGCTCACTCTACAATATTTCATAAAGCAAAATAATAAAAGCTACCATTATCTTAATTAAGTATATCAATACCACAAAAAAACAGGTTTTTCTAATTCCGTAAATGTCTTTTTTATTACAAAGGGAATCGTTTAATGAAAAAAATTCTTAAATAAATTTAGCCAGTTTTGACGCAAATCCGGATTAACAGATGTGCCAAGTTGGAAGCGTGTTTTTAGCAATAATTAGTCAACTATAATCCTAAATAACATGTCCGAAGCCGGAAGGACTCATTTGACTCTTCACCAGGTGACGTCATCCAAAGCAAAAGGAATTGACTTAAGTGAGATGGTTGTCCAACAGCCAATCAGGTTTGTTTGGGAGAAATATTGGGGAAATTTCTCTTTCTTTTTTACAAAGGAGAAAAATTAGACATAAGAAGAATAAAATCTACATATGGGTGGTTAGTTCTCTTTCCGGTTATGTTCCATACTCCCTACGGTAATAAATCTTATTTACAATAGTTACAATCTCTTAAGTTAGGGTAAAGATTACATACAGGGTGTTCGAAAACACCGTGGAAAAATTTTGAGGGGGGGTAGAGGGGACCTAGACAAGCATTTTTAAAAAGGAAAGGAGGGTCGCAGAAGCACCGTTAAAGAGCTAGAATCCCTAATATAGTGCGGTACAAACGGCGGTTTTCCTAAGGCCCGTTTTACGAAACAAAACATAATAAATAAAAAAAATTATTGCATGAGGTACAGAATTATCCCTACTACTTCCACCTTAAATTTGAACAAAATTGGACCACATGTTAACCCGTTGGAGGAGTTAAAAAACGTGCAATATTTGCTCCCTTAGTGAATGGTATTTTTATGGAAGTGTCAAGAAATGCCATTACACTAAGGGAACAAATATTGCACGTTTTATAACTCCTCCAACGGGTTAACAAGTGGTCTAATTTTGTTCAAATTTATGGCGGAAGTAGTATGGATACGCTGTAGCTCATTAATTTTTTTTCGTTCTTTTATGTTTTGTTTCGTAAAACGGGCCTTAGGAAAACCGCCTTTTGTACCGCACTACATTAGGGCATCTAGCTCTTTAACGGTACATCTGTGACCCTCCATTCCTTTTCAAAATATGCTTGTCTAGGTCCCCTCTACCCCCCTCAAAATTTGTCAAGATAAAAGCCATTCTTGAGTTAATCAATCAATCTATGACTCAAATCTAAGATAATCTTAAACCAATCTATGAGTTTTATTAATTTTGTTATAAATATAATCATTGATAAAGCGAGATGGTTTTTGAAAAATATTTTTTAGATGAAATAAAGTTAACACAAACTAAGATAGAAGAAAAAAAATTTTCAGATGAAGATTTCCGAATTCAAATTCTACGGATAATTATATATTTCTACTTTTGATTAAATAAAGATCGATTGATAATCCCCTTCCCATTAAAAAAATCCCCACTCCATCAACATGCCACCCAAAATGAATGTGATTGGTTATTGCTGCGACGAAGGAGGGGCCGTGAATGACGTCATTTGAGAACAAACAGCTTGCTTTTTTCATTTCTATATGGAGAGAACATCCTTCTCTTATTCTAATATAATAAACCTTGGAAGCGGACGTACATACACCGCTTTCAAAATCAACGGCCTAGCGCATGAATGAATGTACAGTTAGCCTATAAGCGACCCAGTTTCATGATTTACGATTTTAAGTTTTCTTAGAAAATCCCCTTATTCAAAAAGTGTTAATAATCCAAGGGGCGGTTCATTTTAATATTCATGAGTCGGTGTTTGAGAACTCGTTTTATGATTCATAATCCTTTTGCCGCGGACCGGTAATGAAATTTCTGCCGGCCAAAAGATTTCTGTTTTTCTTTAGAAGGGGGTTTCTTAAGAGAGAAATTAGCTTGCCTAATTTAAAAACCGGCCGAGTACCTCGAAAGCTAACGGAGAAGATGTTAAGTTAAAAGCCGTAACATAAAGATGAACTATTGTTGTAGTTTTAAAAACTTTGTGAGTGTTTCTCAAAGAGAAATGAATTTGTTTTAACGGTGTTATATCAACGCATAGTTACGTTTCTTTTATGTGTTACTTTGTGTACATCGTAGATGCAAATTTGGGTATCAGACTTGATTGCAGATAGTCTATCTAATAAAAGCTAATTCAGCTATTTATTTACATAATTCCCAACAATGGCGAAAAATAATTTCATAATTATTTTTTTAACAGTGAAGTAGCATTTGTTGGATTACAAACCATCAAATGTTTGTAATTAAGGGAAAAATGACTTATAATGGCTGGAATAGTTAATGAAAACTTTATAAATCCATTGTGAAGTTTTAAAAAGTTTTCTAATGTTTCAAAAAAAGAAAGAATTTGATTTGACTTCAATTAATTTTTTTATTTATTGATGGATGAATGAATAATGGGGATTATACTTTATAATAAAGTTGAATGAAACAATTCTTTTATTGCATGAATTTTATACAATTCATAGATCTTGTTATTTCTGAAATTGTGGAAAAGACAGTTATGTTATCAAGTAAACTTAAGTTAAATTTGTTTGAAAAAGTAAGACATTTCTTGTATTTATCCCCTATGGTGTGATTCTTTTATATAAGTTATATGTTATATCAGAAAATTATTAAATGGCGTATATTTAATAGAACATTTAAAAAATTATTTTTGAACAGATTTATTTATAATATTTAAATTATTATAAAAATCTGTCTGGTTGCTTAATCAATAAGATATTTTACACAATATTTTGTTTCTCAAAACATAATTTGAACAAGTTTTTAAAGTAGATAATTTTATAGTAATTTAAGTGCAGTCTGGTAAATTTTGTTGTGACACTTCGTGTAAGATTTAAACTAAGCAAAGTTGTAACTCATATCAAATACAATATCAAAACCAGTCTTCCAAATTTCTATATGTGTCAAAAAACAGGTTGAAAAATGTCCATAAGGAGATTGATTATTCACAAATTAGGTCACATTAGAAGGAAAAGAAGGTTACAATTTAAAGTGGGTTGAAGTATTCTTCGTAACGTTTGAATAAGAAGAGTTCTAACTGCTTATATTAGTTTCTGTTAGTCGCTGAAGGAGGTATTTTGGTGAATGGTTGATTTTACATAGCAGTTATCAGTCAGACATCTATTCAATAGAAGTAATAAAAATGGTTATGTCAACTTTGGAAACATTAAGGTTAGGTTTCATGAGAGAAAGTCTCAAGAGTATAACTAGTGACTACACTGTGGGGAATAAGAGAAAAACAAGGAAATTACCGATATAATTGTGTGACGTAACATGTGAATGATCACTTACAGGCATTTTTTCCACACCTAATGTACATTGATGAAGTTAATTTATGCAAATACTTTTTCTGAAATAATTTAGTCTCTGTAAATATTTTCAGGTTCAAAATCCAGAAAATGTTTATGTGAGAATATTTATTAGTTAATATCAAATTTAAAGCTAGTTCTGTCTGTAAATAAATTATTTTTATATGAATTGTGTAAATTATATTTAGTAAATGTCACCGATTATATTGAAGGTAACCTGAAAAATGTTATAGAATGTTGTTTCAGTAACATTTTTATGCATATCACTTATATATCATGTAAATTTTAATTTTATACAAAGTTTTTATTTGTATGTTATTACCTTTCACCACACCTTTATTGTATCTCTATTGGCGAATATTTTAACGAAGGATTTGATTTTAAAATTCTACTAATTTGTTTTAAATCATAGCGTGTTCATTCAATTTATAAGGGAAAAGTATTAAAAAGGTATGATATAAAATGTTAAACTTAGGATATTTCTTAGGGAAAATCATTAAAAAAAGCTTCTGTTTCTATTAATTACCCTTGATTTCCTATTTTATTTAAGTGATCTAGTTTGTTGAAAGGATCAGGAGATAAAGACAAAAAGCAAGATGTTATTTGTTTTCTTAATTTTAAATTTTTAACACGCTTGGCTAAAATAAGAAAAGGCTGAAATCTAAATATGTGAGATAATTTCTAAAATTATTGTCGTAACAGAAAAGTAATATTTAGTCCGTCATATAACACTCTAACAAAACATTTAGGAGAAAATTTCCTTTTTATGTAAGGTAATACCTGAAAAAAGGGAAGAAATAAGTTTAAAAAATCTAAAAAAAGCAATATAATAATTTCAGCCAAAATCGATTCCATTAAGTATTTCCTTTAACACATATTTCCAATGGACTATATTCGGCCAAGCTCATGTTAATCACGTGATGGAGAAAAACAAACTCACTATCAAATCATATCTCACTACAAACTATCTTTGTGGTAACCAATTGCAAGCTCAGTAAGTCACATGATGTGTAAAATGTGACGTCAAGACGGATATAGTCCATTGCAAATTTAAACAAAAAAAGTGACAAATGCAATTATAAAAATAAAATCAATTAGGCTTCAACTTGAGAAAAATCTAAAGAACTATATTTTTATATGTTCTTTCTCCTTGGGTTAAAATTCCCTAGTGGGAAAACTCTTTTATTCATAGTTGTGTAAAATACTAAGCGACCACTCAATTTTATTTATTAGTCAGTTATTTTCAAAACTAACTGATATAAAAATCTGAAATTTCTTAAATCAGCTAATAGAATATTTCATCACTAAATCTAAATCTGTTTTTTTCCTTGAAGCTCGTGTTTCTAAAGCTTTAGTCAGTTGGTTACTATGACTATAATGATGCCTTTTGTACTACGCGGTGTCCTTCAGATTACGAACGTTTGAAACGCTTCTGTGAGACAAAACACTCCAAGGGCCACATCGAATATTTTTTTCTTCCTCCTCCCCCTTGCGCGCGGACTTTCGTCGTCCCTTAGGGACAATTGGTCCTTTCCCCTCAGCTCGTCGTGGGTCATTTTTGATAATCTTAGAGCAACTAAGTCAAAAATCATAGTTGCCAATCTTTGAATACATACCGTCAATCCTTAACTAAAATCGGGAAGAATTGTCTGCTATGATTATTGAGTTTCATAGTTGCCAGTGCATCCTGATCTTATTGAAAGATTTGTAGATGCATTATATTCAACGATAATACGAGGGTTATTTGGAAATAAATGCTAGATTTCTCATAAAGAACTATCACTAGCAATAAAAACTCACAACTCTCAAGCTTCGCCTCCAACCATGGACCGGTTTTGTCCTTGTTAGGACTCAACAGCACGACATAGGAAGGCAACGCAAGAGAGTGGAGGGCAAGTACTATACTCGGTTAATTTTGAACAGGAGCTTGAAAATATTTCCTTCCCCTACCACCGATCGGTAACCATAGCAACTATCCTCGTCAAAGTGACGAAGAAGGCTTACTATTGGCTGCTCGAAGAGCGTAACTATGGTTACGTTTCTAGCGTGGGGGAAAGCACTATTTCTCAAGCGCCAATTCTAAATGAATAGAGTATAGTCTAGCCGACTTTAACGGAAAAAGTGGTGACCATTGATTAGTCATCCACTCATCTGCTGGAATGACTTGGCATTCCTGGAACAGATTTACTTCCCGAAAGGCAAGGTAAATGTCCACATTTATTTTGTGTTCACAAGCCTTTTATCCTAACAAAGACGAAACCGGTCCATGGCTGGAGGCGACGCTTGATAGTTGTGAGTTTACACTTACTGTCCGCGAACCAGGGATAATGGTGAATTACTCCTTTCATATCACAAACAACTTTTTTATTTAATAACTCTTACATGCATATTTTTCTCTATTTTCTACTTAGTTCCTTAGGTATTTAAAAGTCTAACTGAAGGAAATGGTTTGCCAGAATAAACGATGTGACAAAAATGTTTAGAATAGTCGGAAACTGTGTAGGGATAAATAAATAATAAGATAATAAACTAAATTTGTTTAGAAAACCTGTAATAGTTGATGCTTTATAAGAAATAAGACGTCACTTTCCGAATAATCCTTTTACATAGAAGCCAATTTTTGCTTTTTTATGAAAGGGGCCAGTAGCTATTGGCTTGCAAAACCGTCATTGGCAACCCTTTTGGCTGTAAATCAGAAAAAATTGTCAATTATTAAACTGTTTCCATTGGCTGCCAATCTTTGTTTTCATAGTAGGGCTGGTGTCAATTGATTTCAATAATCAAAGTTACATAATCTTCGATAAAACCGGAAAAATTGACTGCTATTGTGTTCAAACATCATAGCTGCCACACCTTACGGTTTTCTATGATTGGTGGATTGGAAGCTATATTTTCTATTATCACAACTAAAAACTTTCTATTAAATTAAAGAAACCTTAGAGAAAACTTGACCTTTGAAAATTAGCTGAGGGGAAATCGAAACTCTTCTATGGTGATATCTATGTAAATGTTCCGTGAAAGTAGAATGTGTATGTGTGTGGTATATAAATATGTTGTAAATAACCTAGAACACATTTTTGTGAACTTCCGAACATTCTTCGAGCATTTGTTTTGCATTGCGGTGGCACTGAGATTTAATCTCTGTCTCTTGTGTATATATAGTAATGTGTGTATGCGAATTATATAATATGCTATGTAATATTAAAAAGCAGTTGAAATAAAAACGTTGTTGCATGTTTGCCATTGATATAAATAACACTGTAAAGATCTAATTATAACGTTCCATTCCCCACATAAACATTTGTTCAAGTAAAGTATTAGTTGTTACGAGTTTAGTAATATTTATTTGTTCCAATACGTGAAGCTATATTGTAAAAGATTACAGACCTCCTAAGGGCCGTTTAAATATTACTTAAGCACCTAAGGGGGAGGGGGTTTGCCCTTTGCGTGTGTTTTCCTGACAAGGTGAGAGGGGATATGAGTAATGCTTACAAAAAATGTTAAAAACACTAAATTTTCGAAAAATCTATAGGTTCCTGCATAAATAATTTCAAAATTCAACCAAAACTAAATGTTACAAAAAGTTTAACATTTTTTAAGCACTGCCGAATATTTTAAAGAAATGGTCGGGCCCTTTTTTACGTAATTATGAGATAGTTGCAGTTTGCTTAGCTTTACTGACAAAAGGGATTAAAACTGACCAATAACATGCTTACGTAATATTTGAACGGACCCTCTAACAGCCAAGTAAAAACGTTAAAAAATATATTTAAAACATAATGAAAGCGTTATGTCCTCAATACCTTCAGGAGTTTCTTTAAACTGAAATTTGCACTTTTTGGAGCTTGAAAAAATTTCATGGAAAACGGTGAGAAGAGAAAAAATCTCCTCCTTTTAAGTTTCAATTTTTATTTGCAGACAGGCTTCAAATTAGGAAGTGGTATTCTCTATCTATTACCGGCAGAATTTAATGGAATTTTTTTGCATCGGTTTTCGGGACGTGCTTTCTCCTAGTAAGTTATAATAATTGAAGTTTTCCATAGAACAAAGTAGTTTGCCCCTACCCCTGCGAACATTGTCCTATAGCAGACTTTACATTTGGGGATATGAGTTCCTCTGACAGACCTGCATATTAAGTTTAGCACCAACCTTTTGAGGCACCCTGTATTGATCACATTTGTATACAGAATAACACTCTCACAACCTATACATCACATTCTCAAATTTATTCTGGTTGGATCATCAGCCTTAACGTGGGAGAAGTTCCCCGATTCGAAGTTCCTTCCGACTCCATGATTTGCATGCAGTTTCTAAAAAAAAGAATGCACTTAAGAAAAACACTTTCCGCCTCTCCTGTCGAAACACAACCTCGTAACGTGATAGATGACACATCGGTGAAAAAGTGCCCCTGTGACACTTTTTATACTCCGGTGTTTCCTTTCTAATTGTATACGGATTCGTTTCTAAAAAGCGGGCCTTTTTCTTTCATTTGCCTATTTCCTTACGTGAGAAAATTCTCGGTCGAATCTTTCATTATATATTTTGATTAATTGGCCAATTTTTTTACTTTTTAGGAAGCGCTTTTATTTAGCTAACATTGAAGGATTTTTGCAGTAAATTTCCTCTTGCGTTTAAAAGTACCTTGCTTTTCATGTGGAAAGAAACCCTTAACTTATAAAGTTATAAAATGCTAAAATTTTCCCCGAAATCATCGAATTTAAAAAAGATTAAAAAATTGTATAGCTGGTAGGAAATTAAAGATTGTATATTTGTGTGAACTCACTCAATACTTGATTTAGGTGCACTAGATGTTATTATTTATATATTTTATTATAAGAACCTATTTAACTTTAAAAAAAACTCCCTGAAATGAAAAAAAACACCATTTAATTTTTGAAACATAATTTAAATTTTGAAAAAAACCATTAAAATTTTAAAAATATCCTTTACTTTGAAAAAAAAACACATTACATTTTGAAAGAACTGCCAAAATCTTGATTTTTCTTGAAAAAACCCAAAAATGGGTCCAAAATGTGGGTTTTTTCACATGGGTTTTTTTGAAAAAACCCATTGGGTCCAACCCAATTGGGTCCAATCCAGCCAACCCTGATAACCAGAATTCTAGAAAGTAAATGTTCAAACTATCAAATCTGAAACTTAAAAAGAAGAAATTCTAACTCTCCTTTTGCTCAACAAAATTGCGTAATTTGTTAGGAATAGTTATAATTTAAAATCTTGTTCTGGTAAACCTTTGGTTAGGTGCAGACAACGAGAAATCTGTAATACCTATAAATCTGAAATAGTTATAAATAGCATTTAAAAATGTGTCCAGTGGCAGTTTTAAAAATTCATGTTGTAAATTTTTTGCATAAGTTTTTAAACTAATGTATGCACCTAAATTTTGTTTTTCAATTAGCATTTTTTAATTTTTCAATTAGCTGGTATTATTGAATGGGTTTTTCAAAATTTAGGACGTTTAAAGTTCAAACTAGATGTAAAAATTAAAGAAGATTTTTTTAAAAATTTCAGTGGGTTTTTTTCAAAGTTGAATAGATTTCTTTCAATATTGAATGGGTTTTTTCAAAGTTTTGGATATGTTTTACAATTTCAGTGGGTTTTTTCAAAGCTTAAAAACTTTAAAAAAACCCACTTAACTGTGGAAAAACTGACATTATTTTGACAGAACACATTTAACATAGATAGAACTCACTAAAATTTGAAAAAACCCAGTTACTTTCTAGGAGAAATCCACTTAATTTTGAAAAAACCCACACTTTTTTTTGAAAAAACCCAGTTTAATGTGGGTTTTTTCAGGGTTTTATTGAAACGGGTTTTTGCCAACCCTGCTGGTTATCCAAATAAAAAATTTAGGTTAGCTAATTTACTATTTTTTTTGTTTAAATATCTCATCCCTACAAAATGCCCTTAAAATTTCAGATTTCCCCCCACTAGTTTCGTTTGTAGATAATTTTAATATAGGTTCGTTATTTTACAGAGTGATTATAAAATACCGTACAGTCGGCTGCAAAAAATCGAAACATAGACGATTGTGAGCGATTGGTTGGGGTTAGAAGGATACTGTAAACTCCAATTTTCATGATTTAATGTCCTCTTTAAAACAAGCTATAATTTAAGTCCTTAAGGGGCCGTCTACATATTAAACAAAGCACCAACTTTCGTTTTTCCTATGGGTGACACCAAATATTATTCCTGTTTCTGAAAGAGCACCCCCTAAAACCCCCAAAAACCAAGTTTTGTGGTGTTTGGCTAAAAAACAAAGCCAGTAGTGGGTGTTGAAGTTCATCGAATTTACGTTGAAATATCGTTTTTTAAGTTGAATTCTCGATTTTGATCTTTACAACCATCAATCTCGCGTGATCAAAATAGAGAATTCAACGTAAAAAACGAGATTTCAACGTAAATTCGACGAACTTCAACCCTCGCTCCTGGCTTTATTTAGGGACCAAATGACAAGAAAATTGGTTTTGGGGGGTTTTAGATGGTGCTCTTTCAGAAACAGTAATAAACTTTGATGTCACCCATAGGAAAAACGAAAGTTGGTGCTCCTTTTAATGTGTAGACGGCCCCTCAAGGACCATTTCCAAGGCCAATTTCCATTAAATCATGGAAATTGACGTTTACTGTATCCTTCTAACCCCAACCAATCGCTCACAATAGTATCTGTTTCGATTTTTTTGCAGCCGACTGTACATCATGGATTTCTAAACACGAAATATAGATTTCTATTGCACTCTATATCTTAAGTGAATAGTTTGAAATAATCATTTACGTTTAAAATGTGAAACTGGTCACAAATAATGATTTAACAACATTTAGACAACATTTTGATTAAAAATAAGTTTTACTCTTTTATAATTTGTGATCACATGTTCCCGTGAGATTCACAATTTCAATTGTGAGTGTTCCTGACCATCATGTATGTGTATGTTATTGAGTTCTGAAACCCCTCGAAGAGAACGTAAGAAGATCGATTAGCCGGTAATATTTACAGAAAAAACAAACATTTTTGAATAAAATCGCAAGACGTTCAAGATTCGTCCTATTTTTGTCATGTTTGGACAAATTTCGTTTATTTCTAGTCGTAGTAACGTAACCCTGGAATTTTTGGTATGAACTGTGTTTCTGGGGATTTGTTAAAATTGTTATGGAGGAGTGAGGTTTATCATAACCGAGGAAATAAAGTACAACCAAGGAGGATTCGAACCCTCTTTCTAATTGGAAAAATTTTTTCCAATCAACTAAGCAATCGTTAAAAAACTACGAAGAGTAAGATAGCTTCATTCATCTTAGTATCTGTACTTAACATTTTTGGTGGCAACCCATTAATGATTTCAGTGTGTGCGAATATGGATGCGTTGAAAGTTCTGGTCAGGTGAATAGCGGGAAAGTTGTTAATAGGATTGTTCTCTTAGGTTCATCATTTTAGGTAAGTTTTCGTATTAAAACATTTGTTTAAGTGCAACTATGTACTCAACGCTCGCCCGTGATTCTCATCCGTGGGAGGATCACACGTTTTATTGATTTGATTAATATCTACAGTAGAAGCTCTTGTAAAAACCAGTTGTCTCGCCTTTTGAAAGAGTTTGCTTTGGCAAAAGTCCGTAGTAGTCGCCAAAATGATCCTATTTGATCTATTAATTTTTGAGTTTTTTTTGTTTAAACAACAGATAGATCAATTCTAAAATAGTGTCAACTTGTTAACCTATCAATAAGGAGACTTTCCCCAAAGTTAACTGAAAAGGTGAGATAGCTAGATTTTATGAGAGCTTCTACTGAATCCTTGGGTGTGATAATGTTGACTACTCTTGATTGTGTCCATGCGGTCTGTGGGAGGATACAGGTTTATTAGGTAATTTGGTAAAGTGTCTTGTGGTCCATGGATATGAAAAGTTAAGAATCACTGCCCTGTGCAACTATCTAAATTAGGTCTACCCTACTTTGATTGTGATACTGGTCAAATTATGCTATCTTAACTTGCCGCGTTCGTAAAATTCAGTATTCGCATATCCCTGTGACCATCAGATTATTCTTAATTCTTTATAGCTTGTTTATGACTGTGTTGCAACTTCATATTCGACGTGTGGGTTCTTAACATAAATTCTTGACACAGCTAAGTAATTTAACGATTAGTTAATTATTGTGACGACACAGTACAAGAAACATACAAATAGTACCTTACGAAGCAGACAAATCAATAACAAAATATAAAAGTTTTAGTACTAGTTCTTCTTGAAGACCATCCACACAGACATGTCAGTGAGTTGGCAAACTTTAGCGTCCAATTAAACTTGTCCGTGTCTGTTATGTTTAATCATTACTAAATTCATAATTCCCGGATTATTTGATGAGCAATTGATTTATTTCACCATATAATTACCACTATGATAGACCAATACTGTGCCGTCTGTGGCACAGCTTCGATAAGAGTCGGCCAGCCGCCATGTTTACCCACAGCTCAAATTAGATCTATATGGTTGTATGACATCATTTGAGCTGTGAGTAAACATGGCGGCTGGTTGACTCTTATCGAAGCTGTGCCTTCATGTAAAATAAATCATCCGTAATGATTATAGGGTGGTCGAGGTTAATATGGTGAAAAAAAATTCGTTGAAGTTTTAGAAGCCATTTGTTATAAAACTAATATTCTGAAAGTATTAGGGCAAAAAAAATATACCCCGCCCCAAGTGTCAAATTTTCAAAAAAAAACTATAAATTTTGCACATTTTTAGCCATAAAATCTGAACCGGTGGCTGAAAAATAGAAAGTTGGTATCATTTTATGAAAAATTTTTTTAGCTTCAGTTTTTGTTTGTAAAACTTGTTTGTAGAACTTGCAGATCTCAAACTACTCTAGGGGTTTTGTAAGGAGTGCTGGGAATTTTCATTAAATTTGTCAACTACTGTAAAGTGGTTCAATAACATGTAATTGTTTTTGACTGCATAAATATAAGAGACAAGTTAAGGGATTTACAAAAAAGAATTTTTGTTTCGTAACTTTCTCCAAAATTAATTTTTTTCAAAAGGTGAAACAGCTAATTTTTATAAGAGCTTCTACTGTACATCATTTCACACATGTGATTTTTTTTCTCATGGTCGAGATTTCTAAACCCTTCACTGAGCATTTAAACTGCGAGATTAGCCAATCTCTTTGAAAAATCTGGTATTTCATTCATGTGGGTAAGAATCCAAGGGTACTATGCAGTAAAGAAATGTGGCAAGTTTGAAGGTGGATAATATTGTAAGTACTAAATATTTAATTTTTAACTAACTTTTGAGGCTTGATATTATCCGTCCCGATTCATATCTCCAACTAAACTACATTTTATTCATCAAGAACCCAGAAGGGAAAAATTATACAGACTTTACCAATCCACATTTCTGAATTTATTCTTCAGTGTCGCAAACTTACCACATTTCTTTACTACATAGTAACCCTTGGCTTCTTACTCACTCAATTATTTAGGGTAAAACATGAAGGTTTTTTTTCTTTCCACAGGATCGAGATGCTACATTTGGTGCAACAAATCTTCTGTGTCGATTCTACTTTCTTCAAACTAACTATTTTTGTCGGAAGATTCCAGAGACTATTTTATTTCGACAGAGTTACAAAAACGCTTTTTGTTCGTAAAGGCGTTTTAAAATAGATCTTATCTAGAGGTTTTTGAATTCTTGACTGGAAACAGGAAAAAGTGGTACTAATACAAGAATCAGGTATCTCCACTTTATCTTCAAAGTTAGAGGATTTTTGGCATGCTTAAGGCATTTAGGGTTTCTGTTTAAAATTTGCGTTGGTAAGGATGAATCGGAAGTCAATACAGCAACCCTTAGGTTTGTACTATGAACCCTCAGTAAGTAAGAAACTTTTAGTTTGTGCGGTTCAAAAGTTTCAAGTGGTTACATCCACTAGGTGTTGTCAGCACCAATAATATGGACCTCCTTAGATTTTTTTTGAAAAATATAATTATTTATTACCCTGAATCTTAACAATCTTTTGCCACACTGTTCTCACTTAAGTCTAGGAAATCAGAAATGAGGCCCAAGGTTTTTCCAAACTTCCAGTTTAAGAACCCATATCTGGCAAAAGGCGAAGATCGGCATTTTAAGGCAACAATGATTGTAAGTTCACACTCGAATCTGTTTTTGTGCGATTTTTCATTTGTGTGGTCTTTATGTACCGCACAAAAAATCGCAGTAAAAAACAACCGCACAAAAACAGGTTTGAGTGTATCTCTAATTTTACTGTGATTAAACTTGGATTGAAAGTGGAGATATCTGGTTCTTGGACCAACGTCCCCAATAGAGCTGACCATATAATCGGGACATACGACTAGCACCCCCACGGTCATGAAAATGAAAATGGACAACCTTATATTGGTCCACTAGGGCTGTTGCGCGGATGAGTTAAGTTTAAAGAATGAAACTATAGAATGAATCTATTGAAATGTGTTTATGATTTTATTAAAGTATAGCAATATTTTTAGTTGTCCCTGAATTGGCATATCCATGACACTGAACGCTGAGTTATTTTATGCCTTCTTCAGGAGATGATTATATGATGATGTTAATAACAATGCAATTTATTTATGATTGGAATGTAGTTGAATTTAAGTCCTTATCTTAAGGGGACTCGGTATACCAAAAAAAGTTAATTTTTTATTTTGAGTTATTTTATTAGTTTTTTGGGGTGCCAAATTATCTGTTAAAAAATTTTAACGCAAAAAGTTAAAAAAAATTATTTATAATATTTAAAAAAAACAACAAAAATTTCAAAACGCTACTCCTCCTTCAATTTTCCCTTTTCTTACTAGCATTTTTCATTTTTATGTTAAATATGTTCTGTAGTATAATTTAATGTGGGGGATTTTGAATAATCATAGTAGTTTTTGAGAAAAAAAAACTTTACGGTGGTCCCATTTAAAAACGTGAAAATTCTATGATTTTTACCCTATTTTGCATGATAAAAAAAATTCTGGACCAAAATCATTAAATTTTGGAACATTCATTTGATAAAATTACCCTATTGAATATAAATACCAAGTTTCATAACATTTGGTTCAATAGAAAAATGCCTTAGGGTTTTGAGTGCTAAAAAAGTAGTTTTGAGAAATATTTATTAAAAAATGTGGTAACTATATATGCTTATAAACATTGGAAATTTGTTATGCTTAGAATTCGAATATAACTATGAAATTTGCTGAATCAATTTTAATTTAAAAAATGGATTTGAGAGCAAAATCGTTAACTTGATATTTTGACCGATTTGGAGGTAGAGTCCCCTTAACTTTATGCATGTAACTCCTTAAACCTCAGAGTTTGTGTCTGGAAAATTTCTAATCAGTTAACCTAGGTACCTCTTTAAAGTTTACCACACCAATTTCTCAAATTTTTTACCTATACTTACACATATTTTTACCAAGTTTGAAATAATTTTACTTGGTTATCTCATAGACCAAACAATATAATTCAATGAATTTTTCTCGGAATCCTCTCCTAGTTTAATGCATCGGCTTAAGAAAACTTGTTTCCTTCGGTAAAAGAGTGAATTACATGTTAATTTTCTATGAGAACTGGATGATCCTGTCAAAAGGATTTCTGTTTATTGAAGAAAAAATCTAACTCCACGCGCATGTGATTACTGCGCAATTAAAAGCGAGTGTTCGAGGCCAAAACCCCAGAAGTATGGAAGCTTGTTGCTTTTTTTACAGTTAACTTTTTTAGCAATACAGGTCTCAATAAATGGACGAACCTTTAATCAAGGGCAACTGTTCGACCTTCCACTTATTTTATATGCACGTTCTTGATTAATTGCATATTTATTTTCCTGCACATTAGATCTGGACATCCATTACGTGGAGATGGCATTACCTCCTATGGCAGTTTAAAAGGCTGATGACTGTCTAAACTAAGTACTACAGATAGATTAAGATCTAGGATATGAAACTGATTAATTAGTATTGATTTCTGACAAGTTCTGATCAGGCAAGTAGTAATTAGCTTCAGGTAAAGATCTAATTTGTAAGAAGTTAGCTATGTTGGTGCGCTTACTAATCTTACTCCAATCAGGGAGTTAGCTTAGTAAGAGCTAAGCATGCTAACACTATAAGTAGTTTTATACTAATAAGTTCATGTTTATACTTGGAGTTTTATTACTACTAACCTGATTAGACTTAAGGTTTGAGTTGAAAATTACCGCTAGGGGGAAACACTGGAAGTCCCAACTTGTAAACAGATATTTGTTTGTTTACAAGTTGGGACTTAGCAGAAATTGGATCCCCTCCATCAGGCCTAGAAAGTGTTTTGTTCTGTGGATGTCCCCTCTTGAGGACACCCTTAATGTTACTTACCCTGTATTTTGTGCTGCTGATAAATAAAGATGCATGTTTTCCAAAAATATTCTCTTTATTGAATTTCAACTCACATAAAATATCAAATACAATAAAGTGTATAAAAATTTGCTCTAAATTAATTTAGAAGTTAAAAGTAAATAATTTAAGGTGCCTACCTATAGAGGCTTTTTTTAATAATTAAAATTGACCTAATTCGTGGTTAATACAATTAAATGCATCTAAAAACTATGAATAACATAAAAATTAAATATTGATTTAAATTTTCATATTATTGAAGAGTTTATGCATAAAAATCCAAAAAAAAAACCTTTCCGGAAATCATCAGAACTCAAATTCATATGAAGATATTTTTGTTTTGTAAACTTTGTTATCCTCGTGAACTTATATTTTAGGAGGCCTACTACTTTTATGTCTAAATTTATTTAATGTCAAAATTTACAGAACCAAACGTGAAAAACCCACCAAAATTCAGTAAAGTTTTAAGTTATACTATTCATAAAATAAAAAATATTACACCCACTACCAAAAAAATAGTAGGGCTCCTAAATCATATTGTCAAGTACTGTGCCCAAGTTTTATAGAAATTCATTCATAATATTTTGAGTTATGCAGTTTTGCGGAGAAGGAAAATAGCAAAAATGTGATTCTGAGAAAAACGCCAATTTCTTTATTTTCCTTAATAAAATGCTTATTTAGCTGTGAGTAAAATTTCTGTAACTTTGGTTCTAGGAAAGATAAAGACAAAATTTAAACTGATTTGGAAAGCTAAAGATGTGCTTTTTGAAATAAGATAATAAAATTGTTTTTGAATTTTGGGTCCAAAACGGCGTTTTTTAGGTAGGCAGGCACCTTAATTTTAAACTAAATTCCCTCAGTTTTGAGTTATTAAAATAAGTTTCCATAAAACCAAGAAATTATTTCAACAGTCAATGGG
Organism: Tetragnatha versicolor; assembly: GCA_024610705.1. Lineage (NCBI taxonomy): Eukaryota > Metazoa > Arthropoda > Arachnida > Araneae > Tetragnathidae > Tetragnatha > Tetragnatha versicolor. The sequence continues at coordinate 39,141,116 of JANDEH010000003.1, forward strand.
GAGAATTTTACACTATCAGTTATTTTGATTTAAAAATTTAATTAGAAGGATAAAATATCTTAAAACCCTTAAACATGATGAAAACTAATTTTTTCTAGATATAATATTTCAGTTACGAATTACTATTTGTATACTTCAGTTACAAATTTACGGTAAAATGCTTGAAATACATCAAGTAGGTAAATAGGATATTTAAATTGCATTTTTGAAACTAAAATTATATAATTGAATTTATGAATATGCATAATGATTTTGTACAATTTACTCATCCAGAAAAAATATAAATTCTTAAAATTAGCTATACGCATTAAATAAGTTTGTATGCATTTCTAGTTCATTACTTTTATGTTAATTTACATCGATTTAACAAACCGACTTTTTAAAGTTACCCACTACAGTTAAAATATTTTAAATTTTATAAGTTCTTATAATGTACGATGATTACTCTTTTAACTTTTGTAGATTCAAGATACTTTTCCTGAAATAAAACAGAGGACGAAAATTAAGAAAATGGTCAAATATTGAATTTGATAGAGGATCCTATAACAATAACCTCGTGAAAAATTTATTAGATCACAAATTCAAGCCTGTAAATATACATTCCATGGCTTTTAATAACTAAAATCACCATTCGAATAAACGGGGCTCAAACTTTTATTTTATGCATATAATAATATTTATTCAGTTACCAATAAAACATACAAACAACCAAAAAAAGAACAATATATTAAATATCATGGAAATTTTAGCAATCGCATTAAAACTTAAAAATATGAGGTCGCAAGGATTTACTTTCCTTTTATTGCCATAGAATGATTAATAGTACTCCTTTAACTTATAGATTATATTTAATTACATTGATACTTTTGATTTTTTAATTAGATTTTCAACAATGGGTAGCAACTATTGATAACTTGAGGTTAACTAACATTCCTTTTCCGCTTTGATAACTTTGTAAATTTATCTAAAATATTAGTGTTAAATTTTTCAAAAACTTGTCAGAGTAAACCTCTATTTTTGTGACTTTGATCCTAAAAGCTATGGAAAAATTTATTCCAAATAGGTCTTAAAGTATGCATGATTTGGTCTGAAAACTGGTGATACTCTTTATTTTAATATTTACCTGAATGGCTATAGATTATAAGGATCTGAGTTAAACATAGGAACCTCAAAAAAGGAATATTGTAGATAAAGAATCAATCTTTAACTGCCAATAGGGCACAGCTGGGATATAGGTCTATATGCCAAATGGGAGCTGAGGTCTCCAAATGGAAGACTAGTTGGCGTTGTATCACGGCCGAGATGCCGGTCGCCCGTTCCGGCCACCATGTTTCACCACGACTCACTCAAATGAAGGTCAACCCAAGAAAAAGGATGTTATAACAAGTTATTGTTATTACGATTTCAGTATTATGATGCACGCTCTGTATCTGGGAGATACATATTTCGATCCCCGGTAATTATGTAATTTAAAAATAAGAACAAAATTATATTTTGGACGTGAAGATTTGACGCATGTTCGACGCATATTCGACGCATTTCCGAAGGTTTTCAGGATCCGAAATAAAGGAAGAGCAAGGTTATAAATAATATCATTATTAATCATAAAATTTAGTTGATTTAATAATTAAATAAAATAAATCAAACCAGTTTTATCTTTATTTTAATTTAATCATCCGGGAATAGTGACGGTGACAACGTTCTAAGCAGTCACGTTGTTAAAAGATCTTGTTTGTTGTGATAATGCGGTATGAAGTAAGCAGCGTAGAAATCGGTGAGAGTAACGTTATTTCTTTGAATACTCTAAATTTTACTAATCGCTTCTTATTTCTTGTTATGATTATTAAGATAATAAAATAAGAACATAATTATATTTTGGATATAACGCATGATATAAGATATAACGCATGCGCATTCCGAGCCCGAGGGTTTTCTAGATCCGATATTCGAAGTAAAGGAAGATCAATATCATAAATAGAATTATTAATCACATAATTCAATTGATTTAATAATTTAAAAAATTAATTAATCAATCCAGGTTTTGTCTTTTTATTTTAATCATCCCGGAATAGTGACGACGTTCTGCGCAGTCTCGTATATAGATCTTGTTTATTGTGGTAATGCTAGTATGAATAAGTATGCGGCGTAAGCGAAACGTTATTTCTCTGAATTTTATTAATAACTACTTATATCTAGCCATAATTTGATTAAGAATAACATTTAATGTACTTTTGTTATTGCATGCATATTGTGCCTTTGTTCGCATGATATTTTACTTAAGAGTCATTTTAATAATGATATATGACAATGCATGATACAATGTTAAGTTGCACGTTTATTGTTTTAGTACCATGCTTTATACAATTTGCAAAAGTCTTATCTACAAGCTTAGATTATTTCTTCTTTAAATCGGAGCCGTCGTAATGCATTGAAGTGTTATCGTTTAAGTCGTGGTAAAACATGGCGGCCGGAACGGGCGATCGGCCTCTCGGGCGTGAAGCTCCAATTAGTTGGCGACCGCACGAAGCTGTTGCCAAGTTATAGACTCATATCCCAGCTGTGTCCATAATAGAATTTAAATAATACTTATCATTAGTAACTTTTCAGTTTTATTTTGTACTCGATACAAGTCCTCACTAAAATTTCGTAGAGTATAAACTATTTATGAAAGAGAATCTAATAATAATAAAATTTAAGATACTGATAATGATCACTATCATACCGTAAGCAACTCGCAAGAGTAAGCAAATGTCCCTACATAGCCGATGGCTAACAATGAATGAATGAATCTTACCGTAAGTTTGAGTCAAGTTGGACTTTATATCACCGTTTTTAAAAGTTTCATACAAATGCTGTAACAGTTATTAAGAGTCAAAATATAAGCTCGGAAATCACTTAAAATAACCGTATACTGTTGTATGCAATTTCAAATAAAACTTACCTTACACAGGAAATCGAAACTAGAGGTTTCAAACTTAAATGTTTCACAACACTTGGGAAACTACTTAAAAAAGCCCATGAATAAAATAATAGATTGATACATTATAGCTACTAAATTTCCTTAAATGTAATTTTAAAAAACTTAACCAATATGTTTAAATACAACGTTATGTATAGGAAAGAGTGACTTACCAATACACAGCTCGAACATGCACTTTCCACGGCTTCCAGCCTCGAAATGACACAACACGTGCCTGAATGTGCTTACGTCTACGCCCTTCACGTGAATGCTCAATGCCGCATGTCACTGCGCATGTTGCGCAGAAATATGCTAATGAGTTCCACCAAAAATTGCAAAACACCTTGGCCGAATGTACCTGGTCCAACCTTAAATGGACTAAATGCTCCCGTTTAGGAGGGAGAAAGAAGTCCCCCGGCTTTCGCTGGAGGGGCCCCATGCGTTCACATTCAATCCAGAAGGACCAGGTATATCATCACATATCTCATATCTTCCTGCCACCTACCAGAATTTTGCCCAACTACAGAATTTGGAGTTATTTTATATTGATCATTTAGTATTTACTCAGGATCGAACTCGGGAACTTCCCAACCACAAGCCAAGGCTATAACCACTGAGCCACAACAGGCTCGACTAAGCACCGGTAAATTATGTAGCGGATACTAAATATAAAGTAAACGAAAAAAATTCAGGGTGGGAAAAAAGTCAATACCACTTTTTGAAAACTCCATATAAAAACCGGAAAAAAAATTGGAATGGAAAGATATTCCGTTTCATCATCCTGAGATCACGGGTTTTTTTAAGACCAAAAAATTAGCTTAGAATTATGTAAATATAGGGAGCCAACATAATTCACGGGGTTCTATGTTTGATTCCTTCTCTGGAATCGAACATCAGATCACGGAACAAATTTTTTCAGGATATTTTTTAGAGAGTAAAGTATGTGTTGAATGGTTTCAAATTATTAATCATTCTTTTTAATGAAATATGTGAGTCCTTCTCGGCGGGTCTTCATGGCGGGTTATTTTCTAAATTAAACAAAGAACCCAGGAATTATGTTGGTCCCATCCATTCACATATTTCTGAACTAAAAAATTTTTATTGTCTGAAAAAAAGTGTCTCTAGGATGCTGAGTGGAAATAGTTTTTTATTCCGATTTATTTTTCCGGTTTTATATGGAAATTTCAATGACTTTTTAACGACCCTGTATTGCAAAAAGTTATGTTTTGGTATTTTTAAACTGCACTGGGTTTATTAATTTGTCTCAAGTAAAAGAATTTCATTTGTCTAGTTTCAATTAAAATATTTAATTTTCATGATAGAAATATCTCATTAATTTTATAAAAAATTTCTCTGAAATTTAACTTCTAAAGCTTTAATAGCTACGATATATTTAGAAAAAATCTTGGTACTTAAAAAAGTATTTGTTTTAAGAACTAGGGAGCTACCGCCCCCTGCTCGCTATCGCTCGCCAACCCCCGTTAACTGCTGACGCAGACACGTTTGAACCGCTTCGCAATTCCTCACAAAACCCTGCTCACTGCACTTACTCACTTTATAAAACATTCTTAAAACAGGGTTAGTACTTCTCCGGGGTATTCTTTCGAAAATGGTGGATATACATTCAGTAGCGGAAATTTAACAGTTCCTTTATGGTAACATTAATTGGCGGGTCGCCTTATAATTCCAAGAAAATTAACAACAGCAATGTAACATTCCTTTACCATTTCCCCAAGGTAATGTTTTTTTCACAGATCCATTAAGAAGCACTGAAACATCTCAGGAATAAATTTAACGTTCTTAAAATTTGTAACTATTTTCATCGATTGGCTGTGAAAAATGTAGTAATTACCGTAAACATCACGAAAATTTAGAATTTTATCTTCATGAGAACAAACAAACGTCAAAGTTGTGTCGATTTTTATCTTAATTTCTAAAACAGTCCCCCATGTTATCTAGTTGTTTGCGTTTTGGCATTATGAAATAAGGTGTCACATTTTACTACCTAAAAAACATACTTGCAAAAGAATATAAAAATAATAATAATTGTAAAAAATAAATGCAAAAGTTCAAAATTTCCGAAAGCGAGTTTATATTTTGTTGTAAATATGGTAATGATTAGGTTGCCACAACGACGAAGATAAATGTAAAAATATTAATTTGTTATCTCTCTATTCTAAAAAAAAGTTTTTGGTGAACGGTTTCCAGAGAAAGGCTTTTTAATTACTGAACCGAATGACACATATATGGTATCAAAATGTCCGGATTCTTTCCGGATTTCCGAGTAGGCCCTTCGATTTTTCAAAAAAATTCTCAATTTTGAAATATTTCAATTTTTTTAGATAACGAATAAAGTTGCAGTTACAAAGCAAGCATTGTCAATCAAATTATTATACATCCAATCACAACGACCGATTGACGCTATGTTTTAAAATGAAACATGTTTTTTCACCTTTTTAAAAGTACTTTCTTGATGAAATATCACTCAAAGACTGATAAAAACATATTCTAAAAACTTACATGTACGCCATTTTATACTAAAATTTCACACTTTTTGTCCAATATTTATAATTTTTAGTCTGATTTTATCGAAATTAATTGTAAACATAGAGTGATGTTCTGTCTCTTATTATTTTCAATTGCTTAAACGGTATTGTTTAACAAGTCTGGGTTTAAAAAAATATGAATGATAAACACTAGGCATATTATACTAACGAGTTACTTTAAAATAATGGTTTTTGTTTGGTCCGAATATTGATAAACAGTTAGAATTAGTTATATTTATAATCATAGATAAAAAATAATTAAGATGAATATTTTGAAAAAATATTTCGTTTAAATTTTTGATAAGTTCGAGTTAATATATATTCAAACTTTTAAGGGAGATTTATTCATGAAGGGGATTTGTTGACGTATTTTTGGAAAGTTGGTTGACATTTTTTCTGTAAATTGTTTAATTTTTTTATAAAGTGTATTTAGTTTAGCCAGTTGGAATTTGTGGGAATTGCGAAGCAATTCCAAAAGGTCCTGCGTCAGCAGTTTACGGGGGTTGGCGAGCGATAGCGAGCAGGGGGCGGTAGCTCCCTAGTTTAAAAAATAAAAGATAAATTATTTATACATAAGTTTTAAATATAATTAAAACCGTTTAAACAACAGAAATATAAATATTGTTAAAAATAACCCAAAATATATTTTTTAAATTCGTGTTATAAATAGAAAGATGATTATTTAATTTATTTGAATATTAAAAACCAGTGAAATATATTTTCAATTTTTTTTGAAATTCATAGTTTCTTGCTTTATAACTGTAACCTTATCCGTAATCTAAAAAAATGGAAATATTTTAAAATTGAGATTTTTTTTTAGAAATTCTAAAGGCACTTTGCACATCCTCAAAAGAATCCGGACAGTTTGATACCAAATATGTGTTATACGGATCAGTAATTAAAAAGCCTTTCCCTGGAAACCGTTCACCAAAAACTTTTTTTTAGAATAGAGAGATTTTTCAGTATAGATATTCAAATCCGCAAAAAAGGGATTTTGATAAAGGCATTTATTTAAACAAAAATTGGATTTTAATTTAGATTGGGGATGTGAAAAAAAAGCTTGTGAACTGCTTGGATGTCGTTGTCGTGTGCCACTTGGAATACCCAAGCTCCACAAGGATTCATGGCAAAGGGGATGCTGCTCCTGAGAAAGTGAGGCCCATAAATGGCAGGAGTCCAACTTCTGCCTCATGAGATGATAGATGATGAGACTACCTATCGCCGCCTCCACAATTTTGCCATGCATCTGAAGGGGAGGGAAATAGTCTCCAGACACCTGGACCCGTGGTAAACTGCGCCATGACGGACCACAGGACTTTCGGACCCACATATTTAACGAGCACGTACTCCGCATATACTCTATGGGTCTTAAGCGGTGTCGGGAATCGAACCCGGGACCACTGCTTGGATAATCACTCTTAAACAACTTTCACTTCCTCATAAATAAAAAATGATTTAAAAAGAAAAGAAAACACATCACGCTTCAAAATCAATTCCACATGAAATAAAAAAACACAACAGAACCCAAAAACCTTCATATTCGCCAAGTTGCCGAACAAACAGATTTATATGACATTTTAAACAATCATGTCGCATCGTCACATATCTCATTCGGAAAATTTCGTGTTCCGATCCGTAGAATGAATGCGCGCTCACAGGGGCATGAAAAAAATCCTATAATCAAAAAAGGGGAAACGCAAAAAGAGTAGCAGTGTAGAGAGTAACGTTCGTTCTGAGCTGAAATTCGTCAACAACTCATTTCGGAGTACAAAAACTGTAAGGATAGTACTGATATAGATCTCACACTAGGTGTTAACACTGCATGGTAAAGCGAATTACGTGATGTAGATATTTCTATTATACTTCACAGCAACGCGTGTCCTGAACCCAGTACGTCACTACGCGGAAGGAGCAAGTGAATAAACACAAAGTCTGTTGGGCTGATAGGAGGAATTTCAATAAGCGAATTGTGATAAAAAGACACTATTTATTCATGGATTTAACGAAATAATCACATTTTAAAATTGACGTTCTTTGTTTCACTCGAATATCAGACATCGCGATGGGAACTACTTTGTTTGTTAGTGACGTAGTAGGTCCAAGTAAGGCTAAGCGCGCACTGGAGACTTCTGTCTCGGCGACTTAAAACACTAGTCACTCGAGAGCAATGCATTTCTATGAGAAAATTCTTGGCCTAGTGATCTTGGTCTCGTCGCCATGTGCGCGCACTCTAGCTTCTTGCAATAGCCAGGGAAGCAATTTTGTCTTTGTCTCCGAGACAAAAGTCTCTAGTGCGCGCTTAGCCTTAAGTTGCTGTCTAGTATAGGAACTTTTACATGTGTTGAGAATTGACTAATGAAAACTTTAAGGATAATACTAGGTTTTGGGGGAAAAGTCCCTGACTTGTGTAATCATGAGTTTTATACACCCTTATAACAAGAACACTCGTTAAGGTTTGTTAGCCCGTGGTATATGTACTTCATACTTGGATTCTTCTTAATGGACTTAGTACTCATTACTTACCAAAAGTTTCCTTGTTCCCTTCCCGTTTATTAAAAGCATTCAGTGTAGGAGAAACGGCATTTCCAGCAAACACCTATACTGGCTGATATTTATTTTTTGACAGAACGATATTGGACGATGTCCCTTAGCTATACTCTGTTCATTTAGAATAGGCACCTGAGACGTAATGTTTTAGAAGCATTTCGTCGGTGAAGAAGTGATACCTCGTAAACGACAACCTTAATCAGATTTACTATGGAAGAACCTTTTCCGCCAAGGCGATTATTCGCCAAAAAGGAATTGAATATTCATAAAGTTACTTGAGCTTGCAGTTTAGTCGGAGATTTTTAAAATTAAGACACACAAATCGGTATCTGCGACAAGAAATTTTAATTTTACTGAAACTCAATTTCTAAAAATTTCTCTTAAATGGTTAATTTATAAAGTCGTCAATTTATTAATCATTTCTCTAAAAATTGAGTTATGTAATCTCCACTGTGGAGACTATATGGTGAAAGGGCATTATGGCTAGAGTGAAAAGCTGGTGTTCGATCAATGCAAATCCAAACAATACCTACAGTGGGGTACCTACTGTGGGGGGATCAGATAATTGCGTACACTGATTTTAATTTCATTAATTATCCATCTCGACAATCAATTTTTTTTAATTTACACTTGGGGGTTGTGACTAAGTTTTCATCATTTTGTATCGGCGTGGTTTCATTTGTAATTCTATAAAACTTTAAAAAAATCGATCGGTCAATCTGAATCCCTAAATTTAATTAGGCATTACGAACTACGCAGTTAAACTTCAAAGTTAACTACGCTGTCAAATTTTCAAAACTGACTTAGAAGTTAACAATTAAAACTGTGAACAACTTTCAAAATCTGCACACTGAACCTTTGAAAATAACTGATCAAAAATATAAACATCTACAGGAGCTTAAATCAGTGATTCCAAAAGAGTATCACTCTTACTATGACAGTTTGCCCATCCTTGATCCACAGAAAGAAATTCCAAAAAAGCAAGAAGAAATCAAAAACAAGATGAAATCAATTAAACTACGACTCAAAAGCATTGATGATATAATTTTTTTGTTAATTTATTAATAAAATCTGTGTATTTTACTGGGAGGAATTATTTTTATTATTTATTTGCTTATTATATTATCTCTATCATAGAAATGATGACGTTTCATTTTAAATATAAATTTTTCGATTCTATAAATGAGAGATCAAAACTTATAAAAGATCGGATGACACTTTCATCACTTTTTTTTTCTCAAATTCCAAGTTTGTAGATAGCTATCAAGAATTTCAGATTTGGCGCAATTCATTCGGCGCCAATAGTTGCTATGGCGAAAATCACCTTTCAAAGTAAAGCTCATTCAGGTTGTCGTTTACGAGGTATCACTTCTTCACCGACGATTTACTATTGTAAATATCATCGAATAATTTTCTTATGCAACAGACGACATTAGTGTGACGTCACTTGCTTGTTTGGATACGTTGATTCCATCCGTGATTGGTTCCGTGATGGAAGTAATTCCGTACGGAACCAATCACGGATGGAATCAACGTATCCAAACAAGCAAGTGACGTCACACTAATGTCGTCTATTACTAGGTAGCCTAAACAAAAGTAGTTGAAATACTGCAAAATAATCGGTCTCTGAAGTTGTGTGGTGAGCGTTATTAGGCGTTATTGAGCGTTTTTGATCCTGTTTCAGGCGCCAATTCTAAATGAACTAACTAATGAATGCTTCTAACAGGACGATCCAGTCTCGTCATGGGAAGAAAAAAACAGGTGTTGTCATTATGACGTGAAAAATAGGTCATATTTTTCAATATGACGTCAATTCGGAAAAAAATTCGAGTTGAGAGTGTCATTTTTACGTCACCTAGACCTAATTTTGATGAATGGTGGTCATTTGTTCATTTTCACGTCAAACATGTCATACATGACGTCAAATTCAAGCCATTTATGATATTGAAAATGACCTCTCAAAAGTCTGGACGACGTTAAAAAAATGACGACTTCATAAATCAGGTCATTCGTCTACTAAAGTGGGGTAACGCCAAGCGTCTATTTGCCAATGAGAATGAGCGTTAAGGCAATTCGTGCTCCATTTCGATTGGGCATAGGAAAAGAGGTTCGTTGTGCGGTCTAGTTGATTCTACCATCGGACCAAAACGCAATTCTGGTGGTCGCCTGGTTTCGAATATTAACGGGAGTGAAAAAGAGCGTTCCTTCGTTAAATTGTTCGGTTTTGAGGAGTTTTTTTTTCCATCGCTACGCTTTATATTTATTTCCTTTCGGAGGGGGAGTCAATTTATTCCGACCGTTTTGGAAGGAACGCAGTTTACTTAAAATATGAGAGCCACTTTCGGGGATGACACAAAATATTTAGATTCTACGATATTCGAAGGGGGCTTGGACTTTTATACAGCTTATTTTAGTTCCGTCGATGCCTGCATTTGGTTATACGTAGGAATATCGTATCTCTGATTTTGAGTTACCGTTACCGGAGTTAAGGGATACCCAGAGCTTGTTAGACACTCAGAATATCTAATAATATATATTACAGTTGTAGAATAATAATTATGGATTAATTGAGAGATTTCACTCACGTAGCTAAGTTCTGCTTAAAACATATAGGGGAGAGTGTTGTACCTCTGGACAAAAATCACGTTTGGATTTTTCTAAGACAGGTAAAATCACATTTTGACCATTTAAAGTGCCCAACCTATAGTCCTAACCTTTGTGAGTACAGAGATATTATTTACTAGCCAAAATCTTGAAAATTGGATTTTTAATCATTTATAATAACATGGAAAAATTTTTGTCCAAAGGTACAACAACCTGTTGTACCTATGGACAGACCCAGTTGTACCTGTGGACACCCTTAAAAAGGGAAATTTTAGTTGAAAAAAGCTAAGAACTAATATTTTTATTGATGCATTACCTTTTAATAACCTATTTCAAGCCTTTTTAAAATTGAAAATAGATTTTTTAAAGTAATGTAGTTTTAGATCGTAAATGATCATTAAAACGAAGTTGAATGATAAAAGTCTTGATTTTTTACCAAAAACACAAAAATCACATGGTATTTTCAGATCAGAATTTAAGATAATAGTTTCATCAATCATGCTGATTGATCTGACAACTTCACTGATCCCCCCAAAAAAAACAATTCGATCAACACTTACAAGGAAACATTCTTAGGGTGAACTCACAGAAATGCACGAAAATTTTACAGGCATAAGAAGATGACTCAAAACACTTACTGTGAAAAAATTAGCTGCTGAATTTCAATAGGAGAGGAGTTATTTAAATTTGAAATTTGGGTTCTGAGTTGCCAAACACATTCATTTAGCACCACTTGGCGACTTTCCAATCGGATGGAATGAGAAATTTGATTCGAAGTGTCTAAATCCACGAAAGTTGGCCCGTGCTAAAGTATTAGCGAAATTTGTTAGAGTTGAGTTGTTACTTTCGTGGATTTAGACAGTGCCATAAAATATATAGTTTCCAATGCATTTTTAAAAAATATGCGGCAAACAGATAACTCCTAAAAATTAAATGCTAAATAGATGTTGGATTCTTTTTAATTTGCATATAATTTTGTATTGCTTCATGCGTTATTTATTTTAATTTTCCTTCTTTAATTAATTTTTATTCCTGTTTTGCATTTGATGAACTTTTTTTTTATTCGCTCATTTATAAGTGGCAACAGAGAAAACGCGGCCAGTTCATTCTACCATTTGGCGTTCTCTCTGCGTTTCTCGCCTTGTAGGGTTACATTTGGCGTTAAATATGACAATTTTCAATAATTTTTTACAGCTTTTCTACTGTAATTCAGCAGCTAATTTTTTTACAGAAGATGTTTTAAGTCATATACTAACCCCTGTAAAATTTTCGTCCAATTCTGTGAGTTCATCCTGAGAATGTTTCCTTGTTAGTTGTGTAAGCATTTGGTGGTAATAACAATAATAATTTGGTGGTAAATCTTCTTCAGTGGAAATTTCAAGTTTTTTTAATCATCATACTTAAATGCGATAGGGTTCTTAGGATTTTACACCATATTTTACATTAAATTCCAAGTAGAATCATAAATTTAAAAAAGTAGTTAAGATCACAAAATATTTGATTTTTCATCTAAAATTCACTTGAAAATAATCGCTGACAAATAGATTACCATTTAGAATTAATTGAACATGTATTAAAATGTATTTAGTTAAATGAAACCTGATTCTAAAACGCCGATTAGCTACAGACACCCACAAGAACGTGTCCGTAGGTACAACACTTATGGTGTCCGAAGGTACAACATGAGGTGTTTTTGCATTCAAAGTTCTATAAAAGATAAAAGAATTGAGATCTGACGATTTCTAATATCAAAAATAAAAGTTAAAACCTCGGGGTTTCCCCCCATGTATCCCATTTTATCATGTCATAATTAAAGGGGAAGAAAAGAGTTAATGTAGTGATGCACTAAAAAAAACTTTGAGCACCTAAAAACAGTAAATTTATTATATAAAATTTAAATAATATTTTAAAGAGCTGATTTCACGTTAGCAACTAGATAGCATGTGTTTACATTCAAAATCGACCACAAATTCAAATTTACACTTTTTCCCGAATTTTAAAATGAGGTGGCTGAAGGTACAACCGTCCGTAGGTACAACACTCTCCCCTATAATTTTGCTAACAAACAGGAACTGAATATTACTTTACATGTAACCATTTGTTTTGAAATTTCTAATTGTATTTATTAAAATCTTTAATTGCATTAAATTTTTGCCAGGGAAATCTATAGTACATATTATGTAAACTATTTACTATTACAAATTATACGTCATATATTTCAACTTGAATTTACTAAATGGGAGTAAATAATGATTTTAATGAGGTAAATAAGTTAGTTTTGTGGGATTGAAAATTAAAGACTGGTTTAGGCGGTTGCGTGTTGTGAGCGGACATTGATAAAATATCGAGATCGAATCGGTAGGTTAATGATTTATATGCTATTTGTATATTAGCTGTTTCAATGCTCTTTTGCAGGAAAACTCAATAAAATAAGCACTCTAACATAAAATAAAATTTTTGAATTTCAACATCAGAAGAACTGTAAAAAGTTCATGGAAGTTGGGGGGTAGGCTGCCGACTTCCCAAACCCCCCCTGCCCTAACTATAACCAAACTCGTTTTGGGTGCAATCAGTAATAGTGACGATTCAGAAAAGTGGGGTCAGTGCTCTTAAAACCCTTAACAGTGTCGCCCGAGCTCAGCTCGGGCAACTACTACGTGCAGAATTTGTGATACCCGATCTGAGCTCGGGCGGGAGAAAAATTAACGTTTCCTTTTTGTGAAGCTCAAACTGAGTTCGTTTCGATGATGATAAGGATTTTTCGTTGTTTAGAGATTGTGAGACATCATGATTGGTTAAAAAATGTTCCTCCTAAATTAATAAGATGTGTGTAATCCAATACTTTTTTTATGCGTATATTAAAATAACACACTTGTGATTGCATTTAAATTTTAATTTTTCTGTAATAAATGTCACTGTTAAGTGGTTAATGTTACACAAAAAGAGCATTAAAATAGCAAATATTAATACAAATAGCTTAACCTACCGATTCGATATCGGTTTTTTATCAATGTCCTCTCACAACACGTCCACTCAGAGCACGACTCCGGTTTAGGCAAAACTATAAACGTTTTATTAACTCAATTTTGTGTGAGAAAAAATTATTTAAGGTTCATTTCTTATTCCGAAAATTCTTAGTTGGTTAATGGTTGTTAATAAAAATTTAAACATTCGGAATAACCATTACTTCTTTAGGTAAAAATTTTCGCGTTAGATTTTTCTAACTTAATAATTATCTTTTTGTCTAATCTTTTAACATCTATTCAATGTATAATGCCTATTATTGAAAAGGGGTGAATGGCTAATGACATTTAACAAGTTGTCAAAGTTAGTAAAATCCCTATAACAATAAATCAATAAATCTACTGAAGCCCATATGTGGCCCCATTGCTGTAGCTCAGATGATCCAATTCTGGTACATTCTTAAAGGAACTGTCCATATCCTGACAAGTTGAGGGGACAAATGCCCCCTCATTAAAAAACCATCCCTCACCCGTGAGAAATCCCGCTCCAGGAGGTGCTCTGTGCCAAATAGCTTTCTAAATTCAAATTTGAAAGTTCTTTTTCCAAGCTTACTATAAACGGCACGTTAAGTTACTACCACGTTCGTAGTGGAACGTAAACGAACGTTTTACATACATTGAGAAAGAATAAAAACAAAAAATACTGCCTTTTCTTGAATCACGGCTTTCTTGATACAATGCACGCTTAGAGTACGAGAGCCTTTAATGTTTTTTATTATTCGTAATGAACACTAAAAAAATTAATATACAGGGTATACCAAGATAACTGTCCACGCCTTTAACTTTTGAACCTCTACAAATATGGTCATGAAATTGGTGTTTAGGTATAGCAAAGTTACCATGCCCTATCCGATGGGACAACTTTCAACGCCTCTTAGTGTCAATGTAGTGAGTTATAATTTGTATTTAAAAAAATTTCATATATTTGCAGAATTAGTAAATTACAAAGTTGTAGAGTGGCATCGATTTATAACTAAAAGACACCTTGTGCAGAGAAATGCCTTGAATGAACCCCTAAAACACACGCAGGTAGAATTTACGTAGTTTTTACCGCCATAAAACGCTCCTCATAAGGCGAAAATGTGAAACCTAATGACCCTAACCAATATAAAATTACACACACTAACCAATATTTCTAAATAAATAATCCATAATTTAAAAAATATCTCCCTACAAAATTGTTTGAAAAAAAGGTAGAGCAATATCTGTATGAACTATCTATTTTTTGTTGAATTATCGATTTAAATGTTAATCGATATTACTTTTCTTTAAACACCAACTTTTATAAACTCTTTTAATAGGATTACCTCTCCCTGGTCAACTCCGGCCGATTCTTTAGAACATTCTAATTAGAGTGTGGATGGGGGCTCCTTGTCTTCGATTCTTATCTCTAGGAAGGGGGCTGAAGAGAATGGATTGAAAAATAATGGAGCATCTGATAAGGGCAAGTTAAATAAGTGGTTCGCGGATTTGGTTTTTCCCCCTTGAACTTGAGATTAAACTACCAGTAGGTTAAAAAGAAAGTGTACTTAAAAGATTGAGGTCGTGATAAGGCAGGTAAATTTGTTCACTATTTAGAAAAAGCGCTTTTGAAAATATTAAGTTTAATTAATAGAAAATTTAAATTAATAGAGGAATAATAGGCACTTTTCCCAATTAGACTTCTATTGACTAAAAAAAATTTCCAACTTTTCTGGTGTTTTTTAGGTTAATTATCGTCACAGATATATTTAAGTTTATAATGCGCTTATAAATTAAATATTCTAAATACAATTAATTTTAAGTATACTATACCTTTCAAAACTGCTTTTTGAATGTAATCTGTGACAGTTCATTTCCCCTTCATTGACCAAAATAAGACCGGATAAAAGTTTTGGTGCGTTATTGACAATTATGGGCAATACTCATTAATAACTTATTTTTCATCTCGTCTTCTTTGTTTTAACCATTTGTGTCCTAACCACCCAAACCTTTACATATAATTTAATAAGAAACTGAAGAAAACATTAAATTTAAGGCGGTATATTTTCCCTACTAATTAACCTCGATACTGTGTGCATTGAAAACATTGAAATGTTTTGGATTTTATATCCCTTTTCCTTCTTGGTACTGTATTTCTCCGTACATACAGCAAGCTCTTATAATATGCTTCATACATTAAAAAGTATATGTCACCAAAGTTCAATATCGAAAGGAAAAACTATACTCTTAAAGTTAACCCATATGGTCACAGTTTTCCAGAAGAGTAGACGGTAACAACAAAAAATTTTTTAAAATAAAGAGCGTTATTTTTCATTCACTTACCCAAACTTCGAACGAATCCTCCCCCCATTGTCAGACGATTTGCATGATTAGTGCCGATTCCAATCTTCGGAAACAAAATTACAGCGAAAAAATCCGAAATTCTAAAAGACTTCCAAAAGAACATGCAAATTTCTTATTGATTCTGGACGCGCACTTGTAAACAACACATTACATGGAAATAAAACTTTTTCACTGATTTTTTATTATTCACAAGGGACGCATAGCTACTCAGAGCTGTAGTGGTGTAAGTCCACCTGACTTATTTTTGAGTAATTAGATAGTTTCTCGTGAAGGCGCCTGTTGTTTTGCCTTTGAAAAATTCACTTTATTTGGAGGGTTGCTTATATACATGCCGCTTTCAGTCAATTTTTTTTGTGACGAGATTTGATATGACGACAATCTTATTTAAAAGTGATTAGATAAGAATATATTGGTTAGGATAAAATGATAAACTTGTTGAAAAAACTGCTTATGAGGAGAAAACTAGGGTAATTTGAATAGTTAAAGGGATGAGTTGTGATGTAAAATTCGACTCGATTTGATTGAAAAAATAACTTACTGAAAACTGAGATGTAATGTCTTTTAGATACAATAGAATGTCTTGGTTAAACTGTAACAACCAGACACGGTAAATAACTAGTATGTATAGACTACATAAAAAAATAAACAAAATACATGCTAAATATATGACATTTTCTTAATTTTATTACTCACTTCACTGTCTATCTGAACAGCTCCTACATAGACTTTGTTTTTGGCAGATTCAGGAGGTTTTTATGGAAAGAAGTTGGTGTTCCCTTACGTTCTCGAGTTTACTTTTTATGCGTTCTTTTCACTTTCCGACCTATATTCCTTTTTAAAAAAAGAATGTACCGATTGGCATATTTCTTTTTCTGGCGAGCGTATTTCTAACAAGGTGAGCCGTATGGATATTATACTTTAGAGTTCGCATAAGATGCTTCACCATAAGGGGAGATCAACATCATGGATGGAAGATAAGTCCACATCAAGAAAATTTGAGTTTCACGGAAGGATTCGCAATTTATTTTACATGGCTCATTAAAAAAACTTCTTAAGCATTCTTAAGAGTTGATGAGTGAAACAATTGGAAACACTGTGATTTGCAAAAAATATCTTCCTTAGACTTAAAAGTATACTTATAGAATTATTATTTATTGTACTTACTATTATAACTTTAGACTTATATGTACTAAACTTTAAATCAAGAAAATTCTGCAAACTATAAATTTTTCTAATAAAGAAATATGTTAAATTAATTCATAATTTGTTATAAACTTTGAAAAGTTATTCACATAAGGGGTTTAAGAAGTACGTTTTGTGGAAGAAAGAATCATTTTCCCATAGACATAACATTATTGATAGGATGAAGTTTATGACGTTAGGTCAGAGTTAAGGCTTTTTGCAATGACAATGCGCTGTCTAGAAATACTATCTCTATATGTCGAGTTGATTCGGTTGGAAAAAAGTTGCAAGGATCTAGTCGATAAATTTTTCAAACGAACGCCTCATAGTGGATGTGTGTTCCATATTCCATGATACTTTATAGAATAGCTGAAAGGAAAATTTACAAATTTAAACAAGTTCATTTAAACTTTCCTCCAAACAAATTCATCTTAAGGACAAAAAACAAGAAAGTTGTCGGGGTTCCTAAGAACTGAAGTACCATGCTTTCTAGAAAATAAAACTTGTTAAAAAATAAGTTCCAGCATGATTTTTAAGGGTTTTTCTAATCCAAACCTTAACCATAAAATAAGCCTTACTTAAAGATTCCAGCCTGACAGCCCTTTATAGACAAATGGCCAAGTGTTAGAGCCAACGAAGAGAGAATAAAGTCGGTCTTTAAGGGATTAAAGAAGCGAAAATGTCAGGATTTAGAGCTATGGCGTTAGATAAAGTGACCGTTTTTAAGTAAATGATTTCACATTTTTATTTTCTTTGACGCGAATAAAGTAACTCCCTGAAGGTTGTCTTTTGTTTTTCACACACCGAGTTTTGAATAAAAACCATTGTTTTCAAACGGGGTATAGAATTTGAAACAGCTTGGACACTTTTGATCTTTTCAGGCATATGAATTTAGTTTTTAAAGTAAAAATATCGTATGAATGTATTAAAAAAACCTTGGTTTTACTCCGGCTGGTAAATGTATAGGTAAATCATACTCAGTAGTTGCATAAACGGAATGGATGTCGTTTGCAGTACTGTGGATCGTCTGTTTGGTCTGCATATCTTCGTACATTTTTGTCTAAAAACATGGGACTTGACATGGGCCTTTCTGTTTCCAATTATGCACTAAATAAGGAAAAGATAATATCAATTTCAGGAAATTGTGTTAATGAGAAAATTACCCTTCGGTCGGCAGTACCACGATTGATGGATATGAGCTCGAAAACACCAGGGAGAGAGCGCGCTCAACTGTTGATTTTCAAATCATCACCTGGAGTGGTGATTCAGGGTAACGGAGTGGTGGTGCATTGGAACCCATTTCTGCAACTTCTGAGTAGGATTTACCGGTACATTTACCAATCAGAGTTGAACTAGGTTCTGCAGCTTATTTTCCGTCCTTACCTTCAGGCCTGGCCCGAGGACAAATTTCAAGAGAAAAATGCTCAACCATGTTGCACGCATTGTCCAAGCTTTCTTCTTATCCCCCTCTATTGCATTTTCACCCCAGCCTTCCCGTTCTTTAGAACCAACGCTTACAAAACAAGTCCGATCAATGTGGAGAAAGCATCTAGCCCGGTATGCAACGTCCGTTGGTGCACCTGATAAAATTTGACTACGTGGGGAGGCAGCATGGTCCTCCAATCCCCAAAAGCCCCAAGAATCCCCAAAAGAACAAGACACTTTTTACTGATTTTCTCGGCCCCCTACTTAAAGGAAGGCTGAATTTTTTATCAACTAATCTTCATTATGGAAATAAATTTGGCTTTGATATCTATTTTTCTTCTTGGTGCGCTATTTTTTATGGCAATGAGTGTATTATCCAAATTTAAACTTAATAAAAAAATTTTTGCAATTTTTAACCTAATTTTTTATCGATTTAAAAAAATACAGCATAGTATACTAGATTTAAACCTTTTCTGTCAGTGACATCACGCACTCTTAAAACGACAGTCTCAAAACTTAGTAAAAAAGTACTCAAACGGGCTCCGATCCAAAAATACTCAAATTTTAGAACATGAATGTACTCATTTCTGAATTTGTGCGTACTCAAAAATGAAACATCTTAAGCTTGAACTCAAAAATGAGCTCATGATGTTTCATTTTTGAGTATATTCATGTTCTCAAATTTGAGTATTTTTAGAGCGGAGCCTGTTTGAGTACTTTTTTACTCAGTTTTGAGACTGTCATTTTAAGAGTGTGGCTTGTAGGGAGGGGCTTCGAAAGTATTACTTAATAACTATCTAATTGGCAAGTGATAGTCATTTCTGACTCGATCTAGTATAATAATATTGCACTATTTATATGAAAGTAATATTCGTTCTCTTTTTTGAAATTTTTCTCTTAAAATCCTTATTAAAACATCTTTAAACGTATTATTAACTTGCTCTGTTCTTTCATACCAGAAAGGTACTCTCATCCTCCCGAGTGAAATGCGAAAATAAGGCACAACAAAACACACTCGTATACAAAAATAAAGGATTGTTTGTAATTTCAAGAATAATGATACAAATATCAGTTCCATATCAATGACATAGAATCTTCTAGATTTGGAATATATACCCTGGGATCAAGTTACTCAAACAATAAATAAAGGGGCACCGTGGTTATTTGTATAGAACATGGTATTCCTTATATCCATGCTGGACTTTAATACCTATAAATATGGTTTTAATACCTATATACACGAGGAATACCTATAAATATGATTTTCCGAATGTGTATGGAACTTTATTATTTTGATAGACTTTGTAAACTCTTGCTAGGGTAATTCACTCCTTCAATATTCACTGGCATGAATATCGTTAATAAGGGACAGACATTTGTTTCATTATTCTTAAAATTACAAACTATCATTATTTGGGCATGAGTGATGTAGGTCCTTTTCCAGGTTCTCTAAAGGATTTTCCAACTTTTAGAGAAAATTTAAAATTTTCTTTGACTTATTTTGGGCTGAATTAAAAGTTCCCGAAAATTATTTTTTAAATCAATGGGAAATGGTCAATTTTTATTGTATTTAAACCTGGTAGATTTCAAGGTAGATATCTATAACTTTAACTGGAGAACCCTACTTTCACTACCTTAACTCTTATCGCTTTACCCCACTCATTCAAGGCAAACTGGATTTCGGGACCGAAATGAGAGAATGTTCCCGAACGGGTAAGGGGTAAATTTCGGCTATTGTCCGCGCGTTTTCTTCGGCCAGGGCAATCTGCAGTCGTTCTAATTACGAACGACGCGTTCAGATTTAGAGAATTAGGGTCCAAAAAGCGATCAGAGGGTTCAATCACAGTAATGGCATTCAGGCCTTCCATCGAATGCGGACGCGTTATCGGCCATCGGGGTGGAGGTTGCCGCTGACCGTTTGGCGACAGATGGGACCTCAGCTGACCGTTGCAAATAGTGTTTGTCCTTTAACCCTCTTACAAGAAAATTTAACTGGGAACTGAGCTGAAACTTCATAAACTATAGCGCCTGAAGTTACAATTATTGATACAGTAACTAAAAAACTTGTTAAAACTCCTTATTTCCTAGGTCATTATTATGGATCAGATAAATTTTTCTTCTATTGAAATTATGTAGTAATATCTAGTAATTAATGTAATTTTTCTAGTAAATTGGCATAGAATGGCTTAATTTGGTCCTTGTACCATAAAATTCAAACCTACCAATTTTACAGAAGAAATTATGATATTTTTTAGGAAAGTTTTTGCTTTTTGCTTAGAGTAATAATCTTTTTCCCTATTAGGGTCACGCAAAAAAAGGTCTAAAAGTAATTTCTTCTATGCTTAGCAGTATACGGGTTAAATAAAGCTAAAATGTTTTCGTAAAAAAATACCTTAATTTAAAAATCCGAATAAACCTAGTGTTTCATAGAGTACAAAAATCCCATCAAAGAAAAACTTAAATTAAAGAGTAAGAAATTCTTTGAAATGTGTGCTTTTGAATACCCTACTGCCTTTATTTTAATCATTTACTCTACATTATGAAATAGTAACTTCCAACATTGGATACTGGTTCCCTACTAGTATTTCTTTCATTTATATTAGAGTAGATCTTTAAGGAGTAAATCGGGGTATTCACGAACTGAGTGTATAAAAGGAACCCTTTTAATTGCCTTCATAAAAACCCAGTTGCCCCACACAGAGGAAGGCAGCTGTAAAAAATGCGCACATACAGAGGAAAGCTTTTAAATTTAATGCGAAAACTGTGTTCCAACTCCGCAAAAACGACACTTTCATAATTGATTGGGGGTTTGGAATATACAAGCACTTGAATCGAAATCTTTTTGTGTGTATTTCAATTGATTTCTTCCGGCAAAACTACAGTAAACACCCTCTTAATCGCATCTTCGGCTTAACCGGAAATCTGCTTTAACCGGCTGCCTTTTATGTAAGTTTAAAAAATGACAAACTTTTCGTTAATAGTCAAATTTTGAGTCTTTGGCAGGGAGATAATAACTGAATATTTCAGAATTCCTTCTAATAATTTGTAAAATATTGGTAACAAATTGATATTTTTATTAAGTTTATGTATGATTATTTATCTATAAAAATGTGGTTGAAAAATATATAAACCAAAATGTTATATGAAAACCTTGTATGCTTCAGAAAAGGAATCATACCTCTAAAATTCAGAACACGGTTGCAGAGTATATAATTTCTTAAAAGTAAAAATAAGAATTTCACCTATCAAAAATTATTTTGTGTACCCATTTCAAAGAAAAGAGCCAGACGACGGATTAAAAATACAAATATCTTGTTCGTACTGCTCTGCTAGATACTGATAGTAGGGGTTGCGGGTCAAAACTGCAAAATAAGGTTAGAATTGGGGTCCCCGCTGACCCATTCCATCGACGAAGACATGAGGGACCAATCCTTAAACCATGTGGTCTCCCCTTCAGCCTTACACAATTCTCCAGAGACAACGTTATCATTGAAATGCTGTGTTTACTTTAAACAAGCGAGTGAGTTTCTTCTTTTTTAAGTGTTCTTCAACCTTTTCTCGTAAAAACTAATCAGAACATTTCAAAGGTATCATTTCGAATGTGGATTCCCAGGTGTGCTTAGTTTTCTATCACTAAATGCTCATATGAGGGAACAAAAGTAGCATGAACAAAAAATGTTTTGTTTACTATAGTGTTTTTGATTAGAGTTAAAAAAAAGAATGATAAAGTACAATAGCATTTTTGGGAAAGCTTTTTCTGCATGAAATACAAGTTAAATATCCAAGTAAAAAAGGATTACCTTGTGTGTGATTAGAGTTAAAAAGTATAATATAATAATAGTTTTGAAATTACCTTTTCTGTCTGAAATGCAAGTTATACAAGAGTGGAAAATATTCTTGGAGGCGCAACTGCATGCCTCCACGACCTATGCCTTTCGGTATATATTTTCTTTAGAAAGCATAAACTTTATTAAATCCCATAGAAATATCTTAAAACATGCTAAACTCTTAAAATATGGTACTTTGATTTTCCATTTAATTCATTTTTTGTTGGAAAATAGAAGTGTGAAATCCTCTAAAAAAAGTTTAGAAATGAATTATTTGATCACTTTGAGAAGGAGCATTGGTTGATATTTTTTCAACGAGGCCAGGATTAGTGAAGGGTCGGAGACTATTGGAAAAGTGTGTGGTGCCAAAAAGGGGATTTTCTGCCAAAGCGAGCAGCCAGGCCTTAATGGGAGTGGGCTTTTGTGTTCCCCAATAACGAAGGTGAAATTAGAAAGGCGCTGGACATAATTAATCCATCCATCTATTCAAGGGGTGAATGTTTCACAAAGCTCTTAGTGGTGGCTATTCACAATTGCTTACGATTCACACACTTACATCAGACTTAATACCTACGTGAAAGTTTCACACGTCAAACTGAAAGTTTTATCGCCTTGTAGATGTATAATCAAACCATCCTCTGAATAGTGGAACAAAAGTGTGGATCCCTGACCCCCTAGAGAGACAAAATCTTAGGAGTAATTTTGATAACTAACTGGAGGTGAAAACAAGTCCAATCTACCTTTACACCCGGAACGCTATCCCCCCCACACGTGGAATGAATTATCCCGTGTTAATTTATATCCATTAAATAAACTTTTTACTTTTTCTCATATCTGAATGAGGGGAAAGAATTAATATAAAATCTGCCTCAGTGGAATTTCGGATAAATTGAATGAAAATGTTGCCCTTGGAGATTTCCAATTATCCAGATACGATGGCACCATGCCACTGTGAAAAGTTTAAAGTATTGTATGCCTAAACGGCTTTAAATTAAGATTAAAATATCATGATCTAAATGAATTACATTTATATCAGATTGTGAAATTTTAAAATTATACTTTTCGATCAGTGTTTCCCAACGTGGAGCGCACGCCTCACTGAGGGGCAATATGATTTTCTAGGGGGCAATTTGAAAATTGTCAACTAAATTGCCCCCTGGAGGGCATGAACCAACATATTTTATTTACTTTCCAAGATGGATTTTTGAAAAGAAAGAAGACATGGGGACATGAAAAATTTAGAAAGGCTTTGGTGGGGCATGGACAAAAAAAGGTTGGGAAACACTGCTTTAGATATTTTAAACACATTTAACACTACACTCTCGATACCTCGGTGTCTCTTTCAAAGGTAGGAAATGTTAGGGATAATGAAGTATTTCCAAGTTCTTTCTTCAGACTTCACTCGTGTGGCAATGGAGTTTTCCTCTGAGTTCCCGATACATTTACTGATGCCAAATAATTAGTTGAAATACCTATTTTTGTGAGACAAATTTTGAAAAAAAAAACTGGAACCCCTGGAGTCTTACTTTATAAAAGATCTCGGTGCTCACCCAATACTTATATCTTTACTAACTTTACTTACTTGAATACTTTATACAACAAGGCTTAAATTATTCCCTTAACATACCTCTCTAATTGTATACATGCATAAAATTAGTGTTTAAAAAGGATACTTTGCCAACCCCTCTCCTAATCAGCCCTTCTTGGCACGAAACTTTTTTCAGCACGTTGAGTCAAAAGTATTACAATATAGTACGAACAATTGAGTATGAAGTCAAAAACAAATCAAGTACCGTGGCATCATGTGAAGTATGAGCTAGCCAAATAAATCATCGCTTTCGTCCTCATCAGGTTAAACAAGCTTCCCTCTTCGCTATCGAGAAATTTGCAATTCAAAACAGAAAAGCCAGGAAAGGTAGTAAGGAAAAAACGTATAAACACTTAAGACCTCCGTTATCAAGTCGACTCTAAACGCCGGAAGAAAGAAAGAGTCGAAAAAGGCAAGATAAGGCATTCGAGAAAGCTGCAACAGCGCCCCCTCACGTAGAGTTATAGTCACTAGCAAATCCATGAAAATATGTTCTCCCCATTGGACGGACCGTGTCAACATTAGTAATGGTGTCGATACTTTCTTCAGAGAATGCTATACCGTGAACTTTACCTATCAGTATTGTGGTTCTTAAGTAAAGTTATTATTTTAGGAAAAAAATTACACTGCTTCAAAACATTGATATTTTCTCGAAAAATATACATTTACAAAAATTCTTTTCATTAATATTGTCCTTATTAATGGATATATTAATGTCTAAATGTTACTACCAATTAATCTACTAAATGAAAATAACATCCAGATATTTTTAAAAAAATTTATTTTTTCAAAAACTAAAGATTAATAACAATATAATTCACATGAAAAGGTAGAGGTTCCGAATCGTTAAGTATTACAAGACCCTAATACCCAGTTCAGTCATAAAAAGTTAAACTAGTTTAAGTTCCAATCTAGCTTAAGTCGACCATGTAATTTATGCTCGACTTAAGCTAGATTGGTACTTAAACTATTTTAACTTTTTATGTGTGAACCGGGTATTAAAGTTTGAATTCGTCAGGGATAAAAGTTTCTGGACAAAAGACGGGAGTTTATAAAAGCTATTTCATCAAGACGGAACACGAACGATCAACTCTTTTCCACGTATATCAACTTCTTGCCACATGGGGTAACTGCCCATGTCCTCTCTACGCAAATGTCCGACTACGAGTGTGGGGGAAGCAGCCTTTGATAAAAGATAGCTTTCGCTCGCGGGGAAGAGGATATAGAACCCGTTAATTACCACTACACCCGGTTTTATGCCTTGCGCAGAAAAGGGTTTTAATTTTGAGTCTGCAATTAGGAACAATCGTAAAATTTTGTTTACGAAATAGGTTTATGGGCGAGTGTAAAGTCTTTACCTTTACCTAGTCAGAGTGTGGGAGGTAGAGGTACAGTTGCACCTTTTGTTTTTGCCAATGTTTTGTTGTTGCTGTGCAGTGGTGTTTTGGGCAAAATTGTGTTAACCTTTTTTTATATTCAGTACTATGAAACTAACAAAGTTAAAATAATGCCTAATAGTAGTTGATATCTCCTGAAATTTAATCCTCTTATCTTATATGTATTGTGATGCTTTTCTCTTGTGGAATTTCAGTTACTAACTTATGTAAGTTCCGTGTGGCACAAAGTGGTACTTTTTGATAACTCAGTTTTAAATATATCTTACACCACTGTTGTTTTCACTGAGTCTCTTTAAAAGTTGAAATGAGCCCAAGGTGTTTTTTTGGCAGACTTTCAGTATAACTGGTCTATATCTGGCAAAAATATCTGCATTTTAAGGAAAGAATGATTGGTATATTGCTAAATTGACGAAAGTTGTATCTGAGTTAAAAGTATTTGAGTATACTCTAAAGTATTTGAGTTAAATTTGTATCATTATAATTTTCGATGATTTATATTCAAAGTAAAAACCTCAACCTACCCCTTAAAATTATGTAAATAAAAATTATCGTGTATTTGAATTTTTTCTCACACTTTCCTCTCATTTATCTCTCACCTTCCCTTTCATTCGCTCTTATTCTCCATCTCTTCCTCTTTCTTTCTCTCGCTCTATCTCTTCTATCTCTATTTCCCTCTTTCTCATTTTCTATCTTACTCTCCCATTTGTTTCTTTTCTTCTCTCTAATTATCTAAATTTTCCTCTAAAATACTCTTTTAACCGGAGAGATAATACGTTAATAATTAATAATTCATTGCAGCCAATAGTATGTTTCCTAATTTCCAAAATTGTGTGCTTTTTTTATTTACTAAATCAGCTAATCATCAAAATCTGTCAAGGATAGAAACACTTAGCGCAAAGTAAGAGGGAAAAGTTTTTTTAATAGATGTTTCTGGATAAAAAAATAGCGGGTTTGGCTACATTCCTCTAAAACCCCGATATGCATTTCCCTACACATAATCCTCTTATAAAACTTCTCAAAACAAACAACAGTTATCAATTATACCCCCATCATTCCTTTAAAACGCCCAAAAATCCACGTTAACATAAAATTTGCTTCTAATTCTTGCGTCGCTAATGTACTTTTTAGGACGGATTTCAAAGACGAAATCGTTTTGCGTTCCTTCCCGAGTGGAATAGCAACGGAGCAAAGGGTTGTGGGGAAATCGGGCGTAATCCTTACTCTGAGATTCTGCTCTTAAATATAATACGCGAAATAACGTTTTCGCTACAACGCAAGTTTCGTAAGAAATGTGTTGATGTAGAAATGGAGTAGAAGGGGTATCGGCTGTTGACCAAGCGTATCTATAGAAAACTACTAGAGATGTACTTGCCTGGGAAAGTACCATAGAACAGGTTCACTTGTTGTATACACTGTTAAAACTGCAAAAAAATTCATTCATTTTATGCTAAATTTTATATTTTACAAAAAAAAAATCCGTCAGGAAAACATGCTTTTTCCGTGAAACTTTTTCCACAAAACGAATTTAGATTTTATAAAATCCCCACTACAGGTGGAAAGCATCCAGAGAAAGACAAAATAAGTAAGATCAGAAAGTTTCTTTACCTAACAATAAAATGTAATGGATCTGTTCAGAGGGGTCTACAAAATGTGTAGGTAATTTAAGCAAGCTTCTGCAATGTACGATATTAAGCTGGTGTATATTTCGGGGATTACAATGTGACGCAATGTTATGAACACTTACGGCCGTATTCACCGGTAACTTTACCGCCGGTTAAGCGGCAGTCAAGCTTATGATTGGCAGTTGAAGAAGGCAAACTCGTTTTCCACCAATCAAAGATTTGACTCCCGGTTAACCACCGGTCAATTTACCGGTGAATACGGCCGTTAATAAGTACAATTACAGCCTTTTTCGTCAGAGATTCAACTTAAATGCAATAAATCGGTCAAATTTAATTTAATTCTTTAATATTTTAACAGAAATTATAATTATAAGCTTCGTCAAACTATGGAAATTAAGGTAAAGAACTTAATTGATTTTTACAATAAATCAATTAAGAAACGATTTATTAAAGAGTTTACTTTTTTATTTTAATAAATACTTTCCCAATGATTTTTACAACAAAACAGTAGGCACTACTCATTGTGTTGGTGAGTTGTAATAAACTTTGATTTGTAAGAACCGAATTTAGAGGGTTCTGGTGTCATCGCGCGTTCTAGATCGAACCCTTTCTACGAGTTTCGCAAGACAAAATGGATTGAAATTCGTTAGTCAGAATTCTGCACACCGTCATTGTTTTATTTAAGAATGACAAGGGATTAAAATTTGCGGTCTGGCGAAATGGACGGGGGTTTTAAGAAAGTTTTTTTTCTTTGGTGGCAACGGGGATTGCCGGGATTTCTGTTTTTAGCGTTCGAGAAAATGCGATTTGAGCGAGTAGGATGTAAAGAGAAGAATATCGGCGATGTTTCCACTCAAAAGAAAATGAGGAAAAAAAATCGTAAAAGCGATTATTTCTGGAAAGCAGAAAATCGGGTATTATATCCGGTTATACACTCAGAATATTTAGAGATTGAATTGTATTTAGATAGCTTTATAATGTAACATTGTTCTGAGTGAAAACATCCGAGACGAATATGTCGAAAAACCTTTAAAGAGTGCATAGAGAGGCATTTTTTTTATTTCTGAGAAAATAAACCAGAAAATAAAGTGGATGACTACCACTATACGGTTTGATGGATTGTCTACTCCGAACGTGTTTTAACTAGTAAATGTATTACGCTAGTATTAGTATTTTTTACTATAAATAATTTTTACGCCTGCCGTATTTTAGGAAAACTTTTTAAACTAAAGTAATTTTAATAAAAATAAAGAGAAACTTCAAATAAACTGTTTTGCTAAGAGCGCACTAGAGACTTTTGTCTCACCCTGGCTATTGCAAGAAGCTAGAGCACGCGCATTAGGCGACGAGACTCTTATCCGATTGCCAAGAATCTCGCCATAGAAATGCATTGCTCTCGAGTGACCTAGTGTTATAAGTCACCGCGACAGAAGTCTCTAGTGCGTGCTTAGCCTTAATATAAATACCGCCAGTGAAATAAAACCGACATCTAGCTTGCGGGGTCCGATTCAAGGGGATGTTATTATACAGTAGAGTCTCTTATAAAAACCAACTGTCTCACATTTTGAAAGAGTTAACTTGGCGAAATTCTGTTATAAAAACCAACTGTCTCACCTTTTGGAAGAGTTGACTTGGCGAAAGTCATCAGTAGGTTAGCTCTATTTTAGAGCCAATCTGTAGTTCAAACAAAACAAAGCTGGTTTTTTAATAGCTTCTACTGTAATTTCAAATTATAACTACTTAAATATTTATAAAAAAACTAAAGGATATGGATAATAATACACACTCAGCCATTGATCAGGTTAATAGTAAAAATATCCGTTATGTGTTCGGCATATGAATATACTTATTTTCTAAAGTTGTTCCAAAGAAAGGAAAAGGTAAAGGTAAGCCTGCTTTTTGAGGGAAAAACACATAAATGAAAACGCATAAAAATTATTCTGAAATTTCATAGGTAGGAAAATATATTGTTTGAAAAGTACATGCAATTTAAAAATTGCATGCCAAAAAATAATCTAAAATAAGGTTTCCCATTGGAATGCATTATTAATCAGGAATGTGTAAATTTTGTATCACTAATAATTTGCATGTTATTTGACATTCATGTGTTTTTGTTTTAAATTTCCATAATTAAACTAGTTTTTTTAATAAGCATTTTTCAAAACATTTCAAACGAACCCAAAATATCAATCATTATTTCATATGCATTTTATTTTAAATTTCCATATTCAAACTAATCTTCATTCTCAATAATCATTTTTCAAAACATTTAAAAAAACAACGCACAAATATCAATCATAATTTCATATGCGATATTTTGAAACCCCATACTAAAAACACACACTTATGACTTTTACAAAACCATATCCAAATGGTAAAATTTATATGTAATTAAATTGACGTAAAAAGTTGAATGATTGTTTACATAAAAAATGCTTTATGACTCCAATCTTAGTTTTCTTCATGTTGATGTGGGGTTTTATTAACTGTTGAAGTAGAAATACTACTTAGCTTATCCTTCACGGGTTACTCAAAACTATCAGTTTATTAAAACTTACGTTAGTTATAAGAACTCTTTTAAAGTTCCCTAGTTAAAATTGAAAGGAAAAAGCTTAATTTAATTTGGTTTAAGATAAATATTGATTTTCATGTGCTTATACGTATATACTTTTAAATCTTTAATGCTTTCATTTTTTTTAGAAAATAAACTTGCTTAGCTCATCAATAATTTTAACTTCGCCGAAACTCTATTGTTGTTATAGGGTTCGGTTTGTTAGTTCAACCCCAATGCAAATTCGATTACTACCAAAAAATGCAATAATAATTTGTTTCAGAAAATTATGAGAATGGAGAAAAAATACCTCTTGTAGCATAATTGATTTTCGTTTATGTTATTGCATGTCGTCGAGTATTTTTGTAGACCGAGTAAAAAAGCCACGGTTGTTAAAAACGCCAGAAAAGACCATCAATTATACCTATCTCTTTAAATTTTAAACAAAGAGTGAGTGACTCACGAGTTAACTCCTTAGAGTCACTCATAAACTATTGTGAGTAAAGTGTAATGCTTCGAAATGGTTGTTAAAAATTAATTGTTAAGTATTACAGTTCAGCAGTGATTATAGAATGTGTTGTAATTTTTAAGTAGAAGTTAAGCGATATTTTCGGTAAAATTAAAATTGTGTTTCCCTGACTTTAAGGGAAATAATTCAGAAACTTTAGCACGAGATGGAAACGAGACGGGGACGAGACGAGAACGATGAAAATCC
This sequence comes from Tetragnatha versicolor, assembly GCA_024610705.1. NCBI lineage: Eukaryota > Metazoa > Arthropoda > Arachnida > Araneae > Tetragnathidae > Tetragnatha > Tetragnatha versicolor. The sequence goes on from JANDEH010000003.1 coordinate 39,171,427, forward strand.
ACGGCCACTCCGAAGAGACCGTTTCGAGAGCTCGAGTGATCATGCTGCCATCTGTCGAAAATCGTCACAAGTAATTGTACACTAATAAAACAAATTTTTACAGGCACTAGATCTCCATTACTTTCGTAATATATTAATGTCTGAGGACTTATTTTGGTAATAAATAGCTGTTTTAGGTTTTTTGAAACTATTAAAAGGGCCACAAAAAATGTAAAAGCAATTGAAATGCGCTTGGAATCTCAGAAAAATATGGCGGACGACAGCTGTGGAGTAGAAATATCTCGTTTAAAATCTCGTTTCCATCTCGTTCCCGTCTCGTTTCTATCTAGTGTTTAAGTTTCTGAATACGGCCCTAAAGCATCCAACACAAGTTAGAATTTGCCACCTATAAAACACCTTGCTAAGTTTAATAAAATAAGTAATTTTAATAAAAATCATCTCGAGAAAGGTGAGAAGCATTAAAAAATTATCACTCACAACTCTTGTTTTTTTACTTCGAATCAAATAATTTTTAAGCCTTTGTACTTTAATTACAAAAGATACTTATACAATTTGCATATTCTGTAAGTATTTTCAATATAACTTATCATTCTGATAAAAAATAAAATTTTTAACTTAAGTCAAAATGATACAATAGCAAACTCTGAAAACTGAGTTTATATTCATGAGTTTTTGGAAGATAAGCAAAGAGAGGATGAAGAAAAAGAATTGGAGAACCGCCTCTTTTTAGAGTGATTCATTCTTAAACTAAAAACGAGCGAGTCACTCAAACTTTTACCTCAAAAAGAGTCTCCTCTCAATTCCAGACACAAATATTACCTTTTTTATAGAGTCACAATCGAGTCTAACAACTGTCTCATAAGTTTAAAGATTTGATTGAATTGTTTTACGGGCTATCCAACTTAATGGATTTTATTTCTTTTTAGTCCGATTTTTTACTCATGTTAAATTTATTGAGAAATTGGAAAATATATTTTCATATAATTGATAATTGAATAAGGTTTTAAAAACTGAGGGATATTTTTATTATATTTATGGATTCGTAATAATTTTTTGAGGATATTCAAATGACATAGTACAAGGTTATTTAATCATACCTGAAAACTTTTATTCAGAATAATTTTTTACTGTCTGTTATTCCATTAATAATTCATTTTAATTAACGCAATTACAAAAGTATAGGGACAACCAATGGTAAAAATCCCAAATTACTCAAAAGTTCGGGGGTTTTATTGATGATTGATTATACGAGTTTGAGAAATAGTAAATATAATGATAAAAGGAATTTAGAAATAAATAAAAATAAATTCACTACACGTGGTGCTTCAGTAAGTCTTTCCCGCACGAACTCTTCACCTAAAGATTACTTGGGGGGGAGAAGGCGATTTTTATTCATTGAGAAATGTGGCGTTATATCTGATAAAAGATTATTTCATTCCACGATGCTATCATGCATATTTTAAGATCTTTATTAACGTTTTCCATAAAAATTTTTAACGTAAACCGGATGTGATATCATCTTTTTCTGCCTCGATTGTTTTGAAAATTTTGTGTCCTGTGGCATTGTGTATTAGGGTGGGCCGAAAAAACCTTTTATTTTTTTTCGAAGTTTTAATAGCGCGGAAAAGTTGCGAATTATATAGACAAAGAAAAGGAAAAAAAAATTTTCAAAATCGGTTAATATCTTCCGATCGCGCAAAGGCCCCAAAGTTTGAAAAAATATGAAAAAACTTGATTTTTGCGATTATTTTTTTTTAAAAATCAAAGATTAAATAATCAAATATTGTTCATGATTTTTTTATGTGAAACTAATATAGTTATAGACATAATCGTTCAGATTCCATTCTTCTATCACTTTTTTTTCGTTAGATATAATTTTTTTAATGTTCATACAAATTTTGTAAAGTTGTTTTTCTTGCATTTTTAAACAGCTAATAACTCTAGAACTATACAAATTAAAAACTTGAAATCAGTCCCATTTTGTTCGTAAATTTTTTGTCTTTGATTTGGTGTGCATCATGATCATCATTTTCAAAAAGTTTTTTTTTAAATTTGAAAAAAGTGAAAAAAAATTTGATAAAAAAAATTTTTTTAAATTTTTTTTTGAAAAAATATTAATAGCCTTTTAACTCTTAAAATGAACATAACTACCCAATTTCAAGTTGAAAATGAAATTTAATCATGTATAAAAAAATAAAAATAACCGTAATTTAGTCAAATCCCTAAACATTCCCTAAAATTATACACCAAGAGCGATTCACTCATGGAAAATTTATCAAATCACTTGAGGATGTTCATATGACTTAAAACATGTAAAAATGTCACATAAATTTCAGAAAATAAGACAATTAACAGATTCGGTTCAAAATCTTACAGTGCTGGTTCCCAACTCTAAGTTAATTCAATTTGCATGAATTTTACCTGAATATTCCTTAGAAATGTGTTTATATCCAATTTTTTATGTTCTAAAACTTTTAATTTAATTTGATTTCACTTGTTAAAGTAAAAAAAATTACATAATTCTTAGAAATTTTCAGGAGAAATGCATGCAAATTGAATTAACTTAACTAAGTATGAAAATGTCAAATTTTCAATATTTTGCCAAATTTTGGGGCTTATGCGCGATCGGATTATATTAACTGATCTAAACCAAATTAAAACACAATGTTTTTAGGCTCTATTTGAAGACGTTGCAAACTATTACGTTACGAAAACATCAAATTAAAAAAAGTAAACGCAAAAATCAAGTTTTTTCATATTTAGTTAAGTTTGCATGCATTTCTCCTGAAAATTTCTAAGAATTATGTTTATATCTAATTGTTTTTACTTTTAACAAGTCAAATCAAAGTAAATTAAAAACTTAAGAACATAAAAAAATTGGATATAAACACATTTCTAAGGAATATTCAGGTAAAATTCATGTAAATTGAATTAACTTAAAGTTGGGAACTAGCACTGTAAGATTTTGAACCGAATCTGGTAATTGTCTTATTTTCTGAAATTTATGTGACATTTTTTACATGTTTTAAGTCATATGAACACCCTCAAGTGATTTGATAAATTTTCCATGAGTGAATCGCTCTTGGTGTATAATTTTAGGGAATGTTTAGGGATTTGACTAAATTACGGTTATTTTTATTTTTTTATACATGATTAAATTTCATTTTCAACTTGAAATTGGGTAGTTATGTTCATTTTAAGAGTTAAAAGGCTATTAATATTTTTTCAAAAAAAAATTTAAAAAAAATTTTTTTATCAAATTTTTTTTCACTTTTTTCAAATTTAAAAAAAAACTTTTTGAAAATGATGATCATGATGCACACCAAATCAAAGACAAAAAATTTACGAACAAAATGGGACTGATTTCAAGTTTTTAATTTGTATAGTTCTAGAGTTATTAGCTGTTTAAAAATGCAGAAAAAACAACTTTACAAAATTTGTATGAACATTAAAAAAATTATATCTAACGAAAAAAAAGTGATAGAAGAATGGAATCTGAACGATTATGTCTATAACTATATTAGTTTCACATAAAAAAATCATGAACAATATTTGATAGTTTAATCTTTGATTTTTTAAAAAAATAATCGCAAAAATCAAGTTTTTTCATATTTTTTCAAACTTTGGGGCCTTTGCGCGATCGGAAGATATTAACCGATTTTGAAAAATTTTTTTTCCTTTTCTTTGTCTATATAATTCGCAACTTTTCCGCGCTATTAAAACTTCGAAAAAAAATAAAAGGTTTTTTCGGCCCACCCTATTGTGTATGTACCCCACGCTATGAATACGATTGTTTAAAGTTTGGAGGGGACTTAATTAATAATTATTAATTTATCGTAATAATTACAGTTGACTCCGCTTAATGTGATCACGGTGAATGTTATCAATCGGATAATATTATCGAAATCGACTTGTCTCGATCATTTCTATTTAAATTAACGCAAAATGTTACGTTTTATGTGATCAGTATATCGTTTAATGTTATTAAAATTTGGTGAAATCCCTCGTTTTTACCTGTTGGAAGGCCAAATTTTAAAACTTAGGCACACAAAATGAGTCATTAATTTTGTAGTATTATGCGATCCGATCTTATATTTTTCTTTAAGAATGTTTAAGTTGCAAAACACGAACTAGAATATCGATTTAAATACTTCAATTATGACTACACAGTCATGATTTTAATGCAAACACTCGAGTTACACTGTTTGCTACTTTTCATTATAGAATCGCTTATTATTATCAATCGGATATTGCTTTCATTCTGATCTTGGACAAATTTGATCACATTAAGTGAAGTCGACTGTAATTTATTTTTACTTGTTATTATTTATTATTAGGTATTCCACGCAAGAAATCTGGTTGTGCAAAGTTTAGGCGGACTTTTTGAAGCATCCTAATTATACCGATTTTCAGGTTTCCAAAAAAAAATAAAGGCACCATAAAATCGATGTTCCAGAGTGCTTAGTAGAAACAGATATTCCAGTATTTAAACATTCACCGGAAAAGAAAGATACCGGAGATAATATCTTCATACCTAACTAGTTAAACAATATGAAGGAGAGACGAACGCATGCTCTGTCTCGGACAACTTAACTCTACTGCTCTTCGGCCTCCCGTTTCCATGACAACCTGCTGATGAAACACTTTCCCCGTCAACGATGCTTATTTCGACTGATCAAAAGCGATATATCCAGGGTGGAGCTGCCTCTATACGACACCCATTAACGAAGCTACGAGCCACAATGCCTTCTGCTAATAGAGATGGGAATCAGTAAGGAAGCAAATCGGGGAGTTTTTGCGTGTTGAAAAAATAATAATCGAAAGCGGGCCTTGAAATGAGATGTGTAGAGGGGTTGTTGAAGATTGAAAAACTCGTTAAAGGCATCATATGGTTATTAAAAGATAGAGAGTGCCTGACATGGTGGGTCCAAAAAGATATCCATAACATGGAAAAAAGTTATCTCCCTCCCCCCAAAAAAAATTCGGATAAGAAAATAATGTTTTACATGTAAAAGGAAACTTCCAATTTTTTCCTATGGAACATTATTAAAAAATTAAATTTTTTCTTTTAAAATCGAATTAAGTATGGAAAAAGTTTTTAAGTTAAGTTTTAAAAGTTTAGTTTTTAAGCAAAAAAAAATGTCTTGTACTTTATTTTGTAATGAAATTCCAATTCACAGTTTTATGTTAATTTTTTTTTAAATTTAACTAGGGGGCTCTGCCCCCTGCTCGCTATCGCTCACCAACCCCCGGAACTGCTTCGCAGTTCTTTGAAGATCGCTTCGCGATCTTAGCGAGCAGAGCTCGCTTGTTTCATCTTAACTATCCGGTAAAACCTGGAACTTGGCTGCTTAGTTAATCATCATTTAATATCGAAACTTTTTATCTCTCTAACTTATCAATAACTTAATTCGGACCATTACTACAAAAATATCAAAATAAAACTGCAACTGAAATATCCTTGTCAATAATCCTTGTTTAACTTGTCAATAATTTAATCGAAATGTTTTTAAAAAATATCCAGCAAGTCTACTAATTATCATCAACCATCTAAGAGAAAAAAAGCATGCCATTAAAATCTTTTAAATTTATAAAATGCACGTGTATCTAGTGAATCGTCGCAAGTAAAAGAAATCAAGAAATCAGACTCATAAAAATCGGCTGTTTCTCTAGTGAACGACCAGAAAGAAATGAAAAAATTGAAACTTTGAATCTTAATAATTCTAAAAATAATTCGAATTTTTTAAAAAACAAAACGCCAATCTTTTTATAAAAAATAATTGTATGTGCGTTTAAAATATCATAGTTATACTGTGATTAGTTTTTCTGTTATAACGAAAAAACAGTAAAAGGGTAAAAAATTTCGAAACTTTAGAATTTAACTCCAAAAATAATTCGAAATTCGAAAAAAGGGCGACGAGGTGCAAAACTTCATACCTAAGAGTATGTGGCTGCAAAAAATCATGTTTCTGCTGTAAACAGATTTTTCTGGGGGCGAACTCGCAGCCGAAAAAAATAATTTTCGACTTTGACATTAAATAACTCCAGAACTAATTATCTAATTAATTAGTTCAGGAAACTGAAATTACCCTCATACATTTGTCTACCAATGGTCAAAATTTCATAATATTCCTTCAAATAGTTTTTGCGTAGTGATAGTTCAAAGTGTTAAAAAATAAAATTTTCAAAATCAGCGGTGACGGCGGCGGCGGTGACGGCGGCGGCGGTCACTGTTACTTTTTTTTAATATAGAGAGATAATCCTACTAGAAAATAATAAGTTTACCTCTGAGCTCCCCCCTCAAAAGGTCCTTTAAGTACAAAACATTAATTATTTAATTTAAATCATTCTATATTCATATCTATATATACTATTCATATTTTTACCTTTCATTTTTGAATAATTCTACATTAAAACTTAATTTGATAAAGTGTGTTAGTTGGAAATCTTGGTGAGCTTCCTTACAAGTGTTTTATATTAGAAGTTTACCATCATTGATAAATCAATAAACAGAGAATCAAACCAGAAGTTTGTAAATTAATTAAAAATTAATTCGTGTAAATAAATGAAAATTTATCTACCAGGCTTAGAGAAAGTTTCACCAATGCCGCTTTTGTTACTCTTGATACTATCCATATAGAAAACAGAATCATTTTACTGATAAAAAATTTATTAAACAGTTTTTAACATTCTAAAATTCTTTTTTCGCAAAACACCCTATGCATTATATTTTTAAAATGATAATAGTGGAGACGCTTATGTCGAAAAAAAGGATCTTGTAAAAATTTCTTGTAAATTTTGTAACCTAATGTTTTTCTGTTAACTTATAGTATAAGGAACTTAAAAAGTTTTGGTGCCAATTTTTTAATTCACATTTAGGTGCAATTAAGCTAATTATAAGATGAAATAATGACTTTTAAGAAATGGGGATTTTTTAACATTATATGTTTACTTATAAACATAAAAATGTGAAATTTGGAATATAAAAAGAAGACTTAATAAGAACTTAAAATATATTTTGAATTTCCGTTTAAAAATTTTTAATTTTAATTTATTTTAAGAAATAAATTTTATAATAAAAAGTGGATATTTAATTTTTTGACCGATATTTTTTAGATTTTCTTATTATTTACTGATATGCTATCTGAAAACACTTATTGAACAAAATTTTTAATGCGTTATTGAATTTAATTAGTAGTAAAATTAGTAGTAATTAGGCATTATAGTGGAGTTGCTTTTGTCAAAAAAAGGCTCTTAAAAAAACTATTTGAAAATCATGTAAATTAATGTTTTTTTGTTAACTTATAGTATAAGAAACTTAAAAAGGTGTGGTGCCAAGTTTTAAATTTACATTTAGGTTTAATTAAGGTAATTATCAGATGAAATAATGATTTTTGAGAAATGGGAATTTTTTAACATTATGTTTATTTATTAATATAAAAATGAGAAATTTAGAATATAAAAGCAAGTCTAAATACATACTTAAAATAGATTTCGAATTTTTATTTAAAATTTTAATTTAATTAAAAAATAATTAAATTTTTTAATAAAAATTCGAGTTTTTTTGTCTCATATTTTATTTACATTTTCTTATTTACTAATTATCTAAAAACACTTAAAACTTTATTGATCAAATTTTTGAATTTAATAAAGTAGTAATTAAGGATTAATTCATTAAAAACTTTCATTAGTCAGGAAATGAACAATTAACAATTTAAGGTAGGAACAATTTAAAGTATTCCTTTCTAGAAAACATGGTCTAAAATAATGTAAATTAGTCAAATATTTATTAGTATTTCATATTTACCCTGAATAAAAAGTCTTAATCACCACCTTTTAATAATTAAAAAACATCTAAATCCAGTCTATTTCAAAACCTTACTAAAGGCACTTTTCAAGGTCCACTCTCTCGGTAAAAGATTTTCATTAAAATTATTAATTTAAGTCGTAAATTACACATTGATTTCACCCTAAAATGATAAGAATATGTTTCAATTCATTTACAGCATGCAGATAGAGCCGTACTGGGAACATTTGCCCCTTTGACATTTACTTGTGTCACAACCACAGGATGCGAGTTCTATTACAGCTTTAGGAGCCGGGGGTGGAATAAAACAATAATTTTCTTTTTCCAACCAAACAATTCAAGTGTAGGAATGGTTTGCGCTGATTCAACATCTTTGGCCCAAACTAGATCTAGTTTGCAAACAAATTCTTTCTGAGCAATGAAGTGTCTATCCACTAACTGTTCTTCTTTCCCAGTGATATAAAGCCTTAGCTTTGAACGACGTGAAATAAACCTCTAAAAGCTCTACAGCACATTATAATTTTCCTCTACCATCTGTATCTGTTGACTAAATGTGAACCCCCAAGTTTGAAGCATAGATATTTTTCATGGTATATATAACTTGTGTCAGCTTCCTTATGGTTGGTTTTTAAATTGTTATAAATCTTGTTATTTGATAGAACCGCTGTTCCTGTGGATACAATTATTTCTTTCTCCAATTCTTTGTAATAACGGAGTATTTCTATTGAAAGATATTCAGTAAGGCTTGCTTTAGTTTTAGGGTTACATTAGAGAGTCCTATTTTAATTGGACTTATATCTGTACGAATAAATGCTCATTTGACCATTTTCTTTCCTTGACGACGAACATACAAGGGGCTGTTTGCTGCTTTTAGTGATATATCTTTAGAATAATGGTCAGAAACTAGGTAAATGGTGTCATAATTTTCAAAATTACTAATTCGAAATATTATTTACTTTTATTTAAGATTTTAAATGAGCTGGTCCGCTATAGTAATCAGAGTTTTCAGCTTAAAGCGGAAGTTAGACCTAAATAAGTGACTGGTGACCCGTTGACACCTCTCGTAGATTGTAATTCTTTTAACTCTACTGCCTCTACTGTTAATAACCATTGTAACAGCTTTTCCAGTTGAATTCCATGATAGTTTAATTTTTGTTAATTTAGACAGTCAAGTTTGTATTATTTTTTTATTCTATCTCGCTCACAAAATTCTCCAAAGCTTTCTTCCCTTCATCATCTCGTCTACATACATCATGTTTTACATTATCAGGCATTATTATGGGATGTGTGACGACATTCACAGGTTCTCCACTTTCTTCTCTGAATGGATTACTCGCTTGTACAACTGGTATAAGCTTTCTAATCATATCCTCATGATTCTTTACAGCGGCTTCCGTTAAGTGATGGTGCTCAGATTTTCCCTTTCCACACATTATTTCTAATTTATCTAGTCTGTATTTTTAAGGAAATTTAAAACTTTTCTATGTGAAATTTCTTTTTTAAGGTCTACTGTGAATTTTCAAACTACAACTAACGCCGCTGACTGAGATTGACCCTTTCGTTCTGGCGGGGCGGCGGGCGCAGCGTCCGCTTTTAACTCTTTCGTCTTATCTCGCGACAAAGTAAACAATATTTTAAAATAAAACCAACTGTTTTATAATTTATCTTTACTTTAACCTCAAAGGGAGAAAATTAGCAGTACTTAATACCAATTATATTTCGCTACATAACAAAACACTAAGGATATCGAAATTCGACCTAAATAGGGTCTAAAAATGACTATTAAAACTGTTTTAGAATTTTTTTTCAATACTTATATGCTTAAAACCTGCTTATCCTTCTTTTTACCAACTCAAACAGGTAAATTACTGAATTAAACCAGCTCAAAACTCAAAATATTGAAATTCTATATTTGACCTTTGACGTGACCTCAGAATCAGAAAAGTGAAAAGAAAAATTGGCACGAAAGATTTTCTGATTCTCCATACTCTAAAGAACCAAAATAACCTTGGTGCCAAAAATTTACACGAACTTTTTACAGATTTACATAAGCGCCTCCATTAACTATTACCATTCTCCAACACTGCGATAGCAAAAATGTTTGCTTCACTGTACAAAGAGTACCATCAAGGAAAAGCAAGTTTTACAGGCGCAACATGCATCGAAAGAAAGACAACATACAGACAAGTTAAAAAATAGTTTTTAGAACACTGAATTTATGCATTAGGGAGTTTTTAATTATTTTAATTGGTTACTAGCTATAGATAGTAGAAAACCAGATGATTTTTAAAATTTTTCTTAAATTTCAGAATTAACATGCAATGTTTATACTTTATTGTACGAATCAAAAATAACAAATAACAATTACCCCAAAATATAACGCGTGTCAAATAACAATCTTACAGTGCTTTCCGTAAGACTCAGCATCGAGTAGTGTTCTAAACTATCCCCTCCCCTTCCCTTCTAAAAAGAAATGGATAGGAGCATCATCACTTAGCGATCGCTTCGCAATTGATGAGCTAATTAGCGCGAACTAATTTCGAACATGGGAAAGACGAGACCGTAAAACACGCCGCTCTTTCTTATTAGGGACATAACTTTGTTCGGAGGGAGAAGAGAGGTTTTTGATTACGCCGACAGGTGGCGCTGTGAGAGACTGGCGTGCCAGCAATTGGGTGTAAAACTATCTTGTATTTTAACTTTTACATTTCCTCCCTTTTTAAAAATATTTTTATGGTTACTTTTGAGTTAGTACGTTCGGGTGGGTACATTTCCAATCCTGGAATTATAGCTTATTTTTAGAGAGAACATGTATTTCTAGAGAATAGTTAAAAGTCATATGGTTTGAGCAACCTAAAACCTACGTAACATCTAAATGTAACGATCAAAATTTCTGACCAACTTGCATTCTTCTTCTTAAGTTTCTCTAGTATAACTAACTACTAATGCAACGCGGGGCGAATGTGGACGTCCCAGTGGAGGTATCATACTCGGTTACAATACGAAATTTGTAAATAATGTACATGTTCTTCACAACAATAGATGTTTTATAATTATATCTGCTAATTATTGTAATTTAAAAGACGTGCTGATTGCAGCTTGCTACTTTCCTCCTAACTCCGATTTTGATATTGAGATGCAGAACTTTTTTACCCTTCTTCTGACTTACGCGAATTCTTATATAATAGTATTAGGTGATTTAAACGCAAGAGTGGGAAATCTGGGAAGTACTCTGGAAAATTCTTTTCAAAATGACTTATTGTTAAACTCCCCATATACTAGATGCTTGAAGGATAAGATTTCAAATACCCGAGGGAGGAGTTTATTTCAAATTTGTCAAGATAGTGATCTTGTTTACCTAAATGGACTACTGCCGGGAGACTCTGAAGGAAATTTCACGTTCATTTCGTCTAGGGGTGCAAGTATTGTTGATTACATAATAGTATCTAAAACTCTACTTGATTTATATGTATGTGATTTCTCTGTAAACCCAGTATTAGGCTCCGACCATCTTCCTTTAACAGCAAACTTAATCTTTGAAAAGGTGATCTCTAATCGCTCTCCTTCAAATAATCCGTATCAGTGTAAGGATCTTAGGCCTCTCTGGAAACCGGAAATAGTTGATAAATTTAACTCAGATTTAATTGAAAAATTTAGAAGCGATGAAACAAATAACCCAGAAGACGTGATAACCAAATTTAGTGAGGTTGTGGAGCAAAAAAATCTCATTCGCAACATCTCTACAAATAACAATTTAAAATTTATTCCTATAAATAGTTGGTATGACAGCGAATGTTATAAGCTAAAATCTAATCTGCAGAAAGCGCTTAAAAAGGTAACGAACAATTATTCTGACAATATTGAAAATTATAAAAAGATACGTAACGAGTATAAAACGTTGTGTAAATCTAAAAAATTAAACTATTTTACCAAAATTCAGAATGAAATTTTAAACTCTAAAGATTCTCAAGCCTTTTGGAATATAATCCGAAAATTCAAACGAAGGAAACCTATCATGTCCTCGAACGTACCAAACTATGTGTGGTTTGATCATTTTTCAAAATTATTTAAAGGCAAACAACTAAATCTAAACGTAAACCACTTAAACCAGCTAACTTTAAATAGTCCGCCAAGCGACTTTGACCCAATTCTGGATTGCAACATAACTGACTCTGAGGTAGAAGAAGTCTTAAAGACCCTTAAGAACAACAAAAGCCCTGGCCATGATAACCTTAAACCAGAATATTTTAAATATTTAAATAGAACTGCAATTCAATTTCTAACAGAAACACTCAATAAAGTACTACAATCCGAATGCTACCCCGAAAAATGGATAGAAATATTGATTCATCCCATTTTTAAGAAAGGTGACCCTTCTAACCCAGGCAACTATAGACCGATATCTCTTATACCTGTAATCGGAAAGATTTTCACTGCAATTTTAAATAAAAGACTCAACTTATGGCTTAAATTAAAAGACTCTCTATACGAAGAACAAGCTGGATTTAGGAAGGGTTACAGCTGCAACGATCAGGCTTTCATATTAAATTCCCTAATTCAAGATAAACTCAGAAAAAAACGGGGCAAGTTATACACAGCTTTCATTGATCTTAAATCTGCTTTTGACAGTATTAATCACTCTCTTATGTGGTCAGTACTCCGGAAACTGTCACTTAGCCCAAAATTTATTAACATCCTAAAAGATATGTACGAAAAAGCTAAAGCGAAAGTTAGAACCCCAATGGGAACAACAGACTCTTTCAACGTGGATACCGGTGTACTACAAGGAGAAATACTGTCCCCTTTACTATTCAACTTATTTCTCAACAATTTAATTGCTCGACTAAATGAATCCAATATTCCTGGTGTTCACATCTCTTCTTCTATATTCCTGCACATTCTACTTTACGCTGACGACGCAGTAATCCTGGCTGAATCCCGCATTGATTTACAAAAAAAGCTCAACTTACTCGAAAAATTTTGCTTTGAATTTAATTTGGCAGTCAACATCAACAAAACTAAAATTATGATTTTCAGGAGAGGTGGAAAACTTTCTAAATCGGATAAATTCTTTTATCAAAACTCGGAGTTAGATATAGTAAGGGAATACGTCTATTTGGGAATTCCTTTTTCGTCAAATGGAAAATTTAATCTGGCCAAAAGATATTTTACATCAAAAGCAATTGCTGCAATCGGCGCGTCATGGTCTATTTTCACTGGATCTCGAGCCAACTCTATTAAATCATGGTTTAAATTATTTGAATCACTAATTCAATCTGTTTTTACTTATGGGTCCCCAATTTGGTCTGCAAACAACATCTTCGAATTGGAAAAGTGTTTTTGTGTTTTTGCTAAAAAATTATTTACTCTCTCAAGAAACATACCAGGCTATATTCTAAGATTAGAACTAGGTCAGGCACCTATTGCAGTCACCTTAGTAAAATTGTTGTTGAAGTATTGGATAAGAATTCTTAAATTACCCGATGATAGATATGTTAGGCTCAAACCCCGAAATCGCTCACTGAGCGAAAGAAACGACCACTTCGCGGAGTGGCATTTGCAAAACGGCCACTACCCGAAATTCGGGTTGTGGTATTTTAAATAACGCTCACATCGCGGAGTGGTATTTGCAAATTGCCACAACCCGAAATTCGGGTTGCGGTATTTTCAAAAACGCTCACTCCACGATGCGGTATTTTCAAAATGTGGTATTTAATTATTAAATTTGTTTTTATAACTATTTAATTAATATTACTTCGATTTTTGACAATAATTGTTGACGTATTACCAGTTGACTCTTGTTTAAAAATTATTCCTTTAAAAATTAATCCCTCATTTTTTATGCAAGAAATTAATCAATTATACTTTTTTACCTTACTTTTTTAAAAAGACATTTGTGTAATAAATGAAAAACAATGAAAACATGTCACAAAATTGAGCAAGCAATTAATCAGTTATACTTTTTTTTACCTTACTTTTTAAAAAATACTTATTTGTATAATAAATCAAAATATGATGAAAACATGTCACAAAATTAAGCGTTTCATTAATTTTACATTTTTAAAACAATGCAACAATAATAAAAATGTAATTTAAATTAATTGAATAGAAACTAAACCGAAATTTCAAGGATAATTCCAAATTTAAAACTAAAATTCCCCCCCAAAAAAACCCTTTAATAAACCTAAATTAAGTACATAAGTCTTAAAAGAACAAATTGAATTATACTTATAAAATAAATTTCGACAAAACCTTTAGAAGAATCTGTCGGTCAACGGCGTATTAAATGGGCTTGGTAATATAAAACCCTAAACCAGCCAAACCAAGTCTGGGGAATGTTTCATTTGGCCAAACGTCATACATTAGTGCATCCCATCTTTATAAAAGTCTATTTCGGGTTGTGGTACTATTGAAAAAAGGCCACATCGCGTTCTGGCAATTTGAAAGTACCACATCGCGGAGTGAGCGTTTTTGAAAATACCACAACCCGAAATTCGGGTTGTGGCAATTTTCAAATGCCACTCCGCGAAGTGGTCGTTTTTTTCGCTCAGTGAGCGATTTCGGGGTTTGAGCCTAACAGATATACCAAAATATGCTACCAAAAGTTATTTTCCAACTCGATGTTCTCCTCAAATCCCGAGTATAACTGGGCTTTATCAGTCAAAAAAATTATTGAAAACCTTGGATTTAACTTTATTTGGACATCTCAAAATCCTGACCTGGCTTCCTATTATCTACCTAATATGTTACAAACTTGTCGAGATCAATGCCTACAACGAGATTTCTCAATGATGGAGAATAGCACCCACTTTCCCCACTATAAACTAATAAAGAATTGTCCCACTCCTGAAAACTATATACTATCCGACTCTGATATTTATGTAAAAAGAATTATTTTCCAATTACGTTTAAATCAAAATAAAATCTTCTATAAGGGCCAGATATTTGAAGTTTATTTTACTAACAAATGTTCCTTTTGTAACACCGAAGAATTTGACACATGGAATCATATATTTAACTCATGTCCTATTAATAGCTATTATCGAAACAAATATTTATCAAACGCAAAAAATTTTCCCTTTGTTTTGAATGAGCCTAACTCTAACTATTTCAATATTCTATGTTTCCTGACTTCCGTTTTTAGGCTCCGCCGGGACATTGGAGAGGATTCTAATTGATTTCTTTTAGTTTGTATTTTGTTCCTGCACCCGGTTTGTTATGTCTTAACTTGTATTAAAGTGATTTGTATATTCTTTTTAAAATGTGTTAATTTTTTTTAAAATCTGAATTCTAAGATAATGTAAAGTTCCTTATAATGGTTTGTGTTATTTGTTAACGGGCAAACGCCCAAAACAATAAACTTTTTTCTATGTCTATGTCTATGTCTATGTCTAACTACTAATGCAAAATTATGCACTAAAAATTATTTTCTTTATCAATGTCCTTTTATTTTAAACAACTAGGGGGCTACCGCCCCCTGCTCGCTATCGCTCGCCAACCCCCGTAACTGCTTGCGCAGAAATTTTCCCAATCCTCACAAAACCCAGCTCACTGCACTTACTCACTTTATAAAACATTCTTAAAGCAGGGGTTGTACTTCTCCAGGGTATTCTTTCAAAAATGACGGATATTTATTTAACAAACAAACGTCGAAGTTGTATCAGTTTCATAGCAATGACACGAATGTCTAGACTTTTAACATTTCGATTTTTATCTTTATTTCTAAAATATTCACCCGTGTTATCTAGTTTTTTTGCGTTTTGGCATTATGAAATAAAAAGTTACATTTTACTACCTTAAAAAACATACCTGCAAAAAGATATAAAAAATACCGTAAAACGGGGTGAATCGGATCAATTTTGAACTTTGAACTGCTGCCGAAAGTTTAATAATAAAGATTTTGGAATGCTTTGAAAATAATATTTCGAGTCCCAATTAATACTTTAATGCCCGTTGAAAAAATTTAATTATCTTGAACGGTTTATTTTATATAAATTTTTAAGTGCCGTGATCCGATTCACCCTCAATGCGGGGTGAATCGGATCACTGCCAGTTTTTGTGGAAAAAACGCTGTTTTTACGTCTTGAAGTGATACAGGATCCTGAAATTAGCCTTCAAATAGTCTAATAAGGTAAAATTAATACATTTTACTAAATAATGAACATTTTTAAAAATAAAATATAAGGTTTTCAGAAAAGTTATGATACTTTTTTACCAAAGTTTCATGTTTGAATTTTTTTTTAAAACACTGGTAATAGGTGGAGATTTCAAACGAAGGTTATTTTAGTTTATGTATATTTAAGAATATAATGTATGTTTTAGGAAGTTCTGGTGGTATTATTTCTTTTCAAAATGATAGTTAAAAAAGAAGACTGCCAACTATTTTCGTAAATTTTATTCGGCCGCTTTAAAAACTGTGAAGAATGCATTATTTATGGCTAATAAAAGTTTTGCTGTATATTTGCAATGTTTAAATTAAGAAGTGAAAGATTTGAGATGATTTGATAAGTTTAAGATAGCAAATTTTGGCTTTAAAACTGCATATAACTGGTAATTTTCCATAGTTCTTTAGCACTTCACTCGCTCCGTTGAGCAGCTGGTGTATGAAATAAAATCAAGGCAGATGTTTTTCTGAAATAAATTAATTATTAAAGCATTGAAAGTTTTTCCACAACATTATTGTTTTATCTGTTTCCAGTTTCGAACAATAAGTGTTGCTTTTTTTAGAGTTTTCATATGTAGAAAACAATCGCTTCGTTCGCTTTACCGTAAGTTTAGCGAGTAGTGCAATTCTCAGAAGCTAAAAAATAATGCGCTCTTAAATATCGCACTTATTTCTGCACTTATATTCAAAGATAATTTAATATACGGCATATTAATAAACAGCTGGGTCTATATGTACGTTTTCTTGTTGATTTTGATGTCATTTTAGTGAAAATTTCTTTCGAATGACCAACAAATACTGAGAGAGGTTTTTCGCAGTATATTTTATGTTTGAGATCAAAATTTCCCATCTAAAACTTATCGGTTAACCTTAAAACTTGTAAAATTAACCTTAAAACATATTGATGTAAACATACAGCAAAACTTTTATTAGCCATGAATCATGCATTCTTTCCAATTTTTAAAGCGACCAAAAACATTTAACTAAAATCGTCATTTGCGGTCTTCTTTTCTAACCTCCATTTTGAAAAGAAATAATACCACCACAACTACCAAAACCATACATTATATTCTTAAATATACATAAACCAAAATCCCCTTTGTTTGAAATCTCCAACTATCACCAGTTTTTCAAAAAAAAATTTCAAACACGCATTTTTATGACTGATCCGATTCACCCCGCATCAGTAGTCGGAATGGACTTGTTTTACTAAAAAATTCAGCAAAAATCAGAATTACCATTTATTTAAAATTTGACTGCAAAGAATTCTTTGGAAGAATCGGGACCACACGGGGGATACCGAAAATTGAGAAAAGAAAGTTATTTTCTTGGTTCAATAAGCAAAGTTTTGACAGCCATGTTTTTGTGACCTTTTTTGTATTCAACTTCAAAGCCTTGGTAGATCTAAGATATTATCGCAAAATAATTTTTGATGGCTGAAACAACTTCTTAACAATGCATAGAATAAGTCAGAATTTATCCCGATTTTATAACTCTAACACAACCGTAGCTATGATGGTTTAAAAAACTTTTTTCAAAAGTGATCCGATTCACCCCGCTGATCCGATTCACCCCGTTTTACGGTAATAATTATTGTAAAAAATAAATGCAAAAGTTCAAAATTTCCGAAAGCGAGTTTATATTTTATTGTAAATAGTAATGATTAGGTTGTCACGTTGCCACTATGACAAATATAAATATAAAAGTATCAATTTATTATTTAAAAATAAGATATAAATTAATTATACATTATTTTTAAATATAATTAAAACCGTTTGAACAACAACAAAAATATAAATATTGTTAAAAATAACTAAAAATATATTTTTTAAATTCGTGTTATAAATAGAAAGATGATTATTTAATCTATTTGAATAATAAAAAACCAGTGAAATATGTTTTCAATTGTTTTAAAATTCATAGTTTCTTGCTTTGTAACTGCGACCTTATCCGAAATCTAAAAAAATGGAAATATTTTAAAATTGAGAATTTTTTTGAAAAATCGAAGGGCTTACTCGGAAATCCGGAAAGAATCTGGACATTTTGATACCTTATACGTGTCATTCGGTTCAGTAATTAAAAAGCCTTTCTCTGGAAACCGTTCACCAAAAACTTTTTTTTAGAATAGAGAGATAAATAATTTAACCTGATGTTGTTTTCTTTTGTTAAGCTAAAAACCTGCCCGAAAATTTACAATTCGGATTTAACTAGTAAATGATACTGATCTTGATTATTATTGATATGATTGATTATTGATCTTGATTGATTTAGATTGAATAAATGATTGACACTTTTTTAAAACAAGGAATATTTTTTGGTTAAGATGAGGAAAGACACGACACTAGACAATCGACGTCAATTAGATTAGACATAGCCTGATCAATGATCGAATAGACGAGATTAGTGTGACGTTTTTTGTTTTGTTTGGAAACGTAAATTCAGTCTGTGATTGGTTCCGTGAACTGTACGGACAGTACGGATCCGTATGTAACCAATCACGGATCGAATCAACGTTTCCAAACAAAACAAGAAACCGGAAGTGACGTTTTCACTAATCTCCTCTATTCACACGATACTAGTGATTAGTAGAATACCAGTGGTAAGAGTTCACTGGAAACCGGTCACTTGGATGATGATTTACAAACGGGAATTTCTCAACCTTAGCACATCAATGTTTATTGTAGTTCCGTTCCTTAGAAAAATATGTAAACCTTTTTTTATCTGTGTATATAATTTTTCATACTTCCACCAAAATGGAGATCTAATAATCCGTATTTGCTGATCCAGTACCTGGAATAATTACCATTCAGATTCCTATTCTCACGTTTTGAGGTTAAATTTTATTAAAATAGTAGATAAAAAACCATGAAGAATGACGTTTACATCATGTATTTTTGTAGCCTAGTTTCTGAGATATAAATTTTTGAAATTTCGTTTTTTGTTTTGGCGCGAAAACACTTTCGAATCACAAATCATGCGCTGTGATGTATAATAGGAGCCCGTTTTCTGATCACGTGAAAACAGAAAACACAATGGTTTTCCGTTTTCATGCGCTGTGACGTCGCATCCAATAGAAGCCCGTTTTCTGATAACGTGACTTTTCTGACGTTTTGGCAAAAATAAAATTGAATTTTAAATTATTTAAAACGCATTTTTTAACTTAAAAATCAGAAATTTGGGAGTTTTAGACCATAATGTATCGAAAAAGTATAAAATCAAGCAAATCCCTCACTCATGCAAATACCTCATTCTAGTCATGCAACCTCTACTGGAAGACTGACTGGCTTCGAGTTAATTGGGCCTTTATTCCGCAATCGAGCCAGCATGCCTCAGTCAATAAATCCGCGGTCCAAGTTGCCCCAACTTTCCCTTCGTACCAATGTGTTTCATTAAATTTTCATTAAATACATTCATTTTATTAATTTATTTTTCATTAAATTTATTCGCGTTGTTTACGCACGCCATCAAATGAGTTTCAATGAGATTCTTCCCCCTTTCCTCGTCAAGTAAACGTTTCAATCTAATGAAAGCGGAAAAAGTAACGAACCCTTGTCTAGTTTTTTTCTGCTCCGCTCGTTTCGTAGGGATAACATTTCAATAGAGGTCCCATCAAACGCTAATCCTTCTTGGACAACGAAAAAAATTACATAGTAAACGTTGCTTAAATGAGGGGGTGTCAAGTAAAATTGAGACTTTTAAGAGGCATGTTTCCAAAATTTACACAGAATCTTGGCATCAGACTGATTATTTATTTATTTATTTAAAAACAACACAAACACACTACAGAAAAATCCATTTACAGTGCTAGTGGCAAAGAAATACTGAACAATAAAACACTTTCACATAATTTTTTAAAAACGTCGAGATCCTTACTATAAAATTTAAGAATATGATAGAATCTATACAAAGGAAAATTAAATAAAGGATTTATGGCATTTTAATGGTCAATTTATGGTAGTGAATACAAAGATCACAAAACAGAAAAGGTAATTCAATAAAGAGAATGGGGTTCTTTTAATGTTTATTTTCATGTGTGTGTCTTCTCTTCTAAAAATGTATTTATTATGTTCTGTAGCTTGCGATTAACTTTACATTTTATAAGAGTATTTTAAACTTCAAATTATTTTACATCATTTAAAGTTTGAGTAATTAATGAAACACTATAAATGGAACTAAATTATATAGGAATGTCTTAAGCCTGAAATTAGAGTAATTATTAGTAAGAATATCTTCGCATGAAATTTTAAATGCTACACTGTTAAAAAAATCCAACCTTTCACCACAAATGTGGTTCAAATTTAGATTCGACCAAAACAGCCCAACCTTTCACCCCAACCTTTTCACACTGGTTAAAGGTTCAATAAGAGAAGTAAGGAAAAAAGTAAAGTTGAAAAACCTGGTTTTGGTTTCGGTTAACTGGCTAAAACAATTTTCAATATCAAACAATTACTTTTTTAACAGGTTACCATTTTATATGTTTTGGGGGAAGAGTTGAAATTTATTTCTGAAAGTAGGTTTTTATTATTGAAAGAATAATCTACAGCTCTTCTATGTAAGAGTCTCTTTCCTAGGGGTTCCCTGGGTTTTCCTTGTTTATTGGATATCTAACTATGCTGTTAAAATCAAAGGATCTCGAAGAATTTACTATTGATTGAATCTAGTAGCAGTTTTCCCCCTTCAAGTACCTAGAATTCACAATCATAATTTTCCCATAACTATTTCCTCCATGCATTGTCATGATTATTCAAAAGCTTTTTAAAAAATTAGAGTTCTTTTATTTAACTTAATAGTACCTCAAATATGAAATAACTTTTTCGTCTTATCAAAATAACTGGTTATTTTTACGGTTTAACCAAAAGAAAAAGTTTCCCCCCGAAACTTTTGAGGCCCATAATGCAAATAAACTTGATCTAGCCCATCCCTATCTTTAACAGGGAAAATGTTTTAATGCTATCCCTACTTCTTATCACCTCTATGCTATCATCCCTTTTTATTCAAAGAAGTAATTCAAGCAGAAAGAGGCAGCCTTAATAACACTCATTGTTAGAGCAATTAAAGAGCATGCTTAAAAGCTATACTAATCGGAGAATGCTAATGCTATTACAATAACGTTGGTTTGAAATAATGCAATTCTGTAACGGTTGCTTTATTCGCCATTACACAAATGTGTATAAATACCGAGGGAGTGAAAAAAAAATATTTTTCTTAATTGGATCTTTTTTTAGGGGAAGGTTAAGGAGCTATTGAAATTTCAATTGTTTTATACATTATACGCAGAAATAGTCGGGCAAAAAGTACCCAATGTTTTATGGTTTATTTTACTATATAGGGAGTTAGGTTCGCAGTAATTGGTTATTTAAGCAGGTTCTTACTTTATTTTTATTAAAATGTTATATATTTTACACCATATTTATGTTAACACCCTAAACATAAAGAAAAAGGGGAATTGCCCAGTTTTTATGACTAGGGTGGAGAGGGATATGAGTGATCCTAACGTAAAACCTAAAACACTGTATTTTCAGAAACTTCTTGAAATTTTGAAAAATTAATTAAGAATTAAACTCTTAGTTTTTAAAAACAGATCACTATTTCTGAAAGTTTTGTACAAAAAATAGTGTAGAGGAACATGGGAGTTTTTAACGAAATTATTAAGAGGGCAATGAGTGATGCTTGCCTTTTTGAATTGTTTTTTTTGCTGGCTACGGGTGTCAAAAATTTAATTACTAAATATTTGAATGGCCCCTTAATAACAGTTTATAAATGGTAATACTATGCTGATTATAATTTAGATTTTTCTTTCTAATGTACTCCAAGTGCTTGCTTCAAATAGAATTGGTAATACTCAATTAAACGCTAGGTATGCCATTGTTACTTTTTAACTTTATGGTTTAAGAGATTCTACATAATAAGAAAACAACGGGTAGGGGAGCTACCGTTACAATGGGAAGAGAATTGGTACCATCTAACCGGTGATACGCTCGTCCCAAAAGGGTTAACGATTAGACCATGTACCAACAGTTTTGACCACACACATCGAGGCGAGTACACTCACCAGCCAAATAGTCTGACGATTCAACTAGACTATTGTATCGAATATCGGCTGAATAACATCGGCTATTGAAGTATACTATTGAACAGTAAGACTTAAGATTCTGTATCTTTCTGTGGCCCATTTGCTCGCATCAACCACAGAATGATAAAAGAACGAGGATAAAAGAACGAGGAAAAAACGAAAAACCTAATTTACTGAATAAACAACCTCCAAATTTTGGCGAGCAAAGGGATTAATAATAAATGGGAAATAATAAAAAGAAATTAATCCTTTTTTCCTCTAAAATTCAGTTTGAAGGGAAGGAAATAATTATGATAGAATTATAGAAGCTGTCTGCTCTTCTCTTGTGTTAAATTGTGTGTTACATAACGCAATGAGTAAGTATATGCGATGTTCCCCCAAATACCAGCAATGGGTTACCTACCCACCTGTTACATTATTTCAAGTTTTCTTTATCGCCTATGGCGATGAACCATCTGTTCCGATACTCTGTGACAAAAAATATACATAGTAATTAAAAACTAATCTCAAAAGACCGGTATTTACATTAAATTCAGCGTAAATTAAATTCTAGTTAGTAGCAAAACCGGTCGAATCAAAATAAAATCTTGATTAACTCTGCCTCATGCCTTATTTCTTTCATCGTAAATTGAGTTATGAAACACTCTGTCCTAATGTTTTTCAGACCAAAGAGATTATGTTCCTATCTAATTTCGTCGAGGTATCACAGATAATAAGCTTTTCTCAAGATTTTTTTGTATTTGGAGGTAGCCGGTTTTGCAACTGGATGACAGACTTTTTTCAATTCGAAGATGATACAGTCTCAGGAACGAAAAATGTTGATTTTCAATTAATTGCTGACAGCTTGTCTCCTTGGATTAAAATATATAAATCCAGCTTATTAGGATGGTTATTTGAGTAAATATGGAAAAATGGCAGCTATGATATTTGCAAAAAAGATCAAATTCCTCCTCGAAAAGAAGTAATTAAAAATGAGTTCAATTCTCAGATCTAAGTCAGTTTTATCCGCTTTATTAGAGCTAAATTTCTGCTCCTACACAGAAAATACCTAATATACAGGGTGTTTCAAAATTGCGTTGCACGGCTTTTATTCGGAACCAGTGCCTCCTAGGGTCATGGAAGTAAGGTCTACCCCTAGGTAATTGACCCTGGAGAACCCATTGAGAGGACTTACAACGCCCCTAGCGGCGAAATTAAAAAGTTAAAAAAATTAATTTAAAAACTAAAGGAGATAGAGCAAAAACCTCAATGAGATTATTGTTGCCAACGTCAAGAAAAACTCATTGAAAAAAATTTCATCAAAATATCTTGAATATTCGCGGAGATATTAGCATGTGAAAAGAGCACTTTTTCAGGGGTCAAAAAGTAAAAAGTTCGCATATTTGCAAATTTTTCAGTGAAATTGTGTTGTTTTGTGTTTTTTTAGTTGAAAGAACACAAAACTTAATCAAAAAATCAAAAAAATTTGCAAATATGCGAACTTTTTACTTTTTGACCCCTGAAAAAGTGCTCTTTTCACATGCTAATATCTCCGCGAATATTCAAGATATTTTGATGAAATTTTTTTCAATGAGTTCTTCTTGACGTTGGCAACAATATTCTTATTGAGGTTTTTGCTCTATCTCCTTTAGTTTTTAAGTTAATTTTTCTAACTTTTTAATTTCGCCGCTAGGGGCGCTGTAAGTCCTCTCAATGGGTTCTCCAGGGTCACTTACCTAGGGGTAGACCCTACTTCCATGACCCTAGGAGGCACTGGTTCCGAATAAAAGCCGTGCAACGCAATTTTGAAACACCCTGTATAAATATCAGATCTGCTCAGAATAATAATGGAGTATTAGGTCTACTCATTCAACAACTGTTTAGCTCAAAAGAAAACTGCATAGTGAACTCATTCTTAAGGCTACAGTGGACACTAAAAATCTGAAAAACCGAGAAAAATCTCGATTTTTTTTTATTTTTACCTTTTTATACCAAGCAAGTCCTTAGGAATCGTCTGGTAAAGAATCTGGGCCGCACCCATTTGTTTACGTTTGAGAGCTTCAGAATACGACTGGTGTTTCAGTGTTTATGCTATCAACTTGGCCTCAGACTTGATTTTTTGGGGGGTTTCCTTAGTGTATGTTATAAACTTTCGCTTCCACTCTATTCCATCTTCGTTTTGATTTTTTCTTGTCTTTATGACTTTGTGTTGTGATTAGAGATTGGTGTTTTGAGTGTGAATGTGAGTTGGAATGATATTGGTGTTTGTTATTAGTCTTGGAAGAAAGCTTTTTTGTGAGTTTCTTGAAAGAAGAACCTAGTTTATTACTTTCGTGAAAACCAAGTGCAATTTGGACCATTACGTAGAATTATCGACAATTTATCCGAAACCTCAGTCACTTCCAAAGAAGGTTTCGATTTTACTTCAATATACTCATAGACCTGTGTTGAAAGTGTGGCAGAACTATCAACTGTAAAATTTTCATTATATATTTTTAAAAAATTAATGTGACAATTTAATTTGACTAAACTGCAGCATTATGTACCTATTGTGAATAGTGAATAATAAATTCACCACAAAGTCTTCAAAAATAACTTTTTTCCAATGAGTGATTCGTCGAAAATTTTTCACAAGTTTATTGACACTATGGATTATAATGGAAAAGATTATTCATTTATTTTATATTTGTGTGCAGCAATATGGTTTTTATAGACTAATATGACAATTTAAAAACTCCTAAACCTCAAAGTAATATTCATTATGGTATGCATAAGTACCCTAATTACAATACAATTTTAAACTCTTTGCATTTACATAAACGTTACACATAGATAACACTGGGGAGCAATTTTTAACATAATTTCTGTTGACTTCGATTTTTTGGCTGCTTTAGAGTTTAATGGGCACACTGATTAGAAAACTATTGTTAGTTTTCTTCTATCACGTCAACTTTTTTGGCAAACAGCCCCGCCCCCTTTTTACGTTTTTCAATGACTTAATGACTTTGAATTAGATTTTCAAGGTCAAAAATCATTACTTTAGTCTTTAAATTACACCCGAGAGGACAAGAATGATTAAAGTTTATAAAATATGAAAATTTTTAGCAAATGGATAGGTTTAAGGGGTTATTACCCCCCTAAAAACGCAAAAAAATCGTTAAAAATGATAGTTTATTTTACGCTATTTTTAACACTTATTTTTTACGCAATTCCTTTTCAAAAGGTCCTAACCCATCACCAAGGACCAAAATTTAATGAAAATTGGCCGCAATGATTTTTATAAAAAGCGTTTGAGGCATTAGCGCCCCCGAAGCACCTGCGGAAGGGTTCGGAAGACTATCTTTCGCTTCGGGGACGATAACACCTCAACCGCTTTTAGTAAAAATCATTGCTGTCTATTTTCATTAAATTTGGGTCCTTGGGGGAAGGTTAAGACCGTTTAAAGAGGAATTGCATAAAAAATAAGAGTAAGAAAAGCTTAAAATAACGTCTATCCTTTATAACGTTCCTTTTTTGCATTTCAGGGTTTTTCTCCTTATTTTTTTACGCAACTCCTCTTTAAAAGGTCTTAACCCTTCCCCAAGGACCCAAATTTAATGAAAATAGGCAGCAATGATTTTTACTAAAAGCGGTTGAGGTGTTCGCGTCCTCTAAGCGAAAGAGATTATTCCAAACCCTTCCGCGGGTTCTCCGGGGGCGCTAATGTCTCAACCGCTTTTTGTAAAAATCATTGCGGCCAATTTTCATTAAATTTGGGTCTTTGGTGATGGGTTAGGACCTTTTGAAAAGGAATTGCGTAAAAAACAAGTGTAAAAAATAGCGTAAAATAAACTCTATCATTTTTAACGATTTTTTTGCGTTTTTAGGGGGGTAATAACCCCTTAAACCTATACATTGGCCACAAATTTTCATATTTTAGAAATTTTAACCATTCTTGTCCTCTCGGGTGTAATTTAAAGACTAGAGTAATGATTTTTGACCATGAAAATCGAATTCAAAGTCATTAAGTCATTGAAAAACGTAAAAAGGGGGAGGGGCTGTTTGCCAAAAAAGTGGACGTAACAGACAAAAACTACAGTTACTTTTGAATTCAGGAGCCAAAAGTGATTCAAAAACAAGTCACAGATCTAAGACAACGAAATGGCTGTTCCCCAGTGTAATTTACATAACATTATACACTTATAAAATAAAATAAAACTTGTTAAAAGATTACTAGACTTTTTTTGTTTAATAATTGAGTGCTTTTATGATAATGTGTATTTTTAAAATAATTAGGTTCATTAACATGATTTATACCCTTTTAAAACAAAAAAATCCTTTTTTCTCAGAATGAAAAAATTAGCTCGACTCATTAATTCGAAATGTTCCAGGCGGCTTAATATTTGGTCAATTTTTACCAAACTTCCCTAAAATATTCCTCTAATATATATTAAAACTTTCTTGAGAACAAATTTTTAATAGCTATTGTGTTCATAAAGAAATTAATTTGTTTAATTAAAAAATCATGAAATTTTCAAAAAACTACATAAGTATGTACATATTTGTCTATATTTTCTAAATTATCAAATGAAACACAAATACTTTCTCTAGAATTTGTTATAAATTGATTAAACATATAAAATCAATTGAAAATTTTGAATTTCAAAAAAATTTAAGCCGCGTGGAGCGTTCTTAAGATGATTAAAAAATTTTTAAAAAATTAATTAAAAAAACTACTAATTTTTTTGCTCAAAAATTTCTGTGTGGTGTTTTCAATAAGTATAACACAAACACATAAAATATTAAGTTTGTAGGTAAAGAATTGCAAAAAAAACTTTTAGTGTCCGCTGTAGCCTTAATTAATTGGTTCAAACGAAATCAGGCATAAACCGGTTAGTCAAAATTTTAGAGAACAGAAATAGTTACAAAACTGCTAAAATTCTGAAATTTCTCTCTTGTTAAAAACCAAATGCTAATTGATTGAATGTGCGAATGTTTCTACGAAGTCAAGTATAATAACGTAGTTAAAATTAACTAGCTGTAAAGTAGATTTATAGCTTAATGAGGAAGAATCACAAATTTCAAAACATGCGTGTTAGATTGCGTAGAATTTCTAGTTCAAAGTATGCATCTTTAGTGAGGAATGCTTAAAAAAGTAATCTTTTCTGCTAAAGAGTCGAAATTCAACGAGTTCATGCACAACTTAACTTTGTTTAACGGATGTGGTAAATAGGGACCCTTGTAATGACAATCGCGTATCACACAAATACTATAGCTGACAATGCAGGTAAAACTTCAAACGCTTTTTACGAATTCTCCTCAAATCCCTTAACGAATTTACCTTTCCCGGAGAAACTCCTGTTTTTTTCGAATGGATAGAACTGATTAGCCTTTGTTAAAAGATCCTTTATGTCATTCCGATTCGGTATTCAGGACATTTCCGTGAGCTTGACCGTGGTATCAATACAATACCTTATTTTATACAAGAGGATTTGATTTTGAGGTGTTTCTCACTTTTTTAATGAG
Organism: Tetragnatha versicolor; assembly: GCA_024610705.1. Lineage (NCBI taxonomy): Eukaryota > Metazoa > Arthropoda > Arachnida > Araneae > Tetragnathidae > Tetragnatha > Tetragnatha versicolor. The sequence continues at coordinate 39,198,955 of JANDEH010000003.1, forward strand.
CAGTTTGTCACCTTACACGTAATTCGCTCTATCTGATAAATGTATCTAACTTTTTTTCACATACAATGTGAATTTGGGTTCGTTTCAAGCCCTTATATTTGAAATCCTGCCTCGTATATTCATGGGAACTTAAGTAATAGGGTGTATCGAAAAAAACTTTTTTTCGATTTTGATGACGTAATAGTGCGGAAAAGTTGTCTAAGGTGCCAGAGAGTACCTGTGAATTTTTTCAGAATTTTTGGATAATTTCTTAAGGTGCCACATTGGCCCTGAAGTTCCCCATGTTAATCCAATGGGGCGCGCCGCCAAAAAGGCCGAAAATCGGTTTTTCGCCTCTCATTTCTACCCTAATCACACGACGAATGTCTCGTCTCGAGTTATGGACTCTATATGATCTAGGCTATCCGACAAAACTTGAATAATAGCCTAAATATCTATATTACGTTTTTTTGTATGCTCAAATTTCGTCGAAAATCGCGTATTTCCTCGTTCAAATCAGATCCCACAATCAACATAATATAGAGATTTAAGTTATTATTCAAGTTTTTTCGGGTAGCATACATCATATAGAGTCCATAACTCGAGACGAGACATTCGTCGTGTGATTAGGGTAGAAATGAGGGGCGAAAAACCGATTTTCGGCCTTTTTGGCAGCGCGCCCCATTGGATTAACATGGGGAACTTCAGGGCCAATGTGGCACCTTAAGAAATTATCCAAAAATTCTGAAAAAATTCACAGGTACTCTCTGGCACCTTAGACAACTTTTCCGCACTATTACGTCATCAAAATCGAAAAAAAGTTTTTTTCGATACACCCTATTAAGTAACGTGATCATTCTTTACAAACTGACTGCATCGTCAATCGAGGCAAAACAAGAAAACTAAAAAGTATTCGTTAAAATTAATACAAAATATTCAAATTATTGAAGCTTTTTTATTTTCACATGAAAATATTAAGAAACTTAAAATAACAATCATTGCATATTATTTAGTTAATAATTCTAAAGCTTGCCCTACGGTGCCACTTGAAACTTTTATATGTGTGCGTGTTTGCATGTGCATGTTATTTGTGTATATGTTTTGTTCTTATTTTTTTATTTTATTCAATTATTATAATATCCCATAGATAGCCCATATGTATTTCCAACTCTTGATCAACTAATATATGTGTTTCCTTTTTTCATATATTTTTCCTTCTTGAGTGTTCTTAGGTTTAAATGTGCATATTGTTTGTATATTGTGAGTAAAAAATAAAAAAGTATTTAACTAAATTAATGAGGTCAACTGTATAACAAAGCCAAAGAAAACAAATCATTAAAAACGTCTTTACCATTTAATGATTTTTGTTATGGGTATTTATTGGCTAGCAAAAGGGGCCCACAAGTACTTCCACTGAGTTATGCACTTTCTTTGTTTGAATTTTCGAATAACAATCATGTTATATTTACTTAGTTTAGGAACTAATTAAAAGAAAAGAAAACTAAAAAGCGTATTTTTTAAGAAATTTTGCACGAGAAACGTGTTTTAAGACCTAAAATCGATATTTAAAAACAACAATTACTATAATTCCACTCTTTTTTTATAGATATAAAAAATATCCAAAAGATATCTAATTAACTTATACATTTTGCGCCTTTCCCAACTCAGCCCCAACAATCAAAACCCCTCAAAAACCATTTCTAAAAAATCCAACCTTCCCAAACCACCCATTCCACACGGCAGACCGAATCCGCCATTAAAAAAATAAAATAAAAACAATTCCCCAGCGACACACACAACACATTCGGCGAAACCTCTCAAAAACACAGAAAAAGCAGCTTCAACGACTTTTCGCGCCACACAGAAAACTAAATAATTAAACGATAAAAAGATTTGAACAAAGTGATGCACAATTAACGCTGCGCCGTAACGGCCCGGCCTCTCTCCGCTTTGCCGCTTTTTAGTGCCTCGGAGGCGGGAGTGTGATAGATCGTTATAGGAATCTTCTTTCCCTTGAAAAGGTGGCTTGTTTCCGTAGAGATAGTGCACGATAGGATGTGCGTTGGATCTGTGCAAGACTTTTTGCTATAGCAGTGGTGATCCCTGATGATTTTGCAAGTATAGTCAAACCGCCAGGAGCGAAACATTTTCCGTCTTACGCAATCGTTGCCATTGTTATGGGAACTTAATTTTGGGATTGATGGTAATTCATAAGCGATGAACAAATTTTTCGTGCCATATCTGCGGGGCTATAATTTATTTGGCTTTGTACTTCTTTCCAGAGTTTTTCTCTAGGCGGTATGACGGTCTATGTGAAATAGTCTAGTATCGTCCAGGTTTAAGTTAGAGAACAATTTCTTTAGCAAACAAAGATAAAAGGAATTTTAAAAAAAGCTTTAGCAAAATGCTAAAATAAATTGGTTGGATTCATGTTTGTATTTTAGCTCGAAAAATTTAATTGATATAAATTACACAACAAACAATATAAGGACAATTTCAAATCTCAATGCTAAATGCTTTTTTTAAAATCTGTATATTCAAACTATTTCAATTATTTATATTCTTCAACTTTTCACCAATATAATTTTCAGTGTAATCATATCATACCACCAGGAGAAAAACTGACTTAAAAATCTAAAAAGAAGTACAAAGCTAAATGATAGCTACTCAGATTTTGCACAGAACGTTTGTTCCTCTTTTATAAACATTACCCGTAACACCATTACCCAAACATTACCCGTAACACCATTACCCAAACATTACCCGTAACACCATTACCCAAACATTACCCGTAACACCATTACCCAAACATTACCCGTAACACCATTACCCAAACATTACCCGTAACACCATTACCCAAACATTACCCGTAACACCATTACCCAAACATTACCCGTAACACCATTACCCAAACATTACCCGTAACACAATTACCCAAACATTACCCGTAACACCTGAAAATTAGTGGAAAAATGTGTTCCCACAAAAACAATCGCAACAGTATTGTAAAACCCTTAAAATGTTTTCTCTCCTGGGCGGTTTGACTATACTTGCATATAAAATAATGAAAACTTCCACAACCTGAACAATTACAATTCTATTTTCCAGGATTGAAGGTTGTATCGTTCGGAATTTTCCTCCAAGTTACACGACCATCACTAAGTAGTTAATAGCATCATATACAGGGTGTATCTGAAATGGTGCAACAAACTTTCAGGGATGATAGTACTCATCAAGACGAACAAGAATCGGTATAGAAAGGGGGTCCCAGACCAAATCCCAGGGAGTTAAAAATGGAGCGACACCCCAAAAAATCATTGAAAAATTCAATTTGTAGAAGAACTACTATTGGTAAAAACTTAATTATGGTCTCAAAAATTGTAGTTTAATATGATCTTTAAAATTACCTCAAAAGTCTTCACTTTAAAATTTGTTTTATTATGAAAAAAGTTAAAAAACACAAAAAATGTGAAAACTCTGCTAAAACCTTATTTTGTATTTCGAAATCCTTTCTTTTGATTTGATAATCTGAAAGATCATAGTTGAAAACCCTTAAGTCCAAAGTTTCACGTAAATACAAACAATATTAAACGCTTGAGATTCTGTTAAAGTTTGTTTTTTGGGTGCGCAAGCTGTTTTCTAGAGCTGTTTCCAAAACAGCTGTTAGCGCACGCAAAAAACGAACTTTAACAGGATCTCAAGCGTTTAATATTGATTGTATTTACGTGAAACTTTGGACTTAAGGGTTTTCAACTATGATCTTTCAGATTATCAAATCAAAAGAAAGGATTTCGAAGTATAAAATAAGGTTTTGGCAGATTTTTCATATTTTTTTGTGTTTTTTAACTTTTTTCATAATAAAACAAATTTTAAAGCTAAGACTTATGAGGTAATTTTAAAGATCACATTAAACCACAATTTTTGAGACCATAATTAAGTTTTTACCAATAGTAGTTCTTCTACAAATTGAATTTTTCAATGATTTTTTGGGGGTGTCGCTCCATTTTTAACTCCCTGGGATTTGGTCTGGGACCCCCTTTCTATACCGATTCTTGTTCGTCTTGATGAGTAGTATCATCCCTGAAAGTTTGTTGCACCATTTCAGATACACCCTGTATATGTAGTTAATAATGTTTTTGTCACTGAGGATGTCCTCTGTAGAAGGAAAAACTTTTGGAGGATAATTCCAAACGACACGACCATCAATGCTCAAATGGTAGATCGTGTCCCCGGTTGCAAGATGAATGTGCACTTGTGAAATATGCATCCCGCATTACGGAAAATAGAATAAGTTTTTTGATATAAGTATAAGAATAAGTATATTATAATTATTATGATATTGTTATTTCATAATTAAATTTTCATTCGCATTGCAGCGAAAATGTTTTAAAACATTTTAGCATTCTAAGGGGTTTCTTTTGAATTTTGTGAACAAAATTACAGCATAAAGATAGCGGAATCCAATTACAAATCCAATGGAGATTTGTATGATACTGTTGCCAAATTTCCATAGTACTCGAAATACGGTAACCATGCTAGGACAACATCCAACGCTCGCTCAATTCCTCAACTCCCCACTTCTCTTTTCATCAAAACGGGCGCTATCTTCCTTCCAAGCGGCACTATCGAATCGCCGCAGATCGTAGTGGCAACATGGCCGGTTATCGCCGCAGCAGCGCCTCTGGTGGGCCCTTAACGAACCTTTCAAACCGAAATGGCTTCGAGCCGTTATCGAAGAGAGATCTCCCAGCATTTTTCACCCATGATCACCGAAAGAGATAAAAACGACTCTTCAAGCGAGAATTGAAAGAGAACAATAATTAGTTATGATGGGATGGCAACAGTGGAGGCTTCTTCAATGGCGCGGAACCGTAAATCAACTCCTGGCAACGCTCGTGGTCGTTTGGTGGGCACTTCTCAAAGACCCCCTTTAAGGCCTGTCTACTCAAGTTCTTGTGACATCATTTGAAGGAACCACGAAATTGACAAAGCAGTGTGTGACGTCGGGATTTAAATTTAGGCTACTAACAGCAGGTTTACAACTAACAGTAACAACTCCTTAACAACTCAACTAAGTAACAACTCAACTCTAAAGAATTTCGCTAATACTTTAGCATGGGTCAACTTTCGTGGATTTAGACACTTCGTAATAAAAATTCTTCTTAATGTTTATATTGGTTTTATATTTATTAGTGCTGGCTATTATTGGTCTTTCCGCACTTATTTTAAGTCGCACTTAAGTTCCGTTTATACCGAAGTTCTTGTTACACCCAAACAAGTTCTAAAAGTTTCGATGTATTTGAGTGTCCCCCTACCAGTTCGTAAAGAACCCGAGTACCAGAACAGAGAGTTCATAGCCATAGGCGATAATGGAAATAATAAAAGCATAGGGTATGCCTTGTGATGGGGGCCATGTTGACGCTGAGATCGCATGAAACGCACGCCTCGCTTGTCACGTCACCGAGAGGCGGATGAAATAGAATATCAATATTCGAATCCTCTAATAGGTCTTTGATAGCGACAGATTAAATTAACTCGTCACAGCTAATCGCAGTTGTGATCTCCAAATTGTACTGTCCACAGAGTTAAAGTAATTCAGAGAGTACAAAACGCGATTTTACTAAAATAGTTCTACAGTTATCACATAGTGGCGTTGCGGTGCCTCCAGCTGTCAATCAACAGGGTGAGCGGGAATTAAAGGAAACAAATGATTCTCATTGGACTTATAACTTTGTATGGAGGCTGCATTTGGATTTCTCAATCTCTGTTATTTTTCCCCAGATCAAGGAAACTTTTTCCTTATGGTTGCAAACTTTCCCTGACAGCAACTAAAATTTCCCTATTATAAATGTTACCGCTAAAGTTGATAATTAGTTAATCTGAAGAATACCTAGGTAAACTTAAGATTAACTGATTTCTGTCGTTAATGTGCGGATTTTTGAGTTTATCGCATTTTACCTAGGGAATCTACACTATAACGGCCTCTTGATCGTTAAAGTTCAAAATAGTTTGTTTCGTTCAATACTTTCTGTTAAAATGTTGAGGTGCTTACTGCGCCATGCGCTTACCCCTGCGCAGTTGGGTTTCAATACGTAGTTTGTTGTCATATTTGGTGTTTTGATTTCAAATTTAGAGCGTAGCACTGGTAGTTGTCATGTTGAATGTTAAAACAAAATAATACAAGCAAGTAAGTACTGTAAATTTACATGATTAAGTACAGTATATTACTACTAAAACGGGTATTTTGAAACAATTGTGTTGAAGCTCCGACTTGTCCGAAGTGACAGAGATTTCTTTTAACGAAAGCAAATGTCCCAGCTGTTGAAATATCTTTTCAACAAACGTTAATTCAACAATCGCTGGAACCTGGGCAAGGGTTTAACATATGTAATCGATCGCGAATCCTAGCAATAGTTCAGTGCAGGCTGCCAGCCGATTACACCGCGCTTTCATTAAGATTTGCTAGTTTAAGTGCTCATTGAAATACGCTGTCAAATCGAGATCGAAAACCACAATTGATACAAATCTCAGTTGGTACTTTAATATTCTATTATTATTGTTTTTATATTCTAGTTTTAAAATTGCTATTTCATTACTATTTTTGTGGGATTTGCGTGTTTTGTGTAATATGAAAAAAGTACCGATCCCCCTTTTTTGATTCGTCATTGTTACTGTTTACTCCCAAAACGAGTTTGGTTATAGTTAGGGCAGGGGGGTTTGGGGGGGCGGCAGCCCACCCAACCTCCTTAAACTTTTTATAAAATAAAATAAAATTTTGTACTATAACGGATCACCCTCGTTAATATGTAAAATAACTGATTACAGGTAGTATGCAGATTAACGAGTGTCTAGTCGGTAGGGTGCAGAATACCTAGGTAATTTCAAGATTACCTAGGTAATCTTAGAAATTGAAAAAAAATTCGCTCTTTAACGGATCACCCTCGTTAATCTGCAAATTACCTAGGTTATCTGTAAATTAACTGATTTCCGGACTTTAACTGTAACATAAACATTGATGTCGTTTGTTCTGTCGTTTAATACCTCTTATCAATGATTGTTGTCGCAGAAATGATCATTAAATGTGAAGTTATATATTTAAATTGAATTAAATGTGGAGTTGTGAGTTCGATTCCAGAGGAGGATCTCACGATCCATCGTCACTTTAAAGAAGATGCGAGATAGTGACGTCACGTGCAGATCAAGTGTCAAAGCCGGCGAGAGATCTGAGTCTGGGCAGAACATTGGGTGAGTCCCTGGACAGCGTGACATCAGAGATACTTTGCTATGTTTCCCCATCGCATGCTCAAAAGAAAAATACACACGAAACTGTTTGAATAACCGGGAAAATATATAAACACTTTTTCCCTCTCTAGCGATTTGAAAGTGGGCGGGGTTAATTGAGAAAGAGCGGTTGCGGATTGTAGAGAGTCAACAACGTTACGTCATATTCTCTGGTTAGTTCCATCGTTATCACATAGAAACGCCACTGTCTATGGAAAAGCCCATGTTAAAAAAGTTGCCATTAACGTCTATGGAGATGGACTCTCTGAAGTATCTTTACTCTGTGGTACTGCCTACAATTCTGTCAATCACACACATTTGAAGTGATGCCCTTAATACGACGGTATTTGACAAAAGCGTTTTGAACCTTATTGTCAGTATTGAAGAGCCTGTATACGAGAGAGAGGCGACAACTCTTAAAAGCGTCTCTGCGCATCCTTAAAATTATCCATTTCTGTCCAAACTGTATCATGCCGCTTGTCTCGCGTCCCATGCTAATCCTATGGAGGGAAACCTAACGACGCCTGCGGCGAACAGAAAACGCTGTTTACCGATCTGCACGCGCTATACCGAGTTGTCTCTCTCTCTCTCTCTCGTATACAGGCTCTAGTCAGTATTAGAGAGCCTGTATACAAGAGGGAGGCGACAACTCTTAAAAGCGTCTCTGCGCACCCTTAAAACTGTCCAATTCTGTCCAAACTGTATCATGCCACTTGTCTCGCGTCCCATGCTAATCCTATGGAGGGAAACCTAACTACCGCCTGCGGCGGACAGAAACGCTCTTGACCAATCAGAACGCTATACCGAGTTGTCGTCTCTCTCTCGTATACAGGCTCTCTAGTTAGTATTTTTCTCGGTGGTAAGAACGAGACGAATGTAACACATCTAAACGTTTTTTAATAAAAAAATCCAGACAGCAAATCTCAACTCACTAGGTGACCATGTTCGTTTTTTCAACC